>OY728122.1:2046099261-2048797933 GCA_963277665.1 Viscum album
TAAATTTGTTTCTATAAACCCACTTTATTGCGATATAATTTTCATTTTCTATCAACAAAACAAGTTCTCATGTTTCATTTTTTCTCAATATCATCAAACTCTTTATTCTAAAAATCTACCAATTCTTTTTGTTGAAAAGCTTTGGAAACTAATTCTGGTTCAGCTTTTGAGATATGTGATGTCTAATTATCTAAACTCAAATTTCTTCTTGTATGAACTGGAGACTTTTTATTCCCAATAATGTTTCCAGATTCAACATGTTTTTTATGGTATAAAATTTTAAATTTCCACTTCCAACTTCACTTTTCATGTCATAAGATTCTTCTGAATCGTGATGAGTCAGTTTTTCCTCATCCTAACATTCATTTTAAATCTCCATTTTATCATTCTAGAAATTATAAATTAATATTTTTCAATTTTCAATAAAATCCACATCATATGAATCCACCAACTTTTTCACATATTTTTTCAAATAATTGTACTTATTATGTTGGTTGAATATCCCATGAATGTTCCTCATTCGGTTTTCTTATCAAACATTCAAATATTTAAATTATTTATTTTCATAATACATGGTATTCCAAAAACATTTAGTTACTTAAATGAACGATTTTTGTTATACCATATTTTAAAAGAAGTCATTTTGGATTCCAACCTCAACCAACATATGTTCTAAACATGTATAATAGTAAAAACAATATTCTCTCCAGTAGACATTGAATGTTTGTATTTTTGTAATTTTATTCTTTCCATTTCCACCATACCTCTATTTCTCCATTATGTTACTTTATTTTTTATGGAGTATAGGGATCACTATACAGATGTTTGATTCAATGCTTTCTCAAATAAGTTCAAAAGTATTACTTTTGAATTTTGTACCATTATATATTCTCAACATCATTATGTAAACCCCTATTTAATTTTCAAAAACATTTCTAATGAATCTAAATATTTCAATATATGTTAACATATGAATCATAAAATTTTTGTTTTTAATTCAAGTGAAATCATAAATAAATGTGAAAATGTGTAAATCAAAATATTTTGATTGATATCTCATCATCCCACATAAGTTGGATGGACTAAGTTCAAGTGTTTTGGTAGAATAAATATCAATATTCCTCTAACTATTATTATCCATCTTAGCCTACTAAAATTTAACACATAAAACTTCTTATTCATAAACATTTCAAACAAAATATACTTTAAATAATTTGATCATACATTTCTGACCAAGATGGAAAAGTGTCAACATCCGTAAATTACTCTCATCTTCAACAATAATATAACATGATTTCTTATGTTCTATTATTTGAGAAAGATTTATTTTTTTATTTCTCCCTTATAAAAAACTTTTTTATCTTCTATTATTATTATAATAAAAGAATATTTTCTTAAAAAAACTCCATTTATATCATCACAATGTCAACATAAATTATGTAAGTTATGTTTTCACCCATAAACAAATAGAACTTCATTAGATTTCAACTTATATTAATCAATCATATCCATTAAAAATCCAATAGTTTCTAAGGAACTATCATTTACAAAAGTATTTAATCCTCCATTATGAAATTCATCATGTTTCAAGAATATTATATCACCTATCTTATGTGAATAACAGCCACAATAAAGTATCCTTGTATTTTTCCTTTTATATGATTTAAAATCTTTGTCAACAAAAAACATATTTCTCCAAATTTCAACTTTCTAGATTCATTTTCCTTTCGACCATAAGGAAATTGTTATGGAAGGAGTGACATGCATCTTTCATTATAATAACCATTATAATCACATCTTCAACAAACATCTTTTGTACATTCAATTTTTTTTCAATTGGAATTTTTTTGATATCAATAGATTTTTATTTTCGGGCTTCCTATGGGTTAGGAATGTTACTCATTATTCCTCCCCTATATCTTTCACATTTTTCAAACCTTCTTACAAGAAGTGAAATTTTATACCAATAACTAATATTATTGTGCTCACAGATCCCACAACCCCATTAAAATCCATTAATTATTGATTTTTCTATTGAATTAATATCTTCCACTATATAAACATTATTCAGGATGAGAACTTCTTCTTACATCATAATTATCTAGGTGTGTAATAAGATTACTACTAAGAGAGTTTTCAATATTGGTAGATGTAATAGGTTTCTCACATCTATTATTAATCAAAAAAATCCCAAAAAAATACTTATCAATTAAAATATTATTAATATCATATCGAAAATTATTATTGGATGATGAGTATTTCACCTAATTCATGATTATAAAGTTATCCACAACCTTGGAAGTCTTTGTTTTATAATCCAATGCTATGTTGACATTTTTATTGATCTTACTCAAGGTACATTCAAACTCAATATGTTTTGATTGAAAATTGTTAATGTATTCTTCCTTATATTCTAGCTTCATATTGAGATCTTCATCCATATTTACCTATTATAAAATTCTATGTTTATAACGTAATATCTCATGAATATATACCTCTTATTTCTTGAAAATATATTTTTTTCCATAAAAAATATTTCCATTGACTTTCTTTACATTCTTATTTTCATCTTGATATATCTATTTTTCTCATGACATGAAACAAGTTCTATTATGAGTGGATAATCTCAGTAAAAATATTCAACTTCTAATTCTTCACTATTTGAGTGGACTTTTTTTATTAATTTTTGAAATTAAGGTTATATCCTTTTCTGAACATTCATCATCATAAGAATTGTTTTGAGTTCATTTCAATTCATCTTTCTTAATCAACATACTTCATTTATTACCATTAAATAACTTCTTATATTTTTTGGATGAATTTTCTTATTTAAAAAATAATTTCTATACTTCAATCAAGGTTTTTCATAATAATAATATTCATATTATACAACAATATTATTAATAAAACTCATATAAAAATTTCCAATTCCACCATACTAAAAAAAATAGAGTATTTTTCCTCCATACTTTTATCTTATGTTGTGACAGTTATTAGAAATAAGAAAAAAATTCATTTAGCATGTCATCCTCTTTATCATCATAATTATGAGGATTATCATCTTCAACATCATTTTTTATCATCTTCATCTAAGATTCAAAAGCTATATCATCTTTGAACATCTTTTTTAACATTGGAACTTTTATCATTTCATATAAAATAATAAATATATAAAATTCATCAAGAAATAAATCATAAATATAATATAAACTAGAAATTTTAGAATCAGACATGTCCAGAAAGTTTCTCAAGAGTTTCTTTATGACTTTTTAATCTTCCATAACTTCTCCAAATCATCTGATGTTTCAAAAAAATCATTTAACCTAGAGAAGTATTCATAAAAAGTTTCGTTATCTCTCATTATCCAGTCTTCAATCATACTAGGCCATATTTATAGATTTTATTCAAT
Source organism: Viscum album (assembly GCA_963277665.1). Lineage (NCBI taxonomy): Eukaryota > Viridiplantae > Streptophyta > Magnoliopsida > Santalales > Viscaceae > Viscum > Viscum album. Next base: position 2,046,102,671 of record OY728122.1, read on the forward strand.
AAGATTAGTATTACCTTCAAAAATACATTGCATCATTTCCTAAATACACAATAAAATTTTGAGGCCCTTAACCTTAATATAAAAACTATCTAATAGAGACATAAGAATAGAAATTCTAGCTTTTCCATCAACTTTAATATTTCCCTTATCGACAAAATCCATCATGTAATTTTTCTCAACATGTGAAATCCATTTATAACATCATCAAGAACTTTTAAACCAATTGATAGGGGATAAATAATCATCATATATTTCCATACATAATAATTATTTATATAAAATATAGGAATTATTATTCTATTGAAAAAATTGTTACTATCCCTGATAAGTATTCAAAAAGGTAAACATGGACCTATTATACCAATTGATGTTAAAAAGGATGAAATACAAACTAAGAAGGGGGAAGGCTGAATGATTTGTTCTGTTTTTATATTTTTTAACACTTAGAAATGTAACTACTAAAATTTGTTCAATTTCCTTACATTTTTTTATTTTAGTAAATACTCATTCATGAAAAAGTAGGAAAAATTTAATTCACACGTGATTTATAAGGATCAACCTCAGTGAGAGAACCTGCATCCTTTCCATAGCCACTCCCATCGGTATATAGAAATTCACTATTATGAATATGTGAATAAAAATTCAGAAAATTCTCATTAGACACCATCTATCTCTTGATTGGAATGATTATAATGACTCGTATTAGTTTACAGTGTTTGTTCAGAAACAAATTGACTCACATAAGAAAGTAACATAAAAACATTTTCTCTAAAAAACACTATATTGAACCTCAGTCTAATTACACATAGGGAGAGGTCTTGTGGTGCAAGGAATACCCCAAAAAATATAACCTCTGTGTATAGAGAACAAGGAATCCAGCGTTTCCCACAGATGAGAACATTAAATGGATGGGTACTAACATGGATTATAGGTTCCCCTACTATAAGGATAATCAAAAGGAGATATCGACACATTTTTTTTCAATGTAGATTGGAAATAGTATGCGTGACTTGTGTTTGGTGATTTTATTTTCCATTACTCGCATAAGATACATGGAATATAGTTTCTAACCCAGTGGTTCCAGGGTACGGGATGGGGGGGGGATGGAACAGAAGGCCAGGGCTATGGTTCTTTTATCAATCTGGTTGTGTGTCTGGTAGGCTAAGAATATACCATGGGTATATAGATATTTATGTACCAGTAGATCCCCTATCATCAAAACCTAAAACATCTTGGCTAATTTGACTTTTGTAGGAAAGAACTGGGAGGAATCACTGACACTCATACCTCTCCTGGCAGGCTGATAATCTGTTCACACTAATTTGGTAATCATGCATGGGAACTGGGTCTACTGGAGGCCACACTAAATTACTTATGAACTTAAAATATATGTGTCATGAAGTATGGGGTTCATGATGGGAGGATGTGTGGTCCGGGACTCTTGGAGTGTCTTCATTATCAGATTCACTAGTCACATTGATAGAAGAGACTCTGTTCAAGCTGAGGTGAATGTGATTCCCACATTGATCCTATTTTACATGATACAAAACATCATATATAAGTGTTTGAAATAGATTCTAGAACATTATAAAATTCTATGATTGGATCAATTACAACCCCATGGTAAATCTTCTACATCAGTAGATGGTGTTGGGGCTTTATTAATAACAGTATGATTGTTCATCACAATTGGAGAGAGGGAAAAAATTACAATTTTCTCACATCGATGGAGGTCTATAGAGATAGGATTTCCTTCTTCTCCAACATGAACTCCATGCCTCTATAGGGATTGAATTTGGTGAGAGGTGATTCTTGGTAAATATATTATTTCAGGACACCCATGTTTCTTATGGCCTTTGGTTTTTCTGTTGTTTTCATTTCAATGTGCTTAATAGAGCTCTTTGAAAATAATAAATATATGTGAATGATTGGATTGGAACATCAGTCTAATGTACCAAGTTCTGATTTTGTGTATCTAATGAACTATGTATAATAGACTCATTATGGTGAGCCTTTTCTAAAACTATACTTTTATAACTCTTCTCAATTTCACAATATGATCTTCTCTATTTGATAATCCCTAGTCCAATAAACACACAATCCTGTAGACAGATCTCATTAAAAGATTTATATTTATAAAGAAACTCAAACTCAATATCTATAGTGATCTTACTTTTAATAATTTTAATAGGTTGTGAAGTAAAAAATGTATTGTGCATTAATTTATAATAATCTCATAATATTAAAAGATAGAATCTAAAAATCCTTTCCTGGTTACTCAATTTAAAAAAAACTCTAAAATTCACTCATTTTTTTAACATTATTGTTTACCACATAAACTATTTTCAACTCTTCAAGGACCTTATTAAATGTCTTTAGTATTATTAGTAATCATCCTTCTCAAACAGCTTAACATTTATTTAGTTTGATGGAACCTTTCAACTCAGTATGATAGAACTTCTTCTTAACAGTATGGTGAAACTTCCTCAGCTTATTCTGAATTACATTCTTATAGAAACCGGATTTTATGGACTTTTTGTGTCTGATATAACAAAAGTTGTGAAAATATAATCCTATAAATCTATGTGAATACATGTCTAATGGACCAGTATAAAGAACTTTCAAAACATTGATCTTTTTAAGAACATTAGTAGAAAGACCCATTAATCTCATGTATATTTATAATCCTTCCACATTCTCATACCAATGATCTTATTATTACTAGATAACTCATCATATAAAAATTAATATTGATCATTTTTCATGAACCACTAAAAATTATGATTTATTGGTGTGAAACATTCATCTGATGGATTGGTGTCTCTTCCTGGGATGGTGGATATGTACCAAAATATCGTCTAATTTAAAATTCTATGTCAACCATCTTCTATTATCAGGTAATCATTAACACTATTAGAGTCGTCTCCCTTTCATAACATGTCTCTATTTTATTAATCATCATCAAAAACTCTGGTTACCTAGATATTTTTCATTCGATGGTGACTCCCCTTGGATACTCTTCAAAAATCATCATCATTAAAAATTCATATTACATACTCACTCTATGTTTGATAATTCAGTAATTGATGCATACTTTTTTTAAATTCATAAAATGATATAATATTTATAATTCCTCTATTTCATCAATGGATTTTATCATGATATTTTTTGTGATTTAGGAGAAAATAAATATTAACCAAGCATTATCTAAATTATGGTAATAATGTTAGAAAAATTCTATCATTTTAAATTAAAACATTCTCTATTCAAATTATTTACCTACAAATAGACTTTTACTCACAACATCTTCTGAATTTCTAGAGAGCACCCTATCTAATAGATTTTCAAATTAATTTTGAGGGATCTAAGACCCATGATGTGTCTGATCAAAAACATCATATTTATGAAAACATTAGCATCATGTTCAACTCATTAAGATACTCTATGTCTAATAAGAAAACATTATAAAAAAATGAAACAATTCTCCCCCTTTGTGTATGGGTTTGAACAATCAGAAACTTTCACCTATTTTTCAAAAACATTATTTTACATAAGATTATTTACCAAAAAACAATTATTAAAAAACATCAAAAAAATAATCATGGTTTACTAAAAACTGGCCCTCGTACTATAGGGTGAGACATTTTATATCTTTTATAAATACAACATTATACTCTTGTATGCTAAGTATATTATCAATTTTGACTTCATCATTGATCACATGAGGGAAGAGTCCCTTGTTGATGGGTATCATAAACCATATTATATAATATTCTACCATGCAGAGTGCATGATCATCCTTATGTTGATATTTTAAAATAGGATTCATCATGATATAAAATGAGTTTTATTTTTCATAATAAGTGATAAGTACATTATGTGTGGAAAGCCAACCCATACCCAAATTTGTTCCAAATTCAACTAAGGGTAGAAGACTAAGATTCACAGGAATTATATTCTCATAATCATATATTATAGAAGTGTTTTATTTTTTAGACATGATCATTATGACATTATTTGTTTTTATACATAGATCAATTTACAGAATATAAGGAAGTGAATCAATATTTACATCAATCATTCATGAGAGAAAGGAATATGATGAATCAAAATCATATAATTTAGTAATAGCTCTAGAGAGAAGAATGAGGGTAAACTTGATCACTTAATTACCAGGATCCAGCTTAGTGATGGTGATATTATATAATATATCATCCTATATTAGTTTAGGATGTTTTTCATCATAGTCTATTTATTTTATATTATGTTAGATACTTTATTTGAATAATTCCAAAACACATTATTTTTAAATAATTTAAGTATAGGAATCGCAGTATTTGGAAAAATCATTTCCTATATCACATATATATTACCCTTTATAAAATGGTGAAAAAATTGTATTTCTTTTCATTATTACCACACTTTTAACACCACTTTTTCTTTGGATGTAGTTACATGGGTCTACTCCCATATTTTTTACTATAGGAAGTGGAAAAATCCTTCCCATGTGTGACTTATCATTGGATCATCCATGATACTCTACCATCCTTTTCTCTCCCAAAAAAATAAGATTCTCTAGTTTCTATCACCACATTCAGATAAAAAGGAATATTCTCTTCATAGATTCTAAAGTATCATATAGTTAATTCCTTTAATTGTATTTTATTTTCTCCCATGAAGAAATGATCACTTTTACTCTTTATTATTGAAAAATATATAGGCATACCATTTAGGCCCCATGATGTCTGTTTATATGGGATAATGGATTTATTATCATTTCATTTTAACTCAATATATCCCATCTCAATCTTCTTGGAACGATTATGTGGAAAATACTTTGTGAGGAAATATTTCTTGAACACCACCCATTCTATTGAGATCATATCCTCATTTTTAAATATATTTATAATGAAATTCATTCATTCTTCATCCTCACCATCTCAATGATGAATGTATAGAATAAAAATATCATTTTGTGATCATTTGAGAATGGTAAATTTATTTTCCATCACATTGATACACTAATCAATAATAAGTGTGGTAGAATAGACATCAATGGTAGGTTGATGTTATTGCATGAATTTCATTATTGGAAACTTTCATTAATTTTTATATTAAGTATATCAATACTATTTTCATTATTACTCATTTATTGGGAGTTTTTAGTGAGAGTTATTATCATAGTATATACTCTTTCTCCTATCTCATTTAATTTATTATTGGTAAAATCATTTTGTTTCATATTTCACCTGACGTTTTCTTAGTTTTTCCTTAATCCGACCATTTATTAAATTAGGAAAACATAATGATAATATTAATTAATCTAAAAGTAGTATTTTCATTCAAAAATGGAATAAAACATAAATGAAATGAATGTATAGGTTTCCATCTAGACTATTCATTATATATCTCCTAGTGGATCCCCTATCTATACCATAATTGTATTATCTAATAATTTATAATATTATATAAATTATGAGTGAAATTATCAATGAATATCCCTCAATAGTGTCAGAGAAGGTGTGTTGTTTTTTCATTGATGTTAACTAGGTAAAAATAAAGTTAAAACAAGATCCTCCCATTTTGGTGTTATTACCTCATGGAACATCTATGAAATATCCTATATCAACTAATATTATCCAAAGAGTGATTTAATTTAAATTATAATCACACAGTATGTACTTTAATGAAACACCATGTTGATATCAAATATATATAATTATACAGTAGGCTTACCCCTAGAGTTTTCACTATGGTTCCCATATCCTAATTCCAAAAACAAATAACATAATACTAAAAAATAACTAAACCATTCTATACTACAAAATATAACAATATAATATCAGAACATCATTATTTTACATCATTTTTATAAGATAGACATTACATCTCACAAAATAATCTCAGAATCCCCTGAATATAAGACTTGTTTTATTTTAGGGAAATATATATAGTGAAATTATTATACAACAGTTATGAACATACTCTTGGTTTAGTACATATAAAAATTTATTGGTCGGATTATTTCTAAATTATCTTTTATTAGTTTCATTGCATCATACAATATTTACATGACTTGACCACCATGACTAAAAAAATTCTAAATATTACTGAAAAGTATCTTTTCCAGAATCAAGAGATAGGATCATTTCATGTTAATTTATAGTAAAATTTAAATCATTCAAACATACCACAATAATTATTTCTTTCTTAGATGTATGTTTTGATAATTTAAATGTAAATTAGTTTTATTTTCATTTAATTAAAGATGACCCAAAGTAGATCCCCTCGTGTAGTGATCCGAACATAGTCCACTAATTTATAGTACTACAGATTCATGTGTGGTGGTTATGATCACCATGCATAACACACTTTATCATAGACACAATTCATTTAGTCTATAAATTATCTTCTCCTAATTTATCCTCCTTGAGAGAACAGGAGGAAGAGATATTCCCTCAATCATTAGAGAAAACCCTAGGTACGATCTTTGTTGTGAGATAATTTTATAGGTAAGAGAGTGTTGTGGACAATGACCATCTTACAATTCTATTAATTATCTTTTTAATGAACTAGGATTAACATTTAATATTACTTAATTTCATAGAGGCCCTTAATAATATGATAAACAAAAAAAATAACCCTATATTGTCAAAAATAATCTTATTATTATTTTATACCATAGTGTTCACTATAACTTGTAATGATAAATATTATTTATAGATATGTAACAAAATAAGTATCATCAGACCAATAATTAGGTCAGATCTTCCTCCATTACAATTAATATATTTATGAATAGATACCATAAAATAATATTATTGTAACATCCTGCCTCATCGCATTGGCTTGAGAGGGCAGAGGAATGCTACTAGGACTTAAGCAAAGTTCCCATGGTGCCAAATTTTGGAAATAAATGTTGAGGTATTCAAGAATACATTGGGGAACAATTTTCCCTTGAGATAGAATCAACCAACCAAAAATCCATTATCAATAAAATATCCCAACCCATCCATTACCAAAAGACAACCAAACTCTTCCATGGAAATTCCCAAAATCCAAAACAACCAAACCAAATATCAGAGTACCAAGAGGAAGACTGCACCAAAAAGAACCCAAATAACTATGACACGGTCCATAGATCTACACCAAGTTCCATGCTCCAAGAACCACAATATCACCAAATCATCATGCCAAACTTCTGGAAAATGAGATGATTTACTCCTATCTACATCCAGGAATACAACATCTACAAAATCAACCACATGCCAAAGTAGGGGTAAGTAATAATACTCAATAGTATTTCTCTAAATGACCTCCCTACACATGCTACTGGGAATGAACCATTATCACATTTATATAAAATAATTTATATAAAACATTAAATAGTGAAACAATTACCACTAACCAAACATACTCTTACAAAGCCATTTCAAACAAGGGGAATCCAAAAACCATGACATAATCCACTTAACCATTTCACATTAGCACAAAAAATCCCATCATCCAAGGTAATACATAATAAGAAAACCAAAACAGTGGAACTTCTTTCCAACCCGTTCACTCATTTCCAACTAGCGGTTCTTCCCGACCACTATCAATAATTGTGGTTCTTTCATCCACTAACCATAAACTTTTATAGTGAGACTTCCCTCCCACTTCCATACAATCAACCATGCCATAACATATATTCACCCAACAAGAATAAAGTTCTAAGGCCACACAATAATCACACAAGCATTTCCAACACATGTCAACTCACTTTAATAAATCACCCATTTAATGAATAAATCTTATACCATTTTCCATGACAACCCACATTTCAATAAAACCAACATTTTATTAAAAACCATTTTCATAATACATCATGGGAAACCAATTTTAAAATATACAATTTAATGTCACACAACAAAACCCCTCCTTCAACAATATCCCAATTCACCCAAAAATCCACAAATCTTCACCCAATCGGTTTCCACCAAGATTTTCACAACACATTAAAAATTAATTTCATGTCTCAAAAATTAATTTCAACCAAAACCACTAGTTATAAACAAGTGGAGTCGGGAGAGAATCTACCTACCATTAGGGTTCTGGAAAAATCGACCCACAAGAAACCGCACCTGAAATCCAGAAAAACGATCCACTAAAACCACTCTAGATCTCCTTCCCTACCATAGACAAGCCTTAATATCAACATAAAAGTCAAAAAAACCCTATATCTACTTGAGACGGATGTAGATATAGAAAAACAAGAGAGGGGGAAGATTATATCTAGAGAAAACCAAAGAGAAACCAAGATAAGAGACTTACCTAAGAGAAACCACCTTGAAACACCTTTAGATCGATTCCAAAATGTGTGGGAGAGAACCCTAAACCATTGAGAACGAAAACTCCTAAGTGAGGATCGAGTGGGAGAGACTTTGGGTTCTTTTAGGAAAATCCCAACTAATCTTGGATTTTAGAACCCTATTTTTAAAGGGTTTTATAGTTAGTTCACACGGTTAGACAAACTATACGCTAATTGTACGCTTACTACTACATCAAAGGGGAGCCTCGCACGGCCCACCCAACATGGTTAGGTAAACTGTGTGCAAACCATGTGTACCCCATTTTCATCATGGTTCATCTCAAACGGTTTCCTCTTAACTGTTCTCAAATTGTGCACCCTTAAAAGGCCTCCAAAGTTTTCCATAGCCATTCCAAACTCTTCAAACCTCTTCCCAATTCATCCCAAGTACTTTAAACACATAAAAATGCATAAAAAAGGCTACAAAGATCAAATAAAGGGGGATATAATTTTATTCACAATATGCAATAAAAAATATTTATTGTAATATTCTTGTAATTAGGTTATTTATTTATTAATAAATTTTCATGGCATGCGTTCACCGAAAGGAGGGAAGGGTCAGTAGTTTACCAAGACCTTCCTTCTTTAAGTTGAAGGAGATATAATTACCCCTGAAACCCACCTTCAATAGGTCCCGGAGTGGTGACCAGTGCCAAGGGTATAGAATCTCACACAAAATGGAAGGCATTACCCTTTTTATTTTTATAGAAATAGGAGATAAGATAGAAACCCCAAAAATACCAAAGATGAAAGTAAATTCAAAGCCAAAAGTAACCCATTCCCATATGCATGTTCAACAGTAAATAATACAAACCTCAATAACTCCAAAGGTAAAGTACCAAGAAAAGGAAAACGATAACAGAAACTGCCCCAAGGTCCGCGCTAGTACGGTCCCGCACGATCCCTGAAGTCCTTCTGGAAACCTGAAAACAGTTTTACATATGGAGGGTGAGCATACAAGTACACTCAGTAGGGGAAAAAAAGACTCTCATGCACAAGTGAGGAGACATTCTAATGTCCCATGGAAAAAGAGATAACCAGACACCTAACAAGGTAAACTATCCACCCAAGCCTCACCAAGGCACACTCCCCAAATAACGCAAGTCAAGTAAAGTATAGTAATAACACATCGATGTTTGGTTACCCCGTGCCACTTTCCCACTGGTTATTGAAGACATCATATGCATCGAACCAATCCCACCATTCTCACCGCAGTCGCACTGCCACCCCCACCCGCACACACCTAGGCCACAACCACACATATCGCCCGCAAACACCTAGGCCACAACCTCTATCCCACCCGCAGACACCTAGGCCACAAAAATCTCACGTAAACATGACCGTAAACACCAAGGCCAGAACAACCACTTCCATGCCCAAAGACACCTAGTCCAAAAAGCTACCGTCACGCCCGAAGACACCTGGGCCTCATCAGGAAGATGCTTGGGAAACAACCTACCCATAAACACCTGGGCCAACCACCACAACTACCCCGCCCAAAGATTCTTGGGCTAATAATGGACCTCAGGCCATCACAGCCTGCCCGAAGATACTTGGGCTATCCGGGAAAGGGAGAATAAAGGAGATAATAACCAGCCACTAATATAAGTGTTGGGAAAACACCCTCCCCCATGAAATGGGGGTGTTCGGCACTAAGTGCTCAACTTGGGTGGGGACCGAATAAGAAACATAAGAACTAAAAATATAGGTATAATTTACAAGCACTCAACCTAACCTAGGGTTTCCCAAGCCAATCCAAGCACAACCACACTCGTCCCTATTCATAGGAAGCACAATGCTCACAGCCGAGTCACAACTCATCCCCAGAACCAATTCCCATTTAAGATATTCTTGCTTCCATGTTCAAGTAATCTCATTTAAATAAATTTCTGCACTACTGGGAAACTAACAGCATAAGCAAAAACCAAGGGAAAAAGTTACAGCCAAGAGCAATTTTAGCATTCCCACCCGGTTCTCTTGCAAAGTCACAACAACAAAGGGATAAGTGAGATCCCTCAAAGTACTAGAACCAAAGAAAACCCCAAGATAGAGCCACATGTTCCCAAAATCCAGGATTCAACGGTTTCTCAACAACAGAGGATTCCACCCCAATTCGTGATATAAGCAGAGTAACCACACAGCCTCAAATTCACAACCAGCAGAAGTATAACAACAGGGGATCCCATCCCCACCCGCATCACCCTAGAAATCGGCCCGTGAAGAAACGACCAAACTGCTACCACCAAAACAAGGCAGGCCCATGCAGGTATTTTCAGATTTAAAAGATTTAACACACTCTATGGTTTCAATTCCATTGTGCCTTAACCAAGGTTATCATAGAAAAGGGTTGATCCTGGTGCTTTCAATTTATTTTACTGAGTATACGTAATTAACCAATTCCATGTTACGATTATTTAAACATCTAAGAGTACCAAGGTTCAATAGTGCACAGAGAAAGACCACCAATGGCCATGATTTTCAGTGAGCATAGGCATGTACAATTCACAACACATAACAACATAAAGAGTACAGCAGAACATCGATCACACCCCCCTTTCATTCTTTAAAGGTCCGTTCATTATCTTCGTTAAGTTCGGTTTCATCAATTTCCACAGGGTAAAAAGCATACCCAACCCCGCATGATACACAGAAAGGAGAGGTGAAGGAGAAAATCCCTACTTGGTTGATCAATGATCGAAGTTCCAACTCCGCATCAGGAACAGGGGATGCGTGACTTGCAGGGCCCAGGTACAGGTGCACCACTTGCCTTGGGAACAAAGGACTTAAAATGTACAATGAAAATGATGAGACTATCCAAGAGGAAGGATAATAAAATCCAGCGTGATAAATAGATGAGATCTCAATGTTACGGGATAAGAAATTTGAACACCTTGGAAGTCGGATCGTGGTTCTTCCATGCGATTGGGTGGTTACACACGATGAGATTAATTGTTATTTAGTAGGGAGGTTTCTCGGGATTTTTAGATATTAATTATGGTCTTAAAAATGGCCTTAAAATGATTCAAAAGGTTAAAAAGGCCTAAAAGAGGCGTTACGGGAAAGACTATAGAAGGAAAGACCCAACAAGGCTGGATGACACCGATCGGTCGAGCCGATCGGTCGTGCTGATCGGTCACGCTGAAATGAGGTGCGACCCCTAAGGGTCCCGGAATTTGGCAAAGGTATGGGCCATGAGGGTCTGGGCCATTACATTAGATACCTCTCAAACTATTCTCATCCTTGAGAATCTAGAACCAGATCCAAAGGAAAGAGGGGGGGTCCGAACAACCACCCCAGAAGATACCTCTCAGGAGTGAACCTCTCTGACACAGGAACACCTTATTTCCTGAACAAACACAAATTCCCTACCCAACCGCTCCTTTCCCCATGTAACCACGCAAAACAAAAGACTAAACCATCAGGCCATGTGGGAGAGGGGTTTCCCTTCCTCTGTGTTAAGATACTATCCGCTTTGGGCGGCACTGACTCACCCGCACGGGTTTAGACGCATCCACTTTAATGCATCCTAACTAATAATCAGTTCCTCCCCTCCCCATCCTTTAGGACACTTCACACAAATTCATATAAAAAGGAAATTGTATATCCCATAGTCAACAAGGTAAAGCATTACATAGCAAACAAGTATTGACAAAACAGGATAAAACTCAAAACAACTCTGGGTACTGGGCACGCATATGCGCCTCCCTCTCAGAGGTAATATCCTCAAGCCCACCATGCCTCCATAACACACGAACCAATGGGATGGTTCATCCACAAATCACCTTCTCCTCACGACCCTCGATCATCATTGGTTTTTCTATGAAGGTTGCATCATCTTCGATATCTAGATTTCCCCAATCGAGGATATGCGAATCGTTGTGCAGATACCGATGAAGCTGGGACACATGGAAGACATCGTGCACCCTTTGTAGATGTGGTGGCAATGCCAGCTGATAAGCCACCTCACCGACCCGGTGCAACACCTTGAAGGGTCCGACGAACCTGGGAGAGAGCTTACTTCCACTGGCAAACCTCTACTGCCAACGCCGAGGGGAGACCTTCAAGAACACGTGGTCCCCGACCTCAAACTCCAAGGTCCTTATCCTATCATTAGAATATGACTTATTCCGGTCCCGAGCCACCTTCATCCTCTCTCATATAAGTTGCACCTTCTCGGTTGTGCTCTGTACCAACTCCGGGCCAAGAACACCCGCCTCCCCGACTTCTGTTCAGCACACGGGTGAGCGACACGGCCTCCCGTACAAAGCTTTGAATGGAGCCATGCCAATGGTAGAGTGGTAGATATTGTTATAGGAAAACTCTACCAGAGGAAAGTGTAGCACCCATGATCCTCTAAAGTCCAGGACGCATGCTCGCAGCATATCCTCCAAGGTCTGGATGGTGCGCTCTGTCTGCCCATCTGTCTAGGGGTGGAAAGCAGTGCTAAGGCGCAGCTGGGTGCCAAAATCATGCTGCAAACTGCTCCAAAATCGTGAGGTAAAATGTGCATCCCTATCCGAGACTATGGACCTCAAAACTCCATGCAACCGCACCACCTTGTCCACATACCTTCGTGCTATAGCGTCCACTGCACTCGACTCCCTGATTGCCAGAAAGTGAGCCGACTTCGTCAACCGGTCTACTACTACCCAGATGGCGTCGTAATCTCCTTGAACCTTGGGTAGCCCTGTAATGAAATCCATCGATATGTCATCCCACTTCCATTTGGGGGTATCTAAGGGTTGAAACAAACCACTTGGAACACGGTGCTCAGCCTTCACCTGCTGACACACTAGGCATCTGGCCACAAACTCTACCACCGCCCGCCTTACCCCGGGCCACCAAAATTGTCCCCTCAGACCCTGGTACATCTTGGAAACTCCTGGATGCACCGCCAGGGGTGAGATGTGGAACTCGCCAAGGACCCTCTCACGCATCGCCTCCGGAATGAACATTCTCCCCCAGAAAAGCATCCGGTTCTGACTATCCTCTGTCCACCCTTCCGGAGCATCGCCTTGGCTAACCCAGTCACGCATCACTTCACTCTCTGGGTCTCCCCACTGAGACTCCTCCACCTGACGTGACAGAGAATATTGTACTGTCATCTGATACAGGAAACACCTTCTATTATCTATCCTTGCATCCAGGTGCAGGGCAGCCAACTCCTCCATCTCCCTCCAAGCATCCGCCGACTCTCGGACCACATCCCTCTGTGACCTTATGCTCAAGGCATCAGCCACCACGTTTCCTTTCCCTGAGGTGTAGGAAATATCAAAATCATAATCCTGGAGGAACTCCATCCACCTTCGCTGTCGTAGGTTCATGTCTCGCTGGGAGAAGATATACTTCAAGCTTTTTTGGTCCATGAAGACCACAAAGTTCTCTCTAATGAGGTAATTCCGCCACAACTTTAGTGCAAAAACGACCACTGCGAGCTCTAGATCGTGGGTGGAATAATTATGATCATGCGGGTGTAGCTGTATAGCCCCGTAAGAGATCACTCCTTGTCATTGCATCAGCACATACCCGAGGCCTTGTCCGGAAGCATCACAATACACCTCATATGCCTCCCCTTCTTCGGGAAACCTCAGCACTGGGGCACTCACTAACTTCTCCTTCAGATAGCTGAAGGCTGCCTCACACTGCTCATCCTATATGAAAGCCCAGTCCTTCTTCGTCAAGGCTATAAAAGGTGCTGCAACTTAAGAAAAGTTGGGTACGAACCTCCGGTAGTAACCTGCCAGCCCAAGGAAGCTACGGACCTCTTCCACGTTCTTGGGTACTGCCCAAGAAACAACTGCCTAGACCTTTGACGGGTCCACGGCTATCCCCCGCTAGGACACCACGTGTCCAAGGAAGTGCACTTATCGCATCCATAACTTTCACTGGACAAATTCCCATAGAGCTGGCGATGTCGGAGGACCTCCAAAACCATCCTTAGGTGCTCAGCGTGATCCTCCTATGATCTTGAGTAGATCAGGATGTCTTCGATGAACACGACTAATAAATGATCCAGGTACTCCTAGAAGATGGAGTTCATAAGTCCCATGAACACAGCTGGAGCATTCTTAATTCCTAATGGCATGACCACAAACTCGAAGTGCCCATATCTGCACCTGAAGGCCGTCTTTGGGATGTCGCTCTCCTTCACCCTCAACGGGTGATATCCAGACCGTAGGTCGATCTTCGAGAACCATCCTGCCCTTTTCAACTGGTCAAAGAGATTGTCTATACTTGGAAGAGGGTAGCGATTCTTGACCGTTACCTAATTCAGTCTCCTATAGTCTATGCACAGCCTTAGACCACCATCCGCCTTCTTCGCAAACAACACAGGAGCACCCCACGGTGATGCACTCGGTATAACAAAACCCTTCTTCATCAGATCGTCAATATGAATCTGCAACTCTCGTAGATCCAAAGGTGACATACAGTAGGGAGCCATCGAAATCGGATGAGCACCAGGCTTCAAGTATATCCCAAACTCGACATCACGTCGAGGGGGTAGAGTCGTCACCTCCTCAGGGCAGACGTCCATAAACTCACTGATGATCCATAAACTCACTGACGATCCTTGGTAACTCCACCATCTTTGCATTCGCTGACTCCACTAATAGCTCAGCTAACAAGGAGAGGAGGGGTTCCTCTCGCCTTCTGCCCTTCTATCCACCTCACTCACTGGTGAAAGTAACACGTTAGCCGCCTAAGTCTAAAAACACGACCCTTACTCGGAAGTAGTAGATGACGGCACATATAGAGAATTTCTAGTCAATGACTAGGATGACATCGTATGGCTGTATCTGCAATAGTAGGATGTCCCTGACTAAATGATGTGTCCCTATCATCAGTCTGCATCCTCGACAAACATATATCAAGTCGGTCAGACCTCTGACTGCTATGCTCAGCACCAGGGGCACTGTAAGTCTCTCAGAATCTAGACCCAAAGCACGGGATAGACTGGGTGTAACAAAGGAGTGCAAATCTCATGTATCAAACAATACGTAAGCAAGGGTACTGAACAAACTGATCATACCTCGAACGACCTCAGGTCCTACTGGAACTGCTTCCTCCGTGGCGTGCAACTACCTGCGCCTGGCTTCTCTGCCCCTCGGCTGTTGGTCACCTCCCCGACCATGCCCTGGTCGAGGTACTTGAGGAGTTCCCTGAGGTCGGCCTCCCCCTGTAACATCCACCCTCAGAGGAGCGGGAGCTTGCTGACCTTACTGCTGCTGCTGTAAAGGCCTCGCTGGATATTGTTGTTGCTGAGGCGGGTGCAGAACCCTCCCACCACCGCCGTACTGCACTCTATCCGGGCATTGATTCTAGAGGTGCCCATGGCTCCCACAGATGTAGCATCTCGGCCCTAGGACCAAAGAGAAAGGACGAGGGCCGGGAGATTGGAACTGGAACTGTTGGGGCCTACTCCCTGCCAGTCGAAACCTAGAGGGCCCTGATGCGGGAGGCCTGGTGCTGACAGCCTTC
This sequence comes from Viscum album, assembly GCA_963277665.1. Lineage (NCBI taxonomy): Eukaryota > Viridiplantae > Streptophyta > Magnoliopsida > Santalales > Viscaceae > Viscum > Viscum album. The sequence goes on from OY728122.1 coordinate 2,046,118,500, forward strand.
CCCTTTGATGATCCCAGCTGGATCCTCTCTCGTGACACACCTCCCAGTGTGTGCATCCTCTCCACCACCTTTTCCTTCTTCTGGACCTCCAAGTATGTCGGCAAGGTGAAGGGGGTAACAGTGTACTGAAGGGAAGGTCGGAGCGCCTCCTCTAAACGTCTCACCCGAGACTCCTCATCTGGAAAGAGGTCCGGAGAAAAGTGGAGGAGATCCTTGAACTTGATCCCCATCTCCCTTACTGATATACTCCCCTACTGTCGGAAGAGTAACTCCTGCCTCTTCACATCTTTCATCGTGGTAGAGAGGAATTCCGCTCGGAACTCCTTCTTGAAATCAGCCCATGCCACCTCAGCCTCTCTCCTCTCCCCCAGGTAGAGCATCCACCACTGACGCGATGATCCCTACATCTGGCTCACGGCCAGAGGAACCCAATACTCCGTCGGAGCCCGGATCAAGTCAAAAGCTATCACCAGCTCCTCTAGCCAACTCTCCATCTTCATGTCAGAGGTGTTGCCCTCATACTTTTCGAGGGTATGTCGCTGAAAGGCTTGAAGCATCTTCTTCCACTGATCGTCCTCCTCCTCTCGATCATCCCTCTGTCGATTGGCCACGTCGACCTCCTAGGCCTCGATCGCCCGCACCACTCGTGGTCGTCTCCCAGGTGCCATAGCTACAAGGTAAACAAGGAATGCCTAATCCCAAGTAGTGCAGAATATTGTTCTTAAATTTTCTTAGACTTATTCATTTATTTGAATCCCCAAGACACCCATGAAACATGAGAACACAAGTCATTATGATGCATGTACCTTTCCTAGGTTCTCTACCCTGCAATCAGCGTGGCCTCACTTAGTCGTTCGGTAGGTCTAGAGTCCTTGTATCGGATCACGGGGGTCCCTAAAATCTCATGTCCTAGACGGTCTTCCCTGTACTAATTCACGCACCAAGGTCACCCAACACTATTTCCCTACCATCCCATGCAATCCTCACTGTTCCTAACTCCAGACTCCATCCTATATCTCAACCTGCTCCTCTGATACCATTCTGTCACGACCCGCCTTCACCAAAAGGAGGGAAGGGTCAGCAGTTTTCCAAGCCCTTCCTTCTTTAAGTTGAAGAAGAGATAATGACCCCTGAAACCCGCCTTCAATAGGTCTTGGAGTGGCAACCAGTGCCAAGGGTATATAATCTCACACAAAATGGAAGTAATTACCCTTTTTATTTTTATAGAAATGGGAGATAAGATAGAAAACCCAACAATACCAAAGATGAAAGTAAAGGCAAAGCCAAAAGTAACCCATTCTCATATGCATGTTCAACAGTAAATAATACAAGCCTCAATAACTACAAAGGTAAAGTACCAAGAAAAGGAAAAATGACAACAGAAACTGCCCCAAGGTACGTGCTAGTATGGTCCTGCATGATCCCTGAAGTCCGCCAGGAAACCTGAAAACAGTTTTATATACATAGGGTGAGCGTACAAGTACACTCAGTAGGGAAAACAAAATACTCTCGTGCACAAGTGAGGAGACATTATAATGTCCCATGGAAAAATAGATTACAAAACACCTAACAAGGTAAACTATCCACCCAAGACTCACCAAGGCACACTCCCCAAATAACGCAAGTCAAGTCAAGTATAGTAATAACACATCAATGTTTAGGTACCACATGCCACTTTCCCACTGGTTATTGAAGACATCCTATGCATCAAACCAATCCCACCATTCTCACCGCAGTCCCACTGCCACACCCACCCGCACACACCTGGGCCACAACCACACATCCCACCCACAAACACCTGGGCCACAACTGCTATCCTGCCTGCAGACACCTGGGCCACAACAACCTCATGTAACCATGCCCGTAAACACATAGGCCAGAACAACCACTGCCACGCCCGAAGACACCTGGGCCAGAAAGCTACCATCACACCTGAAGACACTTGGGCCTCATCCTGAAGATACTTGGGAAACAACCTGCCCATAAACACCTGGGCTAACCACCATAATTACCCCGCCCGAAGATTCTTGGGCTAATAATGGACCTCAGGCCATCACAACCTGCCCAAAGATACTTGGGCTATCCGGTAAAGGGAGCAGAAAGGAGCTAATAACCAGCCACTAATAGATGTGTTGGGAAAAATACCCTCCCCCATGAAATGGGGGTGTTCGGCACTAAGTTCTCAACTTGGTGGGGCGCGAATAAGAAACATAAGAACTAAAAATATAGGTATAGTTTAAAAGCACTCAACCCGACCTAGGTTTTCCCAAGACAATCCAAGAACAAGCACACTCGTCCCTATTCATAGGAAGCACACTGCTCACAGCTGAGTCAAAACTCATCCCCAGAACCAATTCCCATTTAAGCTATTCTTGCTTCCATGTTCAAGTAATCTCATTTAAATAAAGTTCTACACTAGTGGGCAACTAACAGAATAAGCACAAACCAAGGGAAAAAGTTACAGCCAATAGCAATTTAAGCATTCACACTCGGTTCTCTTGAAAAGTCACAACAACAAAGGGATAAGTGAGATCCCTCGAATTACTATAACCAAAGAAAACCCCAATATACAGCCCCATGTTCCCAAAATCCAGGAGCCAACGGTTTCTCAACAACAGAGGATTCCACCCCAATTCGTGATATAAGCATAGCAACCACACAGCCTCAAATTCACAACCAGTAGAAGTACAACAACAAGGGATCCCATCCCCACCCGCATCACCACAGAAATCGGCCCATGAAGAAATGACCAAACCGCTACCACCAACACAAGGTAGTCCCATGCAGGTATTTTCAGATTTAAAAGATTTAACACACTCCATGGTTTTAATTCCAGTGTGCCTTAACTGGGGTTATCACATAAAAGGGTTGATCTTCGTGCTTTCAATTTATTTAACCGAGTATACGTAATTAACCAATTCCATGTTATGGTTATTTAAACATCCATGAGAACCGAGATTCAATAGTGCACAGAGAAATACCACCAACGACCATGATTTTCAGTGAGCATATGCCCGTACAATTCACAACACATAACAACATAAAGAGTATAGCAGAACATCGATCACACCCCCCTTTCATTATTTAAAGGTCCGTTCATTATCTTCATTAAGTTCAGTTTCATCAATTTCCATAGGGTAAAAAGCATACCCACCCCACATGATACACAGAAAGGAGAGGGAAGGAGAAAATACCTACTTGGTTGATCAATGATCGAAGTTCGAACTACGCATCAGGAACAGGGGATGCGCGACTTGCAGGGCTCAGGTACAGGTGCACCACTTGCCTCGGGAACAAAGGACTTCAAACGCACAAGGAAAAGGAGGAGACTAGCCAAGAGGAAGGAGAAGAAAATCCAGCGTGATAAATAGATGAGATCTCAACGTTACGGGATAATAAATTTGAACGCCTTGGAAGTCGGATCGTGGTTCTTCCCCGTGGTTGGGTAGTTACACACGACGAGATTAATTTTTATTTATTAGGGAGGTTTCTCGGGATTTTTAGATATTAATTATGGGCTTAAAAACAGCCTTAAAATGCTTCAAAAGGTTAAAAGGGCCTAAAAGAGGTGTTATGAGAAAGACTGTAGAAGGAAAGACCCGACAAGGATGGATGACACCAATCGGTCGCGTCGATAGGTCACGCCGATCGATCGCGCCGAAATGAGGTGCGACCCCTTAGGGTCCTGAAATTTGGCAAAGGGGTGGGCCATGAGGGTCTGGGCCATTACATAAATAAATTTTTATTACCATGTAAATAATATGGGATAAATATTATACATTCAATTAATAAATTAATATTTTAATCACTGTATGGAGAATGAAATATATTTTTTTAATTCAAAAATAAATTATTTAGTAATGAATTAATAATTTTTTTTACCTTTCAACTAAAAAGTGGTAAATAAACATTAAATATTCATAAAATTAAACAATTCCAAAAAAAATATTTATTTAATATTTCTAATCTATTAATTAATCCAATATAAATATTGTATTTATATGGAGAATAATATTTATTCTAACTCTCAAATATAAGTAATATGTAACTAGGATAAGAGGAAAGACATTCTATATGGCCCTCTAGGCCTATTCATCATTAGCATTAGGTAGGATTTCCTAAAATCTAATATTACTATTTATAAATAGGTTAAGGAACCCATATAGGAAGAGGATTTCTTCAAATAAAAATAACAACATAAATGATCACTATTTAATATAATCTCATTGTCATAATATCTCACCAAGATAGTTGAACACCTGAATTATCAAACTATATGTCTGATACATCTTTCATTGACTATCTAAAAACCCAATCATTACACCATGGCCCATGGAATTCAAGGAAATTATTACATTTTAATAAAATTTATAAGATAAAAATTCTATAAATATGGGAATGCAGAAATCCTTCCATGAATTATTCAATAATAACACAGCATTAATGACACACCCAATGTTCCCAAATTCTCTAGGAACCATATAATCATGGTTTATGAAGAAAAATCAATGTGCATCAGTCATAGCCTAAATTAATAATAATATTTAATAATAAGGACCATTATGAACACTCATATATAAGAATAGTTGATAACACATGAACTTGTATAATTACTACCAGTGGTTCAGTTCTCATAATCCCTATTAATAGAGACTACTATGTGAAAACATTATGAGATAAAGCCTCATATGTTTATGAGTACAGACACATAAAAAAACCATACTCTATTTCCCATCATAGAATGTTATCTCAATTTATAATAATATATATGACTATTTAAATAGAACATTATGGTTTTCAACATAGTGGGAAACTACCATGAAATTTTCAAAATGAAAAATATTCAAGGAAATTACAATATTAATGTTAAACTAAAGCATAATAAATATTTTTTGGGTGTCAATAATCAAATATATGAGCATAAATACAATCTGATGTAAAATATTATTATTTTTAGGTTATGAACACCAATAAACTCTAACTTTTAAAATATCTAACACTTAATGAATAATTAGTTATCACATGTTAAATAATCAGATATTTACTATGGATATAGGTATAGGGCCTTATAGGTTTCAATGATTAGTGTTCTTAAAGGCACATGTTCATGTGGAAGAAATATTTATTATGAAATTAGTACCATGGGAAAACCCCTTAAGTAGTGATGCTACTGAGTATCCATTTGTTGTTCCATTATCAGAATCATGATAACTTTATTAGGTTAATTGTAAAATAATATCATAATATTGATATAATGTTTTAATTTTGGGATAACCCGCAATATGGAAAAGGCATTACTAAGTAACTTATTACCACATCTCCAAACACTAAGAACATTTCCAGATCTATATTTCAATGTAAAGTTAGAGAAATATAAATAAAATTCTATGTAGTTAAGTTAGATATGTTTTAAATTCACTTATTATGTATCATGCATCAATAATAAAAAAATTATATCCCATATCAAGGAATACAATATATATTTAGGGAACATAATCTTATTAAATTTTTATTTTAATAAATACTTTTGATCGAATGAATGTTTAACAATAAATATTATATGGCAACAACAATTCTTTCTTAAATGGTTTCATGTTTTATTTCTCAATAATGTGTCAATATATGTATAATTAATAGATTTATCAAACCAATGTATATATTTTTATAGATACTTTTCCAAATAATATGGTTTCAATATTAATTATTACATAGAAAAAATGATTCTATAGTCTTAAAAAATTGGTAATACATAACATTTGATTTTAAGATATTATAAACCTATAAATCTTGAAAACTATTTCACTCACACTAACATGATAGACACATATGGATCTTCTTAATTTCTAAATTATTATTCTATAAATGTTATAAATGATTATCAAAAAATAAATTTATGTTATACTAATATCTTGTTTTAATTTATTGATTTTACCATCCAATTCTATTTTTTCAATATAAAAATAATCTATAGGGAAACCCATTGGTTGTTTCAAATGGATGTATTCAATTAGGTGTCATTCATAATAAAACAATCATATAACTATTTTTTCAAGTATAAATCAAAAGTATTTTTGTAATGATGATTGATATATTTTTTTATTCATATAATTAAACATTCAAAAATAAATCACTCTTTATTGGTATCAACTTATACCATATATGTATTATTTCTCTTGAATATGCATCAGTAATATCAAGTATTATAAATTTTCAAAAAATAGAGTCCATTAATTTTGTTAAAATGTGTCCATTAAATGAATTCACAAATAATTTATAACCTCAATATGTTTTCATTTACTATTTCTATTAATTAATCGCTATAATAAAATAATAATAAATTTATTTCCTAGTACGGTGAATATAAATATACACTTTGGTAAATAATTACTGCATGGTATGTGAATCTCAAACTACTCCCCGCATTGTGATTAGTGGTGTCCAACATTCATATTCCTACCCATGTTCATCTAGATCCTTATCCCATAGATTTTAAGTATTCTCCCAATATCAATCAAAAGATATGATGGCTTTATGTAGATATATCTAGACTTGACAAGATGATAATATCTTTAGTGGATATAGAAATATTAACTAATATTGACTAAGTGGTTCATGTTCTATTTTTGGAAAAGCTGTATTTTAGGGGAAAACCTACTAAAAACTTTGGTTATATCCTAATAGATTATTAATATATCATAATGGATATGATATCCATTAGTAGATATAGTTTTTAAATGTTTAATTTTTTTGTTGATATTTTATATACATGTATTTGAAGAAATTATTGAATATTTTCAATATATACGAGACTCAATATTGATATTCCATTTGAAATTATCATGATATTAATGAATATAAGGTAATTTTAGTTTGGGAATACCTTTACTGCTCAAATATTAATAATGATTACTTGGAAAGATGTTCTGTAAAACACGAAAATTAGTTTGATAATATTCCTTGTAACAAAACTCAATAGAGATTAAAACACTTTACTATATAAAAACAATTAAATTTATTTAAATTTTTATGATAAATAATTATCATTTCATATTTGGGTAAAGGTATTGTGTTTTATATTTTTTATTCATTGAAAATAATGTATGTGATTCAAGAGTTAATGAACATCAGTTTTTATATGAAGTATTATAAAAATAGGTATTCCAAATGTGAAATATTCCTCATTGTGTCTAGTTGGAAATATAGATAAATGATTTGGTATCAGTCATTAAAAAATCAAATCAAAAAAATCTAGAAATTTATATGTCTTGTCTTCTCAATACTAATATATGAATCAATAATTATTTATTTACTCATGTGAAGTAAATTTACTCTTATTAATTTAACTTCCACTAAATAAATTTCTATTTGAATGGAATTGTAATGAAACAATTGGATTTAAAAGTAAATGGTATTTTAAACCATATCTTTTATTCTTTTCACCATAAGGTGAAAGGACATAAATTTCAACCAAAACTTTTTTTTTTGTGAATTATACATAAAATGATTTTAGGTTATTTTTTGTACTTCTCCTTAAGGGATTGATAAATAATGAGAACCATGTTTTTTAAGGGTGATAGTATGATATCAATGAATGATATCTTATCCAAATGAAAGATTTATATTAAATAATGTATGTTAACACATGAATACCGGATTATAATCTAAACATCCCATTTTATGATTCTACTATACTTATTTTTAGAAAAAATCATCTATCATTAATCCTATTATAATTCTTTTGTATAGATAGAGTACATGATATCATAGAGGAATCGCCCTCTTTATATCATTTACAAGAATAATTTTCACCTTCCCTTGGTGGGAAGATGGTTATTTTTAGAGACTTATGACACATAATACAAATTATTCAATAGTAATGTAGTGTAAAACCATTATGATGCATTGGAAATTTTATTCCTATAGGGAAATGTGCTGATTTATGGAATGATAATAATGTTTCTCGAGTGTTTTCCTTCCATTTATCCACATTAATTAAAATAGATTATTATAAAATTAAATGATTACACAATATGTGAGGTGAGGTAATTTAATTAATTATATTAAGTAACTAACGATTTTACAATGTCACATATTCCCATACTATTTTACTAATAATATACCTTCACATCAAGTATTATCTTTGAGAGGAACCATATTAATATTCTTATAATCTTGATAAAAGCCCAGAAAATTATATGATGGTTTTTAGGTTAGAATTCAAGAAATATTTAGTCATACAACAATATTTTACATTGATTTGAATCCATAATCACAAAAATACTAACACAGATTTCCTCAAACAATTCCCCCAATATAGGTAGTGAATATAAAAAGGTTTTTAAATCCAATAAAAGTTTTACTAAGTAAACTTGTTATCTTTTTTTAGATTTCCTGATAATTCAATTTGATACCAAAAAAATCCTATATTGAAAATATATTGATTGGTCCATATTATTTCAGATAATGGAATGTGTAATGACTTAATATTGAATTGAGATGTTTTGATTTATTATGAATAATGTTTCTTATTATTTATTTCACATGCCTTTTTAATATTAAGTTGATTTTACTAATGTGATGAACAATGTAAGGATAAAATATTTACGCAAAATCGTTTGACTTTAATTCCATATTAGTACATTATTTCTTTTATTTATGTTTTCATGGAATTTATTCTATAAAAATAATCATGAAACTTTTAAAATAAAATAAATAGAATGTGGATTTATCTTGAGCTTTAAATATTGTTTTTTTAATTGAGTAGACAATAAATAAACCATTTACCCTGAGGGGATTCCTTGAGTTGATATGGTCTTGAGATAAAGCATTATATATCTTTATTTTGAATCTATTAGTAAGGTTTCAGTGTGGATCCATCTAGAACTAACTCTATATGATAGGGATATAAATTCTGACAATTTTTTTACTGAACATTCATGTGGAGGGAACAATAATGGGTTTACATAAGAGAAATTGTTTGTACATAGCCTCATAAATAATATGATGCGAGGGGTGACTCATTGTCCTTCAATTTAATTTAAAATACTAATTGAAACCCCCATATAATAAATAAATTAAATGAAACCCTACACATACACAAGATGATGTAATCTCATGATCATCAAAAAGTTAAATGAATATGTATTTAATATATCTATTTATCATTCCTTTAAATTTATTATATTATTAATAAAAACATACATGGATTAATATGTTTAATTATACGATTAATCAATTAATTAATTTTAAATTAATATTCATCCATTCTTTATAGGATATACGTGTATGATATAATTTTAAATAAATATGATAAATTCATTTTCTGTAAATTAATTACATACTCAGATGTTACATGGGGTGAAAAGGCATGTAATGATATAAACTACTCAGTATTTACCTTTTTGTATACAATGAAGTTGAATAATATATCACCCACATGATATGTACTATAATTTTGTGGTGTGTACTATCAAAGAAATTATACATAGAACACATGGGAATTACTATATATATACATATTTAATTTCATATAGTATACAGTATATAATGAATCTATAATATTTGTCTATCACTATTTTTCATAGAATTAATTAATCATTTAATATAATAAAAAACATATCAATTATCTTGTAAAATAAAATCAATAATAAAAAGTATTGTATTGCTGATATTTAAAGGATAATAAATTAATTTCCTTTTCAGGTAAATGAATATATGCGGTGTACAACCAAGCGTGGGATTCATTCTATATCAACTACTTTAAAATAATTATGTCTCATGGACTGAATTACATTGAATTTGATTTAAAAAAATGGATTTTGAATTAATTGATCTGCATGAGAATTAATTTCACTGTGTGTGTATAAATCCCATCACATGTATATTAATTAAACACGTGTGAATTAATAAACCTATATGTGAATAAACTACAAATAATTGGAATTAATTATGCCACATGTGAATTAATTGTGTGGCATGAAAATTAATAACATCATGTGTATATTAATTTCCCTGTGTATTTATTAATTTAATCATGTGTGTATTTATTAAATAATATGTAAATTAATTATTTCATTGGTGAATTAATATGTTACAACACATCTATTTACCACATGACCATCGTGTCATGTGGGGTTACTTGGAATGGTGTTGGGGTTTCATTCTATGTAACCTTGGAATCTTGTGAAACCTCTAGACGATTATTCATATGTTCTTCATTTATTTTGAACTGATTATTGTGTATATAATATAGATATGAATATTGGAAGAAAATATAATGAAAATATGATGTAAGATGAAATTTGAAGGAAATGAAAAATATGTTATAAATTAGTACAATGATGAATATAAAATAATTAATTATAAATTTAATGTAACCACCCTCTGATACATTAAGATGGTTCTTGATGCATTTGATGTGCCAGTTGGGCCTATGGACAACTCAAATATTTTTTCATTCAAGGGATCATTTGAAATGTATATGTCTTGAACACTAAGACCAATAAAATATTTACAAATCATATTGATGAATATTTCTATTGGAACCAAGAGGGAGGATATTATCACATTAATTTGAAATTAAATTTATAGAATTTATAAATTCTTCGATCTTGAGTTCATTATTTGATGTATGTTTTGATCATTTGAAGTCCATCTAGTTTTGTGTTCATTGTGATAATAAAGAACCAATGTAAGGCTCCTTTAGTGGTGATCCACTTTTGCTCATATAATCCTTGAACATCATTGATGGTACTCTGAGTGATAACACAACAACATTGATCATCTTTCATCAGTTTGTTGATCATAACCATGATCTATTTGGTATTGTAATGATATTTTCTTGATCTCTCCAACTTTAAAGGAATGTAGGAATAGGGAACCACTATAGTTTTCTAGAAAAAAATGGAGATGTTATTTGTTGAGAGGGAAATTTCTATAGAGAATATTATTATTCACCCTAACCAAAAGACTCAAAATTGTCATAATTTCCTATTTATAGAACCTGGGTTTGGTTATTCTATTATTTAATTACATAGAGACCCATAATAAAATGATAAACCTAAATGTAACCTCATTTCACATAAAATAATGTTATTATTATTTTATTATATGGTGTGTTTTAATCTATGAAATAGTAAATTTTATTCATATTCTGGTAAATATTTATTTCTCCTAAATAAATATTAAATGTAATCTATTGAGAATAAAATATTTACTTTAATAAACATTTTAATAATAAATTATTTATTTTCTTCCAAATAATAAAAGATAAATATTATACATTTAACAAACAAATAAATATTATATTCACATTTTGGTGAATAAAATATTTATTTTGAATGTTTTTTAATAAATTATTTTTTAATGAATAAATAATTACAAGAACATTAAAATAAAAAGTGATAAATAAATATTATATAGTCATAAAATTAAATAATTACCCTAAAAATAAATATTTAATTAATATTTGTGATCAGTTTATAAATCCTGGATAAACATTAACTTGTTGTTTAGGGAATAATATTTATTATTACAATTAAATATAAATAATATTAAATTAAAATTATAGGAATCTATTTTTGTATGACCCTATAGGAAACTTAGATTGTGGTATTATACTGGATTTCCTAATGTCAAAGATTACTATCAAGTAACATGTCAATGTGAAAATATAGGAAGAAGATATTTTTCAATCATAACAACGACATACAAACACTCACTATTTAATATATTCTGTTTATAAGGATATACATCAAGAAGGTTGCAGACTCATGTCATCAACTAGTATACATGATATATCATTCCATGACTATCTGATATGAACTCATTATTTCCCCATGGTGACGAAATTTAGTAAGATGTTCTATTTCAATAAAAGGGTCATGATATATAATTCCCCATATATAGAAGGTACAAAATATTCTAGTAGGGTATCAGTTAATATCACATCCAACATACCCACATTGTAACAAAATTTCCCAACATGGTTTATAATAATATGTTAATGTGCATGAGTCATAAAATTCAATAATAATAATATGAATGTGTAAATTCCATGATGGATTCTCATATATAATAATATCTAATGACACAAAAACTTGACAAATTATTATATGTAGGTATGCCCTCATTATCTTCCTTCTTATATATTACCAAAGAAAATAATTATGAGATAAATACTCGTCTACATATGAGTACTCTGACCTAATTTTCAAAATACTAAATGTCCCATGACAAAATGTTATATCACTAAAGAAAAATATTTATCAATAATTTTGTGGAACTAACAGTTCTCATTATAATATAGTGCTTTTATGATCTTTTCAATATGGGATATATTATATTACATTATTAAATTAATTTTATATAGAAGAACAATCAATATGTGATAAAGATTAATATTAAAATCCATGAATATATAAGAAACATAATGTACAAAGTAGTTGATTCTAGGGAATCAACTCCATGAAATTCCCCCATACATGAGCTACACTAGAAACCCTTTTGTACATATTATAATTTATAATCATCTTCATAACCTAGGAAATGGTAACATAAGTATGGTTTTAGAATAAATTCATTGTATGGGAAAAATTATCATTATTCCATGGATGAAGATATTATAATATTATGATTAAAAAATATCTATGTAGAGAAATTTATTATTAAAAAACATTGAACCAGATAGTTTTTCATGATTCATGATAGAAAAAACTATTAGAGAAAACATGTACCATGGAGAAATAGTGTGAAACCATGAGATATTTAACATTATCTATAGAGAGTAATCATAGAAATATGGAACTAAATTTATTATACCCTTCAGATGTAGAATAAAAATACTCTATGTGACGTCCCAGACTTATGTGACACATAGATTTTCCCCAATCTCAGTTAGCCACATGGCCTCAAGAATTCCCCCCCACTATGTACACCGGAGGTTGATGACTAGTAGTGGGCATTAGGGTGTGTCTGTGGGGAGACTATAGGGGAATGAAATCCCTTTTGATATTGCACTGCAATGACACCCTGTGTGTTATGATTATGGGAATAGAGACCCTTTATACTATAATACTGATCATGGAATCCCAATTCTATGATGTTGGGCATAAATTCCCATATATTACTATGATATTCTGTATGGAGTCCCTTTACACTGATGATAATTAGCATGGTGTCCTTTATAATTATGATACTATGAATCGTGTCCCATGACACTTGTTTAGAGATATGTAGACATAGGATAAAGTTGGTAGTGCTATAATTATTTCCTTTCAGGAACTAGTGCTAACCCATTTACATTTTTTGTTACTTATTTACTTTGTTATATCTATACAGTTCCTTATTATACACACATGATATAATTTTATAGACTCCATTTTGGGGTTCTAATGAGTTTATATCAAATTATATCGGGTATTATAATGGAACCCAATTATACTACATGTTTATAGGTGTAGATAAGGTAATAATACATATAAGGATGCATGATATCTTTCATTACTTAGGAAGGGAGTTTGGTAGTATATGTTCGAGCTAGAGCTTGGATGATTGGAAAATTTTATGTCATTTTTCTTCCTCTATATAGCATGGACTTCCTACTTCAATGAATACATGTCTTCTCAATATTGTAATGAAATAAAATCATTCAGATAGTTATATGATTCAATTTACTATTTTTTTATTATTATTATCAGTTTCTGGTTGAGTATATCTACTTTCTCTATAGATGGTTACTTGTCTCATCATTATAGTGTCTTCTCCTAATGTCAGTTCCTTTATTGATATTCTTATGGTCTTTATTTATATATTATTAATTATATGGGGTTCTCAACTCCAGTAATGATGGAATTGTATCCCCATAAATACACTATAGGACCTCACTACTATATAGAATCATCAAACGTATGTAGATCTATAGTTGAGTCCATGAGGCCAACTGGGCTCGAGGCGACTCTAAGTGGATCCTGGGTTTGGGATGTCATAATATGGTATTAGAATATATTTTTCTCATACATTATTGTTTTGATAAAATAGACTTCATATTAGGAATGATTCTGAATTTGGATATAAACCGTTTCTGGGATTAGCTAACCCATAGTCATGGAAAACCCTAAACTTCATGGAATAATTATTTTTTTTGTTTATAGTTCATATTACAGTTAATTTGATTCTATTGTGGGGTGATTCACATGAATTATGAGTTTATTATTATTAATATTTTTTATTTTCTAATATTGTTGACACAATGTGATGAGGGAAAGGAAATATTGATCGTGCATCATATGCGGCTCAATGTAAGAAAATCTCATTCCATTCATATCCCCTAACATATAGAAGCATTGTGTTGTTTTCATCACCCTTGATTTCCCTGAGTGATTTGATTTTTATAAATATAATGGTTATTGACTAATGATTCATGTAGGAAATTAGGAAAAATATAGTTAGTACATAGAGTTACTTCAAAAACCAAAAATTTATTTTCCGGTTAAGGCTATATCAAAAAACCAAATCATTCAACAATGGAATGTTGAGTCATGGACCATTGGTCACATGAAATGGGATGTGTTATGTTATTGATTAACATGACTCCACACAGAGGATCATAAGGTGTATGGGTCCATGTGGATATAAAGTGGTGACCAATTTGGTTAAAATATTTAAAGAGAAATGTGATACAAATATAAAATTTGAAATGAAATTGAAATAGAAAAATTCAGATCTTGACATAGTCCCTGCCATAGTAGTGGGAAGTACGCACGGTCTCTGGTGTTCTATATAAATTTTTTTACCACCCAGAACTAACACTTTCTGCTCAAGGAGGGGTGAGACTATTACATAGGAAGGCCTATGCCTAGCCTATTTTTGTACCCATGATGTTATCACTGTGGAATTAAATATGAGAAAAGTTTTTAGAATTTATAGATTAATTCCACCATGACGTCGTCTGGTGGTATGTATGGAGGGTGGTGAAGACCTTTCTCCAGTGGTAGTGGACCATTATCTTCCAGTTATACCTCTTGTAATTCCTCTCATAGAACCTCTTCCTATTCAAGACATGGGTGATTATACCTTGTATTGAGTATATTTACAGTAAATTATGAAAATTATATAGGGTGATACGTGATCTTCCCCAAATATGG
Source organism: Viscum album (assembly GCA_963277665.1). Classification (NCBI taxonomy): domain Eukaryota; kingdom Viridiplantae; phylum Streptophyta; class Magnoliopsida; order Santalales; family Viscaceae; genus Viscum; species Viscum album. The sequence continues at coordinate 2,046,133,643 of OY728122.1, forward strand.
GAGATTTTAATAAGGAGTTTCAGTCATAGCATCCACCCACATTTTTGGGGGATGGTAGACTACATGATGTTGAGTTATGTCTCAAGAAATTTATACATATTTTCAATAATCTAGAGACACCTCCTATGTGGAGTGTGAAAATCTCTATATACATACATTGAGGTTCCACCAAGCACTTCTGGAATTTTCCAAATCAGGTCGGTTAATATCATGAAGTGATGTAGAGGGATTTCTAGTAAATCTTAATTTACTATTTTTTACATGAGAAACTAAAGGATGATCATTCCAAAAAGTTTATGAACTTGTAGTATGGTTTTATAATAGTAATAGAATATTAGTTTCATTTTAAAGAGCTTCAGAACATTGCACCAATCTATACTATTAATGATATTAAGAATGTGATTTGATTTGAGGATGAAATCTGACATCCTTTTCATTCTCAGGTAAATGTTTTCTGGTTGACCACAATATCTGATATAGTGAACAAGAACCTTATAAAATATAAATACTTAATGGTAGAATTTTGTTTAAGAAGGGAGATTCAAAACCTATGTATAGTAGTGGTTTGACTAGTAGTCAAAAGTGATGCTTTGAGATTGCAAATGTGAGCAGAGGCTGCTAGATGACTTCTGCAGATATTTACATGGTATGCCGCCCATGTGGGAATCCTGGACCTAAGAAGTCCTAGTGTCCTAGAGACCTAATCAAGGGTTGAGACTTCAGAATATTGGGGAATATTCTGTGATTATGTAGGAAATTCCCATCTCTACTGAGTAGGAGAGCATTCATAGAAGATCCACCTTTAGGAGTAAGATTAGTAGCACCTCACTAGGCATGTATCTGATATAATGTAGGTCATACAAGAAGAGGATGAGGTCATGTTCATTTTATATAGACTTCTATTATACGTCACTAGTAGATTGTAGCTGCTCCTAGTAGTTAGGTGGTAGCAAAGGGAAACATATCATGTCAAATTTATTCAGTGCGACATAAACTAGAGGATCTGGATGTTAGGACATATACTGTTAGAGGTATTATTCTAGTAGCCTATAATACCATTTCTAACTTATTTGATATAGGTGAATCACATTCATTCATATCTATGATTGTTTTTGAGATCCTTGGGTTTGATGTTCGGTTTTCTAGTTAATCTATGAGGCTTCATACACCATTGGGTTTACATTCTTAAAGTATACACTAGTGTATGGATTGTCCTCTTTAGGTATACAACCAATTATTCTATTCTGACCTCTTTTTCCACAAGATGATATGTTTTTATTTAATTATTATGATAGACTAGTTGGTTTCATATAATTCCTATGTGTATTATTATTGTTGGAGGGTGTCATTTACATAACCATAGGGAATCACGTTTATTAAAAAGGGAGAGTGGGATTTTTGGGATATTAGAGATGGATCAGAGTCACTTGGGAAAGGTTGAGTGATCTCTCAAACTATAATCATTTATATGAATTATCAGAAACTGCATCAGACAAATTTCCCTCATATAGTAGATCAATTCAGGGATATTTTTATTAATGGATTCTTAGGACATCCTCCCAAGAGAGATGTAGAGTTTAGAATAGGGATAGGTCCTAGAGATACACTGATGGATATTATTAAATTGATGGACCAGAAGGGGAAGTTAGAGGATTTATAGGCCAAGAGTTTTATATGGCCTAATACATCTCTCTAGGGTCCACCAGTCCCTTTATTCAAGTAGGGTATCAGAACACTCATGTTATGTGTGGACTAACAAATGTTAAAATAGCTAATAAAGAAAATTTGAGGCCACTTTACTTCTATAGGTGATCACATTGTCTATCTCAGAGGTTCAAGGGTATTTTTAAAGATGTACTAATGATTTTTCTATTATCATGCTCAATTCAGACACTCAGATATTCCATATCCGACATTTCGTAGTCATTAGGGAATATATGATCATATTATGATGTCATTCGTTTTTGTGAACACACCTACATTATTCATGAGGGGTGGTGGTGTTCTTCGGGATTGTTGGGGTTCAGTTCATATTTCTTTCAGTGCATATTATGGATCGGGTACTTATATGGGTACGGAGTTTAGAGCCCTTCTATCAGGTGTGACTCTTTGCAGGAGGAGAGGACTCCTGGTGACGGAGGTAGAATCTGATTCAGAGGTTCTGGTCATATCTTTTCATGGAAAATGTGACATATCTTGGGATCTGGTGTATATTTATCAAAGGTGCAAATTGGAGACTAACCAGGGAAGGATGGTCCATCATAGTGTGAGGGAATCCAACTTTTCGGCTGATGCGATGGCTCGTGGGGGCAGGCCAGAGGAGACTTTGATAGTTAATGATAGTCTTAACTCTCTTCCATTTGAGTGTGTTAATGTGATCCGGAAGGACTCACTTGGCCTTCATTATTTCCATCCTCTGTGACGTGTATCCCCGGTTTTTTAAGGTTTTCATGATAAAAAATAACTTTCAGCCTTTTTCATGGTCTTCATAGATGAAATCTTATTGTATTCTCGTACTCGAAGCAACCATGATGATCATATTGAGATCATTTTGAATACACTGAGTGAGAACAATATTTATGATAATCTCATTAAATGAAACTTATGGATTTATAAGGTTCATATCCTAGGGAATTTTATCTCAGAGGTGAGATTTTCATTTGAGTAAGATAATGTGAGAGATGTGGATACCTATTGGAAATCCAATAAGATTTTTGATATGTGGAGTTTTTTTGGGAAAACTGGTTACTACAAGCATTTTATATAGTATATCTCTTACTTATATGAAACTCCTATGGTCATTACTAATAAGGGTGTAATGTTTATATGGTCTAAATAATATGATACATTTCTATAAGAGATGAAAGAGACATTGACTTCATCAACAATATTGTTTCTTCCAAAGTTGGAAATCAGATATATAGTCTATTGAAATTTATTAGGTATCTGGATTGGAGTATTTATGATGAATGAAGATAGATTCATCTAATATGGGTTGTGAATATTGAGTCCTCATGAGAATAATTACCCAAAGAACGATCTTGAGTCTGCAGTTGTTGTGAATTCCATATGTTTTTAGAGGTATTACCTTTTTGGAGGGTGTTATCTGGTGTTCATGGACCACAAAACCCTAAGGTATATATTTGAATAGTAATACATGAATATCAAGAAGTGTAGATGGGTTTAATATCTAAAATCCTTTGAATTTGAGTTGGAATATATACCTAGTAAAGGAAATGTCGTTACTGATGCTTTAAGAATGATGACATTGACAAATGATTTTTAGGAGTCCATTACTGAATAGAAGCTTATAGACAAGTTATATGAGATTAATATAGAGTTTCAATAATGGAGTGGATATTTTTTACTTGTATCACTATCATAAACCTCTTTACATTGGGAGAAGGTGAAGGTGAGGCTATTTTCTCACCCTAAATATCGGTCTTGAGAGACAATATTTTAGGTTAGGACCCAAATATAGATTGGAAAATTGAAGATGATGACATCCTATGTATACATGGACTTATCTGGGTTTCAAAAAATATGAGAGAGGAGCTTATTCAAGAGTTTCATGCATTGAAATGGGCAGTTCACCCAGGTATCATAAAGATGTATCGTGATATGCACCAATAAAATTGGTGTCTAGGGATGAAATGTCAGATAATATAAATTATCACTAGGTGTTCCACCTATAAATAGGTGAAGGTAGAGCACCAGTGACTTGCAGTCTTGTTATAGTCATTACCAGTCCTGTAATGAAAATTTGAGGATGTTTTGATGGAATTTCACATCACATTACTGAGGGCACCTCGAGGTAGTGAAACAATTTGGTTAGTTGGGTATTATCTGAAAACATTATCCAACACACATAATATCTTGGATAATTTATTTGTTGATAGGATGTGAACATTGTATGTCCTTGATATTATTCAAATACATGGGTTACGAATTCAATATTTTCAGATAGGGATCTTGTTTCACATCAAGGTTCTAGAATGGGTTAAAGAATATTTTGTTACATAGGATCTTCTAATAACAATATTCCACCCTCAGATCGATGGTCAGTTGGAATAGACTATATATATTTTAGAGGAAATGCTCTTAAATTAACCCTTGATTCTATAGGTTCTTGGTAGAAACATATCCCTCTCATTGAGTTTTCCTAAAATAATAGTCATCATGAAAAAATACAGATGGCGCCATATGAGTCTCTGTATTATAAGGTGTAACTTCGACCCCAATTAAAGTTAGATAAAGGGGATGTAGTTCTATTGTGTCCCCTACTCATTCAAGAAACTTCATAGTATGTTCATTTAATCAAAAAATAGATTTATACTACTAAGTCTAGAAAGAAATCATACACTAATCATCATCGATGACCTCCAAAGTCTATGGTCGGGGATCATTTATTCTTAGAGGTATCAAAAATACTTGGGAATAAATAGATATAGAGGAAAGGAATTCTATCATCATGATTTTTAAGTTCATTTGAGATATTCGAGAGAGTCAGGTCGATATCCTATCAGTTTCTATTACCTTATAGGTATTGTTACTTGTATGATTTCTTCCATGTCTAATACTTTTAATCCTAAGGATCTTGTGTAAGATACTAATTATTATTTTTAAGAGTATCCTATATGCATTATTGAATAGATCATAAAGCCTCTCTAATTCTAGTTTTTTTCCATTATTATGGGCGTTATGTATGCACATCCTTATACAAGATAAGAGTTTATAGTTGGAGGCCAAAGTATGTGCTCATTGCCCATAATTTTTATCTTATCAAGTTTTTTATCCCTTGGAAGGTGAAATATAGATGATTTATTTTAATAGGGGAAGATAGTAATAACCAGATATTTGTTAGTGGAACAGATCCATTTAATTTAAGTAAAAGTATTTTCTTTAGACCTAATGGTGAATTTCAATGAGATCATTAGAGTTTATGGGTTTTGGTTTTATAGTTCCCTAAGACAAAATTTTTGGTAGAAACAGATTGGCCATATTACTATTATAAATCAAGTGTGGAAGGTAACACATTTACCTCTAACCTTACAATTCTAGATGTAGGACCACTGAGGGCACCCAGTTTCCCCTAAAATTGTTCTAGGGGATGTACACCCATGTGATTATCTCAAAAAAAAAGTAGCACACGTGTCTTGCATTGTTAGTTCATTATTTACGAAATATTTAACCTAACTGTGACGTTTTCCTCCTTAATAAGTCAAGGGTTTATGGTTAGTGCACGGTTTGGCCAACATTGTGTCCAAAACCATGTGACCGAGTTTTTTTGGGTAATATGGTTTTTTCCCTTAGAACCCTTTTAATTCAACCCTCCTTATCTGTTAATAGTTTCCTCTAGTGGAATCCCTCTCATTAAAAATTTGAGATCCCATAGAATCCTAAATCTAGTAATGATGTTAACTTTCTGATCTTTTGTCTGATCCAGCTTATGTTAGTCTTATTGAATTTCTCTAGTTAAGCTCTTCATTAATCATACAATGTTCTCTATTTTTCTTCCACTCGACAGGGATATTGAGGTAAAGGCTCATGTGACCTATTTTAGGGTTTTCATGTGTTCTTCCATGTTCCCTCGATCCATAAAAATTGAAGGTCCAACACTGGATGAGGAGAGTACAAGAAATATGAGGTAGATGGTCTAGTAATTATCCATATATTTTGTGATCTTTTATAAAATGAGAAATGTCTTTCACGTCAATTTAATAATTAATTTCCCCTAGTTTTTATATTTCTTGAATTGGGTTTCATACATGGAGCCAAATGACTTGTTAGAACACAAATACATGTTGATATTGTTAACCATGGATTGATATATCCCATTGCATGTTCCCTCCATATGCCTAATTGGCCTTCATGATGTTATACCCAAAAAACATAGTGTATTTTTTTTACACCTAAATGGTAGAACCATGTTGATGGTGGATTGAGGTAGAGTCATAACATCAATAACTCCCTTGAAAATTATAATGAATTGAGTTTAATATAGTTTAATAGGGGTGTGTGGTAAGCCCCCATGACCAAAATAAATGGTTCAATAGATACGCCCTTGTTAATATTAAATGTAAATGAAATATGATTTATTTATTGGATCATTTTAAAGAAAATGAATATTATTACTATGGATGTGTGAGTATTATGACACTCTTAAAATATAATAAATGGGAATGATGACCCATAAGCATGTATTGTAAATATGGTTATGATTTCTCTTATATAAATGTGATTATGTGCATAGTGTACCATCTTCTAAATAAGATATGGGCATGAAATCCCTCATGATAATATATGGGAATGACATCCCTTATGATGCAATATATACATGACACCCCTTGCGATAAAATATGGGAATGATTTCCCTCGTGATAATATATAGGCATGACATCCCTTGTGTTATGATTACAACACTGGAGACAATTTATACTATGATATTGGGATTATAGTCCCTATTCTATGATATTGGGCATGGAATCCCTTATATTACTGTTATAAAAGGAATGATATCCATTACTTCTATGATATTGGGTATGGCGTCCCTTATAAATGTGATACTATGCATTTTTTCCCTTGACACTTGCATATATACTACCATGAGCCAAATAAGGTTTTTTGGCCTGGATTTCATTTGGAAAGTAGTGTCGACCCATTTAAAGTTATTAATAATATTTTACATTATTATATATGTGCATTTTGATGTTATATAAATGGAATGAATATTTTTCAATTCCCTTGGTGGGGTCCTACTGAGTTTATCTCCCACCATATCTGGGTCGAAGATGGAACCCTGTAAAACTACATTCATGTAGGTGTATATAAGGGGAAAATTCCTCTTATGGATGCATGATATCATTCATGATATATGATTAGATCTTTGTATCAGACAATTGGGATAGATATTAGGATGCAATGATCAATTTTGGAATTTTTTTCTTTTTGTATAGCATGTACTATTTCTTCTAAGTATACTTGTTTTACTATTTTAGAGACATTACATCATCATCAACTTTTTATGAATCAGCTTATATATTTTTTACTATTATTGTTAGTTTCTAAATGTTTATATCTACTTTACCTGTGAATGGTTACTGGTCTCTTAAATATATTTTATGCTTCTACTAAATTTTTCATTATTGATATTCTTCCAAAATTTATTTATCTATATTACATATCTACTATAATTCAATCTAGTAGTGAGGGAATAGTCATTGAATAAAAATACCACAGTCCCTCATTGCTGGTTGGAAACTTATGGAATTTGGGGAGGCACACTAAAGGCCATTTAGTCAACCAGATTTGGTAACCTTGGAGTGGAACCCAGGTCCGGGACATCAATCATTGAAACTAACATAAGGAAAAGGCATCATCTTATTCTTATACTAACCAGTAATTCCCAAACATTAGTTTGAGAGAATATCTTATAATCCTCGTCCTTTAGTTTTTTTATATCTAAGAATCATCAACCATTATTTTTTATCATATGAAATAAGTCACAATATATAGTTTCTCATGAGATATAAAGCATTATAAAATTATTTGGAGGGAGATATAGGACTCCCATAGTCATTCAACTCAACTTATGAGTTCCACTTAATAATCTTTCACTTATTTCATCGTAATAAATATAGGGATATAGAAAGGGTCCCATAAAACATTGAATTCACAATAATTCACCTTTTATAGAATAAATACCCATTGGGGGTATAAAATTCATTTCCGAACATTTCCAATTGGAACCTCAAAAAATGACTTTAATAATGTAAATGGTTGATACCAAATTTTATTCAACCCAAAAGAGTACTAGAAAATAAAATTTAGAGGGTGATTCATAAAATATAATTTCCAATTAAATAATCCCTTATTTTATATTCTGTAAAATGTTAGGGAAAACATATATGTGTTTTTATAAATTATTCTTAACATTTTCAAAAAATATATAAATTTCAGATCTTATTATAAATCAATTGTTTGAAATAACTATGTGAAAAAATTGGAATTTTTTTTTAAAATTATCCTTCAATATGTGCTCATTTATAAGAAAAAACCTTTTTAAAAATGAATTTGAAGTGGAAGATAATCTTTTTTATTATAATAGGATGGAAATTCATTTTTATATTTTGTAATGCCTTATTTAAAACCCATATCATACAAATAGTAACAGAAACATCATTTTTATAAGAGGATAAGGTAAATATGATGGTTATTATAGAAAAAACATTGTTGGTTTTTAATATAAAGAGAAAATAATGGTAGGAAATTAAAAATTCGATAAGGAGGGGAAACCATCCTAAAAGTGGATGAGAATTGTTAACTATAATAATTTAATTCAAATAATTAAATTCGACAACATATTTTTAAAAAAAATTAAAAATATGAAGTTACCTTAATATTTATGGAAATATAGTATAATCATATTATATAGTAAATCCATATATAAAAACTATTGTAAATAAAGAGTGACTAGGACTCATGACAATAAGTTGGTTAAAAAAAAGGTCACCTTATATTCATGCTTACTCGAATGTTCAATAACATCCTTTATAATAAACATAAATATCAAAATAATATATTTTAAAACAGTATTAATATCAATAAAATTTTATAATAATCTTATATAGTTATCTTCTACATGTATATTAAATAGTTATTTTCTATTATCAATATAGGGTGAGAGTTTTCTTGATCGTTTGGAAGTAATTTCATAATAAAAAGGTCGTTATTAATTCTTCTCTGAAAGAACTGGATTATTAAATAAATTATGGTACTTAAATTGATTATTTATATTTATTTTTAAATATAATATTTCAATTTATGTTCATTTCAATTTCAATCCTTTAAGATGATCTTGGTACTGAGGATGTTTCATTGATTTTTATCGAAGGAGTATTGGTATCATTATTAATGAGTTTAATATTAGTCTTACCATTAAAAAACTAAAATAATATATTTATTTGATTATATAAATTATATATTATCTATAATTATTTTATCACATTAATTAATGATATAATTTTATATATTTATGATATATGAGGTTTTCCCGACCCAAACATGAATATTCCATATTTAATAGTTGATTAAGTTGATGAAGATGCTTTTTTTAGTATAATATTATTATTATAGAAGAATAGTTATATTATTTAGATAAAACTAACATAGTGAATAAAATTTTAATAGATATTAATAAATTATAAGGAAACAAGGCATTAAACAACATGAATTACATTGTGTGGGAGATAGTGTACACAACACATGATTGAAATTTTAGTTTTTCTAAATTGAAAGGGGGATATGTGGTTAATAAATATTTTATTAGAATAAAAAAAATCAGAAAATAATAATTATATAATTATATAGTAACTAAAAAATTTATAATTGGAATGTTAAGATAAATAGATAGAACATTAGTGATTGAACTGAGTACTAACATTGATAACATTGAATTTTCCTAAGATAATTCCAATGAAATAGAGGGATTTAGCTAATTCATTGTGAATAAAGACTTATGAAATTGAAGGATGATTATAGTAGAATGAAAAAAAGTAGGTTTTTAAAATTAAATAGAAAATTTTGAGTTCCATGTAGGGTTGGTGGATGACCCCTTTTATATAAAATGAGGTCTTTTTTGTAAGTACCCCTTACATTACAAAAATGAAATTACATTATTCAATGATAAAGGATCGAAAATGAATAATAATATATTAGGGAATTTGATAAGGAATTTATTAAGTCAAAAATAATTAATAAAACTAGTATTTTTATATTACCCTCTTTTACATGATTAAACTCGATTAACCATGATTTACCCTTTCTGTGGTAACTCAATTGTTACCATACGTAACAAATTTTACGATCCAAATTTGAAATAAAAATTATTAAAAAAATTTAACATTATGGATTTAAATATTGAAATAATTTTAAACACTACAATTATTAAGTTTTAGATAAATAAATTAAATATTGGCTCACATAATGCATAAAATTAGTTTTTAGAAAAATTGAATTTTTAAGATAAAAATTTATGTGTAGGGTATAATTATCAATGCCTATGATTTACATAAAATAAATAAGATTATTTATATTTATATAAATTTTTATGGCCTTAATAAAAATAAAAATAAAAATTATTAATTTTTTTTAATTATAACAAAATAGAAAAACTATTTTTATTGGAAAATATTACATCTGTTTCTATAGTTTTAAATATTGGTTTTATAAGATAAAATTTTGGTTTTAAAAAAGAATATTTTTATTTCTTAATTATATCATGGATCAATTAAATGGATTATAAAATTCTTGGTATATATTATATTATTATGAAATTTTTTATTTTGGTAAAATTAGTATTACACTATTCACCTAAAATTCAAAAATTTCATAAAAATCACAAAAAAATCCTAAATAAATATTGTTATTAAATTATGAAAAATAAAATTAATTTGGTTAAATTAAATCTAAATAATTCATAAATTTATCATTGTTATGATATTAATATATAATGAAAAACTAACATAATTGAAAAAACTTCCCATTTAAAATGTTATGTTGTCTTTAGACTCTATTGTGTGCATTCTAAATTGATTACTATATTTGTATTTATTAGTGATTTTATTATTATTCTTTTGGCTTATTTTAATTAATCTATTATATTATGGCTCATTTTAGTTATATATTTTTTATCAAACAAGCTACAAATACCATGTTATTTTAAATGATTATTGTACGTTGTAAAACATTTGGGTGTTACAGTGGGAGATCGATGGGAGTTTAGAATTTTGGGAATTTCCTCATATAATGAAAATTCATTATAGTCTTTTCTTTTATAAAAAAGGTTCCTTAATATTTGATAAATAAATATAATGTTTTGAGAATCTACATGATGATGGCTATGTTATTTTGCATTTATTTTTTTCATTTTTGGGAATTCCCCTAATCATTGAGGTAGTTTTTTCATAGGATGTATAGAATAATGGATTTTTTTTTAATTCAATATAATGTTCTCCATGTCATGGTATATTCCATTGTGTGAATATAAAATTCATTTTTAAAACAAAGAGTGGAGACAAACTCCTGCTCCTAGTTTTGTTGAATGATGTTTCAAAGAGGTTTAAAATAGTTTTTATAAAACAACAATCAAAATTCCCAAGTAATGGAATTTTGGTTTTCTTAAAATATTTTCTTAATTTCTATTGGATCTGATAATGAGGAATAATTTAATTTGGAAGGAAATTCACATTTTTTTCTATAATTTATCTGATCATTAAAATAGTGGTTATAACATTCATAATTATCCAATGAATCAAATGAAATATGAAAATATGTGAAGTATTTGAATGTAAATGTTAGTTTGAATTGGAATGTGAAATTAAAATTTTAACTTGATTATCTCATTGTCACATATGAGATATATTTCACATGGATCATTTATACATCATGTATGAGTGATGTTCATTTAAAAAAAATTGTGAGACACAAGATGGAATAATTAGATATTATTATTTTTTGGAGAGAGAGTGGAAGAATCTTTTTTGGGTAGTGTAGTGTACATATAAATGAAGATAATTGCAGTAGTGAAGGTAGTAGTAAAATAAGTGAAAGATCTCATTCTTGGTTTTGAATAAATCACCAAATGCATTTTTTGGGGTGATGAAGATTGTGGTTAAACATTTTAATAATAATAGTGATGTGTGCAGACACTATAAAATTTTCAATTGATAATGATCATATTAAGATAAATACTACTTTACTTAAAATTATATTATTGTAATGTATTTTTTAGAAATATTATTGGCGAAATTTATACTAAAATATTATTTCATATTTTAAGGATGTTTCATTATTGTTTTCATCTTCATTGAAAATTATATTGGATCATATGGTCTCTGGTGTGTTCAGATCATGCAAATTATTGGCTTATATATTTGAGTAGTAATATTTATACATTAAGTGTAAATTTTTTATTTTCTTCATAACTATGTGATACTTTATCATTGAGATACCTCATGACAATAAGGGAAAATGATTATATTTATAAATCATATGAGAAAAAATTACCATTGTCCATCAATTCTATCCCCTCTTAGTTATCATCACTATGTATATGGTAACTATAGCTAGTTTATAGCATCAAGTTTCCTCTAAAGATCTTCAATTTTAATTTCAATTACATTCAAAAAAAATATTTTTTTTTCTCTTAAAGTTCTATTATGAAAATATATATCTATGGTTAATGTTTTTTTCTAAATTTTTATTGCAACTAAAGAAAAAATGAATCTAATGTATTGTAATGTGATTCCCACTACATATGGGATAAATTAATATATATATATATATATAATAATCATATGTTTCCATATTATTTTCCGATTAACCTGAATGTATTACACACTTCCTCAAATGGATTTTTTTTCTCATGCTCAAGTTAATTATATGAAATTAGTAGATATGAAGATGGTTGTGCTTGGAATTCTATATTTTCATCACTTTCATGTAAGAAATATTTTATGTTGAAGGATAATGGAAAATAAAATGTCATTTAAAATAAATTACATAATATCTATGAAGTTAATAAGAAACATAATCCAACTAAATATCTGGTTTGGAAATTGATGTATGATGACCTGACCATACATGATGATGAAATATTTAATTAATTCATTAATAGAGTAAATGAAGTTATGAGAAGCATTAGAGGTTTTGGTGATAAATTATTGGATAATATAGTTTTTGAGTATATATTGTATATCTTTTTGGATTGAGTTAATTAAATGGTTTTGGAACTTGATGAATTCATTCTAGGTAAACATCCATTGCATGATTTTCATGGTATTATAATTTCGTAGTAAATATGGAATGTAGGTTTTTCATAAAGATAAGTATATAATATAATGAAATATATGTGACTTCATTGAATAATTCAATGAGGATGAAATTGTTCAATGATTAATATTAAAATATTAATGAAGATGTTGAATTCAAATTTTATAAAATATTGTCTACCATCCCATGATGTCTACTAAAAGGAAAAGGTAATTTTTTTTAAATGTGATTGAGTTATTTTAGATGAAGGGGTATTGGTAATTTTTATATTTTATACAAATGTGTGATTGATGATAAATATAATAAAAGTAATGATGAATATGATGAACCATGTTCTTTCTCCAAGAATAATGAATTAATAAATTATTACAATGGTAATTAAAATAATTATTATAAATTAAATTATAAAAATTAACAATATATGCTTGATAATAGTGATAGTAATGATGTTGAACAAGTCAAATAATATATTAAATATGGTTTAATGGTACTAATTTCAATGGTTTATGAAGAAACGATTAGAACCATTGAGATTGGTAGTGAGGAATGTGAGGAATAAAGAGATATATGCATTTCTTATTTAACGGGTTACTTAAATAGTGTCTTACAAATATTTTTTAAATGGAATATGAAATCAAAAACATGAATCAGAGTTGTTAATTATCTATTAATAATGGTAGTATTAATATTTTTAATGATTCAAATTTTTCAAGTGAAATTGAGAAGTTAATTTAGTCTATTGATGAATAAAAAATAAATATTTTTATATGAAAATGTAATTTAATAAAAAGAATATGGTGATGTGATTTAATAATAGATATTAATTAAGGTAGAAAATTAAATAGATAGGAATAAATCCAGTATTCAAAATATGATTCATTATGTTCTAGAAGTTCGATGAGGAAGAATGTGAATGAATTTAAAGTCTCCCAGAATTATGGGATTCAGTTTCATTTAAAATTTCACATTCAAAGAGTAAACAAAATAATAATTTTTTTTTAATGATGTGATTAAATGTCAAAATATATTAATTTATTTTTTCAAAATAAGAATATTCTCATAAATCTAGAATTTTTGGGAGCACTATATTTGAAGAAAAAACTAAAATAAATTGTGATTTTGAAAAATAGAAAATGAATTCTAATGTGTGGAGGAATTATTTTAGAGTTTTCAAAGAATATTTTAAAAATTGAATATATTTATAATGTTTGGAGGATAAAACAATTCAAATTTTCAAAATATATACAACCTATTATTTTCTAAGGTGATTATACGTTGTATCGATATTATTGGCTATGTGGAGGGTTTGGGAACATAGAAAGAGTAAATTTATTTAAGTATCAATAACCTTGATTATATTGGTTATAGAAGAGAAATTATTAGTTTCATTAAATTAACTCATTCAATAAATTATCAAAAGTAATTTGAAAATTGTATACAAAATAATGATAATATATTTTAGCCTTTTAGAAGAGGCTTGTGGAATTGGCCACTAATTAGGAAATATTTCAAAAGAATGTCTCAACATTTTATCTAAAAAGTTGTGTACGAGTTATAAAGTTAAAAAAATTCATATTATGAATGAAAATTAAAAAACGTTGTTTACTAGGAATGTTATGATTTATTATAAGAAGAATAAATATGTTGCGGAAGAGATGTTAGAGATGGTTAAATATATAATTTATGGGAATACATGTATAGTAAAAACAAAAAATTATAAAATAATAACATTGTATTAGATGTATTTTGAAACCTTTAACAAAGATCTTAAATAACACATGAAATATATTAATTTATATATATGGTCGTTGATTAATTTCGGAGCACACAACCCCAAGTCTAAATGAAGAGTAATGTAGTATACTGTTATAACCTACCAGTTAAATTAGAAGGTATGGATATTACTAACTAAATTAAGAAAATTAAATGGATTAAATGTGTATGAAATAAATAAAACATAAAATTATTGATAACATATTAAATTAGAACTATTTTAACGAATAAGAAATGTTTTCTGAAAAAAATTATTTTTCTAAAAGATGATTTAATCACTCTTTTCATGAATAAATTATAACTAAATTTCACAATTATAGAATATTTATATTGATAAAATAATCTTAACATTCTAAATCATAACATAAAAATTATCTTAGTGTAAATCTTTGGTATTTTTTTGAAAAGATTCATTAGTTTATGAATATTGAAAATGCGGAATTTTAATTAAAAATTGAAATTTAATTTAAAATATTAATAATGATAAGTTAAATTTTGAATTGATTTTAAAGTAAAATTTGTTCAATTATATATCAATTAACACAATTTATATATTTTTTATCATTTTAATTTTTAATTTTTATATAAAAACTAAGTAAACTATTGAACATTTTTTCCTTGAAAACTAGCTTTCTCATCTTTACTCGGGGATTAATTTTAAATTAAAATATTAGACTTCAATGAATTGAATTTTGAAAAAAGGATTCAATATTATTAATTATCATAATTTATATTATATAATATGGTGAATTTAATTATTTACTATAATAAATAGTAAAAATAGTAAAAATTATTTTCATATGCTAAGATAAAAAGAGGTTTACCATTGGTAAACCTAAAAATATAACTATTAAAATTACCTATAAATAAGTCTAAACCAAATTTTATGAATATAGTTTGATCTTATTAATTCATATTATTTATAATAATCTATTCTAAATCCCTATTGAATGTTAATAACTTTGTTACACCATTTTATTTTAAAACAATTATAATTGTTCCAATCACCACACCAATAAAAGGCCACCCACTCTCCTCTATTATTCACACCATAAAACCCTTTAAAATCTAAAAATACATATAAAAATCACATAAAAACACACATAACCTTACTTGAGAACAATTTATTTGGTAATAAATAAATTATAGGAATATTTTAGTCGTTATCATTATGAGGTCCTCTGAGAAGAGTTAACATTCATACCTATGCATTTTTTGTTTTATTTCATCCTCTGATAATTATTATTATACCATAATGATATAATAATATAAAAATCATGAATATAATGATATGTTTTTTTCTCAATTTTATTACATAAAAAAATCTACCCTTCCATCAAATGGGTTACAAAATCACCATTCGTGTGTAAGGAGAGGTACTGTCTTTCAAACTAATGCCATTATTTTTTTAATTACCACCACTCATAGTTGGGAGTAATTATGGATCTATATAATATATATATATATATATTATTTTTATAACCTAATTATAACTATTTATAAATTATATCATTTATGTAATTTTAATTTTTTTTTTCTTTGAGGGATGTGATAGTGTCACTCATGTGTACGGTGGACTAACACCTCATGAGGCGACATGGATTCTCTTTTACTAAGGGTCTTTGTGAATGGTAATAGGGATAATGTTAATTAATATATGTGATATAAATGAAATAATTATGATATTCATGACATATTTTCTATTATTAAAAAAATAATATATCATTTTATTTCTTAATTTTTTACACATTAAATGAGGATAACATTGATCTTGTATGTGTGGACTACCACATTCAATAACCGATGTGACAATATTTTTACCAAAAAAAACATATAATATATATATAAGTATATTAAATGAAATAATATGAGAGAAATTATATTATTATCATTTTTTAATGATAAAATATTACTTACCTTATTTCAATAATGGATATTAAAAACACAAACATTACCCATGCTTATGTACGACCAACTATATCTATGATTGTAACATAATTAATTATTTATAAAATTAATTCATTATTGGTTATAAAATTATAATTGATATATAAATATGATAATTTTTTAATGATTATTATTCTGTATTTTTTAAATAATAACCTCTTTGTACATTTTCCACCTTCCATATTCATTTTTGACCGAAAAGCCAAATATTTTCAAAACATCTGATGTAAAATTAGTTAATTATATAATTATATATAAAATGTAATAAGTGAAATAAAAAGAATAATAAAATTTAAAAATATTATTAGGTAAATTAAATAATTAACATAATAATATTTTATATAAATTTAAATAACTTATGTGACATGTCAATCGCATGGTAAGAGTTTCTCGTCTCACTTTTACTTCTATGGGAGAAATGGCATATTCACCACTTATTTATTTTTTGTGGAATATATGCTTCCCTTTTTATTATATTTGATAAATTAATTTATATTCATGGTATATAATGTTTCATTTATTGTTAATTATTTTTTGGTGCATATGATATAAAATTTAATAATGTGTTATGGGTTTTTTCACAATCTCATAATTATTTGTGATTTTATTGTTGAAGTCTCCCCTGAGATAAATATTTGATATTATAATAATAAAATCAATATAATCTCATCTCCTCTAATTATTCATGATATTTTTGAAGTAATAGTACTATTTTCCTTCTCTTTTTTACTTATAATGATTAATAAAATGTTTTATTGATAATCCAACTTAATTTGACTTTTCTGTCGGAAATACTTTTTCATAGAAATAAAAACAATGTTATTTTTAAAAATGGTTTTCAACATTTAAAAATGATTTATTCATGATAATTTTACCCATTTTTTCATTTTAATAAATGTTTTTAAAGTAATATTCAGGCAGTTTTAAAAACAATGCATGTTTAGAATATATTAAAAATGTGAAAGAAATCATTGTTTGAATGTGTAGGGAATGAAGATAATTTTCTACTGACATGAATGAAAAATGGTTTATAACTTATTCAAAATATTCCAAAGTTATTTTCCATTATAATTATTTTAAAAATGTTTTTTATATTTTTATTTAAAAATATAATTTTTCCAAATGCATGTTTATTTTCCCCAAAAATGTTTTTAATTGTATGGTTATTGTATTTACATATATCCCCAACATTAACCCTTTATTTTAAATAAACAAAATTGGGGATATATTTTATGGATTCCATACTTGATATTTATATGAATGGGTTATGATCTATTTTACTTGGGATTTACTATGTTTAAACAATTAATTTTACTCTAGATGGATTTTGATCATGTTTATTAAGTAGGGAAAGGTTTTACATTTTTTACACTAGATAAAATATGAATGCTTATGTGAATTTTGAATCAACCCTTTCATTAGAGAGATATATTGGAATTTGATGGTATGGGAGGGGCCCACTATAGGGCATTGATTTCTTAGTAGGTCTCATGAGACAACTGAGATTGTGTTTTGGCCGAGGCCTAACCCATTTATATATAGGTCTTAGAACAAGGAATTAATGATATTAGATGTCTTGGAACAATTTCTTGAATGCATGTTTTAGTTTTATAACATTATTAATTACATAATTATGAATTTATTTTTAGATATTCCATGTGATTATTAGATAATTTAGAATATCCATAGTTAAATTTCATACTCATTGGATTATTTATATGAAATTATTTTATCATAAATTATTCATACCATATTATAATCATGTTATTGATTAAATGGAATGTTTTTTGGGTATTTAAATTGACATTTTTATTATTCCTTATTTATTCATAGCATCAAATATATTCTTACCCTAACTGAGAATCTGAGGTAGATGGTATATACTGATACTAATTATAATTGTGACCAATTCTATCGTAATAATAATAGAAGTCATCAAGACAATAAAATCTATTCTTGATAGATAGATTATTCATCATCAATGAATTATGATTCACGTTTATAGTATTTCACTTATAATCAGATCTAATCCCCCTAAATTTCATCCCTCTATAATTATCATGCATTAACATATTATTCCAACATTCAATAGATTGATGCCCAAATTTACAATAACAACAATACCCAAAAAATATATATTTCTTCATCTATGAAACCACTTCATTAGATTTAAAATATTTTTTGTTTTTAGATAGTATTATTCTTCATCTAGATATTTATTGATGATAATTATTAACATTATTCCTAAAATTATCCTTTGATGATATGGTGGGTTTTTCATCAATATTCATCATCCATATTTGACCATAATTCTTTTTATAACATGTAATTTTTTAGGAAATAGATTATTAAATAACAAAATATTTTTTATCAATGGTTACCTCATTCAATGAGCATGCAACATATTTATCATTAAATAATATCAAACTATTCATGAAACTTGAATGTGTCTTGTCAAAAGTAAGACACTTTTATGAATTAATCTTGGAAGCTTTTATGGTCTCATCATTTTTTGAAGATTATTTTTTAATATTCTTAGGATCCCTCAACAAGACCTCTAAATCATGATATTTAAGATTTGAAAACTTCCTATAGTCTTCAAATGATTTCATCATATCTTCACATTCTTTATCAAATGTATTTAACTGTATTTCCTTTATATTGTTAAAATTAATATTCAATTCTACAATGTTCATGATGAGAAAATTTTCTTGATTCTCAAAACCATTCGTTTTATCTTCCCATTGACTCTTTAATTTATGAACATCATCATCATAAATTTTAGTTTAAATTAGTAGATAATTATTCTACTCTTTAATTATCTTTTCCAAAACCTTTACCTGGGCTTTCTCACCATTCATAGAGGTCCTGTGTAGTTTCTCTAATACAAAGATCAGTTTAGCATGAACATTTTCAAGAACACTTTTCTCACAAACAATCCTTTGTAATTAATATTCAATCAAAGTAGGTCTTTCATTGCATTTAAATATAGACTATTCTTTTGATTCTTCATGTATGATGAATATATCATCTTTATAATTGATTTTCATATGAGAGTCTTTATTACTCATGGTAGATTTATGAGATTCTTCATGTGTATGAATAGTATCAGTAAGGACCTTCTATGGTACTTAATTCTCAAAAAAACATAATTATTATTCATAATAGGTGAAATGTTCACTAAAAAGTGCTGTAGTGTCTTTTTTGAAACTATTAATTTGTGAGAGACATTTACATCACTGAAACTTCTTCTCTCATGCTTTCTTGATATCATTAGCCTCCATTTCAAGATGTGACTTTTCATCATATATTTTCCTAATAAAATCAAATGTGTAATTGAAAACCTATTTAGTAACATTATTTATATAATTTGTTATTTCTCAATAAAAATCATTGAGTGATTCAATTAATTCTTCTTCAACACCACTTGAACCAGTCTCAACAAAAGTATCTTTACCAACTAATTTAACATATATTACTGATAGACTACAACTCTAACTATATTTAGATTTTGATTAACACTCAATATTCTTCATATTATTTCTCAAATTTCATTCATATTTATGCAGTCAATTTTTTATTGTTTTTGAAGAAACTTTCTTCTTAGAAATGATAAATATGGAAACTATTCTTTCCATATGATACATCTTAGTTACTAATTAAAAATAAAATATTATTTTTATATATGTCTAATAAAACAAATGGGATAATAAGATAGATTCAATAATATGTGTAACCTTGTCCCTGATACTAATTGATGTTCTCATTAGATCATGTAGGTACACTTAAAGGGGGTAAATTAGTGTATATACATTTTTACCAATTCTATTTTCCTTTCTCTTACCCATTTTTAATTATATCCTATGTAGTTTTTAGAGTGAATGGATCTTCCATGTTTATAAACACAACTATAAAACATAGAAGATAAAATGTAAATGAAAAATAGTACACAATATGTTTAAAATGTTCTCCCCTAATGTGGGTGACTATGTCATTTCTTTTTTTGGATGACGCAGGATATAAAGTCCCCACTATGAAAACAATCAAGAATTACAAGTAGGTGGGTAAGGTATCACCTTGAAACAATGTTGGGTAGGTATGACACATTCCCTAAATTATACAAGAATCCCACAAGTGATATTTATATTTTGATTCCCTAGTGCTTCAAAAATAAAACACTTAACAAAATAAGAAAGATAAAAATAACTCCAAGAATTCACGGCAACACAAAAATTATATTCCTTTTCAAGACACTAAGAATTAACAGATTATACACTTCCTCACTTTTACTAAATCTCTTTGATATTCTTTGAATTTAATCATCATCAATGAAAGATAGTTGGCTCAATATACTCTCCTAAAATGTAAAAGACAACACATCAAATTTAAATCACTGTTTTAATAGATTGAATAACTGAAGATATATCAATAAACTGTAGGTTTTCTTCTTCTCTAATTTGCTAAAAATATATTTCTTCTATTTATCTCAATTTTCCACACATCATCATCATGTGTTCATGAATGTAGTTCTAATCATCATATGAAAATATTTGATGCATTTAATTCTGCACGCTATTTATGTGTATTCTTTTTTCAATAAAAAATTCATAACTCTATGTATACTTTTGATGTTCTTTATGAAAGTACACAATGCTACTCACTTTTCTCTGTACGTCCTATGTTATTTTCATGTAAACAATTATTTATTCAATAACACACATTGATTATATTTATTATTACTACATTCATAAATTGCACACTTCTACTTTTACCCATGTATGAACAAATATGTTCACATGATCTATAATTTTCTTATACCTAGTGCATTCTAGACCTTATTGAAACATATATTCATTCTTTAATAGAGAATGTATTTATTCCAACTAAACTAATTACATAGAACTAATTTAAAAGTTACACAATGCATCTTGTCTTTACATATGAGTATCATGCAAGAGTATCAAATTGTCTCTTCTCACAATACCAATTCACATGATTTCAAAACATTCATTTGATTGATACTACTACTCTTTAAATCATACACATGGTGTTGCATTAATTTTTTTAAAATCAGGTATCTCATAAAGATTATATGTGATGTCAAAAAAATATTCATGCAAATAAACACCCACTATCACTATCTTTCTTTGCATTTCACAACTAACGAAAATTACCCATCATGTAAATCATATTCGCATGCAGACATCGCATTAATGGTTAAATACATTATGTATTCACGTTTACTAAACTAGACTCAAGATTTGGTCAAAAAAACTTCTCATAAAAAAGTATTTTGATAGAATATCAGTTCTTAAGAATGTTAGTTCTTGAAAGTATTAGTTCACGTGTGTATTTTGTAGAACCATCATATGTACAGCTCCACTATTCTTCTTCAACTTTTCATATTATATTTAGATGTGGATTTTTTCTATATCATGTGACACTAGAGTTTGTATCAACATATTTTCTCAGAAACTCTCTTGCTAAATGGAGTCACCTTATTCATGGTTTCACTTTCATTATCACAAAACAATTCTAAACAATGAAAATAAATTGTGGAAATATCATGTGAACTCTAATGTAGATGAACATCATAAATTCATGGAAAAATTGTAAGAATACATAGCACTTCATTTTCTCTGTTTTCCTCTCTAGATTTTATAGATTCTATCATATGATAGATAACAATTAAACAAAAATTGGGCTACTCAGATGGTATCTATATATATAATACCACCGACTCAGTGCCTTCAAAAATAATGGAGATCCATTAATTTTTTCATAATATCTTTCAGTGATCATGTTATATACAGCTAAGCATCACCATCCCTGAAAACATTTCTTCTATTTTTGGTATTTCGTATATTTGATCATTGATTTATACATTCAAAAAGATAAGAAAGTGGTTTCAATCATATAATGATTTCCAGATTAATAAATCAATTATCATAATCTCAATATGATCCTCATAAGATGCTATATGGAAGATGCATGACATACAATAGTTTTCATATTGTCTTAGTGGGGAAGATGATGTGAAATATATAATAGACAACCCAAATGATTCAATTACACAAATCAAACAGTTTTAGTTCCTTTGGAGCTATATTAATGAGCACAAAAAATAATCCCACATCGAAAAGGAAGATGTTAGGACACTCCTTTATAATAAAATAAGTGAATTAAACCATTTAGAAACCATTTACCACAAAAACACATCACTAATAAGCACCGCTTGTGTCGAGATATACTCTGCCGATATGATTCCCCACACCGTGGCTCAACACATGCCTCCCATGCTCCACTGTGGAATTCTCTTTTCTAACACTATACTTTCATGCTAGCTCTAATGGGGGTTCAATTACAACCTAAGTAGTGGATTTAGTCCCCTTGGTTGGGCAGTATGTTTGGATGTCAAATATTTAATAAAAGGAAAATAAAAAATTGATCACAAAAACATTCCATGACACGCCATAAAAAGAGTCTCACCATCATTATTTTTTTATTTTTGAATTCAACCACAAATCCCGATGCATTAATTAAACATAATGTTAAAAAAATTCAAACTAAAATTATAAATGAAACACGTTATTCAAAAATGAAAACTAGTTATCTAATCATCACATGTAAATGTTTCTTTATCTAAAAAAATATTTAAATCAAAACATCCCTTGTTGACATATTAATATTTCTCAAGGATAATTCCATGGAAGAACACCAATCTTCAATTACTCTAAAACACTATAACAATGAATTTTTATTGAATAGGTATATTGAAAACAATTAGAACAAAAATATTACATTAATACATTTGGTTTATTTACACATTATGTAAGGAAGACCTCCTAGTAGTATTTCCCCTTTTGTATTTACAATAATGCCACTCCTCCTCGATAATAAAAAGGCACTCAACCCTCCCAGTTATTACAACTCTCAATACATTTGGATCATCTAACCCATACCCAAATAAAATCCCAAAAACTATAATCTCATCCTTGAAGCCTCACATTGTTCATAAATAAAACCAAGGAAGGATTTGGGTATAAACCAAAAGGAGTTAGCTAAAGAAGAGGTAACGTTTGTCATCAAGAACTTTTTTATTTCATTCTACGCCCCTTGATTTCTTATTATATATTGATTATATGATATCATAAATTACATAAATATAATAAGATGTTTTTATCTTATGGTTACTATAATAAAAATTAACACACATCTATCAAATGTGATAAGAATTCATAGTTTGTGTGTACAGAGGCATACCGCCACATGAACCAATGTCATTTGATATTTCATTACGACCTTTCATGATTGGTATAAATTAAATATTTATAGTCCATATATGATATATATTATATTTAAAATTTATTTCTTATTATTTAATTATTATATAACACATTCTTCAATTAGTTCCATTTTTTGGGAAAATAATAACAACGTTTCTGAACATGTGGATTGCCACCTCCTTAAAGCGTTTTGATTCATTCACTGTTTGCATAGAATTTATTAAGAATGTGTTTAATAATAATATGTGATAAATTATAAATAAAACTAATATTTTAATAAATATATATATATATATCATTTATTTTATTTCTTAAAATGTGATAAGAAAATAGAATAAGTGTACATGCGTACATATGGCCTAGCGCCTTCGTGAACTGTTGCATTACATCTCATATCACTAAATATTAGGGATTTCTATAAATAAATATGTACTAAATATGTATGATATATAAATAAGGTTTTACCATATATATATATATTAAATTCATAATCTATGTAATGAAAAAAACAACAAGTCAAAACATAATGGAACAACAATGCAATTATTAACAAAAATGATGAAAATAATGAATGATTATTTACTAATAGAAAATAACTTATTATAAAAGGATCATATATGAGATCATAAATATTAATATGGATAATTTATTAGTTGATAACATGTTTAAACCCATTATAAATGAATTTTAAATCATGTACTACAAAAGGAAATCATTAGTTAAGTGGATTTCAACTCTCACCTTTATTTCTGCTAGACTTATGTCATATTCACCACTCATTTCTTTTGTATGGTTTATGTGTTACCCAATGAAATATTATAAGATTAATATATTTTATTACATGGTACTAATGGTTTCATTTGATGTTATTAATTCAGGGACCCATTAAACAAAAGTAACTCTAGTAGAAATGGATTTTATATCAATTTACCTTATATTGATATTTTTTATTATAGTGAACCAACTCACATTTGTGTGGTGTATATACTAATACATTGGAATTTCATAACATGATTAATTCCTAATTCATTTATTTTAATTTTCACTTTGAATTATCTCATCCAAGTGGATTCAAATTAAAATTACCATGTGGTAAATTTTATCATACAACCTCAATTACTTTTGTCATTGTTATCATTCTCTTGAAACAATAACTTTGTTGTAATAATTTTTCATTGGACACTATTTTTATTTTAATATCCATATTATTTTATTATGGATTTTATTATTTAATAAAATATGTAACATTTTTATGTAATTTTTTTACCTTGAATTTTATATAAATTATTGGGAAAATATTGATAAATATTATATTTTTTCGATATAGATATTTGATAAGGAACATTTTTTATGATTTAAATTTATTTTTCAATATATGAGGAATGTTTTAGATATAAAATATATTTGTTGGGGATAGGTTAATTAATTCACCTCGATTCATCAGTTGTCCTATTCGATTAAATCTATTGGAAACAAACCCTTCATGTTTGTTTACATTTTTTTAAAATAATCTGGAGAATATATCTTGATAGTTTTGGATTGTGAAAGGTATTCACCCAAATTTGATAGGTTTCTATAAAAAAACATGAAATATATTGTGGATAGATCTTGATAGTAACTATCTTTGAGGATAGATCATGGTAGATCATGTATCCAACATTATGCATTCTATCATTATTTTTATTCCATGTGATTATTTGATTAGTTAGAATATACATTATCATGTTTCAAGCTCATGTGATTATTTATATGAAACTATTCATTAAATTTTTATTCTTTCCATATTTATTATTCTCTATTTAGTTATTAAATGGATTTTTTTCTTAGTTATTTACCATTATATATAGATTATGTTTGTTGACTCGTTATTTTTCTGTACTAATTAACCCTTACTTAGCATTTGATCTCACCCTTATTTTTCCATTCTCCTTGTTTTAAGGAAGAGATATTTGAATTTTTTTTCAAGGATGAAATTTATTATTTCTTTATGTATAATTTTTTATTTTATTTTTATAATGTAAAATAGGTATCATGTGTGTGTTTGGTTTTCCATAAATACAAAATTGATTGATCTTTCAGGATTTTATTCCTTGCAATATTGAAATTTTTATAATCTAAGGCATTGAATCATGGATTCTAGGGTATGGGAATTACATCCTTATGCAGATGAACACACTTCCTCTAGTCAGATATTCATAGATTTACCACTCTTCCACTATCATTATATATTAACTCACTATGTGTTATCAATAATACATAATACATATACCTTATAAATAATTTCATTTTATAGAAAATAATTGAGATGAATACCTTAAAGGATATACTAGTATATATTTCTAGAGAAAAATGAAATAATTTATCAAATCAATTGTATATTCCAACACTCATGGATTATATTACTTATGGATGAATAAATCTATATTTTGGAAATCAAAAAGGTGTGGGGTATATAATTTTAATGAGAAAATCTTCATTTTCATCCCACATAAGGCCTTGGTTTAATGTATCTTGTGAAGATAAATCTAAACATTGAAGTTCATGATGAACCAATATTTAAACTACTAGCATGCCCATTAAATTAGTTGATGTTCCATAGATACCAACAATATAATTAATTTTGTTAATCTAGAATTCATTATTTTCGGGTTGTGAATCCACATAAAGGAATGGTGGATTATATTTCTAAAATTAAATAGTATAATCCTATTGATGAGGTTAAATACATTTAATTACCTAATCAAAAACTTAAAAAGATTGATCATTACATAGAATAATCAGTTGGTTCACTTATTGTTCAATTGTTACCACAATTCTTAGATCCTCTTCCTGATAGTTTCTTAATTGTATGATTACTTCAAATCCTCTATTAACATAACAAACCACCACCTAACCAATGTTCAAATAGGATAGTGATGAAATATTTTTTTGAAATCATCCAAAATAAATAATAAATATAAACAATATCAAAGTATCATTAAACATAGCATGATCAATGCAATCCATGTGGTATGTCTTGTTTTTATTTAATGATATGATATACTCATCAGATAAAACCATGATGATGAGTATAACACTCATAGAAGTTTCTTATAAAAAAATTTGTACATAGAAAACATTGGTGATGTGAAGTAAAACATAAATAGAATTGTTGAATCATTTTATGCTATAAATTTCAATTTATGAAATTTCATACTTCCTTTATATCATCCTATGATGATGAACCCATGAATGATACCATTTTTAATGTCCCTAAATAACCCATTGGCTTCATCCTGTTCAGAGGTTCCAGTGACCATTGGTCACATCCCCAACCCACCAAAGGTAGGAAACAATTTCAAAGGGATGAACAAAAAATTAGGGGATGATTTTACCTTTTAAAAAATAAAACTGTATAATAAAAAATATATATAATTGACACAAAACATTGATGCATGAGATATAAAAAAATCAATTAAAATCCAATAAAATAGTAACATAATAGTTTCATCAATAAATTATGATTTGGTGACTAAAAAGAAACAATATAAATTTTGGTAAAGAAGCACTGACGTGGTATCGGTCTAATAACTCTATAAGATAAAAATCAAATCTCCAATTCTATCCTATGAATGTGACATCATTGTACTCCATGAGGTAAATATGATACCTTTCTCTAACCTTTTTCATTAATAAAATCAACAATATATACCCCAGAGTGCATATGGAGTGGGTGAATAATCATGCCTATATATATTTCCTGAAGAAGATTATCTTCCCACACAACTAGGATGAGAACACATAAGATAAATGTTTTAATATATAATTTATAAAAAAGTGAGAAAAATAAGTACAATTTACCAATTTAAAAAATAAAAAATTAAAAGAAGAAAAATATATCAACTCATTTCCACATGGAATACACAAACCACATTCATTCACTCACACAAATATTCATTCTAAGTGATAGCTCCATACTGATGAGAATATTCCCATCAATACACTATGTTTTCACTATTTTATGACTCTCCAGGTGCCTCTAGTATATCACCACTCCCCTGTTATAGGGTCATGTCTAGTTTTCATGAAGAGAATCCAACCACATATACCATGTTCTCATATCATTTATTCAATAAAAAATATGTATTCCCTTTAAAATATTCCATCAAACAACATGATTATGTTAATCCAAAACCATAATTATTAAACTATAATTTAAAATTATAAGATATGTGTTTTCTAAAATCCATTATAATTATCACATCCCAAAATCATAAACCAATATGGTTTGTAGTGAGAAATAATTCATCTTTTCCTATAAAAATTCAATATAAACATTCAAAAAAACTAAGCCTATATATTTTAAAAAAGTATAGAAGCGAGATAATTCACATACCACACAACATGTAAGGAAAATGGCGAAAAAGTATATGAAAATGATAAAATAGGCCTTAAAAAACTTTCCATCAACTGATACATTTCTTAACTCATCATAACACATCATATATTACATATATGTCTATAATAGATTGGATTTGACATTTCAGGTGAGAGAAAATGATAATATCTACATAGGAATTGAGAAAATAGAGACTTAACATTGAATCCAAAGATCCAATATATATATATCCATCAATAATGTCCTCCTCATCAAATAGAACCACTAAATACAAATAGTAATTAAGATGAGTTTGAGATTATGTGAGAAGTGGTGAAAATGAGGGGTTTAGCAGAAAAACATAGTAAAAATATATTTTTTTAAGCATTATATCGACATCACATGGTTTGGTTATGTGGTTTGGTAATCCCTCTACTAACCATTAATTTACCTTGATTAATAACCCATCCCCTAAAATGTTTGAATCACACTATCTAAAAAATGTTATTCTAGCCATGATTTTTACATTATTCCCCTTGGCACGGTATATCCTATCACCAATATTGTTTGGAAAACCCATTATCAGTACATGCACCACCAAAATTACCTTTTATGGTTTCTTGGATATGTTTCATGGTTTCCCATAACCATTATCAAATCTATCACCCTTATAACCCCTTATAAAACACACCAAAACCATCTAGAAACACCCAAAACACAACCAGAAAATTATAAAACATAAATATACATAAATAATGTAATGTACCCAAAATTGAGAGTCATACACAATCTATGTGGATAGTAAATATATCCTTAATAATTTTAGTATTATATGGTACACATATTCATCACAAAATTATTATAACTCATTATTCATCAATTTCAGATTCTAAGGATTTCCCTTTTCTTAAATATTTCAATTTCAATTTTTTTTCACATCATACCTTTGAGTATCCTTTCTCTAATCCAGAACAGATTATTGTGAAATAATTTGAACTTCCTAGAATTTGTTTCCTTACATAATAACTTCCAAGTTCATCCATTATCTGTTTAAGGAGATTTGATCCTTGTGATGGGATTGTATTTAGAATTATTCAATACTTGTCCCATTCATTGGATCTAGATATTCTTTCTCAATTTTAAGTAATTATCTTACATGAGAATAATATTTCAAATGAGATTCATCATTCCCCTAAAACATATATTGAATTGGAAGATGACTTGGGATATGGAGAGTGATTTTATAATCCATTTATTTTATGTTAGATATATATATATATATATAACACATTCCAAGTATAAAATCAAATTTCACTAAAGGGTGAAACATAATATATACTAGGAGGTTCAAACAAAAAACAATTGACTTGGGAGGAGTAATATACATGGGATGAAAATGTATCATCATTCTCTATTCTCAAAAATAATTAAACCTCCATATTTTTTTGTGGTGTTTGAATAGTTATACTAGAAATTCCTGATATGATTAAATGTTAATAACCTTAATCAAATAATACATCAAACTTTCTTAATTGAATAACATCACATATCTATATCAGGGTCCAATATAGTAGTTAGGAGAGCATATAACTATCCACTTTATCATGGCCTTGGAGGTTTTGGTCGTTGATTATTGATGGTAACCCTTGGTTATTCCTCTATCTTTTATAATGTATGTTTTATTTATAGTTAAATCATTAGATCATAGGATGATCATTGATCAAAATATTATTTTCCTTCCTCACATTTCTGTCCTTTTTAGACTCTTTTCAAAATTTATTATAATTATAACCCTATTTCCAACACTTGAATAATCTCCTAATTCACTTGATAAGGATTCTATAATTCTTTTACCCACACCTTTGAGAAATGGGTAGTTGATTTTTCATTCTGATGTTGGACTTATGTATTGATTATCCTGAATTAAACTCCAATTTACTCTTTTCACCTCCACAACCTCAATATAATTGAGAACAACCATTATCTATATAGACCTTAGGCGCATAATGTAAAATATCATCATATCATTTAAAGTCTCAAATCTCCAAATATTTTTATAGAATTGCCTTTAATATAATGAAGAAGATTTCCACATTACTCTAGGTATACATGAAAATCATGAAGTCTTATTGTACAAGCCCTGTGATGTGTTCATTATAAGGCTCTATATACTCAACTTTATTTTAATTTATTCTGATGAAAAAAATCACCATGTTAATATAGAGAGTTCAAGGAAAATATTTATTGGGAAATATTTTCATGACTCATTTACATTTCATGGATTCAATTTCCTCCTTCTGATTCATGTTATTGATCAGTTTCCACCACTGATCTACTTCTCCTTCAATGTGATAAATGAACATTTTGGAAATCTACTATTCATATCATTAGAGGATAAAGAAAATAATCTCAATATAGATAATCCATTGTTTCATTTTGAGGGGATCAAAATATCTAATAAAGGTTTGAATCCATTATCACATCAAGGGTTCAATTGAATCATTAAATTTTATAGGAGAATGAGTGACTTCCAAATGAATCAAGTTGTTATTAACTACTTTAGTCGGTTGAGTTAGTAAATCCATGGTGTTTTTTTCTCATAATATCAATAGGAAAGGCATCCCATTATGGTAATCATTAAATTTCCTATCACATTGGTTGGTGGAATGATTACTCATATTTCCCTACATTAACTGATATTATTGAAAACAAATTGGTTATTTTAATACTCAGAAAAATAATCGTATAAATAGGCCATGGTAAACACAAATGTAATAACTCATAAATGAAAATTTTACCCAAAATTATTTGTATATAGGTTTAATAAAGCATATACATTTTAATATTTCAATTATTTTTTAAGCAAACAATCTATTAAAGTTATTTATAATTTTTTGTAAAGATATTGTGAATTTACCAAAGAATATCCAATGGGAGTATGATACCAAGTGTAAAGTAAGTCCTCTTTCTCCTACACAGTTAATAGGTTGAGTTAATAATAAATAGTCCATTTCATGGTTTTTATCAATAGGTATATCTTTTCTAGAGACACATCCAATTATAGAATCTATAGATTAATTTCATTGGATGGAAACCACTCTCTCTATAAATTACCAAAATTTCATGAAGTTTTTCTAAACATATTATTATACATTTTCATTTTAATAAATTATTCATTTCATAATCCCCAAAAAATTTAAACCATGATAATATACCAAATATAGAAACCTAGGACTCTTACACATAATATTTCATGGTTTTTAGAAACAATATCCAATAAAAACAAAGGATATAGATGCCTAGGTTCATTGGGAGTCTAGGTACGTGAAAACCCACCAAGAAATTAAAATCTCAAATAATTATTTTAGTCTCCAAAATATTTCCTAAGTCTATTCAACCATTCAAAACAACATAGGATGACTTATGGAATATATGAAATAGTGTGATCTTAAATCCCATGAAGGGATTGAGTATGATAAAGAACCATAACCTTTAAGTCAATTATTATAACATGATTTCAAAATTTATAGGTTATATGAATGATCATATGGAGGAATGATATAAATATGTTGGAATCATTGAATCATGTAATCTTATGAAAACTAAAAGAACAAAAAACCATCAAAAAATCATTTTTTAAAGACCATTTCTAATACAACATAAAATATAGGAAATAATCATATCATTGATTTGTTTTAATCCTCAATCCGATAAAAATAATATCATGTGGTATAAACATTACTCAATTAATGGATTAACTATATAGGTTCACTAATTATAACATGTAAATTCATATATGTTCCACATAATAGAATTAAACATAAGTAATAAACATAGAAAATAACCATGGAAAGCAATGTGTTCTTTAATATTACCTCAAAGTATATTTAAATGATATTTCATAAATATTATAATGAGAAAAGGTAATTAATTATTTTTAGAATTCATATTTAAATAGTTGAAATTGTTTTCATATATAGATACTAATTGAAAAAAACAATGTAGAAGGGTAGATAATCTGGTATAGAGATTTATCTTTAAAACCATGTTTTATGGAATATATAAATATATTTTTTATAAGGTAATATTATGTCATTTTATTTGAGCGTAAAGGAAAACAAAAATATTTAAAAAAAATTAAGAAATAATTTATAGTTAAATGACATTAAATAAGTTTTACACAAATATAATAAGGGATAGAAAAGTTATTCTTAATTGATTTTGAATAAAAAGTATGTATTCATAAATTCACATAATTCATGTATAAACATAAAAACTGAGAGTTGTCTAGGTATATTTTTTTCAAATTTATATAAATAATTTTTATAACTATTTAATAATATTAAATAGGGATATAAAGTGTGTTAGGGAGATATAAGTCATAACTTAATGAAAATAGGGTTGTATAGAGAGTTCCCTTCCCATGGGTCCATGACATTCTCGGTAAGACTCTTTATCTTCAAAAATACTAAAATTAAATTTAGTAATTCCTTTTTAAGAGTATTATTCATCAATATATTTTTATTAATACTATATTTTTTTGTTCTCGATCATTTTTTTAAATAAATAATGTTTATTACTACTCTCCACTGGGTTTTAGTTTCATGGATCCAGTGATGTTTTATTTTTTCAATAGTTATCGATGTTTTTGTTTTATAGAATTAAAATTTTATAAATGATATGAAATTATTTTTCTATACTTCAAATTTTTTATATAGGCATAAATATCAACATTGTTTTTCACATATTTTGGATTCTTCTAGTATATATGTTTTCTTAATAAGGTTATCACATTTAGGCAGTTTTACTGACCATCAGAAACTAGAATTGTTTTATTTCAATATATAGTTATTAATAAAATAAAAATCATTAATTAAGTTATAATATATTTCTTATCAATATAATAATCTATAATATTATTTATATAACTATCCAATAAGTTATTTTAGAAAAATGAACTGCATTGTTCATGGATGTTTTCAACCCAATATAATATGAACTATCTTTTTAATTTTATAATGACCTAAATTTATTTTGGAATATTATTTATCCATTAAAACAAAATAATTATTATATATTTTTTAAATTAGATAAATTATTTCACATTGGAAATAATTTTTTAGTAGGATCAAGTGGAAGAAATATTCAAATCTTGGTTAAGAGTGTCACCTTCTCCTTTGGATATCACATATTAGGACACCCTTTAAAGCTCCATAGAATGAATTTTTTGTAAGACAAAAAATCATTGGAAATATGGAGGATGTTTGGGTTGAGAAATGGGTAGTGTTTTGGAAATAAATAAGGATTATAATTTATTAGGAGGATGGGATGTGAGGGGTTTTACTTGAAGTGAATGGGATGGATTTTTTAATATAATATTTATTAGTTTATCATTTTTGGCTCAAAACTAAAAAATATATTCTTAGGACAATATGTAGTAATTAGTGAATGTTTTTTTGATCTATTGGATTCTTATATAATACATGACTTTTTAAATCATTTATTTAACATATAATGTTTGATACCATAATTTTTTCGTATTTCAATATTCCTTGAAAATTGAAATATTTCAGATAAAATAACAAAATTTTATCCTTACCATTTATTGACATGTAAATTCCAAAAATGTAATAATTTTGAAAAAAAATTAAATAAGATAATATTAATGATTATATAAAATCCTTTTTAATTTAAAATGACCAATTTTTAAATGAAGATCATTTCTCTTAAACATTGAAAATTTTCTTTTGGATTAGAAAAAAATATTACAAATTTACTGAAACTCGGTATTATTTTGATAACCTATTTAAGGAAAATAAATAATATGTTAATTTTTTATTTATTATAAAAATGTAATCAAAATATATGTGTTTTATAACAATAAATACCATTTTTTAAATGTTTTTATCATGATATATATTTCCAATATTACCATTTTACAAGATAAGTATATATTATTTTACAATTACATATGTGAGGTTATAATTCCAATAGTTTGGTTACTATTATTAATTGTGAGATTACCATACTAATGGTCATATTAATATTCCAACAGTCTAATTTATAATGTTAATATGGGTTCCCTGTCATCTATAAATACCACATATCTCATTGATTCTTAATTCACTTATAATTTCTCTAATTGATATATAAATTTCCATTTTCAATATAAATACCGCATTAGAGATTTTATGGTTCATTTCTATAATTTTTTCCACTAGTGTGATCATTATTATGGTTGAATTGTATATAAAATTTCATATTATAAATATCATCCTTTATTTATTCCCGTTGAAAACATTAAATAATTATATATATTTATCTACCAAATGAAATATTTAAATTTAAATTATAATGTGTTGTTGATTTGAATTTTTAGGTTCATGGGTTTTATAATGTTCTATATTACCAATTATGACACACACACAAATTCATAATTGAAAATTCATTTGTAAAAGTATAGGTCATTATATACATATACATATTTTGAGATAATTCCATTATGAAATGAATGTTTTTCTCCCATTTGATATATCACTATTACTTGATTCACTTTATAATCTAATATAATTCAAATGGATTCAAACCACGTAGGGATTTTGAAGGTTTCAACATAATCATTACATTTCTCTTCAAAATAACATTGAGCTACCAATCAAGGCATAATAATTATAATATGTCTAGATTCATCAATTTATTCCCATCAGTCCCATTAGATTAAATTATTTCCATGTAAATAAATTATGAAACAAATTTCTTTGGAAAATAATTACACACATTGTGCATATCCATAATACTATTTGGTACTTTTAAATAACATATGAAATTGTTATGAACAAACTATTATATTAAGATAAAATGTTAATAGAAATTCATTAAATAATATATAGTTTGAAATCTATAATCAACATCATTAATCACTCAATAAATAGGGTGATTATGATGAGTCTTCCCAATAGATGGATGATTTAATGATACTCCCCCTTAATAGGTGGATATTACACTTTAGGATCCTTAAACTGGAATTCATGGAAGATTTTTTTTATATGATCTTATTTGTAATGTATTCACCTTTGAATTATTTTAGTGAAATATAACAAGAAATGATTATTAAAATATAATAGATGTATTGTTGTAAACTATATAAACATTATATAAAATAGAATATAATAAATATATTCCTTCATTATATTCATCATCAATTTTATCCAAAATATCATTACTAATGAGAATAATTACATTATATAAAAAAAATCTAAAATAACCAAAAATTGGTTTCATTCCTTTCCAAAACTCATAAAAAATTTTATACAAAATATTTTAGACATTAATTCAATTCCAAAAGTAAAAATTTTAAAGAAATTATTTAACCCAAATTTATTTAATTAAAATAAACACACTTTTTAGGGGTTATACCATTTCTTAATTAGTACAACGTATCCATCATTCAACTGCATATGATTGTGGTCTCCCATGGGATAAAAAGTTTTAGGAATAAAATTTTATTTAGAAGAAAAATTAAAAATCACTAATATATAATTATAATCCACCTCATGATTTAATATAAATATTCAAGTAACATTTTTCATTATGAACTAGATTCAAATGAGGATAAAATATTGATAAAGTATCACATTATTGAGAATGAAAATATAGCCATGTAAACCCATTCGAGTCATAAATAATAATAAATTCATCTTTCTATACACTATGGATAATGGTTTGAATCAGTAAAAATTAATATAAAGAAACCAACGTGAGTGGTAAAACAATGTTTACATTATTGATCAGTCTAAATAACAACCTTTTCTACTTTCACATCTTGTGCAGATAACATTGGTGATAATTTTCAACTATATGTTTTGAAAATTGAAATGCATGTGATGTTTAGATAAATTTTTGTTGTATTGGATGTTTTCATGACTAATCCATATATTGTATAAAATAATATATATTTTTACATCATTTAGAAATTTTAATTGTTCAATCATTAGCTCAACATGGTCAATAGACTAAATATTATCATTATAACCAGCATATAATACAAGTATAATTTTGATATTTAAAATTCATGCCATTATATAATAATTTAGAAATTATAATTATGTTATGTTTGGAACTACCACCATACATAACATTATAAATAATAACATAATTTTATATACCAGTATCACTAAAACCTTTTACTATACATTTGAAATTGTCTCCCAAATTGAATATACATCCACAAAATCATTTTTATGTAATGTATTTTAATGGGTCTCCATTGAATATCTAAATAATCATTCATCCATTTAACATACAATATTTTTGATACATTCAGGGAATCATTCCTCAAAATTAGATTATATCATTTTTTAACCCCAACAACTTTAGGTCCAATGGAAATTTTCAAACTATTTTTGAGAACCCATATATAGTTTATGTAGGTATTAATAGGATTTATATAAAATAAAGTTTTTGAAATATATAATTATGTGTTTCCTAATGAAATTATACATATAATATAATATTCACTATTATATTATATCATCATACTAAATATGAAATAAGTATCACTATATATACTATTTTTAACATTTTTTTAAAAAAATTCCAATAAAACCTATATTGTTGTCTACCAAAGTAAAAACAATTTATTTTTCTTAGTTTTTTATAAATCTACATCTTTTTTATATATGTTTCCTTACCTTAAATAATTGTGGAAGTATATCCTATCAAATTTTCAATCAAATTCTATCGATTTGTATTATCTTCTAGAAAAAAAGTATATCATCAAAAAGAATTCATTCATGATGGGAGTATCAGCTTTTAGTTTAACATTTTTTTCATTAAGAACAATATTCCCCCACTAACATTTGTATTACATAAATCGAGTTCCCTATAAAAATAAAAAAAAATTATAAGGTTGTAACTTTTTAAGTGTTCAATATTTATCATCAAATCATCTATATTAGGTTTATCAAATTTGGATTAAAAAATAAAATCACAATAAGATTCAAACCCAAATTCATTGGCCTTATTTATTCATGTCATGAAGTGAAACATATACGATTCTTTCTCGATTCAAAAATATTTACTAAAATAAAAATGATCATCAAAACTAAAACCTAAAATCAATATGATTTTCTCTTTCTTCCTGATCATTTTTTCCTTTCATTCAATCTTCATTCTTGGATATTCATCTTTGATATAAACTTGGAATCTTTATTTATAATAGGTCAAATCTGATGTATTTTAATTAGAATTATTATTTCCTTTCTTAATGACCTTTGGACCATATGTTTGATATTATTTTCATAATCAACTAGAGAAACCATTATTTCTATTCATTTCAATATAGACTCCTTTCACAAGATAGTAAACTTAATTTATTTATCCTTTATATATCACATTATCAAATGGATATCAGAAAAAATTTATAGATTTGAATATTTCGACATTATTTTTCATTGAATATACTTTAGTAGGGATTATTAACTGTAATTCATATTATATTACTAAAAAATAATTTAATCAAGTATATACTCTGTGAAATTATTTTCTTCATCAATACAAACATTCATGGATGTCAACTTCATAAAATGTGATATAATAATTTTATCAATAATGAAATTACTTTCCAAATATTCACCAATATCACTCAATTATTTCACTATACATGTGAATCTATTGAAAATTTAAATTATAGTCTCATCTTCTACCATATGGATTTATTGATTCCCTTTACAAAACCTAATAATATTATTTTCATTAAAATGATTCTACCATAGTGAGTAACATGAACAATTTTTCAAGTGACATTAGTAGTTTCACAAGAAAAAATATGTCTAAAATCATTTTTACAAATAAAAAATAAAAATATTCATAACATTATAACATAAAACATACTTATTTAAGTCATTAATAATATAAAACCACCATACCCATACTTCAAGATTTGATGCAAAAAACCACATATTTACATTTTTGGATTTGATTCTAATAAACATATTCCAATTTTTACCATAAAAAATTATATAATATCAAAAAAAATATTGTATCACTTACATACCCAGTGACCAATTAGGTTTATACATT
The DNA here is from genome assembly GCA_963277665.1 of Viscum album. Taxonomy (NCBI): domain Eukaryota; kingdom Viridiplantae; phylum Streptophyta; class Magnoliopsida; order Santalales; family Viscaceae; genus Viscum; species Viscum album. The sequence continues at coordinate 2,046,171,917 of OY728122.1, forward strand.
TCAATAATTATGACAAAATACTACATAATAATATATATACATAAAAACCTAGTTCATAAAAATATTTTCTATCTCCTAAAAATTTCTTCGCATCTAGTAACCCTACTAGTAATAACATACTTAAAAAAACATCTTAACAACCTATAGAAATAGAATCATAAGAATGGTGGTCAAAAATTCTATGTAAGGGTAAACAAAATCATTAACAATTGAATATAATTAGTGAAAGAATGGTTATTATAAGGATTTGAAGAATTAATAAATGTGAGTGATAAAAATATAAGAGAATTTATAGAAAATAAAACAAGGATCATAAAACATGAGACAAGAATTAAATCATCAACATAATAAAATAGTCATATACATCTATAATCATAAGCCATGTTCAAACAATACATATGAAAATGATCTATTAGATCGTGATGGAAAAGTAAAAAAACATCATGGTAACATATATTTTCATTTCATATCACTCTTAGAATCGCTATTAAAAATAGAATTTTGTAACTTGTAAACTCCCATAATATCATAGGTGAAATATAAAAACTATTAAATCTATCTCTTTATTCAATGCATAAGAGGTTTTTAATGTACAAACACATCTATGGTTTAGAACATATCCACCCATCCATGGATTATAATAAAAACACTAATCCTTAGGTTATAATGGAACCACCCATTAATATAATCATTATCCATGAACAAGAACATGATTAAAGTACATAGAGATTTATTTCATCATACAAATCATAGGAAAAATAATTCTTCCATTTAAAATGGTATTAACTCGTGGAAAAAATATGGGTTCCACAATAATCACAATTAAATAATCATAATTCATATAGTGAATGAATTTGGGTGTAATTATAAAAAAATATCCCCAGTTTCGATTAAGGAAAATCAAGGGTTATTGATATAGATGAATAAAAATACCCAAAAAATATAATTTGAAAAAATCATAAGGAAAATATCATTTCCAATTTGATAATCACTTTAAAAAATATATCCTAAATATAAGGAAAAAATTAATTGAAATGAAAAATGAATACATTAATGTATGATTCAATTTATATAATGCCATGACGAATTTAATTTCCCTTAATGACATAGCCATTAAAAGATTGATTTTTTAAAGACTTTGGAAAAAAACCTTTCTCATAAAAAATAATTATATATTATTTAAACATGTTTTAAAAATTCAAAAATATTGTAAAAATATATTTAAATCTTCATTTATTAATACCAAAAAAATTATTGATTTTTTACTAACATGGTTATGGATAAAAATTGTATTCCATCCAGAAGTGGAGAAATATGGTATGCTTTTCTTAACAACATTTGGTGATCCATTTTGACTACCAATGAGAGAAAAATGGTATATAAAAATTAAAAGTTATAAAAAATACAAAGGAGAAATAAAATGAAATGGGTTTATCAAATATTTATTAATCAATTTTCTCTATAGAAACTCATGTATGAACATTATAATTTAAAATGGGATTGAAACATAAACTACGCACCACTATAGTAACTCTTGATTCATAAGAACCATGATGGAATAAAATCAAATGAAACATTTAATATCATTAAAATAATGGGATTTATTATATAAAATGTCAAAGGGTATTATATATACATTATAAAATATTTTAGTTACATAACATAAACACATGTCTCAATAAAAGATAATATGGATGAATAACCCATACAAATATCATATTTTTGAATTGAGAGTTAAAAAATTGGGAACATATGTGTAAATAAAATAAACAAACACAAAAAAAGTTCACATACAATATAAATTGAGAAAATAATATTTCAAACATAATCATGATATAATGTAATCAATGATGTGTGGTATAACCCAATGAAAGGAAATTGAGTTAAGAAATAACTTACAACTTTATAACATTCAAGTCATATCACATAGAATATGCTAATTTTAAAAGAACCATTAAATACCATTAAGTATTAATTTTTAATTATATAAAATTTAAAATTGTTATTATATACACCATATAATATAAATTACATACATAACATTGAAATATCCATAATTGAAAGGAATTTGTTATGAAATCCCTTAAATTGAGTCCATAATGTTTTTGTATATACATTAAAACTGATATAATAAACTTATATTAAATATTATATTTCATAATAAATTCTTAAAAAATTAATCACTTATCCACAAACCAATTATTTCATTTATTTAATGAGATATTTAACTACATTATAGATTATGTTGAGGTCGAGTTTTTTAAAGAAGTTTGGTTCATAATTTAAAAAAGGATTTGGTGTGTTGACCATGGTAAAAGTGTTAATTATTCCTTCATATTAAAAATTTTAATAAGGAAATACTTATCATTTTTATGCATAAATGTTAAATTTAAAACTATTAATGAAATATAGTTATGAATAGTGAGTTATGTTACAATAATGGGTATGGTATGTTGCACGTAAGTATCAATAACATTTTAATTATTAAGTGATCCAAATAGAACCAATGTAAGTATTATTTTATAATTAAATAATGATCATTATATAATATATATAACATATTATTTCTTTAAATAAACTTATATATGTATCCTTGTGATGTGGTTATGAAAAATGATTCACATCGCTTCATAGAGGTGGAAATCCACAAGTTCACATGATCGATAATAGCATTATCAATAGATCGAATGGTAAGAAAATAGATTATATAATATATTTTTTGAACAATAATTATTTCATTAATATATTTTATATAAATAAATTATATCCATAATTATATCCAATAGATAGAGGTGATTATAGAAACAAATTACATCGATTTGTGGGGTGGTAGTACACTCTACACACGAATGAAGATTTTGTTTCCCATTTGATGTAAGATGATATGGATATAGGTTATTCAATTATCCGAAAAACATATAAGTGTATAGAATATACTATTTTTATTATTTAATAATGTTTCAAAAGTATGTTAATGAAGTATAAGTAATGAAACTAAAACATTATGTTAAAAGCATTATCTCTTCCTCAGACATCGTCTATTTTATTACGCGTTGAGCCATCAAAGGTTGTAATTATTCCCAAAAAATGACCTCTAGGATGTTTTGATCAATATTAAGAAGTTATTTTAGTATGGAATGTTAAAAAATAGAATTTTAAGTGTGGAGAGGATAAAAGAGATTGCTCCCTTTTATAAGTGACGGGGGGTTTCGAGGAATTTCTTATTGTATTAAATTAGTATAAATAAATTTTAATATTCAAATGGAATAAAATTGATAAAATTAATATTTAAGTTTTTTATGGGTCAAAATATACTCATCTAATTAAATTTTGAAAATTTTACATTATTTTTTAACCCTATCTATTTGTTTTAACATCTAGAAACAATTTTGACAATTACAGTGATATCATTGATTTATACACTATAGGGGACAATAAATATACTATAAATGAAAAAATGACCTAGAAATAGACCTTGGTTGATATTTGTGACCAAATTTTGTAATACCCTAGAATTCCATGATATTTTTAAAATTAAATGGGATTATTTCGAGATCAAATGATGAGATGGTGTGTGATTCTAAGGCCTAGAGTGCCCAGAATGATCTGTCGACAAATGTTAATCTTTAAATAGAAAGTGTTAGTAGTTTTCCTAAAAAGTGGAATTAATATTAAACGGGTGCCCAGATCAGAAATTTGAGGGCATTGTGGTATTCAAGATGGCGGGATTACCCTAGGCGGAACTTAAGTATAATCGGCACAAGCCTCTAGTGAGAAAATCCAAAAACGACATAACTGTAAATAAAATAATGAAATAATTTTTTTTTATTTTTCAAATCCTTATAACTCACAAACAGTTACTATGATTAAAAATCTGAGACCACTATTGAGCTCTTGAGGTTATGGTTTCCTTAGGCTGAGCCAAACATTGGCGAGTGCTGGCCAATAGTGGAAAGTAGTTTTTGTCCATATATAAAATAATTGAATTAAGTTATTTTATTTTAAAATACTTATTACTCATAAATGGTAACTTGGATTGAAAATCTTAGAGTAACGTTGATCTCACGAGGGTGTGTTTCCCTTGGGTGGAGCTTAACCTTGACTGATGTGGGATGAGGGTGAAAGAGGGTTTTTGAAATTTTTTAAGAAAATTAAAATGGCGTGTGTGTGCAGTTTTGGAAACTTCTAAATAGTTTCCCGTATTGAAAATCTCAGGGACCCATTGCATCCGGAATGAAGAAATTACCTATGAATGAACCTGACCTCGACCAGCGCGGGTCAAGGGAAATTTTTTATTTTTTTAGTCATTTTAAGAAAAATAAAATAAACTTAAAAAGTTTATATTATTAAAATTATTGATTTGCTGCAACATTGTGATGATCTAACTATTTAATTCCATAAATGAAATAGTGAAATGGCTATTTAAATGAAGAGTAATAGATACGCTATTTCATAAATGAAACAACTTAAAGATGCGATGATGCATCATAAAAGAAACGCTACAATGTGTTTCTCTTTTAATTAGATAATGAGATGTACAAATAGAGCTATAATTTCACTGACAAATAGTGAAGAATTTATCTCCAATAAAGAACTCTGAAGAATCAAAATCAACAACAACACATCTCAAAGAACGTGACCGAAGAGCGACGAACGAATCCTCCATCCACCCTTCGAAATATCACTAGCAACGTGGGAGGTGGATCAATATTATAGACTAATGGAGCATGATTCCACTATTCCTAGTCCAACCCATTTATCCTAGATAGGGGTTACTTTTGTTTGTGATTTCCCCATTATTCTTTCCATAACAATGAATGTGGATCATCCCATGAACAGGTTGATTTGTGGGTTACTTGTTCTTCTGGGAGAGTGTTTTTCATCAGGGTTTTTCACTGAGATAGAGCTTTGATAATGAATTAAAACTTCCCCTTGTTTTTAAACCTCTAACATAGAGGGTGTGGGCCAACACGAACAAGGCCCGAGCCCCTCCTCTATTGTCTGTTCTTGTACGTTCTTTGTGGTCACACCTTCAAAATGGAAGCAAGGAGGTTTTGAGGCCTTATAAAGGAAGTCGACATCTCATGGAATCTAGAGGCGTAGACAACGTGAGGAACATACCATTGGAGCAGAACCGGTGGTCTGCGGGAGGCTCTGCCAGCGGCGGTGGTGATCGGCAGCGGTCGTGGGCGAGTGGAGGAACGCCATGAAGGTGCATTGAGGCAGTGTTGTGACTAGATCAGGCCACAGTGGAGCATCAGGAGACACTGATTCTTGGTCTGGCATCTGGAACAGGCAGGACGCAGCCATCCGGCCCCATCAGAAGGGCGACCTGCGCCGCGTGGGCTGTTGTGCGTTGGAACATCATCCAGTGGGGACGGCGTGTGGGATAAAGGGTAGTTATCTCCTTTTGGATACGACGCGCACAAACTGGATGCCACCTGGTGTCCAGTCTTAAGGGGACCGTCCTGCACTTTAGGCCGTGTCGGGGGGTGTGAACTGAGCCATAGAATGCCCCGTTCTGGAATTAAGCTATCCCACTTTGATGGGTCGGGCCATATAAATCCATGTATGTGGGCCACCCAGTAGTCTGCATTCCCGGTCGAACTGGGATGGGTCTAGCAAGGCCCAATGGCTAGGCCAGACCAGGCCGGTGTAGACCCAAACATGGTTGGGTCGGTCGAACTGGGCTAGGGCATGTGAGGCCCCTGGACCGGGTTGGTGGGGTCGGTCCACCTGGTTCGGACCAGGCCTAGACACGATCAACCACTGATTACTAAATCTCCCATATCTTTCAGACCAGGTGTTCGATTGATGGGACATTTGTGTAGTTGGAACCCTTGAAATTATTAGGTTCATTTGGAATACTCTAAGGAGGTCTCAATGGAATTTAAAATGCAATGAATGGCTTGAGGAGCAGTTTCTCCCAGAATCATGCACACTATGTACGGGAATCTTGTAGCTGACTCAGACCTTAATACTACTGACAAAAGACCCTATGTGGATCCACTAAAAGTGACCCTATATGTATCATCTATGATGGACCAATAGAAACTGGCTATGTGTTACCAGGCAGGCCCATGGTGGGGAACGACTTTGTGTCACCTGACAAACCCATGGTACTCATCAAAGATGAGTACCTATATATGATGGTCAAGGTGGGAAGTGGCTCTGTGTGACCCAATAGGACCATGGTGGGGAGGGGATCTGTGTGACCCAGCATACCCACAATTCTCATCAGGGATGAGTACCCCAGTTGTCCATGCTATTCAGCATTACGGCTGATAGTATTGATTTTCGTACTTTTGATTATACGTGTGTGAGATGTCTTGATTCTTGATCATGATTCAATGTTTTGTTTGTGGGTTTCTTTGTGGTCTTTCCTTGGAGGTTTAGGGAACCTACTAAGTATTTTGATACTCACCCATGCACGGTCATCACACGCACGTGTCGTGTCATGTGAAGGTGATCGACAGCTTGACGGAGACCTTGTTGGTCCAAGACTAGGTGGTGCTCAGTGAGACGGGATGGACGAACGCTTCGACGGAGACCTTGGTGGTTTGGGACTAGGTAGTTCTCAGTGAGACAGGATAGACAGGCATACTTCTATGGTTATAGGTAGCTACCTTGCACCTACCCCTTCAGGTGGGGTCTTGAGCGGACGGACCATGGCAGATTTACATTCCATTGTGGTTTTGGGCTTGTATTCTAGCCCCTTGTACTTTTATTATGTATTGTACTCTATGTAGTTGTCTCGGTGATAGTTGTGGTTTACTTCATGTTTACTTTCTGCAGTTTGAGATTTGTGTGTGTGTACATGTTTAAAGGAAAATTCCTTCTCTTTTTGGGATATGCTTATTCTGGGCTAGTCACTAGCCCAGGCCTATGGAAGGCCAGTTTGGGGTAGTCACAGCACAGCCCCTAGGGGATGGGTGGTGAAAATTTTTTATCAGAGGTGGTTGGTTCTACCAGAAGAACATGGAGTCTCTAAATTTGGATGGGGCAATATTGTCAAGTGTTTCGAGTTTAGTTTTTAGACTAGGGAGTCCATTATTGGGATGAAGGTCGACGTATCCATACACCAGGACCTTGAATTATGTTTTTCTACCCAGTACATGAATAAAATGGTTCCATGCATCTTTTAGTGTTTTCCTGTGATATTTTTGAATCCTATTTGTCTCACCGGGTATAATAAATTGATCTTGGTTCATATTGGTTCTCTTTCATGATTCCTCCACGCAGCCAGCCATCCAGGATTCTAATGTGTGACCATGAGTATGGTCCCCATAGTGATGAGGCTCTGGTACATGGAACATTTCCCAATATGGTACCTTTTAGAGGTTTCCTAGCTATACCACTTCCTTTTGGTCAATATTTAGTACTGGTGCTACCGGTAGAGGACGCATGTAATCTCATTTCCTTACACAAGTTTCAGTGATAGAGACCCATTAGGTTATGAGGTGAGCCCGAATCACAGGTGTCTAAGGACTGTCTTGAGGTGGTGACCAAGTTTTCTCTCTATCCAGGGCACCATTAGATTAAATGTTGGTCCATGGAGTGAGCCTTCTACAAGGCTCGGTAAGGTGATGGTAGGGTTTACATTACCTGATCTTAGGATGAGGTGACTTTTCCATGGACATAGCAAGATATCCTTTCTCAGAGAAGGGTGTATTACCATAAAATTTAAGGGGAATTTGTGCCCAAGATATTCTATAGCTTTAGAAGGATGACATGTCTATATCTGAGTATTCATCGATGTGTATCGACCTTTCTAGGTACTCGATGAATATGATACAACCAGTGCATCAGGGCTATGACCTCTAAGAGAGATGTGTTTAGGTATGTCTGAGCTATCATTATTCCTTTGGTAATTACTATTTATGTTAGGGTTATAGAGAGAGCCTTTTTGGTTGAAAGTTATTTGGATGAACAGATACAGCCAGTGAATGTCAGTAGTGGGAATGTAGGAAAGTGACGTCAGTCTCAAATACTTGGATGAGTACAAGGACATCTTTCTAAAGGATGTTCCAAGACAAGATCCTCAAATATAGGTTGATTTTTTCATTGTTATGTACCCTAGGATTTCACTGATATCTGCACCTAAATATCGTATGACTCCCGAAGAGCTCCAGGAGATGAGAGTACAATTGGAGGACTTGTAGGGGAAGGGGTTCGTAAGCCCCATAATTTCACCTTGGGCAAACCCAATGTTTTTTTCCAAGAAGGTAGACATAAGATTGAGGTTATGCATGGAATTACAGTTCCAAAACCAGGTGACCATGGATAACATGTGTCCTATACTGAGGACTGATGACCTCTTCGATCAGATGAAGGTAGCGAGATAGTTCTCAAAGATAGACCTCGGATCAGGCTATCACTAGCTTCGAGTATGAAATGAGTACATCTCTAAGATGGATTTCAGATGTCACTAAATCCACATCGAGTACTTAGTGATGTCATTTTAAGTGATGAACACCCCAGAAATATTTGTGGGACTCATGAAAAATATCTTTCATTCGTACTTAGACTAGTTTTTAGTGGTCTTCATTGATGACATATTAGTGAATTCAGCGTCTGAGGAGGAGCACATGATACACCTGAGGATGGTTTTGTAAACACTCTGAGAGAACCACCTTTATGGAAATCTCTCTAAGTGTGAGTTCTAGAGTCAAAAGGTCCACATTTTGGGACATGTTATCTTAGAGGATGGAGTTGTAGTGGATCTGACAATGATCAGGGTGCACTTGCTTGTGATCCACCCAAGAGTGTTACCGAGGTGCAGAGCTTCCTTCGGTTAGCTGGGTAATATCGTAGGTTTATACCTGGCTTCTCTATAGAGTCATCACCAATGATAGCTTCAAATAATAAGGGAAAACCCTTCGTGTGGATAGAAGGATGCCATCAGAGCTTTCAGTATTTGAGGCAGAGCTTGACAAGTGCTCCAATCTTGTGGTTTCCATAGGAAGGCGCCGACTTCATGGTGTAATGTAACGCATTAGGAACCAGGCTTGATTGTGTCTGATTTAGGTGTAAGATTTAATTTCTCATGTCTTGCAACAATTGAGACCAGATGATCAGAACTATGTGACTCATGACCTTGAGTTGGAAGTGGTAGTCTTCGTACTGATGATTTGGAGACACTGCCTTATAGGTGAACAATTCATCATCTACTATGACCAAAATAGTTTCAAGTTTATATTTTCTCAAAATTATTTGAATCTGAGACAGTTACATTGGCTAGAGTTTCTCCAGGACTATGACTTCGAGAGATTTTATACTCCAAGGAAGGGGAATGTGGTGGATGATTATCTCTGTAGGTGATCGAGTTCACATCTACTAAACGAGGCCTCAGATAAGTTGAACTCACTTTAGATATCCGTTTTAGATAAAGATAAGAAATCTTATCTTCAATCAATGGTAGTTTCCCCTCCACTCTTATAGCGAGTTAGGGAGGCGCAACTCGGAGATTCCTTTTGCAAGACTACAAGTTCCCAAATGTCCACTGGGCATGTCGTTGTTGGATATTCTAAAGGTGGGGAGTATGTTATCTTTTTTAGAGGGAATACCATAGTACCAGTGGTATTGAGGGAGGAGGTGTAAGGGGAGTTCCATACATCCTCTTTTTTAGTACATCTAGGTGTGGTGAAGATGTACCAGGACTACCAACGTTAGTATTGGTGGTCATGAATGAAGAAGTCGGTAGCAGAGTTCGTCTCAAGATGCCTCACTTATCAGCAGGTGAAGGCTAAGCACCAGGTTCCAGTAGGTTTCACACAACCCCTAGACATATTGGAGTGGAAGTGGGATGGGATATCAATAGACTTCATGATGGTCTTTCCATGTACATCCAGGGGGCACGATGCATATGGATGATTGTAGACTGACGGACCATGTCAGACCACATCCTACCCATTCGAGAAGAGGGTACAATAGAGAGCTTGAGATTCCTATACGTGAAGGACATGGTTCTAATCCATGGAGTCTCATCTACGATAATCTCAAATCTTGATACATTCTTTACATCCTAGTTATGGAAGGGATTACATGAGTCGTTTGGGACTCAGCTACGCTTGAGCACAGCTTTTCATCCCCAGACTGATGGTTAGATGGAGAGGACTATTCAGGTGTTGGAGGTAATGCTACATGATTTTATCTTGGACCTTGACCGCAGTTGATAGGACCACCTACCTCTAGTGGAGTTTTCATACAACAATAACTATCACTCCATCGTTGTCATCACATCATTCAATGCACTTTATGGGTGACCTTGTATATCACCTCTATGCTGGACAGGCCTAGGGGAGTCAACACTCATGGGTATAGAATTGGTACGGGCTACCACCGAGAAGGTGCAGATCATCCAGGAGTAGATGAGGACTACATAGAGAAGGCATAAATCTTATGCTGATAGGAGACGAGGTATTTGGAGTTTTAGTATAGAGACCATGTGTTCTTTTGAGTTCACCCTAATAGGGATTGAGGGGATTTGGCCGGGGTGACAAGTTATCTCCAAAATTCATCGGCCCTTTCCAGATTCTTTGTAGAGTTGGCAAGGTGGCATACCACCTAGTTCATTCCTGATAGATATACCAGGTGCACAATGTTTTCTATATGTTGCAGCTGAGGAGGTATGTGCATGATCCATCGCACATCATCGACTGGGGTGAGCTGGACATTGATGATGTGGTGATATTTGCGGGGTTCCCAGTGGAGATAGATAATCAATAGGATCCGGTCCTTTAGGGGTAGTCAATTCCTTTGGTGTGCTTTTGTTGGCAGCATAGGAATATCTAAAAGAGCACATGAGAGTGGGAGGCTCAGATTTGTGCTCAGTATCCCTTTCTGTTTGATTATCCTTGGTTTTGGCTTAAGAAGATGTAAAGCCCTAAAATGGGGAAGTAATGTAATACCTAATAATTCCATGATTATTTTTAAATTTAATGGGATTATTTTGAGACTAGGCGTTGAGACAGTGTGTGATTCTGAGACCTGGAGTGTCTGGAATGATTTGTTGAAAAATGTTAAGCTTTAAATAGCACACAAGAAATTTTTTCCTGAAAAAGTGGAATAACACATAAAAGGGTGCTCAGATCATAAATATGAGGGAACCATTGCATTCAGGATGGTGGGTTTACCCTAGGGGACTTAAGGTTAGTCGGTGTGGACCTGTAGTGAGAAAACCCAAAAATTGAAAACTGTAAATAAAATAATTAAATTAAATAAAATTATTTTTCAAATCCTTATAACTCACGAACAGTGACTCAGATTGAAAATCTGAGACCGTCATTGATCTCATTAGGGTATTCTTTTCTTAGGCATAGCCTAACATTGGTCGCGCAGTCCAACACTGTAAAGTAGTTTTTGGTCGTAAATAAAATAATTGAATAAAGTTATTTTATTTTAAAATCCTTATTACTCCTAAATAGTAACTCAGATTGGAAATATGAAAGTACCATTGAGATAGTGAGAGATTGTTTCCCTTAGTCAAATCTTAACCTCAAACGGCGCAGGTCAAGGGTGAAAGATTTTTTTTGAACTTTTTTTAAGAAAATAAAAATGTCACGTGTGTGCAGTTTTGGAAACTTATAATCGGGTTCCCAAATTTAAAATATGAGGGATCAATTGCATATAGAACAACAACATTACCTAAGAATGAACCTAACCTCGACCGGCACGGGTCGAGGGAAAAATTTAATTTTTGGTCGTTTTAAGAAAAATAAAATAACCTTAGAAGGTTTATTTTATTCAAAAAATTGTTTCACTACAATGCAGCGATGAGCCGACTATTTCATTCCATAAATGAAATAGAGAAATGAATCATTAATTGAATAATAATAGATACTTTATTTCATAAATGAAACAATATAATGACACGATGACAAAGTATAACAGAAACGCTATGACACAGTTCTATTTTAAGGAGATAATGGGTTCGAGAATCAGAGTGAGAATTTCTCGGAAGGATGGTGAAGAAGTTGTCTCCAACAAAGAACATTGACGAATCGCGAACGATAATGACACACCTTGAAGAATGGGATTGGAGAGCGACAAACACATCCTCCTTCCACCCTTAGAATGTTCACTAGCAACATCGACGATGGATCAAGAATAGAGAACAAAGGCACGTGATGCTGCTCTTCCCCAACCAACCCATCTATCCCAGGTAGGGGTTACTTTTGATTTTGATTTTCCCATTTTCTTTCTAAAATAATGAACATGGTTCAACCCATGAACAGTTTGATCCATGGGTTGACTGTTCATACGGTATGGGGTTTTACATCAGGGTTTTGCATTGGGATAGATCATTGATAATGTCTTAACATTCCCCATGTTTTTAAACCTCTAACTCGGAGGGTGAGGACCAACAAGAACAAGGCCTAAGACCCTCCCCCTTTATGAATTTTTGTGCGTTCCTTGTTGATTCCCCTTTGAAATTGGTTCAAGGGGTTTTGATGCCTTAGCAAGGAAGGGGACGTCCAATGGAAGCCGGAGGTGCAGACGACACAAAGAAAAGACCATTGAGAAGACCCGGTGGTCCGCGAGAGTCTCCGTCGGTGCGTCGACAACTGCGATGATGGCCCACAGCGGCGACCGTGGGTGGGTTGGTGGAACGCCATGATGGAATTCATGGGCGGGTGGGGCGTGTGCCATGACGGTGCACCGAGGCGGTGTCACTGCAGGCTCAGTTCGTGACAGAGCAATAGGATTCGTCGATGCTTGGGGCAGTGACAGGCGGAGGCGGGACGTGGCCATCCGGCAGCATCTGAAGGGTGGCTCATGTCGCACGGGTTGTGGGGCATTGGAATGCCATCTAGCGGGGACTGTGTTTGGGAGGAAGGGCGGTTGACTCATGCCTGTTGTGGCACACACAAACAGAATGCCACCTGGAATCCAGGATAAAGGAGACCGGCCTGCAAAGTGGGCCAGGTTGAGGGTGGTGCGAAGTTGGTTGTGGATCGGCCCGGGTTGAAATTAAGTCGGACTGCTTTTGTGGGCTAGGCTGGGTAAATCCGAGTCGTTGGGCGACCCAGCGGGCTGGACCACCAGTCGAACCGTTCTGGGGCCTGCAAGGCTCAATTGGCCAAGTCCAACATGGCCTAATGTGTCGGGTCGACCCAGAACCGAACTTGGTCGGGTCGGGTCGGCCGAATCGGGATAGGGAAAGCGGGGCCCCGATCTAGGATGGTCGGTTCGGTCTACCCGGGTCGGACCGGGGCCAGACACAACAGACCCTCAATTATTAAAACGTCCATATCTTTCAAACCGGGTGTCTGATGGATGAGACCTTTGTGGCATTGGAACACTTGCGATGAGGGGCCTCATTTTAAATACTATAAAGATGTATTAATGGAATTATAAATGTGAAAAATGGATTGAGGAGCGGTTTCTACCGGAATCAAGCGCAATGTGTGTGGGAATCTTGCGGATGACTGAGACCCGAAGACTGCTAACAAGTGACCCTATGTGGATTATCTAGAAGAGACCATGTGTGGATCAGCTACGATTGCCCAGTGGTAAGTGGTTTTGTGTGACCTAGTAGGCCCACAGTGGGGAGAGACTCAGTGTGACCCGGCAGACCCACGATACTCATCAGGGATGGGTGCCTTAGTACGATGGCCAAGGTGGGAAGCATCTCTCTATGACCCCATAGGCTCAAGGTGGTTATTAGCTCTGTGCGACCCCTCATACCCATGGTACTAATCAGAGATGAGTACCCCAACATTCCAAGGTGTTCAGTGTTACAGATGATAGTCTTGCTTTCCATACATTGGATTTACCTTTGTGATTTGTCTTGTTTCATGGTCATGATTTGTGGTTTTCTTTGTGGATTTCTTTGTGGTCTTTCCTTGGTGGTTTGGGGTCTCTACTGAGTATTGTGTTACTCAACCCTACACGGACTTCGCCCATAGGTGTCGTGTCCCATGTAGGCGATCGACGCTTCAACGAAGACTTTGGTTTTCCAAAACTAGTGGTGCTCAGTGAGACGGGATGTACACTTCGATGGAGACCTTGGTGGTCCATGGTCAGGTAGTTCTCAATGAGACGGGGCAGACATGCATACTTCTACGGTTATAGGTAGCTACCCTTAACCTACCCCTTCAAGTGGGGTCTCGAGCAGACGGACCGTGGAAGTTGTACTTTCCTTTGTGGCATGAGATTGTATTCTGACCCATTTTTACATTTAGTTTGTACTGTACTATTTGTAGTTGTCTTAGTAACAGTTGTGGTTTACTTCATGATTACTTTCCACAGTTTGAACTTTTTGTGTGTGTGTAGGTTTTAAAGAAAATGCCTTCCCTTTTTTATATTTTCCTATTCAGTGCTAGTTGTCATCCCCTGGCCTATAGAAGGAGGACTTGGGTTAGTCATGACACAGGACCTGGGGGGTGGGTCGGGAAAAATATAATTCACATGGAATAATATAGATTTCATGTAATTTTAAATCATTATATAACATATTTTTTTGCTATAAAATTTCAATAATTTCATTTTTTTCAAAACAATAAAATTGGTGTAACCCAAGTGTTGTGGTTCCAAAATAATCATAGTGTGATATAAATATTTTAATCATTTCATATTTAGATATTATGTGATCATATTTAAAACCCTATATTTTGGTTTCACCTCTTAGTTAAACAATTGTGTCCTTAATCCTGGTAATGATTTTTTCAATAATAAAGTGTTTTAAATTTATTTATAAGATGAAAATTGGATCATAAATGTACAAGAGATTAAATATTAGTACATTAATAATCCTAATTTCCTTATTTTAGGATTTCAATTATTTTTTTATGAATTAAAAATATTTTATATAGCCTAAAATATAATTAATATTTTTTATACTATTCATTTAATATCATTTTGAAAATAACAGTATTGTAAATTTAATAGAATATAAAACACAAACAAATCAATAATATGTTATAATTTTTTTACAAATATATGAGACAGTATTAGTTATTGAAAAAATATTACTTTTAGAGTTTTGAAAATAATTTTCTTCATTTTTATCTGATTTTAAAAAGAATAGACTCAAGATTGTGTAATCATTTACTATAATTATTTCATCATTAATAATCAAATATCTATAATAATCTTTGTGGATCCTATTCCGCGTGTCACACCATCCATCTTTGTCTCCCACTCTAATTTTCCCTTCCCGATACCTAGCTCTGTTTCTCTCTACTCCCCCAGCTACCTCGTCCCCCTCTTCATCTCCCCATTTATGTCATCCCCCCACTCCCCCAGTCCCCTACTCCCCGAATCCCTGACTCCCTGACTCCACCGCTCCCTCGTCTCCTCATTC
Organism: Viscum album; assembly: GCA_963277665.1. Classification (NCBI taxonomy): domain Eukaryota; kingdom Viridiplantae; phylum Streptophyta; class Magnoliopsida; order Santalales; family Viscaceae; genus Viscum; species Viscum album. The sequence goes on from OY728122.1 coordinate 2,046,187,224, forward strand.
CCACCTCTATAACCACATCCCCTACTTCCTGGCTTCCCCTTCTCCCCCGCTAACCCTCTCCCTATTCCTACGCAACCCGTTCCCAACCCTCCTCCTGGTGTAAATCTTCACCTCATACTATAAATCTTTGTGTCCGCCTTCCATCTACCTGACTCCAACTTCCGGCTACCCACCTACACCTACGTATATGCCTTCTCCGGAGCCTTATCCTCTGTCTTCCGTCTACGCCACTACCTCTCTGCAGTATTCCCACATTCTAGGTCCTCCATCAATGTTCCATGAATCACAGATTCTAATTCCCATGTTGTAGGGATTATTTGGATGACAATTGTTCTATTTATTCAAATCTCAGTTCGATTTCTACATTTGGGGTTTTGATAAACTTTGATTTTCTCAGGTACAATTGATGTTGCCAGTGTTTTCATGTATTTAAGTAGTACTAGGTTTTTATCTCAATAGAACATTAATCATTGCAATTTTTTACTTCAAAATTATGTTTTATTTAAAATTTTATTTTTTGTCCTCATTACTTTTCAACAAAAAAAGACTAGATTTTTGAAACAGGGTTTTGTTTGGCTGGAATCCTGAGAAAACATGGCACAATTAACGACATATGATTATCCACTTGTATTTTTTTATTATTGTTTAGATTCTACCCTTCTTAGTAATTTTTTGCATGTTATAAATTCTTAAATTTTCAAACTTACGTTTTTTCTATTTGAGGTGACATATGGATCAATTGGTTAGTAATTTTATTCTTTTATCATTTTTTTATTGTAATTTTTTATGCACCTGTTTGCAGTGGCAGGTGCATCATGTGGGCATTCATTTGTTGACCACGGAAATAAATGATGGATGATGTTTCCTTATATGGTAATGATTTAGTGTTTTAATTGACTTTAACATATTAGGTTTCACTATACATTATGATTATAAGGAAGGAGACCATGAATGCCTCCATGCAAGGTGTTATTGGGTGTTAATTTATAAGGACTACCAATATCATGTTATAATTCTCATCATTTAACGAATGTTTGGTTTCAATTTTATGTTTGGTGAGATTTTAGGGCCCAATGGTGATAGATTTAAGAAATATGCTATATAGCTAGTTTAAATACATAATTATAATTTTATTTTTATACACAATGTGTAATATATAGCCAATTCATCTCTATAAAAAATCCACTATTTTTTTATAAACTGTCTCCATTATATAAAAAAAAAATTGAAAATTATAGTTTTACATAAAAATGTGTGGTATTTAATAATTGTCCATATTTTTCTCATTTCATTTCTCTTGCAAAAAAATAAAAGTTTGAAATACATGTTTTTTTTGGCTTGCAGTCTGAGAAAATATGGCACAATGAATTATATGTGATCACCAAGACACATGTATTTTATTTACTATTTTTATTTTTTGTTATTATTTTTCTTCATTCCATTCATTGTAGTCATTTTATTCACCTATTAGGCATGTAATACTTTCTCAATTTTTGAATGGTTGTTTTCTCTATTTGTAGTGATATATGGGTAGTAAATTTTTCTATTTTGGAATTTTTTAATGTAATTTCCTTCACCTGTTTTGAATGTTATAGTTTTTTCATTTTGAAACCCATGTTTTTATGATGTTTTTACTAGTAGGTGTATTAGGTGGGCGTGCTTTTCTTGACAACGATGATGAAGGATGGATGATGTGTGCTTATAAGGTAATGATATTGTTTTTTAATTTACTTTAAGACATTAGTCTTTTGTATACTTTATGATTGTTAGGATGGATTTCATAAGTGCCTCATTGCAATGTTTTTTCCTTTTTCAATTTATATGGAATACTAACACCATGTTATATTTATCATCAATGACTTAATGATTGTTTTTCACTTTATAGATGCTGAAATTTTAGGGCATAATAGTAATGGATTTAACAAGTCTAATATATATCTAATTTAAAAACATTATGATAATGTTATTTTTATATACACATTATGTAAAATATGACCAATTCATCTCTGTAAAAAATGCATGATGTTTTATAAAATGACTTCTATAAAAAAATATTCCAAACAACTCTTTATTTTCTTAAAATTGTATATTTATTTTTGTTCATGTTTTTTTTAATATTTTCTACTTGATCCTATTAAATCCAACTACTCTTATGGATATCTCTAGGTTGACTGAACAAAATATATATAATAATATAATTTTTTTATGCTTTGATGAAATAAGGTTTTAAATTTTTAGGTCACATTGTTAAAAAAAATTCTTCTATGATAATTGTGATGAATGTATTTTGCAATGGTTATAACACACAACATGATAGAGGGTTTTGTAGTGGGGTTTTCATATAAGACCTTGATGGTTTGGTCATTTTAGAATTTTCAATGTATGTGTATTTTCCCCTATTGGGATTTATTGACATTTCTTTTGACGTTATCATTCAGAATAGGGTTCTTAAACAAAACTTATTAGTTAATGAACCATGAATATGAATTATTATAATTATTTTTGAATTCTTTATCTTCATTGTAATTTTCGTTCTGTGAAATATCATTATGTATATTTATCTAATATTAAGTGTTTTGAGTGTTTGGATTTCATTATTTAGGTATATTCAATAGGCTAAATATTAGATTATTACCAAATACTATGAATTTTACATAATCATATGCAAGACAACTTTGTATACTTTGTTATGCATTCTTTTCCATACTTCTATGGTATCTCGAACTACTAAATTTTTGTTCAAATTAAATTTTATTAAATTTTTTATGTATAGTTTTAATAACCAAAATATGCAGTTTGAATATTGTTGTGGCTCTAAAATCACATCATTTTTCCACGTCTTATTACTACATTTTTTATCATTTTATTAATTATTTTTCCACTTCTTATTAATTAATTTCACTTAGGAAATTTTATAATTAATTTCATTAATTAATATATTTTTATAATTAATTTTATATTTTAACCCTATAAAATCATTATTTTTTGTTTACTTTTGTTAATTCTATAATTAATTTTTGATGTTTTACTTCTTCATTAAAATATTAATTTTTTCATGTCTTAATTAATTTAGAATTTATCCATTATTAAATCTTTTGAATCTGTAATTTATTTAACTCTTTAAATATTGTATCTTCAATATAAATTTCTGTTAATTATATATTTAAGAAGATAATATCATTTTTTTTAAATTATATCTTTTTAATTTATCTTCTTGAATTAATCTATTATAAAATTAATTATCTACTCATAATTTTAAAAATAAGTTTTTGAATTTTAACATTAGTTTTTGAAATTGATGGTCATTATTTTTTTGTTCATTTAATAATTCTATTTAAGTACTTATTAATTTTATTCCTAAATTATTGCTACATTAAATTATTTGTTTTTTTATTGTTATTATTTAATTCATGTTATTTAGTTATAATATTTTTTATGTACAGATTACCCACTGTTTTTTTTTTCATTTTTCCAATTCTCAACATTGAGTATGTGACTCACCATTTTCTCTCACTTTAATCAATTTATTCTATTTAATTAATTAACTGTTTAATTTCAATTTTAATCATTAATTTTTGTATTATAAATAAATTTAACATTAGATAATCTTATTAATATATGTGATTATAATTAATAATTTAATTATGTAATTTAAATGTTTAATTTCAATTTAAAAAATAATCTAGTTTCACTTTATTTATTTGACTCTTGAGTTTTTAATTTTAGTTTTTGTTTTAAGTTTCATGTTTTTAATTAATCTATTAATTAAATTTTTTAATTATTTTAAGTTTTAGATTAATTTAATTAATTCATTTCTGCTTGTATTTGTAGGTAAAATTTTATGTCATTGACACATCGTCTCACTAACACCGCGTTAGTTGCTCAACCTATCGTTACTTTCATTTTCCATTATCGGTGACTCACTGAGTTACCGACACACATCCACAGCATGACCTGCTGATGCATCTATCCTGGTCAGTCTCTCATGCACTCACACACTCACACACTAACTCCATTTTATATGCTTCTAATACTGCAATTATTAGCCTTCTTGTGTTCACCGAGGATGAGCCTGACCGCCATCGTCACTACTGCTGGAGCCGAGGAGGAAGAGATTGGTGGGGAAATAAATAAAGAAAAATAATAGATAAAAATAATAAAAAATATTGGATATCAAAATATTAATTAATAAATAAATAATAATAATAAAATCATTTATAAAACAAATTAATTAATTAAAATATATTAAAATTAATTAAAAATAATAACTTATAAATAAAATTTAAAGAAACAAATAAATTTAAATTAATAATAATTACATATTTACATTAATAACTTTAATCATTATAATATACCTTTTTAAATAAAATAATTATAATTATAATAAGAAAAATGATAAAATAAAATTAAGAAATTAATTCAACTAAAAGAATCAGATAAAAGAATCAGATAAATAAATATTAAATTATAATCATAATAATTTAGTCTAATTATAAATTATAAAAATAATAAATAAAATAATAAATATTATAATAATATTAAATAAATTAAATAATTACAAATAATAACATATAACAACATATATTGTGTTAATAAAACAAATTAAGAAACTAAAATAGTTAAAATAATAATTAATTTAAATAAAATTTAATTATAAATAACTTTAGATAAGTATAAATTAATTGACATAATTATTTAAAAAATAATAATAAGCTTAATTTTACTTTAATCTTTTTTATTGTTTTCATAAATAATTAAATAAATAAATTAAATTATCTTATTATGTTTAAAATATATTATTTTTCCTATATTTTACAAATACACGTAGGAACAAAAATTCCAACCTAGGGCATCCAAAAAAATTATAACAAATTTAGTTACAATGGTTCTTATATTATGACAAGTGTGTCAGACAAAAATGCACTTATTAAAGTTGTTGGATGATGTCGATGACTTGAAGTATAAGACAAATGATTTAAAAATAGGAGGCAACCGCATAGAAGGGAATCATCATTCATTTTTTTCAACACTAGGTATTCGGACGACACATCCAGGAGAGCATAATAGTACTAGAATAACAGAGTTCATCCTTTCATCACCACTCAGAAATATACTCTTGGAGAGCAGGTTTTTTAGGGGAGTACATCCATTCTCTTTTGTTCTGAATTTCTATACTCTGTAATCGAAGGTGAATAATGTTTGTAATCAATATGATCATAGGTTAAAATTTCTATCTCACGAGTTTTAAATTTTTCTTGTATATTCTTCTAATTCTTCACATTATCATTGTTTGGCATCATAATTGATCAGTGAGATCAATTATAATGTTCATTTAAATATATTACACCTTTACATCTTTTTTCAAAATTCAATGCTTCATGTTCAATCGGTGAGATTGAACTTGAAGGTCATATTTTCATGGATTTATTATATTTTACATTAGAGTATTATGTTGAGTTCAGTTCCAATTTTTTTCTTTATGAAATTCATAACAGTCAATGAACTTTGGATCAGGGAACTCCAAAAGTCACACATATGTTTGATGTATCTTCTCAGGAGGGAGATTCATCAATCATTTCTAAATGTGTGATTCTATAAAATTCAGTGGAGAGTTCATTCTTTTATCAAGTGAATTTATAATTCCCAAGAGTTTCCTAGATCAATTTTCTAAGTCTTTGTTTCTACCTTAGCTCATTGTGAATCTAATAGATTCAACATCTCTCTAGTTTAATACATAATCCTTTATTTCAATCTAGTTTTACATTCTGTATAAAAAATACACAAAATATAAAAAAACATATAAAAAAGTTAAAAATATAAATTTTATCCACTACTGAAAATAGTGGGGTTGTTTTTAAAGAAATTTTGGTTGTTCATCATTCCTTGTGGGTTCGACACTACTTTCCATTGAACTATAGTTAGTAGGAAACTTAAAAATTAATCATTGACTCGTTTTCATGGACGAGGGGATCAAATACATTTCTTTTATTTTTCATCTTTGTATCCTTACATCATATGAAATTTAAAGATAAAGTTTGTATTATACTAATCTATGAAATTTATTCTCTAAATTATATTACTTTTTAAGAATACTCATAGAATATGTCGAAGCATATTATTTTTTCCCTACTAATGATGTCTTTAATTTTTTTTACCAGGTTAATATGTTGCTAGATTTTCACAATCATGATTCTCTTAAAACTGTTAATAATTTGGATCCTCTTACTTCTAAAATGACGTTCAATGATTTTAATTCTCATACTTCATATATAATTTGTTGATGGTAGGTACAAACAATTGTTTAATCTTGGTTTTTTTATTTAGATTCTATAGCTTTATATTTCTCTCATATAGCTCATTTTTCATGTGTTTTATCAGTGCAGAAACAATATTGATTTTATTATTTCATGTTTACAATTTATTCTATTAATTTTATAATTCATAATCAATGCGTGTTTTTGATATAATAAATACACATTAAATGTCATGAAATTTCATGGGGGAAATACTCGTTAAAAATAATTTATCATGATAAAAAATAATTTATCATTTAAATAAAAATATAAAAAGGAACACTATTTTTTTCCGTGTCAAAAAATATTATACGTATCAAAAGCAAGATATTTACATTTTTGACATTATATTTACTTAAAATAATATATAAGTCATTTTCAAATGAAAATGTTACAAAATTGACATATATATGAATCATGGATGGGGTTTGTTGAACCCCACTCAGAAAATTGTTTAATGGAATGTGTTAGGATTATTTTTAGTAGTTATAGTAATATTTTTAACCATAATTACCCATTTTACCCATACTGATTTGAAAAATATTTTTGTATGATTAATATTCATGTTGACCAAAGAATGGAAATTATTTACCTTATATATACCTCTTGATTCCAAAAATGTAATAGTTTATTCAAAATTAGATTATTATAAGTTATAGAAGATAATTTAATATAAAAATAATAAATGCAATGAAAATTTATTTGTACAAAAATTTTGTTTTTGAGATGAAAAATTAACATATACTAAAATCATGCATGATGATGATTCACATGTAAATAATTTAAATCATTATAATTATAGAATAAATATACTAACACTAGGTGGGAAATTTAAGTTACTTTATTTAATGTAAATATGGATTATTTTACAAAAAAGTATATTTCACTATTCAATGAAAAAATAATCATTCCAGAAAAATAAAAAACATTCCATCGAAGATAATATTTTAATGATAGGTTTGAAAATGATATCATTTTTTGTGAAAAAAAAATTAATTGTTCAATAAAATTATTATCATATTCGCTCATAAAATGCAATGATATCGAATTTTCAATAGAAAACGTTTTTGAAGCATAAAATGAATTTAATGAAAAACTAAAAACTTATATCCTAAGAATTAATAAAAAAATCATTATGTATTACCCATATATATAGGGAAAATTAATTATAATGACCATCATGAATAATAAATAATTTGGTTTCCAAGTGAAATAACATTAGTGGAATGGGAAAATATGGTCATTTAACGAAAAATTAATGTAAAAATAATTATGGATAGTGATAATGAACTTAAATAAAAAACAATAAATTGAATTCATAGTAATGTAAAAGACCACAAAACCATAAATATGTGAGTTTTGAAAAAGACCATAGATTCATCGTGAATGAGGGATGGAGGATAACATTTATTATTTTTGAATCCCTTTCCATGATTCTTGTATTTCTTTTAACATAGACTAAAAAAATATGGAAATATACTTATGATATATAATTTCACCATTTTATCAATTTCAACCATAATCACATATTTGTTTCCCTAAATATTAGTATTCAAGCATAATTATTCATTCATAAATCACTAAAAGAAACTCATAACAAATCAAAAACATTGATAACAAGCTAGTGCCCATATCCCTAGACATTAAAAAAATAATGTGGTCTGTAGAAGATAATATAATTCCAAAAATGATTACGCAATATAGAAATACATCATTATTATCCTATACCTCCATAATAAAACTAAATGCTCACAAAGATTATTTTATAAGTAACTAAACAAATGTTTCTTCAAAATATCTCTAACCAAGTAAAAAATCCTACAATCAGAAGGATTTGATCACATATTCCTTCAATATTAATTTAACCATTATCTCTAAAAAAACATTATACCCTCATTAAGTTACATACCAAAAAATGTATGTTCTCAAATTATATAATCCTCAAGATATTCTAATCATTTTCCATAAACAACATGATTCACTATAAAGCCACATTAAAATCATATATTCTTCAATAAAATAATTTAACCTTTACTCCTAAAATAAAATATCATCTTGAAAAAAAAATATTTTTATCTACCTTAATCATATATGGTTCCTAGGGTAGTGAAATTTTTCAAAAATTATTTTTAATCACTTAATCACTAAATAAAATTTCAATCCCATGGTTTTATATATGATAAATCATATGTTCCCAAATATTAATGGCCCGTAATTACCTTCATATCAATGATCATTTAATCCTTATATTTTATCAATGACATTAAAATTATGTTCATGAAATGTAAGGTAATTATTCCCAAAATAATACTTCATGTCAAACCTAAGGTTTACATATTCCTCAACCCAATAAAACATCTCCCAAAATGTCACTAATCACTACAAAATGGCATTACATTAAACCTCAAAGGTGTATCTTATTCTTATAAATCCATGAAGGTATATATCACTCTTATGATAAAATTCTCCTGAAAATTTCTTAATCTCCAATCATGTCTAAACCACAATCTATTAATGACTATAATGGCATCAAACTTTCACATCTATATCTGACGGTAAAATCAACATATTTATATTTCTACCTTTAATACTAATAATCCCGACCTAATTTTCACCATCCAAAATGTAAAATAAGGAAATTAAGTGTTATATCACTTACATAATAATGGTCCTTTTAGGTTTATAGTTTTGGAAACTTATGTGTAACATCCTGAGTTTTTAAAAATAAATACTTTGTTTGATAGCATACATGGTATGCCATAACAGGCATAAACAGACAACTAAATATTATTATTTAAATGATACCATTATAACCTTGACCTTAGAATGGTGGGAATGAACATTGTTATCTAAATAATGAAAATAGGGTTTGAAAATGTTTATATAATGATTCATTGGTTAAAAAATTAATTATAAATGAAAAATAAAAACTAATTGAATATTAAGGTTGTGTTCTTGTGAAAAAACTATTTAAGTGTGCATAATTGTGATTATAAAATAATAAAATAACTATTTTTAGATTATATTAATGAAATATATATTCAATATAATGTATAAAATTTATCTTATATGTTTTCTAGACATGATATAAGAAGAAATTCAATTTTATGCATAAAAGGATTATTTTTCAAAAAAGGCATTTTTACCGCCTTTTGATGGTGAACCTATTATTAATCTAAATTTTTTGCCTTTTATAAATTTTATTTTATAAAATAAACTTCTTATTTGTAATCGGGATATAAAAATTTACTTTGGATATTTTTTTTGTATTTTCCCCATAAACGCTATATTTTAATGAATAGTGAAAACACTGAATAGTATTTTTCATAAAGAGATGAGACCTTTTCTAGAAAATAATGAATAATTTATTGAAAAAAAAAAAGAAAAAACTTACACAAGTCTAAAGATGGAAGTCTTATCACAATCCCTCTTAAGAAGAGGTAATAACTCATCAGGAAGCTGATCATACTAGAGAAAATCGACACCATTGACCCCCTTGTTTGCAAGTCCATCCACCACTGAATTAGCTTCTCTATATGTATGAGTGATGATATGGTTCATAGAGGGAAGTTAGTCCAATAAATTTATCCAATGATTAGTGATCTTCTAGAATAAGTGAAAAGATCACAACCAGATAGCAGAAACAATGGTAGTAGAATCACTCTCAAGCCAAATATTATTCCACCCGTGTCTTTTTTTCCTGCCCCCCCCCCCCCCCCCCCACAATAATAATTCCAAGAATCTCATCCTCAAGTGAGGAGTAGAAGGTATAAGAACCCTGGAAACACCCATGAATTCTACCTCTATGATCCCTAAAGATAGCGCCATATTTGGAGGGATCTGGATTACAATGAGATGCTCCATCGCAGTTGACATTAATCCACCTAAGAAGTGGTTGCTTACATAACACTTCCAATGTTCCATATGGTGGTAGAAAAGCACCAATGACTCCAATTCATGTTAGAACAATTAGATCATGAATTGAGTTGGTACAAAAATTCTTTTTTGGAGTGGAGGCCTCATGAACAGCCGCAAGAACTCGAGATAAAGAAGTGCGGTCCAAGAGAGACTCACCAGCAAGAAGAACCAGATTTCGAGTGTACCAGGTATAGTGCAGTAGTTCAAAAACAACAATCATGAAGAGGTAAAGCAACTGACTGGATAGATAAAGGGACCCTAGCTCTGCATGAAGTCATAGATGAAGATCATCTCCAAAAGAGAGACATCAAACAGGTCTCCAATGGATTTCCACATCGAAGCAGCAGCAACACAGCCAAGGAAAATATGATATGAATCCTCCTTATGCTGGTGGAAAAGATCACATGCGGAGCATAGGGAAATTCCACATAGTTGGGGATAAAATATGTTTTAATTTTACGGTGAGAAACTCTCCAAACCAAAATAAATCTATAGGGTCTAATATAATTCATTTACAACCCCACTATCCGCTGATAATCCCTATTTCATTTCAAAGAAAATCTATAATACAACTTGGAGGAAATAAAACAATTAATATAAGGATTCCATACCGATAAATCATCCCTTTTAGAGAATAAATAATCATTAACATTGTTAACAATTTGATTCGGAAGGCTGCCCATGTTACCAAGATGCTTCTTAATAGAAATGTTCGAATCCAATATAGAGTCTTCAACTGCAATCAAATATGCAGGAGAAGTACTTGTCAAGTTGGCACTCCAAATGTCAAGATATGAGTCCTTGGAGACTAATCACCTTGAGTGAGAATCAATTGAGGAAAATATGGATTTTATTGAAGGCTACACCGAGGATTCAAGATGGTTAAAAGAACCATTCTTTTATGACCAATAGGGGCCTATATACCCTGAGAAAGGGGGTGAATCAGGGTATGAATATTATTTTTCAAAATTCTTCCTACACTGGATCTTGACCTCTTTATTACAGGGGTCACTTTGTTTGCACTTGTGTGTTTATTATGACCACTTCTTTTCTTCTTTATCTGATGATGATGCTTTAAATGCAATGTAGGTAAGTAAGCAGGAAAACAAAGAGATTTTTACTTGGTTCACCCTCATTGGGCTACATCTAAGGAGCATACAACGGCGATGTGACGATGTACCAAATCCACTAAATCACATTGATTTTTAAAAGATTTGGGCTAGATCACTTCTATTCCCAGGCTCACTGCCTTTACAAGATTTAGGGTCAGCTCACTGCTTTCCCAAGGGTCACTCCATGTTTCTCTCTCTGGCTCACTGCCGGTGGAGAGGATCACCTTCTTCCTCTTCCTTTGATCACTACTCTGGAAGGAATCCACTCATAGTTTATAGACATGTAGGTCTCTCCATTATCATTAATTAATACATCCTCTACTGTATTTGGATGCTCTATTGAAGTTCAACTTTCACCTGTAGATGAATTTCACTTTTCACCGAAGGTATCAGGCAATCTTCCAGCTTTCACGCAGCCCCAGAAAGAAGGGTGTGCTCCGACAACACCTGGCTCTCTTCTCCAAACTCTTTGCGCAAGTCCCAAGACAGCGCGCAAGTCTTCGGCGCGCAATTCAAAACGAGCGCGTAAGTCCACCTCAACCACTTGCGCGACACAACCTTCTCCAACTCCAATCTTGCGTGACACACCTCCTTTTACGCCCAAACTGATTGTGGTGTGCAACTAACAACTGGCGCGCAACCTTCACTTGTGCGACCACACACCACTTGCTCGACCACCACACCTGTGCGATGGGAGCTCTGATTTTCTCCAAGTGTTTAGCTCGTACAAAATGAGGATTGGTCGACCTGTATTTATAGGCATTTGGACACCCTGCGTGATGGCGTGCAAGTCTCCCCTTGGCGCGCAAGTTTCTGTACGCAGGTCTCTTCCCCTACAAGTCACTTGTGCGACCCACTTCCAAACTTGGGAGCCCTTCTCCCTTTTCCATGTTTTCATGTTCTGATCTTGAAAAACAACAGGCGCGCAAGTTCCCAAGCCTCCTAGGCATTGGCGCGCAAATCTCTTCACAGCGTGCATGCCACTTGCGCTACCAACCCAATACTTGTGTGACCCTCTTTCCTTTGCCATATTTTGATGTTATGATCTTTAAAAACATATGGCGCGCAAGTTTCCTCACCTTCAAGTACACGGCGTGAAATTCCCTTTGCCAAAAACCACTTTTCTTTATTTGTCGATTTTCAGGCCCAAAAATTTGGCAAACACTGGAAAACGGTGCCACCTTGTATCTTTTCTTTTTGTACCGCCTCCAGATCATACATTCCTTTCCTTAAGTTCTTGAATCAAACATTGATTGTTAACCATAGCTCTTGAACTTGACATGACACAATGAAATCCCCTTTGTCAACAAATTTGTATGTCATGGTTTGCATTGTCAACAATCACAACACAGATGTCCACATTGTCAACAAACACAATCACCTCAAAAAAAATTCAATGATACCTTGAGGGATTTTTTTCCAACACATTCTTATGCCTATTTATAAATTTAATCTGTAGGAAACAAAGATCCTCAAAATTGTTGTTGAAGAGTCTCCACATAAAATAAGCTTGTAGATAATCATTAAAAAGCTGATGATTTTTCATCCCTAAACCCTCTGCATCATAAGGTTTGTAACAATTATTCCATGAAACAGTATCCAATTTCCTTTCAATAATTTTTCCACTCTAGATGAAATTATTAAGAGAAACATTGATATTCATTATGTGTTTAATAGGCCATTTATACACCATACAAGAGTAAAAAAACTTGGAGATAATAACTTATTTAACTAGAAAAACCCTTCCATCCATGGACAGAATTTTCCCCTTCCATGTAGCCAATCGCCTTCTAAACTTGCTAAGTATCTATACAAAATAACATGATTTAGGCCACTCCCAAATAGTTGAAAGGAAGGGTCCCCTCATGAATTCCCAACTCTTGAACAATGTCATTCTTCTTGGGAGTAGATATATTTCTTCCAAAGTAAACAAAGATTTTTCCCAACATATCTCTTGACCAGAGATAGAAGAATAATTATAAAGGGCCCATTTGATATTCCGGATATTTCTCTTATCACCCAGGGTGAAAAGGATATTGTCATCAACAGAGAGAAAGTGAGTAGGATCTACCAGACCTCTATCAGCATTAATAGCCTTCATTTTTCCATTACATGCCATGATGGAAAGAAGTATTCTAAGGAAATCCTCTACAATGGAGAAAATAATGGCATAAATATGTTCACCCTATCTGACCCCTCTGGAACAATCAAAATACCCCTCTCGAGACCCATTAATGAGGATCAAATATAAGCAGAGCTGAAAATGGTTTTGATCCATGCAATAAAGATACCATTAAAACCAATCATATTAAGAACCTTGCAAATGAATCCCCAATCCATTGTGTCAAAGGATTTCCTAAAATCAATCTTGAGAGCAATATTTACACCCCTAGTGGATTTCATTAACATATTCACACATTCCGAAGTAGTGATGAGACAATCCTAGATGGACCTTCTCTTAATGAAAGCAAACTGTATGGGGGAAACAATCATGCTTGCAATAAGAGCCAACCTTGTAGCCAAAATTATAAAAATGATTTTGTAAATAGTGTTAACCAAAGAAACTAGCCTAAAAATATGTATTTTATTGTAATTTTCCACTTTTGGAATCAAATCCAGGAACAGAGAATTTAGGCCATGAGGAAGAGAACCCCCCTTGAAAAAATGAATGACAAGCCTGAAGACAACATTTTTAATAATGTGCTAATAAGTTTGGAAAAAGAGGTTACCAAAACCATCTGGGCCCAGAGAATATTCAGATTTAAGGATGATGACCACCTCTTTAATCGCAAGATTCATGGGTATAGGGGTGAGATTAGTGTTATCTTCAAGATTCACATGTCTGGGAATGATACCCTCCAAAGGATCAGTAACAAGGGAAGGGCCATTGAAAAAATCATTGAAATAAGCAATCACATGATTCGATAGAACTCCCTATTTTCAGAAATATAATCCCCATTTTTCATCAAGGATAAAGGCCTTGAGACCTTCCTAATTTTTTGAAGTGAATTAAAAAAAATTAAATTCCTATCACCATTGTTCAACCATTTGGCCCTGAAAATATCTCTTTGTAAAGAATCCTTGAGATTAAAAATATTATTCAACTTAGAAACACTCTTAGATTCTCTTTGAACACCATTAGGGAAATAATTTAGGGTGCTTTGCTCCTGCAAATTTGGGAGAGAAACTTCTTGGGATGAGATTTCATGATCAAGGGAGCTAAATGGCTCTTTGCTCCAACTTTTGAGATCTCTTTTAAGGAGGTTAAGTTTGATGACACAAGAAAATTCATCCTTCCTACAATTCATCGAATTCTAAATCTATTCAACTATGGTTCTACGTTCTTGGTTCATAATGCATGCCTTAATGAACCTAAAAGGTAAGGGAGGCCTATGATCCTTATCCACTAAGTCAACCAATATGGGGTAATGATTTGAGTTGATTATGGATAAATTTGTGCAAGAAATGGAGCCCCAATAATCCATAAAATCTTCATTAACAAAATCCCTATCAATTCTACCAGCAACAAACCAATTCAAAATCTTTCTATACCTAGTGTATTTATCTCCAACCAAGTAAATTTCAAATAGCCCATTATAATTGGTGCAAGATTTCAACTCCCTAGAAGAAATAACATTAGACATGGCCCCCAATTTCTCATCCGGGTTCATAATAGAATTAATGACCCCAAGTATGGACCAGGGAGTAGAAATAAAATAATTAATATCCTCAATATCCAATCATAATCTTCTGCGGTTCGGATAATTGTTATATACATATACAAATGAAAAAATAATAATGAGAGCCAAGGTACCTGAATGAGCTGGAAACCTTCTGTTTGCTACATGAAACCAAGGAGACATCAGATATGGAGGTATGTGCCATAAACCATAGCCTTTTAACCTCTAACAAAAGTTTATCATAGTTAACCAAATAGAAACCCAAATTTTTTAGATTGGCAATACATGAAGATAAGACCCTATTAGGTTTAGAGACACCAAAAATAAGAGGCCTATGAAGTTGAATGAAGATCCTATGGGACTTGATATTGTCTTGATGGGCCATCCCCTGAAAATTCTAGAATAGTATCTTTATTTAAACATATGTCTAGGGTTAATTCCCCTTTTTTTGGATCCAAATAGATTAATCTTTCCAGCTTTGGGAGGACTACAAGATTTCTTTTTGGGGCTGGGAATAGCTTAGAAGTGGTCACTGATATTAGAATCCCCCTTTCCTATTTTGATGAGTATCCCACTTCCCCCATTACCTGCCATGGGCCTTTGAGTAAGACCATCACAATCATTTCTTCCTATATTGGCTTCATTAAAATCCAGACTCACACGCTCTTAATTTCCCATTAAAAGTGTATTGCATTAAACCATGTGGTTTGACCGAGTAAAAACATCACAAACCATAGGAATAATTAATTTAGGAGTTCTGACCTTTGAATCGACCTTAGAGTCCTTAAAACAAGGCTTTAAATTCATTTTACATCAAAGGAAAATGTTAAAGGGGAGAAACTTGTGGGAAGCTGGAAACACTGTTCACGAACTCAAAATTTGGCAAAGGAAAGAAGAGGTGACGGTTAGAAGGTCACCATTCTGGAAACACTATTTACAAACTCAAAATTTGGCAAAGGAAAGAAGAGGTGACAGTTAGAAGGTCACTGTTCTGGGAACACGGTTCACAAACTCGAAATTTGGAAAAGTAAAGAAGAGGTGAGAGTTAGAATGTCACCGTTCTGGAAACACTATTCACAGACTCAAAATTTGGCAAAGGAAAGAAGAGGTAACAGTTAGAAGGTCACCATTATGGAAACACTGTTCACAAACTTGAAATTTGGCAAAGGAAAAAAGAGGTGACAGTTAGAAGGTCACCGTTTTGGAAACACTATTCACAAACTCAAAATTTGGAAAAGGAAAAAAGAGGTGATAGTTAGAAGGTCACCGTTCTGGAAACACTGTCCACAAACTCAAAATTTGGAAAAAGAAAGAGTAGGTGATAGTTAGAAGGTCACCGTTCTGGAAACACTATTCACAAACTCGAAATTTGGCAAAGGAAAGAATATGTGACAATTAGAAGGTCACCGTTCTGGAAACACTGTTCATGAACTCAAAATTTGGCGAAGGAAATAGAGGATGATGTTAGAACCTCACTGTTCTGGAAACACTGTTCACAGAACTCAAAATTTGGTAAAGGAAATAGAGGTTACCATTAGAGGTTACCGATTGAGGTTACCGTTGGAGGTTACCGATAGAACTGTTCACCGATGGAACTGTTCACAGAATTGGAAATTTGGAAAAGGAAAGAGAGGTTACTGTTAGAGGTTACCAATAGAACTGTTCACTGATGGAAATGTTTACAGAATTGGAAATTTGAAAAAGGAAAGAGAGGTTACCATTAGAGGTTACCGATAGAACTGTTCACTGATGGAACAATTCACAGAACTCAAAATTTGGCAAAGGAAAGAGAGGTTGTTGTTTTAGGTTACCGATAGAGGTTACCGTTAGAGGTTACTAATAGAACTATTCACTGATGGAACTATTCACCAAACTAGAAAATTGGAAAAGTGTTGGGGATAAGTCACCTTGACCTCCCAAAACACCTCAAACACCATATTTTCACAAAGGAATGGACCGAAGAGGTCCGGACCATTATATCAGATACCTCTCAAAACATTCTCATCCTGAGAATTCAAAACCCACCTAAAGTGAAAACGAAATGGGGTCTGAATAACCACCCTTCGAGATACCTCTAAAAAGAGAGAAATCCAAAAAAAAAGGGAGACATCTCATAAACATGAAAGGTTCATAACCACATAATCTACATTGATACATGAAAACAGTTAAACATCGAACAACTCTGGGTACTGAGCACGTATCTGTGACTCACGTTCCCAGGTACTCTCCTCCATGCCACCATGTCACCACTAGACATGAACCAAGGGGATAGAACTCCCACATAACAAGTTCTCCTTGTGGTCTTGGATCTTCACATGTCGCTCCTCAAAGGTTTCATCATCATCAACATCGATCTCTCCCCAATCGATGATGTAAGAGTCATCATGAAGATAACAACGAAGTTGTGATACATGTAAAACATCATGTATCCAACTCATCTGCAGGGGGAGTGCTACTCGATATTCCACAGCTCCAACATGAGCTAACACCTTGAAAGGCCCAACAAACTGGGGAGAAAGCTTACTCCCACGACCAAACCTTCACTGCCCATGATGGGGAGTCACCTTTAAAAACACACAATCCCCAAAATTAAACTCTAAGGGTATCCTTCTTTCATAAACATATGATTTCTGATGATCTTTTGCTGTCTTCATCCTCTCATGAACCACCTAAACCATCTCTGTTGTATTCTGCACTAGTTTCAGTCTGAGAATTACTGACTCTCCGACCCCAGTCCAGCACAATGGAGAATGGAATGGTCAACCATATAAGGCTTCAAAAGGTGCTATACTGATGGTGGAGTGAAAACTATTATTGTAAGAGAACTCCACCAAGGGTAAGTTCCTTATCCACAAGACTCCAAAATCAAGAACACAGGAGCATAACATGTTTTCAAGAGTTTGGATGGTTCGCTCTGTCTGACCGTCCGTTTGAGGATGAAAAGTAGTGCTAAGGAATATTTGAGAACCAAAAGCATGTTGGAGACCTCTTCACATCCTAGAGGTAAAACAAGGATCTCGATCCGAAATGATTGTCCTTGGGACTCCATGAATTCTCACCACCTCCTCCAGATACTGCCTCGACAAAACTTCCACATTGCTCGACTCCTTGATTGCTATGAAGTGTCCCGATTTTGTTAAACGATCCACTATCACCCAAACAGCATCATGTCCTCCTAGAGCTCGAGGTAAACCAGTAAAAAAGTCCTTTGAGATGTCCTCTCACTTCCACTGAGGAATATATAATGGATAGAGCAGACCACCAGGATCACAGTGTTCGGCCTTCACTTTCTGGCAGACCAAACATCGAGACACAAACTCCACAACCGCACGCTTCATCCCAGGCCACCAAAACTGGCTCCTTAAGGCTTGGAAAATATTTTTCACACCAGGATGCACCACTAAATGATAACTATGAAACTCTCTGAGAACCATCTCGCGCATCGTCAAATGAAAAAAAATCCTTCTGTGATACAACACTCGGTGTTGTTCATCCTCAGTCCAACCATCAGGGGCCTCGCCACAAACAACTCAGTCTCTCTAGACCTCCACCTCAAGATCCCCCAACTGGGACTCTTCACCTTCTACATCAGGTATGACTATACCGTCATCTGAAAAAGACAACCTCTACCCCCAACTTCTCCCATATCAAGATGTAATGTTGACAGCTCTTCTCTTACTCTCCAGGATTCACCGGATTTACGCACAACATCACTACGTGACTTTTGACTAAGTGCACCAGCTACAACATTCCCCTTTACAGGTGTATATGATATCTCGAAGTCATATTCTTGTAAGAACTCCATCCACCGACACTACGTAAGTTGAGGTCACGCTGGGAGAAAACATACCTCAAACTCTTATGATCTGTGAAAACCAAAAAGTGTTCACCAATGAGGTAATGTCTCCACAACTTCAGAGAAAACACCACGGATGACAAATCAAGATCATGGGTGGAATATTTACGTTCATGGGGATGAAACTGCCGATAATCATAAGAAATAATTGACCTCTTCTTCATGAGAACACAACCTAACCCCAGATGCGAAGCGTCGTAGAAAACATCAAACTAAACTCCCTCAGCTTGAAGACAAAGAACTGGAGCACTTAATAACTTCTCCTTTAGATACTAGAAAGCTTCTTGACATTGATCAGTCCATATGAATGCTTGATCCTTCCTAGTCAAAGCTATCAGAGGAGTCACAACTTGTGAGAAATTGGATACGAACCTCCTATAGTAGCTTATGAGACCAAGGAAACTTCGCACCTCTGACACTGTCTTGGGGGATTCACAGGACACAAATACTTCTATCTTCGATGGATCCATAGATAATCCCTGTTGGGACATAATATGTGTAGAGACCCGTAGCCTAACGTACATTGAAATTACATTACATTTGCGGAATACTTAGTACATAACAAAACACACACACAAGGATCGTAATAGTTTAGTGTCTTTGGAAACTTGGAATATAATCTTCTAATCCTGGTGAAAGATCTTCAATATCTCCCATAAAGATCTTCCTTTTTTTTATACCTAAAACCTTTCTTTATATCTTGGGGAAAATAAAACATAAAAGGGTGAGCTCAAATGCTCAGTAAGGGTAAACCAAATAAATATCAATCACATCATATACATAAAAACATAGCTTTTGGAAATTTTAACCTGCAAAAGAGCACATAATATCATAACATGGGATAAATCATAGAAGTGAAATGTAATCCCAATAATCATAACTTAAAACATGAAACTTTGTGGCATACACACATAATCATAGAAAATCATTTCTTATTAGTCAAGACTAATTGCCAAGACTATCTTAGTGGACAAAGTCCCTTTCTGAATCGAGTAACCCTCGTTTCAGTCCTGTTTCACTGGACCGGTATAACCTACCATTCCAGCCATGTCTATCTCATGAGATATAAAATCTTTACCCAATGCATTGGAGGGAGATATAGGTCCCACCCATCTTATAATGAATCCTTTCTTATGTGTGCCACATAATCATAAAACATACATCATCGCATAACACATGTAACAAAAATTGGATTCTTGAAACACCATGACATCATAAATCAATTCATATAAGATAAAGGAATTCATGAAAATAATTCCATCACAACATGATCAAATCCATGTAATAATAGGGATAAAAACAGAACCCTTTTATTATCTTAGATGGAAAATAATTTTGATAAAATACTTGAACTCCATTCTTGAAGAAAATATCCTTTCTACTTTAAAAACATTTTTTCCTTTCATAACATGTCATACGACTTTAAAATAAAAGAAGTTGATTAAAAATAAACTTGAAAACTTGTAAAGGAATCTTCTTGTAAGTAATGTTTTAAAAATCCATTCTTGCCGTATAAGTTAAAAAAAACATTCTTCGTACTTTTGTCGGAAAAGTCAAAAAGTACCTCGTATGAAAAACGGAAAATGATTCCTTTCATATCTTTTACTAAAAACTCACCAAAGGGTAAAATAGGTTTTAAACAATTTTAGGTGGATGAAAATAATATTACATGTTGAGGAAACATGGATGTGGATGACAAAATACACCCCAGTAAATTTCAAAGTATAAACAATCTCGAATAAAAATGAGATTGTGATATTTCCCTTACCTTAGGTCTGATTTGCTTCGTATGTGTCTGAACCTCCTGTATAATGATTTAAATAATTTCATTGACTTATTACAGAATCATATTCATTGTTATGATATCATATATGGTTCACTTATGACATTATATTACCCATTCTTTTGTAAATTCCATGTTAAAGAAGCATTTTGGGTAAAATCGTTTCATTTATCGTAGGTGTTTTGACTTGTTGTTCTTGACATCATTATTACTTATATCATGATTTACTCACTTTTATAATATAAAATATGATTTATATATCATATATATTCAGTATATATATATATATATAATAGGTTGATAAATAAAATGAAAAACACCGTTCATGGAGACGGTAGTCCGTACGTACGCATGAACGCTGTTTTCCTTTCCTTATTGTCTTGAAATGGAAGTAAGTAGATGACATACATATGTATATATATACATAAATCCAGTAGCTTTATAATTTCATATATTTCATTATTATTTCTTATATATACATTATAATCATTCTTAAATGGTTAACATGGAGAATGAATCTCATCGCGTCGTGGAGACGGTAGTCTGTACGTACACATGAGCGATGATATCATTTCTATAAATATTGAATTGAATTGGAGTGGATTATACAATATATCAGAATCAATATGATGTTTTAATAACTATGTATAGTTATTCTTTACATCATTATACCCATCCATGTAAGGTGGTGGTGGAAAATAGATTACACCATGGCGTGGAGACGGTATTCCGTACGTACGCACGCGCGGTGATTTCTTTTTCCGTAGGATGGATAGATGGTGAAATAGGGTTGTTTCATACTTATAATAACATATCAGTATATGAGTGATACTGATGTTATTACTTCATAATTAACCAACCTAAGAAGAAGAAGTGGAAGAAGAAATAAAGATGAAAGAATTGGTAACGGTAATTACCTCTTCTTTGAAGCGCCTCTTTGAGACCTCCTCTTAGGGCACTAAAATTGGTCTTTGAGGGAGACCAGAACCTCTAGGATGTTTCTAGGGAAGTGGAGAAGAGATTTGGGCAGGGGTTGGCCGAGCTTGAGTGCTCAAATTGGTGTGAGGAGGAGGGGGAGGAGGTGTCCTTTTATAAGGGAGGAGAGGGGCACCTTAGGAATATCTCAAAATATTATTTTATATTAAAGTCAAAATCGGTTTATAATGGCTCCAAAGGGTCTTATTTCGAAGATAAGGTGGGGATGGGTCGAAATCCTATCAACCAATAGGATTTATACAAGTTTAGGGTATTATTTTAACCTTATCAATTAGATTTAACTCTAAGTTAAATAATTTAACTTTTACCGTGTCTTTTTGTTTTCTTTTACTATATGATTAATACACTTACTATAACATGCCAAACGAACCCCAAATTGTTTATTATTAATATATATATCTTTATCTAAGTCATTTGGCCAATCCTTAGATTTTTAGGAATAAAATAACAATTAATAATATAATATTTGATTTAAAAACTATTTTGTGTCAATTTTGACACTATTTGATATATGGTTTTTGTGAAAGTCATAACAGCATTAAATGTTCGAACCAAGTTGATTAAATCAACATTAATATATCATAGTAACCTATAAAATTAGTGTAATTCATAAAAAGTCTTAAATTACATTTATTTTGGTGTTTATAACATCAATTATGTCAATATTTCATTAATAAGATAATTACTGCATCATCATTGTGTCATAAATAAATTAAATTATTTAATGTCTAAAAATTACAAATAAAATACCATCATGTAGGAAATCTTTTTAGCTTTCTAATTAATATTTATAATCTAAAATCCAACATATATAACACTATGTAACAATTGTTTTTCTAAAAGATATATTCTTGTGTCATTTTTGTATTCATTTTAACTTAATTAAAATAAAGTGTCATTATCACTTACAAGTGGATCAATGGGGTCCCAAAATCGACCCAAAGATGCCCATGGTCGACCATGTATCAACCAATAGGTTTAAGACACGTTTTAGGGTAATTTAATATTATTATAATATTATTTTTTTAACCCTTATTTACCTGATTTACCCTTAACCATGGTAAATAAAATATTTACCGCAGTAATTTTTAAAAATGTATAAAAATAAAAGTTACCTATTTACACAATTTGAACATCCTGATTCCAAATATGGAATCCATTTTTCTAAATTCAAAACACAGAAGTGGCAGAAATTAATTTAAAATTAATTCCCGTTGTCAAAACAAAAAGCGTGTTTTTAAGAGATAATAACTATCAAAAGATTGACACTTTTTTATGTTCGGTTTAATTGTAAAATTGTGTCCAATGACCAACATTATATTAAGTGGTAAAAATATATTCTAAATATACTTTAAAACCATTCAATATTATAATTTAACCACATAAGATATTACGATGAAAAAAGTTGTTTTTAATTAAAATATAGCGTGTTTTTACTATTCATTAAAATATGAAAGTTATCGGAAAAATATCAAAACTTTATCTAATGTAAATTTTTATATCCTGATTCAAAAGAATAATATTATTTTGTCAAATTGAACATATAAACATGTCAAAAACTATATTTAAAGTGGGTGCGCCATCAAAAGGCGGTAAAACTGCATTTTTTGAAAAATACTTATTTTACCCGAAAAATTTATTTTGTTCTTATACCATGTTCTAGAAATGTGTAAGATGAATAATAATGTTATAAAATTCAAAATTTAGTTAATACTATTCATAATGGCTAGTTCATGACAATATTATAATAATATATCATTGTTTATTAAAACCTGGTATTGCGTACAACACACGCTATCGAGGAAGGTCGTGATTGCGTGTAATGCAAGCCAAGTCAAGGTTGCGTGTTGTGAAAGAATCCTTCATTGTTTCGTATAACAGAATCCAACCATATTTCATTTATACATTTAATATATATATATATATATATTCAATGTTGCGTAGAATAACTATTATCAAAATTGTGTGTAACACGGTCCAAGAATAGTGTTGCGTATACTGCAAGCTAATACGGTGTTGCGTATAGCGCAAGGTAATCTTGGTGTAGAATACGACACAAGATATTAATGAAATTAAAAGAATATTTTTCATAAAATCTCAGGGTGTTACATTCTACCCCCCTTAAAATGAATTTCTCCCTCAAATTCGTCGAGGTTATAAATAGTTTACTATTCGAAAGTTTCTTTAATAGAAACCCACATCGTAAAAAGGAATACCAAAACTTGTCTTTAAAACTAAAGTATAAAACGTAATGGTTACCCAAGTTAACTAATCACTGGGTATCCACATAGGAGAACATAGGTGAAAATATGGACATGGAAGAGAAATCTAACCATCATGTTCTGATGGAGAGTGGTAGAGGACATGGCTATGGAAAAGCCAACAATCACAAATCCATAAATTTGTGAAGATCTAAGGTACCATCCGATTCATCAGATATAAGATCACTAGGACAACATTTTTGGTTTTCAATATCATTTCCCTAAAGTTGAAAAATTTGAATTAGAAGAAATACTTACTTGATTTTGGTACAATCTCACTGTTGTTCGTGAATTGAACAATTTCCACTTCATCCCTTAAAGAAATGAAGTTGAATTTGTTATTCGTGATGTGTTAGCAGATCATGTGATAGAATGATGGTTCATTCCATCTGTCTCAAACAAAAGGTTAGCAAAAATTATATACATAAGTCGATCTATAGTGAGATTAATCATATATTGTTTCTAAAATGGACTTATAATTCATATATCATACTGCTTAATATAATAAAACTAGTTTCTACTAAACAGGGACTTCCTGTAGGCCAGTGGTAGGCGATAAAGGCCAGTCGCACTTTGGTTGTGGGTTCGATTCCCACAGCCCTGTCCGAAGCGATGGGCTGTCGCCCGTCCTACAGGTTGTCCTTTTTCTAAAACTATATTACTATAACATCCCATCAATAATATGTCCAACATAATCCATTCCAATCTTTAGGCTTATCCATAATACTGCAGTCGACTCTCATAATATAGTGAAAACGATTACCAGAGATTTAACACCATCGCCGATCCCCATATATCATAAGATATGTTTTGTTGGTCACATTCCAAACATTCAAAGTCCTTAATCGTGTATTCTCTTGAATACCTTAGTGAAAACATGAATGCAGTTAAAAGTTAACACTTTCCACATACCAAAATCCTCAAAATTGTATATACTCAAACCATGATATCACTTAGTCCTTATATCAATCATGAGCTCATGAATACAATCAAACATCTCATTATCTTCTTATCCTTTCATTATTCACTTATCATCTACTTTCCAAAATATTTGAATCACTTTTCATAGTTACCGGTACCTTAAAATTATTGAAAACCACAATAGACCAATACTTAAATATTTCAACACACCATAAAAGTACCTCAACAACATTATTCTTGAATACCAAAACACTTCAGTCCATCCACATCAATGATTATCCGGGAATAAGTCCTTCCTTGATTTAGAAGTAACTTTTTAGGTCAGGGCATTGAGTTGGGTAATGCCCATGTTCTCCACAAATAAGACATTGAACTCCATAACAGTCTGTCACTCTATGACCCTTTTCTCCACACAGATAACATCGGTCCCTCCATTTGAGGTATTCCTCAAGGTTCTTCTTCCCTTCTTTAGAAATCTCAATCTTCCTTTCTTTATGCTCCTCAACATGCGAACATGCATAATAGTCTATCTTCCTCTTCTTTGATGAATTAGGCATACCACTAAATTTCACCTTGTTAATCATATATCGCGATGATTGATTCAGCATAATCACAACATCTTTCTCTCTATGCATTACACAATTTTGTTTCTCATAGTCACCAATTTGTCCATTGGATTCAATGTTAACTTAATTCCTTTTGGTTCCCTCCATTAACTAAAACACAAAAATAATTTTGTGAGAATCAAAAATCATGCTAGAGAAAAAAACATAGTAAAGGAAAAGTATTCTCAATACCTAACTTCTTAGGTTTAATCTAATATCGTTACCATAGTTCTAGGAATATATCCTATACGTATACTTATCCTTAGGGACATCCCTAGACATACCTTAGAAATATCTCTAGGGATCTCACTAACGTCTTCGCATCCTAGTTTCCAAAGGTTGACTAAACCTTTCCTCTGATACCAACTGTAGAGACCCGTAGCCTAACGTACATTGACATTACATTACATTTGCGGAATACTTAGTACATAACAAAACACACACACAAGGATCGTAATAGTTTAGTGTCTTTGGAAACTTGGAATATAATCTTCTAATCCTGGTGAAAGATCTTCAATATCTCCCATAAAGATCTTCCTTTTTTTTATACCTAAAACCTTTCTTTATATCCTGGGGAAAAGAAAACATAAAAGGGTGAGCTCAAATGCTCAGTAAGGGTAAACAAAATAAATATCAATCACATCATATACATAAAAACATAGCTTTTGGAAATTTTAACCTGCAAAAGAGCACATAATATCATAACATGGGATAAATCATAGAAGTGAAATGTAATCCCAATAATCATAACTTAAAACATGAAACTTTGTGGCATACACACATAATCATAGAAAATCATTTCTTGTTAGTCAAGACTAATTGCCAAGACTATCTTAGTGGACAAAGTCCCTTTCTGAATCGAGTAACCCTCGTTTCAGTCCTGTTTCACTGGACCGGTATAACCTACCATTCCAGCCATGTCTATCTCATGAGATATAAAATCTTTACCCAATGCATTGGAGGGAGATATAGGTCCCACCCATCTTATAATGAATCCTTTCTTATGTGTGCCACATAATCATAAAACATACATCATCGCATAACACATGTAACAAAAATTGGATTCTTGAAACACCATGACATCATAAATCAATTCATATAAGATAAAGGAATTCATGAAAATAATTCCATCACAACATGATCAAATCCATGTAATAATAGGGATAAAAACAGAACCCTTTTATTATCTTAGATGGAAAATAATTTTGATAAAATACTTGAACTCCATTCTTGAGGAAAATATCCTTTCTACTTTAAAAACATTTTTTCCTTTCATAACATGTCATACGACTTTAAAATAAAAGAAGTTGATTAAAAATAAACTTGAAAACTTGTAAAGGAATCTTCTTGTAAGTAATGTTTTAAAAATCCATTCTTGCCGTATAAGTTAAAAAAACATTCTTCGTACTTTTGTCGGAAAAGTCAAAAAGTACCTCGTACGAAAAACGGAAAATGATTCCTTTCATATCTTTTACTAAAAACTCAACAAAGGGTAAAATAGGTTTTAAACAATTTTAGGTGGATGAAAATAATATTACATGTTGAGGAAACATGGATGTGGATGACAAAATACACCCCAGTAAATTTCAAAGTATAAACAATCTCGAATAAAAATGAGATTGTGATATTTCCCTTACCTTAGGTCTGATTTGCTTCGTATGTGTCTGAACCTCCTGTATAATGATTTAAATAATGTCATTGACTTATTACAGAATCATATTCATTGTTATGATATCATATATGGTTCACTTATGACATTATATTACCCGTTCTTTTGTAAATTCCATGTTAAAGAAGCATTTTGGGTAAAATCGTTTCATTTATCGTAGGTGTTTTGACTTGTTGTTCTTGACATCATTATTACTTATATCATGATTTACTCACTTTCAGAATATAAAATATGATTTATATATCATATATATTCAGTATATATATATATATAATAGGTTGATAAATAAAATGAAAAACACCGTTCATGGAGACGGTAGTCCGTACGTACGCATGAACACTGTTTTCCTTTCCTTATTGTCTTGAAATGGAAGTAAGTAGATGACATACATATGTATATATATACATAAATCCAGTAGCTTTATAATTTCATATATTTCATTATTATTTCTTATATATACATTATAATCATTCTTAAATGGTTAACATGGAGAATGAATCTCATCGCGTCGTGGAGACGGTAGTCCGTACGTACACACGAGCGATGATATCATTTCTATAAATATTGAATTGAATTGGAGTGGATTATACAATATATCAGAATCAATATGATTTTGTAATAACTATGTATAGTTATTCTTTACATCATTATACCCATCCATGTAAGGTGGTGGTGGAAAATAGATTACACCATGGCGTGGAGACGGTATTCCGTACGTACGCACGCGCGGTGATTTCTTTTTCCGTAGGATGGATAGATGGTGAAATAGGGTTGTTTCATACTTATAATAACATATCAGTATATGATTGATACTGATGTTATTACTTCATAATGAACCAACCTAAGAAGAAGAAGTGGAAGAAGAAATAAAGATGAAAGAATTGGTAACGGTAATTACCTCTTCTTTGAAGCGCCTCTTTGAGACCTCCTCTTAGGGCACTAAAATTGGTCTTTGAGGGAGACCAGAACCTCTAGGATGTTTCTAGGGAAGTGGAGAAGAGATTTGGGCAGGGGTTGTCCGAGCTTGAGTGCTCAAATTGGTGTGAGGAGGAGGGGGAGGAGGTGTCCTTTTATAAGGGAGGAGAGGGGCACCTTAGGAATATCTCAAAATATTATTTTATATTAAAGTCAAAATCGGTTTATAATGGCTCCAAAGGGTCTTATTTCGAAGATAAGATGGGGATGGGTCTAAATCCTATCAACCAATAGGATTTAGACAAGTTTAGGGTATTATTTTAACCTTATCAATTAGATTTAACTCTAAGTTAAATAATTTAACTTTTACCGTGTCTTTTTGTTTTCTTTTACTATATGATTAATACACTTACTATAACATGCCAAACGAACCCCAAATTGTTTATTATTAATATATATATCCTTATCTAAGTCATTTGGCCGATCCTTAGATTTTTAGGAATACAATAACAATTAATAATATAATATTTGATTTAAAAACTATTTTGTGTCAATTTTGACACTATTTGATATATGGTTTTTGTGAAAGTCATAACAGCATTAAATGTTCGAACCAAGTTGATTAAATCAACATTAATATATCATAGTAACCTAGAAAATTAGTGTAATTCATAAAAAGTCTTAAATTACATTTATTTTGGTGTTTATAACATCAATTATGTCAATATTTCATTAATAAGATAATTACTGCATCATCATTGTGTCATAAATAAATTAAATTATTTAATGTCTAAAAATTACAAATAAAATACCATCATGTATTAAATCTTTTTATATTTCTAATGAATATTTATAATCTAAAATCCAACATATATAACACTATGTAACAATTGTTTTACTAAAAGATATATTCTTGTGTCATTTTTGTATTCATTTTAACTTAATTAAAATAAAGTGTCATTATCACTTACAAGTGGATCAATGGGGTCCCAAAATCGACCCAAAGATGCCCATGGTCGACCATGTATCAACAAATAGGGTTAAGACACGTTTTAGGGTAATTTAATATTATTATAATATTATTTTTTTAACCCTTATTTACCTGATTTACCCTTAACCATGGTAAATAAAATATTTACCGCAGTAATTATTAAAAATGTATAAAAATAAAAGTTACCTATTTACACAATTTGAACATCCTGATTCCAAATATGGAATCCATTTTTCTAAATTCAAAACACAGAAGTGGCAGAAATTAATTTAAAATTAATTCCCGCTGTCAAAACAAAAAGCGTGTTTTTAAGAGATAATAACTATCAAAAGATTGACACTTTTTTATGTTCGGTTTAATTGTAAAATTGTGTCCAATGACCAACATTATATTAAGTGGTAAAAATATATTCTAAATATACTTTAAAACCATTCAATATTATAATTTAACCACATAAGATATTACGATGAAAAAAGTTGTTTTTAATTAAAATATAGCGTGTTTTTACTATTCATTAAAATATGAAAGTTATCGGAAAAATATCAAAACTTTATCTAATGTAAATTTTTATATCCTGATTCAAAAGAATAATATTATTTTGTCAAATTGAACATATAAACATGTCAAAAACTATATTTAAAGTGGGTGCGCCATCAAAAGGCGGTAAAACTGCATTTTTTGAAAAATACTTATTTTACCCGAAAAATTTATTTTGTTCTTATACCATGTTCTAGAAATGTGTAAGATGAATAATAATGTTATAAAATTCAAAATTTAGTTAATACTATTCATAATGGCTAGTTCATGACAATATTATAATAATATATCATTGTTTATTAAAACCTGGTATTGCGTACAACACACGCTATCGAGGAAGGTCGTGATTGCGTGTAATGCAAGCCAAGTCAAGGTTGCGTGTTGTGAAAGAATCCTTCATTGTTTCGTATAACAGAATCCAACCATATTTCATTTATACATTTAATATATATATATATATATATTCAATGTTGCGTAGAATAACTATTATCAAAATTGTGTGTAACACGGTCCAAGAATAGTGTTGCGTATACTGCAAGCTAATACGGTGTTGCGTATAGCGCAAGGTAATCTTGGTGTAGAATACGACACAAGATATTAATGAAATTAAAAGAATATTTTTCATAAAATCTCGGGGTGTTACAATATGCCCCAAGAAACAGACTTCTCGAGCCCCAAACTCACACTTCGACAACTTCCCAAACAGCTGATGTTGACGAAGAACTCCCAAAATGGCTTGTAAATGCTCTACATGCTCCTCCTCAGATGTGGAGTACACAAGGATGTCGTTGATAAAAACTACCATGAACTTGTCCAGGAACTCACAGAACACAGCATTCATCAATCCCATGAATACATCTGGAGTATTCGTCATGCCAAACGACATTACAACGAACTCATAATGCCCATGACGACAATGGAAAGCAGTCTTCAGGATATCCTCATCCTTCACATGCATCTAATGATATCCTGACCACAATTCGATCTTTGAGAACCAACTTTCACCCTTAAATTTATCGAATAAATCATCAATCCATGGAAGAGGATAGTGATTCTTTATTGTCACTTTGTTTAAGTGATGATAATCGACACACAACCGCAAACTATTGTTAGCTTTCTTCACGAACAAAACTAGTGCACCACACGGCGACACACTTGGACGAACAAAACCACACTATAACAAACCATCAAACTATATGTGTAACTCTCGTAACTCAGAAGGGGCCATCCTATATGGAGACATAGATATAGGAGACACTCCTGGTTATAGCTCTATCCCAAACTCAATCTCTCATCGAGGGGGTAATGCTACAACCTCTTCTAGAAATACATCAGGGTACTCTTATAAAAGTCTAGGAAACACCAACTGATGAACCTCTGAAGAACTTAGAATCATCTCAACCATCATGGATGATAAGTACGGAACACGCCTATGAACCATTCGGGGATCTCGCTTTCCAACAAACACCTCTAGCTCTCCATTCACACCAATGAAAATGACCTTCTTCCTGAAGCAATCTACGATATATTGCATCGAATACAACCAATCCATGTGGAGGATAAAATCATATGGTTGTATTCGTAAACATAGGAAATCTCCCCAAGAGCGGTGTTGCCCCAACACTAGCTCACAGTCTCTACATACTTCAAACAAGTCATCTCGACCTCCAACTGGCGTAGTCAATTCTAAGGGCACTGGAAGCCTCTCTACCATAAGTACCAAAGCATGGACAAGGGTAGGTGATATGAAGGAGTGTGTCACTCCTGAATCAAACAAGGCATAGACCAAGGTAGGAAACAAGCAAAGGGTACCTTGAACGATGTATGGCTCACCTGGAGCTGGCAACGCTAGAGCATGAAGCAGACCAAGACATCTCTGACCCTGATGACGACCACCACCACAGCTGCGCTATACTCTCTGAGGATAAGGAGCGTCATGGGGTTGTCCTCTGCCTACCCCATCTACCCGCTGCTGATCTAAATCTGGTGCAACCGGCTGCTGCTACCTCGGCTGGAACTGCCTCAACGGAGGAACCTGGAGCGTAGCACCAGGTGCACGATGACCACTCTGAAAGGTCAGGAACTCCCACTACTAATGACCATGACCACCACAAAAAAACAATAATCTGATCCCTTGGAATAGGCCTGAGAGTTTCTGCCTCTAGATAAATGAGATTTGAAGGGCTGGGACCTACCCCCGGCTGAACGGAAACTCTTCTGCCCTGAAAACTAGGAACCCCGGACCACAGTTCTGCTTCGTGAGGAATCATGTCGATTCCCCTCTTATGATGATCTGGTCTTGGCCAAATTCCTCTCGATAACCTATGCCCTCTCTAGCACCTCAAGATATGTTTTCAGCATAAATGGGGTGAACTGGCGCTAGATCTCTGGATGCAAAGCCTCCTCGAAATGCCTCGCCCTGGCCTCTTCATCTGGCAGCAAGTCTGAAGCATATCGTAAAAGGTTCCTGAAACAAATTCCAAACTCTCGAACACTGGAGCTCCCCTATAGAAGGGTAATAAGCTCCTAGAGACTGTATTCATTTGCAGTCTAAGAAAGAAACTCAACACTAAACTGGTCTTGGAACACTTCCCATGAGATCGTTGACTCCTCACAATCCCCATGGAACAAGAACCACCACTGCCTCGCTGCTCCACGTAGAATCGTCATAACCAAGGACACCTAGTGCTCCTTACGAGAACGGATTGAACTGAAGCCTATATCGACCTCCTCCAACCAGTCTTCCATGACTGAATCTGAAATGGATCCCTCATACTTCTGTAGAGTCTGACACTGAAAATCTCAGAGTGTCTTCCTCCAAGTGTCATCGTCGTCAACCTCTACCATGTGGGGATCTGCTGGAATAGCCTACTGGACATTTTCTATGCAAACCTGATGAGGATATCGACCTGGAGCCATACCTGTAAAATAACAAACCATTAGAGATCCTAAAACTGGAATATGGAAGACTCAACATTAATTAATTAATTGTTTTCATTTATTCATTTTAGGTTCACCTATCCCAAGGTCTACCCATTCAAACACAGACACAAAGAAGAATGATACATGATCCTTTCCTAGATCTCTACCCTGAAACTAGTATCACCTTGTTTAGTAGCCATTTTATACTTAATGTTCTGTACATCAGATCATAGGGGTCCCTAAATGCCTATTTCTCAGCCGGTCTCCAATGTTTACATCACTTTATAAACATGAATGACACTGTTGACCTACCAACCCACGAAACCTCACCTGTGCCTAACTCCAAAATCCATCCTATACCTCAACCAGACCTCTGATACCATTCTGTCATGACCCCCTCCCCACAAAGTGTACCCCTCCTGGGCTGGCAATGTGATAAGGGAGATAATGACCCCCATGTCCTGCCTCCAGTAGGCCTCATGTTGGCGACTAGCACCGAGGGTATAGAAAACACACAAATGAGATGCATTACCCTCTAAGATAACACATGCGGAAGAGATATATAAGATATACACCAATCAACTCCAAATCAACCAATAAGATAAATGAAATCCCAAGTACATACATGAAATTCCATGAAAAACTACTACAACTGAAAGGGGAAAAAATGAAAATACCCAAAACAAAGTAAAACAGTAGAAACTACAAGCCCGAACAGCTCCTGCAACCACCAGCTAGTAGTAACCAGCCTGATCTCCATCCTGCTCTAAGTGACCTGAAAATCATTTTATATATGCATAGGGTGAGTATAATAGTTTACTTAGTAGTATCCTCCCTGAAGACTCTCGTGCAAAAGTAAAGAAAGCATGTTAAAGCACAGTGAACAATAAGTGAAACTAACTCGTCACCTAAATGATTATACTACATTCCCAGCCTCACCATAGATACTCTTTCCAATTAACACATACAAGTATATATCATATAATAAAGAATATCAAGGGTACCCCACTACTACTTCCCCACTGGTTTGATGCTTTGCCCCGACGTCGCACATCCTAAGCATCTCTCTCCAAAAAGGCTTACCCGCAGAAACCTGGGTGAAGCACCACAATATGCACCTCATGCAAAAAAACCACCACATCCACACACCAAAGTAACCAGGTAGTTTCCGGGAGCCACCACAGCTCGCATAACATGTATCATATGTCGGGTATTATAACTCAAGCCATTACAGCCCATACACCAAGTAAGAATCCTCAATCCATCACAGCCTATACACATTACACCTATAATTTTCCATAGAAAACTATATCCAGAATATATGTGTGTGAATAACCACAAGACATTACATCCCTCTACACACATATATGGGGAAAAATAACCAATGTGTCTGCCAGCATAAGTAACTACCAGGAGAAGAGAGAGGGGCCAAAGTGGGTAGTCATTCATCCATCCTCCCACCAGAATGTTGGGGAAAACACCCCCCAGGGTTCAGAATCCCCGGGGTGTCAGTTTCCCTTACTGAAAGGGTGGAGTAGCATATATAAACACAAAACGTACAAAATATACTATATCTCACAACCACACTATGGGCATAACCTAGTCTTAGACACAACTGTAGCTAACGTCTCTCAGACTTCGGGCTGATACTTCTAATACTAGGTATCCAATAAGCACACAACCACTTAAAGAGCTTTAATAAATTATTTCATTACCTTTTTATTAGATTCACTTTATGTTAGTTAATTCCTTAAAAATTAATTAACCAAAGACAATTCCACATTAAAATTCATTAGAATCACACCCAAAGTCCAATGTCCCATTAAAATCACAACCTCGTCATTATGTTCCAACAAACTCCAACCCTAGGGGTTAGCACCATTTATTCAAATATTCATTAGAAAAATTACTTTCCCACATTCCAGGGCATTCTAGAAAAACATTCTATGCTACTAAACACAAGTGGGCTCTACACAGTGAGTAGATGTACAACCCTTTGAGTCTTTTCCACCTATAGTAAGAGCGTAGACCCATCCTCCCTTTAGAAGCTAAACACAGAAAGCATGTGGCATACCCTGCGCGTCTTCACCTCTTTCAAAAGAAGGGTAAGTGAGACCAGTTTCCTTGAGTAGTGGGGAAAAGTAAAGTAGATAATCAACCAATAAGAATCAGAAAGAATCCAACATTCACATCCATCCCATTATATCATCCCTGGTGTCCTCCCCAACACCCACATGCATAAATCGATGCATCTCTCCACTCTAGGCATCAAATGCAGCAACAACCAAAAGTCTTCATGCCCCCACATATCATAATTGTCATCCACGCTCACATCACAGCACAAACAGTATGAGAACAAACATCACATAAATTGGGATCTTGGCCCTTTAACATTCAAGAGGGTAACTCAGAATCCTTTAAGGAATTATCAAACTATCAGTTCTTTAATCCATCTTGAATTAACAGATTTTTTATTCGTAGGTTCCAAATTTGGGAAACCTAATCTGTAAGCTATCACAAATAATTAAACATGATTACTGCACCAATTTGATTTACATAAAATTAAAAAAAGAAGAAACATATTCATTTACATGCCTCTTCATCCATATCCAACTGTTATCAATTAAATCTGGTTTACGTTATTTACAAATTTTCATCAATAACGAACGGCTAAGCGAAGCAAACATGGATATCACACTTTCTAGAAAACAAGGAGAAATAACATATGACCGATATCAATTTATTTATCCAATTAAAATATTTATTATGTAAATTCTATTTTGGTACAGTGGGATAAAACATGCTAACAAAATAGTTGCACTTAAAAGAAAATAGAAGCAATGAATCCCCTACCTCAAACAGTTCATGATGTTCTTTATCCACCCAATGGGTTACGATCCTCCTCTCGCGTCAACTGCATCCACCCGAGGATGCCATGGTACGACCACACAAATTAAAACCCAAGAAAATCCCATTAGAAGCATGGAGATTACATTATATAATATGGAAAGGAGAAACAGGAGAAGATGAACCCCAAAAGAATGATGATAAAACATACCTTATATCGAAGATTGATCGATACATCTTGGTTGCATCAAAATAGAGCAGAACCAATCCTAGGAGGGAAAGTTTGATTGTGCAACATCTATGAGAAGGAATGGGATGTTCGAGTATCTCACACCCGATAACAAGGATAAATAATTGGGGAGGAATATATCACATTCGTTTAGAAGATTTAATAGGGCGATGGTTTAAGATATGCTTAATTTCCCATTAAAAGAGGATCACATTAAACCATGCGGTTTAACTGAGTAAAAACAACCCAGACCATAGGAATAATTAATTTAGGTGTTATGGCCTTTGAATCGGCCTTAGAGTCCTTAAAACAAGTATTTAAATTCATTTTACGTCAAAGGAAAATGCTAAAGGGGTGAAACTTGTGGGAAGCTAGAAACACTGTTCACGAACTCAAAATTTGGCAAAGGAAAGAAGAGGTAACACTTATAAGGTCACCGTTCTGGAAACACTGTTCACAAACTCGAAATTTGGAAAAGGAAAGAAGAGGTGATAGTTAGAAGGTCACCGTTCTAGAAACACTATTCACAAACTCCAAATTTGGCAAAGGAAAGAAGAGGTGACAGTTTGAAGGTCATCATTCAGGAAACACTGTTCACAAACTTGAAATTTGGAAAAGGAAAGAAGAGGTGATAGTTAGAAGGTCACCATTCTAGAAACACTGTTCACAAACTTGAAATTTGGAAAAGGAAATAAGGGGTGACAGTTAGAAGGTCACCATTCTGGAAACACTGTTCACAAACTCAAAATTTGTCAAAGGAAAGAAGTGGTGATAGTTAGAAGGTCACCGTTCTGGAAACACTATTCACAAACTCGACATTTGGAAAAGGAAAGAAGAGGTGACAGTTAGAAGGTCACCATTTTGAAAACACTATTCACAAACTCGAAATTTGTCAAAGGAAAGAAGAGGTGACAGTTAGAAGGTCATCATTCTGGAAACACTGTTCACAAACTCGAAAATTGGAAAAGGAAAGAAGAGGTGACAGTTAGAAGGTCACCGTTCTGGAAACACTGTTCATGAACTCGAAATTTGGCAAAGGAAATAGAGGCTACTGTTAAAACCTCACTGTTCTGGAAACACTATTCACAAAACTCAAAATTTGTCAAAGGAATTAGAGGTTACCGTTAGAGGTTACCGATAGAGGTTACCATTGGAGGTTACCGATAGAACTGTTCACTGATGGAACTGTTCACAGAATTGGAAATTTGGAAAAGGAAAGAGAGGTTACCATTAAAGGTTACCGATATAACTATTCACTGATGGAACTGTTCACAGAATTGTAAATTTGGCAAAGGAAAGAGAGGTTACTATTAGAGGTTACCGATAGAACTGTTCACCAATGGAACTGTTCACAAAACTCAAAATTTGACAAAGAGAGGTTACTGTTAGAGGTTACCGATGGAGGTTACCGTTAGAGGTTACTGATAGAACTGTTCACTGATTGAACTATTCACCGAACTGGGAAATTTGAAATTTGTTGGGGATAAGTCACCTTGACCTCTCAGAACACATCAAAGACCATATTTTCACAAAGGAATGGACCGAAGAGGTCCAGGCCATTACAGACAAAATTTCCGATATAAACTCAAATAATTAAATAATTGTTATAGTAAGGTAATAATTTATATAAAAGGAATAATAAACATTAAAAAGGTTTTTAAGAAAGTATAAAATAACTTTAGTTTATTATTCTGGAGATTAAATAACGATTGAGTCAAGTCAGACATGAGGTAAGGGGTTTCTTATCTCACTTTTAATTCTGTGAGATTTCTATTGTTCACCACTAATTTATTGCATGTGGTGTATTGTTTAATTCCATTTGATATATATTATCATGATTCTATTTATATTCTTGGTATTCTGTGATTATTTTGGTGGTTATTAACTTTTGGTATTATGACTCGATTGATTACAACGTGGTAAGGGGTTTCTTATCTCACTTTTAATTCCGTGAGATTTCCATTATTCGCCACTTATTTCTTTCTTGTGGTGTATTGTTTACTACCATTTGATATATATTATCACGATTCTCTTTAAATTCTTGGTATTCTGTGATTTATTTGGTGGTTATTAACTTTTCTTCATACGACTCGATTGATTACAACGTGGTAAGGGGTTTTAATCTCACTTCTTATTCCCATGAGATTCATGCTATATTTGCCACTATTTCCTATTGTGTGGTGGATGTACTACCCATGATTGTATTATTTTTGTAATATACTTCAATTTATGGGTATTTACATCTTCATTTAATTATCCTTATTTTATGGGGTGTATGTTTCGTATGTTACCAAATCGGTAAGGGAACCTTTAACCCTCCTCTTTTTAAAGACTTCTTTTTGTTATGTCTTTTAATTTACTTATTATTATGTTTGGATATGTTATTCTATATCCTTATTTCTATAAAATTTGTTTCCAAGTGATTATATACCATTTTCTCTCTCATCAACTCATTTTTTGAATTTTAAAGTGACGCCATTAGGCTGTCGAATTTCTATAAGGGAACTTCTTCACCCTATTTCAATTCTTTGGGTTAAACTTCTAATTCTTGATTATATCATTTTATAAATATTTTTGAATTAACTATGATTGTTTCACACATAATATCCACTTATATTGAGTCTATTCTTATTTTTAACACATAATTATGTAATTTATTTATCCTTAATCTAAGGATATCATCTTTATAAGGGATTTCGTCTCAATTTACATTCCCTTGAGACTTCATTGTTGTTATGCACCAATACACTTTTATATGGTTTATATACTATCCTTTGGAATATTATATCATGAATACCTTTACTCTCATGATATTATAAAGTTTTTATTAAATTTTATTCCTCAATTATTTGTATTCAAGCATCTCTCATTTCATTAAGAACTCTTTAACTAAAATATTGTTTTAAAGACTTATTCTTCTAAATATTTATCATTAATGTACATGTTTTAAAAATGGTTTTAAAGATTTATATATATGTACATTATTGTTTTCAAATGTTAATTCCTTTAAAAGATTCAAAGTGGTATGGGACACTTTGATTCAAAAATCTCTTTATTAAATTTTTTAAATGGTTATTGAAAATGGTTTGATAAAGCATTGATTTTGTCTATATCTTGAAATGATATATTGTGATTTCAATGTATAAATTTTATCTTTACTTTATGTTTGTTTTATTTTTTATGAATATGTTATGGTTATTTGGAATTGTTTACATATATGGGTGGTTCCATGATAAAACTAGGGTGGGTGAGCCCGAGATAGCTCTCTAATGCATTGGGTAACGTGACGGAGGTAAATGTTAATGTTTATCCTAAGAGATTTAGGGAATATACTATGATGGGTATTCCAACATAACTCCCTATGTAGTTGTGATAGCTACAATGTAAGTATGTTATGTATGATATAAGTTACCTTTATGATTTATGATTTTTATGTGTTATTCATAAATCTTATGATTTCATGAGTTATGTTATGATAAAAACGTATGGTTTCATGGATTTGTATTTATTGATGGGTTCATGTTTCCTTTACTTATTTTATAACCCTTACTGAGATTTTTATGATCATCCCATGTTTTTGAAATTTTTTCCACATGACTTAAAGATGAATAGGGTCAAGGATGGGATCAAGGAAAAGTCATGTTGTCTAAAACTTGGAACTAGACATGTTTCTTTTTAAGAGTTTTTAATTTATGAAAAAATGGATACTGAGTAGTAGTGTCTACATATAATTTTCAAGTTGATATGTAATGGTTATGGCCTAATTATATAAAACTCTAAAACTGAAAATATCCTTAATATGAATTATTCATTTAATTCAAGATTATGTAATGTTTTAAGGTTGGGCCCTTATAGTTGTTATCAGAGGTCAGTTTATATAACTTTATAGGTTAGGGTGTTATTTAATCATAAGTGGATTAACCA
Source organism: Viscum album (assembly GCA_963277665.1). NCBI lineage: Eukaryota > Viridiplantae > Streptophyta > Magnoliopsida > Santalales > Viscaceae > Viscum > Viscum album. The sequence continues at coordinate 2,046,226,683 of OY728122.1, forward strand.
TAATGGTTATCATATTATAAAGATCCATATTTATTTTAGATAAATTGAATGAGTTTAATATAACATGAATAAGTCTATCTTAGTATTTACCCTCCTCATAAGATATTATATGATGATTTTACTGATATACTCACACTGACCTTTTTGTTTTTAGTAAATGGCTAGATCTAGAAGGCCCCAAAGTAATAGTGGATGTAAAGAAAACTGTGATGGTTTTTTGAATGAGAAACTGAATGAAATGGGAGCTATAATGAGAACTCTTGTGGTTATTCTCAACCAACTATCTGGAGTCATGATTAACCACCTGAACCATGGTGATTTTTATAAGGCATCGTATATGCGAGAAACAAATCCCTATGGAAGTTCAGGTAATAATCATAAAGTTAAGTATGTTCAAAAACCTATGTGTCAAGGATGTGGAAAGAAACACCTAGGAAAATGCTTCAAAGGGATGGTAAGATGCTATAGATGTGGGAACGAAGGTCATAAAGCAAGAACCTACTAGGGAAAAAAGAAGAATCCAGTTGAATCTAGGAAAGGGAAAGAAGTAATTTCTGAGGGATCAATTGAATGTTTTAAATGTAGTGTGCATGGTCATTATACAAACAGATGTCCTACAGAGAATTTTCAGGAATGAGATCACCGGAATTGTACAAATATATGTTTACTAACACCTAATGCCATTCCGATTGAGTATGAAGAAACTGACAATGACCAATGAAAGGTATGGATTATTTGTTAACATATGTTTTGATATTATTGAATCTTAGGATATGATTCATGATTTTGTTTGTAGGAAATAAGTATTTCATAATAAGTTGGTAAGGAATGGTTAATGGATCATGAATAACTTTGAATAAGTAAGAAGTCATCATATAAGGGATTCAAGAGTTATGGTAGATTTTAAGATAACTAAATGATTAAAAGTATTAAGGAACTTTTGAGGATTGGATTACATTGGAAGACTTTTTATAGTATGTGTAACCCTAAATATTGATATATGAAAATGTTATTCAAGGAATAATTATCTTTTCTTTTGATGAGTAATGGTGGAATTTTATTTTGGAAGAATCTAGGTTTTTATTATGGACATATGGTGATTTGGGTTATTTATGGAAATGATTAATATATCATAGAGCATATGTGATTTGGTTAATTACACTTTAGTATGAGACTTTAAGAGTAGTCAATTTTATTGGGAGATAAATGTTAAGATTTACTATGGAAGACTATGTGATTAAATACTTCTGAGTTTTGGGTTACAATCTTAGTTTGGGTTACTTTGAATAATTTTAAGGACATTTGTTTATTGAATGGTCTTTACCGAAATTTTGGTGGTGTTTGTCGAATTTTGGGGATTAAGATTAGTATTTCTTTTTATAAATTATTATCCTTTTTTAGGGATTATCTAGTCTTGTGCTGAATGTTTTGGTTTTGGTTTATGTCTAAAGACAGGGGAAATATATAGTTTATCTTTTATGGATTATCAAGTAATTTAGAATTTGATTCTAGCACTTTTTAATATGACAAAGCCAGTTTGAATACTCATCGTTTAGAGAAAAGATGAGTTTGTGGTAGAAATTTATTAAAGGATGAAAGTCTACATGACAAGTAAGTATATTTCTTTATGTTTTTAGTTAATCTCATAAATAAATTCCTTAACTGTATGAAAATTAACTTAAAACAAAAACATTGTCCATTAACTTTTCCTACCAGGGAATCAAAGACCGTTTAATCCATCACAAGTTTGTGATTTTCATGTGTTTAACTTTCTCCTAATTATGTTTTCTACCACTCTCCATCAATCCTTGATGGTTTTTTTCACTTCCATATCCATGTTTTCCTACATGGAATCCAAGTATGTGTTATCTCAGGTGACCTTTGTATTTATCTTTCTTTATTTTAAATTGATATTTGTATTGACTCTTTTTCCAACGTGGAACTTTCAATGAAGTTTCCAATTCCAGTTTTAAAATTTCAAGGATGCAATTCCCAAAAGGGGGGAAGGATGTAACATCCTAGGTAAATAAAGAATATGACTTTTTTATATTTATTAAAAAATTTGAATTAAATATTAATTTTACCTTAAATGGGATGTTATTCTCGATGGAATACCTGATATGCAACAACAGGTTTCATTGAAAACTTACGTTACACACAACGCTGAGTTATACTAAAAAATATTAATATAATATTATTATTTTAAATGGTAGTTAATGCATAGTTGTTGTATTGGTGGGAATGAACAAAACTAACCATATTATGATTAAATAAGTTTCTTAAATGTTTTTACATTTATACAATAAATTTTATAGGCTTAAAATAAGAAAGAATCTGATTTTAAGCATAAATACTCTAATATTCATTAAAAGGTCAATTTACCGCCTTTTGATGGAGAACCCTCTTTAAATCTAGTTTTGGTTACTTTTATATATTATATTTGATAAAATAAAATTCTTATTTAGAATTGGGACATCAAAATTTACTTTGGGTTAATTTTTGGTATTTTTCTGATAAAATTCATTTTTTAATGAATAGTGAAAATACTCTATTTTAATTCACAAATGCTTTTTAATATAATATATTTATAAGGTTAGATTATCTTTTTAATTGGTTTTAAAGTGTAATTATATTATTTTTTTACCATTTAATCCTATTATGGTCATTGGAAATAATTTCACTTTGAAATTGGACATAAATAAGTGTCAATCTTTTGATAGTTATTATTTCTTAAAAACACGCTTTTTGTTTTGACAGTGGGAATTAATTTTAAATTAATTTCTGCCACTTATGTGTTTTGAATTTGTAAAAATGGATTCCATATTTGGAATCAAGAGTTCTAAATTTTGTAAATAGATAACTTTTATTTTTAGACAATATGAATATTTACTCCAGTAAAAAATTTATTTACCATGGTTAAGGGGTAAATCTGGTAAACAAGGGTAACAAAATATTATTATAATAATATAAAATTATCCTAAAATATGTCATAATACTATTGTTTAATATATTTCCGACCATGGTAATCCTTGGGTCGATTTTGGGACCTCTTGGAGCCACTTGGGAGTGATAATGACACTTTATATTAATTAATTTAAAGTAAAGACAAAAATGACATAAACATATATCTTTTAGTAAATCAATTTTTACATGGGATTATATAAGTTTTACCTTCGACTATAAATATTAATTTGAAAGATAAAAATATTTCTTATATCATGATATTTTTTTATAATTTTTATACATCAAATAAATAAAAATATTTATGACACAATAATGATGTAGTGTTTACCTCATTAATGAATGATTTAAATAAATAAGATTATAAAGATTAAAACAATATCCAAAACCTATAAAATTATTATTGGATAATTTTATTTCGAAAATGAGTCATCTTATATTATACTTTAATGAGTTTTGGACCTTTATAAACCGAAAATCATTATATAATAAAATAATATTTTCAAGCTTTCCTAAAGAGCCCCTCCTCCCGCTTATAAAAAGCCCTCATTTCTAACCCATTCCACACACTTCTAAATCCCCTTGGATCATCCAACCTCTGCCCAATTAAGCTACCTAAATCCCTCTCCTCCTCCTATAAGCCTTCCCCTAGGTATAAGGCAATTCAATTAAACCTTTTGGTTCAAACCAAAGGGAGATACCCGATTTAAAGGTAACCTCTTCTCTTAAGTTCTTTTATTTTATTTTACTTCTCCAACCCCATAAACTCTTTTTATTACTTCATTTTATAACAAAACCAGTATAATAAATATACTAGGTTGTTTTTATGAGAATTATTTGAACTACACTTACACACACCTCCATCTAATGGGTAAAGAACATACTGTTTCTATGGATGGCAAACTATTGCCTCACGAAACGATGATTGTTCAATATTCTCCTACCACCTCTCATGGTGGCCATTATAATGGTACCATATTTATATATGATATATATTATGTTTATTGTTTCACTATTCATTTGTAATTTTTATTTACAAACATACCTTTATGCTTTCTAATATGTGTAAATACGATAATTTCATTTAAGGAAGTGCGGACTACCGCCCCCTCAAAGTGATATGACTTGTTCATGCCATATGTGGAACATATAAAGGATTAAGTTAATGAAATTATATATGATATTATATTTTAATTATAATATACATATGTATCATTATGTTCTTATTCCATTAAATATGAAATAGAAATGAAAGTAGCGTTCATGCATACGTACGGCTTATCGTCTCCATGAACGGTGCATTTCATTTCTTATCTCCAAATGTGATTACTATTATAAATACATATATATACTGGATATATATGATATATATGATATCTAAATCATGAATATAATTCTGGATATAATTTAATTTTTACCACATGGAAAATTTATAATTATAACAAGTTCATTTTTAACTCAAGTTTCGAACATAGAAAAAATGTCCGATATGAACTCAAATAATTAACTAATTGTTATAGAAAGGTAATAATTGATATAAAAGAAATAATAAACTACAAAAAGGTTATTAATAAATTAAAAATTAACTTTAGTTTATTATTCATGAGATTAAAGAACGATCAATTCAAGTCGGACACGAGGTAAGGGGTTTCTTATCTCACTTTTAATTTCGTGAGATTTCCATTGTTCACTACTTATTTATTACATGTGGTGTATTTTGTAATTAAATTTGATATATATTATCATGATTATATTTATAGTCATGGTATTCTTTGATTCATTTTGTGGTTATTATATTTTGGTCTTACGACTCGATTGATTACAATGTGGTAAGGGGTTTCTTATCTCACGTTTAATTTCGTGTTTTTCCCATTGTTCGCCACTTATTTCTTGCATATAGTGTATTGTTTACTGCCATTTGATATATATTATCATGATTATCTTTAAATTCATGGTATTTTGTGATTCATTTGGTGGTTATTAACTTTTGGTTGTACGACTATATTGATTACAATGTGGTAAGGGGTTTTCATCTCACTTCTTATTCCCATGAGATTCATGCTATATTTTACACTATTTCCTTTTGTGTGGTGGATGTACTTCCCATGATTGTATTATTTTTATAATATAATTTAATTTATGGGTATTTACATCTTCATTTAATTATCCTTCTTTCATTGGGTTTATGTTTCGTATGTTACCAAATCGGTAAGGAAACTTTTCACCCTCCTCTTTTTAAAAAAACTTCTTTTTGTTATGTCTTTTAATTTACATCTTATTATGTTGGGATATGTTATTATATATCCTTATTTCTATAAATTTTATGTCCAAGTGAAGAGATACCCTTTTCTCTCTCATCAACTCATTTTATGAATTTTAAAGTGATGACGTTAGGCTGTCGAATTTCTGTAAGGGAACTTCTTCACCCAATTTCAATTCTTTGGGTTAAACTTCTACTTCTTGATTTTGTCGTGTTATAAATATGTGTGAATGAACAATGATAGTTTCAAACTTAATATCCACTTATATTTAGTGTATTATTATTTTTCACACATAATTATGTAATTGATTTATCCTTAATCTAAGGATACCGTCCTTATAATGGATTTCGTCTCAATTTACATTCCCTTGAGACTTCAGTGTTGTTATGCACCAATTCACTTTTATATGGTTTATATATTATCCTTTGGAATATTATATCATGAATACCTTTACTCTCATGATATTATAAAGTTTTGATTAAATTTTATCCCTCAATTATTTGTATTCAAGCATCTCTCATTTGGTTAAGAACTCCTTAACTAAAATATTGTTTTAAATACTTATTCTTCTAAATATTTATCATTAATGTACATGTTTTAAAAATGGTTTTAAGGAGTTATTTATATGGACATTAATGTTTTCAAATTTTAATTCCTTTAAAATCTTCAAAGTGGTATGGGACACTTTGATTAAGAAATCTCTTTATTAAATGTTTTAAATGGTTTTTGGAAATGGTTTGATAAAGAATTGATTATGTCTATATCTTGAAATGATATGTTATGATTTCAATGTGGAATTGTTATATTTACTTTATGATTGTTTTAATTATTATGAATATGTTATAGTTCTCATGCATTTTTTACGTATACGGTTGGTTCCGTGATAAACCTAGGGTGGTTGAGCCCAAGATAGCTCTCCAATGCATTGGGTAACGTGATGAAGGTAAACATTAGTGTTTCTCCTAAGAGATTTAGGGAATATACTATGATAGGTATTCCAACATAACTCCCTATGTAGCTGTGATAGCTACAATGTAACTATATTATGTATGCTATAAGTTACCTTTATGATTTATGATTTCTATGTGTTATTCATAAATCTTATGATTTCATGAGTTATGTTATGATTGAAAAGTATGGTTTCATTGATATGTATTTATTGATGAGTTAATGTTTACTTTCCTTATTTTATAACCCTTACTGAGATTTTTATGCTCATCCTTTGTTTTTTAAATGTTTTCCACATGACTAAAATATGAATAGGGTCAAGTATGGGATCAAGGAAAAGTCATGTTGTCTAAAACTTTGAACTAGGGATGTTTATTTTTAAGATTTTTTATTCTATGAAAAAAATGGATACTGAGTAGTAGTGTCTACATTTAATTTTCAAGTTGATATGTAATAATTATGGCCTAATTATCTAAAACTCTAAACCTGAAAATATTCTCAATTGTGAATTATTCATTTAATTCAAGATTATGTAATGTTTTAAGGTTGGGTCCTTATATCATCTCATTCCTTTTTTCTTGAATTCTACAAATTTTCTCATTTCACAAGATATGAGATTATTATGAAGATCATAAAATGATAGATCTTCTCTATCTTCTAGTGATGAAATATTTTGGTTGAATCTATTTGGGAAATTTATCATTATCTTTCTCACAATAGTAGAATCATCTATATTCTCTCTAAAACCTCTCATATTGCTAACAATCTAAAATACTCTTGAAAATCAATGATCAATATATTTATCACTAGACAATTTGAAATCCTCTGGCATGATTATCCAAATGTGAGACTTTTATTCATTGATATTAATATTTTTTTCATAACTACATAATAGTTTTTCCTTGATCACTTTAGTAGTTTTGAGACCCATCACTATAATGTTTAATTTTTCTGATAAAGTCATAAAAATTTCATTTCGAACCTTTTCATCAACATCCAAATTTCTCTAATTAGCTTGACTCATACAAAATCCTTATTTGTAGGTGTAACACCCACTATGTCTTCATCTCTCACTTCCAATATAATAGGTAGAATGTATGGAAGAATCATATTCCTATAATGGTGGTACTTCTTGCGACCAAAAGTTGTAATTCCACGACTGTTCATTGAATTTATATTTTCTATTTCTCAAGCTGTTTTCTAGATCTAAAGAGGGTAAATTATGATATTATACCAATTATAGTTTCCAATAATTTTTTCTGAAATACTGAGAGGGGGTGAATTAGTGGTACATATTTTTAAAAATTCATTCACTTTTGATTCGACATTTGTGACAAATTCATGTCATGATCCCTCAATATTAACACCCAACCACAACCTGTATGTAGTAATAAGTTAGAAATAATAACACCCATGGATATATGAGGTTTGGAACAGAGACTAAATCCTTGTCGTGTCAGTTAGACTCCCCAACATAAATTCTCCACTATATCAGAATATTATAACAACTAACACTAGTTTATACCCCCTATTACAAATGAGTTATACCCCTAGTTTTGATCATCAATATACTATTGGTCAGACCCTCCAACAACACCTTATTCACAGTGATTAGTTAAACCCTGATTCACAATCATTAGAAACTATTTAGGCCCCTCACACTAGTTACAACATTCAACTCAGATAGCTTATTCCACTATAGAAAGATCAATTGAAGATCCTCATCCACATCCTTGTTGGATCGAACTGGATCATGTAAAAACTCAAGTACCATTTCAATAATGCTATAATTTCTCAAATAATATCTGATCACTATATATAATCCTATTTCATCATGAAACACTACTTGTGGAAGAATTATTTGTTTTATTGATGAACCGACATCACTAAACACTGAAAACCCAGATACAAAAAATCATCTAAAGTAATACTCCGACATCAGTCTTAAATATCACTGCACCCAATTTGTGAAATTTATTTTTCATGTAAACTTCTCTTTAGAAATCATGCATGCTTAATAAATTTCATGTAATTCTCATTTTATTCATGCATTTATTCATATATATGATTATTTCCTTAGGTATTATAACAAGGATATTATACTATCTTAATGCATGAAAAACACACACTACCTATTCAATATTATATAATTTACACTCAAAAACATTATTCAAATGATAACACTCACTATAAAATTTTAATATTCACAACAGTGTATGATATATACATCCATAGAACATACTCACACTACCTATATGTGTACTGAATGGTTAGTTTTCATGATCACGGGGTTTTTACAAAACAAAATACTTCACATATATTCCACTTTGTATGAATGATATATTAATGAATGAATATCATTCACTAATTTTTTAACTAGTTCAACTCAATAATATATCTTCACAATTATAATATACCATGCGACAATCTTTTATTTATTGTCTCCCTGTGTGAACATGAATTAGTGTAGCTTCTCATTTATAGAAGTCTCATTGTGAAATCACACAAACAACACATATCTCCTTCACTATTTCTTGACTAACCACATGTGAACCCACTATATCATTGTGAATCTCAAATAATAAACCAAAATTCCTCCACATGAATAACCCTTCATGAAGAGAGATCATTTCATGTATGATTCTCATACATATCACATAAGTGCTTAAGAAGGAATACTTCCTCTACATCATTTATTAGTTAATTTCATTTCTATTTATCCTTAGAAAAATAGGTTATAGGAAAGCCAAACTATCTTCATGCGATAGCGTATGTTGTTGTCCAACTTGAATTTATGGAACTTCCTCCACAAATTTAGAGTGAATGTACTACTTAGTTTTTCTATCAACATTCTAAAATTTTCTCTATGAAGTGTTCTTGGTTATTAGATGTAATAAAATATTAACCATTAATTGGTCTTATCTCATGTATTTATAGAGAACTATTCTCTATGTAATTTATCTGAATATGATAGAGATACACACATTTCATCACCTTATACAACACTACCTCACATTAAACATATCATTATAAGAAAATTATATGCACTATATAAAATTAATTTGATCTTAATTTTATCCTAAAAATAGATTTTCATGAGATTTATATCATATTAGAATAAAAAGAAATATGAAATTTTGATTAGAAGTTGTAGTTGGACCTTTTGACAAAGTTTCATAGAGGAGGACTAGTGAACTATACCTTTCGGAAGAGCTCATGGGAGAAGATAACATGAATTGATGATCAAACAAAACATATTAATTAGATAGATTGACTAATATTCTTTCTATGTCTTTTTATGTAGATAAATACTAACCCTTGTATAGTTATCCGACATCCAAATGTATGTATGTTAAGCACATAGTTTTATAACAAGATGCAAACTAGATTGGCTAAAAATGGATATTGGTCCAGCTTACATATCATATTGGAACCCCTATTCCAGAACACTCCTCTTCCAGTGTTCCTCCCAGCATGGTGTCTTAGCGCTACTAAATCTGCTATGTGTAGTTTCACATTGCACAATCTCTTCCACCATGTTGGCCTTGCTAAGGTAGCACTTTCCCACCTTAGTAGTGGTGTGAGTTCTTCATGCTGGCTTGAATGTCTTGGAAATTTTTGATATACAGTTCTTTAAAAGTGTTTTCAAAATGGAAAAAATCCAATTTCATTTAATGATCTCCTTTAATGAAAAATATTCTACTTCTTAAATCATTTAATGATAAAATATCTATAATCATCAATATATGATTTATCTCCACTTTTCCTCATATAATCTCTTGTTGAGATCAATGTGTAATTCTCAAAAAAAACTAAAACATGACTTCAAATGTAAGACCTAATATATAATCATCACAATTAAAACCTAAAAAAATATTGATCTCTTCCCCCAAACACTTATTGGCAACAAAATCAATTCACTAGACAATTAAAATACAACATGAAACACTGAGAATAAATAAACCATGGAATATTATTATTGAAATGTTTATGTTATGACCAAGTAAATAAAATGATATTAATAAATAATATTAATAAAATAATGAAATATATAAAAAGGAATACATATTAAAAATGTATTTATTAATGCTAGGGAAATAAGCACTCATTTTATGCAAAAAGTCATTTACCATTTAAAAATGTATATAAGTAAAAAATGGGTTATATTGGTTATTATGATGGAATTTTATAATTAATTTCTTGAAATTTTAAAAAATTATTAAATTATATTGATATTATTTTTTTAATTTAGCATGTCAAAATTAGATTATAGTGAAATTTTGGTATTTCTATGGAAAGATTATTTTTTCAGTGTATAGTGAAATATACTGATTTTTAGAAAACTAACAAGTATTTACATTAAATAGATTAATTTAAATTTCATATTTTATATTATTTAGTCAAAAATTATCCTTTATTTATTAATAGTCTAATAAATTACATGGAAATTTTTATTTTACCAATTTTTTGTATATGTTCACTTATGTGATAAAAAACATTTTTTTTCTAAAAAATGTTTTTTATTTGAATTTTTCATTTTAATATTAAATTAACTTCATCCACATATACAAATATAATCAAGAAAATAGATTCCTTATTTTGATTCACTTGGAAAAAAAATTTAATGTTTTTCTTTTATTTCTTCCTGCTATGAATTGCAATCATAATAAATTTTAGACACCTTAGTAAGGTAAAATTAGGTAATAAAAGATAAAAATTATATGAAATGGTCTAAAATAAATTCTGAAACATTAATTTAATCTATTTTATGTGTGGTTTTTGGTAATCATCACTTGTGATTTGAAATATAGGGTAATTTAATGTAATTTTTCTTAAAAACTGACATATTTTTTAAGTAAATTTAAAGACAAAAATTTCACCCTCTTTCTTTTAATATATATAATAGTTTTGTGACCTAGAGAAAAAAAGTAATCTATTTAGTTATAAATGGATATTTTTATAATAAAATATTTTTATCATAGTAATTTATTTTTAATTTTTAATGATGAAATAATTACATTAAATGCATATAAAACACCACATCAGTGCTTATGCGAGCAGTATAAAAATGAATTAAATTATTTAAAAAACACTAAATTCATTTTTTTTTGTTTAGTTATTTTATTCCATTAATTTAATAGAAATATATAACATATTATGGTCATAGGAAATATTAATATTCTAATTCCATTACTACCATATTGTTTTCAAAGTCAAATTAAAATGAATAGATTCATGTATGACCTTAATTATATTTTTTATTAAGTAATATTTTATTAAATTATTTTAAAATAATTAATGTATATCAGAGGAAAATTAATATTTTTAATTTTCTAAAACTCCATCCAATAGCTATTTATGAACCAATTTTCAACATATATGTAAAATAATAACACTTTAATAATGAAAACATCATTACCACAGTTTGGGGTAAAATTGGTTAATTAAGGTGTTAAATCAAAATATATAATTTAAAATAATATCTAAACCTATATATAATTTTATTAGATGATTGTAGGAATACCAAATCCACTTTATCTTTGAATTAATGTCATATTGAACCATTTTATATGAGGTAGGAATATATTATATTACAATATTTCCTATATTTCCAAAAATTACATTAAGGGGATTTTATAAGAATGAAATTTTGTTAAAAGATTTAAAAGTGATAAAAACACTATCATGCGCCTTGTTGATGAGACTTGGGTTACAACATCAAAAATAGTCCATTTATGACTCTATGTCCTTTTATAGTATCTTTGTTGACCCCAAAAAAGTAAGAACATTGATATCATTGTAATTACAAAAAGGGTTAATGAGGGTTAAATCAAATTGATATGGGAAAAAATAATCTAAAAATGTCCACATATTATTGGATCAATGGAATTTGTAAACAAATAATCTTCTATTTGAATTATAATAATATAGTTTTATTTTATCCTATTATTCAATATATATACATATATATTAATTTTATACTTTAGGAAATTCTATGAATTTCTCTACCCTATCTTATAAAAGGGAGCCATTATCCTCTGGTCTCGACACATCAATATCCATTTATTTATTCCATTTATTACCAAAATACCTTCTTAATACCCATCCCCAATTTAATTATTTCTTAATCTGGATAGAATACTAAATTTAGATGTGTTAAGTTGAAAAAGGATGTTTTCTGATAAAGACGTATAGATTATAACCTAATAATATTGATTTATTTATTATTTAACCTACACTAAATACCATTAAACATGATAAAATAATAATTCTAGTATATTAAATTTATATATATGGTTTTATATTAAAGTTATAACCTATATCAATATCATATTCAATAAAATAGTAAACATAACTGTCGTTTTTTTGTACGAATGAGAACCGCCTTGCAAATAGATGTAATTAATTTTCTTTCACCGCCTATCACATTTATTAATAATGAAGGATTTAATAAATATATATGATGTTGATGAAAAAATATTAATTATGGAATGCTAATATATATTCTCTTTTCTTAAATCTCCATACACTGAAAAATTATACCATTATTTGTTTGTACGTGTAGATTACCACCTCCACAAAGTGATGTGTTTATTTTTTCAAATCCACATAACATGAATACTATATGTAAGTTTCTTTAAAGAAATTATATTTTATATATGAAATAATAATAATTTTTAATTGATAAAATAATACATATATTATTTCAATTTTGATAATTGAAAAATGAAAACAATACTCTTGCGTACATATGGGTTACTATATCCATTATTTTAATATAGTGCATTTTTCATAACCATCATTATTATTTGGTTTTAAATTTGTAACTAATGTATAAAAATGATCATTTATCCATTTTTTCAGCATATGTTTAAAAAATTAATACGTTGTCCATGGTTAATAGACCGATGATATTTTGAAACTATGAATCGAACATCATCAAAAGACCTGAAATTGACATAATCGATTAAATAATTAAATATATAATTAAATAAATGAAATAAATTGTATGAGAAAAATTGATTAATCCTATATAAGGTTATTATTAAATCCTACAATTGATATATATTTTTATAATGGTGTTAAAGGATATACATTAAATTCTTGGACTTATGGTAAGATATTTTGTCTCAATTTCCATTCATTGAGGCATATTTTAATATTATTCACCTAAATTCTTTTATATGGTATATATAATTCAATTATTAATTTTTATATCTGGTAACATCTGATATTTATCATATTTTATGTTATAATTCAAACTTCTTCATTTAATGGTATTTTCCCTAAAATTTATGAAGTTGAAAAGGATTTCTTAACTCAATTTCCTTTAAATGGGTTAAATAATTATTAATAGATTATATTACGTAAATAGTATGCATGAAATGTACATTGTTTAATTTATGTTGTATTTCCACTTGTTTTTTTGGAATTAAATTTTTTACACATAACTTACCAATTGATTAATTCTCAAATCAGTGATATGATCTTTATAAAGGTTATTCGTCTAAAATTCTCCCTATTTGGGACCTATTTAATTTATTTACCCAATCTTTATTTGGGATTTTTTATACTTACCCACTAACTTATTATATCATAAATATAATTATTTCTATGATATTAAAAGGTTCATTTATTTTTATTACTTAATGGAGGATAAAACATAAAAGATTCCAATGTGGTAAGGGTTTATATATCAATACCATTTTAATTGGGATTTCTTTTTATTAAATTCAAAGAGGATATTATTTAATAATTATTATACAAACCCATTTAATATTTATTTCCCTATAAATATTTCATTATTTTTTATTTTTATGTACATTTTCTCTCTCATGGATATTTAAATAGTTCATAAAATGTTTTAATGAAAATACAAACTTATTTGTCCTCTTTCACTAAAAAATCTATTTTCTTCTATTTCCATGTTTTATATAATGTTTTAAATTTTATCTAATGTTATAATATTAATCTTTAAATTAATTTTTACCCATATTTTAAATTTCATATTTTTTTTAAAAAAATCTTCTTGTTTTCGAAACAAGGTGTTTTTTGCTAAATTTTAGAACTGAATCCACATTTTAACAATTATGAAATGAATTGAATTTCCCTCTATTATGACCACTCAATATTTTTTATATTACATTAAATTTTCTTTTTATTATTTTAAATTAATTATTTTCCAAATATTATGGATATTTTAATATTTTAGGAGTCATTTTAAATTAGGAAAGTGTATTTTCCTCCAGAATGTTTTTAATGATAATTTTTTGTTATTTTTGTTAGTGAATATACTCATGATTTTCTATGATGTGATGGGAATATGTTTTAAGGATTCCATTTTTATAACATCTATGTATGGATTATGAGTATTTCAAATATATTTCTAATTTAGTTAAATCTCTTCCATGTATTAATTATATATTGAATGGAATAATATTTTATGTGAGTTTTGTAATGAAATGTTTTCTCTATGTATGTTATTCATGTTATGGTTTTTTGATATTTTTAATTATGAAATGTGGTTCCATTATAAACCAAGGAATAGTGGTTCCATTTTCAAACCAAGGACGTTTGGTTATGTTATAAACCATTGACTGGTCAATCCATTACAACCATATAATTCATTGGGTAAATGGATGAATTTTACCAGTTATATTTTTCACTTAATATATTATTTGAATTTACTAGGTAGTTTATTAAATTTATAAGAGATATTTTATGTTTGATTTGAATATTTTATCCCATGTTACAAATTCATTTTCCCTATTCTTATATAATGTTCCAATAGATTCTTTTAATATAGATTTTTTTCACATAGGTAATGATTGTTGACTTATATTACACATGTATTATGATACTTATTTATTTTATGTATCATGTTTTATGATCCATATTTTTATAAGGATAAATTATCATAGGTTTTTTCCATACACATTGATTAGGTAATTAGACCCCTATTATCATATTATTATCATAGAATACATTCAATTATTAATGATTATAGTTTCTATTACTATGTATTTTATCTCTCTGTTATTATGTTTATGTTTCCCTATGATATGAAGAATGGTTTTTAGTATGTTATTCAAAATAAGGTTACTATATGTGAATAAATTAGTGGGATAGGGCTTATATTTTTATAATCCAATTTTTTGTCTATACAAATTGTTATGTTAGTGTGAGTCCTAATGTAAGGACCCAACCTTAAACATAACTTATTACAGTGTCTTTTAACTAAAATTCTCATTCAAAGATATTTTTAGTTTAGTGTTTTATATAATTAGAAAAAAAATCTATAAAAGTATAACCACACATTACATGTGGATACTTATACACAGTATCCATTTTTCAACAAAGGAAACCCTTTTAAAATAAAACATGACTTTGTTTCAATACACATCTTCAATTCTTTCATCTTGAAATACTCATTTTCTATTCCAATATTAAGACCACTAAAAAACATTTTAAAAGAGGGAATGAGCATAAAAATCTCTGTAAGGGGTATAAAATAAGGAAATAAACTATTAGCCTATGAATATTTTAATCTCATGAAAAAAATTTCACAAAATCATACTTTTCACCCATAAAACATAAAATATTTACCTTATATCATGAAATCAAAATATTCCTATAGAACTCTTAGAAATCATAAATCGTAAAGGTAACTTGTGGAATCCATATCATTCTTACATTGTATATTTCATGGAAACATAGGGAGTATCCTTCTCGATAACATTTGGAATACCCATCACAGTATATTCCCTAAATATCTTAAGAGAATCCCAACCAGTTAACTCCATCTCATTACCCAACGCATTGGATAGCTATAAATGGATCACCCTCCCTTATGTTTTCATATAACCACCTATATACATAATCAACTCCCATTAATCATAACATAATCATAACATATAAAACAAGTATAAATGAAAAATAACATTTCCACTTTGAAATCACATTTCTTCATTACAAGTCGTGCACTAAAAAAATGAAAAAACCTTATTTTGAAATAAAATGGAAAATATATAAAGTAAAAATAAATACAGTATAGTTATAGTAAAGAGATAAATTACATTAATGGCGTATATTTAAATATAACATTCCATGTTATTGAAATAATCAATCCAGTTTTAAAAAAACTTAATACATTTAAATGTATATTTTTGAATCAAAGTGTCTCATACCACTATGAAACTTTTAAAAGAAATAAAATTTTAAAAAATTAAATTACATATAAATAAATCCTCAAAATCTTTTCAAAAAAAGGTACATTGATGTGAAATAATTATAAGAATAAATTTTTATAAAATTGAAACATATGTTTTAGTTAAAGAGTGCCTTACCACTTGAGAAACACGTGAATAAAAATAATTAAAGAATAAAATTAAAATAAAACATTAAATATAATGATAAAATATTAATTCAGGATATAAAATGTCCAAATTGTTGTATATACACCTTATTAGATAATAAAAGTTCATTACATCAAGATATGCCTCAATGAAAGGAGATTGAGATGAATTCCATTAACTTAAGTCTGACTCATCATGTAGAATCATTATTTTCATAAATAGTAAATATTGGTTAATTTATAATTTATTTAAAACCTTTTTCATGTTTATTATTCCCTTTATATCACTTATTACATTCATATAACAATTAATTAATTATTTAAACTCGTGTAGGATGTTTTTTCAATATTCAGTACTATAGTTCAAGATTACATTGGTATGATGTCAATAGTCCATGTGGTCATAATTACTTAATATCTAGAGTAATATTCATGAAATAATAATGAATTTTTCAAATCAAATATACTTTTAAATTAAACCATTTAGTTATGGTTGGAAATGATCAATATTATAATCATGGAGACGGTAGGTCGTTCGTACGAATGAGTAACATTTCCATTTTTCATTTATCATTATGGAAATAAGGTAATTATTATTTTATATTTCTAGAATGATAATAATATTATTAAAATAATAATAATAATTTAAATATAATAATACATATCATACATGTGATGTGGTGATTAAAAACGATTCACATTGATTTGTGGAGGTGATATTTTACACGTACGCACGAACAACGTTATGATTTTTATGTTCCTAGAATGTATCAAAATAATTGATATATTATTATCTTATAATTATAAATATGAAAATATTATATGAATATTAATTCTATCTTTATTATCAGTCTTGAGAGATGTTAATGAAAACTGAACTATATCAGTTCGCAAGGCGGTACTCCGCTATGCACACGAACAAAAAGTTCATTTCCCATATGTTGAAATTAGAGATGGATTTAGGGGATGATATTGACATAATAACATCATAGTATATTGAGGATATTGGAGTTATTATTTAATATTTTTTATGAATATTTTATGTAAGTGGATGAAGAAATTATATAGAAACAATTAAACAAAAAATGTGACATTTTCTTCGGATGATCGCATTTGATTAACACGTTAACACCTCTAAAGAGGGTGTTATGCCAAAAATAAGGATTCAATAATTTTATTTAGGGATTCTATAAAGTTTTTTGGGTAGATCTTGGCCAAATAAAATGGTTTTTGAATTGTTGGTAATAGAGATGAATGGGTTCCCTTTTATAGGAGAGGGGATAGGAACTCCTGGAATTACCAAATGTATTAAATTAATATAAATTCATTTTCTAATAAAAATGGGTCGAAGTTGATTTATTTAGAATATAGGATGTGTATGGGTATAAATATAATCATAAATTTAAATTTAGACAAGTTTTAATACTTATCTAATCCTTATCGTTTTTAACTCCATAGAACTCTTACCGTTTTATCAAGTAATTTACACTTTCAGAGTTAAAATAATTACCATAACATGAAAAACGACTAATGAACGAGTAATAAATGAAATTTGTAGAAATATTCTAACTATTTGGATGAAGCTTTAATTTATAGATATTTTATATCTTTTGATTAAATATTTTATATTTTATCATAAGAATTATGTCAGTTTAGACACTATTAATTACTTCACTTTTTTAGAAGATCATGAAACATAATTCCTTAGAAAACTACTTTAACAAGTATATATCACGTCAAATTAATCCAGTATATTCTTTGATGGAATCAAATAGTTAAAATTAAATTTATTTAAATATTATTTATATCATTTATTTGTTTATTCCTTAAATAAATCTTTCACTTCATCGTCATTGTGTCATAATTAAATTTAATTATTTAATTTCAAGAAATAATAAATAAATTATCATAATGTAGATAAAAATTTTATCTTTCAAGTTACTATTTATAATATACTTTATATTCTATGTAACCCTATATTAAAAATTATTTACTTATTATGAGTGTGACTTTTTTAATATATCTATAAATTAGATATAATAAATATCATATTCTTACCCAAATAGTTTAAAAGGTTATAATTTTTCCTAAAGGGGTATTTTGGGTAGAAACCCACTCCTAAAATGAAATTAGGAAAATTTTTAGTGATATTTTATATTATTATTATATTATTTTTATCTTTAATTACCTGATTTACCTTTAAACGTGGTAAATAAAATAATAAAGTTTCTATTCATGAAAAATTATTTTGATCATATTAGATCAAAATTTTCATACTGATTACAACCATATATGTTTTTTTAATGAATTCAATTCAGTTATGTGGCTAAATTAATTTTAACACTAATCTCACAGGTGTGGGGAGAAGGCATGAAAAAGTGACGTGAAAATTTTCAATAAATTTTTATATCTAATTTCACTGTGAAATTGATTATAATTAAAAAATTTGGATTAAATAACAAAAAAATAATCTAATTATACTTTAAAACCAATTGAAAGGATAATATATCAATATAAATATATTATATGAAAATTATATTTGAATTAAAATGTAGTATTTTTCACTATTCATTAAAATATGAAATTTATCATAAAAATACCCAAAAAAATTGCAAAGTAATTTTTTATATCTTCATTTAAGAGGAGTTTGTTTTTTCCAATATAATTTTCAAAAATGAAAAATAATAGATTAAAAATGGGTTCACCATCAAAAGGTGGTAAAAATTCCATTTTTAAAAAATAGTCTTTTTATGCTTAAAATTTAATTTCTTTTTATATCATGTCTAGAAAAAAATATAAGATGAATATTTAACATCATATTGAATTTAAATTTCTTTAATATAATCTAACAATAGTGATTTAAATATTTTATAAACACAACTAGTCACACCTAAATAGTTTTTCATAAAACATGTTGATTATATTCAATTGGTTTTTATTTTCATTTATAATTAATTTTCTAACCAATTAATCATTATATAAACATGTGTAAAACCTTTTTCATTATATAGTTAATAATTTTCATTTACTACATCTTAATGGATAGGTTTTAATGGTAACATTTAAATAATAATATTTAGTTTATTACTTAAACTGGATATAGCGTATTATTTATGATATCGAACAAAGTACTTCTTTTTAAAAACCCGGGATGTTACATTATCCCTCCCCATTTGGAAATTTTATCCTTGAAATTTTGAATTAGGCATTGGTAACTACAAATTGTATTTTAAAAATACCTTTATTGAAATCCCACATCCAAATAGGGTTCAATAAAACTACCACATTAAAAGAATGGGAAATATGATGGTCTCCTGAGATAACTCAAACATGGTTTCCATGTCGGAAAATATGGATATAGAAAAGAAAAATAACCATCATGTTTTGATGTAGAGTAATAGGAAAAATTTCTAAGAGAATGTTAATGATCACAAAACCATAAATTTGTGATGGGTTAAATGTTATTTGATTTCGTAGTGGGAAAAGTAAATGATTTTTTTTGTATTTAGATCCTTTTAATAGGGTTGAGGAAATAATTTACATCTAGGAATAAGATCATAAGGATGTAAACTAACATGGAAATTATAGTTTCATAATTTAATAAATTTCCACTATAAACATGCCTATTTATCCCAATGATGAGTATTTAAGATGATTTTTTCACTCCTGAAGCACTGGAATCAACTTCTTTGGAATCAAAAAATCCAAACAATATTGACTATCTATTTCTCCTATATTTATAAAATAACCAAAACCAATATGGTTAGGGTAAGATAAAATTATTCTCCACATATAATAAACAATTGGATGATGAAAAACTACTTTTAATCTCTAAAATTCATCTGTAATACCAAAATTTCAATATAGACCATTTAGCAAATAATTGTCCTTAAAAGTCCTCAAAATATTCCAAAATATGATTGTATTCCAAAAATCAGAAGGGTTTAATCACATAATCATCCAAGATAAAATTAAAATATTTATTTAAAATTTAATTCAATTACTCTTGAAGTCTCACGCAAAAAAATTAATTGTCCTAATAATCCTCATGATATGCTAACAATTTCGATTAATAAATCAAATCATCATAAGTTAATCATATATTCTTCTAAAATATTATTCAACCTTTACTTCCTAAATAAAATAGCATATTTTTCTTGTTTCCTTGATAATATAAGTTTCCTAAAATAACAAATGTCTTCCAAAATTACATTATTCACTTAATCAACAAATAATTTTCCAATCCCATTGTTATCTATTCGATAAAATATAAGTTCCAAAAATAAACTTAATTTTATTCCATAAACTCATTTAACTAAAAAAATGAAAAATCATTCTAATTAAGGACTTTTTGTATGGCAGTGGTAGGCGATGCACCTTTGTCTCCCTTATTTTATGGGTTCGATTATGTCATCCTTACTAGATGTGATGGGTTGTCGCCATTCATGCGGGTTGTTATTTTTCTAAAAATATAAAACTCTTATAATGTTCTAAAAAATGAGACAAAATCCTTAAAAATAATCATAACATGTCTTAACCTCAAAGGATGTCTTATACCTCTCATTTCAATCCTAACTCATAATTGCCTCAAAAATTAATTTCTCCAAACATACGGTTAATCACCTTAGAATTTTAATACAGAAAGCCTCAAAAGGTGCTTCTATGACAATGAAAATATGATCAACCTTAAAAGTATTAACTCATGATGATATAAAAACCTCTTAAGAAGAAATCTTAATCACCAAAATTAGTATAATACATCCTCTGATACCCACTATAAGGACCTGACATTAATCATAAATTCTTCTAGTGTTTTTGAACTAGAAGTCACATTTGGGGATCTTTTCAGTTTAGGGTTTTCTAGAATTAAGAAAAACTATTACAAAGTATAACCATACATTACATGTGGACACTTATACTGATTATGGATTTTACCACTAAAAAAAATCCTTTTAGAATAAAACATTACTTCATTTTTAGATACATCTTCAATTCATTCATCATATCATCATCATTTTCCATGCCAATATTAAGACATGTGAATTTTATTTTAAATCATGGGA
The DNA here is from genome assembly GCA_963277665.1 of Viscum album. Lineage (NCBI taxonomy): Eukaryota > Viridiplantae > Streptophyta > Magnoliopsida > Santalales > Viscaceae > Viscum > Viscum album. The sequence goes on from OY728122.1 coordinate 2,046,248,270, forward strand.
TGAGAATAAAAACCTCATTAAGGGGGGAAATGAACGAGTTAAATAATTAGTCTAGTAATATTTTATGCTCATGAAAACATTTTAACAAAATAATTTTTTTCACCCATAAAACATAAACTCTTTTTATTAACTCATGAAATCATAGGATTCCTATAAAACTCATAGAAATAATAAATCATAAAGATAACTTGTAGAAACCATATCATTATTATATTTTATCTTTCATGAATACATGTGGAGTAACATTCATGAACACATTTGGAATACTCATCATAGTATATACCCTAAATATATTAGGAGAAACTGAACTAGTTAAATTTTTCTCATTACCCAATAAATTGGAGAGTTATCATAGGCTCATATACCATTGGTTAATCACAGAACCACCAGTATAAATAATCAATTCCTAGGAACCATAACATAATCATAACATATAAAACAATCATAAAGGAAAAATAACATTTCCACTCTGAAATCATGTTTCATCATTACAACATGTACACTAATAAATAAAAACACATCATTTTAAAATAAATTAGTCAAATTGTAAAGTATAAAATAAATTAAATATTTATAAATTAATGTGATAAGTTTAATTAATAGTGTATATTTTAAAAAATATTCCATGTTATTGAAATAATTATTCCATTTTTAAAACATAATTAAAACATTGAAAATCAATATTTTTTTTATCAAAATGTCCCATACCACTTTAAAACATTTGAAAGGAATTAAATTTTAATAAATTCAATTACATAAAAATAAATCCTTAAAATAATTTTTAAAATATGGACATTAATGAGAAATATTTTGAATAATAAATCATTAAAAAAATTAAAAATGATGTTTTAGTTAAACAGTACCTTACCACCTAAGAAACACTTGAATAAAAATAATTAATTTATAACATTTTAAAAAAATCATGATAATATATTAATTCATTTTGTAACATTTTAAAAGAGTTTTATATACACTTTATAGGATAATAAATGTGCATAACCTCAAGATCTGCCTCAATGAAAGGATATTGAGATGAAGTCCCTTACCTTAAGTTTGATTAGTCACATTAAATCATTATTTTCTTGATTAATAAACATAGGTTAATTTATACTTTATTAATAACATTTTTCATTTTATTATTCCCTTTATATCACTTATTTCAATGTTATGACAATTAATTAATTATTTAAACTCATGTTAGAAATTTTATCATTATTCGGTACTTCAGTTCAAGATGAATTTGGTATAATGTCAATATTCCATGTGGTAATAAGTCTATCATCTCCATAATAACATTAATGACATAATAATCAATTTAACATATAAAATATAATTTTAATTCAAACCATTTATTTATGGTTAAAAAATGAACAGTGTTATAATCATGGAGACGATAGGTCGTATATACACATGGGTAACATTCCCATTTTTGACTGATCATTATGGAAATAAGGTAATTATTATTTTATATTTCCAAAGTTATAATATTTTTATTAACAACATAATAATAATTTAAATATAATTATATATATCATAGAAGTGATGTGGTGAATAAAAATTATTCACATCGATTCATGGAGGTTAGATTTCATAGGTACACACGAACGATCTTATGATTTTTATGTGCATGTAATGTAAGAAAATAATTGATATATAATTCTATTATATGGATAAATATTCCATTAACACAATACTTTAACATTAATTCCATTTTTATTATCATTCTTGATAGACAGTAATGAAAAAAAACTATATCGGTTCGTAAGGCGGTAATCAGCCGTACACACGAACGAAAAGTTCATTTCTAGTTTGATGAAATTGGAGATCAATTTACACAATGATGTTAGCATAAAAAATTCTTCTCATATTGAATATATTGGATTAATTATTTAATAATGGTTGAATAATATTGTAAGGACATGGAAGAAGAATAAAAATACAAACACTTAAATAAAAATGTTACCTTTCCTTCAAACGATCACCTTTGATTAACACGTTAACACCTCTAAGGAGGTTATTATTCTTAAAATAAGGCTCCAAGATTGTAGGGAGGGATTCTAGGACTATGTTTTGTAGATATTTTCCAAGACAAACGGTTTCTGAAGTGCGAGTAATAGAAATGAATGAGTTCACTCTTATAGGATAGGGGAGGTCCACTCTTGGAATTATTGATAGTATTATATTAATATAAATTAATGTTTTAATCCAAATGGTTCAAAGTTGATTTATTTAGAATATAGTATGTGTATGGGTCAAAATATAATCATATAATTAAAATTAGACAATTTTTAATATTTTTTTAATCCTAATATATTTGTTTTAATTTATTTTAACTCTTACAGTTTTATCAAGTTATTTACAATTTGGGAGTTAAATAATTACCATAACATTCCAAAAGACCAATGAATGAGTAATAAATGAAATTTTTTAAAAATATCTCAAAATATTTTCTAAATCTTGGATTTTTTAAAATTTTATATCATTTAATTAAATATTAAATATTTTTATATATGAATTATATAAATTTTGACACTACTCATTACTTAAATTTTTTAGAAAATCATGAAAACATAATTCCTTCTAAAAAATTACTTAAAATATTCTATAACAGGTAAAATTATTCCAATAAATTCTCTTATTACATCAAATATTTAAAATTATATTTATTTTAATATTATTAATATCATTTATTTGATTATTACTTTAATAAATCTATCATTGCACCATCATTGTGTCATCAATAAATTTAATTATTTAATTTCCAAAAAGTATAAATAAATTATCATAATGTAGATATATATTTTCTCCTTCAAATGACTATTTGTAGTCTAATTTTTCTTTTATATAACCATATATTAAAAATTATTTATTTATTATGAGTTTGACATTTTAACATATCTATAAATAAAACATAATAAAAGTATTATTCTTAACCAAATGGTTTAAAAAGGTTAAAAATTTTCCCTGAGGTTTATTTTGGTCAATACCCATAATACAATGCAATTAGGACAAGTGGTTGTGAAATTTTATATTATTATAATTTTATTTTTATATTTAATTATAAGATTTGCCTTTAACCGTGGTAAATAATATAATAAAGTAAATAATAAAAAAATTAAGCTCATCCTATTTGATCAAAAAAATTATACTAATTAATACCATGTATGTCTATTTTCTTGAAATTCAATTCACAAAAAATGGTTTTGTTTTAAACAAAAAATGGTTTTGTTTTAACATTATTTTAATGGAGTTAAGGATATAATTTACTAAATAGACTAATATCATAAGGATTTATACTTACTTTGAAATTATAATTTCATCCTTTTTAAAATTTACACCATAAACACATCTCTTTATCCAAAAGATGAGTATTTATGATGAATTTTTCATGCATGAAGTAGTCAAATTAACTTATATAGAATCAAAAAATCTAAAAAGTGTAACTATCTATTTCTTATATCTTTATAAATTAACCAAAACCAATATGTGTTGGATATGAAAAAATAAATCTCCAAAAAGAATAAACCATTGGATGATTAAAGACTACATTTAATCTCCAAAATTGATCTTTAATACAAAAATTTCAACATAGACTATTCAAAAAATAACTACCCTTAAAAGTCATTGAAATAATATAAAATAAAATTGTTACCCAAAAAATCAAAAGGATTTAATCACATAATCTTCCAATATAAAATTTAAATATTTATCTCCAAATGAATTCAATTACTCTTTAAGTCTCATGAAAAATTAATTGTCCTAATAATATTAAAAATACGCTAATAGTTTCCCTTAATAAATCAAATCATCATAACTTCATCGTAGATTCTTCAAAAATAAATTTCAACCTTTAAATGACTAATAAAATACCATAGTATTCTATTTTCCTTGATAATATAGGTTTCCCAAAATAGAAAATGCCTTCAAAAATAACATTAACCACTTAATCACCAATTCATTTTTCAATCCCTTGGTTATATATTCAATAACACATAAGTTCCAAAAATCCACATATTATTTTCCCATCACTCATTTAATGAAAAAAATTTACTAATGAGGGACTTCACCTAGGCCATCAGAAGGTGATGCACCGTTTATTCCCTTGGGTTGTGGGTTTAATTTTGGTAGCCTTACCAGATGTGATGGTTTGTCACCATTCATACGAGTTGTCCTTTTTCTAAAACTATAAAACTCTTATAACTTTCCCAAAATGATATAAAATCGAAAAAAATAGCAGAACATGATTTATCCTTAATGGCTATCTTAAATCACTCATTCGAATCCCAACACATAATTACCTCAAAAATTAATGTCTCCAAAAATCTTGTTAATCACCTTAGAATTTCAAAACATTAATCTTTAAAAGGTGTTTCTAATACATTGAACGCAAGATCAACCTGAAAATTAGAAACTAAGTATGATATCCATAACTCTTAAGAAAACATCATAATCTCCAATGTTGTAAAAACCATCCTCTCATAGAAACTATAAGAACTTGACCTTAAACATAACTTATTCTTTTATTTTTGTACTAGAATTCAAATTCAAGGATCTTTTCAGTTTAGAGTTTTAGATAATTAGGAAAAAATATTAAAAATTATAACCATACATTAAATATGGATACTTATACTCAATAACCATTTATTCACCAAAGGAAACCATTTTAAATGAAAACATGATAACTTTTCGACAAAAATATTCAATTATTTCTTCATGACATCTTCATTGTCGATAAAAATATTAACACCTATGAATTTTTTTTAAAACATGGGATATGCATAAAAATATTTGTAAGGTTTATAAAAGAAGGTATGAAATTGTTACTCCATGAGTATTTTAAACTAATGAAAAAAATTCACGAAATCATACTTTTCACCCATTAAACATAAATTCATTATCATACCTCAAGAAATCATATGATTCCCATAAAACTAAAAAATCATAAATGTAATGTTATCTTGGGGCATCCATATCATTATAACATTTTTTCATTTACATATGGTGTAACCTTCATGGTAACATTTAGAATACCCAACAGAGTATTTCCCAAAATCACTTAGAAGAAACCCATCCAGTTAGCTATGTCTCATTACCCAATGAATTGGAGAGCTATTACAGGCTCACCCACCCTAATTTTATCAAAGAACTACCCATATATATAAACAACTCACAATAACCACAATATAATCATAAAAATAATAATCATACAGGAAAATAGCATTTCCTCTCTGAAATCACATTTCATCATTACAAGTCGTGCACACATAAATGAAAAAATAATAATAATTTTAAAATAAATTATTAAACATGTAAATTAAAAAAACAATAATATATAGATACATGAAAGTGATAAATTGCATTAATGGTGTATATTTTTTAATAACATTCCAAGTTATTGAAATAATCTATCGATTTTTAAAACACAATTAAAAATTTAAAAATATTATTTTTGAATCAATGTGTCCCATATTGAAACTTTTGAATGTAATTAAATTTTTAAAAAATTCAATTCCATATAAATATATCCATAAAATAATTTAGAAAACATTGACATTAATGAGAAATATTTAGAATAATAAATCATTAAAACATTTAAATGATGTTTTAATTAAAGAGTATGTTACCACTTGAGAAACACTTGAATAAAAAATAATTAAATAATAACATTAAAAATCATAAAAAATAATTATAATATATTAATTTATTACATAAAGTGTCATAATGGTTTTATATAAACCTTATAGGATAATAAAAACATCAAGATATGCCTCAATGAAAGGAAATTGAGATATAATTCGTTACCTTAAGCCTGGCTAGTGACATGTAATATTTATTTTCCTAAATAATATACTCAGGTTAATTTATACTTTATTGATAACCTTTTTCATGTTTATTATTCCCTTTATATGAGTTATTACAATGTTATGACAATTAATTAATTATTTAAACTCACACCGGATGTTTTATCAATATTTGGTACTTGAGTTCATGGTGACTTTTGTATGATATCAATATTCCATGTGTTCATATTTCCATCATCTATATAATAATATTCATTATATAATAATAAATTTTTTCATATATAATATACTTTTAAATAAAACCATTTATTTATGGTTAAGTAATGAACAATGTTATAATCATTGAGACGGTAGGTCGTACGTACACATTAGTAATGTTTCCATTTTTCATTGATCATTAAAAAATAAGGTACTTATTATTTTATCATTTAATAATGATAATAATATTATTAATATCAAAATAATCAGTTAAATATACTTATATATATCATACAAGTGATTCCATAAATAAAACAAATTCACATCACTTTGTGGAGGTGATAGATTACACGTACACATGAACAACGTATTCATTTATACGTGAATGGAAATTAATAAGGTAATTGATATATTATTCTCTTATAATGATAAATATGTCATGAAAATCATATATAAACATTAATTACATCATTATGATCAGTCATGATAGATGATAATGAAATAAAAATAATATCAGTTCATGAGGCAGTACTCCGTCATACACAAGAACGAAAAGTTCATTTCCCATTTGATGAAATTAGATATGGATTTAGGTTATGATATTATCATAATAACATCTGAGTATGTTTGGGATACTAGAGTTATTATTTAATCATTGTTGAAGAATATTTTGAGGATGTGGAAGAAGAAATACAATAGAAACAGGTAAATGAATAAAATTACATTTCCTTCAGACTAACTCATTTTATTAACCACTTAAAACATATAAGGAGGGTATTATTCCTAAAACAAGGCTTCAATAATGTGGGTAATGATTCTAGGAATGGGTTCCCTTTTATAAGAGAGGGGAGGGGTACTCTAGGAATTATTAGAAGAATAAAATTAATATGAATTCATTTTATAATCCAAATAGAAACAAGTTGATTTATTTCGAAGATAGTACAAGTATGGGTCAAAGTGTAATCATCCAATGAAAATTTTACATGTTTTAATATAGTTCCAATCCTTCTGTTGGTGTTTTAACTCCTTTTAACTCTTACCTTTTTGTCATTTAATTTTAAATTTTAGGGTTAATATAATTACCATGACATGCCAAACGAGCAATGAATGAGTCATTAATGAAATTTTTAGAGATATATCAACTAGTTGTACAAGGTTTGGATTTTTAGAAATTATATATCATTTAATTAAATAATTTATATTTTAACATATGAATTATGTCAATTTTTACAATATCCATTACTTGAATTTTTTTTTAAAAAATCATATAAACTTTTTTCCTTCAAACAATATAATTTAACTCATCTATATCATGTGAATATCATCCAAAAAATATGTTGATGGTATCAAATAGTTGAAATTATATTTATTTTAATATTATTAATATCATTTATTTGGTTCTTCCTCTAATAAATCTATTACTCCATCATCATAGTGTCATTACTAAATTAAATTATTTAATGTTCAAAAATTGTAAATAAATTATCAAGATGTAGATAAAAATTTTATCTTTCAAATGAATATTTATATTAAAATTCATCTTCTATATAACTATATATTAAAATTGATTTACATATTATGAGTATGTAATTTTTAACAAATCATTTAATAAAACATAATAAATGTCATATTCTTACCCAAGTGGGTTAAAATAGTTATAATGTACCCCTAAGGATACTTTTGGTTGAAAACCACTCATATAATAAATTTTGGACTAGTGTTAGTGTAATTTTATATTATTATAATATTATTTTTACCTTTAATTACTTGATTTACCTTTAAGAATGGTAAATAAATTACTAAAGTTAATATTCAACAAAAATTAAGTTGATCATTTTAGATAAAAATTTTCATACCGATTACAACCATGTATGTCCATTTTTTAAAATCAAGTTCAAGGAATTGGCTAAATTATGTTTAAAACGAATCTCACATGTGTGGAGAGAAGGTGGGTAAAAGAGACATTCAAAATTTCAATAAGTTTTTATATATTATTTCAGCAATGGAATCATTTAACCCTGATTTGGAATTAGATTACAAATATGATCGGTCCTTGTTTAAGGACACGATCAAAGCTTTAGATTCTTATAAACCCTCAATCTTGAAGGAAAAGGGTTTATCTTTCACAGAGGCACTTATAGGTTCATCAGATCTAGTGAGGGAGAAATATTTTAGATATTTGAATTTCACAAGACTCGATAATGAAGGTTACTCAGTGGTGGAATATCTGGAAGCCTTGTAACAATGAATTAACCTTTGCAGGTTCTCAATCCTGGGACGTGTCATTTACTCAAAGGGGGATCGACTATGGTCATTCACTGACCTCAAAAACAGGGTGTCCCGCTATTGGGGAAACCGATATTAGAGGTTAATCCCAATCGGGAGAGGTTACTTCCACATCATACTTCACTCTAAGGATGCCATGAACTCGGCTTGGAACTTTGGTAACCTTCAACTCAAATCTGGAATTCACAGGTTATCTGAATGGAATGGAAATTTTAATCCTTTCAACCTCAAGTTGTCCAATTCCCTAATATGGGTTAGATTTCATGGTTTTAATTGGGATTATTAGCACCCAAGGATCCTAAATGACATTTCATCATGCCTTAGTATCCCTATCATATTGGATTATAGGACCTTGAATGGTGAGTTGGGTTTCTATGCTCGAATGCTAGTGGATGTTAACTTGAAAAGAAAACGGCCAATCGGTATTTCATTTCAAGAAAATGGTAACATGTCAAAAGTCAAAGTGGAGTATGAAAACATTCCTCCTTTTTGTGATGTTTGTAGGATAGTGGGACATTCTATTTCTAACTGTATGGTTCTTCGGAAGAAGGTCAATGGTGATTCTAAGTCCTCAGATTGGAATGCGGTCAATTAGAATATAAAGAAGAAGAATGTTATGGTCAAAAAAAGGATCCATTAATAAAAATAATGATCTACCCATAAAAATCTAGCCTAATTCATCTGCTCTTATCCTGCCTCAATTTGGGTCCTCCTTAACATTGAAGCACTGATGGGCTGACTTAGTGGAAGAAGAAGAGAAGGAGAATGATGACTTGCCTTGTTTTCCTTCCAAGGAGTTTTTGACCTATGATTAAATGTTGTTATCTGATATTTCAATTGATGTATAAAATTTGGTCTTTAATATCCAAAAGGAAATGGAGGAAAATTTCATTCTACAGGAGCTTTCTAATGACATCATTGACTTGGTAAGGCTCATGTAGGAAGATAAGGACCCTTCTAATCCTGAAGGTTCTACCATCTTGGAAGATTAACCTCCACTCCCTATTGGTGCACTCAGGACTGCCACTGCCACAACATCTCCAACTACCATAGGGATTTCAAATCCTACAGAAGCTCCTGCTATCTGGCAGATCCACCCCCATCTGATGGTGCACTGGCTACTGTTATAGTCATAACAATTTTAGATACCACAATGACTTCAAACCTATCATAATTTCATACACTATCTATTGCTAATGTTATAGCAACTGAAAGTATTCCAGTGTTTTCAAATCCTACAGATATGGCAACTTCACTCCCATAAGTTTGTGCACTGTCTATTACTTATGTTCATGCACTTTCTAATACTTCTATTTCAGTAAATGTAAGTATTCATGTATCTTCAAATTTAGAAGATATGGAAGCTTCAACCCTTGTCTATGTTGGAGTTGGAACACCCTCACCTAGGAACTCTTTGTTGGATGGAAATGTTGATTATGTTTCCCCCTCTACGGATTCTCAGTAGCGATGGAAAGTGGGCTCACGGCCCGCGGGCTTTGTGGGTATGGGGCAGATGTGGGGCGGGGCGGGCCTAAAAAATTTAACCGTTTAGAGTGCGGGCCAAAGCGGGTTGAGCCCGCGCGGGTGCGGGTTAATGCGGGTTAAGCCCGCGCAGGTGCGGGCTTGCCCGCGGGCTCGATTTAAAAAATATATATATTATTTTTACAATATATATTTCTTTAACATTTAATTTTTTTAATAAAAAAATCATGGTTAAATGGTGACATATGATTTCTCACCGTAATGGTCATATTAATTCACCATTTATTCACATGCGAATTTTAAATAGGTCTATATTTATTGTTTTAATATGATATTATATTATTTATATAGTAATTATTAACCATATTCACATGGTGTGTCAACCCATCTCTTGAAAAATGGAACTCATCGCCTCTGTGCATGGTTTCAATTCTATAAGAGTTATAATAATCATAATATTTCATAGGTCGATTTAATTTTTTTATTATTTTGTTTTGTTTTTTTATTAAGAGAATTGTATAGAACCTCGTGAAAACACTAATAACTTCCTCTAAAACTGGTCATTACCTGGAGAGACTTCATTCAATCCCAGGTTTAGTTGTTCACATCACCACACAACCAACATTATCATTCATCACCCATCACCGATCACTCACCTACTTTCTATCGCAACAATTCACCACCACATCGGCATTACCACATGCCACCATTAACCCACAAAAAATGTTCCATCACATCCTTTAAAACTCTAGTTATTGTTAATTCATACTTCTCTCCACAAATACCTTTAAGAATGATAAAAAATGCAATATTTAAATGATTATAAATAGTATTTTTTTTGTAAATGTAGGTAAGCCCACGGGCAACCCGCGGTTTTATGCGGGGCGGGGTGGGCTTGAAATTTTTTGTTCACATTATGTGCGGGCTTTTGTGGACAAACCCACGTGGGCTCAAACCCGTGCGGGCTTAACCCGCCCCACCCCGGCCCGCCCGTTTTTCATTACTAATTAAGTGTATCTTAAACTATCGCTATTTTAAATCTTCTAAAGGGACAAGATATCTTCCTCCCTAATTATTTCTCCTTGTTCTCGGGTGTGAGATGCTCGAACATCCCATTCCTTCTCATAGAAGTTGCACAATCAAACTTTACCTCCTAGGATTGGTTCTGCTCTATTTTGATGCAACCAAGTTGTATCGATCAATCTTCGATATAAGGTATGGTTTATCATCGTTCTTTTGGGGTTCATCTTCTCCTGTTTATCCTTTCCATATTATAGCATGTAATCTCCATGCTTCTAATGGGGTTTTCTTGGGTTTTGGTTGGTGTGGTCGTACCATGGCATCCTCGGGTGGATGCAGTTGACGCGAGAGGAGGATCGTAACCCATTGGGTTGATAAAGAATGTCAAGAACTATTTGAGGTGGGGGATTATTTTCTTCTCTTTTCTTTTATGTGCAACTGTATTGTTAGCATGTTTTATCCCACTGAACCACAATGGAATTGACATAATAAATATTTGAACTGGATAAATAAATTGATATCGTTCGTATGTTATTTCTTCTTGTTTTCTAGAAAGTGTGATATCCATGCTTGCTTCGCTTAGCCGTTCATTCTTGATGAAAATTTGTAAAGAACGTAAACCAGAATTAATTGATAACTGTTGGATATGGATGAAGAGGCATGTAAATGAATCTGGTTCTTCTTGTTTTAATTTGATGTTAATCAAATTGGTGATGTAAGCATGTTTAATTATTTTTGATAGCTTACTGATTAGGTTTCCCGAATTTGGAACCTAAAAATAATAAATCTGTTAATTCAAGATGGATTAAAGAACTGATTGTTTGATAATTCCTTAAAAAGTTTTGTGTTACCCTCTTGATTGTTAAAGGGACAAGATCCCAATTGATGTGATGTTTGTTTTCCTGCAATTTGTGTTGTGATGTGATCCTGGATGGCTATTGTGATATGTGGGGGCATGAAGGATTTTGTTTGTGGCAAAATTTGATGCCTAGAATGGTGAGATGAATCAGTTTATGCATGTGGGTATCGAGGAGGACACCAGGGATGATGGAATGGGATGCATGTGATTATTGAATTCTTAATGATTCTTATTGGTTGATTATCTACTTTACTTTTCCCCACTGCTCAAGGCAGCTGGTCTTGCTTACCCTTCTTCCAAAAGAGGTAAAGATGCACTGGGTATGGCACGCACTTTCCGTTTTTAGCTTCTCAAGGGAGGATGGGTCTACACTCTTACTATAGGCATCAAAGACTCTACGGGTAGTACATCTACTCACTATGTTGAGCCCCCTTGTGTTTAGTAGAATAGGATGTTTTTATAGAATGTCTGGGAATGTGGGAAAGCAATTTTGTAATGAATATTTGAATAAATGGTGTTAACCCCTGGGGTTGGAGTTTGCTGGAACATAATTACAAGGTTGTAATTTTAATGGGAGAGTGGACTTTGGGTGTGTTGCTAATGAATTTTAATGTGGAATTCTCTTTGGTTAATTAATGTTTAAGGAATTAATTAACATAAAGTGAAACTAATAAAAAGGTAATGAAATGATTTATTAAATCACTTTAAGTGGTTGTGTGCTTATAGGATACCATGTCTTAGAAGTATCATCCCAGAGTCTGAGAGGCGTTAGCTACAATTGTGTCTAAGAATAGGTTATGCCCATAGTGTGGTTGTGAGATACAGTATATTTTGTACCTTTTGTGTTTCTATATGCTATTCCACTTTGTCATTAAGGGAAACTAACACCCCGGGGATTCTGAACCCTGGGGGGTGTTTTCCCCAACATTCTGGTGGGAGGATGGATGGTTGACTACCCCCTTTGGCCCCGCTCTCTTCTCTTGGTAGTTACTTGTGATGGCATGCACATTGGTTAGTTTTCCCCATATATGTGTGTAGAGGGCTGTAATGTCTTGTGGTTATTCACACACATATGTTCTGGATATATTTTTCTATGGACTACTATAGGTGTAATGTGTATAGGCTGTGATGGCTTGAGGATCATTACTCGGTGTATGGGCTATAATGGATTGAGGTATAATATCTGACATATGATACATGTTATGCGAGCTATGGTGGCTCCCAGAAACTACTTGGTTACTTTGGTGTGTGGACGTGGTGGTTTTGTTTCACGAGGTGCATATTGTGGTGCTTCGCCCAGGTGTCTGCGGGTAAGCCTTTTTGGAGAGAGATGCTTAGGACGTGCGACGTTGGGGAAAAGCGGAAAACCAGTGGGGAAGTAGTAGCGTGGTACCCTTGATATTCTTTATTATATGATATATTCTTTTATGCGTTAATTGGTGAGAGTATCCATGGTGAGGTTGGGAACTTATTATACCCATCTAGGTGACGAGTTAGTTTCACTGGTTGTTCACTATGCTTTAGCATGCTTTCTTTACTTTTGCACAAGAGGCTTCGGGGAGGATCTTACTGAGTATACTGTTATACTCACCCTATGTATATATAAACTTCTTTTTAGGTCACTTGGAGCAGGTTATAGATCAGGCTGGTTACTACTAGTTGGTGGTTGCAGGAGTTGTTCAGGCTTGTGGTTGCTGCTATTTAGCTTTGTTTTGGGTACTTGATGTTTTTCCCCTTTCAGTTGTAGTAGTTTTTCATGGAATTTCATGTGTGTACTTGAGATTTATTTTATCTTACTGGTTGAGTTGGAGTTGGTTGGTGTATATCTTATCTCTCTCTTCCACATGTGTTCTTTTAGAGGGTAATGCCTCCCATTTGTGTGTTTTCTATACCCTCGGTCCTAGTCGCCAACCCGGGGCCTACTGGAGGTGGGACTCGGGGGTTATTATCTCCCTTCTCACATTTCCAGCCCAAGAGGGGTACACTTTTTAGGGAGGGGGTTGTGACAAAGTGGTATCAGAGGTCTGATTGAGAGATATGATGGAGTTTGGAGTTAGGCACTGGTGAGGTTGCATGGGTTGGTAGGGAAACGATGTCATTCTTGTTTCGCAAGTGATGTAAACATTGTAGACTAGCTGATACATAGGCATTTAGGGCCCCCTATGATCTGATGTACGTACCATTAAGTTTACAATGGATACTAAACAAGGTGATACTAGTTGCATGGTAGAGATCTAGGAAATAATCATGCATCATTCTTCTTTGTGCTAGTGTTTGAATGGGTAGACCTTGGGATAGGTTAACCTAAAATGAATAAAAGAAAACAATTAATTAATTAATGTTGAGTCTTCCATATTCTAGGTTTAGGAGCTCTAACAGTTTTCTATTTTACAGGTATGGCTCCAGGTCGACGTCCTCGTCAGGTTTGCGTAGAAAATGTCCAGCAGGCTGTTCCAGCAGATCGTCACAGGGTAGAGTTTGATGACGACGACACTTGGAGGAAGACACTCTAAGAGTTTCAGTGTCAGAGTCTGCAGAAGCATGAGGGCTCTATTTCAGATTTAGTCATGGAAGACTGGTTAGAGGAGTTCGAGGTAGGGTTCAGTTCGATCAGTGCTTAGAAGGAGCACTGGGTGTCCTTGGTTGTGACGATGATGCATGGAGTAGTAAGGAAGTGGTGGTTCTTGTTCCTCGGGGATTGTGAGGAGTCAGTGATCTCATGGGAGGAGTTCCGAGACCAGTTTAGAGTTGAGTTTATTTCTTCGACTGCGAAGGCGTCCAGTCTCCATGAGCTTCTTACCCTTCGACAGGGGAGCTCTAGTGTTCGAGAGTTTGGAATCCATTTCAGGAACCTTTTACAATATTCTTTAGACTTTCTTCCAGATGAGGAGGCTAGGGAAAGGCATTTTGAGGAGGCTTTGGGTCTAGATATCCAGTGCCAGGTCACCCCATTTATGCTGAAAACATATCTTGAGGTGTTGGCAAGGGAAGAGGTTGTCAAGAGGAATTTTTCCAGGACCGGATCATCATGAGAGGGGAATCGGCATGATTCCTCACGAAGTAGATCTGTTGTCCGGGGTTCCCAATTTTCAGGGCAGAAGAGTTTCCGTTCAGCCGGGGGTAGGTCCCAGCCCTTCACATATCATTTTTCCATAGGCAGAAACTCTCAGGACTATGACAAGGGATCAAGAACTTGTTTTTCTTGTGGTGGTCATGGTCATTAGCAGCGGGAGTGCCCGACCTTTCAGGGCGGTCATCGTGCACCAGTTGTTACGCTCCAGGTTCCTCCGTTGAGGCAGTTCCATCCGAGGCAGTAGCAGCCGGTTGTACCAGCTTTAGATCAGTAGAGGGTAGATGGGGTAGGCAGAGGACAACCCCATGATGCTCCCCATCCTTAGAGAGTAGAGTGCGGCCATGGTGGTGGTCATCATCAGGGTCAGAGAGGTCGTGAAGGAGGTCGTGGTTAGCTTCATGCTCTAGCGTTTCCAGTTCCAGGTGATCCAGACATCATTTGAGGTACCCTTTTCTTGTTTTCTACCTTAGTGAATGCCTTGTTTGATTCAGGAGTGAAACACTCCTTCATATCACCTACCCTTGTCCATGCTTTGGGACTTGAGGTAGATAGGCTTCAAGTGCCCTTGGCATTGACTACGCATGTTGGAGGTCGAGCTGACTTGTTTGAGGTATGTAGAGACTATGAGCTAGTGTTGGAGCAACACCACTCTTGGGGAGATTTCCTATTTTTACAAATACAACCATATGATGTTATTTTTGGCATGGATTGGTTGTATTCGGTGCAAGCTATTATATATTGCTTCAGGAAGAAGGTTGTTGTCATTGGTGAAGATGGAGTGTCAGAGGTGTTTGTTGGCGAGCAAGATCCTCGGATGGGTCATAGGCGTGTTCCATACTTATCATCCATGATGGATGATATGATTCTAAGTTCTTCATAGGTTCGGCAGTTGGTGTTTCCTAGGGTTTTAGAAGAGTACCCTAATGTCTTTATAGAAGAGGTTGTAGCATTACTCCCTCGATTAGATATCGAGTTTGGGATAGAGATACAACCAGGAGCATCTCCTATGTCTATGTATCCATATAGGATGTCCCCTTCTGAGTTACGAGAGTAACGTATACAGCTTGATGGTCTTTTACAGTGTGGTTTTGTTCATCCAAGTGTGTCACCGTGGGGTGCACCAGTTTTGTTCGTGATGAAAGCTGATGGCAGTTTGCATTTGTGTGTCGATTATCGTTGCTTAAACAAAGTGACAATAAATAATCATTATCCTCTTCCATGGATTGATGATTTATTCGATCAACTGAAGGGTGCAAGTTGGTTCTCAATGATCAACTTGTGGTCAGGATATCATCAGATGCATGTGAAGGATGAGGATATCTTGAAGACTGCTTTATGTTGTTGTCATGGGAATTATGATTTCGTTGTAATGTCTTTTGGCATAAAGAATTTTCCATCTGTATTCATGGGATTGATGAATTCTATGTTCCATGATTTCTTGGACAAGTTCGTTGTATTTTTCATCGAAGACATCCTTGTGTACTCCACATCTGAGGAGGAGCATGCAGAGCATCTATAAGCCATTTTGGGAGTTCTTCGTCAACATCAGCTGTTTGGGAAGTTGTCGAAGTATGAGTTTTGGGCTCAATAAGTCCATTTCTTGGGGCATGTTGTGTCCCAATAGGGAGTAGTTGTGGATCCATCGAAGATACAATCAGTTGTGTCCTAGGCAGTCCCTAAGATAGTGTCATAGGTGCAAATTTTCCTTGGTCTCGTAGGCTACTACACGAGGTTCGTAGCCAATTTCTCATGAGTTGCGACTCCACCAACAACTTTGACTAGGAAGGATCAAGCATTCATATTGATTAATCAGTGTCAGGTAGCTTTCGAGTATCTAAAAGAGAAGTTAGTAAGTTCTCCAGTTCTTTGTCTTCCAGCTGAGGGAGTTCAGTTTGATGTTTTCTGCGATGCTTCGCATCTGGGGTTAGGTTGTGTTCTCATGCAGCAGAGGTCAATTGTTTCTTATGGGTCTCAGTAGTTTCATCCCCATGAACTTAACTATTCCACCCATGATATTGATTTCGTAGTCGTGGTGTTTTCTCTGAAGTTTTGGAGACATTACCTCATTGGTGAGTGCTTTGTGGTTTTCACTGATCATAAGAGTTTGAGGTATGTTTTCTCCCAGCGTGACCCGAACTTACAACGTTGGTGGATGGAGTTCTTACAAGAATATGACTTCGAGATATCACATACACCTAGAAATGGGAATGTTGTAGCTGATGCACTGAGTTGAAATTCACGTAGTGATGCTGTGTGTGAATCTGGTGATTCCTGGAGAGTAACGGAAGATCTGTCAGCATTACATCTTGATATGGGAGAAGTTGGGGGTAGAGGTTGTATTTTTTAGATGACGATACATTAATCCATAATGCAGAAGTTGGAAGAGTCCCAGTTGGGGGATCTTGAGGTGGAGGTATGGAGAGACCGAGTTGTTTGTGGCGAGGCCCCTAATGGTTGGACTAAGGATGAACAACACCGAGTGTTGTATCACGGAAGGATTTTTGTTCCTTTTATGATATGAAAGATGGTTATCATAGAGTTTCATATTTTGCCTTTAGCGGTCCATCCTGGTGTGACAAAGATGTATCGAGCCTTGAGGATCCATTTTTGGTGGCCTGGGTTGAAGCATGTGGTTGCAGAGTTTGTGTCTCGATGTTTGGTCTGCCAAAAGGTGAAGGTCGAACACCGTGTTCTGGGTGGTCTGCTCTAGCCATTAGATATTCCTCAGTGGAAGTGGGAGGACATCTCAATGGACTTTGTTACTGGTTTACCTCGAGCTCTAGGAGGACATGATTCTATTTGGGTGGTAGTGGATCATTTAACAAAATCAGCCCACTTCATAGCAATCAAGGAGTCGAGAACAGTGTAAGTTTTGTCAAGGCAGTATCTAGAGGAGGTAGTGAGACTTCATGGAGCCCCAAGGATGATCATTTCTGATCTAGATCCTCATTTTACCTCCAAGGTGTGGAGAGGTCTCCTATATGCTTTCGGTTCTCAACTATGCCTTAGCACTACTTTTTATCCTCAAACAGAGGGTCAGATAGAGCAAACCATCCAAACTCTTGAAGACATGTTACACTCTTGCATTCTTGATTTTGGAGGCTCGTGGATAAGGCACTTACCATTTATGTAGTTCGCTTACAATAATAGTTTTCACTCCACCATCGGTATGGAACCTTTTGAAACCTTGTATGGTCGACCGTGTCGTTCTCTGTTGTGTTGGACTGGGGTCAGAGAGTCATCAATTCTCGGATCGGAACTAGTGCAGAATACAACAGAGATGGTTCAGGTGATTATTGAGAGGATAAAGACAGCACAAGATCATCAGAAATCATATGCTGATCAAAGAAAGAGACCCTTAGAGTTTAATGTTGGGGATAAAGTGTTTCTGAAGGTGACTCCCTATCATGGGCAATGAAGGTTTGGTCGTGGGAGTAAGCTTTATCCTTGGTTTGTTGGGCCTTTCAAGGTGTTATCTCATGTTGGACCCGTGGCGTATCGAGTAGCACTTCCCTCGTAGATGATTCAAATACATGATGTTTTCCATGTATCACAGGTCTGTCGTTATCTTCATGATGACTCTCACATCATCGATTGGGGAGAGATCAATGTTGATGATGATGCAACCTTTGAGGAGCGACCTGTGAAGATCCAAGACCGCAAGGATAAGGTGTGGCGTGAGCATTATATCCCCTTGGTTCATGTCTTGTGGTGACACGGTGGCATGGAGGAGAGTACCTGGGAACGCGAGTCACAGATACGTGCTCAGTACCCAGAGTTTTTTGATGTTTAACTGTTTTCATGTATCGATGTAGCTTATGTGGTTATGAACCTTTAATGTTTATGAGATGGCTCCCTTTGTTGTTTTTTTGGATTTCTCTCTTTTTAGAGGTATCTCAAAGGGTGGTTGTTCAGACCCCATTTCGTTTTCACTTTAGGTGGGTTTTGAACTCTCAAGATGAGAATGTTTTGAGAGGAATCTGATGTAATGGTCCAAACCTCTTCGGTCCATTCCTTTGTAAAAATATGGTGTTTGAGGTGTTTTGGGAGGTCAAGGTGACTTATCCCCAACACTTTTCCAATTTTCCAGTTTGGTGAATAGTTCTATCAGTGAACAGTTCTATTAGTAACCTCTAACAGTAACCTCTATCGGTAACCTCAAACAGTAACCTCTCTTTCCTTTGCCAAATTTCTAATTCTGTGAACATTTCCATCGGTGAACAGTTCTATCGGTAACCTCTAACGGTAACCTCTCTTTCCTTTTCCAAATTTCCAATTCTGTGAACAGTTCCATCAATGAACAGTTCTATCGGTAACCTCCAACGGTAACCTCAATCAATAACCTCTAACGGTAACCTCTATTTCCTTTGCCAAATTTTGAGTTCTGTGAACAGTGTTTCCAGAATAGTGAGGTTCTAACAGCAGCCTCTATTTCCTTTTCCAAATTTCGAGTTCATGAAAAGTGTTTCCAGAACCGTGACCTTCTAACTATCACCTCTTCTTTCCTTTTCCAAATTTCGAGTTTGTGAACAGTGTTTCCAGAACGGTGACCTTTTAACTGTCACCTCTTCTTTCCTTTGCCAAATTTTGAGTTTTTGAATAGTGTTTCCAGAACAGTGACCTTCTAACTGTCACCTCTTCTTTCCTTTTCCAAATTTCGAGTTTGTGAATAGTGTTTCCAGAACAGTGACCTTCTAACTGTAACCTCTTCTTTTCTTTACCAAATTTCAAGTTTGTGAATAGTGTTTCCTGAACGGTGACCTTCTAACTGTCACATCTTCTTTCCTTTTCCAAATTTCGAGTTTGTGAATAGTGTTTCCAGAATGGTGACCTTCTAACTGTCACCACTTCTTTCCTTTTCCAAATTTCAAGTTTGTGAACAGTGTTTCCAGAACGGTGACCTTTTAACTATCACCTCTTCTTTCCTTTGCCAAATTTCGAGTTTGTGAATAGTGTTTCCAGAATAGTGACCTTCTAGCTGTCACTTATTCTTTCCTTTTCCAAACTTTGAGTTCGTGAATAGTGTTTCTAGCTTCTGATAAGTTTCGCCCCTTTAGCATTTTCCTTTGATGTAAAATGAATTTAAAGCCTTGTTTTAAGGACTCTAAGGCCAATTCAAAGGCCATAACTCCTAAATTAATTATTCCTATGGCTTTGGATGTTTTTACTTGGTCAAACTGTGTGGTTTAATGTGATCCTCTTTTAATGGGAAATTAATCGTATCTTAAACCGTCACTCTGTTAAATCTTCTAAAGGGACAGGTTATCTTCTTCCCTAATTATTTCTCCTTGTTCTCAGGTGTGAGACGCTCAAACATCCCATTCCTTCTCCTAGAAGTTTCATAATCAAACATTCCCTCCTAGGATTGGTTCTGCTCTATTTTGATGCAACCAAGCTGTATCGATCAATCTTCGATATAAGGTATGTTTTATCGCCGTTCTTTTGGGGTTCATCTTCTCATGTTTCTCCTTTCCATATTATAGCATGTAATCTCCATGAATCTAATGGGGATTTCTTGGGTTTTGGTTAGTGTGGTCGTACCATGGCATCCTTGGGTGGATGCAGTTGACGCGAGAGGAGGATCGTAACCCGTTGGGTGGATAAAGAACATCAAGAACTGTTTGAGGTGGGGGATTCATTGCTTCTCTTTTCTTTTATGTTCAAATGTATTATTAG
The DNA here is from genome assembly GCA_963277665.1 of Viscum album. NCBI lineage: Eukaryota > Viridiplantae > Streptophyta > Magnoliopsida > Santalales > Viscaceae > Viscum > Viscum album. The sequence continues at coordinate 2,046,268,665 of OY728122.1, forward strand.
CATGTTTTATCCCACTAGACCACAATGTAATTGACATAATAAATATTTGAACTGGATAAATAAATTGATATCGGTCATATATTATTTCTCGTTGTTTTCTAGAAAGTGTGATATTCATGCTTGATCACTTAGCTGTTCGTTCTTGATGAAAATTTGTAAAGAATATAATATAGAATTAATTGATAACTATTGACTATGGATGAAGAGGCATGTAAATGAATTTGGTTCTTCTTGTTTTAATTTGATGTTAATCAAATTGGTGCAGTAAGCATGTTTAATTATTTGTGATAGCTTACTAATTAGGTTTCCCGAATTTGGAACCTATGAATAATAAATCTGTTAATTCAAGATGGATTGAAGAACTGGTTGTTTGATAATTCCTTAAAGGGTTCTGAGTTACCCTCTTATTGTTAAAGATATAAGAGCCCAATTAATGTGATGTTTGTTTTCTTGTTGTTTGTGTTGTGATGTGATCCTGGATGGCTGTTGTGATATGTGGGGGCATGGAGACTTTTGGTTGTGGCAGAATTTGATTCCTAGAGTGGCGAGATGCATCGCTTTATGCATGTGGGTGTTGGGGAGGACACTAGGGATGATGGAATTTGATGGATGTGATTGTTGGATTCTTACTGATTCTTATTGGTTGATTATCTTCTTTACTTTTTCCCACTACTCAAGGCAGTTGTTCTTGCTTACCCTTCTTCTGAAAGAGGAGAAGATGCACGAGGTATGCCACGTGCTTTCCGTGTTTAGATTCTAAAGGGAGGATGGGTCTACACTCTTTCTATAGGCGTCAAAGACTCAATGGGTAGTACATCTACTCACTGTGTTGATCCGCCTTGTGTTTAGTAGCATAGAATGTTTTTCTAGAATGCCTGGGAATGTGGGAAAGTAATTTTGTAATGAATATTTGAAAAAATGGTGTTAACCCCTGGGGTTGGAGTTTGTTGGAACATAATGATGAGGTTATAATTTTAATGGGATAGTGTACTTTGGGTGTGATGATAATGAATTTTAATGTGGAATTGTCTTTGGTTAATTAATGTTTAAGGAATTAATTAACATAAAGTGAAACTAATAAAAAGGTAATGAAATAATTTATTAAATCACTTTAAGTGGTTGTGTGCTTATAGGATACCAAGTCTTAGAAGTAGAAGCCCGGAGTATGAGAGACATTAGATGGATTTGTGTCTAAGACTAGGTTATGCCCACAGTGTGGTTGTGAGATATAGTATATTCTGTACTTTTTGTGTTTCTATACACTACTTCACCCTGTCAGTAAGGGAAACTGACACCCTGGGGATTATAATCCCTGGGGGGTTTTTTCCCCAACATTCCAGTGGGAGGATGGATGGATGACTGCCCCCTTTGGCCCCGCTCTCTTCTCTTGGTAGTTACTTGTGCGGGCAGGCACATTGGTTAGTTTTCCCCATATATGTGTGTAGAGGGCTGTAATGGATTGTGATTATTCACACACATATATTCTGGATATAGTTTTCTATGGACTACTATAGGTGTAATGTGTATAGGCTTTGATGGTTTGAGGATCCTTACTCGGTGTATGGGTTGTAATGGCTTGAGGTATAATACCCGACATATGATACACATTATGCGATATTTGGTGGATCTTGGAAACTACCTTGTTACTTTGGTGTGTGGACGTGGTGGTTTTGTTGCATGAGGTGCATATTGTAGTGCTTCGCCCAGGTGTCTGCGGTCATGCCTTTTTTGGAGAGAGATGCTTAGGACGTGCGATGTTGGGGCAAAGCGGAAAACCAGTGGGGAAGTAGTAGTGGGGTACCCTTGATATTCTTTATTATATGATATATTCTTGTATGCGTTACTCTGTGAGAGTATCTATGGTGAGGCTGGGAACTTAGTATATCTGTTTAGGTGATGAGTTCATTTCATTTTTTGTTCACTGTGCTTTAGCATGCTTTCTTTACTTTTGAACGAGAGGCTTTAGGGAGGATCCTACTGAGTATACTGTTATACTCACCCTATGTATATATAAACTTCTTTTCAGGTCACTTGGAGTAGGTTGGAGATCAGTTTGTTTACTTCTAGCTGGTGGTTACAGGAGCTGTTCGGGCTTGTGGTTACTGCTGTTTTACTTTGTTTTGGGTACTTGCAGTTTTTCCCCTTTTAGTTGTAGTAGTTTTTCATGGCATTTCATGTGTGTACTTGGGATTTCTTTTATCTTACTGGTTGAGTTGGAGTTGGTTGGTGTCTATCTGATGTCTTTCTTCCATATGTGTTCTCTTAGAGGGTAATGCCTCCCATTTTTGTGTTTTCTATACCCTCGGTGCTAGTCTCCAACCTAGGGCCTACTGGAGGTGGGACTCAGGGGTCATTATCTCCCTTCTCACATTGTCTGCCCAGGAGGGGTACACTTTGTGGGGAGGGGGTCGTGACATTGTCGATGTTTGAAACTTGAGTTAAAAATGAACTTGTTATAATTATAAATTGTCTATGTGGTCAAAATTCCATTATCTACATAATTATATTCATGATTTAGATATCATATATATCATATATATATATCCAGTATATATATGTATTTATAATAGTATATAACATTTGGAGATAAGAAATGAAATGCACCGTTCATGGAGACGGTAAGCCGTACGTACGCATGAACGCTATTTTCATTTCTATTTTATATTTAATGGAATAAGAATATAATGATACATAGGTATATTATAATTATAGTATAATATCATATATAATTTCATTAAATCCATCATTTATACATTCCACGTATGGCATGAACGAGTTATATCACTTTGAGGGGGCGGTAGTCCGCACTTCCTCAAATGAAATTATTGTATTTATATATATTGGAAAGCATAAAGGTATGTTTTGTAAATAAAAATTACAGAGGCTTATAGAAAAAATAAACATAATATATATCATATATAGATACGGTGGCATCATAATGGCCACCATGAGAGGTGGTAGGAGAATATTGAACAATCAGCGTTTCGTGAGGCAGTAGTTTTCCGTCCACAGAAACAGTATGTTCTTTACCCATTAGATGGAGGTGTGTGTAATTTTAGTTCAAATCCTTATCATAAGAACAACATAGTATATTGAGGATACTGGTGTTGTTATAAAATAAAGTAATAAAATAGTTTATGGGTTTGGAGAAGTAAAATAAAAAAAGAACTTAAGAGAAGACGTTACCTTTAAATCGGGTATCTCCCTTTGGTTTAAACCAAAAGATTTACTTGAATTGCCTTCTGCCTAGGGGGAGGCTTCTAGGAGTAGGAGAGGGATGCAGGGATCTTAATTGGTTAGGGTTTGGATGAGCCAAGGTGCTTTAGAAGTGTGTGGAATGTGTTATAAGTGAGGGCTTTTTATAAGGGGGAGGGGCTCTTTAGGAAAGCTTGAAAATATTATTTTATTATATAATGATTTTAGGTTTACAAAGATCCAAAACTCATTAAAGTTGAAGATAATATGACTCATGTTCGAAATAAAATCATCCAATAATAATTGGACAGGTTTTTGATATTGTTTTAATCTTTATAATCTTATTTATTTAAATCATTCATTAATGAGGTAAACACTGCATCATTATTGTGTCATAAATATTTTTATTTATTTGATGTCTAAAAATTATAAAAAAAATATCATGATGTAGGAAATATTTTTATATTTAAAATTAATATTTATAGTCAAATAGATAACTTATATAACCCCATGTAAAAATTTATTTACTAAAATATACATGTTTATGTCATTTTTGTCTTTACTTTAAATTAATTAATATAAAGTGTCATTATCACTCACAAGTGGATCCATGGGGTCCCAAAATCGACCCAAGGATGCCCACGGTCGGAAATGTATTAATCAATATTATTAGGACACATTTTAGGGTAATTTTAAATTATTATTATAATATTTTGTTACCCTTATTTGCCAGATTTACCTTTTAACCATGGTAAATAAATTTTTTACTGAAGTAAATATTCACATTGTCTAAAAATAAAAGTTACCTATTTAAAAAATATGGACCTCCTGATTACAAATATAGAATCCATTTTTAAAAATTCAAAACACAGAAGTGGAAGAAATTAATTTAAAATTAATTCCCGTTGTCAAAATAAAAAGGGTGTTTTTAGAAAATAATAACTATCTAAAGATTGACACTTATTTATGTCCAATTTCAAAGTGAAATTACATCAAAGGACCAAAATTGGATTAAATGGTAAAAAAATAATATAATTACACTTTAAAACCAAATAAAAAGATAATCTATCCTTATAAATATATTAGATAAAAAGGCAGGTTTGAATTAAAATACAGTATTTTTCACTATTCATTAAAAAAATAAATTTTATCAGAAAAATACCAAAAATTTACCCAAAGTAAATTTTGATGTTCCAATTCTAAATAAGAATTTTATTTTGTCAAATAGAACATATAAAAGTGACCAAAACTAGATTTAAAGAGGGTTCACCATCAAAAGGCGGTAAATCGACCTTTTAATGAATATTAGAGTATTTATGCTTAAAATCAAATTCTTTCTTAATTTAAGCCTCTAAAATTTATTGGATAAATGTAAAAATATTTTAGAAACATATTTAATCATAATATGGTTAGTTTTGTTCATTCCCACCAATACAATGGCTATGTGTTAACTACCATTTAAAATAATAATATTATATTAATATTTTTCAGTATAACTCAACGTTGTGTGCAACGTAAGTTTTCAATGAAACATGTTGTTGTGTATCAGGTATGTCATCGAACATAGAATCCCCTTTAAGGTAAAATTAATAATTAAGTCAAAAAATTTAATAAATATAAAAAAGTTATATTCTTTATTTACCAAGGATGTTACTGATGATATGGATTTTTAAGCCATTATAACAGGTTAAACTATAAAAAAGAGAACCATAATCAAGTGATTATGAGGATGGTGAAGCTCAACAGGACAACAGTCAGATGATGGCCTTGTTTACAAGAATTTTCAAAAGGTCTAGAGGGAAAGGAAATTTTAAACAACAATAAAAGTTATGAAATTATCACAACAATGATAATTTAACTAGTAACAATCTAAAGAACAAGGAAACTGACACTAAATATGATGAATATAATAGAAAGTATTAAAAATGGTAGTGTAATAAGAAAATGATTAGGATTACTTCCAATAACAGCAATATGATAAGTAGATAAATGGATAGATTTTCTTCAATAAGTAGTGAGTCAGAATATGGATGACATTCAATGAATCATATGTACTTTATAGAAAAATCTAGTAAATCAAGAGGCTCATTTAAAAGTGATGAAGTTGATGAGAGAACTGATTTATAATTGATGTTAGGATATAATCATTAATATTCTATTATAGAAATTATGCAACAAAATAATGAAACAAAATAACTATATAAATAAATTGAAAATATATCCTTTGAAACTAATGAAGGTGTTAAGACAGAGGAGATTAATCTAAATTAAATAATAGAAAATAATATGAAGACATATGCTCCAAAAGGAATGATGAAAACTATTGGAAATAATGATATTGATAAGGAAGAATCATTATTTTTTGAAAATAATAAACAAAACCATTTGAAATTAGAAGATTTTGATAATATTTTGAATGATCTTGAATAAAGAATTGTTGTGAAAGAGGTCGAATTATATGAGATATAATCTATTTTCCATGCAGATCGAAGTGAATTGAAGAAAATGAAATAAGACAGAACTAGATATGTTGAGCTTAAGAGTGAATCTTCTAAGGCTACCAAGAAAAATCTTTCATAGAAAAATTTTTATTCTGTAGAAAATGCATCTCAATGTAAATTTTTTATTTCTAACAATGTGGGACTAAAAGAAAATATTGGATCCAATTAGACCAAACGAAAAATGGGAAAATATCTTATATAAAGTAAAACTGTACTAATTCAGACAGATGGTTTCCTCCTAAGAAGATATGTCCATAATCATTGAAAAATAATCATCTACAATATTTAGAGACCAATTACTATCATGCTAGTTGATCAAGGATCAGAGTATATTGTTGCTTTTGTGGATTTTTTGGTTATAAATCATATTAGGGATGGTATAACATGTCACCACCAAAGAGATAGCATGAATAATGGGGGAGAAATGCTGAGAAGATGAGATCATTTTATCAAGAAGAGAAGTATGTGATCAATAATTCATCTATACTATCAAAGAATAACCTGTATGAATGAACGAATGATGTTTTTTGTTTATGTGGTAAAAAATCTCCTAAAGAAGATAAATTCGAAGTTTTTTTTATAAAGTGAGATTACTCATACTCAAAATGAGATGAGAATTTAAATATTGAAGAATGATACCATCACTAATGAAGTGTGGGAGAGGATGAAACAATTTCAAAAATATCATAAGTTTTTCATAGAAAATTAAAACAAATTTATGATAGTTGATGAATTGAAAGATGATGAGGAGTAATATACAAATTATGACTTAAAAATTTTGAAGTCTGAATGGAGTGAAAAAAACTGGGCATGGAACCAAAAAATTTGTCACACTCTTAAGCACCCAAGTGATAAAGAATAAATCTTCCAAATAATAGTTTAAAAAGAAGAATGAAAAATAATGTTTGAGAGGAAACACTCATCCTGAGTGGTATTGCTATGAAACAAACAAGTTCCTCTTAATTCCCACTTATATATTTTATTATAGCATGATACGAATTGAAGGATATAAATTCATCCTTTGAGGGGGTCATATATGATTTGAATCTAAAAAATATTGAAAACCATGTGAAAATGATTATCACTCTCAAATTTATAATCTGAATATTTTTTAAATAAATCATAAGAGAGTTGATATTCAGATAAAAATGGGGAGCTATATGTTTTTTCAGTTGAAATTTCTAATTTTTTATTGACATGTGTATAATAAATATATTAACATCCTTTATCTAATATATCCTTTAATTATGTTTTTGAGTAATTTTTTATAATGATATCACATTATAGAATTTTAATATCTTTGATTCTTAGTGGAGATTTCTCTTACTTTCTACATAAAGAATTCCCATGTGGACATAGATTTTATTAACTCCAAATCCATTTCTTTTTTGAGTGTGGTCTCATTATTGGAGAAGAAAATTATTTTGAGGAGATGTTAATTGAGTTTACAACTCCTAAATACACATTTTTATTCATTGAAAATAATTTGGAGAACGAAAATAATACATATTCACATATGAGTATTGAAAAAAAAAATCATAGGAGATTAATGTGACTAGTGAATAGGATTTTTTGTCAATAATTATTTGGGGTAAGATTTCAATATGTTTTGATGTTTTATTTGTAAAAATTGTAGAGCTGGTCTTATGGTCAAAGACTTGTGTCAAATGCTATTTAGAATGACACATTGAGCTCAACAAGATATTAAATGAAGAAAAGTGGTGATATATCATATTTTGATGATCATGGATGTTTGATTCCTAAATGAATAAATAAGGATAATGTTGTTGATTAAAGGATATTAGAAAATAATATTGGAAATTTAAGGAATAAGTCTAACTCTTAAATATGTTTATATGCAAAATTGACCTGCCATTCCAACCAGCAAAAGAGACCCACGCCACTATTGAGCTAGGTTGGTGCTACCTTGGGTGGTATAGAATGGTTGTAGAGATTGTGTAATGCACTCTTATACACATGAAAATGAGCAGCGGTGATCCACTGTGTGAGGAGGAACTATAGTGGAGTAGGGTGCCAGCATGGGGGTTCCAACATGATATATGAGTGGGACCAGTAATCATTTCTAGGCAATCTAGGTTGTATATCGTTATAAAAGGGAGTGTGCATCCAAATCACATTTTGATGTGGGATCAGTAAACACATGTTATTGTTTCTCCGATTTCAAAAAATAAAAATGAATACCATCCATCTAAGCAGATTAATCTATGCCATATAATCAAAGTTGTGTTTTACCATCTACATTGATCTCATCTGAGAGTTGCAGTTCATCATGCCTCCTCCATGAAACATCGATAGAAGGTACAATTGTGACTTTTTTCACCATTCACTACAAAATAATTAGCTTTTTCCAACATGAGTATATCTATTGGTAAAAGTGCATTTTCTGTTGGTATAACATTTTACCAACAAAAATTGTCTTGTCACTAAAGTGTTGGTAAAAACTCTGTCGCTAAATGTTATTGCAACAGATAAAATAGCTTTGTTACTATTATAATAATACCAACAGATAATTTATATGTTGGTCAAAGTGTTTAGCAACAGATTCATATGAAAAATATATCTGTTGGTAATAATATTACCAACAAATATTATCTATTTATAAATTACATTTGAATAAAAATTATAAATTTTTATTGGTATTAAAAATTTATATTATATTTATTAATTTATCATAAATAATACACTTGTTTTAATTATCATGCCGAAGACGATTTTCACACATGTTCAAACTTAGAAAAAAAATTATATTAATAATGAAATTTAATACAAAATGAATCAATACATAGTTGAAATTGATTGATAATACCATAAAAAACACAAAACCCCATGATCTATCTATTCAGTTGTCGCTGTCGCACCCCCACCGCACCCCCACCACCCATGTCGTCTCTTAACTGCAATCCTCCATCATTGTCGTCTCGTGACTGCAATCCTCTAGCACCCATCATAGTATAAGAATAGTTACTTTTGTCAAAGATCTTTCATCACCCCCCAAGTGGCCACTAGAAAAAACAAACCAAGTCAACTCCAGTACCATTGAAGAACCTCAAGTCGATGTTATGCCACATCCTTCAGATCTACATCACACAAAATCAAAAAGCATGCCCACAAATGAGAGAAAAATATCTACATGAATTGAAACAAAAAATAATAATAAAGTATAAAAAAATGCAAGCCACGGATTTAAGAAATTGAGAAGGAAAAAAGAAGGAGTACAAAAAAAACAACAATAAATCCCCTAAAAGTGTAGCTTTATCCTCCCGATTGAGCCAACATCAAATTTAGCACGAAGGAATCTATAAAGTTCAAAGGCAACAATTGAAAAATGAATCGAAGGATAGTATTTCATGTTGTAATTACAGCTCATGAGTATATCCAACAAGCATGGATTCATCATGCAAGAAATTCTCTTTACCATACATAGCACATTAAATCAACTTGTAACGGTGCTCTAAAGTATGCAGACTAGTATTTCAACGTACATGATTTTAAAAATAAATATTTAATCTGATTTTCAACAAACAAACCATGCAAAATACATGTCAAAACAACACCAACATGCCTTTAGACTCAACACATGTCATGTCTTACAAGCAACCAAGTATTGTTGTAATAACCATGTTGTACAGACTTAGTGTGGTGATTATTTGAATGCAAATATTAGGCATTAACACACAACCATCATAACAAAGGGGGTTCCAACAGGTGATAAAATGAATGAGAAGTTCGATTCAAATTAAAATAAAATGAAGAAAGTACTACCCTACAATGAGAGGGTGTTATCCTATAAAAAATGATAAACCATCCATCCTTCTCTTTTTAAATTGCATTCAACCTGATTTTTCTCATTGAAGTAACCTACAAAAGAAACAAAATCGACATCGGATTCAGTCATTTTAGTTCAAGGATAAAACCATGTAAAAAGTGAGAAAGTACATTCATCATCCCTATTGACATCTGAACAAATCAAGTCCCTCAGTGGCTGATGGCCCTTAGGAAAGCTTATATTCCCCCATCACCGATGCTACTAATCTAGAAGAAATGGAGGAAGCTACTAATTCACAGCATACTGAAAAAAACTGGAATCAAGATTGCCTCTTCCTGCTATCTTTTATTGGAATCTATTGGAATCTGTTGAAAGTATCAACCGCGTTTATTTTTTGTACATTTACATGCTCGTTTTGGGAGAATATACAAGATACATTTGGATAAAAACTACAGATAGATCACATTGAAGGCATTCTGGCATCCATCGTTGGTGCTGGAAAAATTGAACAGGTTCAAGAGATGGTGATTGTTACAGATGCTTCTGTCATTGAGTATGCTTAGAGGGCTCAAAATGGGTTGGCATTTGAGAAACAGTCACCTTCCATTCATTTAGGAACCATGGAAATTCATTGGGACGTCATCACTACTTCCAAGATCCAAACAAGTCACATGAATAATGATGTTTTTGATCATATTTTCATGAGAATATTTGGTGTTTCTGATCTTATTGTCTTTATAAATGTTTATATAAAATCCTTCAAGACTTTAGCAATTTATGCAAGTTTGTGCATACATGTATGTGAATAGGCACCACCAAATAATATTAACACCACCAAAAGAATGCCCTCATACATTTTTAGAGTGTATAATAATTCATAACACCAAGCAACCAATATGAATATCCATCTAGATTAATGAAATAAAGTGACAACAACAATGAAGCATGAACTTACAGAAAATCTCGATGCATGACGACCTCATCTGTGAATTCTATGTTCCCTAAGAATCCATTCTTTTCAAGCAGCCAATCAGCAACATCCTAAAATACAGTTATAGAAGAATCATAATAAAAATAGAGAAGAATGTAAAAATACTTAAGGAAAGTGCATTTTTTTTAAGGAGGTAGTAGCCTGACAACTCTTGAAAAGAGTGACCAAACGCAAAGAAATAGACCATGTTTTAAATTTCCATCACATAAATTGAATAAAACTGACATGAACACCCATCCTGAATAGTAGTAAACGCTATCCCAAAACCCTAAAAAAAACAGGAACATAAAAAGGCAGCTTGACAAGAACCATGCATTTGACACAAACATATATATAAATATATGTCCAATTAATGTTTAATATAATTTCACGTCATTGCTTGCACTTTTATGCAAGCTTATTGTTAAAAATTATGCACATTTAACAACATAAAATGCATATTGTCTTTGTACTTATAACAACATACAAATTATATTGCAATACTTTTATAATAAAATATTTTGCATGTTGTCACAATTTTATATCATTTTATAACATGCATCAACAAAAATAATAACATTTATGAAAATGAGTAGGTCATGACATTAAAAAAGATACTAGACAAAAAAGTGTTATTTGAATACATAATTTATGAATATATCTACTTCAATAATCATATATTTACATGTCTTGCAAAAAAGAAAAAGAAAAAAAAATGACACATTTATTTACTAAACCACTGTACTCTTATATAGTTTTTAAATCCTCTAAACTAAAATTTGGAAAAGATGTGTCCACAATAGAGGACCATTGATATCTTTTCATCTTCAATTTAGCACTCAATTACAATTTGGACTACCTAGTATATGGAAAAATCATACCGGCATGAAATTTGCTGCAAATGGAATGAAAAATGATCCCCACGTGATTCTAGTTAAAAAAAAGCATTTAAAGCAGATAAAAAAACAAACCTGGCCTTTGGCTAAAAATCATGGCCCCACATTGATATGGAATGCACTGCATCAACATCAAATACAACAATCTCACATTTCTCTGCAAGACATTGAATACACATGAAGCACAAGCAATCATAATAAAACCAATGAAAATGGATAAACATGAACAAAACATTTTTTTTCAACGCAAGGGGCATGAGGACTTGCATTGGTGCCCGAAGGGCGAGGGTGGGTCCGTTTAAGAGTCTCTATGAACTGTTTTAAGCACGACAAGCTGAAGTAGTTGAAGTCCAGTGGGCTGAGCTTTGTGGCCCACTGATAGAAGATCTGGATCATATGGGCTACGCTGTTGGCTTAGTACCAAATGTACATGGCCATAGAGGCGATGAATATTTACAGGAGTGTGTGGCGAACCTTCAAGATGAAGGATGAAAGCAGTTGAGGGAAAATAAGTAGAAGTCAGGTCTAGTGAAAGTGAAAGAAATGAGAACATTAAAACAAATTCCACATTCCACATTTCAGACAGGTCGTGTGTGCAATCTATGTAGAAGTTAGGCCGTGTGTTCAATCTAAGTGAAGCACTAAGAAACCCAGATGAGACCGTGTGTTCAATCTAAGTGGAACACCAAGAAACCCAAATGAGAAAGAGGTGAGGGGACATATTCCACAGATTCCAGATTTCATAGATTCAAGATTTCACACACAATACATAACCAAATTTCATACAGTAAAAAACTCGTCTGGCTTTTACTTAGAAACTAACCTAGCTTCTACATAGATTGCACACATGAATGAGGCGTCAATCTATGTCAATGAGAACACTAAAACAAATTCCAGATTTCAAACCATGGCATGAGAAAGAGGAGAAGGTGAATGAGATATTAGTGAGAACACTAAAACAACAATGAGGGATCAATATATTACCTTAAACATGAAGTATTGGCTTCTCCACGCGCTCCATAACCAACTACGGATTAAGCAACACTTCCCGGCTCTTCATGATACATATTGTTGGACCCCATTTAAGGTTAAAGGGGTATTTCTGTTCTGAGTCCCACATTGGACTTAACACCATGTAATTAGTTTTTTACTTCTCTATAAAAGAGGATCCCCACCTCACATTGTGGTAAGGGGAATTCACCCACTACATGGTATCAGAGGGATTTTTATCCCGAACCCTCCCTCCCTTGCGGATTCCCGGCGTTCTCCCGGCCCCACCTCTCTCACTCCTGCCCTAGCTTTCCCGGCAGGCCCTCCCTCCCGGCGCACCTCTCCTCTCCGGCCTGCACTCTCCCGGCGGTCGTCCCTCCCGCTACGCCTCCACCTCCCGACGCCCGCGGCTCCCAGCCCTCCCGTCGCACCGCCCTCCATCCTCCCGGCTGCCCTGCGCTGTTCCCGGCGGTCGTCCCTCCCGCTACGCCTCCACCTCCCGACGCCCGCGGCTCCCGGCCCCCTCTGCCAGCATTGCGGCAAGCTCGGCCATCTGGTAGATCGTTGCTGGGTCCTGCATGGTCGTCCGGAGTCGCACACCCGCCGGGGCCAGACTGCGCTCCGTGATGCGCCCTCACCTGCTGCTACTCTTCCCTCGTCGTTGGATCTCTCCCTGGCTGAGCTCCAGCTGATTCACGATTACCGGTCCACCTCCATCGCGGGCTCTTCGTCAGCTTCTCTTGCCCATTCCGGTGGTCACACTGCCCTTGTCAGTCATCGTTCTCCGGCATGGATGCTTGACTCTGGTGCGTCCGACCACCTCACCGGGGATGCAGGTATGCTCTCCCACTACCGTCCCTATAGTGGATCTTCTGCCATCACTGTTGCTGATGGGTCCACTCTCCCCATAGCCGGCTTTGGCTCCTGTTCCCTCACCTCCTCCCTTCACCTCTCCTCGGTGGCTCATGTACCCCGGAGTCCTTTTAACCTGCTTTCCATCAGCAAACTAACCAAGGATCTCAATTGCACTGCTCTCTTTTCCTCATCTTCTGTTTTATTTCAGGAGCGGACGACGAACCGGGAACTTGGTAGAGGCCAGCTTTGGGATGGAGTGTACATGTTCGCTGGCCCGCCTTCCATCGCCTGCGCGTCTCTCCCTGCTCATGCCGTTGACCTCCATTCCCGGTTGGGCCACCCTTCCGCCTCTGCACTTCATCGACTCTACCCCGATATTAGTCCCCGTTTTTTCTTTCCTTGTGAGTCGTGTCGTTTTGCGAAACATCATCGCACCTCCTATCCTCCTCGAGTTGACACGCAGGCCGCCAAACCCTTTGATTTGGTTCATTCTGATGTATGGGGTCCCTGTGCTACCTCGAGTCAATCTGGGTATAAATATTAAATTTCCTTCATTGATGATTATTCCCGGATGACATGGCTTTATCTTCTTCGAGATCGGACAGAGGTTTTCTCCACCTTCCAGACATTTTTTCATGAGATCCAAACACAGTTTTCTATCCCTGTCAAATGTCTTCGATCTGACAATGGACGAGAATACTTATCCACTCACTTTCAGCAGTTTCTCCGCGCCCACGGCATCATCCACCAGACCTCTTGTCCTGATACCCCTCAGCAAAATGGGGTAGCCGAGCGGAAACACAGGCATATTTTGGAAACCGCTCGTGCCCTCCTCTTCCACCGCCAGGTCCCTCTTCTCTTCTGGGGGGATGCCATCCTCACTGCTACTTACCTTCTGAATCGTCTTCCCTCCTCCATACTTCAGGGGGAGACTCCCTTTCATACCCTGTTCCCCTCTATTCCTCCTCACTCCCTTCCACTCCGCGTCTTCGGATGTTTATGTTATGTCCGGGACACTCGCCCCAATCTCTCCAAACTTTCTCCCAAATCTCTTCGCTGTATTTTTCTTGGATATTCCCGCACTCAGCGCGGGTACCGATGCTTCTCTCCAGACCTCCGCCGGTATATCACCTCTACCGACGTATCATTTGTCGAGACTTCTCCTTTCACTCTCCCCTCTCCTTCTCCTTCTCCTGACACTACCATCGATGACTGTCTTCCGCTCTTCGTTCACCCGCCTCTGATATCTCCCCCTCCCGGTCATCTCTTTGGCCAGACCTACTCCCGTCGTCCATCCGCTGTACCTCCCATCCCGGCCGAGGACCACCTTGTTCCTGCTTTGTCTGATGCTCCTGTCCCCGCTCCCGCGGACGAGCCGATTGCGCTTCGGAAAGGTACTCGCTCCTGTCAGACTACTCCTCTCTTTGTATCTTCCTACAGGGGTCTGTCAGCCTTGGAGACCGTGTCGCTTCCTCGGACAGTCGGTGAAGCAAAATCTCACCCCGGGTGGCTTGCCGCCATGAGGGATGAATTGCGGGCTCTGGATGACAACCATACATGGGATCTTGTTCCACTTCCGGTGGGCAAACAGGCGGTCGGTTGTAAATGGATTTTCACTATCTGTCTCAATCCCGATGGCTCTCTTTGCCGCCTCAAAGCCCGGCTTGTCGCCAAGGGATTTGTTCAGACGTATGGCATCGACTACTTTGAGACCTTCTCTCCAGTCGCCAAGATGGCCTCGGTCCGCCTTTTCCTTTCGCTAGCTGCTCATCATCACTGGCCGCTTCATCAACTGGATGTTAAAAATGCTTTTCTCCATGGCTTTCTTGATGAAGAAGTCTACCTCCAGCAGCCTCCTGGTTTTTCGGCCTCTGGTGCCGACCACCATGTTTGCCGTCTCCGTCGCTCCCTCTACGGCCTCAAGCAGTCTCCTCGGGCTTGGTTTGGCCGCTTCAGCACGGTCGTCACAGCCTTTGGCCTCTCTCGCAGTATGAAGGATCACACCGTCTTCTTCCGTACGACGGCGCATGGCGGTATCTTGCTTGTGGTTTATGTGGATGACATCATCATCACAGGGAGCGACTCCAGAGGCATCGCCAGCCTTAAGGCGCATCTTCACCAGCACTTTCACACCAAGGATCTTGGTCCCCTCACTTACTTCCTTGGCATCGAGGTCTCCCGGACTGCGGACACTATTTCTCTCTGTCAGCGCAAGTATGCTCTTGATATCTTGCAGGATGCCGGGTTGAGCACCGCCACTGCCGTGGACACTCCCCTTGAGCCTGGGGAACGCTCCCTTCATTCCGACTCGGAACCCTTTCCTCATCCCGAGAGCTATCGCCGCCTAGTCGGTAAACTCAACTACCTCACCATGACGCGTCCTGACATTGCCTGTGCCGTTGGCAAAGTCAGCCAGTTCATGGAACATCCCACCTGCTCTCAGTGGGATGTTGTCCTTCGCATTGCCAAATACACCAAGAAAGACCCTGCCCGTGGCCTTCAGTACTCCCATCATGCTCACATGGATGTTGAGGCCTTCTGTGATGCGGACTATGTCGGCTGCCTCGCTACCCGCAGGTCTACTTCGGATTTCGCCGTGTTCTTTGCCGACAACCTCATCTCTTGGCGCAGCAAGAAGCAGACTGTCGTCTCCCGGTCGAGTGCCGAGGCCGAGTATCGAGCCATGGCCACCGTCACTACTGAGATCCTCTGGCTTCGTCATCTCCTCCATGAGCTCGGTTTCCCCGCATCGACTCCTGCTCATATCTGGTGTGACAATCAGGCCGCCACGAAGATTGCATCGAATCTCGTCTTCCATGAACGGACGAAGCATATCGATGTGGACTGTCACTTTCTCCGCCACCATCTGGAGCAGCACCATATCGGCTTCGGCCATATCCCGACGGCCGATCAGCTTGCCGATCTCTTCACCAAAGGTCTTCCCGGAGCTCGCCTTGAGTCTCTCACTACCCGGCTGGGTATTCACCGCCTCCCTGGCCCAGCTTGAGGGGGAGTCTGAGATGGTCCTGTGTCTTTGTTGTCTTTTTCTATTTGTGGGACTCTATCCAATCTGGGCATGTCCAGCTTGAGGGGGAGTGTTGGACCCCATTTAAGGTTAAAGGGGTATTTCTGTTCTGAGTCCCACATTGGACTTAACACCATGTAATTAGTTTTTTACTTCTCTATAAAAGAGGATCCCCACCTCACATTGAGGTAAGGGGAATTCACCCACTACACATATCAATGCATCAACGAGATACTACATGTCATTGTCAACATTATCGATAATTTTCTTCCTCATCTTCAAAAGGTAGAAGAATCGACGAGTTAAAACACAAGCAAAAACATCATCATTCATGTACTATTATTATCATCATCGAACACAATGAAAAGAGTTTTAATAAAACCAACATTTTTTTCCATGTCAAGTCAGTTATCTTTCACATTTTGTTGGTAAATTTGGAATTGAATTCAAAGTGATCTGCCCCTTTTGATGTTGTTGGTGCATCCATCCAAAGGCTTCGTTTGAAATAGCAATCTGAGCATAGCTAGTCAACAATGGTGGATAAGGTCATTCTACTAGATTTCTGGCTCAGCACGTGGCATAAGGGTTCTAATGACCCTCACTCTGTAGGGGATCAATTACAAGTACAAGGAAGATGAATTGGGCAACAGAAGCTCTTATCGACAACAGATGAACCTCATCCTTAAGAAGATCTCATACCCCATCCATAATGACAAGCTAGTATACAAATCCCTCATCGTTGTCAAGTACATCGATGAGGTCTGACATGAAAGCAATCTGTTGTTTCCCTCCAATCCTTACCAGTAAGTACAGACTAAGTTCTGGGTTGACTGTGCTGACCAGAAGATATACATGAATGGGAGGGAGCAGTTGATGAGTAAAGGCAAGGAGCAGGAGAGGGAAAAATATTAGTAGATTGAATATAAATAAAGGGATAAAGAGATGATAAAATATTCAATGGTCAATAACATCATAAAGAAAATGGTGAAAATGAATTCCAAGAAAAGTACAATTTGTAAAGTGATAAAGTAATGAAACTAATTAGTGTACACGATAAATTCTATATGTTGAACAAACCACAAAAGAACCCTATGGTACTTATCTAAAGTCATGTATATGAATTATAATGAATGACATGAATATCAATGAGCACCAGTAAAGATATTCAAAATTTATAGTCATATCAATGAAGAAAGAGGGATGTCAATTAAACCAAATAAAAATTAGGACATACCTCGCATGGGGAAGGCCGGGTGGGGAAGACCGGAGATGGTGGGGGGTCGAGCGGGGAAGATCAGAGACAGCGGGGGTCAAGTGAGGAAGGATGGGGAGGGCAAGGGTTGTCCGATGGGGGTGGTATGACGGTCGTTGAAAGAGTGCAGTGGGTGTGAAGGGTCGCGGTGGAGGAGGCTGGTAGCGTTGGCAGAGGGTCATGGAGGAGGTGGCGGGGGTCGCAAAGGAGGTGGATGACAACCTAACATAAACATTCAGGAGTCAAGCATACCCCCACAAAAGCAAATTTTAAATTTCAAAATTTCAATTTCAAATCCATCATCACTGGGGCCACCTACAGCCTCGCCTCGCCTCCTGCACCCTGACACCAGGCATACCCATCTCCACAACAGTTCGCCTGAGATACCATCCATTGGAGTCCATTGCTATCATAGAAAATCAAAATAAATCACCACAAACCATCAAAACCACAAAGTTGAACCCAGACTACAATCCATCACGAAGATCAAGCCCTCCGGGAGCCTACGGACAGAGATGAAGCGACCACATAGAAACGCTTCCTGAATTGCCATCCACTGCTCAAACTTCACATCCAAAACTCCTTGAGAATTACTGTGCAAATCCGACTAGAAGAAGATTGATGGAAACGAGGAGCCACAGCAGAATAACAAAGTACTCAACAACGAAATGCGACCACCAGACCCTGCCTTCCCAGCCACCACCAGGCAAAGAACACCAGTCACGGAAGAACACTGAATAGAACCGTCGACACCAGACCGCGGAAACACCGGGAGACATCAATCAGCACCGTAGGGAGGTCAAACAAGTCCGGATCTAGTTAGTGAACGCAACATCAACGAGACCCCAAACAGAACCGGAAACAATCATCGCCGCCCACAGGTCATGGCTCACCGAATACCGCCTCGAGGCGCCGCCGCTGGTGAGAACCACAGCCCGCCGAAGACCGCAATACCGCCATGGATCTTCAACGAGGATGCCGCAGCATCAGGTTACCACTGGACCACCATTGGAGCCGAAACCAGACCATCACCGACCAGCGAAGCGGGGATAAGATCACCGGCACCGAAAATAGGGGACGAAACCGGGAGGAAGGAGATCTGAGGGAGAAGCCAGTAAACAATGAAGGGGCCTCCGCGGAAAAATCCTAGCAGACAGGAGAGTGGTGGAGGCGGCGTCGGCGTTAGCGGAGGCGGAGGCGGCGTCGCGGGTCACCGGAGGAGGCAGGGTTGGGTATCCGATGGTGAGTGATTTAGGGTTGGGGTTGTTAGATATTTTTTTTTAAAAAAAAATTATAAAATATCAAATTTCATTCATTTTTTTTAAATTAAAGATATTATAAATATATATTTGAATGATATAAAATTTTATAAAAATTATTAATTTTCTTTTAATATAAAATAAAATTTCAATACATGAATATAAATTATTTTTAAAAAATATTAATCAATTGATTGTTATGTTTTTTTATTTATTAAATTTAATTTGTTAATTTTTTGAATTTATTTTGACTATATTTTATTATGTTTATTAAGTTTAAATGTCACGAACCGAATCTGGTCACCGCCAAAACCGGCACCAAAACCAGCCTGTGACATGACCCGAGAGGCGTTCCCGATCCCCACGGGCTAGCACAAGTGCCCGGGTATCATAAAATGAAAATTGGGAACGATTTACCCGAGTTTATAAACATAAAACAACAAAAGAATCCAATAAAACAAATCTGGATTTTTCAAACCAAACAATCTTTTACAAAAATTCAGAACTGAATTACATGGCTTAAAACAACTCAAAAGGTCTATACCAAAGTTAAAAATCCAAATAAGGACAGCCCAAGAACCCTCATGGCAAGGGGCACCGCCCACAAGCCACCTCCACAAGACTTCACCACCAAGGACCTGCTAGAAACCTGAACCACTGGAACAAAAAAACTGTACCCAACCTGCGACAACAAAAACAACCATGTCTACTTACACCCAATGGTGTAAGTAGGGTGTGAGCCAATGCCCAGTATGATACCACCACTAAGAGATTCCATGTGATAAACATTTAAAGACGAAAAGCATGCAAGTTTTCAAAACACATGAAAAGATAGTTACAATTTCTAAAAGATGTTACTTTGAATAAAAATAGTTTTCAAGTGGGCTATCACTAAGAATCAACACTTTTAAAAATAATGTCAACAATACTGAATTTTCCAGCCAACTATACCGTATGCCGACGGTAAGTACAAAGTAAATAATGAGCACAAGAAATAGGAAGTAACCCCTAGGCACTAGCTAGCTGTGGGTCCCAGGTACCTCGTATCTCGGTGAGAGTAACCATCACAAATATCCATTCTCGTGCACGAGCCACTAGTAGGGAACATACCCATAACCTAGTGGTCCCCAATCATCATCATCATAGTTTAGTTAGAGTTGTAAGCGTCAATCTTGCTAAGTGAAACTGAGGCCAAACCCCACGGATTCACTAGCATACTAGTACACGTCCACCCACCTAGATACCCAGGTTTTCCCCTTGTGCTCAAACAAGTTCAACAAGTCAAGAAATGTACATTGAACATGAAAATATCATTTCCACATCACAAATTCACCAAACAACCCATATGTATACCACACAAGTTGAAAAAATCCATTTTTCATTCAAAATGATTTCGAAATCCGAATCACACCAAAATAGCTCACGGCACATTTCACATTTCTTCAACACTTCCACAAAACCATTAAACAATTTTATAAAACAATTATAAGATATTTAAACTCATATAACAGCCCACACACATGGAATATAACACTTCTTTCATAATCAAAAATTCAATTTTTCACATCACACTCACACAAAACACTCCACATCACTTTCACATCACTTTCACTCCAAAATATCTCCTTCAAACAATTTAATAAAATATTTCCAAGATGATACATATCACATAACAGCCTTTTCACAAATGAAATGGACCTTTTAAAAATATACTCCTACCAAAACAGTTTGCTTATATAGTTTCACCTATTACACAACCCAATAAAGCATTCAAAACTTTCATAAAACAATTATAAAGAGTATACCCAAACTTTGCACATAAAATCCCTTTCAAAAATATCTTTTTAAGCCAAAAGCACACCAAGACCCTACCAAAACAGAATTGGCAGCACAATCAACCTGAAATAATCCACATTCAAATGTTATATAATCACGTTGAATAATATCACAAAAGATACCCATTAGAACACACAAATCCATAAAACACTTTCAAGGAGTATAACAAGGTTATACAAATAAAACCATTCAAATACACCCCATTTTTAGGCCCACATGGAACTATATCATTACCTAACCATAATTGGCAGCCCCTTTCAACAACTAATAAATCACTTCCACGTTTTACAAAACTACCACAAGATATAACACATGAAATATATTTGAAAAATACACACTTCAAGCAAAAATGTAACTTTAAAAACAAATGCTTTACTATTGCAACCAAAAATGGTTTTCTCATAATGCACAGCACATAAGGAACATGCAAAATTATTTAATCATGCAAACTAACTCATCATTAAATGGTTACCCACGGAATCACCTACCGAATGTGTCAAAACCCTCAAATATTGGGACGAAACATCAACCGCATGACCGACGCACCTCAAGGAAGTTAAAAGAAACCTAAAACCTCAATATTTCACCCAAAATACAGTAATTTATAACCTATGCACGAACCCTAACTTCTGGAATTTTTTATAATTCAAGAATTAGGGAAGAAACCCTAAGCAATTTGAAAGAGGAAAGAAATAGACTCACCTACTTGAAGCATCCTGAATTAATCACTCCAAAAACAATAGTTTCTGAAATTGAAAACAACCAAAATTTAGGGATTCTTCTAACAAGATATAGGAGGTAATTTGGGAACTGGAATGGAGGAAAAAGATTAAGAATTGAGAGAGTTAAGAAGGTATAAAGTTACCTCTTCAATTCTGGCCGATTTGAGACACCCTATGAAGATCAGCCCTAATTCGCGATATCAAAGAGCTCCAAGGAGGGGGGGAAGGCAATGGGAGCGCGCCTGGGTTTCTTAGGGTCGAGTGGGAGGTGGAATCACCGTAAAAACGCAAATATTGATGGAGATATAAAAATTTTAAAAATTATTTTTAATGCAGGAAATGGGCCTTCGGGCAGGCCCAATATCTTAAATAAAAACCCATATCCACCATGATTATGGATTTATAAAGACTCAAAATTTATATTTTGGTGTTAATAGGTCAGAGGAGACCATTTAGGAATTGGAATGAAGGAAAAATATTAAAAAATGAAAAAGTTATAAAGGAAACAAATTTTATTTTTAAATCTGGAATTGGGCTCACGGTTTGACCCAATTCATGAAAACTCATCTATTTCTCCATAAAACCTTTGGAAACCATCCAAAACAAAAAATGAAAGGAAAATAAATGAAATTTAACTTCAAAATAATTCATTTATGTGACATTAAATATGAATATTAAATTACCATGTATGTATAGAATATCAAACATATATGTAAATATATCAAATATCAAAATGATTTAAATTTAATTTTATAAAAATTATTTAAAGGATTATCAAATGAACAACATTATTAAATATAAACACTATTGATATTTAGAGAAAATTGAAAATTAAAATATGATAATGAGATATTTTTAATAAGACCTCAAAAAATGGATATTGACTTTGGTTGTAAAAATAGTAATATATAAAAAAAATGGGTTCACTTAATTTGTTACTGATAAAAATTGTGTTGTTATAAAATGGTTAATTGTAACAATTTTTATTGATGGTAAAATATTTGTTGGTAATAGTTATTATTACTAATAAATTCACCTGTTAATAAAAAAATATTGGTATTAGTATGATAAAGCGATAGATTTAACTGATGGTAAAAGAATTGTTGGTATTAAACGATCAATATCAACAGATATATCTGTTGGTAAAAATAAGTGTTGGTTTTAAAAATTAATAACAATAAAACTTAATATCTGTTGGAAATACTCATTTTTACTAACAGATATATTATCTGTCAATAAATTTATGTTGGTATAAGCCTTTTTTTTGTAGTGATTTCTATGTTCTCCTGATTCTAATACGATTAAAATATCATGAAACCTCTTCTTCATGAAAAAATGAAGATCAAATTGATGTGATATAGTATATAGAAAATATTTATTTTATTGATAGTTATATCTCGGGATGTGAAGCAGTATCGCATGAGTGGAGGAAATGTGTGGCTCTCCATGATTTTTTTAATAATGAGACGGTGATGATTTCTCTATAAAAACAATGTGTGGATCATTATCTTGTTTATCTTATATTATATCCAAGAGTTGAGTGAATAATAGAGAGAGATAATCTGTGAAAACCGAGATCAAAATAGAACAGAACATTCACCTTTTATTTGCAAAGGATGTTCCATGCATTCAAGTTGAACATACACAAAGATGATCACATTGATATGGTTTTTCTTCCTTCCAATATATTTCAGAAAAAGGATGAGAAATTGTGTAAAATGTTATGTGATGTTGAAGGTAGAAATTGTGCATGGTCAGTTTTGTGATGATTATGAGAGTCAGACATGAAATCAACTCCATGAATGAAAGGTGATTCATGTGGAGGTCTTGAGGGTTCTTATTTGAGTTCCACAAAGTTATGGTCGGTTTATATTTGGTGTGTGATGAAATAGTGAAGGGAAAAACTATCATCCAATGCTTCCATAAGGAGTCTTGCGTAAAGAAGAAGCTACTACCATTTGGGGTTGTGCAGTGGAGACAATGAATGAAATACTATCACAATATATATTTTTTTTGTAGTGAAGTGATATTATTGAATTGAACTAGTTACACAATTTTTAGGGAATAAAATGAATGCATCAATATATTTTTCATACGATTGTGAAATATCGGTGAGGTATTCAATTTAATGAAAAACTAGGGAATGTGTAAGCGAACCATTCACTGCCGGTATATGAAGTGTGTGTATATTCATTGGTAGTATACATATTATGCAGAAGTGAAGATAAATAATTAGTTTGTGAGTGTTATAATTTCTATAAAGAGTATGTTTTTTATACAACTGTGAATGTGTAGTGTGTGATTTTATTTCATTTAGAAATTATAAGATACATTTTATAATACCTAAGAAAATTTTCATGCATATTAATAAATGAAAGGATAAAATTCGAAGACCATTTAATGTATTAAAAATGAATGATTTTTTTATAGGAGTGTACATGAAAAATACTTTTCATAAATTGGGTGAAATCATATTTGAGATCAAAGATGGAGTATTATTTCTGGTTGTTTTTTTACCCTAGTTAATAGTGATTATTTTGGACTGGTCTTTATATGAATAATGAATTCCTTCATTAGAATTGTTTCCCTAGGGTAGATGATTATATACTATGATCTAATATTATTTAAGAAAGTCCATCATTAGTGTAATGGAACATGAATTTGTATATGATCCATTATGATCCAGTAAGTATAACGAGGAGGATATTCAATTGATATTTCTACATTATATCAATCCATCAGATGATGAAGGATATAACTAGGTTTCCAACCAATTATTGAATATTATGATTGGGGGTCTCACCAATCACTATGAAGAAGGTGATGTTGGGGGGGTCTAACCAACTTTTCCAGGATGATTGGAACTGTGGGGTATAACCAATTTGTAATTAGGGTGAATAACCAGTTACTGTTGTAATAACCTTCTGATATAATGGATAATCCATGATGGGTGGTCTAGCCAACATGGATAGTAGAAAAACTTTGTTCTAAATGGTTTATATTCATGTGTGGTGTGCTTTCTTTATTGTTACTTCTTTCAAGTTGTGGCTGAGTGTTAATGATATGGGATCAAGACATTAATCTTTTACAAAGGATGAATCAAAAGTGAATGAATTTGTAAAACTATATACCATTGATTCACCCCCAATCAATTGTATATAACTGATCCTTGGACACTACAATATACTCTGCGAAACCAACCATTCCATTAAAATTTTAGGATATTACATATAATTAAGGAATCATTATCAATCATATGTAATCTATATAGTTTTTCTTTTACTGACCAATTATCATTTCTAATATTCTTGAGGTAATATTTCATCCTTGAATTCCAATATCAATATTCATTTTCATTGAATAGGGGTGGTATTGAAGGAATCTATACATCAATTAACCCTTTACCTTCCATCTAGAGAGATATTTATATTAAACCATTATGTCTTTTATAAGGCCATATAAAGAATAAAAATATAATCATGGATCATATCAAACCATACAAGGGAATTCTTTAATGCTAATTATTTGACCAGATGTTAAGATAGTTAAGATATCATGGGGGTCAGGGTGAATTTGATAACTTTTTTGAAAAATTATTATACAAAAATAGAAGCTAAATTATAAAAATAAATATCTTCACAACTAATTTTTATGGATTTGTGGGTAAAAAAGACAATATAAAAACTATTCACATCCATCTACTTCTTTGGAGTTATGGATACCACGTTGAAAACTAATTTTTATGGGGTGTAACTACCCAATTAAATATTCCATCTCTAGTGGAGGCACAACTAACAAAAAACCTAACATTTCATTGGGAATCCCAACTAGAATATGTACCCATACCATTTATGCATGTATCACCAAATAGATAATTCTTTTTTATGGAATAGAATAAACCAGTTAAAATACAGTCAATTTAGAAATGATAAAAAAATACATAACTAAAAAATGATATTTAGAAGACGAAGATAATTTTTTTTTGCAATTTGATCAATTTACATAGAAAAGTTCATCATTATGTATTACATCACATGATGTGAAATATTATTATAATCACAACTAATTTCTTTCTCACATGTATCATATCACAACTTTTTTTTGTATATACTCCATTTGATGACATGTCTTTATAATCATAATCCTTAATTCCTCATAGTTATTGGATGATTAATTTCTCAAAAATATTAGTTATACATTTAGGATGATAACCCTACACTTTTTTAAAAAGGTTTTATTTGATATATTATAATAATTTATATATGAATCCCCAATAAATCATACATAATAATTGGAATTAGATATTTCATTGAATATTGGCCTTTATATATTTGAATAATCAGTTTAAAACTATATTTGGGTATATGTAAACCTCATAATTCCAATTTATAATGTGTTCTTATCAAAACCTAATCTTAGCATTACCCTTAAAAAATATTTCTTCTTAACATATTCATAGTAAAATGATTATAAATTCATTCAACATGTAACATAACCTTATAGTTAAGCTTAACATGATGTTTATCCAATTAATGCATTCTCTATAATATCATAATAATAGATTCATATCATCATCATTGCCTCATTATACTATTTATATAATGTTTTCTTGATTTTAGAGTCTTAATATTATATAGAAGATCTACATTTATAATGTTTCCACACAATGCATCTTGATAAGCCTTCTCCTTAATGTTTTATCCTCATATATTCACTTATAATTGCATTGGTTGGCTGCGGTATTCACCTTCTCATTAATAAAAAAGGTTATATTGAAGAAATAAATAATTTAATCCTATAATATACACTACAAAACCACTATGAATAAAAATATTACATTTAAATAGTATATTATAGCTGGATAAGACAAAGGGAACAGATTAGAGGAAATCATAATTTATAATAATATTAAAATGATGAGGAAAGAGAGTATCATAAAGGGAAATAATTTAGAGTTACATAATATTCTAATTATAATACCTTAGAGTATACTGTAATCAAGGTAACAATGTGTTCTACCATGGGTGTATGATTTTCAAAAACATTATCTCAAATTTCAACATTGGATTACATTATCAATTTAATCGAACACAAAAGACTCCCTCAAAGAAACATTCGTCTTATTTATAGTGTTTTTCTTACTTGTAAACATCTCTTTATATATTAATGGCTTCAGAACAATTGATAAAACTTATTTTATACTAAAATCATAAGATTGAGTTATACCCTTTGGAATGTATTCTATAAATATTATAGTGTGATAAAAATATCATATAAAAAATATATTTATTAAGAAATAAATAACTGAAGATATTGGATCCAAAAAAAATAATGTAATAGTAAATATTTAATTATCCAAGAATTCCAAAACAAAGTTCAATGGATTCAATCAATATAATTGATACACTAACCCCATAAGTGGAACATATCATTCGAAAATGGTCAATAGTATTCCTCAATGTATCTGTATCATGGTATGGTCATGGGTCAATCAGTTTAACATGATTAGTTTCTTTCATAAACTATACATTTTCATCATTTTATACCTAAATAATTTTTATCAAATTATGATTTATATTTTCTTATATCATTGTGTTCAATGAATTGTTGATTTTCTTATTTCTTATGCCCTCATTTGAGTTTAAAATTACATATCTATTAAAATACAAATTACATGCATAAATACTGTTTTAGCAATTCATATATATCATGTACAATCATATAATAAAATAAACCCCTCAAACTAGTCAAAGAACAATGACTCTAAACATTGAGTCACATTCGATCTATTATATAAAAACAAAAATAGTAAATATAATTAGTCTAATCATTATGACATTAAAATGTATGAACATTTATTCCCTTTTGAGGATTCCAATATTGGTGTTTAGAAAATCATTCTTGTTTGGCGATTTTTCCTAACTCCAAATAGAATATCATACTTTCTGTTTATGTTATATGATAGTTGATATTAACCATAGTGGGTCTATGTTATATATGCATATGGTTTTCCATCATTGGATAATTTATTATAACTTTAATTTATAGATTTTGAATTTTCATCTAACATTGAAGACTTTAATACTGAATATAATAATATATAATGACTAATTATTTTGAAAACATGAGAATGGTGTTTTGATAAATAGCTGAGTCATCAGTCTATTTCCTTATGTTTTAATGCCTTTAGAGAAATGTTTTGTGTAAATAAGGACCAAAATTTTGTGGTGGTCAACATCAATCCCTAAAAACATGCTTTATAGAACACTAAGATATAGGATGAAATTAAAACTCCTCCCAATTTCTCATATATATTAGTTTTGTTTCTTGTCACAAGTAGTGTAATGATGTATTTTTTGGGTATTGAAACCACTCTTGAACATTATTTCACACTCATCATGTTCACATAATGATTTCTATTGTTTATAGTCCCAATTATCACCATTTATAAATAAAAAAAATTTAATAGTGAAAAAAACATGTTATACATATACAACATACCTAAACATGTTTAAGAATCACACGTCCAAGATGAAATAAAATCATTTTTATCTTTTATGTTACAATGTAACCTTGTTTCATGGTGATGGAACATGTGCTATATATATAGCTCTCTTATAACCATTCATGAAAAAATATAAATGAAAACAATTGATCAAATATATTTGTTCAGTATTGAATCAAATTTTATAAAACTTCATTTAAAATATACATTACTTATTTATGTTAATGTTATTTTTCTGTTATGATATTACTGTTTTATACACTTTGAATTTCACTAAAGTGTTCTTTTTTTTAGAGAAAAAATCGGCCATCAATGTGACAGAGACATTGGGACTTTATCCTATTTAATTTTTACATAAGTGGTTATTTTTTAATTTCTTTTTAAGGATAAATTTTTATTAATTATTTTTATTAGTTTTATAAGTATCATAAATATTAATCTATTAGAACATAAATTTAAATCATTAAATGAGGCAATCGATGGCAGGGAAGGATCTTGCATTGGAATTTTACATGTGTTTGTATCCTATTAAAAAAAGATGTTGTTATTTTAAAACCATTAATTTGATATTTTTAAAATCTAATTTTAAATGGGATTCTTAACCTATATTCCCCATACATTGACCTCCCATCCATGAAATCACTAAAATTTTATTTTCTAATTAACTATAATGGGACTCCATCAAAACTGAAATTTTTTTATTTCAAATCTATTAGAATCTATTTCTCTATGCTTCTCTCAAAATTTTGTTCCCTCATTCTGATTTTATTTATTGCCCAATGTCCATAGTATCATGAGTTTTTCTATAGATTTATTTAAATTTAGGGTTTCTATAATGACACATTCTTAACATATATGGATATTTAATCATATAAGATTAGTATTCAGCACATTACAAAAAATCATTCCTGGAGGGGCATAATAGTTTAGTTTCTTTGGAAACGTGGAGACATATTCTTCTATCTTGGTGAAATATCTTCCACATATCCTGTAAAGATAATCTCATTTATTACTCATACTTAAAAAACATTCTTCATAACCTAGAAAAAAGAATCATAAGAAATGGGTGAGCTCAGATGCTCAAAAAGGGTAATCAAAGGAGATATGTAAGAATAACATGAGCATAAGGGTATGAGAAAATAATCAAAAAAATATGATATCATAACCTACATATAAGAGATCCCAAACATGAGTCATGGAATAAAAATTGGTAGTTCATAAAAAATAATTCATATTTAAATCATGGACCATGAGTCATGAGAGAAACAAATTTGCATAAGACATAGTCTTTTGTCATATACATAAGCATTAAAAATCCCCTATAAGCAAATGATTATTTCAAAAACATACTAGGGCACTTCAGGGGGACTAAAACATTGGGATAAGACACAACACAATCCCCAGTATAAGTCCTTTCCTTATAAGGGATCTGGAAACCTCATCTTCGCCTGGTGGATAAAGTTTCCCTATCTTCTGAGAGTGAATCGACTTTCCCTATATTCCCATAGTGGATCGGGTTTCCCCATCTTCCTATAAAAATATCATGTTTCCCTATATTCCACAGTGGATCAAGCACATCAACTTGATTATCATAATTATCTCATCATTCAGAAACCAATACCCAATGCATTGGAGGGATATATAGGTCCCACCCATCTCATAATGAAATCATATATACATGTGACAAAAGATCATATACAATCATCATATAACCCATGACATAAAATGGGTCACATAAGCATGTAATTATTTCATGTCCTATTGTAAATATATAGGTTTCATAATCATTTCCCTAATGTGAAACCCATGAAAATAAGTATGTTTCATAAGAATGTATCCCATGAATGAGAAACTAGTTTCATATAACCCATTAAAGAGAAACATGTTTAATAATCATAATTCCATCAATACATAAAACATTTAGAGAATGAATATGAATGGAACCTTTGCATCATATCCCTTGAGAGGCACAAGTAATACCAAATTTTTTTATCTTATTTGGAAAATAATTTTATGAGTTCCTTTAAAAATAAATTTCTTGAATAAAATGTCCTTTACACTTGGAAAAACACATTTTAAAATAAAAAACATTTACAAATAAATTTCCCTTTGAAAATATTATTGGAAACTAAAAAAGGATTATTTGAAACAATATAACATTTTTTAAATCCTTTTTATATGAAAATGAGAATAAAATATCATTCTCTAAAAACATTTCTGATTTTTTGTTCAAAACATGGTTTTTAAAATAAAACAAATTTCTGAACGAATAGAGAATAAGGTCATATTTTATTACAATAACTTTTTGGATTATATTAAGTACCAAAGAGTGGGAAAATGGTACTAACAAATGAATATATAATGACTAACCAAAGGATATGATATGTCATGAGTGTTCCTAAAATATTTATCATAATATTTCATTAATGAAATCATAATCATAAAAAATCCTGATAAAAATTGAGATTATTCAAATAAACTATTACCCCTTAGTAACACTAAATCATACTCCCCATGTGCGAAAACCAAATTAAATGATGCTTTTAATATCATGAAAATAATTATATTCATGATATATCAGGTCAAAGTGAATTGTATACAAATCATAGAAGAATGTATGTGTAAAACATGTCATGTGTGTTGAATAAGTAAAATTGTGACAAAATAACTTTACTAATTTGGTAACATTTGAAACATAAAAACCATGAAAGGGGGATTATAAAATTAATATGTTAATACCTGTAACATCCCGACCCATCTAACCTCTAAGACAGTGGCCGGACTGGTGGGTTACTTGACCTCAAGTGCATCTCCCCAAATGCAAGAGGCTGCCAACTAGAAGTGAAGGCCTTTTTATCGTGTCTGTGGGGGAGAATATTCCCTCATAGGTAATAGGTAATACATAGCAGAAGAAACAACAATTTATAACAAATAACAGAAGCATACAAACAAGAAAACTACAACAGAATAAACTAAATAAATTATAAAGGCAGAAGATGATAAATGAAATGAGGTATACAATGATGTCATACTATGATGTCTGTACTAATGTAAAAGTATAGCAAACGAAAATACAGGAATGCAATTAAACTAAAAGGGAATCAACACAAAAGAAACAACTGTATCTCGAGCAAAGGATTGATCCTATTCCCCAATCTCCATCCTAAGCAGCAAACAACACTCTAGCACTGGAAGCGAAACACTTCCTGTTATCCATACCTGTGAGCATAAAGTCTACTTGGGTACTAAATGTCCCCCGAGTAGGAAGTGAGAAAAACCCCCAGTAGGCCAGCACCCACGATGTCTAAAGCTTTCCATTTTGTGTTATAAACAAAAGTAGTGTGCCAATATATGATAAATGTAAGGAATTTAAAAACCATAATAAAATAACTATAACTTGGTTTGGGTCCTCAATGACACCCATCCCATATGCTTCGGCCTAAGATGGGAATCGGAATAGAGTATCTTTAATAAGAAAGATGTTGATATATATATATATATAATGTATACTAATAAAAAGGCATACAAAAAGGAACAATACCCCAACCTTGTGATTTATCCTGGGGTCTAGATTATGTGTCAACAAAGTGTGATTCATGCACTAGAAAAGTATCACAATTTACAAAGGATACAAAGGCTGCATAAATAAATACTTTCCATGCATCATTATTATTATTATGTTCAAATTTTAGAGTTGGATTCTGAACCCGTTTCGAAGGTATCGCTACAATATGTCTTTCAATTAATCGAATACCATTGAGGCCATCCAAGGAAATCTTCCAAAAGACCATGTATTTCTTAAGGCATGGCTTTACCATGAGTCTGCACTGATCATTCACTGAAGGGGCTGAGAATCACCCAATGTTTGGATTATCCAATTACCAATGGTCCATACTCAATGATCCCTTCAGGATCCGATGTCACCCAAAATTATATAGAAGGCTTGGGGAAGTATTTGTCTAGAAATTCCTAATACATTGCCCCCACCGTCGTATAAAGGTAACCTATCAGGAGTGGAGAGTTTAAGCATCAGTTCTTAATACAGAACCTTGTTTTCTCATCACCCTATATTTAATTAGATATCATAGAATAGGTATCATAGATTTGCCTTTATAATTCTAATTAAATAGTATAGGTAAATCTACCACAACAAATGATCACTTAAACCGAGTAGCTATAGCCAAAGCAATTTATCAGCGCAAGAAATAAAAACATACATATTAATTTATAAAGGAACAACAAGATAATAATTGATGAAAGAAGAAACTAATTAGGAAATAATTAACCAACACAACCAAATATCATTGTTCATGATTACCCAAAATAATTTATTTAATTGAAACTCAATAAAAGAGATCACACAACATGTGCAATTAATTAATTTAATTAATTAGGGGCTAACAGAAAATAGGCCAAGAAAATTGGAACACCCAAAGGGGTATCCAACGATGTTTAAATAATATAAATGGGTCAAAATATCTCACACAAAAGTGAAAAGATTCAACAAAGAAGTTTATTTAATTTAGAAAATATAAAAATTGGACCTTGTCAGTAGGCACCAATGAGCGGCACAATGTGCGATTTAAATGATGCAAAAAAACGAAGGGAAAGAGAGTAGATTCCCTACCTTATACTCATAGATGATCTTACGCTTTTCAATGATCTTTGATTTGATCTAAAATGGAAGAAATCAGATGATTTTAGAAAATCCCTAATTTCGGGTAAAAAACATTCCGCAGCAGATCACATGAAGAATAGAGAAGGATATTGTAAGATTCTTAGTGTGTGATGTTAGTATTACTGAGAGATTTACTATGCAACCAACGACAAAGAAAACAGATGAGAAACGGAGTCGCAACAGGCTTCTGAACAAGGAGAGGAGAAGAGAGGAGGAGGCACACCACCAAGGGGGGAGCTACATGGTCGACGCACAGGGAGAGGGAGGAGAGGAGGAGAAAAAAAAATGAAAGAAAAATTAAAGGGAAAAAAGAAAAAATATAGAATAAGGGGAAAAGGAAAAATAAAATAAAATAAAATAAAAATAAAAGGGTATAAAAATGAAAAT
Organism: Viscum album; assembly: GCA_963277665.1. NCBI lineage: Eukaryota > Viridiplantae > Streptophyta > Magnoliopsida > Santalales > Viscaceae > Viscum > Viscum album. The sequence continues at coordinate 2,046,301,523 of OY728122.1, forward strand.
AAAAATAAAAATACTTAGACCCATTTTTAATTATTTTTCTATTCTTCTCATTCCTGTTTTTAATTTTATTATTTCTTTTCATTACTTTTCCATATCCATTAATTTACATAAAATTAATTTAATCATTTTTAATTATTTTTAACCTGAAAGCTACGTTAGGGCGTGACGTAATATTTTACATAATACCTGAGCAATTATTTAAATAATTTAAATAGCAACCCAAGATCTGAAATAGGGTGTGTAGGCATGCACCCTGATTTTCTTTAAATATTTAAACATGAAAACTTAATAGTATGTACTTTAGTCTATGTTGAGACATTAAAATAATTATTTTTTAATATAACTCGTCAATGACACCATTAATAATTTAAAAACAACAACCATTAAAAAAAGATAACAATTTTTAAATTAATATTGATTGTGCAGTTTTATTTAATTGGAACAATTAAACATATCACAATTATTACATTTCCAAGTTATTATTCACACCGTGACATAATTTATTAATTGTGAAAGTAAATTTTCATTTTTGTTTTCAAAACAAATAATTATATTAATAATAAAATTGTTTTTATTATTTCTAATTGTTCAACAAAAATATTTATAACCCAAATACATCACCTTTGGGTGTGATCTGAAAAAACGTCTGATGCTCTCAAAAGTTATACCCATCTTAAGGTAAACCCCACATCTCAGAACAATCAGAGGTCTCATATTTCTCATTCAACGCACCATTTTTGAGAAATTAATTAATTATTATATAAAAAATGGTATAATATATTAATTAAAAATAAGGAGGGTATTATCTTGTGTGAGGGTGCCAAACACATGATGCACATTAAGGTTATAACCTGCCTAAGGTAAACTCGGCGTTTCAGACCTAATAGTAGTCTCATATTTCTCATGAAACATACCGTTTGAGAGTTATTTCAGTTTAAAAAAAACACACATGTGTGTGAATAAAAAAAATTTAATATTATTATTCTATTGACTTTAAGGGTCTACGAGTCTCAGAATCCTGTGTTGAAACAATTTCTAACTCTGAAAATATTTCATTAAATATTTCAAATGGCTAAAGAATAATTTTACCCATCATTTATTTTTTTACATTTTAATTTTAATCTAATTAATTTAATAAAATTTATTTAAAGGACACATCACAATATCAACTATCAGAAATAAAAAGTTCCAATGCTCGGTTTTAAAACCGACCTTCCCAATTAATGGGAAAAAAATTAAATTCTTGTGCTTTTTCATCCAGTTCAAAACACGGGATGTTACAACCTTCCCACCTTAGATCTTCTTGTCACTGAGAAGTCTTTGGGAACAACATAACCCTCACCCGATCTATATGGTCATGCAGTCTTATACAATAGACCGTGTTTCATTTCCAAATGCTCAATGCACATTCAAACATTGGTTAGAAAAATGACATATAAGCCATTAATATCTGATCCAACGGTCATTTTCCAACTTAAAAAATGAGACAATACCTATCCAAACACGTTCATCTAGGGACACGACCGTGTCATATTCTCATTAACTTCAAGCCAAAGTTACTTCCCACCTTTGGTTTTAAAGTTAGAAAAAGGAAAATTTTGAGTCAAGACACCTTCCAACATTGGAATTTCCTATAGGGAACGCCCTTAATCATTCTAGCGATACTTCTTGCATGATTTCTGAAATAGATAAAACAGTCAATTCCCCATCACCCTTAAATCCCAAGACAAGGTGACTTTTATGAAAATCCTTGGTCAACACAAATCGTACTTGTCACATCTGACGATGTTCCAAAAACGGTCCTTCACCGACCACTCCATTGAAAAAAGGAGATAACTAGTCAAGCCACTCCAGCCAGCCATTTTAGAAGGTGCCCGTCTTAAACGGATGGCATTTTACAAACTAAACTATGATGTATTCATCAAGGGTATCTTGCATTTACCATGAACACATCCACATAAATTCATACATGACTTCCAGTGACGTTCCTTGATTTAGCCATCCTCAAGCCTGATAACACATTTGGGGTAACCTCATATCAGCACGACATGAGTATAAAAAACTAACCTAAGGTAGTTTATACACCATGATTACGTGTGAGACATCAGTACAATGATAAGATGTCCAAAATAGGTCATTGAATGAGCCCATAGAGACAACCACCTGGTGGTCATGTCATAATAAATGGCTGGTGTACAAGAGTTCGCCCAAGGAATTCCTACACATAAATATGAGGGTCACTCAATACTAACCAAAGCCTCAATAAGAACGATGCGTCAACATGCAACAATGAGAAAAATACCATAAAAAAGTCCAACAACTTTTAAAACTTTAGCATGGCGTAAGACCAATGCTCTCTTAGTGTACCAAGGAAGAAGCCAAGATATGGGACATGCTCCTCACTTAAGGAAGAGTACACTAAGAGGATATGAAGATTACCAGAAGGAAAATGTTTAAGAAATTGGCATGAAAGCCCAACCGAACTAGTTGGTGTGTCAAAACACCCAAGTCTCTAGAAGTCATCCCAAGCATTAGGACGAGCATGATTCCTTTAACACAGATGTCATTGTACTACAGAGATGACCCAAAACATATTTAACAGCGTAAGACTTTAAGATTACACTGAACTCATCCAGTTTGTCACAATATAATGCATGCGACGACACTGCTTGTGAGAACATATACTACCCCGAGGTGATACAGAAGAATAATGACTTTTAACTCAGATGATGACGTAACGATTCATTCATTTTTGTGGAGAAGATAGGGTCAAATGACCTATGAAGAAAGTGACCATGCCTGAGGAATGTCTAACCAACTAAAAATAAGCATGATACTCAAGCCTAAAAAAAATTAATGGAAAACATGACAACCCATCCGAACAAGGGAGTCCTTTTAAGAAAGGGGGTCTAAATAGATACAATAGCATGCGAATGGTTCCATTCCAAATAAACTCAAGGAGAAAATTAAACTACCCTTATACTATGGTCTTAAATAGAGGACATCGCTATAAGTTTAATATCTAAGACCTTTATATTTAATCACATTTAATCTTTAATCGTCAAAAGATTTAATCAAAACATCATGTACCATTTTTCAAAACAAAACACAAGGTACTTCATCTTAACCAATGCCCTAAGGGAAAAAACACATGTTTTATAAAACTTCATTTTAAAACATTTTACATTAATTGACTTCCAGTCCATAATTAGGCAATCTATCACATAAATTCCTTTTAAATAGAGAAGGTAACCTACAACGACCCCACTAATCTGACCAGGGTTCATTAGAATGAAACCCAAAAATAGTTGTTTAATTATTAAGAGTTACAACACCCATACAGAGTTATATCATAAGGAACATGCACCAACTAGCCTACTTGGTCCTATTTGTGCCATTAGGTAGTTAACCAATTGATTTGAAATTGTAACATTCTTAAACACATATCAGCCTAGATATATGGGTGGCTATCAACCAATAAAGTGACTATACACATTATAGTTTTTTTCATTTGGACCCCATTCAATGGAAACCAATAAATTTTAGCAATGCAACCAATTAAATAACAAACAAGCTAGTAGGTCAGTATAATTAACTAATAGAGAGAGACATGTTGTAATCACACAAGAATAAAATTTTAATCACAAAGACATGATAATAGGCATAGAAGCATGGTAAAAAGAAAACATGGTATTAAACTGGAAGCATGGAAACAAGATAGCATGATAAATATATCACCGAAACATGGTATCTAAAAAGGCATGCAAAATAATTACAAGACATGGAATACATTCAATTCACACAATTTGAATCAACAGGAAACCTAAAATGAAACTACATGGCACAATACTATGCATGAAATGTGAATTTCTATGTGCCTATTATGATCCATGCAATGCTTCATCCTTTCCTAAATAGAACAGTGGTAAAATATCATAAATTCCATATTTTCATAAGAAATAGAAATTACACCAATCACTCGAGGTGAAATAATATCAAATTTAACATCGAAAATCATGAACAACAATCCTAACCCTAGACACATGGTCATTTCTCATACGTGTGGTAATCAGTCCCAAGAAAGACTATTAACTAAGCATAGACACATTCTTGGTCTCCTTTCTACTGACCCAAAACAGTAAGACAACAGAAAAATACCACCTAAAACACCACTTTGTAACATCCTGACCCATATCACCTATAAGATAGTGGCCGGACCGATAGGTCACATGACCTCAAGCACATCTCCCCGAATGCTAGAGGCTACCGACTAGCAGCGAGTGCCTTTTTAATGTGTCTTTGGGGGATACTATGCCCTCATAGGTAATAGGAAACACAAAGAGGAAGAAACAACAATTTATAACAAATAGTGGATGCAAACTACAACAGAAGAAACTTAATAAATTATAAAGGAGGAAGCTAATAAATGAAATAAGGTATACAATGATGTCATGTTATGATGTCTGTGCTAATGTAAAAGTATAGAAAACAAAAATACAAGCATGAAATTAAACTAAAAGTGAAAAAACACAAAAACAAAAAGTGTATCTCAAGAAAAGGCCTGATCCTCTACCCTAATATCAATCATAAGAACCAAGAAACACTCAAGCACCAGAAGAATCATGCTTCCCATTATCCATACCTTTGAGCATAAAGTCTACTCAGGTACCAAACAACGCCCGAGCGGGGAGTGTGATAACATCTTAGTTGGCCAGCACCCATGGTGTCTAAACCTTTATAATTCATTTAGTAAACAAAATAAGTGTACCAATATATGATAAATGTAATAAATTTAATAACCATAATAAAATAACTATAACTTGGTCCGGGTTCTCAACGACACCCGTCCCATATCACCTGATTTGTCCTATGACTGGAATCTGAATACGGTATCTATAATAACTAGGATGTATATATATATATATATAAAGTATAGAAATAAAAAGGTAGACAAAAAGGAACAATACCCCAAGCTCGTGCTTCAACCCGGGGTCTAGTTTATGTGTCAACAAAGTTTGATTCAAGTACCAAAAAATTATCATAATTTACAAAGGATACAAAGGCTGCATAAATAACTACTTTCCACACATTATTATTATTATTATGTTCATGTTGTAGAGTTAGAGTCTGTTCCCATCCTGAAGGTATCACTATGGTAAATCCTTCAATTAATCCAATACCATTGAGACCGTCTAAGGAAATCTTTCTAAAGACAAAGTATCGCTCAAGGCATGAATTTACCATGCATCCATCCCGATCTCACCTTGAAGGGGACGAGTATCACCTGAGGCTTGGCATAGCCACTTGCCAATGGTCCATACTCAATGATCCCTTCATGAATTGGTGTCTCCCAAAAGTATATAGAAGGTCTGGGGAAGTACTTGTCTGGAAAATCCAATGAAATTTCCCCCACCGGTGCATAAAGGTAACCAGTCAGGAATGGAGAGTTCCAGCATGCATCCTTAATACGGAACCTCATTCTCTCTCCGTCATGAATATAATTAGATTTCACAGAATAATTATCATAGAGTTTCATTTATAATTGAAACTAAATAGTATAGCTAACTCTACCATAACAAATGATCATTTAAACCGAGAAGCTATAGCCAATGAAATTTATCAGTGAAAGCAATAAAAACAAAAATATTAATTTATCAAGGCACAACAATATACTAATTTTTCAAAGAAGAAATTCATTAGGAAATAATTAACCATCAAAACCAAAGATTATTTTCACGATTACCTAAAATAATTTATTTAATTAAAACTTAACAAAATAGTTCACGCAACATGTACAATTAATTAATTTAATTATTTTGGGCCTAATGGGAAATAGTCCAAGAATGTTAGGAGACCCAAAAGGGTATAAAATGATTTAGAAATAATTTAAATGGGTTAATATATCTCACACAAAGGTGAGAAGGTTTAGAAAATAATTTTATTTAATTTAGAAAGGGTATAAATTAGACCTCACTAGTAAGAAAAAACAAGCGGTACAACATGCAATTTAAATGATGGAATGAAATGAAGGGAAAGAGAGTAGATGCCCTACCTTATACTCTTAGAGGATCCTAACCTCCCTGATGATCTTTGATTTGACCTAAGACGGAAGAAATTAGAAAAATTTAGAAAAGCACCAATTTTGGGTAAAAAACCTTCTACGAAAGATCGTGCAACGAATAGAGAAGGAGACCGTATGATTCTTAGTGTGTGTGGTTAGCCTTACAAAGAGATTTACTACACAAATGTCGGTGAATAAAACTGACGAGAAATGGAGTCGCAGTGGGATTCCGAAGGAGGATAGGAGAGGGGAGGAGGAGGCGCATCACCAAGGGTGGCGCTACGTGGGTGATGCATAGGGAGAGGGAGGAGAGGTGGAGAGAAAAAAATAAATAAAAATGAAAGGAAATATTGAAAAAAAAAGAATAAGGGTAAAAAGAAAAATAAAATAAAATAAAACTAAAAATAAAAGGGTAGATAAAGGGAAAAAATAAAAAAAAATAAAAATGTTTAGACTCATTTTTAATTATTTTTATATTCTTATTATTCCCATTTTTATTTTTATTATTTATTTTCATTATTTTTCCATCTCTTTTAATTTCATTAAAATTCCTTTAATCCTTTTTAATTATTTTTTCACGAAGGCTATACTAGGGTGCAACGTAATATATTACATACAACCTGAGTAATTATTTAAATAATTTAAATCGTTTCCCGGGAACTGCAACATGGTGCACAAGGACACACCCTTGTTTTCTTTAATGATTTGGACATTAAAACATAAAGGTTCATACCTTGGTTTATGTTGAGATTTTACAATAATTAAAATTATTATTATTTAATATAACTCATCAATGACACCATTAATAATTTAAAAACAACAACGATAAAAAAAGATAATAGTTATTAAATTAATATTGATTTCACATTTTTATTTAATTAGACCAATTAATAATATCACATTCATTACATTTCAATGTTATTATTTACACCATGACATAATTTATCAATTGTGAATGTAAATTTTCATTTTTGTTTTCAAAACAAATAATAATATTAATAATAATTTTTTTCTTTCTAACTATCCCAAAAAAAAATTTATAACCCAAATACATTATCTTCAGATGTGATCTAACAAAACGTCCAATGCTTGAAAATGTTATACCCTTATTATGGTAAAACCCACGTACCAGAACTATAAGTGGTCTCCGATTTCTCATTCGAAGCACCATTTGTGAGAAAATAATTATTTATTATATAAAAAATGAAATAATAAATTAATTAAAAATAAGGTGGGTATTATCAAGTGCGAGGGTGCCAAACACCCAACATGCATCAAGGTTATACCCTTCCTAGGGTAAACCCGATGTTCTTGACCTAATAGTGGTATCAGATTTCTCATAAGATGAACCATTAGAGAGATATTTTCATTTAAAAAAACACATATGTGTATGAATAAAATAAACACAATATTATTATTATATCGACGTTGAGGGTCTACAGGTCTCATAATCCTGTGATGACTCAACGTCTATCTTTGAAAATATTTCATAAAATATTTCAAAGTGCTAAAGAATATGTTTAACCATCATTTAAATTATTTCCATTTTTATTTTAATCTAATTAATTTAATAAAATTTATTTAAAAGACACATCATAGTGTCAACTATTGGAAATAAAAAGTTCTGACACTCGGTTTTAAAACAGACCTACCTAGCTAATAGAAAAAAATTTAATTTCCTGCACTTTTTCAATTGGTTTGAAACATAGGACATTACAACCATCCCACTATATTTAAGGACAATAATCATAGTTTGTATTTGTGGGAATTACAAACACCCCACCAAAAAATTAGTTGTGAGTATGTCTTAAATCACATATAAATAAAAGAAAGACTTAAAATCCGTTTACCTAATGTCTTGAGTCTCTTCGTGCTCATTCAAACCTACTTTATAATGAATATAATTTTATTATACATATTATAAATAACCATATTCTAAAATTTAATTCCATATATTTTTTTATTTTGACTTTATATTGACCATTAATTTAAAATTATCTATTAATTATACAATTATGGTAATATCTGTTTTTTTGTATGTGTCTTGATTTGTTATATTTTTTGTCCACTAAATTATATAATGATTAAATAATAAATATAATGGTATAAATGATATAAATTTCATATATATTCAGTATGTATATATTTTTTTAATCTATAAAATATATAAATAGAATATGAAAGACATTGTTCACAGAGAAGGTAGGTCGTACGAACACATATGTGATATTTTTATTTTCTAGGTGTATTGAATGAAATTAAAGTAAATGAAATATATATATATATATATTATATAATTAAATTAGAATCATTATGTCATATATATCATATAAATTTACTAAACCCATCCTTAATACATTCCATTTAGAATGTGAATGAACCAGTTTGCTTTGAGGAGGTGGTAGTATACATGTCTACAAATAATGTCTTCATAGTTACCCAAAATGGAACACAAGAAGGTTTGTGTTATATAATAATTAATGGAGCATAAATAAATCATAAAATATCATATATATCATGTAAAAATAAATTTTACATCATAATTTTTGACAATGATATGTTGTATTTGAAAAATGAGTAACATCATTTTGTGAGGCGGTAGTTCGCCGAACATAAGAACAATAAGTTTGTTATCCATTTGACAGATGTGGGCGTAGAATTATGTAGAAACATTAGAATAAAAACAAATCATTATATTTAGTATACTAAGGTTATTATATCAAAATGTAATAAGCAATTTTTTTTGTGGGTGGAGAGAGAATATAAAACAAAATGGCTGGTGTAAAAATGGTATATCTTCTTTGAGTAACTAATTTTGGTTTTCACCAAAGGGCTTCCTGGGTATGATTTTTTCCAATATAGAGACATCTAGGATGAAGGGAGGAAATATGGTATGATATTTTGGTAGGGTTTTTATGATGAAAAATGTATTGAGAGGTGTAATGAAAGGGGGAGGAGATGATGCCTTTTATAAGAGGGGAAAAAGACACATTCAGTATTCTGGAAAATAATTGTTTGTTCCCTAAATTTTACTTGTACCTGAAGTGTTAAAAATTTACCATTCTAGATAAATTTATTTTTAATGGTATAATGTTTCCATAAAATAATATTTATACAAGTCTAAGGTCATTTTAAAACCCTAATTACTAGGTTTATTTATTAATTAAGCTTGTCATTACCTTAATAATTATATGTAATTTAAATTACATTCACTAATCATTTTGAAAAAAATTAATTCTACATTAATAGAAATTATATATTATTATTATCCTAAATATGGAACGAATTTTACCAAATTCTGAAAACAGAATTGGTACAGTTTGAATTAAATCTAAATCTGTAAACGAGATGAGATGATGAGTTTTTAAACTAAAAATTACAAAAGTTTGAAATGTTTTATATCAAATTTCAATGTTAAATTTCTTCAAATCACCTAAATTGGATTAATTGATTTATAATTTCTATCAATATAATTAAAACATAACTAAAATGTTATTTATCAAAATAATTAAATTAAAACAAAATGAATTTTTGAACTAAAATTAAGTGTTATTCACTTTTCATCAAAAAATGATACTTATGAGAAAAATATAAAAAATTAACACAAAGAATTTTTTGATATTACTATTTTAAAAATGTATTTTATTTCTTCAACTAAACATAAAAATGTTTAAAAAATTATATTTGAGATAGGTTATCCATAAAAAGGAGGTAGAATTTGAATTCAGAAAAATACCACTTTTTATTCATATAATTGGATTTATCATTATCATATGCCTATCAAATATATTCGATGAGTATGAAAAATTATTATTGAATATATAATATATCTATTTTATTTAAAATAATAATCAAAAAGTGTTTTGTTTAATTTTATTGAGATAAAATGGTGTTTGTACTTAGAAAAAATATTTTTATTATAAAATGAATTTCTTTATTAGGAAATGGCTCATACATTCATTTATAAATAATTTATAACCAAAGGATTAATTTTATAAATATTTTTAAACCATAGTTTCATATTTTATTCAATATAATTAATATATTACCTTCTAATAGCTAGGTGATAATTAGAATAAAATTTTAATAATAATATTAATAGTATATTTTAGTTTGGAAGAAGTTTCTCTTGCATATAATAGAAGCTATCAAAGGGACACGATGTTGTGTGTGAAATAATCCATACATAGTGTTTCATGTACAATAAGAGAATATAATTGTAGTTTTTAGTTCATTATTAACATTTATGTTAGTATAACATAATCCAAACATAGTGTTTTCATATAACAATAGATATGTTCAGTCTTTCAAAAAATGAAGAATATTGAAAAGATTAAATTAATTCAAAAAAAATTCCCAAAATCTCATGGTGTTATATTCTACACCCCTTAAAATTAATTTTTACCTACACTTTATTATGAGTTATTAACATTTTAATACATAAATGTTCCATTCAATGAAACCCAAATCATAAGAATGAATACAAAAACATATATTAAATAGGGAATGTTGGAAAGATAATAGTTATGAAAAGTAACACATGACTAGGCATTCACATATAAGAACATAGGTTGAATGTGAAAACATGGAAATTGAAAAGTAATATAACTATCATGTTTTTATGGAGGGTGATTGAAAAAATGGTTAGGAGAAAGATAAAAATCACAAAACCATAAAATTTTTATTGACTAAGGAACCATTTGATTCATCATAAAAGAACTTACTAGAATAAAATTTTTGGTTTCCCGATCCTTTCCCTAGATTTGGATAATTTTATTTAGAATAAATACATACTTTATTTCATTTCATTTTATAAGAACAATCTTTTCCTTTCATTATGCCTTGACCAATTTCTACTTCCTTACTTATTCCATAAAATGAAGGTGAAATTTTTATGCATATAAATCCAACATATCAAATGATCCATAATACTCATTCCTTCTACCTATAGTTAAAAGATAACTATGGTTATCATATATGAATAAATATTCATTTAGTGATGTATTATGTTAATCATTTAAACATAATCTAATGTTCAACTAAAACCTCACTATAAATGGTTAACCTTATAACCCTTCTGAAACTAAAAATAATTAATGTTATAAATAATTTCACCAAATTTCTCAAAATCATCAAAAAATTGGTCCCTTAAATATCATAATATATATCTTGGTAGTCAGATATCAATCATTAGAATACCTTTATCATGTATTCTCTTGAAACATGGTAATAACTATAATTACCAAAAATCCTTATTAAAAAATGCATGATTCCTTATTCCAAAGTCTATTGGATATATTCCTTAAAAGAAAAAAATGGTGTAACCATCATCAATGATATAAGGAAACACATATCAAACAATCTTTTAAAACTTCCCAGATAATCATTTCCATCCAAGTTACTCATTCATATCAAACATATCTTTATCCAATCATCGTTATCTAATCATAAGTAATATATTAAGGGTTGTCCTTCCCTTAATCATGTTTTCTAAATGAATATCACCTTTATATTAAATGACATTTCTAATACATTGGAACCATTAAACATATTCTTTTAAATCCTTATCATGAAACATAAACTTAACAATCCTTATATATTTCACCATTCATATAAAATAAATATTCATTCCAAATACATAAAAACATTGATTATTTCACATCTTCTTTAATAAATTAACAAGGATACCTCATCCTATATCATAATAATTCATTATTTTCGTATTAAACATGCATTCCAATCAAGAGTACAAATATAAACATTACTCAAAACAACTTGTTGATAATCTTCTTGAGCTTCCCACCTATTCCATTGATATTCATAATTACCATTCATTCTACACTTAATCAATTTAACCTTCAATGATGTATTATGGAGGCCAGTACTCCCATAAATTTGGTTAACAGGGCCCTTCATTTTTCAATTGTAGTTACAGTCTTTTTGTACTTATTTTAGTTAGTTAAAACATATTATTGTTCCTTTAAGACATTCACTTTTTCATTATATCCACATTGTTTTCATAAAGAAAATCGAGTCTTCATTCCAATGTGGTCTAAATTACCCACACTCTCAGAAAAATAATTATATATATATTTTGGTGAGTTTGATTGTTGGTTAAAGTACATATTTTTAATCATGATTTGGTAAAAATGACTAGGCATGATCACAAAATCCTTATTCCAGTGTCCATCCCATTTTACTGCTCATTAGAAAATTTTCCATCACAGTCAATGTTAACACAGTTATTTATAGTTACCTATTTTTTCTAATACCTAAATGAATAGTTTTAGAAACACTTATTATAGTGTAAAATCACGTAATCATGAAAAAGCACAGGTATTATGTACAAATTATGACAACTACTTTTAAATAATTAACACCATATGATTATCATTAGAGACATTCTTAGAAACTTCCTTAGAAATATCCCTTTGATATCACTAAATTTTTCACATCCAAGTATCTAGTGGTTGACTAAACCTTCCCTTTCATACCAACTATAATGGCCTAGGATTAACATATATGGATATTACATCATTTTAGAATAATATTATACACATAACAAAAATAATTTCCTAAATACCATAATTGTTTAGTGTATTTCGAAAGTTGGAAACAAAATATTCTATTTTGGTGAATGATGGTAAAACAATCCATTAGATATAACTCTCTTTAGTAATACTTCATAAAAAAAATCCTCCATAACAGAGAGAAATGAAACAAATTAAATGGATGATCACAAATGCTCAGTAATTGTTATCAAGGGAGATATGAAATCATGTCATGAGCATAATGGTAAAATAAAATGATCATAATAATATAAGACCATATCTTGAATATCAATGATCATAAACATGATTCATGGAATAAAGATTGGAAGTTCATAAGATGTGAATCATAAGGAAATCAATGATCATGAGTCATGATAGAATAAAACACACATAAGACATAGACTAGTGTCATACACAAAAGAATATAAAAACATTCCAAACAGGTCAAGGATTATTTCCAAAACTTATTTGGGCACTTATTGGGGACTGCACCTATTGGGTGGGACACACAAACATCCCTAGTCATAGTACTTTCCCTATAAGGGACCTTGTTTCCCCATCATCCCATAGTATATTGGGTTTCCCATTCATCCCATAGTGGATTAAGATTCCCCATATTACCATTGTGTACTAGGTTTCCCCATCTTCCCACAGTGGATCATGTTTCCACATCTTCCCATAGTGGATACAGTTACCCAATCTTCTATAGTGGATCATGCACATATACGATATTACCATCATAATTTTAGGAGACATAATTCATTACTGAATTCATTGGAGGGAGATATACATTCCACCCATCCCATTATGAAATCATATATAAATGTTCCAAATGATCATAAATAGTCATATCATAACCCATGAAATGAAATGGATGTCATAAATGTGTAATAATATCATGAAATTTGTAATATAGATAGGTTTCACAATCATTCATCAATGTGTAACCTATGAAATAAAGTAGGTTTCAAAACAACCAAACGCGTGAATGAAAAATAGGTTTCATAAATATATATCCTATGAAAGAGAAACTAGTTTCATAAACAGAATTCCATTAATAAATAAACCAATTATAGAAAAATATGAATGGAGCCCTTGTATAATATCCCCAAAAAAGCATGAGTAACATGAATAGATGTCATCATAGATGGAAAATAATATGGAAATATAATTAATAAACATTTCTTGAGGAAAGAATCTTCTCTCATTTGAAAATATCTTTTTAAAAAATAATTATTCTTAAAAACCTTTTTCTTTAAAAATAGCTTTGAAAAATTAAATAAGATGCCTTGAAATAATAATAAAATATTAATATCCTTTTTCATTGAAAATTATATTAAACCTTCATTTTTTAAAAATATTTTTGAAACAATATTTGAAAACTTGGTTTTTTTAAATAAAACATATTTCTATCTGAAGAGTGAATAAGGTCATATTTTATTAAAAACATTTTCATGATTATCATAAATACAAATGAGTGGAAAATGGTAATAATACATGAATATATCATGAATAAACATAGGAGAAGAAAATTCATGAGTTTTCTTGAAACATGGATCATAAAATTTCAACAATAAAAGCATATCCATATATTATCCCGATAAATGATGAGATCATTGCAATAAATGCCTTCCACATGGTTAATTTGAATCATATTCCCCATGTAATAAAAAGAAAATTAAATGATGCTTAAAATACCATGAAAATATAGATATTAATTATATAACATGTCAAAGGTAAATGTATACAACTAATAGAGAAATATAGGCTCATAACATGTCATGTGTTTCAAAGAAGGAAAATTGAGGCAAAATTCCATTTACTAATTTCATAATGTTTTAAACATAAACCCCGTGAAAGGGATGAAAAAAAATTGATACATAAATAAACATAACTTTAATTATAATAATCATAGAGTTTTCTCATCGACATTATATACAACATGCTAAATAATTTAGTGTTTAATAAGGTGTAAATAACATAGAAATAAAAATGAGACTAGAAATCCCCTTACCTTATATCATGACTATCACCTACTTGTTGAAACCTCCTATATAGTATATATAAGTTTATTATACATAATACGCATAAAAATATCCTTATATATAATACCAGATATGATTTTATTATGAATTTATATGAAAAAATTTATTAATAAATCCTTGTTAATGTTACATTTTTGAATATATCCACTATATTTTTCGCATGTGTCTTAATTTTCTATATTTTTTATCCTCATTATTTTATAATGATTCCATCACATCTAGAATATTATCCATGATATAAATATAATATATATATAAATTATATATTTAATTATAATAATATATATATAATATAAAAAATATAATATGAAATACACTATTCATGGAGACCGTAGGTCGTACGTACGCATGAACGCATATTTCATTTTCATGGCGGATTGAATGAAATGAAATTAAATAAAATGAAATTAATTTATATATAATATAGATAAAATATAATTATTATTTCATATATGTAATATATTTTTACTAAACCCATCCTTAATATATTTCATGTAGAGTGTGAATGAATCATATAGATTTGAGGAGGTGGTAGTCCACACGTACACAAATGATGTAATCATAATTAGAAAAAATTGAAAGAATGAAGTTATGTGTTATATAATAATTAAAGAATAGAAAATAAATATAAAATATCATATATACTATATAAAACATATTTTCCATCATAATTTCCAACCATTAGAGGTGGTGATGGAAAAAATGAACCATATCATTTTGTGAGGCGACAGTTCACCGTGCACATGAACTGTAATATTGTTACACAATTGATGAATGTGTGTGTGTGTGTAGGTATAACACATATAATGAAAATATATCATTCTATTGAGAATTATTAGGTTATTATATAATAATTTAATAATAATATTTGACATGGGTGGAGAATGAAAATAAATAAAAGGGCTTGTGGAAGGATGTTACCTTTTCTTTGGTAACTCCTTTTTGTTTTACCTAAAGGGATTCATTGGGTGGATTTATTAATAAATGGAGTAAAATAATATGAATTTAGGAAATCATTTAGGATATTTTGGCTTGTTTTTTTCTGAGAAAAATTGATTGAGAAGTTTAAGGAGAGGGAGAGGAGATGACGCCCTTTTTAAGAGGGGAAAAGGACGAAATGGGTATTCTAGAAAAGAATAGCCTGTTTATCACATTTCACTTGTTAACAAATTTTTAAAAATGAACCATTATATATCATTAGTTGTTTTATGGTCTAAATATTTCTATAAAAAAATTATACAAGTTATGGTTATTTTTACACCTTATATTCAATGTTTAGTCATTAATTAAGCTCTTTTTTTACATTAATAATTGTAATTAATTTTAACTACCTTCCCTAATATTTTTGGAAGAAAATTATGATGAAATTATTATAAATTATAAATTATTCTGATACTAGATACTAAATCCCTTTTTCCAAATTATAATTATAGAAATGGCAGAAATTAAATTAAAACTAATCCTGCATATGGGGCGAATTTCCTGGATTTTAATATAGAAAATTCCAAGAGTTTGAAATGTTTTTATATCCATTTTCAATGTGAAAATTATTCCAATGACCTAAATTATAGTAACTAATTTATAATTTTTCTAATTATAATTTAAAATCATATTAAAATAAAATTTAACTATATAAATAAATAAGATGAAAAAGAATATTTGAATAAAAAATTAATGTTTTTACTATTAATCAAAAAATGAAACATCTTAGAAAAATATCAGAAATTCATTCAAAGTAGATATTGATATTATGTTTTAAAAAATGTTGTATATTTTTAAAATAAAATTTATAAAAGTCTCAAAAATTATATTTTATATATGGTATCCATTAAAAGGCTGTAGATTTACCTTTTAGAAATATACAACTTTTTAGTCATATAATTGGATTTATTCTTATATTATGCCTATAAAATATATTGGATTTATATAAAAAATATTTATTGAATTTAATATATATATATATATATATATCATTTTAAACATTCATTAAAAGTGTTATGTTTAAATTTATTTGGATAAAAATGTGTCTGTACATAGAAAAATAGTTTTCTTAGAAAAAGAAATTTTGTGTTCCCAAATATTACCTACTTTCATTTCTAACAAATTGAAAACCAAAGGATTAATTTTATAAACATATGTAAATAATATTTCAATAATTTAGTAAATCTCATTCATATATTCCTCTATAATTCCTTTGTGTTAATTATAATAATATTTTAATTATAATATTAATATTTTATTTTATTTCTATAAATCTTTGTCTTGCATGTAACACAAGCTATTGAAGGGGTTCATTATTGTACGTAATATAAGGAAAACATAATGATTCATGTACCAAAACGTAATATATGTGTTTTATATAGTTTTTGACTAACATGGGTTCTTATATAGCACAATACTAACATAGTGTTATTCTATAACAAAAGCTATATTCATTATTTCATGAATTGAGGAATATTTTAAAGATTAAATTAAATCAAGAAAAATATTTAACAAAGTATCTGGGTGTTATAGTTTCTAGTTTAAGTTGTCAAAATATTCATTTAAAATTTTAGAATTATTATTCTTTAAGGTTTCATTCTTCTACACTTAATTTTCTCCAAATTTGTTAGATAGATCCATCCATTTCCATTGAATTTGAAACCATGATTTTTTTAATATTTGATAAACATATTTTTTTCTTAATAAAATGATACTATAACTATTTATAAAGGGGATATGAATTAATTATATTATATTCCTTATTTTTAATGATTTCAATGAGGGTTTTTTCAAAGATTATATTTTACTAATATGATACTAATAAAAAACTTTTTTTTTAAATTTAAATATTGTGTTTTGAGAAATTAATTAATGAATATTTTGTGAAATGAATTATTCTAAACTATAAAAATGTGTAATAATGTTTTTAAAAAGGTTTTACAATATTATGAATTTTTTTAGATATATTAGAATTGACATTTTCCATGATTAATAATATATTTCATATGTTTTAAATGGTTCAAATTCATGATATTTATTTTGTATTACAAACTTTGATGCCTTGTAATGTATAATTAATGAACATTATTTGTTTTTATTATTTATGATTCACATGAATTGATACCCTTGTATTGTTATAGTATAAATTTGACAATTATGTGAAATTAAAAGTGTATGTATTTATGTATTGAATTATATTGCTCCCCACTCATTATACGTTAGCAGAAACTAAGGGAAACTAGGGGTTAATTCTGGGAATGAGTTCTCCACTAGACATGATGATAATCCATCGAGTGGAAACAAGTTATAAATATATTCTTCTTATGATATTCGAAATATTTCTCAGGTCATGAATGATAATATCATGTTTTATTAATATGAATCAAAACAATATTTAAATTTTGATAGGTACAATTATGGAGTTTTCAAAGATTTTATCCTTAACTCATGGTGTTCCCATGATAATTTATATGTGTTATAGTTATTGGATATTAAATTCTTTATCCCATATATATAAAATTTATCTTATTTATATCTATATAAATTTCATTATAGGTTTAATGTTCATCATTTATTTTCATTATATGTATGTACGGATTGAGAAAAAAAATTACAGTTATATCTATCACTATAATAGAAATATATATATTTCTAAACTAAATGTTTGACCCATTGTAAAAATAATTTATATTCAATTTTTTTAAAATAAATTAATTATGTATACATTAATGGAAAATATCTTTTACTTATGCATCAATTATAGAATTTTGTATGATACTCAAGGAAAGGGTGTCATATAATGTTTCACTAAATATTTCTATTTACAAAGTGGGATTTATAGGTGATTATTATAAAAAATATGTTTAATCATTGTTTATAAAATCAAATTTTATTTTTATTCATTATAAGTAACTATTTTAACATTGAAAAAATGGATTCTTTTGAATGAAAAATATTCCTACATTATATATATTTAAAATAAAATTTTCATTGTTCCATAAAATCCTATCCTATAATGGATTTGGTTTTATATTTCATTTATGTTGTGTGGGGAGGATTCCTACAAGGAATTATTTTCATACATCCTATGTAAACACGTAGTATGTGTATATGGCTATTATGATATATGATCATGGTTCAAAATTATTAATTCATTGATAAATTGTTTGATCATTACATTACCATTAGGGTATTATATAGATGACATGGGATTCTTATTTACTTTTCATATACATATGGATATTTCTAGGATTTATTTTCATTATCAATTTTTAGTTCATCTCATGTATCACGCTTGATCAACCACACATGAATTTTATTAACTTATCATCATTTGTATATATTTTATGTAATGATTTTTTTTTATAATTTCATATACATGAATTTGGTTATTTGTGTTGTTTATGTATTATTGAGAATTTATTTAGGATCATATAACTCATTTTCTATGAGTTTAATTTCAAAAAAATTAACTAACATAAATGATTTTTTGATATTTTTGGAGGTCATGTCAGAATTTTAAGAGGGATTTATCTTATAGTTATTTCTTTATTGGTAAAACTCATTCCATGTATTGTATATTTATATTACATGACATTAAATGTCTTCCCATGATGATCAAGAATGTGCCTTAGAAAAATTTATGGGTATCCTTAGGTGTCATGGTAGGTTGGATTGGGTTGGTTTTTAATAAAACGATATCAAATAATAGTTCATTTTGAGATTTTCTAATGGGTTTGGTAGGAAGGAGATAGGATAATTGAGACACAAGGGTTATATTAGGGGTTTGTGTGTTCCCAACAGTTATCAGGATGAGCCTTGAGTTTCCAAGGGAGGATAAATATATTTCAATTTGGTTTTGGGTTTAATTTATTACATCCATTTATAACTAAGTACTATGGTAAATAAGGATGAAGGGGATACTAATAAATTACACGGGTAGTGTGCACCAACTGTAAACCATGAAAACATGCCATATATCTTGTAAATGTGTGGTTTTATTTTATTTTTCCAATTTTTATGATGTTTAATGTCTCTAATTAATGTTTATGAATGTTTTATTTTCGATATTAATGATTCTTGTGTGATTTCATATTTTCCCCAAATCTTATTTTCCAATTTTGAGGAAATAATTCAATTCACATGTAGTATTATTGTCAATTAGTTTGGGTAATGTTAATCTCTTTTGTTTTCATCTTAGTTATTTACATTTTGAAATAATAATTTATTATCATAAGTGGTTGTAGAAAATTTCTAATAAATATATAAAAGTTTCTCCTTTAATATATTTTTACAACACAAGTTTGATGTATTTAATTGATTTATTATGTATTTTTAAGATTTGACATGGTGTGGTATGGATTTAGTGATATCCTATGGGTTTTGGGTGGTTATTTATGGTTATCGGAAGGTGACTAGTTAGAGGGACCATGTGATATTCCTAGGTAATTATGGATAGTTAAAAAACACTCTCATGGTAGGAAAATGATTTGAACACAATTTAGATTGGCATTGTGATAGTCATGTAATTTTTATGAATTTTCTAAATAATGGGTATTTGGTGGTTTGTGTATGGTTAGAAAATTTTTGACTCCAAACCATATATACATGATTAAATATGGTAATACCAAAATTTTTGTCTCATGGTTTCCCATACTATTCATCCAAACTATGAAAACCATTAAAAATATCTCATAGTTTTGATCTTACCATATAATTTTCATACAAATACTCATCCCCCCATTATTTTAGGTTTCTCAATCCACATTGGCTCCTTGAAAAATTTTGGTGGGTTTATTAACATTAGATATACTCCTCATTCCATATTTTAGTGTGTGTCCTAGGGATTCAATTTAAGCAATTCTCCCATTCCCTTCCTCTCATACCTTATTATTTTATTATATGTAGTATCTCATTTTGGAATTTCATTCATAGATTGTTTTTCAGGTTATAGATTGATTTTTATTATATAATCAACCATAAAAGAGTTTTAAAATCCATAATATAAAATTATGTGTGATGTTTTCTTCTGGATGATATTTTTGAGTTTGTTTTATTCTCTCTCAAATATTTTTTGTCGAGAACATTATAGTATCTAGTTAAAAATATAAATTCATCTGTTTTTTATTTAGAAATACTTGATAATTTTTCTTTAGACTAATAACCTATTTTTTTGTGGTTTTTGATTAGTTATTCAAATAAAGGAAGTGATTTATTCAAATAATGCGATTGAAAAAAATACATAAGCGGGGACTTGGTTTTAAAATGATTAAATTTTTCTTAGAACTACCTTGATTTAGAAAGGGTTGCTTTAGGATCATAATTCAGATGGATGAGACCTTATTAAATTGGACTGTAATACCATAGTCATCTAGGTTGGCACATCAATTTTACATTCATGTGGGGACTTGTATTAGGGATAGAATGTTTCCACTCACAAGTTTGGGTCATTAAAATGACATTTTCGATGATTGATGCATTGGTTTGAGGCATGGAACCTAGAGAGGCGAGGTTGGTGAATTTCATTGGTGAATTCATATATTGTGTGGGTGGGTAAATTGTGGTGTGAGTTTTATACTGATTACAGTTATCTTATTCATCTTTTAATAGATTCTAAATTGATTTATATTATTTTTATACAAATTATTATTTTTAAGTAGCATGTGTGATAATAATTAAGTGTATTACCTACTATATTAATATAATCACCCCACTATATTTGAATCTTTTCTCATATGAAAACATTATTCAACATGATGTGGATAATAAAAAGTAATCTTACCCAGCAGGTCGCCTAAATATTATATTATATGGACATAGTGGTGGGGGATTGATATGTTGCCATGTTTGGAATGCTATTTTCATTTTTCATTCTTTTTTTTTATTTTTTTATTTTTGTTTTCTTTTTTGGATTTGTGAGTCATATTTTTACTATGTAATGAATTTTTATGCATTATAGCCTATCATTATTTTATTATGAATCGTATTTTTCTTTTTTCAATTAGAGTACTTCCACACTTGGTTGTGTTATATGTAATTTAAAATCATCCTACAATGATATTTTGAAAGCCTATTAATTAATATTTTCCCATCAGTGGATGAGGACCACAAAATATTAGTGGGATTATAATCATATCCTATATGATGGTTTAGGATTTTGATGTTACAAATCATAATAATTTTCTATGGTGTGTTTGTCCATTTTGTAGGCGTGGAGATAACATATGTCATGATGTGAAATATAGGTTAAAAATAATAATTTCTAACCTATTTAATATATAACCCCATGTTACAACTGTGTTCTAGGTAAAAAAATTCATATTAAAGACAATTACGTGTTCATTCACCTCATCATTGTGGGTTTAACCAATGAGAGTTTGGTATCATGAAATTTTAAAGGAAAAACCTACTAGTAATTCATCATTAATATGATATTCCATGTATCATGATTTCTACATGATGATATTATGATATTTTAGGGTTTATTGACTCACATTGTAAAACCTATAACTTATTCAATTTATTATACAGGGGTGATGATTTTGTTATTATTTAGTATAATTGAAGAAAAATTCCACCAATTAGGTTACCTAAAATTAGTATTAGGGCACCACTAAGAATGTGGTTCCACCCAAAACATATTTAAATTAGAAACTCATAAGAATCATAGAGGAATAAATTCTATTAGTGGAATGGGGAAATTAGGCAAAGAAAACATATTCTGTGGATTACTCATTATAGTTTTAAATCCATGACACAATAATATTCTTGGGACAAATGATACCTGAAGTCATGTAGGAATAGATTTTAGGATAAATAGAATTGTTTATTTCCTTGTAACTATAGGTAACACTAATTTAATGTTAGTAGTGTACATTCTTGAAGTACTATAACGAAAATAGTGGGATCATGGAATCCACTCTAAAGTTGATCTAGACTTTATATGGGGTGGATTTGAGGTCTTTTATTAGAAAAATTGACACATACACCATATGGAAAAGTAGATATTTTTTTGTATTTTATCATTTGAGATAACTTTCTTATTGAATATGTAGTGTGTTTTATATGACTCAATTTATTTTCACTATAAGTTATAACTGGTGAATCTATTTTATTACATATGGTTGTGTATGGTCTATAACATGAAATTATTTCTATGGTGGAGTTTTTTTACTAATAATTAAAATAAACATGTAAATAAGGTGGTGGTCCAAAACATATATTATATGTAGTCTTAGCAGCAGAAACATCTTCATCAACTCATGTTTTGATGTAAATCCTAGCATTAAAAATAAGAACGGAACATAAAATTACTCTTTTAGGAGTAAAACACCAAATAAAAAATCCTAGGGTTTGGTTTATTTATATATATATATATATAATTGATAACATAAAGGAAAAATATGTTAGGAGATGGAGTAAATATGGATCTTATATAGTATTTATTTTGTAAATACATAAATCATATTCAAATTCAAATAAAATTGAATTTATTTTGTGAGGTGAAATATTTTAAAATGTTTTGGTATTTTTTTAATATTTTTTTTGGTTTTAGAATGTTGTTTGGATGTTTATATAGATGGATAGACATAGACTATAATTTTATCAAAGTCCACAATGTGTCATTTTTTTTATATTTGAGCAGTTTGGAATTATAAAATTAAAAATTGTGGGAAACACATAGTGATACAAAAGTTTTATATTCAGAAGATATGAAAAATAAAAAAAGTTAATAACATTACTAAGATATATAATATTTTATAATATGTATAATGATCATTATTTTTGCCAAAAATATTAGTAAATTACTTATTAAATGTGTTGATTTGTATAATTTTTTCCATGATTTGAAAAATATGTAAAATTAAATATTATAGAGTTTATACATAAGATTTTAATGAATTTTAAGATTATATATATATCTGATTTTTTATCAGATATGTATAAAATTTTCCTAATATGTATTCTTTTTTCATTTTGAACATTTGATTTCTATAATTTACCCAAGACTTTTGGAATAGTAATTTCTCTTTGATAAGAAAGTCATAAGGTATGATATCATGAGGTCATACTAAAAAATATGGCTAAGACAAAGTGATAATATTAACAATGATTCAAATATGCTAATGAAAATATAATCTTCTAGGGATTAATTATAATATTGAGATATTTTTATTCATGAAGATAGAAAATAATTTCCATTATGTTAAGATAATACCAATTCCATGATACAAATGACTGATGAAGTGAGGCACATTGTAATATTTTTGATAGGATGGATATTCATAGATTATTAACCCCACCACTTCATGGTATGAAATGAATTGTAGGTTTCATTATGGAGTCACTTAAGGAAAATAATATATCGAAGTAATGATTCTAATTATGTTATGGGGTGAATAATACTGTCACCATGATGAGGTTTTTCATGAAACGAAGGAAGTAGTTTTAGGATGTATTTTATCATGTTGAAAATTTGTATTAATGTCATGATGAACAAGATAGTTTCAATGATATAAGAATATGAAGGATGAGAACTTGAATATGATATTGAGAAAAATTGGAGGTGGTCTAATATTAATATTTTATATTAAAAATAATGATGGAATACATGTTTCTATTTTTTTATATAAAAAATAAAACAAGAATATTGAATGGATTATCAGGATTAATTGTGAGGATAATTTAGGTGTGAGATAAATTAAAACAATAGAAGTGTACTTATTGTTGTGAAGGTAAATGATGAAAAGAAAGAGAAAGAATATAAAGGGGAATAATTTATATCATATATACATCTCGATGGAAGTTTAAATTAATTCATGACTCTCCTATTGTTAAAAAATTACATTATTTTTATAGGATCAATTAAAAATTGGTTACAGTCCTATTATGTATAAATAATTCATTAATAAACACTAATAATTATAATATACAATAATGATAATAGTAGATTTTAATTTATTGGATGATTTATAGCCATGAAAGGGATTCATTACCTCTCTTGAGTAGTGAACCTTGTAAAAATTTATTTCTGATCAATTTTGGTTCATTGATGTTTGTGATATCGATTATCCCAGACACATTAACAATTTACTATTGTGATTTTTTTTAAAAATAAATGGAATTTAATTTATTGATTCACCTTCCATGAATTATCACTGATGTTTTAGGTCTTTTTATGTGGTATCAAACTATTCTGGTACACATTGAATATTATATGTTATTTAGATCCTGAAGATAATGATTTCCTATGTGTAAAAATAATTGGTCTCTAATTTTCCATTAAAAATATTGAATGAATGAAATTATATTCATTTTAAGGGGATTCAACCATTTGACGGGGAATGCTATTATATGTGGAATTATGAAATATTTTCATTATTTTTTTCAATTAGTTTGGAATTTTTGGATTATTAAACTTTTTATTTCATTCCCTATGATAAAGGTCAATATATAAGAGTTTTTTGTAGAATGAACTTGGAAACTGTTGGAAATGAAAAAGATTATATTATATCATCTCTCAATAAAAAATTAGTTTCTCAAGGATAATGAAATCAAAACAGAAAACAGAAAATGTGATATGTTAGAAAATATTTAAGAAGTTAATTTTAATGGTAAGTAACACAATAAATTGGTTTAGAGGTTGAATTATGATTACATCAAGGTAAATGATGATGAGATAGTATATAGATTATTTTCCTGAGAAAATAATTTTTTTCAACATTATTGGTTTTAGTGAAAATTTATAGGATAATATTGTTATTGAATAAATACAACACATTATTATAGAAGGGTTTGATCCTAAGTTCTCAATATTTAATGAAGTTTTCTAGTTATATGTAAGAACCCGAATCTTCTTTTCAAGTATGTTTTTCTTTTCTGGTTGTCTTTGAGGAAAAATAAGAATTTATGAAAAATTTAGGAGTACACGCCCTATATTTATAAGTACACACCATGTAATCGGTTTCCACGAGTGACCGTGTAATGGTCGGGTAGGGACCGAGTACCTGGCCGTGTGTGGTGAACTGAAGACTGCCTAAAGTGGAGGCCAGAAAAGGCAAGTACACGTCGTGTACTTTTAAAGAACATGCTATGTACTTTCTTTTTTTCATTAAACGGACCGGGGTCGTGTTTGGTAGAAAAAACACACTTCTTGACCTATCTCATCTAGGAGCGTCCATACAACCGCATATGTTCTCCGAGCCCCTGACTTGCCATCCGTTCTTGGATTCGACCGTCGTTGATTGCATTGGAATCACATCGGTGAGTTCTCCTTTCTTTTTGTACTTCATCTCCTAATTTCTCCTCTTCTGCAATATATATTTGGTTGAATATCGTAATAATTTTTATAGATCTATGGCATTATAGGGAGATTCAAGGCCTGAGGTTCATGTATATCGATCTCAAGATGTCGAGGTAGGTGGTTTGTGCCTTTCCGTAGCTAATCTTTGAGTTATATGTGCAAAAGTACCCAATACCATTGTTCAAGGTATTGCGTGTTTATGGTTTTAGCCTTTTTATTTGCCTTCTATGCCTTGTTTGATTGGATATAGGTTAATTTTTTGAGAATAGGGTTATTTTTTCCAGGCTATGGATGTTTTTCCCTTGTTTTCTTGTTTTTGGTTGTTTGGTCTAGCCTTTCCTGTTAGGCTGCTTCTTGCTTTCCATGACTAATATTGTGGGGTGTAGTGATTATTATTTTATATGCTATGACATGCTGTAGTTGTTTATACAAGTAGTTCTTGAGGTTTACTTTGGCTGTTGATTATCATTTGTGCACGATTGCTTTACACGGGGCTGCAGGAACCTAGTGTAGTGAGACCATAGGAGAAATTGACATTGAGGGCTTTCCCAAAGTGTCTGTTTTAATTATCACAATGTGAGATCATAGGGGGTATTGATGTTGAGTGCTCCCTCAGACTTTCTATAGTTACGTTATGAGGCCACATTAGGAATTGACATTGAGGGATTCCTCAGAGTTCCTGTAGGTTACCGTTAAAAGACTATAGAGGGAATTGATAGTGAGTGATTCCTTAGAGAGTCTTTGATCACACATGAATAAAGGGGGAATTGATGGTGATTTCTTCCTTAGAGAGTCTTTTCTATATCTTCTCTTGTATTGTGAACCAGAGGGGTTAGCCTGTGAGAACTACCTAGAGGGTTTCTTGTATTTTTTTTGGTTGATTACATACTTAATAGTAATTGTTTGTAAATGAAACTATAGGACTGTTTACTTTTGAGTACTTCTGTGTTCACTACTTCTTCTTTCTTATTGCCTGCCATATATATTCACTAACTGTTAGGCATAGATCTTTGGGTGGTTTTCTTCTAGGATTAGTCTCACACCATGTTTGTTTTATGCTTTTGGGCCCAAACAGATTATATTACTACAGGTATAGATAAGGGAAAACTCCATTCTACTTCAGGTACTTGATTGCTGTGGAGCTGGGGAGCATGGGACCAAGATGTGGCTTGCAATGCTGTGGAGCTGTTTACCTGCTTTTCTTTTGTACGTTGGTTTAGTACTGCATTTCAGCATTGTGATTTGTTTGGCTGCTTTACTAGTCATATGTATCATGCATCATATATATATATATATATATCTATCTATGCGTGTGCTCCAGTTGTTTATTACTTCTGTTGTATACTTATTACATCTTTTACTGCTTCCTCTATTGCTATATGTTTTACTTCCTCTGTGTTACTCTGCCAATGAGGGCATAGTTTCCCCACTATCACACCCAAGGCCCTCACTGCTAGTCGGCAGCCTCTGTAATTTGGGGAAATGCGCTTGAGGCCATGTGACCAACCAGGTACGGGGCACCTCTAGGCGGCTCCTAGAACTGGGACGTTACAAAGTGGTATCAGTGCATTCTTTTCTTCTTGACTTACTATTTGGAGCCCATATCCCGAGATAGAAATAAAATAGGTACTTGGTAATATTATTTTCCCAGGGTAGCTAACCCGTGTACAGGGAAAAGCTATTTACCTCGTTATTGCAATTTTTCTAGTTTTGCAATTTTACAGTTGTTTTGATTTCACCATTGGGTGATTCACATGTTTTGTGCTATTATTGTTGATATTATTGAGGTTCTATTTCGGTTTCAACCCAATGATATGAAGGTATTCCATCTCAATCATCATATAGGCATTTTCTACAGATCACATGTCATGCATTATTGTCATGCCATTTAGGGAGCATTAGCAATTTCATGTTGTTGTGATAGAAGTTTTGATAGATATGCATGTTGTTGTGATAGATTCCTTGATAAGAATACCTTCTATTCAATAGGGTATTAAATTGTGTAAATATTTAGTTTTAATGAATTCCAAACTTTGGTTTTTGAGGTGTTATGGGCCCTCATAGACCGGAATTTGATAGATTATGGCTATGTTATGTTTATATATAACATGTATAAGATGAAAAGATTTGTTTTGTGGGGAGTATGGGACCTCACAGATTGGAATTTGGCACCTTAATGTTAATTTTAGTGTTTTATGGCTTCTATAGTAGTCTCTAAGTCTTACTGTCCAGAAAACCCCAAAATACACAGCGTGTAATGATGAATACACACCATGTGTCCTTCTGTTCAGGAAGGAATTGTTTTTCTTAAGTACATGCCGTGTATTGTATGTACACGCCGTGTAGTCTCTAACCATGTCACTACTATGTGGGCAGAGACACGGGGTTGGGAAATCATTGGCGAGACACATCGTGTACCGAATGTACACGCCGTGTTGTGTAGACCATTTGTCCACTCGTGTGACTAACGACACAGATGGATAAAACATAGGTTATACACACTTTGTCAAGATTAAACATGTCGTGTAGTATAAACCTTGTATCCTACCATGTAACAAACAACATGGGGTGGTGGAATCCTTCTAGTACACGCCATGTCTGTCATAAAAACGCCGTGTAGAGTCAGCCATGTAACCAACTATGTAACTAACAACACAGGTAAGTGAAGTTAGTCTAGTACACACCGTGTCTGCACTAACACACCATGTAGACTTGTTCTAGGAGAACTGTGTGGCTTATATATATATAAGAACTTGGGAAGGGGAAGAGGATTCAAGTAAACGCCATGTGTTAGGACAAAACGTCGTGTGTATGGGGTGTTACACATCCTGGGTTGACAAAAGTACACTCCTTGGTCGAGGCTTAAGGGAACACGCTGTGTATCCAAGTTTTCAATAACATGAATGCTCCCTTTATCTTATTCCATTCATACACATTTATGTTTCAATCCTTGATAATATTGATCTAAGGTGTGCGATTGACCTTGAAGAGTCACGCCACCGAGACGTCCTCTGGTTTTACGCCAGTTTTAGGGTAGTGATCAGACACCATACTTGGAAGATTAGGGACCACCAGCAGATCCTCCAGTCGTGCCCGTCTTGGCACCAGATTTTATCCTAGATGTAGGGGCCAATTCATAGTTCTGAGAAGGATTTATGAGGATGATCCAGACCTTTCAGGTAGCACCGCACCCTGCCCCTTCTATGGTAGAGCTGACTCAGGTTTTTCAACAGTAGCATCCTCCCACATTTTCAGGGGATAGAGGACCCTAGGCTGTAGAGTCATGGCTAGATGCCATGCTAACGATCTTCGAGCATATGAATACACCTCCAAAGAGGAGGGTCAATCTTTCTTTGTATATGATTCGATATTCCACCAAGAGATGGTGGGATGTGATCTCATAGGTGGGATGCTGGTAGGTTATGGATTGGGAGGAGTTTTAGCATACCTTCTATGAATTTTTCTTCCTGGAGACTTTGAGGGCCGATCAAGCCCAAGAGTTCATGAGTTTAGAGTAGGGTACTCTTTCAGTTATGGAATATTATTCTCCCTTCATAGATCTACAATGCTTTACACCCTTTTCAGGAGGTGATGAGTTATTCCTGGCAAGGAAGTTTGAGGATGGTCTCAGGCATGAAATTCAGGCTCAGGTGACCATCTTCAGGTTGACTTCCATCACTTCTATAGTCAACCAGGCACTGATCATAGAGTGCAACCTGAGGGATTCTGGAGCTGTGAGCCAAGGCGGTTCCACATCCAGAGTTAGTGCTTCTCCGGCCGATAGCAGGAAGCACCACATGGAGTCTACACGTGAAGATCCGAGTAGACAGTATGGACCTTCATGTAGCTAGGTGATATGCTACTAGTGTGGAAGAGTCAGGCATACTAGGCCACTTTGACCAAGAGACCTAGTGGACTGTCGATCTTGTGGCAAGATGGGCCATCTTCAGTGCTTATATCAGATATTATCACCAGCAGCTGATGACAGTGGTTCTTCTAGGACTCCGCATTCTGGAGCAACACCACTAGTTTCTCATTAGTTAGGGAACTTGTGTTCTTCCATCCATTCAGGCTGAGGTGGAGGTCAAGGCTGGGGTAGCCAGTCACCAGGAATTCAGTGACAGCAGGGTGGATCAGCTCAGGGTGGTCAGGTAGGGTCACATGGTCGCGGTGCATGTCAGACTTTTGTAGTAGAGCAAACCTAGAAGGAACAGGATCCCAGACCCTCTATAGTTCGAGGTAAGATCCTAGTCACCTCAGTTTTTGCTTTTACTCTTTTTGATATAGGGGCTTCCCATAGATGTATATCTGTTTCTGTTGTGGAGAGCCTTGAGCTCTGTATCTTTTCTTTTGTTGATATCTTGATACTGGACACTACGTTGGGGACTATAATGGCTAGTGTACATTAGTGAAAGTAGTGACCTCTTGAGGTTGGTGGGTGTCACTTCTCATGGGACCTCTATGTCCTAGAGATGATAGGCTATGACGTTATTCTCAGAATGGACTGGTTAGTTACCTTCCAGGCTGTTGTTGATTGCTATCACTACAGGGTGAGTTTTACATCACCAGAGGGCAGTATGTTTCTGCATAAGAGAGAGTGGGATGTCTAGGCAAGCAGAGTAGGACCCGAGAATCATGGGTTGGGAGGAGTTACATCCTAGATTGCTAATCTATATCTAGATGACCAGGGGCCTTCACAAATAGACTTTCCGCCAGTGGTGGATCATTTCAGAGATGTATTTATAGAGGAATTTTCAGGTTTTCCTCCAGAGCATGAGGTATAATTTTCTATTGAGCTCATTCCAAGAGCGGAACTGTTGTCCATTCCTCCTTATAGGATGGATACACCAGAGTTACAGGAGCTCAAGAAGCAGTTGGAGGATTTGCAGGAAAAGGGTTTCATCCGACCCAACACTTCTCCTTGGGGTTTGCCTATCCTGTTTGCAAAGAAGGTGGACAGTATCCTCAGACTTTGTGTGGATTATCAAAAGTTGAACCAGTTGACAGTCAAGAACTGATATCCCTTGTCGAGGATTGATGATATATTTAATCAGCTTTGAGGAGCCTGGGTGTTCTCAAAGATTGACTTGCGGTATGGTTACCATCAGTTTCACATTATACCATCAGATGTACCTCTTACAACCTTTTAGAGAAGTTATGGTCTATACAAGTATGTGGTTATGTCGTTCGGTCTCACGAACGTGCCTATAGTTTTCATGGCACTGATGAACTGAGTATTCCATCCATACTTGAATTCTTTCATGGTAGTCTTGGTGGACAATATCTTTGTGTACTCTCACACTCGACATGACCATGCCACACATCTTGAGATTGTTTTGAGTAAACTAAGAGAGCATCAGTTATATGATAAGCTCTCAAAATGTCACTTTTGGATGGACCAGATTCACTTCTTAGATCATGTTATCTTAGATATAGGAGTATCAGTAGACCCAGAGAAAGAGAGAGCAATAGTTTCCTGGGAGAAGCTGAAGAATGTATTTGACGTACGGAGTTTTCTAGGGCTTTCTGGTTACTACAAGCATTTTATATAGGACTTTTCACGCTAAAAATGCCATTGACAGGCCTTACTAAGAAGGGTGCGATGTACATGTGGTCAGACTCTTGCGAGTCAGCCTTTTAGAAGCTGAAAAATAGGTTGAATTCAGCACCGATACTAGTATTTCTAGAGCCGGGAAATAACTATACTGTATACTGTGATGCATCAGGTAAATTGCTTATGCAGGGAGAAGGAGTTGTTGCATATGGGTCTCGGCAGTTGAGGCCACATCAAAGGAACTACCTGATGCACGATCTCAAGCTGGCTCCATTTGTTCATGATTTATGCTATTAGAGACATTATCTTCTAGGAGAGAATTTTTTGATTTTCACTAACCACAAGAGTCTCAAGCATATCTTCACTCAGTGTGATCTGAATTTGAGGTAGCAAAGCTGGGTTGAGTACCTTTAGTACTTTGACATTGAGATTGCCTACACACCTAGGAAAGGCAATGTTGTGGCTGATGAATTGAGCAAGAGGACTCAGATACATGTAGTTCAATAGGACAATAGTGAGTGGAATCTTATGGCTCTGTTCACTAAGACACATTTGGAGGTGCACGACAGTCAGGGGAAGACGTTTCTTTCTTCTGTGGATGTTACCTCTACTTTACTTGATCAAGTGTGAATGAGGCAACTATCAGATTCTGAAGGCCTAGTCCTATGGGAGAGTGTTTTAGGAGAGTACCTTATTCCTGAATGAACATTAGGTGAGGATGAGATCTTTCATTTTAATGGATGCATGTGGGTTCCAACAGACATACGTGAGGAGTTGATGTGAGACTTTCATTCCTCAGTTGTTGCAGTTCATCCTGGTGTCACCAAGATGTATCAAGATCTGAACCGTCATTATTGGTGGCCAGGTATGAATGGAGATGTTGCGGGTTTTGTCATGAGGTGTTCCACTTGTCAGCAGGTGAAGGCAGAGCAACAACGACCATCATGGATTTTACAGTAGCTACCCATTCCCAAGTGGAAGTGGAATGATGTCATGATAGATTTCATGACAGGTTTGACAAGGTCGCCTTGAGGTAATGATGCAATATGAGTTGTCATTTATAGAATCATGAAGGTTTCCCACTTCTTGCTGATTAAAGAGACCTTCAGTGTTGATGAGTTGGGAAGACTATAAATATGAGATATTGTATGTTTACATGGAGTTCTGCACTCCATTGTTTTAGGTAGGGAAGCCTGTTTTACTTCTTGGGTCTGGGAGGGACTTTAGTGGGATTTGGGTACACAAGTACTTCTGAGTACAGCTTACCATCCCCATATAGATGGCCAGTCCGAGCGTATGATTCATGTGTTTGGGGCCATGCTTCGGGTATGCATCCGGATTGTGGTGGTTCGTAGGATAATCACATACCTCTTGTGGAGTTTTCCTACAATAATAATTTTCAAGAAATTATTCATATGGAACCTTATGAGGATTTTTTTAGTAGGCCATGTTGATCACCCTTATCCTAGCTGGAGGCAAGAGAGGCAGCTATGCTGGGACCTCGATTGTCCAGGAGATCACATAGTAGATAGAGTTGATTTAGAAGAGGATGGCTATGGAATAGTCATGACCAAAGTCTTATGCTGATCGATGGAGACAACCTATGGAGTTTGAGGTCGGAGATCAAGTTTTCTTATGTGTCACACCGAGGTTGGGATAGAGGAGGATAAAGAGATAGGCTAAGCTATCACCGAGATATGTTGGTCCGTTTGAGGTGTTGGGGAGAGTCGGGCTGGTTTCCTATCAGTTGTAGTTACCTCATAGGTATTGGTCTATGCATGACTTCTTCCTCATTTATCTGCTTCGAAATTACTTCTCAGACCCATCTCAAGTTTTCCAACCTGATGAGGTTGAACTCGAGGTGGATGCATCTTTCGAAGAGCATCCTATCTGGATTGTTGATCAAAGTACGAAGGTTATCTATGGCTGGTCTGTTCCTCTGGTATGAGTGATATGTCAGCACGAGAAAGTACAGGACGATACATGGGAGAGGGAGGTTGATGTATGATCATAGTGGCTAGAGCTGTTTGAGGTTTCTTCTTCTACGTTGCCTTTCTAGGGAAATTCGGGGAAAAATTTCTTTAAGGGGGGAAGTTTCTAAGAACCATAATCTTCTTTTCAAGTATGTTTTTCTTTTGTGTTTTTCTTTGAGGAAAAAAAGGAGTTTCTAAAATATTTAGAAGTACACACCGTGTATTTATAAGTACACGTCATGTACTCAGTCACTACAGGTGACTGTGTACTAGCCGGGTAGCGGCTGAGTACATGTCTGTGTTTGGTGACCTGGAGACCACCTAAAGTGGAGGCCAAAAAAGGCAAGTACACACTGTTTACTTTTAAAGAACATGCCATGTACTTTTTTTCATTAGACAGACTGGGGTCACGTCTGATGGACATAATTCACTTCTTCTCAACCTGTCTTGTCTAGGATCATCTGTATGACTGCAAATCTTCTCTGATCCCCTGACCCACCGTCCGTTCTCCAAATCAACCACTGTTGATTGCGTTGGAATAACATCGGTGAGTTCTCCTTTCTTCTTGAACTTCTTCTCTTTATTTCTCCTCTTCCGCAAGATATCCTCAGTTTAACGTCTTAAGGGTTTTTTTATATCTACGATGTTATAGGGTGATTCAAGGCCCGAGGTTTATGTATATAGATCTCACGATTCCTAGGTAGGTGGTTTGTGCCTTTTTTAGTCAGTCTTTGAGTTATATGTGCAAAAGTTCCCAATACCCTCGTTTGGGGTATTGTGTGTTTATGGTTTTAGCCCTTTTATTTTCCTGATATGCCTTGTTTGATTGGATATAGGTTAATTGTTTTATAATAGGGTTATCTTTGCCAAGATAGGGATGTTTTTCCCATGTTTGTTTGTTTTGGACCGTTTAGTCTAGCCTTGCCTGTTAGGATGCAGCTTGCTTTCCATGCCTTGTATTTTTGGGTGGAGTGATTGTTATTTGACATGCTATGATATGTATTAGTTGTTTATCCAATTAGTTATTGAGGTTTAATTTGGCTACAAATTTTCGTTTATGCATGATTGCTTTACACAGGGCTGCTGGAACCTGGTGTAGTGGGACCATTGGGGAAATTGATGTTGAGGGCTTTCCTAAAGTGTCTGTTTTAATTATCACACTATGAGACCATAGGGGGGATTGACGTTGAGTTCTCCCTCAGAGTGTCTATAGTTTCATTATGAGTCTAAAAGAGGAATTGAAGTTGAGTTCTTCCTCATAGTTCCTGTAGGTTACCGTTAAAAGGCTATAGGGGGAATTGATGGTGAGTGCTTCCTCATAGTCTTTGATCACACATGACTAAAGGGGGAATTGATAGTGAGTACTTCCTCAGAGATTCTTTGCTATATCTTCTCTTTCATTGTGAAACAAAGGGGTTAGGCTATGAGAACTAACCAGAGGGTTTCATGTATTTGTTTCTGGTTGATTAAATACTTAAAAGTAAATGATTGTAAATGAAACTGCAAGACTGTTTACTTTTGAGTACTTCTGTGTTCACTGCTTCTTTTTGCTTATTGCCTACCATATATATTAACTGACTGTTAGGCATAGATCTTTGGGTGGTTGCCTACTGGGATTAGTCTTACACCCTGTTTGCGTCATGATTTTGGACCCAAACAGATTATATTGTTGCAGGTATAGATAAGGGCAAGTACCCTTCTACTTCAGGTACTTGATTATTGTGGATCTAGGGAGCATGGGACCAAGCTGAGGCTTGCGATGTTGTGGAGTTTTTTACTTTCTTTTCTTTTGTAATTTGGTTTAGTACTATATTACATCATTGTGATTTGTTTGGATTCTTTACTAGGAATATGTGTCATGCATCATTTATATATATATGTGCTTTAGTTGTTTATTACTTCCGTTGTTTACTTATTTCATGTTTTACTACTTCTACTATTGCTATCTATTTTACTTCTACTGCGTTAATCTGCCAATGAGGGCATAGTTTCCCCACAATCTCACCCAAGGCCCTCACTGCTAGTTGGTAGCCCCTGGTGTTCAGGGAAACGTGCTTGAGGCCATGTGAACAACCGGGTATGGGGCACCTCTGGGCGGCTCCTGAAACTAGAACATTACATTATACATCTATTATATGATATGCTTCACAAATAAATTTCTTATAAAATGTTGATGGGAGGTGTATTTAAGATGAAATTAAAATTACATTGGAAAAAATCCTTTAAATAAATGAAATAAGGAATGGGTAAGAAAGAAGCAGTTATAGAAGAATATTATTATTATGAATAATAATATTTTAATGAAAAATATAAAAAACCGTAGTCCCTAATTTCTAGATTTTTGAGAATCGGAAAAGGAAATAATAGGGTAAATATACCAATGAAATATTTCAAATGTGGAGTTATTATAAATTTTGTAGTAAAATTAACTAATATTCAAAGTAGTAGAAGAATATAATGATGATTATAAGAGAAAAATGTGTTATTCGGATGATAAATCTATAAAATTTTACAAATAAATTTTTTCTTCAAATTGGGATAGTAAAAAAATTATAAAATTAAAAAATAATGATTTCTTATATATTTTTTAGGATAAAGACAACAATGACGACGAGGAAGATGCTGACACTTTTAGTGAAGCTGATGAAGAAATCTAATTACTAAAGTGAATTAGGAAAGGATCAAAACTGGTGAAATAAGTAATGGTAAAACCAAGGAAGAAACTAAATTTATATTTTTTCAGAAATTACTAAAGTAATTCTATTAAATGACCTCAAAATTAGATAATTTTATTAAAATATTAATTAAAAACAAGTAATAATAAAATAATAATAAGTATCCTCATTAAAAAATGTAGTGAAAAGAGACTGGTGATATTTATAAATTAAATAAGTTTATCACTAAAGTAAAAAAATATTTTTTAATTTCAAGATAATGTTAAATAAATGGATAAGGTTATTGAACTTTTTCAATAACCATCATTAATGTAAAAAAGAAATTGAAAAAATTGTTATTGAACTTCAAAAATTCTATGTGTGATGTATGTGAATAACAAAATGTTGAAATTATTTCAAGAGTATATGTTTAAATTTTTTATCAAAACCATGTAGAAAAAAATATTACTTTGAAATGATGAAATAATCCTCAAAAGTGTGGTTGAATAGTCTGATTCATCCTTAATAGTTATGAAAGTCATGTTGATGTAAAATAAAACCAATTATCAAAAATCTATTAATATTGGAAATATAAATTTTGATGCAAAATATTACTATAAATGTTGACATAATAAATACAATGTAAAAGTATAGAGTTGGGAGAGATGTTTTGGGAGTATAATATTATTTTTTTCATAAAAATATTATAAAATTTATGGTTAATTTAAGGATGAAGTTCTGGTGTTAACATTTGGATGAAAACCAATTTTTAGAGGAATGTATGTTTTTATGAATATTGATGGAAATTTTAATGATTTGTAAATGTAAAAAGGTAAAGATAATTTAATTACTAATATATCTATAATCATAAAATATTTTTTAGAAAATTTTAAGGGATAGTAAAACCTCATAAAGAGGAGTGTTTAGAAGCATCCTAAATTTTTTGGATTGAAGGTTGTGAAAATTTTTCTTTCATTAGATGATTGTTTTAAAATATTTGTTGTTTTAGGTATCATTTTTGAATATCATCCCTTTATTCTACCATCTAAAATTAGTGTGAAGTTTAATATTATAAGTAATCAAAAGAAGGGGAAAAATTAAATGATAATCTACATTGGTTGAGGATACACTAAGACCATCACTAATTGAATGTCAATGGATTTTGAAAAATGGATATTCTCCACCCATGATAGGATACTTACGTCTCTTAATGTATATTGAGAAGTTTAAGGATGTATCGACGACCTATGGAAGTAGGGGTTATATAAAATATAATGATTTTTATCGGTAGTGATTGGAATATATATTTTGATGTCTAAGAACATGTTATGTCTTAGTTGGTTAAAACATAATATATTAAGT
This sequence comes from Viscum album, assembly GCA_963277665.1. Lineage (NCBI taxonomy): Eukaryota > Viridiplantae > Streptophyta > Magnoliopsida > Santalales > Viscaceae > Viscum > Viscum album. Next base: position 2,046,339,007 of record OY728122.1, read on the forward strand.
GTAGCTCATATATGTGATGAATGTAATAATTTTTTTTATAAATTTGAGTATTTGGTGATTATGTTGAATGGTATATGATTATTGATGAGAGGATAACAAATACGAGAAAACCTGTATCATGTTAGTGATACTAAAAATTCAAAATACTTGTTTTAAAGGAGAAAAATCAATTATTTTATAGAAAATTTGGACAACATGTTCAAAAAAATAGAAATATTACATCAAAGGATAATTTACATTCTCTACATATACTAATGAAAGGGTTATAGAAATTGGATATTATACAGATTCCAAAATGGTTTTATATTTAATTTTTTACATAAGAAATTCAATATTAAATTTTCACTCCAATTATAGATTCTTCATTCAGATATTTATGCTCATGTGAGGAATATATAAATTAAAATAGAAAAAATAAATTTATTTTATTGATGAATTCACTCATATCAGGTGAATTATTTTCATGAATAAAATGTTAGGGTCCTTCAATATATTTAAAATATTTAGTAGAATTACTGAGGTGGAATGAGGTTTCCATGAGAGGAAAATTCAGAGATACAATAGTGTTAAATATACTAGATGTCAATTTGAATCATATCGTAAAACACATGGTATTAACTATAAACTTGGTTCATTATAAACACCATTAAAAATGGTTTAATTCAGCGAAATAATATAAGTATGATAGATATGGATTTTACTATATTGATTTAGAATAATTCTTCCTTGTCTTTATGGAGAAAAATAATTTTTTATATTGGTTCATACAGTGACTCAGGCATGAAATACATGGATATTATAGAATTTTACATGAATATTCAGTACATTACAAAAATACATGCCTGAGGACCATAGTAATTTAGATTTTTTGGAATCATGGAAAAATATATTCTATCATAGTGAATGATCTTCAACATATCCCATTAAGGTCTCCACCATCAACAATCCTACCTAAAACCATTATTCGTAACCTAGGGAAAGGAATTATAAGAATGGTGTGAGCTCAGATGCTCAGTAGAGGTAAATAAAGGAAATGCATAAGAATAACTCAAACAAAATGGTATGGAACGTGTGAAAAACATTTTAATATCATAACCTACATATTAAATATCATAATAATTAATTTAAGTCCATAAGTAATGAATCAGAAGAAAATAAAGAAAATAACCCATGAAATAATAACATAGGAATAAAATATGTAATTTTTGGAACACATATAATAATAGAAAATTTTATGTCAATGATACATAATAAGGCCATTGTAACTTGTTAGGCTTGGGATACGACCAGTGTACCAGCTTCGGAGTTGGGATAACAACCCGTGTACCCTATTACTTTTAGTGTTGGGATAAAATCTATGTAGCTTCCTATTTTTAGTCTTGGGCTACAACCTGTGTACCCTATTACTTTTAGTATTAGGCTATTACCCATTTACCTTCTTTTTTTAGGCATGACATACAACTCGTGTACCCTCTTACTTTTAGGATTGGGCTACTGCCCATGTACATTCTTGTTTTCAGGCTTGGGATATAACCCATGTACCTTCCTATTTTTGGGCTTGTCCTACAACCCTGTACCCTCTAAGTTCATATATAACTTATCATTACCCAATGCAACTGAGGGAGATATAATTCCCACATGTCTCATAGTTAAATCATACCTACATGTGCCAAAAAATCATAAACAATCATATCATAACCCATGGAATGAAATTAGTATCATAAACATATAAACATATCACAACCTGTGAAAAAAGATACAAGTTTTCGTAATCATTTCATCAAAATCAAAACCCATGCAATAAAAATGGATTCTATAAACCTGTAACCAATGAATGAGAAACAGGTTTCATAAGGACCATGAAATTATACATAACACATTCACATAAATAATATGAATAGAACCTTTTGATCATTTCCTATAATGGAGTGAGTAACATCAATGGATGTTATCTTAGATGGAAAATATTATGGAATGTTATTTTGAAAATTGTTCTTGAGGTAAATATCCATTCTTCTTTGAAAAAATCTCTTTTATACATAAAATATTTTGAACACCATTTTCCTTAATACCATATAATATAATCTAGAAAACATTTTGAAACCCAATTATTTGAAAATAATTTTTTTAAAAAATTAAAAATTATCCCTTTTAATATCAAAATAAATATTTAAATAATTAACAGTGGGTAAATCCATACATGTCATACGAGGTAAAAATAACATTCATTTTTCATAGTAAAAAGGATAGAAATATTCCTCAATTGGAAAGAGAGAAGAATATTACTTCTAGAACATTATTTAATGAAAAAATGGTTAAAATATATTTTAATAATCATTTTATATTAGTATAATATTCATGGAAACCCTTTCGAGAAAACATGTTTTTTAAAGAACACATATTTTCAACTGAAGATAGGGTAAAGCTAAGTTTTCATAAAAATAATTTCTTAACTATCTTATGTACCAAAGACAGATGAAATGGAACTAATATATTAATATCTCATGGATAACCATTGGATAATAATTCTCATGATATTTCTTAATATATGGGTCATATGATTTCATCAATGGAATAATAAACATAAAAAATCTCAAAAAGCAATGAGATTGTTTCAACAAACACATACCACATTGTTACATTGGATCATACTATTCATATAAGAAAATGAAATTACATGATGAATAAAATATCAAGAAAATAAGGATATTAATTATATTACATGTCAATTGGAATCATATACACCTCATTAATGAACATAGGGGCATAACAAAACATGTATCCCAAAGAAGGAAATTTGAGACAAAACTAATCTACCGATTTGGTATCCACTGAAACATTAAACCTACGAAATAAATATAATAGAATGGATTTTTAAATACCCATAAATTTTAGTATAATAATTATATAATACATCCAATAGAATTATACATATCACACAAAAGGAATAGTTGGTGAATAAATCATATATCCTGCGAAAATAAAAGGTGAGATGAAATTCTCTTAACTTGTGTCATGACTCTCATAGTACTTATTCAAGGATCCTGTAAAATAAATATAAATTTATTATAAATATCTGAAGGAAACATATAATTACTTCTAATAACATATATATTTTTATTATGTATTTATATTTCCAGCTTGTTAACAATTTTATGTTAAGGTTTCACTTCGGGTAATATCAGGTTTGGTTTTCGCATGTGTCTTAATTTGTCTTGTATTTGGTCTTTATATTTATATAATTATTTCCATAATGTAAATAATGACTTTAATATAATTTTTATTCTTTATATTTTTATTATAATAATCCATATAATATAAGAGTATGAAATGGAATACACCATTCATGGAGATGATAAACCTTACGTATGCAAGAATGATATTTTTTTTTAATTTTCATGTTGAAAAAAAGAAAGAAAAATAAATATATGTATATATATATCATAAAAATATATTTATTATATCTATATATTATATATATTCACTAAATGCATCCTTAATACGTTCCATGTAGAATATGAACAAATCACATTACTTTGAGGGAGCGGTAGTTAACACTTCCTCTAACAAAATTATCATATTAAAAAAAAGGAATGTATAATGATATGTGTTGAAAAAAAATTATATAATATTAAATAAATAATAAATGTAATATATAATATATATAAATATATTTTTATCATAATTTCCACCATTAGATGTGGTAAAGGAAAAAATAAATAATTGTCGTTTAGGGAGGTTGTAGTTCGCTGTACAGGTAAACAATATCTTTGTTACCCATTAGATGGAGGTGTGTGAAAGTGTCAGTAAAAAACATAGTAGAACAATATCCTATAATATTTTGGATACATGTGTTTTAATAAGATCATGGAATAAATATATTTTAGAGGGTGGTGAAATAAAAAAAAGAAAGGATCTTGATAGAAGATGTTACCTCTTAATCGAGTAACTCCTTCTGGTTTGTGCCAAAAGGATTACATTGATTTATTCCTACACAAATGAAGGAATCAAGGAGGAATAAAGATATTTTGGGAAGTTTATAGGGAAGATATTTAGTGAAACTAATTGTTTTGAGAGGTGTGAAGAAGAGGGAGAGGTGGTGACTTTTTATAGGGAAGATAAAGGATATATTTGGTATTTTTAAAAAAAAGTTTGGTGTAACAATGTTTTATCCAAAAAAATCATAACAAACCAATAAAAAAAATATATAATGGAAGGTTTATGGTCGAATAATGTCCATAAAATAGGTTTTGGACAAAATTCATTTTTTTTTGTGTCTTAAATTTAAGGTTTAGTCCTTAGTTAAGCTTAGTTTTACCATGACTAAAAATTAAATTTTTATTTTCAAACACTTATAAAGAAAAGTGAGAAACCAAAAAGTTCAACCTAGAGGAAAACCCCTATAAGAATCCACAAAAATTAGGAAACAAAACATAATCCTATTAGAAGATTCATCCCAAAATAGTTTCCATGTAATAAAGTGCACATGTTCATCTAGATTGTCGAGGATGAAGTCTTCAAAGTGATCTACCAAATTGTCCAATGTTTAAGAGTACTCCTCTTTACATATCTTCCCTTCATTGAAACCCCTTATCAAAAATAAGATCTCTTCTATTAGCCCATGTTTTATGCACACTGTTTTCATCCACCTGAAGTGCCCTACCCATCATTTCGTACGCCTCTTCTTATATAGCATTGATATAATGAAACTCCACCACCATTTCTTCTTTTGAATGTACAAGAAATCCTAGGGGCTTCTTTCTAACTCCTTTTTCTGCACCATCTTTGATCAAACCAAACTCACCAGAGTTATCCATAGATCTCCCTTTTATATTATCAATAGTATTACATTCAAACTATTTTGATTTAGTTTTTTATTAGACCTTCTCTCCATTGGATTTGTAAGGTAAAAGTAATCCTTGTGCCCTTTGTTTTTCTTCCCTATAGTCAAGATTCTATCCCATTAATCCCTTCTAGGGAGAACCTCATACATATCTATCATCCCATTATTTGGGCCTCAATCACCATCTCTTGATCTTAGTCCAAACCCTCCAGACCTGCAAAATGGTTGTAGATTTGAATATCCTCTATCTCTGACACTATCTTGTGACCAAATTTCCTACCATCTCTATATGAGTACCCTGTACACCCTTGGATATCTTTAGACCCATCATCTCAGTATCCAATATTGTGTTTGAATCATATGATGTTTGTTATGGACCTACATCAGTAGAGAATCAATGTTTTTTTTGTCTCTATAACTCAACTGGATCTATCACCCTATGCATCCCAGGATGAGAAACATCATCAGTATCAATGTGAACATACAAGCCTACTTCATTACCATGAGGATCCACTACCACTAGAGTGTTAGATTCCTTAATATCAACCATGTAATCTGTTGAATACATTCATAACCTTCATATTAGAAGGTAGAGGCTTAGATGGATTTGGCCTTACCTGAGTATCTTCACTTCCATTCCTCTTTGCAAAAGAAACATTGCACTCAGCATCCAACACCAATTTAGAACCATTATTTTTCTATGGGAGCTGCTTAGACACAGCCATCTCACAACCCACAGTAGAACAATTCAAATCCAATGTACTATCTCGATCAGCTGGTGCCCCATCTAGGTCCAGCTCGGTCCAAGAAGCAAGAAATACAGGATCTTTCTAAAATACATGCCTTTATACCATCTCTTTGTGTCCCAATTTCATATACATAGCACAAAAATCAAACCATGTTTAAAAAATAATGGGTTTTTATGAAAAAACTCTTCACCAATAGAAACCCAAAAAAAATCAACATATGGATTTGAAAAATCAACCTCAACACAAATTTTAGGTGAAATTGGGTGGCATACAGATCAAGTTCTACTATCTGTGAAAAGGTACCAACCTATCAAATTCCCTAGCATACTACGAACTGAAGGGTTCTATAAGGGTAGGGGAAATTCGAGAATCCATACCTAAACTTCCATGGAAGAAAAATCATTTATAATATGATAGTAGTATGACCATTTAAAGAGGAGAAAGTGAATCCCATTACAAGAACAAGGAGAACTCGAACAAGCCAAGATAAAATCTTCCTATGAAGCAAAACTGATCATGAAGCTTTTAGAATCGAGAAGCCTGACTGTTGCATGCTCCTGAGGACCCCAAGAATCAAAGACGAAGAAGTCAAACACATCCACCAATGGTCATCAAACCTTGAAACATGAAATCTATGTCAGATTCAGAAATTAAGAAGCTTTATAGAACTCCCAAATCAAAATAAGCACTTGCATAGCTCCATTGACGACATCCGAAACCATTAGGATGAGATCTATCTGAGGGAAAAAAGGGATAACATCAGGGTGTGATAAAGGGGTAAATGACATGGGTCGAAAATCTTTGAAATATGATAAAGGATCCACCACCACTGAGGGAAGAGTTTCTAAAATACAGGTCATCGGTAACTAGTGCATGTCCAACCAAGCAGATCACTTCCCCTTCCTCGATTCCTCCAACATACTTCGTTTTATCCTAATTAATGAAATTAATTTTAATTACATTCACTAATAATATTGGTAAAAAACTAAGTTAACCTTATTATACATTATAAATTATGATTCTTCAAAATATGGAATACATTTTTCCAAATTCCAGTCACATAAGTTGTAGAAATTAATTGAAAATTAATCCTGTTGATGGGATGATACTTTGAGTTTTTATTGTAAAAACATTCAAAATGTTGATAAGTTTTTATGCCCAATTTTAAAGTGAAATTTCTTACAATGAACTAAATATTGTTTATTTATAAAAATATTATTTTATTAAAATTTTAAAATATTTAAAATATAATTTATCCTTATAAATGAATTAGATGAAAAGCAGTTTGAATAAATATATGGTATTTTCCCTATTCATTCAAAAATGAATTTTCTCAGAAAAATAAAAAAAATATATATAAGAAAATTTATAAATTATAAATTAAAAAATGATGTTTATTTTATCAAATTAAATTTCTAAGTGTTTTTAAAACTAATTTTATTATTTTTCACATAAGGACATTAAATGCAGTTTCATTGAGATAATAGAATTTTACAACATATAAGGACTTTACAAAAAAATTTATATTTCATCATTAATATGTTTTATTTACATAAAACCATTATAAAAATATTAGAAAAGTAGTTATCACTATTAATATTAATAATTTTAATGGAAATATTATAATTAAAACATTTAAATAATTATAAAAATAAAAAATATGTCTCGTAGAAATTCAGTGTTGTGTGTAACATATTCCATGTTAGGGTTGCGTGTTGTGTACACTAGGTCAATGTAATATGTAATGTATTAAAAGTCACAAGCAAAAAATAGTGTTCCTTATAGTGAAATATAATATTTATGTTCTTTATAGTACACGATTAAATTTGTGTTGTGTATAACATAAGTCAAACACAATGATTTAATATAAAATAAACCATTTTTAGTGTTATGTGAAATGGAAAATATATCAAAGAATAAATTAATTTGAAAAAAAATATTTCACAAAATCTTGAGGTGTTACACTCTAACCCCTTAAAATTATTTTCTAAAATGAAATTATTCTTGGTTATGAAAGGTTTAATACTTGAACATATCATTCATAGAAACCCACATCATAAAAATGGATATTAAAACATTCCCTTTTTAATTCTTCTAGGTTATAAAAGGTTTAATACTTAAAAGTATCATTCATAGAAACCCACATCGTAAAAATGGATACCGAAACTTCCCTTAAAAAGTGAGTGTGGGGACCATAATGGTTACTCAAAGTTAAATATAACTAGGTTTCCACATAGGGGAACATAGGTTTGGAGTAAATATTGGACATGGAGGAAAAGTGTAAGTATTTATTGGGGGTGATTAAGGTTATCAATCACAAACAATTGAATAATCAAAAAAAAATTGAGGGACTTAAATTCATAAATAGGTGATGATTTAAAAGGCCATTGGTTAAAAAAATAGGTATTAGGACAACACATTTTCTTTTGATTATTATCCTAATGTTGAGTAATTATTTTATTGACAAAGAATATAATGAAATATACTAACTCGATATATTTCAGTAAACAATATTTTGTTCTTTAGTTGTTCTTTTACCAATTTCTAATTCATTCATTACATCATATAGTGGACATTGATAAATTAACCTTGATGCCTGAAGTGATAAAATAAACATTTAACTGATCTTGAGGCCCATAAAAGAATGAAATGTATAACTATTTATCTCTAACTATTCTTAAAAATCAATATGGTTAATACATTAATATTTAAACTTAAAAAATTCACTCTACTGGATCATAATTAATAATTATTCAACAAAAATAATTACACATTAACCAGGACATCTCATAGGCATGTGGTAGGCGTGAAACCCTTATTGTCATTATGTCATGGGTTCAATACCCAAGGCCTTTCTGGACATGATTGGTTGTCACCTGAAATACATGATGTCCTTTTCTAAAACCACACTAATATAATTTCCCAAATATGATGGACATACATAAAAAATGTTAATATCTATATAGCCTTCTAACTAATGTTTTCAATACAACCTTAATACACATATACTTCATCCATAGTTTACGTTAGACTTTTCATGAATGGTTTACCTTATAACAGTTCTAAAAGAAAAAAATCCAAAATAGTATAAATAAGGTCGTGAAATTGGTTTAATATTGCCATGTTTCATCACATACCAAACATTTGAATACCTTCATCATATATTCTATTGAATACTTGATAAAAATATTTATTTCCATAAATCATTATTGAAAACATACATGCTTTGAAAATATAATTCACCCTTTATTCCTTAAATATGATCTTATCATAAAAAAGCATTTCTATTGGAATCTTGTGTTCTTCATTATAAATTTACAAAATCAACAAGATTTTAATAATTCAAAATTCATGTAGAGAAGTATAGTCAATTGTTATACTCATAACATGATCCACTAAAGGATCAAAAAGATTTCTATATAGCATATTTCTACAAAATCCCAAATTAAATTCCAACCTATGGAGTTCCCTAACTAACATGGCTCACTTAATACATTATTATTTAATATGATTTCCATTTTTCCTTTGTCTTTAAGGGTTATTTCCACTTATCACCATTATTATCCCTTATATTTGGGAACATTGTGGAGAAATTCCTGAACTCCCTGTACCTGAAACACTAATGTGTAGGAGGTTTGTCCATATGATTTTCTCATTATTCACATCATTATATAAATTTTTTCAATCACTTCATCATTTATCCAGTCAATTTTCTTCCATTACACACTTAAAACATTTACTAGTCCCATTAATACAATTCCCACCATGCTTCTTTCCACAATTAGAGAAAAAATGAAGGCTCATCATCTTATCTCTATGTATTGTTGATTTTTCCTTTGAAATCCATCTTCCTCTTCTTGTTAAAAACATAAGATTGATATATAACTCCAACCTTAATTTCAACTTTAATTTCACAATACACACTATCTTCATAGCTAAAAAATTCTCTTATGTAAAACACCATTATGTGACTTGTCATTAATCCATTGAAGAAACTATCAACCTTACCTTATGGTTATTTGATAATTCCATAATACTACCTTTCAAGACATGTGAAATTAGACCCGTATGCATCGACCATTTCATCATCCTTTTTCTTGAACTTAAGGAGCACCTTTTCCATATATGTACGGAGAACACAAGGAATCTTATTATTAAATAATAATTTCATGTACTCATCCTAATTAATGGATTCAATTTCATATTTATTCCAAGTATTATTTATTATAGAATGCCACTAGTCTGCTTCACCTTCAAACTGATAAATAGCCAAAATGACATTCTTATGATCCAAACACTAGAGAACAGAGAATATCATTTTAGTGGTATAGATCTAGTGTTCCATAATATGTGGTTCAGAATACCAACTGAATGAAGGTGGATGTTACCTCATTAATGACTCAACATAATGTTGTTACCTTTTTTAATCATTTGGATGTTCACCATGGTTTATATATTAAGAATGTTGTGTGAGAATAACAATGATGTTTTTTCATTCTATCTCCAAAATCATTCAGATCCATAGGAGAAAAATCCTTTCTATATCCCTTATAATAACTACTAATGCAGTAAATTCAAGTACTATCCATAGACTAAATCCAAGAAACATAGAGTAAGAATCAATTATAAAATAAAGTAACCACATAATCATTATAAGTCACTTATATGATGTCTAAATTATGACACCTTCCTTAATATGTGAAGCATTATGATTATCCAAGTTTATTCATAGAAAAAATCTATTTAAATCCATCAGGATGGTTCATGAAGAGTTTTAAAATTCCCAATGAATATCCCCAGGTGTGTCAAACCAAGTGTGCAATAATGCCCACTATCATGTACTAGATTACCCCGAGTCAGGTCCAGAACATCTTTTCAGAGTTGTTACTCCTAGATATATATGTGGTAGAGCCACATCCACTTGTAGTATCAAGACATTTATTTATTTATTGGAAACCACTAACTCTATCCTTTATCAAAATTTTGGGATATTTTCCTAAACGTTAAATCCTCCTTATACTTATACTTAGACACACATGTAGAAATATCCTTAGAAATATTTCTAGGGATCTTAAAAATGTTTTCTCATCCAAGATTCCAGATGATGACTAAAAAATTAATTTGATACCAAATATAAAAATCTAGAAATAACATACATGGATTTTACATCATTTTATATGAATATTCAGTATATTAAAAAAATGCATGTGTGATGACCATAATAATTTAGCATCTTGGGAAACATGGAAACAAAATCTTCTATCTTAGTGAAAGAACTTCAACATCTCCCATAAATATCTCCACCTTTAGTAATTCTACCAAAAACCTATCTTCATAATATGGGGAAAGGAAACCTAAGAAAGTGGTGAGCTGAGATGCTCAGTAAGGGTATGTAAAGGAAATGCGTAATAAAAAAATAACAAAAGGGTATGAAACTCATGAAAAACATTTGATGATAATACCCTGCATATTAGAGATCATAATAAATATTGGAAGTTAATAAGTCATTAATCATAAGTAAATAAATAACATAATCCATGAAAGCATAACATAGAAATAAAAATGGAATTTGGGGCGTACATATAAGAATAGAAAACTTTATATCAAGGCTACCTGCCAAAACTGTTTTATCATGATAGGCATGGGCTTCTACCCATGTACCTGCTTTAGGTTTGTGATAATAACCCATGTACCCTTTTACTTTTAGCCTTGGGATAAAACCCATGTACCTTATTATTTTAGTTAATGTACTATAACCCGTGTAACCTCTTAAATTTAATCTTGGTCTACAACCCATGTACCTTCTTGTTTTTGGGAAAGGGCTAAAACCCATCTACCGTCTCACTTTTTTTCTAGGGATTCAACCCATGAACCTTCTTGTTTTCGGGATTGGGATACAACATATGTACCATCTTTTTTTGGGGAATGGGATACAACCTATGTAACCTCTTTTCTCATATACAACTTTTTATTTATTGGTGCATTTAAAGAATATATAGGTCGCACTCATCTCATAGTGAAAACATATATTCATGGTCCAAAAAATCAGAAACAACCATATATTAACCCATAAAATGAAATAAATATCATAAATATAAATATATCATAACCAATGGAAAAAGATACAGGTTTCATAATCATTTCATCAAAATCATAACCCATGAAAGAGAAATTGATTTTATAAATATATAACCCATGAAAGAAAAATGGGTTTCATAAAGACCATGATATTAAGCATTACCCATTCATTGAAAGAATATGAATATAATAATTGGATCATTTACTATAAGAGAATGAGTAACATCAACACATGTTATCTTAGGTATAAAATATCTTGGAAGGATTTTTTGAAAACATTTCATGAGGCAAATATTCTTTCTTCTTTGAAAGAGGATCTTTATCACATAAAACCTTTTGTAAACCATTTTCCATATAAAATTATCAAAGAAAATTGAAACCCTTTTTAAAAACACTCCATTGAAGATATATTTTAAAAATAATTTTTTTTGGGAAATTAACCTTTTCAATATTAAAATAAATCTTCAAAAAAATTGATAGCAGGTAAATCTATACATGTCGTATGAGGTAAAAATAACATTCCTTTTCCATGGTAAAAAGGTTAGAAAAATTCATTGTTAAGAAAAAGACAAGAATATTCTTTTTAAAACATTGTAAAATAAAAAGGTAAAAATTTATTTTAATGATAATATAATATTATTATAATATTCTTAAGTAACCTTTTTAGAAAACATGGTTCAGAAGGAACATAGATTTCCGACCGAACAGAGCGTAAAGTTAGGCTTTCTTAAAAACACTTTCTTAACTGTCTTAGGCACAAATGAGTGTAAAAATGGAACCAATACATGAATATATAATGTATTACTAGGGTATAATATAACTCATGAATGTTATTGAGATATGGATCATAATATTTAATCAAATTTAGCATAAACATAAACAATCTCAAAAAGCGATTAGATTGTTTCAATAAACGGTTACCACTTGGTTACATGGGGTCATACTATTCATATAATAAAATAAAGTTATGTGAGGAATGAAATATCATGAAATAAATTAGATTCATTATATAACATGTAAATTGTAATCATATAAACGTCATTAAAGAAAATATGTGAATACCAAAACATGTGTCCCAAAGAAGGCAATTTGAGACAAGACTACATTACCGATTTGGTATCTTTTGAAACATTAACCCCATGAAGTAATGATCATATAATGGATACGAAAATACCAATAAATTTATTTATAAGAATTATAGAACAAATACATGTGTAGTATACACATCACATGAAAGTAATGGGTGGTGAATAATGCATGAATCTCATAGAAATAAAAAGTGAGATGAAATTCCCTTACCTTGTGTCTTGAATCTCATTGTACTTGTTTGATCCTATAATATAATGAATATAATTTATTATAAATCTATAAAAGAAACATATTATTTATTATAATACAACATATCATTTTCTTATGGTTTTATATTACCAACTTGTTAATAATAATATGTTAAAGTTTCACTTGGGGTAATATATGTATTGTTTTTCGCATGTGTCATAATTTGTTATATCTTTTGTACTTATATTTATATCATGATTTACATAATTTAATCCATTATTTTAATTTAATATGTATTAATTATATTTTTATTATAATAATACATAGAATATAGAATTATGAAATAGAATACACAATTCAAGGAGCTGGTAAGTTGCACGTACGCATAAACGTTATTTCCGTTTAATTTTCGTGTTGAAAGAAAGAACGTAAAATTTGTAAATTTATATTTATATATATTTATATTATTATTTAATTAGATTTATTATATAATATATATCATATATATTTTTTGAATCCATCCTTAATATAGTATATCTAGTGTATGAAAAAATCACATCGCTTTGTGGGGGTGGTAGTCCACACTTCCTAAAAATAATTGTCGTATTAACACAAAATGGATGGTGTAAATATATGTGTTGTAAAATAATTAAAAAATATTAAAGACATAATATATATAATATATAACATATATAAATATATTTTCTATCATAATTTTCACCATTACAGGAAGTAAATGGAAAATGAACAATCATTGTTTAATGAGGCTATAATTCACCGTACACGTAAGAACTATGTTTGCTACCCATTATATGGAGGTGTGTGTAAGTGTAGGTCAAACACTTAGAATAAAAACATACTAATATATTTATGATACTATGGATAGAATAAATATTTTGGATGGGGTGGATAATGAAAATAAAATAAAGGATCTTGAGAGAAGACATTACCTCTTTATCAGGTAACTCCTTTTGGTTTATGAAAAAAGGATTCATTGGATTGATTTCTACCCAACGGAAAGATTAAGGTAAGAAGGAATGGATTTTGGGAACTTTATTGGGTATATAAATTCCAAAACTATGTGGTTTGATATGTTTTAAGAAGAGGGAGAGGTGATGGTATTTAATAGGGAAAGGAAAGGACACATTTGATATTTTTGAAAACAAGTTACGTGTACCAAAATTTTTACCTAAAAAAAGTATTAAAAAAACAAAAGAATAAATAATGGAAGGTTAATATAAGAATAATGGAAATAAAATAGGTTTTTCATAATTTTATAAGTCGTTTTGGGTCTTAAATTTCTGTTTTACTCCTTAGTTAAGCTTGGTTTTACCGTAATCGATGTAATTAATTTTAATGACACTCACTAATATTTTTATCAAAAACTTGGTTCAACTTATTATAAATTATAAATTATTCTTATTCCAAATATGGAATCCATTTTTACAATTTCTAATCACATATGTATAAGAAATTAATTTAAAATTATTCCCATTAATGGGATGACACTGTGGGGTTTTAATATAAAAAAATTCAAAAGTTTTCATGTTTTATACCCAATTTCAAAGTGAACATGAATCCAATGACATAAATTTAGTTGAATGATAAAAATATAATCACTACTGGAAAATGTACCTATCCCCATGGTTTTCACCAAAACCATGGGGATAGACCCCCCTATACCCACGGTTTTGGAAAACCGTGGGTATAGGTGAATTTTCATGACCTATACCCACGGTTTGCCAAAACCGTGGGTATAGGGGGCTCTATCCCCACGGTTTTGGCAAACCGTGGGTATAGGTCATGAAAATTCACCTATACCCACGGTTTTCCAAAACCGTGGGTATAGGGGGGGTCTATCCCCACGGTTTTGGTGAAAACCGTGGGGATAGGTCTGGGATAAAATACCTATACCCACGGTTTTGAAAAACCGTGGGTATAGGTCAATTTTGTGTCCGCGGGAAATTTTTTTTTTCCGCGGGAAGGAATTTTTTTTTGGCGGGAACCCTATACCCACGGTTCATCCCTCTATACCCACGGTTTTTATAACTATATTTAACTAAATATATATATATATATACATATATGTGAAGTTAGGGTAGTGGTTAGACGCGGTGTTTGCAGCGAAGAGGTTGCGGGATCAAAACTCGACGCCTGCATTATTTTAGAACCTATACCCACGGTTTTGAAACCGTGGGTAAAAGCCGTTGAAACCGTGGAAATTCTCTATGTTTCGGTGACACGGTGGTAGGACACCTATACCCACGGTTTTCCAAAACCGTGGGTATAGGCTAGGGACCTATACCGACGGCGTTCCAGCCCACGGTTCCCAAAACCGTGGGTATAGGCTATACCCACGGTTTTGGGGGCTATACCCACGGTTTTGAACCGTGGGTATAGGCCGTTTTTCCAGTAGTGAATCCAGTTAAAATTTTAAAAAAAATTATAATATAATTTATCATTTTAAATATATTATATTTCAAAGCAATTTTGAATTAAAATCTGGTATTTTACACTATTCATCCAAAAATAAAGTTTCATAGAAAAATAACAGAAATTCCCTGTAAGTTAATTTCAAAATTATAAATTCATAAATGATTTTTTATTTTCTCAAATTAAATTTCTAAATGTGTCTATATTTTTATTATTTGAGAAAAATAACATTAAAAGCAGTTCACTTGAGAAAATAATATTTTTATACAT
This sequence comes from Viscum album, assembly GCA_963277665.1. NCBI lineage: Eukaryota > Viridiplantae > Streptophyta > Magnoliopsida > Santalales > Viscaceae > Viscum > Viscum album. The sequence goes on from OY728122.1 coordinate 2,046,354,658, forward strand.
ATAAGGACATTAAAAAAATTATATCTTTCATCACCAATAAATTTTATTTATATAAAACCATTATAATTTTTTTTGAAATTATTAATTAATAATCATATTACTATTTTTAATAGGTATATAATAGTTATATCATTTAAATAAGTATAACAATAAAAATACATTTCATAGAAACTCAGTGTTGTGTGTAACGTATTCCATGTTGGTGTTGTGTGTTGTTTACAACAAGTCGGTGTTGCATATAGTGCACTCCATGCCACAAGCTAAACTCAATGTTCCTTGTAGAGAAATATAAAATTTATATTTTATTTGGTTTACAATTAGCTTTGTGTTTCTTATTACGCAAGCCAAATATAGTGGTTTAATATAAAATAAACCATTTTTAGTGTTATATGAAATTGAAAATATCACAATGGTTAAATTAATTAAAATAATAATAATTATAGAAATCTTGGGGGTGTTATAGTTCATATTCATAACCATTTTATATAACTAAAAAATTAATATATTTCACCATATTATATGTAATAGTATTTATAACACCTTTCATAATGAATATAAATACCAAAAATATTATGGGTGTTTGAGAAATGAAATGTCTATGAGATTTTTCATTCTTGTCCTCCAAATGTGGATGATACTACTTTTATAATTGATATACAAGTAAATTTTTTGATATCTCTGAAATGGATGGGTTAGTGACATAATCATTAAAAAAATCAATAAAGGATATCCATAAGTGATAATAATGATGAGTTTTTTTAGAATTAGGGCCAAGATTCCTAAATAAATAGAGATCAAAATACATTTATTTTGAGGATGATTCTACAAAAAATTCATTTTATGAATAATAAATTATATTCTATTATTTAGGGATTATATAGTAGGTAGTGGTTCAAAATATCATCAGATAATTGGGATATAATATTTTCTCCAGATGATATTTTTGGATAAAAACTCTTAACTCATTTTTTTCTCTAGTTAGTCTGAGAGATGTGAAAGAGGATATTGATAATAAAGAGTTTATCAATTATATAACAAAAGATTCAGATTAGATTGATAAGAATTATATTTGGGAATTAGTTTCCATTCCAACAAATAATTATGTTATCAAATAACTTGTGTGTATCATGACAAGCTGAATGAAAGGGTAGTAGTTATTAAAAACATTGAATGTTTAGGGTTTAAAGGTAACCACCAGATGATGGAATTGATCTCAATGAGACCTAATATCTAGTTTCTAGTATTAATTTCATTTTTTAGTGATATTTATTAGACTATCAGGGTAGTAAATTATTTGTAAAATGGATTTCAAATCAGCATTCCTCCTTGGAGAGTTTGAGGAGGAATTATACATTGACAAACACGTGGAATATTTTATAGGGAAGTATAATGATTTTATTGAAATCTAAAAAGGATATATTTGGGATTAAAAATCCTCCAAATCATGGTAATTCATGTTATACACAATCTTTATGTTTTTAAAAGTCAAGGATTGTGTGGAATATAATTTTGAGGCGACTGGTTAGTGATTTATATAACACCGAGAGGGGGATGAATCAGTGTTTGGGACTTTTGATTGAATTTTTTCATTTAATAAACTTCCTTCATTTAGTTATATCACTTTCTAACATAAATGAAAATCCTATTCAATCTTATAAACTTTTTTATTTCATAACATAATTCCTAATAAACTAACATAAGTGGGATGATGTATTTTTACATGTTTTACCTCTCAATATGTTATTGTTAGTCCTTTTTTGTGATTCAAATTTTTTTACCAAACCGAACACAAGAATTAAATTAGGATTAAAATAAGGGAGGTTTATCCTTGAACTATTTTTCTACTATGAACTCCTAATAGTTATTAATGAATCCTATAATGACCCGTCCCCCAGGACCTATGCCTTGATCACCCCAAGCCCACCTTCCATAGGCCAGGGGTGGGAGACTAGCACCAGAAATGTGTTTCCCTTAAATTGGGAAGGCATTTACTTTAAGCCTATAAACATACAAACCAAGAACACGACAAGATGAAAACCACAAAGTAAAACTATAGTAGTAAAAGTGTGTACTGAATGTAAAGAGAGAAGGAATACAAGCCCAAATAAAAGATACAAATACAATAGGAAAAAACTCTTAAGATAACCCACCAAGGATCCTACCTGAAGGGTAGGTACAACTCATCTCTATAGCTCTCCCTGTCAACCAGTCACCACTGTATACCGCCTAGTCTTGGCTCTCTAAAGTCTCATTGTAGAGACCCGAAACTTGACGTACATTGACATTACATTACATTTGCAGAATACTTAGTACATACACACAAGGATCGTAATAGTTTAGTGTCTTTGGAAACTCGGAACGTAATCTTCTAATCGTGGTGAAAGATCTTCAACATCTCCTATAAAGATCTTCCATTTTTTTTACCTAAAACCTTTCTTTATATCCTGGAGAAAAGAAAACATAAAAGGGTGAGATCAAATGCTCAGTAAGGGTAAACAAAAGAAATATCAATCACATCGTATTCATAAGAACATAACATTTTGGAAATCTTAACCTGCAAAAGAGAGCATAATTTCATAACATGGGATAAATCATGGCAGTGAAATGTAATCACAATAATCATAACTTAAAACATAAAACTTTGTGGCATTCACACATAATCATAGAGAATTATTTCTTGTTAGTCAAGACTCATTTCCAAGACTATCTTAGTGGACAAAGTCCCTTTCTGAATCGAGTAACCCTCGTTTCAGTCCTGTTTCACTGAACCGGTATAACCTTCCGTTCCAGCCCTGTCTATCTCATGAGATATAAAATCTTTACCCAATGCATTGGAGGGAGATATAGGTCCCACCCATCTTATAATGAATCCTTTCTTATGTGTGCCACATAATCATAAATCATACATCATCGCATAACCCATGTAATAAAAATGGGATTCTTGAAACATCATGACATCATAAATCAATTCATATACGATAAAGGAATTCATAAAAATAATTCCATCACAACATGATAAAATCAATGTAATAATAGGGATAAAAACAGAACCCTTTATTATCTTAGATGGAAAATAATTTTGATAAAACACTTGAACTCCATTCTTGAGGAAAATATCCTTTCTTCTTCAAAAACATTTTTCCTTTCATAACATGTCATACAACTTTAAAATAAAAGAAGTTGATTAAAAATAAACTTGAAAACTTGTAAAGGAAGCTTCTTGGAAATAATTTTTTAAAAATCCATTCATGCCGTATAAGTTAAAAAAAACATTCTTCGTACTTTTGTCGGAAAAGTCAAAAAGTACCTCGTACGAAAAACGACAAAAGATTCCTTTCATATCTTTTACAAAAAACTCATCGAAGGGTAAAATTGGATATAAACTATTGTAGAAGGATGGAAATAATTTTACATATTGAGGTAACATGGATGTGGATGATAAAATACACCCCAGTAAATACCAAAGTAAAAACAATCTCGGATAAAAATGAGATTGTGATATTTTCCCTTACCTTAGGTCCGATTTGCTTCGTATGTGTCCGAAACTCCTGTATAATGATTTAAATAATGTCATTGACTTATTACAGAATCATATTAATTGTTATGATGTCATATATGGTTCACTTATGACATTATATTACCCGTTCTTTTGTAAATTCCATGTTAAAGAAGCGTTTTGGGTAAAATCGTTTCATTTATCGTAGGTGTTCTGACTTGTTGTTCTTGACATTATTATTACTTATATCATGATTTACTTACTTCCAGAATATAAAATATGATTTATATATCATATATATTCTGTATATATATATATATATAATAGATAGATAAATGAAATGAAAAACACCATTCATGGAGACGGTAGTCCGTACGTACGCATGAACGCTGTTTTCCTTTCCTTATTGTCTTGAATGGAAGTAAGTAGATGACATACATACATACATATATATATATATATATATATATATATATATATATACACACATAAATCCAGTAGATTTATAATTTCATATATTTCATTATTATTTCTTATATATACTTTATAATCATTCTTAAATGGTTAACATGGAGAATGAATCTCATCGCGTCGTGGAGACGGTAGTCCGTACGTACGCACGAGCGATGATATCATTTCCATAAATATTGAATTGAATTGGAGTGGATTATACAATATATCAGAATCAATATGATGTTGTAATAACTATGTATAGTTATTCTTTACACCATTATACCCATCCATGTAAGGTGGTGGTGGAAAATAGATTACACCATGGCGTGGAGACGGTATTCCGTACGTACGCACGCGCGGTGATTTCCTTTCTCCGTAGGATGGATAGAAGGTTAATTAGAGTTGTTTCATATTTATAATAACATATCAGTATATAAGAAATACTGATGTTATTACTTTATCATGAAACAAATAAAGAAGAATAAGTTGAGGAAGAAAGAAATTGAAAAGATCGGTAATGGATATTACCTCTTCTTTGGAACAACTCTTTGAATCCTCCACTTAGGGAACTAAGATTGGTCTTTGAAGAAGAGAAGGACCTCTAGTATTATTCTAGGGAAGTGGAGAAGGGATTTTGGCAGGGTTTGGCCGAGCTTGAGTGCTCAAATTGGTGTGAGGAGGAGGGGGAGGAGGTGTCCTTTTATAAGGGAGGAGAGGGGCACCTTAGGAATACCTCAAAATATTATTTTATATTAATGTCAAAGTCGGTTTATAATGGTTCCAAAGGGTCTTATTTCTAAGCTAAAGTGGGGATGGGTCGAAATCCTATCAACCAATAAGATTTAGACAAGTTTAGGGTATTATTTTAACCTTATCAATTAGATTTAACTCTAAGTTAAATAATTTAACTTTTACCGTGTCTTTTTGTTTTCTTTCACTATATGGTTAATACACTTACTATAACATGCCAAACGAACCCCAAATTGTTTATTATTAATACATATATCCTTATATAAGTCATTTGACCGAACCTTAGATTTTTAGTAATAAAATAACAATTAATAATATAATATTTGATTTAAAAACTATTTTGTGTCAATTTTGACACTATTTGATATATGATTTTTGTGAAAGTCATAAAAGAATTATATGTTCGAAACAAGTTGATTAAATCAACAATAATATATCATAGTAACCTATAAAATTAGTGTAATTCATAAAAAGTCTCAAATTACATTTATTTGAGCATTTATAACATCAATTATGTTAACATTTCCTTAAAAGGGTAATTACTGCATCATCGTTGTGTCATAAATAAATTAATTTATTTGAAGTCTAAAAATTATAAATAAAATATCATTATGTAGGAAATATTTTTATCTTTCTAATGAATATTTATAATTGAATTTATCTTATGTATAAACCCATATTAAAAATGTTTTAGTAAATAAACTTTGATTTTAACTCTTTTAACTCTTCTTTGAATTAAATAATAATAAATGTCCTAATCTAATCCAAGTGGGCCTAAATGATAATATTTTACACTTAAGGTTGTTTTTGGTCGAGATACACTTGTCCAATAGGATTAGGACATGTTTTAGGGTAATATTAATATCATTTTTACCCTTAATTACCCTATTTACTTTTAACCGTGGTAAATAAAAGTAAAAAGTTACTATTCACCAAAAATTATTTTCATCTCATTGAACCACATTTTACTTACTGACATCAACTGTGTATCTCGGATTTTTGAAATTCCATTCACAGAAGCGGTAAAATTAAGATTTATGAAGAAATTAATTTTTTTAACTACCACTTAGTAGTTTCACTATTCATCAAAAATTGATGTTTTTCAGAACAATGCCAAAATTTCATCCTAAGCTATATTTCATATTCCAAATTCAAAAATGAAGTCTAATTTACCAAATTCATAACATAGAAGTTGCATTAATTAATTTTATAATTAAATCCCGCTGTTAAAACAAATAGCGTGTTTTTAAGAAACAATATCTATCAAAAGATTGACACCTGTTTATGTCTGGTGTAAATGTGAAATTACATCCAATGACCAACATCGTATTAAATTGTAAAAATATATTCTAAATATACTTTAAAACCACTCAAATTAATAATTTATCACTATTAATTATTTCTATTAAAAAAGTTGTTTTTAATTAAAATTTAGTAATTTTCACTATTCATCAGAATATGAAAGTTATCTGAAATGTACCAAAATTTCACCTTAGGCTAAATTCGATACTCCGAATCCAAAAATGAAATCAATTTTGAAAAATAAAATTTACAAAATTTCAAAAAGTGGTTATTACTATTCATAACGGCTAGTTTTAATAACATTTTAATAGCATATCGCTTGTTTAGTGAAACTCGTTATTGCGTACTACACACGCTATCGAGGAAGGTCGCGATTGCGTGTAATGAAAGGCAAGTCAAGGATGCGTGTTGTGCAAGCTCCTTTTGGTGTAGCGTACAACACAAGACATTAGTGAAATAAAAAGAATATTTTTCATAAAATCTCGGGCTGTTACATTCTACCCCCCTTAAAATGAATTTCACCCTCGAAATTCGTCGGGGTTATAAATGGTTTACTATTCGAAAGTTTCTTTAATAGAAACCCACATCGTAAAAAGGAATACCAAAACTTGGCTTTAAAAACTAAAGTATGAAATGTAACGATTACCCAAATAAACTAATCGCTGGGTTTCCACATAGGTAAAAATATGGATATGGAAGAGAAATCTAACCATCATGTTCTGATGGAGAGTGGTAGAGAACATGGCTATGGAAAAGCCAGTAATCACAAATCCATAGATTTGTGATGATATAAGGTACCATCTGATTCATCAGGTATAAGATCACTAGGACAACATTTTTGGTTTTCAAGATCGTTTCCCTAATGTTAAAGAATTTGAATTAGAATAAATACTTACTTTATTTTGGTACAATTTCACTGTTGTTCGTGCCTTTAACAATTTCCACTTCATCTCTTAAATAAATGAAGTTGAATTTGTTATTCATGAAGTGTTAGCAGATCATGTGATAGAATGACGGGTCATTCCATCTGTCTCAAACAAAAGGTTAGCAAAAAAAAAATTATATACATAAGTCGATCTATAGTGAGATTAATCATATATGGTTCCTAAAATGGACTTATACATCATATGTCATACAACTTAATATAATAAAACTAGTTTCTACTAAACAGGGACTTCCTGTAGGCCAGTGGTAGGCGATAAAGGCCAGTCGCACTTCGGTTGTGGGTTCGATTCCCACAGCCTTGTCCGACGCGATGGGCTGTCGCCCGTCCTGCAGGTTGTCCTTTTTCTAAAACTATATTACTATAACATCCCATCAATAATATCGAAAAAACTTCTATCCTTAAACAATACTAACTTATGTCCAACATAATCCATTCTAATCTTTAGGTTTATCCATAATACTGCAGTCCACTCTCATAAGATAGTGAAAACGATTACCAGAGATTTAATACTATCGTTAATCCCCATATATATGTCTTGTTGGTCACATTCCAAACATTCAAAGGCCTTAATCATGTATTCTCTTGAATACCCATTGAACCATAGTGAAAACTTGAATGTAGTTAAAAGTTAACACCTTCCACATACCAAAATCCTCAAAATTGTATATACTCAAACCATGATATCACTTAGTCCTTATATTAATCATGAGCTCATGAATAATGTCAAACATTTCATTTTCTCCTTATCCCTTCATTATGTGCATATCATCTACTTTCCAAAATATTTGAATCACTTTTCATGGTTACCGGTACCTTAAAATTATTGAAAACCACAATAGAATAATACAACAATAAAAGTACCTCAACATCATTATTCTTGAATACCAATACATAAACACTTCAATCCATCCTCTTCAATTATTGTCCTGGAATAAGTCCTTCCTTGATTTAGAAGTAACTTTTTAGGTCAGGGCATTGAGTTGGGTAATGCCCATGTTCTCCACAAATAATACATTGAACTCCATAACAGTCTGTCACTCTATGACCCTTTTCTCCACACAGATAACATCGGTTCCTCCATTTGAGGTATTCCTCAAGGTTCTTTTTCCCTTCTTTAGAAATCTAAATATTCTTTTCTTTATGCTCCTCAACATGTGAACATGCATAATAGTTTATCTTCCTCTTCTTTGATGAATTAGGCATACCACTAAATTTCACCTTGTTAATCATATATCGCGATGACTGATTTGGCATAATCACAAGATCTTTCTCTCTAGGAATTACACAATTTTGTTGCTCATAGTCACCAATTTGTCCATTGGTTTCAATGTTAACCGAATTCCTTCTGGTTCCCTCCATTAACTAAAACACAAAAAGAATCTTGTGAGAGGCAAAAATTATGCTAGAGAAAACAACATTATAAAGGGGGAGTATCCTCAATATCTAACTTCTTAGGTTAAATTCTATGATCGTTACCGTAGTTCTAGGACTGTATCCTATACGTATAATTATCCTTAGGGACATCCCTAGACATACCTTATAAATATCTCTAGGGATCTCACTAAAGTTCTCGCATCCTAGTTTCCAAAGGTTGACTAAACCTTTCCTCTGATACCAACTGTAGAGACCCGAAACTTGACGTACATTGACATTACATTACATTTGCGGAATACTTAGTACATACACACAAGGATCGTAATAGTTTAGTGTCTTTGGAAACTCGGAACGTAATCTTCTAATCGTGGTGAAAGATCTTCAACATCTTCTATAAAGATCTTCCCTTTTTTTTACCTAAAACCTTTCTTTATATCCTGGAGAAAAAAAAACATAAAAGGGTGAGCTCAAATGCTCAGTAAGGGTAAACAAAAGAAATATCAATCACATCGTATTCATAAGAACATAACATTTTGGAAATCTTAACCTGCAAAAGAGAGCATAATTTCATAACATGGGATAAATCATGGCAGTGAAATGTAATCACAATAATCATAACTTAAAACATGAAACTTTTTGGCATTCACACATAATCATAGAGAATCATTTCTTGTTAGTCAAGACTCATTTCCAAGACTATCTTAGTGGACAAAGTCCCTTTCTGAATCGAGTAACCCTCGTTTTAGTCCTGTTTCACTGAACCAGTATAACCTACCGTTCCAGCCCTGTCTATCTCATGAGATATAAAATCTTTACCCAATGCATTGGAGGGAGATATAGGTCCCACCCATCTTATAATGAATCCTTTCTTATGTGTGCCACATAATCATAAATCATACATCATCGCATAACCCATGTAATAAAAATGGGATTCTTGAAACATCATGACATCATAAATCAATTCATATAAGATAAAGGAATTCATAAAAATAATTCCATCACAACATGATCAAATCAATGTAATAATAGGGATAAAAACATAACCCTTTATTATCTTAGATGGAAAATAATTTTGATAAAACACTTGAACTCCATTCTTGAGGAAAATATCCTTTCTTCTTCAAAAACATTTTTCCTTTCATAACATGTCATACAACTTTAAAATAAAAGAAGTTGATTAAAAATAAACTTGAAAAATTGTAAAGGAATCTTCTTGGAAATAATGTTTTAAAAATCCATTCATGCCGTATAAGTTAAAAAAATCATTCTTCGTACTTTTGTCGGAAAAGTCAAAAAGTACCTCGTACGAAAAACGACAAAAGATTCCTTTCATATCTTTTACAAAAAACTCATCGAAGGGTAAAATTGGATATAAACTATTGTAGAAGGATGGAAATAATTTTACATATTGAGTTAACATGGATGTGGATGATAAAATACACCCCAGTAAATACCAAAGTAAAAACAATCTCGGATAAAAATGAGATTGTGATATTTTCCCTTACCTTAGGTCCGATTTGCTTCGTATGTGTCCGAACCTCCTGTATAATGATTTAAATAATGTCATTGACTTATTACAGAATCATATTCATTGTTATGATATCATATATGGTTCACTTATGACATTATATTACCCGTTCTTTTGTAAATTCCATGTTAAAGAAGCGTTTTGGGTAAAATCATTTCATTTATCGTAGGTGTTATGACTTGTTGTTCTTGACATTATTATTACTTATATCATGATTTACTTACTTCTAGAATATAAAATATGATTTATATATCATATATATTCAGTATATATATATATATATAATAGATAGATAAATGAAATGAAAAACACCGTACATGGAGACGGTAGTCCGTACGTACGCATGAACGCTGTTTTCCTTTCCTTATTGTCTTGAATGGAAGTAAGTAGATGACATACATATATATATATATATATATATACATAAATCCAGTAGCTTTATAATGTCATATATTTCATTATTATTTCTTATATATACTTTATAATCATTCTTAAATGATTAACATGGAGAATGAATCTCATCGTGTCGTGGAGACGGTAGTCCGTACGTACGCACGAGCGATGATATCATTTCCATAAATATTGAATTTAATTGGAGTGGATTATAAAATATATCAGAATCAATATGATGTTGTAATAACTATGTATAGTTATTCTTTACACCATTATACCCATCCATGTAAGGTGGTGGTGGAAAATAGATTACACCATGGCGTGGAGACGGTATTCCGTACGTACGCACGCGCGGTAATTTCCTTTCTCCGTAGGATAGATAAAAGGTTAATTAGAGTTGTTTCATATTTATAATAACATATCAGTATATAAGAAATACTGATGTTATTACTTTATCATGAAACAAATAAAGAAAAAGAAGTTGAGGAAGAAAGAAATTGAAAAGATCGGTAATGGATATTACCTCTTCTTTGGAACACCTCTTTGAATCCTCCACTTAGGGAACTAAGATTGGTCTTTGAAGAAGAGAAGGACCTCTAGGATTATTCTAGGGAAGTGGATAAGGGATTTTGGCAGGGGTTGGCCGAGCTTGAGTGCTCAAATTGGTGTGAGGAGGAGGGGGAGGAGGTGTCCTTTTATAAGGGAGGAGAGGGGCACCTTAGGAATACCTCAAAATATTATTTTATATTAATGTCAAAATCTGTTTATAATGGTTCCAAAGGGTCTTATTTCGAAGCTAAAGTGGGGATGGGTCGAAATACTATCAACCAATAAGATTTAGACAAGTTTAGGGTATTATTTTAACCTTATCAATTAGATTTAACTCTAAGTTAAATAATTTAACTTTTACCGTGTCTTTTTGTTTTCTTTAACTATATGGTTAATACACTTACTATAACATGCCAAACGAACCCCAAATTGTTTATTATTAATACATATATCCTTATCTACGTCATTGGGCCGAAACTTATATTTTTAGTAATAAAAGAACAATTAATAATATAATATTTGATTTAAAAACTATTTTTTGTCAATTTTGACACTATTTGATATATGATTTTTGTGAAAGTCATAAAAGAATTATATGTTCAAAAAAAGTTGATTAAATCAACAATAATATATCATAGTAACCTATAAAATTAGTGTAATTCATAAAAAGTCTCAAATTACATTTATTTGAGCATTTATAACATCAATTATGTTAACATTTCCTTAAAAGGGTAATTACTGCATCATCGTTGTGTCATAAATAAATTAATTTATTTGAAGTCTAAAAATTATAAATAAAATATCATTATGTAGGAAATATTTTTATCTTTCTAATGAATATTTATAATTGAATTTATCTTATGTATAAACCCATATTAAAAATGTTTTAGTAAATAAACTTGGATTTTAACTCTTTTAACTCTTCTTTGAATTAAATAATAATAAATGTCCTAATCTAATCCAAGTGGGCCTAAATGATAATATTTTACACTTAAGGTTGTTTTTGGTCGAGATACACTTGTCCAATAGGATTAGGACATGTGTTAGGGTAATATTAATATCATTTTTACCCTTAATTACCCTATTTACTTTTAACTGTGGTAAATAAAAGTAAAAAGTTACTATTCACCAAAAATTATTTTCATCCCATTGAACCACATTTTACTTACTGACATCAACCGTGTCTCTCGGATTTTTGAAATTTTATTCACAGAAGCGGTAAAATTAAGATTTATGAAGAAATTAATTTTTTTAACTACCACTTAGTAGTTTCACTATTCATCAAAAATTGATGTTTTTCAGAACAATGCCAAAATTTCATCCTAAGCTATATTTCATATTCCAAATTCAAAAATTAAGTCTAATTTACCAAATTCATAACATAGAAGTTTCATTAATTAATTTTATAATTAAATCCCGCTGTTAAAACAAATAGCGTGTTTTTAAGAAACAATATCTATCAAAAGATTGACACTTGTTTATGTCTGGTGTAAATGTGAAATTACATCCAATGACCAACATTGTATTAAATTGTAAAAATATATTCTAAATATACTTTTAAACCACTCAAATTAATAATTTATCACTATTAATTATTTCGATTAAAAAAGTTGTTTTTAATTAAAATTTAGTAATTTTCACTATTCATCAGAATATGAAAGTTATCCGAAATGTACCAAAATTTCACCTTAGGCTAAATTCGATACTCCGAATCCAAAAATGAAATCCATTTTGAAAAATAAAATTTACAAAATTTCAAAAAGTGGTTATTACTATTCATAACGGCTAGTTTTAATAACATTTTAATAGCATATCGCTTGTTTAGTGAAACTCGTTATTGCGTACTACACACGCTATCGAGGAAGGTCGCGATTGCGTGTAATGAAAGGCAAGTCAAGGATGCGTGTTGTGCAAGCTCCTTTTGGTGTAGCGTACAACACAAGACATTAGTGAAATAAAAAGAATATTTTTCATAAAATCTCGGGCTGTTACACTCATCCAAGCTGCTCGTTGTCTGCACAAGACACAACAAGGTGTGGGTGAATCCCATGCATGGGTGAGTATAAAAATACCAAGTAGGGACCCTGAGACCCCTGAAGGTCTCCCTAAATTCCAAAAAGAAAAAACCATAAAGTATGACCACAATCTAAAATCACAAAGTAGAGACATCTCACACGAGGTATACAAATCATAGTTCAGGAATAAATATGATTAGTCTTAAGCTATATCATTTTATTTATTTAGGATGTTTCCACAACTAAACCACAAATGAGTTGTTCCATTATCGACCCACACACGGTTGTATGTCACTGATCCACGATGGGCCACTCTATACCTGGTCCTCGTCGGGTCATGCCTTGTTAATCCACATAGGGTTTCTAGAATGTTGATCCCCACAGGGTCACTATGATGCTAATCCACATAGGTTCTCTATGATGCTGATCCACATAGGGTCACTATGATGCTGATCCACACAGGGTCACTATGATGGTGATCCACACATGGTTTCTATGATGCTGATCCACACATGGTTTCTATGATTCTAATCAACAAACGGTTGCGCTTCAATTGACAGCTAGCCATTGGATTCCCCACACTCGGTGTGCTTGAGTTCTGTAGAATTTTCTCCTCAAAATATCGGTCATGCATCAACTTCCACGAAGCTTCACAAAGGAGTAACCCAAAATACTGCCATGTCATAAGGGTCTCAATGTAACAGATGGCTCATCAATCGGACTCCCGATCTGTGAGTTATAAGTGTTTTAGTACTGATATCCCAGTTGGATTCAAGTTCGATCCATCCTGGTCGTACTCCAACATTCTCCAAAAATCAAGTGGAGTATCTCAAAAGGACCGTTTTGCTCCAAGGATTCCCGCACTGTAGATTATTTGTCAAATGAATGTCTGGTTTGTGAGATACTACCTTTTAAGTATAACCGGGCCAAAAAAGGGTCAGTGTCTGGTCTGACCGACCCGACTTGGGTCCGACCTGGCTTGACCCAAGCTAGCTAGTCCAGCTTGAGTGGGCTGGGCTGTGGTGGGATCGGCCCACTGGGCCACAAACCGACTCGGCCCACATTGGTTGAGCGTGCCCCATCGGGCCGTGCATAGTCGGGTCCCCCTTCCTGAACAGACATTTTGTTTATTTATTTTGTAACAGCGCTGCCACGTGGCATCTCCATCCTATCAACGAGACCTGCGGGGCATGGGTCCCCCTCCGCCATGGCTCTATACTATGGCCTCATTCTGTGACGCGTGATGGTGCGATGCCCAACTGCCAATGCAGCTGGCTAACGTCGACCACCCCTACTCTCCGCATCAGTGCCTACAGACACTGCCTCTCATCCATGACTGATGGGAGTCAGATGTCACCATCACTGGATGCACCATTGGGGCTTCTGCGAACCACCAGGTGAGCTCTGGTGGTCTGTTTTCTCTTTTGATTTTGCCTACGAGCCTCCCAGGATGCTGCCGTCATAGCGTGACTTCCAGATTCATGTTTTTGTCAAGTGGAAAAATCCTCCCCCAAAGAATGTGACAAAAACCAAAGGGCAGAGGGTCATTTCCTTATTTCTTTGGCCCACGCCTTCCATGTTAGCATCATATCATGTGGGTAGTAAACAATACATCAGATAGATAATTATTAACCTCATTCAAACTATTCCCTCAACAACCACCCGCAATTTCATATGAATCGCAAATCAATTCATTTTGGATGATCCACATTTGTCATGTTTTTCTAGAATGTGGGTTTGAATTAATAAAATCACTTAGATTTAAAAAAAATCCCTACCTCGAAAACATATTAGATGTTGTAGTTTTTCAAGAAGAAACTACTTTCATTGAATCCACCGGCGTTCGTCGATCTCGGATCGATTCTTCCAACAACGTCATTCAATCCTCCGTTCTTCATTGGAGGGGTTGATCATTGGAACTTCATTGGAGTTCATTGGTTTTTCCATCAAGAATACTTCCACGATCCCCCAATCCTCCTTTATGCCAACATTTTAATAATCAATAGGCATAGTTAAGATATTAATCCTCTTTTCAAATAATGGTTCATTAATTGGTTTAATGAATGAACCATATTAATTTATCCCGGGGTGGTTACACAATTGACGTGTAACAAAAATTTAATCTCCCCCATTAAATGTCTGACCGCCTCCATGGTCCCCACCACCATCACTCAAGAGGTGGTAGAAAAATAAAGTAACATTTTTATGTTATTCTATTATTCATTCAAAAATTCTGTGAAACTAAATTCTTCCCTCGACCTAGTTTGGACAAAGTCAAGCCTCCCTTAAGAGAATCCTAACATTATTAATTCAACAGTTCCCTCATATTTCAATTCTGATAACCAGTTCAAAATATAGAAAATTACACCCATATGTTTACTGAATATACCTTAAAAGAAGTTCAAAAATCCATTCTGGGCACACCAGGCACCAGAATCAAGCATCGTCAATTTTCACAACCTTGTAATAGTTCCATTTAATTAAAAAAATACATAGAAAATCCAGGTTTTTACATTATCCCCACCTTAGGGATTTTCGTCCCCGAAAGAAAAAAAAGGCTAAGAAAACAAATGGGGGTACTGAGTTTGCATATGAGCCTCCCGCTCCCATGTTCTCTCCTAGAGGATCCTGTGATGCCACCAAACTCACACCAAATGAATATACTGCCCATGAAGGACCTACTCCTTTCAATCCTCTATCTCCACCGGGAACACTGAAAACGCTGCCCCATCATCGATATCCAGCTCGCCCCAGTCGATAACGTCTAAAGGATCATGCACATACCTCCTCAGCTACGACACATGGGAAATATTATACACCTAGTGCATCTTTGGGGGAAGAGATAGATGGTATGCCACTTTTCCTACTCTGTTGAGAATATGGAAATGTCCGATGAATCTCAGAGATAGCTTGATGACCCTACCAAATCTCCACAAACCTTATCGAGGTGAGACCCATAAGAAGACATGACCTCCATCCTTGAACACCAAGGGTCTCAGTCTCCTGTCAGCATACATTTTTTGACTAATTTGTGTAGCCTTCATTCTCTCCTTTATGGTATAAACCTTCTAAGTGGTATCCTATACCAACTTTGGACCCATAAGTGCTGACTCCCTTGGGTCTGTCTAACATAGAGGTGATATGCATGGTCGCCCGTACAAGGTCTCAAACGGAGCCATGCCAATGGTGGAGTGATAAATATTGTTGTATGTGAACTCCACTAATGGCAGGTGGTCCTCCCAACTGCGGAAAAAATCCAGAACACAAGCATGAAGCATGTCCTCAAGTGTCTATATGGTCCGCTCCATCTGACCATTTGTCTGAGGATAGAATGTGGTGCTCAAACGTATCTGAGTCCCGAATGCCTCCTATAATCCCTTCCACGAGAGGGATGTAAAATGAGCATCTTGATCTAAGAAGATCACTGATGACACCCCATTAAGCTGTATAATCTCCTTTATGTAGAGACGTTCTAAGCTCTATACTGATCCCTATTCTCGAATGGGTTGGAAGTGGGATGACATGGTGAGTCGGTCAACGATCACCCAGATGGAATCATGGCCCCTGGACGTACGTGGTATCCCTTTCATGAAGTCATTGGATATACCATCCCACTTCCATTCCAACACCTCAAGTGGCTGAGCTAAGCTTGCTGGTACCAGATTCTTAACCTTCACTTGCTGACAAGTGAGACATTGTGATACGAACTCTGCCACTGCTTTCTTCATCCTTGGACATAAGTAATAATGTTGGAGGTCCTGGTACATCTTCACCACTCCATGATGTACCACCAAGGGGGATGTGTGGAACTCCCTCGAAACCTCATCTCGTAGTATCACTGGTACCATGGTGTGTCTTTTGAAGAGAATGACATGCTCCCCACCTTCAAAAAATCCATCAGGATCCTATCCTGAGGATATCTGAGCACATCAGGCCTCGTAGTCAACATCCCCAAGTTGTGCCTCCCTGACTCGCTGAAGGAGTGGGAGAGTAACTATCATAGAACGGAGTTAAGCTACTCCATCTCTATCCATGAAGGATATCTACAACATTTCTAGCTTCTTTTTCACCTCACTCAACAACTGTAGACCGGACCTCCTGTTAAGAGCGTCTGTCACCACGTTCACCTTCTCATGACTATAGACTATCTCAAAGTCATAGTCCGGGAGGAACTCTAGCCATCATTGTTGTCTGAGGTTCTAGTCCTTCTATGAGAAGATATACCTAATACTCTTGTGATCAGAGTTGACTATAAAATGTTTTCCCATCAAGTAGTGTTTCCACATCTTCGAGGTGAAGACCACTACTGCTAACTCCATATCATGGGTAGTATAGTTCTTCTCATGTTGTATCAGCTGACATGAGCCATAGGCGATCACCACTCTCTCCTACATCAGGACACATACTAGTTTGGTCCCTAATATATCATAGTATAATACACACCCAACACCCTCCTCTGGTATCCTCAAGATGGGGGCACTCGTCAGTCTCGGCCTCAGCTCCTGAAAACTCTGTTGGAATCTCTCCATCCACATAAAGGGTTGTCCCTTCTTTGTCAAAGATGAAAAGGGTGTCGCAACTCTGGAAAAGTCGGGTATGAATCTCCTATAGTACCCAGTCAATCCCAGGAAACTATACACCTCGATCACACTCCTGGGTGGCTCCCAAGCAAGAACTGCCTCTATCTTCGCAAGATCCACTACAACTCCAGCATCAGAGATAATGTACCCCCGGAAGTGGGTTTCCCATATCCAGAATTGGAACTTCGAGATATTTCCATAAATATGGTGATCTCAGAGTGTATCTAGAACTATCTGAAGGTGCGTGTTGTGCTCCTCCTCTGATTCCAAGTATACCAAGATGTCGTCAATGAAGAATACCACCCAGCAATCAAGGTATGGCAGGAGGATACTATTCCTGGGCCCCATGAACACTACCGAAGCATTGGTCATGCCTAGGGGAATCATCAAGAACTTATAATGGCTATACCGACATCTGAAGGCTATATTTGGTACATCCTCATCCCGTACCCTAAGCTGATGATATCCTGATCTGAGGCCTATCATTGAAATCCATCGAGCTCCCATCAGCTGGTCGATGGGATCATCAATCCTTAGCAGAGGATGCATGTTCGTCACGGTCACCTGATTTAGGTGCCGATAGTCTACAAAAAGCCTTAGAATTCCATATTCCTTCTTGGAGAACTAAATCAGGGATACCCATGGAGAAACACTGGGCTTTATGAATCCCTTCCTTTGCAAGTCCTCCAGCTATACCCGCAACTCACGAAACTCCGAGGGATCCATCCGATTTTCTAGAATAGATATCAGCGCCATACTGGGGTACAGGTCGATGTATAAGTATACCTACCTATGAGGAGGTACTCCCGGAACATCCTCAGGAAATATATCAGCATACTAGTCCACCACTACAGGGTAGCTCAAACTCATATTGTCAACTACTCTGAGGGTAAGGCTAGTCAACTGATGTGTAATCGGCTGCACCCTCCTCTGGGAAATTCCATCCTGAGCTGAAAAGGTTCCCTTCTCACTGGAGAAGGATAATATGGACCCATACTCACAAAAACACCACACTTTGCACCAAAAACAGTCAATCTGATCATGGACCATGGATAACCATTCCATACCCAAGATGACATTGTAAGGCCTCAACGCTTCTACTAGGAGATCCTAGCCAAATCTCTCACCTCCTAGAGTATGCTCACACTACTGGAACCAGTGTGTGATAATAAAATCCCATCCCATAGGAGTCTCTAATCATAAGGATAGATCCAATGGATCTACCAGAATCTATGAGCTTCGAATGAAATCCATGGAAATGAAAAAGTGACCAGCACTTGTGTCTATAATTACTCCATCTAGGGTGGAGTATACATAGATCATACCTAGAATCAGCTCTAGAGCACCTTGGTCATAGGCCATAGCTGCCTAAATCTGTGCTCGTCCCTGTCTGCCTGCTCCCTGAGGTCGGAGTGGACCACCTGTAGGTGGTGGCAGTAGAACCTCAAATCACTGCCCACCTCCTACTGCACGACCTGCTCCTCTTCCATTTCCGCCACCCTACATACCTCCTCACTCGAATATCTGCCTTTTCCTTGGTGGTCCCTTGCCCGTCTGCTGATCATCGGTATGACGGGTTGGGCAGTCACAATCCATGTGGCCCCGCCTATCGCATATGAATCACAGTCTGATCCACAGCTGGCCTACTCTACCTCATGAGCTTCGCACATCCGACCCTATGTCTTGGGGTCGTCCTCTGGAAGGTCTGAACCACTTGTAACTCTGCGTCATCTACCTATAGCCTACTGCAGATGACTTAGATACCTGTCTTCTGATGGTGGCACTCACCATCAGTGCCTACTTAGGTAAGAAGCTTCCACACCAATAAATCTCGCTTAAGTACTCCAGCCTATGTCAAGATATTGAGTTATATCATCAATGCTATGATCTCCCATCGGAGACCCTGATCAAAGGTCCGAGGCCTAATGAAATATTCTCATACAATGTCGGTGGAGTTGCGTGAGAGGTCAGTGAATTTCACTGAGTACTGGGCTATCATTAAGCTACCCTGCTGTAAGTGTAGGAGCTCCTGAATACGCACAGATTGTAATTTCGCTTGAATGAACTCCACCCTAAAGAGGCTCTCAAATTATATCTAGGTAAGGGTTTCCTTTTCATGTAACTGTAGCTTCAGGATCCATCATATCCCTACCTTTACATGGAAAAGACTAGTAGCTAGGATTTCCATCTTCTCTGCTGGTATCCCAACTAGAAGGAAAACTCTAGCCATAACCTCCAGCCAGTCCTCAGTTACCTGTGGATCTATCTCGCCTCAAAATCTCAGAGTTCTCTATCACTGGAACTAGTGCAACATGCTCATTTGGAATGAACTATCCACCAGTGGGGCTGGTTCTAACTGATTCCCAATGGGTAGTGGTGCTGCTGGTGCACCACCCGAAGGTGCTATCGCTGTAAGAGGGCCCTACACCGAAGCCTCATCACTTGGTGGGCTGTCATCATGAACTCTCTTTGGATTCCTGGATGGATGTCTATGTGGAGGCATCCTGAAAAGAAACAGTTGTGCCACAGTCATTAAGTTATACCTGTCGAGCTGAATCAAGAGAGATCAAAAGTAAAACATTTCCAAAACCCATGCAATCAGTGCTTTCGTGCACTGAGTTGGAAATCAGAATTCAGGGTCCTGGTGTATTGATATGTCAGTCGCCACACCAACATTGGACTACCCAAACTGAAAACCATACTCAAAATAATTAACACATTTGCTCCATTGAAAAGATCAAAGTCCTAGTTTTTCGGTAGAACTGACTCCTATGATACTGCTTTGTCACGAACCATCCCCTAAGGCCCATGCTGTGACTACCCCTCACCCGCTTTCCATAGGCCAGGGGTTGGCGACTAGCACCAGAAAGGCGTTTCCCTAAAATTGGGAAGACATCGTCTTTAAACCTGTAAACACACAAACCAAGAACACGACAAGATAAAAACAACATTATAAAATTGTAGTAGTAAAAGTGTGTACTGAAAGTAAAGGGGTCCATAATACTATCCCAACTGAAAGATACAACTACAATAGAAAACAACTCCTAAGATCATCCACCAAGGATCCTACCTGAAGGGTAGATACATATTGTCTCCGTAGTTCTCCATGTCAACCAGTCACCTCCGTGTATAGCCTAGTCCTGGCTCCCTAAAGTCTCATCCAAGCTAGTCATCATCTGCACAAGACACAACAAGTTGCAGATGAAACCCATGTAGGGGTGAGTATAACAATACCAAGTAGGGACCCCAAGACCCTGAAAGGTATCCTAGAATTCCACAAAGGAAAAACAAAAAAATCATGACCTCAATCACAAATCACAAAGTATATAAAGATCACACTAGGTATACAACTCAGATTTCAGGAATAAAGATGATAAGTCTTAATCTATATCATTTTATTTCATTAGGAAGTTTCCAAAAAATAAACTGCGAAAGATTTTTTCCATTGTAGATCCACATAGGGTCATATGTCTCTGATCCACAATGATCCGCTCTAAGGATGGTCCTCGTCGGGTCGCGCACTGCTGATCCACACATGGTCTCTAGAATGTTGATTCACACAAGGTAATTATGATACTGATCCACATATGGTCACTATGATGTTGATCCACATAGGGTCACTATGTTTCTGATCCACACAGGGTGTCTATGATTCTTATCCACATAGGGTCTCTATGATGTCGATCAACATAGGGTCACTATGATGATGATCCACACAAGGTTGCTCTTCAACTGACAGTCATCCACAGGATTCCCCGTACTCGGTGTACTTAAGTTCCGTAGAATCTGATCCTCAAGATATAGGTCATGCCTCAACTACCAAAAATCTCCACAAAAGAGTAACCAACAGGAAAACCATGTCGTAAGGGTCCCAATACGACGAACGACACAACAATTGGACGCTCGGTTTGTGAGTTATAAGCGTTTTAGTACTGAGTTCCCAGTTGGATTTGGGTTTGATCCATCTTATACATACTCCAAATTTCTCCAAAACATAGGTGGAGTATATCAAAAGAACCTTCTTGTTCCAAGGATTCCATCACCACAGATGGTTCATCAAATAGATGTCTGGTTTGTGAGATATAACCTTTTAAGCGTATCTGAGCCGAAAAGGGTCGGGGTCCTGTCTGATCAGGCTGGGCCAACCCGACCCTATCCGGGTCCGACACGAGTCTGACCCGGCTGGGCTAGACCGAGTGGACAGTGTCGCGGCGGTCTTGTCCCGCTGGGCTGTGGACTCGCCCGGCCCGCCTTGGCTGGGCGCGACCCGCCGGGCCACACGGGGTTGGCTCTCTGTTCCCAAACTGACATTTTGATTGTTCAGTTTATAACAGTAGTGCCACGTGGTGCCCCCTATCAGCGGGACCCATGGGGTGTGGGTCCCCCTCTCCTACGGATTGATGGCATGGCCTCCTGCTGGGTTGTGCGATGACGCACCACCCTGCTGCCAACATAGCCGTCCGATGCCGTCCACCACTACTGTCTGCCCAGACACCTACGGGCGCCACCTCTCCTCTGCGGCTGGTAGGATCCAGTTGCTGAAGTGGATTCCATGGTCCTCCAGGTGAGTTTTGGTGGTTCTTTTTCTATTCTGATTTCACCTACGGGCCTCCCAGGACACTGTCGTCACAACATGACTTCCGAATTCATGATTCTTGTGGAGTTGAAAAATCCGTTCCAAAAGAACGTGACAAAAACCGAAGTGGCAGAGGTATCGGGCCATGTTAATTTGGCCTGCTCCATCTATGTTATCATCATATCAAGTGGGTAGTAAACAATACATCACATAGATAACGATTAACCCATTCAAACTTTTCCCTCAACAACAACCTGCAATTTCATACGAATCGCGGATCAACTCAATTTGGTTGATCCATGTTCTTCCTGTTTTTCTAGAACTAGGGTTTGAATTAATAAAATCACTTTTATTTAAACAAAAATACCTACCTCGAAAATGTAGGGGATTCCATGGTTGTGGAAAAATAAACTACTTTCATTGAAGCCACCGACGTTCGTCGATCCTGAATCAATTCATCCAATGACGTTGTTCAAGCCTTTGTTCTTCGTTGGAGGGGGGGGGGGGGGGTTAATCGTTGGCGCATCATCATAGTTATTCGGTTTTTCTGTTAAGAATCCTTCCATGATCCCCCAATCCTCCTTTTTTTCCAACATTTTAATAATCAATAGGTGGAGTTAAAAGATTAATCCTCTTTTCAAATAATGGTTCATTAATTGGTGTAATTAATGAACCATATAAATTAAATGAGGGGTAGTTACACAATTGATGTGTAACTATCATTTAATACCCCTCAATAAAAGTTTGACCACCTTCGTGGTCCCACCACCATCACACAAGAGGTGGTAGAAAAATAAAACAAAAATTTTATGTTATTATATTATTCATTCAAAAAGTCTATGAAACTAACTTCTTCCCTCGACCTACCATGGTCGAAGTTAAGCCTCCCTTAAGTGAATCTCAGTGTTGCAAATTCAACGGTGCCCTCAGATTTAAATTCTGAGAACTGGTTAAAAAGTTAGAAAATGTTGCTCCAACGTTTACTGAATGTACCTTAAAAGATGTTCAAAAATCCGTTTTGGGCACACTAGGACCCAGAATCAAGCACCGCCAATTTTCATAGCCTTGGAATAGTTCCATTTAATTAAAAAAATACATGGAAAATTTGTGTCTTTACAAATACCCTACACATCCAACATCCCACTTGTTCTTTATTCTATAATCTTAGATGTTTTCAATAGATTTTGATGAAAACATGACATTAATCAACCAATTGAAAAATATTGAAAAGTTATTTATGTATTACTCAATATGATTATATTTATTTACTCAAAGATACATCAACAAGTGAGTATTTTTATACTATTTTTTAAAAAAAGTGACAAATCCAACACATTTTATTCTTCTTCATAGGATCAGATCCAATATTCCTATCATTCTTAACTACTTCCTCTGAAAAAATAAATTCATAGGTTTCCAAACCATCTTATACTATTAAACTATTTTTCAATATTTTTCTTCTATCTTTAATACATGGAATACATAACAAATTCGTTTTACATTCCCTCTTCTCTTATTCTTATTTTCCTTTACTGCATAACAAGACTGTACTGTAACTCATTTTCCTCTTAGTATTTAATACATAATGATTATTTAGAATCAAATAATATTGTAAAGACCTGGAAATTTCAAGTAAATTTTTTTCTTAAATACTTTGGAATTTTATGAGTCTGCGGTTTCTGACGGCACTTGATTCCGAGGCCCGGTGTGCCCAAAATCAATTTATGATGTTTTGTTCGAGTACGTTCAGTAAATGTACGTGTGGGTTTTTCTATCTTTTGAACCGATGCTCGGAATTGAAATCTGAGGACACCGATGAACTCGCAGCGCTGGTATTCGCTTAAGGGGACCTTTACCGCAGTTGCGTTTTATGCGGGTTGAGAGTTAATTTTTGGGGATTTAGAATAAAATAAATAAAATTGTAGTACACAATTTTATTTAAAGATGTTATTTATATCCTAAAAGGGGAAGTTATAGGTGGGGCCCACACCCACATAACCTCCCATGAGAGGATAATGTGAGTTGGGGACCACACGAACCCCTAACCTTTCAACTCCCTTAAACTCCCCATTAATCCCCCCATAATTAATTTGAAAACTCTCCCCTTAATTAATGTGATCTCTTCACCTCCCTCTGTCCCATTAATTTTTGCCAACACTTTTGATTAATTAATTGAACCCTAAAATTAATTAATTAAAGTGTTTGAATTTTGAAAATAAATGTGTGAATAAAATAATATCCTTAGCTATTATTTTAGTTTGGCACTCGTTGTGTTGAGAGAATTTTGGGAGCGATCTTGAGAAATAGAGGAATAGAGTTCTTATTTTGATGAAGAACTGCCAAAGAATGAAGATTATATCCTTCGATCTTTGGCCAAGCCAAAGGAGAAGGAGCCACCTGTAAGGAACGCTGATGACGCGCCATTCTCCACCCCTTCTTCCCTGATGTCAACGAGTTGATGCCTCCTCCCTGCCACTCCATTTACGAACGAACCTTATTTCAAGGTAGGGGGTTTGCTTCAATTAATAATTGAATAAAATCATTCTACGTTCTTCGTTGAAACTATGTTTTATCTTCGGCCATATGATACCGCCTAACGCATAGGGCGCGGGCCGAATGAACATGGCTCGACGACCCTCCGTAGATCCTTATTCTATTTCAATGGAGACAATGACGGAAGGGGTGGCGGCGACCAGACAAAGCATCGACCGTATGCTGGCTGCGTGGAGAGGAACAGCGGCCCGCATCTTCGGGCCACTCAACCGAAGAAGAACCAGCCGGCCGTAGACGGCCGGGCAGGTGGAACCGCGGTGCCCCACGGTGCCGCGTTGCGGAGGACCGCGACCCGCGCTCCGAGGGAAACTTTGGCTGGCGAACCGGCCGGCTCGTCGGCCGGCCGAGTTGGAGAAGGCCGCGGCACCCGCAGGTGCTGTGCAGGAGGAGAGCGGTGCCACTTGGCACCGCCGGTTCGGGAAACCAGGGGGCCATGCCCCCCAACAGCACTCGGCCAGCCGGGCCGGGCCGCGCCCCGCCGGGCTAGGCCACACCCCTCGGGCCGGGCCGCGCCCACTCGGGCCAGGCTGCGCCCCTCGAGCTGGGCCTCACTTCACCGGGCCGGTCCGACCCTCTGCCGGGTTTGACCCGCCGAACCAGGACGGGCCGACCCGCCGACCACTGGGCTTGACGGGCCGAGCCCGTTTCACTTAAACGTGAATAAGTTAAAGACCGCGCATCCGATCGACGTGTCGTCTGTGGCACTGGGACCCTTACGACGAGGTGGTACTTTTCCGATACTCTAAGTGATTTTTGGACAACTTTGGAAAACAGCTGGGTTTTGAACGAGCGTATTTCCAACCGGGCCCCTGGAACGGAAATGCCAATAACTCTCAGACCGAGCGTCCGATTGACGCACCATCTATCGCGTTGGGTTTCTTTTGACAAGACAGAACTTTTGGATACATAAAATCTGGAATTTGTGATAGTTGATGTATCGACCCCTTGGATCAAGTAGCGGACCCTCCCGGAATCGAGCGTGCTGTGTGCGTGAACCCTAGAGTTGGCTGCGACTGCAACGACGACTGTACTAGAATCCTCCGTGGGTTCGGCAGTGACGATAACTATACTAGAATCCTCAGTGGGTTCGACAACGACGACAACTGTACTAGAATCCTTCATGGGTTTGGCAGCGACGACAAGTGTACTGGAATCCTCCATTGGTTCGGCAGCGATGACAACTGTACTGGAATCCTCCGTGGGTTCGACAGCGATGACTTATGTACTTGTGTCCTACGTGGGTCTAACAGCTTAGATGAATCGGTGATTACATCTGATCATCTATATCTCTATACGAAGGATTTATACATGTGTGAGCTGAGTCTTGACTTTCAATCGTTATCATCGATGTGATTGACTTGCTTTCCTATGTGGACTGGGTTGTGCTTGGGCTCGAGAGTTGGAGTCGAACTGTGATTGATAACCTAGGTATATGTTTGGGCATATACCTAAGTAGAGTTGGATGATACTTCATGATTGTATCTTACTTTTGTGGTTTATCCTTCGTGGATTCTGGGAGATGTTTGGGGGTCTCGGGGTCCCTACTGAGTATCGTATACTCACCCCTACACGGGCTATGCCCGAACTACGTTGTGTTGGATGCAGATGACGGACAACACTGATCGAGGTGGAGAATTCTGGAGCTGGATGGTACCCGGAGGTGGACCACTTAGCGAGACGCACACAGAGCGGATGGCCGGACCTGAGGTGCTGAGGAGGCCATCTGTACCCACCCTTCAGGTGGGATTCCTGAAGGACGACTCAGGGGTTTCTATTTTACTTTACTGTAGTTGTACTAGCTTTTCAGTTGTACTGTACTTATCGTTGGGCTTGTATTTCCGGCCCCTTTCCTTTCAACACTTAACTTTTGTATTCAGTATTACATAGTTCTTCCTTTTTTTGCGTACTCAGTTGTGTTTGTTTACTTTTATAAAGGCAATGCCTTCCCTTTTTATCGGGATTACGCCTTTGGTGTTAGTCGCCAGCCCCTGGCCTATGGAAGGCGGGCTTGGGATAGTCACGACACGGGCCCCGAGGACGGGTCGTGACAAATTGGTATCAGAGGAGTCGGTTCTACCATAGAACTCAGGACTCTGATCGTTCCTTTCTATGAAGAAATAGTGTTAAGAGTATTGAGGGTGGTTTTTAGTCCAGGGAGTCTAGTGTTGGTGCGGCAACCGACGTATCCATACACCAGGACCCTGACCTATGATTTCCAACTCAGTGCATGAAAACCCTTATTTATTGTGTGTTTCCTTTGAAAAGTTTTCTTTGTGATTACTTTGTATCAGCTCACCAGGTATACTATTTGACTGTGGAGCACTTGTTTTTTTCAGGATGGCCCCACGAAGGCAGCCAGCTAGGGTTCCGAGTTACATACGGGATGGTAGCCCACCGAGCGATGAGGCCTTGGTGTAGGGCCCCATCAAAGCGGAGGCACCAACAGTACCAATACCCACTGGGCCACTGATACCACCAGCCCTAGCAGCAGAGAGTGCACACCACCTGAGTGCATTTCACGAGTTTCAGTGACAGAGGCCGCCCAGGTTCCACGGAGAGACGGACCCACAGACAGCTAAGGATTGGCTGAAGGCTGTCGTTAGAGTTTTCAGATTAGTAGGGACACCAGCTGATGTTATGGTGATCCTTACCGCGAGTCTCCTGCATGCAGAAGCAGGTAGATGGTGGAGCTTGATGCTCCAGGTGCACGACGAGGCATCTCTACTTTGGACAGACTTCGAGAGTCTCTTCCGCTCAAAGTTTGTTCCTACCACCCTCCGTGCGGCGCGGATTCAAGAGTTAGTTCATCTGCAGCAGGGCAACATGACAGTAGCTCAATACTCAGTGAGGTTCACTGACCTCTCACGCTACTCCATAGATATGGTACTAGACCCATTCTTCAGGGCCCAGACCATTGAGCAGGGATTGAGGCATGACATCAGGGCTTTGATGATTCCCCTCAGCATCCCGATGCAGGCGGGGGTGCTGGAGCGAGCCCTTCTAGTGGAGAGATTCCTCGCTGAGCAGTCTCCAGTAGCGAGACCCACCACAGGGTGACACGTAGTGGAGTCTTCTGTAGCCAGCAATAGATAGATGTCACAGAGGTCCAAGCGGACCAGGCCATCAGGTGGGTGACCTCCAGATACAGGTTCGGTTGTGCGGGGTACACAGAATGGAGCCAGCTATACGAGGAGAAGGCAGTGCTATGCATGCGGCGGGGAGGATCACATGGCTCGGGATTGCCCGACCCGCCATGAAGATGAGTAGCAGATAGTAGAGGGACCTCCCAAGCAGAGGCAGAGGTTTGACCGTGGTGGTCCGCTAGGAATAGGTGGACAAGGCAGAGGAGTTGGCCGAGCAGCGGGTGGTGGACGACATTTTGAGGCCCTACCACCACCACCACCACCAGGAGGACCACCTCGACCACAGGGAGCTAGAAAATAGGGGCAGGATTAGCTCCAGGCAATCAAGGCCTATGACCACGGCGCACCTGAGATGATTTGAGGTACTATCTACGTCTACTCCACCCTTGCTGCAGTACTTATAGACACAGGTGCAAGTCATTATTTTATTTCCGTTGCCCTTGTTCAGAGCTCGGAGATTCCGACGGAGCCGTTGGCTCGATCCTTACAGCTAGAGACTCCTACGAGAGCAGACTCGATGATTACGCACTGGTGCCGACAGTGTGAGCTTACTCTAGGAGGTGAGATCTTCGGCTGGGATCTTCTTGTAACGGTGTCTAGGCCTTGCGACGTCATCTTGGGTATGGACTAGTTGTCTACAGTCAATGATCAGATCGATTGTATTAGGCGCAAAGTGCGGTGTGTACGCACTGATGGGATCAAGTTCACCTTCACCGGTGAGAAGGGAGCCTTTGCAGCGTAGGATGGACTTATGCAGAGGAGAGGGCAGCTGATCACACATCAGTTGGCTAGTATCATCCTCAGAGCAGTTGATGTGCAGAGTCCGAGTTTTCTTGTTGTGGTGGACCAGTATGCGGACGTTTTTCCTAAAGACTTTCCAGGAATACCTCCTCGTAGAGAGGTAGACTTCTACATAGATGTGTACCCTGGGACAACACCGATATCTACTCCAGCATATCGGATGGATCCCATTGGGTTTCGTGAGCTGCGAGCACAGCTGGAGGACTTACAGGGGAAGGGATTCATCCGACCTAGTGTTTCACCCTGGGCTTCTCTGATTTTTTCCGCCAAGAAGGTGGATGGGAGCTTGCGACTGTGTGTTGACTACCATCGCCTGAATCAGGTGACCGTGAAGAACAAGTACCCACTTCTGAGGATTGATGACCTCTTTGATCAGCTAAAGGGAGCACGTTGGTTCTCGAAGATAGAACTCAGGTCAAGCTATCATCAGCTTAGAGTTCAAGACGAGGATGTGCAGAAGATGACCTTCAGGTGTCGGTATGGCCACTACGTGTTCTTGGTTATTCCCTTCGGTGTAACCAACGGTCCAGTAGTGTTCATGAGTTTCATGAATAGGATCTTCTAGCCTTACCTCTATCTCTTTGGCGTAGTCTTCATCGACGACATACTGATTTACTAGACTACTGAGGAGGAGGACTCCTACCATTTTTGGGTTGTACTGGATACACTCCGAGAGCACCTGCTTTATGGTAAGCTCTTGAAGTGCCAGTTCTGGATTCTAGAGGTTCACTTCTTGGGACACATCATCTCGAAGGATGGAGTTATAGTGGATCCAGCGAAGATCAAGGCAGTTCTTGTTTGGGAGCCACCCAAGAGTGTGACAAAGGTGCGGAGTTTCCTGGGTCTGGCTAGGTACTATTAGAGATTTGTACCAAACTTATCTAGAGTTGCAGCACAACTTTCAGCTTTAACGAAGAAGGGGAAACTCTTTGTGTGGTCAGATAGATGTCAGCAGAGCTTTCAGGAGCTGAGACAGAGACTGACCGGTGCGCTCATCTTGAGGCTACCAGAGGAGGGCATTGGGTACGTAGTTTACTGCGACACATCAGGGACCAAACTCGGGTGTGTCTTGATGTAGGAGTGAGTGATGATTGCATATGGTTCACGACAGTTGAGACAGAACGAGAAGAACTATGCTACCCATGAATTGGAGTTAGCAGTAGTGGTCTTCGCCTTGAAGATGTGGCGACACTATCTGATGGGAGAGCGATTTACTGTCTATTATGAACACTAGAGTCTCAGGTACATCTTCTCGCAGAAGGACCTAAAACTGAGATAGCGGCGATGGCTCGATTTCCTCCAGGACTATGACTTTGAGATAGTCTACACTCCTGGGAAGTGGAACGTTGTAGCTGATGATCTCAGCAGGAGATCGGGCATTCAGCTGCTAGGAGAGGCGACGAAGCAGCTAGCCGCGTTGCAGATATCCTTTGTGTATAGAGATGGAGAAGTCTTTCTTCAGTCTCTCACAGTCACTCCTCCACTTCTTCAGTGAGTCAAGGAGGCACAGCATGGGGATGTTGACTGCGAGACGCGACATGCTTAGATATCCTTAGGACATGCACCTGATGAATTTTCTGAAGGAGGGGAGCACGCCATCCTCTTCCGGGGATATACCATGGTACCGGTTTCACTATAAGAGGAGGTGCTGAGGGAGTTCCACAATTCCCCCTCTAGCGGTACATCTAGGAGTGGTGAAGATGTATCAGGACCTCAGACGACAGCACTGGTGGTCGGGTATGAAGAAGGCGGTAGCATAGTTCATTTCACGATGCCTCACTTGTCAGCAAGTGAAGGTGGAGCACCAGGTACCAGCAGGCTTGGTACAACCCTTAGAGGTCCCAGAGTGGAAGTGGGATGGGATATCCATGGATTTCGTGACAGGGATTCCACGTACATCCAGAGGACATGACTCTATCTAGGTGATCGTAGATCGACTCACCAAGTCGGCCCACTTCCAACCGATCAGAGAGCAGGGCTCAGTAGAGAGCTTGTGAAGCCTCTACGTTTAGAAGATCGTATGACTTCATGGTGTGCCATCGACTATCGTCTCCAATCAAGATACTCGATTCACTTCCCAGCTATGGAAGGGGTTACCAAAGGATTTTGGAACACAAATACATCTGAGCACCGCCTTCCATCCTCAGAAGGATGGCCAGACAGAGAGAACCATTCTGACTCTCAAGGACATGCTCCGTGCATGTGTCCTTGACTTTGGTCACAACTGGGAGGATCACTTAACCTTGGTGGGGTTTACGTACAACAATAGCTACCACTCCACCATCGGGATGACACTATACGAGGCACTGTACGACCGACCTTGCAGATCACCTCTATGCTAGACTGACCCTGGGGAGTCAGCACTTGTAGGAATAGAGATGGTTCAGGCTATGATGGATAAGGTGCAGATCGTGCAGGAGTGGAAGAAGACTACACAAAGTAGACAGAAGTCCTATGCTAATAGGAGACAGAGACCACTAGAGTTTGAGGATGGAGAACACGTTTTCTAACGGGTCTCACCTCGAAGAGGTCTATGAAGATTTGGCTGGGGTGGCAAGTTATCTCCGTGTTTCATTGGACCTTTCCAGGTCCTCAGTAGAGTAGGAGAGGTGGCTTACCGTCTGGATCTACCACCTCAGTTGCACCGGGTGCATGATGTCTTCCACGTATCTCAGTTGAGGAGATACGTGCACGACCCGTCCCATATCATCGACCATGGGGATCTGGACATCGATGACGGGGCGACATTCATGGAGGTCCCAGTGGAGATCGAGGATCGACAGGAGCGGGTCCTATGTGGATAGTTGATTCCTCTGGTGCGCATTCACTGGCAGCACATGAACCTCCAGGAGAGCAATTGGGAGCGGGAGGCTCAGATGCGAGCTCAGTACCCCAATTTTTTTTCCTAGTGTGTGTTGTAGCTTTACGGGGATGTAAAGACCTGAGGTTGGAGTAATGTAAAGACATGGAAATTTAAAGGAAAATTTTTTCTTAAATACTTTGGAATTTTACGAGTCTATGGTTTCTGATGGCACTTGATTCCGAGGCCTAGTGTGCCCGGAATCAATTTATGAAGTTTTGTTCGGGTACGTTTAGTAAACGTACATGTGGGCTTTTCAATCTTTTGAACGGGTGCTCGGAATAGAAATCCGAGGACACCGATGAACTTACAGTGCCGATATTCTCTTAAGGGGACCTTTATCGCAGTTATGTTTTATGTGGGTTGAGAGTTAATTTTTGGGGATTTAGAATAAAATAAATAAAATTATAGTACACAATTTTATTTAAAGATGTTAGTTATATCCTACAAGGAGAAGTTATAGGTGGGACCCACACCCACATAACCTCCCATGATAGGATAATGTGAGGTGGGGCCCACACGAATCCCTAACCTTTCAACTCCCTTAAACTCCCCATTAACCCCCCTTAATTAATTTGACAACTCTCCCCTTAATTAATGTGATCTCTTCACCTCCCTCTCCCCCATTAATTTTTGCCAACACCTTTAATTAATGAATTGAACCCTAAAATTAATTAATTAAAGTGTTTGAATTTTCAAAATTCATGTGTGAATAAAATAATATCCTTAGCTATTATTTTAGTTTGGCACTCGTTGTGTTGAGAGAATTTTGGGAGAGCTCTTGAGAAATAGAGGAATAGAGTTCTTCTTTCGATGAAGAACCACTGAAGAATGAAGATTATCTCCTTCGATCTTCGGCCAAGCCAAAGAAGAAGGAGCCACCCAAAAGGAACGCCGGCGACGCACCATCCTCGGCCCCTTATTCCCCGACGTCAATGAGTTGACGCCGCCTCCAAACGACTCTGTCTACGAACGAACCTTATTTCGAGGTAGGGAATTTGCTGCAATTAATAATTGAATAAAATTGTTCTACATTCTTCATTGAAACCATGTTTTATCTTCGGACATATGATACCGCCTAACGCGGAGGGCGCGGGCTGAACGAACATGGCCTGATAACCCTCCATAGATCCTTGTTCTATTTCGATGGCGACAGTGATGGAAGGGGTGGTGGCGACCGGAGAAAGCGAAGACCGTATGCCGGCCGCGTGGAGAGGAATCGGGGCCCGCATCTGCAGGCCGCTCTACGGCCGAACGAGCTTGTGGAACTGCGGCGCCCCACGGCGCCACGCTGTAGAGGACCATGGCCCGCACTTTGCAGGCCACTTTGATGGGCAAACCGGCCGGCTCATCGGCCAGCCGAGTTGGAGAAGGCTGCGTCACCCGTAGGTGCTGCGAGGTAGGAGAGCGGCCCTCACGGGCCGCTCGCTCCGGGAAGACTGGCCCTCACGGGCCGCTCGCTCCGGGAAGACCGGCCTGCTTTGGCCGGCCGGACAGGAGGGCGGCGCCGCTTGGCACCACCAGTTTGGGAAACTGCCCCCCCCCCCCACAGTGCTCGGCCAGTCGGATCGGGCCGCGCCGCACCGCGCCGGGCCGGGCCGAGCCGCGCCGCGCCGCGCCGGGCCGGGCCGAGCTGCGCCGCGCCGCGCCGGGCCGGGCCGAGCCGCGCCCCGCCGGGTCAGGCCGCTCCCCTCGTGCCAAGCCGCACCCCCTCGGGCCATGCCATTCCCCACCAGGCCGGGCCGTGCTTCACTGGGCCGGTCTGACCCTCTGCCGGGTCAGACCCGCCGAACCAGGATGGGCCGACCTGCCAGCCACTGGGCTTGACGAGCCAGACCCATTTCACTTAAACATGAATAACTTAAAGACCACGCGTTCGATCGTCGCGCCGTCTGCGGCACTAGGACCCTTATGACGAGGACGTCCTTTTTCGACACTCTAAGTAAGTTTAGGAAAACTTTGGAAAACGGACGGGTTTGGAACGAGCGTATTTCTAACCAGGCCCATGGAATGGAAAAGCGAATAACTCTCAGACCGGGCGTCCGATTGACGCGCCGTCTATCACGTTGGGTTTCTTTTGATGAGACAGAACTTTTGGATATATAAAATCTGGAATTCATGATAGTTGATTTATTGAACCCTTGGATCGAGGAGCTGACCCTCCTAGAATCGAGCGTGCTGTGTGCGGGAACCCTAGAACTGGCTGCGACTGCAACAACGACTGTATTAGAATCCTCTGTGGGTTCACCATTGATGATAACTGTACTGGAATCCTCCGTGTGTTCGGCAGCGACGACAACTGTACTGGAATCCTCTGTGGGTTCGGCAGCGAGGACAACTGTACTGGAATCCTCCGTGGGTTCGGCAGCGACGACAGCTGTACTGGAATCCTCCGTGGGTTCGACAGCGATGACTTCTGTACTTGTATCCTACGTGGGTCCGACAGCTTAGATGAATCAGTGATTACATCTGATCATCTCTATCTCTATAAGAAAGATGTATACCTGTGTTAGCTGAGTCTTGACTTTCAATCATTATCATCGATGTGATTGACTTGCTTTCCTGTGTGGACTGGGTTGTTCTTGGGCTCGAGAGTTGGAGCCTAACAGTGATTGATAACCTAGGTATATGTATGGGAATATACCTAAGTAGAGTTGGATGATACTTAGTGATTGTATCTTACTTCTGTGGTTTATCCTTTGTGGATTCTGGGAGACCTTCAGGGGTCTCGGGGTCCCTACTGAGTATCGTATACTCACCCCTGCATGGGTTATTCCTGCACTACGTTGTGTTGGATGCAGACGACAGACAACACTGATCGAGGTGGAGACTTGTGGTGCTGGATGGTACCCAGAGGTGGACCATTTGGCGAGACGCACACGGAGCGGATGGCCGGACCCGAGGTGCTGAGGAGACCATCTGTACCCACCCTTCAGGTGGGATTCCCAGAGGATAACTCAGAGGTTACTGTTTTACTTTACTATAGTTGTACTAGATTTTTAGTTGTACTGTATTTACTGTTGGGCTTGTATTTCCATCCCCTTTCCTTCTAGTACTTACTTTTGTATTCAGTATTATTAGTGCTTCCTTTTGTTGCGTACTCTTTTGTGTTTGTTTACTTTTATAAAGGCAATACCTTCCCTTTTTATCAGGATTACGCCTTTGGTACTAGTCTCCAGCCCCTGGCCTATGGAAGGCGGTCTTGGGGTAGTCATGACATGGGCCCCAAGGACGGGTCGTGACAAATATGTCATATGTGTCCTTTATTTACATCTATACACAAGTACTTCTCAAGTTTTTCAAGTACTAGGTCTCTCAAAATATCATCTTCATCAACATCATATATATAATGTGGAAATAAATTATTTCAATGTTTTTTGCCTTTTTATACTCATACTTGTTTGTATCGTCATTGTTATATTAATTGGGTACCATGTGATAGATTAGTTTGAATTACCAAATAATTTGGTAATTTATACTTCCCAAATTATTGGATAGTATATTCAATTTTATCTATAATTACCAGCAACTTAGATCCTCCACAACAATCATTTATAATAACCACTTTTTTAAAACTATATCCACCTATACATGAAATTCTCAAGAATATTAGTATTGAAATGCAATCCTTTCCACTATATCATGAAATTTTCAACATTCTTCATTATTTATCAATGAATAATATATTTATATATTTTATTAATTCATGAAATATGTAACATTTCCTATAATTATATTCAATTGTGTCTCACAATGTGTTTCATAAAACACTCCAAAAAATTATTCACTTTCTTTATTTATTAAACATTACTAAATAAATATTGACTCATCAAGATGTTTTTTACATTTAGGAATATATTATATAAATTTTTAATATTTAATTTCAAACAGAAACTCATGGAATTTTATATTACACTTAATTCTTAACCAAAAAGTCCTTCATTAAATTCTCAAAATTATTACCAATAAAGAAACACAATGTGGTTTCCAATCATATATTTAGATAGGGAAATATATATCACACCCTGAGAATATTTATGGAATATAAATCATGTTTCATGGAAAAAACAACTACCATATCTATTTTTATTCTCAAAATGACAATCAATGTTGTACCACTACATGTTGTCCTTTTTTTTCCTAAATGGAAATTACTTAAAAACCATAAACTCATATTCATATTGTTTCCATCTGTTTCTCATATCAAGAAACATCCCATATGTTTCCCCTATTATAGTATTCTCAAAAAATGCACAATGGATACAACATGGTATGGTGATCCCTATTTTGATTCCCATAGATCTTACCCTTTAACATATAGTCACAAAGAAATCCATTTAATTTTCATACTTACATTTATAATAAATTAAGCACTCAAAAATAGATTCCTTAGGAAACACCCTTATTTGATACTGTTCTACCTTTTTTCAAATGAATCCATGTATTCCTATTGAACATGATATAGTATTCACTCCTCCATGTTATGTATGGTATGAAAAAATAGGCATTAAATTCATCCCATGGTGTGGACTATGCTATATTAGCTTCCTAGATAAATTCCACACCCATTTTTTAAGCATCCAAGGAATTTAAAGATCACCCACCACCACAATATTCTCTCTTAAAACATCATCCATATTTTTTATTCATTAAATAAATCCAACACATAAAAAGGAAAAATGAAAATATCATCGATATTTATGTTATATTTTTCATTAACCTGGGTGTGTGTTCATAAATTCCAACTATATGGTGATAAAGACATTCAATATAAATTCATAGTTACCAAGGAACTTCTCCTTTACTTTTTAATTCAAAACATCACTCAAAACCTATAGTTTGAAGTACATATCATCAAATAGTTTCAAATTAATTAATGTATACATATCCAAAGAATCCAAATTTGATAACATCATCAATTTTTCATGTAAATAATTAGAATAGTCTTTACACATTAATCATAAAATATTTTATTAATTCTTTTAGTAATAAATATTAAGTAAAAAATTCATTTTAGACCTCATCCTCTCAAAAAAATATGTTAAACCTCTATTTGTATAAGTTATTCCTTAATTCATATCTTATAAAGTTATTGATATCAATCATAATAAGTACTTCAATCTCTTTAACATTAAATACAATGCACACATATTGGAAAAAATAATAAACCCCACTATATTTATTTTTAATACAATCAGAAAATTATATTTTAATATATGAAAAACATTATCTTATAATATCCTTCACATATCACCCCTTTTTGTATCCACCTTTTATTTTTCATTTATGTCCCCCTTATTTATGAATAATAAAATTCTATTCTGATAGAAGTTATCATTTCATACTTAATATATGTTCCATTAACTATTATACTCTAATTCCATGTGAGACGATATCAGTTCTGAACATAAGGTAGTTTAATTTTGAAAAAAATATTCTATTATAAAGAGAATATTTTGGAAATTGAAATGAAAAATATCACAAGACTGTCTTCAATGACTGTTCAAAATATTACCAGAATATGACTTGTGATTGGTACCCATTTATATAAAAAATAGGCATTCAATTTCAAAAATAATTTCCTAAATCCACATGAATACATATAATATATCATTAAAAACGTAGTATATTCTACAATATCCTTTTAATATCTTTAACCTTTACTTTTTAGGTCATTTGTTAAAATTAATATATACGTATTAATACTAGTATCTTAATTTTCTACCATTTATTAGAGATTAAATAAAAAATACATTTTCATTGACCTCTCCTTTAATCACCTTCTAGAATAATAAAATTTATATAACCTGAATAATCATAACATATTCATCATAATTCTTCACTCCCTCTTTATGGAGTCACTTCCTTCACAATTCACAATAGAATATCTCTGTAAAGGTTAAATTTCATGATATTCTAAGAGGAGAACAATCAAAATTGTTTCTTTTCATACATAATTCTATATTTTATAGATTTATCACATTCTTAAGGTCTCCCTAAAAAACAAGATTTTATATTAATTCCCTACATTATTAGTACACATATTCAACACATAATAATAATTAAATAAGGTATACATTCTTACCCCTCAATGTGATGTGCATGGATGATAATATTTCTATATCAAAGTCGATCCACATTTTCTAATATACCATTTAAATCATCCTATTTAATTTTTTTTAAAATTTAGATTTCTCCACATTATCTTATTATTTATATTGGACACCATTTCTTATTTATCCCTATAACTATAAGATTTACCAAGTGAAATATTCATTATTTTTAAAAATTTCTCTTTTTTTGGTATCATATGTAAATATTTTTAGTAGTATGACCAGCCCTATTACAACTCCCAAATAACTATTATTTAATAATAGGTTTTTAATTTGTCTAAAAATACTCATGGAATTCCAATTTTTCATTTGGAAACACTATTTTATATAAAAAAATTCAAATTTTATTATTTTATTTTTATTTCATGCCTAAAATAATATGAACAAATATGTAGATAAAAATGGGTAAATTGGTTATTTTTTTGGGTTCTAAAAATTGATTATTGAGGGCGAATTTCTTCTCATAATCTCTTTTAGCATAATAACTCTGACATTTCATGGACTTTCATTGCATTTGATCATCCCTCTTCCTACTATCTAAGGTTAACTACATGAATTGAATATTTTAGGAGATACATGACATGAAGCTTCAATTATTTATTATCCAACAGAAATATATTCTTTCTTTCTAAAATTAAATTATAGTATTATCTCATATAAATTTGATTCATGCT
This sequence comes from Viscum album, assembly GCA_963277665.1. NCBI lineage: Eukaryota > Viridiplantae > Streptophyta > Magnoliopsida > Santalales > Viscaceae > Viscum > Viscum album. Next base: position 2,046,392,764 of record OY728122.1, read on the forward strand.
GATTTTAGCATGTTTCTTTCAATCCCTTTGCTAATGTCACATAAATCTACATATTATTTGAATATATTTTATAAAATCTATATTTATTTATAATCATATATTATTATAGCTTCTATTAATTTCTTAAAATAGAAATAGAATTTATTTATATTTATGAAATGAATGGATTTTATCAAAATTACAACGGACAATCCCTATCCATATTGCACCACAAACGTCCCCCAATAACCATTTATATTCTCTTCTATACTATATACATTCATTAATTTGGATATTTTGGAGCATGTTGATTTTGGGAATTATCCACAACTGGTCTAGATACTTTTGGGGAACAATATTTTACATTAATTATTCTATCCACCATAGATATGGTGATATGTTTCTCATAACTTATCCTTATCGTTCTATTGACATCAATTTGTCCCATAGGCTAAAGAGATGTTTCCTTCAATAAAATCATGTGAAATTGAATTTAAGGAATCAAAAAGGAAAATTTGTTGACATATGAACACTCCCACTAATTCATGTCTATTTTAAGGGATATTTTCAAAAAATACTCACATAATTCATGATCCCTCGAATTCATTGAATCAAAATAGGTACATCTACTTTTCAATTCCTTATTGATTGAGGGAACGACCGATTCTTTTCTATTAAGGAGAGATCACCCTTATTGGTTAGTACTTTATGGAGGATCTAAAACATATTATTCATTATAATTTAGTGACATCATCATTAATCTAATTTTATCTTCCAATTTCATATTCATTATAGTATTGGTAGAATCCTTATTCTAATAAAAAGTAAGTGACACTTATCCAAAACTGTGCTCTATTGTAATTTTAAAAAGAGACTATATTCAACCAATGTGAACAATAATAAATATAGAGTATAAAATCATAGATGAAATGGGATTTGATACCAATTTAGGGGACCAATAAATTATATATTCAACCCAAATAGGTGGTGAATTGTTTTTTGTGATAGTTTTTATGAAATTTCAAATATTTATCTGTTTCCTTGTTTTAACTCTATCACTATATATGGTGAAAGGTTAAAGTATTCTCTATTATCAATATTGTTTCTTTCATAAAATAGATATTACAACAACTACCGAAGAGGAATATTATATTATTACAAGGTTCACCACTGAATATGGGAAGGCTCATTATTTCTGTGATTTTTAACTAACTAGGACAACAATACCCACTAAAATTCACTTGTAACTACAAATAGAATGAGTTATACTTGAAATAGTTTGACACCATAGTCTCTCGATTATTTATGATATTTATATCCCATGAATTTATAATAGGGTTTTTTATTAAAATTGAGATATCCACTAATTAAAAAATATTGAAATGTAATTATTATTTCTCTTGGTCTTTGTCTGCGACATTACATTCACATGAAATTCAAGTACATATTCTTATACTTTTTGAAATTAGTGATGAAAAAAATCCATCTTATCCTATTAAAAAAATATGAACTAGTATGATTCTCCTTCATTAATTCATCAGTAGAATAGTAAAATTCATATCCTTTTGTATCATCTTAATCTCTTCCAATGGTTAAAGGACTATTCGTCTATCTATAAAAACACATAATTCACAACAAATTATATTTATCTATCCATCTTATCCTATTATAAATTTCAATCTAGTTCACAAATATAATGTAATATATCTGCCTCTTCACATTGACTTTAGAAAAAAAGAATTTATAATATAATCACTCGTTATATATCTCCATTATTTTCTTTAATCCATAAGGTTTTCTTATGTATCGACCCATATTGGGTCTCTAAAAAAATAAAATTTATCAATAAACTGTAAATATATATAAAAATATATATATATAATTAAAATAATATATTCTAGAATTACATTCCTTTTTTTCCCTCCTGTATTTATCCTTCATTATTTCAATATTAACATTGTATTGTGTCTATAAATCAGTTTGAATTTCGAATATTTTTTCTATTTCAGGCATCCTATATCTTCAACATATACATTTGATTATATCAATAATTCATTATATATTTGATTCTACATATAAAACATTCATGAAAGCTGATTTCATAAACTAAGTCTATGTATAAATGAAATGTATATTCTTATTATAGTTACAGTGCAATCCTCCCATTTAATTAATATAATTCCTTGGTTATTCTTCCTATGTCCATGATTAATTCAATTAAATAGTTTTAGAAACTCATGAATGAAATTCACAGTTTCATGTAAATATATAATATTATGGATTCACCATTCGATTCCTAAAACACTTCACAATATATTATTCTTTTTTCAATAAACCTTCCTCAATCAAGACAGTTGAATTGTGATATTTGTTTAAATTTAAGACTTTCATTCGTAAAATTTTTATATTTAAAATTAAAAAATAGATAATTCCATGGTATGTTACCCCACATGTAAAACCATAGATAACATTGATGATTTATCAAAGTACCATCTTATTGAGATCCACAATATGATGTTCCCATAAAATTATAAATAATGATTTTTTCATCACACCAATACATGATTTATGAAATCAAGATTAATTTTTTCAGCCTGAAATAACTGCCTAGTTAATTATTATTTTTAAAATGTACATTAAAGTGAAAAAAACATGGTTTCCTTTGACATTTGAGACTATGAAATTCTATATAGAGCATTACTTACTCCTCAACATTGCATCAATATAAAAAAACCAACATATATATTTCCTCCTTTATTTGATTCTGAAAACAACCAAGGGGATAAACAACTACATGATAGTCCCTATTGTTGATCCTATAGATCTTATTCATTAATATTAATAAATGTTGACATTCATGACATGTCTTCAGAAACTCTTTCCAATAAGTGAATCAGTTAATCAAATATATATAGTAAAAATCTAGTATCGACAATTCCTAGTTAATTATCATGAAACACCATGATTTACAGTTCACCATAGTATATTTTTTACTCTACCCTTCCATGTAATGGTAAAAAATATCAACATTGATGGCCTATAGAGTACCCCATTCCATTTTGGCTTCCCATATAAACTCCATGAGCATTATGATATATAACCATGATGAGTTAGATTCACTAGTAACTTCTAGATCCTCTTTTAAACTACAAAAATCATCCATATTTTTAAAATAATTATAAAATATTTCAATGATCATAAAAAACTGTTTCCATATTTCTTTTATATTTTTTCCCGAACCTAGATAGATATTCAGAAATTTAAACTACCAGGGGATAAAAATATTGATTTTAAATATTGATTCTATATGGAGATACTTATTTTAATTTTTCCTCAAAACTGCATCCATCATCGATGGATTGAAATCCAAATCATCAATCAATTTTTTCTTCAAAAATAATAATATATTATTAACATCCATTGTGAATATTTTAATAACTTTTCATATAAATAATAAAGTTAATATTGACAGAAAAATATTACCAGATTATCTTTCACACATGAAAATATAATATAATGTACATATGTTTTTTATATCACTCATTCTATAAAAACCATGTGGGGTTTTCTATTTAATATTTGAAGTTTTTTCTTCTTTTAAATTCTCTATAAAATTATCACATGATAATTCATATTTAGATCATTCTTATTTATCATAAATACAACACAATATATGTGGGAACAAAAAACATCAAAAATTAATATGGAAAAGTGCCATGAATTATTGTTATTATATACAATGATGATATAATCCTTGAAGGAAATGAAAAATATGTGTGAAATAATTTTTCTCTAGAAATGAACAATAGGGTTTAGATATCAATTCTTAGATAATTGATGTCTATCTTGGGATTAAAAATTTATCATGGGGAAGACCATATTTTTCCCTTATGAGACGTTTTTTAAGAAAAAATAATAAAATTTTAAAATGTGGAATCTATGATTGTCTATAACACTATATCAATGGGAAATAAATTTTATAATAAGGAAAATTGAAACAAGATAACACCTTTAATTCATAAAAATATTAGGATTTTCCTTTATTAGATAGTTTTTGGAATGGATATTGTGTATGTTGATACAATATATTCTAGATAAAAAATTACACTTAAGTAATATCATTCCATTATAGGTATCATAATTATATTTTATATTAAATGCATGATAGGTTATGGGTTGAAATATGATAGCAGTGTAAATCTTGACCTGTTTGGATATGCAGATACCAAATTATCTAACATATATGATATATGAAAAATACCCAATGGAGTATTATTTTAGGGGGAAAGGATTATATGCTGTCACACAAATAAAAAAAATTATAACATTGAGTACTATAAATTAGAATATGTTATAACTTATGAAAGAACCCAATTTATTTGTATAATGATATAGTTGAAACATTTCAATGAGGTTCTATTTTTTTCATTGGTCAATGGCTTTGATAATCAATTTAACAAAAATTTATCGAAATATCATGTTCAACAATCACAATCTTGGAATATTGATATCAAATATCACTTCTTTTGGATGTTTTTTTCTCTATATTTTTCAATGATTGAATTTTTTCCAATAAAGGGTAAAATTACATATGTTTTTGCAAAAATATTACCAAAGTAATCATTTCATAAATTTAGGTTAATAATTGGAGTATAACCTCATTCCTCCCAATGCTAATGTATAGTGATTTCATCCCCTCCCTCACTTTTTCATTGGATTATTGTAGTCAAATGGGAATAAATATTGTATATATCTAGTTATTTTTAATTTATAAAGCAGGAGAGTATCTAAACTAATAGATAATGCAATTATATGGTTTTATAGAGCTATCATATTTATTAAGAGAATCTATTTAGATGGATTTTTTAAAATTTGTGAGCTGCGATGTATATATTTGTGTGTTATTTGTTTATTCATTTGACATGTTTGAGGAGTATTTATATTGGAACATTAAATATGGAGGTTTAAATGATAATTTTAGTAAGTATATTTTGGTTTAATCAAGTGCACAATGATTTATTTTATGATGGTATTAAGTTGTATCAATATTTATAAAGTGGTAGTTATAAGTAACTTTAAAAGGAAACATGCTTTTACTATTCAGTTTTCTTATTTACTCTATCAAGTTTTCTCTTCAATGATTTGAATGATTAAATTATTATTCATTTTTATGTTTGATGTGTCTGAATAGTGATTTATGTTCAATGGTTGTTTACATAATACATAAGGAGTGATTTTTTATCCAATTCACAAAGAATAAGTTAATATATGAAGTGGATATGATTTTATTATTAGATTGTTTTATGATTCCATAAATCATATTCAAACTCAAATAAAATAAATATTATTTTCAAACGTAAATAATGTTAGGATAGTTTGAAGTGTTTTAATTGATTTTAAATTTTATGAGAGAAATTTTAGATGTTTTTGGAGATTAATATATTTAGATATGAATTTTTAAAATTTATTAATGTTTAGATAATTTTAAATTAGATAGGTATGGATTTGTGAAATTACCAAAGGAAGGATCCCTATTGGGATATATATGGTTTATATTAATAAGATGATAAAAATCGATATAGTATAAAATATTGCTCTGATGCATAATATTTTATATTTTGTATGAAAGATCATTATCAATGGATATAAAAATGGAAAATTCCTCATTATAAGTGTTGATACATGATATTCTTACAATGAGTTAGAAAATATAGTGAAATCCCTATTAAAATTAAATTAAATAATATTTTTGAGATTTTTTATGATTTTTATTTGATATGTATGATTTTATATATGATATGTAACAAATTTTTATACTAAAAAATTTATTTTTTCATTTAAAAAATATAATACTTATGGATTTTAATAAGTATATTTTGAATAATGATTTCAAGAATATAAAAAACATATAAGGTATAATTTACATACATTATACTGAATAATATTCCAATATCACTTTTTGAATATTTATAGTGATTTAAATATTAGGATATTAAAACTAATCATTGATAGATTAAATATGTGACAGTGAAATTATGATTCATGTTGTTGGAGAATAATTTTCACACTAAGAAGATGTTTTTAACCCTACAATGCAGGACAGGGATGAAGAGAGTCATTCATATGAATATGTTATTGGATATATAGTCACACCATGTTTTGAACAAAATGACATGATATGAAATTATTTTTTGATTATATAATGGTGTCACAAAAAGATACAATGCTGTGGGAATTATGTTCAATGTGGTTTTAAGGTGTAATTATGGTTTACACCATGTTGATATTGTAAAGATTCAATTTAATAAGAATGTTGGGGAAATGTTTTATCATCATCCAACGTGGATTATAATATTGTGATGATCAGGACTGTTTGAAAGAAAAAAAGTATAATTTATGTTTATTAATTATGTAGTTGATAATAGTTGAAGGTAGTTACATGCCATAGATTCAAATTTGTAATTCAAATATGAAGAGGAAAATTTTGTTTCCATTATTCAAGATAAAAACTTAAATAGATATTTTTTATGAATTCTCTATCATAATCGTGAATATTGAGTAAGAGATGCATGTAGGGAAAAAATAGCAATGTACTTAATCTTATTGGGGAAAATGAAATAGATAATGTTTAATATGATATTGGAGAAGAAAAACCTATATAAATAGAACTATATTTAATTCCAATCTAAATGAAAACTCTATTATTGTTAATGATGATTATATTTGATTTTTTATGGATCACTTTTAATATGTTTTTGAGATATTTTGTGTATCACAAGTTAAAAGAAATTTCTTTTTTACAACAATAAAAAATTATTATCCTAGTGTATTTTATAGTATGTGTTGAATTAAGATCATTCCAAAGATTATATACTCATTTTGAGTTGTGAACCATGAAAAAAATTGAAACTTATATGTGTTTCAATTAGTGTGTGTGAATGAAATCAATTCATTCACATTAACAAAGGATCAAATTTGTATTAAAATTAAACACGAAAAGGAATATAATTCATTTGAATTCCCCACTCATAGTTATTTATAATTGATCTCATACATCATTTTAACTTGTCATGGTAATCGTGTGAGTTACATCTAATACATATAATTTTATCATTTAAAAGGGAGCAAATGGAACCACCTTGAGACTTTCCAAATTTTGGATGAATATGAAATCTCAAATGTTTATATACCTAGAATTAGATGTCAAAAAATGATGATGGTTGCAATCATACATAGGAATCTAATGATCTACTAGTAAAATCATATCAGTGATGTTCCATTCACAGAACTAATTTATTTAGGTTTATTCAATGAACAACCCGACAACCCAAATGGCACTATATCATCATGGGGAAATTAATCATCTAGTTTGGGCATACTTATATTTTTTTATTGTCAATAATAATATAAAAAGTTAATATCCATGTCCATAAACATTGAGAAGTATAATTATTCTTGATATAGGAAAAATTCATGAATTTTTTTGTTTGGTGTTTCTACTCTTTTATTCATTAACTTGTGGAATAAAAATGGAATTATAGGTAGAAATGATATCCCTTTTCAAAATCATCAAGACGCATATCCAGATTTAATAGTGGATAGGATTCATGTTTTAATAATACTAAATTACCATTTACATTGAAATTTTTTTATGGGACTTCACTATCTCAGATATTGAAAAAAATTATTTGATTTTGAGCATAAACTGGTTACTTGAATGATTATATCATATTGACTGATATTCTTGTCTTGTTACATTCACATCTATAAAATGATTTTTTCATCATTCCACTGTGAAATGGGAAAGGAATGTGAAAAGGGTAGGTCCTCATGTAAAAATGGATGGAATAACATCTTAATAGTTAAAAATTGTAATATTTTGGGATATTTTTTTAATCATTTCAAAAGAAATTTATAACATAGTATTTTGGTTCCTTGATCTCCTTTGAGAAAAAATATCTAGACTATCACTAGAAACTCAAATTGATGTTCTATCTGTATACTACTTATAATGAGACCTATTACTCTTCCATAATAGATAACGGTGCCTAGATAATTATATTATTTTAATGTCATGTTATATTTTTTGTAAATAAGAGGAAATACTATACCAAGGATGTTTCCTTAGTCTAATACGATTTTATTTGTAATGATGGTTGATTGAACTCTTTGGATTTTATATTTTATATGTTAAACATAATCAATTAATATTATAATATAACTACACTCTTCCTAAAATTGATCATTTTTTTCAGAAGTTAAAGGGTTACATATGGTCTACTAAAATTAATATTTGATCTAGATACCACCAACTCTTGTTCAAGAAGGAGGATATTTCAAAAATGGAAATGAAAACATAGAAAAACCAATATGAGTACATATTTATTCAATTAAACATTATAGGTTAACCATTAGTATTCATGTAATTGATGAGCCATGAATTTATAGGGTAACATGTTTATTTTTCTATTATATATGTTCATAATATCATAGTGTAATTATAAGGACCCAACCTTATAACGTTACTTAATATTTAATTTTACACAAGACCATACATTATTATGCATTGAGGATCTTTTAGTATTTAGAGTGTTAAAGAAAATGAATATTATACATACATGACATACCACATTCATACAAGAAGATACTACTAAAACAATATCCATGTTTTCCAAAATATAAAACATTAAAACTTAAGACATGATTTCTTTAACAACACCCAATATCAAACATCACAAATCCCATATTTCTATTACCCATCCTTATATCATGTGAAAAACATTTGAAAAACATGAGATGAGTATAAGACTCAGTAAGGTATATAAGAAAGAAAGTGTTAGTCAAGTGATAACATAAAAACCAATAAAACCCATAATCCTAAAAACTCATATGCATAGAAAAATCATGTAGTTGCCTTGGAAAATATTTACCGTATCACTCTTACATTCACCCTTACACATGGAACAACCTTTTGGTTAACTTCTATCTCTGGAGTACCCAATGCATTGGAGAGCTATAATGTGGATCAACCGTCACATCTTGAGCTATAATGGGCTCAACCTAACATATCTTGAGCTATAATGGGCTCAAAACAACATAAATAATGTATAAGGAACACATCTTGGTAATAAATTATCTTGAAATCAGGAGAAACCACTCATGAAATATATATATAAAAACAATCCTTTTGAAATTTATTAAGTATAATTTTAAAAGGATTTTAAAAAGAATGTCCGTTAAAATATAATTGGAGTGAGAATTAAAAGAATGGAATGGATATGTGTATACGATGTAAATACACATAGTTCAACATAATATAAACAAAAATTAATCACACCAATAATCATAATACCACATAATGAATAAAAAAGAAGGTTAACCCAAAGAATAGAAATTGGGTTAAAAATTCCCTTACCTCGGGTTTTTTCTTACATAAAAAGTGTTTAAAACTCATGTATAATGGTTAAAAGAGTGTTATCAACATCTTAATGAAAATAATTAATGTTTATAACACCCTATATGATCATTTTACAACATTATTCGACACATTTATTAGTAATATTTTGTTATTTACATCGCTTTGGGTGTGTTCTTTACATGGTTTCCATGATTGGTTCATATGGGATATTCTTTTCGATTGGAAGTGAAACTCCAGAATTGGAATGGAGTGGTATTTACATATTTCCAGAACCATAAATCATACTGTTTATCATTTTTAATTCTTACATGAGGATGATTCTTAAGTCAAAACATTGTTGCTATTTGTTTAAGTCATTTTAGTGGTTCTTTGATAATGACGACTTCATTTTGTTTTATAAATTAAAAAAATGGGTAAAAAAGAATTCCAAAACCATGGATTAAACATAATAAATATATTATAACCTGGTTCAACCATAAAAATGGTTTCATGACTATAATTTTAAGAATTAAATCAAATTGAAATTACATCATCCACGATTTCAGTAATTCAACACATCACAGACAATGTTTTTATTCCTTAAATAAGTGGGAGAGGAGGAGAATAATGATGATGAATTTTCTATGAACATGAGAACATACATAATATACAAGATTATGGAGATTTCATGCTTCTTGTATAAGAGGATATGATAAAAGAGTAAGAAAATAAAGGAACTCAAAATAAAAGAATTGTTAAGAAATCCCTTACGAAAATTCGACAGCCTAATGACTATGCAAGTTGATATAAAAAACATTATAAAGAGAGGGAAAAGGGGTAAACCATACAAAAAATAATCATAATAGAGTATAGAGACAGAATAGAATGGAAATAATAACATGGTATGGAAACTTGAAGGTTATACCACAAACAAGAGAACTTGAATGGAAAAAAGAAAGAAAGAGTTGAGAATTCTCTTACCTTGTAGAGTAACTCCTAAGACTTGAAGGTTGGGACCTTGGTGGCTTGAAGAAACCTTAGGAGGATTTATATGGAGGTAAGAAGGCCAAAGAATCGTTGAAGAGGAATTTGGAATGAATGTAATGAAGGAATGGGTTGGTATTTATAGAAAAAGTGAGGGAATATTTTATTAATTTCCAAGGGACACCTCATTAGTGGTATTTGCAAAACCATGGGATTTCCCATTGTATTTTCAAATGGTATTATCCACTTGGGACACATCATATATTATTTTACTATACACAATTCAACCATAATTATTACATCATTATCACATCATTAATGATGTCATTAAACACACCGAAACTCAAAATTGTATTTTTACTATTCACCAAAAAATCATCTGTTTCAAAAAAATACCAAAGATTTACCCTTACCATTTTTCAACGTGTAGAATGAAAAACTGACCTCCATTTTTTAAAAATAATTTTCTAATTATTATTAATTTAATTTTTAAATAAAATCATAATTAATTAAAAAATAACAGTTCTAAGTATATAACTCTTTTTTAACACCTTGAAAAATTAATCGACATCTCATTATCTTATAACCTTAATAAAATAAAATAATAATAAAATTTACTATTCATTAGGGTCATATTACTATTCATATTACTATTCATAAGAGTAGGTTACTATTCACCAAAAATCAAGTTGGTTCTATTAGACACCAAATAACATACCGATCACAATTGTAGATGACTGTTTTTTGAAATTCAAAACATAAAAGAAGAAAAATTAAGTTTAAAGGGTAGTTATAAATATCTACTTAAAACAAAGTTTCATGCATTTCATTTATTTTTTTAAAAACTTGGGGTGTTACAATAATATTTTATAAGGGTTTATCATCAAAATAACATTTAAATCATGATAAGAATTACATGAGATGACTAACCCAATGTAAAATAATAAAATTGTAACTTATAGAGAATGATATTCAGATACATGGGACATTCATTTATAAAAATGGTTATCATTTAGCCCTAAAATTATTCAGGACAACATTTCATTTAATCCACTTAATAATATCTTGAATGTTTGATGTTTTCTAGCATGGATATGTTGTTATAATCGATTCATCTATGATTTATCAAGAATATCATAACCGAAAAATTAATTAACAAATACTTGTATTCCATTCCTTATAGAAATGGGTTTCAAGAATAATTCATGAAGATTAAGGCTTGAATTACTTCATAAACTCTTCTTATATTTCCAATGCTGTGTTATGGCTATATATTTCACTATGATGCATATGGATCTAGATTAGGAGGTTTTTTCATGTTGGGAGACCATATTATAGCTTAAGAATGAAGATAATTTTAAGTTCATCGAATGAAATATCTAAATCAAGATCCTGAATTATGTATGATTTTTTGTGTATTAAAACTAATTTTACAATATAGATTTATTAGAAAAATAAAAATGATCACTAAAAATAAAGTTTTTTGGACACTTTTCTCACAAAGTTACACGAATCATAGGTATTGAAATTGGATAGAGAACATTAGAACATTCAATTTTGATATTGTTTACAATAAATAGAAAAATAATTCAATGAATGATTTTGTATATTTTATGTATTATAAAAAAGTATTATATGAATCCTAGAAAAAAATGGGAAACGTTAGTGTAATCATTACCTTTATTTTTTATTTTACATAATATACTGACATCATGATTTTCATTCTATACACTATTATTCCTAACTTGTTTAAATAGGTCATGAGGGACTAATTGATGAACTAAAATTTCTTTACCATTAGGGAAAAATTCTATAGTGGTAGAAAATTATGAATGGACATTGGATAATAATCATACATTATGGTTTTAAGAAAATATTGTATATCATTCTTCATTTTAGAATCATATCCATTGTGATTATCATCAGCTAATTTTGTATATCCATATTGTTATTTAGAAAGTTACATTGAAATAATTAATTTATATAGTGGTTGGATATGTTTCAAATGGAGGGGAAATATTTCATCCAATTTCTCATGTATAGATAGATGAAAATAGAACACCAATTAATAGTTTGAATTTTATAATCACAACCAAAACATTATTGAAATTGGATAAAATTTTCATGGATTTTTTCATTGGTATTCTTAAGATGAATCAAAATCTTGAAACCATTTGTTTGATTTGTTGACCATCTCACCAAGTTAACAAAAATTATCCTACTATGGGGGACTTATTCATCAGAATATATGTAGGATTTATATATTAGAGAAATGAGGATTTTCAATGGGGTAGAAGTTGATTTTTACTCTGACTGAGACCCTAAATTTACCTCATGGTTCTTACAGACCATCAAAAAAGATTTTGAAACCTATTGAACCATGAATTGGTATACGGTAAAAAAATGGATAATAGTTAGAAAATATAATATAGTATGTGTAATGCATACTGAAATCCTATGTGATGGATGTTAGCAATTCATTGGAAGGATATATTTTTTTAGAGAAGTTTTATTATTGAAATATTTATCTATACTTGATATAAATATCTCAATTTTAATCATTGTATATGTATCCATGTTTCTATCAACATTGATCGGTAGTGTTATGGGAAACATAACATAGTAGACTAAGACCTATTCATGAGACTACTAAGAAAATCTAATTATATTATAAATTTCGAAGAGCCAACAATAATATAATATTTCCCATTACCATTAGCCTCAATATTTTGAAGCGGGAGATTATGAATTCTTATGAGTATCTCTAAGTATGTGATAATTTCATCAAGATATAAAGTGGACACAAACTCCCTAATATGTCACAACATTTTAAATTCTTGATCGTATTGAAAAAGTTTTTTTATAAAACTTATCAACTACATGATTGATATTAATTCATGATGTTTGTAAGAACCCGTATCTTCGTTTCAGGTATGTTTTTCCTTTTCTGGTTGTTTTTGAGAAAAAGAGGAAAATCTGGAAATTTTCAATATACATGCCGTGTACTTTATAAGTACATTCCGTGTACTTTGATGCAGCGCAAGGCCATGTGCTGGCCGTGTTCGGGCCACACACACGATGTGTAGGGACAATGTGGAGTCCGCTTAAAGTAGAGTACGGAAAGGCCAAGTACACGCCGTTTAGTTTCTTCTTTTTGATTAATCAGACCGGGGTCGCACCTCATTAATAAAAACACCTTCTTCTCTAGGTTCTTAGACTGGGAGCGTCCGTACAGCTGTGAACATCCCCTGATCCCCCGAGCCTCCATCTGTTTGCCAAATCGACCACCGTCGATTGCATTGGAATTGCAGCAGTGAGCTCTTCCTTCTTCTTGAGTTTCATTCCATGATTTTTACCTCTTTCTCAAGATATCGTGAGATAAACATTTTGTGCATTTTTGTAGATCTATGATGTTCTAAGAAGAATCAAGCCTCGTGGTTCAAGTATATTGATATCCTAGGATCAAGGTAGGTGGTTTGTGCCTTACCGTTCGAAATCTTTGAGTTTTATGTGCAAATTCCACCAATACCTGTGAATGAGGTATTACGTGTTTACCGTTTTACCCCTATTGTTTTTCTTCCATGATTGTATGATTGTGTAGAGGTAATTTGATCATGTATGAGGACAATTGCTGTACTTGGATGTTTTTCCCATGCCTTGTTCTGTTTATGACCTTTGGGTCATGTTTATCCTTTGGCCGTTACACCTTCTTTCCATGCCTTGTGACTGTAGGATGGATTGATATTCTTGACCTGCTGGTTTTATTGTAGATTGGTTAGCAAAGTAGCTTTGTAGGTGTACTTTTTCTTTATAGCATTATTATGCACTGACTGGCACGGGACCGTGAGAACCTGGTGCTATAGACTACAGGGGATAGACTGAGTGAGCTTCTTAGAGAGTCTTGGATATTATAGACTACAGGAGGGTAGACCGAGTGAGCTTCCTCAGAGAGTCTTGGACATTATAGAATACATGGGATAGACTGAGTGAGCTTCCCAGAGAGTCTTGGATATTATAGACTATAGGAGGGTAGACCGAGTGAGCTTCCTGAGAGAGTCTTTAATTTGTTTTAATTTCTTTAAAACCATTCCATTCTAGAGAAGGAATTGACTAAGTGAGCTTCATTAGAGAGTCTGTGATAGACCTAAGACTATAGGAGGATTGACTGAGTGAGCTCATCAGAGAGTTTCTAGAACTTGGGGCTATAAGAGGGTTAGACAGTGTGATCTTCCTCAGAGAGTCCCTGACTACCCTAGACTATAAGTGGAATTGACCGAGCGAGGTTCCCCATAGAGTCTTATATCTTCATATGACCAAACCAGAGGGGTTAGGCTGAGTGAACTGCCCAGAGGGTTGTTGGTACTTCTTGGATAGGTCCAGAGGGGTTGGTTGTGAGTACTTCCCAGAGGGGTTCCTGTTGTGGTTAGCTGTTTTCTTCACTGCTACTTGTTGTTCTGTGGATTGATTACCACTGTATATCATCCTGTTACTGTTTACTGTTTATTTCCTTCTGTTTACTGTTATTGTTTATTGCTTACTATACTATTACCTTCCATATACTCACTGACTGTTAGGCACAGATCTTCGGGTGGTTGCCTACTGGGATTTAGTCTCACACCCTGTTTGGGCCATGCTTTTGGGCCCAAACAGACTATGTTGTTGCAGGTATAGACAAGGGAAAGTGCCCTTGGACTTCTGGTACTTGATTGATTGAGAGAAAGAGAGCATGAGACCAAGATGAGGCTTGCGATGTTAATGATTTTCTTATCTATTTACTTTTCTTTGTACTTTGGTTTAGTATTGTATTCAACATTGTGACTTGTTTGGCCGATTTCCTAGACATATGTATCGTGCATTATTTCATATATACATGTGTGCTCCAGCTGTTTATTATTTTACTCTTCTGTTGTTTATTGTTGTTGGATATTTATTACTTCCGCTGTGTACTCTGCCAATGAGGGCATAGTTTCCCCACTAACACACCCAAGACCCTCGCTGCTAGTCAGCAACCTCAGGCATTTAGGGAAATGCGCTTGAGGCCATGTGACCAACTGGGTACGGGGCGCCTCTGGGTGGCTTCCGGAACCGGGACGTTACAAAGTGGTATCATAAGAATTATTTTCTCTTGATTTACTGTTTGGAGCCTTTATCCAGGGATAGGACGGATTCAGTACTTGGTAATAAGTTGTGCTCGAGATTAGCTAACCCGTGTATAGGGAAAATCTAATCTACCTTATTTATTGGACTTTTCTAGTTTTGTGATTTTACGGTTGATATGATTTCACCTAGAGTGATTCACATGACTTGTGTTGTTATTGTTGTGCTATTGCGGTTCTATTTCTGTCCCAACCCGATGAGATGAGGGTATGCAATATCATGCATCATATAGGCACTTGTTAGAAATCACATGCCATGCATTCTTTCCATTCCATCTAGGATGCATTAGTGATTGCATGTTATTGTGATAGACGTTGTGTAAATTATGCATGCTGTTGTGATAGGTAATTTGATAGAATCCCTGAAGCTTGATAGAGAAATTGCTTGTATTGCACCTTGCTTAAATAAATGCCAAATTTTGGTTCTTGAGGTGTTATGGGCCCTCATGAATCAGAACTTGGTGGATCATTGACTTGTTCTTATGAATATGACTTGTATAAGATGACAAGATTTGATTCACGGGGAGTATGGGACCTCACAGATCTGAATTTGGCACCTCCATGCTAGTTTTTCAGTGTTTTCTGGGCTTTAGTGTAGTTTCTAAGCTACTGCCTGGAAAAACCTAGAATACACGGCGTGTACTTGACTACATGTCGTGTAGTTTTAAACCGTGTCACTGACTGTGTGAGCAGAAACACGGGGTGGTGAAAAAGTTTTCATAAACACGCCGTGTACGGTCGTTACACGCCGTGTAGTAGTGAGCCGTGTACCCGGCCATGTCACTAACAACACAGGTTGGGGAAGCTCATTTAGTACACGCCATGTTTTGTATGAACACGCTGTGTAACCTTGTTCTCGGTACCCAGATGTGTCATGAACAACACAAGACTGTGTTATCTCTCCTATACACACCATGTTTGTTCGGAACATGCCGTGTAAGGGTCAGCCATGTAGCCGACCGTGTAACTAACAACATGGGCCGCTGAACCCTTGTCTATTACACACCGTGTTCTTAGTGAAAATTCCATGTAGTGTAGGGTTAAGAGGACCATGTGGGCTAGCCGTGTAAGGAGACTAGGGCAGGGTAATGGAGATCAAGTACACTCCGTGTGTGGGGACAACACGCCGTGTAGTCTGGGGTGTTACACGACCAGCTGTGGCCGAAGTACACGCCCATGTGTCTGGCTTAAGAGGACATGCCATGTAGTTTTATACACGCCGTGTAGTTGTGTTTTGTAGAACTTTTTTGTTATTTTCCCCTGTTCCCGTTTTTTGATCTTGTGTTCTCTGTCCTTGATAATCCTGATCTAAGGTGTGCTTTTGATCTTTCAGAGCTATGCCTCTGAGATGTCCTCCGGTTGTACGTCAGCTGCCAGATGGTGATCAGACACCGGATATGGCCGATCAAGGACCTCCTACAGATCCTCTTACTATGCCAGCCTTGGCACCATCAGTTATACCCATTGCAGGCACCGATGCGTAGTTCATGGAGGAATTTCTAAGGATGATGCAGACCTTTCAGGGAGCGCCGCCTCATGCCCCGTCGATGGCTGAGTTGACGCGAGTTTTCTAGTAGCAACATCCTCCTAATTTCTCAGGGGATGGGGGACCTTGGGTTGTAGAGTCATGGTTAGAGGACACACTGATGATCTTCGAGCATCTGGAGATACCTCTAGAGAAAAGGGTAAATCTGGCTACTTATATGCTCTGAGACACCACCAAGAGGTGGTGGGAGGTGATCTCGCAGTCAGGGCGCCAGTAGAGTATGACTTGGGATGAGTTTCGACGCATCTTATATGATTAATCTTATCCGGAAACCTTGAGGGACGACTGAGCCTGGGAGTTTATGAGTCTCGAGTAGGGTACTCTTTCTGTTATGGAGTACTCATCTCGTTTTATCGAGCTGCAGCACTTCACGCCGATTCTAGAAGGTGATGAGTTGTTCCTTGCTAGAAATTTTGAGTATGGTCTCAGGAAGGAGATCCATTACTAGGTGAATATCTTAAGGTTTACTTTTATATCCTCTATTGTCAACCAGGTGCTGATCACTGAGCGCAATATGAGAGATTATGGAGCAGTGATCCAGGGCAGTTCGACATCCAGAGTCAGTGTTCCTCCTACTGATAGCAGGAAGTGCCGTAGGGAGTCTACTCGAGGAGATTTGAGTAGGCGGAATGTATCTTCGGGCAGCCAGGTAGTATGCTACCAGTGTGGTAGGAGTGGGAATTCTAGGCCTTAGTGTCAGAGAGATCCGATGGAATGCTGATCTTGCGGCAAGATGGGCCATCTTCAGCGTTTTTGTTAGATCTTCTCGCCTACAGCTGGTGGCAGGGGTTCTTCTATGACCCCGCGTACAGGAGATATATCACCAGTTTCTCGCCAGTATGGGAACTGGAGTTCTTCTGGCCATTCGGGCTGAGGTGGATGTCGCAGACGTGGTGGTCAGTCACCAGGTTACCAGCGACAGCAGAGTGGATCAGCTCAGAGTGGTCAGCCAGGGGCGCAGGGCCGCAGTACAGGCTAGAATTTCGCTATAGAGCAGACCCATGAGGAGCAGGATCCCAACCCTTCTACAGTTAGAGGTACGATCTTAGTAGCCTCAGTTTTATCTTCAGTTTTTTTCGATACTAGTGCTTCACATAGCTCTATCTCTGTTGCTGTTGTGGAGAGCCTTGGGCTCTATATCTTTTCGTCTGCCGTTATGTTGACTCTTGATACACCGTTGGGAATGAGGAAATCTAGCGTATGTCAGTGCAAAGAGTGATCTCTTGAGGTTGCAGGGTGTCACTTCTTATGGGACCTCTATTTCCTAGAGATGACAGGCTACGATTTCATTCTTGGTATGGACTGGTTAGTTCCCTTCCAGGTAGTCATATATTTCTATCGCCACAGGGTGAGTTTCGTATCACCAGAGGGTGGATCGTTTCTTCATTGAGGCGAGTGGGATGTCGAGGCAGGTAGAGCTGGACCAGAGCATCATGAGCTAAGAGGATTTACAACCCATATTTCAAGTCTTTATCTAGATGACCAGGGGACTTTGCAGTTAGACTTTCCTCTAGTGGTGGATCATTTTTGGGATGTCTTTCCAGAGGACTTTTCAGGTTTGCCTCTGGAGCGTGAGGTAGACTTTTCTATTGAGCTCGTGCCAGGAGCGGCACCGGTGTCCATTCCTCCTTATAGAATGGCTACACCTGAGTTGCAGGAGCTCAAGAAGTAGTTGGAGGAGTTGCAGGAAAAGGGTTTCATCCGATCCAGTACTTCTCCTTGGGGTTCTCCTGTCCTGTTTGCAAAGAAGCCAGATGACACCCTTAGGATTTGCGTGGATTATCGGAAGCTGAACCAGTTGACGGTCAAGAACCAATATCCCTTGACAAGGATCGATGACCTCTTTGATCATCTTCAAGGAGCTTGAGTGTTCTTGAAGATCGATTTGAGGTCCGGATATCATCAGTTGCGCATTAGAACATCATATATATTTCTTACAGCCTTCAGGAGCAGGAATGGTCTATATGAGTATATGGTCATGCCATTCGGTCTCATGAATGTGCTAGCAGTTTTTATGGCACTAATGAACCGAGTGTTCCATCCATACTTGGATTCCTTCATGATGGTTTTTGTGGACGACATCTTGGTGTACTCTCACACTCAACATGACCATGCTACCCATCTTGAGATCGTTTAGATTACACTGAGAGAGAATCAGTTATATTTTAAGCTATCGAAATGCCACTTTTGGATAGATCAGATTCACTTCTTGGGTCAGGTTATCTCAGAGATAGGAGTATCAGTAGACCCAGAGAAAGTGAGAGCTGTAGTTTCCTGGGAGCAGCTGAATAATGTCTTTGAGGTGCGGAGTTTTCTAGGGATGGTTGGATACTACATGCATTTTATATATGAATTTTCATGCCTAGCAGCACCGCTGACAAGTCTGACCAAGAAAGGGGTGATGTTCTTATGGACAGATTCTTGTGAGACATCCTTTCAGGAGCTGAAAGGGAGGTTGACGTCAGCACCGATACTAGTCTTGCCAGAGCCGGGAAAGAGCTATACAGTCTACTGTGATGCTTCAGGTGTCAGTTTGGGAGCTGTGCTTATGTAGGGAGATGGAGTCATTGATTACGGGTCTCGGCAATTGAGCCCACATGAGAGGAGCTACCCGACTCACGATTTGCAGTTGGCAACTGTTGTTCATGCCTTACATTGTTGGAGACATTACCTTCTGGGAGGGCACATTGTGGTTTTCATCGACCACAAAAGTCTCAAGTATATATTCAATCAGCGTGATATAAATATGAGATAGTGTAGGTGGGTCGAGTATCTTCAGTCCTTCGACTTTGAGCTTGCCTATACACCAGGAAAGGGCAACGCAGTGGCAGATGCGTTGAGAAGGAGAACTCAGATTCAGGCAGTTTGGGAGGCTAGTAATGAGTGGCAACTTATGGCTCTATTCTCTGAGATACACTTGGAGGTGCACGACAGACAAGGACATACTTTTCTTTCTTTTGTAGCTATTACCTCTACCCTTCTTGATCGGGTACGGATTAGGCAGCTATTAGACTCAGAAGGCTTAGTCCTGCGGGAGAGTGTGTCAGGAGAGGACCCTCTTCCTGGATGGACAGTGGGCGAGGATGAGATCTAGCATTTCCAAGGATGCGTATAGGTGCTAGTAGACATACGTGAGGAACTGATGCAGGATTTTCATTCTTCAGTTTGGGCAGTTCATCCTGGCACCACCAAGATGTATCGTGATCTACACCGCCAGTACTGGTGGCCAGGTATGAAGAGAGATGTTGCTGGGTTTGTCTTGAGATGTTCCACTTGTCAGCAGGTGAAAGCGGAGCATCAACAACCAACAGGGCTTTTATAACAGTTACCCATTCCCGAGTGGAAGTGGAACGATGTCGCAATGGCCTTTGTGACCGGGTTACCGAGGTCACCTCGAGGGGGTGATGCTGTTTGGGTTGTCGTCGACAGGCTTACGAAGGTTTCTCACTTCTTGCCGATCAAGGAGACCTTCAACGTTGATGATCTGGGATGGTTGTACATCCAGGAGATTGTATGTCTGCATGGAGTTCCACACTCCATTATTTCAGACAGGGATGCGTTCTTTACTTCTCGATTCTGGTAGGGGCTTCAAAAGGCTTTGGGTACA
The DNA here is from genome assembly GCA_963277665.1 of Viscum album. NCBI lineage: Eukaryota > Viridiplantae > Streptophyta > Magnoliopsida > Santalales > Viscaceae > Viscum > Viscum album. The sequence goes on from OY728122.1 coordinate 2,046,413,433, forward strand.
CAGGTACTTTTGAGTACAACATATCATCCCTAGACTGATGGCCAATCCGAGCATACGATCTAGGTGCTTGAGGATATGCTCCGAGCTTGCATTCTAGACTTTGGTGGTTCTTGGGAGAATCATATTCCTCTTGTGGAGTTTGCCTATAACAACAGTTTTTAGGCGACTATTCAGATGGAACCTTACGAGGATTTTTATGGTAGGCCATGCCGATCAACTTTGTGCTGGATGGAGGCAGGAGAGGGAGATTTGCTGGGACCTCGTCTTTTTCAGGAGACCTCAAAGCAGATAGAGTTGTTTCGGAAGAGGATGGCTATAGTACAGTCTCGACATAAGTCTTATGATGATCAGCAGAGACGACCTCTGGAGTTCGAGGTCGGGGATCAGGTTTTCCTGCGTGTCACACCGAGGTTGGGACACAAGAGTATTTGGAGATAGAGTAATATTTCACCATGGTACGTCGGGCCGTTTTAGGTGTTGGAGAGAGTTGGTCCGGTTGCCTATCGGTTGCAGTTACCTCAGAGGTACCAGGCTATGCACGATGTCTTCCACGTCTTTTAGCTCTGACAACACTTTTCAGACCCGTCACATGTCTTTAAACCCAAGGAGGTTGAGCTCGAAGCCTATGCGTCGTTTGAGGAGCATCCTATCCGGATTGTTGATCACATTATGAAGGTTCTCTATGGCCAGTCTGTTCCTCTGGTATGGGTGCTATGGCAGCACGGGCGAGTACAAGACGAGACCTGGGAGAGGGAGACTGATGTACGATCGTAGTGGCCGAAGCTGTTCGGGGTTTCTTCTTCTACGCATTGCTAGGGAAATTAGGGGATGAATTTTTTAAGGGCGGAAATTTGTAAGAACCCGAATCTTCATTTCACGTATGTTTTTCCTTTCCTGGTTTTTTTTGAGAAAAATAGGAAAATCTGGAAATTTTCAAAATACACGCCATGTACTTTGATGTAGTACTAGGCCGTGTGCTCGCCGTGTCCGGGCCACACACACGGTGTGTAGGGGAAATGTGGAGGCCACTTAAAGTGGAGTACATAAAGTCTATGTACACACCATGTACCCCAGAAGTACACACCGTGTAGTTTCTTTTTTTTCATTAATCGGACCAGGGTCGCACCTCATCGACAGAAACACCTTCTTCTCTAGGTTCTTCGACTGGGAGCATCCATATAGCCGCGAACATCCCCCGAGCCCCCAAGCCTCCATCTGTTTGCCGAATCAACCGCCGTCGATTGCGTTGGAACCACAGTGGTGAGCTCTTCCATCTTCTTGAGTTTCATTCCATGATTTTCCCCTCTATCTCAAGATATCGTGAGATGAACATTTTCTACATTTTCGTAGATCTACGACGTTATATGGAGAATAATGCCTCGTGGTTCAAGTATATTGATCTACTAGGATAAAGGTAGGTGGTTTTTGGCTTACCGTTTGAAGTCTTTGAGTTTTATGCGCAAATTCCACCAATACCTGTGAACGAGGTATTGCGTGTTTACTGTTTTCCCCCTGTTGTTTTCCTGCCATGCTTGTATGCTTGTGTAGAGGTAATTTGATCATGTATGAGGATAATTGATGTGCTTGGATGTTTTTCCCATGCCTTGTTCTGTTTATGACCTTTGGGTCATGTTTAGCCTTTAGCGGTTACACCTACTTTCCATGCCTTGTGACTGTAAGATGGAATGATATTCTTGACATGCTTGTTTTGTTGTAGACTGGTTATCCAAGTAGCTCTGTAGGTGTACTTTGGCCTTATAGAATTATTATGCACTGACTGGAATAGGACCGTGAGACCCTAGGGCTATAGACTACAGGGGATAGACCGAGTGAGCTTCCCAGAGAGTCTTGGATATTATAGACTACAAGAGGGTAGACCGAGTGAGCTTCCTCAGAGAGTCTTGGACATTATAGACTACAAGGGATAGACCAAGTGAACTTCCCAGAGAGTCTTGGATATTATAGAATACAGGAGGGTAGACCAAGTGAACTTCCTCAGAGAGTCTTTACTTTGTTTTAATTTCTTTAAAACCTTTCCAGGATAGAGAAGGAATTGACTGAGTGAGCTTCCTTAGAGAGTCTATGATAGACCAGAGACTATAGGAGGATTGACCGAGTGAGCTCCTCAGAGAGTTTCTAGACCTTGGGGCTATAAGAGGGTTAGAACGCGTGATCTTCCTCAGAGAGTCCCTGACTACCCTAGAATATAAGGGGAATTGACCGAGAGAGCTTCCCCAGAGAGTCTTATATTTTCGTATGACCAAACAAGAGGGGTTAGGCTGAGTGCACTGCCCAGAGGGTTGTTGGTACTTCTTGGATAGGACCAGAGGGGTTGGCTGTGAGTACTTCCAAGAGGGGTTCCTATTGTGGTTAGCTGTTTGCTTCACTGCTGCTTATTGTTCTGTGTATTGATTACCATTGTATATCATCCTATTACTATTTAATGTTTACTACCTGCTGTTTACTGTTACTGTTTACTGCTTACTATACTATTACCTGACATATACTCACTGACTGTTAGGCACAGATCTTCGGGTGGTTGCCTACTGGGATTTAGTCTCACACCCTGTTTGGGCCATGCTTTTGGGCATGAACAGACTATGTTGTTGCAGGTATAGACAAGGGAAAGTGCCCTTCTACTTCTAGTACTTGATTTCTTGGGAGCAAGAGAGAATGAGACCAAGCCGAGGCTTGCGATGCTGATGAGTTGCTTATCTATTTACTTTTCTTTGCACTTTGGTTTAGTATTGTATTCTGCATTGTGACTTGTTTGGCCGCTTTCCTAGACATATGCATCGTGCATCATTTCATATATACATGTGTGCTCCAAATATTTATTATTTTAGTCTTCTACTGTTTATTGTTGTTGGATATTTATTACTTCCGCTGTGTACTCTGCCAATGAGGGCATAGTTTCCCCACTAACACACCCAAGGCCATCGCTGCTAGTTGGTAGCCTCTGGAATTTGGGGAGATTCACTTGAGGCAATGTGACCAACCAGGTACAGGGATCCTTTGGGTGGCTTTCGGAACCAGAACGTTACAATGTTATTGAAATATTTGAACTAAATAAGTTCCATCATGACCCCACTCATGTGATTAGATGTGATGAAGATACTTTTGAGGTGGATATTTCATTATCTACACCTTGATTATATTTCAATCTAGGAAATACAAGATCATGAATGTTTGATGTATCTCATTGGTGTTGATTTTATGGACTTTTGGGTAGGAACATGAGTATGGTTACAAATAAGAGAGGTATTGGTATGACAATTGGTATAATATTTTTCAAAACATAGCCAACCTCTATCTATCTATGGATAGAAAAACTAATGATTGAGAGAAGTTAACACCCACCGAATGAGGTATCTACTTATTTTATTTTTCATATGAAATCTATAAAGTTTTTGGTTCTGGTGTGAGGACATTCTGAAGTGTTCAATTTTTTTTAATGTTTTATTTAAGGAACCTAAATTGTTCTTGGTTAGGAGAAACCATGTAAAATCCCCAATTAATGTTGTATGTATATAAGGGGTAACTATTAATACACATGGATGTTTCATAGCCTAGATAAACATTGTGATTGACATGTATAAAAAGACCCAAACATCTGATATACATTATAATATATGAATATTCATTACAAAACCTAAAAATACATGTAAGAATTATATGGGTATTATTCATTTAGAACCCTGGAAACATAGAATACTAGTTCATAAGTGATATAATCCATCTCTCATTACGTTCTTCATAACTAGATCTCTTATTAGACATATCATAAATAATACGTTTCTTCATAACATGGGGAAAGGAAACATAATAAAGGGTTAGATCAGATTCCCAATAATGGTAAAAAAAAAGAGAGATAATAATATTTACATAATCATAACATGAAAATACATGTATTAAAACATGATAATGAAATTTGAAAACCAATCATGAATATAATAGATCATAAACATTAGTCACGAAATAAATCATCAAAGTTCACAAGATATGAATCATATAGAAATAAAACAACATAATCCATTAGTGTGTACCAATTTTATAAGACATAGATTTGTAACATACACATGAGCATAGAAAATATTATATAAAGGATACAAACCACAACATTATTTTCATGTTAGTCCTAGAAAAACTATGTGGGTGCCTACTTTGGGATCTTGGATCATGTACTCTCTTTTTAGATTGGGATGACCTCCCATATACCCTCTAAATTGGAACATAGGATACCCTCAAATGAAACCTCTTGTTTTCATCTTGCGATAACCTCCTATATAACCATTATTTTTCGGATTGGGATGACTTCTTAAATAACCTTTGTTCTCATTATTTACTAATCATTACCCATTTAATTATATAGAGATAGAAGAATCACTATTCAAATAATACTTACTTTTTTTGTACAAAAAATCATAAAACATTCATCATATCAGAGCCCATTAAAAGAAAGGGGTTTCAAAAAAATTTCATCACATCATGACACATGGAATAGAAAAAGTTTTCATAAAAATTTTATTTATTCGTCATATCTTATATTATGAAAAAAATGGTTTCATAAACATATTTTAATAATAATAATAAACCATCCATATAAATAATAAAGTTTTTACAATTGTATCATATCCCCAGTAAAACATAATCAATACAAAAGGTTTGTGTCATTGATGAATGGAAATTCAATAATGAGACCGCTAAAACATTTTTTAGAAAAATATACTTTCAATTTTTAAATCACTTTAAAAAAAAATAAAAAATCCGTAAATATTCAATAAAATATTTTATTTTAAATTATCCAATTAAAATTTTTAAGGATTATTTAAATCATTGAGTTGTCATGATGGAATAAAATTATGTTCATTCCATGTATGGTAAAATAATTATTCCTCTTGTATTTTTAGTAAAAGTTCTGAATTGTATCATTCGTAAAATGAATAGAATATTCCTTTTAAACAATTTTTAAAAAATTAAAGCATGGTTAAAAATGAATTTATACCACATTTATAGAATATTTTACAATTTCATTAAAACTTAATTAGAATACATGGATGTGGAATAAAAATGAATTTTTACTGAAGAGATAAATAAATTTAATTTATCATAATTTTTTTTGTAACATTATTCCATAATTATTGGAAGATGAAAGGAAAAAATTATACTCCAAAAAAAACTAGAGGTTAATAAAATACATGAGTTTCTTTATTAGTATATTATAATATTTCATCATCAAATACATAATAATAAACAATCCTTATAATCAATGAGACAACAACATAAAACTTTTACAAATGTGGTAAATTTTGAATTGTAAGACCCATGAAAGAATAACATTAAATGAAACAAAAAATATTTTGATAATAAATAAATTATTTATATAACTTTTCATGGTGGATATATATACACCTCATAAAATAAATTGGGTTCATAACATAACATATGTCCCAATGATGAAAATTTGAGACAATAATCCCTTTCATCAAGTATAACATTTCATTATACACATTCAGACCTCAAGTATAATAAAAATAGGTTTTTTAAAAGTATATCCTAAAACTATAATCACATATATAAAACCATATATCTTTTACGTATGAACTTCTATTAACCTTTCATTATCAATTCATGTTAAAATAATTGTTTCAATTAATCACTACTTTGTTTTGTCATATATATTTTGGTTTGGTATATTTTTCCTTTTATGTTGATACTGTTTAAAAAATTTGATTAATTTAATCAATGATATAAATATCATATATCTTCATTACATATTGTTTTTTATCTAGTTACTTTAATGATAGAAAATGAATTACACCAATCCTAGAGATACAAGGTAGTACATAAGCATGAATGTTGTTTCCATTTTCTTGATTGATGGGATAAAAGAAAGTAAAATATTAATTAAAATTTATAGAATAATTATATATCATTAATATAATATATATTAATTAAATATATCTTTATTACCATTCAATTTAAATTAAAATTCAAAATGTGTCAAATCACTTCATGGAGGCGACAATGCACCCATAAACATGAGTGATGATACCATTTTCTAATAGATTCAAATGTTAATATGATATTATAATTTAAGAAGTATAATAAATAAAAAAATATCATATATATACTATAATTCAATAATTATATACACCCATTATAGTAGGTTATGGGAAAAAAATTCCATTGGTTCCCAATATTGTTGCATGTCGTACACATGATCGACGATCTCATTTCCCATTTGATGGATAAAATGATGTATATAAATTATTCCACTAAAATAATAAAATATATATATAAGGAAGATAATAATTTAATTATATAATCATAATTAATTAATTATTGGAGGTGGTGGAAAAAGAATTGAAAAAAAATTTCGATTAAAATGACACCTCTTCTTTAGACAACCACCTTCGGTTTGCACCAAAAGACTTAATTGAATGATTTTGTAATCAAAATAATTCCTCTAGGACATGAGTATGAAATTAATTAATATATTTAGATACTTTCTGGCTTATATAATGGCCTTGGATGTGTGAATAGAAGAGGGGAGGGGTTCCTTTTATAACTGGGGGTCAGGGAACAAATGGAATTTTTGAAAAGACAAAGTTATTCACATGTTTTAATCCTTTAAAAAGGATCCAAAATAGATTGTAAAACAAAAATAGGTGTGATATGGTCTAAATAAACCCATAAAATATTAATTTAATGAGGTATTAGGTTATTTTAACCCTTATCTATGTATTTTTACCCTCAGGTAAATCCTTTTATCATTAATTGAAGTAATAAATTTTCACAGCTTTTAACATTCATTATGATCAAAAACATTATCAAAATTATTGTATAATATTAATTATTATAATTATATATATTAAATATATTTTTTAAAATTAAATTCATTAAATTGTCTGATATTAATTTTAAATTAAACCTATGAACACAATAAAAACCTGGGTTTCACAAGTGACACTTTTCATAAGTGTAAAAGGTTTTAAGATCAAAATTCGGAATTAAATTGATTGTAATGACACTAATTAGATTAAATATATCAAAATTGATTTTTTAATTTTTAAACATTACTAGTAAAATTATAACTTTTTTACATTATTTAAATGAAAAGGTAACTTTTAATAAAAACCATCAATTTTCACTTTTTGTTATAAAATAAGACTCTTTAGAAATATCCCACAAATTCACCCTCTAATAATTTTTACATGATTATTAAAAAATTGTTGTTATTTTTTCAAATGAATTATTCGAAATTAGAAATAATAAATTTTATTATTTGTTCACAAATATAAATAAAAAACCCTCTTTAGAAAAAATGTATTTTTAAAACAAATAATGACTTTTCCAAAAAAGAAAGTACATATTTATAAATATATATTATTTAAATCAAACAATTATACATATTTTTGAAAATTTGGTAATTAATTTCCATACCTCAATGTTTAAAGGCTAGATATGACTATCATTAATAAATAATAATAGTAATTAAATATTTTTGTTTTCTAAAACTCAGTGTTCCATGTATTTGAAAAAAATATATTTCATAAAATCATGGGTTTTTAAATTATACCCTCTTAAAATTAAGTTCTATCACTAAATAAATCCATTCTGATATAAATAATAGGGGAAACTAATGCATCATTATATCCATAGGTTCCCATGATGCTTCATCATGTTGGCGATTTAGCCTAAAAACCTTTACCAAGTATGTAGTCTTGTTACAAAAATCATTATCCCAACTATCCACAATCTATAAATGTTGTTCTTCACAGTAATGAACATTATCTAGAAATATAACTATCTTGTTTCGTAAATGAGAATGATTAGGTTTTTACTTCCTCATGGGAGATACATGGACACATCATGGACTTTATAGAGGATCTAGGGAAGTACAACTGATAATCCACAACCATAACTTGATTCATAATTTAAACAATTAAAATATATCTAGGGACCAAAGTTAACTTCTTCCCGAATCTCATAATGTTATTACATGGATAAATTAATATATAAATTTTATCTCTAACTTCAATCTCAAGATTACATCGATGATTGTTATAATAACATTTTAATCGACTCTGATAAACCTTTTTATGATGTTTAATGCCTCTTTATTTATTTATAATTTCACTAGATACCTTAGGTACCAATGGATTTCTTTATCCAACTTCATCCCAACATGTTGGAGTTATACAATTGTTTCTGTATATTGATTCATAAGGATCCAGTTTAATGCTTGATTGAAATCAATCATTGAATGAAAACTAGACTAGAGGAAGGTGCAGATCAAACCCACTATTCAAATCAATAGAAATAGATTAGAGAATCAAATCTATGATTTTAATTGAAATATTTGATAGACCATCTAGTTTATGATGATAAGATGTGCTAAACTCAACTCTGTATCTAGAGCCTGCTGAATGCTCTAGTAGAACATTAAGGCAATCCTTGGATCCAGATCAAATACAATATAATGTTGTACTCCATAAATCCATTACACTTGATTAATAAATATAAAGAAATTATAATCTGGGGAGATATATTCTCAGATAGTGATGAAGTGTTCCAACTTTGTAAGGTGATCAACTATAACTCATATAGCATTGTTCCCTTTAGATGTTTTGGCGAGTTTTGCAATAAACTCCATGGAAAATTTCCCCACTTAAATTATGGTTATAGATAATAGTGGTAACATACCTTTAGAATTTTGTCTCTTATCCTTAAAAAGCTAAAAAACCAAACCCTGATATACATAATCAGTAATATATCTCTTCATATTATCCCACTACACATACTTCTCCAAATATCTATACTTCTTCGTACTTCTAGGATGAATAATGTATGATGAACGATCAATATTCTATAATAAATCCTTCTTAAAATCTATTATGTATTTTAAATATACATAGTTCTTAAACCATATCATTCGATCATAATCAAGGTCAACCATGGGAATGTTTATAACCTTTTTATATAGCTCTACGACTTCCTTTTGTGCATCCTTAATAATTATTTAGATTTATGGTTGAACACTTATTTAAAAAAGATAATATTTTACCCATTGAATTATGATTTATAGATCCATAATTTGAAAATGAAAATATATTATATATTTTATGATCCATGTCATTGATTATATATCATGGTCCTTTCAAATCAAAGCATTAGCTACCTTGTTTTCTTTCCCAGGGTGGTATTACATTAGGCATGCATAATCTTTAATCAGCTCTAACCATCTTCTCTGACACATGTTAAACTCTTTCTATGTGAATTTATGCATAAAAATAACTATGATCAATATATATAAATCACACCATTCTCATTAACATAGATTCCTCTATATATTTAATGAAAAAATTTATTTAGCTAACCAAAAATCATGAGTTGCGTAATTTTACTCTTGAACAATCAATATTCATGAGGAATATGAAATCCCCAATATCACTTTTAAATCTCACGATTATCTTTATATGTCACATAATTTAAAAATAACAATTTCATACTAACCATAAAATCATATAGGTATGTGGTATGTGTTTAACCCTTATCACCCTTTGACTTTATGTTCAAACATCATGACATTGTTGGATGTGACAGGATGCCATTTTTTTACTAAAAATATATTAATATATTTATTATAATTTCCCTATAATCATGATGAAAGTATTTGGATATAACTTTAATTATTGAAGATCATATAACCCTTTAAGTAAAAAAAATACCCTTACACATATGATAAGATCATTATTCTCAAATAGTACTGAATTTTGGACCTACGAGTTACATATTACATAACTTTATAAAAAATATTCCTAAATTTATTTAATCACATTAAAATCCAATATCAAAAATCCTAAAAATAGGTTTCTAATACCTTGAAATTATTATGAATCTTAAAAATATAAATTCATGATGGTATTTATAATTCTGAATATAATCTAACATGAAGAAATATATACATCCAAAATTAACACACTCCTAAGATGTTTCACCATTCTTGTAACCAAAATATCATATGTAAAAACAATTGAACAATATAGTTGATGTTCCAAATACATACACAAATCAATATAATCACTTCAATAGTTGTAATATCATTGGTCATTTGCTAGTCTATGGGATAATTCTCAGTTTAGGGCCTCGAATAAGAATATTCACAAAAATTTCCATATATAAGATACAAAAATATTTGGAAAATCATTCCATTATGAACCTCAATTCCACATAGAAAACATCTTCCCCACAATTTTATATATACATATTGTTGCCTGTTCCAATCATTTTTACATTTAAGATGTTGAATATGTATTCTTCTATATTCGTTTCAACAAACAAATTCATAAAATTCAATCTACATATTATTTTATGTGTTAGAAATTTAAAATAAGATTACATTTTTAATAATGTATTTCAATCAATGATTAGAAATAATCACAATATTTTTCACTGGAATCGCCATCAAATATGGTTTCTTATAACCACTAAATTATAAATCCCATTCATTGTTATCATGATTCCTCATAGTTCAATCCATTGACTAAAACCATGTAAAATAGTATGAGAAAAAAATTGTACTGACCCTAAACCTAGTATCACAAAGCCGATGCCTTAATTTATTAAATTGGTATAGATACAAGATTCAAATCCGAATGGATGAAATAGTTTCGTAATTTTTTGAAACCAAAGTACATAAATTATACCCATAATAAAATGGGAAAAGAAAATAAATTAGAACAAATATAAAATCTTAGTGTCCTTCAAAATCATTCTAATAATTTATCTTCACATTCTAGGGAAAGGAAACAAAATAATTATGATATAAAATTCCTAGTAAGGGTAAATTATAGTAGAATAAACTATGAATAAATAAGAATAATAATTAAGTAAATATAAATAACTTACCACACATTCAATTAAAATAACTGGATAAGTTATAATCTATTTGGAAAGGTAAATAACTAAAAACCATGTAATTCAATCAATAATATGTGAAAAAAAATAAATACATAGTTTTTTTCATTGTGAAAATATCTTATATAATAAGTAATAAAATTAAGAAAATGAATTATTATAAGACTTCAAATATCAGTCATAAGAAAACCCCAACTATCAAGATCTATCCTCCAGACAGTTTAAAACTACTGGTAGAAACCCATTTAATTTGGCCAAATAATTCATCTCACGAGACTTGATGAATAATTAATGGGATATATAGTTTCTAGAGCCAACCATTAAATTTATTACAATATCGTTCCTCACATATCTAATAATCTATTTAATTAATGAACAATATTCCTTATCAAATATCTGTATTGAGTAAAGGATGCAGATTTTTCATTATTTCCTCAGTTAATAAAATAACATAAAAGTAAACAACATATGTAAAAATGGTATACCATTTAGAAAATAATAGTATAAATTGGACAAAAATGTGTTTATTTAATTGAAATTTAATTTCCAATGAAAAATAATTACAATAATTATATTGTTTTAAGAGAAAGTTAACAGTCAGAAAAGAATGAGATTTCACAATAAATTTTATCACATGGTATTTTTCGAATCAAATAACCTTATCTTAAATAATTAAAATTGAAACATATAATATATTTAAGAATTAATTATTGATTATATTATATGTCAATAGGGAAATATATTCACCACATAAATTTGAAATGTTTTATAAAAACAAATATGTTTGAATGGAATTTAAATTGAGATGATATCCATTACATTATGCTTGATTTTTGTTGAACACAATCTAATGACATGTATAATGGTTTTATGTGTGTTATTAAATTAAAAATAAAACATATTAATATTTATAACATAATATTTTATCCTTTAATAATATCATCTCACCTGTTTTTTAATTATCATTCATTATTTTTATTATATTCGGCGTTAATTGCCTTGATTTTCGAGTATGTTGTGACTTGTTATTTTTTTAAACATATATATATCATGATTTTATATTATCTATAATGTGAAACATGATTTAAATATCATATATATTTATTATATATGTATTCAGAGTAATAAATAAAATTAAGTTATAGGAAATTAAATACATTGTTCATGGAGATGGTAGGTCGTACGCAAACATGAATGTTGTTTCTGTTTTATTGTCATTTTTAAAGAATAAAAATTAAATAATATATGTATATTATTATTCCAATAAAACTTTTATTCAATATATATAAAATATTTTTAATAAACCCATTCTTAATTCATTCCTTATAGAGCTTGAATGAATCACATTTCTTCGTTAGGCGGTAGTCTGTTGTGCACATGAATGACGTTATCGTATTCCCAAAAAATGGAAGGAATGAATATTTGTTTAAAATATAAAATAATAATGAATAATGAAATCATAAATAAAATATATATCATATTTAAACTATAAATCAATAATTATTCCCAACCATTAAATGTGTTAATGGAAAAACGAATGACATCGTTTCATGAGGTAGCAGTCTATTTTACACACTAATAAAGATTTCATATCCCATTTGATGCAATTAGATGTGTTTTTAGGTCATAATATTAACATAAAACAATATGATTATATTTAATATACTTATGTTATTGTATAATATTCATATAATAATAATTTAATGATGTGGAAAATGAAATAAAATAAAAATTCTTTTATAAAAACATTTCCTCTTCTTCGGGTATCTTCCTCAAGTTCTCACTAATGCCATCCTAATTTGAATCTATAAATAATAAAAGGATTCTAGAACTAGGGTAGAAAATTTTGGAAATTAATTGGGTATGTTTTGGATGAACCAAATATATATGTAGTTGTGAATACGTGATTGGAGTGAGTTACCTTTTATAGTGGATAAGGAGTGGTATTCTTGTAAATACGAAAAAGTAAATAATATTAGGAGGTCCTACTTACCATATGTGTAACATCCCAAGGTTTTCTAAAAATAAATTGAAAATGCTTGAAATTTTGTTTAAGGTATATATTTATAAGTATCCTTTAATAATTTTATTTCTTCTATGTTTTGAATTTCAAGAAACTGTCATCTACAATTGTGTTTAGTATGTTATTTAGAGTCTGATGGAACAAACTTGTTTTTTTGGTGAATAGAAACATGCCCTTATAAATAGTAATATGAATAGTAATATGACCTCATGAATAGTAAATAATAATATTATTTTATTTTCCCATGGCAATAGGATAATGGGATCTTAATTAATTTTCCAATGTCACATAAAACTAGTTGCACCTAAATATTGTTATTTTTCGAATTAACTGTGACCTTATTTAAAAATTAAATTAATAATATTTAGAAAATTATTTTTGAAAAATGGAGTTCATTTTTGAATTCTACACATCAAAAAATGGTAGGGGTAAATTTTTGGTATTTTTCTGAAACTCTTGAATTTTCAGTGAATAGTGAAATACGATAAAATACCGTATAATCAATTTATCAGTAAACATGCACTATTTATGACATCATAAGTGATTCAAGGCCACTTTCTTCGAACTCACTTGATATTTTCACTAATTAAGGCCACTTGATTTGAGATTATTCATAGTATTGATAAAAATATTATAATAATGATTAAAATAATCTAAAAAACCTCCCCTCCTCCACTATAAATACCACCCTCACTCCCCTCTTCCTCCCACACCTCTCAAGCCTTGAGAATTGTCTAAATTCTGCCAAATTCCCTCCCCAATCTTCTTCCCCACGTCCTAGAGCTGCTGGTCTCACCAAAAGACCAAGACCAAAGCCCTTAAGGAGGATCTCAAGGAGAAGAGATCAATAGGTAAACATCCTCTTTCATTTTCATTCTTTTCTTCCATTTTATGTTATTCTCTTCCTTTCCCTTTGTCTTTTGTTGGGATATTTCATTAAATGTTTCCCCATACTGTCCAAATTTTTTATGATGATGAGATATTCCATTCCTCTCATCAATCTTGTTTTTATGAAATTTTAAGAGACGCCGTTAGGCTGCCGAATTTTTGTAAGAAATTTCTCATGTTTTCTTCATTTCATGATTCCTTTCTCTTCTTTATTCACCCCCTATTATCCAAGAGGAATGAAATCTCCAGAATCATGTATATTCTGGATGTTTTCATGTTTATGGAAAATTACAAATCATTATTCCTCTCCTCTCTCACTTATTTAAAGAATCAAAAAAAAACATTGTCCATTTGTGTCGAATTACCGATATCGTGGACGATGTATTTTCAATTTCCATTAATTCTTTCAAGTCTGGTTTTGAAACCATTTATATGGTTGAACCAGGTTATAAGATATGTTTTATGACTCATATAAGGTTCTGGAATTCTTTTGTACTCATGATTCAAATTTATAAGACTAAATGAAGTTGTAATTATCAAAGAACCACTTAAATGATCTAAACAAACATAATTAATGTTTTAACTTATTAATCATCATCATATAAAGCATCAAAGTGATAAATGGTATAAATTATGGTACTAGAAATATTTAGATACTACTCCATTCCAATTCTGGAGTTTCACTTCCAATCAACAAGAACGATTCATCATGAACCGATCGTGAAAATCACAAAAGAACTCACCCAAAATAATGCAAGGAACAAAATACTAACAAATAAGGGGTGAAATGAGGTTATGAAATGACCATATAAGGTGTTATAAACATGAAAATGTTTCTTTAAAATACTAATAACACTCTTTTAACCATTATACAGGAGGTTTAAACAATTTTGAAGTAAGACAAGCCCAAGGTAAGGGAATTCTTAACCCGATTTCCATTCTTTAGGTTAACATTCTACTTTATAATTTATGTGCTATTTAAAATGTTTGTGTGATGGGTTTTGTTTATATTATGTTTCACTATGTGTATTTACAAAGTATATACATATTACATCCACTCTATTAAGCCTCACTTCAAGTATATGATGTTTATAAGGGACTTTTCTTCTAAAATCCTCTTTTAAAATTCTGTTTTATAAGATTCAAAGGAAATGTTTTTATGCTATTATTTATGTTGTATGATTATGATTTGGTTATTGGGAATTGTTTATGATGAAGGGTGGGAGCTATATTTCCCTCCAATGCATTGGGTATGAGTAAGTTGGAGGTCAGCCGTATGGTTACTCCAAGTGTAACTGTGATGGTTACACAAAGTAAGGTAGCCGTGAGGGTTACAAATTTTAAGGTAGCCAAGATGGTTACAAGATTATGTAAGTAATGCCCCAATATACCTCTATGATTATAATTATGTTTGTGTGGATCTTGTGTAAATATCATGTTACGCTAAGTAAGATTTTATGGGTGGAAAGCATGTCTTTTGAAAATGTTTTCATACGTCATGCGTATTCATGGACTAATGTGATTTTTCATTCTTTTTCATACCTTACTGAGCTTTTGTGCTCATCCCAAGTTTTTAAATGATTTTTCACAGGTTAATTATGAGTAATACAAGGAAGGAAGACATGTTAAATGTTGAAGAATTGTCAAGGAGTCTTGTTTTATGTTTTAATGTTTTATATTCTGAGGAAAATGGAAACTTATTTTATGGTATCCACTATGTAAAAATGTGTAATGTTATGAATGTTTTGTCTTAATTCTCTAAAGATCTGAACTTGAAAATATCCTCAATGTAAAATGAAGTGTTTTCTTGATTAAATTCAAGATTATGTATGAAATATGTGCGGGTCCTTATAGTTGGTATCAGAGGATGGTTTAGATAACTTTAGTGGTTAAGGTGATGATAATAGAATACCATAAATAATTTTCACTCTATGTTTAATTTGTTATAGCATTTAAAGATTACCATGTTGCTTCATCTAAGAAATGTTTGTTTAGAATGGTTGTCCGTAGAAGGAACATGGATGCTGAAGAGGATAGGCACCGACAGAATGACATCCTTCCTGATCAACAGCCCAGAATGGTAGGGATTGGAACTGAGAAGTTTGTGACAGTAATGGCTCAGCTAACGCAGGCAATAAATGGTGGTGGCATCCATGCAAGAGGAAAAATAGAGGTACTCCAACGGAACATGACAGTGGTGGAACATTTTATGAGACAACATCCTCCTACATTCAATGGATCTTCTGACCTAGTGGTAGCAGAAGGATGGATTAAAGCCCTTGAAAAGATATTTGATGTTATGGGATGTTCGGACAATCAAAAGGTAAGTCTTGCCATTTATCATTTTGAAGGGGAAGCTAATCAGTGGTGGTCAATGGTAAGGAATATCAGGGGTAGAGAGGATTTTGATTCCTTAGTGTGGGATGAATTTAAAAGTCTTTTTATTGAAAAATATTTTCCTAAGGTGGTGCGACTTAGAATGGAGAAACAATTCCTTGAATTGAAACAAAAGGAGGAAGATTCAGTGGCTATGTATGAGGCGAACTTCACCCGACTGGCGAGGTATGCTCCAAATCTTATTCTGGATCTCGATAGAAAAATCAACCGCTTTTACTCAGGATTGAAGCCAAGGTATCGAAGGGCGTTGGCCTCCCGTGAATTCAAAAGTTACGAGAAACTTGTCTGATGTGCTGAGAGGGTATAGATGGAGTTTGCTGACGATCACATGCAATTTGGAAACAAAGAGAAGAAGAGGTCCAATTGGAAAGCAATGGGTAAGAATCAACCAATGAAATCTGATGGTAAGAAAATACAGTTTCCAGTTTGTGAAAAGTGTGGCAAGAAGCACCCTGGGGAATGTCTTATCAAAACTGGGAAGTGTTTTAAATGTGGTAAGTTTGGACATATGGCCCGAGATTGCAATGAAAATGATCCAAAGACTAGTCCTGATAAGAAAACTGTAAAGTGTTTTAAATGTGGTGAGATGGGTCACTATGAAAATGCCTGTCCAAAGAGGGATCCAAATGATGCAAAGAAGCCAGACTACAAGCAAAAAGGTGTAGTGAGATCCTTTGCGACTACGTCAGCAGATGTTGGTCCATCCAATGAAGTTGTATCAGGTACTTTGTTTGTTCACTCATATTTTGCTAAAGTTTTGTTTGATACGGGGTCTACACATTCCTTCATCTCTGAGGAATTTTCTAGTAAATTGGAAATATCACCTCAACAAATGATACCCGAACTTGTTGTTAAAACACCAGGGGGAAATGTTATAGCAAAGAGTAATTATAAGAATATTTCTATTGTGGTATGTGGAAAGACTTTACCTGAAATCCTTGTTGTTTTACACTTAGTCGAGTTTGATGTTATTCTGGGGATGGACTGAATTTTTGATTATCATGCTAAGATTGACTGTAGAGCTAAAGAAGTTGTTTTTCAGAAAGAGTTTCAGTTTGTATACAAGAATGAACCCATACAATTGATAACATATCAAGAAGCTGAGAAACTACTGAAAGATGGAAATGAAAGTTATCTGGCTCATATTGTTGAAAATAAGGGAACTATTCAAATTAATGATGTGCCAGTGGTAAATGAATACCTTGATGTTTTTCCTGAGGAGTTACCTAGTGTCATACCTAAACGAGAAGTCGAATTCATAATTGACTTAGTTCCTGATGCTAAGCCAATTTCAAAACCCCCATATCGTATGGCTCCAATAGAACTTTTTGAATTGAAAAATCAGTTGCAGGATTTTCTTGTCAAAGGCTTCATTCGTCCCAGTACTTCACCATGGGGAGCCCCTGTTTTGTTTGTTAAAAAGAAAGATGGTTCCATGAGACTTTTCATTGATTATAGAGCTTTGAATAACATCACTGTTAAAAAAAAGTATACTTTGCCTCATATTGATGACTTGTTTGATCAGCTCCAGGGAGCTCAGTACTTTTCCAAGATTGACTTGAGATCCGGATACCATCAGATGAAGGTGAAGGAGGATGACATCCTGAAAACAGCCTTTCGTACTAGATATGGGCATTATGAATTTGTTGTTATTCCATTTGGGTTAACTAATGCACCTGCTGTATTCATGAATCTTATGAATAGAGTATTTCATGAGTTCTTGGATAAGTTTGTGGTTGTTTTTATTGATGACATTCTGGTTTTTTCTAAAAATAAAGAGGAGCATGAAAAATATCTAAGGGTTGTTTTACAAACTTTAAAAGAAGAGAAACTATATGGAAAATTCAGCAAGTGTGATTTTTGGTTGCAACAAATTTCTTTTCTTGGGCACATTGTAAATAAGGATGGAATAACAGTTGATCCTGCCAAAACAAAAGTAGTTGATGAATGGCCAAGACCCACAAATGTTACAGAGATTAGTAGTTTTCTGGGCTTAGCAAGTTATTACCGATGCTTTGTTAAGAACTTTGCACGGTTATCTAGCCCAATAACTAAGTTAACACGGAAAGGGGTTAAATTTTTTTGGACATAGGAATGTGATGTTTGTTTTCAGGAACTAAAGAAGAGATTGGTGAATGCTCTAGTTTTGGCCTTACCTTCCCAGAATGGTGAGTTTGTCATCTATAGTGATGCTTATTTGAAGGGACTTGGTTGTGTTTTGATGCAGAATGATCAGGTAATTGCCTATGCTTCGAGACAACTTAAACCTCATGAGATGAATTATCCCACACATGATTTGGAATTGGCAGCTGCAGTTTTTGCTTTGAAAATATGGAGGCATCATCTATACGGAACCAAATGCCAAATATATACTGACCATAAAAGTCTTAAGTATATATTCACTCAGAAGGAATTAAACATGAGGTAGAGAAGATGGATAGAACTGATAAAGGATTATGACTGCACGATTAATTACCATCCTGGAAAAGCAAACAAAGTAGCGGATGCCTTAAGTCGGAAAAATCATGCATAAATAACCATGCTACATTTGGAACGTGATCCCTTGATTAATGATTTGATAAATTTTGGCTTAGAAGTTGTTGGTGTAGGGAATATATCTGTTTTGTTTCAGGTTTCAGTGCAATCATCATTGTCAGACAGAATTATGAAAGCGCAGAGGGAAGACCGTGAGCTACAGAAAAAGGTAGAATTGGTTAAAATGGGTAAGTCTCCAGAATTTAATCTTGATAAAGATTGTGTTTTAAGGTTTGGAAAAAGGTTGTGTGTGCCTTGTGATTCCCAGCTGAAGAAAGAATTTTTGTGTGAAGCTCATAGTTCTCCATTTTCTGTTCATCCTGGAAGTACTAAGATGTACAGAGACCTTTGGGAGTATTACTGGTGGAATGGGATGAAAAGAGATATTGCTGATTTTACAATGAAATGTTTGACATGTCAGCAGGTTAAAGTAGAGAGGCAGTTACCGAAGAGGATGCTTCAGCCTTTGACAGTGCCAGAATGGAAATGGGAGAATATATCCATGGATTTTGTGGTGGGACTACCAAAGAATTCTCGAGGTAACAATGCGATATGGGTTATTGTTGATCTGCTAACAAAGTCTGCTCATTTTCTTTCTATTCGAGATACAATGACATTAGACCAGCTTTCTCGATTGTACCTCAAAGAGATTGTCAGGTTACATGGAGTTCCTCTTTCCATTGTGTCTGACCGAGATCCTAGGTTCACTTCTAAATTTTGGAAGGGACTTCAGAAGTCTTTGGGCACAGAGTTGAATTTCAATACAGCTTTTCATCCTCAATCAGATGGGCAGTCAGAACGAACGATTCAAACATTGGAGGATATGCTTCGAGCTTGTTCAATGGACTATCAGGGAAGTTGGGATCAGCATCTTTCACTAGTTGAGTTTTCTTATAATAACAGTTTCCATTCCAGTATTCAGATGGCACCTTTTGAGGCCTTATATGGAAAGCGGCGTCGGACTCCTGCGTTTTGGGATGAAGTCAATGAAAGAAAATTGATGGGGCCAGAATTAGTAGAAGAAGTGGCTGAGAAAGTGAGGATGATCCAGCAACACATGAGGACAGCTCAGAGCAGGCAGAAAAGTTATGTAGATAACAGAAGGAAAGACTTCTCTTTCAAGGTAGGTGACCATGTTTTCCTTAAAATATCTCCTTGGAAAAGTGTGATGCGTTTCGGTAAGAAAGGAAAACTAAGTCCACGGTTCATCGGTCCTTTTGAAATCTTGGATAAAGTTGGAACAGTTTCATACCGCATAGCTTTGCCTCTGAGCTTATTTCAGGTACACAAGGTTTTTCATGTTTCGATGTTGAGAAAGTATGTTCCAGATTCATCACATATCTTGAGGCCGGAAGCAGTTCAGCTGGCAGAGAACCTTTCTTATGAAGAAAAACCGGTTCAGATTCTTGATCGAAGAGAATAGGTATTTCGGAATAAGGTAATCCACCAGGTAAAGGTTTTGTGGAGAAACCAAATGGTTGAAGAAGCAACATGGGAGTCTGAAAATGCTATGAGGGAAAAATACCCTCAGTTGTTTAATAAGTAAATAAAATTGCGAGGACGCAATTTCAAGAAGGTGGGGATAGTGTAACATCCCAAGGTTTTCTAAAAATAAATTGAAAATGCTTGAAATTTTGTTTAAGGTATATATTTATAAGTATCCTTTAAACATAATTTTATTTCTTCTATGTTTTCAATTTCAAGAAACTGTCATCTACAATTGTGTTCAGTATGTTATTTAGAGTCTGATGGAACAAACTTGTTTTTTTGGTGAATAGTAACATGCCCTTATGAATAGTAATATGAATAGTAATATGACCTCATGAATAGTAAATAATAATATTATTTTATTTTCCCATGGCAATAGGAAAATGGGATCTTAATTAATTTGCCAATGTCACATAAAACTAGTTGCACTTAAATATTGTTATTTTTCAAATTAACTGTGACCTTATTTAAAAATTAAATTAATAATATTTAGAAAATTATTTTTGAAAAATGGAGTTCATTTTTGAATTCTACACATTGAAAAATGGTAGGGGTAAATTTTTGGTATTTTTCTGAAACTCTTGAATTTTCAGTGAATAGTGAAATACGATAAAATACCGTATAATCAATTTATCAGTAAAAATGCACTATTTATGACATCATAAGTGATGCAAGGCCACTTGCTTCGAACTCACTTGATATTTTCACTAATTAAGGCCACTTTATTTGAGATTATTCATAGTCTTGATAAAAATATTATAATAATGATTAAAATAATCTAAAAAACCTCCCCTCCTCCACTATAAATACCACCCTCACTCCCCTCTTCCTCCCACACCTCTCAAGCCTTGAGCATTGTCTAAATTCTGCCAAATTCCCTCCCCAATCTTCTTCCCCACGTCCTAGAGCTGCTGGTCTCACCAAAAGACCAAGACCAAAGCCCTTAAGGAGGATCTCAAGGAGAAGAGATCAAGAGGTAAACATCCTCTTTCATTTTCATTCTTTTCTTCCATTTTATGTTATTCTCTTCCTTTCCCTTTGTCTTTTGTTGGGATATTTCATTAAATATTTCCCCTTACTGTCAAAATTTTGTATGATGATGAGATATTCCATTCCTCTCATCAATCTTGTTTTTATGAAATTTTAAGAGACGCCGTTAGGCTGCCGAATTTTTGTAAGAAATTTCTCATGTTTTCTTCATTTCATGATTCCTTTCTCTTCTTTCTTCACCCCCTATTATACAAGAGACATGAAATCTCCAGAATAATGTATATTCTGGATGTTTTCATGTTTATGGAAAATTAAAAATTATTATTCCTCTCCTCTCTCACTTATTTAAAGAATAAAAAAAACATTGTCCATTTGTGTCGAATTACCGATATCGTGGATGATGTATTTTCAATTTCCATTAATTCTTTCAAGTCTGGTTGTGAAACCATTTATATGGTTGAACCAGGTTATAAGATATGTTTTATGACTCATATAAGGTTCTGGAATTCTTTTGTACTCATGATTCAAATTTATAAGACTAAATGAAGTTATAATTATCAAAGAACCACTTAAATGATCTAAACAAACATAATTAATGTTTTAACTTATTAATCATCATCATATAAAGCATCAAAGTGATAAATGGTATAAATTATGGTACTGGAAATATGTTGATACTACTCCATTCCAATTCTGGAGTTTCACTTCCAATCAACAAGAACGATTCATCATGAACCGATCGTGAAAATCACAAAAGAACTCACCCAAAATAATGCAAGGAACAAAATACTAACAAATAAGGGGTGAAATGAGGTTATGAAATGACCATATAAGGTGTTATAAACATGAAAATGTTTCTGTAAAATACTAATAACACTCTTTTAAACATTATACAGGAGGTTTAAACAATTTTGAAGTAAGACAATCCCAGGGTAAGAGAATTCTTAACCCGATTTCCATTCTTTAGGTTAACATTCTACTTTATAATTTATGTGATATTTAAAATGTTTGTGTGATGGGTTTTGTTTATATTATGTTTCAATATGTGTATTTACAGAGTATATACATATTACATCCACTCTATTAAGCCTCACTTCAAGTATATGATGTTTATAAGGGACTTTTCTTCTAAAATCCTCTTTTAAAATTCTGTTTTATAAGATTCAAAGGCAATGTTTTTATGCTATTATTTATGTTGTATGATTATGTTTTGGTTATTGGGAATTGTTTATGACGAAGGGTGGGACCTATATTTCCCTCCAATGCATTGGGTATGAGTAAGTTGGAGGTCGGCTGTATGGTTACTCCAAGTGTAACTGTGATGGTTACACAAAGTAAGGTAGCCGTGAGGGTTACAAATTTTAAGGTAGCCAAGATGGTTACAAGATTATGTAAGTAATGCCCCAATATACCTCTATGATTATAATTATGTTTGTGTGGATCTTGTGTAAATCTCATGTTATGCTAAGTAAGATTTTATGGGTGGAAAGCATGTCTTTTGAAAATGTTTTCATACGTCATGCGTATTCATGGACTAATGTGATTTTTCCTTCTTTTTCATACCTTACTGAGCTTTTGTGCTCATCCCAAGTTTTTAAATGATTTGTCACAGGTTAATGATGAGTAATACAAGGAAGGAAGACATGTTAAATGTTAAAGAATTGTCAAGGAGTCTTGTTTTATGTTTTAATGTTTTATATTCTGAGGAAAATGGAAACTTATTTTATGGTATCCACTATGTAAAAATGTGTAATGTTATGAATGTTTTGTCTTAATTCTCTAAAGCTCTGAACTTGAAAAGATCCTCAATGTAAAATGAAGTGTTTTCTTGATTAAATTCAAGATTATGTATGAAATAAGTGCGGGTCCTTATAATATGTGCCTCCAATGATGAAAATATTTATATCCAAGAGGGTACATGGTCGATATATTTCCATAAAATGAGTATTGAACATGTTTTGTGTCATTTTCACAAACTATACTCTAAGATTAACCACTTTGTAAACTCATTGTTACCCTAATTACTTTAATTAATTTTAACTGCATTCATTAATAATTATAGTCAAAAATAAAGTTGAACTTATTATAAATTATAAATTATTCTGATTTAAAATATGGAATTAAATTTTCCTAATTAAAATCACATATGTGGTGGATGTAAATTTAAAATTATTCATGTAGATGGAATCAGAAATCTGTTTCTTATAGTGAAAATGTTCAAATGTTTACCCAATTTATATATGTAAATTTAATGTAAAATTGATTTTAGTGACTTAAATAGAGTTAATATATTTATAATTTATCTAATTTAACTTTATAACAATTTATAATTATATCATGACCGTATAATTTATTTAGTGGGAAAGTGAGTTTTCAAACAAAATTCAGTATTTTACCTATTTATCAAAAAATTGAACTTCTCAGAAAAATACAAAATATTCATCGATTTTTGTTACATTCATATTTCATAAATTAAGTTTAATTTTTAAAATAATATTTTTAAAAGTGTCAAAAATTATTTATGAAACAAGTGTTCCATTAAAAGATATAAAAATGGATTTAGAAAAATACATCTTTTTTATGTGTAAAATTATATTTGTTATTATCTTGTTAATATAAAAAATATTAGATGAATTCCAAAAATATTTGATTAAAATATAATATATTAATTTCATTATGGTCATCCACTAATATTAATTAATTTAATATATTATTATTATATTCTTTCATCGCATAGAAATATTTTTTTATAAAAACATTGTCCTTTATATTCAATTGGATATTATATTCATTTACAATTAATTGGAAAACAATGAATTCGACCATATATTTTCTTAAGTTATTTAATAATATTAATAAACACCAATTAAATATCTAAGAAATAATTTCCATTTTAAATAAAACAAATATTATTTGGTAAAACTAAATATTTCATGTAACATAACCCATTGAAGAAAGTTATTATTGCATGCAATAAAATCAAAATTCAATGTTTTGTGTAATATAAAATATTGAAGTTATGGTTTTTTATTAAAAATAAATTTATATTATAGTTTTAGGGTGTTATAAAATCTTATATTATTGGTTTTTATTTCTAAAAATTCTGTCAAATATAAAATTCATTTTTAAAAATTTTGATGGGTACATTCTCCACACATTAAACAAATTATTTATTCAAAATTTAAAAAACATCATCAAAATAAAGGGTTTGAGATTTATAAATACCATTATTGATAATAAAACATAATAATGGTTTTAATAAAATATCCCCTTAAAAATTGATAAAGGGAAGTACAAAAGTAATCTTAAATAATCACATAATTAATTTTCTAGATACGAGAACATAGGTGGGAGATGAAAATAAGGACATGGATGTGAAAAATAGTACAAAAATATTGATGGAGAGTGATTGATAACATTGATGAAGATAAAGAGGGTGATTAAGATAAGTGTAATGAATAAAAAATCATATAAAAAATAGGTGTGTTTAAGGTCATTCATTTCATTAGAATTGATAGTTATAGGATGACTCATTTTTTGGGTACTTCTTCTAAGGTTGAGGAATTATTTTACTATGAAGGAATACAAGAAAATATAATTACTTCATACGTTTCACATTTATAATAAAAATCTCACACTTTTTTAGTTCCTTGAAATATTTCCACTTAATCTCTTAGTAAAGGATTCATCATATTGTGAAGTGATAAATTAATCTATAAATCCTTGTCTAATGTCCAACCTATACCATTTAATAAATGGGTACCCTTATCAAACTTCTAAAGTTCTATGATCCAAAACATAAGAATAAATTTTAATTTAGATATTAATATCAAGTTTATGAAATCCATATCAATCATCTCATTATCCCAAAATCATTATATCAACATCAGGAAAATATTAAGGCTTGTCCTTCCCTCAAACCACGTGAGTTCCAAAAATTTCCACTTCCAAATAAATAAATATTTTTGTTACCATTCAATACAAGTTTTCAAATCCTTTATGAAATGTATATCTGTATAATACTTCTAAATTTCATAATTCTTATAACTATAATATCATAAATATAATTCATTTACAACATTTTCAATGATTAAAATCCAAAATTTCATTAATCATTCCACTTCCTTAGTATTAATTGGATAAGATTGAACTTGATACCTTAGCTTTTTTTAGCTATATTACATTATTTCATATGGAATCGAATTTCATGGTGTCCCATATCCTTATGGTTTAATCACTAAATAGAAATGTTTTCTTTATTTGATTTACATTATGTTCCTTAGTTCCCCTTTTCTTAACACTTATAACAAAATATCAATCCCTTCAAATGTTTCCCCTGGCGATTCAGTCCACAATTATCACATGTGGGAAAATATTTCTTTATTTTATTCCTTTTATATATTATTTCCTATAACTAAATCTTATTATCTATCTTTACATTGAATATATAAGATTGGTAGAATTATTTTACTATTTTATAACATATAAAACTACTTCTTCATATGATGAAAATGTTTTTGAAACTAGTTATCATTGGACACTTGGCAACATCCCTTCAATGAAGTGGCCGATCATTCACTATTTATTGTGCACATAATCTTTATCATACCTAGAAGACCTTATAAAATTAACTTCATAATTCAAAAAAATTTATTATTAATTTTATTTTAATCTAAAGAACTTCGTTTTCATCTTAGTTTGTTTCTCCTGAGGGAAATACTTGTAAGGTAATGAATCCTAAAAAACATTGCATTCTATGAGTTCTATTATAACATCCCTGGTAAATAAAGAATATGAAATTTTCTTATTTATTAATATTTATGAATTAAATATTAATTTTACTTCAAAGGGGACGCTATGTTTGATAGCATACTCAACAAACAATAATGAGTTTCTCAAAAATCTTATGTTGCATACAACATTGGGTTATACCAAAAAATAATATAATATTATTATTTTAAATGGTAGTTAACACATGGACATTGTATTAGCGTTAATTAATAGAACTAACTAAAATATTATTATACATTTTTCTTAAATATCTTTACATTTATCCAATAAATTTTATAGGCTTAAAATAAGAATGAATATGATTTTAAGCATGAAATACTCTAACATTTTTTAAAAGGTAGTTTTACCACCTTTTGATGGAGAACCATTTTTAAATATAGTTTTTGTCACATTTATATGTTTAATTTGAAAAAATAAACTTTTTATTTATAAGTGGGTCATAAAAATTTACTTTTGGTAATTTTTGGTATTTTTCTCATAAAGTTCATTTTTTAATAAATAGTGAAAAATACCGCATTTTAAGTCAAAACTTTATCTTCATCTAATTTATTTATATAGTTAGATTATATTTTTAATTTTTTTAAAGTGTAATTATATTATTTTTTTATAATTTAATCTAATTTTGGTCATTGGATGTGATTTTACTTTTTTATTAGACATAAACACATGTCAATCTTTTGATAGTTATTACTTCTTAAAAACCCGCTTTTTTATTTTGAAAACGGGATTTAATTTAAAATTAATTTCTTCTACTTCTATGTTTTGAATTTGAAAAATGGATTCCATATTTGGAATCATTAGGTCCAAATTTTTTAAATAGGTACCTTTTATTTTTAGGTATTATGAATAGTAACTTCAGTAATTATTTTATTTACCATGGTTAAAGGGTAAATCTGGTACATAAGGATAACAAATAAAATTATAAAAATATAAAAATACCCTAAAACGTGTCCTACTACTATTGTATTATATATTTACAACTATGGGAATCTTTGGGTCAATTTTGGGACCCCTTGGAGCCACACTGATCTAAAATGACATTTTATAAGAATTAATATAAAGTAATGAAAAATGTAACATATACATGTGTCTTTTAGAAATTTTTTTATATAGTGTTATCTAAGAAATAATTTAGACTATAATTAGTCATTATAAATCTTGAAAGATTTAATACATCATGATATTTTATTTATAATTTTTAGACATCAAATAAATAAATTTATTTGTGACACAATGATGATGTAGTGATTACCTTATTAATGAAAGATTTAAATAAATGAGATTAAAAATATTAAAATAAATTTATTTTGAAACATTTTATGCCATAAATGAATTTTTTGTATTATTATGACTTTTTATATTTGAATTAATTAAGTTATTTAGAAATAATCAAGTTGTTATTGATTTTTAAAAAGTCATGATATGAATAGTATAAAAATTTGCATAAATGATTTTTTTAAAACAAATACTTTTTTATTAAATGATATAATAGCCCTAAAAATATATGATTTAGGAAAATGACTTAGATAATGTTTAAATGTCATTAATGAACCACTTGTGGTTCTATTGTCATTTTATGGTTACTATATTAACCATATAGTATGAATATACAAGAATACATGGTAAAAGTTAAATTAGTTAACTAAGGGATAAATCTAAATGATAAGGTTACATTTGAACTCCAAAATTGTCTCAACCATATTTGTTGAGAGTATTTAGAACAATAATCATTTTATATTCTAATTTAATGTGATTTGGACCTTTTTAAAATCAAAATTCAGTTTATAATAAAATAATCTTTCAAGACATTCCTAAAGTACCCCTCTTCCCGCAAATAAAATGCCCCCAAATATAACCCATTACTCACGCCTCTCAAGCCCCTGGGATCATACAAACTACAACAAAATAATCTCCCAAAATCCCTATCCTTATCCTATAATCCTTACCTTGTTAAGAAGGAAATTTAAGAAATCCTTTTAACTTAAATCAAAAGGAGTCACTGGATTTGTGGTAATGTCTTCTCTCAAGATTATTTCATTTATTTTCCTTCTCCAACCCCCTAAACTCTATTTATTCCATTATTTTATAAAAAATATATATTAAATATACTATTATTTTTTATGAGAATTATTCGTACTAAACTTACACACAACTCCATCTAATGCATACGAACATATTGTTTCAGTGTACGGGGAAATACTGCCTCACAAAATGATGATTGTTCGATTTTCCCCTACCACCTATCATAGTGGCCATTAAGATGTCACTATATTTATATATGATATATATTATATTTATATTGTCTTTATTATAATTTAATTTTAATTTAAAAATGTATTTTATGATTTTCATGAGGTGTAAATACTATAATTTCATTTGAGGAAGTGTAAACTACCGCCTCCTCAAAGTGATATGACTCATTCATGCCATACATGAAACATATGAAGAATGATGTTAATTATCATATGTAACATATATATCATATTATATTATAATGTAATCATAATATATCTATGTATCATTTAGTTTTTATTCCTTTAAATAAGAAAAAGAAATGAAAGTAGCGTTAATGCGTACATACGACTTACCGTCTCCATGAACGGTGCATGTCATTTCTTATATACAAATGTTATGGACTAATATAAATACATATATAATGGATATATATGATATATATGATATCTAAATCATGGATACCATTATATAGAAAATGCAATTTTGACCACATGGACAATTTGTAATTATAATAAGTTCATTTTCGACTCAAGTACCCAATATCGACAAAACAACCAATATTTAATTTTTATTTTTATAACATTGTAATAAGTGATATAAAAGGAATAATAAAATTGAAAAATGTTCTAAATCAAGTATAAATTAACTTACATTTGTTATTCAGGAAGAACAAAGAACATACCTGATGAATCCGACTCAATGTAAGGGACTTTGTCTTAATCTCCTTTCATTGAGGCATATTTTGATAATATACACATCCTTATGTTATATGGTGTATAATAAAACCCTTTGACTTTTAATTTCATTAAATTAGAATATTTTTTCTAGGAAGCAATTTACTAAACGACAAAATGAATTTTTTAAATGTATGCGGCAAAAAATGACCTCTCCGCCACTGTAATCGTTATTTGATATTTGGATTCCTCTATAAGACTTAAAGTTTTAAGGAAAAGAAATCCCTTATTCAATTTTTGGTAGTTTTGGTATTGAAAATGGTTTTTTAAATGGATTGATTATTTCAATATCTTAAAATGATTTCTTGTGATTGAAAATGAAATGTTATTAGTGAAATGTTGATAATTGCAATTTTTTATGTATTATGATTATATAATGGTACATGGATATTTTATGGGTGGTTACGTGATAAAATAATGAATGGTGGTTATGTGATAAAACAAATTATGAGTGGTTTCGTGATAAACCAATGATATATGGTTACATTACAACCTCCAATGCATTGGGTATGGAAGTTGGCCATATGGATATTCCATTTAGTGATATGTGTGGTAGTCGACCGTATGGTTATTCCATTTAAATGTGTTTATGTCCCAAGTTATGTTATATACATTATGTTTATTTCTATTGGATTTATGGTAATATTTTGGTTGCAAAAAGGGTATGTAATGAGCTTATATTCAGTGAAGTGTTCTGCCACTTCTCTAAAGTGAAAATTATTACTTTAGGATAAAGTATTCATGTTTTACATGTTGTTTGGAAAAACTATAAGAATTATTTTTTTATGTATAACTTACTAAGTTTTTTATGCCCATCCCAAGTTTTAAAATGTTTTTCAGAGGACATAAAGATGAATAGGGTCAAGGATGGGATCAAAGAAATGTCATTGAACTAAACATGTTTCTTTTTACAAGAGTTTTTCTTTTATGAAAATTTTTGATAGTTATTAGAAGTGCCTACTTGTAATATTTAAGTTGTCTTGTATATGTTATGAACTAATTATAAAAATCTCTAAACTTTAAAAGATCCTCAATGTGAATTATGAACTTAATTCAAGATTATGTAATGTTTAGGGATGGGGCCTTATAGTTGGTATCAAAGGTCGGTTTAGATAACTTTAGGAGTTATAATTTTGTTAATAGAATTAATATAAATAATTTTTACATTATAGTGAAATTTAAATGATATAGAATTTGAATATTACCATGTTACTTTGTCTAAGATGTGTTTGTTCAGAATGGGTTTCCACAAAGGAAATAGGACAATTATGCTAGGAAGGCATACAGAAAAGAATAACCTTCTAAATAAGTATCCTAAGATGGTCAGAATCAGAACTAAATTGTTTTTTTCAAAAATGGATCAGTTGAATCAGGCGATAAATGGTTTTTGGTGTCAATGCATGAGATTAACCAGATCAAACATAGATTAAAATTTCTATAGCGGAGCATTTCATCAGGAAACATCCCCCATAATTCAGAGGATCATCTGACCCTGTGCAAGTTGAAGGGTGGATCAAAGCACTACAATATATTTTCGATGTCATGGGGTGTATAGACAATCAAAAGGATATTATTACTATTTACTATTTTGAAATATAAGCTGATAAGTGGTGGTCGATGGTTAAAAATATCAGAGATAGTGAAGAGATTGATGCTCCTGATTGGGGTGAATTCAAAGGTAAGTTTTTTAAGGAATATTTTCCTAAGGAGGTTTGAAATAGTATAGAAAAAAACAATTCTTGGAATTGGGGAAGGAGAATAACTCAGTGGATACTTACGAATAAATGTTCACTCAACTAGAAAGGTGTACTCCAAATTTCATCCGAGATCCTGATAGTAAGATAAATCATTTTTACTCAGGATTAAAGTCACGATATCGAAAGGCACTAGACTCTAGTGAATTCAAAAGCAATGAGAAATATTTCAAATGTGCTAAGAAAGTAGAAATGGAGTTTTCTTATGATCAGGTGTTCCATGAGAGTAAGAAAATGAAGAGGTCCAGTTGGAAGGATAAAGGAAAGTATTCATCAAAGATGTCTAGAGGTAAAAAAAATTATATTTCCATCTTGTGAGAAGTGTGGTAAAAATAATCCTGTATAATGTCTCTCAAAATCAGGAAACTACTTTTGGTGTGGCCAGACTGGTCATATTTCTCGTAACTATATAGAAGTTTATCAAGGAAGCAATGAAAATCCCGTAGTAATATGTTTTAGTTGCAATGAGATGGAGAATTATGCCAATGTGTGTCCAAATATGATTACCCATGGAGGAAACTAGATAGATCAAAAGAAGAAGGGTGTGGAGAAATATTTTGCTACTATTATGGTTGATGTGGGACTATCAAATGAAGTGGAATCAGGTACTTTTTTTTGTTTTTTCATATTCATCCAATGTGTTGTTTGATTTAGGATATACACATTCTTTCATTTCTAAGAAATTTTTGGTTAAATTTGGAATTCCACCTCAAGAAATGAATCCATAACATATGGTAAAAACAACTAGGGGAAATGTGGATGAAAAAAGAAATTATAAGAATCTTACTATCCTTATATGTGGAAGGAACTTACTTGTAAACCTTGTCATTTTGCCTCTAGTAGAGTTTGATATTATTATGGGAATGGATTGACTTTCTGTTTACCATACTAATATTTACTGTAGATATAAATTGGTTTCTATTCATAAATAATTTCTATTTGTGCACATGAATGAACCCATAACTCTAATAACATATCAGAAAGCTGAGAAACTAGTGAATGATGGAAATGAATGTTACATTTCACATATTTCTAAAAATAAAGGAATTGTTTAGATTAATTATTTTCCAGTAGTAAATTATCATCTTGGTGTTTTTTCTGATGAGTTTCCTAGTATTATACCTGACCAAGAAGTTGAATTTACTATTCACTTAGTTCCTGATGCTAAGGAAATTTCAAAACCCCCTTATCGAATGGCTTAAATTGAACTTTTTGAGTTAAATAAACAATTGCAGGAGTTGTTAGATAAAGGTTTCATTCGACCTAGCACATCACCCTAGGGAGCTCCAGTCTTGTTTATTAAAAATAAATATGCTTCAATGAGAATTTTCATTGATTAAAGAGCCTTGAATAATATCACTATTAAGAAAAAGTATCCGTTTCCTCATTTCGATGAGTTTTTTGATCATCTCTTGGGAGCTTAGTATTTTTCGAAGCTTGACTTGAGTTCGGGGTACCATTAGTTGAAATTAAAGGAACCAGACAATCTAAAGACCGAGTTTTTTTACTAGATATGGACATTATAAATTTGTAGTTATGCCTTTTGGGTTAACCAATGCACCTGTTTTATTCATGGATCTTATGAATAGAGTTTTCTGTGAGTTCTTGGATAATTTTTTAGTTGTATTTATTGATTACATTTTAGTATATTCCTAATGTAAAGTGGAACATGAAAGTCATTTAAGGGTTGTCTTGCAAACCTTAAAAGAAAATAAAATGTATGGAAAATTTAGAAAGTGTGAGTTTTGGTTATAGAAAATTTCATTCCTTGGTCATATTGTTTATAAAGATGGAATAATTTTAGACCCTTCTAAAACAAAAGTTGTTGAAGAGTGTCCAAGACCTACCAATATCACATAGATCCGTAGTTTTATTGGTTTGGGAGGCTATTAACGAAGGTTTGTTGAACATTTTGTATGGTTATCTATCCCATCGACAAAGTTAACTTGAAAATGTGCTAAATTTATCTGGACAAAGGAATGTGATAATTTTTTTAGGAATTTAAAAGAAGATTGGTTAATACTCCTGTATTTTCATTACCTTCCAGAAATGGTGAGTTTGATATCTATAATGATGCTTTGTTGAAAGGACTTGGTTGTGTCCTAATGTAGAATGACCAGGTAATTGGTTATGATTTACCTCAGTTGAACCCTAATGAGTTGAATTACGCTACACATAATTTGGAATTCGCTACAGTAGTTTTTGCTTTAAAAATTTGGAGGCATCATCTGTATGGAGTGAAATGTGAAATATATACTGACCACAAAAAGTTGAAGTATATATTCACTCATAAATAATTGAACATGAGATAGAGAATATGGATGGAATTAATCAAGGATTATGATTTCACAATTCATTACCATCAATGAAAAGAAAATAATGTGGATGATGCTTTGAGTCGAAAAAGTAATTCTACGTTGACCATGTTATGTTTGGAACAAGATCCTTTGATTAATGATTTGATGAACTTTTTCATAGATGTAGTTAGTGCAGGAGATCCCTGTGATTTGTTTCTGGTATCAACAAAATCATCTCTATCAGAAAGAATTAAGAAAGCAACGAAGGAAGACAATGAGTTTCAGAAAGAGGTAGAATTGGTTCAGAATGGAAAATTACCTGAATTTAACATTGATAAAGATTGTGTTTTGGGATTTGGAAAGATATTATGTGGGCTTATTGTTTCAGAGTAGAAGAAAGAGTTATTATGTGAAGCTCATAGTTATCCATTTTCAGTTTATCTTGGTATCACTATGATATACAGAGATTTTTAAGGGTATTATTGGTTACATGGAATGAAAAGAGACATTTCTAACATTACTGGGAAGTTTTTGACTTTTCAACCGGTTAAAACAGAGCGATAGTTACCGAAAGGTATGATTTAGCCTTTACCAGTGCCAAAGTGGAAATGGAAAAAATATCCATGGAATTCATTTTCAGATTACCAAAGACATCTTGAGGTAATAATGAAATCTGGGTTATTGTTGATCAATTAACTAAATCTACTCATTTCATTCCTATTCGAGATACTTTGTCTCTAGACCAACTTTCTTAATTTTATGTTAAGGAGATAGTTAGGTTACATGGATTTAAACTCTTCATTGTATTTCATCTTGATCCCAGTTTCACTTCTAACTTTTGGTTATTCCATCAGAAGTCAATGGGAACTGAATTAAATTTTAGTACAACTTTTCATCCATGATCAAATGGGCAGTCAGAATGAAAAATTTAGACAATGGAAGATATGATACATGCTTGTTCAATGGATTACCAGGGAAGTTTAGACTAACAAATTTCCATGGTTGTGTTTCCTTATAATAACAGTTTTCATTCCAGTATACAGATGGAACTGTTTGAGCCATTATATGGAAAGAGGTGTCGAACTCCAGCTTTTTGGGATGAAGTAGGTGAAAGGAAGTTTATGGGACTAGAATTGGTAGAAGAGATGGCATAAAAAGTTTAGTGGATTCAGAAGCACAAGAGAATAGCTCAGAGTAGGCATAAAAGTTGTTCATATAACTGAAGGAAGGATATTTCTTTCGAGGTAGGTGATCATGTCTTTATCAATGTTTTTCTAGGGAAAAGTGTGATGCGTTTTGGTAAGAAAGGAAAAATGATTCAGAGGTTCATTAGACCCTATGAAATCCTAGAGAAAGTTGGATCAGGTTCCTATAGAGTGGATTTAACCCCAAGTTTATTCCAGGTACACAATGTTTTACATTTTTCAATGTTGAGGATGTATATGCTGGATGCATCTCATTTTTTGAGTCTAGAGGTAGTTTGGTTGAAAAAAGAATCTCTTTTATGAGGAACAACCAGTAGATATTCTTGACCGAAAAGAGAAAGTGTTACAGAATAAGGTAATTCATCAGGTACTGGTTTTGTGGGAAACCCATATGGTTGAAGAGGAAACATTATAATCTGAAAATGCTATGAGGGATAAGTACCTGTACTTTTTTATATGTAAATAGAATTTTGAGGATGTGATTTCCAAAAAGGGTAAAGGATGTAACATACCAAGTAAATAAAAAATATGAATTTTTCATATTTATTAATTTTACTTTAAATGAGATGTTATGTCTGATATCATACTCAACACGCAAAAATGGGTTTATCTGAAATCTTACGTTGCACGCAACATTGAGTTATACCGAAAAATAATATAATAATATTATTTTAAATGGTATTTAATGCATAGCCATTGTATTAGCGGGAATGAATATAAATAATTAAAATATGATTATACATGTTTTTTAAATGTCTTTTAAATTTATCTAATAAATTTTAGAGGCTTAAAATAAGAACAAATCCGATTTTAAGCATAAAATACTCTAATATTTTTAAAAAGGCAGTTTTACCAACTTTTGAAGGAGAAAACTTTTTAAATATAGTTTTTTCTAACTTTTATTCATTTATATTTGACAAAATAAACTTCTTCATTAGAATTGGGACATAAAATTTTACTTTTGTTAAGTTTTTGGTATTTTTATGATAAAGTTAATTTTTTAATGAATAGTGAAACATACTGCATTTTAAGTCAAAACTGTCTTTTCATCTAATTTATTTATATGGTTTGATTATATTTTTAATAGTTTTAATGTGTAATTAGATTATATTTTTATCACTTAATACAATTTTGTTCATTGAAAGTGATTTCACTTTTATAATTAGACACAAATACATGTCAATCTTTTGATAATTATTACTTCTTAAAAATCCACATTTTGGTTTTGACAAGGGGAGATAATTTATTCCCCTTCTTTTTTTTTGAATTTGGAAAAATGGATTACATATTTGGAATTCATAGGTCCAAATTTTGTAAATATGCACCTTTTATATTTAGACATTATGAATATTAACTTCTGTAATTATTTTATTTACCTTTGTTAAAGGGTAAATATGGTAAATAAGGGTAAAAATAATATTATAATAATATAAAACTACCCTAAAACATGTCCTTCTCATATTGGATGATATATTTCTGATAATGAGCATCCTTTTGTTTATTTGGGGACCCCATGGAGCCAAATTTATGTAAAAATGACATTCTATAAGAATTAATATAAAGTAAAGAAAAATGTAACAAAAACATGTATCTTTTAGTAAAAAAATTTTTATATGGGGTTATATAAGTGATTGTTTCGACTATAAATAGTCATTATAAATATAAAAATATTTTATATATCATGTTATTTTATTTAAAATTTTTATAAATCTAATAAATAAATATATTTATGACAAAATGATGATGTAGTGATTACCTTATTAATGAATGATTTAAATAAATGAGATTACAAATATTAAAATTAATTTATTTTTAATATTTTTATGCCATAAAAAAATTTTATGGATGATTATGACTTTTTATATTTTAATTAATGAAGTTTTTTATAATAAATAAATTTATTATGAATTTTTAAAAATTCATGATATGAATAGTATAAAAATTGACATAAATTAGTTTTTTAAAAAAATACTATTTTATCAAATGATATAATAGTCTTAAAAATATAAGATTCTGCCAAATGTCTTAGATAATGTATAACATGTCATTAATGAACCAATTTTGGTTCAATTTATATTTTGGGGTAACAATATTAACCATATAGTACGAATATAAAAGAAGACATGGTAAGAGTTAAATTAGTTAACTAAGTGTTAAAGCTAAATGACAAGGTTAAATTTGAAACCAAAATGTGTCTAAAACCTTTTGGTAGAGAGGATTTAGAACAATAATATTCTTATATTCTAATTAAAGGAGTTTTTTACCTTTTTGAAATCAAAATTCATTTTATAATAAAATAATATTTCAAGTCAATCCTAAAGTACCCCTCCTCCCTCTTATAAAAGACCACCATCTATAACCCCTTACTCACACCTATAAAGCCCCATGGATAGTAAATAATATTCCCAAATAATCTCCCAAAATCTATATATTCCTCATAGATTCCATACCTTGGGAGTAAGGTAGTTAAAAAAAACTTTTTGCTTAAATAAAAAGGATTTTCCCAATTTTAGGTAATGTCTTCTCTCAAGATTCTTTCATTTATTTTCCTTATCCAACCCCCTGAACTATTTTTATTACATTATTTTAAAACAAAACTAGTATATTAAATATACTAGTATGTTTTTATGAGAATTATTATAACTAAACTTATACACACCTCCATCTAATGGGTACGCACTTACAGTTTCTGTGTACGACGTACTACTGCCTCACGAAACAATGATTGTTCCATTTTCCCCTACTACCTCTATTGGTGGCCATTATAATGGAACTATATTTATATATGATATGAATTATATTTATATTTTATTTATTATAATTTAATTTTTATTTAAAAACATTCCTTTATGATTTTCATGATGTAAAAATATGATAATTTCATTTGAGAAAGTGTGGACTACCGCCCCCTCAAAGTGATATGATTAGTTCATTCCATACATGGAATGAATAAAGAATGGAGTTAATGAAATTATGTAAAATATATATCATATGATATTATAATGTAATCATAATATACCTATTTATCATTTAGTTTTCATTCCTTTAAATATGAAAAAGAAATGAAAGTAGTGTTCATGCGTACATACAATTTACCGTCTCCGTGAACAGTGCATTTCATTTCTTATATCCAAATGTTATGGACTATTATAAATAAATATATACTAGATATATGAGATATATATGATATATAAATAATTAATATCATTCTGGAGATAATGTATTTTTTACCACATGGACAATTTGTAATTATAACCAGTTCATTTTCTACTCAAGTACCCAATATCGAAAAAATGACCGATATTAACTTTTTATTATTATAATGTAGTAATAAGTTATATAAAAGGAACAATAAACATGAAAAATGTTCTAAAGAATGTAGAATTAACTGATGTTTATTACTCATGAATAATAATGAACATACGTGATGAATCAGACTCAAGGTAAGGGACATTGTCTCAATCTGCTTTCATTAAGGCCTATTTTGATAATATACTCCTCCTTATTTTATACGGTGTATAATAAAACACTTTGAATTTTAATTTTATTCAGATGGAATATTTTTTCTATGAAGGGTTTTACTTAATGAAAAAAGGAATGCTTTTAATGTTTGCGGTGACAGTGTCCTCTCCGTCGCTGTAATCATTATTTTATATTTGGATTCCTCTATAAGAATTACTATTTTTAAAAGGAAAAGAAATCCATTATTCAATTTTTGGTCGTTTCGGTTTTGAAAATGGTTTTTAAAGTGATTTAATATTTCAATATCCTTAAATTATTTCGAGTGATTTCCAATGAAATTCTATTATTGAAATGTTGATATTTGAAATTTTATATGTGTTATAATTATATAATGGTACTTGGACATTTGATGGGTGGTTTTATGATAAACCAATGATGGGTGGTTATATGATAAACTAAATGATTGGTGGTACCATGATAATCCAAGGACGGGTGGTTACATTATATCCTCTATATCAATGGGTATGGAAGTCGACCATATGGAAATTCTATTTAGTGATATGCGTGGAAGTCAACCATATGGTTATTCCATTTAAGTATATTTATGTCCCATGTTACCGTATATTCTATATTTTTCTTTCTATGGGATTTATGGTAATATTTTGGTTGCAAAAGGTTAATCAATGAGCTTATATTCAGTGAAGTGTTATGCTACTTCTTTAAGGTGAAAGGAATTACTTTATGATAACTTATTCATGGTTTACATATTATTTTGAAAAAATAAATTTTTTCCTTCTTTATGTATCCCTTACTAAGATTTTTATGCTCATACCATGTTTTGAAATATTTTTCATAGTACTTAAAGATGAATAGGGTCAAGTATGGGATCAAGGAAAATTCATGGAACTAAACATGTTTCTTTTTTAAGAGTTTTTGTTTTATGAGATAAAATGGATAGTAATTATAAGTGTTTAATTGTAATATTTATGTTGTTATGTATATGTTATGAGCTAATTCCCAAAATCTATAAACCAGAAAAGATCATTAATGTGCATTATTATTTAATTCAAGATTATGTAATGTTTAAGGCTGAGTCCATATATCTATTTTCTTTTTCTCTCTATTGTACTGGATCATCGACCACCATTTATCATCATCATCATTGATACAATACACCGATTATGTAACATTTTATTGTTGACTAAATCCAAATTCCATAAATATCATCTCAAAATACTTACTCCATATATAAGATTCTAATAAATCAATACTCCCACTAAATAATTGGGTATAATGTTTCATAAAGTGATCCAGCATTATACAACCTCACTGTAGAATAGTTTTCTCAATCCGTGAAAGGTTATTTTTCATAACATGATTTAGTTTCCCAATTAAATCCATTAATTTCTCAGTTCCAATAGTAGTTATATTGTATTCCTCAGCAGGAAACCCTCTACATGGTCTATGTGTACTAATACACTTCATCCTTACAAGTTTCATTTATAAACAATGGCATAAAATAGATTAGATCATATCATTATGTAATATAACTTTTATATCCATAAATAGTGAAATACATATTATAAATTGAAAAATGTATCCATAACCAATATGATAATCATAAAAATGGTTTCTTTGGAGATATATTATCTTTCAAGTCCTTCAAAATGGTATGTAAATAAAATATGAGTTATCCCATACATATCCTCTAGGTGGGTCGAACCAAATGTATAGTATGTCAGAATTTAGAGTATGAGGTTATGCTCATATCAATCATTCCACTCCCATTCAAGATTTATTTCCCCATGGTACATAAGTTCCAAAACCATGTCCACTTGTAGTATCTATAGAGTGATTTATTTCTAGGAATACCCATATAATCTATACCATTACAAAACATTAGGATATTATAATATACTTATTCTCAATGTATAAATCGGATTTATGTTCCCCAATCTATGTTTTTCTAAATCTAGTTTATAATATTTTTACTATATATCCTTGGATACCTATTGAAACAACCCAATCCCTAGTACCATAGATCCAGTGCCTTAATTTATTATATCAATATAAATAAAATATTCAAATCCCTATTGACCAAACAATTTAGAAGTTTTGGAAAACCATATTACATACATGATACTCATAATACATTGGGAAAATAATATAAAGGATAAAAAAGTAATATCTCTTCATAATTTAAACCCATTACATGAATTCATTTTCATATCATGGGGAAATGAAACAAAATAATTGTCATCACAAATTATTAGTATGAGTTATGTAAATAAGAAGAAATAATGAATCAATAATCATAATTAATATGGCATACTAAATAACATAGAATGCATTATATTTAAATAACTGGATAAGGAATAATAAATATGGAAATGTAAATAAATAAAATCCATTCTATTTAATCAATAAAATGTGAATTAAGTACATCCATAGATTTTTTCATAGAAAAAATCATATGGACAATAATAGTATAAATGAAGGAAATTCTTAATTATCAAAAATCATGTGTTAGGAACATAAAAACCACTACAATAAATATCTATTTTCTATACCTTTTAAAAATAAATGTAGAAAACCCATTTAATTTGGCCAAAAAATTTGTCCCAAGAGACCTATCAATGAATCCAAGGGATTTATAATGTCCAGGCCCCAACCATTACTTCATTTTAAAACAATTCCCCATATCATGAATAATTTATTTAATTCATGAACAAAATTCCTTATAAAATGTATTTCTTGTGTAAATGATATAGATTTATCAATTTTTCCCCAGTTAATAAAATAAAATTCAATGTAAATAATGTACCTAAAAATTTTATATGGTTTAATAAATTATCATATTCATTATATAGAGACCCTGGCATAGTATACATGGATATTACGTCCTTTTTTTAATATCAAGTACATTAAAAATGTACATGTCTAAGGAGAGTAAGAGTTTAGAGTCTTTGGAATCTTGTAAATAAGATATTCTATCGTATTGAATGATATTAAACATCTCCATTAAAG
This sequence comes from Viscum album, assembly GCA_963277665.1. NCBI lineage: Eukaryota > Viridiplantae > Streptophyta > Magnoliopsida > Santalales > Viscaceae > Viscum > Viscum album. The sequence continues at coordinate 2,046,454,182 of OY728122.1, forward strand.
AAATTCTCTTTTGTACTCCTACATAAAACCTTTATTCATATCCTAGGGAATGGAAATATAAGAACAATTTAACTCAGATGAGAATTAAATGAAAATAATCTACATACATATGTATACCAAGAGAATATGGATAAGAGAACATGAAAATAAAATTTGAAGATCATAACCTATATATAAAATATAGTATACAAGAGTCATGGCATAAATATTGGATGTTTAGAATACATGAATCATAAAGGTGATAAATTCCCCTAAATCAGTCATTATCTATAGGTTCTTGACATAAAAGTTTTGAACCATAATAAATATTGAAATAAAATCATGTGAGAAGGCTAACTTACAAGACCACAAATATAGTTGATTCGGACACACATATTTTCTATAGTGGATTAGGAAACACATATTTCCCATTTTGGATCTAGAAACACCTATTTCCCATTTTTAATCAGGAGACACATGTTACACATTGTGGATCAGGACATGATTATTTCCCATAGTATATTAGGGAACAACTTTTTTAAATTGTAGAGTATGACACAACTATTTCCCATTGAGGATCAAGCCCATATACTTGACTCCCATCATTATCTCATGAGATATAAATCATTACCTAATTCATTAGAGGGAGATATTGGTCCTTCCTATCACATAAAAAAACATACATATGTGTTCCACTATATGATGACAATTCATAATATAATAACCCATGAAATTAAATGGGTATCGTAAACATGTCATCATCAGATAACCTTTGTAAAAGAGATATATTTCAGTCATTTCATCATAGAATAACCCATGATAGGAGTATGGTTTCATAAGTGTTTTAGTAGGATATAACCCATGAATAGAAACATATTTCATAACTTACTAGAAATCATAAGCATAAATCATTCATAAAAAATGAAAATTGTATCCTCAAATCATATACATTAAAAATAATAAACTACATCAAAGGATTTCATCTTATCTAGATAATTATATTGAATTATAACTTAGGGAATCTATTAAGGAAAATACTCTTTGAAAATCAATTTTTAACATGTAAAACATCTCTAAAATTCATTTTTTTGAAAACTAGTTAATAAAATTATAATATAATCATTAAAAATCATTTAAAACATTTCTTGAAGAAAAATATAATTTCCTATATTAAAAACCCATTTTTAAATCCTAAAATGTTTTTGAAAGCCTTTTTATTTTAGAATAACCTTAAAACCTTATAATGAATCTATGAAAATAATTTAAAAAACATTGTAACAATAAAAAAAATGAAATAATTTTCATTGAAAACCAAGATAAAATAATGAATATCCAGAATATTAGGAAAAATAATTTCTTTAAAAATAATCTTTCAAACATTGAAAGGATTATTTTGGGAAATGATGTCCATAGTGACCGGTAAATCTATACATTATGAACATTCCATTTGTACAATAAAATATTTACAAAAGTAACTTGATCAGAAACTGACTAGGATATTACTATTAGAACATAAAGTTATTAAAAATTTAGAAATTGAGTAATATTTTAAAAAAAATTAATTTAAACCATTTTTTTAAACATTTCAACAAAACAATGTTTTTTAAGAATAAATATTTCTGACCAAAAAAGATAAATATAGTTGGATTTTATTAAAAACCATTTCTTATCCATATTAAGTAACAAAGAGTAAAAAAATTGTGCCATTAGTTGAATATATCAAGAATAATTATAGGAGAAAAAGAATAATTGGAATTATTAAGAGATGAATCATAATCATTCAACAATTTGAGCATAATCATAAACAATCATGATAAGCGGAGAGATTTTAACAATAAAATATTACCACTTTGGTAACATTGAATCATAATACTAAGGAAATAGTTACATAAAATAAAGAATAAAATATCATGAAGAGAATAAAATGCATGATTTAGCATTTCAATGGGATGTATGTACACCTCATAAAATAATATAGATTCATAACATGGAATGTATCTCAAAGAAGGAAAATTGTTTCAAAATTACTTTACCGTATTAGTAACATTGGCACAATAAACCCAATTAAAGAGAGTTCATAAAATGGATATTTAAATACCCATAAATTTACTTATATGAATCAAATGATTTATTAATGGTTTGTATATAAATCACTAAAAAGATAAGAGTGGTGAATTAGGCATGTATCTCACATATATAAAAAGGGGATATGAAATTCCCGTACTACTTGAGAAAATTTTGGATTGTGAGATTCGTGAATGAATAAAATCAATTAATACATATAATATCATTAAATAAAATAAAATTAATGATATAAAATTTCATAGGGAACAATATACACCACATAATAGGAATATCTTGTGAATATAGCATATACTTAACCGAAATAAAAGTGAGACGAGAATACCCTTAAGTCTTTACTTCCTTTGTACATGTTCATACCTCTAGTATAATAAATATATCTTTCTTATAAATCTTACAATGAACCATATTATTATATATAAAACCAAAAATTAGATTATTATGACTTTATATTACTCTTTTATTAAGACTTTCAATTTAACATTATGTTTCATGTATTAACCACTTTGCTTTCCATTTATGTTTTGATTTTTTATTCTTGATCCACTTAACTAGAACATGATTTACACTTTTATAGAATATAAAAAATTTATAGAAATATAAAATATATTTATTATATAATTATTTATAATATTAAATAAATGATATAAATTGGAAATGGAATACACCGTTCATGGAGACGATCATTCATACGTATGCATGAACGCTTTTTCCATTTTCTTATCGCATTGAAAGAAAGTAAATAATATATATATATATATATATATTATCATTCTAGTAGAATAATAATATCACATATGTCATATATATTTTCTAAACCAAAACTTAATACATTCCATGTAAAGTATTAATGAATCACATCGCTTTGAGGAGATTGTAGTGTACAGGTCCACAAATAAAGATATCATATTTACAAAAAATGTATACCGTGAAGGTATGTAATATATAATAATAATATAATCATAAAATATATAATATATATAATATATATCATATAAAACAACATATTAATATCAACTTCCAACCATGATGTGTTATAAAGGAAAAATGAATGACATAGTTTTGTGAGGTGATAGTTCGACGTACATTTGAATGATAAGTTCATTACCCATTTAATGGAAGTGTGTGTAGGTTTAGTTAGAACACTTGTAATAAAAAAATATTATTATAATGAGTATAATTAGTTTATTATATAATAACCAAATAATAAAATTTAATAGATGGATAATGAAATAAAATAGAAATTCAGGTTATAGAACGTCACAAATTTTTCGGGTAACTCATTTTGGTTTGCACCAATGGGAATCATAGGATGGATTTATGGCCAAATTATGGAAACTAGGATGAATGGATAAATGTTTTGAAATTATTTTGGATGGGTTTGGACCAGAAACTTATTCTTTAGAGGTGTGTGGAAAGGGAAGAGTTAATGTATTTTTATAGAAGATGAGGAGTGGAAATCTTGTAAATACCGAAGGTAAACAATATTGGGAGGTCTCCCTTACCACATGTTCTTAAAAAATGGAAAATTAATATATTAAAAGGAAATTATGGTTTATCAAAACCTCAAAAAAATAATTAATGAATTATTATAATTTCATTATTAAATTATTTGTTTCCCACTTTTATCATTTTGTTTTTTATTAAGGCAACTAGTTTTCTAATCAAAGTTATTTTAATATTAAAAAAAATTAAATAGATATTTATAATACATCATATACCCACTAAATTTTCAATATAATATCTAATTTAGAAAAAAATCCCATTTTTTTGGAAATTATTTTTAAAAAAAGTGCATGTAATGCGTAAAAACACTATTTTAACCAGAACCATGCTAAAAATGTTTTTACCATTTAAAGTAAAATATTTTCATTATAAAATGAAAAATTGTCTTTGAATTATTCATATTTGATATTTTTGAAAATTTAAAGATAATTTTGATGAATATATAAATTTTAGTAACTTTTAAATATTTTGATAAAATATAATTTTTTGTAAAAAACATTAATGAAAATTTTGACATTATTAACCAAATTTAAAATAAAATATATCAAGAAAAATATAAAATTTTAATATATTAATATAAAGCCTTTGTGACATGAAATATTCTTCTAAAAATGATATATTGTTATTTAATCCATTTACATCACTTGTAATTTTTTTAATATCATTTATTTTAGAATATTGTTAACTAAATAATTATTGAATTTGGCATTCCTTAAGCAGTTATTATAAATAATTCATCTCTAAAAACTAAAAATAAACTAAGATAATGAAGAAAAATTCTTTACCTTTAAAAATAATGTTTAGAACTGAACTAAAGTGGTTTTCTCATATATCAAGACTTTATAATTGTTAAAGGTATGTATAGTTCATTTTTTCCATTTTATTAATTAACATGTTATATATGTCAATTTCATCGAATAGTGTCCCACTAAACCATAAAATTATAACCAAGAGTAGACATGGCTGAAATATGGTCCTCCAATGGATTTTGTACAAATAATGGGTTATTTATACCCCTTATGTTATATATTTAATCATTTAGTAACCCTGTTTATACCTAATTCATTGTAATTAATTTTAACTATATTCATTAACCATTTGTTTCAACAATTTATGTTGATATTATTTGAAAAAAAAAATTCATACTGATTCCAAATATGAATGTCCATCATTACAATTTGAATTCAATGAAGTGACTAAAATCAATTTAAAATTAATCTCGATGATGTTGTGAGACCGTAGGGTTTTATGGAGTAAAATTCAAAAATTTGAAACATTTTTATATCCAATTTAAATTTGAAATTGTTTCTAATGAATTAAATTGATTAATTTATGTAAAATTGATCTATTTAAAATTTAAAATAATATTAAAATATTAATTTACTATATAAATAAATTATATTAAAAACCATTCTTAAAAGAAATTCAATATTGATCACAATTCATCAAAAAAATAAATATTTCTGAAAAATCCCAAAAATTCAGCGTATTCTAAATTCTAATTTAAGAATTAAAAATTGAAGATTATTTTATATTAATAAATTTTCAAAATTGTCTAAAATTAATTTTATTATTGTTCATAGTAGGATGTAAAATGTAGTTCTTTTAAGAAAATATTTTTTTTCAAAACATATAGACTTTATCAAGACTTATATATATCATTGTCAATATGTTGTATATATATTAAAAAATTAATAATAATATTTAATTTTTTATTATTATTCATATTACTATGTTTAATAGATATGTTACAAACTTATTGTTTAAAATAATTAAATTTTCTTTCATAGAAACTCAGTGTTGTGTGTAACGCAAGCTATGACAATGTTTTATATAATAAAATATTTATTTGTTGTTGCGCATAGAGAATGTTTGACTTAGTGTATCATGCAATGAAATATATCATAAAAATTTAATTTATTAAAAGAAAATTAATTCTTAAAATCTTAGGGTGTCACATTCTATGCCCCTAAAATGAATTTCTCCATTGAAATTAATTTGTTTCATTAAAGGTTTAATACTTAAATGAAAATCTATCAGAACCCACACCGAAAAAATTAATATTAAAAAAACATTTGCAAAAGAATTTTTTCAAACATAATGGTTGCCCAAATTAACTCATAACTATGTATCAACATTGAATAACATATGTGGGAAGGGTACATTAGACCTGAAACAAAATCATAAATAATTATAGTGTGTGATTGAGTTCATTGATCATAAGAAAGTTAATGATTAATATAATGTTAAGGTCCACAAAAACATAAATATGTGATGATTTGTTAGACTATCATTTCAATAAAAATGAAGGTATTTGGATAAATAGTTTTTAATTTAATTTTCCTAGAGATGAGGAATTATTCATAAGAAGATACACATATATGATTTAATTCCATTCCATATACAAAACCTCACCCTTTTGTTGTGCCTTGATCAATTCCCCCTACATCTCTTACTTTTGAAAATAATAGAGAATTTTACATTCCTGAATAACTAATAGATCATTATAACCACAAATAGAATGATAATTAATTTATTCTATCTATTTATCATCACAAAAATGGTTATCACATGTTATCCAATATGAATAAATACTCATATAAAGAGATTTGAATTTAATCTCTGAAACATCATATAATGTTTCAAAAACACCATTCTATAAATTGTTAACCTTGTAATCATTTTGAAATATGAAAATCAAAAACATTAGAAAAAAGGACACTTAATTTTTTATAATAAGTTTAACACTGTTCCCCCATATATCATAATGTTTATCTTGGATTTCACATGCCAAAAAAGTGAATATCATCATCATATATTATCTCATAACATGGAAATAACTAGAATTACAATATATTCATTAGGAAAACATGAATTCTTTCTTATTACAATGATTATTGTCATATACCTTAAATCAAAAAATTATATAATCTTCATCAATAGAATCATAAACCGCATTGTCATACAATACTTTATTTATTTTTAGGTAATAAACCTATCCAAATCCATATATTCATCACTTTATCCATGCGAAATGACATTTTCTCATCCTAACGAACATGGTAGCAGTTACCTTCCCTTCATCACAATATCAATTTTCCATAAAATAAATTTTATATCTCAATACCACTATTAAACATATAATTTTTAATCATTAATTAAAAACATATACATCATGATTCATAAAATATAATTCTTGAATTCTAGTTCATATAAAATTCAATCACCCAACTTTATTATTATTTCTTTACTCTGGTATCATTATATTATTACAAAAAAACCATTTCCATGAATCTATAATAATAATCATGTCTTATGGTTCCTCAGCATCAGTATAATCATTCTAGATATGTTTAATGTAAAATAATACTATTATAACATCACAAACTTTTCACATGTCCTTCACAATCTCTTCATCTTTGGAAGTATAAAAAATATTAGTAAAATCATCCTAATTATCCTTATGAGACTTCTATTTAGGACATCAATATTCATATTTACCATTATTTCTATGTCTGAATGATTCAATATTAACCCAGTTTATTCTAGTTCATGCTAATGACTAATACAAGAAATCATACTACGAAAAAAACATATCATAGAAGAAAACTACATAGTAATGAAAAATCACTTATAGGATGTCAAACACACAAAATTTTATTTTAAATCTATAAATCCCTAGGACTATCCTTAGATACATCCCAATGAATATCATTAGAAATATCCCCATGGATCCTACTAATGGTTACTCATCTTTGTCTCCTAAGGTTAACTAATCCATTCGTTCAATGCCAAATATAATTTCCGAGGCTTAACATACATGGATATTAAATAAATATTGATGAATATTCATCACATTAAAAAATACATGACTAAGGTCCATAATAATTTAGTTTCTTTAGAATCAAGGATACATAATATTCGATCTTGGAGAATGCACATCAGATTCTCTATTAATGATCTACCCCTTTACTACTCATATAAAAAAACATTTCATCATAACCTGGGGAACGAAAACATATAAAAGGGTGAGCTTAGATTCATAGTCACGGTAAATAAAAGTCATGAATTAGACTTACATAAGAATAAGGTTAATAGAACATGAGAATAAAATTTAATATCATCCAATACATATCAAAGATCATGTACATTAGTCATGGAATAAATATTGGTGGTTCATAAGACATGAATCATAAGGGTGATAAATCATCAAAAATAAACCATAAATTATTTTCTATTGTAATATTAGTATAGAACCACCAGAAATATAGAAAATAGGTTCATGTTTCAAGGATAAATACCAAGACGATAAACATAGTGGACCAGGACACACCTATTTCCCATAGTGGATTAAGACTCACCTATTTCTCATTATAGCGGAGGACACACCAATTTACCATTGTGGATCAAGACACATATGTATCCCATCATGGATTAGGACACACCTATTTTCCATCATGGATTAGGACACACATATCTCACATTATAGAATAGGACACACATACTTCACACTATGGAGAAATCCCATCGAGTTATTTCTCATCATTATCTCATGAGATATGAATATTTTCCCAATTCATTATATAGAGACATAGGTCCCACCAGTTGTTAATAAAAACATACATACATGTTCCATTAGATCATAAAACCTCATCATATCATAAAACATTAAATGAAATAGGTATCATGAACATGTAATTAAGTAAAAACCTATGGAAAATTTTAAGTTTTGTAATCATTTAATTATAGAATAACCCATGAAAGAAACTGGGTTTCATAATAGTTTTATCATGGCATAACCCATTGAAGAGAAATAGGTTTCATAAAAAACATAACATATGCAGAATAAACCATTCATAAAAAATGAGAATGTTTTTCTTAGATCATATCCCTAGTGAATCAAAAACTATTTCAATGGATTTCATCTTAGCTGTATATGTATTGTGAAAGATAACTTGTAAAATTTCTTATAGAAAATAAAAATTTCATGAAAATCACTTTTTAAGGTGTGTAACCTATCCAAAATAAATTTCTTTAAAAACAACTTATGAAACATAAAAAATTTGAAAAAAATATCATTTCAAACATTTCCTGAGGAATCTATCCTTTCCTATTTGAAAAACACATTTTATATCTTAAAACATTTTTAAAACCTTTTTCATTGAAAATAACCTTAAAAACTTATAATAAAGTATTAAAAATCATTTAAAATAATTATTATACAAATTTTTTTTTTCAAAATACTTTTTATTTAGTCCATTTTAATCCAATTATTTTCAAGAATATTATAATTATTAGATTATTTCTAAATAACCTTGCAAACATTCAATGGAAACTTCAAGGAAATCATTTTCATTAACGTGGGTAAATCCACACTTTCCAAACATTCCTTTTTTACCATAAATAGTATAGAAAAGTCAGATGATCATAAAATATCAAGGAGACTCATTTTAGAACCAATTTTTATTAATAATATAAAACATGGGTAAAAATTTCATTTGAAAATCACAGTACAATAGTTTCTAAATCACTTTTAGAAAACATGGTTTTGGAAGAACATAATTTCTGACTGAAAAGAGAAATAATATCAGATTTTCTTAAAAAAATTCATAATTATTATATATAAAAAAGAGTGTAAATATGGTACCATTACCTGAATATATCATGAATTACCAGAGGATAATAAAATTCCTTGTAATTGTTGAGATATGGAACATATTATTTATCAATGGAAGTATAATCACAAACAATCTTGATATGAGATGAGATTGTAGCAATACATTATTACCACGTTGGTAAATTTGAACCATAGTTCCAATGAAATAATAAAATTTATTGAATCCTATAATATCATGAAAAGAATAAAATTCTAGATATAACATGTCAAATGGCTATATGTATATATCGTAGAAGAATATAAGTGTATAACATGTAATGTGTGTCAAAGAAGGAAAATTGATACAAAATTAAATTACTGATTTGGTAACGTTTGAACCACAAACCCCATGAAAGATAGATCATAAAATGGATATATATGTACCAATATATATAATTATAATTATAATATAATACATTAATGTTAGGTATATACACAAAAAAAATATTAGTGGTGAATAAGGCATGTATCACAGAGACATAAAAAGGTAAGATGAAACTCCCATACTACATGAGTACTATTTGAATTGTGAGTTTTGTTAAAGAATAAAACAAATTAGAACTTTGAATATCATGAAATAATTAAATTCATGATATATAATGTAATAGGTAATTATATACACCACACAATAGGAATAAGTGGTGAATATAACATATATCTCATCGAAAAAAAATTGAGATGAGAAAACCCTTCCCATAAGTATTAAATTCATTTGTACATGTTCAACACTCATGTATAATCAATATAGGTTTATTATAAATCAATAAAAAACATATTATTATATATCATAGAATATATTATATTATTATGACTTTATATTACTATTTTATAAATAGTTCCAGGTTAATATTATGTTTCGGGTAATAAATGCTTTGCTTTTCATATGTGGTTCGACTTGTTATCATTGATCCCCTAACTTAGATCATTTTTTAATTACTAAAATATTGTAAAAACCTGATATAAATACATTACATATTTAGTATATATGTATTTATAACAATATATAAAATATGTAAACATGACATGGAATACACTGTTCATAGAGATTATAGGGTGTACGTATGCATGAATATTATATCCCATTTATTCTCAGATTAAATGAAATAAAGTAAATGAAATATATATATATATATATATATTATATTTATAGTATAATTATTCTATAATATATATCATATACATTTACTAAACCCATCCGTAATATATTCTATGTAAAGTGTGAGTGAATCACTTCGCCTTGAGGAGGCGGTTATCCACACATCCACAAACAAAGTTATCATATTTACACAACATGATAATAATAATGTTATGTTTAGTACAATAATTAAAGAATAATAAGATAAATAATAAATATTATATATATATAATATAATAACAGTATGTCATCATAATTCCCAACCATGAGAGGCGGTAATGGAATAATAAACAACATCCTTTCATGAGGTGATGGTCCATCGTACACACAAATTATAAGTTCGTTACCTATTTGGTGGATGTGTTTGTGTGTGGGTGTAGAAAGAAAATTTAGAATAAAATAATACCATAATATTTATGATAATTAGGTTATTATATATTCATGTAATAAGAAAAATGGAATGGGTGGTGATTGAAATAAAACTGAAATTCTTATTAAGGAATGTTACATATTTCGAGTTAACTCTTTTTGGTTTTCATAAAAGGGATTCATTGGTCATAATTTTTCCAAATAAAGCCCTATAAGGTGAATGGAATGAATTTTTGAGATTATTCAGGGATATTTTGGATGATAAAAAGTGGCATGAGATGTGTAAGTAAAGGAAAGATTGTATGCCTTTTTATAGAGGAGGAGGAGTGACATTCTTTTAAATATCAAAGTTAAATACTATTGGAAGGTCTCGCTTACCTCATGCGATTACAAAAAGGAAGTATAATGTAGTAAAGAGGATATATTTTTGATAAAACCATCTTAAAGCCAAACATAAGTGCATTATTATAATTTATTTCCATAACTTCTATATTTCCCCAATTATACCAATTTTGATTTTATTAAGGTTACTATTTTTCTAAGCTAGGTAATTGAACCGTTAAGAATAAATTAAATTAATGTTTATTAGAAAAAAATGAACCACTAGATTATAAATATAATATAAAATTTTAAAAAATATAAATCCTCAGTTTTTGGGAAATTAATTTTAGTACAAGCACATGTAACGTGCGAAAACGATACTTTAACCAGAACCATTTTAACAATATTTTTACACATTAATGGTCAATATATTCATTAAAAAGGATCAATTGGTCCAAGAATAAACCAAATTTTATATTTAATTAAATTCTCAATACATTTGTAAGAATATAGGTTTTTTAGTATATTTTAAATCAATTAATAAAATATCTTTTACTATAAAATACCATTAAGGTCAATTTTGGCATTATTTACTTAATTTAATGCTAAAAATATCAATGCAAAGATTGAATTTGAATATTTTATGTTAAAATATGTGAAAAATGATATATTATTATAATATAATTAAAGGAATTAATTCAATCACTTTACTTCACTTTTAATATTTTTAGTATCATTTATTTTAGTTAATGAATAGCTAAATAATGGTTGTATTCTGCATTCATTAAGATGTTTTTCTAAATAATTCATCTCAAAAAATTAAATATAAATTAATTTGTTATAAAAAACTCATTTACTATTCAAAATAATTTTTATAACCAAACTAATTTGTTTTTTTGTATCTTGGGACTTTATAAATGTTCAAGGTAAGGAGGGTTCATTTTTTTCCTTTTCATTTAATAACTTATTATATAGGTCACTTTAATGGAATAGTGTCCCAATAACTTATAAAATTACAACCAAGAGGGAATAGGGTCTAAATATGGGATAAGAGTCTATTTAGAACATGTTTTTGGTCATTTATACACCTTATATTCTATGTTTAATCATTAAGAAAGCTTGTTCTTATAATAATCACTGTAATTAATTAGAACATTTTTCATTAATCATTTTAGTCAAAAAAACTTATATTGATATTGCTGTACCAAAATTTTTATAATGATTAAAAATAAATATATATTTGTTTCCAAATTCAATTTATAAAAGGGGATAAATTTAAGTTTAAATTAATCCCACAGAAACTATGAGACAATGGGTTTTTAAGGAGACATTTTAAAATGTTTGAAGGTTTTTATATCCAATTTAAATGTTATATTTTTTCCAATTACATAAATTTTATTAATTGATTTAAATATTTTAAAATTACGTAATGAAATCTAATTAAAATATGAGTTATTTATATAAATAAATTATAATGAAATCAATTTTTCAATTAAAATTCAGTGTTTTTCACTAGTCATTAAAAAATGAAATATTTCATAAAAAATACCAAACATTCACCCTAATCTGATTTTGAAATTCATAATTAAAAAATTGTTTTTAAATTATATAATTAATTTTTATAAGGTTTCTAGGATTAATTTTAATATTATTAATTAAAGTATATAAAAAATTATCTTTTGAGAAAATAGAAAATTATTTCCAAAACATATAGACTTTAACAAAAATTATATATTTCATTATTAATATGTTTTATCTATATGAAAACATTATGAATAACACTCAAAATTAGTAATGACTATTAATAGTATTATTATTAATGGATATGTTATATATTTATCTTTTAAAATAAAAAAAATTCTATTTCATAGAAACTCAGTGTTGCATGTAACGCATGCTATGGCAATGATGTCTATAGCATAATATTATCTTTTTATAGTATATAATTAATGTTAAAAATTGTGTATAGTTTGATACATAAATCAATAATATTTTATTAACTCAAAAAATAATAATTCAAAAAAACATGGTCTCTTAAAACTAATACAACAATTTAAATATTTAAGAGAATTTTTATGCCTAGAAAAATGATTGTTTCAAGAGAATGTTAATAGTCACAATAGAATATGAGATTTCATAATACATTTTATCACTTGGTAATTATCAAATTAAATACCATTGGATGAAATAATTAAAATTGAAACTTAAAATATTATGAAGAATGATTTATTCTGGATATTAGATGTCAAATATTCATTATATACACCACATAAATGTGAATTAATTCATAATAATAAACAAATCTCAGTGGAATGTAAATTGATACAAAATTCTTCTTCTTATTCTGGATTTTGTTGGAACTTTCTATAACATCCTATATAATGGTTTTAAGAATTTTATTAACTTACAACCGAAGCCTATTAATATCTATAATATTTTATATAAACCTTTTATAATATATTATCACATATTTTTTAATAATATGTCATTATTTTTATTATTTTGTGTGTTAATTTCCAGTTTTTTAATAACACCATGAGACTTTGTGAATTATTATTTTTCAAATTAAATCATCATTTCGATATTTTTCATTTAAAATGATAGTGAAAATAGTTATTTATGAATATATATATTAATAAAGTATGTCAAACATTCCATTCACACCGAATACTGACATGGCTTACGCTACACAAAATACCATCTAGGCTTGCACTACAAACAACACCGACTTGGCGTACGATGCATGCAACACTGAGTTTCTATGAAACATAGTTTTATATATAATTAATTAAATGATATAATTATAACCTAACCATTAAACAATGTTATATTAATATTAATAACTACTTTTCAAATATTTTTTATAATTGTTTTATATAAATACAACATATTTATAATGAAAAAGAAGAATTTTGGTAGTCTTTTTTTGTGTTAAAAATAATGTTTTCTAGAATGGACCTCTTTTAATAATAAAATTAATTTTTTACAAATTTATAAATTGAATTTGACAAAATAAACATCATTTTTTAATTTAAAATGTCGAAATTATCTTAGGGTGAATTTTTGTAATTTTTTAGAGAAACTAACTTTTTTGTTGAATAGAGAAAAACACTCCTTTTTAGTTAAAAACATACTTTTTGTCTAATTAATTATTAATGATATTATAAATATGTTTTAAAGTCATATTAGATAAATATTAAAAATATTAAATCGATTTTATTCATTATTATAAATTTCACTGTGAAACTGAATACAAAATATTAACAATCTTTTGAACTTATTCCTACTTTCAAACCCCATTATTTCATCCCATCTACGGGATTAGAACTAATCTAATTTTTAATTCATATGTAAAATTAATTTAAAAAAATATTTAATAAAACAATTTATTCGGAATAATATTTATATTCTAATAATACCATGTTAATTTTTGACCAAAATGATTAGTATAAGTGGTTAGAATTAATCATAGCAGTTAATTCCAAATTAAGCTTCTTAGGGACTAAATGTTAAAATTAAGGGGCAAATGACCAATATAATTGTCCAAAAACATTTTTTTGTCCATAATTATTTTATAAAATGTTAATTATTGAGTTGTTTCAGTTTTGGATGATTTGTTTAGGTAAGAAAAAGTGAACACCTAACCTGTTTCTAAAAATTACAATTGAATCATTTTCCTTCCCTATAAAATGCCGCCACATATACCCATTCCTCACATCTCTCAAACCATTTTTTACAGCCATTATTTTCCAAAATATCCTCCCAATAATCATACCTTTGACATTGAATTCTTCTTTTGGGATTAATTCCTCTCATGGATTCCTTTTGGAACAAACCAAAAGGAGTTATCCTATTTAGAGGTATTGTCTTCTCTCAAGCTAATTTCCTCTATTTCTTTTCTTCACCCCCTCCACTAACTTTATTCTATTATTTTGTAAAAAAAACAGTATCCTACATATAATAGTATGTTTTTTATGAGTTATTTTACCTACAATTACACACACCTCCATCTAATGCATATCTAACATACTGTTTCTATGTATGTCAAGTTACTGCCTCACGAAACGATAATTGTTCATTTTTCATTTACCACCAATCATGGTGGCCATTATGATGGAATATATATATATATATATTTCATATAGTATATTTATTTTTTATTTATACTTATATATTCCTTTTAAAGGACACATATTTTAGCTTTCTGTTTGGTGTTTATATGAAAATCTTGTTTGAGGAAGTGTGGACTACCACCCCCTCAAAGCGATGTGATTAGTTCATAAACAACATGGAATTCAATAAGGATAGGTAAAATGAACTTATGTGATATATATAATATAGTAATTATAATATAATTACTATATATATACATACTTATATATATGTCATTTATATACTTTCTATCAACACGATAACAAAAAATGGAAACAATGTTCATCCGTATGTAAGACTTACCGTCTCCTTGAACAGTGTATTCTATTTCGTACACCAATATTATATATATTTTTATAATACACATATAATGGATATAACTGATATTTATATCATGGTTTAAATTCTTGAATCATTATATAACGACTAAAGATATAACAAATTAATGCGAAGAACAAAGAGAATAATACCCGAAGTGAAATATTAACATAAGATCATTAACAATGGTGTAATATAAGGTCATAATAAAACCATATATGGTATTATGTATAATAATATTATTATTTAAAATAATTATAATAAACATATATTTTTTATATAGGAAACCTGTATGATTATAGAGAGAGTCATGTCACAAGGTAAGTGGATTTCATCTCACATTTAATTTCTGCGAGTTATATGTTATGTTCACCACCCATTCTTTTTTGTGAGGTGTATTTACATCCCATGATTTTATTAAATGTACCTTATAATTAAAATTATGGGAATTATCATTTCCATGTTATGATCCTTCTTTCATGGGGTTTAAGATTCAAAAGTTACCAAATCGGTAAAAAGTTTCGTCTCAATTTGCATACTTTAAGACACATGTTTTCCTATGGACCTAAACTATTTTTTAAGGTGTATATACTTAAATTTTTCATGTTATATCCTGAATATACATATTTTAATGAAAATTTATGTTTCTTGAAATTTCCTTTTCTTACATAGATATTATGATCCCTAGTAAATATGTTACATGAATTTATTGAGAAAAACTCATCTCTTTTCAAGATTATTTATGTTTATGCTTAGTTTGATTAAATATTATAATAAATATCTCATGAAAACTCATGATTTTAATTAACCTATGTTATTTAATGATATATTAAATTTTTTGGTAACATTTTATACTCATTGTTACATATTATAGTTAAGAAAGTGTTTTTAACAATTCCTGACTTTATCCGCTCTTTGGTCGAAAATCTATGTTTTCTAAAAAGGGTTTCCATGGATATTTTACCATTATCCTATAATATCTAAAATAAATTTTTACCATTTTTTTCTTTTACCAATATATTCAATGTAATATTGCTATCATTTTACAAAAAAATCATTTTTTATAATCTTTTTACCGTACAAAAAGAATGTTCTTTTCACATAGTACGACATGTACAGATTCACCCACTGTCATTCCTTTGAAGATTCCTTTACATTTTTAAAAGGGACATATTTAAGAAAAGGTTTTTAAAATTATTTTTCAAGATTCATTTTTTTAAAATAGTTTTAAACTTATTTTATATATTTTCAAGGAATATTGATTTCAAAAGGTTTTCAAGCCATATTTATAAGTTTTCATGGTGTTTCCATAGAAATAGTTTTCAAAACATTTTCAAGCATATTTTATAAGTTTTAATGGAAAATGGTTTTTAAAACGTTTTCAAGATCTATTTATAAGTTTTCAATATATTTTCAATGAAATGGTTTTAATTTTTTTTGCAATATTTCTTTATATGTTTTCAAATTGTTTTCATAGAAAATGGTTTTTAAAATGTATTGAAACTTATTTTATAATTTATCAAGGAAAAAGGTTTTCAAAATGATTTCATTAGTCTTCATGGTATTTTATAAGAAAATTATTTTCAAATTGTTTTATCTATTAAAATTACCTTTTAAAACAAGAAGGGATATTTTCTTATAAAAAAATTTTTAGGGGATATTTCAACATTATTTTCCATCTATGATGACATCTATTGATGTTAATATTTTCTTTTTAGGAATGGATCTAAAAATTCCATTCATATACTTTCTATGAATGAGTTATGTTTAATTTCATGGTCTTTATGAAACCCCTTTCTCCTTCATGGGTTATATGTATATGAAATCCGTTTCTCTTTTAGGGGGTATGTTTTTGAAGAAATTATTATGAAACATATAAATTTTTTCCTTAGGCTGTGATATGTTTAATTTTTTATGATACCTATTTCATTTCATTGGTTATGATATGTTTATTTATGATCTTGCGGCACACGAATGTATGATTTAATTATGTGATGTGTGGGACCTATATCTCACTATAATGCAATGGGTAATGTTTTATATATCATGAGATAGACTAAGTTGGTATGATGAGTGAACTCACACTACTATGATGGTCTTGGGAATGAACCTTCACTGCTAAGATGTCCATGAGAGTGAACCATGACTACAAATATGGTACGAGGAGTGAACTCATGCTACTAATATGTCCATGGGAGTGAACCATGACTACTAATATGGTATTTTTAGTGATTCCTTGGCTACTATGGATATCATTATATGCTTATGTGTTTTCAACAATTCCATGCCTTATTCCTATGTTATTATTTCAGGGTTTATTCTCTTTATATACTTATGATTCATGTCTTATTAATTACTAATAATTATTCCATGATTCATGTTTATGATATTTGACATTCATGATATGATCTTAAAATGTTTTTATCATGTTCTCATACACTTTTACTTGTGTTTATGGTTATATGTGTCCATTCATTACCATTATTGAGCATTTGAGCTCACCAATTTTACGTTTCCTTTCCATCAGGTTATAATGATATGTACTATGTTTGATATTTCTAAGAAGAGTTATTGTTAATAATAACCTAGTGGGAGATGATGTAGCTCATATATGTACTAGTGTTTATCGTTCCATGTTTCCAAAGGCACTATACCATCTATGGTCCTTGGGCGTCTTCTTGTTTAATGATTAAGTATTCTGCAAAAGTTATGCAATTTTAATGTTTTCAAAAGTGAGGGTTTATATAGTTGGTATTTGAGAAAAGGTATAGTTAAACTTTGGAATCTAGGATGAGAAAACATTCGTGATATCCCAAGGTATATTTATAAGGATATCTCTAGGTATATATCTAAGGATAAGTTTAAGGATGAGTTAACATTTAGGAAATTGTCATGGAATTTTGATAAAGGATAGAGTCAGTGAATTCTATGAAATATATCCCTGTATGGATACTACATGTGGATGTGGCTTTGAAAAAAAATTCACCTAGGGGTATCAACACAAAAAATATGTTTCAAGCTTGACTCGGGGTAATCTAGTACATGAAAATGGGCCTTACTGCACACCTGGTTTGACACACCCGGGAGATTTTCATTAGTAATTTACAAACTCTTAAAAAACCACCATGAAGGATTTAGATAAATGTTTGATAAGGATAACCTTGGATAAAACTATAGTTTCATAGATTATAGAAGTTTTTATGATTTAGACATCCTAAAAGTAATTCCTTTCATGGCTATGTGGTTTTATGCTATGAAAAGTAATGCTCACACTATACTTCTGGTTTTAGTCAATGGTTATAACCCGATGGAACTGGATTAATGTTGAACATGATGGAATATTTTCTAACAAGAATTATATTGGGATGATTAATGGAGTGAAATATGTCATGATCATGCCTAATCAGTTTTCACGAAACATGATTAAAAATGTTTACCTTAACCCACTCTCAGACTCATCAAGGAATATAAAGAAGGTGTTCACTGATTGTTTGGGTAATGGAGACCATGGAGGAATGAATATTTTGTTTCCTTTATGTAAATAATGAGGAAATAATCACTAATGAGAATCTATTAGAGGAACACAAATGTGTTTTGACTATTGAAAAGGACACAAAGAAAGTGACTCCAAGGGAAAATGAAGAGTTTGGTTAAAAAAATGGATGAGAATATTGGCCCCCCAAATTCATCATCAAAGTTTAACTGTTATAATTGTGGATAAAATGGTCATTATGCAACCCGATGTCTCAATAAGAATGTTCCTGAATAGAATCAACAAGGTGGTGCAAGTAATGGTTACATTACTGATGATGAAAAGACTATGGATGAAATACGAAAGGAAAGAGGTATTATTGTTAGTGGGTTAAGGATGAATTAATCAACGTATTTATGTATTTGGATTCAAAATTTGTGAATGATGAAATATAAAATGATTTTTCTACTATTGATTTTTTTCTCTCAGTATTAATATGTTTATGTTGGACTGGTGAAGTGATTTAATGACAAGAAGATAGTTTGACTAAGAGAAGGAAACCCTTCAATATTTTATTTATGATAAGATAATTTTGTATGGATAAACATACATGGGATAAGAATAGGTAAATTTTATAGTATTGATTACCTTGGAACGTAGTAAGGAATTATCTATAGGTGGATTATGCTGCCACTAATGAAGTTTACAACATTTTTGGGATTTATGGAGTAAATACACTATATATTGGAATGAGGAAGCATGCATGTTTTCCAAGAGGGTTTATGGAAATTCTAGTTTCTTCCATGTTTTAAGAGAATATATAATGAGGGTGTTCACATGTTTGGAATGTAACAACAAAGTGATACATTTTTTACATGGGAATAAATGTTAATATGATTTTATGACCCTCTTTCTATTTTTTTATTTGTTCATCTTTGAGAAGGGTTATAAGGTAAACTGTTCATGAAAATTTTATATTAAACTTCAGTGGAAGTATTTGTGTATAGATTTTGTTTTAAAAACCTTTGTTAAAAGAATTATCAGTGATTAACCATATTTATAGGATTTCCATCTTATATATTATATTTGGGTGTTTTTAAAAAAGGACATCGTGTATGTTGGTTGACAATAAATCATGTCTCGTAAGCCTGAGGACCTTGAACCAATGACTAAATGATGATAAGGGTTTCACGCCTACCACTAGCCTACACGATGTCCTAGAAAATATTTATTTATTTTTTGTTGAATAAATATTTATGATGAACCAGTACTATTACACTATATCTATTCATGTTGATTTGTAATAGATAAATAGTTACACCTTTTCATTCTTTTATGGGCCATAAGATCTGTTAAAAGTGTAGTTTAAATCATTATGCATAAAATTTAATTTCTGTACATTAATATAATGATGTAATGTATGCATTATAATTTTTTTAGAGCACAAAACAAGAATGAAATTTTGATTATAGAAATTTATCAAGAATTGATAAAGGTTATGAAATTCATAAAAAAATGTTATACTAATACCTTAAATTTTTTTGAACCAATGGCTTCTAGAATCATCACTGATTTATGACATTGAGGCCCTCAAAATTACTTTTATCATTAATTTTTTTTGATTTATGACCTCAATAACTCCCTATAAATATTTACGATTTTCCTATACATCCAATCGTTACTCCCAACCTATGTTCTCCTATGTCGAATCCTAGTTATATTTTACTTTGGGTAAACATTATGGTTCCAAAATTAACTCTTTAAGGGAAGTCAGGGTATCCATTTTTAGGATGTGTAATTCTATGAATCAATCATTCAAGTATTAAAACATTTATAAACTAGATGAATTTATATGGATAAATTCCATTTAATGGCGATAAAATGTAACACGCCATGACATTGTGAATTATTATTATTTTTAATTAATTTTGTTTTTTGATATTTTTCCATTTCATATGACACTGGAAATAGTTCATTATAAATATATATATTAAAACACTATGTCAAACATTCCTTTCACACAAAATACGGACTTGGATTGCGGTACATGTAATACCAACTTGGATTACACTACAAGAAACACCGACTTGGCGTACGATGCCCAGAACACTGAGTTTCAATGAAACATATTTTTTATATAATTAAGTACATGAAATAATTATAAAATAACCATTAAAAATATTTATAGTAATATTAATAACTACTTTTCAAATATTTTTTATAATTTTTTATATAAATAAATCATATTGACAGGGAATAATAATATTTTTGGTCAAGTCTTTTTTTTGTTACAAATACTATTTTCTTGAATGGAACGATTTTAATAATAAAATAAATTTTAGACACATTTATAAATTTTAGTTGATAAAATAAACTTCATTTTTGAATTCATAATGTAAAAATTATCCTAGGTTGTATTTTTGGGATTTTTCTGAGAAACATTATTTTTTGATGAATAGTAAAAAATACTGCATTTTAGTTAAAAATAATTTTTTGACTAATTAATTATTAAGAATATTATAAATTTTATTTACAATAAAATTTGATAAATATTACATCAATTAATATAATGTAATTAATTTAAATAAATTTTAATTTGAAACAAAATAAAAAATCTTAACAAACATTCGAAATTTTTCATACTTAAAACCTCGTTATTCCGTCATGTTTTTGGGATTAACACTACTCATATTTTTCCACTTTTGTAGATGGAATTTCAAAAATAAAAAAAAAACCATTGTATTTAGTCTAATATTTATATTCTAATAAGTCCAGGATAAATTTTTACCAAAATGATTAGTAAAAGTTATTAAAATTAATTACAACAGTTAAGGCTGAATTAAGTTTAATTAGGGACTAAACCTTAAAATTAAAGCACCAAATGGAAAAACTGCTTGTCCAATGCCCATTGTCTGTCAAAATTTCATCCATTAAACTTAAATTATTGATTTTTTTGGTTTGGTATGTCTTTTTTTAAGTATGAACTTGTGCACACCTAACTTGTTTATAAAAATTCAAAGTGGGTCTTTTTTTCTTCCCTATAAAAGGCCACCACCTCTACCCATTCTTCACACCTGTAAAAAGATTAATGTTTAGTAAATATCTGCCCAAAAATCCTCCCAAAAATCCTCCCTATGACCTTCATGTATCCATTTGGGAATAATTACCATCAAGGAAGCAATCTTGCACAAACCAAAAGGATTTACTCGATTTAGAGGTAATATCTTCTCTCAAGCTCATTCCCTTTATTTAAATTCTTCATTCCATACACTCAATTAATTACACTATAGTCTGAAAAAACCAGTATAGTAAATATACTATGATGTTTTTATACAATGGGTTAGACCTACACTTACACACACCTCTATCTAATGGACATTGAACATATTGTTTCTTTGTTTGGGGAGTTATTATCTCACAAAATGATGAATGTTAATTTTTTATATACCACCAATCATGGTGGCCATTTTGATAGAAAATATATTTATATGTGTAATTTATTACATTTATTTTTATTTATGATTATTTATTATTTTTACAATAGACATTTTTTTCTTTCCGTTTGGTGTAAATACGATAATCTCGTTTGAGGAAGTGTGGACTACCACCCACTCAAAGCGATGTGATTCGTTCACACACCACATGGAATATATTAAGGATGTGTTTAATAAACATATATGATATATATGATATATTAATTCTAATGGAATGATGATATATATACACATGCATATATATATATATACATATTTGAATTACATACTTTCTTTCAGTACGTCAACAAAAAACAGAAACA
This sequence comes from Viscum album, assembly GCA_963277665.1. Lineage (NCBI taxonomy): Eukaryota > Viridiplantae > Streptophyta > Magnoliopsida > Santalales > Viscaceae > Viscum > Viscum album. The sequence continues at coordinate 2,046,476,968 of OY728122.1, forward strand.
ACGATCATACGTATGTATGGATTACTTCCAAATCTAATTTTTAGGTATTTTCAAAATCCACTTTAAGTTAATGTGAGAACCTAACATTCAATAAGATAACACCAATCCACCACCCAAATTACAGAGTACAAAATCATGATGCAGCAAAAACCACCATCCCAAATTTGAAATTTAAAAAATAGCAGGACCACGTTCCCAACACCTCGACACCCTAAATATCGAGTGGCACATTGCCTTGATTTGTGCCCCCTAATGTTACTACATTTCTGGTGAGAATCCATATGAGGAAGCTACCATCATATAAATCCCACCTCACTATATCTTCATCTTCGTCATCACCATCGACACTGATGTCTGGCATTGCACAAAATAAAATATCACCAAAACTATAAACCCCATATAACTTCAACCCTAATCGATCATCAAATAGAAATATATCACGCAGAGAATCACAAAATTTTTTCACCGACTGTATTGAGGTAGAAACACAAATAAATATTAACTAGTAATAAACTGACTTCATAAAAAAATACTACCTCATGACACATCTGAGGCACCAGTAGCTGCTGAACCACACATCCCAGAACCTTAAAGATTCTACCACTCCAGATCCGACTTGGAGAGGTGCCAAGGAATTCGAGGTCAGAGTAGAGTTGAGTGAAAGAGGTCTCTAACAGAATCCATATTCATTGAAAAACTATAGCATGCATGACAGAAGCAAGTCAATTCCTGAACTGCCTAGAAACTTGTCGACCATCGGACCACATAACCCAAAATCTATTTGAACCGATGCTCCAGCTTCAACTTGGAGAGTTCCAGGGGAACAAGAAATCAAATTAGGGTGAGAGAAGCAGAGGACTTCCGCATTACATAACCGATGACGGGAATACCATGGTAACAGAGGAGGAAAACCCATGGGACCGAGCCCTAGAGAGAAGAAGATAGAGATCCACCAAAAAGAAGAAGAAAACGAGAAAGAATAAGATGTCCTAAGAGAAGGAAAGTCAAAGAATTGGAGGAGGGGAGATCCATGCTGCTGAAGGGATACGAAAACCCTAGGAGGAGGAGGAAGAGAAGAGATCCAAGGAGCCTGGTGAATGGGGCACCATGATACCATTTTTTTAATTTTCTTTACCCAATATCGAAAACTAGACACAAGAGTAGAAAAATAGAAAATAAGGTAAAACAAGAGATTTACCCATTTTTCTATATGAATACCAAACATATAGACAACCACAATGATCAAACATTAGAGAATGATGGGATAACCCCTTACTTATTTTAATTTTTCACCAGAGTGTTCTTGATAGCTACTTTAGTGCCTGTATTGTTCTTCACAGTAAGGGTCTTCTTTGCAGTAGGTTTTTTGTTTGTAGGCTTAGGAGTTTCTATCACTTTCTTCCCTAGAGTAGATTTTGTTGATGTCTTCATGACCTTGGAAGGTTTATCTTTCAATGATATCTTCATCATTGGTGTAGTTGTTTAATTTTGTTTGGATTGGGTCACTTTTTTAGGTGTGGCAGTAGCAGTGGACTTTGATTTGGGTTTTGCATCTGCCTTGGGCTTAGCTATGACCTTCGACTTCTTAACCGCCACCTTCGCTTTAGACACCTTATGTCCCTTTACCACCTTTTCCTTCCGTTTTCTAGCGGTTTTCTTCTTTTTTCTTGCAGTTGTAGAACCATGTACCTTAGTATGGATCTTAAATGAACCCTTAACCTTAACAAGCCTCTCAGCAATCACAAACATCATCAGTTGTCTTTTCAAAATATTTTTAAATGATACTGGAAAATTGGAATGCTTCGAATTAATGAACATTGTGATATCGTACTGGATTGACCCTGTCCTCTCCTTCAAAGAAACAATGGCCTTATAAGTCAACTCATAATACTTTGGGTAAGCAGATTGAGATCTATCTTTCTTAGGCCCCATAGCCTTCTTCGCCTTTGTATCCTTCATTTTCTTTGCTTTCAAATCCTTAGTTGTCGGAGCTTCGGCCGAGACATCCTCAGTAGTGTCTTCAATAATAAAAATAGGATCTTTAGTTTCTATGGTAGGATAAATGAATTTGAAAGCTAGGTTTAGGGTTTCAAAGGGATCGAGACTCATAAAATTGAGAGATTTGTGATCGGGAATCTGTATATGTATGACTTACAGTCTCCAAGAACTATGTATTCCATTTCATACTCCTATATTCTATAGATTACTATAATAAAAATATAATGGATATAAATTATATTTATATCATGTTTGACATTATATAATAATTATATTAGTATAAGGACTATATATATAACAAATTAAGACACATGTGAAGAACAAAAAAAAAATATTACCTAAAGTGAAACTTTAACATATAATCATTAACAAGCAGGTAATACTATGTCATTATAAAACCATACATGGTGTTAGGTATAAAAATATTCTTCTATAAAATATGTATAATAAACTTATATTTATTATATAGAAATATTTTACAAGTACAGAGAGATTCAGTACACAAGGTAAGTGTATTTCATCTCACTTTTAATTTATGTGAGATACATGTTATGTTCACCACCCACTTTTTTGCGTGGTTTATGTACTACTGATGAAATAATTCTATGTAAATTATAATTAAATTTATGGGTATTCAAATTTCCATCTTATGATCCTTCTTTCATGGGGTTTATGATTCAAAAGTTACCAAATTGGTAAAATGTTTTGTCTCAATTTTCCTCCATTGAGACACATGTTTTTTCTATGCACCTAAACTCTTTTTTGTGGTGTGTATTCTTCCATTTTACATGTTATATCTAGAATATATTTATTTTCATGATATTTTATTCTTTATTTAATTTAATTTTCTTACATATAGATTATTATCCTATGTTACCAAGTTATATGAGTTTATTGATAAAATCTCTTTTCTTTTCGAGATTGTTTATGCTTATGATTCCTTTGATTGAATATTATGATCCATCTCTCAAGAACTCTTCTAGGTTTCCTTATCCTATGTTATTTCAAGATATATTAAATTATTGGTACCAAGTTATACTCTTTGGTACACAACATATTTAAGAAAGTGTTTTTAAGAAAGCCTTAATTTATCCTCTCTTTGGTTGGAAATATATGTATTCTAAAAAGGGTTTCCACGAATATTATGCCATTATCCTATAATATCTAAAATAAATTTTTACCATTTTTTATTTTACCAATCTCTTCAATGGAATATTTTTTTCACTTTTTGAACAAGACATTTTTTCTAACCTTTTTACCATACAAAGGGAATGTTCTTTTTACTTCTTACATCATGTACAGATTTACCCACTGTCATTCCTTTAGAGATTCCTTTAAATTTTTAAATAATTTATCATTAATAAAATGTTTTTAAAAGTATTTTTCAAGAAAAATTGTTTCAATAATGTTTTTAAACATATTTTATATGTTTTCAAGTTTAATTATTTTCAAAAAAAATTCAAGCCTTATTTACATGTTCTCAAGGAGTTTTGAAAGAAATGGCTTTCAAAACATTTTCAATATTCTTTTATATTGTTTCAAGGAATATGGTTTCCAAAAAATTTTCAAAATATATTTATAAATTTTCAAGTTATTTTCAATGAAGTGGTTTTCAAAAAGTTTTCAATCTTTCTTTATATGTTTTGAATGTTTTTTTGAAGAAAACTGTTTTTAAAATGTTTTGAAGCTTATTTTATAAGTTTTCAAGGAAAATGGTTTTGAGAAGGATTTCAAATGTTTTCAAGGAATTTTATATGAAAATTATTTTCAAATGGTTTTATGTAATAAAAATAATTTTTCAAACATGAAAGTATATTTTCCTCAAGAAACGTTTTTAGAGGATAATTAAAAATTATTTTCCATTTAAGATAAAATCTATTGATGTTACACATTCCTTTCTTGGAAATCATCTAAAGGTTCCATTAATATCTTTTCTTTGACTGAGATATGATTAATATAATGGTATTTATGAAACACATTTATCCTTTTTGGGTTATACGTATATTAAATCCATTTCTCTTTTACGGGTTATGCTTCTTATGAAATGATTTTAAAACATATAACTTTTTCCATAGGTTATGATATGTTTACATGGTTAAGATACCCATTTCATTTCATGGGTTATGATATATTTTTTTATGACCTTATGGCACATGTATGTAAGATTTCATTATATGACAGGTGGGACCTATATCTCCATCCAATGCATTAGGTAATGTTTTATATCTTATGAGATAGACTAAGATGTAATGAATAGTGAACTGATGATACTATGATGGTATTGGGAATGATCCTTGACTACTAAGATGGCCTTGGGAGTGAACCATGACTATTAAGACAGTACTAGGAGTGAACTCATACTACTAAGATAGCAATGGGAGTGATCCATGACTACTAAGATTATCTTAGTGGCAATGCCTTGGCTACTATGGAAATAATTATATGATTATATGTTTTCCACAATTCTATATCTTATTCCTATGTTATGATTTAATGTATTATGCTCATTATTTCCTTATGATTCATGTATTATGAACTACCAACAATCATTTTTATGATCTTTTACATGCATGGAGTGATCTTATAATGTTATTATCCTATTCCCATACCCTTATACTCATGTTCATACTTACATGCCTCCCTTGTTTTCCCTTACATTGCATTTAAACTCACCCCTTTTATGTTTCCTTTCCCCATGGTTATGATTATATGTACTATGTTTGATATGTATAAGAAGAGTGATAGTCAAGAAGAACCTAGTGGGAGATGATGTAGATAAAATATGTATTAGGGTTTGTGTTTCCATGTTTGCAAACACACTTTACCAACTATGGTCTTTGGGAATCTGTTTGAATAATGTTTATGTATTTTGAAAAATTTATGTATTGTTAATTCTTTGAAAAGTGAGGGTCACTATAATTTTTGAGTATGTTTGGACTTATTATTTTTTTTCTTACTTATAACGTTACTTAATAATCTAAATTATATAAACCATGATTTTAATATAATATGTATTTATTATATATCTTTTTATATTAATACATAATATTTGGTGAAAGGAAATGAAATACACCATTCATGGAGATGGTAGGATGTATTTATGGATAAATGCTGGATTCTATTTTCTTATCATATTGAATGAAAGAAAATTAAGTAACATGTATGTATTCATTTTAGTATCATTTTTATTTAATATATATCACATATTATTTTTAAATCAATTTATAATATGTTCCACATAAGGCATGAATGAATCACATTGCTTCACGAGGCGGTAGTTCATTGTAAACACAATTGATGTTATCATATTCTAAAAAAGAAAATAATGAATTTATGTGTTATATAATAACTATAGAATCATAAATAAATAATAATTATCATGTATATTATCTATAATCCATAAATCCATAACTATTTCCATCCATGAATGGTGGTAATGGAAGAACAAATGTCACTAGTTCGTGAGGCGGTAGTCATCTATACACATGAATAATGATTTTTTATCCCATTGGATGGATGTGTGTATAGTTTTATGTTGTAACATTACCATTAAAAAATATTATTGTATTTTATATACTAATTTTATTATATAAAATTGACATAATATGTATTTAATGAGGTTAGAAAGTGAATTGGTCGTGTTTTAGACCACGAATATGGATTGGGAGGTTTGAAAAAGTCATGGGAGTGAGTTTCCTTTTATAGTGGAGGACATGTGTCATTCATATAAATAGTAAAAATAAACAGTAGTGGGTGGTCTCCCTTACCTCATAATTCTTAAATAGTTATTTTTTTTTGATCCAATAGGTTATATAATAGAACTATGTCTATATAACGGGTATTGTATAGGTGTACAATCATTTTCACAAATTGTACTATATGATTAACCACTAAGTAAACATGTTTTTACCATATTCACTAGAATTAATTTTACTACATGCACCAATCATTAAGGTAAAAATATAAAGCTGAACTTAATATAAATTATATATTATTCTGATTCCAAATTTGGAATATATTTTAAAAAATTCAAATCATAGATATAGTAGAAATTAATATAAAATTAATCCTGCAGAAGGAACGGGAAAGTTGGTTTTTAATGTGAATATGTTCAAATGGTTACTAGGTTTTTATATCTAATGTCAATATAATATTTGTCCCAATTACCTAAATTTTGTTGATTAATTCATAATTAACATATTTTTTCTTCAAAAACAATAAAATATTATAATTTATACTTATATTTTATTTAGATAAAACATCAATTTAAATTCAATATTTTCACTATTTATCAAAAAATAAAATTTCTTCAAAAAATTGAGAAAATTAACCATAAGATAATTTTGTAATTATTATTTAAATAATGAAGGATATTTTATAAAATGAAATTTATAATATTTTCCAAAATTTTAGACAATTATTCCATTAAATGGATGAAAACTACCATTATAAAAATACATCATTTTAGGTGTAATATTGGATTTATTCTTATTTTATGTAATTAAAATGTATTAGATATATTTAAATAGTATTTTAGTTAGTATATAATGTAAAATTTAATTAATATCATCCACTTATATTAATTAATTTAATTTAGTAATATTACATTCCTCTATCATGTTAAAATTGTTTTCTTAAAATACATTTCCTTTATATTGAATAAGATTTTGTAATCATTTCTAATTAATTTGAAAACAACAAATCCAACCATATTTTTTCATAATTTATTTTCTAATATTCATAACATCTAATTTATGATATATTATATAATTTTAATTTTATGTAATAACATTAATAGTATCCATTAAAACTCAGTCTTGCATGTAATGCAAGCCATCGAAGAATGTCATTGGTGCATGAAATGCAATCTAAACACAATTTTTCATGTATATACACTATAAAATAGATTGAATTAATTTAAAAATAAATATATTATAAGGATTCTTGGTGTTATCATTTCTTCTAAGCTTGGGGTTTCTTGTCTTACACACTATCTAATATAATGTTTATGTTTTATAATTTCTCAGTGTTACAATATTATTAATAGGAAACCACATAATCATGAGAATAACTCAAACTATTTATAAATCATGAAGACTTTTTTTAAATGTATGAAACCATAGGTTAATCATAGTTAATTCATGGAAAAAATATATTACAATCCATAATGAGGGTCTGTAATGATTTTGTGAATTTCTAATAAAATCCCCCTAGAATGTCAAACCAGGTTTGCAGTAAGCCCAATTTTGATACACTAGATTGTTATTAATTCAAAGACCTATGCACAAATTTAAGAGTAATTAACCCTAGGTAAAACAGTTCCAATTCCACATCATCTTGTAGTATCTGTAGAGGGATATAATTTTATTAAAACCACTCACTTTTTCCATCAACACAATTCTAGGACAATTTCATAAACCATGCCTTATCCATAGAATTATTCTTAATCATATCCTTATAGATCTCACTAAATATTTAACTTCGAAGTTTCTAAAGGTAAACTAAACCTTGATCTGATACCAATTGAATGTTCTTCACTTCTCATATTTAGATATCACATCTTTCAAAACAAATATTCATTACATAGCATAATCAACCCTACTAAAATAAAACGGGTCCAATGTCTTTGGAAACATGGACACATAAACAACTTGTTCATATTTAAGCTACATCATATCCCACTAATTTCATTATAACTATATCCCTAATTAATCATATGATACATAATAAATTTATTTATAAACTGTGGAATGCAAATATAATAATAGGTGAGCATAGATTTTTTATAAGGGTAAATACTCGAGGTATCAATGATCACATATTCATAACATGAGAATAATGGTATGAGATCATAAGAAGAACATTTTAAATACATAACCTGAAAATTATATATCATAAACACGAGTCATGTCATATATCATGATATTTCAGATGATTGTAACAGATATGATATCAAAGGACATAATCCAAGAGTCCAAAAAATCAGCATAATACTTATATTTTTGGAATAAAAATAATCACAGAAAAACAATTTTCATGTATACACACTATGAAATTCATAACATGTTAGGACTAGGTTAACAAAATGTACAACTACATTGATCTTGGGAATACTTTATGTGTACCTTCTTTTGGGATGGAGATAATCTCCTATGCACCATCTTCTTTCGAGGTTGTGATAACTCCCACATAACCTCTTGTTTTTGTCTTGTAATAACCAACATTGTACCCTTCTTGATTTGGATTTGGATATTCTTTTATGTACCCTTTTATCTCAAAAAAATAATCAATACCCAATTAATTATAGGGTCATATAGGCCCCAAAAATCACATGATCCAGAAATTGGTGTACCAAAATACCATAAAACAAACATCATATCAAAAACCATGAAAAGAAATGGGTTTCATAAATATTTGATCCTACCATGTACTATGGAATATGAATAGGTTTCATAAAAATTTCATATTTTCATTATTTTATGTCCTATATAAATGAAACAGGTTTCATTATGATATTTTTTATCATAATAATTAACCATACAAAGATATAATAAGCATGTTACAAAGGGATTAGATCCCTAGTTTAAAAATAACAACAATAAAGGTTGTTTTAAATTGATGAATGGAAATTATATAAAGACAACATTAAAGAATTATTGAGGGGAAAATACTATATTTTGAAATAACTTCTCAAAAATAATGAAAATCATCAATATTGATGAAACAAATTCATTGAAATTCACCTTATAAACATGAAATAGATGATCTAAATCATTTTGTGTTCATGGTGGAAGAAAATTATATTCATTTCATGTAAGGTAAAATTAATATTCCTTTAATATTTTTAGTAAAAATGAAAAAGTGTATCATTCTGAAAATGAAAATAACAATCCGTAAAAATTATTTTCTAAAAATTAAAACATGGGTAAAAATGAAATTAAACAATCCATGTAAAATAGTAAAAAAATTAATTATAACATTTTTTGAAATCCTGGACAATAAAGAAAAAGGATATTGGGCTGAAGAGAAAAACTAATGTCGATTTTTCTATGAAACGTTACTCTTGTTGTCACAAATCGACCTACCTGGGCCTATCTAGCTTCTTGAAGGCTGAGAGAAAAATATCCAAAACCACCTCAATAGGTCAAGGTTTGGAGACATGCTTTGAAGGAAATAACATAAATTGGATTACTTTTCCTAAAGTACCTATGCACACACACCCAACCACATTCATGCATATGTGTGGAGTAATAACAAAAAATGATATTAACCTCTAGAATATAAAAATTCATACAATAAACTCTAGGGAGTACAAAAGTATATGAATCTTTCATCTGAAAATTAATGAAAAAAACAAGTCCAACCAGAAAAAATTTCTCAAACTAAAAATAACTGGAAAATAATGAATTTTATTAGAGACTGATTGATGACTTCCAATACAAGACTACAATATGTGGTCAATTGCACCCATGTATCCCAACTCTTTTCAATTCCATTACCTACTTATCTATTTTATGTTCATGATATAGAACATTCCTAAAAATCCCATGTAGGGGTGAGTATGAACATAACTAGTAAGACACCTCAAAAACTGAAGAGGGAGAATAAGAAGACATAATAAAAGTAGTTAGCTCATCCCAAACTAAGAGGGACATGAAAATAAATGGAATAGATCTATATACATTTATATTATCATATAAGAAACATATCCAATGGATAAAATTGGATTTCCATATCATGTACCATCTTAGTATTTCCACCAGTTACAAAGGTCTATAATCAAGGAAAAAAAATAATGTGTGTCTATCCAATGAAATAACTATTTAGAGGAACCACACCTGGCCACATTACTGCATAGTTGGGGGAAAAAACTTCTATTTATACCCATTCAATAGTTCATCATGTGGGGTACAACATACTTGATATGAGATCTTATCCATAGTCTTTTGGGGGAGGGGGTACAACTCCATATATAGATATAAGACCCATGACCTAGCGCATCTAGGGGTACCACACATAGTATCGATATAAGAAAAACTATCTAGTGCTTAAGGGGTACCAATTTGTAGGTAGAGAACTCACACCTTAGTTTGTTAGGGGTGTCACTCAGTTGGAATAGGAACCACACCCAAGTCCATCAGGGGAACACTCAATAGAGAGAGGACCCACACACAAGTTCATCTGGGGTTACAAATCAATAGGTAGAGGGACCATGGACTTGTCTGTTATGGGGGTACCAATATATAGGTAGAGGAACCAAACCCAAGACTATAAAGGATTACCACTGAGAAGTTATATGACTATTTACCTATTCTATAAAGGGGTTACTGCTCAGGACACTCTTTGATGATCTGGCCTGATCACTACCACGATCGAGCATCGCCTAATGAAATGTCACACCTAAATCCTAACTCATCAAATTTCAAAAATCTAGGATGAAGGATACCATCAAATTATAAATAGAAAAACACTTAGGATAGGATAATCATGATAAAAAAACTACATCTAGATAAATGATATATGAGTGGTTGAATATTCTCCAATGAGGGTTGTACACAACATGTGTGACAGGTCATGAGGTGTGTGACCTCACTTGCCATCAGGCCATATCCTTTCTAGCACACTACATGGAAATCCATATAACATCACACAACATGTTATTCTATCATAAGAAATTTATCGGCCACATGTGTTTTATTCATGCTCTCATAGTGGTGAATGTTCCCCTCAGGCCATTCCTATGTACATGTTCATGTATCTGGCCATTTTTGGGGACCTGGTCACACTTGTGTACCTCAGGTGACACCCGTGTACCCCTAGATTACATTATGTGTCTAAATTCACGGGGTATATGTTGTGTTCAATCTGAAACATGCCTTGGATACCTAGTTCAGGTAACATGGTGTATGGCTCTATCAACATGGAATGTGATCATTATCTTCACAATTACTGTATTCACTACTTTTGGGTCACTAAACTCTTTGATTTTTTACTAGTACATGTTTTTTAGTTTGGATTTTCAAAAAAAAATCTATTTTCCTTAATTTATCGTTTCCTCACCTATTTCAATTCCATTTCTATAATTAATCATATTAAAATTGGTGGTAATCACCACCATTGACTGACTCTATCCCTCTGTTGGTTGGAAATCAAAATATGATCTTCTACTGTGGGTTTCTCTATGAACCTCATGCATCTTGTCACTGCTGATCAGTCATACATCCTAGGTCCATGAGAATTATCACCCAAATCCAACATAAAACTTAAATCCATTGTAAAATTTCAATCCCAATAATTTTTTGCCTAACATCCCATAATTTTGGTGTCTGTTCATGCTAAAAGAAAACTAAACAAAGTCAAAATGCACCCCCATAGAACTATAATAGTGTACATGAAGAATGATGGGAAAAAGCACCATAACAAGGGGGATAAGAATCTGTGGAAAAGCATTATAAACTGATAAATTCAATGTAGGGAAACCAGGGTGAGATCATTTCATGGAGATATAATAATAAAATAAATAAATTATTCTACAATTGGGATCGTGAAATGTGGGTGAAAATATATAATAAAAATAAGATTACAGTCCATGATTAAAATATTTAATAAAAAGGTAAATAATCACAATTTACTATCCCTACATGAATATTTGATAATTCATTATTGAAGAACACATTTTCCAATTTTTCTAATTTTCAACTTTATCGGTGACCTATCGATTTACCTCAATATGATAACCAGTGGTTCTCTAATCTTGATCTTCCAATGAAGGTCGTCAGAGATCCTATCAAAAACCTCATAGGGTTATGTGACTAATCCTATATAAATTCAAAAATTAATTATTTATATAGGGTTATAGTTACTTAAATTAAATTAAAATTAATCAATTAGTCATTTATTTCTATCTAAATGAACTCAACTATGACATCCTCATCTAAACATATTTCTCTGACCAACTATAGGTCATACCTATGTTATCCTTCACTCTAGATTCATCCATGGTCTGAGGTTTTTGATCTAAGAGTATATTCAAGATATATTCAATTATTTATGAATAACTATGAATGATTTATAAAAAATATATTTCATATTTTATAATATTAATTCTTTCCTCAAAATGCTTTGGAATTGTTCACCATCTCAGTGCGTGGATCTAACAATATTTCTTGATATGTATCAAATACTTAATGAAAAAAATAGATTCTATACATTTTCTTATTTATTTAATTGAGATAGAAAAACTGATGATAAGATTAATTATGGAAAAAATAACCATAGGATAATAAATTAAATGAGTTTATTGAGACGTATATCATATGATTTCACTATCGTGAACCTATTCATAAATAATCTTGATAAGCAATGACATTGTAATATAAAACCTTTACCAAATTCGTAATAATTGATTCCTAAGCACCATGAACGAATAAATTTAATTGATAGATTAAATAAAATGATAATAATAAAATTCGATATATATCATGTCAATTGGGATGTATATACTCCTCATAAATTTTGATAAGTTCATAAGAAAACATAGGTCCCAAAGAAGAAAATTCGAGACAATAATCCCATGCCTCGAACTGTAGAATTATTCATACAAATTTGTTCCAAATTTATACTAAATATTGGTTTATTATAAATATATTAATGAACCAAATTCATATATATCATTCCCTATATGATTTAATTATGACATTCTATTACATGTTCATTAAAATTTCATTGTTAAAATCCTTATTTATGTTAATAATTACTTTTTTTCCTAGATTTTTTGTCTTGTATGGTTGTTTAATTTAAATTGATCACTAATCCATAACATCCATGTTATTAAACGTGATATACTATCATATATATATATCTATTTTATATTTATTTTTAGTGATCCATTATGTTTAGAGTTAAAAAATGAATTACGACATCCATTGAGTTGGTATGACGTTTGTATGCATGAACATTGATTAGATTTTTCTGTGTGATAGAATAAAAGAAAGGTAAATATTAATTCAACATTAAAGAATAATTTTATATATTATATATCATATATATTCAAAAAACATAACCTTATTACAATCCATGTAATAGTTAAATGAAAAAACATACTGCATTGCATCGTGGAGGCGGTAGTCCATATGTACTCATAGTGGACATTATCTTTTTCCTAATGATTTGAAGGAAAAATGGTAGATGCAATATTATACTTCAAGAATTATAATTATATTTTAAATATAATATATAATCATTAAACCCATCACTATATCCATCCTTGAGAGGCGATGATAGAAAAGGAAATACATTGGAAAGTAGGATCTTGTCCTCCATACACATGATCGATGATTTCCCATTTTATGGGGAAGGAATTGGATATAGATTTTTATGTTGAAATAATAAAATATAAATATATTAGAGATAATTATTTTATTATGTAATTATATTTTAATATCATTCAAAGGATATGGAAGAATAAATAAAATAAAAAATCTCTCTTATGAAGAGTACCTCTTCTTCCGACAACTTCTACTGGATTCCACCAAAAGCCTCGATTATATGGTTTAATAATAAAACTAAGGCCACTATTACATGGTTATAAATTTATGGAAGATATATATTCATTGAGATATTGAACTAAAAGGTATTTTATGGTTGAATACAATAAGGGATGATGTGACCTTTTATAATTAGGGGAGGGACGACACATAAAAACATTAAAAAAAAGTCATAATTTTTTTTAACATTAAAAAAGGAACAAAAATGGATAATTATATAATATTAGATGATATAAGGTCAAAATATATCCCAATAATAGAAATAAGACATGTTTTTTAACCCTTATATTTATATTTTAACCACCCGGTAATCTCGTTGAATCCTTAACTACAATAATTAATTTTTACTACTTTAACTATTCAATTTTGCAAGAAAATAAGTTAAAATTATTATATAATATGAATTATTATGATTAAGAATATTAAACCTATTTTTAAAAATTCAATTTGTAAACATTAAAAATGGAAATCAAATATTAAATCCATTGACGTGATGAAAATGTGGGTTCCTTAGGAAAAAAGTTTCATATGTATAAAATTTTTAATTTCAAAATTCATTATTAAGTTTATAATAACATTTTTAATTGGATTAATTATTAATTTTTTCTATCAAATTTTACTTTTAAGACATTTTAAAACCAAATATATCATTTTAAATACTTTTAAATGAAAATGATTTATTAATTAAAAACCTTATTTTTTTAGTATTAATTTAAAAAATAAAAATTTTCCAAAAAATTATCAAAAATACACAATAAGATTATTTGGACATACCTATTATAATTATTAAATTAATTTTTTAAAATAAAATTTTCAAAATAGAAAATTTTAATTTTCTTAATTACTCTAAAAAATATATAACAATCATTTTTCTGTAAGAATATATTTTCAATGCATAATAATTTTGAAAACAAATATGTACATTTTTATCAAAATATATTTTATTTATCTATAAATATAATTTATAATTTGTAAAAAAATTATTCAAATTCATACTTCCATGTTCAATGGCTTGGTTATAATGTTTATTCTTAAATTAAAATTTTAATAGTATACAATGGTTCACTAAAATTAAGTGCTGTATGTATTGAAAAAATTTAAGAAAATAAATTTATTTTAATTTTTTTTGATAATATAATAGTGTTATATTTTTTTCCCTAGAATTTGTTTTTTAAAAACTATAATTATTGGTTTGTCTATATTTTAAAGAACCATTTGGCCTAACCATGTAGCCTCAGTAGCATATGGAAACAACTGCATGGTTGGTGTATAGTTTCTTGAACAATGTAGTTAAATATTGTGTGAATATATGAGGACCAAAATATTGTATTTCCAGTCAAACACTGTAACACCTCATTATTTTGTGAAATTTTCTACAAATTAATTTATTCTTTTTGATATTTTTAATTTCATGTAACACTGAAAATTGTTACTTTATATATATTAAAGAACTATGTTTTAATTTCATTATATGTAATGCCAAGTTAATATTGAACTAAAAACAATATAAAGGATATCTTTCTATATACATAACATTGAAGTTAGCTTACATTACATAGAAAACTGACTTTTCTCGACTGCCTGCATAACACGCAAGACTGAGTTTTACTAAACATCAATATATTATTTAAATATTATTATTTAATAAACTGAGATATAACCTAGATGTTATGTTAGTGGATATGAATTGTATTAACTAAAAAATAAAAATCTATGGTTTACCCAAATATATAATGAATTTATTAGTTACAATTAATATAATAACCAATTAAAAATAAATGAAATATTTTTATAGAAAAATATTTTTATTCTCACAAAGTTACTTTATCCTAATAAATTAATTTAATTAAAATTATTGAGTGATATTAATGTAATATATATATATATATAATTCAATAAAATACTTTTAATCTTCATCCAATATATTTTATAAGAATATGATAATAATAAACCTAATTTAACATATAAAACCCCATATTTTTATCAAGGCAATTTTACCAACTTTTAATGGAGATCCATTTTTAAATCAAACTTTTGGAACATTTATAAATATTTTATGTCAAAATATACTTAATCATTGAAAGAGAATCAAATAAATAATGATAGGGTGAATTTTTGGGATTTTTCTCTGATGTTTTATTTTTTAATAGTTTAAAATAATGAATTATTATTCAAAACATCTTTTTTATCTAATTTTTTATATATTTAAATTTTATTTTCAGTTTATTTTAATTTATAATTAGATTATTTTTAATCAATCAATCCAATTTAGGTCTTTGTAATCAATTTCCCATTGAAATTGTCTATAAAAATATAGAAATCTTTTAAATGTTTTTACTTTTAAATTTTTTACTTTAAAAACTCTCATTTCCATCCCATATATAGGAAAATTTAAATCAATTTATTCCACTTATATGAGTAGAATTCAGAAAAATTGTTTCCATATAAGGGATAACAATGATTTATAATTTATAATAATATTAACTTTTTTTGACCAAAAATATTATAGATGATTATTAAAATTAATTATAACAATTAAGATTAAATTAATCTTAACATGGTATTAAACCCTATATATAAGGA
The DNA here is from genome assembly GCA_963277665.1 of Viscum album. Taxonomy (NCBI): domain Eukaryota; kingdom Viridiplantae; phylum Streptophyta; class Magnoliopsida; order Santalales; family Viscaceae; genus Viscum; species Viscum album. Next base: position 2,046,493,095 of record OY728122.1, read on the forward strand.
CTATTATGACCTAGAAACTTGTCCAAAAGCTATTTTATAGCCATATTTTGACTATATCCTCCCTTTTTTATAATTTGGACCATTATTGGATCAGGATGAATATAACGACCCAAGTTTGACATACATGTAAATTACATTTATTTTGCAGAATACTAAATAAATTACACAAATATATTCCCAAATACAATATTAGTTTAGTATATTTGGAAACTCAGAACATAATCATATAACATGGTGAATGTTATTCAACATCTCCAATAAAGATCTCACTGTTTTTTTCTAACCTAAAACCTGTATTTATATTCTGGGGAAAAGAAAAAATAAAAATGGTGAGCTCAAATGTTTGTAAGGGTAAACATGGAGAACATAAAAAAACCATAACCATTTGAACATAAAAACATGGACATAAAGTTTAAACATCAAAATATTGAGTCATGAAATAAATCATGATAGTACGTAAGGCATAAATCATAAAGCAACATTAACCATAATATAATAGAATTGGAATAAAACATATAATTGTGGAAAACAGATAAGTATATAATATGATTTCCATAGTAGCAAAGGCATTGCTACCAAGACCATCATAGTGGACAATGTCCATTACTGAACCAGATTTACATGTCATTCCATCCATGTATTACTAAACAATATTTACATGGAGTTCAAGTCATGTATATCTCATGAGATATAAATATTTATCCAATGCATTAGAGGGAGATATAGATCCCACCCATCTAGTGATGAAATCATTCTTACATGTTCCAAAATAATATAAATCATTCATTATAGCATAACCCATGAAATAAAATGGGATTATTAGACATCATTTCATCATAACATAATCCATATAAAGTAAATGGACTTCAAAAAAAAAAAATACTTCCATCATAAAAAGAATCAATTAAAAGTAATAAGAGGGATATAAACATAACCCTGTTTCATCTTGGATGAAAAATAATTTTTATAAAACTCTTGAACTTAATTCCTGAGGAAAATATCCTTTATTTTTTATAAACATTTTCTTTTCTCAAAATGAAACTCAATTTTAAAAGAAAATAATTTAGTTTACAAAAATATTAAAATTTTGTAGAGGAAAATTCATGAAAATAAGTTTTCATGAAAGCATATTTTTTTTCATTCCATATAAGTTAAAAAAACATTCCACTTGTACTTTTGTTAGAGAGGTCAAAAAGTAACTCGTATGGGAAACGAAAGAATGATTCTTTCCAAACCATATAGTAAAAGTAAAAAATGGGTAAAATGGTTTTAAAAATCCATATAAGAATAGTAAAAATTTTATGAAAACATTTTTAGAAAATATTGAAATGGATAATTGATATACCCCAGTAAATACTTACGAATAAACAATCTCAGATAATAATGTGATTGAAAAATTATCCATTACCTTGGGTCTGATATCCTTTGTATGTGTCCAAAAATCTTATATATTGGGTTTAAAAATATCATTAACTTGTAAAAGAACCATAATAATATTTATGAAATCATATATGATACATTTATGACTTTATATTACCCGTTCATTTATCAATTTCATGTTAAATAAATGTTTGGGATAATAATCATTTTATTTATCATTTTTTGACTTATTATTATTAATATTATTAATTATATCATGATTTAATTACTTCATGAATGTAAAAAATTATTTATATATCATATATATTCAGTATATAATGATACATAATAGATAAATGAAATATAATAAACCATTCATGGAGATGGTAGGTTGTACGTACTCATAAACGCTACATTTATTTATTTTCCATATTAAAGGAATGAAAAATAAATGATAAATAGGTATAATACAATTCTAGTATAATATATATTATATATGTTACATAATTTCATTAATTCCATTCTTTATATATTCCATGCATGGCATGAACGTCTCATATCACTTTGAGGGGGCGGTAGTCCGCATTTCCTCAAATGAAATTATCGTATTTACACATTATGGAAAGCATAATGGTATGTTGTAAATAAAAAATAAATAAGCATAGATATAATATAAATATAATATATATCATATATAAATAATGTTTCATCATAATTTCCACCATGACAGGTGGTACGGGAAAATTGAACAATCATTATTTCGTAAGGCAGTAGTTCGCCGTACATAGAAATAGTATGTCTGTATCCATTAGATGGAAGTGTGTGTAAGTATGGTTCTAATAGTTCTAATAACAACATACTATTATATTGGGGGGGGGGTATGTTTTTTGATATGTAATAAAATAATAATAAGAGCATTGGGAGTGTATAATGAAAATAATAGAAAAGAACGTGAGAGAAGATGTTACCTCTAAATCATGAAACTTCTTTTGATTTAAGCCAAAAAGATTTCATGAATTGCCTTATTATGAATATAAGACTTCTATCAGTAATTTAGGGAAGTTTTTAGCTTATTTGGGAATAATTTTTATGAGCCAATGGGCTGGAGAGGTGTGAGTTATGTGGGTAGATATGGTGGCCTTTTATAAGCGGGAGAAGGGGCACTTTAGGAAAGTCATAAAATATTAATTTATTAGAAATTAAATTTTGATTAAAATTGGTCCAAAACTCATTTAATTAAAATATAAGATGATTTTGGTTCTAATACTGATAATAAATTAATTTTTAGAGATGTTTTGAATATTTTTTTATCCTTATCTTTTTGGTTTATCCCTTATTTTACTCTTTTTAATCTTACAGTTATATCACGTTATTTACACATTGTGGGTTAATGTAATTTCCATATCATGTCAAACGACCCACAAAAAGTCATTTATGAAATATTTGGAATTTTAAAATCCATTTTACTTAATATTATATTTTTTATAAAATAATATAATTTAATAAACTATTTTATGTTTTAGGTTATGGATTATATCAATTTTGGACACTATTAATAGTTGATTGTTTCACAAATTCATAAAAATATAATTACTTAGAACCAAAGGCATTAAGTCGAAGATAATATTTCAATATAGTCCATAAAATTCTTGGATGGAATCAAAATAATCAAATTACATTATTTTAATATTTTTATTATCATTTATTTGAATCCATTATTAATGAATTAATCATTGTGTCATCATTGAGAAATAATTAAATTTATTTATATAATGACTAAAATTTATAAATAAAATAAAATAATTTAGGAAATAATTTTATCTTTCTAATTAATATTTATTTTCGAAGATATCACTTATATAACCCCATATAAAAAAATTAGTATAAGATACATGTTAATGTTATATTTATCATTACTTTAAATTAATTTTTATAAAACGTCATTTTCACATACAAGTGGATCCATGGGATCCTAATGTCTTCCAAAGGATTACCATTTTTTGAAATATATCATCAAGTAGTATTAGGACATGTTTTACGGTAGTTTTATATTATTAAATTATTATTTTTTACCCTTATTTACCAGATTTACCCTTTAACCTTGGTAAATAAAAATAATTACTGAAGTTACTATTCATAATGTACAAAAATAAAAGGTACCTATTCAAAAATTTTTGACCTTATAATTAAAAATAGGGAATCCATTTCCCCAAATTCAAAACATAGAAGTTTCAGTAATTAATGTAAAATTATTTCCCATTGTCAAAACCAGAAATCGAGTTTTTAAGAAGTAATAAGTATCAAAAGATTGACATGTGTTTATGTTCAATTTTAATGGTTAATTACTTAAAATGAAAAAAATTAGATTAAATGATAAAAAATTAACCCAATTACACTTTAAAAATAATGAAAAAGACTATCTATCTATATAAATAAATGAGATGAAAAGGCGGTTTTGAATTAAAATGCAGTATTTTTCACAATTCATTAAAATATAAAATTTATCATAAAAATACAAAAAATTCAACATAAGTAAATTTTATGTCCTTATTCTAAATAATAAGTTTATATTCTCAAATATAATATATATAAGTGTTAAAAATTATATTTAAAATCGGTGCTCCATCAAAAGGTGTCATAACAACATTTTTTGAAAAGTACTTATTTTGTCTGGAAAATTGATATTGTTCTTATATCATGTTCTAGAAAATATATAATATGAATTTTAATGTTATATAAAATTAAAAATTTGGTTAATACTATTCATAATGGCTGGTTTATATCCCATTAAATAATAATATTTTAATAACATGTCATTGTTTAGTGAACCTCGGTATTACGTAGAATGCAAGCTTCAAGGAAGGTCGCTCTTGCGTGTAACGCAAGCCATTAATAGTATTGCATATACTGTAAGCTAATAAAGTGTTGCATATAGTGCATTCTAATCTTGGTTTAGTGTACAACGAAAGAAATCATCAAATTAAAAAGAATATATCTTATAAAAAATTTTAGGGTGTTACATTCTACCCCCCTTAAAATGAATTTCACCCTCGAAATTCATTGTAGTTATAAATGGTTTACTGCTTGAAAGTTTCTTTCCTAGAAACCCACATTATAAAAAGGAATACTAAAAATTCATTTGAAAAATTAATGTTAGAAACATAATAGTCACCGACAATAACTCTTCATTGGGATTCCACATAGGAGGAAATAGGTGGGAAGTGAAAACATAGATACAGAAGAGAAATATAACCATCATGTTCTGATAGATAGGGATAGAAAATATGGTTTGGAGAAAGTTAACTACCAAAATTCCATAAATATAGGTTGATTTAAGGGACCATCTGATTCATTGGATAAGAAGGTACTAGGATATCATTTTGGGTTTCAAGATCATTTTCTTAAAGTTGATGAATTTTTTGAATGAGGTGAAATAAGTACTTGATTTCAGTACAATCTCACCATTGGTTCTTCCTTGATCAATTTCCAATTTATCTCTTATTTAAATAAATAAATTTGAATCTGTCATTCTTTAAGTGTTAGAAAATCATGCTATAGAATGATATGTCATTCCATATGTCTGAAAAAAAGATATAACATGTTATCAAATATACATAATTCCACCTATAGTGAGATAATACATTAATATAACAAACATCAATTGATATATAAATTATCCTATCCATAAATGGATAATATTATAATCCTTCTAAAAACTGAAAATATAAAACATTAGAAGGAGGTGAACTCAATCAACTTAACATTTGTCTCTCATATCTCATTTGGTATTTCTTGGTTCTCAGATTCCAAACATGTGAACATCTTAATCATGTATTCTCTTGAAACATGATTATAAATTGAATTATCATATAAACAGAGTGAAAACATGAATTCTGTCAAAATTAACTCTTTCTACACACACAAAAATACCAAAAAAATCTATATACTCAATCCAAGATATCACTTTGTCCTTATATCAGTTTTGAGGTTATTAATACAATCAAACATCTCATTATGTTCTTATCCCTTCATTATTTGCATATCATGTGCTTTCCAAAAATATTTCAATCACATTTCATAGTTACTGGTACCATATAATTATGGAGAACCACAATATATATATATATATATTACAATATTCCATGGGATTCCACAACACTATTTTGGAATCCGATTACATAAACACTTAATCATTCCACCACTTCGTTGTCATTTTAAACATCACCAATAGTGATCACATGTGACTTCCATTTACCTTTTTCCTTAATAGGTTTCTAACATCGATCATCATTAACCCTTGTATCAGGGAATTTGTTAGCATAATGCCCCATTTACTTACACTTGTAGTATTGGCATTTTGGTGGTGCGTTCTCTATAGTCTTTTCTCTATTCACATCATTACAAACCTTTTTACCATTTCATTGGAACTCTACTACTATATGAACTTCTTTTACACACTAGAATCATTTTTTCATAAGTTTAAGACTATATCCACCATGATTTATTCTATAATTTGAGCATAAGGAAACATTCATCTTCTTTTCACAATTGTTTTGATATTTTACCTTGAACTCCATCTTTCATTTCTTGTCAAAACCATGAGATGGATATGTAACACAAATTCCAGTTATACCTTAATAGCACAATGTAAAATCTCTTCATTTCTACTAATGTATTTTATAGCTAATTACCTTTGAAGACATGGTTTTAATTCACTGAAGAATTGATCAAATTTAATTTTAGGTTGGATGATAAATCCAGAATCATACCATGAAAGTCTTGAAAAAGTCACCTCGTATGTACCAGCAGATTCATCATCCTTTTTCTTAAGCTCAAGGAACTCCTTTCCCATATTTTTTCAAAGAACAAAGGGAAGTACATATTGAAAAAACATGTTCTTGAACTTGTCACATTCCATGGATTCAATTTCATCTTGGTGCCTTGTATTATTAATTAGAGTCCACCATTGGTTTGCTTCACCTTCTAAAAGATAAATAGCCAAAATAAATTTTTTATGTTCCGAACAACAAAGGATAGGAAATATATTTCCAATGGTACTGATCCATTTTTCAGAAACAAGTGGATCAGAATACCCACTGAAATAAGTTGGATGTTTCCTCATTAAGGACTCAATAGAATTTTGTTCCCTTCTCTAATCATTTGGAAGTATATAATTATTCATAGTTTGTGTAAGTATGGTAATACGATTTTTCATTCCATTTTCCATAAAATTTTGTTATTCAGTAGGAAAATAATTAAATTTCCTAGTGCATTTATCATTAACATGGTTCCTTCAGGCTCTAGCCATTATCTAAAACCCAAAAAGTATTGGGTGAGAGGAAAAACTCATACTAGTAAAACAACATAATCAAGGGGGATTACATTCAATATCTAACATCTTAGGTTTAATCCTAGGTTATTCATTATCATTACCATAATTATAGAACTGTACCCTATAGTTAGACTTACCCTTAGGGAAATCCCTAGGCATACATTAGACATATCTCTAGGGATCTCACTAAAGTTTTCACATTCTAGTTTTAAAAGGATGATGAAATCTTCACTCTAATACCAAATATAATGACCCAAGTTTGACATACATAGACATTACATTTCATTTGTGGAATACTTAATACATTACAAAAATATATTCTCAAATACCGTATTATTTTATTGTCTTTGGAAACTCAAAACATAATCTTCTAACTTGGTGAAATATCTTCAACATCTCTTATAAATATCTTCCCCTTTTTCCTTCTTAACAACTTTATGTATATCCTGGGGAAAAGAAAACATAAAAAGGGTGAGGTAAAATTCTAAGTAAGGGTAAACATAGAGAATATAAAATAAACCATAATCATTTTAACGTAAAAAAATGACCATAACGTTTAAAAATAAAAAATGTGAGTCATGAAATAAATATTGACAGTACGTAAGGAATAGATCATAAAGGAACATTAACCATGATAGAATAACATTGGAATAAAACATGTAATTGTGGAAAAATAATAATCACATTATATTATTTCCATATTAACCAAGGAATTGCTGCCAAGACCATCCTAGTGGACAAAGTCCATTACTGAACCAGTTTTACTAGTTATTCCAGCCATGTATTACTAAACCGGCTTTACTTTCCATTCCAATCATGTATATCTCATGAGATATAAATCTTTACCCAATGAATTGGAGGGAGATATATGTCCCACCCATCTCGTAATGAAATCATTCTTATATGTTCCACAAAAACATAAATCATTCACCATTTCATAACCCATGAAATAAAATGGGATTATTAAACATCATTTCATCATAAAATATTCCATATAAGATAAATGGACTTCATAAAAATAATTCCATCATAAACAAAATCAAATAATTTTAATAATAGGGACATAAACATAAATTTATTTCATCTTAGAGGGAAACTAATTTTGATAAAATGCTTGAATGTAATTCTGGAGGAAAATATCCGTTCTTTTTCAAAAGTGTTTTATTTCCTCAAAATGCGATGCAATTTAAAAAAAATAATTTAGTTGAAAATAATATTGAAATTTTGTAGAGGAAGCTTCATGGAAATAATGTTTCATGAAATCATAAAAATTCATTCTTTTTGTATAAGATAAAAAACATTCCTCTCGTACTTTTGTTAGAGAATTCAAAAAGTAACACGTATGGTAAATGAAAGAAAGATTCCTTCCAAACCATGTAATAAATGTAAAAAATGGATAAAAATAACTTCAAACATAAATATAAGAATATTAAAAGTTTTATGAAAACATTTTTAGAAAACATGGACATGGATGATAAATATACCCCATTAAATACTTAAGAATAAAAAATCCTGGATAATGGAATGAAAACTAAATTATAAATCGGTGGGCTGTACATATGCATGAACGCTGCATTCATTTATTTTCCATATTAATGGAATGAAAACTAAATTATAAATAGGTATATTATAATTATAGTATCATATATATGTTATATATGTTATATAAGTTCATTAATTACATCCTTTATATGTTCCATGTATGGCATGAATGAGTCATATCACTTTAAGTGGGTGGTAGTCCGTACTTCCTCAAATGAAAATATCATATTTAAACATTATGGAAATCATAATGGTATACTATAAATAAAAAATACATAAGAATAGAGACAATAAAAATATAATATATATCATATATAAATATAGTGTCATCATAATGGCCACCATGAGAGGTTGTAGGAGAAAATTGAACAATCATCGTTTCGTGAGGCAGTAGTTCATCGTACACAGAAACAGTATGTTCATATCCATTAGATGGAGGTTTGTGTAAGTTTATTTCGAATAATTATAATAAAAACAACCTATTATATTTACAATACTTATTTTTTAATGTAATAAAAGAAAAAGAAGATCATAGGGAGTGGATAAGAAAAATAAAAAAAATAACTAGAGAGAAGACATTACCTCTAAATCGGGAAATATATTTTGATTTGAGATAAAAGGATTTCATGACTTACCTTCTCCAAAGGTATGGATTCTATGAGTAAGGGAGGGATGTTGGGAGAATATTTGGGAATAATTTGAATGAGGAAAGGGGCTTTAGTGGTGTGAGTTATGGGGTAGAGGTGGTGGCCTTATATAAATGGGAGGAGGGGCACTTTAGGAATGTATTAAACTAAAAATTTATTATAAATTCAATTTCGATTAAAAATGGTCTAAAACTCATTTAATTAAAATATAAGATGGTTTGAGTTATAATACCTATCATCCATTAATTTTTAGCCATGTTTTGAATTTTTTTTATCCTTATCTTTTTAGTTTGACCCTTATTTTACCCTTTTTAATCTTACAATGATATCATGTTATTTACACATTATGCCCTAATATAATTTCCATATCATGTAAAAAGAACCAAAAAAATTCATTTAGGAAATATTTGGACTTTTCTTAACCATTTTACAAATATTAAAATTTTTGGAATTTAATACCACTTAATAAACTATTTTATGTTTTAAGAAATGAATTATGAAAATTTTGGAGACTATTCATTCTTTACATTTTTACAAATTCAAAAAACTTGATTCCATATAACCAAAGTAAATAAATAAAATATAATATGTCAATATAATCCATAAAAATCATGGATGACATTAAAATAATGAAATTTCATTTATTTTAATATTTATAATATCATTTATTTGGATCCATTTTTAATGAATCAATCACTACATGATCATTGTGTCATAATTAAATTTGTTTAATTAATGTTTAAAAGTATATATAAAATACCATGATGTAGGAAATAATTTTATATTTCTTATGAATTTTTATATTCGAAGAGAAAAATTATATATCCCCATATAAAAAATGTTTTAGTAAAATATACATGTTTATGTTATATTTATCTTTACATTAAATTAATTTTAAAAAATGTCATCTTCACATCCATGTAAATCCATAAGGTCCCAAAGTCATCCCAAGTATTCCCACAGTCTGAAATATCTCATCCAATAGGACAAGTACTCATTTTAGTTTAGTTTTATATTATTAAATTATTACTTTTCCCTTATTTACCATATTTACCCTTTAACCATTGTAAATAAAAATAATTACTGAAGTTACTATTCAAAATTTACAAAACTAAAAGGTACCTATTCAATCAATTTGGATCATATAACTTCAAATATGGAATCCATTTTTTCAAATTCAAAACAAGAAGTTGCAGTAATTAATTTAAAATTAATATTTGTTGTCAAAATCAAAAAGCAGGGTTTTATGAAATAATAACTATCAAAAGATTAAAATGTGTTTATGTCCAATTTCAATGGGAAATTACACTCAATGTCAAAATTGGATTAAGTGATAAAAACCTAATCAAATTAAACATTAAAATCAATTTCAAAGATAATATAACTATAAAAATAAATTAGATGAAAAGGTAGTTTGGAATTAAAATGTAGTATTTTTCACTATTCATAAAAATATGAATTTTATCAGAAAAATACCAAAAAGTAAACATAAGTAAATTTTTATGTCCCACTTCAAAATATGAAGTTTATTTTGTCAAATATAATATATAAAAGTGTTAATTTTTTTTTGAAATGGGTGCGCCATCAAAAGGCAGAAAAACAACATTTTTTTGAAAAGTACTTTATCTGAAAAATTGCATTTGTTCTTATATCATGTTCTATAAAATATATAAGATAAATTTTAATGTTATATAAAATTCAAAATGTGGTTAATAATATTCAAAATGGATTTTTTATATTCCATTAAATAATAATACTTTAATAATATATCATTTTTTTTGTGAACCTCTGTATTGTGTAAAACGCAAGCTATCAAGGAAGGTCGCTCTTGCATGTAACGTAAGCCAAGAATATTGTTGCATATACAACAAGATAATATGGTGTTGCATATATTGCAAGATAATATTGGTGTAGAGTAAAACACAAGACATCAATGAAACTAAAAATAATCTTATAAAATCGTGGGGTGTTACAATGAAATAAAAAAACATGGGTTGGGTTTCCCTTTTCCAAAATATTATAAGAGTGCCACTCATCGACCACTATAAAAATCATCCTCTCCTCCAACATTCACACAACTCCCAAGACACATATTTTTTTCCTATATCTACCCAAATATATCCCCAAAATCCATCCCTTACTCCTTGAATCATCCATTTTGGTATAAATAAATCCATGGATGTCCTTTGGGTAAAACCAAAAGAAGTTACCCAAAGAAGAGGTAACATCCTCCCTCATGCTCCTTTATCTTATGTTCATTGTCCATCCCCTCTAAAATCCTTATTATATTATTATTTTATAAACTAGTATACTCAATATAATTATATGTTTTATGCTAAATTTTTTAACTATAAATACACACACATCGATCTAATTGGTAACAAATACAATGTTTATGTGTATGGTGAACTACCGCCTCACAAAACGATGACTGATCATTTTTCATTTACCACCTCTCATGGTGGATATTTTTAGGGACACACTATTTTTATATAATATTTATTATATTTATAGTGTATTTAGGCTTCTCTAATTATTTTACATCACATATCGTTATACATTATATATTAGGTAAAGATGATAATTTCATTTGTGGAAGTGTGGAATACCTCCCCCACAAAGAGACCTGATTTGTTCACACACTACGTGAAAAATTTTAAGGACGTGTTTAGTGAAATTATATGATATATATGCTACTAGAATAAATATATATACACATATAAATATACTCATATTTCATTAAATCTCTTTCTTCTAATACGATAATAAAACAGAAAAAACTTTCATGTGTACGTAAGGACTACCATATCCATGAACAATGTATTACATTCCACTGCTATATATTATATATATTAATATAACACACATATAATAAATAAAAATTATGTTTATATCATGATTTATATTATGTAAATCATGATATAATTATAAGGACCAAAGATATAACAAATTAAGACACATGTGACGAATAAAGTAGATATTACCCGAAGTGAAACCTTAAAATTGTTTTGTTAACAAGTGGGTTATATAAGGTCATTATCAAAACATATATGTTACTATATATAATAATATTCTTCTATAAAATATCTATAATAAAATTAAATTTATTATACAACAACATGCATGGGTATGAAGATATTCAAGACATAAGGTAAGGGAATTTCATCTCCTCATTATTTATTTAGAAAGAAGGGTCCCTACGCCAAAAGGCCGAGGCATTAATTCATAAAAATAGAAAGGTTACATAATTAAAAAATGTGAGATTTTATTACAATCATCCCTATAAAAAGGGAGTAATTCCTTAGGAAGAGTATCGTACCAGGTAATAGGTTTGCCAACTCCAATGTTTGCAGGACCATCCACAACCCTGTTCGCCTCTTGGTCGACATGCGTGATGATGAAGTTGAGAGTCGAAAGGGTCTCCATGCATTGAATCCACTTTACTACGAGCCACCAAGAGATAAGAATTTCACTATTTCTGATGGCTAGCATAATGGTAGAAGAGTCACTCTCTAGCCAGATATTAGTCCAACCATTAATTTTCACAAAAAAACAGCATGTATGATCCCAATCATCTCAGCCTCAAGAGAACATTTCACACCATAAGAACCATATAAACACCCTTTGACAGAGTCATGATGAGCCCTAAATACTGCACCATAACCCGACGGAAAAGGATTCCATTTAGAGGCACCATCTGTATTGACTTTAATCCAAAGGGGGAAAGGAGGGATCCAAAACACCTTCATAGTACCCAAAGTAGGTCTAAAATTACCTTTACTCCCAGTTTTTTCAGAATCATGAAATCCTGAATGTTGTTGTAACATTCACCCAAAAAGATATCTGGTATGTCTCTTATAGCCACAAAAATCTGCATCAAGGCAATCTTCAAGTAGCAGCCCTTCCCATTATATAATGCTACATTTCGAAGCTGCCAAATAGTATGCAACACTTTAGTAACAACCACAGAGAGGAGAGCCTAAACCCAGGGTGAGACTTGAATAACCGAACTGCAATAGAGAAGGGAATATAGTCTAAAAAATATGAGGCCATCCAGATCAAAAGCACCCAAAAACCTACATCCAAATGGCCAAGGCCACTGCACAAGAGAGGAAGAGGTTCTCTTCATCCTCCCGATATTGATGGCACATAACACACATGGAACATCGCTAAAAACCAAACATTTGGAAGACCTCATCAGTGGGTAATCTGTTGTAAACTAGCCTCTAAATAAGTGTTAAACGAGAATGCCTAATCCATATTTTATTGAAGATAGAAAATCATTTAAAATCATCAATGATACCCTTGATGGCATGAGAGTAATATAAAATTATATTCAGAATACCATTTCTAGATGGCTCTCAAGCTAAGAAATTAGGGGATGAGACAAAATTATAATTACTAATCAAATCATGTAGGTCACCTGATAAATTTGCTGGAGGATTATCCAGAAAATCATTGATGGATACCTACTCCCCTGAGCCCAGCGTAACATGTTGAAAATCATTAGATAGAATATCACTTGAAAAATTGTCAAGATAGAACTTAAGATTGGAGTTTCTGTTAAAAATCCATTAAGAGTAGGTCATAAAATTCTGGAAAGATGATTTAACTGCTGGCTAGATAGAGGAGACTATGAGAGCATTGCTGCCCAGCTTCAAATTATTAGAAAATCGAGATTTGAGGAAAACCATTGATTCAGAATTACTGTGGAGAATATTCCAGGCTAAGCAGGCTTGAAGGGAGTCATTAAAGAGAGAAATATTTTTAATTCCCATGACACCAGAGTGGAGAGGTCTACAATAGGTCCTACAAGGAATAATGAATAACTACCTCTCCAGGACATTACCACTCTAGGTAAAATTCTTGATGGACGTGTTCACTTATTTGAGAAGACCCCTTGACCATTTATAGACCATAAAAGAGTAAACCAATTTAGAAATGATAACAAAATTCACCAAAATAATTCTCGCAACCATAAAAAGACTCTTTCCTTTCTAGGTTGAGAGCTAGCCAATGACTCTATCCACAATTTCATAGAAATAAGAGGCCCTAGGATGCCCCCAGAAGAGTGGGAAACCTAGATATTGAAAAGGAAGTGATCCTTCCTTGATTCCCAACTCTGAAAGAGTCCAGTGCTTCTTGGAAGTAGAGAACCTCTTCCCAAAGTTAATGGAAGATTTATCCCATCTGATACACTGAACAGATACACTTTCATATTTCTGAAATATATTTTTTAAGACATGTACATTCCTCTTTCCCCCTGTAGGAATATAATGATATCATTATCATATAAAAGGTGAGAGGGGGAAAATAGGGTCCTTGATGCTTGAATAGGCTTGAGATTTCCCTGAGAGACCATGTGAGTAATGAGTCTGCTAAGATAATATTCAACAATGGATAAGAGAATGGCTGAGAAGGGATCCCCCTGTCTTACTCCCCTAGAGTAAGAAAAGTATCACTTAGGTGAGCCATTAAGAAGCACCGAGACCTGGGCTGAACCAAAGAGGGAGGAAATCCATCTAATAAAAATGTAATTGAAACCAAATTATCCAAGAACCTTATATATAAAAGACCAATATAGAGTTTCAAAAGATTTTTTAATATCAAGCTTGAGGGCCATTCTACCTTCTCTCACAGGAATTATGAGTAGATTGAGACACTCTGACGTAGAACAAATACACTCCTGTATAGATCTTTGTTTGATAAAACTGAATTGGTTCCAAGAAATAGTCCTAGAAGCAATACTTTAGATCCTATTAGCAAGAATCTTGATTATGACCTTATAACTTGTGTTCACTAAGGTTACTAACCTAAAAAGATGGATCTCACAAGCATTCTTAACTTTAGGAATAAGTGTAATAAAATGATAATTGCGACCCTAAGTGAGTTCCTATGAGGAAAAGAAAGAGGCGACAAACTTATAAATGTCACCCTTAATGACATCACAATATTTCTAGTAAAAGAAGTTATTGAATCCATCTAGGCCCAGAGTACTAGAGGCATTGAGGCTGAAAACAACATCTTTGACTTCAAATTACAAAGGGGGGGGGGAGTGAGGGTGGTATTATCAGAAGCAATAACTAGTGTGGGAATGATACCATCCATCAGAGTTCCCCCCAAAGAAGGTTGAATGAAGATCTTGGAGAAATATTCAACAATGTAATCTGCAATATTTTCCTTATTTTCTAAAATATGATCATTGACCTTCAAAAAGGAGAAGGGCCGATTGGCCTTTCTAATTCTGTGAAGATAATTAAGGAACTTTGTATTTTGATCCCCCTCTTGTAGCCACTTAATTTCGAAGGTCCCTTTAAGGACATTTTCCTTAATATCTAGAAGAAATTCAGTTTAGAAGCAATCATGGCTTCCTTAGAGAAATACAGATTGAAATCTAATTTAGAGGCCTCATCTTGGAGTTTTTGAAGAGAGGATTCAATAATAATAATCTCCTTATCCAACTCACTATAAGTCTCTTTTCTCTACATTTTTAATTTGCACTTCAAAATTTTCATTTTAAACAGAAAATCATCACCTTGAATTCAGGTCCAGGAGCTTTCAATCAGCTTACTACAGCCACTTTGAGATGCCCAAGAATTGTTAAATCAAAAGGGGATGGGTATGAAAGGATATCTACCCTTAAAACTAATCAGGATCAGATGGTGGTCAGAAGCAAATTTGGGTAGGGTGATGCTGGAAATAGAGTCCCATTTACCCAAAACAACATTATTCACAAAGCCCTATCTAGCTTTCTAGTAGTCATGTGGTTGAGACATCTTCTATACCAGGTGTACTTGGAACCAACCAAATTGACCTCAGTTAGATCATTACCATCAACACATTCGTTGAATTCCCTAAGGTAAATTTGAGAATGAACCGGGTCCATTTTTTCACTATAAAAAAGTATTGTATTGAAATCACCAATAAAAAACCAAGGGGAAGAGATGCCTCCCAAATTTCCTAGATCCTGCCATAACCTTCTATGGTAATGATATCTACTTTTAGCATAAACAAAAGATCCTACAAACTACACAGAATCCCATTGTAGAGAACAAGAGATCACCAGATTATTAATGGAAATGATATCAACTGTGCCAATTGATGCATGTGCAAAAACCCATAGACTTTACTCCTGTTAATTTGACCAGAAGGAAACCATATTTGTTGAGACCCAAAAAACCCAAATAGAACAAGGATTTGGGTTCATAAATTCTAAGTAGCTTCGGATTGTGAATATGAATGTGCCTATGCAAAGCATTAACTGTGGAGGAATTCGAAAGACCCTGAAAATTCCAATAAAGAAAATTCATTTTGAACTAGATTTGTAATTGAAGTTTCCCTTCCTATTTTTAATCTTGGCCTTCTTCTTTCATGAAGAGTTTTTGGAACCGGTCGAGATCTTGGTGAGACTCATGGTTTTCATTCTATGAGCCAAAACCTTAGCAATACTCAGAATAGGATTCATGGACTCCAGAGAGTGTTCATTCACCTTCATGGAGCATGGGGGGGGGGGGGAACTTCTGGCCTCTAAATCTTCATCCTTCTCAACTATTTCACTCCACCTTTTTTTGTGGGACTTGTATATTTTTGCAGAACTGCATCCCTCCGTGAGACCAAATATTTTTCATTACCTTCCTCAGGTATACTATCCACCAAAAGAGCAACCACATTGACATGTGTACCATTTCCATAGCCATTCAACTCATCCTCCACATAGGTAATAGTAGTAGCAAGAGAACTTCAAACTAAATTTATAACATCCATATCTATCTCCAAATCTTCATCCTCAATTCTAATAGAATGGAGGTTGGAGGGGTTTCCACCAGTATGAACAACAGATAGGGGGTTAACTCTCTCTTTATGCACCTGATGATCCTTTCTAGAGTGCTCCCCCTTTCAATTGTAGGATCCTTGGCCTTGTTATTCTTTCCAACCACCTTCCATTGATTCACCTTATCAGCATCAGAGTCTCTAACATGCCAATGTTTCTTCTGAATACCTTTTCAATTGGAGACAGCATGACCTACTATTTTACAGTAGTCACAAAATGGGGGCTTCTGCTCATACTCAATTCTGATTTCAAAATTTCGATCAATATCAAAGAAATTGACCATGTTTGGCAATTTGGATTCCAAGTTTACCTCCACAAGAACTCGGGCATAGAATCCCAATTCCCCATCAGTAGTGTGCTGGTCCATCTTCAAGGGAGTCCCCACACCAAAAGAGATATCACTCAGGATTTTAGGATGCCAATAAAACTAATTTAGACCATGTAATCGAATCCAAATATGAGATGTCATTTGGAGTTGAGTGAATGAGTTGAAATGCATGTAAAGACCCGAAAATTTCAAGGAAATTTTTTTTCTTAATTTTCTTTGGAATTTTACAAGAACGCAGTTTCTGACGGCACCTGATTCCGAGGCCCGGTGTGCCCGGAATCATTTGCCGAAGTTTTGGCTCGGGTACGTTCAGTGAACGGACGAGCGGGTTTTTCTATCTTTTGAACCGGTGCCCGGAATCGAATTCTGAGGGCACCGATGAAATCGCAGCGCCGGTATTTGCTTAGAAACGCCTCTTCCGGAGTTGCGTTTGCTCAGACGTGTTTTTTTTAAATTTTGCGGCTTTAAGTCAGAAATAAAATAAAGTTTGTGCGACAACTTTATTTTATTTCACTTAAGCTGCTTGGAAGCCACTTGAAGTCACTTAAAGACGGCTTGAACTGAGTTGAACTGGATAGGATGCTATCCAGAAATATCCTACCCCTTGGTAGGATATTTGTGCGGTGGGACCCGCACGAGCCCCGCCGTTTCTTTCGCTAAGTAACGCACCCGCGAAAACCCGTCAAAGTAACTGAAAAGTCAACCGACGCGTTTTCTTTAATTCTTAACAGACCATTTAATTGGGCGGTTTATTTCGTGAATTAAATGGACTGTTTCTTCGTGAATTAAATGGGTCGTTTCTTTCGTTGAATTAATTCAACGAATTGATGGATCGTTTCTTAACCGGTTTCGTGTTGGCATGTTTATAAAATAAGACCAACATAAAAATCCTTGGAAAGGATTTGAGATAATCTTCGTTCCTCCACCCTCTCCGCGAAGAACGCGAAGAACGCGAAGAACGCGAAGAACGCGAAGAACGCGAAGAACGCGAAGAACGCCGGCGACCGGAATTCGACGACGCACACCAAGATCTGCGACATCGACGAGACCTACCCGCGACGTTCTTCGGCGACGTCTTTCTTCCGCGGCCGATCCTCGTTCGGCAACAAAGGTGAGAATCGGATCTTTTCTTCTCCCTTTTTAATTTCAATATCAACGGATTTAAACTAATTAAATCCGTTGATCTTGATCCGGAGATTGGCAACGCGACGAGCGATTCCGCGACGACGCGGCGATCTCCATCTTCCGCGACGAGCAAATCCCGCGACGATCCCCCGTTCGGCAACGACAAGGTAAGGGATGTTGGAATTCTTTTTAAAATCCCGTGTTTATTCTTTTGAAATATAGAACCCGATCACGAAACAATTTTAATTTATTTAAAATTGTTGATTGGTTTCTTTCCTGTTTCTCCCGTTGATTATGACTAACGCGGAGGGTGCGGGTCTAACGAACAAGACCCGGCAACCCTCCGTCGATCTTCCTTTGTGTGCGGATTTGGCGAGCGACGGCAAAAGCGCGACGCAAGGGCCATATGTTGATTCCGCAGTGAAGGACGCATCCCGGGAGGAACAACGGCGCAGACGGGAGGCAAATCGGGCCACCGGAGCATCTCCGGCGGCCCGCGGAAGGAGGCGGCGGCGCGGGTCGCCGGCGCGGCGGCGCCGGCGACCGGGGGCGGCGGCGCCCGGCGCGCCGCCGGAGGAGTCCGCCGCGGCCGAGCCGCGGCGGCGGCGAGCCGCCGGACCGCGTCCGCGGTCCGGCCTTCCAGCACGCGGCCCGCGCGGGCCGCGTTTTCTCCAAGCCGCGGGTTTGACCCGCGGCGGCAGCGCTTCGGCCGCTCGGCCGAAGCCGAGCCGGTCCGGTCGGCCGGGCCGCGCCCAGGCCGGACCGGACCCGGCCGACCCGGTTCGGGCCGGGTCGGGCCGACCCGGTTCGGGCCGACCCGGTTCGGCCGACCCCAGGGGGGGGTTCGGGCCGGGTCGCCCCGGGCCCAGTACCCCCGTTTCGGGCCCTCTTCGGTCTTTCGCCCATATCTTGGGCCTGGGACCTCCGATTGACGAACCGTCAGCGGCTACGCGATCCTTGGATCGAGACGGTCGTTTCGGTATATCGCACTCAAGGTTTCGGGTTACTTTGAGTTCGGCCGGGTTGGTTCGCTCACGAAACCAACCGGGCCTTCGGAGCGGAAACGCTCATATCTTGAGCCACGAACGTCCGATTGACGCGCCGTCAGTCGCGTTGTGTTCCTCTTAGTGAATCGGATCTTTTGGCATACTCCGCCCGAGGTTTGGACGCAGGTGGAGTACGGTCGGGTTGGTTTTTCCTTAAAAACCAACCGGGCCCCGGAGACGAAAATGCCAATAACTCACAGACCGGGCGTCCGATTGACGCGCCGTCTGTTTCGTTGACTTCCTCTTGATGAGACGGAACTTTTGACATACTCCGCCCGAGTTTTGGATACAGTCGGAGTATGGCCGGGTTGGATTGTACCCGAAATCCAACCGGGCCCCTGGAACGGGAAAGCTGATATCTTTCAGACAGGACGTCCGCTTGACGAGCCGTCAGCGGCGTTGATGGTTACGTTGAGTAACGGTCCCTTTGAGTTTACCCTATGGGAGTTCGGGGTACAGTTGAGATACGGCCGGGTTTGGTTTCGCTCACGAAACCAACCGGTCCCCTGGGACGAAAAGGCTAATAACTCACAGACCGGGCGTCCGATCGACGCGCCGTCTGTTGCGTTGAGACCCCTGTGACGAGACGGACCTTTGAGACACTTCTTCGCGGGACCTTGTGATACTTGGAGTATCGACCAGTAGCTCGTGGAGCGGACCCGTGGTACTTGACAGTGGTGGTGCGCTTGGATGCAGCAGCAGACCCTTGACGGTGGAGCGCTTGGTTGTAGCGGCGGACCCGCGTTACTCTACGGAGTGTGTACGCTTGGATGCAGCAGCAGACCCTTGACGGTGGAGCGCTTGGTTGTAGCGGCGGACCCGCGTTACTCTACGGAGTGTGTGCGCTTGGTTGTAGCGACGGACCCGCGACGGTGGAGACGTGCGTGCAGAGTACGGAGACCGTGTAGCCGGCTGAGACCTGACGACTGCTTGACCGACTCGACTTGGAGTGAGTCGACTAGCCCAGTGGACGGAGCGCCCGGTACTTGGCGGCAGACCCACGGCGGACGGAGCGCCTGGTAGTTGGCAGCAGACCCGCGGTACTCGACGGGAGGAGTACCTCAGCAGGCTATCTGGGTAGCGCCCGGTATTTGGCGACAGACCCTCAGCGGACGGAGCGCCCGGTAGTTGGCCGCAAACCCGCAGTACTCGACAGGAGGAGTACCTCAGCAGTCTTAGGTTAGCGAGCAGTACCTCGGAGTCGTGATAGGACTACTACACACTTCAGAGACGGGGCTCTTCAGCAGTTACGGTTTCGATAATGAAAATCCTGGTTTGAGCTGAGACCTTTGACCTTTGTGTTTCCTCATGATTGAGATGGGTCGCTTGATAACTTAGGTACATGTATGGGCATATACCTGGGTGATGGTTATCCGTTGATTTCATGATTTTTGTGTATCCTTGAGATTGGATGGGTTACTTGATGACTTAGGTATATGTATGGGCGTATACCTAAGTAGAGTCTGATGTTACTTCGTGATTGCTGCCTTTACTTTGTGGATATCCATGTTGGATTTGGTGAGACCTTAAGGGTCTCGGGGTCCCTACTGAGTAGCTTATACTCACCCCTGCACGGGCTATGCCCGCACCTCGTTGTGTTGGTTGCAGACGACGGACAGCGCAGATCGCAGTTGAGACTTGCGGAGCAGGTCGGTACCCGGAGGTGGACCACTGGGCGGACGTACCCGGAGTAGACGACAGGACCTGTGGAGTAGAGGAGCTATCTGTACCTACCCTTCAGGTAGGATCCGTGGTGGACGATCCAGGAGCTGAGCCATCTGTACCTACCCTTCAGGTAGGAATCGAGGCGGACGACCCAGGAGCCGCTTCATTCTTCCAGCTGCTGTTTTTCCCTTTCGAGTTGTACTTTACAGTTGGGCTTGTATTTCCGGCCCCCTTTACTTTTCTGCACTTGTAGTTACTTTCCGCTTGCTGACTCTGTGGTGGTTGTTACTTATAAAGGCAATGCCTTCCCTGTTATCGGGATTTACGCCTTTGGTGCTAGTCGCCAGCCCCTGGCCTATGGAAGGCGGGCTTGGGGTAGTCACGGCACGGGCCCCGAGGACGGGTCGTGACAAATTGGTATCAGAGGGGTCGGTTCTACCGCAGACTCTGATCGTCTTTTCTTTCTATGTGAAGCAATAGTGTTAAGGGTACCGAGTGTGGTTTTCAGTTCAGGGAGTCCAGTGTTGGTGCGGGCGGCCGACGTATCCATACACCAGGACCCTGACAACTGATTTCCGACTTTGTGCGCGAAAACACTGATTGCGTGTGTGTTTTCAAAGGTTTCCCCCCTTAAAACAGCTCAAACCAGGTCAGCTCACCAGGTATAATCGTTTGATCGTGTTACGTTGTTTCTTTCAGGATGTCTTTTCTCGGACGACCAGCTAGAGCCCGGAGGGATGAGCGTGCTGACAGTCTGACGAGCGACGAGGCTTCGGTACAGGGCCCTCTTGCAGTTGAGGCACCAGCGGAGGCACCAGCGGTACTACCATACGTTGGGCCACCGATGCCACCAGCCCCAGCAGTAGGCGATGCCCGCTACTTGCGCGCACTGCATGAGTTCCAGCGCCAGAGGCCACCCAGGTTCGGGGGAGAGATGGACCCGCAGGCGGCTGAGGATTGGCTGGAGGCCGTGGTGGGAGTCTTCAGGCTAGTGGGGACGCCGGCAGACTTCATGGTGATCTTTGCTACCAGCCTCCTTCAGGCAGCAGCAGGTAGGTGGTGGAGCCACTTGTTTCAGTTTTGCGATGAGATGGACTTCGCATGGGAAGACTTCGAGACCTTCTTCAGGGTGGAGTTTGTGCCAGTAGCTCTACACCCTGAGCGTGATCAGGAGCTGCTGCCTTTGCCACGTGTTTCTCGATCAGAAGCCGAGTCATCTGTGGGCAGTAGACAGATGATGCTGAGGCCCAGAAAGACCAGACCAGCAGTTAGACGGTCTCGGGTTTTACGACCGGTGGTGCAGGGCACCCGGAGTGGGAACGGAGCTAGCCGTGCAAGGAGTAGGTTGTGTTACTCATGTCGCGGAAAGGGTCATCTGGCACGTGACTGTCCGACTCCCGATCCGCAGGCTTTGAGGGAGCCACCGAGAAAGAGGCGACGACAAATGCTTGAGCAACAGTAGAACTCTTGGAGCAGGTGGACAGGAGCAGAACTAGTGGATACGTCTCTTGTACTTCTAGTTCCTTGTTGATGTTGCTTTTGTGTAGCGTCTTGTATTATGAGCTGCAATAATAAAAGACGCATCCTTTGAGATGTTTTCATTCCTGTCCTCTTTTGTGATGTTACTAAGAGGTTCCAGTTGACTGTTGACTTGACCCTCACTTGTGAGACATCTACTGGAGGAGACCAGTTACCACACACTGATGCCGACAGTGTGACTCAACCCTTGGAGGCGAGAGTAACGGTTGGATCTCTTAGTAGTAGCGTCGAGGCCTTACGACGTCAATCCTTGGTATGGATTAGTATCATCCATGTTAGGATTGACTGTTTTAGGCAAAGAATGTGGTTCATCCAGGGGATGAGACCAGGTTTCTCTTTTCGGCAAAGAAGAAATCTCGCAGCTCATGTGGGACCAGAGATGGTCCGGGCCACGTCAGAAGAGGTCCACGTCATCCAGGAGCGGATGAGGACAACACAGAGCCGGCAGAAGTCTTACACTGACAGGAGGCGGAGGCCACTAGAGTTCGAGGAGGGTGACCACGTCTTCTTGCGGGTCTCACCTCGACGTGGTAAACAGAGTTTTGGCCAAGGCGGCAAGTTGTCTCCCCGCTTCATCGGGCCTTTCCAGGTCCTCAGCAGAGTTGGCGAGGTGGCTTATCGCCTGGCTCTGCCACCTCAGTTGCACCGGGTGCACGACGTCTTCCACGTATCCCAGCTGAGGAGATACGTGCTCAACCCCCTCGCGTATCATCGACCATGAGGAGCTAGACAGTGGCGATGAGTGTCTTATACGGAGGTCCCGGTGGAGATAGAGGATCGACAGGAGCGGGTCCTACATGGGCGATCGATTCCTCTTGTGCGCAACAGATGGCGGCACGGGAATCTCCAGGTGAGCACATGGGATCGGAAGGCTCTGATGCGTGGTCAGTACCGCTTTGTTTCCCTAAGGTTGTGGTGAAGCTTTACGGGGACGTAAAGCCCTGTGGTGGGAGTAATGTAAAGACCCGAAAATTTCAAGGAAATTTTTTTTCTTAATTTTCTTTGGAATTTTACAAGAACGCAGTTTCTGACGGCACCTGATTCCGAGGCCCGGTGTGCCCGGAATCATTTGCCGAAGTTTTGGCTCGGGTACGTTCAGTGAACGGACGAGCGGGTTTTTCTATCTTTTGAACCGGTGCCCGGAATCGAATTCTGAGGGCACCGATGAAATCGCAGCGCCGGTATTTGCTTAGAAACGCCTCTTCCGGAGTTGCGTTTGCTCAGACGTGTTTTTTTTAAATTTTGCGGCTTTAAGTCAGAAATAAAATAAAGTTTGTGCGACAACTTTATTTTATTTCACTTAAGCTGCTTGGAAGCCACTTGAAGTCACTTAAAGACGGCTTGAACTGAGTTGAACTGGATAGGATGCTATCCAGAAATATCCTACCCCTTGGTAGGATATTTGTGCGGTGGGACCCGCACGAGCCCCGCCGTTTCTTTCGCTAAGTAACGCACCCGCGAAAACCCGTCAAAGTAACTGAAAAGTCAACCGACGCGTTTTCTTTAATTCTTAACAGACCATTTAATTGGGCGGTTTATTTCGTGAATTAAATGGACTGTTTCTTCGTGAATTAAATGGGTCGTTTCTTTCGTTGAATTAATTCAACGAATTGATGGATCGTTTCTTAACCGGTTTCGTGTTGGCATGTTTATAAAATAAGACCAACATAAAAATCCTTGGAAAGGATTTGAGATAATCTTCGTTCCTCCACCCTCTCCGCGAAGAACGCGAAGAACGCGAAGAACGCGAAGAACGCGAAGAACGCGAAGAACGCGAAGAACGCCGGCGACCGGAATTCGACGACGCACACCAAGATCTGCGACATCGACGAGACCTACCCGCGACGTTCTTCGGCGACGTCTTTCTTCCGCGGCCGATCCTCGTTCGGCAACAAAGGTGAGAATCGGATCTTTTCTTCTCCCTTTTTAATTTCAATATCAACGGATTTAAACTAATTAAATCCGTTGATCTTGATCCGGAGATTGGCAACGCGACGAGCGATTCCGCGACGACGCGGCGATCTCCATCTTCCGCGACGAGCAAATCCCGCGACGATCCCCCGTTCGGCAACGACAAGGTAAGGGATGTTGGAATTCTTTTTAAAATCCCGTGTTTATTCTTTTGAAATATAGAACCCGATCACGAAACAATTTTAATTTATTTAAAATTGTTGATTGGTTTCTTTCCTGTTTCTCCCGTTGATTATGACTAACGCGGAGGGTGCGGGTCTAACGAACAAGACCCGGCAACCCTCCGTCGATCTTCCTTTGTGTGCGGATTTGGCGAGCGACGGCAAAAGCGCGACGCAAGGGCCATATGTTGATTCCGCAGTGAAGGACGCATCCCGGGAGGAACAACGGCGCAGACGGGAGGCAAATCGGGCCACCGGAGCATCTCCGGCGGCCCGCGGAAGGAGGCGGCGGCGCGGGTCGCCGGCGCGGCGGCGCCGGCGACCGGGGGCGGCGGCGCCCGGCGCGCCGCCGGAGGAGTCCGCCGCGGCCGAGCCGCGGCGGCGGCGAGCCGCCGGACCGCGTCCGCGGTCCGGCCTTCCAGCACGCGGCCCGCGCGGGCCGCGTTTTCTCCAAGCCGCGGGTTTGACCCGCGGCGGCAGCGCTTCGGCCGCTCGGCCGAAGCCGAGCCGGTCCGGTCGGCCGGGCCGCGCCCAGGCCGGACCGGACCCGGCCGACCCGGTTCGGGCCGGGTCGGGCCGACCCGGTTCGGGCCGACCCGGTTCGGCCGACCCCAGGGGGGGGTTCGGGCCGGGTCGCCCCGGGCCCAGTACCCCCGTTTCGGGCCCTCTTCGGTCTTTCGCCCATATCTTGGGCCTGGGACCTCCGATTGACGAACCGTCAGCGGCTACGCGATCCTTGGATCGAGACGGTCGTTTCGGTATATCGCACTCAAGGTTTCGGGTTACTTTGAGTTCGGCCGGGTTGGTTCGCTCACGAAACCAACCGGGCCTTCGGAGCGGAAACGCTCATATCTTGAGCCACGAACGTCCGATTGACGCGCCGTCAGTCGCGTTGTGTTCCTCTTAGTGAATCGGATCTTTTGGCATACTCCGCCCGAGGTTTGGACGCAGGTGGAGTACGGTCGGGTTGGTTTTTCCTTAAAAACCAACCGGGCCCCGGAGACGAAAATGCCAATAACTCACAGACCGGGCGTCCGATTGACGCGCCGTCTGTTTCGTTGACTTCCTCTTGATGAGACGGAACTTTTGACATACTCCGCCCGAGTTTTGGATACAGTCGGAGTATGGCCGGGTTGGATTGTACCCGAAATCCAACCGGGCCCCTGGAACGGGAAAGCTGATATCTTTCAGACAGGACGTCCGCTTGACGAGCCGTCAGCGGCGTTGATGGTTACGTTGAGTAACGGTCCCTTTGAGTTTACCCTATGGGAGTTCGGGGTACAGTTGAGATACGGCCGGGTTTGGTTTCGCTCACGAAACCAACCGGTCCCCTGGGACGAAAAGGCTAATAACTCACAGACCGGGCGTCCGATCGACGCGCCGTCTGTTGCGTTGAGACCCCTGTGACGAGACGGACCTTTGAGACACTTCTTCGCGGGACCTTGTGATACTTGGAGTATCGACCAGTAGCTCGTGGAGCGGACCCGTGGTACTTGACAGTGGTGGTGCGCTTGGATGCAGCAGCAGACCCTTGACGGTGGAGCGCTTGGTTGTAGCGGCGGACCCGCGTTACTCTACGGAGTGTGTACGCTTGGATGCAGCAGCAGACCCTTGACGGTGGAGCGCTTGGTTGTAGCGGCGGACCCGCGTTACTCTACGGAGTGTGTGCGCTTGGTTGTAGCGACGGACCCGCGACGGTGGAGACGTGCGTGCAGAGTACGGAGACCGTGTAGCCGGCTGAGACCTGACGACTGCTTGACCGACTCGACTTGGAGTGAGTCGACTAGCCCAGTGGACGGAGCGCCCGGTACTTGGCGGCAGACCCACGGCGGACGGAGCGCCTGGTAGTTGGCAGCAGACCCGCGGTACTCGACGGGAGGAGTACCTCAGCAGGCTATCTGGGTAGCGCCCGGTATTTGGCGACAGACCCTCAGCGGACGGAGCGCCCGGTAGTTGGCCGCAAACCCGCAGTACTCGACAGGAGGAGTACCTCAGCAGTCTTAGGTTAGCGAGCAGTACCTCGGAGTCGTGATAGGACTACTACACACTTCAGAGACGGGGCTCTTCAGCAGTTACGGTTTCGATAATGAAAATCCTGGTTTGAGCTGAGACCTTTGACCTTTGTGTTTCCTCATGATTGAGATGGGTCGCTTGATAACTTAGGTACATGTATGGGCATATACCTGGGTGATGGTTATCCGTTGATTTCATGATTTTTGTGTATCCTTGAGATTGGATGGGTTACTTGATGACTTAGGTATATGTATGGGCGTATACCTAAGTAGAGTCTGATGTTACTTCGTGATTGCTGCCTTTACTTTGTGGATATCCATGTTGGATTTGGTGAGACCTTAAGGGTCTCGGGGTCCCTACTGAGTAGCTTATACTCACCCCTGCACGGGCTATGCCCGCACCTCGTTGTGTTGGTTGCAGACGACGGACAGCGCAGATCGCAGTTGAGACTTGCGGAGCAGGTCGGTACCCGGAGGTGGACCACTGGGCGGACGTACCCGGAGTAGACGACAGGACCTGTGGAGTAGAGGAGCTATCTGTACCTACCCTTCAGGTAGGATCCGTGGTGGACGATCCAGGAGCTGAGCCATCTGTACCTACCCTTCAGGTAGGAATCGAGGCGGACGACCCAGGAGCCGCTTCATTCTTCCAGCTGCTGTTTTTCCCTTTCGAGTTGTACTTTACAGTTGGGCTTGTATTTCCGGCCCCCTTTACTTTTCTGCACTTGTAGTTACTTTCCGCTTGCTGACTCTGTGGTGGTTGTTACTTATAAAGGCAATGCCTTCCCTGTTATCGGGATTTACGCCTTTGGTGCTAGTCGCCAGCCCCTGGCCTATGGAAGGCGGGCTTGGGGTAGTCACGGCACGGGCCCCGAGGACGGGTCGTGACAATGCACATCCCATTCGGACAATTTAAAACTACCTGGCTTAAGAGAGGTCACCCCCTTATTCTAAGCCATCTGAAGATCATCCCTACCACTGAATACTATGTGGAAAAAACCTCTTCCAATTGGGATTAGTTTGAAATCCCTCACCCCCTAATATTGACAAAGCCTTAGCTTAAGGTCAGAGTTAATACAAGGCTTATCACTCTTAACAAGTGAAATGCGACCTAAAGCATAAAACTTACAAGTTTCAAGCCATTGATTAACAAAATCTTGATCAGCAAGAACTAAAAAGACACCATCAATCTGCCTAGGCTCCAAACTCGAATGTGGTTGAGAAGCATCCACATTGTATGGGATACCCTTCAGAGTATCAGATATGGAGAAACCTCTATCCTTGGGAACGTGATCCAAATCTGCAACCGCAAGCACCTCATTATCCAAGGCCCTTTGAGGGAGTGGAGTAAACTCCCACTGAGTATCAAAAGAACCCATGATAGATCTCTACAAAATCTTATTTAGGTATCACAAGAAGACCCATGTTTGGGAGGATCCTTTCGTCGTCGACATCTCTAAACCCTTATCTCCTCATTATTTACGTGAGATACATGATGTATTCACCACTCACTTATTTTTTGTTGTGTATTTAATTCATGTGATTGTATTATATTTCTATTATAATTAAATATATGGTTATTTACATAACAATTTTATGATCGTCCTATCATGGGGTTTAAGATTCAAATGTTACCAAATTGGTAATGTAATTTTTTAAAAATTATCCTCATTTAAGACACATGCCAAGTTATACAACTATATATTTAAACGAGGTATAGAAAATTCCTTTGAAATGTTATAACATGAGTTACCTTTTTTTAATTATCTATTAAACATCGACCTAATTTTATTTTCCAACATAGGGAGTATAATCAATAGTTACCATGCGATAAGATTTTATTGAAATAATGTCACTGCTTTTCGAGATTGGTTATGATCAAATTTTTATTAATGAAATATTATGATCTATCCTTCAAGAACAGTCAAGGATTTTCTTCCCCTTTGGAGAGTCGTTATTTCTTCATGTATTAGTACCATTTTTTCTAATAGTTTTTACTTAAAATATTTAATATTTTTTTTAATAAAATATTAACTCACCTCATCCTTCGGTCAGAAATTTTTTCTCATTAAAAAACATTCATTCCAAAAAGAGATTCCATGAATAATATACTAATATCCTATGATATTTAACAGAAATTTTTACTTTTTTTTCTTTTAACAATTTTTTTAATATAAATATTCTTGTCACATTATAAACAAGCAATGTTTCTAAACTTTTTACTATATACATGGAATGTTATTTTTAACTAATATATCATGTACTATCATACCCGCTATCATTTATTTAATGCTTAATTTTCATATTTAAAAGCTTAATTTTCTAAAACAATTATAAAATTGATTTTCAAATAATTTTTTTTCAAGTTGTCTTAAATATTTATTTATATTTTTTGAAGTATTTTTCACAGAAATTAGTTTTCAAATAGTTTTCATGAAACATTTATATGTTTCAAGAAAAAAGGTTTTCAAAATATTTGCAAGCTTCCATTATTGATTTTCACATTTATTTTCAATGAAAATATATTTCAAAATGTTTTATGTTTTAAAAATCAATTTTCAAATAATAAGGATATTTTTCTCAAGATTTGTTTTAAAATAACTTTGAAAATTATTTCATTTCTAACATCCATTAGTGTTAATCACGCATTTCTAGGTAAATGATCCAATGTTTCCATTATAATTATTTATCTGAATGGATTAATTTTTTTTGAATGATGTATATGAATCCATTTTGATTTCCTGTGTAAAATCATTTTAAATCTTGCTTCTTTTATAGGTTATTATTTTGTTGAAATGAATATGAAACCTATATATTTTTTCACAAGTTATGATATGATTTGATGTTTATGTTACCCATTTAATTTCATAGGTAATGATAACATTTTTTATGATTTTTTGGAACATTTATTTATGATTTTATTATGATATTGGTGGGATCTATATCTCCATCCAATTCACTGTATAAATATTTATATCTCATGAGATATAATAAGATGGTATTGGGAGTGAAACGTTACCACTAAGATAGTCGTGGGAGTAAACCATGAATATCAAGATGGTAGAAGGAGTGAACTCAGGTAACTAGGATTTCAATTAGTCTAAACCATTAATACCAAAATGGTATAGGGATTCAACCCATGGTACTAACATAGTATTGGTAGCAATGATTTTAATATTAAAAAAAATCATATTATATTATTATATGTTTTCAACAATTATATGTTTTAATCCCATGGTATTCTTTCGTGGATTATGTTCTTTATTTCTATATAATTCATGTCTTATGTACATTTAACCATTATTCAATGATTTATGTTTATGATCTTTGATATGTAGGGTGTGATCGTCAATTTGTTTGATCATGTTATCATAATCCTATGCTCATGTTTATGCTTATATGTATCCTTTATTTACCATTAATTAACATATGATCTCACCCCTTTTTATGTTTCCTTCCACATTTTATAATGATATGTATTTTGTATTATATTTCTAAGAAGGTTTACAGTTAAGAAGAATATAGTGGGAGATAATATAACTAATTTATGTAGTATTTCTAATGTTTCTATGTTTTCAAAGTCACTAGACAAATATAGTCTTTTGGAATCATTTTTTATAATGTTTTAAGTATTTTGTAAAAGTGATGTAATTTATATGTACATTAAGACTAGGTTATTATAGTTAGTATCATAGAAATGCTTTAGTTAAAATTTTGAAACTAGGATGAAAATACAATACTGATAACTATAAGGATAGGTCTAAGGATAAGTCTATGTATAAGGATAGGTATAAGAAAATATATTAGAATATTGGTAAAGGATAGAGTGGGTGGTTTCTTAGAAATATATCCATGTTTGGATATTAAAAGTGGATGAGGATATGTAATAGATGTACCTAGGGGTTACAACTCCAAGAAGATGTCTTGGTCCTGACTTAGGGTAATATGGTACATGACAACATGCCTTTCTCTAGTCCTTATTTTACACTTTTGGGGGATATGCTTTGGGAATTAAAAAACTCTTCACAAACCATTATAAAGGATTTGAATAGAAGATGACTAAGAAAAATATTGGTTAAACCTAATGTGTTGATGATTAAATGGTATGTGTCATGATTTAGACATCCTATAAGTGTTCTTCAATGATTGTGTGGTTTTCTTTTAGGATATGTGTTTCTCACCTCATTCTTTCTACTTTTATTCAATAGAGAGAACAATAAAGAACATGTTTTACATTTAATTTTTTATATTTGGAATGTATAGAAATTATAAAAATCTATTTCTTAAGTGCAAATGTCATAAGGAGAATCGAGAAGGTGGAATTATTATTGGTAAACAATGTATATTTGTGATGAGTTAAAACCCATTTAATTAATCAGAAATGAACATTATATGATAAAATTTTCATTTTAAATATACTTTTTATAATTTTTATTAATTAATTTAAAATATTTATAGAAAAATAATGGAAATGTACCTAATTTTCATGTAAAATTTCCTCAATTAATCAATTTATACCACACTCCCATATTTTGTTTAACAATGAGTATCTAAGATTATTTTCTCTTGTATGATGCAATAAATCAACATATAATGGTTCACATAATTACAAAAAGGATAACAAAATATTTCTCATATGATTACACATTAAATACCATGAAAATGGATAGGAAAGTTTAAGATGATTCCCAAAATTATAGTGACCCTCTTTTGAAACAATATTGACCACCTAATCATTGAAGGAATCTTTAATCACACTATTTTCTATATCATAAATCATATATTATAGAAATCAAAATTATAAATATCAATCAAAGAATTTAATTTAAAATAATTATTCTATACTAACTAGTACATCCCATAGTTCTGTGGTATGTGTGACACCCTTTCCAACCTTTGGTTGTGGGTTCAATCCTTGTGACCTTACAGGTTGTGATAGGTTGTTTCCTGACCATCTATCTCTTCTTTTACATAAAATTTCAACCTAATAAAATTCCCATAAATAGGATGAAAAACCTTAAAAATAACCTTAATAATAAAATATAATCTTACCCTAATGTTTATCAACACCTTAAAATGCATGTACAAGAAAACTAAACTTATACATCATGTTAAACCAAAGCCTTACATAAACATAAACACAATAAAAAGTCATGAAAAATTTCATTAATCAATTTATGATATCATCACATAAAACATAAAATGGTCTATCTAAAACCTTTCACATATTATTTAATTTTATTAAAATACTGATCTATATGGAGTTTTCAACAAATCAGTAAATGGAACAACAACAACTACAGTAGCATAAAATAATTTTTCCACACCTTTAAATTTTAGATTATGATTATTTCCATCCTAAGTAAAAAAATATGAGGCACACAATAAAATAATTTTCTTAGTCATTAAAGATAAAACAATTCACTATTAACTGGATATCTGTTATCTCATACTTTAATTGTTCATGACAGTTTTCATTGAAGTCAATAACCCTGTGACTAATCTTATCACATCATTAAAACATTCTAAATCTTATAAAACATTCACCAAAAAGTATTCTATTTTAGTTGGAACATGTTTTGGCATTACATTTAGTCTTATGAGTAGGTTAAAACTCCATTTCCTTCCAGCTTAACCAATTATTACTCATCTCATTTCATGGAACATAACTATTATAAAAATCCAACTAAACATTCTCAACATAATGGAAAACTTCATCTTAACTTATAAATTATCATGTGGAAAATTATCATCATATACATGGTTTCAACATTGATTAAAATGGAATAATTTTACTACCAATGCCTCAAATAAAATATAGAACATACCTAGAAAATCCTGTGAAGTTTTATTTATACATGACTACTTAATCTGAATCTTATTTTTCTAATTCCAAGAATTGTTTCTACCTAAAAATCTACAAAACCGTATAAAAATATTTCTCAATGGATAAAATATTAAAATTTTCCAATTTGATGGAAATAATATTATATTTCTATCTAGTATTCCTAAAAAAACCCATCATCAAGAAGTTTAACCAAAAAATTGATAAATGGAAATTTTTACCATTTGACATTCCAAGCATCCCATGACTTCAAATATGTTTCCAGATCATTGATTCATCCTTTAGACACCACTTAGTTTGATGATCCTCTTAATGATGGGTTTATTTCTTCATGAAATGTTCCACTATAGACATGTTCCTTCATGGTATATTGGGTTACTCTAAATAATTGATACCACCACCATCATTATCTTCTATAAATAAATGTATCATGAAAAAAACTTGTTTAATATAAACTTTAAATATCTCAGGATAAAACATTTGAAGGATATTTTCCACTTGGTCCCTTCCCAATAAAGATTCTACATTTCCTATATTTAACCCCACTCTTTAGATACATAGTATATATTAAGTAACATGATAATATTCCAATTGTACATCAGTTTTACTAAACCATAAGTTATAATCTTTCATGGTCATGTTATTATCATTATCTGAAAATCTAATGTTATCGAAACAACACTATGATACCAAATATAAGTACTCATCCTAAAACATAACATAATTTGGAATTTTAGTCAAGAATTCACTTTATTTCACTTTGGTGAAATTTTCAGGTGTATATTTTTTTTGAGAATTAGATCATAAATCATATAGGAAAAACTATATAACACAATGTGGACACTTCCAATTAGTATTAATTTTACTATAATATAAAACTATTAAAATGTATCATGATTAATTTTCATAAAAAAATTCAATACATCTAACATGGAATCATAATTTCCATTACTAGTCTATTAATCTGAAAAACATTTTAAAACATGGTATGAGAACAAAAATCATACTAAGGGTCATAAAATGTACGAAAAAAATTAGTTTAGTGAAAAAATAAAAACCCATGAAATTATTTTCCTTTGTACAATTTTTTATTTAGTGAATGAAATTAATTATTTTCACATAAAAACACACACTTTTTTCCCAAATAAAATCATTACAACCAATAAAAAGTAATTAAAAATCCTTTTGTTTACATAGATCATCAAATTGATAATACATTTTAAAAATGTGTAATATATAACTATTGCCTCATTAAATCCATAAAATGAACCATTGGGTTACTCCCATATTCTATGCTATTAAGAAAAGGAATATTACCCAATGTATTAGATCAATATCTAGGAACAACCTTTGTATATTATAAATAAGGATCACCCAGTGCTATTTGAGTTCAGCCATCACATAAGTTATAATGGACTCACCCAAAACTATATGGGAACACCCATTATATAAGCTATAATTGGAAAACCTAATGCTATGTAGACCCACAAATTTATTATTTCTAAATTATAACGTACAAAATCATTAATAAAACATTTTTATACTTTCACTTTTATATAATAAATCATTTAAAAAAACTTTTAAACATCTAAAAAATCATTTTTGGATAATAAAATAAACTTTTCGTATAAAAAACCATTTTTAATAACAAAATTAAATTTTATGTGAAAAAATTTCAATAATGAAATTCCAAAAAAATGGTAGAGGTATATTCATTGAATTATATAAAAATACATCTAAGGGAATCCAAACATAAAATAAGGATTAAATTAGTAGAAATTTATTTATCATTATATTGGATAAAATAGATCATTCATTTTGATGTTTTAAAAAAAATTCCATATAATAAACAGAAAAAGACTCCATTTGAAATCCACTGAAATCATATAAAAGCATGTATAAAATATAAAATATAAATATTTTATCTCTGAATAAAAAATTTCATAAAATCATTTCAAAATCATGGACATAGAAGATAAAATAGTTGGAATGAAAAAATTAAAAATTCTATTTTTAATTGAATGTACCACATTACTTGGGAAACACATGAACCATAATCCTCATAAAATAATGACAATAAAAACACTAAATATCATGAGAATAGATAAATTCATGATATAACATATCAAAGGGGAAGTAAAAGACTTTATAAAATAATATAGGTTCATAACATCAAAATATTTTTCAATGAAAATGAATTGAGACAATTTACCTTACCTTAAGCCTGACATCTCATGTACATTCACTATCAACTTATTATTCTTACAACCCATTTTGGTTAGCACGAAAATCCCACTTATAATGTAATTTTATTAAAACTATGGATTTTGTTAGGTGGGGAGGGATTTGAGGAAGGTATTTGGTTATGTATCACCTAAACTAAAATGGTTTGAAGATGTGAAATAGAGATGAGAGGGAGACTTTATATAAGTGAGGTGAGTGGCGCACATGTAATTTTCGAAATAAAGAAGGTGTATCCACATATTTCACAAGGAAGGTTGCTAAAAAAATAGAGAATTATTTATCATTATACATGATATGGTCTAATTATGTCTATGAAATATATTTTAGATATTATTTTTGGCCATTTAACCATTATCATTTTTGTTTAACCCCTGGTAAATCCATTTTTACGATAACCGTGATAAATAGTTTATTATTATTTTCACTATTCATTACAGAAAAAAGTTATGATTATCTTATTAGACAATAAAAACTATCCTCATTCCAAATATGGATCCATTTTACCATATTCATTTTATATAAAAATAAAAATAAAATTTAAAATAAAACCTCCAAACATGATGAAAGAGTGGGTTTCCAAGAAGTGTATTTTTCAAGAAAAAGAAGATTTGATATTAAATATAAGACTAATAATAGTCATTCTATGAATATAAATTAATCAATAATGATATATAATATATAAATATTATTTAAAACATTCTTCATTGGGTATTATTTTAATTAATTAAAATAAAGGAATATTATGCACTTTAAAACAATTTTCAGAAAAATCTCAATTTTAAACCCAAAAACAATTATACTAAAATATAATATACATTTTATTAAAAAAAATTATTTAGCCTAAAAATAAATAATGTATAAATATTTTACAATAAATGGTATTAAAAACATAATTGCTTTTTTAAATTAAATAATATATTGAAAAAATACTTTTTACATAAATCTTCATGTTTTCTTATTCCCTGAAAAATAATTTTTTCAACAAAATCCAAAAATATCTACCTAAGTAAAATTTGAAATTATAATTTCATTTAATGGAATAAATTTTATATGAATTTTCAAAAACTAATTATAATATTACCTTAAAAAAATAATTAAAATTATTTTTAATGAAAATTTATTTTTGAATAATAAAATCACATTAAAAAGTTGATGGTTTATTTATTAAAAATTTATCAAAAATTTAAATTGAGCAGGAAATTTAAATTATATATATATATATATATCATAAATTAGTTAACATTACTCAGACCATACAATTTAATGGATAGGTTATAATGGTTATAAGCATTGCATGTCATTTAAGATCAGTGTTGTGTATTGAACACGATATCAAAAATAATTTTATTTTCTAAATATCAGAGTGTTACAAAGAAATTTGAAATAATCACATCTAGGGGTAGGAAGTGTCACATTGTGTCTTCTCGCGGGGGAAGTGGAAGTTAAATAGAACGCACAAATAGTTATGTTTTATGTCACCTGTGTCGTAGGTCAGGCCATAAGAAGCCCCAATATACCATGGACCCAATAAGGTTCCTATCTTATTGAAAAATAATTCATACCTATCCTTTTTAAAGAACATTACCTATATAACCTAGTGATAAGGTATCATTAGC
The DNA here is from genome assembly GCA_963277665.1 of Viscum album. NCBI lineage: Eukaryota > Viridiplantae > Streptophyta > Magnoliopsida > Santalales > Viscaceae > Viscum > Viscum album. Next base: position 2,046,529,358 of record OY728122.1, read on the forward strand.
AACTCCATATTTGATATTAGGATATACATATCCATGTTTGGCAAAAAGCTGGACTATTATCGAATGATTAACCTAAGGAGATTGATGTGGTCATGGAATCCAGTCTTATGTGATGTAGTACCAACTGACTAGGTCTACTTAGGGTAGTTAGGATATAACCTAAGATCATGTATATTTATATCTATATATAGAATGACCCATACTAAAGGATTATATTGAATTTATATCTACTATTTTAGGCTTTATATTAGTAGTCTCTCCTTTATTTTATGGTTTATTTAACACTGGAAACTAAAATTATTTTATATATGTTTCCAGTTTGGAAATAAATGGGTTTGAAATTCAATACTTTTATGGAGTGATGAAGCAAGAAATTCCATTGGGTATCCGATCATAAATTTTATGCCAATGTAGTGACTTCCCCCTTTATATACGTGGTTATCACTTCAGTTCATTTTCATCCTTGAGATGGACATATTCAATATTATTCTTATGATATACTATTTAGAACCCTAACTTGATCATGTTGATTTCTTTCATTAAAAAGTTTCCTTCACATCACTAATGGTGGAAGCAATATTCACATAGGATAATTGGATGTCCAGGTGATTTAAGATGGACCTGAGCAACATAATCTGGGTGGAGTGATCGCCCATATTATAAACGTATTTACAAATGACCAGAGTATTCCACATAAATATTTGCCTCTAGTGGTGGATCTATTTTTATATTCTTTTCTGGATGACATTTTACCTTGCCTCATGAGAGATACTTAAAGATTTCTATTCAACAAACACTTGAATAAACATGAGTGTCAATTCCACCTTATATGCTAGCTACTAATGTTTTGTACAAGATCAGTAGGTAGCTAGAGGAATTAGAATCTAGGGAATTAAAATGAAATAGTATGTCAATGTGTAGTTTTCCAGTGACTTTTCCAAGAAGAATTATGGGACCCTCATGCATTTCATGGATCAACAATGTTTTAATAATCATAATGTTAAAACATGTTTCCACTAACTCATGTAGATGAACATTTTTACCAGTTATAGGTTGCTCAGTTTTTCTTGAATATTGATTTGGGTTCAGGATACTCTAAGGTAAAATTAAAGAATTTAGATATAACATATTAATAATTCTATAGTGAATATCGATTATATTAGTATTTGGTTATGTTGTGTGGTCCTATAAATTCATTGGTTTTTTTCCTGGATATGATGAATCATGTTTTTCACCCATACATGGATTATTTCATTTTGGTTTTAATGGATGAAATCGTAGTATACTCTCATTATAGACTTCATAAAGAAAAACACCTTCATATATCATTAATAACACTGAGGTGCCACATGATATTTGAATCATTCAAAAAATTTAATTTCTTGATTGATAAATAACACTTAATAGGTCACATCATATTATAGTCAAAAGTATTAGTTGACTTAGATAGGTTTAGAGTTGTGGTTTCATAGGATTATCCCAATAATATATTTGATATTTTTAGTTTCTTGGGGAAGACTATGTATTAAATATGTTTTATTTAGGACTTCTCAAAACCTATAATCACCTTTTATGGCCTTGGACATGAAGGTTGTGTAATTTTTATGGGTTTTATCCTATAAGGAATCCATTCAATAGTTAAAGGAAGACTAACATCAGAAGCAATCATGATTCTAGTAGATCAGGTCAAATGTAATATGTTATATTTTAATAGGTTATTCATCGAAATATGATCCATTATGATGTATTTAGATCAAGTCATGGTGTTTGGGTCTTTATTGTCAACACCACATGTGAGTAATTACCAAAATCATGACCTAAATGAAGAAGTAGTTTCTCATGACTTACATTATTGGAGGTAAAATTAATTTGGAGAATTATTCATTGTATAAAATGATCCCAAAATCCTCAAACAAATCATCATATAGCATGATTTGATGCTTAAACATATGAAATGGGTTGAATTCCTATAGTCTATTGACATTGATCATACAAATATGCTTGGGTGGGGTAAGATAATGGTATATTCTTTGAGTAGGAATCCTTAGACACAGGAGGTTCAGGAGGTATGTGTTGAATAGTAGTTGATGGACCTATATTATGAGATTTTCATGGAGATGAATGACTATATTGGGTTTCTTGTACTCAAATTTTTATGAGCGACCTCTTGACTTCTAGAAAGGTTATTGATGACGTAGCTTTTTAATCTGAAGGTATTGGTCCCACGATAGAGTGTTTTAGATGAAAACAACTTCCTAATAGGGTTGTTGATGGGGATGAATATTGTATATTCATGGAAATATTTGGGCACTCATAGATATACAATACGAGATGATTCAAGAGTCTCATACCTCTTCTTATGTAGTTCATCCTGAACACATGAAGATGTACTGTGATCTATGACACCAATACTCATGTCCTGCTATGAAAAGGTATATGGCTAGCTTTATTACACAATGTTCCACCTATTTGTAGGTGAATGTAGGACACTGAAAAAATGGTACTTTTACAATAGTTACCCATTCCAGAGATGAAATTTTATGATTTCATTATGGATTTTATTTCTACATTTCCAAGGAAACCCCAAGTAAGTGACATAATATGGATGATTATTGATAGTCTAACAAAATATTCCCACTTCCTTTCTATTTGATAAACCTTTTTAAATGTATGATATTGGGAAGATATATTTTAGGGATATCATACACCATCATGTAGTTCCATGTACCATCGCATCATACAAGGATTCTAGTTTCATATCACGGTTCTATAAAGTGTTACATAAGTCTCTATATTCACAGGTACTTATAAATATATGCACTCACCCTCAAAATAATGGGTAGTATGAGAATACAATATTGTTGTGAAAGGGAAATCAATAATATTGTGTACTATATTTTAGTGTTTATTCGGAGAAATTTTTTTTATTGATAAATTTTTAAATAATTTTTGCTTTTATGAGACCATACATATGGTTCATTATGAGGAATCATATAGTAGGTCATGTATTTTACCCCTATAATGGATATAGGTATTAGCGGTAGTTTTAGTTGGACCCAATCCTAATTAGGAGAACTCAGATAAATTATAGCTAATCTGAAATTTTATAACTATATAGTAGTCTAGGAAAAAGTAATATGTTTATTTCCATCAATGACCTCAAGAGTTCGATATCAGGGATTATATCTTCTTTCATGTCTCAACAAGACTAGTAAATCAATGGATTAAATGGAAGGTAAGAAATCACCTCATTCCATCGGACCTTTTTTGGGTTTGGAGAAGGTGGGATTAGTGGATTATCAAATTGAACTCCCTTACATATGCAGGGATATGCATTTTATTTATCTTATTTATCTTTCACAACATTATTATTCAAACATGTATTATATCCTTCAACATGATGAGGATGAATTGGATACATAATCTTCTTTGAGAAGTATCCTATATGTATCTTTTCTATCAGAGGAATGATGATACCTCATGTTTTCCTACTATGTTTTCATGACCATGTAAATGATGATACCCAGTTGTGAGAGATTTATTTTTATGTTATGTGGGAAAATTTATTCTCAATTTATTTTACTACCATCGAAAAGGAAACTTGGTGATGATTTTTTAGGAGGGGAGGTTGAAATAGTATGCTTTATATCATGGGGTAGGCATCCTTTAAATTTAAATTTAAATCATAATTTTCATTTAAGTTAATTTTATTAAGATTTTCAAGAAGTATTAAGGAGTTTATTAGACTTTTATAGTGCCCAAATATCTAGTTTTGGAGAAATGGTGTGAGGCGAATTGTTGGAACATGGATATTAGAAATTGGGTGGATTAACTGTGCATCCCTTAAAAGAAGGATCATGATCTAAAAACTTATTTGAGGGAGGAAACATGATTATATGAAATAATGGAGGGTTGTTGTAATGGTGATATGAATGGGTTTCACACAATTTGGAAAACCATGTGCCTAACTATGCGAGGGTGTGTGGAACTTGGATAGTGGTGGTGCACGATTGGTGCATAGTTTGGCAAACCATGTAGACAAACCCCGTAACACCTAAAAATAGTGAATTTACTTTCCCCGTTATTTTATATATCTTATTTTCCTATATTTTGTTCCCAAAATTTCATAGGAGGTCCCCCATAATTTTGAGAGATATCATCTCTCAATCAAGATAGCCTTTGAGCACCATCCTCCATATGATGTCTGGTACAAGTTATGGAATTCATTTTGGAACTATCTCAATATGTTATTCTATCCCATTTCCTTGATTCATCATTCATATCAATATATGAAATGATTAATGTGTGAAATATACTACATACTATTTTGAATGTATTGGTCTATTTCATTTACTTCTCTTGTTCTTGCTCAAATACAATGATGATATCATATGAGGATTCATATACCAATCTAAGGTAGGTGTTATAGTACTTGTCCTTAATATAATTTATGTTTGTATTTTTTTTCATTCAATGCTCGATATATTTTAGGTGAAACCTCCTAAATGTATAAATAATTTAGTGAATTGATATCACTATGTTAATGATAGTCCTAGAAAAAAATAATCATCTGAGGATTCCTACCATAAAACGATTAAATCCTTTGGGTGTTTCAATTTTAAATTCCCATGATCCTTGTACATTGATATGAAATTTACCAACCAATTTAAGTTTGTTGATTTGGTCTTATAAATGATATAAAATTTAAATTAAGAAATGGTAGAATAGTAAGCCAATGTTTCTAGGCCATTGTTTCTTCTCACTTAAATATTGAGTAATAATTATGAATTAAATAGAAAATTTAATTAACTGAATTTTTAAATGGTATTGGTTAAGTTCTATCCCATAACCATCCTACATTTAATTCCAAGGGAATTACAAGGGTAATAAATTAGAATACCTTTAATGGGATCATCGAGTATAATAATAATAATAATTTATCAGCAATGTATTGTTTCATGTTGTGGAGATACATGGATTCTTAAAAGAATTCATTGGAAGGATCACAAAGAGAATGGATTTATATTTTTAAAAAAGATATACTTGATTCTATATGTTTAATAACATGGATAGGCTCAAAGTGAAATTCCATTATACCACCCCATGAGCGACACCTTGGTCACCTTTGTGGAATTCCATGGAAAGGACCATAGGGAAATTTCATTATACTATACATATGGTGATACCTAGATTCTTATATGGAATTCTATGAATTGTGTCATAGGGTGATGGGTTCATGGTACACCTATAGTGATACCTGGGTTCTCTATGAATAATAACTTTGATATGATTGGGTTTCCAACTAAATAAATGAACAATCAACTAAGTAAAATAAAATAGTTGGATTTTTTTCATTAACTTATGTACTTGAAGACCATTTATAGATTACTTGTGATGTTATAAATAATAAGGGACTTATTCATACCTTATATGAGTATGATCATAAGGGGATTCCTTAACTATGATCTAAGTACCAAGACTAACATAATTGTTAAATCATAATTTAACAATTCATGGAATAAATTTTGGAATAGGAAGAGGAATGTAGTATCAAATGAGTTTACCATTATGGACATAAATAGACATAAGAATGTGGATTTTGTTTACTGATTTTATTTTTATAAAAATAAAAAATTTCATAGAATATACACTAAATGGATGTTTCTAGGAACTATTAGAGGTATCCAAGTGTTTTTTAATGACAATCTACTCAAGCTGCTTATTGGTACTGAAAATACATCATTGATATATGATGGAATAAATGGATTGTCTAACCATCAATTCATAATGTCATGTACTATGCTTGAGTATTAGAGAAGAGGACATAGATAGTGCATATGATTCTACTAAAAATGTATTCTTTATTTTAATTATTTTTGTATATAATGTTACATATGAATGTTGTAATGTTTACCTATATTAAAATTATTGTATTGCATATATACATGATATCATTTTGTATATGTTACTGGATTTTGGTTCTACTTATGGTTTATATATTTATGTTTTTTATTTCTGTTTGATTTATTCTTATGTGGTTATTTTCTTATACAATTTTTAATGATTACTAACATTTTTTACTATTATAATACACAATGATTGTGAGGGTATAGTCTCCCCACAATACTATAATAAACCCTCACTGAAAGCTTGATGCCTCTACTATACGAGGATGTGTTCATGAGGACATTTGGAAAATCGGGATTTGTTTCATATGAGTGAACCAAGTCCAAAAATTTATAGTTCAATATTATAAAATACCTTCTCCAAAACCATACTAGAATCCTTCCCTTCATCCTATATCTTCCCTTGAGACTAATCCTTCAAGACTTAAGGGGTAATCCAATAGAGTTCTCTCAAACAATATGTATAGATCTCAACCAATATGTTTCAATATTATATATTTATATACATTCAATAAACATGTATTTTATGGGAAAACATGATTTACACACTATCATAAATATATTTAGAAGTTATTATGATCATTTTACAACCATTAACCACCTTTTCAATCCAATAGGAGATTAAAGTATCGCCCGTGTGTATGTGTTGACTATTATCTCCAAGTTGTGATATAACTCATTTTCAACCACCATAATTCAGGTTAAGTTATTATTATAGATTTATCTTCATAATTAACATTTAAAATATATTATTATTTCATTATTATTGAAATTATATTTATCGTTATTTCATTCCATCAATTGAAAAATTGAGATGTCACACATGCGTACGTACAGACTTCCATTTGCACATAGGGATGTAATTAATTTTTCATCGCCACTTTTTATGAAGGTTATAAATTAGTATTAAAGAATATATATTATATTTATATAATTCATAAAATTCTGGTGATTAAGGAATCATTTTGGATTTTCAATGGACACAATGACTGAACCAAAACAAACATGAAAAATGAAGTAGTTATCACCTGAAATTATGAAATTAATAGAGAATTGTTAACAGATTTGGGTTCAAATTATATATATGGATCATATATGATATTATAAGTATGATTATTTTTATTATATAATTATAATAAAATTAAATTTATTATATCAGAGGTTAGTGTTCTTATGAACCAAGACGGTCTTGAGGTTACGGTTTTGTATCAATTTCTCTTCAATGTGATATGATTTTATGTTATTCACCAATTTATTATTTATATGACGTATTGAAAAAAATTAATTTATTTTGGAATAATAAATTATTTAGTTCAGTGTATTTAAAAAACCAAATCATTTCCAATAATCCTATAACATTTTTTTTTCTAAAATTACTAATGTCATAATTGTACTTTTTTTCAATTTTTATCATTGAGACATGTATTATGTTAGAAAAATATATTTTTTATAAGGTGTATCTACTTCCCAATTGATATATTGTATGAAAAATATCCTTATTCTCATGTTATTTAATGTTTTATTTGAATTTATTTCACTCATGGGGGTTGTGATTCAAAAGTTACCATTGCGGTAAGGGATTTATGTTATAAAATAATTTTTATTAGGATTGTCCGTTATTAAATTTTACTATGATGAAATTAAAAAAACCTATATCTCTTATGTATTATGTAATTTATTAATATCTATTTATTTATTTATATTTAATATTTCATTTAATTTTCCTCTATTTAAGTACATAGGAGTGTGAAAGAATGATTTTTAGGGAAGACTGACAATTTTTCCCCTTTGGTCAAGAATCATTTCTTCCAAGTCAATATTTTCATTTCATCGATTTCATGAACATTTTTATTATTATTAAAAATTTATTTAGTTCCTTTTTATGCATTATTTACTATCTAACTTTTTTTTAAATGGAATCTTATTTGCATTCTCCAAATAAGGTTCTTTTAACTTTTTATAAACAATGTGTAATGTTTTATTTAACATAAATCGTATGAAGGACCTTATATGAAAAAATAAATATCTATTTAATTTAATATTCATTAATACACTCCCTTTTAATTTTTAATGAAATTTTTATACTTAATTTTTTGGAATTTTAAAAATTTATAAGTGATTTCAAAATAAAAACAAATTTTCCTCAAGAACATTTATAATGGCCTTTTAAATATATTTTATTTATTAAAACATCATTTGATGTGTCATATGGTTTAATAGGTATATAGTATCATGTTACCATCTTTATTATTTACTTTTATGTTTTATTTTAATAACGATGAAATTTTTATGAAACCTATATCCTTTTCATGGTTTCTGAATTGGTGACATGATGAATGTTTTATGATCTATGTCACACATACATATGAATTTCATTATGTGATGGTTGGGTCTAGAATTATAAATCTTTCCAATGCATTGGGTAATAATAAATTTCTCATGAGATAATAAGGACTAGAATGAGGAGTGACCCCATTTTTTGTAAGGGAATTTATCTAATAAGATAGTATTGGGATTGAACCTCTACTATTGAAATCATTGAGTGGGTAGTGAACTCACACTACTATGATTGTTCTGGTAGTGAGACTTGACTATGGAAATAATTTTCTATGCTTATGTGCATTATAAAAACATGTTCCATATCTTTATTATACATTTTCATGGATCATAATTGGTTATTTAGGATTCTACACTCTTATTTATTTCATCATTTTTTTATTATCAAGTGTTTAATAATTAATGAACTTGGATAGTTTGGGTATGATTATTGTATGTCTTGATCATATTCTCATTCCATTATTCATATATAATTCTAACTTGTGATCATTATTTTATATCTCTTATGTTTTCCCTTATTGAGAATTATGGATTAGCATTTTTTTTCTTCCCTTACCAATTTTATGAATAAATGTTTTTTGTATTATGTATCAAAGAAGGGTTCTATTTATGATAATAATAATAGGAAATGATATAGAGATTTTATATACCATTTTTTCATATATACGTTTTAGGAGGCACTAAACCTATACGTTATTTAGACCTGTATTATTATGAAACATATTTAATATTCATATAAAATGATGTAATATTTATGTATGAAAAATATGGTTCACTATAGGTTAATAAAGTTCACACGTAAAGGGGTTAAATTCACATTATTAATGGAATATGGGTAATTTTTTAAAGAGACGAAGAGGAGAACGATTGATGAAATGAAATTAAATATAACATCATGTAAGGTAGTATTTTTAATATATATTGATTCATCAAAAAAATGGACATGGTTTTCCCATTATACAAAATGATATATTTGTTTCATATGCATCAAGGAAATTGATAATCTCTAGATAGAATAATCCAACTCCAGACCTAGATGTAGAAGTCATAATATTTTCTTTTAAAATATGGAGACACTACATATATGGAGAAATCTAAGAGATATATATATATATATATGGACCAAAAGTGTTTTGCAAATAACGTTTCTCAGAAATAACACATCATTAGGAGAAAAAGATGGTTAAAACTAGTCTAGGACTATGATTTCTAAATAAACTACCACCCAATATAGGAAATATTGTGGTTAATTAATTGAGTAGGAAATACCCTAGAGTTTATATCATGATGATGAATAAAAAGGATACTGTATATAGATCTAGTAAATATGGATATTTGTGAGTTTTTAGAAAGGGGAGACATATCTTATTTTTCAGGAATTTTATAAACCATTCTTACAATAAATGAATTATTAGTCCATGTATAATGATGCGAATATAAACAAGAAAATTAATGTAATGATTGATAGGAAATCAAATAAAATCATCTATAAAGATAGAATGTTTACGTTGAGGAAGAGTTTTTGTCTTCAATAAATACCAAATTTGAAGATGTAACTACTAGAGGAAGTACATACATCAAATTACCCTATACACTCTAGTATAAAAAATACGTATAGGTATTTAACAGAATATTTCTGGTGGGATGTTATAATGTAGGAAATTTCATAAAATTCTTCCATATGATTAGTTTTCTAGAAGGTGTTGGATGAAACTCAAAATCCTAAGGGATCATCCAACCACTTCCAATACCTATATGGAAGTGGGACAATGTTACAATGGATATTGTCACTAAACTCCCAAAAACACTATTTAATATTTATTTTATATGGTTCATCATTTTTTGTCTTAATATGTCTTCTCATTTTATAGTGACAATAGAGGATCTATCACTTGAGTTTGTTGCTGGAATCTATATATATGAAACTTTAAGTCTCCATGAGGAACCTATATTGATTGTATTTTATTGTGGAAATTGGTTCACATTGAAATTATCGATTTTTATTCAAGGGGATAACAATAATGAGATACATTTATGCATCTCTAATCATCCCCAAACAAATCAGTTGTCTGAAAGGACTATCCCATCTTTGGAAGACATATTGTGACTATGTTATCTGTACATCTAACATATGTGGGATATGTATCATCCTTTTTTTGAAATTTTATACAATAATAGTTTCCATTCAAGAACCTATTTGGAAAAATTTAAATAATTATATAGGAATATGTTTCATATGAAAACCTATTCAGAAGAGGTTGGGGAAAGAAATATAGTTTTCCTATAGCTTATAAGTAAGAATATTTTTATATTGAAATCTATTTATAATTACAATATAGCAGTACAAAATCAAAAAAATAGAAATGATAATAATAAAATGAACCAAATGGAATTTCTTGTTGTGGATTAGGTATTCTTGAAGGTCTCTCCACAGAAGGGATTCATAATATTTGGTAAAATTATTATTATAAGACCAAGGTATATTGGAGCTTTTGAAATAAAATAAATAATTTGGGTTGTTTCATAGTAATTGGTTATGTAGAAAAACCATTCTAAAGTACACAATGTCTTACACGATTCATTATTGAGGATATACATACCAAATACAACGCATATTATTAGGTATAATGTAACAGATTTAAAGCCCATTATTGGAGCCAAGAATTCTCTTTGCTTGAAGTAGAGTCTAGTTTGTGATTACTATCCGTCCTTATTGGGATTATCATACAGTTTTCAAGGTAAGTGATATTGTAGTACAAGCTAGCTGTAGTATTTAAGATGGCTTTATTTCCCAATGTTTTCCATATTTTATGCTCCATAAAATTGGAGAATGAATATATTTGTTTTAGGAAAATGAAGCATCACACAAGAAGGAAGGTTAATTTAAAACATGAATGTAATTTATCTTTCAATATAATATCATCAAACTATGGAAAATAAATGAATCACATGAAAGATTTATTTTTTTTGTAAAATATGGTTTTCACAACATGATGTTGTGTGCAGATAGTAGAAGTAGGAGAAGAATATTATTCACAAAATACCACAAAAAAGTGAGTTATGTGCAAGTAGAGTTTTCACATTTCCACATGAAAATATAGAAAAGGCATGATCAACACACAAAAGATGAAATTTCATGAAAAGATCTTGTGAAAAAATTATGTCATGAAAATCAGTCTTATGTGCATGGATGAGGCACCTAAGGAACATGTGTGATGGGTCATCCTAGTTTATAAATATATGAGAAACTCATATATTTTAAGTAACTTTTCCATTGAAGATTATTTTCCTCCATCATGTGAAAAAGATTCATGTTGAAGACTTACACATAAAAAATCTTACATGCAAGGTGTTCCCTATTTCTAACAAGACCAAATGAAACTCATGGCGTGGTTACGCAAAAGATAAATTTTGTTCGAATAAAATCTTGAGAAAAAATTATAAATATTTTTTGAAATAACAAGTGTTGTGTTCATGTTATCAGTTGTTCTTTTTAATGGTTTTGAATATTAGTTTTCTTTGATCAGTGATTTCAAGTTCCTCAATTCATGACAACGGTTCAAGTAGAGTATCGTGCTCATCAGGTAAAATGAATGAAATGTAAATCTAATAAAGAGACCACAATGTCATTAAACTAATTAAGACATCACCCCAATAAGTGATATACAGGGAGTCGACAGAAGTGTTCCGAGGGAGGCGATGTGATATCCCTAAAATCTTATATAGACAAGGTGCCTATAAAAGTGTGACTGTGTCTAAAATTTTGTATTCCACATCTATTGAAGATTATTGGATTTTGATATTACTAAAACACTATCAACGTAATCTCCTAGGGCTATCCCTTAGTGATTAACCAAATAAAATTGTTGTGTTGTATCTTTGCATGAGATTGTTTTCTTTATGCACATTTCTGTCAGATAGGATTTACTAGTTCCTACCAACATGGGAACAAGATCCACCAAATTAAAAGAAAAAATTGACACCCTAATTACCCCACCCCTATAAGGGGAGTGGGGATCCAACAACTATGTTGTATTATAAATATGAACTTATCTTACATATTGAGACTAATGAGCATGTAATATCTCTAAGTAAATATATTATTTCATACTATACGATACATTTCAATAACTCAATAAACTATATTTATGCTTCAATATATTTTCAAGTGTATATTTCCATGTATTTATGGATGTACCTTAATCTAGTAGTGCTCTATATTAGACAGACACTTGATAAGTCTCTCATAGTACCTGGCACCATTAGTTCAATCAACACACCGATGATCGACACACTGATGGATAACACACTGATGATCGACACACCATTGGACGACACACCGATGGATGACACACCGATGATCGACACACTGATGGATGACACACCGATGATCGACACACTGATGGATGACACACTGATGGACGACACAATGATGATCGACTCACCGATGGATGATACACCGAAGATCGACTCAGTCATGGATAAGTCACCGATGAATGACTCACCGAAGGCTGACAAAACCATGCTAATAGACCAATTCTAACAGACCAATGCTGACAGACCGATGCTGACAGAACAATTCTGATAGACTAATGATAACATACCGATTATGATAGACCAATGCAAATGAGTCACCGATACTTATGTCTCACCTATAATCATAAATAATATTTCAAATTTATTAATTCAAATTTATTTCTAACGGTCATATTTATACAAATTAATGTTTCTAACATTATTTAATGTTGTCTATAAGCTTATCTGTAGACAGTACGAGGTACATGAATATGGGGAGATTTTCATTCCTACTGGACCTTGAACTATAAAAGGATTTCAAGCTAAACCATGCAGAAGGTGGGTGTGAGATAGACCAGGAAAATGTGCTAAATAGTGAAAACATAAGAACTCTAAAATCTATGCAAGAACTCAAAGATGAGTACACAAGGAGTTCAATAAGACAAGAATGAACGTGATGAATTTCTCTGACCATCCTAACATTGAAAATCTGAACTTTTCGCACATAGAAGCTAGAGTACAGAGGTTGTGATACTATATTCTTAAGTCATCTTCTAGAAGAGGACTCGAATGTATTTTTCTCTCTTTAAATCTAGTCCAGAGCGTTACTGCATAACACACAAATATTTATAAAATCCCTTCTTCATTTAAAACTCTTTGTGATCTTGTGTTTACCTTTTTGAGAAATGTGTGCATCTGTTAGCTTCATACACACAGTCCCTTGTGCATAACTAGAGGATACTCAATATCCTCATACTCACTCTCTTTTTTATCTTATATCCCGCATAGAATAGTGGAAGCAATCAAGTGTGATCTGTTTGATGTTTTTTCCCACAAATAACTATGGTAGAGGTCAAGTGTGACTTGAACAGCCTTGTGTGCTATTGTAAACCCTGATACTAGGTGTGGATCCAAAAGTTAATTAATATAAACTAATTGGTGGCAGGTGATCTCCAAGTGGAGAGGACTAAGTCTCAGCTTGAGACTAAACCTCTTGTTTTTATCCGCTGTGTATTTATCTTTTAGTTTAATCCGATATTTGTTTATTTAATTTCAAATAAAACTAAATTGATATTTGATAGTTAGTTTAGAAAGTGTTTATATCTATTGAGAATTAGTAGATTAGTTTCAAAAGTTTGACAAATCTTATGATTGGTAAAGCTAAGAACTAATCAATATTATGAGAAACTAATCGAACAATGAATAATTTTATAAATTCACTACAAACTAACTTTGATTATATTTTAATTGGGGGGATAACTTTCAAAGAACATTTTTAAACAGAAATTTTTATAGATACTCAATTCAACCCCCTCTTGAGTGACCTACTCCGACCAAAATTTGGTATCAGAGGCTTTTAATTATTATTGTCAGTTTCAACTGTGATTGTAGTTGTTTTTCAAAGATCTTAAAATTTCTATTATTTCTAAATTTTTATATCTTTGACATTATTTTACTATTTATATAATGGATAATAGAGTAAAAGGGGTTTCTACCAATAGTCCTCCTTTATTTAATGGAACTAACTATGCTCAGTGGAATCTTAAAATGAAAATACATCGAGAAAGCATGGTATTTGAAATCTGGATTGCTATTGAAAGTAAATATGGAATTCCTGAAACTACTAAAAACACTTGGGATGAACCTACCAAGACTACCTATAACAATAATTGTAAATAAATTAATGCTCTATATTTTTCACTAGGAGGTCAATATTTTAATCATATATCTACTTGTAAAACATCACATGAGATTTGAGAAACTCTGTCTGGTTCTCATGATGGAACATATAATGTTAAATAAATGAGATTAAATACTTATAATATTAAATATGAAAACTTTAGAATGAATCCTAATGAATCTATTTCTGATATGTATCTCAGGTTCAATGAAATTGTGAATACCACGATTTCTTTAGGAAGAGAAGTTACAACTAAAGAGAAAATTATGAGGATTTTGCAATGCTTACCAGAGAGATGGTGAGGGAAAACATTATCTATTAGAGAATCATGTGACATTGATAAGATGATAGTGAAGGAATTTATTGTAAAATTAATGATTTATGAAGAGGAATTGAAGGTAAATCAAGAAGATGATGAACCAAAACAAAATTATGTAGCCTTCAAGACTACTTCCTCTAAAATAAAAGACAAGGATAAAGTTCAAGCTACTATTTAAAGCTCCAATAGTGAATAATCATCTTTATATAGTGATGAAGAAATGTCCCAATTATCCATAAGATTCAATAAATTTTATAGGAAAAAGAATTTTATCAGAAATACAAATTTCAAAGGAATGTATGATAATAAGGGAAACTGGAAAAAGTATTGGTAGAGAAATGATAAATCAGAAGAGATAATTTTCTACGAATGTAAAAGGAAAGGAAAAGTCAAGGCTGACTGTCTAAAGATGAAATACTAGAAGAAGTATGAAAATAAGGATAGAAAGTATATGAATGAAATGAAGGCCACCTGGAGTTCCTATGAGGACAACTCCAATGAATCTACATCCTCTCATAACAAGAAGGATGAATTGGCTAATGTGTGTTTTATGACAAACACTACTGAGGTAACCTTATGCTCTCTTATACATAAATCTTATTATTCTAAAAAAATAAAGTGAGTATGGGAATATGAAAAATGATGAATTATTTTAATATCAAAACATTCTAGAATAAAAATCTAATGATTCAAAATATAAGTATAAATCTTTGAATAAACAACATTCTCTTACTGTGACTGTTAAATCTGAACTTACTATTGAAGAAGAGAAAAATTCTCAATTGCACAAGGAAAACAATGAGTTAAAAATGTGTAATGAGCAATTGAAGAAGGAATTAGAAACATTTATCAATGGAAAACATAACCTTACTCAAATGATTGGTAAACAAATAACTATTATGTATACTTTTGGGATACGATATCAACCAGGTAAAAGGAATTTATCCAAACCACATTTTGTGACCAAATCTGGAAAATCTGATTCTTTATTCAAAAAATAGATTATTACCGCAAGTTCTAGTTCCAAGAATTCTTCTACTGCATTCAATTCTTTAAGACTAAATAGAGTTTATTTTTTAAACACTATATATTCTGCATATAGGAAGCCCATAAGACAATTATGGGTTCCTAAATCTTATATTACTAATATATGTGAACCCAGACAAATATGGGTACCAAAATCATTTCTTGGGTGAACTGTTTTGTAGTTAAACTACCTAAAGAGCTCCTGTAGAAATCTATGGTACTTGGATAGTGGGTGTTCAAGAAATATGATAGGGAAATATTCAGGATTTAAAAGTCTTATCAATATTAATGGAGTACATGTCACATTTGGTGACAGTGGTAAAGGAAAAATCATCAGCCTAGGCCAAATTGGTAACCCTGGATCTATCTCAATTTCCAAAGTACATTATGTTGATGGATTAAAGTGTAACATACTTATCTTATCTCAGTTGTGTGATGATGGATTTAATGTTAAATTAATTTTTTTTCATGCCATGTTTTTGATTCCAAGAATAACTTAGTATTTAATGCTCTTAGAAATGATAATGTATATTCTATAAATCTAGACACACTAGCCTCACAGAATGTTTCTTGTCTAAATTCCATTCACAAAGAGTGCTGGATTTGGCACTGAAGACTAGGACATTGCAACATATAATCTCCTAATAAATTAACTAGAAAAGTTTTAGTTAAAGGCCTACCAAAATTAGAGTTTATAGAGAATAAGGTATACAATCCTTGTCAAAAAAGAAAGAAACATAAAAAATCTTTCAAACCAAAGAAATAAGTAACTATTTCTCAACCTCTTGAGTTGGTTCACATGGATTTGTTTGGACCTTATAGAGTTTCGAGTCTAAACAGGAAGCACTATTTTTATGTCCTTGTTGATGATTTCTCTAGGTATACCTGGACCTTATTATTAGCTCACAAGAGTGAAGGTTGTTCTCACTTTACCAAGTATCCTAGGACTGTATAAAATACTAGTGGACTTTAGATTAAATTTCTAAGAAGTGATCATGGCCGTGAGTTTTAGAATCATGATTTTGAATCTTTCTGCTCAAAAAATGGTTATAATCATAACTTCTCTACCCTTAGGACACCTCAAAAAATGGTGTGGTAGAAAGAAGAAGTAGAACCCTATAGGAAATTTCCTGAACTATGCTAAATGAATATGACTTACCAATTTATTTATGGTCTGAAGATATTAATACAACTTGTTACATAATAAATAGAGTCTTAATCAAACCCATCCTTAAGAAAACTTCTTATGATTTGTTGAACAGTAGTAAACCCAAAGTAAGTTATTTTAAAGTGTTTGTATGTAAAGTTTATATTCTGAACACTAAAGATAATTTAGATAAATTTTCCCCCAAAAGTGATGAAGGAATATTTCTTGTATATTCTACATCAAGAAAAGACTATAGAGTTTTTAATAATAAAAAAAAGTGTGTGGAGAAATCTGTACATGTCAAGTTTGATGAAACAGATCCACATGATCCTAAAACCTCACTAGAATATATTGAAGAAGATATGTCCATTATGGATATTAATGATAAAACCTTAAGTCATCATATGAATGAATCTATGAAAACTCCCAGTTCTAGAAATTCTCCAAATACTAGCCAAAATGAAATGGATCAAAATGAAGAACCTGAAATAACCAGTCCGACCTTTACTAGAACAACTAGGACACTTAAAAATCATACCTTTGATGTTGTTGTTGGGGATTTAGATAGAGGAACACAAACTAGAGCTTCTTGGATAAACCATGCTGAACATCAAGTATTCTTGTCACAACTTGAACCCAAAAATATCAATAATGCAATCAATGATGAATTTTGGGTAATGGCCATGCAAGAAGAACGTAACCAGTTTGAAAGAAATAATGTTTGGGAAATTTTAGATAGACCAAAGGATATTTTGACCATAGGAACCAGATGAGTATTTATAAATAAATTGGATGAAGCTATAAATATAGTTAGAAACAAAGATAGGTTGGTTGCACATGGATATAATCAAGAATAAGGAATTGATTATGATGAAAACATTGCACCAGTATCTAGGCTAGAATCCATTATAATCTTACTTTCCTATGAAGAACACTTGGATTTTAAACATTACCAAATGGATGTCAAAAGTGAATTTTTAAATGGTTATATAGTTGAGGATGTTTTTGTTGAACATTTACAAATCCACATTTTCCAAATCAATTTATCAAAATATCTAAAGATTTATATGTTTTGAAATAGGATCCAAGAGCTTGGTATGAAAGATTAATTAATTTTATTATTTCTAAAGGCTTTAAAAAAGGACATGCAGATCCTACTTTGTTAATAAAAATAATCTCAAAAGAAGTTTTGATAGATCAAATATATGTAGATGATATTATCTTTGGATCTTCTAAAAATTCTTTATGTAGTGATTTTTCAAATATGATGCAAAGTGAATTTGAAATGAGTTTGATGGGTGAAATTAAATATTTTATTTGATTTCAAATATTTCAAAATAAAGAAGGTATTATTATAAATAAAATTAAGTGCACTAAAGATCTTTTGAAAAGATACGACCTTGATAGCACTGAGTCTAGTGAAACCCCTATGAGTTCCACATGTAAGTTATATCTTGATGAAAATGGAAAATCTGTTGATAAAACTGTATATAGAGGAATGATTGGGAGTTTGCTGTACTTGACTTCTAGTAGGCTGAATATTATGTTTAGTGTGTGTATGTGTGCAAAATTCCAAGAAAACCCAAAAGAGTCACCTTTAAATGCTGTTGAAAGAGTTTTCAAATACCTCAAGTATTAAACTAATTTAGGACTATTTTATCCTAAAGGAAAACCTTTTGATTTAGTTAGTTATTCAGATTCTGAATTTGGTGGATGTAAGTTAGATAGAAAGAGTAAGTCTGGAACATGTCACTTTTTGGGAAAGTATCTAATATCATGATGTAGTAAAAAGAAAAATCCAATTTCATTATCAACTGCTGAAGCAGAGTTCATTTCTGCTCATAGTTTCTGTGCACAAATTTTGTGGATGAAACACACCTTATTAGACTATGGATTTCAATTCAGACATATCCCTATAAACTATGACAACAAAAGTTCTATTAAGATTTATAAGAATCCAATTTATCATTCTAGAACAAAACATATTGATGAAAGACATCACTTTTTGAGAGATCATTATAAAAAAGGTGATATAACTCTTGAGTTTATCGGGACTGAGAATCAACTTTATGAAATATTCACAAAACCCTTAAAATATGAGAGAATGAAATACATCAAACATGAACTAGGAATGTTAAATCTCTAAAGATTAGTGAAACTGATCTGTGAAACCGATCAGTGAAACCGATCTTGTGAAACCGATCAGTGAAACCGATCTCATGAAACTGATTAGTGAAACCGATATCATGAAAATAATTTGTGAAACCAATCTTTTGAAACCAATCCGTGAAACTGATCTGTGAAACCAATCTCTTGAAACCGATATATGAAACCAATCTGTGAAACCGATCTCGTGAAACTGACCTCTTGAACCGATTGTGTGAAACCGATGCCTTCAAGGACCCTTTTTTAATTATGTCTGTTTTAAGTAAAACGATGCACTTTTGTGTTCTTTTTACCATGTTTAAATTTTATGATTTATGATTTTACTATCCCAAAATGATAAAAATAATTCAATCCACTTTGACCTTTAACACTCCCTCTACTGTAAAACCTTCTGCGCTTTGACACGCTATCTCTTGACCCACAACCTCCTTTCGAATCTGAATCCTAAAAATGGAAAGGAAGAAGCACATAATGGAAGAGTTGAGGGAATCTTCATCATACAAGCATCAGAAGAGTGATTCCAGTGGTACTGCAAATCTAGGTTTAGGAAGCTGATTTTTTATAACTGAGAAAGAAGAATTTACAGATTGGAATATTTCAAGCATGTCACATTTTTTAGGGTACTAGAATCTCATGGATGGATAAGATGTTTCTCAAATAATGAATGACCATTTTATCCCTAGCTTGTTCATGAGTGTTTTCTCAACTTGAAGATATTTCTGGATGGAGCTGAAGAAGCAAGTATGAAGTCAGTGGTGAAGAGAAAAGAGATAGATATTTCATCTAAGGAATGGGATGAGCTCTTGGAGATGCCTCATGAAGGTGTATATGCTGATTATCAGGGTAAAATTCCACCTTCCTCTAATTTTTTTTGTATAAGGATTCTCTAAAGGAGATAATTGGAATTTAAGTATTGAGGATATCCACTACCAGAAAATTTGATGGAGAGTTAAGATTACTTTTTAAGTTTATTCAACATCAAATTTTCCTAAGGAAGGGAGATTTATCTACTGTTAAGTATCATGATGTATTACTTAATTACATATTGAAAAAAAGGATAAAAGTGAATATTTTTAGGTATCTAATGGTGCATATTTATAATATAATAAAACTCTACAAGAAAGCAACATGTTTGTACTATCCTAGGATGATCTCTGCAATGCTAAATAAGTTGGGTTGTGTGGAAGATGGAGATGAAATGATTAGTGACTACAGTAGTTTCTGCCTTTAGAAAGAGATTTTCAAGATAATGAAAATTTTCAAAAACCCATGGAAGAAATGATGGGTAAGAGACGAGGAAATATGTTATAAAGAGTTCAATTTGATTGACCATCCTATCAGACCAAAGGATCAAGTTGATCTAGGCCACAAACTGGGAGAGGAAGTTGTTTATTCTGATGAGGAAGCTGAGGATGATTTTCCAATGGAATAAGGATCTCCTATTGATGACATGAGTGATCCTGATACTTATAAAATCCCAAAAGATATTTCTTATCGACTGGCTAGTCGACCTTGGGATTTACCCTCAAGGGAACCATTTTTAGGTGATGAGGATGAGGAAGAGACAGAAGTCACTGGTGTGGAAGGATATGTAAGTAAGTCAGATGAGAGGTCGGATGATGGTGATGACGATGATGATGATGATGATGATGAGGGAGATGATGAGCATGTCAGTGGTTCATTAAAAGTGGGATAATAAGAAGTTGGCAGATCCAGTGGGGAATCTATACATGGATCTATAGACGGTGCTGATCCTGTTAGATAGAAGGTTGTTGATCCTGGAGATGTTGTTAATGAGGGCCGACCTCACCATCCGGTTGTTGAAAATCAAGATATAATTTAGGAGTTGAATGAAATTATGGATGGTGTCCATGAGGAAGAGGTTGAGGATCAGGTGCCTCAGATTGAGGAAGTTCCTGGAGAAGTTGAAGTGGATGGAGCACAAGTAGAACCTCAAGTTCAGTTGGTACATAGGCCCAGAAATGTTATTTTGGCTAGAGGACAGAATGAAGAAGAAGATGAAGATGAAGTTGTACCTGAGCCTCAAGGAAGAAGGGTCAGGTTTGACACTGTTGATACAGGAGACTGGACCTATACTTGAGAGTGGAATAATGATCCAAGATACATTCTATTTGGTTTGGAATATAATTCTAATGAGGAGATAGCAGAACCTCCTACTCCTCGAGTTCAAGATGAAATAGAACTGGCTGTAACTGCTTCCCCAGGTGCACTTCCAGCAGATGAGCCAGTAGCACAGCCAGTGCCTAGTGACTATGTCACTAAGGCTGATTTAGAGAAATTAAAAAATGATATCTGTGAGTCAGTGAGAGACTCAGTTGGATCTATAAGTGAATCCTATACTTCCATGAGTATTTTAGATGTTGATGCTAAAATAATTTTAAGTATGGTGATCCAGGAGATTCAACCTAATCTCACTACTACAACTAAAACACTCATTTGACATAACACCTTGCTAAAAGAATAAGTAAGGAAGATAAGAAATGAGTTAAATTCTCTAACCACTGATTTCAAGACCACTTTTAGTGGAGTGATGGAAGTTATTAGGAACTTAGTGAAACATCTACTGAGCTTAGATTTGAAGAAATTGAAAGATGATATCGGAAAGATGATCACTGGTTCTTCTAGTTCTATATGTGGTAGAGGTGTTGTTACTGATTTGGAATCTCTCAAGGCTATGATCAGAGAAGAACTTTAGAATATTTAGAGTGATTTAGACAAAGAAACTCTTGAAAAGGTACATAAAAATACATACCTTATTTACAACATGGTAAGGTAGTGCATAAATGAATCCTCTACTGCTCAGAAAGAGATTCGATAGAAAGTGGATAAGTACTTTACTAAGATCTATACCAAGAATGATATCACAAACAACTTTTTGTTTTTAGCCAAAATTCTCATAATTCCCCCATTAAAAAAAGCCTTCAAGAAACAAGTGACAGAATTCAAGGAGTTTACCTCTCTACTAGATAAATACCTAGAGAATAAGGATGATTTCAAGAAGGCCATGCAATATGGTGGTGAAATAATTAATGATTTCATCAAGAACCTCAATCCATAACTGCATGTTCAAGATGAAGCAATTGTGGTTCCTCCTCCTGCTTCCATTGGCACTAACTCTCAGCCTCCATCTCTGATGACTGTCTCTCAGGCCCTTTATCAGATTCGACCATTCATTATGGAGCAACCTCAGAGTTGTGTGTTGTTAGAAAGAAGACCTCGCCTTATAGTAAATATCCCTACATGTGTTTCCTTGCCTAGTGTTGTCTTGAGACCACCTCTTCCCACTGCCAAACCAAAACCTTATGATCCTACTCCTAATCCTTAAGATAAATGAAAAAAACTCAAAATCCAAACCCTTAGTGGTGGATTTTGTATTTAATAGGGATTTGTATCTTTATTTTGTTGATTGTACCCTTTTGACACTTAATGGAAATGTTTTTTGTCTTCACTATGTTTGTCATTTTTTTATGTTATTTATATTTCTTCCATCTCCTTATCTTCACTTTTTTTGCTAATCCGAAAAGAGGAAGAAAGGTATAGGCATACATTATTAATTTTAGAGGGAGAAACTTTGGTATAGGCCACATGACATGTACTCACCATAATATATATACATATACTCCCTCTAATCCAATATTTGAGGGGGATATTTGTTTGAAAAACAAAAACAAGGGAAATCTTTCGTTATATTGAAAAATCACATTCAATGAGATATGATACGTCAAGTAATTACTATTCCTTAACATCACTTGTATGCCATAATTTTTGATTATCACAAAGGGGGAGATTGTTAGACACTCTATGATATAATGGTTTTCATAATCACAAATATTGTCAATCTATAGATTCTATGATTTCATGCCATTTAATATCTCTAAGTAAATAAATTATGTCATACTGTACAATACATTTTAATAACTCAATAAACTATATTTATTCTTCAATATATTTTCAAGTGTATATTTCTATGTATTTGTGGATGCCCCATAATCTAGTAGTGCTCTATATAAGACAACCACTTCATAAGTCTCTCAGAGTCCTTGAAACGTTAGTTCAAATGACACACCGATGATCAAAACACTGATAGAGGACACACCGATGATCGACACACCAATGGACGACACACCGATGGACGACACATCGATGATTGACACACCGATGGAGGACACAACGATGATCGACACACCGATGGACGACACACCGATGGACGACACACCGATGATCGACTCACAGATGGATGACACAATGATGATCGACTCACCGATGGATAAGTCACTGATGAATGACTCACTGATGGTTGAAAGACTGATGCTAACAGACCGATGCTGAAAGACCGATGTTGACAGACCGATGTTGAAACACCAATGCTGAAAGAATGATGCTGACAAACCGATGCTCACATACCAATGATGACGAACCAATGATGAAAGACCGATGAAAATGAGTCACCTATACTTTTGACTCACCGATAGTCATAAATATTGTTTCAAATTTATTAATTCAAATTTATTTCTAACAGTCATATTTAGACAAATTAATGTTTCTGACATTATTTAATGTTTTTTGGGGGACTATCCGTAGAAAGTATAAGGTACATTCATGTGGGGATATCTTCATGCATGTTGGACCTTGAACTATAAAAGTATTACAAGATAAACCATGCATAATGTGGGTGTGAGATAGGCAGGGCGAATGTGGTAAATAGTGAAAATAGAAGAACTCAAAATGCTGTGAAAGAACTCAAAGATGAGTACACAAGGAGTTCAATAAGACAAGAATGAACATGCTGAATTTCACTGAACATCTTAACATCGAAGAGATGAACTTTTCACACCTAGAATATCAAGTACAGAGGTTGCGATACTATGTTCTGAAGTCATCTTCCAGAAGAGGAATCAAATATCTTTTTCTATCCTTTAATATAGTCCAAAGCTTCACTTCATAACTCACAGAGATTTCTAAACTCCCTTCTTCATTTACAACTCTATTATGATCTTGTTTTTACCTTTTTGAGAAATGTGTACATATTTTAGTTTCACACACACTGTATCATGTGCATAACTGGAGGATACTCAATATCCTCACACTCACTCTATTTTTTATCTTGTATCCCACATAGAATAGTGGAAGAGATCAAGTGTGATATGTTTGTTGTTTTTCCCACAAATAACTCTGGTAGAGGTCAAGTGTGACCTAGACAACCTTGTGTGCTGTTGTAAACCCCGATCCAAGGTGTGGATACAAAATTTTATTAATACAAACTGCTTGGTGGCAGATGATCACCAAGTGGAGATGACTAAGTCTCAGCTTGAGAATGAACCTCTTGTTTTTATCCACTATGTATTTATCTTTTGGTTTAATCTGATCTTTGTTTATTTCATTTCAAATAAAACTAAATTAAAATTTTATAGTTAGTTTAACAAGTGTATATATCTTTTGTGAATTAGTATATTTTCAAAAGTTTGACTAATATTAAGATTGGTAATGTGGTGAATTAATCAATCTTCTAATAAATTAATTGAACATTCAGAACTTTTATAAATTCATTACAAACTGACTTTGATTATAATTTAATTAGAGGCTATATTTCAAAGAACCTTTTTTAATAAATTATTTTATAGATACTCAATTCACCCCCATCTTGAGTGATCTACTGTGACCAACACATATCTATTAAAGATTATTAAATTTTGATATTACTAAAACACTATCAACGTATGCTCCTTGGGATATCCTTTACTGATTAACCAAGTAAAATTGTCGTGTTGTATCTTTGAACGAGATTATTTTCTTTCTGCACATTTCTATCAGATAAGCTTTACTAGTTCCTACCAACATGGTAATAAGATTCATAACATTAAAAGAAAAATTGACCCCCTAATTCCCCCACCCATCTAAGGGGGTTGGGGATCCAACACCTATGTTGTATTATAAATATAAACCTATCTATATTATTGAGACCAATGAGCATGTAATTCATAATTGGAAAACTCATTGGTTAAAATGGATTGGAAAAATCCAAAAACAATAGTTGAAATTAGGGATATGGAAGAATATTAAAAGAAGAAATGTCAAAATTTATTTAATATATGATATGTTCCACTAATTTCTAGGATGAAATTATTTAATTTATGGGAAAATGTAATACTTGAGACCCTACAATACCCAAAAAACACTATATCCTGAACTATCACACAATACACACTCTAAATAGACTTTATTCATAATTTTATATTAAAGAATAATTTCATAATATTAAATATTGATTTTTAAAAAATAAAGAAAAATTTTAAATCCATCACGATGATATTATCTTAAGATAAACTTTTTTTATTTCTCATTACAAATCATTTTAGGTAAAAAGTTTAATATACAGATTATACTAATACTATGATTTTTTTTTGATTTTTTGATATTTATGAAATTTTGTAAACAATTAAATTAAAAACCATATTTTATAATTGAATTGATATATTTTAAAATATTAATTATAGATTACAAACCCATGATTGGTATTTTGGTACACAAGAAACATATTTGTAAAAAATTATTAAATATATTACATATTTATAACATTAAAATTAATTTTGAACACTTAGCAAATTTGAATCAAAAAACTGAATTTAAAATTTATTATATGTAAGTCCAAATTATCTTATAATCAATTTATTTTTTTCATAAATATTATGTAACCTTAGGTAAAAACTCTTTACTGTGGTAAGTGATAAAAATGGTGAATGTAATAATTCAAGGGGTTAAGAAAATAAAAATTAATAAAAAATTTCTATAATTGAGCGTATAAGGTTTTGATCCACCATATCTCTATCCAAACTCCATTTTTTACTATTTTTGGAGCCATTTGGTATATTTAACTTGTGCACCCTTTGTATTATGTTGAAATATTTAAAAAAATTCCATTCTATCAACTTATAAAAGGCGCCCCTCACTAGCCCTTCAAGATATTACTAAAATATTGGTTTACTAATAAAATCATACAATTAATCCCTATATTAGAATAATATTCCACTCTAATAAGATTATTTTCACCATTAGATAACATAAGGACTTCATTTTCAAGGAGACATCAAAGGAAATTTCCATTACCTGATGTGAGTATTATTAGCAACATGGTATTTCTTCATAATTATCATCATTCAAAAAATTTATAGATATGCTAATATAAGTATATTACTTTAATTTATATACTTTAATTTTACTATATTAATGGAACCACAATTTTTTATTCTTATACGATGTCCAATATAAAATATATAGTTGTTATTCGGGTGTTGTGCAGACTGCCTCCTCCATGAAAGAGCATGATTCTTTTTCTTTTGACTCCTTAAAAGGATTGATGTTATAATTGAATTAAAGAGAAAATATTATATTTATGATTTCATTAAGGTTATAGATTCTAAAATTTTAGAAACTATTATTATATGTTCAACAAACGATCATTGTTAATTTAATCATTTAAAATAAGCTTACCAAGAAGATAATAATTAATTCCAATACTAAAATATTTTGATATTCATTAATAATTCATATATTCCTAAATAATATAATTAAAATCACCAATAAAAACTAAATAATATCATTATTTTTATGGTACAATGATATTACAATAAAACCACCTCATAATCATTCGTTAAATCATGCCATGTTAATGTTGGGGTCGATTTAACCACCTACATGGACAGTACATTGAATACATATAATGAATGAGAATGGGAAAATAATTAGTAGAATAATATTATTTAATATTTAAAGTAATTATTTATTTTTTGTTCAAAATTTAATAAATATATAATTTCTCAGTTAAGGAAACACCCTTTGTTCATAAAAAATAATGAAAACATGCTAGTTATAAACATTTTCTTTGAGGATAATGTATAAAAACTTATGAAGGGAATTTGAAAAATTATAAATGATTATAAATCATACATTATATTGAATTTAATTAAATCTTAATAATTAATTTATGAATAATAATGAATATGAAAACCACTATTATGAAACTAGTGAAAATGATCAAAAATATAAATGCATATGTTGAACATCAGAATAATTTATGAAGAAAATTAATATTTATAAAGACTAATGATTGAAAAGGATATTAGTAGGGTTATGAATCTGGTTATTAGGATATATATGATTATGATTCATAATTTTAATGTACATTAATGGAATTCAAGATATAATGTACGAGTTTTTTCTCAAATTCCTCTATTTGAAATAAGTTCTATGTTATGAATCAAATTTCCCATTTTTGGTGTATATACTACCTATTTGAGATTTTTTATCTTGAAATTAATTTATTAATAATATTTTATGATTATGTTTAATCTATTTTATTCATGAGGTTATGATTGAATTTATACTGAGTCCATAATTGGGGTTTTTCCATCTTAATCATCATAATTTGGTACTCATGTTATAATCGACACTAATTTTATTTTTTGTTGTGTATACACTACTACAAAAACTATTTTTAACATCACTATTTTTCACATCGGTTTTTTAGAACCGACGTAAAAATATCTGAAAATCGATTTATCACGTTGGTTATTATATAACCGATGTGAAAATCCATTCTATTTGATTTTTAACGTTAGTTATATATGAACTGATGTCAAAATTACATTTTTGTTCATTTTTCACATCAGTTATTTTATAACCGATGCGAAAAATCTATTTTCCAGACTGTGTCACGTCGGTTCAAAATAACCAACGTGAAAAATTAATATAAATGACTTTTTCACATCAGTTATTAAATAAATGATGTGAAAAGGGATTAAAAACATGTATTTAATTTCTCAAGATTCTATTTGATAGTTTATGGAACTCTAACAGAGTTATGGATCAAAAGTTATGGGCATCATAAGTTGATCATCTCTAAACAAAGTCTTAGGAAAGGCCAATTTCTGAAGGCCATAACCTTTAATCCGTAACTTTGTTTGAGCTCTGTGACCTATAAAATCAAATATTGGGAAATGAAATACATGTATGTTAAAATTTTTCAAGTCGGTTATTTAATAAACAATGTGAAAAATACATTTTCACATTGGTTATTCAATAACCGACGTGAAAAGGCCATGGAAATTGATTTTTCACGTCGGTTATTTAATAACTGATGTAAAAAAGAGATAAAAATTTATTTTTCAAATCAGTTTTTTAATAACTGACATGATAAAGGTTTACAAACATGTGGTGTATTTCACAAGCTTCGATTTGATAGGTCACATAGCTCAAATGGAGTTACGGATCAAAAGTTATGAGAATCGGAAGTTGATAATCTCAAAACAAAGTCTTAGGGAAGACGAATTTCTGATGGCCGTAACTTTTAATCCGTAACTCCATTTGAGCTCAGTGACCTATCAAATAGAATCTTGGAAAATGAACTAAATTTTTGTTAACATTTTTCACATTGATTATTTAATAACCCATGTGAAAAATACCTTTTAACATCGGTTATTAAATAACCGACGTGAAAAAGAGATAAAAATTGTTTTTTCACGTCGGTTATTAAACAACCGACGTGAAAAATCAGTGAAAATTTTAATATCTTTTCATGATGGTTATCCTAAAACCGATGTGAAAGATAATTTTTATATCCCACCGACGAAAAATTTCAAATTTTTTACATCGCGGTTTTGACATTTCCAATTGTCGCCTAAAATTTTTAATACCGCATTTTCATTTAAAAACTGATGTTAAAAACTAACAAAGAATCTTTTTTAACGTCAGTTAATAAAAATCCGATGTAAAAACCCATATTTTTTATGTCACTCGTAATAACGTTGCCTCAAAACTGACGTTAAAAAGCTAAAAAACCGATGTAAAAAACATTTTTTTACCAGTGATACATTTACATAAAATAGATTTTCCTAAATACTCATGAAGTTTATGGGATATAAAATTCTGTATTTCTATCCCACTCTCATATTATTTTGATTCATTAGTTACCAAAACTATTGTAAAAATTGATCTTTTCCACTGTGAAAAAACCATCTTGTGATTTAGTGAAGTAAATGTGTGTGTAATTTCCTAGAATATAAATATCTCTTTGGATACTGGAATTTGTATATAGTTGTTTCTTATATATTAATATTGGGTTAATCACCCAAAATGGTTATTTTTTATTGACTAAATCATCACCTTGATGCATGTCGAGTGGGAAAAAGACTACACACATGGAAAGACACTCCAGTGGGATATGATTTGGAATATTCTCACACTATTAATGTAAAATGATAAATTATTTCTCCTACCAATTACTTTGTATAAATCCAATTAAAACTATTAATCCTAGATACTATCATTCATTGATAACTTAAAACATTAATGGTATGTCTACACTATATTTCATTAATATGGGTGCTACCTCTTACTTTCATGATAACCAATATCTTCCGTGATTATTAGAGTATGTTCTGAATTAAACCCACATTATTATATTTAATGGGGATGTATTTTATTCCCATATTTCTTAGAATACATATATCCATTTTTAGTCAGAAAGGGGTTCCATGTTGAATAGTATTAAAGGACATTATTTCTCCTGTTATAAATGCATTGGACATTATCAGGTGTTGGGTGGGGCCTAAAATTATAAATGCCTTTGATAAATAAACTAGTCTATAGAGAAAAAATAGGTTGATTTTGGTGTATACCTCTTCCTATAATTGTTTAAGTGTCTTGCAATAGTCCCTTTATAGTATTTTTTATATCCTACATTATGAATTCCATCGGTATGAGATCAATGATTATATTTATCCATGATTTCATATATTTAAATGGATATAGTGTTCCTTGAGTTTGTATTGATTATGGATTCATGTTTTTTATATATTTATTCCGACCACTTGTTTAATGTTAATGTTATGTAATCTTCCACTGTATTCTACTTGAAACAAATCATATGATCTCACCATTATTTTTTTCATTTCCCCAATAATCTAGGATGTGGGTTATGTGAAATTTGTATGGATATAATGTTAGGGATAATAATTTTATTTTGATTTTAATATATGTATGTATAAAGTATTCGAAGACTACTAATTAATTCAATTTTGTTTCAACTGTTTTATTTTCTAAAAATAATGTTACATAAAAATTGTCTTTGGGTTTCTGGAGTTCGCGATGTTACACTCATCATCTTGAATCCTAATTAAAAAACATTCAAAAAGAAATTATAAAATTGAAAATATTTTTAAAAAATATATTACAATACCTATAAATATCATGAAATTATAAAAATATAATTTAAAAACACAAATCAACATGACCATTATGAAATAAATACTAAACAATTAATCAAATAAGATATCATCAGATGGAGAAAATTAACTATAAATAACTAAATTATTTTTAATTGTCAATTTTTAATTTAGTTTGTATATATGAATAAGGTTAAAAAAGAGGATATTAAGATATTTTTTTTATATAGCATTTAATAGCATATTCAACTAAACTACATTAACGATAATGGTTTTCGGTTAACTCAATTTTTATACATTAAGTGATTATAATTATTTAAATTTATCAATATAAGATGGTTATTTCCAGACATATGATACTATTATCATCAACTTTAACTTTATTATCTATGTATTTACATTTTTGTCACATAAATTCCTTTTCAAAAGTGACATACTTCACTAATTGTGATATTTATAAGGGATTTTTATCTTAACTTTCTTTCCTTGAGACACATACCATATACACCACTTTTTGGATGGTTAACCTATTTATCAATATGTAAAATTTACCATTAATTTCATAAAATCCATGAAACATAAAAATCAAAATTATTTTCTCTTTTCTAGGGTATTTTGTTCAAGTAATGATATCATCATGATAGATTTTGTTAACTTAATCTTCCATTATCTTAGATATAATATTTAATCATGAAATTATAAATTCTATGATTTTTTTATTACAACATAAGATTGTATAATAAATATTGGCTTTATCTATGGGGAAAATTTCATTATAGTTTTGATTCTTCCTAAATGATTAATTTTGTTCAAATATAAATCATGGTTTGTTAAGAATAATTCCCATTATCATTAATGATTAATGTTATTCTGTGTCCATATTTTCCCATCCAATGAGTGGTATCCTTTATATATTTTGAATCCTAATTATGTTTTATCTTAGGTTAAATTCATATTTAACTTATGATCCATTCTAAGGCATGTTCTGTTATCCCCTTCTAAGATATGATATTTCAACAAATATATATTAAAATATTAAATTATTTTCCTTCACTGACTGTTTGTTTTATGTTTCCCATCATGTTTCCTTCAGAAACCCTGTTAGATTTTCAATGGATAAAATATTGAATATTTTTTAAAAATAAATTTTATCAAATATTTTCTCTTCATCATTTATAAAATGAATTTTGTATGTGATTCTTAACTATTCTGTTATGAATATGGTCAAAAATTCTAAAAACAATTTGTATAGTTTCTTTCACTATCTTTATGGTTCCTCCTTATGAAGCATCCAATACATGATATAAATTTATTTTAAAAAATATTTTAAATCATGAATGAATTTTAAAATAACATTAAATAGATTCTAAAAATATTTTTTCAAAAGAAGAATTTAAAATATTGAAATTGATTTTAAAGGATTTTGTTTTTGATGAAATATTTCTATAGTACTTTATGAATTCTTGAAATATTTTTATCATAAATCATCATTTATGTATAATATTTATTATTTGAAAATAATTTACGGTTTTAATGGATAATTTTTAAAATTATTTATCAATATCGTTTTATTTCATTTTAAAAGAAAACTATTTTTCGTGTTTTTAGGAATTTAAAAAAGATTTGAATATTATTTTTTTTAAATGAATTTATTATAAAATAAATGAAAAAGATTTTTTCCCACAATTTAAACATTATTCAATGAATTTATTCTTCTCTTGTGGAATTTCATTTTTATAAAATCCACCATCATAATCTGGATGGATTATAAGGTTCCCTATGAATTCTTTATATAAAGACCATCTCTTTTCCCAAGGTATTAATAAGGTGTTGAAATATGAATATTTTCATGTTTTCATGGAATGTATATGTATGGATTAGCTATCTATAATAGGTGGGGTATATATTTTCCCCTAATTTATTAGATAAAGTTTTATGTCTCCCCATATAATGGTTTTGTGTGTGGGTATACTTGTGGTTAATTTATCTTCATAAGATTGTGTGTGGGAGTAATTGTGGTTCATATATTCTCTCAACATTGTCCATGGGTGTAAATATGGTTAATATATGATGAAAACAATGTTTGTGGGTGTAATTTATTTTGTCTACGCCCACAAGATTGTGTATGAACATAATTTTGGGCATGTTATATTAACTAAGTTATGACTTCTTATGATTTTGAATATTCTAATTTACTTTTTTATAAGACTACGATATACACCCTAGATCATGCTTATTGTATACTATTTATAATCTTTTTTATGATAGTATATGTTTGTTAATTGATTATTAAATATTATACTATCGTGATTTAAGTACAATAATTATTTTCCATGTTCTTTTTAATAATATAATTATCCCATTCTCATGGTTTATCATATGATTTTAAACTAACCCTTGTTGGATAGTTAATAAGTGTTACCTTAGAAAGCATTTGATATCACCCCATTATAATATTTCATTCCCTATGTCTTGGCGATGATTATAGATATAGAATAGTTGAGAGGGGGTCTAGTGTTGCTCAATTCAGGAGAAATGTTCGCAAGTGTTGTAAAATTGTTTACCTATGTGACTAGTCCTTAAAAGACTCAAATCCTTATGTTCATGGGATTATGAAATTATTATGATATGTAATATTATTTTTTATGAAAATGACATAAAATATATTTATGTTTCTCTTTATTCATATCACTTTTTGTTAAAGGATATGTGTAAACTATGTTTTTTAGCACCAGAACTAGGATTGTTGGTCTATGGCTCCTCAGTACGTATCAAATATGGGATTAGTTATTTTTGAAGAGTGATTTATTTATTTATTAGAATTTCTTTAGTCATTTTATGGATAAAGATAAGTAAATTTTAGTGAAACCCCATAAAATATGTCTAAGTTTTAGAAATAATCATGAAATTTTTCTAAAGTAGAAATTATTTGGTTTCCTAGTTCTTAACTTAATATTTGGATAGTCAAAAGAAGATACCAATTTTTCATAGGTTCACCAAATGGAAATAACTCTGAATAACGTTGGTTTAGTATCAACTTGATCTTCACTTGGTGCACGATGAGTGGTACTAAGAATACCCAAATTTAAATACACTGCAAGGGTATATACATTAGTCAATAATGTTCTCTTTATGATTTTTTATTTATGTTTTATTATATTATGTTATTTTGTTAAGGAGAATGAGGAAACCATAAATAAATAAACATAACTAAAGTATAATCTAATATGATGGTTTAAACGATTAGTACATTTTGAGGTTTATATTTTCATCATATCATTTTGGAAAATTCATTCATGATGTTAATTGTCATTTATTCATATTATCCCCATTTGGATTTAGTAATAGAAGATTCCTATAGGAACCAAGTAAACAATGGATTCCATGGACAATGACATGATTGTCTGAATTAGAAACATAATGGAATAAGAGATTGAGTGTGAAATATTATGTTGTTTAATGTTTAAAAATAAACATTTTTGATTCAAAATGAGAAAATATTTTAGTTTCTAAACACACAAATGAAGAAAATGATCAATTCTCATGTATTATTAGATGATACAGAGGATGAGTGAATGATGATTAAATTTTCTTCATGTGAAAATGTTGGGAGAGGAACCTAGAGGAATATCTAAAATTAAGATAAATTTGTTTTATCTTTAGTAATGGAGGGGATATGAAAATATAATATGAAAGAAAAAATTAAGAGTTTAGGTAATAATATGGAAAAAATATAGTTCATCCTAAATATCTACATGCAATTCGATGTTTAAGACATTTGGAATTTCATAAGTATTAAAACATTTTCTACAAATCCATGTGATTAAGATTAAACTTGACACAAAAAAGCATCCTACACCATTAGAATAAGGATAATACATCTAAAATCTACTATTTATGTGGATAGTTATAATTAAGTGGTTATGGGTACACCTATTCTTTACAGATGACTTATGTACTTTATATTTTCACCAACTATAAACTATTGATTTATAAATAAAAACGCCTAGTGTTATAATTATTCTATAAGATCTAAATGATTACCATTCAGGTATTGTTGGATTATGCTTCATACATGTTTCATTATCAATCCCTTAGGTTAATTTGATGTGATTTTGAAAATACATTCTCTATATCCCCTCAGGATCCATATTAAATACCAATATAGGTAAATAAAATTTCATATACCCATCCATAATATAATTATTTATCATTGTAAGGATTAATATCAGATCTCTTTGAAAACTAATTATATTATACAAGTTACGAAACCATACCATAAGGGGTGTTTTGGTCAAATTATTGGAGAAAAACTCAATATTAGGAATCATATGTTCAAAATTTATAAGATATGTTTCATAAGATTATAAAGTTTATGTTATTATACAAATCCTGTATTTGGTTGGGTATAAATTTTATATATTTTTATCTATTTTAATTTGAGTGATAATTTAAATTTTAATTATATAATTAATTTCTGGAGAGGAATGTAATACCTTGATATTTTGAAATAAATTTTTTTTGTAAATTATTATATTTTTTCATTATCTTTTTTCACACACAACACCTTAATAAAATGAGAAAAATTATATTATATTAATATAATCAATAAATTAATAATAATAATGAATGTTATAGAAAATAAAATGTTATTACTCATCTGAAAAATCCTACATTTAGTGGATGGATAATTAATATTTTTCAATATTAAAAAAGTTTTTTATTTATCAAATAACTATTTTGTAATGTGCTATATATTTTATACAATTAAATATAATTAAAAACATTAAAAATATTATTAATTATGAAAAAATATATCAAAATGCATTAAATTTCTAATTAATATGAAATAATATGATGTACACTTTTAAAATGGATTTCCCCAAAAACACTATTTTTTTTTATTTTTTATTTTAATTAAAAATATAAATTTATAGTATTTTTTATTTTACATGTATTAAATTATAAAAATTTGAAATTATTAATGTAATATTAACTTAGGATTATTTTTTAGACCCTTCTAAAAATGTAGAATTTTGATAGAATATTAATAAATTCAGATTTTCCAATTATTGTCATTTTTAAGACATTTTCATATTATAAGAGTGATTTAAATAATTGTGAAACCATTTTTATATAAAAAATATATATTAAATTATTTATAAAAAATAATTTTAAAATGAAATGAGGAATTTGTAAGACCCGTGTTTATCATTTTCTAAACATATGAAATATTTTACTATGATAAATTCTTATGATTTTTTTAAAATGTTTTATCAAGTAGGAAATTTGTTCTAGATTTATTTGAAAAAAATTTAACTATAAATATTGTAATAATAAACCAATTAGTTTCATTACAATCAATAATAATGCTAATTTTATCATAAACATAATTTTTTGGTTTAAAAATATAAATTTTTCTAACTTTTTTTACATGCTATGTGGGCTAAAATTAAAATTAATCCTTCAAATACATATAAATTCAATTTGGAAAAAATTATGTTATATTCAAATTAACAGTTCAAAATTATGTAGTATGTATTATATATATTTTTTAATTGAAATTAAATTTCATAAGTGAAAATTAATTACCTTGATAAAACAAAAAAATATAATAATTAAATATCTAATAGGAAATGAAATAAAATAACTATTTAGAAATATATATAAATGATTATTTAATGTGTTTATCAACAAAATTTTTTATCCTATCCATAATTTTTGAATTTTTGTTGCACTTTATATAATATAAATGCTTTCCATTTATATTCAGATGTTATATTTACAAAAAAGTCATTTAATCTATTTATAAAAGGGTCATTCCCTAACACCTTCATGGAAACTAAAAAAATAAATAACACATTTAAATAAATAGTTATGAAATTCCCTAGATCCCTATCCTACTTTTATTTTCACCTTGATCCATAGAAAATCCTTATGCCCTCCATTTCCAAGAATTCCTCCTTGGGAAAACATAAGTTCTCAATGTTAGTATTAGTTATTTCCTTTAAACCTTTCCCTTATATCCATATCATCCACATGTAATTTCCTCATTAATATATAATTTCATCATCTTTTTTATAATAAATATTATTATGTATTGGTAATAATCATTTACACCTTCTAACTTTTCATCAAAAAATGAAAACATCATCAGGAGTACATACAAACTACCACCTCCATGAATCAAATATATATTTTTCATAGCCACCCTTCATGGTAGGTAAATATTGTATTTAATTGAAAAATATTATATTTATAAAAATATTATGAATCTGGAATTATAAACCACTCCTGATCATCCTGTTATTCTATGTAAATGAATTCATTGCTGGTGCGCACATACTGACTACCCCTCAGTGAAGTAGTATATTTCATTTTTATCCAGTCAATTATTATTTACTAAAAACTCTTAAAATATTATTAATCACTTGAAAAAAAAATATAATATCACTATTCTTATGTAATAATTATATTATTCCAAAATAATCCCTTTCATAACAATATTTTTCCAAATATTACGGCATGTTATTGTTTGGGATGGCTTAACTGCATACATGAAAAAAATATAAGTGTATATTAGGGATGAACGTATGAATCTAAGAAGCAGTGTTATTATAAATTTAGGTCTAGGTAATGTTTTTATTATGGGTTTTAATAGATATGATAATATATGTAAATTTTACATTGTACCACCCTTTTGTTAGGTATAAATTACTGATCCATGCTAGTCACTAACTTTTTCAGCATGAACCATATCTAATATTCTTTTGTAACTAAAATTAAAACATTATAAATCATTATAAATCAACTATTTAGATACCAGTATTGATCTTGTGATGATGACAATTCAGTTTATAAATAAACTTCAACACCACCATAATGAAACTAGTATTGAACAAATAATCAAATCTAATAACATCAAATAATGAAGATAAAATATAAATTGCTAATATATATATATATATAATAAATGAATATAAATATAGTTTATTGGTGTGATTTAGTTTCTTAAATAGTATATTTAGACATTTATATTTTTTATATTGGATTATAGAGATGTTTTGGCTAAGTGGGATAGAAGATAAGGGGTTTTTGTTAACTAATTTTTTATTCAATGACATTTGATTATTCTTATTGATCCTAACTCTAATACATTTTTTGTTTTCTAATATACGATTTTATTTCAATTTCTCTTTTATTTTCTTAGGATTTAAATTTCTTTTACATAAACCCCATTTCAAATGTAACTAACAAAATGAATTACAATATTCATAATTGATTTACATCCCCATATTATTTTTAGGGACATTCCATATTTACCACATGATTTGTTTCTGTGAGGTATCTACATAAATATGTGTAAAATTTAAAAAAAATTCACTAATTTAATGATATTTGAAATTTCATTTCATGTTCCCTTTTTATTGGATTTTTATTCAAGTGATTTTAAATACATAGGAGATATTGTTAACTTAAACATAATTTCTTTGAGTTATAATGTTTTTTCTTAAAATTCACACATCACATAATTGTGTCTTCTACCCCAATATTTTAAATGAAAAATTATATTTAATTATTAGGAAAATAATACTTTTATTTTAAATCTTCCTCTTCGATAAACTTCATCCCTATATAAGTATGAGATTTTTATGAATATTTACCTTTACCTTTAATGATGAACATTATTCCATGTCCAAATTTACCCTTATAAAATTAAAATTTATATTTTGAATCATAATTTATTGTTTTATCATTCGGATATCATATATTTATTCTCCAATTTTCAAAATGATTTTTATTATCCCTTTGTAGGATATGTGATTTCAATGATGTTGTTTTAAAATATGTAAATGGATTTCTATGATAATTTTTTTCTTCCACTACATATTTACTCTAAAAAATATATTTTTTATTTAATGGGTATATATTGTTGAAGACTATTTTATAATGTTAATGTATAAAAAATAATTCACTTGCAATTTGAATATGTGTTTGAAATGTGAGTTAGAATATTTCCTTTATGAAAATGGTAAAAATGTTTTATAAGAAAACATTAATTTGAGTTTCTTTAAATTTTAGAGTATTATATATTTATGTGGTTTCCTTTTTTAGGTTTTACAATTACTTCTAATTTTATATTCTTAATTATTTTGAAAACAATGTGATATATTTTTATATTTTTTTAAAGTTAATTTTAAAAAATATAGTAATTATTAATTTTTAAATGGATTTGTATTGCCTATGTTTTTATGAATGAATCTTTTGATGATTTATATCTTATACTATAATGTTATTTTGAAATAATATTTCAATTATGAAATTATATTCCTTAAATTTTTTTTTGGGTTTTATAGGATAATCATTAAAGTCCTTATAGAGACCAACACACCTCATTTTTTAAGAAAACATTATAAAGGGAATTTCATCATTTCAAAAGGAGATGTTTCTGATTTTTTTATCAAATTTATTTAAAGAATTATCTCAAAGAGTATATTTTTCATCTATATAAACATCCTTCAATTTCTTTAAGCATCACTGGGGATATTTCCTTTTCATACCATCAAATTTGTTTCTTCATATTTATTATAAATTTACCTATGAATATTTCTAGTGAAACTCTTCCCTTTTCATGAGTTAATTATGTGATATTGAAATATTAATGTTTCCATATTATCATGGAACCCATTTTTATTTTTTTATCATAATGAGGTGGCTGTGTACCTATGAAAACATCCAATGCATTCTGTAATTTTTAATATCTAATTAGATAATTATATTTCTATGGTTGTAATTTTAGTTATTCTATGCTCATAATATAGTCTTTGGGTGTAAATGATGTAATATGATTCTCATAAGAATGTTTGCGGGTTTATTTTCTATTGGATATGATCACATGATTGTGTTTGTATTTGTTTGTGTGTATTTTTAATTTCAGTTACTCTACACTCAAATGATAATTCATGGATAGAATTAAAGTTCTTCTATGTTTACAATGTCATGATTTATTATTCTTATCCTTATGCCAAATTCCTTCATTATATGATTGTAGTATGATTCAATGCTCATGATTATTGTATACCATTTCAATACTCTTAATTTAAGGTTTATATTTGTCCATTTTTTATTTCATGTCCTTCTATTTTTGTTCATAGACATGTATTTTTATCTTATATTCTATTTAGTAATATATTAATCCTTGTAAAATGTTTTCACATATGATTATGATCATATTATTGATGGAATGTTGATAATTGTTCCCTTAATAAGAATTTGAACCGACCCCTTATATTCCATAGACTATGTCATAAAGATCATTATAGCCTATAAAATTTAAATAATGGGGTCAAGTGTTGTTAGATTTTATAGAAATTTCTATAAATATTGTAAAATATTAAACTACTGTAGTGATTTAACAACAACTATGAACCTTCTGATCTATATATTATAACATTATATTGATATTTGATGTCTAACATATGAAAATCATGTGAAATATATTTATGGTTATCTTAGGACACCTCCATTAATATCAATTACTATGCATAAATTATGTTTTTAATATAATTGTGCCTTGGAATATAAGTATGGGTAACATCATGCTCCATAATGTGGGACTAACCATCGCAAAATAGAACAAATCACTAGGCACCCACTATAGAATAACCTACTTGGCTCGAATGCATGTCACTCAAAATAAGAAGAGCCATAAATGCCAATACCCATCCTAATTTAGTGTGACTCTTCTTATCCATGATGTAAAGTTCCACATGATATTCTCAACATGATGTAACATTCAACTGTTGTGTCATGGGTGGACTACCTATGTGAACTCTCTTAAATGAGAGGGAAAGAGTCCACCTAGTATAATAATGACTCACACAGTGCAGAATCTATCATAAAGTGGTAATTATTTACCTAAAATTTCTAATGGAATATATGGGGGATATATAATGGCATCTTACGGTCATGAAATAACTTGTTTTACTCTATTTTCGTTTCTCCTTAGGAATTATAGAAAAATATAAAAACACAGAGAACACACAAAATTTCAAATAACTCAAAATTAATTAACATTAACTATTATAGTGATATGGGAGTTGCACATTATTTTTCTTCATATTATGAATTTTCATGAAGACCCGACACATGTAGAAAATAATAAAATAGTTTTATTAAAATAATTAAAATCATATAAATAATATTGTTCCAAATATCTTACCAAATAGCATAAATTGAAATTGGAAACATGTCTAATAGATGTAAAAAATAAAATATTTTAATTCAATGAGTAAGATATGTAAAAAATGAGTATTATAAAGATAATTGTTTGACATTAATTTATTATTTCATGTATGGTGGGGATTTATTTGGTTTAAACAAAAATTTGTTTTTATTTTTTTATTTTGTTATTTTATGACACATGTTAAACCTATGTCAATAAAAACTAATGACATATATATTAGCTAGTATTTTTTAAATTTAAACTATTTTTTTGATTTGTTAAAATTAATTTTTAGAAACATTAATTGAACAGTGTTTTAAGTTTCCTTTTTGGATGTAGTAATTAAAAAAAAACAAATTATTTAATGATAAGAGTTTGTATTCTATAACTCTTATATTTTCAGAACCATCTTTTATGATCTCACCTTCATCATGTAATCTCTTTAAATTATTGATGATTCATTTTAGGCATTTTTTTCTGATATACTCTTATATTCCTTCGGTATGCCCACAGTATCTATTCTATAACATTCTATATTAGATTTGTTGGGGTGATTATATGGATTAGTTAGAGAGAAGACATCAACTTGGAATATAGTGTCATAGATACCATCATAGGGGTATTAGAGGATGAATTTGATTAAAATGTAATTATTTATTTTGAAAAATAATTTATTACATATGTATATTAATTTTTGAATATATTTATTTAATAGACACAAAAAATAAAAGGACATAAACGAACAAAAAAACATAAGAAGATTATATTCTGAAATATTTAAAATTAGTTTTGTAAATTTAAATATATGAGTTGATTAATTATTTTTTCAAATGCATATATATGAATATCGTGAAGTAGTTATCATATTATATGATGCCCCAATCCATTATATATCATGAATGGAGTTACATTTCCAACACTCATAATATTTTTATTTTTGAAAAATATGTAAATGTATGTTAGAATAAATATTTGAATTTTAATTTTTCTAATATTATAATGGAATGTCAGTATAATTATATATGTGAATATTATATATATATATATATATATATGATTTTTCATTTTCAATTACATGGGATTGTTCTTCAATAGTGGACACATTAAAAAATTTGGGAAAATGTGGTAGGTCTTATGTATAGGTTATGGTATGAGTTCAATGAATCCTCCATGAGTCTCCAATAGTGGTATTGAAGGGTACCCAAAGGGGTACCATGGGATCAATATATTTCCTTTGTGGTCATGAATCATTTTATTTCAATGGAGTTATTTGATATTTTATTAATACACTTATATTAATTTATTAAAACTAACACAATTTTTATTAATATTGACCTACGTTTTCTATAGAATCTTCTAAAAAACTCATCACATAGAGAAAATAAAAATCCATACCACACACTTATTATTTTCAATTCATTTCAAGGAGAATATAAAACAAGGTAATGTGCTTATTATAATTAATTATAACTTGGATGCATCAAATGCATTTTATATTTTATAGTTTTTAATTTTTCCCTTTGAAAGTGAAGGTGAATGAACTTGGTCATGAGTTTAGTTAAATTAACTTGTTGTTTGATGTGAAATTGAATTCCAATGGGAGTTATGTAAATGAAAATTCTACCAAAATTAAGTAAAAAATAAACATTACAATTCACTTTTCATTAACTGGGAGGTTATGAATTTTTTAAAAAAATTAAAAATGTATTATATTTATAATTACATAATAAATATTTTAAAATCAAA
This sequence comes from Viscum album, assembly GCA_963277665.1. NCBI lineage: Eukaryota > Viridiplantae > Streptophyta > Magnoliopsida > Santalales > Viscaceae > Viscum > Viscum album. The sequence continues at coordinate 2,046,571,666 of OY728122.1, forward strand.
ATCAATTCTATTTTTAGATTTTATACATGTTGATATCTTTTAAAAATGGTGAACATGATCATCATAACTAAATGATAAATATAAATCTGTATTGATCATATATCCAGTCTGTCATCAATTCCATTTTCACAAGGATTAATATATTTTAGAATGAAATATTTATTTTGATGTATAGATAATAAAAAAATATGATATTTGGAATACTAAATCCTAAATTATAATAAATTTTTAATAAGATTAAATGAATTATATATAATGATAATGTGAATCTATGGTTTTTTACACACATATATAAAAAATATTTATTTACAAAAGGCTGTAGCCTCAAAAATAAAAATTTGATATTTTATGTTAGATAATGTCAAAATATAGGTGCTTCAAAATTCTAAAATGATTATTTATCAAAATTATATTTTTAATTAACTATTTCTTTATATTTTAATTTTGAATTAAATTCAAATGTTTAAATGAAGATCTTGAATATGGTATATCTCTCTAGAAAGTCGGTATATTGATATTGTTAGAATTTATCATTTTCGAGGTGGTTTAATGATAAGTGAAGACAAAACTATCTCTAAATATAATTTAATTCATTAAATATCTTTAGTATATTATCATTTTGTGATGTCTTTCATGATATCAAATTTAGTTCTTTTTATGTAAATATATTACTTGAATAATATATATTTTTAATTGGAATATTTTTTGTTGTATCTTATTATTAATATGATGGTTAATGGGAATGGTATGAATAAGAGAAATTTAATTATTCAAATTCTATGTGTAAAAATTATTTGTATATTGAATTATGAAGGTATTAAATAGTAATTTTATGTCAATGTGATATGCTAAAATTTTATGGCATATAAATTTTTTGATATATAAAAAAGTAGTTATTTTAATGTATTGAATTGTTATATTTATGCATATTATTTTATGCATATTAATTTTTTGATAAAAAATAATTATTTTTATGTGTAGAAGTTATATATATGTGCATACTACTTTTATAAATAATTTTTTGATATTTTGATTTCATATTTATTATTTATTAATATTTTATTAAATGTTATTCTATTTGTAACAAAAAATACAAGAGGCATGAGATGAAAATCCCACACAGTCATCATTAGTCTTATAAAGTGATGTTATTTCATATGTTTTGGGAATGAAAAATGATAGTTTTCTATTAGGGTTAGGTTTTGGAACCTCCCATCATGAGACTTTTATAGGAGCACATCTTCATTTCAGACGACGCCTCCTCATAGTTTCGTATGTAATGTTACTGGTCTCATGAAATTTTAATGAGGAAAGAAAATTATAATGATCAAAAATCAAATATAGTCATGGGAGTAACAATTGATTACTCTGGATGAGCAATTTTCATTTTTGGGAAGTTCATCGACGACACTATTTTTTGGTATTACTGGGTGTATTGACATATTCATTTCATCCATAATATGATAGATACTAAATCTATTATATTTATTTAAATATATTTATTTTATTATGATAGTTTTTCTTAATATATTTCACATGTTAAATATGTAATTAAAACTAATTTATATTAAAATTTTTATTTATCATGAGAATCATAAGGATTGAATATTATTAGTCAATAAGAACATTATGAGAATGGATTATCTAGGAGCATTAAACTTAAAAAAGGGTAGAGATAATGTTGTATCCCCCTGATGATGTGTTATTTTTTAGAAAGAACATATAAATACTAACTTTTCATCATTCAATATAAATAATTATGTATTTAAAATATTATAAGATATGATTTAAATGGATTGTAAAGACCCAGAAATTCCATGTAATTTTTTTATTACATGGGAATATTACGAGTCCGCGAAAATTGATGGCGCATGATTACGAGGCCCGATGTGCCAGGAATGAGTTTCTAAACTTTTTTTCGGGTACATTTAGTAAACGTGCGAGAGGGTTTTTGTAACTTTTGAACCGGTGCTCGAAATTGAAATCTTAGAACACCGTTGAACTTGAAGTGCCGGTATTCTCTTAAGGGGATTTTCACCTCGACCGTAGTTGGTCGAGGGTGAAGGTTAGTTTATGTGTTTTTCATGGAAATAAAAAAAATAAAGAATAACATTTATTTTATTTTCATTGAAACCTCTCTACCTGGGTTATGGATGTGGGGACCACCCGAACTAAAAAACCCCCAAATTGAATTCTAGTGGTGGGGACCACATGAACACTCTTTTATGGGAGAAAACCTTTCAACTCCCTATTTAATTAATTGAGCCAACTAAAATTAATTAAATGTGTCAACATTTAATTGTGCCAACATAAATTAATTTGTTAAACTTATTTTAATTTATATTGGCACCTCTTTACCATTGAGAGGGGTGAGTTGGCAAAGGAGAAGTGGAGAACTTGGGATAATTGTGGAGGATCATTCTTCTCCAACAAAGAACGTGCCATCTTCTCCAACGAAGAATGTGCTATCTCCAACGAGTGACGTCTTCAACGACGATGAACCAACATCAGTACTTCCCTCCTCACCGATGCCAACAAACCTTAGAATTAGGGGTGTGATTTCGATTAATCATCGTTAATTTTCTTTTACGTTGAATCTCCTCCCATGAGCCGCTTTCTACCTCTCTAACACGGAGGGTACGCGCCAAACGAACATGGTACGACCTCTCCACAAATCCTTGTGGTTCTTGATGTGTTCTTCGCGATAGAGGAGGATGAAGAATGACACCGGTGGGGCTCGGGAATGGAGGCCGACACCACGACCGGCCTTGATGAAGGCGACGACATGACCGTGCCGCTGGAGAAGGGCCACGACCCGTCGGTCGCGGCAGAGCAAGGGTAGCGGCCATCATAGGGCGATTGTACGAAGGGGACAGAGGAATGCGTCCGCGCCTCCTGGTGAGAAAGAGCCACGAAATTGTGTCGTGGCAGAGAAGGGAGGGTGGCCGGTCGAGACGGTTTCCGGCATAGGCATGGCGTGCGACCACGCTGCGCGGAGGAGGGGGCTGGCCGTCCGGCCAGCCACGGCGGGCCGCCACACCGCCAGTGCAGCGGGCTGCCGCATAGCCAGCCCAGCAGACCGCTGCACCGCGAGCCCAGCAGGCCAACGCACTGCGGGCCAGGCCACACCAGTGGACTGATCCATGTCGGTGGGCCGGGCCGGACCCAGCGGGCCGGGTCGGGTTGGGTCGGTCTGACCGGGTCGGACCGGACCCAAACCAACTTCGACCCATTTTCACTCTTTTTTCCATATCTTGAGCTTCGTGCATCCGTTGGACAAACCATATGTGGTGCCAGAAACCATGGATCGAGCAGGTCCTTTTGGTATACCCCACTTGAGTTTTTCAAATAGTTGGGGTATGACCGGGTTGGATCGAACACGAATCCAACCGGGCCGTTAGGAGTAAAATTCCAATAACTTACGAATCGGGCGTCCTATTGATGCATTATCTGTTGCGTTGAGACCACTTTTACATGGCGGTACTTTGGGATATTTATTCATGGGACTTCATGGAAGTTGGAGTATCGACCTGTGGCTTGAGGAGCAGACCCTCTTGGAATCAACAAGCTTAGTGCGAGAACCCTATAACTGGCTGTAACATGAGAAAGGGATCCTATATGGGTCTGTGCTTTAGAATCCATCGTGGGTCTGTACTTTAGGATCCCACAAGGATTTGCTCTAGGAATCCATGTGGGACTACTTTAGGATCCTGTGTGGGTCTGCTGTACTAGGATCCTATGTGGGTCTGATGAAGTACTAGGATCATATGTGGGTCTAATGATTTAGGATCCTATGTGGTTCTGATGATTTTGGATCCTACATGGGTCTGCCTATTAACAGAGTAAGATGATTCTGTAGTTATATCTAATCATCTTTACTACCATACCTAAGTTATACATTGTGTGAGAAAAGTCTTTACCATCGTCGTGATACCTTTGTGGTATTATTCTATGCGGTGTACCTTTGTGGTACTTTACTTCGTGTTGATACCTTTGTGGTATTCTTCTGTGTGGCATACCTATGTGGTACTTTACTTCATGGTGATACCTTGGTGGTATTCTTCTGTGTGGTGAACCTGTGTGGTACTTTCCTTCGTGGTGATACATTTGTGGTATTCTTCTATATGGAATTACCTTTGTGGTACTTACCATTGTGGTGTTACCTTCGCAATATTCTTTCCTTCATAGAATAGTTGAGCTTTGAGCTAATAAGTTGGGCCTTGTGTTTTCTCATGAATGAGATGGGTATACTTGATAACTTAGTTATATGTATGGGAATATACCTAAGTAGGGTTGATAGTTGTTTTCATGATTTTTGGTTTATCATTTTTGGATTTTGTGAGACCTATTATGGTCTTGGGGTCCCTACCGAGTATCGTTATACTCACCCCTACACGGGCTACGCCCGCACCTTGTTGTGTTTGGTGTAGACGATGGACATCGCTGACTGAGGATGAGAGTACCGGGACTAGAGGTAGCTCGAAGGTGGACCTTAGATGAGGTGTACTGCAGAGACGACCATTCGAGAGTTGTACCTACCCTTTAGGTAGGATCCATTGCGGGTGTTCACAGGAGCTGATTCAGTTTACTTGTACTTTCCAGTTTTCTTGTACTTTCCAGTTGGGCTTGTATTCAGGCCCCTTTTACTTACTGTACACACAATTTTTATTATTCAGTTTACTGGTGTTCGTATCATACTGTGTGCTTGTTCGCAGTTGTTTATAGGATATAAAGTCAATGCCTTTCCGGTTTTTGGGGAATACTTCTTTTGGTGCTAGTCACCAGCCCCTGGCTTATGGAAGGTGGGATTGGGGTAGTCACGACACGGGCCCCGGGGGACGAGTTGTGACAAATTGGTATTAGAGGAGTCAATTATACTATAGATCATTGGATTCTGATATTTTTAACAGCAATATTGCTAAGTTTAGTGAGTATGGTTATCAGTTTAGGGACTCTAGTGTTGGTTCGATGACCGACATATCCATACACCAGGACCCTGACTTCTGATTTCTGACTCAGTGCACAAAAACACTGATTGTGTGTGTGTTTTAAAATGTTTTATTTTGATCTCTTTGTGTTACCTCACCAGGTATAACTTATTGACCGTGGCGCACCTGTTTCCTTTCAGGATTCCTCCACGCAGACAGCCAACTAGGGTTCTGGGTATAGTATGCGCTGATAGCCCACCAGGCGATGTGGCCTCAGTGCATGTCCCTTTATCAGTAGGAGCACCAACGATACCATTACCTATTGGTCCACCAATGACACCAGCCCCAACAACAGAGGGTGCACGCCACTTGATAGTGTTGCATGAGTTCTAGCGCCAGAGGCCACTGAGGTTCTGGGGAGAGACAGACCCACAGGCGGCTGAGGATTTGCTGGAGGCCATGGCGAGAGTCTTCCAACTGGTAGGGACACTAGCTGATCTAATGGCGATCATTGTTACCAGTCTTCTACAAGAAGTAGTAGGAATATGGTGGAGCTTGATGCTCCAGGTTCACGATTAGGTGAAACTTCTCTTGGTAGACTTTGAGAGTCTATTTCGGGCAGAGTTTGTCCCAGTGAACCTTCGTGCAGTGTGCATACAATAGATTCTTCATCTGTAGCAGGGAAACATGACTGTGGCTCAGCACTTAGCGAGGTTCACCGACCTCTCATGCTACCCCACTGATATGGTTCGAGACCCATTCTTCAGGGCCCGGACCTTCAAGCAGGGAGTCAGGTGGGAGATCAGGGCTTTGATGATTTCTCTCAGCATCCCGACATAGGCGGGGGCGTTAGAGAGAGCCCTCTTACTAGAGAGTTCTCTTTCTGAGCAGTCACCAGCAGCGAGGCCCACAAATGAGCATCACATAGTGGACTCTTCTATAGCTGGTAGTAGACAGATGTCACAGAGGTCCAAGAGGACCAGACCTATAGGTGGATGATCGCAGGATTCTGGGTCAGTTGTGTGGGGCACCGAAGATAGAGCCAATCATGCTAGGAGCAGGTAGTGTTACACATGCGGCGGGCAGGGTCACATGGATCGAGACTTCCTGAACCACCATAAGGATGATCAGCAGATGGTTGAAGGACTGCCCAGGCCGAGACATAGTTTCGACCGAGGACGTCCGCGGGGAGTATGCGGGCATGACAGAGGAGTTGGCCGTGCAAATGGCTATGGGAGATGATTCGAGATGTTACCACCACCACCACCAGGTGGTCCACCCCGACCACATGGAGAAAGTGGACATGGGCGAGCTCAGCTCTAGGCAGCTGAGGCTACGACCATGGCGCTCAAGATATGATATGAGGTACGATCTGTGTCTACTCCACCTTAGCTATAGTACTTATAGACACATGTTCCAGTCATTATTTTATTTCCACTACCCTCATTTGGATCTCGGAGATTCCAGTGGAGCTGTTGGATCGATCTTTATGGCTAGAGACTCATACAAGAGAGGATTCAATGATTACACACTGGTTTCAGCAGTGTGAGCTTACTCTAGGAGGAGAGAACTTCAGCTGGGATCTCCTAGTAGTGGCGTCGAGGTCTTGCGACGTCATCTTGGGTATGGACTTGTTATCTACAGTCCATGCTCAGATTGACTGTACTAGGAGAAAAGTGTGGTGTATCTATGAGGGAAGGTAGATGGGAGTTTGAGACTTGGTGTCAACTATCAATGCCTGAACCAGGTGACCGTGAAGAACATGTACCCACTACCAAGGATTGACGACCTCTTTGATCAGCTGAAGGGAGCTTGGTGGTTCTCGAAGATAGACCTCAGATCAGTCTATCACTAGCTCAGAGTGCGAGATGAGGATGTGTAGAAGATGAATTTTAGATGTCGGTATGACCATTATGAGTTTTTGGTCATTCCGTTCAGCATGACCAATGCACCAATAGTGTTCATGGGACTCATGAACAGGATCTTCCAGCCATACCTTGATCACTTTGTAGTAGTCTTCATTGACGACATTATGATCTACTCAGATACCGAGGAGGAGCATGCATATCAACTGTAGATAGTTCTGGACACACTCCTAGAGCACCAGCTTTATGGTAATATCTCGAAGTGCTAGTTCTGGGTCCGAGAGGTTCACTTTCTAGGACACATCATCTCAGAGGCTGGAGTTGCAGTGGATCCAATGATGATCAAGGAAGTACTTTCTTGGGAGACACCCAGGAGTGTGACAGAGGTATGAAGTTTCCTGGATTTGGCTGGATACTACCAGAGGTTTGTACCAAATTTCTCCAGAGTTTCATCACCTTTATCAACATTGAAGAAGAAGGGGAAACCCTTCGTGTGGTCGGAGAGATGTCAGTGGAGTTTTTAGGAGCTGAGGCAGAGGCTGACTGGTTCCCCCATCTTGATTCTTCTGGAGGAGGGAATTGGGTACGTCATCTACTACGACGTATCAGGGACCAGACTCGGATGTGTCTGGAAGCAGGAGCGAGCAGTGATCGCGTATTGTTCTTGACAACTGAGATAGCATGAGCAGAACTATGCTACCCATGACCTAAAGTTAGCAGCAGCGGTCTTCACCTTGAATATTTGGCGACATTACTTTATGGGTGAACACTTTACAGTCTACTATGATCACAAGAGTCTCAAGTATATCTTCTCTTAGAAGGACCTAAACCTGAGACAACGACGTTGGCTTGAGTTCCTCTAGGACCATGACTTCGAGATAGTCTATACTCCTAGGAAATGGAACATAGTATAAGATTCACTCAGTAGGAGATATGCTACATAACTACTAGGTGAAGCTACAGAGCAGCTGGACGCTTTGAAAATATCCTTTGTGGAATGAGATGGAGCAGTTTTTCTTCAGTCTATTACAGTCACTCCCCCACTTCTTCAACGAGTCTGAGAGGTGCAACCTAGGGACACTGACTTCGAGGCTCGACGTGTTTAGATATCCTCAAGGCAGGCACCTGATGGATTTTCTAATGGTGGGGAGCACGTCATCCTCTTCAGAGGACATATCTTGTTACCAATGTCGCTTCAGGAGGAAGTGCTAAGGGAGTTCCACAAATCTCTTCTAGCGGTACATCCAGGAGCGGAAATGATGTACTTGTACCTCCAATGACAGCACTGGTGGCTGGGAATGAAGAAAGTAGTAGCATAGTTTGTCTCTCAGTGCTTCACTTGTTAGCAAGTGAAGGTGGAGGATCAGGTACCAGTAGGATTAGTTCATCCTTTAGAGGTCCCAGAGTGGAATTGGGATGGGATATCCATGGAATTCATGACAAGACTTTCATGTACATCCAAAGGTCATGATTCTATCTGGGTGATCGTCGACCGACTCACCAAGTCAGCCCATTTCCTACCGATCAGAGAGTAGGGTTCAGTAGAGAGCTTGCGATGCCTCTATGTGGAGGATATTGTACGACTACATGGAGTACCATCGATAATTATCTCCAATCGTGATGGACGTTTCACTTCCCGGCTATGGAAGGGGTTTCAAGAGGCTTTTGGGACGCAACTTCATTTGAGAACCGCCTTCCATCCTCAGACGGATGGCCAGACTGAGCGGACCATTTAGACCCTTGAGGATATGTTACGTGCTTGCGTCCTCGACTTCGGTCATATCTAGGAGGATCACTTTCCCTTGGTGGAATTTTCATACAACAACAACTATAACTCCTCCATTGGGATGGTACCATTCGAGGCTTTGTATGGCCAACCTTGTAGATCACCTCTGTATTGGACTGACCCAGGGGAGTCAACACTCATGGGACCAGATATGGTATAGGCTACAACAGATAAGGTTCAGATCATCTAGGAATGGATGAAGACTGCCTAGAGTAGGCAGAAGTCTTACGCTGACAGCAGGTGGAGACCTCTGGAGTTCAAGGATGGCGACCATGTCTTTCTATGGGTCTCACCTTGACGAGGTTTGCAGAGATCTGGCCAGGGTGGCAAGTTATCTCTGAGGTTCATCGGACCCTTTCAGGTCCTCAACAGAGTTGGCGAGGTGGCTTACTGCTCAGCTCTTCCACCTTAGTTGCCCCGGGTGCATGACATTTTCCACGTATCCTAGCTGAGGAGATACGTGCATGAACACTCACACGTCATCGACCACGGCGAGCTAGAAATCGACGATGGAGCTATATTTATAGAGGTTCCAGTGGAGATTGAGGATCGACAGGAGTGAGTCTTTTGTGGGTGGTTGATACCTTTGGTGCACGTGCGTTGGCTACATGGGAACCTCCAAGAGAGCATATGGGAGTGGGAGGCTCAAATTCGTGCTCAGTACCCCCACTTGTTTTCCTACCTTTTGTGATGTGGCTTTCGGGGATGAAAAGCCCTATGGTGGGGAGAATATAAAGACATGGAAATTTCATGTAATATTTTTTATTACATGAGAATATTATGAGTCTGCGAAAATTGACGGCGCATGATTCTGAGGCCTGGTGTGCCCGAAATGAGTTTTTGAACTTTTTTTCGGGTATGTTCAGTAAACGTATGAGTAGGTTTTTGTAACTTTTGAACTGGTTCTCGAAATTGAAATCCTAGGACACCGTTGAACTCGCAACGCTGATATTTGCTTAAGGAGACTCTCACCTTGACCGTAGTTGGTCGAGGTTGAAGGTTAGTTTACGTGTTTTTTGTGGAAATAAAAATAAAATAAAGAATAAATTATATTTATTTTTTATTGAAACCTCTCTACATGGGTTATGGAGGTCGGTACCACCCGAACTAAAAACCCCCAAATTGAATTCTAGTGGTGGGGACCACCCGAACCCACTTTGATGGGAGAAAACCTTTCATCTCTCCAATTAATTAATTTAGCCAACTAAAATTAATTAAATGTGTCAAAATTTAATTGTTCCAACATAAATTAATCTGTTAAACTTATTTTAATTTATATTGAAACCTCTTTACCTTTGAGAGGGTTGGATTAGAAAAGGAGAACAGGAGAAATTTGGATAATTGTGGAGGATCATTCTTCTCCAATGAAGAACACACCATCTTCTCCAACGAAGAACACTCCATCTCCAACAAGGGACGTCCTAAACGATGACGAACTGATATCCATCCTCCCCTCCTCACTAACATCAACAAACCTTCGAGGTAGGGGTGTAATTTCGATTAATCATCGTTAATTTTCTTTCACGTTTAATCTCCTCCCATGAGCCGCTTGCTACCTCTCTAACGTGGAGGGTACGTGCCAAACAAACATGGACCGAACTCTCATGAAATCCTTGTGGTTATTGATGTGTTCTTCACGATGGAGGAAGAAGGAGAGTAACACTGGTGGGGCTCGGGAATGGCGGCCAGCACCACGGCCGGTCGTGACAAAGCTGGAGGCAGGACCGTGCCACCAGAGAAGGGCCGCGGCAGAGCAAGGGCGGGGGCCGGCGGAGGCCAACCGCACGAAGGGGACAGTGGTGCTGTCCACACCGCCTGACAAGAAAGGGACACAACCTTGTGCCGCGGTGGTGGAGGGAGGGTGGCCGACTAAGACAGCCGCTGGTGAAGGCGCAGTGCGCGACCGTGCTGCGTGGAGGAGGGGTAGGCCGTCCGACCAACCGTGGCGGGCCACCACACCATGGTCCGCCACACCATGGGCCGCAACACCATGAGCCCAGCGGGCCGCTGCACCGCGAGCTTAGCAGGCCGCTGCACCACGAGCCCAGTGGGATGGGTCAACCTGAACCAGGTCAGGGCGGCCCAGGCCGGGTCGGGCCGGGTTGGACTGGACCAATACCAACTTCGACCCATTTTCACATTTTCGGCCATATCTTGAGCTTTAGGCATCTGTTTGATGAACTGTCTACGGCGCTGGAAGCCTTGGATTGAGACAGTCCTTTTGGTATACCCCACTTGAGTTTTGGATAAATTTGGGGTATGGATGGGTTGGATCTAACACAAATCCAACCGGGCCCTTAGGACTTAAAGGTCAGTAACTTACGGACCGAGCATCCGATTGACGCACCATCTGTTGCGTTGATACCCCTTTCACATGGAAGTCATTTGGGATACTTCTTCATGGGACTTCATGGAAGTTGGAGTATCGACCTGTGTCTCGAAGAGAGGACCCTCCCGGAATCAAGTATGCTTAGTGCGGGAACCCTGTAGCTGGCTGTAACATGAGAAAGGGTTCCTGTGTGGGTCTATGCTTTGGGATCCTTTGTGGGTCTGTGCTTGTGGATCCCACATGGATCCACTCTAGGAATCTATGTGGGAAAACTTTAGGATCCTGTGTGGGTCTTCTATACTAGGATTCCATGTGGGTATGATGATGTACTATGATCCTATGTGGGTCTGATGATTTAGGATCCTATGTGGGTCTGATGATTTTGGATCCTATGTGGGTCTGCCTATTAACAAAGTAAGATGATTCAGTAGTTACATCTAATAATCTTTACTACCTTACGTAAGTTATACCTAGTGTGAGATGAGTCTTTACCTTCATGGTGATACCATTGTTGTACTCTTTTTTTTGTGGCATACCTGTGTGGTACTTTCCTTCATGGTGATACCTTAGTGGTATTCTTCTGTGTGGCGTACCTGTGTGGTACTTTCCTTCGTGGTGATACCTTGGTGGTATTATTCTGTGTGGTGAACCTGTGTAGTACTTTCCTTCGTTGTGATACCTCTGTGGTATTCTTATGTGTGTCATTACCTTTGTGGTTCTTACCATTGTGGTGTTACCTTCGTGGTATTCTTTCCTTCATGGAACAATTGAGCTTTGAGCTAATGATTTTTGCCTTGTGTTTCCTCATGAATGAGATGGGTATACTTGATAACTTAGGTATATGTATGAGAATATACCTAAGTAGGGTTGATAGTTTTTTTCATGCTTTGTGGTTTATCCTTTGTGGATTTTGTGAGACCTTTGAGGGTCTCAGGGTCCCTACTGAGTATCGTTATACTCACCCTTGCACGGGTTACACTCATACCTTGTTGTGTTTGGTGCAGACGACAGACACCATTGGATAAGGATGAGAGTACCGGGAGAAGAGGTAGCTCAGAGGTGGACCTTAGATGAGGCATACCATAAAGACTACTGTTCGAGAGCTATACCTACCCTTCAGGTAGGATCCTTGGCAGGTGTTCATAGGAGTTGTTTCAATTTACTTGTACTTTCTAGTTTTCTTTTACTTTCTAGTTGGGCTTGTAATCTGGCCCGTTTTACTTACTATAAACACTCTTTTTTACTATTTAGTTTACTTGTGTTCATATCTTTTCGTGTGCTTAGTTGTGTGTGTTTACAGGATATAAAAGAAATTCCTTCCTGATTTTTGGGGAATACGCCTTTAGGTGCTTGTTGTTAGCCCCTGGCCTATGGAAGGTGGGCTTGGGGTAGTCATAGAATGTGCCCCAGGTGACGGGTCGTGACAGGATGTTGTAACTTTTTTTCTTCAAATGATTATTGTTTTTTATTATTGATAAATTACATCTTTAATTGAAGGTTTTATAAAACTCATAGGACACATGTTTCATGTCAAAATTTTAAATTATTTTATGAAAGTTTAAAATGAATCTTTTTTTAAAATATGTTCTATTTATTTAATAGAGGTTAAAATAGCCATTAACAGCTACAAAATTTTCTATTTGTTTGATAATTCAAAATTAAACAACTGTAAATTGATTGAAACTATTTGGAAGAACCAAGAAATCATATAAAAAATACAATTATACTAATTACTTTGAAATATTTTTTTGGTGATTAAAAATAATAGTAAATTATATAATTATATATTATTTTAAACCTCCTTAATAATTATTTTTTCTTCCTAAAAAGCACTCTCTATTATGGATTTACGACAGGTCTCCAAAGTTAGATTTGATAAAAAACTATGACTAATTAAAAGTTGACATAATAAACCATGACATTAATAAAAATTTTCTTGAATCAATTCATTATGCTTAAAATATTCACATAATGTTATTAAAAACACCCCTATAATCCCCATTTCTCATTGAAATAGGTAAATATAATGAAATATTGTCAAATTCTTTTTAGAGTTATCAAAATTTGTTTCTAGATATGGGTCTATATTTCATTTTATTTGATATGATATAAGGTAAAAAGGATATAATGTCTTTGAGGATATATTGTAATAGAATAAATTTATAAATTCATTGGATTTGTATATTCTCTATTATATATGATAATATACATATGTTGTATTAGACAAAATGAGTTGAACTATGATATATTATATGCCTTGGTTGGGTATATAATGTGGTTTGATATAGAGGTATCATGCCACTTACTCCACTATAACTAGATATTTCATAGTATATGATATATAAATATCACAATGGTTATGATATTAGTTAATTTAACCTTTCATATTTTTCATGATATTACTTTACATTTCTATATGGATTATATTCAGATCTAGATGTTGCGACAACATTCCATTTTGGGGACCATTGATCTCAGAATTAATTTTTTTAATATATTAAACATATTAAATAAAACTTTTGTCAGTTTTTACTAAAAAATGCCGAATTAATCATAAATAGCGGCATAGATTAAAATTATAAATCTGTCATTGAGCTAATAATGTTAGATTTACCTTTGGAAAGATGTAAGTTTTTTCATCATCATGTGTTGGGTTAAAAGTCGTCATGAGTGTAAATAATAAAATTATTTATTTATTTTACTAAGTTACATAGTGACCTATATTTTTTTATATTTGAAAACTATTATGAATAATTGTAACTCCCTGTCCTAAGTGCCACTAAACCTGGTTCCCCAAGCTTGTTCTTTGTGTATCCTTAGGCATGCCTTACTGTATGCTAGATACAAACGAATAGTAGTGAGGGAATAATGAAGCATGTGAGGAGACTATAACCACTTTATCAATGTAATCTAAAAAAAATATAATTATAAATAAAGGAAACCATGCAACCATTTAATAGGAAACATGAATAAATTCCACAAAAATAGGTACATGACCACAACCAAAAGAAAATATGAAATGTCATGTCATAAGATGCCATGTGGTAGGAAAATTACCAAAATAAATAAAAACTGATGAATCACTAAAATGATTCCTAATGAGAAGTCTAGTTCCCTTCACCCATACACATGCCAAGCCCACATAAACCATCTATAATTGGTCTTTTCCCTTGATCAGACCTGAAACCATGAATCCTGCTCAGGTAGCCAATGATAGCCTGAGAATGGTATGAGTACAACTCAGTAATTCACCACCAATGGTTTCTATAAAACAACCAGCTAAATGAACAGTATATGTAGAACTATAATACCCTAAGATAAATAAAGAATATACCATGTTCTTTAAATTAAAAATATCACATTAACTAATTTCACTATTAGTTCTATGAGTTTCCCTATTATGTTAATCAATAATTAGACTATGATGGTCAAAAAAACTGCACATTAGGGGGGTTATGTTTCCCTACATCACATCAAAAATATTTACACAACAGTATATATATCAAATTAACATAGAGCCCTAGTCTAGGTAATAATAAAAATTACCTAGGATCTTGAGTCTATATTATCATAAATCCCACATTGGAGACTTAGTCTAGGTAATATTGTTCCCTAACATGGATCCCCAATCTAGGTAAACATAAAACATACCATGGATCCTCTGTCAAGGTAATGATACCTCTTACATTCGTTAAGGGCATATATCCCTAGTCTATCCCCCTATCCTATGAAATATAGGGGTGGTTATTAGATCCTCATTCTAGCTCAACATGTGGAGTTGATCCTCAATCAAGTATCCCATAGATACCACTTATATATGTCCACATACTTCTTTAACCATTTAACATATTTATCATTTACATTCCCCAACCAATTAAACAGATTCATGATTGACCAAACATCGCCATAAGTCATATTAACAAACTAAACACAATTACCATTCGTTTCAATTCATAATCCCTTATTTACATGGAAACCATAATTATCATTAGTTCTATCTCCTAAATCCTTCAATTTATCCTTTAACTAGTCAATTTCAATTACACAGAAGAGGAAAACATCATGAGTCCCCTTTTTCCAAGCCAAATCTACCTTAACAGATTCCATGTTGGACATGAGTGATTCAATTCGAGATTAAATTAACCCATTTTACTTTCCATACCAAGGAGACTAAATGGAAAACATAAAAACACCCATGGAAAACTAAATATCCATAATCCAACATCTTGAATATGGGATATAACTTATTGAACACCTACCTCAAGTTTTTATGAAAAGATCTCTTAATCCTAGCCCTTGATTCAAACTCCTGGAACCTTCATGTCGCAACATATAATATATTGGAAAAGTGATCTTTTAGGGGTTTAAAAGGACATACATGATAATACAATCCATATACCATTAAATAGAGTAAAAAATAAAATTATAATCACCCAGGTATTTAATAACACCAAATAGAACTTCATACTACTTAAAAACAAGGATGATTCATCACTTAGATGTTTGGGAGATTTTGGTTCATCACCATGGATGTTGTAAAAAAACAGGGAAGAAATTATGGTGATGTTTCAGAAATCCTAATGGGAGAAATGGAAAAGTACCCATTTATAATGTCCCACATGGTTTGGTCATATGGTTAGACAAACCAAGTTCCAATTTTTTTCTCCCTCTTCAAAGGGGATCCTAGGTCACACTATCTCCTGGGGAACCCGCACAGTTTGCAAAACCATTTATTGGCCATATGAGATGGATATGTCCAAGACTACAAAGTTTGGTCCCTCTTAAAGTTCAATTTTAACAACCATTCACCACCCCTCTACTAGGAACATGGTTTTGGCACATAGTTAGTAGTAACTTTGGGGAAAAAATACAACCCACACTGAATGTCCTCTATTCCTCCCTTTTCACATCAAGAACCCATAGGAATCCCCAAAGGATCCTCATATTATCACGAAACATTTCATTAACCATTTTAAGGGAGTTAAATAAAAAAATTATTCATATATATACCTCCATGAATGTTTGGATCTTATAACCTCCACACCTTATAATGGATTTCCCTGAAACATACTCCCAAACATCACTATGTTTCTAGGGTAACTTAGCACTGGATAGTGGGACCACATATCCATCTCCATCACCCAAGTTTCCACCTAAATTTATCCATGATGCAACTACACTTGAACAAATGGAGCAATCTTACCTCATAAAACATTCCCATTGTGATCTATATTACAAACCAGATACTCCTTAAAGGGAGAATCATCCTTAAGATCAACATCATCATCATCAATCACATGAGATGGGTTGGGTGAGAGTTTTGAAGCTATGGCAAATGAAAAATATCATGTGGGGCCCTATACCTCTATGGAAGATCCTATCGATA
Source organism: Viscum album (assembly GCA_963277665.1). Lineage (NCBI taxonomy): Eukaryota > Viridiplantae > Streptophyta > Magnoliopsida > Santalales > Viscaceae > Viscum > Viscum album. Next base: position 2,046,587,960 of record OY728122.1, read on the forward strand.
TTCCACCAATATTATCCTCTCCACGTTCCCAAATGACCCCACATAAGTTAGTGGAAGCAAAACCAATTTGGAATCAGATGTTGAATCGACCTTGGAGACCTTGAATGAATACACAATCACCCACCGAAAACTCAATAGTTCAACACTATTAATCTGAATATGAATTCATCCAACTTTGTGGTGTTGAAAACCATTTTAGAATCATATAAACCTACTCTAAAATCTATTGTAAAAGACTTGGACCCAACATCACTTATTACTTGGACTTTAACCAACATAATGTTGATCTGAATGGCCTACCTTATCATGCCTCATATATTTCCATATGAATGGTCTCCTAGTAACTATTTTTTTTAAATGAACTCAAAAAGAACATGTTTTCTCTCCCAAGTCCCACCAATGTCTATAACACATTGCATTAACATTTCCTCCATTAATTCAATAGTATGATCTAACTAAAAGTCAATCTTCAAATGAAAATCCATACTCTAAAACATCAGGGTAACAAGAACCATATGAAACCCATGAAAAAAATAACAAAGTAAAATTTGGATCATAATATGAAACAATAATTTTAGGCACACCATGAAATCATATTACCTCCCAAATATATAAGTCCCCCAATAAATCCATAAGTATCTCAAATCAGAAATAAATTGAACACCCTAGTCAACTGATCCAAAATTACCCATATTGAATCATCCTTCATTGGAATCCTTGGAATAAACAACACAAAATCCATGGTGAAATCATCCTACTTCTATTCATGATTTTATATGTTCTATAAAAAAATACCCAGTCAATTTTTCTCATCTTTCACCTACTGATAGGTATAACATTGTGTCATGAAACCAACCACCTCCTTCTTTATCCATGGAAACCGATATTATCTATAAAGGACTAAATATATTTTGGTTAAACCATGATTCACTACCAACATCGAGGCATGAAACTCACACATCACCTCTTCTAGTATAGAATTAGGCACAATAATATGGCCATGAATGTAGATCACCATCAAGGATTTCCCTCAAGGATAAAATCCTTGGATCCTCATACTGTCTCCCCCAGACTCAACCAGAAGAATGGAATAAACATACATGGATATGAATTTACTCTATAACTGGCTCTCCTGAACCCTTATATGCATCATATCCAACAAGGACATTATCCTCCACTCAGGACTGCACTTCTGAACTACATGAGTCAGTGTTTTTCAACTTAAAGAATCTGCTATGTTGTTCCTTTTTCATAGTGTGTAGACTAACATAAAATCAATGGAATACATGTACTTAACCCATATCCACTATTAAATATTAAAATCACACTGGGAGAAGATCAACTTAATTCTTTTATGATTGGTATAAAAGAAAAACCTTTCACCCAACACATAATGATGCCCAAACTGTAAAGCATAAACCACCATGGCCAACTCCATATTGGGAATTGCATAGTTTCATTCATGTGGTTTCAAATTTCATGAACCATATGCCACATATTGATCTCATTGAATCAATACTACCCCTGTAAAATTCCATATTCCTCAAAATAAAAATTATATTACTTTCCCACATCGGGTAGGACTAAAGTCGGTGTTCTGGTAAAGCGTTTCTTTAGTTTCTGGAAATCATTTTCACATGATCTGGACTAGTAGAACTAGATACCTATCATGGTTAAGATTTAATGTGGTTATAACAAGTGAGAAAAGGCCTCAATGAAACTCCAGTAATATCCCACCAATCTCAAAAGCCTCCAGATGTCAAAAATTTTCTTGTGATTCCCTAAATATACAACTACTTGAACCATATCCATGTCCATTGATAAACGATCATTAGAGATGATGTGATCCATGAAATGTACCTTGTCGATCCATAATTGACACACATACATATTTTCTTATAGATTTTTCTCTCTTAGTGTACTATAGAAAATATCAATGTGTTTGGAATGATCATGCTGAGTTTGAGTGTACACCAATATTCCAACAACCAAAACAACTAGTTTCTAATATGGATAGGGATGAAATAATTAGATCATTAAATACAAAAACATATTAGGAGGATTTATCAACATGATTGGAATAAAAATGAACTTATACAATCTATAAATTCTCTTTAATGTAGTATGTAGTATACCAGAAGGTCTCACCCTAAATTGACAATAAAATACCTTTATTTAAATTTTAGATAATATAGATGCAACATTCATCTTGTCAAAAAAACCATCGACATATTGAAGGAAATATTAGTTCTTAACTATCATCTGATTTTACTTTCAGTATTTTACACAAAACCACTTCATCCCACTGACCTTCTTTGAAAAAATAATTAGAGATCCCTGATATGATGTAATGGGATGAATGAACCCATTATTCTCCAATTCCTTAAACTATGTCATAAATTCATAAAGTTTCTCAAGTGGCATTCTATATTATTGAATGGTTATTTTTTAGCAATAGGTACTAACTCAATCTTGAAATCAATACCTAGATCAAGTGTCAGCACTAATATGTCCTTGGGGATCACTTCATGAATCCGATCCACCACAAAATGAAATACTTCATTTTCCAATACCCCATTATAGATAATAATACATTCCACTTGGGCCATGATCTCACCCAACTACCAAAAGACTATCCATGTGGGGACTATTAAGATATTTAATTCCCCTCAATGACCATAAGTGTCACCCTAATATAACATGAATGTTACACTTCAATGATTACAGTGGATACAACCTTGATTAAACACAAGTTTATCCCTTCATAATATCTAGTCAACATCAGATATATCAAGAAAAAAAAGTCCCATTTAAAATGGAACAAATAAAACTTGATATCAAACTCCATGAATTGTGGTAAATTTCATACATTTACCCCCAAAATTGTTTCAATTGACATAATTCAACACATACACTACACCACTAGACCCAAAACGTTCTAGACTGGGAAGATATGAAAGAATGTGAAGCATTGGTATAAAAAACACTATAAATCATGAAGCATTCATGAACTTTACCTCTAAAATCATATAGTACAACCTCTCCATGACTAGGTTCTATTTGAATTACATGAAGTTGATATTTACCTCTGAAATGGGCTTTATCCCAAGTTTTTAGTGCTTTAATACTCTAACGATAATGATTCACTTGTCCAGAAGCACCAAATCCTCCACTCTGATCGATATGGACAATAGTACTCCAACTGGATTCGTAATATGGGGTAGTAGACTCGCTTCCTACAATATTCATCGTCCCCTATCCTCCATCACTACCCACCATTCAAGGGTTCCAAAAAACCTCATTATATTACCCATCTGACCGCACTCTTGGAACACCAATAGTGGTTGGGGACCATAGCCGCACATGTGTCCCACACTTCCACACTAATAACAAAACCCTAGGTCACTACCTTGAGATACCAATACTCATCCCTGGTTACTTTTTCTACCAATTACATTGTGAACACCCTCAAAATAGTGTTTCCTACATTCATAAATCATTCAAAAAGAATTTCCAACTAGAACCACATGACCACTACTAGATGCCTCCTTTAGGTTCCACTCTGAAATGAGAGCCTGACCCCCACATAAAAAAAACTCTATAAACTGAAATTATTCACTTCGGATTTGATATCATATCTATATCCATCCTAAAAACATCTGATCATAGTTTCATGACCCATTAATAATTTTGGAATAAAGCATTGTAATTTGGGGAAGCGTCCAACATATTCCATCATGAACATAGTCCACGAAGTTAATATTATAAATTATGCTACCCTCTCTTGACTCAGAGTGTCTAGATTGAAATGTTTTAAAAACCATTCCTGAAATTATTTCCATACCATCTTCCTAATCTGTATGGACATGGATATCTGAAAAGTGCATCATGGGTCCTCACAGCATATAAGTCTCAAACATTACTGTCTTATCAGGATGAGTCACTATGTGATAAAGATTCATACATATAAAATCTATCTATAACTCATATTCCTATGGTCCATTATCTATGTGAAATGTAGGATGTTGGTGAAACTAAAATTCTCTAATTTTCTCAAACATATTTGAAACAATCTTCCCTGGATCTCATTCCATCATCTGCATAATCTGAGTAAATATTTTGTGGAACTAATTTTCCCCTCTGTTACCTGTAACCACTAGGAATTAATTCTCCACTGCTAGAGATACATTCTTGGTTACTTCCTCATGTCACCTAATTGGAAGGAATCACCATGTCAGCTTCTATCTACAATTCCAAAGGTACATATGAAAATACATAACATAACTTTTCCACAATTTAAAAAAATATATGGTTTACTATTATTAACAAATATTTATTCAATATAAACTATCCCAACTGTCCTGATCACATCTCTATCAAAATATTCAACCACCCCTATCTTGGGACATGGTCAGCACATATTTATACCAAAACATAAAAAAACGACTTATTTTCATTAGAACCCCATTCTATATCATTTCACTTTTATAAAAATCAAATTTTCACATTTGGGATCTAGTTTAACCATTTTTTAAATATATATAAAAAAATTGTAGAATTAAAATATCTGTAATAAACATCACTTCATTAAAACAAAATTATATTTAAAATTAATTTCCAATTACCATTCTGAATGACAACATGTTGTTCCATGTGTTCCCAACATGATGCTTGTTACATGTACCCCACTATTCATAAAACAAATCATGAATGCATGACCTCATATCATGTTATCCTACAAGTACAATCTCCTTACACATTAACACAACTAATCTTGTGCATCAGCCAATGGTGAAATATCATTCGACTCTATCAATGAATAAAAATACAACAATCCCACCTTATGTACTCAGGTTTCCCCCATACATGGGTTAGAAACTCCCATGAATGAGGTCACTTCTATGAAATGATACCACGTAGTCTCCTATATACCATCCCCAAATAAAATACACTATGAGAAAGAACTCTACTCTGATACCACTTTGTTACACCATGGGATAGGTGCGACTAAACCCAATGCCTCAAGTTGGTTCAATACACAACCTTGGGCATGACTCCACTTATGTTACTGGATATTGACATGCAATGAGGGTATAATGAAACAAATGGGGTGACTATAATCTCCTTATCAAGTAAGAAACATCATTAAAAAAATAAAAAGAAAGGAATCCTTTTAAATAATAAACATTATTTACAAATTCATTTCACAAAATTGGGTATATCTTGGGAAATATGGGATGGTGATGGTGATTCTTACGATGGGAGTACTGAACTGGGTGGTTGTGGGGTGTTGTTTACAGCTAGATTGGTGCGACACGGTTTGTGACTGTCCTGATGAAAATTCTCGGTATTGGTGGTGGTGCAGGTTACTCCATTTGGTTCTTGTCAGTCGGCCCTCGTGGTGTTGTTTTGGTCCCTGGAATGGTGTGTGGTTTGGATGGGAGGTCTCAGATTCAGTGGTGGTGTTGCATTCTGGGAATGGGTGATGTGTGTGATGTCTTGTCATAGTGTAGGGTGGTGAGAAATGTTGATACATATGTGTTTTGATGGTGTTTTTGGATGGGTTAGTCCTGGGAAGGTGGTTGATGTTTTTTGGTTTATTCTTTTGGAAAGTTCTGGTCTTGGGAATGGTTCCCAGTCCAACCTACTTATGATTTCTTTTTCGATCAAGATGGTTCTCACTTAGCCTCAATGTGTTTTTATAAAATAAAAAAAAAGTATTGGATAAAAGTAATTATAAAATTTCATTTAATACAATTCCAAGTTCAATGAAAATTCCCAAAAATAAAGACAAAATGATGAATCCCAAAAATGAGACCTAATGAGAACTATGGTTCCATTATCCATTCATATTCCATGTATATACCAACAATCTAGAATATGGCCTTTATGCTTCTCCCGACTTGCAACCGTGAAGTCTTATCAGGTACCCAATCGATGCTCGATAATGGTGTTAGTACAACATAGTAGGACAAAACTAATAGTTTAAAAATAACCAATCCAAACAATAGATTATATATAACTGTGTTACCACAATACAAATAAAGAATAAACCATGTTTTGTAAATTAATAACATCACCTTAACCACTTCCATCATTACTTCTATGAGTTTCCCATTTACGTTAATCATGCATCAACCTATACTGATCAACTAAAAAACACATTTGTGGGTCAAATTTTTCTACATCATAGGAAAAATCATTACAAAATAGTTTATATATTAAAAATACCTTGGAGCCTCTGTACAGGTAATCATAAACCATACTTTGGATCCTTGGTCTACAAAATTGAAATAGTTACCTTGGTTCCTTAGTCTAGGTAATAAAAAATTAAGCATGGATCCTCAGTCCACATAATCATAAACCTTACCTTGGTTCCTTAGTCTAGTTAATCATACCACCTGAATTCATGAGGTTCATAGTTACTCTATTAGACTCCCTAAACTAAGAAATATAGGGGTGGGGGTATAGAACCTCATTATTGCCTGACCCATTTAGTGGAGCCTATGTCCATTTCCCCACACAATACACTTATTCATGTTCCCATGATTCTTTATCCATATTACTTTTTTACAATTTACATTCTAATACCCATTTCATAGATTCAAGCTTGACCAAACTCCCTATTATGTAACATTCCAAAAATAAACACAATTACAATTGGTTTCAATTCATAATCCACTAATTACATTAAAACCATAATTATCATTGGTTATATTGCATAAAACCTTCAACTTAAACCTTAACCATTCAAATTCATGTTCAAGTAAGAGGAACACCCTTGAGTTTCCTTTAGCCTATCCAAGTCAACCTTAACGGATCCCACAGGTATCATAAGGTGTTCAATTCATCATTTAATTAACCCATTTTAAATTTCATACTAATGATACCAAATGGATAGAATATAAATATCCATGGATAACCACATACCCATTAAATAACATCTATACTATATGTTATAACATGTATACTACCTACCTTGAGTTTATAGATGAACACTCACCTATTCCTAACCCTTAATTTGAAAACACACCACAATTTAGAGGCAACATAAAACCTAATGGAATATTGAATTTTTAGTTATTTATAAGGATAACAATGATCATTCATGAACTATTCTAGAAAATAGAGTCAAAGGAGTGATTCAATCACCCGAATCATCAGTTTTCACCCAACTATTGTCCAAAAAGCTCATAATCGATGGATATTTCTCTCTTGGATGTTTGGTAGGGTTTGGTTCAACAAATAGACTACTATAGAATTAATGTTGGACAAATTAATACGATGATTCATAAATTTGATGGTGGAAAATGGTAAAACCCCCATTTTTAATGGCCTGTGCCATTTGGAAGAACGATTACCCAAACCATGTGCCAAACATGTGGCTCCCTTTGTCTAAGAGGATCCTAGGTTAAATAGTCTCCTAGGGAGCCCAAATGATTTGAAAAACCATGAAGGGGTCCTATGGGATGGCTCTATCCAAGTACTTTCTTTTTGTTACATCTTAATGCATGATTTTATCAACTGTCCACCACCCCTCTCTAGGGTTCATGAATCTGGTGAACGGTTAGAACTAACTATGTTCCAACCTTTAAACGTATATAGAACTACCTATTTTCTTTCAATTACTCATCATGAATATCTAGGACACCCCTAAGGATCCTCATATTCTCAAGAAATGTTTTTTAACCATTTTAATGGATTGAAACAAAAAAATTAAAAAAAGACATACCTCAATGAATGCTCAAGATCATACACAAATTCTCAGTTGTTACTGCATAAAAATGGGAATTGTGGGGTGTTGATTTATAAAAATCCTTATAGAATGACGATAACTGGTCAAATATTTTTTATTCTAATAGAATTTAAATACATCACCATTATCAAATTACACATATTCATTCTTCATCAGTGATTGATCTATCTCAAGGTAGGACATTTTCATTATGTTTATTTATCCCTGTATTCTTATTCTTGTTATGTATGCTAATAAATATCCAAGAAGATTTATTTTTGGATTGATTATAATGTGGGTATAATATTATATAAAGAAAATTTTGGTGAATTTTTTTATTTATTTGGATGTTCATTTACTGTTTTAATGGATTTGGACCTAGTTCAACCCGAGCATGGTTTATGTTCTTTATGCTTTTTCTGTTTCCTAGTTTTCTACCAACACATTTCATGAGTTCAACACTAGTGTTTCACTAGATTGGTGGTTCGATGAATAATGAAGAAATAAATAGTTTCACAACTGTTACTTAGAGGAAAGTATTGATTCCAAGTATCCCGGTTTAGTTTGATGAAATTACAGAGCTACGATGATGGAAGGTAGATCATGGAGGGATTTATGAACACCCATTCTTGGTATCATTGGCATGAGATCACGATACAGTTTAATGGGATATTTAATTCAGTATCAATTCATGATCTTCAATGAGTAGGTGACGGTGAGGCTCAGTCAGACCATAGACATGATCTCCTACTGATATGAATTATGGAACCGGAGGTGATAGCTACACGAGCATATGTTGAGGAAGAATCTCAGATTTTGGAAAATCTTGGGTTTCATGGAATGTAATATAGATATAAATTCTTCTTGTTACCCCATATGTTGTAGTAAGGTTTCCATGAGAAAACAATATCCCACACCATGTGATAGCTACCACAAGACATATGACAATTAGCTGGAGGCTTGGTGTGTACCCAAGGAGGTACACAAACACGATCATGAGTACAAAAATACAGGCACACTATGTACTTCGAGAGGGACCCAACTTGAAATACATGGTAATATCAATCCATACACAAATATGTTTAGGATTACATAGGTTTAGATGTATTGTGTACTCTAACACAGATACAGGAACAAGACATGATACATAGGTAGAACCCTATATTGAAGGGACATTTTGCATACTTATAGTACATACCATGCACTTTTTAAAATATAGATAGGATCCCTTATCCTCTTAAAAATTGTCATGAATTTTAGGGTATGATCCCTTGATCAATTCCCTGAGGGTTTTGTATGGATTCAAATCGTATTTAATGGTATGGTGATTCCCTTTAAGGAGAGTAAATCTTAGATATAGTTTTTGGAATCCTTCCATGTGTCCTGGATTGGGATACTCTAACACCATAATTTCCATGGCTAGAATTCTTGTTATCATTATGACCATAAAAATATGATAATTGATCCCCTATATCACAGGATAATCTGTATTGGGTTGTTGTTAGAATGATTTTCCTTGGGTGAAATCCCCATCTATGTATCGATATCTTCAGACTTCCAACATGTACATTCATATAGAGTGACTTGATGAGAAGGAAATCTCGGATAGACACCATCAGTTAAATCATACTCATGGAGTGTGTTTTACTATATGAGTGTTATGTGAAACCTTTTAGGAGGAATTCGAGGATGGATTTATGGATATAACCTCACCTTGAAATTGTATGACTACTATAAATATGTCTGGATTCTCTTGATATATATATCATTTACATATACTAGTGAAGACCTGAATATTAATATTGATGTTATATTCTTACTAATTTTGGGATGTCCCACTAGGTATTGTTATAGTCATCGCTCCATGGAATTTTATTGCATGTGTCCTGTCTTATACAGATGATTGACCATTTGATAGAGTCCTATAGGGACCCGAAGATGGAAGTTCTTAGTAATCCATACATAACTAGGTATGCACCTATGGTTTCATTGAATTAAATACTCTTCGATTTTTTTAGGTTGTATTTTAGTTTGTTTATTTTAGGTGTACATGTATTTGGACCTTTTTTATTGTAAAAATTTCCATACTCTAATGGATTTGTTTTAGATATATGAATTTAGGGTTATTGGATGTTTAATATTTCATCATTTTATAGTCTTGGATATGTTTTATTTTGTATAAGTTAAATAGGATATGACCTACCATTTGTGTGATATGCCTACTAATCATTGGTCTCTATCTCCTAGTATATTAGATGAGGGGTTTGGGTAGTCACTGCATGGAACCTTTTTGGGATGTGTCATGATATAGTGGTATCAAATGAAGTTTCTTCTATACTATTACTTGACTATATGATATTAGTTAGGGGAAACATCGTTATGTGTTTTTGTTTTAGGATTTAAGAGAGGTGACTTTAGTGTTGGTGTGGAAAATGATGTATCTAGACAACATGACTTTGATCACCTCACTTATGAATCATACATGTAGAAATTGGTAGGAGGGAAATAATGGTTTCATGAATCATATAAGAATGGGTTTTTGATTCCATGTTCATCTTGAATCAGATCTCTAAATATACTCAATAACTACTATACATCATGTCTATTTTAGGATTCCTCCAAAGAATTTTCTTACTAGGATTTATACTTAATATCCTAAGGATGATCTCCTTGATGATGACACATCGATTCATGGACCTATTCAGAAGATTTTACCTAAAGGTGGTTACCATATCTTACCACAACCTATTTACTAGCTTATGGTTTTGGTAGTATCAGTGGATGAGAAGCATAGGCTGAGCATGATTCAAGAGTTTCCATAAATAGGGACCCCTCAGGTTCTGAGGAGACCATAACCCTCTTCCAGTTTAGGAAAATATTGTTGTGGTAGATTGAAACTTTCATCTTTTTAAGGCACCGACAAACTAGATGGTGGTATGGGAAGTGAGAAATATCCATAGATTTGTAGGAAGATAATGTGGATTTATGACCCAATTGTACAAAGAGAAAACTCTAGAATTTTCAGATTTCATGAACCTTTTCAAAGAGGATTTTTATCATGCTATATTGATGGGTGTTCACTTTTAGTAGTTTTATAACTCCATTAGGGAAGTAAAAAATTTGAAGATCCTTCATCGACGTTCCCCATCCTCTCTCATTACTTAATGTATATGGTGTGCGGTCTGTCCTTTCAGGATTGGACCATAAATAATGGACTACATAAATACAAATGAGCTTACATGATACCTTAATGCATTCCTACCTATTATGGGATTATAGATAATGTTTTAGTGGTCGAGATTTTTGTGGCTAAGAAGATCCTGCCTGTTGGTGCCAGCAATGGGAACATAAGGGGCGATATTTCAGCATCAAGGAGATGATGACAGAAATAGAGAACTACAAATGTGAGAGGTTTTAGGAATAAATCCCAGTATAGAGGTTTTATGGTTCTGGGATACTGTGATTGATCAATTTATCTGAGGGAGATGCATTGATACGCTTGTGTTGGTTAGGGAAATTCAGAATGATATTATTTGACCTATCCTGTGGATGATAGAAAGAAAGTGGTATAAACACCTAGAAAGAGGTAGTATCAATAGTGGGAACGTATGTTGGGCATTATAAGTCTAAGAGGATATGGGAGAGTAGCTGGAGGTGGTAAAAAATTTTACTTCTTAACACCACCATACCAAGGATTTAAATACATGTTACATTGGGCTAGCGAACATAGTCAAGGGAAGATACAAGTGGTTGGGGATTATGACCCATAGGCTTTAGGGATAATATGAGCTATGATTTTTTCCTTTTATACCATATATGTAGTACTTATATACAAAGGTGATAATCATTACTTTATTTAATCTTTATTGGTATGATACACAATGATTCTGGTTGAGCTTTTGGCTCAACCCCTGCACTTGGGTGATCATACTAGAGATGATTCTATGATCACACACTACTACCGATGGTGTGTCCAAAAACATGGATATGAAATTTTCTTATGGGATATCTTTATAGTAGAGATAATACCTTTCAATTTCATTTTATGTATAAACTAGTTATCCACTCTTCACACCCAAAAAAATTATTTTAGGTGGAGGATGCAGTGTCTCTATAGTGATAAGATGAGTTCTACATTTTCATTGAACTAGAACCATAGGTAGAGTATGATATAATCACACATAGGAGGCTGTATCTGATTAAAAAAAAGTTGGATAGACTGACCCTTGGTGTTGTGGATTCTATGAGTTCTCAGTTTGTGACATTGGTATTGGAGTATAAGGATATCATTTCATAGGAAGTTAAAGGTTTTCCTCCCCACTAAGAGATATATTTCTATTTTTAACTACTACCTATGATAGTCTTGGTAACTATGAAATAATTTTGGTTGGTTCTCGTAGATATTTGAAAGATGATGATGTAATTGGAGGACTTATAGAGTGAGGGCTTTATGAGACCCATATTCTTAACCTCGGAAGCCCTAATGTTGTTCACTAAGAAGGAAGACAAGAGCTTGAGGTTTTGTGCCTAATAACATCGCCTAAACAAGGTTTCCATAATGAACATGTATCCATTACCAAGGATCAATGAACTCTTCAATAAATTGATAGGGGAATGATGGTTCTCTAAGACTGTCCTCAAATCAGCCTATAAACAGCTGTTAGTATAGGATGAGGATATATAGAAGATGGAATTTAGAAGTCGGTATGGTAACTATGGGTATTTGGTGACTCAATTTGTCATAAATAGACCCCATAAGTGTTTATGTCTCTCATGAACTACATCTTCTAGCCTTTTTTAGTCCATTTTGGTCAACATCGTTAAAGATATCCTATTATAAACAGTGTCTAAGGAGGATCATGTGAAAGTTTTGGGTATGGTTCTAGAAAGTTTCTGAGAACAATAGATTTATAAGAATATATTGATGTTCCGGTTCTTGATTTAAGAGGCCCTCTTTCTGAAATATTTTATCTCATTAGCCAGTATGGAAGTGGACCTGGAAAAGGTCAAGTCAGTGTTAGCTTAGTAGGAACCCTTGAGGAAGAAATATGTTGGTAGCTTCCTTGGGTTTCTATCAGAGATTCATACCAAACTTTTCTTGGATGTCAAATACGATGAACAAATTTACCTGAAAGTGGAAGTATTTCATGTGGATAGAGAGGTTATAAAAGGTTTTTTAGAAGTTGAGGCATAGATTGATGATTCATCCCATCATAATATTACAGGAGGATGGTGTCAGGTATGTAGTGTTCTATGATGAACCAAGTATGGTTCTTGGTTGTTTTCTGATGTACAGGAAAGTGTTGATTTTTTATGATTCATTTTATTTGAACTCACATGAGTTGAAATATGTGACCCATGATCTCAAGATAGCATTAGTAGTATTCACACTAAAAATATTCCATCTTAACCTTAGGGGTGAGCGATTTATTATCATTTCTAACCACAGGTGTCTCAAGTATATCTTCTCATAGAATGGTATTATCTTGAGATAGAGTCAATTACTAGAGTTCTTATAAGAATATGAATTCAAGATTATCTATACTCATGCGAAGGGTAACATGGTTGAATATACTATCAACAAGAAATCTTTTTCACATTTCTTGAACAAGGCATCATAATAGTCTTCCTCATTACACATACCTGTTATAAATGGTGATAGAGTATATTACATATATTTGGTGGTTATTACCCATCCTCTTTTACAACAATTCATGGAGGCACAAAGTAGGGATATGGACTATAAACCCCTATATACCCATATATCCATTAAACATACTAATGATCAATTTTTTGAAGGATGGGAGAATGTAATACATTTTATAGGATAGACACTGATACCAATTACACTAAGAGTGAAGGTTCTGAGGGAGTTTCACTCTTCACCATTTGTGGTATATCTAGGTTAGGTGAAGATGTACCAGGACTATTGGTGATAGTTCTAGGGTATAGGGATGAGGAGGTGTATTGCATAGTATTTATCATGAAGCCTTATATATCTAGATGTGAAGGGTGTGACAAGGTTCATGTGGGGTAATCATAACACCTTGAGTTTCTAGAGAGGAAGTGGGATGAGATATCAATGGAATTAGTGATGGGGTTACCACATACACCTTGGGGACATAGTATCATCTGGTTGATCGTAGAACAACCCACCAAGTCATCCCACATCATAGATATTTGACTGTAGAGTTTGGTGGTGGGAATATGATTCATTTACATGCTAGAGATAGTATATATCCATGGATTTACATTGAATAATGATTCTAAATGTAATGATTTATTAATATTTCAGTTATGGAAGGGATTGTAGGAGGCCTATGAGACTTAGTTGAGCTTGAGAAAAAAATTCATCCCTAGATTAATGTCCATACTGAGCGGACCATTTTAGTTATAGAGGACATTTTGTGAGTTTTAATGTTGGTCTTTTTATGTATTTGGGTATATCACTAACCATTAGTGTAGTTTTTATACAAAAAACTACCATTCAACCAACAGTATGGCACAATTCGAGGTATTTTATGGGATACCCTGAAAGTCACCACGTTTTTGGACCAACCTAGGAGAGTTATAACAAGTGGGCCTAGAGATCATGTGATCCTTGATAGAGATGGTGAAAATCATTTAGTATTTTATTAGGACATAAAAAATATATTATAATTCTTAGGAGAACTATCGATAGAGGCCTTTAGAGTTTGAGGAGGGAGACATGTGTTCCTAAGGGTCTCACCTTGACATGGGTTTTAGAGATATAGATGGTGAAGAAATCTATCTCTAAGATTCATTATCCCATTATAGAAACTATATAGATTTGGTGATGTGGAATACCGTTTATTTATTCCCGCATAGCTAGACTAGGTACATGAATTCTTCTATATGTCATAGATGAGGAGGTACGTACATGAACCTTCACATGTTATCTGCTGGGGAGATCTAAAAATTGGCGATGGAGTTAATTTTTTAGAGTACCCGATAAATATTGTGGATAAGTAGGATATGATATTTTTGGGGGGGATAAATTCCTTTATTGCATGTATATTTATATCATGTGAATATCTATGAGTGTACCCTGATGTGGGAGGACCAAATTCATGCTTAGTACCCACATCTATTTGTGTTTCTCTTAGTTTTGGATTTTGGGTACTTGAAGCCCCAAGAAGGGGGTTATATAATGACTCAAATTTTTCCTTATATTTTATCATAATATTTTATGGATACTTTTTTAAGCTAGAAACTGAGACGATATTAGAATTCGATCCCTAGTGAGCTTGAAATTAATTTCTGAAATATAATAAATATATTTAATATCATATGTGTATCGTTTTCTTGAAAAACTGGAATAACTCTTAAATGGATACTTATATCTGAAACTAGTTTCGATCATTGTACATTGTATCCTTGTTTCTTGGTGGGACATAGACATTGTCAGTATCAAGCATTAGGTTAAAATCATTCACATGCATAAATAATAAAATAAATAAATTTATTTTTTTTTATTTTTTTTATTATGAAATACATCTACCTATTATTATCTCTACTTAAAAATTCTTATGGAAAATTTCCATGTTTGGATGTATAACCCTAATAATTTTGAGGTATGATTAGAGAATGCCTTGGAAAACTGTGATGATTGATGTAAGATCATTTATTCAAACTAAATTTGAGGATCTCACCACTAATAAATGAATTGGATTCATTATTAATTAGAAATTGATCCATATTGAGGTATGAAGTTTTCTTTATGTGAATTTATCCTCATTTTCTTATTCATGTGATTTACATTAATCAATTTACATGTGAATTGATTCATAAATTAGTAGTATTGTGGTTACGGGTTTATCTATGGGGAATTTAAGAGAAATTGATTATTTTTTTGGATCTTCATTCTTAGTTCTAATGTCATTGGATTCAAGCCATCCCAAACATGGCTAAGGTACATTACAATTTTTCTGTTGTTTTATTCAACAATTTGTCTTGGAATTATCAACATAGTTTTTATGACTAGTGGTGTGATGAATACATACTAAATCAATAACTATGCACCTGTTTCTTGGTGGAATATATTTATACCATAGAACTGAGTTTGGATTGATGATTGATTATATCTACATTGATGGAAGATCAATAAAGGAGAAATTTGGGGATACTCATTATTTTTATATTTAGTGTGGAATGAAGGTGTGGTTCTACTACAGATTTTTGAGTGAATCAAGGTATGATCTATGGTGACGGGGAGATGAAGATGGTTGGATGGAATAAAAAACTGATCTCTAGGCAACATCTGTGGTGATACCGAAGGGGATATAAGAATTGGAATAAACAGAGGAATAGTATGGGATTATAGAAAATATATGATTACACAAAGTGTAATCTTGATATAAACTCCATGTTGGACCACGATGTGGTTCGAGGTAGTTCATGAAAATGAAAATATCACAAAATGAGTGACAACTATCACACGACCTATGACACTTATCTAGAATCTCGTTGTGTACCAAAGGAGGTACAAAAACATGGCTTGGATTAAATGGTAATAGACACACAATGTAGTTAGACATGGACATGATTAGTTGGAAATGACATGGCTAGCCATACACAAACACGACTAGGAGTACATCGGTTTGAACATACCGTATTATCTGACATGGAAATAAACACGGTTCATGATACATTGGTATAACCTGGTGCTGAAGGGTCACATAGGGTACATATAATATATTTCATTGGATTCATAAATGATGTATTAGTTCCATATTCCTCTTCAATTTCGATATGTTTTGTTAGGGGATGTTCTAATGATTCATTAACTGATCACTTAGTATGATGTCCGCTCCTATCTAATTGGATAATGATTCCCTAAAAGAAACATAATTCATTAAAAGAGTTGTTAGAATACATTTGTGGGGACCAAAATGAGATCCTCTATAAGAATCATTCCCCTAGGTGGGGTTATAATTATTATCACGAAAAACATTATGAGGGAATCAATCCCCCACATAAAATGTTAACTTATATTGGGTTGTTGGTATACCATATGGCCTTGGGTGTGATCCATATATATTTATTAGACTATTAAGGCTTAAAATTTGTTCTTTAATATAGAGAGTCCTAATGATCATGAAATGATGGTTAGATTCCATCAGTTCTCTCCGACACATGGAGTGTGTTCTTCCAGATGACTTCTATATGGACCCTTTCAGTAGGAATCCACAGTTGGATTTATGGTTCTGAACTTACATTTTATATTTTGTGTCTTCTATGATTATATTTGGATGATATTGTTATATATTTCATTTACATATACCCATGATAAGATTACTATGGTTCTTGATATTATATTATTAGTGACTTCAGGGTTTCCTTCTGAGTATTTTCATACTCATCCCTACATGGGATTTTCCCACACATGTCACATCTTATGTAGGTGAAATATTGTTTGAAGAATTCCTAGAAGGACAAAGAACAGGTAGATCATAGTAATTCAAAACGACCAAGGGGGTTTCCAATGGTTACATTGACACCACTACTCTCCTATTGATTCATGATGAAAATGGTTTCGAATATTTTGGGTGGGATTTTATTTGGTCCTTTTGATTTATTGTACATTTTTTCATACTCTAATCGTAGGATTTTTTATCTATGAATCAGTGGTAAATGGTTGGTTTACATTTTATCATTATATTTGCATGGAGATGTGTTCATGTTTATTGGTACATTAGGCTAATTCCTTCCACGAGTGTGATATGCCTACTCAGTATAGGTTTCCAAATCATGGCCTATTGGAGGCAGGATTGGGGTAGTCACGGAATGGGATCTATTGGGATGGGTCATGACAGTTAATGGAAATGTATGATTAGAATGGGAAATAGAACTTAAAATGTTCATTTACTAGGAATCAAAAAACATAAATCAATGATTATGTATAAATTTTATAATATGAAATTCATGGGAAAATCAATTATGAATTTTTATGAAAATATTGGGATTAGAATAATCATTTATTCATAATTTTAATAACATAAGAGTAAATTATACCAATTATTAAGGTGAATCCCTATGGTTTAAATAAGGATAAAATACCAATTATGATGGGGTGTTCAAGGCTAACTCAATTTACTATCAATTATCTTATTCTCCATCAATTATTTATTCTTCTTCTACCATTGATTTCAATTGGTACTAACATACCATGGGAATTTTGGATAGTCATGCCCCACCTATTGTAACATCCCAGGTAATTAAAGAATAAATAATTTTCATATTTATTAATATTTGAGAATTAAATATGAATTTTAATTAAAAGGGGTTGCTATGTTCGATAGCGTACCCGATACGCAACGATGAGTTTCTTTGAAACTTACGTAGCACACTAGTAATATAATAATATTATTTTAAATGTTAGTTAACAAGTAGCCGTTGTACTGGCGGGAATGAATAGAAATAACTAAAATATGAATAGATATGTTTTTAGATGTTTTTACATTTACCCAATAAAAGATAAAAGCTTAAAATACGGAAAGAGTTCAATTTTAGGCTTTTATACTCTAATTTTCACTAAAGGTTCACTTATCACCTTTTAATGGTGAACCGTCATTAAATATAGTTTTGATCACTCTTATACATTCTTTTGGACCAAATAAAACTTTTATTAAGAATCGGGACATCAAATTTTACTTTGTGTAATTTTTGGTACCTTTCTGATAAAGTTCATTTTTTTTATGAATAGTGTAAAATGTTGTATTTTACATCAAAACTGCTTTTTAATCTAATTTATTTATATGATTAGATTATCTTTTGAATTGGTTTTAAAGTGAAATTAGGAAATATTTTTACCATTAAATCCAATGGTGGTCATTGGAATCAATTTCACTTTGAAATTAGACTTAAACTGGTGTCAATCTTTTGATACTTATTGTTTTGTAAAAACACGCTATTTGCTCTGGCAGCGGGAATTAATTATTGAATTAATTAATGTGACTTATATGATTTGAATTTTGTAAAATGGACTTCATTTTTGAATTCGGAATATCAAATATAGCTTAGGGTGAATTTTTGGTAATTTTCTGAAAAACTTCAATTTTTGATGAATAGTGAAACCACTAAGTGGTAATCAAGCAAACTGATTTTTCAGTTAAATGAAAGTTTACCACTAATGTGTATTGAATTTTAAAAATCCGACATACATGGTTGTCATTAAGAAGTAAAATGTGGTTCAATGAGATTAAAATAATTTTTTGGTGAATAGTAACTTATTAAGTTTTTAATCGCGATTAGTGGTAATTAGTGTAGTTTAAGGTATAATTAATACTTTAATAATATGAAATGACCTAGACACATGTCCCAACCCCATTGGTTGTGTCATGGCCGACCAAGACAAGCCATGGCCTAACTTGGGGACCCCATGGATCCACTTTTGTTGGGAAATAACATAAATTACTTTTTATTTAATGTTAAAGTGAAAATGACACTAACATAAATTGTTTTACTAAAACAATTTTTAAGTGGGGTTATACAAGTACAAATTTTGATGATAAATAGTCATTGGAAAGATAAAAAGATTTCCTACATCATAGTATTTTGTTTTATAATTTTTAGATATTAAATAAATTTAATTATGTATGACATAATAATGATGCAGCGATGACATCATTATTTGACGATTTAAATAAAATAGAAAGATAATGTAAAATCTAAGAACTAAACATGGCCAAAACCAATTGGATGAGTGGATTTCGAAACCTTATCACCTTATCCACGAATTCTATCAATGTGGGACCTTTTAAAACCGAAACACATTTTCAAATTAAGTTATATTTCTTTACTTTCCAAAAGTGCCCCTCCTCTCCTCTTATAAAAGGCCCCCACCTCTACCTCATTTCACACACTCTTCAAGCCTTTGGCTCGGCCAAACCCTGCCCATTTGCCCTCTCCACATCCCTCTCCTCATCCTAGAGGATTCCCCTTGGGCAGAATCCTTTCAAAGGAAGCCTTTAGGCTCAACTCAAAAGGAGTTACACTTTTTAAGGTAATTCATTCTCTCATGTTCATTTGTTTTATTTTGCTTCTCCAACCCCCTAAACTCTTTTTATTTACTTCTTTTGTAACAACACCAGTATCTTCAATATACTAGGATGTTGTTATAAGATTTATTTGAGCTACACTCTCACACAACTACATCAAATGGTTAAATAACATACGGTTTCCGTGGATGGCGAAATTATGCCTCCCGAAACGATGATTGTTCAATACTCATTTAACACCTTCAAAGGTGGCCATTATGATGTCACTATTTTTATATATGATATATAATATGTAAATGTTTTCCTTAAGCTTCTGTTTTTCTTCATTTTGGTCATACTTTATGGTTTCCATTATGGGTAAAACACGATATCTTCATTTTAGGAAGTGCGGACAACCACCCCCTAAAAGTGATTTGATTCGTTAATACCATATGTGGCACGTGTAAAGGATGGATTTAATGTTATTATATATGATGTTATACTGGAATTATAATATACCTACATATCATTATTATTTATTTCCATTAATGTATGAGATAGAAATGAAGGTAGCGTTCATGCGTACGTACGGACTACCGTCTCCATGAACGGTGCATTTCATTTCTTATCCCCAAATGTAATTTATTATTAAAAGTACATGTATATAATGGATATATATAATTAATGATATATCTAAATGATGAATATAATTCTGGAATTAAAATATACATAAGTCTCATTTAGTTTTAATTCCATCAATATGACAAAGAAATGAAAGTAGCGTTCATGCGTACGTACGGCTTACCGTCTCCATGAACGGTGCATTTCATTTCTTACCTCTAAATGTGATGTAATATTATAAATGCATGTATGTACTGGATATATATGACATATATGATATCTACATCATGAATACCAATCTGAATATAATGAACCTTTGACCAAATTAACAACATGTAAGTGTAAGAAGTCTATTTTTGACTTAAGAACCAAATACCGACAAAATGAACATTATTAACTTAAATGATTACATGATGTTCATAACATGGTATAAAAGGAATAATGAACTTGGAAAAGATTCATAATCAAGTAGAGATTAACTAAAGTTTATTATTCAGGAGATTAAAGAACGGTCGGGTCAAGTCAGATACGAGGTATGGGAACTTCTTAACCCAATTTCCATTCTTTGGGTTAATATCCTACTTTCAAATTATGTCCTGATATTATTATGTCTTATCTTGTGTTTATACCTTCTTTATGTGTACATATAGCGAATACAAATAATAGATCTATTTTATTTAAAAATGATCATTGTATGGGAACTTCTTAACCCAATTTTCATTCTTTGGGTTAATCTCCTACTTTCAAATTATGTCATTATATTAATATGTCGTATCTTGTATTTGTACTTTATTTATGTGTACTTATAGTGAATACACATAATGTATCTATTTTATTTTAAAATTTATCTTTGTATGGGACTTCGTCTCAATCTCCTTTCGTTGAGGCATATTTTATTTTATACACTACTTTCTTTTATACGGTGTATAAACCCCTTTG
This sequence comes from Viscum album, assembly GCA_963277665.1. Taxonomy (NCBI): domain Eukaryota; kingdom Viridiplantae; phylum Streptophyta; class Magnoliopsida; order Santalales; family Viscaceae; genus Viscum; species Viscum album. The sequence continues at coordinate 2,046,609,254 of OY728122.1, forward strand.
ACTTTTACGTTTATTCAAAAGGAATCTTTTTTTTATACGAAGCGTTTACTAAATGAAAAAAGGGAATGTTTTTGTCGTACGTATGCGGCGACAACGACTTCTCCGCCGTCGTAACCGTTATTTGAGTTTCGGCTTCCTCTACAAGCCATACCTTTTTTTTAAAAGAAAAATAAATACCATGTTTTACTTTTCTTTTATTTTGGTATTGAAAATGGTTTTCACAATGTTTTTGTGTTGTATTGATATCTTGTGATTGAAATATGGAAATTTTATGTTTCCTTTATACATGTTTTATGTGATATGATTATGTTATGGTTCTTGGGCATTATTATGAAGACGGGTGGTTCCGTGATAAACTAAGGGCGGGTGAGCCCGTTATAGCTCTCCAATGCATTGGGTAACGCGAAGGAGTGAAACGTTAAGGTTTCTCCGAAGAGATTTTTAGGGAATATACTGTGATGGGTATTCCAAACGTAACCAAGAGGGTTACTCCCTACGTAAGAATGTTATGAATGCCTCAAGTTACCTTTACATATTATGATTTCTATGAATTATTCATGATTTTATGAGGCGTGTTAAAGTGCCTATGTTTTATGGGTAAAGTATGATTTCATTCTTATGTATATATGAACTCATGTTTCCTTTCCATGTTTTTTTAACCCATACTGAGTTTTATACTCATCCCAAGTTTTTTTGAAATGTTTTTCACAGGTCAAGGGAAAGGTACATGATAAGATGATAGAGTCAAGGATGTGTCAAGAAATAATCCATGTTTTATTTTAAATATGTTTCCATTGATGGGAATGAAGAATACTATCTCTATGTAACCACTTTGTTTATATGTGGATTGTAATGCAAGTTTTATGATCTAATTCTCTAAAACTCTAAACCCGAAAATATCCTCAATGTGTAATCTTGTAATAACTCAAGATTAAGTAAGGTTTAAGGCTGGGGCCTTATAGTTGGTATCAGAGGTCGGTTTAGACAACTTTAGGAGTTAGAAAAGTGTTAAATTATAATATGATTGAAATGATATAGCATTTACGGATTACCATGTTGCTTCGCCTAAGATATTTCTGTGTTCAGAATGGTTTTCCATAGAGGAAACAAAGCAGCTATGTTAGGACGACATCAGGAGGAAGACAACCTTCCAAATCAGCATCCTGAGATGGTCGGAATTGGAACTGAACAGTTTGTTGCAGTGATGGCACAGTTGACTCAGGCTATAAATGGTGGTGGTATCCATGCATGAGATCAGCCAGATCAACCGCAGAGGAACATGTCAGTGGTGGAACATTTCATGAGGCAACATCCCCCATCATTCAGAGGATCATCTGACCCTGTGCTAGCTGAAGGGTGGATTAAAGCACTGGAGAAGATTTTTGATGTCATGGGGTGTTCAGAACATCAAAAGGTTAGTCTTGCTGTTTACCGTTTTGAAGGTGAAGCTGATCAGTGGTGGTCGATGGTGAAAAATATCAGGGACGCCGATGAGATTGATGCTCTTGACTGGGATGAATTCAAAGGAATGTTTCTTGAGAAGTATTTTCCTAAGGCTGTTCGACTTAGGATGGAAAAGCAATTCTTGGAATTGAGGCAAGAGGAAGACTCAGTGGCTGCCTATGAAGAAAAGTTCACTCGATTGGCAAGGTATGCTCCAAATTTTATCCGAGACCTTGATAGTAAAATCAATCGTTTTTACTCAGGATTAAAGCCAAAGTATCGAAGGGCATTGGCTTCTCGTGAGTTTAAAAGTTATGAAAAGCTTGTTCGATGTGCTGAGAAGGTGGAAATGGAGTTTGCCGATGACCAAGTTTTCTATAACAACCAGCAGAAGAAGAGACCGAGGTGGCAGGAGAAAGGTAAGAATTCTTCAAAAAAGTCTGATGGTAAGAAAACTAAGTTTCCAGTTTGTGATAAATGTGGCAAAAGGCATGCTGGGGAATGTCTTCTGAATTCTGGGAAGTGCTACCGATGTGGTAAGATGGGACATAAGGCTCGTGATTGCACTGAAAAGGATCAAGTTGAAGGTAAGAACAAGTTTGATTTACAGTTAGTGAAATGTTATAAGTGCAATGAGATGGGTCACTATGCAAACGAGTGTCCGACAAGGAGCTTGAGTGATGGGAAGCAGTTAGACTACAAGCAGAAAGGGGTGGTAAAATCTTTTGCAACAACTTCGGCAGATGTTGGGCCATCGAATGAAGTGGTATCAGCTCCAGGGAGCTCAGTATTTTTCGAAGATTGACTTGAGGTCGGGGTACCATCAGTTGAAAGTAAAAGAAGCAGACGTTCCGAAGACTGCGTTCCATACTAGATATGGCCATTATGAATTTGTAGTAATGCCTTTTGGGCTAACCAATGCACCTGCTGTATTCATGGACTTAATGAATAGAATTTTCCATGAGTTCTTGGATAAGTTTGTGTTTATGTTTTGAGGTTTGTGAAGAGGTTATGTGTGCCTTGTGATTCATAGTTGAAGAATGAGTTGTTTTTTTCATCCGGGCAGTACTAAGATGTACAGAGATCTGCGGGAGTATTACTGGTGGGATGGAATGAAAAGAGATATTGCTGATTTTACTGTGAAGTGTTTGACTTGTCAGCAGGTTAAAGCAGAGTGGCAGTTACCGAAAGGGATGCTTCAGCCTTTACCAGTGCCAGAGTGGAAATGGGAGAATATATCCATGGACTTTGTTGTTGGATTACCGAAGACATCTCGAGGTAATAATGCAATCTGGGTTATTGTTGATCGCTTGACAAAGTCTGCTCATTTCCTTGCTATACGAGATACTTTCTCTCTTGATCAACTTTCCCGTTTGTATCTTAAGGAGATAGTCAGGTTACATGGAGTTCCTCTCTCCATTGTATCGGATCGTGATCCCAGGTTTACTTCTAACTTTTGGAAAGGCCTTCAAAAGTCGTTGGATACTGAATTAAATTTTAGTACAACTTTTCATCCTCAATCAGATGGGCAGTCAGAACGAACAATTCAGACATTGGAGGATATGCTACGAGCTTGTTCTATGGATTATCAGGGAAGTTGGGACCAACATCTTTCTTTGGTTGAGTTTTCATATAATAACAGTTTCCATTCTAGTATATAGATGGCACCATTTCAGGCATTATATGGGAAGCGGTGTCGAACTCCAGCTTTCTGGGATGAAGTGGGTGAAAGGAAGTTGATGGGACCAGAATTGGTAGAAGAGATGGCAGAAAAAGTTCAGCTGATTCAGAAACACATGAGAACAGCTCAGAGCAGGCAGAAGAGTTATGCGGATAACCGGAGGAAGGATCTATCTTTCGAGGTAGGTGATCATGTTTTTCTCAAGGTTTCTCCTTGGAAAAGTGTGATGAGATTTGGTAAGAAAGGAAAGTTGAGTCCAAGGTTTGTTGGACCATACGAAATTCTGGAGAGAGTTGGATCAGTTGCATACTGAGTGGCTTTACCTCCGAGTTTATCTCAGGTACACAATGTTTTTCACGTTTTGATGTTGAGAAAGTATATGCCAGATCCATCTCATGTTCTGAGTGCAGAGGTAGTTCAGCTGGAAGAGAACCTATCTTATGAGGAACAACCGGTCCAGATTCTTGACCACAGGGATCAAGTGTTACGGAATAAGGTGATTCATCAGGTAAAGGTTTTGTGGAAAAACCACATGATTAAAGAGGCAACATGGGAATCTGAAAATGCTATGAGGGATAAATACCCCCACTTATTTTGATAAGTGAATAAAATTGCGAGGACGCAATTCCCAAAAGGGGGGAAGGATGTAACATCCCAGGTAATTAAAGAATAAATAATTTTCATATTTATTAATATTTGAGAATTAAATATGAATTTTAATTAAAAGGGGTTGCTATGTTCGATAGCGTACCCGATACGCAACGATGAGTTTCTTTGAAACTTACGTAGCACACTAGTAATATAATAATATTATTTTAAATGTTAGTTAACAAGTAGCCGTTGTACTGGCGGGAATGAATAGAAATAACTAAAATATGAATAGATATGTTTTTAGATGTTTTTACATTTACCCAATAAAAGATAAAGGCTTAAAATACGGAAAGAGTTCAATTTTAGGCTTTTATACTCTAATTTTCACTAAAGGTTCACTTATCACCTTTTAATGGTGAACCGTCATTAAATATAGTTTTGATCACTCTTATACATTCTTTTGGACCAAATAAAACTTTTATTAAGAATCGGGACATCAAATTTTACTTTGTGTAATTTTTGGTACCTTTCTGATAAAGTTCATTTTTTTTATGAATAGTGTAAAATGTTGTATTTTACATCAAAACTGCTTTTTAATCTAATTTATTTATATGATTAGATTATCTTTTGAATTGGTTTTAAAGTGAAATTAGGAAATATTTTTACCATTAAATCCAATGGTGGTCATTGGAATCAATTTCACTTTGAAATTAGACTTAAACTGGTGTCAATCTTTTGATACTTATTGTTTTGTAAAAACACGCTATTTGCTCTGGCAGCGGGAATTAATTATTGAATTAATTAATGTGACTTATATGATTTGAATTTTGTAAAATGGACTTCATTTTTGAATTCGGAATATCAAATATAGCTTAGGGTGAATTTTTGGTAATTTTCTGAAAAACTTCAATTTTTGATGAATAGTGAAACCACTAAGTGGTAATCAAGCAAACTGATTTTTCAGTTAAATGAAAGTTTACCACTAATGTGTATTGAATTTTAAAAATCCGACATACATGGTTGTCATTAAGAAGTAAAATGTGGTTCAATGAGATTAAAATAATTTTTTGGTGAATAGTAACTTATTAAGTTTTTAATCGCGATTAGTGGTAATTAGTGTAGTTTAAGGTATAATTAATACTTTAATAATATGAAATGACCTAGACACATGTCCCAACCCCATTGGTTGTGTCATGGCCGACCAAGACAATCCATGGACTAACTTGGGGACCCCATGGATCCACTTTTGTTGGGAAATAACATAAATTACTTTTTATTTAATGTTAAAGTGAAAATGACACTAACATAAATTGTTTTACTAAAACAATTTTTAAGTGGGGTTATACAAGTCCAAATTTTGATTATAAATAGTCATTGGAAAGATAAAAAGATTTCCTACATCATAGTATTTTTTTTTTATAATTTTTAGACATTAAATAAATTTAATTATGTATGACATAATAATGATGCAGCGATGACATCATTATTTGACGATTTAAATAAAATAGAAAGATAATGTAAAATCTAAGAACTACACATGGCCAAAACCAATTGGATGAGTGGATTTCGAAACCTTATCACCTTATCCACGAATTCTATCAATGTGGGACCTTTTAAAACCGAAACACATTTTCAAATTAAGTTATATTTCTTTACTTTCCAAAAGTGCCCCTCCTCTCCTCTTATAAAAGACCCCCACCTCTACCTCATTTCACACCCTCTTCAAGCCTTTGGCTCGGCCAAACCCTGCCCATTTGCTCTCTTCACATCCCTCTACTCATCCTAGAGGATTCCCCTTGGGCAGAATCCTTTCAAAGGAAGCCTTTAGGCTCAACTCAAAAGGAGTTACACTTTTTAAGGTAATTCATTCTCTCATGTTCATTTGTTTTATTTTGCTTCTCCAACCCCCTAAACTCTTTTTATTTACTTCTTTTGTAACAAAACCAGTATCTTCAATATACTAGGATGTTTTTATAAGATTTATTTGAGCTACACTCTCACACAACTACATCAAATGGTTAAATAACATACGGTTTCCGTGGATGGCGAAATTATGCCTCCCGAAACGATGATTGTTCAATACTCATTTAACACCTTCAAAGGTGGCCATTATGATGTCACTATTTTTATATATGATATATAATATGTAAATGTTTTCCTTAAGCTTCTGTTTTTATTCATTTTGGTCATACTTTATGGTTTCCATTATGGGTAAAACATGATATCTTCATTTTAGGAAGTGCGGACTACCGCCCCCTAAAAGTGATTTGATTCGTTAATACCATATGTGGGACGTGTAAAGGATGGATTTAATGTTATTATATATGATGTTATACTGGAATTATAATATACCTACATATCATTATTATTTATTTCCATTAATGTATGAGATAGAAATGAAGGTAGCGTTCATGCGTACGTACGGACTACCGTCTCCATGAACGGTGCATTTCATTTCTTATCCCCAAATGTAATTTATTATTAAAAGTACATGTATATAATGGATATATATAATTAATGATATATCTAAATGATGAATATAATTCTGGAATTAAAATATACATAAGTCTCATTTAGTTTTAATTCCATCAATATGACAAAGAAATGAAAGTAGCGTTCATGCGTACGTACGGCTTACCGTCTCCATGAACGGTGCATTTCATTTCTTACCTCTAAATGTGATGTAATATTATAAATGCATGTATGTACTAGATATATATGACATATATGATATCTAAATCATGAATACCATTCTGAATATAATGAACCTTTGACCAAATTAACAACATGTAAGTGTAAGAAGTCTATTTTTGACTTAAGAACCAAATACTGACAAAATGAACATTATTAACTTAAATGATTACATGATGTTCATAACATGGTATAAAAGGAATAATGAACTTGGAAAAGATTCATAATCAAGTAGAGACTAACTAAAGTTTATTATTCAGGAGATTAAAGAACGGTCGGGTCAAGTCAGATACGAGGTATGGGAACTTCTTAACCCAATTTCCATTCTTTGGGTTAATATCCTACTTTCAAATTATGTCCTGATATTATTATGTCTTATCTTGTGTTTATACCTTCTTTATGTGTACATATAGTGAATACACATAATAGATCTATTTTATTTAAAAATGATCATTGTATGGGAACTTCTTAACCCAATTTCCATTCTTTGGGTTAATCTTCTACTTTCAAATTATGTCATTATATTAATATGTCGTATCTTGTATTTGTACTTTATTTATGTGTACTTATAGTGAATACACATAATGTATCTATTTTATTTTAAAAATTATCTTTGTATGGGACTTCGTCTCAATCTCCTTTCGTTGAGGCATATTTTATTTTATACACTACTTTCTTTTATACGGTGTATAAACCCCTTTGACTTTTACGTTTATTCAAAAGGAATCTTTTTTTTATACGAAGCGTTTACTAAACGAAAAAAGGGAATGTTTTTGTCGTACGTATGCGGCGACAATGACTTCTCCGCCGTCGTAACCGTTATTTGAGTTTCGGCTTCCTCTACAAGCCATACCTTTTTTTTAAAAGAAAAATAAATACCATGTTTTACTTTTCTTTTATTTTGGTATTGAAAATGGTTTTCAAAATGTTTTTGTGTTGTATTGATATCTTGTGATTGAAATGTGGAAATTTTATGTTTCCTTTATACATGTTTTATGTGATATGATTATGTTATGGTTCTTGGGCATTATTATGAAGACGGGTGGTTCCGTGATAAACTAAGGGCGGGTGAGCCCGTTATAGCTCTCCAATGCATTGGGTAACGCGAAGGAGTGAAACGTTAAGGTTTCTCCGAAGAGATTTTTAGGGAATATACTGTGATGGGTATTCCAAACGTAACCAAGAGGGTTACTCCCTACGTAATAATGTTATGAATTCCTCAAGTTACCTTTACATATTATGATTTCTATGATTTATTCATGATTTTATGAGGCGTGTTAAAGTGCCTATGTTTTATGGGTAAAGTATGATTTCATTCTTATGTATATATGAACTCATGTTTCCTTTCCATGTTTTTTTTAACCCATACTGAGTTTTATACTCATCCCAAGTTTTTTTGAAATGTTTTTCACAGGTCAAGGGAAAGGTACATGATAAGATGATAGAGTCAAGGATGTGTCAAGAAATAATCCATGTTTTATTTTAAATATGTTTCCATTGATGGGAATGAAGAATACTATCTCTATGTAACCACTTTGTTTATATGTGGATTGTAATGCAAGTTTTATGATCTAATTCTCTAAAACTCTAAACCCGAAAAGATCCTCAATGTGTAATCTTGTAATAACTCAAGATTAAGTAAGGTTTAAGGATGGGGCCTTATACCTATTGGGAGATTCATTTGACACTTGGATATACCTTAGAGTGAAGAGTCCTTTGTATTTTACTTAATAATTTATTGAAATCAAGTTTTTTCTCTGAAAACCCATAATTAAGAATAATCATTGTGAATTATTAACTTGTTCAATATTTAATATATAGATAGTTTTGGTTTTATATAGAATTATGATAAATGTAATGTGGGTTATATATTGACATACCATCTTGAAAAGGTGTTTTTTGTTCCTTAAAAAATATTCAACCCCTATCTAAAACTATAAGTGTTTATTATAGATCATCCAAGATCCCATTTTTTAATGAGTTATAATTAATTTTTATAGAGGCCACTTATTAATTATAGTTATGAGTTAAAAAAAAATCATTATAAAAGATAAAAATGACCACATGGTTATGTTTAAAAACTATGTGAATCCAGATGTATTTTTTGTTACAAAAATTTCTAACCAAAATTGAGAGAGAATTTTTAAAAATAGAATATTTAGAAGTGTTTTATACAATAGTATTTCTGATATAGTGTGATGATGTGTTATTTATGATGTTACATTTTATGAGTTATTAAAAATTCTAATGGGCCCCCATGTGCAGTTTGGTTGGTAGGGGGATGGGTATTGTGGAGCCAATCATGGGGTCTAGTCCCCTAGATATTTTCACTACCTATTTCTTTTTAGCCAACAAACTGGCTTTGGTAGTTACAAAACACCTTTCAAAAATTCTCTGTGGATTTTCTTTGTGTATAATAATGATGGAAAATCTAAACTAAAATTCCATATCACAATGTATGATACTGGCTATATATCCACATGTGATATACATGGATTTTTTTATAGACGTCACATATTACATGAATATTATCAATAATGTTCTTCTTTCTTGTACTTTGATTGTCAGTTTATTCTTGATATCATTTGATGGTTTATTTAAGTTTAGATTATCATATCATAATAATTGTTTAAATATTTTTGATATTTAATGATAATTTAGTCACATATTATGAATTTCATGAAATGTGTCCTTTTTTCACCAATAATTCGGGAAATTAAACATTATTTTCACCTAATATAATTATTGAGGATTGAATTTAGATAGATATACAATGATATTCATTCATGATAGAAGACCGAGATTATACACCTCAAACCAATTCATCTATCATTCTCCTTTTCCTATAAATCTAATAAGATTCCATGGAGATCATGGAAGTTCATTGGGATATGATATATGATTATTATAACTAGTGTATTTTTATGTACGAAAAATAACATTTGAAATACTTAGTAGTGAAACTTTTAGAGTTTAAACATAGAGACCCAATCCATTTACATAAATTATTACATTATTTCTAATATAAACATACATTAATTAAAACCCATAGATTATGAGGCCTAGTGTATTTAGAATAATAGGTTTGTAAAACATAAAAATTAAAAAAATAAAGAAATCTATATTTTATTATCTATAATGAAATTATAGATCCATTTGAGCTCCTATAACATCATTGGATAACCAAGGAAAACCCAATATAAAAGGGTGGACTAGAAATCCAAGTAAGGGAATAACATGATAATGAAACATAACATGTGAGTCAAGATTATAACATGATATCAAAAAAAGAGGGATCATGAGTAAGTATCATGGGACAATAAAAAAAATTGTATCATAATATCATAACATCAATGGAAATGTCGTAGAAACATATGACATGATATAAAGATGACTCAAGGATAACTTACTACATAATATCACATTGTAAAAAAATTACAATAATGGATTTGGTTTACTCTCTAATGGCGCACATGATGTCTCATTAAACTAATGAATTAATCAATTCATTTAAGAACTATATGGGTGCACCTATCATAACATTATAGTGATTTATGTTTTCCATGAGAAGTAGAATAATCATAAGGCATAGAAGTAAGAATTACCCCTATAATGAAAATGGGTTGCATAATCGAACCATCTAACCAAATTAAATCAAATTTCATAATAGTGGAATTTGGTAAATGAAAATAAGACATGTATTACCCAATAAAAGGAAGGGATAATCATAAATTTATATATTTTAGAGTCATATATACGTAATTTCTAAGCATAAAAATAATGAGATTTAGTTAGTTGGAGAGATAGTGGTCATAACATGAAGAAAAGGATGGTTTAGGGAGATCCTTTACCATGAGATCAATTATTCTATGAATTATTTTTATTGATAAATAATATAAATTTAATAATTAAGAACTTTATTTAGAACCATTTTCATGTTTATTACACCTTTTGTTTTATTTATTATAATTTTATACTCAATAACATAATTATTTTGGTTCAAGATGGACGTTTGGATGATGTTCATATCATATATCGAAAATCACATTGGAATGTTGTTTAAGGTAAAAGAGATTATTATTTATTCTACTCTTGAAAAATAATAATGAATTAATTATATTTTTTATACATCAATAATAATTATAAATCCAATCACGATAGATGATTATGAAAAATGAATTATGTTACAATCATTGTGATTGTAGGTCATACATATGGACGAGTAATGATTCTATTTATTAATGGTCATGATGGAAAGAAGGTAAGTGATATTTAATATTATCATAAATATAATTATCTCATAAATATTAAGTTATTTTTTAATATTCACTCATATATACCAAATATTTAATAAGGTAAAAAAACAAATCACATTGCCGTGGGAGTCGGGAGTACACCATACACTGAAATGATGATATCGTTTTTAAATGGATGGAATTGTAAGAAGGAATATAATATATCAATTTTTATTAAATATTAATATTTCATTAAATTCATATAAACAAATTAAATATGTCATAATGAATATCTTGATAGGCATGTATGGAAAATGAATTTCATCACTTCGTGAGGCAGTAGTCTAACGTAAACACGAACGATTATTTCATTTCCAGTTTGATGGAAAATGACATGAATTTAGATTATTAAGATAACATAATAAAATTTTAGTATATTTAAGACACTGATTCTATTATATTTTTGTGTATTAATAATATTTTAAGTAGGTGTAAGAAGATACAAAATAATAACACTCTGTTAAGAATGATACCTCTTTCTTCATCCACCTCTTTAGGATTATACATAAAGCCTACCTAGATTATCTTTTTTTCAAAATACTACCTATAATACATGTGGAGGGAAGTAAGGATGTTATTTAGGTAGGTATTTTCTGATACAAAATTATTTTTATGTTATAATAGGAAAAAAGAGGGGGTTATCTTTAACCAGTGGAGGAGGGGACACATTTGTAATTTTTGAAAAGAAAAAACATACCCACATATTTAATACATAAAAATGCTAAATAAATGGATCAATATCAAACCATAATTCATATAAGGATGAAATATTTCCATAAAATGATAATTTTATAAATTTTTATGTTATTTTAGCACTTATATTTTTAGTTTATCCCTCGGTAAATGAATATTAACCTTAACCATGGTAATTAATTTTAACTATTTTTACAATTCATAATAAGAAAAAATTTAGTTTAAAATATTATATAACATTAATTATTGTGATTTAAAATATGAAATAAATTTTTCCAAATTCAATTAAATGATTTTTTATAATTTAATTTTATATTAAACACATAAATGTGAAGAAAAAGTTACTTTCCATTGGAGAAGTTTCCGTATGTATAAAATGTTGTTTTATCAAAATTGAACATAAAACCTATTTGAATGGACTAAATTGGATTATTAATAATATAATTTTACCTTTTTACATTAAAAATATTCTTAGAACAATATTTAAACTGTAAATTCTTTAAAAAATGCATTTTTGAATAAAAAATTCTATTTTTTCCTACTGATAAAAAATTTAAAAATTTCTGAAATTTCTCAAAAATTAACTCTATGATAATTTTGACATACAAATTTCAAAAATTATTTTTATTTTATAAAAAAATCTTTTTATAATTTCAAGAAATATATTGTAATATTTTCCCATAAAAGCTATAAAAATTATTTTTGATGAAAATATTTTTATTATGGATAAAATGTCTTCAAAAAAATTTGTGTGCTTATTTCTAGGGAATTAGTTTATAAAATTATATATATTTTTAATAATTTTTATATTTTGTAAATAATTCATTATTATTCATACATTACAATATAATGTCTAGGTTATAGTTTTCAAAAAATATATTCATGTTTTATTTATGCTCGATGCTCCATGTTATATATGGTATAGAACATATGTTTCTTTATTTGAAAACTTATGGTGTTATATTATTTCCCTCATAAAGAATTTCCCCAGTAAGATTTCATATTTCTTAATAAAGAATAAATATTAGGGGGTAATTATACTTTATTTCTACCTATGGTTCCTAGGATGACTCTTTATATTTATGATTTCTTTATATCACTTTAACAAGGTGAGTTTTATTATTGTGTAGAGAATTTGATCTAGAGTTTGAAATCATCACGAGATGCTCCTCAGAATAGAGAATGTTTTCCTTCTATACCACCTATAATTTTAGTACATGTGATAGATCTATTACATAATTAATCATGTAGAATACATAGATTAATCTTTTTAAATGATAAATGGTTAGTGAGAGTGCTATTTGATTAGCCATGGATCTTATGTGATTGAGAATCTCCAAGGGGTATATATATCTGGGGATTAGCCTACCTATATTACTAAATCTCATTAAAATATTCCATGGAGATGTATGGAGAAAAACTTCCTCCCCAACCTAAAATTCTAGGTTCCATCAATGATTTCCAGCATAGATCTTCTATTGACTATTACCAGTCTTGATGTATTATTGAATGGTCCTAACCTTTTCAAATATCACCACAACTATTTTATGTCCCAATACCATTCGTTCACCAAATTCATCCAAACATGCATGGGTTCTATATCACTTCCCATGAAGATCCATTTTTACTCTTGTGTGAAAGGTATTATGGTATGAGAAATAAACCAGATGAAAATGTTGATCCCATCTTCTTTGGATGTCAATCTAGTATTCTCCGTATATTCCTTCAAGAGTCTAAAAATTCCATTCATATTGGCTATCAATTTGGGTTTGAAAAGTTGTACTAATATTCAACATAGTATTTAATGCATATTAAATGATCTTCCAGATTAAGGAAGTAAATATCCGATCTCATTTAGATATATTTGATATTGGTCATCCAAAACACCACACTGCCTACCAAATTTATATCCTTGCATGTATATTGAGTGAGAATTCCCCTAAAAATGCAATAAAGTGGGTGGTATTTTTAATATGATCCACTACAACCCATTTGGACTTGTTTCCTTTTTTATGTCTTCGTAATAATAATGAAAATGTCCATAGTGATGCATTAAAATTTAAATATAGGTATTTTTTATTGTTTCATCATCCCATTAAATGTTTTCCATTCATCCCTAATGTATTGAAAAAACGAGACACTTTAATGTATATTCTAGGATCTCATTGTTCATATTGTCCAACCTATAGTGCCCTCAACGATCTTGATGCATGTTCATTCTGCCTTGGTGGATCAAGAAGGAAAATCAAAGTCCATCATTCAACATATCTTTCATTATATCCTGATTTTATGGTACACATAAAAATTTCCCAAATATTAGAAATCTAAATTTGTCAACTTTTAACTCCACCAATTTTCCGTTTCATAAATATTGTTCCTTTTATTTAATTTCCACATAATATTTTTGAGAATTATTTATCTTCTCTAGAAGTGATGGTTGAGAAAACATTTGAGAAATTAATGATGATATTTCTTACATCACGATTCCCCTATCAATCTATTTAATGTCTAAGACGATTGGATCCATTAGATTCTCAACATTGATAATTTAGCCATATCCTTTATACTTAGAGTATATAACACTTTATTTCCATTACCATGATTATAGTTCATTGAGAAGTCATAGTCATTGATCATCTCTAACTATATTCATTTTCACATATTATTATACTTCTATGTGAATATATATTTGACTCTCCATTGATACATATATATTTAACACTTCTCCCAATATAGATAATTTTAGTATATTTTCAATCCAATGATCATTGTATGCAAATTATGATCAAGCGTGGGATAGTTCTAATCATGAACCATAAACTGCCTTCAGGTTTATTCTATCACATTATAATTTTTCCTCAGAACATAAAATAGTCCCTTATTGTAAGAATAAATGTATACCATGAGATTTTCCCCACTTAGGGGAATTGTGAGAACTATTAAAGTGATATGAATCTTTTATAACTTTTTAAATCATTCTATGCATTCATTATTATAGAAAATATTTACTCCCTTAAATTTTGGTGTGGTATTTGCATATTAAAATCATGAAAGGTTTTTCAAAAATGGTTTGAAATAAAAACCTAGTCCAAGAAAACTATTTATCTCCATTATATATGCTATTCAAGGATAGTCCTTAATAGGTTTTTTCTTAGGAGGTTCTATAGATATCCATTATTGGTCATACAAATTCCTAAAAATGATACTTCCTTCATCCAGAACTCATAGTTATTATAATTTTAATATATATTATCACTTCTCAAATCCTTTAGCACATTATTCAAATATACCTCATGATCCACCTTTCTTTTAGATTAAATAATAATTTCATCTTTAATGATTACCCCAATTTTTTCAAGTTAATATCTAATGAATCTATTCATTAGGTCTATAATTATTGTTAGATCATTAGTGAGTCTAAAAGGAGTCAATATGAACTCATATTTTCCAAACCTCATTCAAAAGGTGGTTGTGAGAAGATATTCCTTATTCCCCATTAGTTAGTGATATCCTAATAGAAGGTCCACATTATAAAAATATGATGCTTAATGTAGTTAACCAAACAAGACCTATAATAATATGAGGGGATACATGTTATTTTTTTTTGTTTTTTTTGTGTTCCAGATTATCAATGCAAAGGAAAGCACATTGATCCATCCTTATTATTGATTAAGATGACTTTATCACCCCATGATGAAGTTTTCAATAATTTAAAACACTTTTCTAAAGTTTTCAGGCCATGAAATATGGATCATCGGGGATGGGAAGATCAGCTTTTGGGACACTAACTAGTCTGGGGAAATCCTTGGGCACCCTAATTGTCCTTTTTCAGACATCACATTCAGTAATGCATGCGAGGAGTTTGACTTGATTAACACTTCTTTGAACGTTAACCAGATGAATGTGTTCGAAAACATCGTCATGAGCGAGGAACCTGATAGGTGTTGCTTCACGGCCACCAGTTCGGGCAGGTTTAGTTCGAAAGGCTAGAGGAGTATCTCTCAGACCGAAGACACAACAAATTCTTGGCCTCTGGCCTCCTGGTGTAATGAGATCCCTATCAGAATGAATTTATTACTCTGGAGAATCAGGAACAGGGTGTTACCTACGAAGGATAATATCCAGCGCCGGGGAATTACTTTGGCCTCTAGATGTGTTTGTTGTAATAATCACTCCTCAGAGTCGGATAAACACCTGTTATTTCAAAGACATTAGGCCCTTCATCTTTGGTCCCTGTTTACGCAAAATCCATGTAGAAATGACGGTGAGCTCTCGCTCCAAGAATACTTGGAGAACTGGTTTTCTGGCTCAGGAACTTCAGTCCAGGAGAGGATGGTTAGAACGATAATTATTGTGGCTATTTGTTGGGTGCTTTGGGAGGCTCGTAATCATGTTCAGAGGGGAGCCAGTCGATCATTCTTGTTTCTCCAGGCTAGCCTCAAAACACTCATTTTTGAACTTTTTTCACTCATCAAAGGAGGATCGACGTCAGCTGCGATTTGCAACCTGCTCAATCGCCTCGACATCCTGGGCAAGTGGTCTGGTCAGTGGGTGAAATGGTGTCCACCGGTTACGGGTTTCAAGCTTAATATTGATGGTTACTACATGGAGAGTATCATGAGGGGGGGAGGAGTGCTGCGTGATTATTCTGGTTCAGTCCTCATCGCTTTTAGTTCTTTTTATGGCATGGGGAACTCCTTGAGCGTGGAGATACATGCTATGGCAACCCTACTTTTTATTACAACTTAAACGTGATTTATTACATAAAAATTCACTTGATACAACAAATAAGATCGAGAGGTTTAGTGTCTTTGGGGCTTAGGATAAAAACTTAAAACATGAAATACAACATCTTTATTGAAAACTTCCTTTACATGACCACTACATTCCTTCCTACTTAGCATTTCATGGGATAACCTGAGGACATGCATAAGAAAAGGGTGAGCTATAAAGCCCAGTAAGGGAGTACACATGGAATAACATGAGGAGTACAATACATGTTAGACAATAGGCATATCAATAGATCATAAAGGAAACATGACCATAAAGGCATGATAAAGCATGATAATCATAACATGGAAATGTGGCAACAACACTTAACATGGAATTAGCATGAGCCAAGGCTCATTGCACATAGAGCATGAGTAAAGCCTCATTGCACATGAAGCACGAGTAAAACCTCATTGCACTTGAATTATAATGATTCAACACTCATTGCACATGACGAATCATGATACTATACTTTAACCAATGCATTGGAGCGCTATAAGGGCACACCCGTCTTAAAACATTTCATTTCATGCATAAGTGTGCCACATGGATCATAAAACATGGATTCATGAAACATAATAATTTATTCCACGATAAAGGAATGTGTAATTAATACATGAAACTTTTTAATCAATAAGTAAAGGTTCATCAATGTGGATACCCTTGATGGAGAAATGGGCATGGTATCCACTACACAATGGCATTGGCTTAGAAAATCGGTGCGATTTCGGCAGCGTAACGGCGTGACATAAGAATTCATAAAAAAATGGTTCATGAGAGAGAATGGGGTTCCTCATCATATTTACATGTAATGGACAATAAAGAGGTCATATAGATACATGTCCCAACAATTGTAATGGAATTTATATTCATGATACAAAATTATTGCTTGAATGTAAAAGAAGAGAGAGAAGTTCCTTTCGGAATTTCGGCATAGTAACGGGTGTACATGAGAGGAATTTAATGAGAGAGAAAGGGGTATCCCATAATTCAAAAAATAATAGGGCAGTATGGGGGAGGTGAGAAACCATACCCCAACATTCATAATTAAAATTAAAAGGGAAATACAACTTAAAGAAAATTAACAAAAATGATAAAGGAAGAAAAAAAATCCTTACTTGGAAGTGTGCTTCCAAAGGCTAGAGAGAGGCTAGTGAGAGGCTTCTTGGGATCTTGGGGCACCTTGGGAGGATTCTAGAGAGAGTAGGGCAGAGGTTGGACAAACTCCAAGGGATTTTAGTCAGGAGGAAGTGGGAGCTTGGGTGGGTTTATATAGGAAAGGTAAGGAAATTCTTTATTATTTAGGTTTGGGTGCCCTTACATTAAATTAATCCAAAACACAAACCATACCATGGTTTTTGCCCATGGTTTTTGGAAAAGGGAATGGGAAAACAATATTTTATAAGGCCCAAGTCCTAACTTCTTAAAATAATAAGGTTTCTTATGTGGAGGTGAGTCACACTCCCATGGAAATTAATTTAAAAAGGAAAAGTGTTGAATATGTCTTGAGGGGTCCATTAATTCTTTGAAAAGTAAGTCAAAAAAACCCAAAATCACATTATTTTAATGAAAAAATATATATTGGCAGAAAATAAGGATTATTGTATTTTATTACATCACCATTGGGTCATTATGATGTCATAAAACACATTATATATTTAAACGGTATTTAATTTTTACCCAAAAATTTGACTGTCTTAGAAAATTATGAAAAATTCACTGTTGGATAATTTCGATTTCCTGATTCCAGAAATGACATTTATTTTATCTAAAAAAATTCTAAATATGTTAATTTTCACTTTTAAAATAAAAACCAACATTTATCGAAAATTCACGGGTTTTGACAGAAACGGATTTCAAAACCTTAATATAAAATTTTAATTGTATTCATAAAATTATAAGATCATTTATATTTAATAAAAATTAATTTAATAATAATAATATTATTTTATTAAAATATTATTTAATTCAAAAATCCCTTAATTTAATAAAATAGATTTCTTAATTAAATAATAACTAAAACACCATTTGTACTTTAAAAACTATTTACAATGTATCAAAAATGACTAGAAATTATATTCATTATTATATACAAAAATAATGTACATGAAAATAGTACTTCTTATTTTTTACATAAACCCTTAAAACAGCCGCATAAGACCTAAGGGTAAGGTGGGCGATGGTGACAGACTCTTGGGGTGGCTCAGATAACATCGCTCGAGTGGTAATCTCAATCAACTTCCACTTTTCCCGTAGACGGTCCCGTTCGAGCTTGACATGGTGAAGCTCAGCTTGGGCTTGGTCAAGGGTGAAGCCCAAGGATGCCACCTCTTTTCCGAGCTCCGATAAATGGGCTTCGTATGGGGGAATTCTACTGGATGAGGCCATCACTTCTTTTGTCTGAGTAAATTGGATTTATTAAGGACCTATATTTATACTAATCATGTGATCACTGTTCAACGACTATATTAACAACGGTCAAAATTCTTAAAAAAATAACCAAAGATGTTGAAATCTTATAAAAACATTTTTCATAAAGAGACATTTAACTAGATCTGTAACACCCCAAGATTTCATAGTGTGTTATTTCTTCAAAATAATTCAATAACTTGCACTACACGCAACACCGAGTTCAATCACACCATGACTTACAAAAAAAATCCATTCAAAAGAGGTTATGAATAGTATTATCTAAATTTTAAACTTTATATAATCCTTATAATTTTAGAATCCATATTATGAGTTTCTTAGATATAATGCAAGAACAAATTCATTTTCAGTATTGCACTTTTATCAACTTTTAATAGTGAACCCTTTTTAAATACAATATTTTAAACTTTTTGACTAAATGGGGACATCAAAAATTTAAAATGAAACACCCCAAGCTTCTACGGTACGCTTCTCTTTGAATAATGCGATAGCGTGTGTTGTACGCAACTTCGAGTTTTAACACACACCACAACCGATCAAACTAACCGTTATGAATAGTAATACCTAATTTTTGAAATTATATATATTTTATATTTCAAAATGGACTTCATTTTTGGATTCAGAATATCGAATTTAGCCTAAGGTGAAATTTTGGTACTTTTCGGATAACTTTAATATTTTGATGAATAGTGAAAATTACTAAATTTTAATTAAAAACAACTTTTTTAATCAAAATAATTAATAGTGATAAATTATGAATTTTAGTGGTTTTAAAGTATATTTAGAATATATTTTTACAATTTAATATAATGTTGGTCATTGGACATAATTTTACAATTAAACCGAACATAAACAAGTGTCAATCTTTTGATAGTTATTATCTCTTAAAAACACGCTTTTTGTTTTGACAGCGGGAATTAATTTTAAATTAATTTCTGCCACTTCTGTGTTTTGAATTTAGAAAAATGGATTCCATATTTGGAATCAGGATATCCAAATTGTGTAAATAGGTAACTTTTATTTTTAGACATTTTGAATAATTACTGTGGTAAATATTTTATTTACCATGGTTAAGGGTAAATCTGGTAAATAAGGGTTAAAAAATAATATTATAATAATCCTAAATTACCCTAAAACGTGTCCTAGCCTTATTGGTTGATACATGTTCGACCATAGTCATCTTTGGGTCGATTTGGGGACCCCATGGTGCCACTTGTAGGTGATAGGGACACTTTATTTTAATTAAGTTAAAATGAATACAAAAATGACCCAAGCATATATCTTTTAGCAAAACAATTATTACATAAGGTTATATATGTTGGATTTTAGATTATAAATATTAATTAGAAGGATAAAAAGATTTCCTACATAATGATATTTTATTTATAATTTTTAGACATTAAATAATTTATTTTATTTATGACACAATGATGATGCAGTAATTACTGTAATAGTGAAAAATTAAAATAATTGATATTATAAATACCCAAATAAATATTATATGAAACTTTTAATGAATTAAAATAATTTTCAAGGATAATAAGATATATTAGGATTGACTTAATTGACTTTTTTCGAAGTAATCAATCTGTTATGAGTTTCACAAAAATCAACTATTGAATAGTGTCAAAATTGACATAAAAGAGTTCTTAAAACAAATATTATATTATTAATTGATATTAAATTCCTAAAAATATAAGGTTCGGCCAAAGGACTTATATCATGATAGTTTCATCATTAATGGACCACTTGGGGGTCTCTTGTATGTATATAGTAAGTTTATTAACCATATTATATAAAAATACAAAGAGACATTGTAAAAGTGAAACTAATTAACTTAGAGTTAATACTTAAAGATAAGGTTAATATAAGTACGCAAACCTGTCTAAATTCTATTGGATGAGTTGTTTTCGACCAATACCAACCTTAACCTTTGAATAATCAACTTTGGATCCATTAGAAACCGAATATGAATTTATTATAAATTAATATTTCTAGATTTTCCAAAGGTGCCCCTCACCCCTCTTATAAAAGGGCACTCCTCCTTCTCATTTCTTCACACCTTCAAAACCTTTTGGTTCGGCCAAACTCTACCCAAATACTCTCCCAACTTCCCTCAATACAACCTATGGGCCTTAGTTTGATCAGAAAGCCAACCTAAGGATCCCTTTTGATCAAATCAAAAGGAAGAACCCGAAGAAGAGGTAATGATTTGACCACCCTTTTCTAAGTTCATTTCTTCTTCCACTTATTCTTCCTTTGTTGTTACCATTATAAAATAATAACTCCAGTATCTCACATATACTGTGATGTTATTATAAATATGTTACAACCATATTCTGTATTCTATCCACCCTTTGAATAACATGTCACCATACGTGCGTACGTACGGCTTACCGTCTCCACGTCGTGGTGTAATTGTTATTCAATATATTATTATTTTGGATGGGTATAATAATGATATGTAACTCATTTAAATAATAAATATAACATGTTAATTATTCTGTATATATGATATACCATCCATTTATATATTATTTTAATATCAAAAGAATGATATTGTCGCTCGTGCGTACGTACGGACTACCGTCTCCACGAACGCGATAAGATTCATTCTCCATCGTATCCATTCAAGTATAATTATCATTTGATGATTTAAAAATGATTTTTAAGGACTTGATATCATTTTGGATATGAATAGTATACAACCTATTCATTACAAACATGGCTTACGTAACAAAACATATAAAAGAAAACAAGTAAGTTAACACCCGAAACAACGATAATACTAAGATATTATTATCAAATCAATATTAAAAGATCATATATGATATCATATTAATATATATGATTCTTGTATAATTTAATAACAATTACTTCACCATTATACAGGAGGTTAAACTACCCCAACCAAGGAAAAGTACAAGGTAAGGGATTTTCTTATCTCACTTTCAATTCCGTGAGATTTCCATTGTTCTCCACTAAATTATTGAAAGTGGTGTATTGTGTACTTCCATTTGATATATATTATCATGATTCTCTTTATATTAATGTTATTATATAAATCATTTGGTGGTTATTAACTTTTGTCCATACAACTCAGTTGATTAACGTGGTAAGGAGTTTTCATCTCACTCCTTATTCACGTGAGATTCATGCCATATTGCCACCATTACCTTTTGTGTGGTGTATGTACTGACCATAATTATATTCTTTGTGTAATACACTCTAATTTATGTGTACTTACATATTAATTGTATGATACCTATTTCATGGGTTGTATGTTTCATAAGTTATCAAATTGGCAAGGGTTATTTCACAATCTCTTCATTATCCGAGGTTGTTTATATGTAATAATCTACTGGGATCTCTTTATCATCCACATCCATGTTTCTTAAAAATGTATTTCAAAACATTTTTACTATTTACTAGAATATGAGTTAAAGTCATTTATACCCTTTTTGACTTTTATAAGTGGTTTATAAAGGAATATTTCCGTCGTTTTCAAAACAAGGTCCCTTTTAACCTTTTCGACAGAATTAAGGTAAGAATGTTTTTTTAACTTATACGGCGGGTGTGGCTATTTTCCGCCGTTATAAAATCTTCAAAGCTTCCCTTACAATCTTATAAGATTATTTTCAAAGAAAATGTTTTATTTTATATGGATCTTAAATGATTTCAAAATAAAAGGAGATATTTCTTTAAAAAGAATTTTGATTTCATCTATGTCAACATCCATTGATGGATTTTAAGATTATTTGAAGTTGATTTATTATGATACAAAACTTCTATATTGTATTGAAGGTTTTGTGATATGTTTGACTGTGGATGTGCTATTTTTATACCATTCATAGTTTATGGTGAAAGTATTGACATTTCGTATGCTAGTTTTAATACGAATGTTTATGTTATGTTTAAACCTTTTCATATGGGAATGCACTGGACTTAATATGTGACGGGTGGAGCCCGCTATAGCTCCTCGATGCATCGGTAGGTCTCATGAGACAAACTAGTGTCTTGGCACAAGGCCTTGACAAAATCTTATTTGTAGTCTTGGCACGAGGCCTTGGCTATGTGGTTATGATAGTCTGGCATTATGCATTCCATCATTATGAAAGTGGTTATTGATTTTGCATGTGATTATTCGATTAGTAGAATAACCATGTGAGTAAGTAAATGGCATTATTTCATTTTATTTATGCCATACTATGTTAAATTTTCAAGTTTAAAAGGCTTTTGTTTTAGTTATACAATGCCTTAAATGTTTATTCTTATTTATGAAAGTTTCTGCTATATTGTTATCCTTACTGGGCATTTGAGCTCACCCCTTTTCTATGTTTTATTTTTCCCAGGAAGTGAAGAAGTAAGTTATGAATGACCTGTAGGGATTTTTATGAGGGGATAATAGTGTGGACTGTGGAGACATTATGTTGTTGTAGTAGTTTTTCATTTTATGATGTAATATAAAACTTATGAATATATCTAGTGTTTCCAAGGCTACTAAACCAATCGGTCTTTCGAGATTTGATCTTTCTTGTGATCATGCCAATGTTATGTAATAATGCACCGACTCTGGGTAACTAGGGTCGGGGCGTTACAGTTGGTATCAGAGGAAGTTTAGTACAAACCTTGGAAGCTAGATTTATATAAACTCTGATTAGAGCACGTAGACCTAAGATGAACTTTGAGGATTTGTATAGAAGAACTTCCTAGAATTTTGGTATTGTAGAGATTTTGTGAGTTTTCCGAGAAATAAATCCCTGTCTGGATACGAGCAGGTAGAGGCGGCTCTGGCACAGATGTACCTAGGGGTAAAACCCGAAAACACCGCTTTGAGCTAGACTCGAACGGAAACTGGTGCATGACAACGGGCCTTGCTGCACTCTTGGTTACGACACTCCCGGGGGATATGCTTAGGATAACTCTCATTTTTCTTTACAAATCATTTTGAATGGATTATGAGTATATACCTCCTCAAAGAAAACATTCTTATGATTATAGATTATATCCATAAATAGTTCAATTTATGTTAAGTGTTTTATAAGTATGGGATTATGTATTTTGATTCATAAACCGATCTAGTGTATGCCATTGTTTAGAAATGACGCCCAGTAGAAGGAATGAGAACTACAGAAATGCACATGATCCAAAGAGAAGGAAGGATCATATCTTTCATGGTCTTAAGCTAGAATTTATAAGAGAAATAGTCTCCCATGTATTATCATCATATGAAGAAATAATATCATGTGTTTATAAGATAAGTAAAGAGTTTACTGAGTCCTATGTCTTTGAAGGGAAGCAAGAGAAGAAAAGGATGGAAGAGAGAAAGATGGATAAAGGGAAGAGGGAAAAGAAGAATTTTCCCATATGTGGTAACTGTGGAAAGAAACACCCTGGAACTTGCCTGAAAGGAATGGGAGTTTGTTATAAGTGTGAAGGAAAAGGGCACAAAGTACGTGACTGCAAGGGTAAGAAAATGGTTTCAAATGTACAATGCTTCATTTGCAAGGAGTTTGGACACTACGCGAACCTATGTCCCAGTCATCAGACTATGCCGCAAATGATGCTATTGGATAATAATCAAGTTATGATACTACCACAGATGAAGAGGAATGATTAGAGTTCTTATGTTGATTATGTCATTTGAGTGTTGTATCAACAATGTACTTGTTATAATAATTATGGAGTACATAAGGATTGTACTACAGTACTATTTCATTAAGGACTTGAGATTGTGTGGAACAAAGAAAAGTGACTCAATAGCAGGATAAATTTTTGGAAAATATATGGTTGAGAGAATTATAAATCATAATATAGTTCTGATACTGAGGTAGTGATTTTGGAATAATATGTGATTATTTTGGATAAATTATATTGGATATTCTTGACTACCTTGGAACTGATTAATGATTTGTGTATTCCATCATTGTTGGGGTTTAAAACATTTTTGGATTAATGAAGTATATCCAACACTCTATATGGAATAAGGGAGAATGAATGTAATCAATAAGGAATATGGTAATTCAGGATGTTTCAGTGTATTAAAAGAATACATGATGAAGGTATTCATATGCTATTACGGGGTAAAAAGGATCTACATTATGTTTACCTTCCTTATAAATGTATGACTGTGAGTTTGGACAGAAGTATTTTGGATAGTTCTAGTTTGGATCATTTTGGATTGCCATAAAAGGACAACCCGGAGGTCAGGTGGCAACCCGTCGCGTCCGGCAAGGCTGTGAGACTTGAACCCACAACCGAAGGGCGACAAGGGTGTATCACCTACCACTGGCCCACGAGATGTCCTGGATTAAATAATGTAGTTTTTTTAAAAAGATCTGGTAGATGAATTATAAATTAATTTATTTTGGAAACCTGTATGAATAGTATAAATAGAAAAAAAAATTACATTCTATTATCTTTTAGAGTGAAAGATGAGTTTGTGGTAGAAATTTATTAATGGATAAAACTCTAATTATAAAGTAAGTATATCTCCTTATGATCTTAGCCAATCTCATAAATAAATTCCTCAACATTAATAAAAGGAACTTAGAACAAAAATGTTTTCCTAGATGGTACCTTAAATCATCACTAATTTATGGCTTTGGGATTGTTGGCCTTTTCATAGCCATGTTCTCTACCACTCTCCATCAGATAATTGATGGTTAGATTTTTCTTCAATATACATATTTTCCTACATGGAACCCTAGTATGTGTTATTTTCGGTAATCTTCATACTTTCCACTCATTGTTTTAAATAGAGGCCTCATTAATTCATTTTTCGATGTGGGATTTCAACTAAGACATTTTGAAACGTCAAAAATGTGTTATCCCAATACCCTATATTTTGTTGAACCGATGGTACTTCAAATCATCATATATTGATGAGTTTAAGGACCTCAATTTTATACTTGTTTGTTATTGATGACCTCAATCACTACCTATAAATATTTATGTTTTTCCTCCAATTATATGTCTCTAATTGCCACCAATGATCTCCTAATCGAGATCATAATTTGGTGGTGACCCTTTCATTTCTCTTTTCCTCATATTAAGACTAAATTTTAGTAACCCAATTTCCGATGTGGGTTTTCCCACAAATATATTTTCTATTTTCAACCTTTTATTTTCGAAGAACAATTTCAAATTACGAGGATGCAATTTATTGAAGGAGGGGAGAATGTAACACCCCAAGATTTCATAGTGTGTTATTTCTTCAAAATAATTCAATAACTTGCACTACACGCAACACCGAGTTCAATCACACCATGACTTACAAAAAAAATCCATTCAAAAGAGGTTATGAATAGTATTATCTAAATTTTAACTTTATATAATCCTTATAATTTTATAATCCATATTATGAGTTTCTTAGATATAATGCAAGAACAAATTCATTTTCAGTATTGCACTTTTATCAACTTTTAATAGTGAACCTTTTTTAAATACAATATTTTAAACTTTTTGACTAAATGGGGACATCAAAAATTTAAAATGAAACACCCCAAGCTTCTACGGTATGCTTCTCTTTGAATAATGCGATAGTGTGTGTTGTACGCAACTTCGAGTTTTAACACACACCACAACCGATCAAACTAGCCGTTATGAATAGTAATACCTAATTTTTGAAATTATATATATTTTATATTTCAAAATGGACTTCATTTTTGGATTCGGAATATCGAATTTAGCCTAAGGTGAAATTTTGGTACTTTTCGGATAACTTTAATATTTTGATGAATAGTGAAAATTACTAAATTTTAATTAAAAACAACTTTTTTAATCAAAATAATTAATAGTGATAAATTATGAATTTGAGTGGTTTTAAAGTATATTTAGAATATATTTTTACAATTTAATATAATTTTGGTCATTGGACATAATTTTACAATTAAACCGAACATAAACAAGTGTCAATCTTTTGATAGTTATTATCTCTTAAAAACACGCTTTTTGTTTTGACAGCGGGAATTAATTTTAAATTAATTTCTGCCACTTCTGTGTTTTGAATTTAGAAAAATGGATTCCATATTTGGAATCAGGATGTCCAAATTGTTTAAATAGGTAACTTTTATTTTTAGACATTTTGAATAATTACTGTGGTAAATATTTTATTTACCATGGTTAAGGGTTAATCTGGTAAATAAGGGTTAAAAAATAATATTATAATAATCCTAAATTACCCTAAAACGTGTCCTAGCCTTATTGGTTGATACATGTTCGACCATAGGCATCTTTGGGTCGATTTGGGGACCCCATGGTGCCACTTGTAGGTGATAGAGACACTTTATTTTAATTAAGTTAAAATGAATACAAAAATGACACAAGCATATATCTTTTAGAACAAAAATTATTACATAAGGTTATATATGTTGGATTTTAGATTATAAATATTAATTAGAAGGATAAAAAGATTTCCTACATAATGATATTTTATTTATAATTTTTAGACATTAAATAATTTATTTTATTTATGACACAATGATGATGCAGTAATTACTATAATAGTGAAAAATTAAAATAATTGATATTATAAATACCCAAATAAATATAATATGAAACTTTTAATGAATTAAACTAATTTTATAGGATAATAAGATATATTAGGATTGATTTAATTGACTTTTTGCGAAGTAATCAATCTGTTATGAGTTTCACAAAAATCAACTATTGAATAGTGTCAAAATTGACATAAAAGAGTTCTTAAAACAAATATTATATTATTAATTGATATTAAATTCCTAAAAATCTAAGGTTCGGCCAAGAGACTTATATCATGATAGGTTCATCATTAATGGACCACTTGGGGGTCTCTTGGATGTATATAGTAAGTTTATTAACCATATTATATAAAAATACAAAGAGACATTGTAAAAGTGAAACTAATTAACTTAGAGTTAATACTTAAAGATAAGGTTAATATAAGTACCCAAACCTATCTAAATTCTATTGGATGAGTTGTTTTAGACCAATACCCACCTTAACCTTTGAATAATCAACTTTGGAGCCATTAGAAACCGAATATGAATTTATTATAAATTAATATTTCTAGCTTTTCCAAAGGTGCCCCTCACCCCTCTTATAAAAGGGCACTCCTCCTTCTCATTTCTTCACACATTCAAAACCTTTTGGTTCGGCCAAAATCTGCCCAAATACTCTCCCAACTTCCATCACTACAATCTAGGGGCCTTATTTTGATCAGAAAGCCAACCTAAGGATCCCTTTTGATCAAATCAAAAGGAAGAACCCGAAGAAGAGGTAATGATTTCACCACCATTTTCTAAGTTCATTTCTTCTTCCACTTCTTCTTCCTTTGTTGTTACCATTATAAAATAATAACTCCAGTATCTCACATATACTGTGATGTTATTATAAATATGTTACAACCATATTCAGTATTCTATCCACCCTTTGAATAACATGTCACCATACGTGCGTACGTACGGCTTACCGTCTCCACGTCGTGGTGTAATTGTTATTCAATATATTATTATTTTGGATGGGTATAATAATGATATGTAACTCATGTAAATAATAAATATAACATGTTAATTATTCTGTATATATGATATACCATCCATTTATATATTATTTTAATATCAAAAGAATGATATTGTCGCTCGTGCGTACGTACGGACTACCGTCTCCACGAACGCGATAAGATTCATTCTCCATCGTATCCATTCAAGTATAATTATCATTTGATGATTTAAAAATGATTTTTAAGGACTTGATATCATTTTGGATATGAATAGTATACAACCTATTCATTACAAACATGGCTTATGTAACAAAACATATAAAAGAAAACAAGTAAGTTAACACCCGAAACAACGATAATACTAATATATTATTATCAAATCAATATTAAAAGATCATATATGATATCATATTAATATATATGATTCTTGTATAATTTAATAAAAATTACTTCACCATTATACAGGAGGTTAACCTACCCCATCCAAGGAAAAGTACAAGGTAAGGGATTTTCTTATCTCACTTTCAATTCCGTGAGATTTCCATTGTTCTCCACTAAATTATTGAAAGTGGTGTATTGTGTACTGCCATTTGATATATATTATCATGATTCTCCTTATATTCATGTTATTATATAAATAATTTGGTGTTTATTAACTTTTGGCCATACGACTCAGTTGATTAACGTGGTAAGGAGTTTTCATCTCACTCCTTATTCCTGTGAGATTCATGCCATATTGCCACCATTACCTTCTGTGTGGTGTATGTACTGCCCATAATTATATTCTTTGTGTAATACACTCTAATTTATGTGTACTTACATATTAATTGTATGATACCTCTTTCATGGGTTGTATGTTTCATAAGTTACCAAATTGGTAAGGGTCATTTCACAATCTCTTCATTATCTGAGGTTGTTTATATGTAATAATCTACTGGGATCTCTTTATCATCCACATCCATGTTTCTTAAAAATGTATTTCAAAACATTTTTACTATTTACTAGAATATGAGTTAAAGTCATTTATACCCTTTTTGACTTTTATAAGTGGTTTATAAAGGAATCTTTCCGTCGTTTTCAAAACAAGGTCCCTTTTAACCTTTTCGACAGAATTAAGGTAAGAATGTTTTTTTAACTTATACGGCGGGTGCAGCTATTTTCCGCCGTTATAAAATCTTCAAAGCTTCCCTTACAAGCTTATAAGATTATTTTCAAAAAAAATGTTTTATTTTATATGGATCTTAAATGATTTCAAAATAAAAGGAGATATTTCTTTAAAAAGAATTTTGATTTCATCTATGTCAACATCCTTTGATGGATTTTAAGATTATTTGAAGTTGATTTATTATGATACAAAACTTCTATATTGTATTGAAGGTTTTGTTATATGTTTGACTGTGGATGTGCTATTTTTATTCCATTCATAGTTTATGGTGAAAGTATTGACATTTCGTATGCTAGTTTTAATACGAATGTTTATGTTATGTTTAAACCTTTTCATATGGGAATGCATTGGACTTAATATGTGACGGGTGGATCCCGCTATAGCTCTTTGATGCATCAGTAGGTCTCATGAGACAAACTAGTGTCTTGGCACAAGGCCTTGAAAAAATCTTATTTGTAGTCTTGGCACGAGGCCTTGGCTATGTGGTTATGATAGTCTGACATTATGCATTCCATCATTATGAAAGTGGTTATTGATTTTGCATGTGATTATTCGATTAGTAGAATAACCATGTGAGTAAGTAAATGGCATTATTTCATTTTATTTATGCCATACTATGTTAAATTTTCAAGTTTAAAAGGCTTTTGTTTTAGTTATACAATGCCTTAAATGTTTATTCTTATTTATGAAAGTTTCCGCTATATTGTTATCCTTACTGGACATTTGAGCTCACCACTTTTCTATGTTTTATTTTTCCCAGGAAGTGAAGAAGTAAGTTATGAATGACCTGCAGGGATTTTTATGAGGGGATAATAGTGTGGACTGTGGAGACATTATGTTGTTGTAGTAGTTTTTCATTTTATGATGTAATGTAAAACTTATGAATATATCTAGTGTTTCCAAGGCTACTAAACCAATCGGTCTTTCGAGATTTGATCTTTCTTGTGATCATGCCAATGTTATTTAATAATGCACCGACTTTGGGTAACTAGGGTCGGGGTGTTACAAGATCAAAAGGGATTTTCCATTAATGAAACTTTGGGTCGTTACAATATTCCCCCTTAAGAAATTTCACCCTCGAAATTTTCCTTTTCCCACACTAAAACAAATGTGGGTAACTTAGATTCATCATATCCTCCGATTCCCAAGTTGCTTCTTCAAACTTGTTGTTTCTCCACAACACATTGACGAGGGGCATTGTCTTATTTCATAGAACTTTTTCTCTACGATCTAAGATCTTCACTGGTTACTCCTCATAAGAAAGATCATCTTCCAATTGTACCACCTCATAAGAGAGTACATGTGAAGGGTCCAGTATGTACTTCCTTAAGAGGGATATATGAAAGACATCATGAACCTTGGCCATGGTAGGTGGAAGTGCTAGTCGATAGGCCACATCCCCAACACGATCAAGAATCTCGAAGGGGCTGATGTACCTTGGAATTAACTTCCCTTTCGTTCCAAACATCATGACCTTTTTCCACGGAGATATGCGTAGAAACACCATGTCTCTAGCTTTAAACTTAAGGTCTCGTCGACGATTATCTGCATAACTCTTCTGTCGACTCTGGGCTGCCTTGATATGCTGCTGAATGGTTTTCACCTTCTCCACCATTTCTTTGACCGTTTCTGGTCCAAGCAGCTTACGTTCACCGACCTCATCCCAACATGCCAGTGTTCTGCACCTTTTCCCATACAGGGCTTCATATGGTTCCATTTGGATGTTTGAGTGGAAACTGTTATTATAAGAGAACTCAACCAGAGGAAGATGTTGATCCCATCCTCCTTTAAAGTCCATTGAGCACTCTCTCAACATATACCCAAGTGTTTGGATAGTCCGCTCGGATTGGCCATCAGTTTGAGGATGATAGGCCGTACTGAAGTTCAGTTTAGTATTCAGAGCATGTTGAAGACTCTTCCAAAACTTAGAGGTGAATCTTGGATCTCGGTCAAACACAATAGATAGTGGTACTCCATGCAACCTTACCACTTCCCTGATATATATCCATTCCAGTTTATCTAATGAGAAATCCTCCTGAATAGCAATGAAGTGTGCAGTCTTTGTTAGATGACCCACAACAACCCAGATTGCATTGTTGCCTTTGGATATCCTTGGAAGTCCGGTGACAAAGTCCATGGTGATTTTCTCCCATTTCCATTCTGTTATGGGCAATGGTTCCATCATCCCCTTAGACTTCTGCCTCTCTGCCTTCACTTGCTGACACACCAGGCACTTTGATGTATATTCAGTGATCTCCTTCTTCATATTATCCCACCAAAAGTTTTCTCGGAGATATCGATACATCTTTGTGCTCCCTGGGTGAATAGAGAAATTTGAACTATGTGAATCATCCAAAAGTTCCTTCTTCGGCTCCGGATTTGATGGAACACATAGTATTTTCCCAAACCGCACAATTCCTTCTTCATTAACATTAAACTCCGAGGATTTCCCCTTTTTGATAGCTTCCACTTTTTCTTGAATTCCAACATCATCCTTTTGAGCATCCTTTAACCTTTCCAAAATAGATGGTTGAGCAATAATTTGTGAAAGGATTGATAATGTTCCCCTCTTTATGATTCCCACATCCATCTTCATCAAGTATAAGAAGATTGGATCCTTCTCAATTCTCATCATTGATAGAATCGCTGGATCCTTTCTACTTAGGGCATCTGCCACCTTGTTTGCTTTCCCAGGGTGGTAATGTATTGAACAGTGATAATCCTTAATGAGCTCTATCCATATTCTCTGGTGCATTTTAAGCTCTTTCTGTGTGAATATATATTTAAGACTCTTGTGGTCAGTATATATCTCACATTTCTCTCCATAGAGATAATTCTGCCAGATTTTCAAGGCAAATATCACAGCCGCCAACTCCAGATCATGCATTGGATAGTTTCGCTCATGGATTTTCAACTGCCTTGAGGAATAGGATATCACTTTATCATTCTGCATTAGCACACATCCTAAGACCTTCGAAGCATCACTGAATACCACAAAAATCTCCCCACTTGTGGGTAAAGTGAGCACGGGTGCAGTGATAAGCCTCCTTTTCAACTCTTTGAAGATTTCTTCACATTCATCACTCCAAGAAAACTTTACTCCCTTTCGAGTTATCTTGGTAAGAGGGTTGGACAATCGTGAGAAATTTCTCACAAATCGTCGATAATATCCAGCTAACCCCAAGAAGCTACAGATATCCGTTACCGATGTTGGCCTCGACCATCCCTCAATTGCATTTGTTTTGGAGGGGTCCACAGATATCCCATTTCTTGTGATGATATGACCCAAGAATGAGACCTCCTTCAACCAGAACTCACACTTGCTGTAATTTTCATAGAGCTTCTCCTTGCGCAAAGTCTCTAGTACAATTCTTAAATGCTCCTCATGATCCTCCTTGGTTTTGGAGTATATTAGAATATCATATATAAAGACTACCAAAAATTTGTCAAGGTAATCTCTAAAGACTCTATTAATCAAGTCCATGAATATTTCTGGAGCATTGGTGAGTCTGAAAGGCATTACTATGAATTCATAGTGCCCGTACCTTGTACGAAAAGTAGTCTTGGGGACATCTTCCTTCTTCACCCTTACTTGATAATATCCCGACCGCAAGTCCACCTTGGAGAAGTATTGTGCTCCACATAGCTGATCAAACAAGTCATTGATTCTTGGGAGAGGATACTTGTTCTTTATTGTGATTTTGTTAAGTTCACGATAATCGATGCAAAGCCGCATTGACCCATCCTTCTTCTTGACGAAGAGGACTGGTGCACCCCACGGTGAAGCACTTGGGCGTATAAACCCTTTATCCAGATTCTCCTGTAGTTGTTTCTTCAGCTATTAAAGCTCTACAACAACCATTATATATGGAGTCCTGGATATTGGTAGCACCCCAGGTATAAGTTCAATTGAGAACTCAACATCTCTTCTTGGAGGAAGACCAGGCAGTTCCTCGGGAAACAGTTCAGCGAATTCCATCACAATAGGAATCTCTTCAAAGATGGTTTCTTTTTTGGACTCAATCATCTGAGCCAGATACGCTTTCTCATAGGGCAATAATATCCATGCTTGAGATGATGGAGCTAAAGGAGATTCATCTTCTTCCTGACACTTGTAAAGAATCGGGGGTCGATTCTCCATATGGAATGTGATTTCCCTCTCTCGACAATTTATGTTGGCTCTATATAAGGAAATCCAATCCATGCCAAGAATTGCATCAAATTCCACCAGAGGGAGTATGACAAGGTTCGCCGGGAAATTCAATCCACATATTATAACAGGGGAGGACTTATACTCATGGGATGCAATGATTGCACCATTTTCCGTACTCACCGACATCTTTACTTCCATGATTTGTGGTGGTGATGGGATTGTTCTACTAAACTTTCGAGATATAAAAGAATGCGTAGAAACTGAATCAAAAATTACGTTCTCTATTCTTGAATGAATAACTAGCATACTTGTCACCACTTCGTTTTCAGGGTTCACTTCGGTAGAAGTGATGGAGAAAGATCTTCCTTGCTGTCTTGGAGGTTGTTGGTTGCCTCCGATAACCCTTGGATTAGGGCACTGATTTGAAAAATGACCCAGTTCTTTGCATTTGTAGCATTGAACAACGCATTGAGGTTCGAACGGAGCGTTCCTCTCCTCTGTCGCAGTCGCGGGTCCTTATTGCCGACAGTTAACAGCTAGGTGCCCTTGCTTCCACACTTGAAGCATTTTCTCATCCCCTTAAGGCAATTTCCAGGGTGCTTCTTTTCGCACTTTTGGCAAGTGGGGTGCTGGATATTCTTAGCACCATTGGATTTATCCATAGGACCACCATCATTGAAGTCCACCTTACGATTCTTGTCCCCATGAAACCCCTGTGATTCCCCGATCTCCATTTCGACCTTGAGGGCACATCGGACAATCTCCTAATAGCTGTCGAAGTCACGGATCGCTAATGCTTTCTGTAGTCTAGGCTTCAGCCCACCAAAGAAGCGGCCAACTTTGAATTCAGGGGTAATGACAAAGCTGGAAGCATATCGTGCAAGCCTTTTGAAGTTTTCCTTGGACGCTTCAACAGATTCTTCATCTTCTTGCTTGAGGGAAAGGAAGTCCCTTTCCATCTTAAGCCAGAGGGTGTGTGAAAAATATTTATCAAAAAACATCTTCCGGAAATCCTTCCATTCCAACGCCTCAATATCCTCCTCAGGCTTTGTATTTTTGATCAACATCCACCATTGACCATCTTCACCCTCCATACGATATGCTGCTAGGAGAACCTTCTCTTATTCAGAACATTAGAGGATGGAGAATATCTTTTCAATGGAGTTGATCCATTGTTCAGCGATCGTGGGATCAAATGATCCACTAAATATAGGAGGCCTTTGTCTCATGAAGCTCTCGATAGCAACTTATTATTTCTTAGGGGGGGTTGAACGTTCCTCCTGACCCGTTTTTCTATTCAAAACTTGACTTAGCTGAGAGAGAAACATGACAAAGTTCGCGATTCCCACTCCCATTGGATTTGACATCTCATTAGTACAGTCATCACACTGATCTTCACAACGGTTGTTAGCCTGAGTGCTCCTATTACTGGCCATTGGCTGGAATAAAAGGAAAGTTAGGGGTAACATATAAAGGGTAATCCAAAGACAAAAGTTTATGAATCATAAATAAACTTTTATTTCCTTAACTCATGAGTCTATAGGCTTCAATCCAGGCTTTTCATGATCTACTTTCTAACATATATTCTTAGGGGAATTTTTACCTTAATAAGGGTTCTTACTAAGATTGTGAATTTATCAAAACATATCCCCTGGGAGTGTCGTAACCAAGAGTGCAGCAAGGCCCGTTGTCGTGCACCAGTTCCCGTTTGAGTTTAGCTCAAAGCGGTGTTTTCGGGTTTTACCCCTAGGATACATCTGTGCTAGAGCCGCCTCTACCTTCTCGTATCCAGACATGGATGTATTTGTTTGATAAACCACTTACTTAGTATTTACCAAAACTTAGGGATGTTTTTATTATACTTAGTCTTGTATCTAAGGCTTTACTATGGTTTCCTAATCCCAAAAATAACTAAACCTATTCTCTGATACCAACTATGACAACCCTGCTTTTTATTACAAATTAAACATGATTTATTACATAAAACTTCACTTGATACAACAAAGAAGATCGAGAGGATTAGTGTCTTTGGGGCTTAGGATAAAAACTTAAAACATGAAATATAACATCTTTATTGAAAACTTCCTTTACATGACCACTACATTCCATCGTACTTAGCATAGCATGGGATAACCTGGGGACATGCATAAGAAAAGGGTGATCTATAAAGCCCAGTAAGGGAGTAAACATGGAATAACATGAGGAGTACAATACATGTTAGAAAATAGGCATATCAATAGATCATAAAGGAAACATGAACATAAAGGCATGATAAATCATGATAATCATAACATGGAAATGTGGCAACAACACTTAACATGGAATTAGCATGAGCCAAGGCTCATTGCACATAAAGCATGATTAAACACTCATTTCACTTGAATTAGCATGAGTAAACACTGATTGCACATGACGTATCATGATAATATACTTTACCCAATGCATTGAAGCGCTATAAGGGTGCACCCTTCTTAAAACATTTAATTTCATGCATAAGTGTGCCACATGGATCATAAAACATGGATTCATAAAACATGATCGTTTATTCCACGATAAAGGAATGTGGAATTAATACATGAAACTTTGTAATAAATAATTAAAGGTGCATAAAGGTGGATACCCTTGATGGAAAAATGGGCATGGTATCCACTACACAATGGCATTGGCTTAGAAAATCGGTGTGATTTCGGCAGCGTAACGTCGTGACATAAGAATTCATAAAAAAATGGTTGATGAGAGAGAAAGGGGTTCCTCATCATATTTACATGTAATGGACAGTAAGGAGGTCATATAGATACATGTACCACCAATTGTAATGGAATTTAGATTCATGATACAAAATTATTGGTTGAATGTAAAAGAAGAGAGAGAAGTTCCTTTCAGAATTTCAGCATAGTAACGGGTGTACATGAGAGGAATTTAATGAGAGAGAAAGGGGTCTCCCATCATTAAAAAAATAAGAGGGAAGTATGGGGGAGGTGCGAAACCATACCCCAACATTCATAATTGAAATTAAAAGGGCAATACAACTTAATGAAAATTGACAAAAATGAGAAAGGAAGAAAAAAACCCTTACTTGGAAGTGTGCTTCCAAAGGCTAGAGAGAGGCTTGTGAGAGGCTTCTTGGTAGCTTGGGGCACCTTGGGAGGATTCTAGAGAGAGTAGGGCAGAGGTTGGACGAACTCCAAGGTATTTTAGTGAGGAGGAAGTGGGAGCTTGGGTGGGTTTATATAGGAAAGGTGAGGGAATTCTTTATTATTTAGGTTTGGGTCCCCTTACATTAAATTAATCCAAACCAAAAACAACACCATGGTTTATGCCCATTGTTTTTGGAAAAGGGAAGGGGAAAACAATATTTTATAAGGCCCGTGTCCGAAATTCTTAAAATAATAAGGTTGCTTATGTGGAGGTGAGTAACACTCCCATGGAAATTAATTTAAAAAGGAAAAGTGTTGAATATGTCTTGAGGGGTCCATTAATGCTTTGAAAAGTAAGTCAAAAAAACCCAAAATAACATTATTTTAATGATAAAACATATATTGGCATAACATAAGGATTATGGTATTTTATTACATCACCATTGGGTCATTATGATGTCATAAAACACATTATATATTTAAACGGTATTTAATTTTTACCCAAAAATTTGAATTTCTCAGAAAATTATGAAAAATTCACCGTTGGATAATTTCGACGTCTTGATTCCAGAAATGAAATTTATTTTATCTATTTTTTTTCTAAATATGTTAATTTTCACTTTTAATATAAAAACCAACATTTATCGAAAATTCACGGGTTTTGACAGAAATGGCTTTCAAACCTTAATATAAAATTTTAATTGTATTCATAAAATTATAAGATCATTTATATTTAATAAAAATTAATTTAACAATAATAATATTATTTTATTAAAATATTATTTAATTCAAAAATCCCTTAATTTAATAAAATAGATTTATTAATTAAATAATAACTAAAAACACCATTTGTACTTTAAAAACTATTTACAATGTATCAAAAATGACTAGAAATTATATTCATTATTATATAAAAAAATAATGTACATGAAAATAGTACTACTTATTTGTTACATAACCCCTTAAAACAACTGCATAAGACCTAAGGGTAAGGTGTGTGGTGGTGACAGACTCTTGGGGTGGCTCAGATAACATTGCTCAAGTGGTAATCTCTATCAACTTCCACTTTTCCTGTAGACGGTCCCATTCGAGCTTGACATGGTGAAGCTCAGCTTGGACTTGGTCAAGGGTGAAGCCCAAGGATGCCACCTCTTTTCCGAGCTCTGAAAAATGGGCTTCGTATGGGGAAATTCCACTGTATGAGGGCATCGCTTCTTTTGTCTGAGTAAATTGGATTTGTTAAGGTCCTATATTTATACTAATCATGTGATCACTATTCAACGACTATATTAAAAATGGTCAAAATTCTTAACATAATAACCAAAGAAGTTGACATATTATAAAAACATTTTTCATAAAGAGACATTTAACTGGATCAAGAGGGATTTTACATTAATGAAACTTTGGGTCGTTACACATGCACTCGCATCTGGTCTTATGGTTTGTAGGCGGGGTAAGATGGAGGTGTCTGAGATCGAGTCCAACTCAGAACTCCTTATGAAGGACATGAAAGGTAACAATGGGTTTCCTTGGGAGATCTCTTATCTCATCAGGAGATGCAAGAACGAAACCTCACAAGGAAGACTTATTCACCACAGTTTGAGGGAGACAAACTTTGCGGTCGATTCCCTCTCTCGCTTGGGTAGGCGGGACGAGACTCTCATTATTTATGATTCCCTTCATTCTCTTCCCCTGGAATGTGCTTCTGTTGTCCAAGGGGATACTCTTGGCCTTCACCATTTTCGACCCCCATGAGGGGATGTTTCCTTTTCCTTGTCCTTTCTACTTTGAATAAAAAAAATATATTACTACTACTAAAACACTTTTCTAGATTCTCTTATGACTACTTATTCACCTCTTACTACTCAATACTATCCATTAAATAGGGATTCATCGATATGGGTAGATATCAAAGTCTATGTTTCATTGTGTACTGAACCCCTTAGTTAGGAAAAAGACCAGCAAAAATATCAATGAAAACATCTGTATAATCCCTCCTTATGGGAATATCATCAAAAATTATTTTATACATTATCTTAATAATTTGATCTAGATATTATTTATTAGATGGAAATAATATCCACATATTAATAGGATATTCCAATAGAGATTCATCCCCCTCGTTACACTTGTGTAGGATCAGAGGATGTCTTGGGATGTGAAGAGTGATATCTCTATATTGATAGTTGATGTTGTAATTATTTTATTATAGCCAATCTATTCACAATATTTAATCAAACTATACTATAGAATGTATTTCATGATTTTATAAAATATTCAATCAGAAATCATTGACTAGGAGGAGTTATATACATGAGATGCAACCATTGCTCTATTTTTTGTTCTCACATGTAGCTAAACCCCCATGTATTTAGGTGGGGTGTGAATAGTTCAACAAAAACTGAATGATATAAATAGATTCATATAAGAAAAAATTAAAAAAATGTACATTTTCTACTATTGAATAAATAACTAGCATACCTATCACCACATCATTTTTAGGATTCACCTCAGCATTAGTGATAATATATGACCTTCCATGAAATCTATTACATATAGGTTGTTTTCATTGATTGCCTTTAGAACCCCATGTCATATGGTATTGTATTTCATAATTCCCATTTTCATTGTAGTTAAAACACTACACCACAAGATAAGTGTCAATATGAACCTTCAATTCTTATTCTACATTAATAGGTTTTTTCATTTCCAAACATCACTAATAATCACAATGCCCCTCTTTCCAAATTTGAAACATCTTGCACTTCCCAAAGGATAAATTCTATGATGATTCATCCCAAAATTTTGAAAAATGTGATATTTGGTTTTTAGTTCACAAAGGAATTTACCAATTAATATATCCAAAAAGGAACCATTTTAGGTTTTTTTCTATACTCCCATGGGACCAATGATAGTCATAGATCTCCATATCAACATTGAGGGAACAAAAATAATATCTTTGTATATATAAAATTCCCAAATCACTAATTCCATTCATAATCTCATTTTTAACCCACTAAAAAACACCCCACCTTACTTTCAGGTTTGATGACAAAGCTGAAGGTGTACCATGAAAACATTGAGATTTTTTCTTCATAAAACCAGATAAAATATTATTCCTAGAGCTTAGATGTAATGAAAGACATTTATATTTTTAGATGGATATTCAGATGAAACTATTTAAGAAATTTTTTTCTTCCGGTATTTTCTTTCCATGGAATTAATATTCTCTTTAGAATTTTAGTTTGTCCATTTTACAAAACTGATTGAATTATACCATAATGTGATAAACAACGATCACAAATTTTTATTTCTCTAAGAAATAAAGGGGAGAGAATATCTCTTAAATATATTTAATCCATTAATACATAATGAAGGTATTAGAAGATCCACTAAATTTACAAGTCTTTTGTAATATAAAATATTCATATTAAACTCGTTCATTCATAGGAGGATTTAGGGTGTTCCTTCTGATTCCTGTTTTAATTCATAACATGACATGATTTATCCAGTATCACCTTGAATTTATCCTCTTCCACTCTCATAATATTAGGAATATAATTTAGTAAGTCATTATATTTCATATATGGTTTGTTATTGGAACGACTTCTCATATTTATCAAAATTATTTAAAATAAAATAAAAACATAATGTTAATAAATTAACATACAAAATTTAATCCAAAAAACAAAAAAATAAATAAATGATAAATGATAAGGATTTCCAAACACATGAGTCTATATTTATAAATCTAGGTTATTCATGGTATGTATTTTATATTAGGTTTTCTGACATGAATTTTTTTATAGTCCTTAATAATGGTTTATAAAGGGTTTTGTGAATTTCCAAGGCATAACACCAGGGATTTTCAAACTAGGTATACAATAAGTTCTATAGTCATTCACTATATGATGATCGAGTCCATGTCAAAGAATCATTTTCAGGGTTATTACCCCTATGTACCACTATTCTATATCCACATTCACTTGTAGTATTTAGATAGGGATATATTGTTTTGTAAATCATTTAATCTATAATTTACCAACATTTACATATTTTTTCATATAATTAGTATTATCCCAAAGGATTTAACTCATGTTTTCAAATAAAAATCTAAAAAAATAATTCCACCATTATTTTATTCCAATATTAATGAACTAATAATTTTAAATATGTTATTACATTATTTTAGCGTAGAAACCTATTAATTACAAACCAAATATCATGAGGCGTAGTGTATTTGGAAGACTAGATTCTTAAAACATCAATAGGAAAGTAAATGATGGAATATTTACTTTATTTACCATAATGATATCATAAATAAATATGATCTTATGAAACTAAATAGGAAAAACTAGTGAATACATAAAATAAATGGTTGACCTAGAAATATCATTAAGGTAATAAAAAGATTAGGAAACTTAACATGTGATTCAATAGTATAACATGTTACCAAAAAATATTAGGTGCATGAGTGAGTGAAATGGGATTATAACAAAAAATAATTGTATCATAAGATAATGGAATCAAAATTAATGTGAAATAAATAGAAAATATTATATAAAAAATAGTCAAATCTAACTACCTAGATAATGTCACGTGTTGGAAAAATCCCTCAACTGATTAGCTTTACAACATAATCCCATTAATGGAATCTCATGCGACTAAAAAATTACCTAATTAATTTAAATGATATATATGAACACTAATGTTATTAATTTATTCATAAATTTTTATATACTCCCTTTAGTAAATTCCATGTAAAAGTGCATAATTGGTGTGAGATACTCTTATTTTAATACTAAATATAATTTTTGAGTATTATTTGAGTTTTTCTAATCGAGTAATTTTAATATTTTAATTATAACTATCACCTGGATTATCCAAAGTTCATTGTTCTTGTTTTTTAGGATCCATTATTAAATTTCCGATATATCATTACAAGGAATCATTGGCCAATTATTCCATTTGAAGGGTCACATGGACAAAAAAGAGGGCCCAATGAATATGTGAAGATACTAGACCAGCCATGATGATTGATTTACTAGGATCAATCCATAGTTACAAAATCCTTGGTCCTCCCCTAAAATAAGGGGTACAATATCATTCATATTGGATACAAATTTAAATTACCAACTCCACTAAAAAGGGGCACAAATGATTCTATTAAATCTATTCCACTATTCTGTCCGAGAATTAAAACAATTAAACATTTAGTGACTTTTCTCCTGATATAGACATCCATTAAAGCTGTTATTATGTAGTGTGAAAGCCAAAATATAAGAGGAAAACATTTTATAATAAAATTTTCACATTTTAGGGAATTTTACTGTTGAAAACACCACTCACAATTTGGCCTTCGAAAAAGTGTTGATAAACATGGATAGTTGCACACTGTTAAGTAAAATAGAAATATCTTTGTCTCGAAAAATACAATGGCCACAAATATTTTAGGTATGATAGTAAAAATAAATTTCTACAATTCAAAAGAAGATCATATCCCTAGATTCAGAATTATTAATATCAAAATTGTCATTCCAAGTGGAGGATAAGATTTGGAATGCAAATAGTCCACCACCTTGGGCTATAAATACACCCCCCTCCTATATTTGTAAATCATTGGAATTTCAGCACTTAAGGAAGTGGGTTTTCATGAATAGAGCCTTTCCAATGTCCTAAGAGGACTTTCCTTGATCTTATTTTAACAAGATATACCTCTCATCCACTTTTTTTTCATGTAATTTTATGTTCCATTCATTTCTAATTGTATAAGTTTTTTTTAATTTCATTTGAATTTTAATGAAAGTTTCTTATTTATATTTTATTTTAATCATCCAACCCTTGTTATTAAATATTAACGGTATTATAATATTTGAAATCAATTATAAAACCATTCTCTTCTTTTTATTTCTTATTCAATAGAAATTATATTTTCTTTAATTCTCTTCTCGTTTGTATTTGTGTTCAGCGCACTCTTATTATCGTGTCCAATTATTTTTATGTTATTTTTATCCCATAAACCAACAAATCATAAACTATATTAATATCTATCTCAACAGATGAGTAAATCTACTATTGGGGTGAGGCATGATTTTAGGATATTAAGTGATTGAGGGCCTTTTCTCATTGAGTATTCTTTAAAAGAACATTGTGTATGTTGACCTTAAAATGTCATTGATTATTGATATGTTATGTTTAACTTGTGTATTACATGGATTATTGGAACCAAAAATCCACTACCATAATCAATT
Source organism: Viscum album (assembly GCA_963277665.1). Lineage (NCBI taxonomy): Eukaryota > Viridiplantae > Streptophyta > Magnoliopsida > Santalales > Viscaceae > Viscum > Viscum album. Next base: position 2,046,652,035 of record OY728122.1, read on the forward strand.
ACTAATTGTGATTAGAACCCTTGTTAATTTAAGTCTTGGATTAAATCCTTAACACTTGGGAATTATGATCAAAGTCATATTGTGAAGTGGGTATTAATTTAATGAAATATAAAGAAAAGGTCAAGGATATCATAAGATTAAATCCCTAAAATTAAACTCAACACAATATTTTAAATTGTTAAATCAATATAAATAAATTAATAATTTGATCTTAGCTCTGTAAACACCCCCAATTAAAAATACAAATCACAAAAAACAATTGACTATTAAAATGTATCATCACCGATAATTTGAACTGAGTGCCATTAAACACATTAGCAGAGAATCAGAACCTTGAAAGGTTAATAGGAGACAATCAGATGCTCTTCATATGTAGCCTTTTCTAGGTATGGTTCCTTAAGTAGTCTATATATTTTGGTTTAAAAAAACAAAAAAACAAAATAAAAAATGATAAAAAAAATTTCTAAAAAATCACATAGAAAAACCTTCATTCTCATACAAATGATAAAAAAAAATGAAAAACCTATCTTCCTCATCCTTCTATGTTTTCTCTGAATTCCCTAGAGCCTCCCAAAAAATACCTTAGATCTGTTTGACCCTGAAATAGAGAAAAATCTTCTCCAACTTAGGAGGAACATTAGAGATAATCAAATAACTCAAGATCCAGTCATTGACCAACCAACTTAACTAGATATGGACAATCCTAGAGGAAAAAACCCTTAATGAACTCACTGCCATTGATATGAATTAATAACCCATTGGTATTGAATATCCAAAAATTGAGTCTGATTTTGAACTCAAATCAGGTTTGATTAATCATCTACCTCATTTCTACAGACTAGCTGGTGAGGATCATCATCTTCACCTCAAAGAGTTCCAAGTGGTGTGTTCTAACATGAACCCTCAAGGGGTTTCTGAAGAAAAAATCAAACATCGAGCATTCCCTTTCTCGCTAGATTACTCGACCATGTCATGGATATACTACCTCCCTCTTGGTTTTATAACCACTTAGAATGACATGAAGCGACTCTTGTTAGAAAAATTATTTCTTGCTTCTCTTACAGCTTCTATCCTAAATAAAATAAGTGGTATCCATCAATTCCCTATTGAATCACTCCATGAGTAATGGGAGAGATTCAAAATGCTTTTGGAAACCTACCCACATCATCAAATCCCAGACCAACTATTTATCCAATACTTCTCTGAGAGGTTATTGGCTATGGACAGAACTCTCATTGATATCACAAGTGGGGGTTCTCTTGTTGATAAACCTCCTACAGCTGGACGAGATCTCATAAGAAATATGGCTACAAACACGTAGTAATTCCATACTTGAGAACATGCCCATGCCTAACAATCCCAAGAGAATCAATCCATAGAGTCTAACAAGATGACCGAGTGGATGAGTGAACTTACAAGTATTCTGAGAAAACTAGATGTGGCTAATAAGTCCCCATACTCATCTTCTCCACAATCTCTATTCCATGGACCTATAAAGAATTGTTGGATTAGTAGCTCACCAACTCATCTAACCGGCACATGTCCACAATGTAAAGAGGATCCATCTGATTCAACAAGACCAATGGACCTCAATGTAGCGTATTATTAGAGGAACACCAACCCTCAACAATTAGGTCAGTTTATTGGAAACTTCAACCAATCCCAATCTAAGACCTACTCTTATACCATTAACCCATGCTTGATGTATGGAAATCCAATTAAATATCCCATTCAATTCCCTCCTCAAAACCAAAACAAATTCCAATATGTTCAAGGTGTTGGTAACTTCCAACAACCTTAACCTTTTTTTCATCAACCTCATAGGATCATTCCTCCTCTTCATCCTCCTGGATTCCACTATCCTAATGAGACTTCTCAATTCCCAACCAAATACAAGAACTTTCCCAAGAAAAAAAATCAAGGTAATCCAAATGCGATTCATTCAACTTATTCCAGGAAACCATGGGAAATAATTGTGGAATATCATGCATCCTTCACCCGTTCTATCCTCAAAAACATTGAAACCTAAATTGGTCAACTTTAATCTCACCTAAGCCAGCAATAACTACCAAATTATTCCTGACTCCCATCTCGACCACTACCCAACCCCAAGGGTAATGTATGTGAAATTTCAATTATATTAGGAAAAAAAATATCCATAACTCATGATGGATCCTCAAATAAACTGTTGAATTTTGACAAAGAAAATGAAAAGAAAAAAGAAACTAGAAAAGGAACATGAAGCCACTCCCTCACATCCTTCCGGTCTTCTGAGAAACCCAATTCATTTTTTTCAAGTTTTCTCTAATCCAAAGAAGTCATTTGAACCCAATCCTAAAATTCTATATATGTTTAGATGTGTTAAATTCAACATTAAACTTTTAGATTCCATAAAACAAATTTATAAGTATACCAAGTGTCTTAAAGAATTGTTCTCTCGTAAGAGAAAATTAAGGACCATTGAGAAAGTTTGAACACAACAGTCCATACTCATGAAGTGCAAATATCCAAGGACCTTTACGATTCCATAAAAAATTAGAAGTTACAACTTCGATGATGCACTCATATACCTAGGAGCCTCAATTAATTTAATTCCCAAATCCATATTCTCCAACTTTGGTCTAGGTCCCTTACAAGCAATGGGTTTTTTCATTAATTTGGCCAATCGAAGAACTACCAATCCTGAGGGAATAATTAAGGATGTACTAATTCATGTTAATGATCTTATATTCCCAGATGATTTATATGTACTTGACATGGAAGGTGAGACAATGTCTTCTTGATCTCCCTTAATTCTAGGAAGACCATTCCTAGTGACATATAACACCCAAATTGTTATCCATGCTAGCATATTATCAATATAATTTGGAGACCAACTGGTTGTGTTCAATATTTTTCAATCCCTACGATAGCCATCATTGAATCAATCAATATTCTCTATCCATGCTTCTAAAAGTACCTCTAAGAGTGTGTTGAATCCAAATCCATAATTTTCTTCATGTTCTAATAATATAGGTGTTTGTGAATATTTATTCCTCATTAACCAAGTCATAAATAGAGAATTTTCTATTGAAATTTCAAATATAAACTCCCTCGATAAAAATGATCTTGAATGGACATTAGAATCCCATCTCACTTTTGATCTCCACTACTCTAGGTTAGATGATTATGAAGAAAATGAACTAATATACTCATTTATTGATTCATATTTGATTATCCAACATTCAGAATTACCTATCCATAATTCTGAAAATTCTATTATATGTGATGTAAACCCTAAACCAATGTTTTTATATTGGCCTGATGGCAGTTAAGATTGAGCTATTTATTCCCTAATTAATAAAGTGATCAGTGGTGAGGTTTAATCGACTAATATTTGGAAAAAACATTGAAGTTAAGGATATTAAATTTTCTTTCCAATCTTATGCCTTCAATGATCCTCATTACTGCACATAGGTAAGTGATGAAACCAATGAGTTAAAAATAATTAGGAACCCATACTCTTGTTTTGTGTTATCTCATCCTTAAATAAATACACCATAAAAATTGAAACATCTTTCTAAATTTCCATGCATAGAAAACCAACACTTTGTGGAAAACATCATTACTCAGGTGGAAGACCAAAGGGAGGATAAACACACTCTCCTTACCTACCATTAAATAGGAAGAGAGACAATAAGTAATGGAAAAAATTATCCAATGAACAATCGGGACACCCAAAAGAGATATTTTTCTAGAAGCACTCCGGAGTTGAGAAAATAATATGGACACCATTGGAAAATGGGTAGTCCATTGCAAATATCTATCTGTAAACAAAATAAATGCAGAGACACTTGGGAGGAAACCCATGTTTTATTTTTTACTTTTATGAAATTTTAATTTATGTTTTGGTTTTTCATTAAATTAATAATTATTTGTGTTTTTGTTTCTATTTTAGGTAATGGTTATTTTCAAAACCATATCTTGAGAGTACAAACATACTAAGAACAACATCGACTTCCACTAGATTCAAAAATTCTACAGTTGACCCACCAATGGATGGAGATAGAGACCCACTAAATACAAACTAGGGGTATCCTCTTTCCCTTTAACTCTCCCTCTCTTCCTCTCTCTCCCTCTTTATTTTTCTTCCACTCTCTTTAAATTTTTACCACTTCCTTCATCAATCCCTTTCTTTTTCTCTCCCTATTTTGTGTGAGTGTGTATTTTAAAAACACTAAAAACCTAAAAAAACTAAAAAACAAAACAAAAATAAAAAAGAGTCATACTTACTCACCATCCACTTTTGAAATTTTGTCCAACCATTATGGGGAGTAAAAAAATACATGTTTTTATCTAAATGTTTTTTTTATTTTCATCATGAATTTGGATAAGAATCTTATTTCAAAACCAAAACATTTTTAATTCTAAGTTTTAGATTTTTAAAATTATTAATCCCCAACTATAAGGAATAGAATTAACATTCATTTCAAGGTTACACACGAACATATTTTTATTTTGTGAATTTTTATACCCTTTTATGAGTCTTGAGATTATGGAACTTCGAGCAGAATTTCCTACTTTGGTGCACTTGAATATGATCGAGGCATATTCTAAACCACATAAGAATCACAATATCCAAATAGCCTCCCATTAACATTATATTAATATACCTTTTGAAGGCCCCTCCTAGCCTATGAAATCATTTTATTTGATAGTCACATTATAATAAAAATACCTTTTCCCACCCAATATCTACATGGATTTACATTGCGTAATTTATTGAAATTTACATGTGGTGGAAATGGATTTAGTTTTGGGCATCCTTTTCTTAATTTTCATCATGTTATAATATTCTTGAGGGAAATCATCCATTTAAGTGTGGGGGAGAGGTTTTCATTGAGTGAGTTTTGGTGGAATGGACTTTCATTTATGTAATTTGGTAATTTTTTTTGAAAAGTGTACAAAAAAATTAAAAAAAGAAAAAGAAAAAAAGGGTTGTGTCTTGGGATTGTTAAAAATAACTTTTACTAAACTTTTGATATTGTTATAACTACTAAAAATAGTGTTGTGAGGAGATCAAACGTGTACTAGGAGATGAGTGTTAGATCTATTTCAAGTTCATCTTTCGAAAAAATACAAAAAAGAAAAAAAAGAAAAAAAAGCACTTATGTCGTTAGGATAATTTTTATGTTTTGAAAACAGTTAATCTTCTCATCCCCTAAAAATTTTCTTCCTCTTTTATGTCTTTCTTCATAGAATCATAACCTTGTAAATATGTGTTTTCATTTCCATCGATGTTTTTTTAAAACAATTGTGCATTGTTTTACCCATGTTGATGTTTTACCCCTCTTCTCCCCTCTCTTGGACATTAAATTACTATTTTTCCATAGACACATAAAATCCCCTTCAAAATACCTCTTTATTCTTATGCACTTTAGGATAGGGAATGGAATTTTATATCTCTTTCATACTCTAAGATTTTCAACTTTGGTTGGTGAATTATTGAACCACTATAAATAAATTTTATCATCTTGAGAGGAGTAAGTTTCTTGTGCCCATATTTTACATTTATAAATTTGATCATGAAAAATGTTTTGTTTTTTAACATTTTTATTTAAAAATATGTGGTGGAGTTCAATATGGATGAGTGAAATGTTCTAAACCTCCCATGATTGTGTAAAAAAAAATTTAATATTTGTTGGAGAGTGAGAATAATTTTTTTTTATGTTTTAATATTTGTATAAAATAAGGACATGCACAAGGCTAAGTGTGTATGAGTTTATTTTATTCATTTATTAATAAAATTTTGTATACTTCCTCTAGTAAATTTCAAGTAAAATTGCATAATTGGAGTGAGATAATCATGTTTTAATACTAAATAAAATTTTTGAGAATTATTTGAAGTAGTCCAATTGAGTTAGTTTACTATTTTTAACAATAAAACTCACCCTTATTATCCAAATTTCATGGTTCTAGTTTTTTAGGATTCAATATGAAATTTTCAACATATCATTTTATGGAATCATTGGCCAATTCTGCTATTTGAAGGGCCATATGGACAACACAAGATGGCCTAATGAATCTGTCAAGAAACTGGAACGGCCATGAAGACTAATTTACTGGTATCAATATTGAAGTCCAAAATCCTTGATTCTCCACCAATGGTTGGGGGAAAATAACATTCATATTTGATAAAAAAAAATCAATTCCCAACTCCACTCTAAAGGTCCCAAATGACTCTATTAATTCCAGCCAACTATTCTATCCAAGAATTAAAACCAACACAAATTTATTGAATTTTCACCTAATATAGACATCCATGCATACTGATATTTTTCAGTGTGAAATCCCATATATCAGCGGCTGACTTTGTAGAAGAAATGGATACCATTTGAGGGCATATTTCTATTAAAAACTGATTCACATTTTGGAATTAAAAAAAGTGTTGATAAAAATGGACTGCACACTGTGTAGTAAAATAGAAATATCATTATCTCCAAAATTCCAATGGCTGCCAATATTTGATGTATTATAGTAAAAATAAATTTATAAAACTTGAAGGAAGATCATATCTAGATATTCATCCATCTGAATAGCCATATTGGTGATCCAAGTGGAGGGGAATATTTGGAATGAAAAAAGGCCACCACTTTGGACTAAAAATACACCCCCCTCTCCATGAAAATATTTGGCATTTCAGCACTTAAAGAGGTGGTTTTTCATGACTAGAGCCTTTACAATAGTCTAGGAGTACATTCATTGTTCTCTATTTAACAAATAATACCTCTCCTCCCCCTTTTTCATGTTATTTTGTGTTCCTTGCATTTGTAATTAGGTATGTTCTTTTCAATTTCGTTTGAATTTTAATGCAAGTTTGTTCTTCATATTCCCTTTTATTCATCCACCATGTATTATTAAATATTAATGATATTAAAATGTTTGAAATCATATATAAAACCACACTCTTATTTTTAGTTCTCATTCAATCGAAAGCCCATTATCTTTAATTATATTTAAGTTCATGTGTGTGTTTGGTGAACTATTCTTATCTTGTATAATTATTTTTATATTATTTTTAAACCATCAACATGCACATCATAAACCATATTAATATCAATCTCAATGGAAGAGTAAATATACCATTAGGATGAATCATGATTTGGGGATATTAATTAATTATTTTCTTTTCCTTGTTCAGTATACGTTAAATGAACATTCTGTATGTTGAACTTAAAAGGTTATAGATTATTGATATGTTATGATTAATTGGTAGATTCCATGGATTATTAGAACCATAAATACACTATAATAAACAATTAATAATTGATATTTGAACCCTATTTAATTTGGTGATTGGGTTAATGTCTTAACATTTTAGAATTCCGATCAAATTCATCTTGTGAAGTGGGTGTTAATTTAATGCAATATCAAGTAAATCTTAATGATATCATAAGATTACATCCCAACAATTGAACTCACATGAATATTTTAAAGTGGAAAATCAATATAAATTAATCAATAATTTTATCTTAGATCTATAAACAACCCCCCCCCCCCCCCAAATTAAAAATTCAAATCACAAAAACAATCGACTATTAAAAAGTATCATCGCTGAGGATTTGAACCGAGGGACGCTATACACATTAGCAGAGCATCAGACCACTAAATGGTCGATAGGAGAAAATAGGCCCCACTTTAGACTCCCCTAATAACATGATCATGATTTATGTGTTTTAAAAAATAATAAAAAACATAATTAATAAACATAATTATTACCAATGGAAATAAAATGGGTTTCATAATCCTCTCTCATATCATAATCAAAGTAAATTTCATAAATATTGCATTTAAAAAATGAATATAATATATATATTTCCAAATCAAAAAAAATGATAATAAGTTAAGTAAAAAATTTGAGTTACATATATATAGAAGTTAAAATGATTAAAATAAATATATAGAGTATCTCAGTTAGATAGATAATGGTCATAACCCAAAGAAAATGATGCATTAGAGAGATCCCTTATATTTAATTTGATTTTTAGTTTGTATTATTTATCTTCCTAGATAATAAAAATATAAAATTATTTAATTTATTGATAATTTTTTTATGTTTATTATATCATTTATTTTATTTATTATCTTTTTATATTCAATTATTTAATCATTTATCTTTGAGTTGGTCATTTTGATGATGTTCAACTCATTTGTTCAAATCACTTTGGAAATCTAAATACAGAAAAGGAGATTAATATTTAATCATCTTCAAAATAATATCATTTAATAATTATAATTTTTATACATCATTTTAATTTTAAAACAAATGGTGATGGTTGGTCATGAAATATGAACTACATTATAATCTAGGATACAATATGTCATACGTAGGCATGAGTAACATTTCAATTTTTCAATGATCACGATGGAAAGAAGGTAAGTGTTGTTTTATAATTACATGGATATAATAATATCATAAATATCATATTATTTCACTTAATAAACTTACTAATACCATCCATGAAATGTGGTAATACAAATGAATCACTTTACTTCATGAAGCGGTAGTCCACCGTACACATGAACGATGTTTTCATTTTTCAATGGATTGTAAGTTAAGATGGAATATGATATATATTATATTATTATATGATTAATATTATTTCAATATAATATATAAATTATGAATCCATCATTATTAAAAATAATTATATTTGATGATATATAATGAATTACATCGGTTCATGGGCCAGGTGTTCATCGTACACATGAACAATGATTTCATTTCCCATTTTATATAAGATTATATGTGTTAAAATTATTACATTAAAATAATAAAAATATTTATTTGATACATACAAATTAAATTATAATTTCATGTACTAATATAATGTTTTATGATATGGAATAATAAATAAAACAAAAATGCTCAGTCAATAACAATGCTTCTTTTTTGGACCACCAATTTAGGATTAGATGAAAATCCCCCCATGAATGGATTCTAGATCATAAAATGGAATATAATATGTGGAGAGTTAATATGGTAAGTGATTTGGGTAGGTATTTTCTAATCAAATATGAGTTTCATGTGTGAAGGTAATAAGAGTGGGGGTCCTATTTATAAGTTGGGGATAGGACGCACACAACGTTTTTTAAAATAAAATGATATCCCAAAAATTTTAACAAATGAAAATTATTCAAAAATGGATCAGTATAAAAAATAAGAAAATATAAGGTCTATATATTTCCTTAAAATACTAATTTTACATGTTTTTTGGTAATTATTACTTTTATTTTAGTTTAGTTTCCCCCCATTAAACGCATTTTAACCTTAAAAGTGGTAATTAAGTTTTACAATTTTTACAATTCATTGTGAAAAAATGTATTTGACCATATAAGATAATATTAAATTTTATTACTCAAAATATTAAATCCATTTTTACAAATTAAATTCATGTTATTAGTAGAATTTAATTTTATATTGAACCTGTAGAGGTTATGAAATAGTAGTTTTCCAATTAATTTTTTTCTTAAGTATAAATAAAATTATAAGAAAATTAAACATAAAAAAATTATCTAATGAACTAAATTGGAATAATAATAGTATAATTTAAACAAAATTAATTTTAAATCCATTGTAAAACAAAATTTAACATTTAAATCCTTTCAATGAAAAGGTGATTTTAAATAAAATCAACATTTTCACTATTCATCAAAAAATTAGTCATTTAAGAAAATTCACAAAATCTCACTATAAGATAATTATAACATGCTTATTTTATATTTTTTTTATTTATAGAGAATAAATTTTCTAAAATTCCATGAAATTTATTGTAATATTTTCTAACAAAAATATATTATAAATATTTTTAAAGAAAACATATTTTTTTGGATAAAATGTCATCATAAAAAACAAACTGCATATTTACTTTGAATTTATTAAAAAATTATATCAATTTTGAACCATAATATTTATATATATATGTCATAATGTAGTTAATAATAATCATATCCTCAAATTTATAGACTATTTTATAACTTTAAAAAATAATCATGGTTCGTTTATATTTTTGTGTTGTTTGTTGTATACACTATAAAACATGGGTTTCTTTATTTAAAAATGTGGGGTTTTTCCTGGAACACATTTAAAAAATAATAAATAATATAAAATAATGTGATATTAAGAAATAAAATTAATATATTAATTCTTTCATTATTAGAATCATAACCCAAATATAAAGAAAAATATTATCAACCAACCACCTCTTTAAATTTAAGGGAAAATAATTTTGGATGTAAGATCAAATACCACCACCCAAGAGATACTAACTTTTTAGAATGAAATATTGATAAAATAAATGTGTTTCATTGATACCATATTAATTTAATCACAATAATAATTATATGAAATCAATTAAAATGGATTATGGAAGATAAATAAATAAGAATTCTCATTGAAGCTACCCCCGATGAAACTAGTTAGAATGATTGTCCCCGACTTAAGTATTTCTGATAACATGAGTAAGGAAACAAGAATGAACCCAAATATAAAATGATTTATATACTCTAAAAAACCCCCTTAAACACCACAATATATTCCCCAAATACATGAATATATATATATATTTATGATCCCCAATACATTCCTTCAACCCTGATGGACTCAAGAAAACCATGGGAATCTAAACTGACTGATTCTTGAAAAAACATGATCACAAAATGGTAGGAATCAAGGGATATTTTTTATTGTAGAAGTCAAGATTCAACCATTCAACACACAATTAGGTGATCTGAAAATGGGGGATCGAGAACAATGTAACATTGAACAATCATGAAATCTTATTCGAATGGTCCATAACCTATATTGATATTATTCATAAAACTATAACCAATATAAAATCACTACAAAAATGATAAAAATTTTATAAAAAAACACATGTAATTCCATCTGATGGAGAACCTGAGGATCATTGAGAGAAGGAATTTCTAATATTTCTAAAATATGAGAAAAATTGGGTAAATTTTTTAAATAATTGATTCTGGAATATTCCATCCTACCCATTATGGATTCAAATCTACAAGATCAGTGTCATAAATGCATCAAACTCAATTAATAAAAAATATACTGATGGTAAAGTTACATTCAATATAGAATAATCAACCATAAATAGATATCTAATAGTGTGAAATGAAACAAAAATCCTTTAATTAGAATAAGTGAATGAAAATCACAATAAGGCCAATCCAAATTTTAGAAAATGAAGAATAATACCATCCAAAAATGTAAAAAAATAATTTGTGTACAAACATATGATATCCCCAAAACTAACATGTTCCACATATCTAAATTTGATAATATTATTCTTCATACTCACAAAATATCATATCGTAATATTTTTTGATCAACCACAAAACAATTAAAAAATCTAATGAATTTTACCAATCACATCAATGAGGCCATTATCAATCAACAACTAAAAATTACAAATAGTATAGATAAACTAAATTGAGATATAAGGGATGAAATCGTATAATCAGTGGAAGTACCCATTATATAACCTTTATTAAATTAAATCATGAAGTTGATTTTTAGGTGGAATCCCAATCTAAAAATGGTTTCTATGAGGAATGGTTAATGTCATATAATCATTGATGGGCTATGACTCATATCAGGACTGAATTTATAATGGAACCCTATATAGGATTATGTGTTGGTTTTGGTTGGTAGTATATAGAGAAAAGTATCCTAAAATGGGGTATCCGTGGCATGGTGTATCCTAAGTGTAATGTGGGTAGAATATCCCCAAACAAGTTGTATAATAACAATTGTGGTTAAATTGAATAATTTGGATCCATGGTTCCTGGTGTTGAATTTTTTTCTAATAGCTTGATCAGATATTGATTCATAGTGATGAGAACATGAGCCTCAACCTAGTTGGTGAGGACTCTTTAAGTGCATCCAGGCGACTCGGGATCAAATCCAAGGGGATGCTAATTTCTAGGTACTATAGAAGTACTGTAGCAGGAACTGTGAAGTACTGTAGCAGGCACTGTTTGACACTATAACAGTCGGGAATATTTACCCGTTTGGGACTTCAGGCCACCGATTTGGTCCCTGAGTGCTTTAAGGACTTTGGGCCACCCAGGCCTTCGGGCCAGTAAGGCCTTTGGGCCACCTTAAGTGCAAATGCAAACTAGAAAACCTACATGGAATAATCTTAAGAAGGAGAATGATCAAGGAGCTTTCACCATAATAGAAGATAAACAGATTGCAAGAATGAGAGGGTATGGCACCTGCCATCAGGACAATCCTGTGCATGCACAAGAAAGCCTAGCCGAACAACCATGCAATGGTGGAGAGATGATTTCACGATGAAGATGCTGGGGAGGAGCAGTTCCAAGTAGTTAGTCTGGGTTGTATGTAATGTTTTAAGCCTACGGGAAATGAATTCCTCTAAGAACTACGAGCCATGTAATACTTATTCCGATGGTCATTATAAGGGTACCACCTCACCTCTTGAAAGGTGGATTATCAAAAAACAATAAAACAATGAAGGCCTTTGGGCCATTGGAGAGTCATAGTGATGATAAAATAGTGGTTCAATATGTTTTGATATTTTGGATTATCATTAAAGAGGATTCCATAATGTCTCATCCTTAATTTAAGGGTTTTATTGTTCAATTCAAACCTAATCTGACATCAGGTTTCATGAGGAATGGTGGATATAATAAAATTGTGGATGAGCTACGCCTCTTATAAGATATTAGTTTTATAGTGGTACCCTAGAAGGCTATATTCTTTGTGTCTAGATTGTCTATGTTGGAGGAAGTAATATTTATAGAAGTTATAATTTGGTGTGAAATATATGTGGAATTCATAGTGGAATCAAAATGAATTGACGCTAGTGGCACTGTAAAAACTCTATGAATAGAGGAAACCTAAAGTCATTGTGAAATCCTGAACCAGCCTTATAGAAATATACTTTTTTAGATGTTTATAATCATGATAAAACAAATGATATTCATTATTTTCTTCCATACATATGTTTAATTACATTCAAGGTTAATATTTAAACTACTTTCATAGGTTTAGCGTTTCATTTTAGTAGATTTGTTTCAATTTTGATATACTTATATTTGATTCCACATTATGTTGCCTTGTTACATGCATGGATATTTCATGTATGGATTCTATTTTTTCATTCCTTAATAATGGAAATATATATATAGATACAGAATTCATGTTTCTGTAAAGAAAACAACTTAACTAATTATTTCATAGTCCATCACATGAGTTTTTATAAATCTGGTAAATTCTTATGGACAAACACTTCAATATTTATCCTAAAATATGATTTCAAGGACTTTTAAAAAATAAAAATTGTGTATTTGAAATTAATTATGAGATTATATTGAAGGTGGATGTGATTTCAACCTATGGTGAATTAAGACCCACATATTCCAATAATATAATGAACTCATTGATACTCTCGATAGTCCATAGATGAAGGTTACCACCTCTCCCCTTGGTGTAGAATCATTAACTACCTAGGATTAAGTCTCTCAATATATCATTAGGAAATATCAAAATTATATTATCTTATCTTTAGATGATAAATTACTTAGACACATTTCTTATTATTCCTCTACTTCTCATATTTGATCTATATTAGAAGCCCTATATATCAATACATCTTTTTTATAAGACTATATAAAAATTGGTGAAATTTTACACATTTAAAATTTTACATGAAACTACATTTAGGGATCACATTGATGAATTTAACAAAATATTGTTATATAATTCCAATATATTTCTACAAATAGGGGATGGGGATCTAAAAATAGTATTGGTCCATTTTTATAAGGTTGTATTAATTCAATTGAAGGTACTATGATGTATGGAATAGATACACAAACTCAAAAACATGTAAAATAAGATTTATTAAAAAAATATTTTGAAATGAATGGTAATATTTAAATTGAGGTTGAGGGTATGAATTTAAGTGATAATATTCAGTACTAGGGTAGAAGGAGGGAAATGATTTGGACTTCAAAATCATATGTCTAAATTTAAGATTAATGTGATTTTTTTAATGTATGGATACTGGTAACATAAAGAGTTACTATAATAATATTAATAATGGGTATATAGATAATATTAATGTTCATTATTTAATTTCTGAACAAGTCGTTGATGCTGTTGATGTGTCAACCATTTTAATCATGCCTTGTCCGAGGAATGGATCCAAGATTCTAAATGCTTCTTTCATATGTTTCCTAAAAGAGAACACTTTAATGAGCTATGAGAGTTTGATTCAGGTGAGGTATTCATGGGAAATAACATTATTTTTAGATTTATGTGGAATGTCAATATCAATCAAAGGATTCATGATAGGTCTTTTAAATTAAATTTGGTGGTAGCCTAATGCGAAAAGATAACTTATTTCCATAGGATACATATACTAAAAAGGATAAATATTATGATTATGTTCTAGGGTCCTAAAAATTTACCAAGGTTCCCTTAATTTGATAAAGTTAAATATAATTAATATAATTCTCATGTTAGATGGAAAAGTTTCATAGAAAACAATAAAACACCTCTAGTGTTTAAGTTCATGATAAATCTTCCCTTTGGAAAAGGGGTGTTGGACACAAGAGTTCAAAATGCATTAAAGATAAAAAGAATCATGGGATTCTAAAGGATGTTACACATAGTTGTAGTTTTTTCATTGAGGATGTTGTGTATGTAAAATATGATTGAAATTCACTAATATACTGTTCAATAATAGATTCCATAATAATTTTTTCCACTCTGATCTCTGGGGTTTAACTAGGAGTTCTTCCCATGGTGGGACCGACTATATATTCACAATAAATGATTAATACAATTGGAAGTCCTAGATATATATTTTAAAAAACAACTATAATATGTTTCATACATTCATAAAAGTGATGTATATTGTTAAAAAAATATATACATAAAACTAAATACTATTTTTACTTATAATAGTTTTGAATATCAGTTCAATTAATTTGTTTAGTTTTTTAACTCGGATGGTAGAAAAAGGTACCATCGATTTGTAGATCCCCTAAACCTAACAAAATAGATCAGTTAAAATGAATAGGATGATAATTTAGTGGGTGACATATATTATCTCACATTTTAGTGGTCCTTAATCATTTTGGGTTGTGTTTTACACTATAATAATTAATTTATTGATCATATACCATCCACATCCAATATTTTGGAAATAATGAAAGATATTTACAAAGATAAACCCACTAATAATTCACACCTTAGGTATTTTGTATTTATTAATTTTTAAAATAAAAAATAAGATATGTTTGAACATAGTATTTTAAATTGTATCTTTTTGGGATTTATTGAGTTTGTTAAGGATTGAAAATTATGGATAAATTAACCAGGGTGTCATAAATGAATCATAAATAATTATGTTATATTCCATGACACTTGTTAGCTTATGGAGATACTTTTTCAGTCCTATCTACTTATTGATTTAGTTGTTGAGTTCATAAAGGATACACCGATACCACTGGATGTTTATGTTACCTTATAGTCTAAATATAATCCAAGTCAATAAGTTGTGTCCACTGACCATTATCCATAGAATAATGTTTATTCTAACCCTATGTTGGATTCTAAACTTGTGGTAGTGGATGGTGATAAACAAATAGATTATAACATTACAATAGATAGTGATGGAAAGACCTCTATGACCCATATTAATTTATCAATTCTATTGTATCTATTTTCCAAAATTTTATAGCTCAAGAAATATATAGTGAGGAAATGTAAACCTATAACAATGATATAATGTTTCAATAATACATGTAGTTTTTGGATGTCATTTAAGTGGATATGCACTAACTTCTTATGAAGAACAACTTTATTGTCATAAAAATACATAGTAATGAAAATATTATATGGTTTTAATAAAGTTCAGAAAGAAATAGGGATAATAATTGAGAATATAAAATAAAATATAAAACCATGCTATTTTTAAAGATTTCTTTTAATTTGAATAGATAACTTATAGAAATATTTTGTACTATATTTATTAATATTCACCCATTCTGATTTTTCTTAATTTTACTTCTAAATTTTATTACCATATTAAACATATATATATTAAAAATATTTCATTGTCTGAAATCCTTGTGGAATGAATTAATATATTTCCTCATGATGGATTTAATGTTATGTTTAAACCTTTTGAAATATTTCTTCCCAAAAATTCATTTTATCAAAAATAAAAATATTCAAAGATTCTACATTATAGTGTTTATTTATTCATGATTAAAGATGGTTTAAAAAAAATTATGTTTGATGCGTGTGTTTACATTAATCATTAGAAGCATGAGTTTAATAATATTATTTAATAAATTAATAAAATTATCTTAATTTTTAAAAACAAGAGTCTTATAAACCATGTCATGAAATACAATCTCTCTACCCATCTCATTCTAAAAAGTATCCAAACCTGTTAGCCACAAGACCTCATGTTCACCTCATTGAACAGTAGAGACTATTAACTACCATTGGGGGTCTAAAGAGGTAATGTGAAGAGGCTATATGACATGTATTTGTGTTCACAATCAAGGGAAAATAACTATGTAACATACAAATATTCACATTATAGTATGTATATGTGATAAAAATATCCTTCTATAATATTTAAATGAGGAAGAAATACATACACAATAATCATGATGAAAAAAATATTTATCACCCCATGGCCTAAACAGATACACAAGATAACTAAAACTGAAAAATCTATCACATTCTCAACTACCTACACGGATACATACCTCATATGAATATCCTAACCAAGTATTATGATCCATCACGAAAATCCTGATCCTGGGCCTCAAAACTACCAGTTTGTATAATAACTATGTAAGAGCTGATCGGGTACCCATGTGAAATGGCATCCTGAGTGTGGTGTGGGTATATAACATAGTAGAGAACCATTAAATAAATCATGTAATAACCAATATATATTACATTATTTAGTAAAAATAAGAAAATAAACTATTGTACAAAAAATAAATGAATATCCAATAATGCCTATTTTGGGCTAATGTTGTAATGTCAATATGCTCCTAGCTTGGATTGTGCCAACCCATATACCATGTACCATTATTTTTAATATTTTGTTTAGTGGTCTCAATCATCCAAATATTCTTTTGCTGGCTCCATTGTTTCCCTGAGCATGTTTTAGTGATTTTTCATCAAAATATAAAATATCATGGACTCCCTAGTATATAAGAATGTATCATAATCCTACCCTATGATAGATTCATCACCCCAATAATATGGTTGTAAGCATTACCGACTTATGGAATTCACTAAGAAAACTCCATCCCAATATACTAGATCAAAGACACCTTTATATCTATATAATCCCCACAAATGTTATCATAGACCTCCCATATGGTAGTTTTCCCAGCGAAGTAACACAAACCTCCACAATGGGTGTTTTATCATTCAAGGGTATAATCCCACAAGTATCACAAACCACCTCTATGGGAGTTTTCTCAGTTAGTAAGCAATACTGAACAAAAATATATTGCATAATTAAATAAATAATTCCCCAATGGGTGTTTTAAATTATATAAAAAAATTCTTTTTGAATGATATAATAAGTCCCAAAATAAAATAAATAAAAAAATATGGTTGGAATAATTCCTAAACACATCATCACTAACCATCGACCCTCAGGATCACATGAAATATATGGGTTCTGAGGTGGCACATATAATCATCCCTACTTTTGAAACTCCCACCCACCAAGGGTTGATATTTAAATAGGGTACCCAATCATTTATGAATGGTAACTAGAAATGTAGAGGCATCCCTCTAAGTATCCTCAATCAAAAAATTTATATTGGGACAACACTTGACTCCCAAGGGAAGTCCCATATTCCAGATGGTTTGAAACACAAGATGGACTCTTGGCCTATCAAGGGAAGATAGTATAATCCTAGTTTTTGGGATATTATTCATTGTCAATGACATATCCAAAGTCTAACTTAAGAGTTATACATACAAAAAATTATCATATTTTATCCTAATTCCATCATTCTAAGTTAATAGTCCACCAATAGTAAATATGTATTCATTCTGGACCAATACAAATAGAATCTAGACTTGAAGGCATTAAAAAATGTTTTGTTACTTAGTAGATCGGTAAATGTAACTCCACTAAACATCACCTCACTCTTTGAGGTGTCTCAAGTTTCACACTTATCACCCTTGATCTGTGTATCTGAAGTCCCAACACACCTACATCAAGAGGAGAATAAGGATCCTCCTTTTGTCTCACTACATATTAGAAGCTCCGGTTACCACCCTCAAGGATCCATAAGTCATAATTAATCTCAAATGTAAGGGCCTCATCCATTCGTGTTTGAGGTATTGGACAAGTTAACAAGACACGACATGTTTCTGGAAATTAAAATCAGTTCTCTATTGGAATTTAATCAACTTTAAATTTTAATTTTAATTAATAATATATTTAAAAATAATTTCTCTGGTTAACTTAATTGGTATCACCACACGTGGAAAGAACACTCATCATATTCCATATAAATAAATCATATAAACCATAAGACTACCACATGAGACCACATTCCACATTTTGAAGACACATTAAATTTTTGAAATGTTCAAAAACACACTAACAAATGTATCCCAAGAATTACCTTACTTAACTAATCACCATACACATTCTCGATTTCCTAAATGACACCTAGTAACCATATATAATTTATTATAACGATGTATTATTAATTAATTAATTTAAAAAGGACTTAAAAAATAATTCCTCACTAAATGCCGACACCACACCATAAACACATCCATATAAAACCCAAATTACCGACCTCACATCCCCAAATATATGATATATCAAATATAAAATATAAAAACAAATTAAATATTCAATTCAATTTTATTTTAATAAAAAACCTAAAATAAATTGATTGAGTGACATACCGTAACCAAAGTGATGAGTAACCATTATCTACAACGCACCGTGGGTCACTCTGTCCTTAGATATAGGGAAATCCTTTCTATATTTGTCTAATTCCACCATGTTATAATAAAAATAGAGATAAATTCCAAAATAAAAAAAAACAAAATTAGAAGTTATATTAAGATGGGATCAACGAGTGTTGGTAGATGATAAAAGGGACCTCAAATCACTAGTAAAACACCATTATAGTGGATGCCAAACAAATGGGGGTAGAGGAAAATATGGGTATTAATCCCTATACATACAAGAAAACAAGAGAGGATGGGGGGGATACCCACATAAAAATTCAATGGGGTGATGAAATGTAATTCTATTCACTTTAATGACCAATAGCTTGGAAGTGTTTCTACAGCATTGTTTTACTACTTCATTCACTCATCC
Organism: Viscum album; assembly: GCA_963277665.1. Classification (NCBI taxonomy): domain Eukaryota; kingdom Viridiplantae; phylum Streptophyta; class Magnoliopsida; order Santalales; family Viscaceae; genus Viscum; species Viscum album. The sequence continues at coordinate 2,046,671,456 of OY728122.1, forward strand.
TCTCCCAAGGATACTCTAAGCCCCTTGTACACCTAAAAATCTTCAAAACATGTCTAAAAACATCATTTCATGATGTTAAAACCCTTAAATCTTTATTCTATATCCTAGTTCATAAAATAACCTTTCCATTAAACATATAGTTTCAAATTACATTATGAATTGTCAAACTCATTTGAACATGGTACATTACAAACTCCACACCAAAATATTTCTCATCACTAAGTTTTGAAATTGGAAATTTGGTCATACTACCTAACCTATTTGGGTTTTCAACACCATATCTATTGGTCACATTTCATTCAAAAAATTATAAGCCACCTCTAAGGGACAACCTCCAATTCCACGTGCTTAATCCACTAAAATAAAATATACATTTTAGGGTCATTATTGATTCATGTATAAAATGATTTTATATGATCATAAATCCCATGAAATGATCACATCATCATCTAACTAATCATTAGGCCTAAGGCTCTCCTCACCATAGGACATAGCACATTATATCCTACCTAAAGCCATGGTTCTTTCACCATTGAAATTTCCTTCAAAATAACACACCAATGATATGCGGATGCACTCATTGTGGTTTTCACCCCATCATGTCAGATCACACATGATAAGGCCATTCATATACGAGCATCAGTTCTAATTTCAAAAACCATGATAAGATGGTTTGTATCCATCATCAACATAAGGCTTCAAGAACATTGACTTTACCATAAAATGCCTAGACTAATTTATAAAATTCCTTGATGTATCAAAATTGAATTATTTATGTGGTTTAAAAATAACCATATCCTATTCCACATAATAATTCACATCAAACCACCTCCAGTCAACCCATTCTAAAATTCTTGCCAATAAATACTGATATATCACCACATAAATGACCATTATGCCTACATGATCAAAGGAATATGAAAATCATCTAAAATTTATCATATAAGTACATTCATGACTTCATGTATAATTCTAAAACTATATTCTCAACCTATTAGAACATTCATCATCTCCTTCCACATTCACGGACACACCTATGATCCAAGCACCCTCAGATCAGTCTATTTCCATTCCATTCTCTATGAAAACACTTATTCTTGATCCATGATTTAATTAGGTTCATAAATTTTATTCCCTAGAGAATCATGTAATGAGTCTATTTTATCACATTCCGTTATATTAATTCCATATATACTACTACAAGACTGGTTACGCATTCACACATCCCTTCAATTATAAGGGTTACATTATTGTGACCGACATGTCACACCCCACCAATGGATTTCCATTATCATCAAATTTTCAAAATAATTTCTCTACCACCATGTCGCATGATCCATTCATCTACAAACTCAATGAATAGACATGGAGTTCTTACTCTAATAGTGTAAATTATGTTAGAAATTTTGAACCAACAATTCATGGATTATGATAATAGAATCCATGAAACATTTTGATATTTCATCCATAAAACTTTTCACACACACAAATATATCAGGGTGAAATCCCCACCATATGACTTCCCTCATACCACTATATGATCTCAAAATCCACAAGAATCACCTCACATGAATCTTAGTGAACAAATAATAAAATGTTATTGATTAAATCAGGAGTCATACATCATCAAAATAGGATCCTCACACTATATGATGTGTCCATTCAATTTAAATCCATTTCTCCCATAGCTATTCTCTTCAAAAAAAATGGGCACCTTACTCAAGTTGCAATTCTTCAAGTCACCACCACCTCATAACGTCGTTCCATAAAACCAAAATATACAACCATGCTAAAAACGTATACCACAACTCATATAAAACTATCCGATATAGGTATCCAAACAATATTGACATTAAAATAATCATTTATATAAAATGATAGAAAATAAGGTTCCTTTATTAAGAAAACATGGCATCCCAAACATATTTCCTATACTTAATATCACCTTTTACAGTAATAGAAAATGCATGTAGGCACTTAATTTTACTTCCACTCACCCACTAGTATACATAGTCCAACCCATCTCAAAGGTCACCATTAGGAAAAATAATAAACATACTCACTAAACTTGATTCATACTATGATATGTTCACTAGGATCTAGCCATCTAGTCATCCCGAGGGGTTTTGGTTTACGATGATGCATTTAGGAATATATAGAAACCTTTATATCTTTTATTCATGTTGGTAAATTGTATATTTCCATATATAAATTTATTTTGGAAATGTAAAATATCCATTTTGTATGTATTTATTTATTTATGGAATATTCCCTTGTATATTCTTGTTTAGTAGTTAAAAAAACTCATATAGGAGGGGTTTGTGATACATTTTGGATTATCCCAATGTCTTAGAAAACTCATGAAGGGGATTTATATGTTCCTTGGAATTATTTCTCCCAATGTAGAGGTCTGTGACACTGTTAGTGGGGTCTCCACAGATATGAAGATTGGGTTGATTTGGAAGAGTGATGTGAAGATTTATAATAGAATTCACTAGGTCTTTTAAAAATAAAAGATTATCTTTGGATGAGAATACTCATGTAGTGTAGGTTCATGATTCACACATGCATAGCATCGAGACAAAATATTATTATATTGATATGTATAGTCATCAAAATAATCTCAATGATACCCTAGAATTGGTCGAAGAAGCTATAGTTGATCGAGGACATGGACCAAAGGTTTAAAAATAGTGGCACATCATATATGGGTTGACGAGGTCCATGTGAAATAATAAGAGACATTTTTTGTAGTAGGAAAAAGTAGGTGTTCTTTGTTGTTAATTTTTTACATTGGTTTATTTATTTATTTTAGCTAAGAATCTCATAGGAACATATCACATCAAATATTGGTTATTACAGGACACCATTTTTGGTTCCCTACACAGTTATAAACACAAACCCTACTATGGTCTCCATTAAAAAATGGTAACCTCGATTATTTTATATTATTATTATAGAAACTTCTAGGACTAAGTCCATATATTTGTTTTTTCATGTTCGAGTAGGTTAGATTAGATTGGTAGAAAAATGTGATGTCATATGGATCAATGTTGGTAGTAGAGCATGATATATTTAATCATTTAGTTTTGGTTATCTTTTTTATGTGGTTTTCCTAGTGGGATATCAAAACTTGTTTCATCTAATATGTTGGGTTTCTATTACTTCTTCATTCATTTATTATTGATAGATATTTTCATCACTTCTATATACTTTAATAGAATAATGTCAATTTTACAAGATTATTTACAATTGATTATATAGTTTGATACTGTGGGTATATCCTACCCATTATACCAACATAGACCCCCACTGGTAGTTGGAAACTTCTAGAATTTAGTAAAATATTACTAATTTCTAATAGAGTACCAGTCTGGTTACTATTAGAATGATTCATGCAAGAACATTACAGAGTAATATCTTTTTTTTTTTTTATTATTATGTCTCAATGTTTTGGATATAATTTAAAGCTATCATAGGAATGTTTCAGTGACTATGATGGATATTTGATTGGTGTATTAATCAAAATTATTATAATATGATGTTCATTTTACCATGGTATTGGATTATGGTTCTTAATATTTTATTTTTTGGTTGTATGTGTTTTTTACCATGAGTGACTCATATGTTTTTTTGATGTTGATGATTTTTCAAGGATTTTTATTCATTTCCTTAGAGGAAAGATTTTTTGCATTCATCATTTCTATATTTCATGATTAAAAATAAATATTGGCATAGTAGGGTGGTTATTGTCACTAAATATGGAGGATCACCTATTTTATGTGTTAGAAACTAATCATACAACCTTTTTCAAGTATAATAATTTTGTTCCAATCAACATGGACAAAATTTTTATGTATTTCCTTATAATGGAAGGAATTTTAATGAATGGTGAGATGATTTATGAAAATGAAGTATTCCACATTCAAAAGTGGTGTAGTGACTATGAATTAGTCATAGATGGCACAACATTTTGTTATGATAAACATAGTGGGTCTATGTAGGCATGTGATGTCTTAATATTAGACATATTTCATGTCAATTTAGTTAAATTGTTTTGGTTTTTTATTGTTCAAGTAAAATCCTATATTGTTTTTTCATATATATTGTGATGGAATTATACTTATTCGAGACTCAAGTTATTTGTTACTTGCCACTAATCGACTCAATCTATGTCACATGGGGTCATCCAGAGTTTTGATTCTAAAAAAAGAGGTCCAGTATATAAATTTTCATGTATAATTGATACTTATCCTTTTCTTTCTTTTTATATAATACTATTTGTATGTATAATACCCATTAGAGGGTTTCTATATCTATATTCCATATTTATAGAAAGGAACAAGATATGTTTCCTGTGAGATTGACCTATAGTATGGCTAGGTTTTATGGACTAGTTTTGATACCAGAGAGACCATCATAGATTATTAATTTGTTTTAGTCAGATAATTTCTTTTTTAATGTGAGGGATAATAGAAATATGGGTTGGTATAGGTATACTAGTTCCTTAGTGTTAGGAAGAATCAGTGGATTATTTCATTTAACATTGACGCATGGAGGTTATAAATATAATAATTCATTGTCTATGGATGCCTTATTTTCTTGACAAAGGCACCATGATTATTAGGTTTTTGGTATCAATGATGATTTGAATGGCATGATCTATCGATATCATAGTATGATTGGTCTTAGATGAGTTTTTATGTATTTATAGCATTTTTTGGACATTATGGGTTTATGGAATGATTTTGTGAGGTATTAGTCATGTGAAGAGTTTTGGAATGAGCAATGTGCTGATTTTTTAAGAGTGACAAGGGTGCATGATTCAAATGTTGAGTGGCCTTTTCACATGTTGTGATTAGATTAGTTATTTCATGAATGGAATCTGATATCTTCCATAAGTATTCAGGTATTGGTCATTATGATGTTTGTGTGATTGTTCTTATTCAGGATTCACTAATGTATTGGTATAATTAATGTCATATAGTGGTTATTTCCCCATTGGTAATTTGATTTTGTGACCCAAATTATGGATTAACTAATGGAAAGTTTCATTGTTTTTATCATTAGAAGTTGGGAATGAGAGATAATTAATGTCATATATTATCTATTAGGTGAGAATAATATATCCATTTATATACATTGAGGTTGATGATGAGTGAATCATAGGATAGGGTGGTTGAGAAATTTTCTTTGTGATGTAATCATAAAAGCACTCCAATGTATGGGAATGACGTTTTGGTCATGGGTGACTGAACCTTGTACAAGAAGCTTCATGGGCATGCGGAACATGTTGTGTAGTGGTCATATTGGCAGTATGATTCAATAGTGTGATAAAACCAATTCATAATTATCTTCCACATTGAATACCATAGGTGAATCTAATGTGATTGTTTATCAAAATTGATCATTTTATTTGATTCCATAATGGAAATGGATTGATATGTGGGAGCATGGATCATAGGAACATTGATGTGTGTGGTAGGACATAATGACAATTTTTATCAGTTGATGATTCAATAATGGAATTACATCAAAATACGGGAATGGAATTTAGTGAGAAAGTATGCATCAACATGAGATGCCTATGAACATTAATTCATCATGATTTGGTATGTGGTGACAAGTCAGTGGTTAGAGCCAATTATTTCATGTAGGTTCTACTAGAGGTGGTTCAACATGGTTATCATGTGAAATTTATTGTAGTGAGTTGAAAACCAATATTCCTTTTCATTTTTATATTCTAGGGAATTTCAAGAATTATACTAGGCTTTTTGGATATACCTAATGTGCCCCAAGAATTATGTGGAGAGTGATTATGTTCCAATATCATTTTATTTTTTAAAAGATGTGTTGATACTGGTATGTGAACATCATTCTATCATGCAATTGTATATTGTATGATTGAAACCACACTAGGCATTTCGTTAGATTGCTGGTCGACTATTTTGTTGGGTAATTCCAATAGTGGAAGCACTAAAATAATATAGTTAGACATTATGAGCTAAGTGATATATTTTCAAATCCATAGATATATTGATATGTTGGATGATTGTATGATAATATATTGGGACATATGGGATTGGGAAAGAAACATGGGCGATTTGGTAAAAATCATGAATATTCACGTGAGTTTTGGATATTTGGGCACCATGATTTGGAGGTTGTTCCATTGATTTTTTTTGAATTTTGTGAATGCAAGGAGGTCAATAGATGATGTTTTGAAAACCCATATAAATTTGGATGTATGGTTTCATAACCCCTGGGACTTCTCAAGGATGAGAAGTTTCATAGTGGGGAGTTTATAATGTCCTTATTCCATATTATTAAGGAAAATCATGAGGGAATTTCAAATATTTATACAGTAGTTGGGTATTTTTGACATCACAGATTCAAAATCAAGTTCAGAGGATTTTAACATCATTAATGGATGTTTTTAGAAAATTTATGAAGCCTTGGTGGTTTTATAAGGGCTTAGAGGAGATTTGAGAGAGGCTTGGTTTCTTCTTTAGAAAAAACTATATAAGAACCACTAGTTATCCAATAAAAAACTCTACATAGATGTTTGGATTTAAAGTAGGGAAAAATACATTTCATCCCCACTATAAATTTTGATTATGGAATCCTTGCTTTCCCTTATATTGGCTCACATGGCTAGGGGTGGTCTGCCTCTTTTATAAACATAAATTCCTTGGATTCTGGTTCCCTTTGAATGGGATTTCCTATAACTTTATGGTATTTTTTTCTTAAATAATCCCCAATGATCCCCTCTTACATAACCCTATAATAATTTATTGTTAAATTAGATATTAGGTAACAATTCCATCAGAGAATGATGAAATTGGTAAAATGTGATTGGGATTCTCACCACCATGGTATAGGGTGAACTGTAATGTTATCTTTAGGTGATGTCTCATATTTTTGGTCAAGGTATATTTCAACAAATACTTTATTGGAATTTAATTAAAATTAAATTTTAATTCCTATCCAATTTGATTTTCTTTTTTGGATTTATCTAATAGTGGGGTCATATTTGTGACAAGGGACATAGGGGTGCATATGCAAATGGTTCAAGTGTTGTGTCATCATTTTGTGAGAAATTTTACATTATTACTTCTTGGTTTAAAATGAATAATTTATTATAATTGGTTTTTAGTAGATATATATTGATCATTTGTGTGACTTAGGATTTGGGGAATACAAGCAATGAAAAATTTCACCAAGGATAGCTTGGTCATGGTTAGGCTGTGAGATTGTAGAAGGTGTAGAAATTTAAAGAGGCTTAGAAATGTGGTAGGTGATCTCATGTGCTAAAAATATTTTTATATTCTATAATTATGTGGCATGAGGTGTGTTATATAACCAGTATAGAAAAAAATGTCTTGTTTAACTATAAATTTTAATTTCTATTAAATGGTTAATATAACATTAAATGTGAAGCTGATTAAACTCTATGGGTGAACCAAATAAGTGTACAAGGAACATGTTGGTTCTTGGGAATTTTCTTGATTCCTAAACTATTGTGGGACAATGGACTATAATTTGAAATGAATTTTTACATTTAAACTAGTGTGGGGTTGACCAGAAATTTTCAGAAGTAGTATCCCTTGAGTAAGATCCTTCTTCGCATCATGAAGGGGGTGTTGTGACTTGATATAACTAGTGTAAGAGGGATAGGTGAGGCACATGAGTAGACTCCAAGAGGGGGTGAGGTTTGACATATAGGACATATTTTTTCATGGGAATAGTTGAATTTTTTTGATGCATCTATGAAAAGGGGATTGTATTATTAGTTGGGAAGGATTGTGTCATTTTCACTTAGTAATGACCTTGCTTTAGTGGATGAAATTAGGCTAGACTGGGATAAAGTTTTTTTGTTGGATCTCATGAGAATAGATACTCTCTATAAAACTTAATATGTCCTTATGTTGGATTCCCTTATAATACCATGATTTTATCTTATGTGTTAACACTTCTAAAATAAAGGACTTCCCACATGTTTTAGACATTGTCCCAAGATAGCACTTATAACTAACGATTATTATAGGGATGCCTCTACTTTCATACTGACCTGTAGGACTAGAGTTGGTGGTCTGTAGACCTAAACACCCTATGTGGGTGTGTCTGATCTTGGTTAAGGATGGTTATGGTTGTTACCATAGTACTCATACCTTATATATGATCCTGAGGGGTTGTGTTTAGTAATGATAGGTTTAGGCATTTGAATAAACGTTTTTCATTAATCTATTTATTTCTAGAAATAGTATACTCCCTCAGGGAATTTATTATATGAAATGGGAAATTAAAATTAGTTAATACATTATTTACTTACAGATTATGTCTTGAGATAGTTTTTTTTTTAATTTCAGAGAAAAATAACAAAGGGTTGGTAAATGGTAAATGTGGGATTATTTCCTAGGACGAGAAAACACTCATAGGGGAGTTCTTTGATAACTGGTGAGAATGATCACATGGGAGTGATCTATGATACTATTAGTGGGGGTTCCATTGAAATAGAAATTATATTTAGTTGATATATTGGGATGGAGATTTCTGAAATAATTTCCTAGGTATTTAATATTTATAGGATTATGAATGGGATGATAAAAATCCTATATGGGAGGTCTGTGAAAAATAGTTTTTTACCAGGGATACCTAATTCATTTATATTTGGAGTCACGTTCATTAGGGAGTGCTCAGAGAAACCCCTTCACTAGACAAAATATTTAAGTTCGGTTATGGTTAGGAAAATATTGAACGACAATTTTCTTACATTTTACAAGGGTTTGAACAATCCATATAATGTGAACAATGAAATTCTAGAATTAAGCACCAGAAAGTGTTATTTTTTTTTATTTTTTTCTCATAATTATAGATTTATTTATTTCAACTGAGCATGTTACATGAACATATCATAGAATATATAGGTTAGTACAGGACTGTGTTAATGTTTCCCTGTTGAGTTATATACTCAATCACTACTCAAACCACCATTACATATGGGTACCAAATCAGATATTACATAGTAATTGAAGGTACAGTTTGGGATAAGCCTTAGGATCAGATTTTTCATGATCGAGAAAGATATATTAAATGGTCAGGATATTGGGATGAGGTTCATCTTAGTGGTAGAAATGGTGCCCGTGATATTTCTATTTTCAGTTTTTTTCAACTTGTATATCTTTTTAGCTTAGTGGTAAATGAATTTGTTAGTTATCTTGGTTGTTGGTATTTATTCTATCCTTATTCATTTATTATTTATAGATATTTTTAGCTCTTCAACATACAATAATGTGAATATAGCAGTGTTAATTTTTAATTTACTTATGACTGTTCACTCTGATACATGGAGTATAACCTCCACACAGTACCTCTTTAGATCCCTACTACAAGTCATTTGAATATTCCATTTGGAGAGGCATTCCTGAGGTCATGGGGTGAATCATTTAGGTTTATCATCATAGTGATATGAACCAAGACATTTCAAGGTCTAATAATATTCTATCATTGAGATGAGGGATCTTAGAAATTCTAAGAAAATACCATCTATGTAAATAATTGGACATGGGAAATGTATAACATGTTATCATTCAAATATGACTTATATGAAAAAATTTGAAACCATACTTATTTGAGGAACATAAACCAGTTAATACCCACCTTGGACAATACTTTAATCTATATCTAAATTTATCCCAATGTTGTTGTTCATATGTTGATTTTGTGAGTATGATTCCTCATTTAGTGATTTGGGAAGACTTTCACATACAATGTTATATTGATATAAGGATATTTTTTTCATGTTTACTTTGATAATGTTAGTTGATAATTCAAGAAAAAATAATGGAATTATATTAAATATACCCATATACAAGTCTAATAGAAAATCCAAAATACAATATTTTATTGCAATATCTTCCTCTATAGAGTAATATATATCATTGAATATGTTATTAAAGGAATCAATAATGGTAAATGGTTTTATTAATGATTTACCCATTATAAATATAAATTTAAAATGTTTACTATGACATCCAATCTAATTTATTTGTATCTTAAAACTATGTTTTCCATGGTACATCGAAACAAATATACATTAAATTTCATATTTTTAGGTGTTTTATTTAATTTAGGATGGTGTGTTTCATAATGATACTCCTTAGGGACAAACCATCCAATTTTTTAACTATAGTCCTAGATTTTATATGTTCAAACATTAACTGATGTTGATGAAGGCAGTCCCAATTCTGTAATGTTAGTTATGAAAACACCATTAGTAAATCATTCAATTTCCTAGTGAATATTTTATTAAACTATCACTTTATTATTATAGTTTAATTTAAACTGGATTCTTCTATTTTCGTATGATTATATTTTCATGAACATTATGATAACACATTGATTATATAGAAATTGAAAGTATAACTCCCCGTTATTAAATGGGGTGGGGTTCTGATTCAACACATGCTTATTTAACCATATTTGTATCATTTTATGGTTACCTTTAGGTTGATTTGTTTTACTCATTTAAATGTTGATTAATATCTCTTTGAACATAATTTTTGATCTTGGTATTTTTTCCCTTGATTTAGTGTGTTTGGGTTATGATTTATATGGATCATCGATCATATATGATCTAAAGACCCATATATTCTCTTGATATATATTTTCTATTATTTATATATCTAATATATTAGAATCAATACTCATTTCCCCTATATCCTTATAAGTTCCTTCATGTGTCCAACAAAACTTCCTCATGATCCGTAATTAAAATTTTATTTTGGACCTGTTCAAAATTTTTGAATTCCAAGAAACACATACTTCAATGACTATTGAAACCATTTATATTCATAATATTTTTTTTAGCTTCATGACATGGAATTATATAAAATTATTTTATTCAATCGTGTTATATATTTGAGTTAAAAAGTTTGAATAAATGTTTATCAATAAGATCTCAATGAATGAAAACAATAAATGATTTTATCATTTAGCTATTCATCTATTGAATATATTTTCCTGATCCCATTTATGTAGATCTTAGTTTAGTTATAATTGGATGATTTGAGAAGTTATTGAGAACTATAAAATGAAATGAAAAAGATTAAAGACCCTATATTTGACCATTTCCATCATAACTAGTGTTCTGTGTCATGCCCTGGATATGTAATTGAATCATTTTCTATTATAATGTATGTAGTTTTATTTTATTTATTTTGTGTGTGCATGTTTGAGTTTATCTAGTAGTTTATACTTCTAACTCCCTATGATAGATATGATCACTTCCATAATGCTTAACTTAGTCGGTCTCCTTTGAAAGTTTCTTTAGATCATTAGTTTCATTAAATTATGTAATTGTTTCCTATTTTTGATTAGTAATAATTAATCTTTTTGGGTGGTTTTATTTCCTTGAATGTAGGATCATTGTTATCTAAAGAATTTAAATTCTTGGTCCCCATTAATTCTCTTTATTTTATTATTCTGGAAGAATTCACAAATATTTATCAAAACATAATTCGTGGAACATTGTAAATTAAATCATATACAAAATAATATCATTATACTTTACACATGAATTAGTATTTCATGTTCATTTGTAGGACCATATAATTCAATGATACCCCAATAATATAGTCTATTTGATACTGCTCTGAGATCATCATCAAATATATATAATATTAATTTTTAATGTAAAGACTATAGGTACATGCTTGAATTTTATATTTTATAATTATTTTTATAGATTTATCATCAAATATATTTCTCTTTAGATCTTAATTTTCCACTATATTAAGTATTTTTATAATTATATAAAATTTATTCATGAGTTTTTTCATTATCCAATATCTTATAATTTCCTCACAATTATCTCAACAAATCGGGGATAAATTGGTGGATATAAATTTATTAGGAGTTTCATTCCCCTTACAAATATCCTTGATCCCTTCTAGGTCACATATATAATTTATTTCATAATCAACCCAACAATACATCTCATTAGATAAAAAATGAACTTATAATTCACCATTATTTATGCCTTATTCATTTAGATCCATCTTTATATGTATTATCATTTATTTTGAAAAAATTAAATCAATTATTAATGTATTAGATAAAAATTATATGATTGTATATATCAGGGGAAGAGTAAAACAAATTTCTAAAATTGTATTCTTTTTTAAAATATTTGAATTTGTATCTCACAGATTCCAAATAGGAACCCATATAAAAATTTATATTTGTTTGATGTCGGTTATTAATTTCTAATATTCTAAAATTCAATTTCAATATATTCTTTATATTAATGAATTTTAGAACTAAAATTTCATTTTTTACAACAAAATAGTTAATCTAATATAAATAGTTGGGTAATTTGGATGGTGGGTTTATGCTGCATGATTGATTATATATGACTTGAAAATCAATCAAGTGTCACTATGAAATTAATTTACGTGTCATTGACCAATTTTAACAGTCTTTTAAATTCATTATCTATCAAAATTTCTATACGATTAATATAAAATAGGTACACCTCTCATTGATTCTACATTAAGTTTTTCAAATTAAAATTCTCATAATTGATCATTAGAAACATCAAACAGCCCCACTCTGAGCGCTTCTCTTCTTCCTTTATCCCAGGCTTGAGGTATATAAATCCAATTTATCATCCCCCTAAATTCCATCCTCAAAACTAAAAACAATTCCAATATACTCAAGGTGTCGGTAAATTCCAACAACCATACCATTTAGTTACTCAACCTCAATGGATCAATACTCATCTTCCTCTTCATAGATTCCACTATCCTAATGAGCATTCTCAATTCCCAACCCAATACACGCACCTACCCAAGAAGCAAAATCAAGGTAATCCCAATGCAGGTCATGCCTCTTCTTTTAAGAAACCAATGGAAAGAAATGTGGAATATCATGACTCTTCTACCTGTTATATCCTCAAAAACATTAAAACCCAAATTGGTCAACTTTCATCACACTTAAGCCAAAAAAAAGCACCAAATTCTTGCTAACTCCCAAATCAACCAGTGCCAAACCCCAAGGGTAATATATGTGAAATTTCACATAGATCAGGAAAACAAATGTCCATACCTCATTGGATATCCTCAAATATACTATTGAATGTTGACCTAGAAAATGAAAAGAAAAAGAAACTAGAAATTAAACATGAAGCCACTCCCTCACCTCCTTCCATTCCTCTTAAAAAACCAATTTCTTTTCCTCAAGTTATCTCTAAGACAGAGAAGTCATTTGAACCTGATCTTTAATTGCTCAATATGTTTGATGTGTTGAAGTCAACATTAATATTTTATATGCCCTAAAACAAATTACTATGTTTTCCAAGTTTCTTAAGAAATTTTTCAATTATAAGAGAAAAATTAGGACCATTGAGAATGATTCCACACAATAATCCATACCCATAAAGTGTAATGATCTAGGTACCTTTACGGTTCCATTCCAAATTGGAAGTTCAAAAATTGATGATGCACTGATAGAACTAGGTGCCTTAATTAATTTCATTCCCTAATTTATATTCTCTAACATTGGTATAGGTACCTTATATCCAATGGGTGTTGTCATTAAATTGGAGAATCTAAGCACTACAAATCCTGAGGGAATAATCGATGATGTCATAATTCATGTTAATGATCTTATATTCCCAGCTGGTTTCTATGTCCTTAACATGGAAGGTGATATGAACTCTTCTTGATCTCCCCTAATTCTAGGTAGACCATTTCTAATGACATCTAAAACCAAAATTGACATCCATGCTAGCATCTTATCTATGGAATTTGGTGACCAACTTATCATGTTCAATATTTTTCAATCCCTACGATACCCATCAAATAATAAATTGGTATTCTCTCTCCATGCTTCTGAAAGTATCTCTGAGAGTGTGTTGAATCCCAATCCATCATATTATTCCTATTCTAATAATATTGGTGTTTGATAATATTTTATCCTCATTAACCAAGTCATAAATGGAGAAGTTGTTGTTGACATTTCAAATATAAACTCCATCGATCTAAATGATCTTGGAATGTATTTGAAATCCCATATCACTTATGATCTACACTCCTCTAGGTTGGATGATAATGAGGATAATGAACTAACATTCTCATTTATTGATTCAGATAATATTATTAAACATTCATCATTTCCTATCCAAAATTCTTAAAAACCAGTTATATGTGAGGTGAACCCTGAACCAATGTTCGTATATTGACCTGATGGCAGTTATGTTTGTTCAATTTGTTCCCTAATTAATAAATCAACCACTAGTGAGGTTTTAATTGACCACTCATTGGAAAAAAATTCAAATTAAGGATGTTGAAATTATTTTCTAGTCTTATTACTCTACTGATCCTCATTACTGCACATCGGTATGTGATTAAATTATCCGATGAACTATTGGAACACCCATAAGAGATATTTTTCTAGAAGCACTCTGGAGTTAAGAAAATACTGTGGCCACCATTGGACTATCTATAGTCCACTCTAAATATTCATCTATAGAAAAAATAAATGTAGATATCCTTGGGAGGCAACCCAAGTATTCATTTACTTTTATGAAAATTTAACTTCTTTTTATTTTTTCATTAAACGAGTAATGATTTTTTTGTTTGTCTTTTATTTAATGTTTATTTTCTAAATAATTGCCTAAGAGGAAACACATCCTGAGAACCACATAGACTTCCACTAAATTATCAACTTCTAAAGTTGACCAACTTATGGATGGAGATAAAGACCCACTAAATCCAAACAAGGGGCACCTCTTTCCCTTTAACTCTCCCTCTCTTCCTCCATCTCCCTATTTCTTATTCTTCCTCTATATTTTATTTTTACCACTTCCTTCATCAAACCATTTCTTTTTATCTTTATATTTTGTGTGGGTGTGTATTTTAAAAACACTAAAAAAATAAGAAAACTAAAAAAAAAGAGTTATACTTACTCACCATCCACTTTTTAAATTTTTTCCAACAATTTTTGGGTGTCAAAAAGTCATTTTTTCATAAAATTATTATTTTTATATTAATCATGAAATTGGATAAGGAATCTTGTGTCAAATCCAAAATATTTTTAATGCTCAGTTTTAGAATTAGAAAATGATTCTTCCCCAACTATGAGGAACAAAATTAGCTTTCATGCCAAGGTTACCTATTACCATATTTTAATTTTGTGTATTTTCATCCCCTTTTATGAGTCTTGATATTATGGACAGTCAAGAATAATTTCCTACTCTAGTGTGTATGAATATGATAGAGGAATTTTTTGAACCACATGATAATCACAATAGCCAAACAGCCTCTCAATAACCCTATGTTAATCCTTCTTTTGAAACTCCTTCAAGCCTATGAAAATATTTTCTTTGATATCCACATTACAAGCCCCATACCTTTTCCCACCCAATATCTCCACGTCTTTACATTTAATAATTTATTGAAATTTAAGTGTGTGGGGAATGGATTTCATTTTGGGTATCCTTTTCTTAATTTTCAATGTGTAATCATATACTTGAGTGAAATCATCCATTTAAGTGTGGGGGAGAGGTTTTTATTTAGTGATATTTGGGTAATGTACTTTCAATTATGTAATTTTGTAAATGTTATTGTAAAGTGTTCAAAAAAAATAAAAAAAATCAAAAGAAAAAAATAAAAAAAATGGGTTGTGTCTTGTAAAGGTCAAAAATCACTCTTCCTACAACTTTGAACTTGTTATAACTATTATAACTACTTTCGTGAGGAGATAAAACATGGACTGGGAGATGAGTGTGAGATCTTTTTCAATTTCATCTTTGAAAAAAAATACAAAAAACAAAAAAAATCAAAAAACTCTTATGTCATTAAGAGATGTTTTTTGTTTTTTTTAAAAATTCATCTTCTCATCCCCTTCAAATTTTCTTCCTCCTCTATGTCTTTCATTGCACAATCATTCCCTTATAAATATGTGATTCCATTTTCTTCAATGTTTCATTTAAAAAAATTGTGTATTTTTTTACCCAGGCGGATGTTTTACCCCTCTTCCCATCTCTCTTGGACATTAAATTCCTACCATCCCATATACATAGAAAACCCCCTTCAAATGGCCTTTTGATTATTGTGCAGTTTAGTATAGGGAATGAATGTTGATAACTCTTTACGACTCTATGATTTTTCCCTTTGGTTGGTGAATGAGTGAACCACCATAAATAGATTTTATCATCTTGAGAATAGTAAGTTTCAAGTACCCATATTTTCCATTTCTAAATTTGAGCATGAAATATGAATTGTTTTTTTATCTTTTTTTATAACAATTTTTGATGGAGTTCATATGGATGAGTGAAATGGTCTAAACCTCCCCTGATGGTGGGGAAAAATTAATATTTGTTTGAGAGTGAGAATAATTTTTTTTGTTTTAATATTTGTTGACAATGAGGACATGAACAAGAATAAGTGTGTAAAAGTTTATGTTATTAATTTATTCATAACAATTTTATACATAATTTAATAAATTTCATGTAAAAGTGCATAATTTGTGTAAGATACTCATGTTTTAATACTAAATATAAATTTCAAGAATAATTTGAAGTAGTTCAATTGAGTTAGTTTACTATTAAAATTATAACTCTCACCCTCTATATCCAAATTAAATGGTTATTGTTTTTTAAAATTAACTGTTCAATTTACAACATATCATTATAAGGAATCATTGGCCAATTATGATATTTGAAGGGCCATATAGACAACACAAAAAAGCCAAATGAATCTTTGAAGAAAATAGACCAGACATGAAAATTATGTTACTGGGCTCAATCCAGAAGTCTAAACTCCTTGATTCTCCAAAAAATCGGGGGACAATAGCATTAAAATTGGATAAAAATTTAAATTCCTAACTCCACTAAAAAGGGTCCAAAATGATTCTATTATGTCCAGCCCTCTGTTCTATCATGGAATTAAAACCAGAACACATTTATTGACATTTCTACTGATATAGACATCCATGGAAGCTGAGATTTTGAATTGTGACATCCATGATATTGGAGGCTGACATTGTATAAGAAATGTTTCACATTTTATGGCATGTTCCTATTCAAAAACCAATTCACATTTTATACATCGAAAAAGTGTTGATAAAAATGGACAACTGCACATTTTTTAGTAAAATAAAAATATCATTTTCTCCAAAATTCCAATGGACACAAAATTTTTAGGTCGGATAGTAAACAACAATGTCTATAACTTGAAAATAGATCATATCTTGAGATTCAACCGTCTGAATTTCCATATTGGAGAGCCAATTGGAGGGGAATATTTGGAATGAAAACAAACCACCACCATAGGCTATAAATACATCCCCCTCCTCTCCTTGAAAAGAGTTGAAATTTCAGCACTTAATGAGGAGGTTTGGCATGACTATATCTTTTAAAAGGGCCTAGTTTTACTTTCCTTGTTCTTGATTTAACAATAAATACATCTCCTCCACTTTTGTTTCCAAGTTCTTTTGTGTTCCTTTCATTTGTAATTGTGTAAGTTCTTTTCAATTTAATTTGAATTTTAATGTAAGTTTGTTCTTAATATTATCTTTTACTCAAACACCCTCTATTATTAAATATTAATGATCTTAAAATATTTGAAATCAAATATAAAACCATTCTCTTAGTTTTCTTTCTCATTCAATCGAATGTTTGTTTTCTTTAATTTTCTTCATGTTCGCGTGTGTGTTTGGTGAACTATTATTATCTTATACCATTACTTTTGTATTATTTTTCACCCATCAACCTTCACATCAAATGTTTTTTTAATATCAATATCAATGGTTGGGTAAATCATCCATAGATCTGAGTCATGATTTGGTTATATTAAGTGATTGATGGATTTTCTTATTCAGTATTATCTAAATGATCATTGTGTATGTTTAACATAAAATGTAATGGATTATTGAAATGTTATGTTTAATGTGTCTATTACTTAGATTATTGAAACTATAAATACACTACCATAAGTAATTAATAATTGATATTAGAACCCTATTTAATTTAGTGCTTGGGTTAAATCTTTAACACTTTGGAATTCTGATCAAAGTCATCTTGTAAAGTGAGTGTTAATTTAATGCAATATAAAGCAAAGCTTAAGGATATCAAAAGATTAAATCCATAAAATTGAACACACTAGAATATTTTAAATTGTTAAATCAATATAAATCAATAAATAATTTCATCTTAGCTTTATAAACACCCCCATTAAAAATAAAAATCACAAAAACAAATGACTATTAAAAAGTATCGTCATTAAGTATTCGACTAGAGTGCCGCTACACACATTAGCAGGGCATCAGACCCTTGAACAGTCAATAGAAGACAATATTACCCACTTAAAACCCCCATAATAATAGGTTCATGGTTAATTTATACTAAAAAAAAGTGTAAAAATAAAAATTATTGAACAGAATAATAACCAATGGAAATAAAATGGGTTGTATAATCCTACCTCATATCATAATCCAATAAAATTTCATAAAGAATGCATTAATGAAATGAATATAACAGATGTAATTGAAAATAAAAATAATTTTCAATAATTTATGTAAAAATAGGAGTAACATATATATAGATTTTAAAATAATTTAAATATATATATAGAGTATCTGAGTTTGAGAGATAATGGTCATAACCCCAAGAAAAGGGTGGTTTAGAGTGATCCCTTATATTTAGTCTGATTTATCATGTGTATTTTTTATCTTCCTCGATAATAAAAATATGAAATTATTTAATGTATTTATAAAATTTTTCTTGTTTATTAAATGTTGTTTATATTTATTATCTTTTTATATTCAATTATTTAATCATTTATGTTAAAGTTGGATGTTTTGATGATGATCAGCTCATTTGTTCAAATCACTTTGGAATGTTAAATACAAAAAAGAGATTATTATTTAATCATCTCCAAAATAATATCATTTAATAATTATACTTTTTCTACCTCATTGTAATTTTAAAACAAATGGGGATGGTTGGTCATGAAATATGAACTACGTTATAATCCAATATACAATATGTCATACGTAGGCATGAGTAACATTTCTATTTTTCAATGATCATGATGGAAAGAAGGTAAGGGTTGTTTTATCTTTACATGGTTATAATAATATCATAAATATCATATAATTTCATTTAATACACTTACTAATACAATCCATGAAATGTGGTAATACAAATGAATAACTTCACTTCGTGAAGCGGTAGTCCACCGTACACATGAATGATGTTTTAATTTTTCAATGGATTGTAAGTTAAGGTGGAATATGATATATATTATATTATCGTATGATTAATATTTTTTCAATATAATATATAAATGATGAATCCATCATCATTAAAAATCATGAGATTTGATGATAGATAATGAAGTACATCGGTTCATGGGCCAGTTGTTCATCGTACACATGAATAATGATTTCATTTCCCATTTTATATAATATTATATGTATTAAAATTATTAAATTAACATAATAAAAATATTTATTTGATACATACCAATTAAATCATAATTTCATGTATAAATAAAAAGTTTTATGATATGGAAGAATAATTAAAAAAACACTCGGTCAAGAACAATGCCTCTTTTTTAGACCACCAATTTAGGACTAGATACAAGTCCCCCCATGAATGGATTTCAGATCATATAAGTCCCTCAAAGATGTAGAGAGGGAATTTTGGAAGTGATTTGTGTATGGATTTTCAGAACTAAAATTATTTGGATGTGTGAAGTGGATATGAGTGGGGGTTCGATTTATAAGTTGGGGATATGAAACACATCAACTTTTTTTAAAATAAAATGATATCCCATCACTTTTAACACACCAAAATTCTCCAAAATAGATCATTATCAAAAGGAAGATAATATTAGGTTTAAATATGGCCTTAAAATAACAATTTTACAAGTTTTATGGTCATTAATACCATTATTTTAGTTTAATTGTACCCCATTAATCACATTTTAACCATAACAATAGTAATTAATTTTTACAATTTTTACAATTCATTATGAAAAAATTTAGTTGAACATATTATATAATATTAATTTTTATGATTAAAAATATTAAATCCATTTTTAAAAATTAAATTCATGTTAGTGGTAGAATTTTTTTTAAATAAAACTTGTATAGGTTCTGAAATAGCAATTTTCCAAATAATTTTTTTTTCATATGTATAAAAACATTAATAAGAAAATTAAACATAAAAAATTAATATAATGGACAAAATTGGAATAATAAAAGAATAATTTAAAAAAATAATTTTAAAACCATTGCAAAATAAAATTTAACAATAAAATCCTTTTAATGAAAAGGTGATTTTAAATAAAATCAACATTTTCACTATTCATCAAAAAAAGAGTCATTTCAGAAAATTCACAAAATTTCAGTATAAGATAATTATAAAATGACGATTTAATAAAATATTTTCATTTAAAAAAATAAATTTTTTAAAATTTAATGAAATTTATTGTAATATTTTCTAATAAAAATAAATTATAATTATTTTTAAAGAAAACTCATTTTTAGGATAAAATGCCATCTTCGAAATCTGAGTGCATATTTCCTTGGAATTTATTAAAAAATTATATCAATTTTTAACCTTTATATTTATATACATACCATAATGTAGATAATACTAATCATATCCTCAAATTTATGGAGTATTTTATAACTTTAATAAATAATCATGGTTCGTTTAGGATCAGTGTTGCGTGTTGTATACACTATCAAACTTGGTTTTCTTTATTTAAAAATGTGGGTTTTTTCATGGAACACATTTAAAAAATAATAAATAATAATAAATAATAAGATATTAATAAATATAATTAATATATTAAATTCTTCATTATTATTATCATAACCCAAATCTAAAGAAAAATCTTATCAACCAACCACCTCTTTAAAGCTAAGGGAAAATAATTTTGGATGTAAGACCAAATATCACCACCCTAGAAATACTAACATTTTAGGATGAAATATTGATATAAGAAATGAGTTTCACTGATATCATATTAATGTAATCACAATCCTCATTAAATGAAATCATTTCAGATGGATTATGGAAGATAAATAAATAATAACGTTCATTGAAGCTACCCTTGATGAAACTATTTAGAATGATGGTCCTCGACCTAAGTATTTCTAAAAAACATGAGTAAGGGAACCCAAATGATCCAAAATATAAAATTATTTATATGTTCTAAAACACCCCCTTTAACACCACCACATATTCCCCAAAAACATGAATAAAAATATATCTATGAGTCCCAATGCATTCCTTTAACCTAGATGGACTCAAGATGACCATGGGAATCTTAACTACCAGATTCTTAAAGAAACATGATAAAAAATGGTAGGAAAAATGGGCAAATTGTTATTGTAGAAGTCAAGAGTCAACCAATCAACACACAATCTGGTGATCTGAAGATGATAGATCTAGAAAAATAGAACATTTAATAATCATGAAATCCTATGCCGATGGTACATCACCTAAATTGATATTATTCATACAACTGTAAAAAAAATAGAATCACTAAAAATATTATGGAAATTTTATGAAAAAAACCCATATAAGTGTATCTGGTGGTGAACCTGAGGATCATAGAGAGAAGGAATGGATAATATTTATAAAATATTATAAAAACATTGTAAAATTATTAAATAATTGAATTTGTAATAATACACCCTATCTATTATAGATTCAAGTCTACAAGAGCAGTGTCATAGATACATGAAACTCAATTAATAACAAAGTTACCATTTTGAAGGTTATATTCAACATAGAATAATCAACCACAAATAGATTTATAATAGTGTAAAATGAAACAAAAACATTCTCTAATTAGAATAGCTGAATTAAAAACCAAATAAGGCCAATACAATTTGTAGAAAATGAAGAATAATACTATAAAAAAATGTAAAAAATTAATTTGTGTACGAACATATGATATCCCTAAAAGTACCATGTTTAACATATCTAAATTCGATAATATTATTATTTATACTCACAAAATATCACAACCTTAGAGTTTTTGATCAACCATAAAACAATATATAAAAATATAATGACTTCTAGTGATCACTTTAATGAGTCCATTATCAATCGACCCATAATACTTACATATAGTAGAGATAAACTAAATTGAGATACAAGGGATGAAATAGTATATTCAGTGGATGTCAACATTAGGTAACCTTTATTAAATTAAATCATGGAGTAGATTTTTTAGGTGTAATCTTAATCTAAAAATGGTTTCTGTGAGGAATGGTTATTTTCATATAATCAATGATGGGTTATGTATCCTATCATGAATGAATTACTGATGGAACCCAATATAGGATTATGTGTTCGTTTTTGTTGGTATTATATGATTAAATGATTATTGAAATGGGGTATCAGTGGAATGGTGTATACTAAGTGTAATGTGGATGGAATATCCCCAAACAAGTTGTATAATAATAATGGTGGTTTGATTGAATCATGTGGATCCATGGTTCCTGTGTTTAATGTCTTTCCAATATCTTTTTTAGATGCTGAGTCCTAATGATGAGAAAATAAAGGTTCAATATGTTTTGTAATATTTGATTATCATTGGAGAGGATCCCTAAATGTATCATCCATAGTTTTAGTGGTTGATTGTTCAGTTCAAACCAAATCCCACATCGATTTTCATGAGGAATGGTGACTATCATAAAATCTTGGATGAGCTACGTTTCCAATAAGATATTGGTTTTATGATAGTATCCTAGAAGACCTTATTTTTTCTTTCTAGATGGTCTGGGTTGGAAAAAATAATATTTATGGAAGGTATAATGTGGTGTGAATGATATGTGACATTCATAGTGGAAACAATATGAATTGACACTAGTGGCGCTATAAAAACTCTACCAATAGAGGAAACATAAAGATATTGTGACATCCTGAACTAGCCTTATATGAATATACTTTTTTTACATGATTATAATCATGATAAAACATATGATTTTCATTAGTTTCTTCCATTCATATGTTTAATTAGATTCATGGTTATGATTTATACAACTTTCTTAGGTTTAGCATTTCATGTAAACAGTTTTTTTCAATTTTGATATACTTATATTTGACTTCACATTATGTTTCCTCATTACATGAAATGATCTTTCATGTATGGATTATATTTTTTCATTCCATAATAATGGACATCTATTTATAGATACAGAACTCATTGTTATGTAAACAAAAAAATTAACTAATTATTTCATAGTCTATCACATGAGTCTCTATAAATCTTATAAATTATTAGGGACAAACACTTCAATATTTACCCTAAAATATTATTTCAAAAACTTTTAAAAAATAAAAATTGGTTAATTGAAATTAATTGTGAGATTATATTGAAGGTGGAAGTGACTTCAACCTATAGTGAATTAAGACCCACATATTCCAATAATACAATGAACACACTGATTCTCTTGATATTCCAAAGATGACGGTTACCACCCTTCCCCTTAGTGTAAAATATTTCACTATCTAGGTTTATGTATCTTAATATATCCTTAGTAAATATCATATTTACATGATCCTATCTTTAGATGAGAAATTCTTTAGATGTGTTTCTTATAATTCCTCCAATGCTTGTATTTGATCTATATTAGAAGCCCTATATATCTCTGCATATTTTTTTGGAAGACTATATAAAAATTGGTGGAATTTTACACCATTAAAATTTTACATGAAACTACATTCCTGGTTCATGTTGATGAATTTAATAAAATTTTGTTAGATAATTCCAACATATTTGTCCAAATAGGGGATGAGGATCTAAAAATAGTATTGGTGCCATTGTTATATGGTTGTATTAATTCATCTAAAGGTACTATGATGTATGGAATAAAGACACTAACTCTTAAACATGTAAAATAGGATTTATTAAAAAAATATTTTGAAATGAATGGTAATATTTAAATTGAGGTTGAGGGTATGAATCTAAGTGATAGTATTCAATCCACGGGTAGAAGGAGGGAGATGAGTTTGACTACAAAATCATATGTCTAAATTTAAGAATAATGTGAAAAAAAGTTTTTAATGTAAGTGTACTTGTGATATAGAGAGTAAATATAAAAATATGAATAATGGGTATATATATAATAGAAATGGTCATTATATAATTTTTTAAAAATTCATCGATGTTGCTGTTGTGTCAACCATTTTTTTCATACCTTGTACGAGGAATGGATATAAGATTTTGGGTGCTCTATTCATATGTTTCCTAAAAGAGAACAGTTCAATTAACTGTGGGAGTCTGATTCAGGTGAGGTATTCATGGAAAATTACATTATTTTTTATTTTATATGGATAGTCTCTATCAATCAAAGGATTCATGATATGACTTTCAAAATAAATTTGGTGGTAATATGGGTGCCTAATATGAAAATATACCTTATTTCCCTAGGATACATATACTAAGAAGGATAAATATTATGATTAGGTTCTAGGATCCTAACAATTTACCATGGATCCCATAATTTGATAAAGTTAAATATAATTAATATAATTCGCATGTTAGATGTAAAATTTCATAGAAAACAATAGAACACCTCTAGTGTTTTAGTTCATGATAAATCACCCCTTTGGAAAAGGGGTGTTGGACACATGAGTTCAAAATGCATTAATGATAAAAAGAATCATGGGATTATAAATGATGTTACACATAATTGTATTTTTTTTCTTTGAGGATAGATTGTCAGTAAAATATGATTGAGATTTACTAATATATTGTACTATAATAGATTCCAAATTTATTATGTCCACTCTAATCTATGGGGTTTAACTAGGAGTTCTTCCCATGATGAAACCTATTACATATTCACAATAATTGATGAATACTATAAGAATCCCTAGATATAAATTTTAAAAAACATTTATAATATGTTTTGTACATTCATAAAAGGGATGTATACTATTAAAAAAGAATCTATACAAGAAACTAAATACTATTCTTACTGATATTAATTTTGAATATCATTTCAATTAATTTGTTGAGTTTTGTAACTCGGATGGTGGAAAAGGGTTCTATCCATTTGTATAACCCCCTCCCCCAACAAAATAGATCATATTAAATTGAATAGGATCATCATTTTGATGGTGATATATATTATCTCATATTTTAGGGGTCCATGATCATTTTGGGTTGAGATTTAAACTATAATAATTAATTTTATTGATCATATACCATCCACATCCAATATTTGGGAAACAACAGAAGATATTTACAATGATAAACCCACTAATCATTCACACCATAAGTGGTTTGGATTTATAGAATTTTCAAATAAAAAAAGATATGTTTTAACAGAGTATTTTGAATTATATATTTGTGGGATTTATATAGTTTGTTAATGGTTGAAAAATATGGATAAATTAACCACGGTATCATAAATGAATAATAAATAATTATTTTATATTCCATGACCCCTATTAGCCAAAGGAGATACTTTTTCAGCCCTATCTACCAACAAATGTCATTGTTGTGTTCATAAAGGCTACACCCAAACCATTGGATATTTATGTTACCTAATAGTCTGAATATAATCCTAGTCATAAATTTGTGCCCACTGACTATTCTCAATAGAATCAAGGTTACTATGACCATATATTGGATTCTAAATATGAGGTAGTGGATGGTGATAATCCAATATATTATAATTTTACAAGAGATAGTGATGGAAAGACCTCTATGACCCATACTAATTTAACAACTCTAATTTATCTATATACAAAATTAATATATCTCAATAAATATATATAAAGGAAATGTAAACCTATAATAATGATATAATGATTAAATAATATAGGTAATGTTTGGATTTAATTTAAGAAGATATGTAGTACCTTATTATGAATAACACCTTTATTTTCTTACAAAAACATTGTAATGAAATATTATAGTTTTTAATGGATTTCAGGAAAAAAAGGAGGATAATAATGGGGAATATAAAATCAAATATAGAACCATGTTAGTTAAAAAGATTTATTTTAATGTGAATATATAAATTATAGTAAAATTTTATACTACATTGATTAATATTCACCCATTCAGATTATTCTTAATTTTACTTCTATATTTGATTACCATATTAAAAATTTAGATATTAAAAATAATTCTTTTCTTGATATCCTTATGGAAGGAATTAATATATTGCATCCTGATGGATTCAATTTTAAATTTAAACCTATTGAAAATATATCTTCTCAAAAACTCATTTTATTAAAATTAAAAATATTCAATGATACTTTATTATAGTTTTGATCCATTCATGATTGAATATGGTTTTAAAAACTTTTGTTTGATGCATGTGTTTATATTAATCATAAGAAACATGAATTTAATTATCCTCTTTAATATATTTTTGAAATTATCTTAATTTTTAAACGAAAATGAGGCTTATGTACCATGTCAAGGAATATAATCTCTCTACCCATATCACTCTAAAAAGTATCCAAACTGGTAAGACACAAGACCTCAAGTGCAGCTCCTTGAACAGTAGAGGTAACTAACTACCACTGGAGGTCTATAGAGGTAATGTGGAGAGGCTATGTCACTAGTATTTTTGTTCACAATCAAGGGTAAATAACCATGTAACATAAAAATACTCACATTATAGTATGTAGATGTGATAAAAAATGCTTCTAAAATATTTGAATGAGGAAGAAATACAGACACAATAATCATGATGAAAAACATGTTAATAACCCAATGCCCTAACCAGATACACAAGATAAATAAAACTAAAAAAATATATCACATGATTAACTACCTACACCGATCCATACCTCATATGAATCTTCTAACCATATATCATTCTCAATCCAGAAAAACCTGATCTTTGGCCTGAGAGCTACCAGTTTTTATAATAAATATGTAAGAGTTTCTCAGGTACCCATGTGCTATGGCATCCTGGGTGTGGTGTGGGAACGTAACATAGTAGGGAACCACTAAATAAATCATGTAACAACCAATATATATTACATGATTAGGTAAAATAAATAAATAAACTATTATAAAATAAAATGAACATAAAAAATTCCTAATTTGGGCCAATGTTGTAATGTCAATATGCTCCTTGCATGGTTTCTGCCAACCCATATACCATGTACTATATTGTCAATCCTTTGTTCAGTGAGCTCAATAATCCAAACCTTCTTCGGCTAACTCCATTGTTTACCTGATCATGTTTTAATGATTGTTCCTCAAAATATAAAAGAACTGTTACTCCCTAGTATATAGTAATGTATCATAATCCTCCCCTATGAGAGTTTCCTCACACCAATAATATGGTTTTAATCATTAAAAACTTATGGAATTCACTAAGAAAACTCCATCCCAATATACTAGATCAAATCCACCTTTATATCCATATAATCCCAAAAAATATTATCATAGACCTCCCTTATAGAATTTTTCCCAGAGAAGTTACACATACCTCCACTATGGGTGTTTTCTCATTAAAGGGTATAATCCCACAAGTATCAAAGACTACACCTATGAATGTTTTCTCAATTAGTAATAAATACTGACCAAGGATATATTCCATAAATAAATAAATACTACCCCAATGGGTGTTTTAAATTTTATAAAAAATTGTTTTTTAATGATATACTAAGTCCCAACATAAAAAAACTAGGGTTGTATGAATTCCTAAACACATCATCACTGACCATTAATCCTCAGGATAACATGAAATATATGGGTTCTGAGGTGGCACTGATAACCATCCATACCTAAGAAACACCCACCCACCGAGGGTTGATATTTAAACAGGTCACCCACTAATTTATGTTGGGTAAATATAAATGTAGAGGCATCCCTATTAGGATCCTCGGTCATAAAATTTATATTGGGACAACACTTGACACCCAGGGCATGTCACATCCTCCAGATGATTCAAAACATAGGATGACATCTTGGCCTATCAAGGGAAGATAGTATAATCCCTGATCTTGGGATATTATTCATTTTCAATCATATATCCAAAGTATAACTTAGAATTTATTCACACCAAAACTTATCATATTCTATCCTAATTTAATCATTATAGGTTATTTTCCCCCAATAATAAAATTTTATTCATTCCGAACCAATAAAACTAGACCCTGAACTCGAAGGCATACAAAAATTTTTTGTTATGTCCTAGATAGGTAAATGTATCTCTTGTAAACATAACCTCCCTCTTTTATGTTTCTCAAGTTTCACACTTATAACTCTTGATATGTGTAACTAAATTCCAAACACACCTACATCAAGAGGATAATAAGGATCCTCCTCTTATCCCACTACATCTTAGAAGATCTGGTCACCACCCCCATGGGACCAGAAGTCATAATTCATCTCAAATGTAAGGGCCTCATCTATTTCTATTTGAGGTATTGGACTAGTGAACAGGACCCCAAATGTGTCTGGGCATTAAGCATAGTTATCCATTGGAATTTAATCATCTTTTAATTTTAATTTTAATTAATAATTTAATTAAAAATAACATCTCAAGTTAACATAATTTGTATCACCACATGTGGAAAGGCTACTCAAAATATTCCATATAAATAAATAATATAAACCATTAGACTACCACACAAGACAACCTTCCTCAGTTTGAAGACCCTTTCCATTTTTTGAAATGTTCAAAAACACACTGACCAATGACTCTCAAGCATTCCCTTTCCTAAATAATCACATACAAATTCTCATCTGCAAAAATCACACTATATGACCATATATAATTTATTATAAAAATTTATTATTAATTAATTCATTTTAAAAAGACTTAACAAATAATTCCCCACTTAATGCTAACACGAAACCAAAAACATATCCAATGACACCCCAAGACCCCACCTCACACCCATGATTATATTCTATGTAAAATATCAATAAGAAAAACCAATTCAATATTCAATTAAATTTTATTTTAATCAAAAACCTAAAATAAATTTATTGAGCAAAATAATGTAACTAAAGAGATGAGTCACAATTCTTTACAATGCACTATGGGTCACTCTATCCTTAGGTAGAGGGTGATCCTTTCTGTATTTGTCTGATTCCACCATGTTCCAATACAAATGGAGCTAAATCACAAAATAGAGAAAACAAAATTAGAGGTTAAGTTAGGATGTGGTCAATGAGGGTTGGTAAATGGTAAAAGGGACCTCAAATCACTAGTAAAACACCATTAAAGTGGATCCCAAATCAATGGGGGTATGAGAGAATATAAGGATTCAGCCATAGGCATATAATACAACAATAGAGGATGGGGTACACCCACATTAAAATTAAATAGTGTTATGAAAGGTAATTTTATGCACTTTAATGACCTATAGCTCTCAAGTGGTTCTGCTGCATTTTTTACTACTTATCTACTCAGCATTAAATAAGGATCCTACAAGCCCCTTGTAAACCTACCAAGCCTAAATACATGTCTAAAACCACCATTTCATGATTTCCAAACCCTTCAATATTTATTCTAAATCCCTTTTCAAAAACATACCTTTCCACTAAACATATAGTTTCAAATTCCATTATGAATTTCCAAACTCATATGAACATGGGACATTACAAACTCCACACCAAAATAGTTCTCATCACTAAGATGTCCAATTGGACTTCTAAACAAAAAAAACTAACCTATTTGGGTTCTCTAATCCTTATCTATTGGTCACATTTCATTGAAAAATATATAAGTCGCCTTTAAGGCACATCATCCAATTCCATGTGCTCAAACGACCAAAACACAATCCATAGTTCCCGATCATTATTGAATCACATATAAAATGATTTTATAATATCATAAATCCCATGATATGATCACACCATCATCTAAATCATCATTATGCCTATAGTTCTCCTCACCATAGGATGTAGCACGTTGTAGCCAACCTAAAGCCATGGGTCTTCCACCATTGAAATTGACTTCGAAATGACACACCTAAGATATGTGGATGTACTCATTGTGATTTTCACCCCATCAAGTCTAATCACACATGATAAGGCCATTCATATAAGATTATCATTTCTCATTTCAAAAAAACATGATAAGATGGATTTGTATCCATCATCCACATAAGGCTTCTAGAACATTGAATTTACCTTGAAATTCCTAGTCTAATTTATGAAATTCCACGATGTATCAAAATAACATGATTAATGTTGTTTAAAAATAACCATATCCAATTACACATAATAATTCACATCAAACCACCTTTGGTCAACCCATTCCAAAATTCATGACCATAAATACTGATATATCACCACATAAATGACCATGATGCTTACATGCTCAAAGGAATCTCAAAATCATCTAAAATTTATTATCAAAGTACATTAATGACATCATATAGAATTCCAAAATTTTATTCTAAACCTATTAGAATTTTTATCATGTCCTTCCACATTCACTGACACACCTATGATCCAAGCACCCTTAGATCAGTCTATTCCCATTCTATTCTCTTTGAAAACCCTTAGTTTTGATCCATGATTTAATCAGGTTCACCAATTTTAGTCCCTAGAGAATCATGTTATGAATCTATTTCATCACATTCCATTATTTTAATTCCACAAATACTACTCCAGGATTAGTTACACATTCACACATCCCTTCAAGTATAGGGATTACATTCTTGTGATTGACATGTCACACACCACCAATGGATTTCTATTATCATCTATTTTTCAAAATAATTTCTCTACCACCGTGTTGCATGATCCATTCATATCCAAACTCAATGACTAGACATTGAGTTCTTACTCTAATAGGGGACATTATATGAGAAATTACATACCTCTAATTCAGGTATTGCGAGAATAGAATCCATGAAACATTTCTATTATTTTATCCAAAAATAATTTCACACACTCAAATATATCATGGTGTTCTCCCAACCATATGACTTCCCTCATACCACTCCATGATCTCAAAATGAACATGAATCATCTCACATGAATTATAGTGAACAAATCCTAAAACGTTATTGATGAACTCAGGAGTCGTACATCATGAAACTAGGATGTGCACACCATATGATGTGTCCATTAAATGTCCATCCACCAATCCCATAGTTATTCTCTTCACAAAAAATTGCACTTTACACATGATGCCATTATTCAAGTCACTTCCACTTCATAACATCATTCCATAAAACCAAAATATACAACCATGCTAAAAATGTATACCAAAACTCATTTAAAACTATCTGATATAGGTCTCCAAACAATATTGAACTTCAAATCATCATTTTGATAAAAATTATATAAAATAGGGTTTCTTTATTAAGAAAACAAGGCATCCAAAACTTCTATAATATTCAAAATATCACCTTCTACATTAATATAAAATGTATGTGTCCATTAAATTTTCATTCCACTCAGCCTCTATTATACCTTGAACAACCCATATCATAGGTCACCATTAGGAAAAATAATAAACCTACTAACTAAACATGATGCTTACTATAAAATGGTCACTAGGATCTAGGCATCTGGTCCCCCTGAGGGGTTTTGTTTTACGATGATGCATTCAGGAAATTCTAGAAAAAAATATCTTTTATTCATGTTGGTACATAGTATATTTCCATATATAAATGTATTTGTGAAGTGGAAAATGTCCATTTCATAGGTCTTTATATAATTTTGGAATATACCCTTGTAGAGTATTGTTTTTATATTAAAAAAATCCTATAAG
Source organism: Viscum album (assembly GCA_963277665.1). Taxonomy (NCBI): domain Eukaryota; kingdom Viridiplantae; phylum Streptophyta; class Magnoliopsida; order Santalales; family Viscaceae; genus Viscum; species Viscum album. Next base: position 2,046,703,199 of record OY728122.1, read on the forward strand.
GAAGGTCTGTGATACATTTGGGATTATCCCCATGTTTGAGAAAACTCATGAAGGAGAGTTATATGTTTCCTTACAATGATGTCTCCCAAAGTAGAGGTATGTGATACTATTAGTGGGGTTTCCATAGATATGAAGATGGGGTTGATTTCATAGAGTGGGATGGATATTTCTAATATAATTACCTTGGTATTTTTAACATAAAAGATTTAGTTTGGAAGAGAACACACTTGTAGTGTAGGTTAATGATTCACACAAGTATACCATGGAAACCCAAGTCTATTTTATTTATAGGTATAGTCATCATAATAATCTAAATGACATCCTATCATTGATCGAAGAAGGTATAGTCAATCGAGGACATGGAAGAAAGGTTTGAAAATTTTGGTACATCGTATATGGGTTGACATAGTCCATGTGAAATACTAAGAGACATTTTTTTGTATTAGAAAAAATTTAGTGTTCTTAGTTGTTCATTTTTTTTATATTGGTTTATTTATTCATTTTAACTAAGCTTCTCAAAGGAACAAATCACATCAAATATTGGTTATTACATGAAAACATTTTTTGTTCCCTGTACAGTTATAAACTCAAAACCTACTATGGTCTCCATTTAAAAATGGTACCCAAGATTTTTTTAAATTATTGTTATAGAAACCTCTAGGACTAATGCCTTAGATTTGGGTTTTCATGTTTGTCCCTGATATCATAGATTGGTAGAAAATTGGGATGTCATAGGGATATATGTTGGTAGTAGAGCATGTGATATTTAATCATTTAGTTTTATTTATCTTGTTTATGTATTTTTTTCTACTAGGATATCATTGTTTTTTTCATCTTATATGCTGGGTTTCTATTACTTCTTATTTCATTTATAAATGATAGATATTTTCACCGCTTCTACCTACTATAATTTAATAATTTCAATTTTACATGATTATTTACCCTAGATTATATAGTTTTATATTTTGGGTATATCCTCTCCATAATACCTACATTGAACCCCAATGGTAGTCCGGAACCTCTAGAATTTAGTAATATACGCCTACTTTCTTATAGAGTACCAGTCTGGTTACTGTTAGAGTGATTTATGCGAGAAGATTACAAAGTAATATCTTCTTGTTTTTTATTCTTGTGTCTCAATATTTTGGATATAATTTAAAGCAATCATATAAATGTTTCAAAGACTATGATGGATATTACATATTTGTATTTATAAAAATTATTATTGAATGAAGTTCATTTTACCATGGTATTGGATTAGGGTTCCTGTTTCTTTGTTTTTTTGGTTGTATGCGATTTTTACCATGAGTGAATCATATGTTTGTTTGATGTTAATTATTTTTCAAGTATTTTTATTCATTTACATAGAGGAATGATTTGTCTCATTCATAATTCCTAGATTTTAGGATTCAAATGAAATATTGGCCTTATTGCGTGGTTATTATCACTGAAGATAGAGGAACAACTGTTTAAGGTGTCAGAAGAAAATCATACAGACATTTTCCAGTATATTTATTTTGTTCTAATCAACATGGAAAACATTTTTAGGTATTTATTTCTAATGGAAGGTCTTATAATGAATGGTGAGATGATTTATAAAAATAGAGTAGTCCACATTCACCGGTGGTGAAATGACTATGAATAGGTCAGAGCTGGCACTTCATTTTGTTATGATAACCATGGTGGGTCAATGTGGGCATGCGATTCCATAATATTAGACATATTTCATGTCAATTTTGTAAAATATTTTTGGTTTTTTATTTTTCTATTAAAATCCTATATTGTTTTTTTCATATAGATTGTGATGGAATTATACTTAATCAAGCCTCATGTAATTTGTTACTTGCCACTAATCAACTCAAACTATGTCACCGGGGGACTCCCAAAGTTTTGATTCTCAAAAAATAGGTTCATTTTATAAGAGTTAATAGATAATAAGTACTTAATTTTTTTTCTTTTTATATAATACTAATTGTATGTATATGACCCATAAGAGGCTTTCGACATCTAATATTCCATATACATAATAGAAATGGACAAGATATGTTTCCTGTGAGACTGACCAACAATATGAATTGGTTTTATGGACAAGTTTTGATACCATAGAGACCATAATAAAGTATTAATTAGGTTTATTTAGATAATTTATTTTTTAATGTGAGGGATACTAGAAATAGGGGCTGGTAGAGTGTAGTACCCCTGGTTTCTTGTATGCAACCCTTTATTGATGCTTTTAATGGTTATAAAGTTAATGGTGATGAATGGGAGAGTCGGGAGAACTTGGAATGAGTTTTGAGGAAAAAGGGGAAGTCACACGGGCGGCGCACAGTTTTTCTAAACTGTGCGGCCAAACCATGTGCAATGGGTCTTGGTGGTAGTAGCTTCTGCATGGTCGGTGCACGGTTTGTCTAACCATGCAGCCAAATCATGCGATAAGGGTGTTTGATGCAGTAGCTAACGCACGGTTAGCGCACGGTTTTTCAAACCGTGTGAACTAACCGTGCGACCACTTAAACAAGATCCAATAAAGGTGTATCTAACACATTTTTGCCTCTATGTAGCTTTTTTCCTCCTAAATGGCCCAAACTCATGATTTTGGTTCTCCTAAGGTCAAGGAGGGTTCTCCCATCGTTCTAGAGGCGACCTGAAGGCTTCTCTTGGTGAATTGAAGCTGGATTCTTGAGGTATGTGATCTTTCTTGTTTGGATTCTTAGATCTACTTAGATCTAATTCTCTTCTTCTCTCGGTTACTTAGATCTATGCCCATTATGGGTAGATCTAAGTGCGTGGATGCAAAATATGATGATATTTGGTCTTGGTTGTATTAGGAGAAGAGATCTAAGGAGGATTCTTAGAGAATTGACCTAGTTTTCTTGTGCTTTATCCATTTGTTAGGGTTTTTGTCAAAACCTTTGATGTAGGAGGCTTCACTCTCGACTCCTCTTGCTAGAATTGATTGGCTTGGTATAAAATTGGTTTGTTTGAATGGATTTTTTTATGAAAATCATGGAATAAATCTTCTTTGGTGATGATTTATGGTTTTGATGAAATTGCAAAATCTTGGTGAATTGTTGTGAAAAGTGATTTGGATTCTTGAATTTAAAATGTTGATTTTAAATTATGGTTTTGATGGAATGGTATATGGTTTGATAAAAGATGGGTTTTCAATAAAAAGGGGTGTTTTATTGAAATGGTTTGTTATTGAAATTTCTTGATGAAATTGGTTCATTCTTTGGTTTTCAGTAAAAGTACGGTTTTATTGAAATGGTTTGATTTGGTTGAACACACTTGGTTTTGATGGAAATGGTTTTCAATAAAAGGTTTTTTATTGAAAGGATGTTTTTGGAATGATTATTGCGAATGTGTGGTGTGTGTTCTTGTTGCATATACGAGGCATGGTTGAAATAGGACCTTGTGCTCGGTGGCAAATGTTTAATGGCACATGGGACTTTTAAGTACGAGGCCTGGTTGAAATATGAATTTGTGCTCAGTGCCAAAGGTGTAATGGAACATGGGAAACAATTACCTTGTGAAGACTTGGTAGATAAATGAGAGAACACTCAAGAGTATGGAACTGTCATAACGTAGCAAGCATGGTTGATTTCACAGGTTTATAAAATGGTTGGGTATGCCAAAAAGGGATTTTGTGAAATGGTTTTAAAGATGGATTGGTTATTTTTCTAGAAAAATAACTTGTTGGAAAATTGGTTTCAATTTCTATTGGATGATTTTGGTTATGAATGGTTTTGGAAACTTGTTTATATTTAGTTATAAACTTCCTTTGAGAAAATGTTGTATATAAAATGTTTTTATATAATTGTTTCTAATACTTCAATCCTAGTGGTGTGAGTAGGTAAGTCATCGGGGGAAAACCTACTGAGTTTTATACTCACCCCTGCTTGGGCACATTGGTGCTTTTGCAGATGTCGTATTCTAGGACACAGGTAAAGGTAAAGCATCTTATTTCTAGTGGTTCATGGTGATTCTTGGGAGATGTGGTGGTGCTTGGTGCGTGGAGCTCGGCGTGGAGCCGTGGAGTGTTCCATGGCTTGTTTTTGTGTCTTTTGTTTATTCTTTCGCTTGGTACTCTGATATTGTGTTGGTTATGTATTGGTTTGTGGAATAGTGTTGTACTCTTTTGGTAATTCATGAGTTGGTTGTTTCATTAACATGCATTATATAGCGGTTGTTAGTGATGTTTTGGTTGGTTTATTTATCAAAGGGTAAATTGTCCCCCACTTGAATTGAAACCCTTCAACATTTATTTCCAGCATTTGGCATCTTGGGGATGTCGCTTAAGGCCTAGTAATGACTCATTGAGGTCTCAAGCCAATGATAATTGGCGGGTCATTACAAATGGTATCAGCTTGTTCGGTCATTGCCTAACATGTGTTCATCAATGTTCTTGGTCTTGGAGTTGAAATTCATTCTTTTCTATTCCTTGGGAAATCTTAAACATGAGTAGGATTGTCGGAACTTGAAATGTATATCATAAAAGGACATAGCTAACCCATTTATGAATAACTTCAAGTTACCAGGGTATTAGGTACATAAGTGTTTTGGATACACTTCTAGAATGTTGGAAATCTTATTGTCATGGGTTTAGCCAATGAGATGAGCATGAAATGAATTATAGAGGAATGAATTCCCACTAGGATTGCATATCTCATTGTGAGGAATGATTAAGGATGTTGGGGAAGGTGCGAACTTTTGAAAAATATAGAAATTGTTTTCAAGTAAATGATTTTGAAAACAGGGTATTGGTGTATTTTGAAAATGGGTTAATTTTTAGAAGGCATGAGGAATATTTTAAAAAATGTTTGAACATGGGAAAAAGGATGTTTTGGAAAAAAATGTTGTGATAGATGATGTGATAGAATTTGAAATGCTAATCCATCAGTTGCTAGAGAGTGATATTGATGGAGGTTGTTGTTGGTTTAGAAAATGGCACCCAGTAGGCGTCGTCGAAACCAACCTGAAGAATCTGTGGAGAATGTGGTTGCACCTAAACCACAGGTGAACCAAGAGCTAGTTCAGAGTATTGTCCAATATTTTCAAGCTGTGGATACAAGGAACTGGAGGAATGAACCAAGAAATGTGGATCATAACATCCTGTTCATGAAGCAGAATCCACTGAACTTTCGGTGTGATGCTGAACCCAAAAAGGCGGAGGTGTGGCTAAGTAGGATGAATCGTATCTTCGATTTCATCAGCACACCATCAGAGCTCAAAGTAAGGTTGGTGATGTATATACTCGAGGATCTTTCATGTCAGTGGTGGGATTTAGCGGTGCATGCTAAATTGGATGAAGGCCAAATATGGGAGGATTTTGAAGAATTGTTCAAAAAACAATTCTATCCTCACACGTTCAAGATCCATAAAAAGACAGTCTTCTTCATCCTAAAACAAGAGACTCTCCCTATCACATATTATGCGGCCAAATTCATGAATTTATTCCATTTTTCACCAGAGTTTGGGGCAAGTGCGTCATTGAAGGAACGCATCTTCGAATCGGGGATAAGGTAGGAGATTCGATCGAAGATTGTGGTGCTCCTTATTATAGATTATACAAAGATGGTTAATAGAGCGACTGTTTCTGAATGTGATATATCAGGATCGATAGGTGGAGGAATGTTGATACCTACAAGAAATGGTGGGAACATATCCTATGGGAACAAGAGGAAAAGGGACCCCTATTTCCATGGTGCAAGTGGAAATCAAAACCAAACGGCGGGATCAATGAACCTTCCTCCATGACCCCAAAGCAAAGCATGTTGCTTTCAATGTGGTTCGATTGACCACATAAATATAGAGTGTACGACACAACCTAGAGCAGGTCATAATTGCAACAAGATGGGGCATCTACAACGCTATTGTAGGAATGCTCATAGGTTGGGTGCACGTGAAACTTCTCAGGTGTCGCAAGCATCGTATTCTTTGACAGGATGAGGACAACAGAATCAGTCTCATCAGCATAACAGAGCTAGCCATGGTGATTCTCGAAATACCATGAGTCCTCAACTAGAGAAATCTCAGCAAGGAAACAACGAGAACCCTGCAGTGATGAAGCAATTGTATGGAGCTGAGAAGATGATGGTCGATGATCAGGCTAGACCATCTACAGTGAGAGGTATGATTCTTTTGAATTCTGCCCTTGTGCAAGTGCTCTTCGATACTAGTTCATCACATTCCTTTATTTCTTCTCATGCTGTTGACTTTCCATGTTTAAAACTGAAAATGATTACTTCTATTTTGAAACTGAAAACTCCTCTTGGTGAAAGAGAATGTCAAGACTTTGTGTGTAGAGCATGTTCTATAACTTTTGATGGAGCTGAGTTAAATTGGGAATTTTCAATATTGGACATGGATGTCTATGATGTAATCCTGGGCATGGATTGGTGGACAATGTTTAAGGATCACATCGACTGTTATAAGAGAATAGTTAGTTTCACGACTGAGGACGACATCAACCATCTCTTCAGAGGAGAGAGGATGGTAAAGAAAGGTGCAAAGACCTTGTTGGCACCAATGGTGGGAACGATCTCTTACCAAATGGTAGCGTTGAATTTGGAATCAATGAAAGATATTGAGGAAAATAGTTTTCCAGCTGTGGTGGATCAATTTCCAGATGTCTTTCCCAAGAACTTCTTAGGGTTACCACCTCTAAGTGAAGTGGAGTTTATGATTGATCTCCTTCCAGGGACCAGTCTGATTTCCCTTCCGTCTTATAGGATGGCACCAACAGAGTTACGGGAATTGAAATCATAGTTAGAGGATCTGGAATTCAAGGGTTTCATTCGACCAAGTACTTCTCTATGGGCATCACCAGTGTCATTTGTGAAGAAGGAAGATGGAACTCTTCAGCTGTGTTTTGATTATCATAAGCTTAACCAAGATACAATAAAGAATAGATATCCACTTCCATACATTGATGATCTGTTCGATCAATTAAGGGGAGCTCAGTTGTTCTCCAAGATTGACTTGTGATCAGGATATCACCAATTGCGAGTTCAGAAGGATTATATTCCAAATACAGCTTTCAGAAGTAGATATGGCCACTACGAATATGTAGTCATACCTTTTGGTCTAATGAATTCACCTATGGTCTTCATGGATTTAATGAATCATATATTTCAGTGATATATGGATTATTTTGTTGTGGTGTTTTTGGATGATATCTTGGTGTATTCAAAGACAAGGGATGATCATGAGGTGCACTTGGAAATAGTGTTACAAATCTTGCGAGATCACCATTTTTATGCCAAATTATCAAATTGTGTTTTTTGGATATAGGAAGTACGTTTCTTTGGCCATGTCATTTCTAAGAAAGGAATTTCTATTGATCCTGAAAAGATAAAATCCATTATCTCTTGGCAACCACTGAAAAATGTTTTCGAGATACACAGTTTTCTTGGTCTATCTGGTTACTACTAACACTTTTTGCATGATTTCTCATGACTAGCTTCACCAATGATAGCTCTGACTAAGAATAATGCTCTCTTATAATGGACGAGAGAATGTCAGAAATCCTTTCAGGAACTAAAAGTTCGGCTTACATCGGCACCTATCTTGATCTTTCCAGAATCAGGACAAGGGTATGTGGTGTATGGTGATGATTTAGGATTAGGGTTGGGCTGTGTTCTCATGAAAATTGATCATGTGGTTGCTTATGGTTCAAGGCAGTTAAGAGTGTATGAGAAAAATTACCCAACACATGATTTGGAGTTGGCTGCAGTCATCCATGCTTTGAAAACATGGAGACATTATCTCTTTGGTGAGAAATCTACTGTGTCTATGGATCACAAAATCTAGAAACACATTTTCTCACAGCGAGATTTGAATCTCAGGAAAAGGAGATGTATTGAGTATCTCCAAATGTTTGAATTTGACTTGATGTACACACCTGGAAAAGGAAATTCGATGGCAGATGAATTTAGTAGAAAGTCATATGCTCAGTTGGAAAAAGAAGATTCAGATGAATGGTAGTTGATGTTGGTCTTAGCCGACATGCTTGTGGAATGTGTAGACCGAGGTGATGTTGCTGTTTTATTTTCTACTATACTTGTTCATGATTTAGTAAATATGATCAAAGAAGCACAAACATTTGATGCAGAATGTCTGGTTGTAAGTTCAAAACTCAATGGTGGGTAGACCATTGATGTATGGAAACTTGATGGGGGGTCAGTTTTGTGTTTTAGAGATCGGATGGTTATACCTATGGTTTTTCAGGAACAAATCCTTCATGCTTACCACCATTCAAGATGGGTTGTACATCCAGGTACACAGAATATGTATAAGTCATTGAAGGCACTGTTTTGGTGGAGCGACATGAAAAGGAAGGTGGCAGAGTTCATCTCATGGCGCTTAACTTGTCAGCAGGTTAAAGTAGAGCATCATAGACCGAATGGTATGTTACAATATCTACCTATCCTAGTGTAGAAATGAGATTAGATATCAATGGATTTTGTTATAGTTCATCCAAGAATGGTTTGGAAACATGATGCCATTTGGGTGATAGTGGATCATCTAACCAAGTCGGACCATTTCATCTCAATTCATGAAACCCATACAGTGAATGATCTTTCAAAAATCTATATAGGAGAGGTGGTAAAGAGGAATGGTGTACCAGTTTCTATAGTCTCAGAAAGAGATATGAGGTTCACATCTCGTTTCTGGAAATCATTACTACAATCCCTTGGAACTCAATTGACTATGAGCACGGCGTATCATCCTCAGATGGATGGGCAATCCGAGCGAATGATACAAACATTGGAAGATATGTTGCGGGCTTGTGTAATGGATTTTGGTGGCTCATGGTAGGAGAATATACCCTTAGTAGAGTTCCCATACAATAATAGCTCTCAATCCTCGATACACATGGCTCCGTTTGAAGAATTGTATGGGCGTCCATGTCATTCTCCACTATGCTGGGTGGAAACTGGTGAAACTTCACTAGTTGGGCCGAGACTTGTCCAAGAAACAATGGAGAAGATTCAGTTGATTAGAAAAATGATGGATATGGCTCAGAGTCATCAGAAATATTATGCAGATCACTGCCGAAGACCGTTGTCATTCGTTGTGGGTGATCATGTCTTCTTGAGGATCTCTCCAAGTCATGGACATCGTCATTTCAAGAAGTAGGGAAAGTTATCTCCTAGATACATTGTCCCCTTTGAGATACTGGAATGGTATGGAGAGGTGGCATATCGGTTTGAATTACCACCATGGTTTAGTTCGGTGCATAATGTGTTCCATGTATTTCAGTTGAAAAAGTATCAGCCGGATCCTGACGATGTGATCAGATGGGATCACGTTGACCGAGAGCTGGATGATTTGTTGATACATATCCCGGTACAGATTGTGGATAGGAAAGAGAAAGTCTAGCATGAAAAAATCATCGGTCTAGTGTGGGTTTTATGGAATCTTGGTCAGATTTAGGAAGAGACTTGGGAACGTGAAAAGGAAATGAAAGAGAAATGGCCGGAACTCTTTCACGTGGGTGAAGGTTTCTACTTTCCGAGGATGAAAAGATCAATGGTGGGTAGAATTTAGTACCCTCGGTTTTTGGTATGTAACCCTTTCTTGATGCTTTTAATGGTTATATAGTTAAGGGTGACGAATGGGAGAGTCGGGAGAACTTGAAATGAGTTTTGAGGCAAAAGGGGAAGTCGCACGGGCAGCGCACAGTTTGTCTAAACTGTGTGGCCAAACCGTGTGCAGTGGGTCTTGGAGGCAGTAGCTTCTGCACGGTCAGTGCATGGTTTGTCTAACTGTGTGGCCAAACCGTGTGAGAAGGGCGGTCGAGGAAGTAGCTAATGCATGGTTAGCGCACAGTTTTTCAAACCGTGCGAACTAACCGTGTGACAACTTAAACGAGATCCTATAAGGGTGGATCTCATGCATTTTTGCCTCTATCTAGATAGTTTTTTTCTAAGTGGCCTTAACTCGGGATTTTTGTTTTCCTATGGTCATGGAGGGTTCTCCCATTGTTCTGTAGGTGACCCTAAGGCCTATGTTGGCGAATAGAAGCCAGATTCTTGAGGTATGTGATCGTTCTTGTTTGGTTTCTTAGATCTACTTAGATCTACTTTTCTTCTTCTCTAGGTTTCTTAGATATATGCCCATTATTGGTATATCTATGTTTTTGGATTCCAAATATGATGATATTTGGTCTGTTTTGTGTTAGGAGAAGAGATCTAAATAGGATTCTTGGAGAATCGACCCGGTTTTCTTGTGTGTTCTCCATTTGTTAGGGTTTTCGTAAAAATATTTGAGGTGGGAGGATTCACTCTTGAATCCTCTTGCTATAATTGATTGTCTTGGTTTCAAATTAGTTTGTTTGAATGGATTTGATTGTGAAAATCATGGAATAAATCTTCTTTAGTGATGATTTATGGTTTTGATGAAATTGTGAAATCTTGGTGAATTGTTGTGCAAAGTGATTTGGCTTCTTGAATTTAAAATGTTGATTTTAAATTATGGTTTTTCTGGAATGGTAAATGGTTTGAGGAAAGATGGGTTTTCAATAAAAAAGGGTGTTGTATTGAAATGGTTTGGTATTGAAATGGATTGATGAAATTGGTTCATTATTTGGTTTTCAATAAAATTACAGTTTTATTGAAATGGTTTGAATTGGTTGAACACACTTGGTTTTGATGGAAATGGTTTTCAATAAAAGGTGTTTTATTGAAAGGATGGTTTTGGAACGATTGTTGTGAATGTGTGGTGTGTGTTTATGTTGCATATATGAGGCTTGGTTGAAATAAGACCTTGTGCTCGGTGCCAAAAGTTTAATGGCACATGGGACTTTTAAGTACGAGGCTTGGTTGAAATATGACCTTGTGCACAATGCCAAAGGTGGAATGGCACATGGGAAACAATTACCTTGTGAAGACTTGGTAGATCGACGAGAGACTTCTCATGAGTATGGAACTATCATAACGTAGTAGGCATGGTTAATTTCACTGGTTTGTGAAATGGTTGGGTATGCCAAAAAGGGATTTTTTGAAATGGTTCTAAAGCTGGATTGGTTATTTTTTTGAAAAAATAACTTGTTGGAAAATTGGTTTCAATTTTTCTTGGATTCTTTTGGTTATGAATGGTTTTGGAAACTTGTTCATATTTAGTTATACACTGCATTTGAGAAAATCTTTTATATAAAATATTTTTATATAATTGGTGCTAACTCTTCTATCCTAGTTGCGTGAGTAGGGAAGTAATTGGGGAAAACCTGCTGAGTTTTATACTCACCCCTTCTAGGGCACGTTGGTGATTTTGCAAATTTCGTATTCCGGGACACAGGTAAAGGTAAAGCATCTTATTGCTAGTGGTTCGTGGTGATGCTTGGGATATGTGGTGGTGCTTGGTGCATGGAGCTCGGCATGGAGTCGTGGAGTGTGTCCTGGCTTGTTTTGGGTCTTTTGTTTATTCTTCTGCTTGGTACTATGATATTGTGTTGGTTATGTATTGGTTTGTGGAACAGTGTTGTTATCTTTTTGGTAATGCATGAGTTGGTTGTTTCATTAACATGCATCATTTAGTGGTTGTTAGTGAGGTTTTGGTTGACTTATTTCTCAAAGGGTAAATCGTCCCCCAATTGCATTGAAACCCTTCGACATGTATTACCAGCCTTTGGCATCTTAGGTATGTTGCTTAAGGCCTAGTAATGAATTGTTAAGCTCTCAAGCCAATGAGAATTGGTGGGTCATTACATAGAGGCTTTCTAGTTCCTTAGTGGTAGGAATAATCAAGGGATTATTTCATTTAATATTGATGCATGAAGGTTAGGTATAGAATAATTTATAGTCCATGGATGCCTTAGTTTCTTGAAAAAGGCACCATGATTATTAGCTTTTTGGTATAAATGATGATTTTAAAGGCATGATCTATCGGTTTTATAGTCTGATAGGTCTTAGATGATTTTTTCTGTATTTATAGAATTTTTGGACATTTTGGGTTTATGGAATGATTCTGTGAGTTATTGGTTGTGTGATGAGTTTTTGAATGAGAAATGTATTGATTTTTTAAGGGCAATAAGGGTGGATTTTTCAAATGTTGAGTGGCATTTACACATGTTGTGATTATATTTGTTATTTGATATTTGGAATATAAGATATTCCATTGGTTCTTAGGTGTTAGTCATGGTGATTTTCTTGTGATTTTTCTTATTAAGGATTCCCAAATGTATTGGTAATATGGATGCCATATAGTGGGTATTTCCCCATTGGTAATTTTATTTTGTAACCGAAATTATGGATTTACTGATGGAAAGTTTCATTATTTTTATCATTATAAGTCTAGAATGAGTGGTAAGTAATGTCATATAATATCTATTAGGTGTGACTAAGATAGCTATGTATATACATTGAGTTTGGTGATGAACAAATCATAAGCCATGGTGGTTGAGAAATGGTATTGGTGATGCAATAATAAAGGCACTCCTACGTATGGGACTGCCATTTCAGTCATGGGTGTCTGAGCCTTGCACTATAAGTTTCATGGGAATGTGGAAACCTATTGCAGTGTTATCTTATTGGATTCATGATTCAAGAGTGTGATAAAATAGATTCATAATTACATTCCATAAGGAATCCCATAGGTGAATCTGATGGGATTATTTATCTAAACTGAGAATTTTCATTGATTTCATAATAGAAATGGATTGATATTAGTGAGAATGGATCAGAGGAATATCGATGTGTGTGGTAAGATTTAATGACTATTTTTAATAGTTGAGGATCTAATAATGGAATTACATCGAAAGATTGGAATGGAATTTTGTGACAAATTATGCGTCAACATGAGATGCCTATGAACATTAATTCATCAGGATTGGATATGTGGTGACAAGTCTGTGGTTAAGACAATTATTTCATGATGGTTCTAATAGAGGTGGTTTGATGTGTTTTTCATGTGAAATTGAATGTAGTGAGTTGAAAACCAATATTCCATGTCTTTTTGATATTCTAGGGGCATTTTAGGAATTATACTATGCTTTTGGGATACACCTAATGTGCCAAAAGAATTAGGTGGAGAGTGTTTAAGTTCTAATGTCATTCTATTTTTTAAAACCGATATTGATATTAGTATGGGAATGCCATTCTCTTGTGTGATTTTGTATAGTATGGTTGAAACCTCACTAGGTATGCCGTTAGAATGCTGGTTGACTATTTTTTTCGGCAATTCTAATGGTGGAAGCACTATAACTTTATAGTATGACATTATGGGCTAAGTCATATATTTTTGAATCCATAGACATATAGATAAGTTTGATGATGATATGATCATATATTGGGGTAGATGGGATTTGGAAAGAAACATTGTTGTTTCGGTAATAATCATGAATATTCGTGTGAGTTTTGGATATTTGAGAACCTTTAATTGGAGGTTGTGCCTTGTTTTTTTTATTTTTTGAATGGAAGGAGGCCAATAGATGATGTTTTGAAAACCCATATAGGTTTTTATGTATGGTTTCATGACCAATGGGACTTCTCAAGAATGAGAGGTGTCATAGAGGGGAGTTTTTAATGTCCTTCTCCCATATGGTTGAGGAACATCATGAGGGAATTTAAATTTTTTTATTCAGTGGTTGCGTATTTTTTAGAACACAGATTCAAAATCGATTTCGAAGGATTTTAACATCCCCCATGGATGTTTTTAGAATATTTATAAATCCTTGGTGGTTTCTTAAGGGCTCAGAGGAGATTTGATAGGGGACAAGTGACTGCTCCAGAAAAAACTATATAATAACCACTAGTTATCAAATAGGAATCTCCATCTAGATGGTGGGATTAAAAGTGGGGAGAATTACACTTCATCGCCACTATCAATTTTGAATATCGAATCCTTCCTTTCCCATTTATTGGATCACATGGATAGTATAAGTACCTGGCCTTAAAACGTTACTTAAACTTGAATTTTAAACAAGAACATACATTATTACACATTGAGGATCTTTTTGGGTTTAGAGTTTTAAATAATTAGGATAACTTACATACATAACATACCACATTCATACAGATAAGACACTATTAAAAATAATTTCAATTTTTTTTAAAATGCAAGACATTAAAACATAAAGAATTATTTCTTTGACAAAACTTCATATAAAACATCATGAATCCATTATTTCTCTTAACCATCCTTATATCCTGTGAAAAATCTTTTAAAAACATGGTATGATTATAAAACTCAGTAAGGGACATAAAGATAGAAAGCGTTAGTAAAGTTATAACATAAAAACCATAAAAACCCATATCATAAAAACTTGAATGCATAGTATACTCATGTGGTTGCCTTAAAACATATTTACCATATCACTCTTACATTCACCCTTATATATGGAATAAAGTTTTCATCAACTTCTATCTCCAGAGTACCCAGTGCATTGGAGAGCTATAATGGGGCTCACATGTCATATCTTGAGCTATAATGGGAACACACCAACTTATCTTAAGCTATAAATGGGCTCAACCCAACATATCCTGAGATATAATGGTCTCAAACCAAAATAAACAATGTCCCTGGAACATATTGTGGTAATAAAGTATCCTGAAATCAGGAGAAACTGCTCATTCCATATACATAATAAAAAACAATCATTTTGAAATTTATTGAAGAGAGTTTTAAAAGGATTTTAAAAGGAATGTCCTTTAAAATATAATTGGAGTTAGAAGTAATATAATTGAAAGTATATGTATATACACTGTAAATACACATAATAAAACATTATATAATAAAAAATTCATCCCACCAATAATCTTATAACCACATAATGAAAAAAGATGATGGTTAACCCAACGAATGAAAATCAGGTTAAGAATTCCATTACCTCAGGTTCTTCTTACTTCAAATATGTTTAAACATAATGTATAATGGTTAAACGAGTTTTATTAATATCATAAAGAAACATATCCATCTTTATAATATATTAAATGATCATTTCATTACATAATTTCACCCTTTATTTGTTAGTATTTTTTTCCTTGCATTGATTTGGGGGGTTTTCTTTACAAGTTTTCCATGATTGGTTAATGATGTATATTATTGTTGATTGGAAGTGAAACTCCAAAATTTGAATGGAAAGGTTTTACATATTTATCGTAAAATAATTTATACCATTTATCATTTTGAACATTTATATGAGGATGATTAATAATTTAAAACATTAATGATGTTTGTTTAGATCATTTTAGTGGTTCTTTGATAATAACGACATCATTTTGTCTTATAAATTAAATCCATGAGTAAATAAGAATTCCCAAAACATGGATGAGACATAATACATATATTATAACCTATCTCAACCATAAAAATGGTTTCATGACCAGACTTGAAGGAATTAAAGGAAATTTAAATAACATCATCCATGATGTCGGTAATTCAACACATCACAGACAATGTTTTTAATTCCTTGAATACGTGGGAGAGGAGAATAAGAATGATGATTAATTTTACATGAACATGATAAAATACATAATATACATGATTTATGGTTCTTTAATGCCTCTTGGGTAAGAGGATATGCGGAAAGGATAATAAAAGAAATGATCTCAAAATAAAAGAATAATTGAGAAATCATTTACAAAACATTCGGCAGCCTAACGGCTAAGAAACATGGTTTTAGAAAATATTAAAAAGAGAGGTGATAGGGGCCACCCATATAGAAATGAATAATAATACATAATAGATCAATAATAAGAAGTAAATAGTAACATGTTATGGTAACATGAAAGTTATACCACATAAAAGAGAACCTGAATAGAAAAAGATAGAAGTTGAGAATTGTCTTACCCTGTAGAGTAACTCCAAATACATGCTAGTTGGGACCTTGGGGCCTTGAGAAAACATTAGGAGGACTACTAGGGAGGTAAAAAGGACATATTATTATTGAGGAATAAATTTTGATGAATTTAATGAAGGTATGAGTTGGTATTTATAGCAAAAGTGAAGGAATATTTTAATAATTTCCAAGGGACACCTCATTTGTGGTATTTGAAAAACCATGGGCTTGCCCATGGTATTTTATCAAGGTATTTTCTACTTGGGACACCTCACATATTATTTTAATGTACACAATTCTACCAGATTTATAACATCATTATTACACCATTAATGTTGTCATTAACACAGCGAAAATCAAAACTGTATTTTTACTATTCACTGAAAAATCAACTGTTTCAGAAAAATACCAAAACTTTACCCTAACCATTTTTCAATATGTAGAATTCAAAAATGAAGTCCATTTTTTGAAATTAATTTTCTATGTATAATTAATTTAATTTTTAAATAAAGTATTACTTAATTAAAAAATTATCAATTTTAACACTATAACTGCTTTTATATGACATTAAAAAATTAACATAGATGTTATTATATTAAATCCATAAGAAAATAAAATAATAGTGAAATTTACTATTCATTATGGCCATATTAATATTCATAAGGGTATGTTACTATTCACTGAAAAACAATTTTGTTCCATTAGAATCTGAATAACTTATTGAACACAATTGTATATGACTGTTTGTTGAAATTCAAAACATAGAAGCTGCAAAATTATGTTTAAAGGATAATTATAAATATCTACATTAAACAAAGATTCATGCATTTCAATTATTTATTTTTTTAAACATTGGGGTGTTACATTATCCCCACCTTCTATAAATTACGTCCTTGCAATTTTATTTACTTATTAAACAAGTGAGGGTATCTTTCCCTCATAGAATTTTCAGACTCCCATGTTGCTTATTCAACCATGTGGTTTCTCCCCAAAACCTTTACCTGTTGGATTACCTTATTCCACTATACCTGTTCCTGTCAATCAAGAATCTGAATTGGTTTCTCTTCATAAGAAAGGTTCTCTTCCAGCTGAACTGCTTATGGGCTCAAGACATGAGATGAATCTGGAAAATTCTTCCTCAACATCAAATCATGAAAAACATTGTGTACCAGAGACAAACTTGAAGGAAAATCTACTTGGTATGAAACCATTCCAACATTCTCCAGGATTTCAAAAGGATTGATGAACCGCAGACTTAGCTTCCCTTTCTTACCGAAACACATCACACTTTTCCAATGAGATATTTAAAGGAAAACATGGTCACCTACATTGAAAGAGAATTCTTTCCTTCTATTATCAGAATATCTTTTATGCCTACTCTGTGATGTCCTCATGTGCTGCTAGATCATCTTCAATTTTTCATCCTATTCCTCTATTAATTTTAGCCCCATCAAATTTCTTTCACCTACTTCATCCCAAAACGCTAGAGTCTGACACTACTTCCCATACAAAGCTTCAAAAGGTGCCATCTGTATACTGGAATGAAAACTATTATTATAAGAAAACCCAACTAATGAAAGATGTTGATCCCAACTTCCCTGATAGTACATTTAACAAGATCAAATCAATCCTCCAATTTCTGTATCATTTGTTATTCCTACCCATCTAATTGAGGATGAAATGTTGTACAAAAATTTAACTCTTTTCCCATGAATTCTGAAGTCCCTTACAAAGGTTAGAAGTGAACCTAGGATCCGAGTCAGATACAATGGAAGGAGGAACTCCATGTAGCCTGACAATATCTTTGAGGTACAATTGAGAAATATGATCCAAAGACATTTTATCTCGAATAGAATGAAAATGTGCAGATTTTTTCAGCCAATCAATAATAACCCAGATCGCATTATTACCATCATAAGTCTTTGGTACTCCCACCATGAAGTACACAGACACATTCTCCCATTTCCACTCTAGAACTGTCAAATTATATAGTTCCCCCTTCAGTAAATACCACTCTACATTAACCCATTGAAATGTCAAACATTTCATGGTAAAATCAGCAATATCTATTTTCATTCCATCCCACCAATAATACTCTTGAAGGTATCAGTACATCTTAGTACTTCCAGGATGAACTAAAAATGAAGAACTATGAGCTTCACACAACAAATCTTTCTTCAAATGGGAATCACAAGGCACACACAACCTTTTTACAAATCTTAAAACACTATCTTTATCAAAGATAAATTCTGGAAGCTTACCCATTTTAACCAATCCTACCTTTTTCTTTATCTCATGGTCTTCATTCTACGCTTGCTTAATTCAATTTGATAACGATGACTTCACTAAAACCTCATCATTATGCATCATAACAAAACCAATTCTCTTCAATGAAGCATCATTGTAGATTAAAAACTCACCATTTCGGGAAGGCAAGGCCAAAACTGGAGAATTCACCAATCTCTTCTTCAGTTCCTGAAAAAAATATCACATTAATCTATCTAAACAAATTTAACCCCTTTTCATGTTAACTTAGTTAGAAGTCTAGATAACAGGGAAATGTTTTTAATAAACCATTGGTAATAACCTTCTAATCCAAGAAAACTATAAATATCCGTAAAATTTGTAGTTCTTGACCATTCATCAACCACTTTTGTTTTGGAAGGATCAAATATTATTCCATCCTTATTTAGTATGTGCCCAAGAATAGAAATCTGTTGCAACCAAAAAACAGACTTTCTAAATTTTCCATATAGTTTATTTTCTTTTAATGTTTTCAAAACAACCTTTTGATGTTTTTTATTCACCTATTTACTTATAGAATATATGATAATTTCATCAATAAATATAATGAAAAACTTATCCATGAACATATCAAAATACTCTACTCACACGATCCATGAATAAAACAGGTGCATTAGTTAACCCAAAAGTTATAACTAGAAACTCATAATGACCATATCTAGTATGGAACATAGTCTACATGATGTCTTCATCCTGTACTTTCAACTGATGGTACCCCGACCTCAGTTCAACCTTTGAAAAATACTGCGCTCCATGGTGATGATCAAACAAATCATCAATATGTTTCAAAGGATACTTTTTAATAGTAATTTTATTCCATGCTCTATAGTCGATGAAAAGTTTCATTGAACCATTTTTTTCTTATAAAAAAAGATAGGACTGCCCCATGGTGAAGTGTTGTGTCAAATGAAGCCTTTATCTAATAATTCTTGCAAATGTTTTTTAATCCCAAAAGATCCATTTGGGACATTCGATAAAGAGGTTTTGAAATTAGATTAGCATTTGGAACTATGTCAATAGTAAACTCAACCACTTGATTAGTAATAACACCTGGAAAATGATCAGGAAAAACATCCATGTATTCATTTACCACTGGTACGTCATTAATCTGGATAGTTCCCTTATCATCAAAAATATGAGCAAGATAACATTCATTTCCATCCTTTATCGGATTCTTAGTATCCTGATATGTCATTAATGGTATGGGTTCATTCTTGTACACAAACTGAAATTCTTTCTAATATACAAATTCTTTTTCTCTGCCATCCATCTTAGCATGATAAAAAGAAATCCGGTCTATACACAAAATATCATCAAACTCTACTAGAGAAAAACAATAAGGTTTGTAGGTAAAATATTTGAACAAACAAGGATATGATGATTCTTATAATTTATTTTTTCCACTATATTTCCTCCAGTTGTTTTTACTAGGAGATCTATTTTCATTTCATGAAGTTGAATTTCTAATTTTTCTAAAAATTTCTAATAAATGAAGGAATGTGTAGACCCTGAATCAAACAACACATTTGAGAAATCTGTAAAAGCAAGAAATGTACCTAATACCACCACATTTTATGGATCAACATATGTGTAAGTGGTTTCAAAATATTTAACCAAACCCTCCTTCTTCCAGTCTTGCTGATTCTGTTCTTGAGTAACTAGCTTCGGACAAACATTAGCAGAATGACCCAATTCCTTATAGTTAAAGAATTTCACCATCAGTTTCTCATTAGTTTTCAGATCACTTTCCTTTCACTCCTAAGGAATGTTTCCAAACATCCCACATCAGTAGCATTTACTAGAATTTATAGTACATTCACCAGGATGAGTTTTACCACAATTTTCACAAGAAGGGAAATTAATTTTCTTACCTCCATACTTCTTTGACGAGTTCTTCCCCATTGCTTTCCAACCTGATCGCTTCTTATTCTTGGCATCAAAATGCACATATATTTCCGAAAACTCTATCTCAACTTTTTTGGCACAACGAACAAGCTTCCAATAGCTTTTAAACTCTCGTGAGGCCAAATCTCTTCGCAAAAATGGTTTCAAACTAGAGTAAAATCTATTAATTTTACATTCAAAATCCCGAGTAAAATCTGGTACATACCTAAACAGTCTAATTATAAGGCCCCATACTTAAACCTTACTTAATCTTGAGTTATTACAAGATTACACATTGAGGATCTTTTCAGGTTTAGAGTTTTAGAGAATTAGATCATGAAACTTGCATTACATTCCACATTTAAACAAAGTGGTTACATAAAAGATAGTATTCATTCTTCCCATCAACGAAAACATATTTAAAATAAAACATGGATTCTTTCTTGACATATCCTTGACACTATCATCACATCATATACCTTTCCCTTGACCTATAAAAACATTTCAAAAACCTGGGATGAGCATAAAAAGCTTAGTAAGGGTTGTAAAAATATGGAAAGGAATCATGAGTTCATATATACATAAGAATGAGATCATACTTTACCCATAAATCATAGGCACTTTAACATACCTCATAAAACCATGAATAAATCATAGAAATCATAAGACATAAAAGGTAACTTGAGGCATTCATAACTTTCTTACGTAGGGAGTAACCCTCTTGGTTATGTTTGGAATACCCATCACAGTATATTCCCTAAATCTATTCAGAGAAACCTTAACGTTTCACTCCTTCACGTTACCCAATGCATTGGAGAGCTATATCGGGCTCACCCACCCTTAGTTTGTCACGGAACCACCCGTCCTCATAACAATGCCCAAGAACCATAACATAATCTTATCACATAAAACATCCATAAAGGAAACATAACATTTCCACCTTTAAATAACAAGATATCAATACAACGCATTGATATAAAAACATTATCAAAACCATTTTAAATACCAAAATAAAAGAAAAGTAAAACATGGTATTTATTTTTCTTTTAAAAAGAAGGTATGGCTTGTAGAAGAAGCCGAAACTCAAATGATGGTCACGACGGTGGAGAAATCGTTGTCGCCGCATACGTACGACAAAAATATTCCCTTTTGTTGTTTAGTAAAATGCTTCGTATAAAAAAGATTCCTTTTTGGATAAACATAAAAGTCAAAGGGGTTTATACACCGTATAAAAGAAGGTTGTGTATAAAACAAAATATGCCTCAATGAAAGGAGATTGAGACGAAGTCCCATACCTCGGGTCCGACTTGACTCGGTCGTTCTTTAATCTCCTGAATAATAAACTTGAGTTAATTTCTACTTGTTTAAGAACCTTTTTTAAGTTCATTATTCCTTTTATATCACTTATTTCCATGTCATGAACACTATGTAATTATTTAAGTTAATAACGGTCGTTTTAACGATCTTTGCTACTTGAGTCAAAAATAAACCCTTTATAATTACAAGTTGTTCATGTATCCATTATATCCAGAATGGTATTCATGATGTATATATCATATATATCATATATATCCAGTACATTCATTTATAATATTACATAATCATTTAGAGGTAAGAAATGAAATGCACCGTTCATGGAGACGGTAAGCCGTACGTACGCATGAACGCTACTTTCATTTCTATTTCATATTTTATAGAATGGAATCATAATGATATAAAGTTATATTATAATTCCAGTATAATATCATATATAATATCATAGTTCCATCCTTTATACGTCCCACATATGGTATTTAACTAATCAAATCACTTTGAGGGGGCGGTAGTCCGCACTTCCTTAAATGAAGATATCGCGTTTACCCATAATGGAAACCATAAAGGTATGACCAAAAAGAAAAAAAATAGAAGCTTAAGGAAAACATAAACATATTATATATCATATATAAATATAGTGACATCTTAATGTCCACCTTTTAAGGTGTTAAAAGAATGTTGAACAATCATCGTTTCGGGAGGCATAAATTCACCATCCACGGAAACAGTATGTTCGTTAACCATTAGATATAGGTGTGTGTAAGTGTAGCTCGAATCCTTATTATAAAAACATCCTAGTATATTGATTATACTAGAGTTTTTACAAAAGAAAAGAATAAAAAGAGTTTAGGGGGTTGGATAAGCAAAATAAAACAAAAGGACTCAAAAGAAGACATTACCTTAAAATCGGGTAACTCCCTTTGGTTTGAGCTCAAAGGCTTCCTTGGGAAGACTTCTGCCCAAATTGAGGCTTCAAGGAGTAATATAGGGAAGTGGAGAGACAAAATGGGCAGGGTTTGGCCGAGCCAAAGGCTTTGGGAGTGTGGGTAAGGAGGTAGAGGTGGGGGCCTTTTATAAGAGGAGAGGAGGGGCACTCTTGGAAAGTAAAGATATGTTACTTTATTTTGAAATGAGTTTCGGATTCAAAAGGTCCCACATTGATATAATTCAATGATAAGGTGATAAGGGTTCGAAATACACTCACCCAATTGGTTTTGGCCATGTGTAGGTTTTAGAGTTTACATTAACTTTCCATTTTATTTAAATCGTTAAATAATGAGGTCATCGCTGCATCATCAGGATGTCATAAATAATTAAATTTATTTAATGTCTAAAAATTATAAAAAAAATACTATGATGTAGGAAATATTTTTATATTTCTAATGAATATTTATAGTCAAAAATATGACTTGTATAATCCCATATAAAAATTGTTTTAGTAACATAACTCATGTTTGTGTCATTTTTTACTTTAACATTAAATAAAAAGATATTTATGTCATTTCCCAACCAAAGTGGCTCCATGGGGTCCCCAAGTTGACCCATGGCTTTTCTTGGTCGTCCATGACACATAAAATGAGGGTAGGACATGTGTCAAGATCATCTCATACTATTAAAACATTATTTTTACCTTAAACTACACTAATTACCACTAATCACGATTAAGAACTTAATAAGTTACTATTCACCAAAAAATTATTTTAATCCCATTGAACCACATTTTACTTCTTAATGACAACCATGTATGTCGGATTTTTGAAATTCAAAACACAATGATGGCAAAATTTCATTTAAACGGAAAAATCAGTTTTTATAAGTACCACTTAGTGGTTTCACTATTCATCAAAAATTGAAGTTTTTCAGAAAAATACCAAAACATCACCCTAAGATATATTTGATATTCTGAATTCAAAAATGAAGTCTATTTTACAAAATTCAAAACATATAATATGCATTAATTAATTTAATAATTAATTCCGCTGTCATGACAAATAGCGGGTTTTTTTGAAACAATATCTATGAAAAGTTTGGCATTAGTTTATGACCAATTCCAAAGTGAAATTAATCCTAATGACCACCATTGGATTAAATGGTAAAATTATATTCAGATTACACTTTAATACCAATTAAAAATATAATCTAACCATATAATTAAATTAAATGAAAAAGCAATTTTGATGTAAAATGTAGTATTTTTCACTATTCATTAAAAAATGAACATTGTCAGAAAAATACCAAAAATTTATCCAATGTAAAATTCAATGTCCCAATCATAATGAATATGTTTATTTTGACAAATATAAATTATAAAATTGTCAAAATATTGATTTAAAAAGGGTTTTCCATCAAAAGGTAGTAAAACAATCTTTTAAGAATATTAGTGTATTCCATGCTTAAGATTGGATTTATTTTCAATTTAAGCCTCTAAAACACTATATAATTCATTAATAGACATAGATAAAAATATCTATTATTAATTACTTACTTGGGATGTTACATCCTTCCCCCCTTTTGAAAATTGCATCCCCGCAATTTATTTACTTATCAAATAAATGGGGGTACTTATCCCTCATTGCATTTTTAGATTCCCATGTTGCCTCTTCCATCTTGTGGTTTTTACACAAAACCTTTACCTGCTTAATCAACTTATTCCGTAACACTTCCTCCCTGTGGTCAAGAATCTGAACTGGTTGTTCCTCATAAGATAGGTTCTCTTCCAGCTGAACTACCTCTAGACTCAAAACATGAGATGGATCTGGCATATAATTTCTCAACATCGAAACGTGAAAAACATTTTGTACCTAAGATAAACTCGGAGGTAAAGCCACCCGGTATGCAACTGATCCAACTCTCTCCAGAATTTCATATGGTCTAATAAACCTTGGACTCAGCTTTCCTTTCTTACCAAATCTCATCACATTTTTCCAAGGAGAAACCTTGAGAAAAACATGATCACCTACCTCGAAAGATAGATCCTTCCTCCGGTTATCCGCATAACTCTTATGCCTGCTCTGAGTTGTTCTCATGTGCTTCTAAATCAGCTGAACTTTTTCTGCCATCTCTTCTACCAATTCTGGTCCCATAAACTTCCTTTCACCCACTTCATCCCAGAAAGCTGGAGTTCGACACCGCTTCCCATATAATGCCTGAAATGGTTCCATCTGTATACTGGAATGAAAACTGTTATTATATGAAAATTCAACCAAAGAAAGATGTTGGTCCCAAATTCCCTGATAATCTATAGAACAAGCTCGTAGCATATCCTCTAAGGTCTGAATTGTTTGGTCTAACTGCCCATCTGATTGAGGATGAAAAGCTGTACTAAAATTTAATTCAGTACCCAACGACTTCTGAAGGCCTTTCCAAAAGTTATAAGTGAACCTGGGATCACGATCAGATACAATGGAGAGAGGAACTCCATGTAACCTGACTATCTCCTTAAGATACAAATGGGAAATTTGATCTAGGGAAAAAGTATCTCGTATAGCAAGGAAATGAGCAGATTTAGTCAAGCGATCAACAATAACCCAGATTGCATTATTACCTCGATATGTCTTCGGTAATCCCACAACAAAGTCCATGGATATATTCTCCCATTTCCACTCTAGCACTGGTAATGGCTGAAGCATCCCTTTCGGTAACTGCCGCTCTGCTTTAACCTACTGACAAGTCAAACACTTCACAGTAAAATCAGCAATATCTCTTTTCATTCCATCCCACCAGTAATACTCCCACAGATCTCTATACATATTAGTACTGCCAGGATGAACTGAAAACGGAGAACTATGAGCTTCACATAACAACTCTCTCTTCAACTGTGAATCACAAGGGACACACAATCTCTTCCCAAATCTCAAAACGCAATCATTATCAATGTTGAATTCAGGCAACTTACCTTTCTGAACCAGCACTACCTTTTTCTGCAACTCACTATCTTGCTTCTATGCTTGCTTGATTCTATCTGATAGAGATGATCTCACAGATACCTGAAACAAAATAGAAGAACTTCCTGTACCAACAACTTCTATGCTAAAGTTCATCAAATCCTTAACCAAAGGATCATGTTCCAAATTCAACATTGCTAATGAAGCATTACTTTTTCGATTCAATGCATCAGCAACTTTATTTGCTTTTCCCGGATGGTAATGAATTGTACAATCGTAATACTTGATTAATTCTAGCCATTTCCTTTGTCTCATGTTAAATTCTTTCTGAGTGAATATATACTTTAAACTTTTCTGATCAGTATATATTTCACACTTTACTCCATACAAATGATGCCTCCAAATTTTTAAAGCAAAAACAACAACAGCTAATTTCAAATCATCTGTAGGGTAATTTACCTCATGAGTTTTCAACTGTCGTGAAGCATAAGCAATTACCTGATCATTCTGCATTAGGACGCAACCAAGTCCATTCAATGAAGCAACACTGTAGATAACAAACTCACCATTCCTGGAAGGTAGTGCCAAAACTGGAGCATTCACCAATTTTCTTTTCAATTCCCGAAAACAATCATCACATTCTTTTGTCCAGATAAAATTAACACCCTTCCGAGTTAGCTTAGTCATTGGACTGGATAACTGTGAAAAATTTCTAACAAACCTTCGGTAATAGCCTGCCAAACCAAGGAAGCTACGAATCTCAGTTACATTTGTGGGTCTTGGCCATTCTTCAACAACCTTTGTTTTTGCAGGATCAACAGTTATCCCATCTTTAGAAACAATGTGACCAAGGAAAGAAATTTGTTCCAACCAAAACTCACACTTGCTGAATTTTCCATACAGTTTCTTTTCTTTTAAGGTTTTCAAGATAAACATTAAATGTCTTTCATACTCCTCTTTACTTTTAGAAAACACCAAAATATCATCAATGAAAACCACCACAAACTTATCCAAGAACTCACGGAAAATTCTATTCATTAAGTCCATGAATACAGCAGGTGTATTGGTTAGCCCAAAAGGCATTACTACAAATTCATAGTGGCCATATCTTGTACGGAACACGGTCTTCGGAACATATTTTTCCTTTACCTTCAGCTGATGGTACCCCGATCTCAGGTCAATCTTTGAAAAAAACTGAGCTCCCTGGAGCTGATCAAACAAATCATCGATATGAGGCAAAGGATATTTGTTCTTAATAGTGATGTTATTCAAGGCTCTATAATCAATGAAAAGTCTCATTGAACCATATTTCTTTTTAACAAATAAGACAGGAGCACCCCATGGTGATGTGCTAGGTCGAATGAAACCTTTCTCTAATAAATCTTGCAATTGATCCTTCAACTCTAAAAGTTCAATTCGAGCCATTCGATAAGGGGGTTTTGAAATTGGCTTAGCATCAGGAACTTAGTCAACAGTAAATTCAACTTCCCAATCTGGTATTATTCTTTGCAACTCATCAGGAAAAATATCAGGATACTCATTTACCACTGGCACATCATTAGTCTGAACAGTTCCATTATTTTCAACGATGTGTGCAAGGTAACATTCATTTCCATCTTTTACAAGTTTCTCAGCCTCTTGATAAGTTATCAACTGTAAGGGTTCATTCTTGTATACAAACTGAAAGTATTTCTGAAAAGAAACTTCTTTAGATCTACATTCAATCTTAGCATAGTAAATAGAGAGCCAATCCATACCTAGGATAACATCAAACTCTACTAGAGGTAGAACTATAAGGTTTGCAAGTAGGTTCTTTCCACAGATAAGGATAGGAAGATTCTTATAAATTCTTTTTTCCTCAACATTCCCCCCAGGTGTTTTTACCAAAAGTTCAGGAGTCATTTCTTGAGATGGTATTACCATTTTACTAGAAAAGGTTTCAGAGATGAAAGAATGTGTAGAACCCGAATCAAACAACACACTGGCATAATCTGAAAAAACAAACAAAGTACCTGATACAACTTCATTTGATGGCCCGACATCTGCTGAAGTAGTTGCAAAGGATTTCACCACCCCTTTCTTCTTGTAGTCTAACTGCTTCCCATCACTCAAGCTCTTTGTCAGACACTCGTTTGCATAGTGACCCATCTCATTGCACTTATAACATTTCACTAACTGTAAATCAAATTTGGTCTTACCTTCACCTTGATCCTTTTCAGTGCAATCACGAGCCTTATGTCCCATCTTACCACATCGGTAGCACTTTCCAGAATTCAGAAGACATTCCCTAGCATGCCTTTTTCCACATTTATCACAAACTGGAAACTTAGTTTTCTTACCATCAGACTTTTTTGAATAATTCTTACCTTTCTCCTGCCACCTCGGTCTCTTCTTCTGTTGGTTGTTATAGAACACTTGATCATTGGCAAACTCCATTTCCACCTTCTCAGCACATCGAACAAGCTTTTCATAACTTTTAAAATCACTAGAAGCTAATGACCTTCGATATTTTAGATTTAATCCTAAGTAAAAATGATTTATTTTACTATCAAGGTCTCAGATAAAATTTGGAGCATACCTTGCCAATCGAGTGAACCTTTCTTCATTGGTAGCCACTGATTCTTCCTCTTGCCTCAATTCCAAGAATTTATTTTCCATCCTAAGTCGAACAGCCTTAGGAAAATACTTCTCAAGAAACATACCTTTGAATTCATCCCAGTCGAGAGCATCAATCTCATCAGCGTCCCTGATATTTTTAACCATCGACCCCCACTGATCTGCTTCACCCTCCAAACGATAAATAGAAAGACTAACCTTTTGATTGTCTGAACACCCCATGACATCAAAAATCTTCTCCAGTGCTTTAATCCACCCTTCAGCTAACACAGGGTCAGATGATCCTCTGAATGATGGGGGATGTTGCCTCATGAAATGTTCCACCACTGACATGTTCCTCTACGGTTGATCTGGCTGATCTCGTGCATGGATACCACCACGATTTATCGCTTGACTCAACTGTGCCATTACTACAACAAAATGTTCAGTTCCAATTCCAACCATCTCAGGATGCTGATTCGGAAGGTTATTTCCTTATGTATGTCTTCCTAGCACTGCTTCCCTGTTTCCTCTGCGGAAAACCATTCTGAACAAACATGTCTTAGATGAAGCAACATGGTAATCTTCAAATGCTATATCATTTCAAAAAAAATATTTTTCGATAATCATTTAATAGAATTATATCTCCTAAAGTTATCTAAACCGACCTCTAATACCAACTATAATGCCCCAGCCTTAAACCTTACTTAATTTTGAGTTATTATAAGATTACACATTGAGGATCTTTTCAGGTTTAGAGTTTTAGAGAATTAGATCATGAAACTTTCATTACATTCCACATTTAAACAAAGTGGTTACATAAAAGATAGTATTCATTCTTCCCATCAACAGAAACATATTTAAAATAAAACAAGGATTCTTTCTTGACACATCCTTGACACTATCATCACATCATGTACCTTTCCCTTTACCAGTGAAAACATTTCAAAAACTTGGGATGATCATAAAAAGCTCAGTAGGGGTTGTAAAAATATGGAAAGGAAACATGAGTTCATATATGCATAAGAATGAGATCATAATTTACCCATAAAACATAGGCACTTTAACATACCTCATCAAATCATGAATAAATCATAGAAATCATAAGACATAAAAGGTAACTTGAGGCATTCATAACTTTCTTACGTAGGGAGTAACCCTCTTGGTTACGTTTGGAATACCCATCGTAGTAAATTCCCTAAATCTCTTCGGAGAAACCATAACGTTTCACTCCTTCACGTTACCCAATGCATTGGAGAGCTATATCGGGCTCACCCTCCCTTAGTTTATCACAGAACCATCCGTCTTCATAACAATTACCAATAACCATAACATAATCTTATTACATAAAACATGCATAAAGGAAACATAACATTTACACCTTTAAATAACAAGATATACATACAACACATTGATATAAAAACATTATCAAAACCATTTTCAATACCAAAATAAAAGAAAAGTAAAACATGGTATTTATTTTTCTTTTAAAAAGAAGGCATGGCTTGTAGAAGAAGCTGAAACTCAAATGATGGTCATGGCGGCAGAGAAGTCATTGTCGCTGCATACGTACGAAAAAAACATTCCATTTTGTTGTTTAGTAAAATGCTTCGTATAAAAAATATTCCTTTTTGGATAAACGTAAAAGTCAAAGGGGTTTATACACCGTATAAAATAAGGTTGTGTATAAAACAAAATATGCCTCAATGAAAGGAGATTGAGACGAAGTCCCATACCTCGGGTCCGACTTGACTCAGTCGTTATTTAATCTCCTGAATAATAAACTTGATTTAATTTATACTTGTTTAAGAACCTTTTTCAAGTTCATTATTCCTTTTATATCACTTATTCCCATGTCATGAACACTATGTAATTATTTAAGTTAATAACGGTCGTTTTAATGATCATTGGTACTTGAGTAAAAAATAAACCCTTTATAATTACAAGTTGTTCATGTATCCATTATATCTATAATGGTATTCATGATTTAGATATCATATTTATCATATATATCCAGTACATGCATTTATAATATTACATAATCATTTAGAGGTAAGAAATGAAATGCACCGTTCATGTAGACGGTAAGCCGTACGTACGCATGAACACTACTTTCATTTCTATTTCATATTTTATAGAATGGAATCATAATGAGATAAAGGTATATTATAATTCCAGTATAATATCATATATAATATCATAGTTCCATCCTTTATACATCCCACATATGGTATTTAACGAATCAAATCACTTTGAGGGGGCGGTAGTCCGCACTTCCTTAAATGAAGATATCGCGTTTACCCATAATGGAAACCATAAAGGTATGACCAAAAAGAAAAAAACAGAAGCTTAAGTAAAACATAAACATATTATATATCATATATAAATATAGTGACATCTTAATGTCCATCTTTGAAGGTGTTAAAATAATGTTGAAGAATCATCGTTTCGGGAGGCATAAATTCACCATCCACGGAAACAGTATGTTCGTTAACCATTATATGTAGGTGTGTGTAAGTGTAGCTCGAATAATTATTATAAAAACATCCTACTATATTGGGGATACTGGATTTGTTACAAAAGAAAAGAATAAAAAGAGTTTAGGGGGTTGGAGAAGCAA
Source organism: Viscum album (assembly GCA_963277665.1). Lineage (NCBI taxonomy): Eukaryota > Viridiplantae > Streptophyta > Magnoliopsida > Santalales > Viscaceae > Viscum > Viscum album. The sequence continues at coordinate 2,046,733,581 of OY728122.1, forward strand.
AATAAAACAAAAGGACTCAAAAGAAGACATTACCTTAAAATCGGGTAACTCCCTTTGGTTTGAGCTCAAAGGCTTCCTTGGGAAGACTTCTGCCCAAAGTTAGGCTTCAAGGAGTAAGATAGGGAAGTGGAGAGACAAAATGGGCAGGGGTCGGCTGAGCCAAAGGCTTTGGGATTGTGGGTAAGGAGGTAGAGGTGGGGGCCTTTTATAAGAGGAGAGGAGGGGCACTCTTGGAAAGTAAAGATAAGTTACTTTATTTTAAAATGATTTTCGGATTCAAAAGGTCCCAAATTGATATCATTCTATGATAAGGTGATAAGGGTTCGAAATACACTCATCCAATTGGTTTTGGCCATGTGTAGGTTTTAGAGTTTACATTAACTTTCCATTTTATTTAAATCGTTAAATAATGAGGTCATCGCTGCATCATCATAATGTCATAAATAATTTAATTTATTTAATGTCTAAAAATTATAAAAAAAATACTATGATGTAGGAAATCTTTTTATATTTCTAATGAATATTTATAGTCAAAAATATGACATGTATAACCCCATATAAAAATTGTTTTAGTAACATAACTCATGTTTGTGTAATTTTTACTTTAACATTAAATAAAAAGTTATTTATGTCATTTCCCAACCAAAGTGGCTCCATGGGGTCCCCAAGTTGACCCATGGCTTGTCTCGGTCGGCCATGACACATCCAATAAGGGTAGGACATGTTTCAGGCTCATCTCATACTATTAAAACATTATTTTTACCTTAAACTACACTAATTACCACTAATCGCGATTAAGAACTTAATAAGTTACTATTCACCAAAAAATTATTTTAATCCCATTGAACCAAATTTTACTTCTTAATGAAAACCATGTATGTCGGATTTTTGAAATTCAAAACACAATGATGGAAAAATTTCATTTAAACAGAAAAATCAGTTTTTATAAGTACCACTTAGTGGTTTCACTATTCATCAAAAATTGAAGTTTTTCAGAAAAATACCAAAACATCACCCTAAGCTATATTTGATATTATGAATTAAAAAATGAAGTCTATTTTAAAAAATTAAAAACATATAATATGCATTAATTAATTTAATAATTAATTCCCGCTGTCATGACAAATAGCGGGTTTTTTTGAAACAATATCTATGAAAAGTTTGGCATTAGTTTATGACCGATTCCAAAGTGAAATTAATCCTAATGAACACCATTGGATTAAATGGTAAAATTATTTTCAGATTAATCTTTAATACCAATTAAAAATATAATCTAACCATATAATTAAATTAAATGAAAAAACAGTTTTGATGTAAAATGCATTATTTTTCACTATTCATTAAAAAATGAACATTGTCAGAAAAATACCAAAAAATTTTCCAATTTAAAATTAAATGTCCCAATAATAATTAATATGTTTATTTTGAAAAAAATAGATTATAAAATTGTCAAAATATTGATTTAAAAAGGGTTTGCCATCAAAAGGCTGTAAAACAATCTTTTAAGAATATTAGTGTATTCCATGCTTAAGATTGGATTTATTTTCATTTTAAGCCTCTAAAACACTATATAATTCATTAATAGACATAGATAAAAATATCTATTATTCATTACTTACTTGGGATGTTACACTTATAAAATTGGATTCATATGTTACCACATAATAATCATCTTTATGCATCAGATCCTAGAATTATTTCTCCATTCTAATTCGAACAGTTTTGGGAAAATATTTTTCCAGAAATGGACTCTTAAAATCATCCCATTCCAAACTATCAAGATCATCTCTTTCTCCCGTATTCTTTACTATATACCACCATTATTTAGCTTCACCTTCCAAATGAAAAATTGATAGTATTACCTTTTGATGTTCTGAACATCCCATGACATCAAATATCTTTTCTATAACATGGATCCAGCCTTCATCTATCACTGGATCTATAGTTCCACTAAATTATGGAGGATGTTGCCTCATAAAACTCCCCAAAAAGTCATGTTTCTTCATGTTTGATCATGTTCCTATCTATCATTCATACCACCACTATTTATCGTTTGAATCAACTGAGCCATTTCTATCAGAAACTGCTTAGTTTCGATTCCCACCATTTCGGGATGTAGATTCAGATAGAGATCAGCCTCTGGTTTCTTCTTACTTCTGCGTCCCTGTTTCTTCTGTGGATAACCATTCCGAACAAACATAACTTAGATGAAGCAAACTGTCAATCCTTAAATTCTATAACATTTCAAATTACCATAGAGTAAAAATAATTTATTTTATTCTTTAATAACATCCCAACCCATTATCTTCTCCAAACCATCCTCTAATACCAACTATAAGGACCCAGACTTAAAATATTACTTAATCTTGAATTTTAAACAAGAAAATACATTATTACACATTTATGATCTTTTTGGGTTTGTATTTTTAAAGAATTAGGATAACTTACACACATAAAATACCACATTCAAAGAAAGAAGAAACTATTAAAAATAGATTCCATTTTTTTTCAAAATATAAGACATTAAAACATAAAGCATGATTTCTTTGAAAACACCCTATATCAAACATCACGGATCCCTTCTTCCTATTACCCATTCTTATATCCTATGAAAGACATTTTAAAAACATGGGATGAGTATAAAAATCAAAAAGGGATATAAAGATAGAAAGCATTAGTCAAGTGATAACATAAAAACAAATAAAACCCATAGCATAAAAACTCGAATGCATAGTATACTCATGTTTTTGACTTGGGACATATTTACCATATCACTCTTACATTCAAACTTATATATGGAATAACCTTTTGGTCAACTTCCATCTTCAGAGTACCCAATGCAATGGAGAGCTATAACGGGGCTCACCTATCATATCATGAGCTATAATGGGATCAACCCAATATAAATAATGTCCAAGGAACATACCATATTAAAAAAGTATCTTTAAATCAAAAGAAACTACCCATTCCATACACATAAGAAAAAAACAATCATTTTGAAATTTATTAAAGAGAGTTTTAAAAGGATTTTAAAAGGAAAGTCCTTTAAAATATAATTGGACTGAGAATTAACAAAATTGAAAGGATGTGTGTATACAATGTAAATACATATACTAAAACATAATATACACAAAAATTGATCATTCCAATAATATAAATACCATATAATGAATAAAAAAATAAAGGTTAACCCAACGAATGTAAATCTGGTTTAGAATTCCCTTACCTTGGGTTATTATTACTTGAAATGTGTTTAAACTTACGGTATAATGGTTATAAGAGAGTTATTAAAATATTACAGAAACATATACATCTTTATAATATCTTAAATGATTATTTAATTACATCGTTTCACCCTTTATTTGTTATTATTTTGTTCCTTGCATTGTTTTGGGGTGTTTTCCTTTCATGTTTTCCAAGATTGGTTAATGATGGACATTATTGTCGATTGGAAGTAAAACTCCAAACTTAGAATAGAAATGTGTTTACATATTTCTAGTACCATAATTTATAACATTTATCATTTTGAAGTTTTATATGAGGATGATTCATAAGTTAAAACATTATGATGTTCGTTTAGATCATTTTAGTGGTTTTTTTTTAAATAATGACCACATTTTGTCTTATAAATTAAATCCATGATTACAAAAGAATTCCAGAAACATGGATGAGACCTAATACATATATTTTAACCTATTCCAAAAATAAAAATGGTTTCATGACTATCCTTGAAGGAATTAAAGTAAATTGAAATCACATCATCCTTGATGTCTGTAATTCAACACATCACAGACAATGTTTTTAATTCCTTTAATAGGTGGGAGAGGCGAATAAGAATGATGATGAATTTCCCATGAACATGAGAACATCCAGTATATACATGTTTTCTGGATCTTTCATGCAACATGGGTAATAGGATATGAGTAAATAATAAGAAAATAAATGTAATCAAAATAAAATAATATTTGACAAATCCCTTATAAAAAATTCAGCAGCCTAACGGCTATGAAACATGGTTTTAGAAAATGTAAAAAAGAGAGGGGATAGGGGTCACCCATCATGAAATGAACCATAATACAGAATAGATCAAGAATAAAAAGGAAATAAGAACATGGTATGGAAACATGAATGTTATACCACATAAAAGAGAACATGAATGGAAAAAGAAAGAATTTGAGAATTAAATTACCTTGTAGAGTAACTCCCAAAATATGATGGTTGGGACCTTAGGGGCTTGAGGAAACCTTGGGAGGACTACTAGGGGTATGGAGGCTAGAGCTTCGTTGAGGAAGAAATTGGAATGAAAATAATGAAGTAATGGGTTGGTATTTATAGCAAAAATGATGGAATATTTTAATAATTTCCAAGGGACACATCATTAGTGGTATTTGCAAAACCATATGCTTGGTATTTATAGTAAAAGTGAGTAATATTTTAATAATTTCCAAGGGACACATCATTAGTGGTATTTGAAAAACCATGGGCTTTCCCATGGTATTTTCCCAAGGTATTTTACACTTGGGACACCTCACATCTTAGTTTATTGTACAAAAGTAGATCGGATTTATTACATAATTTTTACATCATTAATGATGTCATTAACACACCGAAACTCAAAACTGTATTTTTACTATTCACTGAAAAATCAACTGTTTCAGAAAAATCCCAAAAATTTTCCCTAACCATTTTTTGATGTGTATAATTAAAAAATTAAGTCCATATTTTGAAAATAAGTTTCTGAATATCATTAATTTAATTTTTTAATAAAATCATTCTTAATTAAAAAATAAACAATTTTAAAACTATAACTTATTTTATACAACATTGAAAAATTAACTAATATGTTATTACAATTAATCCTTAAGAAAATAAAATAATTGTACAATTTACTATTCATTAGGGTCATATTACTATTCATAAGGGTATGTTACCATTCACCAAAAAACATGTTGGTTTCATCAAACTCCAAAAAACTTATCGAACACAATTGTAGAAGACTATTTTTCAAAATTCAAAACCTAGAAGCCGCAAAATTATGTTTAAAGGATAGTTATAAATATCAACTTAAATCAATGTTTCATGCATTTAACTTTTTTTTCTTTAAAACCTTGGGGTGTTACAGATACAGGTGGTCTACCTCTCTTCTCAGCATAACCCCCTTGATTTCAGGTTCCCTTGGAATGTGGTTTCTTATAAGTTTTTTTGGTATGTTTTTCCTTAAACAATCCTCAATAATACCCTCTTTCATTACCCTATAATTTCTTTTTTTATTAGTGATTCGGTAACAATTCCATCAGAGAATGGTGGAATTGGTCAAATGTGACTGGGATTTATCTCCACCATGGTAGAGGGTGAACTACAACGTTATCCTCATGTTATGTCTCATATTTTTGGTCCAGGTATATTTATCCCAATATATTTTTTCTAATTTAATTAAAATTAAATATTATTACCTAACAAATTTGATTTTATTTTTTTGTGGTTTATCTTATAGTAGGGTCAAGGATGTGAGATGGGACATAGGGGTGCATATGCATATGGTTCAAGTGGTGTATCATCATTTAGTGCGAAATTATATATTATTACTTCTCAGTTTAAAATTACTAATTAATTATAATTGGTTTTCATTAGTTATATATGGATCATTTTTGTGATGTAGGATTTGAGGAAAAAAAAGCAATGATAAATTTCACCAAGGAGATCTTGGTCATGGTCAGGCAGTGAGTTTTTAGAAGGGTTAGAAATTGAAAGGGGATTAGAAATGTGGTAGGTGGTCTCACGTTCTAAAACAATTTTTTATATTCTATAATTATGTGGAATGAGGTGTGTTATATAACCACTATAGGAAAAATTTCTTGTTTAAATATAGAATTTAATTTATATTAAATGGTTCATTTAACCTAAAATGCGAAGCTGATTAGACTCCATGGGTGACCCTAATTAGAGCACATGGACCAGGGTTCTTGGGAATTGTCTTGATTCCTAAACTATCTAGGGCAGTGACCTTTATATTGAAATGAATTGTTACATTCAAAAACTGTGGGGTTGACCAAAACTTTTCAGAAGTAGTATGCCCTCAGTAAGATCCTTCTTCACAACATAAAGGTGGTGTTGTGACATGATATAACTAGCGTAAGAGGGATAGGTGAGGCACATGAGTAGACTCAAAGAGGGGGTGAGGTTTTACATATAATCCATATGTTTTCATGGAATTAATTGAAACTTTATTATGCCTCTATGAAAAGGGGCTTGTATTATTGGTTAGGAATGATTGAGAATTTTCCACTTAGTCATGACTTTTATTTGGTGGATTAAATTAGGCTAGAATTGGATCATGTTTTTTTGTTTGGAACTTCTGAGAATAGCTACACTATGTCACCCTTATGTTTTCCTTCTATTGGATTCCCCTATAACGCCATGATTTCATCTTATGTGTTAACACTTACAAAATACGAGACTTCCCCCACATGTCAAACATTGTCCTAAGATACCATTTATTGCTAATGGTGATTATAGGGATGCCTCTACTTTCATACTGACCCATAGGACTAGAGTTGGTGGTATTTAGTAATACACACCATGTGTGGGTGTGTCTGATCTTGGTTAAGGATTGTTATGGTTTCTACCTTAGTACTTGTAACTTATATGTGAGCTAGAGGGGCTATGTTTAATAATAATAGGTTTCAGCATTCGAATAATCTTATTTCATTAATTTATTTTTTTTTCAAGACATTGTATACTTCCTCAAAACATTTATGCTATGAAATGGAAAATTCACATTTGGTAAGCATTTATTTACCTGTGTATAATGTCTTGAGAGACTTTTTTTACTCTCTAAGAAAAATTCTATTGTTTTGGTCAATGATAAATGTGGGATTATTTCCTAGGATGATAAAACACTCCTAGGGGAGTTCTATGATAACTGATAATAATGATCCCATAGGGGAGATCTGTGATACTATTATTGGGGATTCCATTGATATATAAATGAAGTGTATTTGGTATTTTGGAATGGAGATTTCTCGAATCATTTCCTTGGTATTTAATACTTACAGAATTATGTATGGGATGATAAAACTACCATAGGGGAGGTCTGTGAAAATAGTTTTATACCAGCGAGACCCAAGTCATTTATATTTGGATTCACAATCAGTAGGGAGTGTTCAGAGACACCCCTTCACTAGTCAAAATATGTACGGGCAGTTAGGGTTAGGAATATATTGAATAAAAATTTCAGTACATTGTACAAGGGTTTTAGCAATCCACACAATGTGCTCAAAGAAATTCTTGAATCGAGCACAAGAAAGTGTTATTTTTTGGTTATTTATTTTTCACATAAATATAGATTTATTTATTCCTGTTGAGCATGTCACAAACACATATCATAGAATATACCAGTTAGTAAGGGACTATATTATTGTTTCCCTATTGAGTTATATACACACAACCTACTCAAACCACCATTACATATGAGTACCAAAGAAGATCTTACATATTTATTAGAAGTACAATTAGGGATGAGGTTTATCTTAGTGGTGGAAATTGAGCCTGTGATATTTTTATTTTCAGGTTTGTTTAACTTGTATATCTTGTTAGCCTAGTGGTAAACCAGTCTGTTTGTTAGATTGTTTGTTGTGCTTTATTTTTTCCTTATTCATTTATTATTTATGGATATTTTTATCTCTCATATATACTATAATGTGATGATGGTGATGTTATTTTTTAATTTACCTATGATTTTACATTCTGATACTGGGAGTATAACCTCCACACATTACCTCCTTAGATCCCTACAATAAGTCATTTGACTATTCCATTTGGAGATGCATTCCTGAGATCATGGGGTGAATCAGTTTGGTTAATCTTCATAGTGATCTGAACCCATACATTTCAAGGTCCAACAATATTTTATCATTTAGACGAGGGATCTTAGAAATTCTAAAAAAATAATTTCTATGTAAATAATCGGATATGGAAAGGTATAACATGTTATCTTTCATAGATGACTTTTGTGTAATAATTTAAAACCATACTTATTTGAGAACATAAACCAGTTAATAACATCCTTGGACAACACTTTACTCTAGGTCTAAATATATCCCTATGTAGTTATTCTTATGTTTCTTTTAAGAGTACGATTCCTCATGTTAGTGATTTGGGAAGACATTAACGTACACTGTTATTTTGATAGAAGGATTTTTTTAAATATTTAGTTTGATAAACTATATTGATAATCCAAGGAAAACATATTGGAATTATATTAAATAGACCCATATACAAGTCTACTAGAAAATCGAAAATATAATTTTTTGTTGCAATATCCACCTTGAAGGAGTAATATATATCATTGAATGAGTTATTAAAAGAATCTATAATGTGAAATGGTTTTATTAATGATTTACCCACTATAAATATAATGTTTAAAAGTTCACTATGATATCCAATATAATTTAATTTTATCTTAAAACTATGTTTTCCATGGTTGATCAAAAAAAATATACATTAGAATTCATATTTCTAGGGGTTTTATTTAATTTGGGATGGTGTGATCCACAAATATACACCTTAGGAACTACACATCCAATTTTTTAACTATAGTATAAGATTTTCCATGTTCAAAAATTAACTAATGTTGAATAATGTTGTCCCAATTCAGTAATGTTTTTTATAAAAACACCATTATTAAATCATTCAATTTCTTAGTGAATATTTTATTAAAATATTACTCTATTATTACAGTTTAATTTAAATTGGATTATTAAATTTTCTTATGATTACATTTCAAAGATCATTATGATGACTCATTGATTATAAATAAATTGAATGTATAGCTCCCAATTATTATATGAGGGGGGGGGGGGGGGTGGGTTCTGATTCTACACATATTTATTTAACCATATAGGTATCATTTTATGATTACCTTTAGGTTTATTTTTTTATACATTTATAGGTTGATTAATATCTCTTTGAACATAATTTTTGATCTTGGAATTGGATTTCTTGATTTAGTAGGTTTGAGTTATGACATATATGGATAATCAATCATATATGATCTAAACACTAATATATTCTCTTGATATTTTTTTATGATTCATATATCTAATATATTAGCATCAATACTCACTTTCCCATATACCCTAATAACTTCCTTCATGTGTCCTATAAAAGTTCCTTGTGATCAGTAATTCAAATTTTCTTTTGGATCTGGTTAAACTGTTTGAATTCCAACCAACACATCGTTAAATGAATATTCAAACCATTTCTATCCATAATATTTTATTTTTAGATTCATGTAATTGAATTATATCTAATTTTTTCATTCAATCATGTTATATATTTGAGATAAAAAGTGTGAATAACAGTTTATTAATAAAATCTCAAAGAATGAGAAACAATAAATGAGTTTCTCATCTAGTTATTCATCTATTGAATAAACTTTTCTGATCCCATGTACGTAGATCTCTATTATGAGTTATAATTGGATGATTCAAGAATTTTGTGAGAACTGGACAATGACATGAAAAGATGAAAGTCCCTAGACTTGATCATTTACAACATAAAAAGTATTTCGTGTGAAGCCCTGGATATGTAATTAAATCATTTTATATTATAATGTCTATATTTTTATTTTATTTATTTTGTGTGTGTGTGTGAGTACATATAGGAGTTGATAGTTCTAACTCCACCTGATAGATTTGACCATATCCATCATGCTCAGCATAGACGGTCTCCTCTGATAGTTTCTTTGGGTCATTCAATTCTGTAATTTTTGCATATTTTTAATTAGTTGTAATTATTATTTTTGGGTGGTTTTATTTCCTTGAATGTAAGATTAGTGTTATCAAAATAATTTCAATTCTTGTCCACCATTAATTATATTTTTTTATTCTAGAATAATTATCAATAATTTATCAAAAAATAATTCATGGTACTTTGGAAATGAAATCATATACCTAGTCATTTCCTTATCTATCACACATGAATTAGTATATCATGTTTATTTATAGGGCCACATACTTCAATGACACCCCAATAAAATAGTTTGTTTGATACTGCTCAGAGATCATCATCAAATATATATAATATTAATTTTTAAAATAATGACTATAGGTACACACATGAATTTTATATTTTATAATTATTCTTATAAATTTATCATCAAATAACTTTTTTTAAATATTAATTTTCCACTATATTAAGCATTTTTATAATTATTTAAAATCCATTCATAAGTCTTTCCATTAACCTATATCTTATAATTTACTCACAATTTTCTCAAATAAGCATGGATAAATTTGTGGTTTTATATTTCATTAGAGTTTCATTTCCCCTAAAAATATCCTGGATCCCTTCTAGGTCACATATATAAATTAATTCATAATCAACCCAACAATACATCTCATTATATAAAAATAAACTTATAATTCACCCTTATTTATGCCTCATTAATTTGGATCCATCTCTAGATTTATTATCTATTATTTTTAACAAAAAACTAATATCATTTATTAATGTATTAGATAAAAATTATAAGATTGTATATAGTGGGAGACAATTAAATAACATTTCTGAAATTATATTCTTTTTCAATAGATTTGAATTTATATCTCTAAGATTCCAAAATAGAAACCCATATAAAAATGTATATTTTTTGAAGCGGGATATTAATTTATAATATTATTAAATTAAATTTCAAAATATTATTTATATTAAATATTTTTGGAACTAAAATTTTATTTATTATAACAAAATAGTCAATCTACTATAAAGAGTTGTGTAATTTGGACGGTGGTTTTATGTTGCATGACTGATTTCAGATGACTTAAAAATCAATCAAGTGTCACTATGAAATTAATTTACATGTAATTATACAATTTTATCAATCTCTTAAATTCATTATCTATAAAAAAATTACATGGTTAAAATAATATAGTTACACCCTCATTAATTCTTCTTAATGTTTTTCAAATTAAAAATCTCATAATTGATCATGTTTAACTAAAAGATATATCTGTTATAACTACATAGAAAACTTCATTTCACTTTACCATTTATTTAAAAATTGAACAAATGATTAATCTTTATGTTATTGGGAATAATGAATGTTATTGGACACATTACTAATAATTTTATTCATTAGACTATTCCAATTAATCCTTTAAGCAGGATAGGCACAAGAATTTAATTTTCATATAGGGGGATCCTTTCATATAAAATTTATAAATTTTTATACAAAAAGGTTTAATTTTCTTTATAATACCTTATTTATTTATTAATTCATTATATTTTTCCTTCCACCATTGTGATGAAAAATCCAAAGAACAATTCATTTAGTTTATCCAGATGTACTTAATGAATCATATAACATAACTACATGAACTCAAGGTGTTATCACTGTGGTACTAATCATCTTGTGTTTTTTTCATTTCATTTTAAAAATATTCCATTGTAAATGAAAAGTTATTCTTATATTCCATCATACATAAGAGGGAGGATAATGATTGATTCTCATTAATGGGAGTTTTTTAGACAGTTTTCTTCAATCATAAGACAACTTTATTTTGAGGATATGTGGTGCACAAAAATTCTTCTCACTCTAAAAATGATATAAGCTTGGTTAATTACATAGGTTAGATAATTAATTATTAAAAAAATTACATTGAATAAAAATTTATTCTATGAAATCCCCACAAAAAATAATAACACTTCTATTATTATTTATTTGTAGTTATCTATCTCTCATATATAACAATATTATTTCTAAAATTAATAAACCAATTTTCATTAATGTTTTCCAGAAAAAACAAATTATTTCTTTAGACACCTCAACTCATCATTTCAATCCTCTATAAATTTAATTGACCATTTAATATTAAATAATTATTCCGTTAAAAACATATGAGTAGTTTTTCATTAAATAAATAAACTAATATTATATTCCTTAATTTTTGAATAAATATTTATTTAATGTTCATCTCAATATGTTCCAAAATTAAATTACTAGTTATTGAATTTTTAGAATCAATATTACTTGAATGGTTTTTATTACTCAATGAAAAGAATAACATTTATTTGAATATTATATTCAAATATAATTTCTGTAATATTCTTAATTCACATAGTGGGTAACCCTATAGGTCTATTTCTTAGTGGAATTAGGTGTAATGGCCTAATGTCAAATATTGTCATCATGAAATATGTCAAGGCATCCCTAGAGAAAGATATTAGAGAAATAATGATAAAACCATCAAATTAATGCTCGTTGTGTAATATAATATCTTTTTCTGTATATCCAATCAATGTGATTCATACTTGCATCACCGACCTAAAATTTATATATATATTTATTCAACCACCTAAAATCAACTAGTCAAAAATAGTCATTACCATCAACTTTATGAGATATTTCTTTTTCAATTAAAGTAATTGAGATATCAACTTATAGTATTGGAAGGGGATAATCCTTTGTTGAATTATTTTATAAATGAGATATAACTTTGGATTCTCCAAATGTATATTAAGGTGTTATGAGTGTGTTTCATTATTTTTCTACAATACATAAATGTATGCAATTCATGATATATGATATGTAATATCATTCGCAATCTAAAAATGATTATGATTTTTTTATGTATAGAAAAATGGATGAAAAAGTTCATTCACTTAAGGATGAAATGAAATAAACATACACTTATAAATTCAATGATTAAATAAAAATATGAAAATGGGGGAAAAATATGAGGTTTTTCTTGAGTGATTTGGTAACCAACAAAGATACTAATGAAAATAAATTATTTTAAAATAAAAAAATAAATGATCATGTTAGCCTAATATGATCTTTTATTGATCATTCATAAATAATCCTTGTGATAATATGAATAAAATTATGATTCCATAATTTGATGACCCCAAGACTGTATAATTGAAAAGTGAACAGAAATATTGAAATAAATGTACCCTAAGATATCTTCAAGGCTAAAAATCGTGTAACCCTATGTAGAATGTGTCACAATGTTAACATATATTCTCTTGAAAATTAGTAAATCACCTAAAATCTAGAAATAATAATGTATTTAGTTTTGGGGTCTAATATAAATCCCAATAATCTATCATAAGTTGATTATATTTCATAATTAATGTTTCACAATAATGATATAAATAATCCCAATAATAAGGTCAATATGTCAATCATTTGATATATCATTTCCTTATAGACTCATTTCATTGATCACACATTCATTCTTTTTATAGTGATTAAATGGATTCAAACTATCTAATATAGAAGGTATTAATTGGTTTTTCTATAAAAAGAATTAATATCCTTGGGGTGGAATATTTATCATGGTGATGATTTTCATAAGTAATTGTTTAAAATGGTATAACCTAATCTTTTCCCCACTCCAGGATTACGAAAATAATATTCAAAAGAAAAATATAAAAAAATTAAAAAATTAAGTTTTAATAATGATTAATAGAGATTAAAAGAACCTGCAGTAATGAAAAAATGGTTAAAGAATATAAGTAACATCTTCTTGGAAGATATCATCGGCCAGATCAAACCTTATTCTAAATAGAGTGTAAAGTGAAAGGATCCAAATACTATAATAAAATAATTTAGAAATCAACTAATCAACCCCCCAAAATGTACATAACTCAACACAATATTGTTGGGGAGGATTAGGGTTTTAAATGTGAATAAGGTAAGATGCTTAATTACGATTCCAAATTTACTCCTTATTAATCCCCAATTTCAACCACATTCCATAAAAAACTGTATGTTGCAATAGTTGAATGAAATGATATAAAATTAATTCCTCTAAAATAGTATAAATTTTTAACTAATTCTATGAATTATGTAAAATTATATGACCCAAATTGTTATGCGACATCTAATCTATTGATTCTCATCCATTTCATCATTAATTGACATTTTAAACCCCTAAAATGTGGGATCTAATATACATGATCTAAGCGAATAATATATGAAAATTTGTGACTGACGTGAATAAAAAATTACAAATAATAATTAAACTAATTATATATTTTATGATAAAATTATAGAAACATAATTCGTAAAATTTTTTAAATTCACACTCAAATAATATTTTCCAATTATATCATCAAATACAGCTCAATTTTGGGAAATTATATCAGTAATTTAAAAAACAATATTCAAAAAACATGGTCTATAAACTCCCCCACACATAACTATTTTCACCAATGAGAAAATCATAGGTCATGAAAGTCATAAAATGAGGTATTTTTACATTTCTCAATACATGATACCAATATGATTAAAAAATAATCACAAAAAAATTTGAATCCCAGTAAATAAAGAAATAATTTTCTCATAAATTATATCGAAATAAATTCTATTGAGGATTATGAAACTAATCAATTAAGAAAAAAGTTTTGATTCTACTATGTCATAATTATCACACATGAATGTTTGAATACCATTTCAATCATGTCTCTCCACCCATTATTTAGTATACTCAAGTGAATTAAAACATTTATTCTTAATTGATTCTATTTGAACAAACCTGTCATAAATAATTTACAATTAAATTTCAAAAACCACAAACATTAAAATTATTATAATTCCAAATTTATTATACCAGACTAGATATTCCCATATAATATAAATTTCATCACTCCCCTCTTAATTGTGATTTTTGGGATCATAGAATACTAAAATATTTTGTACACATGAACATGTAAATCTATGTTACTAGTGAAATTGATCATAAGATAAATGAATTTATGGAAATAATTTTTTTGTATTTTAAGGAAAAAATTCAGAACATAAATATACCATATGTTGTGTTATAAAAACTCAGAATTCATAAGTGTGTGTACAGTTTTATTGAGAGGTTAAATGAAATAATTTTTCCAAAAATTACCAATAAGTAATGATATCAACATCTGAATGGTTTCGTAAGTAAATAACCTATAATATCTTTTACCATATCTATTTTACTAAAATCAACCACAAATGATAAAACATACACAATCACAATATTTTTCCCCTGTGGTTGTAAAAATAAAGCATGTTTTTCCAATAGGATCTATAGATATAATAATAAAGTGACATCATTTAAAAAAATAAATATTTTTCAAGATATTTGAAAAAAAACATATATTGTTAGGCAAAATAAGAAAATTAAATATCTTAAATAAGATACCCAAATGATGCTACAGAAAATATCTCACCCATCCCCACAAATAAAATTTTACACTGTTCAATATTAATAACATTTATTAATTGATTAATGAAATGTATAAAAATAAAAATTAAAAGTTATGAACAATACATGTTTGTTTGATAAAAAGAACATGATGATTGTCCCTAATTTGGTAAAATTTAAGATCCTCTTAAGGAATCAAAAGTACCTATTTGAAATTATAAAAACACATAATAAAAAACAATAATGAGATAAGTATTGAAATGTATAATCAAAAAATTAAACAAAACCAGGATTTACAACCTATAAGTTCTTAACTAACACAATCTATAAATAAAAATATTAGAATAGTATCCCCAATACGAATGAGGCCATGGTGTCTTTAATAGAAACCACCACATATTAGTATCTCTAATTCTCATAAAAAATTTAATTATATACATATTTTCCCAACATCCAATAAAATAGGTGTACACCACCTCTATGATTCACTTGTATAATTACAGGTTAAAATGAGAATATAGGTTTTCATTATCTTCTCTCTATCAAGAGGAATGATATTTTCAGTGGTTATTTCAATGGAAAATCAATTAAGTTGATATTATCTCAATATGGATTCAAAATTTAATCTATAATGATATTTAATGTTCATTAAATCTTCTTCAAGTTCCTTAATGAATAACCTAAAGGGTTATGATATCCTTTATTCAAAATGCACCACACCTTGTGTGTTGTCCTCTTTTTCATCGATAGAATTAATTAATTTTGTAAACCAATTAATAACAAAAATATAATTATATTTTCCAATTTTTCATTGGAAATATCAAAATATTTTTTTGATGGTGTATGAAATCTCCCACAAAATGACCCATTTATTACATTTTTCCTACAAGTATGTCATCTGTAATTTTTTTTATGTTGTGGATAATTAATTTTTGATACTTTTATTTCTATAAATAAATAAATAATTCCTCATTTAAAGGAAGAAAATAATCATTAACATCTATAAAATGTTATTATAGTGACCCAATCATTATTCATATATTATTTCATATAATTTATTATAGTTTAAAATAAATAAATTGTGAGGATATAGGTTCTTGTGTCATTGGAATATTTTAAACATAAATATAACATTTTAAAATATAAAACATTTTTTTATTTAATATCCAAACGTTACTTTTAACTCCCAAAATTACTCTTATTACTTGATTAGAAAACCGTGGGAAATTCATAAAGAAAAGGGTAAACAAAAAATCCTAGTAAAATAATAAACATGATAAAGTAGTATAAAAGGGAACAATAACAAGATAATCTAAAGTGAATGATCATAGGTATGGAATCATGAATAATGAAATTGTAACATGGGGAAATAATATAGACATGGAATAATAAGAACAAGTCAAGGCTCCTTACCTCAATAACATAACATTGTTTCCTAGGAAACTACCCAATCCTATAGTTGTTTAGGCTCACTTCCCACATAACATGATATATCAGGAGATAAAAACATTACCCAACACAATAGGTAACTATCTATGACACCCATCATAATGAAAATACATGAATATGTGTTCCACATGATTTAAATCAATATATCATAAGTAACAAAGGAAATAAAATGGGTTTACTATCATTTTAATGTTGTTCCCTAAGGATGTATTCATTATTTCATCAATAGACTAGTAGTGAGGGTCTAAATATAGTGTTTTTAAGAGGCAATAACCCCATGGTTAGATTCACAAAATGGAATAACATTTTTAAATCAATAGACAATATTAGAGGAAGAAATAACAATTAAAATACAATGCAACAGAAGATAAAAATAATAACTAAATGCAAACATGGCCATGTCCAACCGTGCAATAATTAATGTATCTACATGAGATACTACAAATATAATTTGAATGAATGTAAAATAGGTAGGTACAATATAATAATAGAATGTAAGACTAAAGTAAAAATCCATGATAATCATGAGAACTAGCTCAGCCCTCTGATCCCTAGATCCCACATACATAGAACAACATAAGAAAATAAATCAAAGGACATACAAGAATATAAAATAGATCGGGTACCCTAGAACAATGTCGGTCTGAGAAGGGTGTGAGATAAAATCTTAGTAGGCTAACACCAATGGTTTCTATACCTTTCTATTTAATGAAATATAAAATAAGAAGTATTCCATGATTACGTAAATTAAAAAAGGAAATAAATAAATCACTTAAACACATTGGACTGGTACCACTTAAAAACCCTTCAAATTACCATCTTCGACCAATGCCAATGAGTTTTAAGTAGAAGATCCTATAATTATAAATTGGGCGAGATAATATGTATGAAGTTGGACTATCCCCAAGAATGTTATTAGACTTGAAGGACACATCCATTCTTATTTAATACTAACAGATCAAATTTCATTTGAAAATATTCATTTAAAATTTATTAAATTCAATTTGGAAACCACATTAAAAAGTAAAATGAGCCACCCTAAGATTATAGAACGAAATACAAGAGGACTTTCCATTTATTGATTGAGAGGCTAGGTTTAAAACCACTTTACAAAATATAATGAGACACCCTGATCCAATCCATCGAAATCTAGAAGGAAATTCCATGTATTTCTTGAGAGGCTCGGTTTATAACCCCTTCTATGGAGTTATTCCATGGAAACCACAAGATGAAGTCCCATGTGATACTATAAGCATGGTATGAACATTAAATTACTAGCCTTCAAGTATGTACCTGGAATCACATTTAGGAGAATGAGTGTAAATAGAGGAATGGTATAAAAATATTTCCTTTTAGTCTATAGAAGGGGTATTCCCAAAGTAACCAGTGTCACTTGTTTTGAGTTAAATTTTTTTTATTCTTTGCAATCACATCCAAGAAATAGTTTTTGTGTCCCCAGTGGGTTCACTAACCATTAAGAACACAAACATAAAGGTGGGAGATTCCATCCACGTGTTCCTTAAGTGCTAACCCCTTGTATCACTCTGATATTAAGGTAATTCCATCTAACAAGAATTTCAATTTTAATAATTAATGAAAGAGTGACCAATTCGTAAGTCCAAGAATTTAAAACCTAAAAGTAATTTTAGTCAAAAAATTTCCATTTTGAATGCTCATTCATGTCATGAAAAAAATTCAATAAATATACTCATGAGCACTAGTCTATAAGTAGTGAATGTATAGCCTTTTCTGAATGAATAAAATCCACTTCATTGAGGAGTTTTATTAGAAAACTTGTAATTGTTTTTCAAAAAATAATTTCATTAAATTTAAAATAAATAAAACCCTCAAAACAAATAAAATACACAGTGTGTGGTAAAAATAAAAAATATAAGGAATTTGGACCACACATAAACAATGTAATTACCCATATTAAGGAGTCAAGCTCAAAGACCTATGTCATGGACTCCAGTTAGTCCAAGAACAATTTATAAAGTTTAATAATTTTATAAGGTACACCACAATAATAAGGGTTCAAACATAATTATTAATGGTGAAACACACTGCAATGGTGTTCAAAAAATTAATGGCTCTAATATATTGGGTCCCACATGGGGAACCACGCCCATATAATTGGAACAGTCCATGTTGATGACATAAAGGGGTGATTCTCCATTCCCTAGGGTCACACCGGACATGTTAACAAATTCAATTTATTTTTTTGGTAAATATGAAGCACTATTGGAAGGTTCTTACATGTGAAAAAATATCGCACCATATGAAAATATATGAATTTTTTTGAAAGAATCCTGAAAACATACCTTATATTGATGACCAATCACACATCTGATAAGAATCTTTGATTAGTTCAGGTTTGGATGAAATCAAATAAACTATCCAACGCCCTAAAAATAAGGGAAATTGAGTCACACCAAAATAGCACAAAGGATGGGGAAGGATTGTTGTAATATATTAGATCAGATTGAATGGATTAATGTTATAATCAAATACTTATAATGTAGAGAAAAACAAAAGTTAAACAGTTGACAAATAACGATACATATCTCTTGAAGGAGGAGAGCCCCACTCATAGAGAGAGGGAGAGCCTACTTGAAAAGAAGAGAAGGAAAATAAGGGGTTATCATTTAAGATAATTAAGGGTAGAATTTTCATTTCACCCTAAAAAATGGACCTCATCCTTTCTCCACATATTTTGGACAAATTGTGTGCCAAACGTGTGGCACCCTCTACTTATGAACCACCCTGCACAGTTTTTCTCACATGATTAGCCTTAAATGTGCGCCAACATTGTGATGAATAGTGTGAGGGTACCATTAATTTAGAACTGACCATGGTTTATAGGTGCATGGTTTGGTTAACCAGGCATAGATGGTGTAATTTATATCTTCACCCATTCATAAGTCCCATGATTTTCTACTGATAGCTGCATGATTTTAGACAAACTGTGCACCCTACACAGACCTTCCAAACATAAGTTTTTCAGGCCTGCTTCTTCTGAAACTCACCGAGACACCCAGGAGACCTATTGGAACATTAACCATGCCTAAAATCAACACATTTATGTGTTATAAAACTTAGAAATCAAATTTTATTCTCTATTAACAAAAACAATCATCCACCAAAAGATAAAATTCAGATTGTCGTGAAATTTCCTTCATTAATAAAACATGGTATGCTACAATATCCCTACCTTAGAACTTATCATCCCTTAAAATACATGGGTAAAGGAAGATAACATCACTTGACCTACTCGGGTGATGATGTATCATTGAAATGGCTGTGTTTCATTTCTGAACACCCAACACACCATCAAGAATCGCTATAACACACGACATAGAAACCATAGAAACTCAAACCAACACTTATTCCGAATGTGAATCCTTGATACAAGGCTTACCCAAGCCCATCCAACATGATATATGATCATCCAATAATCCCATAAAACAACTGGACTATAGTGATGCCACCATAGGTTCCATCATTTAAGGGCCAACTCAGAACCACAGTATCCCCCACCATTGGTATTATCTTCAATATGTGCATGTATCATTCTAATGATGATCATGACATGGGAAAAGTAATACAAATTTATTGAAGGTACAAGTCCAAAATGAAATTTTTTAAATGAAACCAAAGGAAAATAAGTCATTCCACTAATGGATGACTATAATCAAAATGATTGTCATAGACGTCCAGTATATTCCAAAATTTAATCCTGAAGAAATTTATACATGGTAGCTTGGGATTTTATCTGAGAACACTCACTAAATCCTATAACCGATATTCGGTGACATCCCTAGATAATAGATACTTATGTTTTCGTGCATGATAACTAGTATATAAACATTTCACGATTCAACACATTTTTTATTCTAATAACATCCCTTCCTTGCCTGATATATGTTTCAGTAACCATAGAGTAGACAACTAGAATCCATAGAAGAAATACAAGGAAATCAACATTGGGTGTTTACAAGAGGTATGTAGATACGATCCAAAATGTAATACATCATTAAAATTGAATGAAACCAAGACAAAAACCCCTGGGATTCAAGTAAAAAAAGAAACAAGCTTGTGTCTATAAGTTCGTACATGGAATTTCAACATGGGAACCTAGATATCCTCTTCCAATGGCCCGAAGGGCTTCATTTTTTTATTGATTTTGATGTTGGAACCCTTGAAAGGATCATAGGCATAAGTATTACATGTCCTGTAGGCCTTATAAGAATTCATTTCCTATAGGCTTCAAACATTACATACAACACAGACTAACTACTTGGAACTGCTCCTCCCCAGCTTCTTTATCGTGAAATCATCTCTCTACCTTCACATGGAAGTTCTACTAGGATTTCCCATGCATGAACAAGCTTGTTCCTATAGCTGGTTCCATGCCCCCTCATTCTTGAAATCTATTTAGCTTCTGCTATGGTGAATGCTTCTTTCTCATCCTCCGTCTAGAGCTTGTTCCTTGTAGGTTTTCTGGTTTACATCAGCACTTAATGTGGCCTGAAGGCCTTGAAGTTTCCCGAAGGCCATACAAACCCAAAGGTCTGGGTGGACTGAAGGCCTTTAAGGAATTAGGGACTAAATCGGTGGCCTGTAGGCCCAAACGGGGGAATAGTCCCAGGTGTAACAGTGCCAAACATTACCTGCTATAGTTCCTACTACAGTAGTGTGACAGTACCCCCAGAAATATGCCTCTACCTGGATTTGATCCTAGGTCTCCTGGATGCACTTAAGGAGTCCTCACCAAATTGGTTGATCCTTGTGTTCTTGGGAACCTAGATATTACTAAATAAAAACTAGACCTAAAAACAACAAATCCAATGGTTAACACTCTAACATAAACCACCCGAACAGACCCCATGGTGTTTTAAAACCATAGAGTGGTGTAAGAAAAATGCTCTCCCTAAGTCCCTAGATGATACCAGGATAGAGATCATGGTCACCATAAAGATGAGAGCACACTAATTGGATTAGACAACCTCCAAAAATTATTTAAGACACTTTTTTCATAATGCGGGTTAAGTGCGTTGTATGTTTTCAAACAAACCATGCCAAAAACAAAGGTAACGACATTCCAACCATTACAGGTTGATTTCCATTGAAGAGCTTGTCTACATCTACTAACGCATGAACAACTTGACCAAATTAACTTCACCACCAAAGGTATAACTTTATCGCCTAAGAATAACCACCATGGTCAATTCATGACCAATGGTGTCTTCATAGGTTTCCCATATATCCAATCACATCAAGAATTTGATATTATGTAAAAGCTATCTTAATGAAAGGATCACTAGCCAAAGGGAATTTTGAGTGAGTCTGACCATTATGAAATGGCCGTCTAGGTATTTTTCCTTCCAATTGGAAGGTATATTTTAACCAGAGTTGATGAGACTCTATCTACCTTATGAGTTTCATTAAAATCAGATGAAACATAGAAAAGGATCTAATTCCATTGAAAATGATACATCAACCACTGAATGTGGGTCATATTGGTGTCCATCATGATTTAAAAATCATTTAGTAGAGGAGATAAATATATCAAGAAAATCAATAGATGTAGGTTTTATTTTACTTTTTCACTTATACATAACTCTCATATTAAGTTACACCGATGTACATCATAACATTAGGTGTAAAGGCAAAAAACCAACTAGCATGTCAAGCACCAAATTCTTCTTAAAATGTCATCTTGAACATTGGGATGAGCCCAAACTTTATCAATAACCATGTAACTCTACATAATAGATGACCTTCATTCAAGGCATAATAAGTCTAGATCAAACAATTAACACTTAACTCAACATTTTGATATACCATTTAACAATATTATGGGTACCTTATATATAGATGGAAAGTAATTCAAGGTTCCATAAGTAGAACACCACATCTGTAACTTTTTCCCTAAGTGTAAATGACCAAATGTATCTATATATCTTATAGCCTTCCCAAAATATTTATTCATAAAATAATTTTACAGCATATGAATATTAATCTGACTGATGATGTATTGAGTCATCAAACACTAAAAATTTAAAAATATGGGTCTCATAACCAACTAGGTGGTTGATCAAGCCCTTGGCATATCTAGCCTTCAAGAATGTTGAATTTAAAAATTATCATGCTCGATATAAGGATCAAAAAAATGAGCACCCATAAAAACAAGGGTATAATTTTTTAAACTAAGAGTCCTAGTCGAGAATATGTCATATAATCAGTACCAAGAAAGAGGAAAATCTCAAAAGAAACTAGAAAAAGTTCAAAATATATGATATCCCTACCTACAATGTGATACCACCAAACTGAAATAGAAAATGCTGACCCAAAATAAGGTCTTGGTAATGAAGGTTCAATAGTATTAAAGTCATATCATTTATTTTTGAGATATAGGAGAAAACATCCACAAAAAGGGTCACATTTTAGTTTCCAAAGGAACTACTCAAGGTAACCCACAGAAAACATTTAAAATACCCTTAAAAATGTACAGACTAAAACTCCACCTAATTTTTCTTTTAAGACATTAATATGAAACTAATTAGACACTTTTCAGGTTTTTTTAATGAAAAATATACTATAACTATAATTGAAAACAAGAAATCCATTTTAAAATACCATTTTAAGCATTATAATTTAGTAAAATCATAACATTATTAGGGAATTTTAATACATAAACACATTATAAGCATGATTCAATTATTTATAAAGTCCCCACATAAAACATAATAAGAATAATAAAATAAAGAATCATATTAAGGTATGGGATACCTTATAGGGTTCCATTTTACCATTTTTGGTTTCATCTAAAATCAATTGAAATATTTTTAACAATTTAGTCTAAAAAAACTCTTTTCTATTTTATTTTATTAATTACATGGAAAAAATGGCCTACTTGTGTATCGCTTGGAATTTGTTACATTTACCACACATTTCATTCATCCCAAATAAGATAATATATTTCCCATGAAAAAGAATCTAAAATAATTAATGTAATTATAATTTTTGTTTACTCATCATTTTCTAAAAATAAATCTTATAATGGATGTTTTGGTTATAGGGGTTACCACCTTTCACTGTTTAAAATTAACATACACCTTACAAGTTAGAGGCGATTCTCATATAACTACAACCATTTAATAATTATTTTTAACAAAAATTCAACATCATTATAATTTATACAATATCCTATGAATATATATGGTAATGTTTCACTTTCTCAGTTTCTTGGGTAATCATTTCCCTATTCATAAGGCTCCCAAACACCATATAAGGTGGAATTTTACTCCTATTTAATCACAACTGGAGTCTTTCAACCTGTTCTAATAAAACATGATATAATTTAGCTTGATTTTTTTTAAAAAAATAACATTAATAATTTACTTAGATATGGTAAGAAATCAAAGAAGATAATGGAATCACATGTCACAACAATTTAGCATGGATAGAAATTACATAAGCAGGAAATCACTTGAGAATGAATTATAGGAAAATAATGATAATATTAAATTATAAAAGCATGAAAATAAAATACTTATGATGTCATATAAAAATTAAGGAAGCAAACACACAAGGTATATAAAAAATTTCAAACAAACTCAAAATTTTAAATACATAGCATAAAATATGCATGGAATGTGAATCCTATGTGCCTATAATGATGAATTTAATACGTTATCCTTATCGTACCATGCAAAGGGTGATTATTATAGACCAAATAAATTAGTAATTTGTTGAAAATGCTCAAATTATTCAAGGTGGAATAAATAAACTGTAAAGACCAAATCTGGGACAACAATCCCACCCCTACGCACATGGAATTTTCCTCGAGGGTGGGGTGATCATTACAAGACAAAAATATTTACAATAAAATGAAACATTACTAGTCTCATGTCTACCAGCCCAAAATAGTATGACAATGGAAAATAATCTCTGATACTACTTTTTAATTTCCCTACCTAATAGACCACTAAACTGGTAGTCAGACCAATCGCCATATGAAATCATGCATGTCGCCCCGAATTCCAGAGGTTTCTAACTAGAAGCGAGGGTATAAAGATAGTGTGGTGGGGAGACTATACACTAATTTTTTGATTCACGAATCATTATAAATGGTGTAAATAAATAAATAAAAATAACGGAATTTGTAAATAAATAAATTAAAAACCAGTGGAATATAAATATAATAATTTAAAGTAAAAGAGACCAAGGGAAACCATACAATGTTGTATATATGTCCAATAGATGCTAAAAATACAAGAATATGGAAAGTACAATAATAAGGTAAAAATATGAAGATAATTTAATCCCAAATTCTATCTCTATGAGAATTTTGAGAACTAGATTAGTCTTATTCTCCCTAGCTCCCACGAACATAGCACAATACATAAAAGTAAATCCATGGAAATGCAAGCATATTGAACTACTCAGGTGCCCCAGTGAAATGGTCCCCCTGAGTGGGGTTTGAGATACAATCTTAGTAGGCTTAAAACCATGGAATATATACCTTTCCATTTAATTCAATTTAAAATAAGCAGTGAAAAATTATTATGTAAATAAAAATTATAATTAAATAACTTAAACACATTGGATTGGGCACCAGTCAGACATAGGTCTAATTACCAAATTCATTCTATCAAATTGAGTCTAAACCATAAGATCACACAATGGAATTTTTTTGAGATAATATATATGTAGTTATACTTTCCCCAAGCTTGTGATTGGTCTTGGAAGACATGTCCCTATGAATTTAATACAAAGTGATCAATTCTCAAATGAAAACAATCATTTAAATTTTCTTAAATTTAATTTGGAAACAAATTTACAAAACATAACGAGACACATTGATCCCCTCGATGATAATATAGATGGACATTCCAAGTATCACATAGAAGGATAAGTTTGTAATCACATTTGAAAATATAAGGAGACACCATGATCACATCCATGACAATCTATATGTACTTTCCATGTATCGCTAGAGAGGATATATTTATAACCACTTCCACAGAGTCTATCCATTGAGACCCAAGGATGATTTCCCATGTGTTACTCTATGAATGATATGAAAAGTCATGTACCAGCCTTCTAGTCTATACTTGGCATCACACGTAGGGTCCCAAGCCTCACTCGAGTCCTGGTACAACCATCATCACCTTGAGCTAGTCAAAGGGGTCTCCCCTAGGGATTTAATGTCACTCATATGGAGTTAAAAATAGATAATTCTTAGTGATCCTATCTGATGAATATCTTCTATCACCGACACCATGTTCACTAACCATTAACAACTTAATAAGGAAGTAACAAGATTCTATCCAAGGGGCCCCTAAGTCTAAACCTCTTATATCACCCCAACACTAAAGTAAAACCATTTCACAATAATTTCCTTTTTAAAAATTCATTAAAGTTAGAATAATTCATAATTCAAAGAAATTAATATGTGAATCTCATCTTAGTTAAGGCATTTTCATTTCAATGGATCATTTATAGAATGATCACAACGAACTAAATGTAATTATAAGCACTACGCTACAAGTCACATATGGCCATTTCCAATTAAATATTGTGAACCTAATAGAAGGGTTTTATTAGAAAATATTCCATTTTTATTCAATAATTCTTTTCATTTAATTTTGAATAAATAAAAACCTAAAAAGGAATAAAATACATAGCTTAGGCTACAAAGAAAGAATAAAAGGCACACACATCATGCATAAGAAAAGTAAATTCCCAGATTAAGGAACCAAGCTCAAATGCCTAATTCATATCCTCAAATTCATCCTAGTTCAATTTAGAGTTTAATCATTTAATAAGGTGAAACAGAGTTACTAATGGTAAAACACATTTATTAATGGATAAACACAATTATTTATGGGGAAACACACCCCAAGGGAATATAAACAATACAAGGATCAAAGGAATTCACTCCCAATTGAGAAACCATGCCCATAAATTTTGAAAAAGAAAATGAGATCCCATAAAGTGGTTATTCTACATTCATATGGTCACATAGGACATGGTAACACATTGAATATAATTTATTTGGAAAAAAATAAGTATCACTAGATGGTTCCATTGTGAAGAAAATCAGACAAATGTATGAAAAATTACCAAACAATGGGAAAACATACTATACAATATACCTTATACCAAGGATGACTCACACATTTGTTATGAAACATTGATTCAGTCCGGTTTGGAATGAATTGATGAAATAGTCCAACACCATAAAAATTGGGAAAAATGAGTCCCACAAAAATAGTGAAAAGAATGGTGGAATATCCTTGAAATATATTATTTAAGATCAAAGTTATTACCATTAAAAATATAATTATTTTGGTAGAGAGTGAAAAAGAAGAGAAACTAAGGAGCAATAATGATCCCTAGCTCTTGAAGGAGGAGAGCCCCATATGTAGAGAGACGAAGGGTATAATATAAAATAATATGAATAAAAATATGATTTTTTTAATTCAGAACATTTTGGGTAGAATAATCATTTCACCCTCAAAATGGTACCTCATGGTTTGGCCAAACTATGAACTAACCATGCACACCCTCTATATAGGAACTCACCTCGCTCAGTTTTTATCACATGGTTATCCATAACCATACACCAACCATGAAATGAATAGTGTGAGGGTACTACCTAAGTTTGACTAATTGTGCTTGATATTTTCACTGCTTGGTTAAACCATGCATCGCCCTTGCACTAAACATCATCAAACCTCCACAAAGAACATAATTTTCTGATCAGAACAACATGGTTCAGACAAACCGTGTTCCATTTGTAGACATTCCAGACCTGATTTTTTTCAGGTATGGTGCTCCCAAAACTCATCAAGAAAACCGAGGGATCACCCGGGAATTTAAACATGTCTAAAAAACACATTTAAGTATTATAACACTCAAAATTTAAATATGAAACTCTACTTACAAAACGGACAGTCCAACAAATGATAAAATTTAAATTCCCCTGAAATTAAATACAATAAAAAAACACAATACACTAAAAAACCCATGGAGAATAAATGGGTGTACAATGAAATTAAAAATAATTCTCAGTAACTACCGAAAAATAAAATATGATTACTGATATTGTATTTAAATAGTATAGGAAATTGATATATGTTTTATATAACACATTCATCACTCAATCAATGTATTGGGAATCTATATGATCATCCTTTAATTATGTAGTGGAAAATAGGACATTCACATAGGAAATGATTTTTTTTAAATAATTGTTATAAAAATGGATGAATATAACAAAAAATAATTGATGGATAATACCATATATTTTAAGGATCCTTTCTTAATCCATCTAGATAAATAAGTTTGATGGTGTCATTTGAGAAAGACCCATGATTTAAAAAATTATATATATAATGAACATTATTAGAAGCATTAGGGAAATTTATTTTAAAATTATTATTCACTTTTTATAATGAAAAAAATAAAAATGAATATTTTATTTAACCATGAGAATAATTATTTTCTTTTTAAAAATTTGAAATCACATAGAGGAAGACTCTTAGAAAATGATGAGGATTGAAAAAAATATATGTTCACACAAAAATGATTAAAATAGATTCATTCCATTGAAAATTCCCATGTGTAAAATAATAAAAATTATTTTCTTTTCAAACATTTTAAAATTATGTTAATTTTTTCAGAATTAATTTAAATAAATTTTTATGGAAGTATTTTTAAAGCAGTTAAAAAATTACTTGGATGTAAAACCATATTGAAAACTATCCATTTGGAAAATGATTAAATATATTTAAAAACATTTTATAAAATCATCAACATAAAAAAATGATAAAAATTTTATCTAAAAATTGATGGAGGGAAATTTATGGTTACTTGAAATGAAATATATTTGGGTTATATATCACAATTTCCACAGGTATGAAAACGACATGGAAGACAAATATACACTGAAAAGTATAGGTGTTATTATTACCAATATCATTCTTTTATTTGAGGTAACATTTCATATAAGGGGAAGATATTAATGAGGAGATGTAATTTCCAAAAATATGAAAGAAATATTCCATTTCTATATATATTGGAAGGAAGAGTGGATTGGAAGATCAAAATCCAAAATGGATTTCAGAAGTAATAGTAAAAGAAATATGAGTAATTAATACAAATAAAAATTGAGTAAAATTCAATAAATCTTTTGAAGGGTAAAGGGTATGAAAATGAACACCCAATACAATGAATAAAAAATATTTCATGATAACATAAAAATTTGGTATCATGTACTTGATATAAAAGTAAATTTGTGTATAATGTAAAACATGTCTCTATAAAATGGGTTTGTGAAAAAAATATCCTTTGGTTTATAAAATTTTTAATAATACCCCATTGCAATGAGTCCATGAAGTTCATGTTCAAATATCTTGAATAATGTTAATATAAGATATTTAGTAATAATATTTTTATTATAATCACAATTTAAATTAAATTAGGTAAAAAAAACATGTTTTTCATCGAAGGATGTTTTGAGAAGAAAACCACCCATCTTTTGAAACATTTAAACCTAAACACCAAGAGAATTATATCAAGAAATTTAACATTTAATAAAAGTAAATATAGTATAATATTGAAATAAATATTATAATTTGGATGTAAGTACACCATAAAAATGTAATCACGGTGTATAACATCAACTTCTCTCAATTAAATGAAATTGAGTTGGAAACCCTTAACTATGTCAGAAATATTTTTTAACATGAACATAACATCTGGAAAAATAAATTAATTCTACTAAAAACCTTTATAATAACCTTATTATTTAATCATTTTCTTATAAGTTCTATTTTTTCTTTTTTTGTTGTTAAAACTATTTCTTCTTATGCCAGCCACTCTAGTTTGTTCAATTAATTTATTCATAATAATTTTGGTTTTTTGATCATTATAAAATATTTGGTAATATAGTTTTATAATATCCAACATTTAAGATTATTGGGTACATTAAAATTTCATTACTCAAAAATTTTACATTTATATATTTTCCCCATGAATAGACTAAATATATTTAATTACATTTATAAGTCATTTAGAAATTGAATTTATAATAAACATATATTAATAACATTATATATGGAATGTAAAATATTATAATTGAATAATTTTAATTATTTATTAAATAAAAAATTTATAAATTAAAAACACTTTTCCCATTAATTATGGTTTATAGGAAAAACTAAAGGTAAATGTTTTCTCATGTTGGTGGTAGTTTGTGAATTCTCATAGATGATGTTATATTAATTTTTAATGAAAATAAAGTAGAAAAAATATCTTCACATATCATAATAATTAAAATTTTATAAATATTATATTTTCTTATTAAATAATATTTAATAACCAACCATGAAAGGTGGTGATGAAAAATTGGACACGTCATGCATGGAGGTGGTAGTCCTCACATACACATGAAAACATTTTTAAATTTCAAGTGGTTTTAGAGGAATGAAAAAAGGGATATTCTATAACACCACAATCTTCCACGGTACGTTTCCCTTTGAATAATGAAATATCTTGCGTTGTATGCAACTTTGAGATTCTAACACATCGCGACGAATCAAACTAACCATTATGAATAGTAATACCCACTTTCTGAAATTTTATCAATATTTTATTTAAAAATGGACTTCATTTTTGTGTTCGGAATATCAAAATTAGCATAGGGGGAATTTTTGGTATTTTTCTAAAAACATTCAGTTTTTAATGAATAGTGAAAAATACTAAATTTTAATTAAAAACAAATATTTTAATCAAAATAATTTATAGTTATAAATTATACTATTTAGTGGGTTTTAAGTATAATTAGACTATTTTTTACCATTTAATATAATGTTGGTCATTGGACGTAATTTCACATTTAAACTGGATGTAAGCAAGTGTCAATCTTTTGATAGTTATTATTTCTCAAAAATATGATTTTTGTTTTGGAAACAGGATTTAATTTTAAATTAATTTCTTCCACTTATGTGTTTTCAATTTATAAAAATGGTTTCCATATTTAGAATCAGGAGTTCCAAATTGTGTAAATAGGTATATTTTATTTTTATTCATTTTGAATAATTACTTTGATAAATATTTTATTTACAATGGTTAAAGGGTAAATCTGGTCAATAAGGGTAAAAAAATAATATTATAATAATATTAAATTATCCTAACTCATGTCCTAACCCTATTTTATGATACATGTCCGACCATGGGCATCCTTGGGTGGATTTTGGGACCCCATGGAGCCACTTGTAAGTGATAATGACACTTTATATTATTTAAGTTAAAGTAAATACAAAAATGAAATAAGCATATATCTTTTAGAAAAACAATTTTTACGTAAGGTTTTATATGTTATATTTTCGAATAAAAATATTCATTATAAATCTAAAAATATTTCCTACAAAATGGTATTTTATTTATAATATTTAGACATGGAATAATTAAATTTATTTATGACACAATAATGATGCAGTATTTTCCTTATTAATGAAAGTATCAAATAAATGGTGTTATAGATGTAAAAATAAATATAATTTGACAGTTTTTAAGACATACACAAATTTTATAGGTAAATTTGACATGTTAGGATTGATTAACTGTATTTTTTTCTAAGTAATAATTCCATTAGGAATTTAACAAAAACAAAATAGCAAATAGTGTCAAAATTGACATAAAAGAGTTTTTAAAACAAATATTATATTATTAATTGATATTCTGTTACTAAAAATTTAAGGTTCGGCCAAAGGTCTTAAATAAAATTATACATGTCATTAATGAAAAAATTGATGTTCTCTTGGAATTTTATTTCAATTTTATTAACCATATAATATAAAAATACAAAGAAACATGGTAAATGTCAAACTATTTAACTAAGAGTTAAATCTAAAAGATAAGGTTAATATAGTGAACCAAACCTGTCTAAAACCTATTGGTTGAGTGTTTTTAGACCCATACCCACCTTAGCCTTTAAATAATTCATTTTTATCCATTATAAACTGAACATTATTTTGTTATAAAATAATATTTCAATCTTTTCCTACGGTGCCCCTCACCCCTCTTATAAAAGGGCACTTCCCCTTATCTGAAATTCACACCTTCAAAGCCATTTATCTTGGACAAACCCTACCAAAATATCCTATAAAATATTCTAACTTGATCCTATAGTCCTTCATTTAGTCATAAATCCAACCTATGGAGCCCTTTTGATCAAATCAAAAGGAAGAACCTGAAGAAGAGGTAAATATTTCATCACCTCTTTCAAGTTCCTTTCTTCTTCCACTTACTCTTTCTTTGTTGTTTCCAATCAAAAATAATAACTTCAGTATATTCTATATACTGTGATTTTATAATAAAAATGGTACAACCATATCCATTATTTTATCCATCCTATTAATGACATGTCACCATACGTGCGTACGTACGGCTTTCCGTCTCCACGTCGTGGGGTAGTTTCTTATTCAAACACTTCATATTTTGGATGGGTATAATAATGAGTATAAATGAAGAAAATAATAAATATAATATTACAATTATTCAGTATATATGATATACCATCCAATTATATATTATTTTAATATCAAAATAATGATATTGTCGATCGTGCGTACATACGGATTACCGTCTCCACGAACTCGATGAGATTCATTCCCCATCGCATCCATTCAAGTATAATTTTCATTTTTTGATTAAAAATAATGTTTAAATACTTGATATCATACTGTATATGAATAAGATACATCATATCCACAATAAACATTACTTATGTAACAAAGCATATAAAGGAAAACGAATCAGTTAACACCCGAAACGATGATACTACTAAAATATAATTAACAAAGCAATATTAGAAGATCATATATAATATCATATTAATGTATATGGTTATTGTATAATTTAATAAAAATTATTTCATCATTATATAGGAGGTTAACCTAACCTCGAATAAGGAAAATTACAAGGTAAGGGTTAATTCTACAACCTCTTCATTATTCAAGGTTGTTTATATGTAATTATCTACTGGGACCTCTTTATCATCCACATCCGTGTTTTCTTAAAAATGCATTACAAAACATTTTTAATAATTACCATAATATGGGTTAAAGTCATTTATACCCTTATTTGACCTTATACGTTTTGAAAGGAATCTTTTTGTCATTTTCCAAACAAGTTACTTTATTTCATTTTCAACAAAATTAAGGTTAGAATGTTTTTTTAATTATACGGCGGGTGAGGCTTTATTCCACCTTTATAACATCATCGAAGATTCCCTTACAATCTTATAAGATTATTTTCAAAATAAATGTTTTCTTTTATAATTATGTAAATTTAAATTATTTCAAAATAAGAATGAGATATTTATCTCAAATAGTTTTGATTTCATATATGTCAATATCCTTTAACGGATTTTAATCTTGTCTGAAGTAGATTTATTATGATAAAAATCATCCATTTTGTATTGAAGATTTTGTGATATGTTTGACTATGGATGTGTTATTTTTATACCATTCAAGGTTTATGTATTAGGTATTGAAATTTCGTGTTCTAGTTTTAATATGAATTTTTATGTTATGTTTAAAACTTTTCATATGAGGAATGCATTGGAATTAGTAAGTGACGGGTGGAGCTCGTTATAGCTCCTTGATGTATCAGTAGGTCTCATGAGACAAACTTGTGTCTTGGAATAAGGCCTTGAAACAAATCTTATTTGTAGTGTTGGCACAAGGCCATTACTATGTGGTTATGAAGTCTGGAATTATGCATTCCATCATTATGAAAGTGGCTATTGATATTGCATGTGATTATTCGACTAGTAGAATATCCATGTGAGTAAGTAAATGGTATTATTTTGATTTATATTTTCCATATTATGATTAAGTTTATGTTAAAAAGGTATATGTTTTAGTTTTATACATTTCCTTAAATGTTTATGCATATTTATGAAAGTTTCTGCTATATTTTTATCCTTACTGAACATATGAGATCACCCCTTTATATGTTTTATTTTTTCCAAGATGTGAATAAGTATATTATGATTCACCTATAGGGATAGTCTATGGGATCTCAGTGTTTTCTATGGAAACAAAGTTGTTGTAGTTTTCCATTTTATGATGTAATGTAAACCTTATGAATGTATCTAGTACTTCCAAGGCTACTAAATGAATCGGTATTTCGAGACTTGATCTTTTGTGATCATGCCAATGTTATGTAATAATGCACTGACTCTGGGTAACTGGGGTTGGGTCGTTACATATTCCATTACAATAATTACATACAATCTAAAGATTAGAAATTTTTTATAACACTCTCATGGATATTATTGATTTGTGGTCGTACAATAAAATAAAAATGATAAGTTAAGGTTAACAAATATTTGATACCATTGTTGAGACTTATAATTTTCTCAGGAATTTCATATTGAAAATTGAGGAGTTATGAAATTTTATTGGGACCAAAGGTATAAGGTAGTGTAATGGAATAATTGTAGAGGTAATTGAGGTTGGTTTTCATGATCAATGCTGATATTAGGGGAATCATAAAAGGTTTGTAAGTGTTATAGTTTTATACATGAGGAAAAGGGAAATTTCAATGGAAATGAGTATTTCATAAGGGGTAAGAATGGATGTGCATGAATTTCAGGTGAGTTAGATTTGGTATTGTTTGTGGGACATGTCAGTATAGTTGGTTTTAGGGAACCGACTCTTATGTGTACTTCATGATAACCTGTATTCATATATTCAAATATTAATAAAATCCTTATCCAATATGGATTGTTATTCCATGTTAAATTGTATGTGATTATGTACAAATAGTATATATCACACTAAAAGGTCTTATTTATTCCCCATTATGATGAGAACCATGAAGTTACACAACAATATTCTTAAATATAAGTTTTATATCTAGATGAGAAAATTTGATTGAAAAAGTATAACACACTGATTTTTAATGGACCTTTTTTTGAATAAAATTTATTTTCTTTGATGTCTTAAAATATAATATACACCAAGATAATCTTATGAATTTATTATACTCTAAAACAATATAATATTTCACTATATTCTACATTGACATGGTTTTTGTTTCATGCAACAATAAGTTTCTATGAAACAAAATTTTATTATTATAATTTCTTAAACAAGATAGTTATAACATAGAAATAAATATTTGTGATATAAATAGTAATATATATTTTTAAAATTATATTTATAATGGTTTTATATTAACAAATCATAATTAAAATAAAACATGTAATTTTTTATAAATTATTTATATGTTTGAAAATACCACTTTATCAATTGAACTACGTTTTCTGTCCTTATGTGAACAATAAAAAAACTAATTTTAGGAACTTTTAGAAATTTATTTTGATAAAATATAAAAATTTTATTTAATTAAAACTGTAAATTTTTTCTTAAGGTGATTTTTATCTTTTTTTATGAAAAATAATATTTTTTAATTAATACTAAAAAATGTTGAATTTTTATTCAAAACACTATTTTCATATAATTAATTTATATTTTTAGATTTTAATTGAATATAATTTTAATGTGTAATTAGATCAATAATAAATCAATAAATCAAATTTGGGTCATTAGATGCAATTTCATATTGAAATATGTTTTCATAACATTCCAAGCTTTTAACCTTTTTTTGATAAAAAACCTTATTGTTGCAACTTTCCTGTAGGATTAATTTTAAATTAGTTTATTCCACTTATGTGATTAGAATTTAAAAAATGGATTATTTATATTGAATCTTTATAATTTATATTTTGTGATAGTCTCAACATAGTTTTTTTACCGAAAACATTAGTGATACTGATTATAATTAATTAGAGTGATTAAGAGAAAAATTAGCTTAGAAAAAGACAAAACCATAATCAGAAGGACCAAAATAATATAGAAACATCTCAAAAATACATTGGTTGAAAATATTTCAAACAATAATAATATTTCATTGAAATGTGACAATTATTGGATGCATAATATGTTGGGGAGACCAGTCAATAATGAATACCTATTTATATTTACAGGAATCCCAGTACTCCTCCAATATTAAAAGGCACTGAATCCTCCAACATATTCGCACCACTGTAGCCCTATATATCATCCAAAATCTTCCAAAATCGACTCAAAAATTTCCTAACCTCATTCTATAATCCCTTGTTTTGGTATAAATCTAATCATGGAAGTCATTTGGTGAAAACCAATAACAGTTACCCAAAGAAGAGGAAAAATCCTTCCAAAAGTTATTTTGTTTTATTATCATTATACACCCCCTAAAATATACTTATTACATGATTATATAATTAAAACAATATATCATAAATATAATTATGTGTTTTTATTGTGTGTTTTCAACCTAAAAATATAGACACTTCTATCCAATGGGTAATAAACATATCATTCGTGTATTCGGCGGACTACCGCCTCGCGAACCTATGTGTTCATTTTTCATTTACCACCCCTAATAGGTTGGAATTAAGATGGATAATATTTTTATTTTAATATATATATATATATATGATATTCATGATTTATTTATGATTTTTTAATTATTATATAAATCATACCAATATGATTTCCATTTTTTGTAAATATGATAACTTCGTTTGTGGATGTGAGACTACAACCTCTTCAAAATGATGTGATTCATTCAAAATTTACATGGAATATATTAAATATGGTTATTAAAATTAAAAAAAAAATATTAAATCTTAACTATAATTTAATGATACTCTATATATACATATATGGTATTTACATTCATTCATTCTTTTAATACCATAAGAAAACGGAAGCAATGTTCATTTGTACATACGACCTATCATCTCCATGAACAGTGTATTTAATTTTCTAATTATATATTTCATAAATTAATATTAATAAATTATAATTACTTTATATTATATTTATATCATGTTTTAAATTCATTAAATCATGATATAGGCATAAGGGAAAAAATATAACAAACTAATATATGTGAAATACATAGCGGTTATTACCCAAAATTGAAACAAAACATGTATTTTTTAATAAATTGGCAACATAAATTTAGAAGTAATATAATATATGGAATTATAATTACTAATTAGGATCTATTTAATATTTATAATATACATATATTTATAATACTGGAGTTATGAATGAGTAGGAAGAGAGTCAAGACAAAATGTAAGGGGATTTCTAGTCTCACATTTATTTCTATGAGATTTATGCCTTATTCATCACTAGTTTATTTTTTTGGTATATATAAAACCCATTAATAAAATATAATATTAATACACTTAAATTTATTAGTATTTTAATATCTATTATATCATCTCTCTTTCATGGGGTTTATGTTTCAAATGCTACCAAATCGCTAAAGTAATTTTGTCGCAAATTTCCTTCTTTGAGAAACATGCCATATTATTCTCATATAATCATCGACAAGGTGTTTAAACTACCATTTGACATGTTATTTCTTGAATATAAATCTATTGATTATATTTTATGTTTCATCTAATTTTATTTACTTACACGGGGAGTCTGATTCAATGTCACCATGTGGTAAAAGTTTATTGCAACAATCTCAATGTTTATTGGGATTATTAATTATTATTATTTCATTGATAAAATATTACAATCCATATTTCATGAAATCTCATGAATTTTAAAGTCCTCTGATTTTTCATTATTTCTAAATTCAATAGTTACATTTTCTATACATTGGAACTTAATATAATTAATATATTTTTATAAAAATTTAACTTTATTTCTCTCTACGATTTGATATGAATTTTATTAAAAAAAAATGTTTTCAAAAATGGATTAAAAAATATTTTAAAAATGTTTTTAAAATGGTATTTTGACTTAATTTTCAAGGAAAATATATATTAATTGTTTTTATGGTTTTAAAATCTTATTTATATGTTTTTGATCTATTTTCAGTGGAAAACGTTTTTAAAAATATATCATGTTTTAAAAATAATTTCTCAAAAAGAAATCATATTTCCCTAAGGATATGTTCCTAAATGGCCTCCAAAAATTATTTTCGATGAAAGATAACATTCGTTGGTGTTACTAATGTCTTTCTAGATAATTATCCAAAGGTTCCATTCTTATTATTTCATTAAGTGGTTTATGTATTGATAGTCTGATGTTTATGAAAACTATTTCTACTTAACAGGTTATATATGTATGAAACCCGCCAATTTTTATGGGTTATGAATTGATGAAATGGTTTTTAAAACTATCCTTTTTTCTACAGTTTGATACATGATCACCTATTTATGACAACAATTTCATTTCTTGGGTTATGATAGGTTCTATTTTATTTTGTGGAATATGTATGTATGATTTGATTATGAGATGGATGAAACCTATATCTCCCTATAATTAATTGGGTAAATATTTATATATTTTTGAAATAATTATGGGAATAATGTCTACATGGATTGATTCTACTAAAGATGTGTGGGAAACCAGATCCATTATGGAAGATGGGGAAATCATATCTACTCTAGGATGATGGAGAAACTAGGTCCACTATGGGATGATGGTGAAACCCAATCCCTTACAAGGAAATGACTAAAATTGTGTATGGTGGAGTGTCTCTATTAATAGTTTTAGTTCCCCTGAAGTGTCCTAATAAGTTTTTAAAATGAAACATGACATATGGGGAATAATATAAAATTTTTATGTGTCTTTCATGATTCTAGGTCTTTCCCAATGTTATTTTTTCATGGATTATGATATTTATTCTATTATGAATCATGTATTATGATATAATAATATTTATATCACAATTCATGGTTATGATATTTTATATACATTGTATATTCTTT
The DNA here is from genome assembly GCA_963277665.1 of Viscum album. Taxonomy (NCBI): domain Eukaryota; kingdom Viridiplantae; phylum Streptophyta; class Magnoliopsida; order Santalales; family Viscaceae; genus Viscum; species Viscum album. The sequence goes on from OY728122.1 coordinate 2,046,772,086, forward strand.
TAATGTTATATCCATGTTCTCGTACCCTTATGCTCATGATTTTACTTACATATCTCCTTTTCCCCATAACTAAGAATCTAATCTCTCCCCTTTTTATGTTTCCTTTCCCCATTATATGATGATATGTTTTATATATGATGTATCAAAGAAGGGTGATAGTCATGGAGAACATAGTGGGAAAACATTTATATCACTTATGTATCTTTTTTAGATTTATATGTTTCCAAAGTTAACAAACTAATATGGTCATTGGGAATCTATTTGTGAAATGTATTATGTATTCTGAAAAAAGGATAAAATGTAAATCTATGAAAAGTGAAAGTCACTATTGTTGTTATCAGGGAAAAAATTTAGTTAACCATTTCAAACTAGGATAATAATACTATAGTGATGACCCTAAGTAAATGAAAAAAGATAACTATAAAGATGTGGAAAATTATTGGAAAATGTCTTGGAATAATAGTAAAGGGTAAAATGAGTTATTTCATAGTAATAAATTATTTTCTAGATAAAAAAGGTGTATGTGTCTATAAAACATATTTACATTAGGGTAACATCACCGAAATCACCCTATTGATCTAGAATCGATTGTGAACTATTTCTTGACAATGATCCTTGTTGCACACATAGTTTGACACTCCCAAGGGATATGCATTTGAAATTCTCAAACTATTTATGAATGGTCATGAAAGATTTATATATTAATTGGAAATTAATAACATATAATAAACCTAGTCTATCATAGAATAAAGAATGTGTCATAATTTAGGTAACATATAATTTTTTTTCATGATAATTTGGTTCCTCACTGAGAAATTTCATTATTACACTTTACTTTTTAGTATTTGAAAATGATAGGAATACAAAGTAATTTTTTTAATAGGGATTTAAATAGAAAATACAATGATTGTACTCCTAATTACACTAATTATATGGGATATGTGTGTAAGATCAAAATAGTGTATGTAGATGCTCAATTACAAGAAGGGGTGAATTGTAAGTTTAAATCTTTCCCTTTTTAAACATAAAAAAGAATTATATGTTTAACAAATTTAGACAAGGTTAATTCACAAAGCCTATATTGATTCTTAACTATGGAATAAACCTTCTTAGGATGCGGAAAAATGAATCTGAAAAATAAAATTAAGAACAATTTTCTAAAAGAAATATTCTACCTTCATGTCCATTTGAAATTTTTTGAAATTAATGAATTCTAAAAAGGCATGTAAAATATGAATAGATTCAAGTCTAGAAACTTGAGATTATGTTCCTTCATAGTCTATTCCAAATTTTTGAGTATAGACATTAACAACTAATCTAGCTTTATTTCTTACTATGATTCCTTTTCATCACATTTAATTCTGAATACCTACTTTATTGCAATTACAAAATATTCCTTAGGTCTTTCAACCAAGGTCCAGATATTGTTCCTCTCGAATTCATTTAACACGACTAGCATTGCTTTAATCCAATCATCATCACCTAATGATTCATCAGTTCTTTTTATTTTAATTATAAAATGAATGCTAGATGTTATAATTTATTTCTTGAGGAAATTATAGTCCATACAAGTTGATTTACATCATTAATGATATTATCACTTGGATGATTCTTTAAAAACAACTGATTTGGGTTTTTTAAAACATATTCATAAAAATATGGTAGAAAATCTTCTATGGTAAATGATTTAGAAATATTTTCTTTAATATTTTCCTTGTTAGAAGTATCATCCATCAAGGGTGGATAATCATTTTTTGAAAACACATCTGAGGATGTAGGTTGGGGTTGTTTAAAAAAATGATCAGTTTCATCAAATTTTACATGTACTATTTCTTCAACAGTACAAGAATTTTTTAAGTACTTTATTTGCCTTAGAAGTAGTGGAGTATCCTAGGAAAATTCCTTCATCGTATTTGGGTTAAAATTTATATAATATATCTTTAGTATTCATAATGAATACTTTTCAACCAAATTATTTGATGTTAGAAAGTCTAGGTTTTCTACCAATCCACAATTAATAAGGTGTTTTGTTAAGAAAAAGTCTGATTAAAACTCGATTTATTGTATAACAAGAAGCACTAACACCTTCATCCCAAAATTGTTTATCAATAGAATATTCACTCAACATAGTTCTAGTTATCTCGTGAAGAATTAGATTTCTTCTTTAAACAACACCATTTTGTCGAGGAGTTCTTGGAGCTGAGAAGTTATGAGTAATGCCTTTTTTACTACATAAAGTTTCAAAAATAGAGTTTTGAAATTCTCCTCCATGATCACTTTGAATAGTTATCAATGGAAGGTTTTTCTCATTTTTAACTTGGGCTCTAATGGTTTTAAAATAAGAAAAATCTTCATATTTCTTTGCTAGAAAATAAACCCATTTTAATATAGTGGAATCATCAACTAAAAAAATACATTGTATTTTCCTCCAAAACATCCAGTTTGTGTTGGACAAAAAAGATCCATATGTACTAACTAAAATGAATCATAATTTAAGTCTTCACTGATTGATTTAAAAATTTATTTTTGTTTATTTCCATATTTAAAACGATCACAAACTTTTAATGAATCCAATCAAATCTCTGGTATATCCTTAACAAGTCTTTTATTTGAGAGTTTTCATAGGTTACTAAGGTTACAATGTCCTTGTCTTCTATTCCATAACCGTGTTTGATCTTTCATTTCACTACGTCAACGTAGATCGTGGCTCCTATGGTCATCTATGTTTAGTGTATAAACATTATCATTCCAATGGGTAGAAAGAATAAACTCTTCCTTGGAATTTTGTAATAAAATTTTATCATTCCTAAAATTTATAAGGTAATATTCATCACATAATTGGATTATTCAAATGAGGATGTGATTAAATCCATTAACAAATAAAAAATTTAAAATTAAGGTTTTTGCAAGAAGAAAAATGTTACCCATACCTACATTTTTCCATGAGCATTATCTCTGAAAGTTACATTTCTTCTTTTGTCTTGGTACTCTTTTCAATGTTGTTTTTGTTACCAGTCATATGAAAGGAACATCTACTATCCATGTACCTTTTATTTTTGTTGGTACTTTCGTTATTTTCCTGAAAATAAGAGAGTTAGACTTTCAGAATCCAAAATTTCATGGATTTAGGAATTTTATAAAGTAAAATATTCAGAATGCACATTTTCATAGAAAAATAAGATTTATGAAAACCTAAATATTAAGTTTTATTTAAGGAAAAAAATTTCTCCCAATGTCCACCACATTGACATTTAGTACAAAAGGGATCACTTTGGGGAACAAAATAATTATTACTAAAAAATAGTTTTGAGTTAGTTTAAACAAATTCATAACTATTCATAAGAGGAAAAGTTTATGAATACATTTTTTCAAATTCATTCCTTCCTATTGTAAAATTTGATAAAAATTTCTTTAAGGAAAAAAATTTAGATTTTTTTCTGATGACTAAATTCCTATCATCAAAGTCATTAGTTTTAGTATATGATTTATTATCTAAAATATTTTTCTTAGAAATAAAATTTTCAATATACTTAAAAAGTTTAAACTTCTTAGAATTAAATACCTTAAAGTTTTTAGAAATTATTTCAAAATCAAAAGATTTCTAATCGAGAACTTTATAATGACTTGATACTTCTTTGGTTAAAACAGAAATTCTAGAATTTTCTTTCTCTAACTTATTTTTTATCTTACAATTTTCATTTTCAACTACTTTTGAAAATCATGAAACTTTATCAAATAAAGGTAATGTAATATCTTATGATGATGAAGATTCATCATCTGACAATTTTTAATATTCTTCATTTGGAAAATTTTCATTTAAAGAAATATTGGTCAAGGATTAAGCATTGTGTTCCTTATCCATAAGAGAATGATATTCAATAGGTACTCTGGATAAAAGAACAATATTCTTTTGACTAGAATATTCAAAATATGAAGATTTATATGAATATTCACCACCACTGGCACTCCAGGTGTCATTTTATTTCAAGAATTTCTTAACATTATATTTGTATTACTTATTTTTGTTTCCCTCAGAATTATTTTCCTTCCAATCTTTTATCTTAAGCATAGGAAAATCTGGTCTGATATGCCCAACCCTTTTACATTCATAATATTTTACTTTAGAATATTTCTTTTCCTTTCTATCATTGTTTTTATATCTATACTGAAAATATTTCTTTCCCACAATAATATTTATCCTTTGATAATGATTATCTAACCCATTCTTAGACTGATCACTTTTACTTGATTCAGATATTACAACATCTTTATTATCTATAGATCTAGTTTCCTTTTTCGAATTATTAACATTAGATGAAGTAGTAAATGATACACTTCCATTACCATTTTGGTTTTTATTTAATTAAACATCTCTCTTTATCCTTGTTTAATTCTAAATAAGAGTTCCAAATAAATCATCAAGAGTAACGTTAGATACTTTTCTGTTTTCATCAATAGTTGTCCTTTTTAATTCCCATTCATTGGCCATGATGTCATTTATCTTATCTACGAGAACTTCATCATCAATAATTTTCTCTCCCATAGATTTAAGACTATTGACAATGGTCATAAATCATTGGTGTACTTTGCAAATAGGTTCTCTATAAGCAAATAAGAATCCATGATATTCAGATCTTAATATATATCTTCTAGTTTTTATCACTTTAGAAGTCCCAAAATGTTTAACTTCAAGTTTCTTCCAAATGAATTTGGTTTCTTCAAAATATTATATTTTACTATATATATTCCTGGTCATAGAACATGAAAAAGTATTGAGTACCTTGTAATTTAGTTGATATTCTTGTTTCTTTTGGCTGGTGAAGGTTCTGACTTCCTTGCCTGAATTTTTGTATTCTACAGTGAGGATTACATAATTTTCTACTCCATAGTTAATAACAAAGGTCTTCATCCTATCTATCCAGTACTCATAATCATTACCATCAAATATTGGTGGTCTGGTAGGATTTATATTATATATGGAACCAATATTCATACCTACCGTTCTATAAGAAAATACTTTTCCACAATATTTTTAGTACTAAAAGTTTATAATAAAGATAAAAATCTTTAAGAAAAACTTGAACAAGAAAAGTTCAGTAAGATGAATTTAGAACAAGGATAAATTTGAACAATAAATCTTATATGTGAGTGTAATTATTTTAGATACCTTCTTTGATATCAATTATAGGATCAAAAATTGTATTTAGATTCTCAATTACAATAGGGGGTGAATTGTAGGTTTAAAAACATTCCCTTTTTAAACTTAAAAGGAATTATATGTTTAAAAATTTTAAACAAGGTAAATTCACAGAGCCTCTTTTGATTCATAAATATGAAATAAACATGCTTAGGATCCAGAAATATGAATCTGTAAAGGAAAATTAAGAACAATTTTCTTAAAGAATGATTTTACCTTAAAGAATATAGAATCTTATTTATTAGAGTATGAAAAAGTACATGAAATTATAACAAAGTTATACTTTATTTCTTTATCAAAATACAATAGAAATAAAAATTGAAATAAGAACATGTAACAAGTAGGAAATATTTTAACCCAAAGAGTTGGGTATCCAACAACCTTGGATAGAGGTCCCCTGATTCAGACTTTCAAGAAGGTCTATCTTACCGGCGGACGGGTAATACCTCGGTAAGAATATCAGAGTCTATATTTCTATCCCTACAAGACCTTGAACTTTAAGGTATTTGGAACCTATATCTTCCTATCCTTAGATTACCTTGATTGTACTCAACAATAATTAGAGTCACACGAAGCAGGCTGAATAATTTGTTCACAAATGAACAAGATGTTCAAAAAATGCACAAGGAATGATAGTTTTTATCTATCTATAAATCACTTCAAAGCATGTAATCTGGATTCATTGATTGATATTTATATCATTTTAATGAGCTCATATTTATAGGAAAAGCATCAATGATCATCTCCTTCCTCCAAAAGTCATATTTTTCCTTGAATTTTAGAGGGACATGTACATGTGTCACTTAACAAATGGTTAGTTAGAAACAAATTGTATGACATCGTTTAATAATAAAAACATGTGTAAGGAAAATGAAGTAGCTTAAAAATATGAAAATCCAAAATCAATAGAAAAATAGAATCTTGAATCTCAATGTATAAACAATCAGATTCTAGAAAACATGGATAATCATATTCAATTTTACAAAGAATTCAAAGTACAAATTCTATAGATTTTGGAGTATGAATTCATAGGAATTCAGAGTCTAAATTATAGGGAATTCGAAGCCTTAATTCTATGTAATTGGGAGTTTGAATTATAAGGAATTCAAAGCATGAATTATGATGAATTCAGTGTTCGAATTTCAGATAATTTGGAGTCTGAATTTCAGAGAATTCAGTGTCTGAATTTCAGAGAATTCAGAGTCTGAATTTCAGAGAATTCAGAGTCTGAATTTCAAAGAATTGAGAGTCTGAATTTTAGAGAATTTAGGGTATGAATTTCAGAGAATCTGGAGTCTAAAAATTGTAAGTCTTGGTAGCTTAAGGAACTATAATATTCTGATATTTTTGAAAAGGATCCAAATTTTTGACTTAGAAAAAATAGACTTGGTTTTGAATGGTCATAAAATGAGACAATAGAAACCAGGGTAAGGACAAAAATTTTCCTTAGAGAAATGAAATATTCCTTAAGAAAATAATCCTTAAGAAAAGACAGTTTTCCTTAAGATCAGGTTTTTGTGGTTTTAAAAACATAGAAGAATGAAAAAAATCATAAAGAAACCTTATTGAATAAAAAATGTAATGAAAAACCGTGTTATTATCCTCTCCTCAATTTTTCAAGTTATGAATCATAATAGACTTCCAAATGAGAAAAGGTTGTAATAACATTATATTAATTAAATCATGAGGAATCATTTCCCTTCTTTCAGGTTATCTTCTAATTCACATGTTGTTGAACAATGGATCAGTACCAGAAAAAATATATTCTCCATTATAAAATATTCGAAGCATGAGAAATAAATTCTAGTTTTTTATTGATTAGAAGGTGAATTCGACTTGTGTTGGAATCTAATCAAGAATACAATGAAGTAAGATGAATTAGAATCCATAGATTGGGACCAATTCAATGACTTATTATTTAATAAGTAAATTCATCATGTTCATTATGTGATGACTGAAAAGGAATTATATTAGTTAAAGAAATAGGATGATGAATCCATCAATACATATAAGCCTAATATTATAAGACTTTATAGATACACTTATAGTATTATCATCCAAACATAAAGTAAGGTTGACTGATTCTTAAGTGTCATAAATCAAAATCTCATAATGGAGTTTTCCATAATAGACATCAGTATCTACAAAGAGATTGTGCATAATTTTATAATATTTGAAATTATGATAGGAGTTATGTAGCAATATTAAGATTTTTAAAACAAATTTTTTGATGGATTTAAAAGGAAAACAAAAAAACTAAATAGATATGAAGTTTATCCTTTATTTATTCTCTAAGTATGTAAATAATAATGTAAGTAATTTTATTATGGTTTCTAATAGATGTTTAAAGTGTGGAAGGTAAGGACATTGACAATTTATTTCTAAACATATGGGAAATGTTGGGCAATGATGAAATTAGAGGGAAATATGCATAAATTGAACCTCCCACACTTTAGTTCTTTGAGTGTAAGTAGGATTTTAATTTTGTTAACCAGTTCCTAGACCAAATAGTTGGGGATGATGATCGTCTTAATCACGCTTTTAATATGAGAGACAAGGGGAAGTCTGATTTTGATCACTGTTTTTTATTAGGGGTGCGATAACGACATGGGTAAAGGTATAATTATCATCCACTTCAGAACTCTTAATGTATTATTTGATTCTTGATATACCAACTCTTTCATATCTAAATAAAATTTATGGGTGTTAACATTACACATAAATAATTAGATTTGAATTAGCTATGAAACCCCATAATGGTATAATGGTTTCATCTGAAGTCTATGATTCTTATCTGGTTGAAATTTGTGGGAATGCGCTTCTTGTAAATATTTTTATCCATACATTGGTTGAATATGATAACATCTTAGGAATGTATTGGATTTGTCTTCATAAATACCACATCAATTTTTTATAAAAGAAGGTTATGTTTGATATTTAAAACCGATCGATGATCATCTATTAATGTGACAATAAGTATGGACATTCTATGGTGATGAAATTTAGTTTATGAGACTCAATTCTCATTTATAATGAAGGTTTTTTCACAAATAGTTATAGAGAAAATAAACATTGATGATATTCCTATTGTATAGGAGTTTTGGATGAATTTCTAATTTTTTTCCTAGCCTTCCACTAAAATTTGAAGTTGGGTTTTCTATAGAACTCATACTTGGTTCCACACCTATTTCAAATAGTCTCTATATAATTTTCCCAATTTAGATGATATAATTGAAGTAGAAACATAATGAAAACCAAAGAAAATGGATTCATTTGGCCATGTGTTTCACCTTGGGGTGAATCAGTTATTTTTTTAGAAAATAAAAATTGATCAATGTGACTATCTGTTGATTATTCATAGTTAAACAAGAACACAATCAATAACAAGTATGCACTTCCCCATATTGATGACATTCTTAAAAGACTGCATAAAGATCAATGGTTTTCCATGATTTACATTCACTATTCATATCATCAATTGAGCATTTTCAGGCATACTAATTCCACTAATATATTAGTGGATTTATTTAATAAGATCTTTTGAGATTACCTTGATCAGTTCATGGTATTCATTATATATGATATACTTATTTACTCAAAGATAATGGAAGATCTTAAAGAGTACTTGAGATTTGTACTAAATAACCTATAGAAAGAGAAACTATATAATGAATTTAAAAAGTTTAACTTTTGGATGGAATATAAATCATTTTGGGGTCACACAATCCCATGCTAAGGCATAGTAGTAGATCCATCAAAGAAAGAAACTATTGAATGGTGGCCTAAACCAACCACAATGACTGAGATTTGAAAATTTCATGGGTTTAGTAGGATATTATTGATGGTTTTGGGAGTATTTATCTTGTATATCTAATCCTATGACCATGTTAACTTGGATGGGTTCCAGGTTCTTCTGAAAAAATGGACATGAGGAAAGTTTCAAGGATAAAAAGATAAGGTTTTTTAGTTCACATGTTCTTACATTACCCTGTAATATTGAAGGGGTTTTAATCCATAGTGATGCATCCAATAAGGGATTCGTATTTTTTTCTTATGAAAAAATAACATGGTTATTTCTCATACCTCATGATAGTTGATGATTCACAAAGAATTTACCCAACTCATGATATGGAGTTAGCAACAATAATTTTTTCATTATAGATATGGAGGAATTGTGTATATGGATAAAATTATTATATCTATACTGATCATAAATGTTTGAAATATATATTCCCACCGAATTAGATGACCATGCTCTAGAGAATATGAATGGAGCTGAAATATATATCTTCATTATCTTTGTTGAGGATTGTAGAAGATCCAATATTTCAGGATTTTCAAAGGATTTTTATGGAAATCCTAATGGTAGGGAACATTTTCATATTATTTAATTGAATGTAAAACCATCAATCCAATTAATGATACAAGAGGAATAGAAGGAAGCTGTAGAGATTAAAAATCAGGTTATAGATATTCTGGAGATTAACCTTAATTTGGATGGAATGATAAGGTTTAGGAAAACTGTCTATGTCCTATCCATACCATATTTGAAGATGGAGTTGTTATATAAATCATATATCTCTTCATTCTCTATTTATCATGGAAGTAATAAGATGTATAGTGAATTGAAATAATACTTCTTGTGGGATGGCATGTGGAGGGATATTTTAGAGTTTTTATCTCGGTGCATGGTATGATTGTATAATATGTTGGAAATACAAATGTCTAAGTGGATGTTGCATCCATTAACTATACCAGAATAGAAATGGAAGAACATCACTATTGATTTCGTCATTGGACTACCTAAAAACTATAAAGGTTTTAATGATCAATAGGTGGTATTAAATATCCATACTATGTCAGAACACTTCATTGCTATCAAAGAAGGAATATCTCTATATCAACTTTTTATGATAAACATCAAGAAGTTGTAAAGTTTTATGGTGTACCAAATTCCATTATATCTGATCAGGATCTTAGGTTTACCTCAATTTTATGGAGAATTATTCAATAAGGACATGATATATAAGTGAGATTCATCACATCTTATCATCCTAATATAAATGGTTTGTCTGAATAAACAATTCAACACCAATAGGATATGTCCAGATCATATTCGTTTGATTTCAAAGGTGGTTGGGATAAACACCTTCCTCTAGTTGAGCTTTCATACAAAAATATATTTCACTCAGTCATTAAGATGGGTCCTTATAAATCCATCTATATGAATAAATGTATATCTCCAATGTGATAGGATGAAGTCAAAGAAGGAAAAATATTTTGACCTGAGATCGTTAAAGAAATGTCCACGATGGTTAGAACTATTCATCATCATATCAAGATAGCTCAAATTCATAAGAAAATTTATGTTGACAACGGATAGTGTGATCTATAATTTCATGTCCATGAGAAGGTATTTCTACAAATCTCTCCTAGGAATATGTTTATGTGATTTGGGAAGAAAGGGAAAAGAAACCCAATGTATATTGGTCCCTTTTAGAATCTTGATCATATCGGGATGGTAAAACATCACTTGGAAGTTACTCCAAATATCTATCAATTTCATTATGTGTTCCATTTATATCTTCTAAGGAAGTACATACCAGACCCCTCACATGTACTAAACTCATAGATTATACCACCAGATAATGACCATTCTTATGAGTAACAACTAGTAGGAATTCTGCATCATATAGATAATGTTCTACTAAAAAATACCACTCAACTTGTCATTATTTCAGGGAGAAATAAATAGTTAGATGATTCCATGTGGAATCTTGAGTATATGTCGAGGTAGATGTATCCTCATTTTTTGTATCAAATTGATGAATTTCAATGGAGAAGTTCATTTTAAAGGGCTAGAATGTATCACCCAGAGTTTTCATGATCCTTTCTTTGAATAAAATTAATTTTCATCGATGTCCAGTGTTATACTCTAAACCATGATAATATTTCATTATATTCTACACCATGATAATAATGTTCTAGGTGAAACACCGACTTGGGTTTCATTATACGCAACACAAAGTTTCAATGAGACAACATTTCGATATTATAATTATTAAAGAAATATTATTATAACATAGTCATCAATCTTAGTAATATGAATAGTAATAACAAATTTTTAAATTTATTTATAATGTTTTTATATAAACAATATATACTGATAATAAAACATGTAATTTTCTATAAAGTCTTCATATGTTTGAAAATAAAATTTTCTCAAACAAACTACATTTTATGTCTTTCTAGGAAGGTTAATAATTTTTTTGATAATTTTATTAATTGAATTTGATAAAATAAATATCATTTTTTATTTTGAATTTTATAATTAACTTATGGAGATTTGGAGGGATTTTTCTAACAAACATCATTTTCTTATAATAGTGAAAAACACTGAATTTTAATTCAAAACTGCTTTTACATATAAGTTATTTAAATAGTTAAATTGTATTTTAATTTTGTTTAAAATTATAATTAGACAAATTTAAATAAGTTAATCCAATATAGGTAATTATACAAAATTTATACTGAAATTGGATATCAAAGTAATCCAAAATTTTAATCATTTTTTCTTCAAAAACCCAATGTCACGACATGCCTGCGAGATTATTTTTAGATTAAATTCTTCCAATTAATTGACTAGAATTTGAAAAAATTGATTCAATATTTAGAATAAGATTAATTTATAATTTATAACATGAACAACTTAGTTTTTGAAAAAAAATATTTGGGAAAGTGAAAAAATTAATTAAAGCGATCAAGATAAAAATGAGATTAACAAAAGAGTAAACAATCAACATAAGGAACAAAATAAACCATAAACATATCAAAAATACATTTTATGGACATATTTTTACCAAATATACTAATTGATTGAAATTTTTCAATAATTGGTAGCACATGATGTAGGGGAGACACCTCAATGGTGTTTACCTTTTTATGTTTACCAGAATTCAACTCCTCCTCCACTATAAAATGGAACTCACCCATACCACTTATTCACACCTATGAGGAAATTCTTCTCAAATAAAATCTAAAAAAATATCATAACATCACCCCACAAATTCATCCTACAATCCCCTCTTTGGTCATAAATCAAATCATGGGAGCCCTTTGGTGAAAACAAAGATGATTAACCCGTAAAGTGGTAACATAATTCCAAAATATATTTTGTTTTATTTTCAATTTTCACCACCTAAAATATTCTTCTTAAATTATTTTATAATAAACCTCAGTATCCTAAATGTACTAAGATTTTGTTGTTATATTTTTTATACATACACTTAGAGACACTTCTTTTTCTTGGGTAATTAACTTACCATTCATGTGTACGGTGTACTACCACCTCACAATAGGATGTTGTTCGTTTTTCCTTTACCACCTCTCATGGGTAGGAATTCAGATGGAAAATCAATTATATATATATATATAAAATTAGGACTTCCTTATTATTATGTAATTATTATATAAAACATTACTTCTTTCTTTCCATTTTTTGTCAATATGATAACTTCATCTGTGGATTTATGGACTACCATGTCCTCAATGCGATTTTATTCATTCACACTTTACATGGAATGCATTAATGATAGATTTAGTAAAATTAAATGATATATATGGAATAATAATTCTAATGAAATGATATTATATATATATAATTTATTTACTTTCATTTATTCATTGAATATGATATGAGAATGGAAACAGTGTTCATGCATATGTACGACCTAAAATATCCATGCAAGAAGTATTTTATTTTATATTTGTATGATTAATATATTATTATAAATATATTTATAGTAACTATATATGATATTTATATCATGGTTTACAATCTTCAAATCATGATATACATAAGAGTAACAAAATACAAAATTATGACATATGGAGAATAAAGCGGTTATTACCTGAAACATAACCATAACATAGAATTGTTAATAAATAGTAACATAAAGTCATAATTAAAAAAATATATTGTATTGGATACAATAATATGGATCTTTGGTGTATGTATAATTAAATTATATTTTTTATACAGGAGTTTTGAATGAGTACAAAGAGAGTCAAGACCAAAGGTTAGGGGATTTCTAATATCACTTTAATTCTATGAGATTTATGTGTTTTTCACAACTTTTTTCTCTTGTGTGGTGTATATAAATATCAATTTACATATATTTGGTTATTATGATAAATAATAAAATGATTTAAAATACACTTGATCATAGTTATCTCTTCATTTGGATACATGTTTTATACAAAAACCATATTGTTAAAAATGCTGTCATTTTTTTTAAATTATTTTTTATCTCATTTGGAAGGAAAAAATATTTTAAATTTTTTTATGGTTTTCAAGGATTCTAGATATGTTTTCAATATTTTTTCATAGAATATTTTTTTTCCAAAATGTGTCATTTTTTAAAAATAAATTTTCAATGAAGAATGGATATTTTCCACAATATATACTTTTATAAGTCCTTCCCAAAATTTTTTCCATCTAAGAAAACATTTTTTGTTGGTACTAAGGCATTTATAAAAAATTATCCAAAGGGTACACTCATATTATTTTTAGGAATGATCTATATTTCATGGAATGATGATTATGAAATATGTTTCTCATTCATTGATTATATACATATTAAACATACATCTTTACATGGGTAATTATTAGATGAAATGTTTATGAAACTTGTATCTTTTTCCAAATCATAAGATATGATTATATATTTATGATAGCTAGTTCATTTCATTGGTTATGATATGGGTTTTTATGATCTTGTGTTACATGTATGTATTTTTTAATAATGATATGGGTGGGTCCTATATCTACCAAAAATTCATTGGGTAATGATTTATATCACATTATATAATGATGGTAATTGACCCAAATTGTCGTTGAAAACATGTCAAATTATAAAAATTTATTCTTTCATGCTAACTAATGTTTAGTGGAAAGTAGGTTCGAACTAAAGGGAAGGATAAATAGTATATTGACTTACCAGTTTTTCAAAAAATTCTCACTATTCAAACCATTGGGTTGAGAATTTTTTTATTATATGTATATGATGATGAAATTTTAATTTTTTAGTTTTTAAGAAACCACTAAATATTTTAATTTTTTTTCCAAGAATGTAAGTTTTAAACTTGAATTATAATGGAGAAAAAATATCAGTTGTTCATGAAATAAAAAAAATATATTATATAATTAACTAATAAAAATAAATTCCTGGGTAATATTAACATTAGTGCTTTAAGGGTTGATTTCATCACAGAAATAAAATTGAGTTCACATCCGTGAAGTTTTTCTTGATTAAACTCTCTCACCAAGAGTAAAATCACGCTAATGATCGATTCTTAAATCTCAATGCTTATTTATTCAATTTAATGAAACTAAATTTTATGAAATGTTTAACTAAATCAATCTCACCAAATGATTTATAAATTTTAATTAAAAGGAAGAGGTGTGAAAAAATTCTTTTGGAATCCTTAAACCGATCTCAGTGATCGATTCAATATTACACTGAAATAAATATTAATGAAACTAAAAAATAATGATTAGTAGAAATTAAATCACCCAAGCACTGAAATATTTTACCTATGAACATATTTTAGTTTCAAAGTTGAAAAAAAATCTGTCATAGAGTAAAAAATTAGAAAAATAATGGAGAGGAAATACCCCTTTCAATCTTCTGCTACTACTCTACTCTCATTCTCCCCCATCTCTAGGTCACTGTCTCTGAGAGGTGATGCCTTCTAAATAAATGAACCTTATGAGTCTCGTACTGGTCTCTGGGTTTCCTGAATGTGTCTAATGTGATGTGTTTGAATGAATCCCCCCATATACATAATTCCCTCTATTCTTTTAAAATTGACCTTTCATTATCTGATTATAAGCAACAATAATCACCGACATAAACTTTTCATTCAGTGTATCACCACACACGTGTCTTCAACGATTTTTATCCTTGTTAGGTAAAAAACCCTCTGACTAACTAGTACCAACCAATTATAATGAATCTGGATTCACTTCGGATCAAGGTATGTATACAGGAAAACAAATAGTAAATTATTAAACATTAAAACTGTTTAATTTTTAAAAATGTTTATATAATTAATTAAGATTAAACTAAATATTAAATTATTAATTAATAGTTATTTATAATTTAGTTAATATTAATTTTTTAATTATCAATTTAATTTATTATTATTATTATTTTATTTTATTCAAAACTATTATTAATTATTATTTATTTAATTAACATTATTAATGATGACATTTTAATACATTTATAAAAGATTACTATTAATATTATTATCTTATGATTACTAGTTATTATTTTATTAAGCTTATTAATTAGTTATCTTAATAAATATTATTACTATTGTTATTATAATTTATTATTTAAAAAGTTAAGATATAATTACAATTATTAAATTTAAATTAAATTATTAAGGATATAAATTTTATAATTATTAAAACAATTAATATATTTTTATTTTAAAATTAATTTAATTTTTAAATTTCTAATATAAATATTATATTAATTTATTTATTTTTATATGTTATCTTTTATTTATTTATTTTATATGTTATATTATATTGATTTGTTTTATTTTTATTTGGGTTATTTATTTATTTATTTATTTATTTTATACTTTCTTTATTTTATCTCCCCCTTATCCCAATCCATCGTGCATCAGGGGTGTCCACCTCTTCAAGAAGTCACCACATCTCTCTTCCTCTAGTGCAGTGTTTCTCCTCTCTCCTAGGGAACATCTTTTGGTGAAACTCTTTCACAAGCAGATGGAGGCACTCCTTTGGTACTCCATGGTGCTTCTCCCCAACAGTGGCTGACGATGGGTTCCTCCTCCTGGGTGTGGTGACAGAAGATCCCTATAATTCTAGTGGTGGTGATGGCTTCAATTAGTGGCGGTGGTAGCTCAAGAACACCTTTGAGTTAAGGCAACATCAACTTGTGGTTTCATCTCATTCTCAAGTGGCTTGTTCAATGTGAAGATGTGGTTCGGGTTCTCTCTAGTGGCGAAAGTCAACAGAGCTTAGGCTATTCCAATTTGGGAATAATTTTGGGTTTTCAGATTAATTTTTTTTATGTTGAATCTCTAGTTTGATTCCTTTTTTTGATGTTGATCTTAGTGCAATGATATGATTTTTTGGAGTGACAGTGAGAAATGAGGTGTTGTCAGTAGAAGGTGAGTAAACGGTGTGTGGTGTGATTTTGGATTGAGTGGTGTTTGTGAGTTGAGCAGTACCTAAATGAGGACGGTGAGTCGATACACCGGTGAATCAAGTCAATGTCATATTAGTGGTGTCTCATGAAGGAATGGATGCAATAGTGTAAGAAGCTGATATAGAGGAATGATGACTCATGTCACTGTTGAATTATGCATAGTAGAACCGTGGTTGTCAATTTGGGAGTAAAGGGTGGAACGATGAATCTGAGTAACCGTTAAAAGAGGAGTAGCATAACAGTGTGTTAAGGGAATATAAGGCTAGATGTGACACCCAAAAAAGGGAAAATTAAAAAATGTATCACTGTTTGGATCCCAACAATGACTTATTTATCTGGTGGTGACAAAATCTCGGTGACACATCTGCTACAATTAATCATTATTAGTTACTAGCTATAAATAAGACAATTAAGAATTAAAGAAATTATACATTTTAAAAACTAAATTAATTAATGAAATAAATAGATGAAAACATATGTTAGAAGTTGAATTAATTAAAGAAATTCATTATTTAATTATTTAAAAAACATAAACTTAACTTAAATTATATTCTAACCCCATTTATTAACCAAAGTAAATAAATGAAATTATATACGATAAATAAAACATTCAATTTAAAATAAAAGTTAAAATATCATTAAAAATTAAAATTATTTAATTAAAATTAATCTAATTGATAATTCAAAATTAAAAGATTTAAAATTAAATTATAGAATCATTTAATTAAGATATATTTATTAAATTTTCAATAACATCCAAAAATCTTAATAAAATGTAGAAGATAAAATTAAAAAGAGAAAATAAAGAACCTTAAAACAAATAAATATGAAAATGATACTTTATAAGGATAAATATAAAAAATTATTCATAAAAAACTGATTAAATTATAAATTTAGCTTTGAAAATAAAAAACTGTAGATATTTATCAAAAATTAAAAAATTAACTAATTAAATCTTTAAAAACATTAATTAATGATGTGGAAAAAATCAAGAATTTAAAGGCCGCATCAAATTCCCCCACCCTTTAAAATTGATTTTCCTCCATCATTTTCATTCTTTAGTTATTTGGAAATAGAAAAATGTTTTCAAACATTAAGCTCAAATTGAAGTGTGTTCACCAGTTTCAAATTAGAGGGCCAAAAATAGTAAGTAGGGATTTGGAAATGAAATATTAAAAAGTTTTCCTGCCCGATTTCAAATTCCTATAGGTAATCAATAGAAGTGAATAATCATATACCAATGAGGATGTCATGCCTTATATATTAATATTCTCAAATAATTACTTCAAATCAAATATAATATATAAATCCAAATGTTATAACAGGTTAAAAATAATAGGAATTAAGAACATAATAAAAGGAACCTTATATTATGTATTTCTCCTACGTTCCAAAAGGAAAAAAATAAATTAAAAAAATTCTGATCCCCATATTGATACAACTTAAATGATTTCATTCAAATAAATTTTTCCCTTATTCATTTGGAATTCAATATTCCCCTCACCTTAATAAACTCATTTTTGACACAAGTCACTTTATTACCTTTTTTTTGAATTTTTTCCAAGCCATGTAACATATGCTTAGCACTATGCATACACACATATTCAATATTGTAAGAGACCATACTAACAAACATTGTGTTTATTGCTTCATATATTCACCATGGGTTCCCAAATGCACAATTTACTCTAGTTTCAAATGATTTATATGAATACTATTTAAATTGGCTCACTAAGGTGAATGTTTTTAAAAAAATTAAGAAGAAAATTAATTTTCGTTGGAAAATGTTCAAACTTATAGTTTCTTAAAATAAATATGATAATTCCACAAAAATGAATCCTATGTCACACTTAAAAATAGTTCCAAAACAAAATATTCATAAAATCATTATGCATATTCACTCAACAATCATTCATTTTCATAGGATTAAGAATCATGGAAACTCTTAACTACCAATAAGGTATTATACAAAGGAAAAACTGATTTGAAGTAAAGAGAAAATCCTAAATAAATTAATATTTCAAATGATTTTTGAAAATAATTGACCTTTTTTACAATTAAATATTAATAAAGTGTTGAGAAATTTTACAGGCTAAAAATCATGCATGGATTAACTCAAAGTAATTTGACCCCCTCTCCCACACTTGAAACCCAACTTTGTCCCTGATGTTGAATTTAAATCTAGAGAATACAATTTTACAATTAATACTCAAATAATATTTTTTATTAAATCAAATTGAGGATATGTACATGGTTCTCATCGAAACTCAAAAATAAGGTTTTCCAAATTAATATTTTACCGCAGGTTTTCATGCATTTTCAATAATGAAAATGAATAGACTTTTCGATTAAACTTCAAAAATTAGCATGTAAAATTATTTTACACATAGTGAATTGGGTGTATCAATTTCCAAATTTTGATTCAAATAGATATTGAACAGAGAAAAAAAAATTAATTCTAAACACCCAACAACAAACAGAGATTCATTACAAAACAAAATCCAGCCTAAATATATCCCCACCCACACACATAAGTTCACACAGTGAAGATATTTGAAATCAATAAAACTAAATTTCCAACAATAGTCACATGCTGGAAAAATTCCAAAATACAAACACATGAAATAATAATTTTTAGAAAATAGGCATGAACAGAAAATGTTTCCATTAGTAGCATAATTTTTTTTAGTATCACTCACTGACTCACTATTATTGCCATACCAGTGACTCACCATTTTGGTGACTCACCAATAGTAGTGTAATAATGGATCCAGAACAATGGTAAGTCAATTATACACCATTGTGTAGTGGAATTTTAAATTAAAAAATATCTTTTATAAAAAAATAAGGGGTCAAAAAAAATGAAATCATAGATTAAATAGAAGAACATACCTATTTAATTTTGTTCAGAGATGTTTCATTAAGTGAATTACACTACTTTTGAACACCACCAACAACATAAATTGTAATATGAGAATAAAAAATAGCAATTCCAAGACACAAATGACAATGAAATATGGGTTGAATGAAAATTAGCATGAATAATTTTATTAAAAAAAATTGAAGACAAAGTATGAACCATGGGTTTACTACCCTGAAGAATTGAGTATTAATTCATCAGCTAGACCTTATTTGGGTTCATTTTACTATAATAGTGAAATCATCCAATCCCTTTGGATATCCTTCATCAAAAAATTTTACTTTATGGTCATTAAAAATCATAAGTTTGTTTTCCCCTCCAATAATCTATACAACACCATTCATGATCACTCTAAAAACTATAAATGGTCCAGAGCATTTGAATTTCAACTCACATGGAAAGATTTTAAGTCTTGAATTAAAGATGAGGACCTTATTTTCATCTTTAAAAACTCTATTTCGTAGGACTGAATCATGAATGATTTTAGACCTCTCTTTGTATATCCTAGAGTTGTCGCAAGAATCTCTCCTTATATCATCAAGTTCACTCAACTAAAGAAGTCTCCTTTCTCCATCACTCTTAAAATAAAAAGTTAAGGCCTTAATTTACCAATTCTATTAGTGATGCAAATCCTTAGGCAAATAAAAATATTTCCCAAATAACAGCCTGTATGGAGACATACCTATAGGGGTATTTAAAGTTGGTCTGTATGCCCACAAATATTTATATAACATAAGAGACCAGTCTTTTTTAGAGTTTGAGATAATTTTCTCTATGATCTATTTTGTCTCCTTTTTATTAAATTCTATCAATCCACTATACATGGGATGGAAGGTAGTACCGATTTTATTAGAAAATCCAAATTTCTCCATTAAATCCTTAAAATTATAGTTTTAGAAGCACATTCCATTATCAGTAATAACAGATTTTGACACTCCAAATCTAGAAATAATATTCTTCTTAACAATCATTATTATACTTTTTGTCCGATTTTTGGGCAGAGAAACTTCCTCAACCTGCTTAGACACATAATCCCCTATCACTATAATGTACTCATTCCAATGAGATGATTGAAATGGACCCATGAAATCAAAACCCCAAACAAAAAATATCTCAACTTCTAAAATAATCTTCTCGGGTTACATCTTCTTCTTCCCAACATTGAATAAACTATAAAATCTATCACATCCTATAACTAAGACCTTAACATACTTGAATAAGATGAGATAATAAAAACTAGAATGAATGACTTTTTCTTTTTCCCTATCGCCATCATAATGTCATCCCCTTGGTGATGAGTGACAAGTCTCCCTTATAGGCATCATTTCTTCTTCTGAAACACACCTTCTATGAATTAAATTATCACATCTACTAAACGGAAAAGGGTCATCCCATAGATATTACTTGGGCTCCAAATTGAATTTCTTCCTTTGGTTATTAGACAAGAACTTATTAATGAAATTAGATGTAAAGGAATTGTCATAGTATGCAAATAAAAAGACTACATGATTGAGAAATTAAGATGTATTTCATCAGGAAAGGAAGTGTTTTCTCTCTTGGATATTCATAATGAGTATGAGGAATCCTAGAAAGGATGTATGCAAATATTCTTTCAGCTCTCTTCTTATCTATTATTTCCATGTCAAACTCTTGCTACAGATGGATCCATCAAATCATCCTAGGTTTATCCTCCTTCTAAGACATAATGTTTCTTATGGAATAATGGTTAGTGAACATAATGTATTTAGAACCAAGAAGATAATGCTTAAATTTATATAAAGAAAGGACCAGAGTCAAAATAAATTTTTTGTAGTGGTGTAATTCATTAGAGCCTCTTCCAGCATCCCTATAGCTTAATAGACCACATAAAACCTCTTATCTTTCCTATATCCTAAGACATCACCAACAATAATGCCAATATCATCACATATTAGTTCAAAAGGAAGTTTCCAATCAGGTGTAGTGATGATAGGTGATGAGGTGAGTTTTTACTTAAGCAGATTGAGTGGTTTCAAATAGTTTTCATAAAAAACAAATGGTGCATTCCCGATAAGAAGGAAACCCAAGGGTATAGTGATTTTTGAAAAGTCTTTTATAAACCTCCGGTAAAAACCATCATTCCCTTAGAAACTTCTAACACCCTTAACATTTTCAAGAGGGGGTAATTTTTGAATTACTTTTTTTTCTGTAGTGTCAACCTCTAGACCCATATAGGACACTTTATGTCCATGAACTATGCCTTCAGTGACCAGTAATTTCCAATTTTCCCAGTTAGGGACTAGATTGGTCTCTAAACACATCCCCAACACTAACTCCAAATTTTTTAAACTATTATCAATTGTGCTTCCAACTATGAGAAGTAATCCATAACAACCTCTATAACCCTCTCAATCATATTAGAAAATATAACAATCATGCACCATCGAAAGGTAGTCTAGGATCTACACTATCCAAATGGAATATGCTGGTATGTAAATCTTCTCATGATCTGTTAGAGCAACTAAAATCCAATTGTAACAATAATTCCCATCCGAAAAATATAAAAATTCATTCCCAGCAAGTCTATCAAGAATTTGATCAAAGAAGGGCATTAGAAAATGGTCATTCCTAGTGGCTAAATTGATCTTCCTATAGTCCACATATACTCTCAATTTAGTGTCCTTTCCTAAATTAATTTGTTCATTTTTCTAATTTGTTACAATAGTGAATCCTCATTTTTTAGAAACAACTTTGACCAAACTGACCAAAGTACTATCAGATATAGAATAGATTATACCTTTGTCTATTAGTTTGATAACTTACTCTCTAACAACCACTTTCATGTTAGGATTTAATCTTCATTAACACTCCACTATAGGTTTGTGATTTGGATCTGTAGGGATTTTACGCATACATAATCAAGGACAAATTTTATTAATATAATCTATGGTAAATCCTATGGAAGATTTGAATTTATTTAATATATTTATCAATATTTCCTATAGATTGACTTGTAGATAATTAGAAATGATAATAGGTAGTGTGGAGTTCTCTCCTAGAAAAGAATATTTAAGAGTGTGGAATAAGAGATTTTAGCTCAAGAGTGTGTGGTTCTACACTCGAAGGAAGACTCATCGGCCAAGGAGGTCCATGTTCTTCAAAATATTTCTTATATGGAGTTTGAAATGTAGAAATATTTTCAATTTTATGAATTTTTTTTAATTTCCATCATCACTGTCCAAAGTGGATAGCTCACTCTCAATGCATTCAAACATTTCTAAAAGATGTCGAAGGAAAAAAACCTGAAAGTCTTCTACTTCTATTCAAGTATCCTAAATGGGTTGAATGTGAAGTGTATGAATGAATTCCCCCCATAGCTGTTGTTTCTTTATCCCCTTTTAAATTTTTTCTTTCGTGTTCTTCTTAACACCAGTATTAATCCCCATCTTCAAATTATCATTCATTGTATCACCGAACACGTCTTCGCCTGCTATTATCCTTTTCAACTAAACAAATCCCCTCTAACTAACTAGTAACGACCAATTATAATGAATATGGGAACACTTCTCATTAGGGTCTGCCCCAAGAAAAACAATCAATACATTATTAAACATTAAAAATATTTAACTTTTATAAAAGTTTATTTAATTAATTTAGATTAATGTAAATAATAAATTATTTATTAATAAATATTTGTTAATTTAATTAATATTAAATTGTAAATGATTGTTTTAATTAAATTTATTATTTAATTTATAGTATTTAAAACTATTTTTAAATACTAATTATTTAATTAACATTATTAAAGTTAATATTTTAATAATGTAATAAAATATTATTATTAATATTATTATTTTGAAAATAAATGATATTATTTTACTAAGTTAATTAATTATTATTATTATTATTATTATTATTATTATTTTATTTAAAAAATTAAATTATAATTCCAATTATTAAATTTAAATTAAATTATTAAGGTTATTAATTTTAAAATTACTAAAACTATTCAATTATTTTTATTAAACAAATAATTTAATTTTTAAAAGACTATTATAAATATTATTATTATTAATTTAGTTTTATTTTTAATTATATATTTAATTATTTTATTCTTATTTTGGGTTTATTTTTATTTATTTATTTATTTTGTTATATTTTTTTTATTCTATATCCCCCCTTATCTCTATCCAGTGCGCAGGGGGGTCCCTGCTTCTTTAGGAATCTACAATAGTTATCTTCCTCTAGTGTAGTGCTGATCCTTTTTCCTAGGTGACATCTTGCAGATGCACTTTTTCATAGGCAGATGAATGCACTCTTTCAGTATGCCACGACACTTCTCTAAGGCAGTGGCTAACGGTGGGTTCCTCCTCCTCTGTGCGGCGACAGTAGATCCCAGTGATTCCAGCGATAGTGATGAATTCAATCAGTAGTGGCAGCTGCTCGGGAACACATTTCAGTGATGATGGCTTCGACTTGCAGTGTCATCTCCATCTACGACGGTCCGTTCAAAATGAGGATACGGTCTGAGTTCCCTAATAGCGACTCATTAATTTGGTGGTGAAAAAATCTGGGAGACACATCTTGGGAAATTAAAAATTAATAGTTAACAAGTAAAATTAACACAATTAAGAATTATAGAAATTATAGATTTAAAAATACAAATTAATTAATTAAATAAACGAATGAAAACTTAAGTTACAAAAAATATTAATTAATAAATTAATTAAATAATTATTTCAACGACAAAAAAAATTAAGTATATTTATAAACTAACTACATTTATTATCCAAAACTAATAAATTAAATGATACTCTAGTAGTAAAACATTCATGTTAAAAGAAAACATTAAATTCCCTTAAAAATTAAAATTGGATAATTAAAATTAAACTAATTTATAATTAAAAATTAAATTAATGAATAAGTTAATTAATATAGATTGATTAAATGTTCAATAACAACCAAAAATTATAATGAAATGCAGAAGATAAAATTAAAAGGAGCAAATAAAGAACTTGAAAAAAAGATGAAAATAATAATATAAGAGTATAAAAATAAAAATATATATATAAAAAATTATCAGGTAATAAATTTAATTATAATAATACAAAAGTGAAAATATTTTTAAAAAAAGTAAAAAATTAATTAATTAAATAATTAAGAATATAAATAAAATATGTAGAACAAATCATGAATTTTAATGACACATTAGGAATAAAATCAATGAGATTAAATCCAATATGGAATATGGGGAAACTTGATCCGCAATGGAAAGTTGGTGAAACCCCAACCACTATAGGAAGATGGAGAAACCGGTTCCCTTATACCAAAAATATAGTGACTACGGATGGTGGTGTCTCCCTCCATGTAAGTTTAGTCCACATGTTGTTCTCTAATATGTTTTCTAAATGTCCCTTGATATATAGAGAATGATATTACTTGTTTATGTGTCTTCCACAAACCCATGACTAGTTCCTATGTTATGTTTTCATAGACTATGATATTGATTCTATTAGGATTCATTTCTTATGAAATACAAATATAGATTTCAAGATTCTTATTAATGATATTTGATATGAAAGGTATGATATTCTAATGTTATGATCACATTCTCATACTTCTATTCTCATGTTTATGCTTACATATCTCCCTTTCCCCCCTTAATGATCATCTGATCTCACCACTGTTTATGTTTTCATTCACTAGGATATTAAGATACGTGTTATGTATTATGCATCTAAGAAGTGTTCTTGCCCCGAAGAACCTAGGGGGAGATAATTTAATTTAAATAGGTATTCACGGACCCTAGAACACTGTGAGAGGGGAGGGGTGAATCAGGGTGTCTAATTTTTCTTTTAACCCGATGGATCTTGTTCCCATGCAGGTAAGAACACATTAAGCCAATATGAGGGATTAGAATAGTAATAGAACAATCGCATAAAGATATAAAAATCATTACTTTTACTTAGTTCTCCACAATGCGTTGCGTCTGTGGAGCATACACCAGTAGTGTGTCTATTGTACCAGAATCCAAAAAACATAACTAGTTGTGGAATACACATGTTTTGACATAGTCACTCTATGCTAGGAACACTACCTTTTATAATGGTTTAGGGATATAACGAAACATCCCTCATAAAACTTCTATTAAATCCCCCTGCCTCACTATTATGAGTGAATTCAAACATAGTTTATTGACTTTAAGGTCACTTCAATGATTTGGAATTAACATTTTTGTATATATTCAGCACGAGACTCTGCCTGCATCGAAATCCTGAGTTGTTGCACGATGAAAACCCTATTCACTTAAAATTAATATTCAAAAACTACTTATCACAATGCTCCTTCACAAAGATCATTTGCGAAGCTCCTTCTTTTCAAACATAACTCATTTGTAAAGCTCACTCCTTAATTATCACTCCTTTATAATTCTCACTCATTTTCAATGCTCACTCATTCGCAAGGATCACTACTTATCAAAGAACACTACTTCATGACAAAGAAAATATTTTCATTATTATTAATATGTTATTCAATGATTTAATCCCTATGAATTAATAAATCTGAGCTGATTTGCAACATTTTATGATATTTGGTGGGTTTTGAGATAAAATGTGAAAATTGGTTAATTCTGTAAATTTTACTGTTTTGAGGAGCTTCTGTATTTCGGGCAGAACATTAATAATTCAGATCAAAATGAGTTGATTCATTTTTTTAGGATGAATTGATTTGTGGGCTCCATTTGTGTCTTCTGGACCATGACCTAATTCGAAATATATTATCACAGAAAAATTAATCAATTGGAAAACTTATTTTGGACGGTAGAGTAGACCCTACCACATTAAATAAATCTTATCATGTGATAATGTCCTTAAAATGAGCTGATTCAAGATAGGTTAGATAGAGAACTTAATTATTCATGCTCAAAGTTAATCTCAAGAATAAAGGAGCTCATTAAATCATCATTTGAGCGTGTCAAAGTAGGGTGGCTGGAACAATATTTGGCGGCTAGAAAAATACATGTTCAACAGTCCGACCATATCTTCCATTACACCTGTCCAAAATATTTGATATTTTTATATTATATATCCAACATCAGTAAATGATTTTTTTATAAAGATCCCTTGATGTGTTTCATCCTTCTAGAGGGCAGAATAGAGGCAAACTTTGAGCGGACAGATTCTGGAGCATCAAATTTTATATTCTTTGTTTTCTATCATTTGTTTTTCTTAGTGTGGTAATGACTAATTATTTCTCCTTCAACTTGGTTACCCTTAACATGGTGTGGTAAATATTTTGAGTGATTTTGGAAGGGAAGGTTTTCTATTTTTTAACTCCTGATTTCATGCATTACATGTTTTAATATCCTTTTCTCTCTTCTGCGAAATCGATTTCAATTTCATGTAACAATTTTTATTATCATGTACGATTGTATTTTGATTTTAGATTCAGTAGTTTCTATTTATTTGGTCAATTATAAATTTCTCCCTCCACTTGGTTCTGGTCTATATACAATTAAATAGATCAGGGCATAGTGGTGAAGTACTCAGTTATCGTTCGTACATGAGAGAGGGGTAGTTCATATTCTTGATTATTTGGGATAAACAAGGCCCGATTGAGAATTGCCTAAGATAATTGGGGGTATTAGATACAAATCAATCACATATTTGATGGATAGTAGACCAATATAATATTTTGTTATGTTTTATTCTGACCATTATTATTTGACCAAAGGAGTGAGATGAATCGATTGAGGAATATCACTTTTATCGATTTAGCAGAAGAGAATTGGATAAATTGGAACTATGATAGAATTATAATTAAAGAACCAACCATGACCTAATCAACCTTCCCATATAACTGTTTCAATAACTTGTTTTATTGATTTTTCTCAATATTTTTCTTAAATTTCTTTTCTTTGTTAAGTTTATTTCTTGTCTTTTAAAAAATTAATCAATTTCCAAAAAAACATCCTCACTTATTTCTGTTATTTTAAGGTGAAAACTTGATTGTTGTGTGATCCTATCTGGAGACAACCTAGGTTAACCATTATAATATATTATAAATTAGAAAATATTTTTTTCAACACCCAATGATAGGATCATGTCAAAACTTGGAGTCGTTGCCGGGGAGGCATTGTCAACATTTTTTCTCTCTCTTTTATTTCACGACTAGAAGTACAAACCTTGACCATATCCCCATAGATTATGAAACTGAAAGAACCTTGATAAATAAAATTAGAAACCTTAATTTTCAATCTAAATTTGAGGAAATTTATCTTTCATAATTAAGTTAAACTTCAAGTGTTCACTCTGATCCTCTCATCAGGGATGGAAATCAAAACCAAACCCTTAGAGACATTTGTGCACCACAATTCCTTAATAAAAATAATCAACTTTCCATGCCTGTATTACAAAATGATTTTGAGATGAAACCTAACCTAATTTCATTTCTACCAATGTTTCATGGATTGGTAGGTGAGGACCCAAACAAACATATCAAAGATTTCACGCATGTCTGCTCCACTTTCAGACCCCTTGGAGTTACTGAGGAGCTGATAATGTGGAAGGAATTTCCCTTTTCATTGGAAGGAGCTACCAAAGAATGGTTTTACGGCCTAAAAACTAGATATTTGAATGATTTTAATGACTTGTTAAGATGTTTATGAAAATATTCTTCCCCACCTCTAATAGCACAACCATCAGAAATGAAATCTATGCCATCTGACAAGCATCTGGAGAAACTTTTTATGAGTACTGGGAATGATTTAAAAAGTTATGTGCTATCTACCAACATAAAGAAATCTAGGATCCCCACTTTCTTGTCTTCTTTTATCAAGGATTTCTTGAAAATGACATAAACCTTCTGGATTCATCATCTAGAGGTGCATTGATTAACAAGTCACTAGAAGAAGACAAGGGCCTAATTGTGAAAATTTCTCAAAACTCACTACAATTTGGTACAATAGGTATTGGAACACAAGGTATTCATGAGGTAAAAACTTCTCATACATCACAAATATTAGAAACTAGGATTGAAGAGATAACTATTCTGGTGAGACAGATGGCCTTGAAACAAGTGAGTGAACAACAAGCACCGACTAAGGTATGCAGTTTATGCTCATCTCTTAATCATTTCACTGACCATTGTGCTGAAATATAGGGAATGGAATGTTTTCCAATGACCTTTCAAATGTGTCAGTTCTAGAAAATCATGTATGGATAGATCCTAAACATGTCTAATATGGATTTATAAATCAACAAAATCAAGCTAGACCCCCGTACCAAAATCAGTTTCAGAACCAACCCCCATTCCATAATCAATTCCAAAACCCACCACCATTTCAACAAAATCAATCTTATAACCAGCCTTCTTAACAAAACCAACCCCTTTCTAGAGACCCTATGAGCATCCATCCACTATCACACAACTTCCAATTCAAAACGAACAAAAGAAATTTGAGTTTGAGGGGCTGAAAGACACCGTAAAAGATTTGTCCAAAAAGTTTGATAGTCTCATAGAATTTCTAACCAAAAATCCAACGAAACTCCCTTCCCAGAAAATCCGAAACCCAAAGGAGAATTTCATCATTATAAAAACTATAATTTGAAAATAATTCCCACCATTATCCACCATTGAGCCTGAAACAAAACCACCTAGGCTATGGGAGAAAGATGTTGGAAATTCTGAAAATTCTATGAAAATAAACTAGGAAGAAGAGAAGAAAGAGGAGGTGGATAAGGGTAGGTCTAGGAAGAAGAGACAAGAAAAACCATTGTAAAGGAAAAAAAGGGAGAATAAATACTTACCCCCACCATTTCCATCAAGGATGATTGAATCAAAGAGGTTGTAGAATGAAGCGCTTCAAAAATAAATTCTAGAAACATTCCAGAAAGTGGAAATCAATATCCCCCTGCTTGAAGCACTCAATAAATTTAAAATGTATACTAAATTTTTGAAGGATATTTGTACCAAGTATAGGATACTTCAAGGGAATTAAAAGATCAACTTGGGAAGAAGCATCTCTGTCCTTATCACACCACAGTTTCCAACCAAATGTCAATATCTCGGGACATTTTCCATTCTATGCACCATTGGTTCTTTAAATTTATATAATGAATTGTGTGATTTAGGTTCTTCAATTAATGTATTAACTCACTTAGTATACATTTATTTGTAGATGGGAGACTTTAAACACACAAGAGTGGTGGTCTATCTTGAAAATAGATCCACAATTTTTATAGTAGGAGTTCTGGAGGATGTCCTTGTGAAAGTCAAAGATCTCTTATTCTCGGCTGACTTCTATGTGATAAATATGGTGGATTATTGGATCCCATCACACTTGCCCATAATTTTGGGTAGAACTTCCTTGAAGATTTCCAAAACTATCATTAATGTCCATGAAGGGATACTCACCATGGAGTTTGGAGACAGCACTGCCCACTTCAACATTTTTGAATCCATGAGGCACCCATCAGATGATCATTCACTCTTTGTACTCTCCCATGAAGTAGGTACTGAACCCATTCATGAACTAGGTATGTTCCAGGAATTCATAGCCTTAGGTGATACTTCATTAATTCAAAATATCAATGAACATGTGGATGCCCCAACTGCTATATATTCAGATTTCAAGTTGGAGGAAGAGGTAAAATATGATTTCATTAATGATTTGTTAAATGATAAAGATGGTGATATTATTTCTTATATGTAGGATTTCCAACCATTGAATATGGGGAACCTTAAATTAATTTCATCCCTTGATCAGCCCCCTGATGTGGAATTAAAACCACTCCCCTCTAATTTAAAATATGTGTATCTAATAGAGGGAGAGAAATTACCAGTAATAATTGCTAAAAATCTATCAGAAACTAAATAAAAATCTTTAATTGAACTTTTGAGAGAGAATGTTCATGCAATAGGGTGGAGCTTAGGTGATATCCTAGGAATCAACCCAAAAATATGCTCACAGAGAATTCTACTTGAGGGAGATTCCAAACCTGTAAGACAACCCCAAAAGAGACTGAACCCCACCCTGATGGAAGTTTTGAAGAAGGAGATTGTGAAGCTATTGGATGCTGGGATCATATATCCCATATCAGATTCACAATGGGTAAGCCCCATCCATATAGTTCCAAAATAACTGGACTTACCATTGTGAGGAATGAGAAAAATGAATTAATCCCTATAAGAATTTAGAATAGCAGGAGAGTATGAATAGATTTTAGGAAGCTGAATCAGGTCACTTGAAAAGATCATTTCTCTATCCCATTCATTGACTAGATTTTAGAGATATTGGCAGGGAGAACTCATTATTGATTTTTGGATGGATTTTTGGGTTATTTTCAAGTACCCATCTCTCCCGAGGATCAAGAGAAGACTACATTTTATTTTGCTTTTAGTATTTTTTCATACAAAAGTATTCCATTTGGATTGTGTAATTTTTCAGTTACATTTCATAGGTGTATGGTAAGTATATATTCTGATCTCATTGATGATTTCTTTGAGGTTTTCTTGGATTATGTCATAGTTTTTGGAAATTTTTTTGACCATTGTTTGAAAAATCTAGAAAATGTTTTGAAAAATTTCATTAAAAAGAACCTTGTTTTTAATTTTGAAAAGTTTCATTTTATGGTTGAGAGAGGAATTTTCCTTGGGCTTGTAATTTCATAGAAATTCATTGAAGTTGATAAATCAAAAATTGATGTGATAAATTCTTTACCTTACCCAACATGTATCAAACATGATAGATAGTTTTTTGGACATGCATGATTATACAAGATATTTATCAAAGATTTCAGTAAGACTTCTCTCCCTATCTCTATATTACTTTTGAAATATGCTGATTTCAATTTCAATGGTTCATGTAGGGAAGCCTTTGATGAGATGAAAAGGATATTGATTACACCAACAAAAATGCAGCCACCTAATTGGGATGAACTATTCGAGCTACTTTGTGATGCTTCAAACCAAGAAGTTGGAGAAGTCCTTTCTCAGAGAATTGAGGGTAGGCCATAAGTCAATGCCTATGCCTCATGAACCTTTGATGCAGCCCAATTCAACTACACAATAATTGAAAAAGAGTTTTTAGCAGGTGTCTTTGCTTTAAAAAGACTTAGATCATATATGCTTGGAACTAAAGTCACTGTGTTTTCTAATCATGTAGCTCTTAGGTACTTGATAAAGAAGGACGAAGATAAAATGAGTTCAGTGAGATGGATATTGCTACTACAAGAGTTTAATATAGAAATCAAAGACAAGAAGGTATCTGAAAACCAACTGGCTGATCACTTATGTAGACTACCCAAAAACACAGAAGCTGAAATTCCAGACAGAGAACCATTGAATGATCACCTTCCAAGATAGATATTGTAATTTATTGAAGGTGAAGTTTCTTTGGTATGCTGATATGGTCAATTATCTGGTAACATATTAGGTCCCATCTCATTTAAATTTCCACCAAATTCAAAAGATGAAATTTGAATCTAGATAATACATCTGGGATGATCCATTTCTTTGGAAGATTTGCAGTGGCCATGTGGTAAGAAGATGATTACCTGAAAGTGAAGTTGATTTTGTCTTTATGTTTTGTCACACGTTAGGATGTGGAGGCCACATTGGACCTCAAAGAATAGCTAGGATGGTTTTAGAATCTAGAATTTATTGGCCCTCACTTTTCAAAGATGCTCATGATTTTTTCAAAAGTTGTGAAAAATTTCAGTTTTCTGGAAATATTTCAAAGAGAAAAGAAATGCCCCAAAAGACACTAAATTTTTTATAAAATTTTGAAGTTTGGGGGATAGAATTTATGGGGCCTTTCCCAATGTCATTTGTAAATTATTATATCTTGGTTGAAGTTGATTATGTT
Organism: Viscum album; assembly: GCA_963277665.1. NCBI lineage: Eukaryota > Viridiplantae > Streptophyta > Magnoliopsida > Santalales > Viscaceae > Viscum > Viscum album. The sequence goes on from OY728122.1 coordinate 2,046,804,299, forward strand.
TCCAATTGGGAAGAAGAAAAAGCCACCAGGATTGATGAGGATAAAACTGTTTGTGATTTTTTCAGGACTAACATATTTTGTACGTTTGGAATTCCTAGATCTATCATCAGTGATCAAGGGACTCATTTTTGTAATAGGATAATGGAGGTTTTTCTTAAGAAGTATGAGGTGCATCATAAAACATCAACTCCCTATCATCCATATACTAATGGGAAAGATGAAGTGTCTAATAGGGAAATCAAAGGAATTTTGGAAAAGACAGTAATTCCAAGTTGGAAAATTGGAGACAAACATTGGTAGATACATTATGGGCTGACAGGAGAGCCTTCAAAACCCCTATTAGAATGAGCCCATACAGGTTGATTTATGGAAAAAGTTATCATCTACCTGTGGAATTAGATCATAAGGCATATTGGGCTGTGAGAAAGATGAATTTGGATCTTGAAAGTGCCGGAAAAGAAAGAATATTGCAGTTGCAGGATATGGAAGAAATTAGAATGGAAGCATTTTAAAATTTCATGATTTACAAAAAAAGAATAGGAGTGGCTCACAACAGGTTGATCCAACCAAAAGACTTCCATCCTGGAGACACAGTGTTGTTATTCAACACAAGACTCAAGCTAATGTCAGGTAAACTTCATTCCATATGGAACGGTCCATTTATAGTTACTCATTTATATTCTTTTGGTGTTGTGCAGATAGTGAAGGATGGAGAGAAGGAGCTTTTCACTATTAATGGACATAGGCTAAAGAAATTTCACGGGACCATTCCATCAGATCCAATGGAGGAGATCACACTCCTCCAACCTATTTATCAATAAAATCCACCAGGTAGTACCTCTCCTTTACACTTTCTTGCTTATTGTGATTCATTTTTCAAAACTAATTAAATCCATTTGAATGCATTGAGGACACTACATCATTTATGTGTGTGTGGGGGGGGGGGGGTACCTTCATAGTTTAAGATTTTTATTTATTGTTTTTCCTGTATTAAAAAAATGTGTTTTTGATACTTTTGAGATGAAATGATTATCTTTGAAATATTTGAAACCCATGTACATGAGTAAAACAATTTATCCCCTAAAACTAAGCTTAAATGAATGATGAAAATGACTTTGTTTCATGTTCAAATTTATTGGAATTTCATGAAAAGTACTCTAATTTTTGAATGTCATGACACATATCACTGTATTTATATTTGAAATCACATTCCTATGAGGATTCTAAACCATTGTTTTCATATAATTTACATTCTCCTCACTTCCCGAGAGAACCAAATCATACTTGATCTAACTAGGATTTTATTTATTCCTATCAAAACTTGAGGGTTTGAGGTACTTGTGTTTTAAATTATTGAGACATTTCTTTGGTTTTAAAGCCCCATTTTCAAGATATCCCTTTTTATAATGGCCCTACTTGTACATTTAATCCCTGTATCTCTTATAAGCCATGAAAAATCTATTAATTTAGCCACATTTCAAGCCAATTTCCCATATCCGACCTGCTCTGGATATGAAATTAAATGATCTTGTTGAACTTAAGTGTGGGTGAAGCTATCTTGTCTTATGTTACAACATTTGGAGATTCTTTGGGTAGAAAATTAAATTTTTAGGAGATGTTCTTACTGCTTAAAAAAACATTCTGTTGAAATTTGTGCCTTTTTCTGTAGCATTCATGATAAGAGAAGTTGTGCCTTTATGAAGCTTCAAATGGACAAAGAAGGTTGTGCCTATCTGGATCTTTCAAGATATATCATGTTTAAGATGATTGAAAATTTTACTGTTGAATGATGAATGGTGTTAAATATAATTGATGTTTTCATACTGATGGAGCATATTTACTACTAAGGGGATTGAATAGGAGACCATATTTGAGTGAAAATTATAATAATGCAATTTTTCTTTAAAAAGAGCCGAGCCCTCCTTATTTTACCTCAGATTTTTTCACATATAAATTCTACCAACCAAAAGCCACAAACAACCCTGTAAAGACCTCATGATAAAAAAATGTCCTTGATTCATTTCAAGTGGAGATTTAGGAATTTATCAATTCATTGGTGACCCTTTTATGAGTTTGGATGAGAAAGACATTGCTTAAAAACTGATAATTGTGTGATTATTGAAAATGAAAGTGAGGTAAGTGTTTTATGTGCATGGGAGAGAAACAAATAGGAAATTTATTGAATGATATGAAGATAAGAACATTAAATAATGGGTTTTGAGGAGGCATGATATCTTTTTTTTTTCTTGTTGTCAAATGGGTGGATCTTATGGGCTTGTGTTTTGAATATGAATTGATTTGATTTTGATTCTAATTTGTCCAATAGTCCAAGTGATAAGTGTGTGGGAATTCATAGAGATAAAATTTCAATTATTATTCATATGTTATTCAATAATTTAATCCCTACCAATTAATCAATGTGAGCTGATTTGCATCATTTTATGATATTTGGTGAGTTTTGAGATAAAATGTGAAGATTGGTTAATTCTGTAAATTTTATAGTTTTGTGGAGATTTTGTATTTTGGTCATAACTTCTATAAATCAGATCCAAATGAGGTGATAACTTTTTTTTAGGATGAAATAATTTGGGTGCTCCATGTTTTTCTTCTGAGACATGACCTTATTCGAAATAGATTATCACAAAGAAATCAATAAATTGGAAAACGTATTCTGGCCGACATAGTGGACCCTACCACATTAAATAAATCATATCATGTGCTACCAAACTTCAAATGAGCGTATTCTAGCTGGGTTAGCTGGAGGTCTTAATGGGTCATGTTCACATTTAATTTTAGGAATAAAGGAGCTCATTAGGGCATCTTTTTATCGAGTCAATGAAGATTGGTTGGAACAATATTTGGAGGCCAGAGAAAAATCATGTTCAATGATCTAGCCATATCTTCCTTTAAAGCTGTCCAAAATCTTTGAGAGTTTTAGGGTGGATATTCAACTTCAATACAAACATTTTTATACAGAGACCTTGGTGAGTTTCAGTCATCCGGTGGGCAGAATACATGCAAGATTTTGGCGGACAGGTTCTAGAGCATCAAATTTGATGTCCTTTGTTTTCTCTCTTTTGTTTTTCATAGTGTTGTAATTACTTATTCATTCTCCTTCAACTCAGTTACCCTTAACATGGTGGGGAAAATATTATGAGTTATTGGGGAAGGGATGGTTTTCCATTTTATAACTCTTGAGTTCATGCACTACATGTTTCAATATCCTTTTCCCTCTTCTGGGAAATCAGTTTCAATTTCATGTAATGATTTTTATTATCATGTATGATTGTATTTTGATTTTAGATTCTGTTGTTTCTATTACTTTGGTCAATGATCAATTTCTTCCTCCACTAGGTTTTGGTCTATATAAAATGGAATATATCAGGGCTTAGTGGGGAAGTACTCGGCGATCATCAGTATGTGTGAGAGGGGTAGTTCATATTCTTGATTGTTTGGGATAAACAAGGCCCGATTGAAAATTGGATAAGCTAATATGGGGTATTAGATACAAATATATCACATATTGGGAGGAGATTAGACCAAGATAATATTTTTTTATGGTCTATTATAACCAATACTATTTGACCAAAGGAGTGAGATGAATCGATTGTGGAAACTCACTTTTATCGATTTAGCAGAAGAGAACTGGTTAAATTGGGACTATGATAGAATTAAAATCATAGAACCGACCCTGACCTAATAACCCTTCTCATATAATTGTTTCAATCACTTATTTTATTGATTTTTCTTAATATTTTTCTTAAATTTCATTCCATTGTTATGATTCTTTCTTTTCTTTTCAAAAATCAATCAATTTAAAAAAAACCTCAGTGATTTCTCTTATTTTACGGTGACAACTTGACTATTGTGTGCTACTCTCTGAAAAAAACCTAGGTTAACCATTATAATCTATTTTAACATAGAAAATATTTGTTTTTTCCACACCCAATGACTGGATTGTGTCACTTCTCAAAGCTCCTACACCTTTGTGGAACAACCTTCCATCACGAAGCACACTGTCTTCGTGGAACAACATTCCTTCTCGAAGCCCACTAATCCACCAAAGAACATCTCATATTTTCAAATCACTCATTACATTGATGCATTGACTTCAGTAAAGACTAAAATATACTTTTTACAAAGCTCAAGCTTGCATAGAAAACCAGTTTCAGGGAGCACCTCGTGCTCCGTGAACTAAGAAAGACTAAGGATTTTCTCTGAAAACATCATATCAAATGAAGAAGGGAAGGCTCTTATTTATATTCATGGTTGATCTCAATGGTCCAACACTGATAGCAGATTTTACAGATTGGTCAAAAATTCCTTGTTGACGCTACTCCATTCGCAAATCACCACTAAAATTTGACGTTGTCACGATGCTCTCCGTCCAACCCATCGCGCAACCACAATTATCCAAATCTCGTAGTCATTTATGATGCTCATCGTAACTAAAAAGCACACCATTAGAATTTTTTAATCCTTGGGGAAATAAATTTCATGAAAACCATCTTCATGAAGATAATTCATTTTCCATATTTTCATAAGGCCATCAAGAAGCACCACTTTTCACAATGCTTGCCATTTTCTAAATTTTTTACCCCAAAAATTTGGAAACACTGGGAAATGACACCATCTTAACTATTGCATACATCATAAACAGTATGATCCAATTCCATTCAATCTCACTGATCATATATGTTAAGATTTACAGCAAACACAAACCATACTCCATTTCTAGCAATGAACATCCCTAGTCCCATTAGGTATCAATATTTATGATTCGTTATTTCTAATGGAGCTAAAGTAATACAGTATTTGGGATGATTTTGTGTGTAATGTATTAACTATGCCAAAAAATTATGTAATGTTATTTTTGGAAAATTAAGGGTGTATTTAAAAATTATTTAGTCTTTTAGGGGTGGATACGTAATAGATATTTTGGAACCTTCTCATGGTTTACTCCCTTGTTAATATCCAATGTGGGATATTATAAAAAGGAGTCCCACTAGTTGGAAAGCAAAATTTATATGTGTTATTAGATATATCTAACTATGGATGTGTGTATATATTGATAAAAAATTTCATTATTATAAATTAATATTATATGTTTCATACTTTTCTGTATTGAAAAAAATTATGATGAAATATTTTGATGTCTAGGTAGGATATGTGGGGTGCATCCTAATTAATATTGCATTAATAAATAATGTGAGAAATGATTTGTCCCTTTTTTTTAACATAAGTGTATATCTTATTCACTTTGATGGAAATTATATAGAAAAAATAAATCCATGACCAAGTTGTTCTGTAGGCAAGATCAATTTTTGAAAATTCAAAGAAAGAGATATCAGACCCACAGGTTGATGGAACCAGTGTGAAACCTGCTTTATTAGAGATACCATGATAAAGAAATAATATTACTTTTTTATAATCCATATGAGGTATTATTCCATTATGGAATTATCTCCATTCATTATGGGTGCCATTATTCTAGATACTAATCTTGTACTTCAGGTCGCTTTACCAAATTCCATTGAGAAAGAGGACTATAGAGTCACACACTAACTATATCCAGAATCATAGTTAAATAAAATATAATTAATTTTATATTTAATAATTTAAATAAATAATTTTCCAGTATGGGGTTTAATCAATATTCATGTTTTGTTGATATCATATATTCTGACACTAGTTATTTGATATAATATTAATTGATCGTATTATTAAATAAGTATTTATTTTATATTTAGTGAATATAATATTTATATATTTAATAGAGAATAATTTAGTGATATTTATGTAATAAATAAATAGTTATTATATAAGTCTCGGTAAAACTATGGAGGAATTGAGGACCAAGTTTATAGGTTCGGTGACAAATAATAAATATATTGAATATTATTTGAATAAATAATATTTAGTTTTAATTCTTAATTTTAGGGAAGGTTATGAAATAACAATAATATTATTATTATAGAAACGAGTTTCTACACGGATTAAATAAGTACTTATAGGAACTTGTGAAAATATTTATTTCATTGCCCTAGTAGCATATAAACACAGTTATATAATTTTTTATTATATAAAATTCATTTTTTTAGTTGTAAACAATGAATTTGGAAAATCCTCCCAAATTCCTAGAAAGATCCCGTCTTAAAGGACTCTCTGAAGAACTGACAACAATATTCCTTCAACTCTCACTCTCAATTCAAGTGAAACCATAGAGAATACTTTGGATGTGATTGTCGAGGTAAACAAATGTGAAAAAAATCAAGCGATAGGATCTACCAAACTAGCACATGTACATTCATATGATGACCTTCATAGATTTCTAGAACACATGTGAGTTATCGCTAAAGGGAATATACTCTTTATTACTACAATGTAATGATTGTAAAATTTAGATCTCTTATCCAATCCATTAATGAAGAAATAATTTTCACAAGGTAATTCTATAATTTATTAAATTAATTATAAATAATATGTGATGTTCCTACACAATGTTTCCAGTTTTTTAACACCTATATTTATTATTTCTTTTATCTTCATTGATCATGATGTTCAATGGTGTGTAAAATCAATAATTAATCATTGAATATGACAAAAATAAATTCTAGGAAAAAGCCAACACATGCTTCTTTGTGCTCTAAACCATTAAGTGGTATCAGAGAAATGACATAATTATAGAGAATTGATTAATGATCATTGAAGTATTTACACATTTTAAATTAAGTATTCATTTCAAGTTATGTTGATATTTATTTAGAATTGTGAGATATTCTTATTCCTGTTTCATTTCTAAAAAAGATAATAAAATTGATCGATTCTATGAATGAATTGAAATCTAAGATCACATCCATAATTTCCAAATATTATGGATGGATTAAATCAGATTACTGGATGTGTAATACAGAGGTATATTGCAAGTACTAGAATTATATTCACCTAGAATTAATGTAGAATTAATTCAAGTATGGTACATTTATTACAGGTAGTGCATTTAATTTTACATGGCATGTTTACCCAGAAATCCTGGTATACGGTCAGTTGGAATACACATTATGTGACTTCCATACATAGCGTGTAGTCCATATTCATGTATGGGTAGTGTATCTTCATAATTGACCTACATGACTGGTGACTGTGTAACTTAGAGACCAAATTCCATGTAGCCCATGTACACATTATGTACCCCAAATTTTTATAGAACAATAACTTGATGAGACCTTAATCAGGTGTCTCCGATAGACTGTGCGAAAATGTACACACCATGTAGTTGTCTTGTACAAGATGTGTACTTATCCCAAATTTTAAAGAATTAAAGTTAATTTATTATACTATCTAATCCTTCTAAACATGTTCTAATGTGAGCTGATTATATTTATAGGACACAAAATGTTATGGGTTTTAGAACATATAACCGTGTAATTAATATATACATAATATTCAGATCTATATATCATGTATGATTTATATTATAGAAACTAATATACATGAATTTAATGATATCACTTGATAGAAAAATCATGTAATCTATGTAATCATTTAGTTTATAATAAATGCTAGGAAAGCATGTGATATGTCACGTATACCACATGTTGTGAGAGTAAACAATATACTTGTATAATACATGGTTGGTAGTTCAGATGGGTACTCACCCTGTTTCCACTAAGGTAGAGTTTTTTACATAGATAATTGTAAATAAATTTAATTAAATTGTTTAAAATTATTATGGATGTGAATGTCATGTAAATTTGTATTGGAAATAAGAAAAATAATTGATTAATTAATAAAGATAATTAATTTACTCAAGTGCGATTTCTATTAAATAATTACTATTATAATTTATTATTAATTGAATAGAATACTCAATTCATTACAAGTTAAGGATGCTCACGATCTTAGAAAAATCCCTTTATATGTGATTGGTTTAATTTTTATTTTTTATTAAATTTAATTATGGTCCATTGTGTCATCTCTCATATAATTATTTAAGTAAATGTGTGGACATGGTTTCCTTTATAAAAAACCCTTCACTAGTATTCATGTAAGTAAAAGAATATGTAATGGATGGGGATTCTAAGATAGTGGAGGTTGTTCATGTTAGGATCTGAGAAAAAACCAATCTAAGAGAGACACATCGGTGGAGATCTAGAAAGTTGCAACACAAACCTTAAATTGTTAATGGTATTTTCCACTAGGTTGATAGTTAGTTTATCATATTCTTTAAAAACTAACCATTACTAATTACTAATGAACTTACCTCTTTATTATAATATTTCTGTCATGTTTAATGGTAATTTTTAATGGATGTTTTATGATGTTAACTTGAATTTTTAAATTAACAAGCTAACAAGATAGCACAAAAATTAATTTTCTAATGTGTGAATATAATCTAACAGACAGTTAATCATTATGTAAATCAACTTAATATTAACACATAGGTACTAAACATAATAATATGAAATATTAAAAAAATATTAAATCCCTATGTTTTAAATATCATGTCGGTGTAGCCTTCCACAACCTTAGTTAAAGTAGAGTCATGGTTCAATGTGCTTGACCAGCCAATGTTGCGGTACCTTAAATTATCAGGGAATTATAATAAGTAGTTTCAGGTTGATATATATTAGATCACATAGAGGGTTGACTTACAACATAGTACATGGTGTAAATGATAGGAAGGGATGATGAAATCAAATATAATGATTTTAGGATTGGAGAGTCCACTCAACAGATCAATGAATTATGATTTAAGGAACTTGGCATTTTTAATACCTATGTAGAACCCATAAAATTGATTAAACAAAAAATTATGGGTTATTGAGAAGGGTAGAATGGATTATTTTCACTAGAATGTCCAAGAACAATGATATTTCAATTCTAATGGTGACATAAATTGGATTTTCAATAAAAATGTTAGAGATTGACAGAAATAAAATTTATTTATCTATCTAGATATCATTAGATCATTTACTAAAACTATTCTCATCTTATTTGTTGAAATAATAATAAAATTCACTAAAATATATCATTTTTATCCATGCATGAAAAGGATAACCTTCTCACCAAAAAATGTTTTATTGAGAAGAAGAGATTCTTACCTATTTTTCTTCTCCTTATATGGGAATTGTATTTTATTGGAGAATATATTCTTGATTAGCCTATAAATGACCCTATTGATAAAGAGATAAATCTATATGAGAAACATTTGAACAATTCCATATATGTTAACCGTTTCTTGCTATCAGATATGACCAATAATATTTTGAAGAAACATTAGTACATTATTGTCTATAGAAAGTTGTATCAGCTTTGGGATCTCTATCAAATGAAAGCATGAAAAGAGAGATATGAGATCTTCAATTCTCTACTTACAACTATGGTTAGAGAGTCTCACCATCATGAAAAAATGTAGTTAATTTTAATGTCTATATTGAATGATTATACATCATAGGAGTCAAATTAACAGATGAGTTGGACATAGATATCATAAATTCATCACTACCCAAGATCTTCTATAGATTTTTATTCAATTATAATATGGTAAATACTAAAAAGATACTTTTAGAAATTTTTACATTGATTCGCCAAGTAGATAAGGACATGTGTTGGGATAAACCAAAAGTCCTTATGGTGAATAAGAAATGGAAGAACAAGGAAAAGGGGACCAAGACACTTATCAATTTTAAATCTCTTGAAAAATGGACTTCCATAAAGAGGATGATCCTGAGGTATGGAATGGAGAAAAAGGATGTGCATTTTTCTTGTGGCATGAAAGGCCACTGGATGAGGAACTATGTCCATAAGAAAGGGGAAGCTAATGGTGTGTTCCTTATCAAGTCTAATCTATCAATATCTCTATAGTGTTTATTATATATATCTTTCAGTTTTCATATATATAACCAAATTAAAGAACCAAGTATATTTCGAATGATTTATTTAGGGGAGGTGGATTTGTGAGCTTCCAATCATGTGGGGATAGCTTCCCTAAAAATTGGTGACTCCAACCATCCATTTCCAAAAAAATGATATATGTTTAAAAGGATTTTTATTATGTTCCAACTATTACCAAAAACATTTTTTCTGAACTATTCCTAGATGTGGATGGGTTTTTTTCCCATTTATAAATTAAATTACCTTCTTTTAAAGAGACAAAATATGTTAGGGTATGGTGAATTTAAATAATTTCCTTTATGTATTAAATTCTGAAAACCATTTATCAAAACTACATAACGAATCATGTCTATAGTACTCATATAATACCCTAACATGAAATCAACTTCTTGTTTTTGTAATCGAGAAGCATTTTATAGATCTATATCAAGATAATTATTTTAGACTGTTATGATTTAAATCTTCTCGAATTATGTCATGCTTGTTTCTATAGAAAAAATGACTAATCCACCATTTGGTGGATTGGGTGGAAGGGTCGTCGAGCTTCTTGGATGGATACACCCAGATGTGTTTGGATCATTTCCTATAGAATAAAGGGGTGGATATTCATATATTATAACTTTTATTGATGAATTTAGTAGATATGGTTATCTCTATATAATAAGGTATAAGTTAGAGTACTTTGAGAAATTCAATGAATTCAAGAATAAAGTTGAGAATCCACTAAGAAAGAAAAAAGATATGATAAGATCAAGGTGAGGAATATCTTAACCAAGATTTTATTGACCTTATAATGGAGTTTGGGATTATATCATACCTCATTCCGCCATGACAAACATAGTGGAATGGAGTTAGTAAAAGGATAAACCTTACCTTTTTATTCATGGTCAGGTTGATGACCAGTTATTCAGATCTTTAGTTATTATTTTTTGGATATTCATTAAAAATGTAGTATATAAATTAATATGAGTACAAAATAAAGAGGAAATTTTAATTCCAACCATGTTATGGTGTAGAATGATTCGAGTTTTATAATATATAAGTGTATGGAGTTGTGAGGAATTTGTTAAGGTGTTCTCAGGAAACAAACTAACCCAATATGCAAAAAGTGTATCTTTATAGGGTATCCCATTTAAAAAAACGATACTAAAAATAGACCCCCTAACATATGAATGATACTATTTACAGAAAATACTTCTTTCTTAAGAGGGAGAACATACTCAAAAATGATAGTGGGAGAAAATTGACTTCAATGAAGTTGATTATCAAGAAACATTGTAGTTGTTACAATAACCAATTCCCCAGGTCCCCATGGAATAAGTACTTCATAAAACACTACTACAACATAAGAGCACAATAGAGGTAATAAAAATGGTGAGATAAGTATTTGTATTAATTGGTGATGTTGAATCATTATTGGTTGAAAATAAAGAACTTATCTCCTACAAAAAAGTATTAGAGATCGCAGAAGATGAAAGATGGAAAGAAACCATGAATTGTAAAATATATTCCATGTATTAGAACTCATTTTGTGTTGTGGTTGAGGAACCCGTTGATGTATATCCCTTAGGTTGAAAATGGTAATTCTAGAGAAACCTGTACAAGGGACGTAAAAAAATACCTATAAAGAATGGCTGGTGGATAATAGGCATAAAGAGTGACATAGAATTGACTATGATGGAAAATTTTCACCAGTTTCCATGCCTAATTCCACCATATTTCTACCTATTATATATGTTTAAAATCACTAGGAAATATTTTAGATAGACCTAAAAACTACTTTCTTTAATTTGATCCTTATGGAAGAGTTATATACAATAAAATCAAAACGTCTTGTGACTCCATGTGATGTTAAAAAATATTTTCAAGTTCCACAGCTCGATTTCTAGACTGAAGAAATCATCCAGTTCATGGAACATTCAATTACATGAAGTTATAAAATAATTTTGTTTCATTAAAATTGAATGTAGTCCATGTGATTAAAATATGTTTGGTGAAAATTCATACATTATGCAAGTAGTAAATGTTGACGAAATATTACTTATTGGAAATGAGAGAGCAAACTTACAGTCTAGTAAGGGAAAGTTAATCATGTGACTCTCTATAAAGGACTTTGGTGAAGTAGCCTATATTATATGGATAATGATCATTGATGATAGATCCTATTGGCTTCATGGTCTAATCCAAAGTACATATACTCACCAGATAGTAATGAGAATTAATACGAAACAATCCATGAGGGGATTGGTTCCAATGTAACATGGTATTTATCTTTCTATGAAAATGTATCCTTAGACACAATAGAAGAAAGAGGGAATGGGTAATATCAATTATGCATGATTGATATGATCAATCATAAATTCCATGCTATGTATTAGATTTTATGTTTCCTATAAAGTGATCATAGTAGGCATATATCAAACAAAACTAGGAGAACAACATGATTATCCAATTATGGATATACTTGAGTATCAAAGAAGAATTAAGGATATGTTCCTAGAGTGTGGATATTATGAAGAGTTGGTCATTAAGGGTTATATGGATGTTGGTTTTCAAATAGATCGTAATGATCTAAATTCATAGTTAGGATATGTTTTATATATCAATAGAGAAGATATGAGGGGAAAATTTTCAAAATAAAGCCAACTGTCACTAAATCTATAGTGGAGTATGAGTATATAGAAGATTTTGATGTAACCAAGGAAACTGTTGGGATACAAGTCATTGTCCATGATATTTATGTAGTACTAAGAATTAAATAACCTATAACATTTTATTATGATAACACTATAGTGGTGGATCCTGAAAAAGTTCCATGGTCATACTAATGGACAAAAAACATAATCTAGAAGTATCAACTCTTAGAGGACTTTTATCTGAGGGGTGATTTTTTTGTTTGAAGTGTTCCCCCCAAAAACAATTTTGTATATCCCTTTACTAAATGCCTACCTCCACACAATCCTGAGTATTATGTGATAGTTAGAGGATTGATGGTTGTTATTAGTTGACTCTAGTGAAGTGGGAGTATGTTGGAGTTCGTTCCCTAAAACCATATTCAATCTACATTCTGGTATCATGTATTCCTCTTTTTAAATATTCATAAACACCGTATAAAATCATGATTATTTATTGATTTAATGTAGTATGTGATAGTGTTTTAAGAGTAGCCATCATAGTAAAAGGTTTTAGAAGTACCCATATATGATGAGAACTTATGAGTTCCATGAAATTATACATAAATATTAGTTATATATCTTTATAAAATAATTTGAGGGACACAAAAGATCCAATATATTAGGGGACGAGACTCATAGGACATTGAGGATTTTTCTCATAGTGTACACCCTTGATAATATCTAGTTTATGAAATTATGAGAAAAAGACCCAGCAGTAGGAAATCCATATTTATATCTATCATCAAATGATCCTATTTTTGAATGTTTGTATTAATTCATAGACTTTATGATTATTATTAATGAATATTATAAGTTCTATACTTGGGTGTATTGATAAAAACTTTGGTGAAGTATGTTCTAAAAGATGATATATTATGTGCGTCCTGATTAATATTTCAATAATAAATATTTTGAGGAAGTATTATTACCTTTTTTTCTTTAACATAATTTGACATCCCATGGCCTTTAATGGAAATGATATATCCTAAATATATCCTTGTCCATGGTGTTAAAGTGGAATGATTTATTTTCAGAAAGGAAAAGAAAAAGGCATCTAGAACATAGGTTTATCACACCATTGTGAAACATGATTGATATGAGATATCATGAAAAATTGATTATATTACACAGTAAGAATATATTTGAGGTATTATGTTGTTGTAACATTAACTTAATTCTCTGTTGGTTCCATGGAGTGTTCTGAGATTCTAACCATGGACTTTAGGCTGCTTCTCCTAATTCCCTTGAGAAATAGGCCTTGAGGGCCACACACTAAGTGTATCCATACTTTTAGTTAAATAACATATTATTTATTTATTAGTTAACAAGTTGAATAAATTTTATTCTCACACATGGATTAATAATTATTCATGTTTTCTTGATCACATATATTTTGTCACCTATTTTTAAAGAGAATAATATATGGGAATAATACATAATAAATATTTATTTTCTATTAATTTAATATAATATTTATTATTTATTGGATAGTAATGTAGTGAAGTTTATTTAATAAATACATAGTTATTATTAAAATCCCAATTAATATTATGGAGGAATGGTGGACCAAGTTTATATGTCCAGGGAGAAAAAAAAATATTTATTATAATTTGAATAAATAATATTTAATTTTAATTATCCAGTTTAGCACATGTCAATAAATAATAATATTATTATTATAGACATGGGATTACCCAAGGATTAAATAAATACTAAAGGTCACTTGTAAAAATATTTTTTTCTAAACCCTAGTGTTATATAAACCCAATTATATTATTTTTCAATATAGGAAATTCTATTTGTCTTTTATGAACAATGGAACTGTAGAAACCTCCAAAGCCCTAGATATATCCTTTATCCAATAATGCTCCTAAAAATGGAGAGTGATCATCCTCCACCTACCTCTATTGAGTCAAGAGATAATAAAGAGAATCATTTGTATGTCATTCTTCCGGCAATCAATGGATGACAATACAAGTGAAAGGATTTTCTGTTTTAGCACCCAAAGATTCTTACGATGACATTTGGAGATTTTTGAACCGCATGTGTATCACTGGTATAAGTAATCCTCTCTTCATTCCTATAACACAATGATGGTGCAACATAGATCTATTTTTATATCCTACAACAACGAACTAACTCTAAAATGGTAACCCATTAATTTATTAAATTATTTATAAAGAATATGTGATGATCATATACTTTGGTTCCCATATTTTATCCCTTCAATTAATTCTTTTATTAAATTATATTGATCACAAATTTCAACATTGTTTTAAATCTCCAACTTATCAACAATCATGAAAAAAACAAAGTTTAGAGTGACCCATTTAATGCTTCTTTTTCACCCAGATCCTTTAGGTATGATATTGAATCCTAAAATTGGTTTCTATATAGTATAAAGGTCATAAAATCTTAATAAATTTTTAGAAACTTTAGATTAGTCATTCAAACACTAATTAATCTTAATTAAATATTATTAATTTAAATAATTATATTCATAAAAATAAAAGGTGACCATTACTACCAAATTTCAAAATTATTAATTCATATATGGGCTCAATTTAACCTAATTCAATTTATATAATGGTTAAAAGTATCTTTTAAATAAAAACATATAAAGTGTTGAAAATTTATTTTTAGAAAAAAATTGTTTTAATAATTATGTTTTTTTATTTCATAGAAAATATTTTCAATTAAATGAGAGTTAATTCATTTATAAATTTTAAAACATCATATTATAGTTTTTATTTTAAATTGATAAATTTATTTTAAAAAATACACAATATTTAGAAAAGTATTAATACCATGAAAAATAATGGGTTTACCATGTTAAATAATATTAACCAAATGTAACATAATATATATGCCTAAAAATAAAGTATAACATAACAGATAACTTGTACCTACATATTCTAATAATAAATTCCATTTAATTTGATTGAATTCATAAAAAATCATTTTAAAGGACAAATATGTAAGTTATTTAAAATTATTTTTAGGAAAATATTACTTACATTCTAAAAATTAAATATAGGTTTTTACAAAACAAATGATATCTTAAAATATATAATATTACATTAATGTCATATATTTAGTCAATAAAAAGTTTTCCTAATTTTTTGTTATTGTTATATCAAAGTCATGTACTAAAATCTATTGTGTTTTCATAAATGGTATTTGAACTATTCACCTAAAAATCAAGAAAAATTTAAATAATAAATATATTCATGAAAATATTATATCACCATGATAAATATGAAATTATGTTACTTTAATCAAATTAATATCCTAATGATTATAAATTGTAAATTAATTTAAAATCATAAAATATCATGAAAAACATATTTTTTTTTAAAATAATTTATTCATATGTTAACTTTTATAATAAAAATAACAATAATCATAAAAAAAATCAAACTCCAAAAAACTACCATTTATAGAATTCATTTCCAAAAAAATATTTTATTCATATCTTAGTTTTACTAATTGTGATTTATGTTTATGGTGGGTTTTATTTTATTTTTTTATTATACATATATATAATAATTTTGTTCCCATTTTTTATATATTCTAATGGTATGGATATCTTATGATGACCTATATTGGTTTTTTATCGTTATTCTACATGGATAAAACCATGTAACATAGTATTTATTTATGTAAAAAAACTCAAATCCTTACATTTTGTATGGTTTATTCTCCATTTGTGTCATGTAAACATAGACATAAGTAGTCATATTAGTAATTTGTATATTCAATTCCCCCATTTTAATTATCTAGTAAGTTAGTATACCTTGTTTTTATCTCTATATCTCACAAAACTGGACATCAATCAATGGTTTAGTTTCTTCTTTAACTTTTTGTAATAGTGAGTGTATGTTATCACTTTGGTACAACAACCATGAATCATGAAGATGGATGCACATATCAAAATTTATTAGCTGATATCCCCATCCTTCAATGAAAACAAGTTTTTTTTGGGATGTCTATGTATTTTTGTGAAATATGAACAATTAATATTTGATACTCATCTGTTAATGTGAACATCTGTAGGCTATAATCCAAATAAATAATCCTAAATATGGGATGAAAAAATAGTAACCTCCATAAAAACCATACATATTTGATGACTGTTTTCATGAACAATATCAATTTTTTATGCTTTTTACTGATTCCATCAATGTTGAGGACCTATGAAATTAATTTGAGTACTATGTTAACTTAAAATCCCATTATAGTTTTAATGAAAATAAAAAAATGAAACATAAATTGGTGACAACATATCGAGGGGGACTAATTTTTGAATCAAGAAAGGTATGGAAGAAAATATTTTTTTTAAAAATAATAATATTAATGATTATATTTGACCTAATATTGTCCTTCATTAATCACTATTAATTATCTCTTATCATGAAATTCATTAAAATATGATTCCATAATTTTTTAAACCTTGAAAACTATAGATGAATACATCACCACAATGATTAAATGAAATAATCGTTATGTTAACACCGAGATATCCAATCAAAGAAACATGCTATTATTTCAATTAAAAATATATCTTTTATTTGGTGGGAAATTTGGAGAATGCCTACACATTATAAATAGTATTGTATTGTTTTTTTAGATTAGATCAAAACCCCATTATTTGAACCCAAGTTGATAATATTGAACAATTTATGTGGCAGTCACATGATTAACAAAAAATCAGCCTCATGGATAAAATATAAATAATTTATGTGATCTTAAAAATAAAACAATTAATTATCTTTACATTCATTAATTTTAGTTCATAGAATGGTTCAAACCAACTAATTAAGGATGTAAGAATTACATAAACTATAAAAAGAATTAACCTCCCATTAGTGGAATTATCATTCTGTTGATGATATTCATAATTAAATTTTGGCATGTTAATAACAAAATCACATCATCACTCTTAAATTTAAATACTAATAATCATTCTGAAAATATAAAAATAAAAAATAAAATACGTTTATTAATGATTAAAATTGATTACATGGATCATAAAAATGAAATATAAGGTATATGGGGTTAAAGAAGGTCTTATTAGAAGGTATCCTTTCCAAATTCCATAATTCATCCAAATATATATAAATGTGGGAGGAGCCAAATCTCTTATGGAATGACCTCCATTTTGTTGGAGAGAGTTTCTCAAGAGGGGGTGAATTGAGTACCCAATAAAATTTTATATATAAAATGGATTGTATTAGAATTACCTAAATATTTAAAATAGCCTAGTTTAGGAAAATAAGTAGTATGATATAGATATTATCTTTATAAAAATTTATATAATGATTAATTAGGTCTTGGATGAATTACATACAATATTATTTGATCCCTTTAAATGGGTTTTCTTAATTTAAATCCTATATAAAGATAAATTAAGAGAAACTATGAATGTATATATTTCTTATATAGTCAAAAAAAATTATTTTTAAAGTGGAAACAAAAAAAAAATTGAAGCACACCATGGAAGAAATGAATAAAAGTAGTTCAGTCTCAACTTGACACTTAGTCCTCTCCATATAGTGATCACCAAGCACCATGGAATTTATATAAAATAAAGAATCTGATTCCCAACATGGATTAGATTTTACAGTAGTTTACAACTGTTCCAGTCACACATAACCTATTTCATCATTATTCATGGGGGAATGAAATAAGCATACCACACAAGGAACTCTACCAATCTTTTATATGGGAGAAATAAAAAAATGTTAGTTTTAGAAGATAGAAAGTATCTTCTAGTTTAGCACAGGGGACAATGTGCGTGTGATATAATATGGTTTCTACACACACTCCACAAAATATAATAAATATAAACAACACAGAGAAGTCTACAAGGGTGGAGTTTGTAAATGCTTGGTCTGAAACAACAAAACTTGTGAGTCTTGAATTTATTCAACCTTAGAGATTATGTAGAGTTCATTTGAAAACATTTGGAAAACCTAGTTTTGTAGACTCTTGTTCCTTGACTAAGTAAAGTCACTAGATATGAAGGTGAAGTCCATCTTCCCAATTTATTGTTTCTAGAAGATTCAACTCTATGTATGTTTAAGAAGTTTGAGCTCTCAACAAGCTATTGGTTCACTTCATACAATATATAGTCTGTTCATATACTTTTATATATTCACATATATCTTCCCGAGGGAGTGTTCTGCACCTTTATTAGTAGCAGTATAGAGAATATCAAGATTATCTACTTCCTCATACTATATATTTGGACACTATATTCAATGCTTTCGATATAGATTTTATGGTAAAATAAATAAAATAGTAAATGTAATTATGTAAAATAATTATATATATTAGAATAATGTAATTGAAAAAGGTAATTTGAGTTAACCGTCTCTATGTCTTAGATAGGCATTGTCTTAAGGTCTGAGGGTGTTTCTCTTTGGTGTTATGAAACTAGTGGTGTGACACTAGTGGTGTCTCAAAAACAATCAAATCACTATTATGCTAGGGGAAGATCAACTAATGGGGTCTTTCTTAGTTGTCTAAGGTCATATAGTTTCTTAGACATATCCAAAATTATATGTTGGTGGTATCACATTGGCAGTTCCTCATCTGGATGTATCTCTATCTTAGAAAAATTTTCATTCTGGCAGCATGAAATAAAAACTGTATGTAGACTAATGGTGCCTTAGACTTTATTAAATTTTCAGATCAGTGGTACGACATTTTTTAAGTCTGATATCTTGGAGGAATCTTATACTTAGCGAAATTTTTATATTGGCGACCATTCATGGAAAATGGTTTCACAAGTTGGCAGTGCGAACCTCAATGGTCTCTCAAACATTAACAATTTTTTCACTTCACCATGAATATATATTCATTACAGAAAAACATGATAAAAATTAATAATATTTGAATCTTGATTTTGTGATCATTAATACCACGTGGTCAAGAGTCACCCCTTTTTATGATAAAAAATCAAAGAATCAAATGTATTATAAATGATTAAACATGATATAAAAGGCAGTATAAATCATAATATAGCATGCATAGTAGGTGCAGATGGTATCAATGGAAAATAAGAAAATATTAATTATCAAAGGTATTTATCATGAACATAAATATTTAAAAAAAACATAGTATCACTGATAACATATAGATGATATTTTAGTTAACCAAAAATTCCACAATATTTTGCAATATTCCATAAAATCACCCCTTATTTGGAATAATCGAAATAGTAAATAAAATAATTATAAATACAAGGATAAAATAAATGGGTAATAAATATTAGAGTCATTCAATAGAATTATCAAAAAGTTATTACATCTCAGGTCCCAAAAAAATAAACTCTCCAAACCTACAGAAACAAGGTTTATGTTTTATGAGAGTGGTTCATTTGTTCTTTTCTTTTATAATTGGGAATTTCCTCCTCTATTACTGTGGTATTAGGATTAGGATGAGGAATAATAGATGGAACACCATAAAAGAGTCCAACTACAGTCTGTGGATGGTCTTACAAAATAACAACTAGTTGGGGAAGGCTCAATACTTTAGCAGGAGACATCATGAAATGTTGTAACTATGTAGTTAATGGAGTTAAAGGGTATCAAGAAACTCATAGTCTTAGAGACAACTAAGGATTAGTGGAGTTAGATTCCTAGAAAACCACTACTTGGCCATGCACATGTGGAAACAACTTCATGAGATTGATAAAATCCATTATGATTTGTCCACCCCATTCCATCACACTAAAGAAATCAGACTTATCATCCATGAAATTGTTCAAAAAAAGGGTAATCCCTTTGAGTTTTCTTAATATATATTTTAAATATTATGAATAATAGGAGGTATTCTCAAATTTTCAACCAAGAATTTTAAATTTGCATCTATTTCATGCTTTGTGTAAATCCAAGAGAGATAATACTTAATGGCCTTAGTTATAGTTAATTATTAATATTTCATTTCATGGGAATTAAAGGTAATAATAATGACAACATTTTCATAATTATACCAATATTATCTCAATGTATGTTGGGGATGATCAATGACACTTCTTGAAGCACTGGCTGAAGCAGCTTGTAGATCATCTAAAACAATTGTCTGAAACTGATCAACATCAAACACTAGATGAGGAGGAGGTGTAGAAATAGAAGTATCTAAATATGTTTCATAAAAAAGTGAAGTATTCCACTCATGTAATCTTTAAATTAGATGTCATTTGATAAATCAAAGACTTGAGGGAATCTATTTCCCAACTTATCCACTTATTCTCAATCTCTACCTCATAAATGCAATTCACCATCTTTGGCTTGATATGTTGAATAACCAAAGAGAATTTGTACATTACATCCATTTCATAGATGAAATTCTATTGAAGAGGTTGATTATTTAACATCAATGAAAAGTCAAAAATCGACAATTTCTCTAAAAAATCCAATTGATCCTTTGTGAATACATCAACCACAAAATAAATAGGTGTAGGAGTAGGTTCAAGTGTTGGAGTTATAATAAAAGTGAACTTTTTCAATATATCATCATAATATACTTGAGAAATAATTTATCCCTTAGTATCTTCTTAATTTTAAACTCATATATAAATCATTGAAGTAATTTTTCTGAATTTTTCCCATTCTTTATAAATGGGATCACACCATCTTCTAAAAACATCAGCATCAACTAGATAAGTGGAAGGAGGGAACACAATAGTAGGTATAACCACCATTGTCTCAACATTTCTGAGAACATCTGATCTCTATTAATATACAAACTATATAATGAAAATAAGGATTTATTTTTTTATTATTTTATTTGAGCTCTGTGCAGCAGCACTGGATGACTTGACTTCAAAATATGTACCAATAGTAAGAGCATCTAGCTTCTAAACATCCACATTATCATCTACAAAAGTCCCATTGACATTTAAATCTAAAAACTGTTCATTCTAAAATTTATCATCAATAATATAATTTTTCATATTCTCATCTAAATTTTGTTTTACAGTAGCAATCACACTCAACTATTCGATCACAATTAAATTTGAATCAGTTTTACTAGTTTCCCCTATGTTGGAATCAAATTCATCAACATAAAGAGAATAATTAAAATTTTCAAAATATGGGGATTAGTCCCCCTCTGAATCTATATCTTGAAGCTCTGGATCCACATCCACACCATTTCATATGATTTGTACACTAGCCCCATTTTTTTAGAGACTTCATCATCACCCTTTTCTCTTCCATTATCATCTTCTTATTCATTTTCTTCCTCCTCATTATCATCATCATCTTCAGCTTTGGTTCATTTGGAAATTTTATATTCCTCTTCTCAAGATAAGTAGGTCTCTTCTTCATCATTTTTCACAAAATTTTTACTTTTTAGAAACCTACTACGTGGACTAGTATCTCCATACATAATGGGCTAAGTATTATGAGTCAAATGAGGGACACTCCTTACATCAACACATGGTTCCTTTTCCTCTTTTGAAATAGCTTCTTCCTTATGAATAGACTATTACACTACTTTATAAGGCTCCAATCCTACATCAGAATCATCTTAAGGTTCTTCTGGATGATCAAATAGATTATACTAAACAAAAAAATTTTAGAATCATCAACCCACAATATTTTAAAAGGGTTACATGTAATTTTCATTCATGAAACAGTATCACTTGTTAAACAGAAACCACCAAAATCTATACTAGAATCTTTATCCATAGCTACTAGTACCTTTGACTTCTACCTGAAAGTAATAATCTTTAGGTAGATAAAAAATTAGATCTTTAGGATGTATTCATTAAATACAACATATGCACGATGAGATAATTAAAATGATAGATCTTGTGATCATTTGTAATCCAATAAAGAAGAAACACATCTAGATAACATAGTGTAGTGAAGTCACCAATACTAGGGAAAATCATGTATTGGACAAACATGTTAAGTATCCTATATTCTCAATCTAGCATAGAGGCAACATGGATTCTGGTTGTTCCACATCCTGTCAGCACAGAAATAGAATCCTTAATCCTAAACAAGTCACTGACTTTTGGAATGATACCTTGGATGTCATCATAGATTCCATCATGTAGAATACATAAAAAAATAACCTTATTTCTTGATGAAAAACCAAATAAATTTCCATTCACATGACTTATAATTAAATCACCCCCATCTTCATCATATAGAAACTCTACATACTAACAAAATATATAAAATTTATTAGAGTAAGTGGAATTTTATTTAATAACACCCACTCTAACCATTTTTAATTATTATTAACTTTGTGTACTAGCTACATACTATATAGTACCCACATCAATTCATCTTTTTTTCCTTTTAAAAAACATTGTTACCAAGCTTAGGATTTACAAGATCTACTGGAGCATGAATACAGGGTTCCTTATTCTAATTCTTTAAAGATATTGATATAGAAGGGGAAAGATCAAATGAATTCTTCATTCATGTAATTCAGATCAGTTCGGTAATCTTGATCAAGTGTATGAGAATATTTTAAAAATAGAAGGAAAATGTTTCACTGGGATTGAGAGAGATAATTGACAGTATCACACATGGATCAAGATATGTTGGGAATAGAAATTATACCACTTTAATATTATTTTCTGTATTTATTTAAAAAAATTTAAAAAATAATTAAAATATAAATTTGAATACACGGAAAATATATCTATCGAGTTTGTAGGAATTAATATAAATTGAGATAAATAAACCAATGGTTAAAAATATTGAAAAAAAGAAAAAATTTCAAAGGAATATAATCAATGGTATGAAAAACCAACATTATGATAAGCCAACAAAATGAAAATCCAATAGTATGGCAACCCAATATCATGGAAATCTAGAGACATGATAAATTAATGGAATGAAAATCATAACAGTATGTCAAAACGTTATGTCACAATTTTTTGTCATAAAAAAGTAAACATAATCAATACATTCCATTCCCAACTAATGTTTTGTATAATTCATTCTATTAGAATTCAGAAGAATAATAAATATATAAATAAACTAATGTTCTATTCCAATAAATTCAAGGGTGATATCTCTTTTTTGAAAATTATCTCTCAAAAAATGATTCCATATATCAATGTGCATTATTCTAAAATGTGAAATTGGATTTTCAGAAATGCTAATAGCACTTGAGTTTTCACATCTTATGGGGACATGTATGAATTAATATCCATAGTATAGTATATTGTGTTTCATCCAAAAAAAATTTTCATAGCATCTACCCATAGAAATGTACTTAACTTCAACAATAGATAGTGTAACATAATTTTTCTTTTTTCTACACAATGAAAATCAAGACTTCTCTAAAAAATGAAATGTTCCAAATGTGATTTATCTATCTAACTTTTATCCACCGAAACCATCATCTAAATAACATATTAATAAAATTCTTGTCCCCTAGGGTAAAACCATCCTAAATTGGTAGTATACATGAGGTATTTGAAAATTATTTTAACAATAACTACGTATGAATCTTTTGGGTTATCATGATAATGAGCACACATATAAACACTAAACAAAATATCTGGTAAGGTAGTAGTCATGTACATAATAATACCAATCATACCTTTGTAACTTGTTTGATCAATCGGTTTTGTAGATTCTTCATGATCCAATTTATTGGTGGTACTCGTATAAGTATCACTACTTTTAGATCTTTCAAATATAAAACGTTTCAGAATAACTTTTCTGTATTTATATTGATTTAAAATAATCCTTTTTTTAAAAAAAATATCTAATCTAAGATAGAATTTGATTTCACCCATTAAAGTCATTTCAAATTTATTTTCGATCTTTTTGGAAATATTAGTACATAAATAAATTCTTGAATATATAAAAATAATGTCATCAACATATATTTTTACTACTAATACATCTTATGAAATGAATTTTATGAAAAGGGTAAGATCGGCTATTCCTTTTGAAAAATATTTTGACATTAGAATGTTTTTGAACCTATAATACCAGAATCTAGGAGATTGTATTAAACCATATAAGTGTTGGTTAATATTAAAACATTATTTGGTAAATGAATATTTTTTAAAACTATGGGGTTGTTCTAAAAAAAACCTTAATGATAAAACCATTTAAGAATGAACTCTTGATATCCATTTGATAATTCTATATATCTAATCATGCTACATAATAAATAAGGATTATTATGGACTCATGTTTGGATACAAGTGAAAAGGTTTCCTCATAGTCAATTCCTTCTTCTTGAATAGAACGATGTGCAACAAGTCTATCCTTGCTTTTAAAAATAATGCCTGGCACATCATATTTATTCCAAAACAGCCATTTAGTGCCAATAATCAGTGTGTCCTTAGGCCTATCTATTTGTTCCCACACTTTCTTCTATCCAAATTATTTAATTCAATTTTCATTTATATTATCGAGAATTCATCATTAATATCTTAATTGATGTTATTAGGCTAAATATGATACAAGAAAGCTTGATGTTCAACCTTATTGCTAACATAGTCTCTAGTTTGAGTTCCACTATTTATATCACAAAAAAAACATATATAGAATGATACTAAATGGTTCTAATAGATTTTGAGGAATAGGGACTGGTGACCTCTATAATTTTAAGTTTGAGTTCTGGAAGTTCTAGAAATTCTCCAAAACTAGACTATTTCTCTGGTTGTTGGACAATAGATACTAATGGTTTGGAAGTTTTATTTTGAAAAAATAAACCATAATAAAATTTTACAAGGAGGTATTAGGCTCATGTGTATCATTTTCATAAAATTTTGAATGAACTGATTCTTCCATAGTCTTAGTATTCTTATTGAAAATTCTATACGATTTTCTAGATATTGAGTATCCAGGGAATATTCCTTCATCACTTTTTGAAGAATTTTTTTTTGAAGTTATCATTAGTGTTATAAATAATTTATTTGTAACCAAAAAATATAAACTAAATAACATTATGTTTCTTATTATTCCACAGCTCATGAGGGGTCTTCTTAAGAATAGTTCTAATTAAAACTCTATTTAGGATGTTTCAAGATGTATTGAATGATTCTTTCCAAAAATATATAGCTAGGTCGTACTCATTTAACATTGGTGGGGAAACAAATTATAATTTACTATTTCATATTTCATAAAATTCATTTTTATAGGGGTTCGTAGAGTAGAGAAGTTATGAATGTAGATATTCTGTGAGAAAAATGATTCAAAATAATGATTTCCAAACTCACAGCCATGATCTCTCATTATGAATTTAATTCTAAGTCCACTATGACTTTCAATAGACATGGTATACATGGTTTTTTAAGAGAAGTATTCGATTTTGTGAACTAGAAAATATACCCAAGTATACATAGAGAAATCATCTAAAAGTACATAAACACAGTCCTTCCCATTAAAATTTGATATCGTATATGGTCCAAAAAATATATGTGAATTAATTTGATGGGTTGCGAACTTGACACTTATTTATTTATTTTAATAGAAACATTGTATTCTTTCCCTTTTTAACAAGGTTTATAAACATTATCAATTGGGAACTAAAGAATAGGTAGATCTCTGACTAATACTTTCCTAGTTAGTTTATAAGCGATTGAATGTTTCAATGGCCTGATCTCCTATTCCAAATCTACTAGAATTTGTGTAAGTAACTAAATCATGAAACATTTTATGAAATCAAATAATTTGAATCAACAACATTACATTTTTCATTTCTCAAAGTAGTAAAAGTTAAAGAATTATTTGAATAAAAAACATGAAAAGAATCATTCTCAAATTTAACATAAAAACCCCATCACACAACTGAGAAATTATATATATATTATAATTTAAACAAAAAACATATCAAACTTTATAAATTAAAACTAAAATTGAGTTACTAATCTGGCCTAGGATGATGATTGTTTCTTTTACATTATCACCAAAGGTGACATGTACTCCATCAAAAATTATGAGGATCTTGGAGAATGACTAATCACCTATCATATGTCTTGAAAATCCACTTTCTAAGTAAAATAGACTTCTATTCGAGGTTATCAAACATTTTTCCAACAAAACAATTTTCAAATAAGAAATGATTTTATTACCCAAATTTGTTTGTGTCCAGAATTGTTAGTTATCAAGGCTTTGAGATCCCAAATTTCCCAATTGTGTTTCCTATAAAAAGATTGAAAACTTTTAGAAATAAAATCCTTGTGAGTTCATTTTAAAAAAGTGTTGGTAGTAGAACCTTCAAGTTTGGTTCATTGAATAATAGTGCTCCTAGATATCTTCCCCTGTCCTACTTTATATCCTATTCGAGTAACATATTTAATAGAAACTTGTTTTCAAAAACAAATTTTAATTGTATCTATAGAATTTATTAATCACTAAATTTATTTCATAGATTTCTCTTTTGAATATTTATGGTCATTGTTTTCTTTAGGCATTTTTTAATTGTTATTATTTTCTAGAGATAGTTCAGAATTTTTCTTTACAGTTTCAACATGCTGAATTTTAAGACTTATATACTTATCCCTCAATTACAAAACGTTATCATCTAGAATACTACAATAATCAATTAATTATTTATTTGAAATATCATTGTCATAATGTTGTTCATTATTGGAGTTATTAGACACATGCACATGAAAAATACTAGAAGTAGTAGGTAAAGTTAAAACCTCAATGAATTTAGTCATAAAACACATATATGTTCTGTCTGGAATATAATCTGTTTATGAATAAGAATAACTTTAATTTTCCTAAGATGCACTCTAGGTGGCCTTCATGCTATTTCAGTATCTTATGCCCTTATCCTCATATTTATTTTTGTACTTGAGATATGGATACTCAGAATTTATGAGTCCTTTTATTTTATTTTCATAGAAGAAGATTTCCTTTCGATCATTATCCTTCTTCATATTTTTCTTCAAATTTACTCTATTATCATATGCGCTAATATAATTGTATTTTCTCAAAAAAAAAATTTATTTCAATAAAATTTCTAAAATATTATTGTTAGATGAGCCATCTATTGATCACTATCATGAGAGGATTCACTATCACAAGAACAGGTATCTTATAACTTCTCTTTTTCCTTTTACTTTTTTTTTGTTAAGTTGTAGTAATCTTAAAAGAAATTGACTTTATTTTAGGATCCACATATTCTTAGTGATTTTCCTTTAATTATTTTTCATACATCATATTCTTTCTAATCAACTCTTTCACATACAGTTTAATTATGTCGCATGATTCTCTGATTGAAATTGATACGCCTCTCCATCATTCACATAGGCATATTTTTCATCTCATAATTTTATCCTTCTCAGATACTGGTTTAAAAACATAACTCATTGTATTGACAATCTCATTAAACCTAATATACATTTTAGAAATGGGTTCATCTGGTTTCCTTTTTAAATTATCGTATTTAATAGTACAATTATAAATCCTCAACTCTTTAACATTTGACGTTACCTCATGGGAAATAGGTATAGTATCCTATATTTCAAAAGTAGTTTTACAAGTAAATATTCTATTAAATTCCTTATACACTAAATCATAGTACTAGGCATTCATTTCTTAATGTTATTATTGTAAGATAATTTTGTAGCATCATCCCAAGTGCTTGTTACAGAATAAGGTATAATGAAATCATCTTATATTGATGATAAAATATCAAAACGCATTATTTATATATGAATTTTCATTTTAATCATCCATTGGGAATAATTTTTATAATTAAAGAAAGGAGCTATATTCCTAGCAGAACCTTCTTGAAAATTATCCATTTTAAAGAAATATATTTTGAAATAACTGAAAATTGAGATCATCAAAGTATAACTAAAACCACAGTTAAAACTATTTGAAAAAAATTAATACTAATGAATGAATAGAAATTTGATCAAAAAGGTTGGTTGGAGTGAGTATCTCAAGAGGGTTGAATTTAGTACCAAATAAAAATTTCATTCTAAAATGAATTATTTTGAAATCCCTCAAATATTTCAAAATGAACAATTTATCAAAATAATATGAATGATATAGATAAAAAACCATATAAATATTTCTATATAGACTGGTTAGGACTCAGGTGAATAATATAAAATATTATTGGATCATTTGAAATCAGTTTACTTGATTAAAATCATAAATGAACCCAAATTATGTTAAACTATCAATTAATTTATTTTTTCAATAGTTAAGAAAAATTTAGTTTTAAAGTTATAATAATGTAAAACAAAATTAAATCACACAGAAGAAAGAATTAATAAAAGTGGTTCAGTCTTGAGTTGAGACTTTGTCCCCTCCAATGGTGATCACCCACCACCAAGTAGTTTATATAAAATAATCAAGCTGATACACAACCTAGATCAAGTTTTTAAATAGTTTAAAACTGTCAAGGTCACACAAGACCACTTCTGTAGTTAATCACGGGAGAATAAAATAAGTGGTCCATAGAAGGAATTCTAACACTCTTATCCATGAGATAAATGAGAGAAACTGAGTTTGAGAAGATATTCATTATCTTTTAGTTTAGTAGAGGAGAATATGTGCACATGATAATACAAGGTATGCAAACAGATTTCTCAAAATGTAACAAATAAAATTCAAACTGAGAAATCTATAAGGATAGAGTTTTGAAATGAATTTTTATGTGAAATTCATATTTTGAATCTTGATTTTATTTTGTAGTGTAGCTTGAGTCGAGATATCTTGAAATATTCCTCATAAAAGTTTTTTTGTAGTATCTTGTTCCTTTACGAAAGAAACTCACTAGATGTGATGGTGTAGTTCAACTTTCCATCCAAATTTCTATAGAAGGATCAGCTCTATGTATGTTCAAGAAGTTCTAGATCTCATCTTTCAATCGATTCACATCATACGATACATCATTTATTCATCCATTTATATATATAAATACTTTTCTTCATGAGGGAGTGTGATGCACATTTATTAATTGTAGCAAAGAGAATATCGGGATCATCTGCTTCCCCATACTGCACATTCTAACACTCTCTTCATCGATTTATTTTAATAATATAATGTAAAATCATTAAAATAGTAAATTTAATTAACTATATTAAATATATCCATTATGATAATGTAATTCAAAATGATACGTTGAGAAAACAAAGGTGTTTCTTAAACTAGCAGTGTCTTGAGATCTGATGGTGTCTCTCTCTGGCGGTATGAAACTAGTGGTGTAATAGTAGTGGTGACTCTAATTTATCCAAATTTACAATACACTAGTTGTATCTCAAATATAGGTGTCTAGTCTAGTGGTTTGTGTTATGATGGTGTCTTGGAATAAACTAAAATTATGTGTTGTCAGTATGATATTGGTGGTTCCTCATCTTCGAGTATCTCATACATAGGAAAATATTCATTCTGGTACCATGAAATTTGGATGATATCTCGACTGAGGGAATCTTAGACATTATATATTTTTTAGATGAGTGGTATGACATTTTTTAAGTGAGATATCCTGGTGGTATCTTATAATTAGTGATATTTTTATGCTAGAAGTGACTCGTGGACAATGGTGTCTCTAGTCGGTTGCTCTAACCTCAATAGTTTCTCTTCATTTCACTATTTTTTCACTTGGATAAGAATATACAATCCTTACTGAGAAATATGAAACTCAATAATAAAATTATAATGATTATTTTATGATTATTAAAACTAAGAGGACAATGGCACTTAAATATATGGAAACTAGATAAAAAGTGCGATAAACTATGTTAACTATAATGTATGGAGGGTTAGGGTTTTATGTGACGAAAGGGGAACATGCATAATTATACATCTAAATTTATTCCTATTTTATTACTAATCTTGATTCAATTCCCATTCAAACCATATTTCACCCCAGCTAACAGAAATTCTCTATAATGATTATTTCAAAACCATTCCTTATTTTAGTTCATTACATGAAATAATGATAATTTTATAGAACTAATCGTGAATCATGGTCCAATCTATCAAATCTAGTCCATATCTATATTAATGGACACATTACACCAATAAAAAGTGAAATCAATAATTTATTATCTAAATAAAAAATGTTGATTTTTTTTTAATATGTATAAAAAATATTAAATTCAAAACATATACAAAAAACATTTATGGTTAAAATAAAAGAGTGAAATTAAAATTGTAAAACCAAATTTTCATGGAATTTTTAATTCATTAATCAAAATTATATTTCTAGGAAATCATGGAATAAAACTCATTCTCATGTAATTATGGGATTAATTATGAAAACAAAATATTAAAAATACATTTTTTATCAACATAAATTAATAATAATCTCATTTCTATGGACCATTAGACATGTCCATATAAAGGAATTTTCAATGAAATATAATACATGTTTAATTCTAATTAGTGGTTTTTTCCTCATAACATCCCATCTTATGGAATACCAATTCAAAATGCCATGAAAACAAACATCGTCCAAGTCTGAGAATTCAAAACATGAAAGTAAAAAAATTATCAATGTATAATTATATGATGTCATATATACTAGTGGATATAGTTTTTATTATACTATCACAAATTCTCAAGGATCTGAATATATTGGGGAATTTATATAACCTTTTGACGAGAAAATTATTTTAATTATGTTTTCACAATAATTTTACCCAAAAGAAAATTATTCATTTGATTAGATATTTTTAAATATTTTGTTCATTTATTATACAGTTAATCTAATGTATAATTTATGTTGATATTTGGTCTCCATCTCCAATAGGCTCCCACTTTTACTATATCCAATTATTATCAAATTTTAGTCTATAATACCTTACATGATAATCATGCTTTTGATAAGAATGGTTTTTAGTAAAAAAAAATTCCCACATTCTCTTTAACAGGAACACTACCTAATTCGACCTCATCCATCAAAGAAAGAATCCTTAATAGTTGATACTTCTAATGAAAATTCCTTAACAGATAATGTGAAATTGAATTAATGGCTAGGACCACCACTATATTATGATCACAATATTGTGTGATAATTACTTTACTACTAGGTAGAACATGAATTAGCTTGAAGAAGTTATGTATCCACCCTACTTCATTATCTACATCAGAATCCAAAAAATATATATGGACAATATTTTAGAATAACACATCACTTTATTCATTTTTCTATTTCATCTCACATCTACACTATTATATCGTAAAACATTTCTTTATTGTGGTTTCAGGTCATTATGGACTTTCTGGAAATAATAATCCATGTATCCCCTAATGATTAGTTCCATATATCCTCCATAAACTAGAGTCATATACATTGTATTCCATATATTATTTCAAATAGACTTAATATTAGGATATTGATTTTCTACTAAGTCAACTTGATAAAATCCTACCTTATTAAAGGAATGGGAAATCTCAATCCAGGTATATAATATTACATGCCTCAATGATACTATCATTGATGCATAGAGAATCACACTCATCCTCTGTGTCCCCACATAAGTCTGATGACATATTGTATTGGATAGATGTAAAAAAGGTAACCATGGAAACAATACCATATTGGATTGCCTTATTCTCAATATATTCATTGACATGTTAGTGTATATTCCATGAAATAGTCTAAGAAACCTATTTGATATATCATGATAGATCATGATCCCTAGAACATAGGAAACTTCTGATATGTTTTTTGTTGATAAGTATTTGTTGAACCTTGAATGAATAGATTATAAGACACACACCATGTTTCCTATCTTTAATATATCATCAATATATACTATTAAGAAAACTATTAAACACCCTCTAAAACTGTTATAGTCACAGGTCTCATATTCATACTTTATGAAACCAAAAAGTCTTATACCTTCGATAAAACACATTTTCCATGATATAGATGATTTACTTGACCTATAAATTGATCTATCCACCTTATAATTCTTATTATAATCCTTTATATTGACCAAACCTCTAGGTTGTGTCAAATAGACATCTTAGAAAAGGTTCCAATTAATGGAGGTTGTTTTAATATATATCATTCAAATTTCATAGTCATGATATGTTGTTAGGGATAATACAATTGCAATTAATTTTAGTAGGGTGACTGGAGAAAAGGTTTTATCATAGTATATGGAATGATATTGTTTAATTCAATTTGAAAGAATACATTCCTTATAGACAGTCACATTACATATTTTTCCTACATTATTCTTAAAAATCCATTTTCACTAAATATTATTTATAGAAACTAAAGGATCTACCAAACAAAAATATGATTCTTGTATATGTAATTCATTTAATAATTCATGGTTTCTTTAAACCTTAATAAT
The DNA here is from genome assembly GCA_963277665.1 of Viscum album. Classification (NCBI taxonomy): domain Eukaryota; kingdom Viridiplantae; phylum Streptophyta; class Magnoliopsida; order Santalales; family Viscaceae; genus Viscum; species Viscum album. The sequence continues at coordinate 2,046,837,149 of OY728122.1, forward strand.
TTTTATTGGCCTACTTCGTCGTTGTAGGACCTAATTTTGTCACTATCAACTAACAACAATTCTTTATCCTCGATAACTATAAAATCATATCACTTTAGTTATCTAACCTCTCTAATTCCCCCACACAATGAATGTGTCTCTAGAATAACACCTTCATTGGGAAACTTCATAATTTATTCTAATTCAATAATTAGTGTATCTTTATCATTGAATTCATATATGTTGGTATTTTTCACAATATCTCTTCAAGATATATGGTCCCCCTAAAGAAAAATTGTTTGGATGTTCACCTTGATACTTTTATATGTGTGGTTGTATAAATAATATCCTATTTTATCGTTATGATATCCAATAAATAAAAAACTTATAGCCTCATAGATTATGTTTTCCAATAAGGATAGGAAAAACAAATGGTTTCCAACACACTAAAATATATGTTCTTAAATGGAAAATTCACATTCAAATCTCATATGTAATAACATTTTTTCTTTAGTGGGAAAATATTTTAATATGTGTATAAAATTTGTTAATTCAAATCTATAAAATAATAATGAAATAATCACATGACTCATCATTGATATTGCTATATCAAAAAGGTCTTCTTCTTCCTATAACTAACAACATTCCACTATGGAGTATATAGTGGAGTGAGTTGAGATATTATCTCACACTCATTTAGATAATTAACGAACTCTTGGATAACATATTTTCGATTACGATCTGTGAAAATTATTGTTGTCATCTTACCATGTTTATTCTATTATACATTCTTTAAATACAAATATTTATTAATATATTTATAATTATACATCATTATTTAAGCATATATATATCTATAGGAGAAATAAATAAATGGTATGAAATATCTATATCCATACCATATTTCAATTGGAATGTTCTGCACATTATTATATGAAATATTTCTAGAAGCTCTATATCCCTTTCATCCCTTTATAATAAATAGTTATTTGATCATTTTCCTTGTAAATAAGCATTACATATATCATGTGGATTTATATAAAATGATTTAAAATACACTAGTTGATATATATATTTAAAATACTCTTCATTTACATGGCCACGATGACAATGAAAATATAGGTAAGATATGAGTCATGTGAACTTGATCTATTTTCAATTACTAGCACACTATTTTCATATTATTGAACAAAAAAAATATTAATATGTTTCATCCCATAAAATATGTTATCATTATAAATGTAGAAGGTATTATTTATTTACTTTAAAATAAATCTATCCATATCTACATTGGATATTGATCTAATGTTTTTAGATTACCTGAGAAAATTATACAAATAATATGGTACTATCACGAACCGAATCTGGTCTCTATCCAAACTGGCACCCGAATCAGCCCATGGCAATGAACGAATGGAGTTCCCGATCCTCAGGGGCTGGAACAAGAGCCCGGGTGTCACAAAATGGAATTTGGGAATGATTTACCTAAGTTTAGAAACATAAAACAACAAAAAAATCTGGATTTTTCAAAACAAACCATCATTTACAAAAATTCAGAATTGAATTCCAATATTTAAAACAATCCTCAAAGACTAGAACAAATGAAGAAACCCAAAATGGACAGCCCAAGAACCTCCTCATGGTAAGAGGCACCACCCTCAAGCCATCTCCACGACACTACACAAAGAAGGACTGATAGAAACCTAAACCATTGGAACTAAATTCTTTACCCAAACCTGTGAGAAAATAAGCAAGTCTACTTACACCCATAGGAGTAAGTAGGGTGTGATCCAAATCCCAATAGGATTCCACCATTATAAGATTCCATGTGATAAACATTCAAAGATTAAATTCTTGTAAGTTTCCATAATCATGAAATGTTAATAAGAATTTTAAAGAGATGAAACATTAAAGAAAAACAGTTTTCAAGAGGGCTACTTTAAAGAATCAACACTTTTAAATAGAATGTAAAATCTAACTAATTTTCCATACAAATATACCACATTCAATTGGTAAGTATAACGTATATATTGATCATAAGCAATGAAAAAGTAACCCATAGGCATTAGCTCACTCTAGGTCCTAGGTACCTCATATCTCAGTGAAAGTAACCATACAAATATATGTTCTCGTTCACATGATCCACTAGTAGGGAGAATACCCATAACATAGTGGTTTTACACCATCATAATCAGTATCATAGTTTATTTTGTGTTGTCATTTTCAAACTTGCAACATGAAACAGGGGACAAACCCCAAGGGATCACTAGTATACTAGTAAACATCCACCCACCTAGATACCTGGGTTTTTCCGCTTGTGCTAAAAAAATATCCACAAGTCAAAAAATAAAGTTTTCACTTGAAAATACCACATTCAAGTCACACACACATGCCAAAATCAAACACATTTATCACATAATACTCCTTTCACAAACAAAATTCATTTTTCACATCATACTCACACAAAACAGCCCACAAACTTGTTTCACACATTTCTTGCAGTTTGATAAAACATTTCAGAAATTTATAAAAATTTATAAAAATGTTTGACATCATAAACCACATCTTTACCTTTGAAAAACCCATCTTAAGTGAACACACTCAACAAAACATTACATGTACATCCTTTTTCCACTTTGTTTAACTCCATAAATCATTTACAATTTTCCTAAAACAATCTGAAGGGGTATAACCATATTTTGCACATAAAAACCAATTTAAAACCCTATTTAAAGTCCAAAATCACACCAGTACCAATCAAAAATAGTGTTTTCAACCCTATATACATTTATTAAACCACTCTCAAAATGTTACAAAATTACCTCAAATAATACCACAAAAGAGACACATAAAAAACACACATTCTCAAACAAATATGAAACATTGAAACAAAAATCACAATAAATATTACCAAAAATGGTTCCCACACCCAAAATAATCTAAGAGGAAAATTCTATAAATATAAAATAAGAAAATAAAACTCATATTGTAATGCTTACACATGGAACCACCTACCATTCGTGCCAAAACACTCTTAACCATTGTGTGAAACATCAATCACACCACCACCATCCCACAAGGAAGTGAAATAAAGCCCTAATCCATAATATTAAATAAAAATTACAAAAAATAAATCCTTAGGAATGAACCCTAGAAACTGTACAATTTTAGAACCTCATGAAAAGTGGAATAAACCCTAAGAAAATGGGAGGAACATGAGAGAAAACTCACTTAATTGAGAGATCTTGAATAAAATGCCCAAAATACACCAATGGGTGAATATACAAACATCAAAAAATGAAATTTAGGTTTGAATAAGGCTTAGTAGGTTATGTAAGAACTGAAATGGAGGTAAAAGTGTAAAAATTGAAGGAGTTATGAATGAAACAATTTACCTCTTCAAATCTGGACGTTTTGAGACGTCTAGAGCAGTTTCTCCCTAATTCTCGATGAATTTGAGCTCCAAAGATGTGTTAGAGAGATTGAGGGTGCGCCTTGGGTAAGTGGGCTTGGCTGAGAGTTTTAATGACCAAAGAAACATAAAAATTTAATGAGATATTAAACAATTAAAAAAATTAAAGCAGGAAATGGGCTTTCGGGTTGGCCCAACACCTTAATAAAAAACCCAAATCCATCATTATTATGGATTCCAATGGGTTCCAAATTGATATGGTGGTTTTAATATACCAGGTTATGCCAACTAAGAAGTGGAATAGGTGTAAAATGTTTAAAATTTAATGAGTTATAAAAGAAACACAATTTATTTTTAAATCTGGAAATCGGCTCATGGTTTGACCCAAATTTTGAAAACCCACCATTTCCTCCAAAATACATGGGAACACCCAAAACAAATAATATTTTGAAATTAAGTTAAAAATACAATTAAAATAAGTCATTTATGTGAAAAGTCTCCCCAATATAAAACTTTCCGCCCTAGGAATTCCACAACAAGGCCAAACGTAAAAAACCTAACCCTACCAGAACGCCGAAATGGAATCCTTTTCCAAGTTTCACCCACACCCAAAAGGACAAAACACCTTCAATTGATCAATCATGTGAGTAATACTCTCACCAACTAAAACATACACCACTTACTAAAATGAAAAAGCAGATTCAAACTACATCCCGAAACAAAACACCTGAAACTATATCTGAACAAGACTCAAGAAACATACATGGAACAAACAACAAAATGAACAAGGTCACCACAGTCTTACTTCAAAAAAACTATTGGGAACACTCTAAACCCAATGTTTATTCAAGGAGAAAGTTAGAGGTTTAATAAATATGAATGAGACTACCAATTTCTAGACCAACACAAGGAACAAAACCATGTTACTGATACAGGGAGACAAAAACAAACTGCCCACCATTAAGGGAAACTAATTTTTTTCCCCGAGATAGCATCGGGACACTAATAGGGGGAGGCTTGAACGGACTCTTGGCATAAGGGGTATAATTTCATTTTATTTTTCCAAAATAACATACATGAAAGTAATAGCGGGTCTCCCCAAAACAAGGTCCAACCATCTTAACTGACCAGCATGGGCCGACATGAAAAGACCCCAATATTTAAAGAGTTTGAACAACCGTATGGTTAGTCTTCACGGTTTGGGAAACCATGTGCTAACCATGTGGATTATTCTATCCCATGGTGATGTTCTGCATGGTTACATGGTCTGAGGTGCATGGATGTGCATAGATCATACGGTAGCTACTATATCATATCACATAGTTTCCTAGGTTGGTGAACATTTACTACTAACCTGCTCAAACCATGATCTTCAATCTGCCTAACCCAAATCTCATCATTTTCTCTAAAAATTCAAAGGAAACTCAAGGTAATAACATAAAATCATGCTATAACATGGAAACTAGGTCCTCCCACCTCTACCACCGAATGGGAACAACTAGAACAAGTCAACGACATAAAAGGATTAAACTATTCTCATATTTTTTTACTAAGAGTAGAAATTTGACCAAATGTTTGAACGACCTTAGTATTTCCCCTGACTACGCACCAGCTTCACTCAGGGACCTATGGCTAGAGCTCAAATGATTGAAGCAACTTCAACCTCATTGTTAGGTATTAGAAAACCCCAAAACAAAACTTATCCTTTCGGTTCCATGAAAAGAATACCTTAATCCTAGATGGGTTTTCCAAGATATAACACATTCCAAAATCACTTTACCCTAACATAACATTTCACTATTATATGTTCTTAGAAGATGCACACACATCACCACTTGTTTCTTTAGATGATAAATGGAAATAAGAAAGGATCTATGAAAACAGATTCCTCTAAACAAAGGATTTCAAAATTCCCTGAAGGGAGACACGCACCCGAACAAACAGAGACTCTCATAAGATTTCACAACCATCACCCTTACTGTCAAACGAACACACAACATCGCAAGGCATCGCCGAACATGACCATTGTGACTAATAAAAAAACACAAGGAGAGGGACCTTATGTCGAGTCCCAAACAACAAATGATTCCAGAAAGTGTCCAAAACAGCCTCTCATTACCCGATTTCCCACACATGTTGTTTAACATGAACCCCTACTTCGAAGAGACTATGAAGGACCAAGAGGACATCTTAGACACCATCCACACTAACAAACCTATACTACTGTCACCTTTGACAGCCCAGGTAACTTAAGAAACTAATTTATATTTCAACCTCCCATGAAACTCTCCCTCTATAATAGTATCAACAAAACTAATAGAGGTAATGGTCTAGAATCAATCTCCAAAGCTCGATAAAAAGATTCCATATATTGATCAATTTTAGGATCTTCCAACGGAGAAACAATCCGAGTTGCACTTCAGTGATTCAATAACCCTTAATGGGGGTGTTCCATATCCAGTGAGAGAACCCAAGGAGCCAACCAAGCTCGTATATTGATCAAGAAATACAAAAAACCAGAACCAAACACATTAGGGGAACCATCGTAAAATAATCCCAAAACATTTCTCATAAGAAGACCACTAACCACCCCTTCAACCAAGCTTACCGACCAATCAAACACCCATAACACATTTCAAAAAAGATGGGTTCTTGGACTTAAAACATCCCACAACAAAAACATTTCAAAAAACACATCAGAAACACCATCCCAAACTAGTCATCAAGACATCAAGTTTTATTTAAAAATCGTATCTTTGAAAACAAGTGGTTCCACAGTTAGCGCATCCACCAACGATACCCCCCAGGTCTCATAGATGAATGTTTCACTACCATACTGGGTACCCTCATCATATCCATCTCGATACTCATCCATTCATGCCATTAACCATAAATCATCCCATATAACCATATGAATGTGGTCTCTCACAGAAATACCAAAGGTTAAAACAAAAAATCCTTCCAATTTTCAAAACCAAAACATTCAACTGATACTTCCTTTTTCTCAGGACCACTATCCACAAATTCAAAACCCAATTTATGCCTTACAAAACATTTCAAAAGATCTCCCATAATTCAATAAAAACTCTCTTTAAATTAATTCACATTAATTTCTAAACATTTCAGCCCATTTCAAGACACTTCTAATTTCATGACTAACTCCATTTCATAAATCCCGGTTAAATTGGGAACTCAACTCTAGTAATTTTAAAATAAGATTCCAACATTTAATAAAACATTTAAAATGATTTCTAATTACCAAATAGAAATCCATTTCCAAACTCCACACATGACCTATAAAACATTTCATCCAATTAAAACACCTTTCAATAGATTAGAAAATTCTATTGGAAATACTTTTTCAAAACCAACTTTAACATAGTTCATACTTTAAATAGAGGTGTATACACATCATTTCCCAATTCAAAACAATTCTGAAAATTTAGTTCTACTACTATAGAAATCAAGACACTTCTTCTTTTCTGAAAAATAATTTCATAAGAGTTCACACTTCTTAAATCAAGAAATCTTTTCTATAAAACCAAATCCCAAGATTCCAACATGAAGAGACACAAGACAATACGATAGGAAACTAGTTTTGGTGGGTGACTTGGACATATGGATGGCTGCTATATGCCAATCAATTTACCATCATGAAAAGTGTTCAAGGGAAATATCTATGGTTCCATAGGGCTTTCCAGGACCTACAAGCTCATTGAGACCATTAGCCCAACTACTTTTTCATTTCCCCAAATCATCATCAAAACAAGAAAACCAAAGGACTCAGATAAATCCAGAATTCCACTAGAAACATGAATCCTGTCACGAGGTGTGCTGGCCATGCACACAACTCATAATTAGAATGTCAATCCCTGACCATCTGACTCTTCCCAAATAACATTACCCAAGAGAGAAAAACCCCTATGATACCATTTTTTCGAGAACCAAATCTGGTCGCTATAAAAACCGGCACCCGACCCAGCCCGTGGCAAGGCCCTAAGGGCGTTCCCGATCCCCAAAGGCTGGCACAAGTTCCCAGGTATCACAAAATGTAATTTGGGAATGCTTTACCTGAGTTTATAAACATAAAACAGCAAACAAATCCAACATATAAAATCTGGATTTTTTAAAACGAACCAAAGTTTACAAAAATTCAGAAATAAATTACATAATTTAAAACAATTCTCAAAGACTATAACAAATTAAGAAACCCAAAACGAACAGCCCAGGAACCTTCTTATGGTAAGAGGCACTTCCCTGAAGCCATCTCTAGGACACTCTCCAAATAAGTACTGATAAAAACTCGAACCATTGGCACTAAAATCGTTACCCAAACCTACACCAAAAAACCCAATTCTACTTACACCCAAAGGTGTAAGTAGGGTGTGATCCAAATCCTAGTAGGACTCCACCACTAAAAGATTCCATGTGATAAAAATTCAAAGATGAAAAGTTTTCATTTTTTCATAAACATGAAATGCTAATAAGAATTTTAAAGAGATTCAACTTTAAATAAAAATAGTTTTGATGTGGGATACTTTAAAAATCAACACTTTTAAATAGAATGCCAAAGCTACTGAATTTTCCTGCCAAATATACAGTATGATAATGGTAATCATAATGTATCTAATGAGAAAAAGCAACGGGAAAATAACCTTTAGGTATTAGCTCATTGTGGGACCCAAGTACCTCATATCTCAGTGAAAGTAACCATACAAATATCGATTCTCATAAACACGAGCCACTAGTAGGTAGCATACTTTTAACCTATTTGTTACACATCATTATCATCATAATCATCATTGTTTATTTAGTGTTTTCATCATATAACTTACTATATGAAACAGGGCCCAAACCCAAGGGGATCACTAGTATACTAGTACACGTCCATCCACCTAGATACCCGGGTTTTCCATTTTGTGCTAAAAAATGTTCCACAAGCCATAAAATAATATTTTCACATGAAAATACCACTTCCAAGTCATAGACACATGCCCACAGCCCACGCATGTGTCACATAATACTCCATCCACAAACAAAATTCATTTTTCACATCATACTCACACAAAATATCCAACAAACTTGTTTCGCGCCTTTCTTAAAGTTTGATAAAACATTTCCAAAATTTAGAAAACATTATAAATTTTTTTGACTTCTTAAATCGAATCTTTACCTTTAAAAAACCCATATTAAGTGAGCATAGTCACCAAATCAGTACATGTACATCCTCTTCCTACTTTGTTGAAATCAATAAATCATTTACAATTTTCAAAAAGAAATCACAAGGTGTATAATCATGTTTTGCACAAAAACCCCATTTTAAAACCCTCTTTCAAGTCAAAAATCACACCAATACCAATCCAAAATAGATTTGGAAGCCATAAAATCATTTATTAAACCACTCTAAATTGTTATAAAATTACTTCAACTAATTGAAAAAAATATTCAAATGAAAACACACATTTTGAAACAAATATGCAACATTGAAACTAAATTCTTAATCAATATTACAAAAAATGGTTCCCGCACCACACATAATTTAATATGAACATGATAAAAATATAAATGAATCAAATCAAACTCATATTAGAATGATTACACATGGAACCACCATCCATTTGTGCCGAAAACTCCAAATATTTGTGCGAAACAACAATCGTACCACTGTCGCACCACAAGGAAGTGAAATCAAGCCCTAATCCACAATATTTCAGAAACATGACGGAAATTAAAACCGTAGGTATGAACCCTAGACACTGGACAATTTTAGAACCTCAAGAAAAGTAGAAGAAACCTTATGAAAATTGGATGAACATCAGTGGAAACGAACTTAATTGAGAGATATTGAATAAAATTCCCCAAATAAATTAGTATATGAATTTCAAAACAGGAAAAAATTAAATTTAGGTTATAATAATGATTATTAAGTCATTTTAGAACTGAAATGGAGGGAAAAGAGTAAAACTGAAGGACTTATGAAATAAACAATTTACCTCTTTAAATCTAGTGGATTTGAGACATCTAGAGATAATTCAGCCTAATTCGTGCTAAATATGAGCTCCGAAGAGGGGGAAGAGTGAATGGGGTGCGCCTTGGGTAAATATTCTTGAGTGGTAGTTAGAATCACCAAGAAAACATAAAAATTGAATGAGATATTAAATAGTTGACAAACAAATTTAAAGCAATAAATGGGATTTCGAGGTGGCACAACACCTTAATAAAAAAATCAAATCCATCTTTATTATGGAATCTTATGGGGTTCAAATTGATATGTGGGTTTAATATACAAATTTAGGCTAATTGGGAAGTGTAATTGGTGTAAAATGATGAAAAATTAAGGATATATAAATGAAACAAAATTTATTTTTAAATCAGGAAATGGGATCACGGTTTGCCCCAAATTCTGAAAACCAACCATTTTAACTAAAATTCATTGGAAACCCCGAAAACAAAGTAAGAATGGAAATTAAATGAAAAATAACTTTAAAATAATTCATGTATGTGAGAGAAACTATTATTAGTCATTCTTGTAGTGTGTGATGGTAATATCTAATAGTCATTATAGGTAGTTTTCTCTATTGGTAGCATAAAGATCCATCTCAACTCTATTATCATTCTTAAATATTCATGTTTACTATATTTTGATACAAAAATTACTTTCTCATGCTATTTATAAAAATAATTTTTTAGAAATAAAAATATAATAATTGGTGAAAAATGTGCTTGATGGTTCCCCTTACTTAATTACAAGTATTTAGTTATATTTATAGTATCCCTTTATTCCTACTTTTATTGAATCTTGTTCCAAATACACCCCCTTGATGCTCCTCCTTTTGTTTAGACCAGGAAAAGGTTCCATAGAATACATGTTAGTATTTGTTCTTTTTTCCTTTTTATTCATATCATTCTCCATAATGACTGAATTTATTAATGCCTCATGCCAATATCTATTTATATAATTAGAGTTATGTAATCATGTTGTTACATGTAAATATTTATCTTCTTAACATTCCTTTAAAAAATAGATAATTTATGAAGTAGTGAGGTGAGGAATATGCCTTTTCACAATTTTTTATAAATATTGAACCCTATAATTTTAAAATGATAAATATGTATAATCAAAATGAGTACATATTGTTAGGCTGGTGCACCTTCTCTATCCTTTCATGCAAATATTTCTATAGATATTTCATACTTCCCAAATCATTGTATCTATTGTTAATGATAATTTATGTGGAATAACATGGTATATGAGTCCATGTATTCATAAAAATTCTAGTTCACATTTGAAATGAATAATAACATGAGGATTTATACATTCAATGCATTATCCATCTGATTAAAAAATATGCCCCTTCTCACCTTTCTCCTTAAATAGTTTATTAAGAACTAAAGGCTTCTCTATGTAATGCTTTTGATCCTAGAAAAGTGTTGTAAAAAATAACTAGTACCACTCGATAATGTTTGTGTTGGATAATAAATTGTTTTCATCTAATATCAACCATAGGGATAATATATAGGTCATATTACTAATCATTCTCTATAATAAATAAATGCATATTTATGTACAAATTACTTATTACAATGTGTGATAGTATAGATTTTATTTTTCTAAATCCCAATAACCCTCACTATTTGATTCAAAATATCGTATCACATATAACTTATAGTTATAAGGATCCATATTTACATACTTATAACCATGACTATAGAAATGAAAATAAATAAATAATATTTTGGTATGCATTCATGGATACTGTGTTAACTTTAAATTCTATAATTCGTTGAGTACATCATCCAATACTTAAATACTATGCTGGAAATCCTTCAAAAAATTTCTCTAAATTGTATTGAATAGATTTTTGACATTACCCTCAATTCAAATTTTGTTATGTCAAACCATTATCTAGGTGAAGACTCCTCTATAGTGGAAAATTTTCCATGAATATAGATCAACTAAAACTTTAACTATCTGTTCATCATAACATAGATTATGGAATATATTTCATACTTAATATTTACATGGATGATTTTATTTTTTATAATAATAAATATTATTTCTCTTGTAGTTTTTCATGAATATTTATTTTATTTGGATTCTATATTTTTAATTAACCATGCTTTAATTAAATAATTTCTACATAATCTATTGATTATATTGTTTCTTAACATGTTTATTATTTTATTCAAATTATATTATGAAATTTAAATATAAAATTTATATTTCATCACATTAATAAATTAATGTTTATTCAATGGAAATATTAAACACAATATATGATATGATTATGTGATTTTAACTAGTGTTCAATTTATTGAGCGGATGATAAACCTACATTAACCAAATGGGAATAACTCTGTGATACAATATTTTCTCGAGTTACTGCCATACACCCTGACCTATATATCTAAACAGTTGGTTTCTTATTATCTCAGTAATGAATAATATCATCATGCTTATATCTCACTATAATACATATGTTTACCAACTCACTAGTGATGGTAACAACTGGTTTGGGATTACATAATTGAAATTGTGGAAAAATACTCCTAGACATAATAAGAAGGATAGAATGATATGAAAAGCAATATATAAAATGTTATAATATGTTTGAATGAAAATCCATGAAATAATTAATTAAATTAAATAGAAACCCAAGAAAAACATAGTTCATTCAAGATTATTTTAATCCATGCAAGTGATTACTATGAATTTTAACTAAGAACAATTCACTTCTATTAAATGTTCATTAAAATAAAGTTACATAATTAATAAATTAATTACATTATTAATTATTTCATCAATTTATCTTAATTAGTAACCCTTAAAGTCCTTAATTTTTTCCTCTACTAAAATTTTAGAAAAATTACATTAATTTATTTTTAATTTAATATTAATTATGTTTAGGGAATTTACTGGAGTTGGAATAGTGCATACCCTTATAATTATGATTAAATACATATCTAGAATTAAATTTTTATATAGTGTATACCAACACATGGCACAACATGTGACTAATTTTTTCATTGTTTATTTCATGTTTGGTGTACTTACATGACATGCATGATGATATGGAATGTTGAAATATATAACTTTTGATGTTATGTGAGTTATGAAATGTCATTTTCACTCTGCGTATGACTGCCTGATAGGCCGTAAATATAAATGGTGTGTATCACTACTGATTCCCATGAATCACACCCCATATATAAAAACTACACACATCGTGCATCTACCAAAAATTTATGAAAATAATTTATGAAGCATTTGATATATCATGTTACCTAAATGTGTCCCTCGTCATGTAATTCATATAAAAAACCTTGTCACATGGCATGTAAACCATGATACATGCCTTATCATACATTACTGGCCACCCACAAAACACAACTCTGGACATTGAATGTGTTTTTCATCAATTTTACAAGTTAAATAGTGTATAAAACGATATATATATTGTTGAAATCATATAATATTGTTTCATATGGATGGCTATTAATACACAATGTGAATTAATATCATGTATTAGTTACACACTACACAAATTAATGATGTGGTTTTAACAATTCCTTAGGGTTGAAAATAGTATGTAGTTATACAGTTTGTATGCAAGATTCACATCATGTACTATTGTCGTATGATATTTTACTTTACCATTAATATAATTCTTGTAATGGTGTCATATACAAAACCTAAACACTTTGTTTTATAATATTAATTTCTTGTTCATGGGTGGTTGACCATGGGTATTAGAGATATACTTTTCCATTATATGTTATGTAATTATGTCACTCATCCAATATCCTTGGAACCTAAAGATGGGATCTTATATTTTTATCCACCGATTCATGATGTATTCATCATTATATGAAAATGAATGATACAATTATGTTGAATTTAAAATTAATGAATTAAATATTTGGAAATGAAAAACTAACATTAAATTTCATAATTGTTTAATGAATAACAAATAATTATAAATTAATATTTTCTCATTTTGATACGACATAAAGGTTTTGGGTCTCAATGGAGGTGGTTGGGATTATTCCCAATACTATTTCTATTATTTTATTCTGATAAATGACCAAAACAGGATGAATGAAACCCTAAAACATTCAATGTGAGGATCTTATTAGATAAAATTTATAATTAATTTATATAATAATAATTTCATTGGATTTATAATTATTTTATCATTGATGGATTTGGTATGAATTATTATTGGTCAGTCATTATGATAAAGAATCAAAATTATAATTTCTTTAGTGATATCCATGTATTCTCAACAAACTAGAGTACATATTTGATGGAACTATGAGGGTTTTCTTGGAGGCAGCATTCATATTTTGGCATTCACCATTTATCATATTATAAATTCCTTCATGATTAAAGAATTATTCTCTTATTATCTTGGAATTAAGAGGTGGGATCACTTCCCATTCTTGAGAGATATGTTAATAGTTTTTTCTTTGGTATTAAGTGAGTTTTCTTGAGAGAATTTGTTATGAAAAACAACACACATTACCCAAGAAATGATATAAATAGTGTTATATAATTTGGTTATAATACTAGTTAACTCAATAATTCCATTTAATATATTTATTTATTATTAATAAAACAGGAGTCTAATAATAATCTTAAATTTTTTATTTAGCTCACCTCTATTAATTTGATGATATTTAAATTTTATTTCTACAAAAAATAAAATATATAGTTGTTTCTATGATTTGAAACAAAATATATCATTTACATTGGTCTCTTACCTCATCCAGTGAATCCTCCTAAATATTTTACAAAACATGAAAAACAATTATTTTTTTATATACATAAATACCATTATTTTATTTAATATATAGATATAAAAATCATGTAATCACTAACTTGTGAGTAAACATTGCATTAGTATTCAGCTCACAAATATTCGAAACTAAAACCACTTGTGATAGTATTTATATGATCAATATGACATCAATTATTATTATTCCTTAATTTATAAAATAATATATTTTTTCAAATGATAAATTAAACATTAATTGAACTAACATTTTGGATACACATAGTATGTGATAATTGGGGCCTCTATCTATGTAGAAATGGAAAACTAACTTAATATCCATTATTAGAATCTTGAAACACATCTAGGAACCCAATAATAATATTTTACTATTAGAAATAAAAAATATTATAAGAATGCTTATTATGTTATGTAATACCTATTAATCAATTTCTTATCAAGTATTTTGAATACTTGTGTCATCAACCTATATTCTTGATAGATGTTTATAGGGTGGATTCCCTCCCCAAACCCCAATTGAAATAACAAAACTCCTTTCATTTGCTATGGAATAGAGGGATACCATTACAAGAAATTAGTGTCCCAAGGGAACAAAGGATTTAAACACAGGTCCCAAAGGCCTAAATGTGATACCACACATGACCAAAACGATCTAGACATGTGTGCCTACATCCAAACCCATTTCATCTATCTTCCCCAATCATTAATAATTTGTTTCCACCCACTGTGTCATGCAAACATATTCCTTTCTCGACAGTCATCAAATTCTAGTCCCATGCTAGCCATCCACCATTTTCTCTATAGTGATCATCCCACCATACTCATTGGAAGACTACCCTGTACATTATTGTTCTAAAACCATACCTCACCGATATCTTCCCTAACCATATGGAACCTGAAACCGCATCAACAAACTTCCAAAAACAACTTGTATTGATGTTCATGGGGTCAACTGCCTCATGCCAGCTATAAACAACATTTCTATACAAGTGAATGCGGGAATAAGAAACACTTACCCCAAAATGGAGTCAAAATATTTCCGGACATGATTTCATACCTACCCCAAAATATGTGATTCCCTTTCTAAATTATACATTGTCATGGAGTTTTCATCTAAATGTTTCATATGTATATATATAAATATAAATATCTTTGAATGCCTAAACTAAAAATCTGGATAAATGTCCATTTCCATGAACTCAATTATATAATTCTATTTCGATCAATGTTTCTCAGATATTATATTTTTTCAGGGAGGGGAAGTAATAAATTTCATGGATAATTAAACTAATTTAATATAACTTATAGAATAACCAATGTATCTTAATTCAACATGATCACTCTTAATAATTTTTTGTAATAAATAAAAAAAAACAATTAAAGATATTCATTTAAAATAATATGAAATATAGAGACCAATATTCACAACCATAGATAACAATATCCAATAACAAATTTACCATATGGAATTCTAACTAGTGAGTATGTCCTCTTAACCAACTCTCTTGGTGATTTCCAATTGTCAATATTCCTGATAAGAAGCCTTGTTGAATTATGAGAATATAGAACCTGATATACATAACATCATCTATTTCCTTTCATAATATCTCATCTAGACTATATTACATATCTTTTATAATATTTTGATTTCTTTTCAAGGTTCTCACCACAATGGTTAACTTCTATGACCTTTCCATGAAACTAATAATCCAAGGATATTATCACATTAATGGTATTACAAAGAACACTAATCATGATATAATATATTTTTTAATATTTGGGTCTTATAAAATAATTTCAATTGATATTACATAGTAAATAGTTACTATGTAATCAACACTAACATAATCGACTATAACTATAAGGTCAATATACAATAAATACCTAATTAATTCTCATGTACTTATTTTTTTTTTGAATAACTAAACTCATGTTTCATTGACTATAACAACATAATTAATAAACTATATCTACACAATCTATTACTGAGTAACTATACAAATATTATCAATTAATATTCATGTTTGATCAAAAATAAATTGATGAACACTTGATTATAACTGAATGATTGATCATTTAAATATAATTCAAAAAATAACATCAATATATGGAATTTTGAGTCTTTTCACCTTTGAGAATAGATAAAACCATAATAAATGAAATTTATAATTCCATAAAAAATGTAAATTTTATAATTTTGTAATGTTTGTTCAATTCAGTGGACATGCATAGGAAATCCACACAATAATATTTCATAAAAATATTTTAATGTAAGATATACTAGGAAAAAATTCTAAATAACTTAATTAATCCCCAAAAAAATAATATTATAATAATTTTAGAAAATATACTGATTATAAAAGTCCATCACCAATTCATGAAAAACCGAAATCCGTAATAAAATTGATCTACATTCCTCTTAGTCCCCTATAATAGAAGTGAGAAGTGATTATTTCACAACTTGATCTCCCCCTTTATAGTTGGGGAGCGAGGATTTTTATAATTAATTATTTGGAATTGAATCCATCTTTCACCCCTTTACTATTCCTACACCTCTCCCATATTTTTCTTGTCTCACTCTCCTTAATAATCCAACCACTTCAATTTATATCCCTATTACTCTTGGAATTCTAAGACACGTAGAATATTCATGGATTCTCCCTAGTAGCCTAATTTACACAAAGGAGACAATATATATAGGTGTTTAACTAATTTTATAGTGACACTTGGGATTTAAGGATATCTCTATAGTTGGAATATCAAAATATTTGAATGCTGTCAAACTCCTTTTAGTATTTGGAAATATAAACATAGCTTGGTGAAAATGTCATATGAAAATAAAAGGGGTTTTATTTTCATTTTTTATATGGGAATAACATAACCACACGAATCATGTCCCCCATTAATGGTGATTGTGGATATTGTTCCAATATTTCCACTCCATTTTCAAAACACCAATGTTTTTAAAAACTTCATAATCAAATTGGATGATTTATAAATTTTAATTAAATATTGAGTATCTTGTGTCATCCAAAATATCCTAGAATATGCATGGATGTAGATATATCCAACACCCAAGTAGAATCATTGAGGATAAATGTTGAATAATAATTTATATGTTACTACATGGTGAGTTTTAAGTCATAGTTAGTCCATTTCTCACCATTATTCTTGTTGGGTACCATCATACAAGTTTTTTATCATGAAATAATACATTAGATATTGACTAAAAATGGCATGGTATGTATATATGAAGGTAGGGGAAAGTGTATGAGTATCTATAATACAGATACTATCAGAATAGTTGTTATATGTGAGGATTATCTAAGTGATTTTGTTGGTGTTTCTACTTATTCTCAAACTGTGAGGTATTATTCATTAGTTTCTAGTAGAGGTGTAAATTTTCCAATGAAGGAGTTACCTCTCAAGAAAGCATTAGCTACCATCTTGATCCCCACATTATATATAGTGTTCTCGACTCTAAACAATAATGCCTGATGGTCTTTAAATATCATGAAACATATACTGAAACTCGAAATGAAGGTCTTAATTCTTTAGTTCCAAAGTCAGGGTCTACTTCAATAGTTAAAATGGATCCAAAGAATGTTGTATTAAATAAAATAGTTCCATATAACCTATGGAAATGTAAATCATAGTCAGGAATCACATCTTATAATAATGATTAGAAGGGTCCAACCCATTGTGATGTTGTTGAGGGATAATTGATGGATACCACAATGAGTTAAATATAACTGAATTCCCCAACATCAAGTAAAATATGTGAGGTATTTTTCCAACATCATTCTTCTAAAAATAATTAACATATTTATTGAAGATGGTATAAACACGGAAGAATCTAATGGATAAAAAATTTGATTATAATTGGATGAGAATAAAATATATTTGTACTAATTTTTTGGATATAGGTAAAGAGTAATGAAAACGATGGGATTCATCTGAATAATATTGTCAAGGAGTAGTTGATCTCCCACAAGCGAATTTAGATAATTAATTGGATTCACAAGATGATTCATTTTTCTATCAGATATGAACAACTAGAAAACTTGGGGATTTGATTTCATGAATTATATAATAAATAAAGGGATAAAGTCAAGATAAAGAATGACTATTACAACATACCAAAACAAATGGTCACTAGATTATTGATGGAAAAAATGGATTCTCATGTATGTAAAAAATATCACAATAAAGAATTTTTATAACTAATGTATCTATTAAGAAAATTCAAACCTATTTAGTAATCTAATACAAGTGGCATGGGGAGGGTTTCCGTGATTATATTGGGGTCAACTATTCCATGAAGATTAAAATTGTGGAATCAAAATTATTTTCTAATTTGAGAATGGGTGATGTTTTACCACAACATGTAAGCCCCAATAATAATATTTTAGAGCACTTAAATCTGAAATGGAGCTACCTATCCACTCTAAGGAAAATAAGGTGTTAGAGGTTGTGGAAATAAATTCATTAAAAAAGGATGTTGAAAAAATTTATGAAGGAATTCAACTAGTTCACATCAATGACGAGAGATGGTCAATGATCAATTCTCAAGACTGATGTATTAGTTTTGGATTCAATTTAGGAAAGATTAACATGGAATGGTACACAAATAGATTGGGATTAATGGCCCAATTCATTGTGTAAATTTTTAAGGATAAACTAAAGATGTAATAGTTTACCATTGACCAGATCTTTAACATGGTGTATGGAACTAATTTCAAAAACAAATTCTATAATAATGTTTTAATTTAATGGGAATCATAACCCCTTTTATTTGGTTATTATATAATTATGTTATTACTCAATTCCTAAAAGTTAAATTCCACAAGATAATTTTTTTTAATTTTAATCCTCTCATTAAAATATAGAAATAATCCCTGAATTCAATTATAATATAATACAAAAATTAAAATATTCTTCTTAAAAATCATAATTCATTGAAATTTTCTTCATTTATTTCTATTATTAAATTTATAATCACTATATCATATCATACATTCCATAATATCTATAAATTATATAAAATAAGGATCCATGATAATTATTTTATATTAATATAACAATTCATTGTTAAATTCAAACTCTCATTTGGGAAGAATCTTTGAAAACTCCTGACCAAACATGTCTTGAATTTTTTTCATGCACATAGGAAGATCAATTTTTCTAGTTAACTCCACTTCCCCATTTATAAGTATTGACTATATAAGATACAGAAAACTTATATTTATTTTATAACCACCTTAATTGAATCCTATTCATGTCATAATCACATATATACTTCTGATACACTAAATTGTGGTAGTAAAAGACACCATGCATAGAGACACTAAATCAATACTTTATTGTAATGAGATTACTAGTTCATTTTGGATATTATATACCTATATTGAAATATGAAAATGTTATAATATTAATAAATCTTATTTTTAAAAAGATATATTCATTGATATTGAAATGATTTTTATTATGTTCTTGGGATAAAATTTAAGAGAAAGATTTAATACAAGGGCATTTTTATAAGATTTCCCTTATAATACTATCTAAACATTATATTTCAATGTATATCAATATAAAAAGTGATTTTGATCATTTATAGTTATTAATATTCTCATAAAAAACTAAAATTTGATGTCTATTGTCTGGAACACATCATTTCCATGCTAATTCTAGAAGGCCTCTTTAATATTTATATAAACTCATCGGGTTCAAGATATCATTATTATAAAATTCATTAATATTTTATTGATAGATTAGTAAATTTATGATAATATAATAAGTTTTTTTAGAATAAACATTGTAAAATAACAATAAATAAGGTGTTCATGATTTATAGGAAAAAAATTATGAATTGATTTTTGATTTATAAAAAATTATTTGATGATCTGTAATTCATAAAAAAGTCTAATAGTTTTACATGGATTATGTTTTGGTTTTTATTTAAAATGATAGAGTTTATGAATCCTAATTTCAGTATTTTAGTTATTCTCATTTTAATCTCAAAATTTTCTCAAATATAAATTTCATTATTATTTAAATCAATCCATTATTTTCATAATAGAGTAAAAAAATATAATTCACATAAAATGATAACAAAATAATTATTTTTTACATGAAGAACTACTTATGCCTATAAATTGAAAATATTATAAAAAATTATTATATTTATTAATATTCAAATAATATTACTACAAACCAAATTATTTTATCCATGAAAGATAATGGAATAGTATTTAAAATGCTTAAGATCCAAAGAGTTGGTAATAAAAATAATTATAATATATATTATTTATATTTCTCCATCAAATGAAACAAATGAAACATTAAAATCAACAATTTATTAGCACTATATAGAAACATAAATATCGAAGATGGAATTGAATTAATATAATTTTCATGTCAAAAACATTAAAAATAATAAAAATAAATGAATGTTTTTTCTTAGAAAACTGAATAAATACAATGATAAAGATTATCCAAATGATGGGTTTTTAGAGTGAGTAATATTTTATTATTTGTAAAATATAAATTGTTAAATTGAATATATTTCACCTAAGAACCTCATAAAAAGTATTTATTTTTTCTATTAATCATTATATTATGCATCATGAAAATTCCCACGAACCGAATCTGGTCACCATCAAAACTAGCACCAAACCCGGAACATGGTCGGACCTGAAGGGAGTTCCCGATCCCCATGGGCTGGCACATGTTCTCAGGTATCATAAAATGAAATTTTGGAACAATTTACCAGAGATTATAAACAAAAAACAACAAACAAGTCAAATATAACAAATCTGGATTTTTCAAAATGCACCATCATTTACAAAAATTCAGAATTGAATTAAATAATTTAAAACAATACTCAAAGACTATAAAAAATTAAGAAACCCAAAATGGACAGCCTAAGAACCTCCTCATGGTAAGAGACACAACCGTCATTCCATCTTCTTTATACTGCATCACGAAGGACCGCTAAAAACTCAAACCATTGGCACAAAAAGCTATAACAAAACCTTTGAAAAAAATAACCAAGTCTACTTACAATCAAATGTGTAAGTATGGTGCAAGACAAAGCCCAGTAGGATGCCACCACTGTTGGATTCTATGTGATAAACATTAAAAGAATAAAATCATGAATGTTTACTTAAACATGAGATATTAATAGTAATTATAAAGAGATGAAACATTAAATAAAAACCATTTTCAAGTGGGATACTTTAAGGAATAAAGAATTTTAAAAAGTGTTCCAAAGCTACTAAATTTTCCAGCCAAAAATACCGTATGTTGATAGAAATCATAAAGTATCTAATGAGCACAAGCAATGAGAAATATCCCATAGGCACTAGCTCACTGTGCATTCTAGGTACCTCGTATCTCAGTGAAAGTAACCCATAAAATACCTATTCTTGTGCACATGAGCCACTATTTGGGATCATACCCATAACCTAGTGGTCCCCAAAAATCATCATCATCATAATTTTGTTAGTTTTTTCATCATTAAAACTTACTACGTGAAACTGAAGCTAAACCGCACGGGATCGCTAGCATACTAGTACATTTCCACCCACATAGATACATAGGTGTCCACTCTTGTCCTCAAAAAAGTTCCAAAAGCCATGAAATAAAAATTTGACATGAAATTACAACTTCAAAGTCACACACACACCAAACAGACCACATGTATATCACATAAGTCACACAATCCCCTTTTCAATTCAAATTCATTTGGAAATCGTATTCTCCCCAAAACAACACACAAAACTTTTTTCATATCATTCACACATCAAAAAATCCTTTAAAAATTTAATAAAACCTTTCCAAGATAGTTCAAATCACATAACAGCCAACACACATGTTACAAAATACTCATTTCACAAACAGAATTTATTTTTCACATCATACTCACACAAAACAGCCCACAAACATATTTCATGGAATTATTGTAATTTAATAAATCCCTTTAGAAATTTTTAAAACATTATAAAAATGGTTAAGGTCTTAAATCACCTATTTAACTTTCAAAATACCATCTTAGGTGAACACACTCAACAAAATAGTACATGTACATCCTTTACCCACTTTGTTTAACTCAATAAATCATTTAAAATTTTCATAAATCAATCTCAAGGGGTATAACCAAGTTTTTCACATAAAACCTATTTCCAAACACTCTTTTAAGGCCAAAATCATACCCATGAATTACCAAACCATAATTGGAATCCCCTTTCAACAACTAATAAATCACTTTCATAATTTATAAAAATACTACAAAATATGTCACATGAGTTACATTTAAAAATACACAACAACAAGAAAAAATGAAACTTTAATACTGCATGATTAACTAATTCTACAAAAAATGTTTTTATCACCACACAGAACATATTAGGAACATTCTAAATTAATAAATAAGGAAATCTAACTCATCAATAATTTCTTAAAAATGGAATCAACTACCTCTAGTGTCGAAACCCCCAACCCGTTGTGAGAAACATCAACCGCACCACCACTGAACCACAAGGGAGTAAAAATACACATAAAACCCTAATATTAGTCCAATAAACTCAATGAAAAACCCTATGTATGAACCCTTACTTCTAGAAATTATATAACTTCATGAAAGAGGGAGGAAACCATAAGGAGAGGGAAGGAAATGAATAGAAAAACACTTACTTGAAGAAATATTGAATAAAACGACCCAAATACACCAGTAGATAAATTTACAAATAGAACAAAAAAATGAAATTGACGTTCTAATAAGGATTATTAGGTCATGAGAGAACTGAAATGGAGGTAAAAGAGAGAAAATTGAAGGATTTTGGAAAGAAAAAATTTACCTCTTCAAATATGGACGATTTGAGAAATCTAGAGACGTTTCACCCACATTTGCGAGGAATATTACCTCAAAAGTGGGCTAGGAGAGCTTGGGTGAGCGATTTGGGTATGTCGGCTTGGGTGAGAGTTAGAATCACCGAAAATACATAAAAAATGAATGAGATATTAAAGATTTAAAAAACAAATTAAAGGAGGAAATAGGATTTCGGGCTGTCCCAACACTTTAATAAGAAACCCAAATACATCATTATTATGGATGCCTATGGGGTCCAAATTGATATGGTGGTTTTATTATACTAGGGGATTCCAATTGGGAAGTTCAATTGGTGTAAAAGTTAAAAAATTAAGGAGTTATAAAAGAAACAAAATTTATTTTTAAATCGGGAAATGGGCTCAAAGTTTGGCACCAATTTTGAAATCCCACGATTTCTATCAAAAAACATTGGAAACTCCAAAAATAAAGAAAGAATGGAAATTAAATGAAAAATTCCTTTAAAAGAAGTAATGTATGTAAAAAATATCTCAACCATAAAACATTCTTCCCTTATAAAGCCCCAGCAAGGCCAAAATAAAAAACCAAATCCAACCGAAATGTCGAAATAGACTCCTTTGCAATATTTTGCCTACCCCTAAAAGGCCAAAACATCTCTGATTGATCAATCATGTAAGGAGTACTCTAACCAACCAAAACATGAAAAAATTCTAAAAAAATAAATCATATTGAATCTATATACCAGAACAAAACAACTCAAACACAATCCGAACAAGACTCAAACAAGTTACCTAGATCGAAAAACGAAAAAAACGAGGTCACCACAGTCTTACTTCAAAAAAACTATTGGTCACACTCCAATCATGGCGTTCACTCAAAGAGGAAGTTAGAGGTTAAATAAATCTAAAATATACTACCTATTTCAATTCCTACACTAGGTACAAATCCATTTTACTAATACGGGGAGACACAAGCAGACTCCCCACCAAAAGGGGAAACTAATTTTTTTTCCATGATAGAATCGGGACACTAACAGGGGGAGCCATGAACGGACTGCCGACATAAGGGGTATAATTTCACAAGGCTTTTACAAAAAAAATACATGAGACTCATAGTGGGTCTCCCCACTGTAATAACCATCAATTATAACTGACAAGAATGGGTCGGCACAGAAAGTCCCCAAAATTTAAAGAGTTGGGACGACCACATGGTTACTTCTCACGGTTTGGGAAAGTAGGCAATAACCATGGGGATGCATATTTCTGCATGGTTTTCTAGGGCATGGTTACATGGGACAAGGTGCACGATAGTGTGGAATGTGT
This sequence comes from Viscum album, assembly GCA_963277665.1. Taxonomy (NCBI): domain Eukaryota; kingdom Viridiplantae; phylum Streptophyta; class Magnoliopsida; order Santalales; family Viscaceae; genus Viscum; species Viscum album. The sequence continues at coordinate 2,046,861,506 of OY728122.1, forward strand.
GTGATAGCTACTATCTTTCATCACACAGTTCCCTAGGTCAGCGCACCGTTACTATTAACTGTGCGCAAACAGTGCACATTAATCTTATTAGCCCAAATTTCAATCTTTTCTCCAAAAAATAGATTGAAACCATTGGGGGAAAGTATGAACTTAGTATAAAACATGGAAATTTGGTCCTCCCAACTCAACCACAAAATGGGAACAACTGGAACAAGAAGATGACACCTGAGGTTTAAACTATTCCCATATTTTATTTTGAGGACAGAAATTAAACCAAATGTTCTAATGACCTAGGGATTTCTCTGACCATGTTCCATCATCACTTTGGGACCTGTTGGGAAAAAATACCTCAAGGTATCATTGAAGCCTTTTTGAGGTGATTGTGTTTATTGACAAAGTGGACATCTGAGTTGTGATTGTTGACAAAGAGGATTTCATGATGGAATGTCGAGTTCAAGAGCTGAGGTCAATGATCCATGTTTGATTCAAGAACGTCGATAAAAGGAATGGAAGATCTGGAGGCGGTACAAAAGAACAGATACAAGGTGACGCCGTTTTCCAGTGTTTGCCAAATTTTTGGGCCTGAAAATCGGCAAATGAAGAAAAGTGTTTTTGGCAAAGGGACTTGCGCACCGTGGACTTGGAGTATAGGAAACTTGCGCGCCATATGTTTTTCAAGATCAGAAGATCAAAATATGGCTAAGGAAATAGGTTCGCGCAAGTTTGGGAGTTGGTCACGCAAGTGTCTAAAAGGATAGAAGACTTGCGCGCCGAGATTGGGTCGCGCAGGTGACTTGCGCGCCGTCGCTCAGGGTGGTCAGATTGCCTATAAATACCGGACCACCCCTCCTCATTTCTCACCGGAGTTCAAGATGAGAGCTCCTGTCGCGCAGGTGTGGTGGTCGCGCAAGTGGTGTGTGTGGTCGCGCAGGTGGGACGTGCGCGCCAGTGGTTGAAGTTGTGCGCCGGTGTTAGAAGTTGCGCGCCGGTTGGCAGTTGCGCGCCAATAGTGGTCTGGGCGTAAAAGGCAGAGAGACGCGCAAGTTTGGAGTTGTGGAAGCTTGTGTCACGCAAGTGTTAGAGGGTTACTTGCGCGCCGATACTTGCGCGCTGAGGTTGACTTGCGCGCCAAGTAAGGTTTGTTCCAACAGTGTTTTTCGGGCTGCGTGGAAGCTGGAAGTTTGCCCGATACCTTCGGTGCAAAGAGAAATTCATCAACGGGTGAAAGTTAAACTTTAACAGAGCATCTACATACAAGAGAAGATGCATTCTTTCATGAAAATGAAGAGACCTACAGGTCTATAAACTGTGAGTGGATTCCATCCAAGAGAAGTGAGCTCAGGAAGAGGAAGAAGGTGATCCTCTCCACCGGCAGTGATCCAGAGAGAGAGAAACAGGGAGTGACCCTTGGGAAAGCAGTGAGCTGACCCTAAACTTTGTAAAGGCAGTGAGTCTGGGCATAGAAGTGATCTAGCCCGAACCTTGTAATCCACAGCTAGTGAAGATTAGTGGAATTTGGTACGACGGGAAACCTGTCGGCGTATGCTCCTTGGACGTAGCCCTTAGCGGTGAACCAAGTAAAATTGCTGTGTCCTGTGCTTTCTTTACATTCTGTTTATGTCGTGCAGCAGGAAAAAGAGAGAAGAGTGTTTTGCTTAACAGCAAAACAAGATCAGAACGGGCATTATTTTTTTAATTAGTCATACCCTGATTCACCCCCCCTCTCAGGGTATCCAGCCTAGTGGACCTAACAAGTGGTATCAGAGGGAAAGGTTAACAGTTGGTCTTCTATCAATGGAGGTCACTAATCATAGAGGGATTCCGATCTTCGACGGATGTAATTTTCAGATATGGAAGAATCGAATGCAACACTATTTCCGATCTCTGGGAATGGATGTGTTTTCAGCAGCTATGCATGGTATCACAGCTGATATTACTAGTGGTGCTTTATCAGAAGCTGAGCACAAAGAGTTGGATGCTGATTCCAAAGCAATAAACACCTTAGGGGGATCCCTCTCTAATCCCATTTATACAAAGGTGATGTCATGAAAAACGTCACATGCCATGTGGGAAAAACTTTTGAATATTTATGAAGGGGATACAAAAGTCAGAGAGGCAAAGCTGCAAGTGTTGTGGAACAAGTATGAAGATCTCAAAATGAACCCGAATGAGTCTGTTGATGCATTCTTTGACAGGGTAAATGCTGTGGTAGAAGACATGCGGGGTCTTGGAGAAATTATCGAAGACATTAAAATTGTAAAGCGCATCTTGAGAAAGCTTCCACCTCGGTTCAATCCAAAAGTTTCTGTGTTGGAAGATAAAGATCCGAAAGAGCTAACATTGGATAACCTACACAACACTATTGTTGCATATGAAATGAGAAATGATGACAATGATGCTATGGAAAAGGGGAAATCCAAAGAGGTGGCATTTAAGGCCATGAAGAGGCTCACTATTGAAGATTCTCAGGAGGAAGAAGAGTCAGATGAGGTGATGTCGTTCCTTTCTTCAAATCTGCAAAGAGGAAATGGAAAGTTTAAAGGGAAACTTCCACTAGCATGCTTCCGATGCGGAAAGGTTGGTCATCTTGCTGCAAGATGCCCCAAAAAGTTTCAAGAAGAAAGAGATGAAGATGAAGTTGAGATTCCCATGAAAAAATCTTCAGCCTATGTGAAAGGGAAGAAGCAGTTCAAGAGAAATTTCTTTAAGAAGAAGAATCTTCTTTCCCATGAAATTGACAGTTCAGCTGAGTCTGTGGGTGAAGAAGTTGAAGAGATAGAAAACTGTAGAGATCGTGGTCAAAATGCAATGGTGGCTGTTGCTAGTAGCGCTCTAGAAAAGAAAGAAACTGAAACTGATGAAGAAGAAGAAGAAATTGAAGGGAGAGTTGACATGGAAGCTGAATTAGAAGCAGCTCTTGAAGAGATAGATGTTTGGCAAGCAAAAACAAAGAAAGCCAATAAGATAGTACGTGATGCCAAACTCTACATGCAACAACAAGAAGAAGAGAAGTCTGATCTTGAAAAAGAAATTGAAAATCTTAAGTCTTCCAGGCCAGAGCACACAGAAAAGGTTGATGAGCATAAGCTCGAGATTGAAGAGCAGAAAAGGGAGATCGATTGCTTGAGTCGAAATGTGAAAGATCACGTCAAGCGTATTGAAGAGCTTGAAGAGGAAGTTGTCGGTCTGCGCAGAAAAGTTAAAGACCAGGAAAAACCTTTGAATCCCAACACATTCTTGGGAAATCAGGTCGTTACGAAGACGGAAAAGAAGAAAGAAGAGCCTAGTAGTTCAGTAGGAAAGAAGCAGCAATTGAACTCAGATGTTAAGGCTGATTCATGGCTTAATCAGAAACAAAAATCTACGGCAGTTGAAGTTAGACCGCAAGCACCTGTCCCGAGATTGAAAGTGGATTTGAGCACAAAGAAGAATCAGAATACTCAGAGATCCAAAGGGGAAACTCTTAGTGCTGAAGTAACACGAAGGAATGCACCTTATATCAGGTGTTATTGTTGTGGAAAGATGGGACATTCACAGTATGTGTGTTCCATAGCCAAAAGATATCGAAGGGAACAAGAACAGAGATGGCAGCCAAACAGAGAACGGTTTTCCAGAACATTTTTTGAAGGACACTGTTTTTGGTGCAGAGGATTTGGACACATGGCTAGGTAATGCACTCCGACCATTCAGAAAAATGTGCCAAAGCAGAATCAAAATGATCGCAAGAAGCAGATCAGTAAACCGACAAGTGAGTTAAAAGTTCAGAACAGATTTGCAGTTTTGCAAGATGAAGCTGGTCCATCATACTCTGAGAAAGAACAGAAGCCTCAATCGATGACGAGTATGAAAGAAAAAGTATGGACTAGGAAGAAGAAAACTGAGAAGGCCGTAGTTGCTGAAATTGCCCTTAAAGCATCAAATCGTTCTGGTGTTTGGATCCTTGACAGTGGTTGCACATCCCACATGACGGGTAATAAGGATCTGGTTACAGGCATAAAATATGACAGAGAAGGAGTTGAAAAGTTTGGAAATGATGAAGGCCTGAAGATTGTTGGCTCAGGAAAAGCCAAGTTTGGGGGCAAAGAAATGAGACATGCTGATGTCTTGGTGGTAGAGGGTCTCGGTCATAATTTTCTTAGCTTCAGTCAACTATGTGACTCTGGGCACTCTATACTATTTACCAAGAAGATGGGTATTGTTAAAGGAAAAGATGGAATAGTCATTATTTAGGGAAAACGAACAAAGGGGAATCTTTACCTGGTAGGTGGGGAAGAAGATTCATGCCTTTTATCCAGAGAAGAAGAAAATCAGTTGTGGCATAAGCGACTTGGTCATCTATGTCAACCATCTATGGAAGATCTGGTAAAGTGTGATGCTGCTAGAGACCTTCCCAAACTATCACGTGATCGCACTCATACGTGTGATGCTTGTCAACAAGGGAAGATCATCAGGAAGACATACAGGCCAAAGGAACAAAAAGCAACTCGAGTGCTCGAATTGGTGCATGCTGATGTATGTGGACCTATCTCACCACGAGCTATAGATGGGCAAAGGTACTATGTTCTTTTCATTGATGACTACAGCATAATGGCCAGGGTATTCATCATTACCCATAAGACAGAGGTGTTCAGTTGCATAAAGCAGTACAGGAGGGAATCAGAAAAGATGCTTGGGAAGAAAATTCTGAAGTTTCGTACTGATAACGGTACAGAATTTACAAACAGTCAGGTTGAAAACTATCTCGAGAAACATGGGATAAGGCATCGAGTTTCATCAGTGAGAACTCCCCAACAGAATGGATTAGTAGAAAGGAGGAATCAGATCATTAACAACATGGCCAGAACAATGCTTATTGATAAGGACCTACCAGAGAAATTTTGGAAGGAAGCAGTTTTGACATCGGTCTATGTTTCAAACAGGTCCCTGTTATGTCCGAAGCAAGGGAAGACTCCGTATGAAATGTGGTACGGAAAGAAGCCAACGTTGAAATACTTTCGAATCTTTGGAAGTAAGTGTTTCATTCTCAACAAAGAACATCATAGGAAGTTTGAGGCACGAGAAGATGAAGGGATATTCCTTGGCTATTCAGGGAAAAGCGAAGCATATAAATGCTTCAACAAGAGGCTGGGAAAAATTGTTGAGAGTAATGATGTCACTATAGTCAAAAATGAACAGACTGCTCAACGACCCAGTGAACAGTTCCTGGATGAAAGTGATGATGAGATAAGCAACCCAGGGGGAGCAGAAGTGGCAGAAGCTGACTCAGAAGAAGATACTGATGATGAAGAGGAAAGTGTCAAGTCGGTGTCTGCGAGGAAGCCAAAGAGTCGAGCTGAGATTGATAGGCAGAATATCATTGGTGATCAAACAGCTCCAGTTCAGACTCGAAGAATGAAATCATCACAGCAAGCATCGTTTTTGTATCAAGTGGAGCCGAAATGTTTTTCTGATGCAGCTGAAGATGAAAACTGGGTTCAGGCCATGAACGAAGAGCTTGATCAGATTGAGAAGAACCATACATGGGAGATTGTTTCGAGGCCAGCGGACAAGAATGTCATTGGGACCAAATGGGTCTATCGCAACAAGATGAATGAAGATGGCACAGTGATTCGGAACAAAGCATGTCTAGTGTGTAAGGGGTACTCCCAAATCGAGGGAATTGATGTTGATGAGACATTTTCACCGGTTGCAAGGCTAGAGACAATAAGATTATTCCTAGCCATCGCAGTGCAAAGGAAGTTCAAAGTGTTCCAGATAGATGTCAAATCCGCATTCTTGAATGGGGTTCTGGAAGAGGAGGTGAATATTGAGCAGCCAGATGGTTTTCTCATTCATGAGGATGAGAACAAAGTTTTCAGGCTGAAGAAGGCATTGTATGGGCTGAAACAAGCACCAAGGGCATGGTACTCAAGGCTTGATCAGTACTTGAAGAAGCTTGGTTTTCAGCGTGGAGGAGTTGATTACAATCTCTATTTCAGCAATGAAAGTAATCAAAGGATGATGGTGCTAGTGTATGTCGATGAAATAATTTTTTGCGGATCAGATGAAGCTCAGTGCAGACAGTTTTCCAAATTCATGAAAAATGAATTTGAAATGTCAATGATTGGAGAGCTAACATTTTTCCTTGGTCTACAGGTAACACAAGGAAGGAATGGAACATTCATTTCTCAATCTAAATATGCCAAGGAGGTCCTGAGAAGGTTTGGAATGGACAATTACAAGGAGATGAAGACTCCGGTGGCTACCCGGATGAAATTATCAAAAGATGAGGATGGAAAGGCAGTTAATATCACAGAATACAGGCAAATCATTGGAAGTCTGTTGTACTTAACCGCAACAAGGCCTGATATTGTTTTCGCCACATGCCAAGCAGCGAGATATCAGAGTAATCCCAAGGAAAGTCACATGCTTGCAGTGAAAAGAATACTTCGATATATCAAGGGAACGGTGGACTTCGGCTTAACATACAACGACAAATCTCAGACAGAGTTATTGGGATATACTGATGCAGACTGGGCCGGTTCAGCAGATGATAGAAAATCAACGTCAGGTGGTGCATTCTATCTTGGTGGATTGTGTATTTCTTGGCTAAGAAAGAAACAAGATTGCATTTCATTGAGCACCGCAGAAGCTGAGTATATTGCGGCCACTCAAGCATGCACACAGTTATTGTGGATGAAGCAGCAGCTTGAAGATATGGGAGTTGAAGTGAAGTCTCCAATCGGAATCCAGTGTGACAACTCAAGTGCTATAAATCTTAGCAAAAATCCTGTCCATCATTCTAGGACAAAGCACATTGAGATCAAGTATCATTTCATCAAGGAGAAGGTTGAGCAGGGCATCGTGAAGTTGGAGTATGTGCCTACAGAGCTACAGGTTGCAGACATTCTGACAAAGGCCTTACCCAAGGAAGCTTTTGAGAGGCATCGACTAGCTCTGGGAGTTCAGTCGATTCCCCGCACTTGAAATAGTGTGGATGCGGGACCCCTCCCCCTCTCCCCGAGGTATGCTGTGTTTTCCCTACTGTGCTAATGTGTTCTCTACTATGTTACAGACTACAAAGGCGTGACCTTTGGGTTCGTTGACAAAGGGGGAGAAAATAGTGATTGTTCAAGGGGGAGACAATGTGGAGATTTGATAAATCATGAATGATATGGGGAGACGCTGACAGGTGGAGTAGCCAGATAGGGGGAGTTGAAGTTAGTTGAACGTGCTTAGCCAGAGCTTAGCTTGGACAACACAAGAAATATGGCTAAAAAGGTGTTGAAGCTGTGAGCAGAAAGGGGGAGCGTATTAAATCCGACGATGCTAGAAGTGATCGATCAAATAATAGATATCACGACAGCTGAGGATCTTGATAAAAGCAGAAGTGTGGTGTTGGACAGTGTGTGGTGTCAACAGTGGATGTCAGAGATAAAGTGATTCATTGATGAACTTTTCATTTACTCTTGTTTCTCACGCCGAGCATTGCTCATGTGGGCTTAGAGTATCTGTTGAGTAAATCCTTGGTCGCTATCAGAATCGCAATGAGGCGAATGGAGGCTGAAGAATCAATGACGTATATTTGTTTGGAAGAGTTGTCAACAAACCCAAAGGGGGAGATTGTTGGGCAAAAATCCCTCAAGGTATCATTGAAGCCTTTTTGAGGTGATTGTGTTTGTTGACAAAGTGGACATCTGAGTTGTGATTGTTGACAAAGAGGATTTCATGATGGAATGTCGAGTTCAAGAGCTGAGGTCAATGATCCATGTTTGATTCAAGAACGTCGATAAAAGGAATGGAAGATCTGGAGGCGGTACAAAATAACAGAAACAAGGTGACGCCGTTTTCCAGTGTTTGCCAAATTTTTGGGCCTGAAAATCAGCAAATGAAGAAAAGTGTTTTTGGCAAAGGGACTTGCGCGCCGTGGACTTGGAGTATAGGAAACTTGCGCGCCATATGTTTTTCAAGATCAGAAGATCAAAATATGGCTAAGGAAATAGGTTCGCGCAAGTTTGGGAGTTGGTCGCGCAAGTGTCTAAAAGGAGAGAAGACTTGCGCGCCGAGATTGGGTCGCGCAGGTGACTTGCGCGCCGTCGTGCAGGGTGGTCAGATTGCCTATAAATACCGGACCACCCCTCCTCATTTCTCACCGGAGTTCAAGACGAGAGCTCCCATCGCGCAGGTGTGGTGGTCGCGCAAGTGGTGTGTGTGGTCGCGCAGGTGGGACTTGTGCGCCAGTGGTTGAAGTTGTGCGCCGGTGTTAGAAGTTGCGCGTCGGTTGGCAGTTGCGCGCCAATAGTGGTCTGGGCGTAAAAGGCAGAGAGACGCGCAAGTTTGGAGTTGTGGAAGCTTGTGTCGCGCAAGTGTTAGAGGGTGACTTGCGCGCCGATACTTGCGTGCCGAGGTTGACTTGCGCGCCAAGTAAGGTTTGTTCCAGCAGTGTTTTTCGGGCTGCGTGGAAGCTGGAAGTTTGCCCGATACCTTCGGTGCAAAGAGAAATTCATCAACGGGTGAAAGTTAAACTTCAACAGAGCATCTACATACAAGAGAAGATGCATTCTTTCATGAAAATGAAGAGACCTACAGGTCTATAAACTGTGAGTGGATTCCATCCAAGAGCAGTGAGCTCAGGAAGAGGAAGAAGGTGATCCTCTCCACCGGCAGTGAGCCAGAGAGAGAGAAACAGGGAGTGACCCTTGGGAAAGCAGTGAGCTGACCCTAAACTTTGTAAAGGCAGTGAGCCTGGGCATAGAAGTGATCTAGCCCGAACCTTGTAATCCACAGCTAGTGAAGATTAGTGGAATTTGGTACGACCGGCAACCTGTCGGCGTATGCTCCTTGGACGTAGCCCTTAGCGGTGAACCAAGTAAAATTGCTGTGTCCTGTGCTTACTTTACATTCTGTTTATGTCGTGCAACAGGAAAAAGAGAGAAGAGTGTTTTGATTAACAGCAAAACAAGATCAGAACATGCATTATTTTTTTAATTAGTCATACCCTGATTCATCCCCCCTCTCAGGGTATCCAGCCTAGTGGACCTAACAGGACCTATGGACAGAGCTCAAATGATTGAATCATTTTCGGCCTCACAGTTAGGCTTTTGAAAACCTTGAATGGAATTTCGTCTTCTAGTGCCACAAACAACTACATAGAGATCTGATATGGGTTCAACGAGACATAACACAATCCAACCTCACTTTACCATCGCCCAACATTTTATCGAAACAAGGGATTAGAATATTCACACACATCAACCCTTATTTCTGCAGATTAGAAATGTAAAGAGGAAATGACATATGAAAACACCTTCCTCTAAATAGAGGATGTTGATATTTTCGGAAGGGAGACACACTTCCAAAAAGAGGATACTCTCAGAGGATTCCACAACCTTCACATTTCAGTCAAAAAAGCACATGACATCACAAGACATCACCGAACATGACCATTTCGACTGATAGAAACAATACAAGGAAAGGGATCTTATGAAAATCCTAAATAGCACACGATTCCGAAAAATGAAATCAATATCCTCCCTTGACCATATTTTCCACACAGGTGGATTAACATCAGCCCTCTCTTCAAAGAGACTGATGAAGGAACCAGAGGCCCTATTAGAGAAAATCTAGCACTGATAACCCTAAACTACTGTCACATTTGACGACTCAGGTAACTTATGTAACTATGGTCTCTTTTAATCTCCCATAATCACTTTCTCACTAAAAGTGGGTCCAAAAAAACAATAAAGTAAAATGGTGTATACTCAATCTCTAAAGATCAAGAACAATATTCATCATATTGATCAACTAGATGACCATCCAATGGAAAAACAATCCGGGTTTCAATTTAATTGTGTGCTAACCCTTAATGGGGGCGTTCCTTATCCAACAAGAGAACCGAAGGACCCAACCAAGATGATCCATTGGTCAAGACATAACACAAAACATATTCAAACACATGAAGGGAACCACCGTAAAGGCTTCCTGAAACATTTCTCATAAGGATACCACTAACCAGCCTTAAACCTGGCTTACTAACCAAATACAAAACCAAAACACCGTTCAAACAAGAGGGGTCCTAGGACTCAAAACATCCCACAAAAACAAAATTTCTAAAAACACATAAGTTTCACCATCCCAAAATAGTCATCAAGACATAATTCTTTCCATTAAAATCATCTCTTTGAAAACAAATTGTTCGGCGGTTAGCACATCCACCAACGGTACCCCCTGGGCCTCACACATGCATGTTTCAATGCCACACCGGGCACCCTCCTCATATCCTTCCTGACACTCATCCAGTTGTGCCATTAACCATAAATCATCCCATATAACCTTAGTTATGTGTTCTATCATGGAAAAACCAAATTTTAAAACAAAAAATCCTTCCACGTTTTAAAACCAAAACATTTAAATACTTCATTTTTCTCAAGACCGATATCCACGAAATCAAACCCCAATTTACGTCTTAAAAAACATTTCAAAATATAACCAATCATTAAATAAAAACACACTTTCAATTAATGTGCATTAAATTCAAAATATTTCAGCCCATTTCAAAACACTTCTAATTTCATAACAAACTCCATTTCATAAATCCGTATTAAATTTGGAACTCAACTCTTTTCATTTTAAAAAAAGATTCCAAAATTTCATAAATCCATTCAAATGATATCTAGTTAACAAATCAAAATCCATTTCCAAACTCCACACATGACCTCCAAAACATCTCATCCCATTAAAACACCATTTAATAGTTTAAAAAACTCTACTGGAAACACTTTTTCAAAACCAACTTTAACATAGTTACTACTTTCAAAAGAGGTGTAAACACACCATTTTCCATTTCAAAACAATTTAGAAAATTATGTTCCACCATTTCATAAATCAAATCCTACCCTCTTTATAATAATATCATTTCACAAAAAATTTACGCTTCTTAAAACTAGGTCATTTTTTCTTTAAAACCATTCTTCTATGATTCCAAGACTAAAGGAAAGAAGGCAATTTGAGAAGAAACTAGATTTTGGTGGGTGACTTGGAAATATGGTTAGAGGCTATACACCAATCACTTCACAGAAGAAAATAGTGTTCTAGAACAATATCCTGGACTCCACATGGCTTTCTAGGACCTATGAGCTTATTGAGACCATTAGCCCAAATCTCTTTTCATTTCCCCAAATCATTATCAAACCAAGAAATCTAAAGGACTGAGATAAATCCCGACTTCCCCTAGTGAGTTGAATCCCATAATGAGGTGTGTTGTCTAGGAAAACTACCCATAATCAGTGTTTCAAGTCCCAGAAATTTTATCTCTATACTATCCTAACGATTCCCCAAATAACAGGACCCTAAGAGTTAAACTAAACCTCCTTTGATACCATTTTTTCGCATTCCGAATCTGGTCACCATCAAAACTGGCACCAAACTCGGCTTGTGGAAAGACCATAAGGGTGTTGTTGATCCCCACAGGCTAGCATACGTTCCCGAGTATCGTAAAATGAATTTTGGGAATGATTTACCAAATATTATAAACAATAAAACAACAAGAAAGTAGAATATAACAAATCAGGATTTATCAAAAAACACCATATTTTACAAAAATTGAGAATTGAATTATATAATTTAAAAAAAATCTTAAGGACTATATCAAATGAAGAGTCCCAAAATGGAAAGCCTAAGAACCACCTCATAGAATTAGACAGAACCCTCAAGCCATCTCCACAACATTTCATCATGAAGGACTGGTAAAAACCTGAACCGTCGGTATAAAAAGCTGTACCCAAACCTGTGACCTAAATAACCAAGTCTACATACAATCAAATGTGTAAGTAGGGTGTGATCCAAATCCTAGTAATATGCCACCACAAATGGATTCCAAATGATAAACATTCAATGATGAAAATCTTTTATGTTTTCATAAACATGAGATACTAATAATAATTTTAAATAGATGCAACTATAAATAAAAAATATTTTTTTAGTGTGATACTTTAAAGAATCAAAACTTTTTAAAAGAGTGCCAATGAAACTGAATTTTCTAGAAAAAACATATTGTATTCCGATGGTAAGCAAAAATTATCTAATGAGCACATGTAATAGGGAATAACCCCTAGGAACTAGTTCATTGTGGGTCCCAGGTACCTCGTATCTCAGCGAAAGTGACCAAAACAATATCTGTTCTTGTGCACATGAGCCACTAGTAGGGATCATACCCATAACCTAGTGGTCCACCAACATAATCATCAACATTGACTAGTTATTGTTGTCATCTTCAAAACTTTCTACCGAAAACTAAGGCTAAACCCCACGGGATCACTAGCATACTAGTACACGTCCACACACCTAGATAAATTGGTGTTCCCTCTTGTGCTCAGAAAAGTTCCAAAAGCCATGCAATACAATTTTCACATGAAAATACCACTTCAAATTCACACAAACACCAAAGATACCACAGGTATATTAGACAACTTACACAATCCCCTTTTTCATTCAAATTCATTTGGAAATAATACACACACCAAAAAAAACCCACACCACTTTTTTCAAATATTTCAAACTTCAAAAAATCCATTAAAAAGTTAATAAAACCTTTCCACGATAGTTAAAATCACATAAGAACCCACACAAATGTCACACAATACACTTTTCACAAACCAAATTCATTTTTCACATCATACTCACACAAAACAACCCACAAACGTATTTTGTTCCATTTATTCAATTTAATAAAACCCTTCAGCAATTTATAAAACATTCTAAAAATGTTTGACATCTTAAATTAGCTCTTTACCATTAAAAATATAATATTATTTGAACACACTCACCAAAATAGTACATGTACATCCTTTACACACTTTGTTTAAATCAATAAAGAATTTCAAAATTTTATAAATCAATCCCAAGGGGTATAACCATGTTTTTTACATAAAAATTATTTCAAAACCCTCTTTCAAAGACAAAATCACACCCAAGAATTACCATACCAGAATTGGAATCCACTTTTAGCAACTAATAAATCACTTTCATATTTTATAAAACTACCACAAAAGATATCGCATGAGTTACATTTAAAAAATACCCAACATCAAGAAAAAATGTAACTTTAATAATACATGCCTAACTAATGATACCAAAAATGTTTTTCACACCACACACAACATATTATGAAAATTGTAAATTAATAAATCAATCACGCTAACTCATAAATTATTGTTAACACATAGAATCACCTACCTTTTGTGTCAAAACCCCCAATCTGTTGTGTGGAACATCAACCGCACCATCGTCGCACCCCAAGGGAGTGAAAAGACACCAAAAACCTCATGATTTGACCAAGAAACTCATAGAAAACCCCTAGATACGAACCCTAACATCTAGAAATTTTAGAACTTCATAAAATATGGAGGAACCCTTAAGAAAAAGGAAGGAAATGAAGAGAGAAATACTTACTTGAAGAAATAGGAATAAAACGACCCAAATACACCAGTAGATGAATTTCAAAAAAATGTGAGGTTAAAATAAGGATAATTAGGTCATGTGAGAAATAAAATTTAGGTGAAAGAGTAAAAATTTAAGTAGTTATGCAACAAACAATTTACCTCTTCAAATCTAGATGATTTGAGAAATCGAGAGAAGTTTCTCCCTAATTTTCATGTAATATAAGATCCAAAGAGTGATAGGATATCATGGGGTGCGCCTTGGGCAATTGGGCTTGGGTGAGAGTAGGAATCACCAAAGAAACATAAAAATTGAATGATATATTAAACAATTAAAGAAAATAAAGTGGAAATCATCTTTCAGGATGGTCCAACACCTTAATAAAAACCTGAAATCCAACATTATTACGGATGCCTATGGGGTCCAAATTGATATGGTGGTTTTAATATTCCAGGTTATGCGAATTAGGAAGTGTAATGGGTGTAAAATGTAAAAAAATAAAGGAGTTATAAAATAAACAAAATTTATTTTAAATTTGGAAATGGGCTCACGGTTTGGCCCAAATTTTGAAAACCCACCATTTCCACCAAAATGCATGGGAAACCCCCAAAAAAGAACACATGGAAATTAAATGGAAAATAAATTTAAAATATTTCATGGATGGGACAAAGATTCAAGTTAAAAATAGAAATTTTTAAAAGGTTTCCCAAGGTACATAATTAGGTTTAATGACACAGGGAACTACAAAAGGATAACATACAAGTTAAAAAATATTAAATTGAATTTTTAATGGTTAGATGCATGGTTTTGTAAACTATTAAATAAAACTACGAATAATTTTTACAAATATATATATATATATATTTAAACTAAAAATACTTTTATCTTTGTTATTACTCACAAACACACCCCTCTCATTCTGGAATCATCAAGAAGATATCTTCAATTGATCACTTTATTCTTATTTAACTACTTTTGGGATAGTACATTGTTTCTTAGTGACATTTAGGGACATGATACTTAAATACATTATTTTTATTATTCTCCATTATTATTTTCTCATATTTTCACTAATATATCTATTGTGGAATAGGGATTAAAATCTGGGTTAAATGAATTTCTGGGTTTTGTGTTATAGTGATAGTAATAATTTTATTAGTCCCTTTAGTCTTATTCTTCATGATGGACTAAATTTTATCAGTTGGATTATGGTATATGGTTCTAGTCCCTTAAAATGTTTGACCAAATTCCATGATTCTTTATTCTATTTTATAATTTTTAATTATAATTTTGTTTTATTTGTGTTATTTATGTCAAATATCATGAAATTATACATGGTTGGATTCAATTACATATTTAATTATATAACATATGTGTTTATATTGTGAATATTGTACTTCTAATTGGTTTTAAATTTTCAAATATGTGAAATACTGACATTAAGTATGTATTATTATAATTTTGTATATCTATATGTGTTTAGTAGATTTTAATAACATTGTAAATACGTTTCTGTCAGTGATAAATGTATTTTCTAGGTTATAAGGACATATATGGATCGACATAATTGTTTTTTGTTGATAACTAAAATTAGAAAATTTTCTTTGAAATTTTGAAAAACATAGGATGATGAATTCTTGAAATAATTATTTTCATAGATTTGTTGTAGTATTATTAGTTCCATGGTTGATAGTGTCAAAATATAAATATATGAAATCCCTTTCTTAATGATAAATTATATATGTGGTACTATTGTTTGTTGGAATTTAGAGTATTTCTAGTCATTGTGGTGTTACTTCTATAAAAGAATTTTTTAATTGTGACATGTGTGTTTTAGGATAAATATATATTGTTGTTTAATTATTTTAATGATACCATGTTCAGGTTTTAAATATAGGGTACATGGATATAAATTCTTCTATAAGATAGGATTAGACCATCTACGGTAGTTAGGTTACAATGATCATATATCGATTGAGCTAGGTTGGTGTGCTGATATGATCACATCATTGCTAACAAATCTGTTTCGTTTAATTTATATATATCATTAGTTCTTTGGATCCTTATAGAGCATGGTGATGATTATGTTGATATGATTATATTGGTATGAATTTTAATTTTTTTTAAAATATATTATGTATATAATCACATGGTTTGAAAGATGGTGTTTATTCTGCTAAATATAAATGATGGATTTCAATATTAATCTTGAAATTTCATTATATATTCTTACATTTATAAATATAATTATGTTTCTTTTCCTTTTATATAAATATTTTTGGGTTAGTCCATCAAATCCATGTTTTAATGTTCCCAAACAATGCTTAGTATATTACCAAAAATTCTTTTTTATTTTATCTAAAGCGTGTTTCTATTAAATTTATGAAACTATGTTAATTATAGAATCATATTTATCTTAAATAATCATACTTGATGAGAAGAAACATGTTCAACCATAATAGATTTACTCTTCCATGGGATGAAAATATTTATTCCAAAATGAAAATTCATCTTTTGTGAAGTAGTGTTCCAGAAAAATGTACGTATTTATATTCTATGAAGGATAAATCATAAGAAAGAATAGTCATCCATGTAGATAAGAGTTTTTCTATATTAGATTTTGTAAAGATAATATAATTTTTTAAGATGTCGGATAGTCTATGAAAACGAAATATATTGTCCATTTGTTATGTTGATCGACCATGAATTCAAGGCTAGAAACCACTTGAAGTCTTGATTAGTCGTGCATGGAAGACTCTAATAATCAAAATGTTTAAATCAACCACAAGAGTAATTCATGAAACTATGAACACTGAGGGATCTTCAATGAGGTGTATTTATTCATCCGTATGATTAAGTCTCAATCATTCATGTATATGCATCCATTCCCAATAATCTATTTTAAGGTCATCCTTGAGAAACAAGACCTCCCATGAGAAGGATGGAATTTCTATAAGAAATAATTTGAAATTATGTGACATGTATAGATTCTTCCATGTGATGTCTCATTCATATGCACCTTATTTTATTAATTTTTTAACCCACTCTTATCAAGCCTCAGTAAGACCATTTCATTGATTTTATGTGAGATGAAAATGGTCATTCCTAATTGCGGAACTTCATCAACAATTTCAATATAAGAATAAAATATTATTTGTTTTTTATAGTTTATGAATAGTAAATAAAATTCATTGAATTTAAAATTTTCACAAAGTTTTATCGTCATGTGGAAGTAATTATGATTATCCCTCACATAAAAAGTAGAGAGTAGTTGAGTATAAATTTGAGGAAGCCTCATGTGAAATAGATTTTGAAACAAACATGGATACTCTATTATATACTACTCATTATTATTATAAATTTTTATATTGGATTTACAATCCAAATTATAATATTCAATGTATTTTATTCATCTCATTTCAAAGAAAAATTTATATATAATTGATAAAATGTAGAAGAAAGAATACTGAACAACATCAAAAAATTATTTTTCAATTTTTTCTCTTTATATTTTTCTTTAAATTCATTTTGTGCTTGTTATTCTGGTTTCATTACTGATAATATATCAAGTAATATAAATATGATTAAATTAATACTCCTTAAACTTACTTTTTTAACCCTATCTCCCATGTATAGTTTTCATAGTGGATTTGGTTACATCGTGGACATCCAAATGTCCAGTTGTCACATGTAAAATATGATATAGGTTATACATTAGTTTATTTTATATTATAAACATACATGTAAGTGGGCTACTGTTAAGTTGACAGGAATAAATTATATCTTGTAACTAAATCATTAACAACATCTATTTTAGTAACATTATCCTTTTGCTATATATTATGACTTTCTATAACATTTTTTTTCAGTTTTGAAGATCTGTGATGGTTTAAGAGTGTTTTGAAAGGGATTTTAAGGGTTAATAAAAAGATCATGGTTTAGGGAAACCATAGATCTACTCCATAAAACATTCTATGAGAATCATGTAACCACAAGAAAGTGTATGCTCCCATGTTTTGAGCGAGTTGAAATTTCCATGGGATTTTCACCTTCTATTTGGTGGACTGATCAAAATTCAAATTAGTATTATAAATAATTTATTTAGAGCATAAAAAATATGAAGTTTTGTTTTTGGATAGAGTATGAGGTATGAAATGATTCATGTGGGTTTGGATAACTCTCAGAATCATGGAGCATTAAAAACCCAATTTCTGAAGACAAACCACATAGTGCATAGTTGGCACACGGTTAGTTCTAACCGTGCAACCCAAACTATTTGGACCATTTTACTATGGAATTTTTAATTTTATCCATGTGGATTCCATAATAAACATTGAATTTTGGTGTATATGGTTAGTGGGATACCCAAGGTTGGCACACAATTTGTCTAACCATGCACTCTAACTATCTTAGGTGGAGTTTCCTTGGGCTAGTATCTCGATATGGTTGGAACATGATAAAAAAAATGTGTGTAAAAACCATGAATCCCATTAAAGGGAATAGAAATGAGCGGTTAACCCTTACCTCATTTAACCATTCACCCCTCCTCCTCCATTCTCACAATAGGTCATATTTTTAGTGCCTCAATCCCTCTCTTAAGATTCATTTGATCTCCTCCAGATAGTTTCTAATTCAAGAATTGTTCATCACATTGGATAGTGAATGGTATGTATTAAATTATTATTTCTTCCTTAATTTCGTTCTATTATATTTTGGAATATTATTTCCAGGTGATCTAATTTTACCTATTTCTAGGGAATGTTTATGATTCCCTATTTTCTATCATTTTGGTTTAAAATAATGGTTGGTATCAAAAGAGAAAAGGTTTATCTCATGAGGTATATGGTTCATATATTTATCCAAATCTATAAATGTGTTTATTTCATGCATGATAAGTAAGGGTGAGTGGGGTGATATTGGTAAAACCATTCACATATTTATTTATTTTCCTATTATTCATAGGAGATGTTGAGGGTTGTCTCATGTGTTTTAAGGTACGTTTGACCATTTTATGTCTTGAAATGTTTAAAATGTAGTTATATAATTTTTTAGAGGGTTGTGTTGGTTATGTAATTTTTTTAGTGTGAGCCTATGGCTAAGTTGGTTTAATGTAAATGTGTTTGGAATATCCCATTGTATATTTTGTGGTGTTAAACATCAAAAGAGGGACGATGTGGTTCATTAATTTGAGGAAAATGGGGAAGAACATCAATGAAGTTGGGGTTATGTGGCATGTGGTGACTGTGGTTTGTCAGAGGTGTTTCTGAGGCTGTTGGTTATTTCTACTCACCAATGATGGATGAAATCACTTTTGGGGTTTTGGGAATACCTAATATGTTCCTTGTTATGTTTTTTTGACAAATAGATATTGGTGGAGGTCTTTTTAGACACATAATTATAATTCATGGTTATAAACATCGGAATAGAGAAGGTTATCACCATAGAAATTGATGTTTGGTGGTGTTTGATCCATTATATAGGGCTTAGGCTCATCATGATGTTGGGGTTGAAGGGATACCACTATGGAAGAATGGATATTAATTTTCATTGGGATGTAGGGAAGTCAAGATGTTGGAATTTTAAAAAATGGACAACCAATTATCTTGTGATGTATTTATGGGTGTGTCGTTATGACACCAGATTCACTCGATAGGGTTTTAATGAGGTAATGGTTGGAACATGATGTTTTGTGTTACGTGAATAGATGAATAATGATGGATATTCTGGTATGATAGACTATATATGTATCATTCCACTCCGATGTTGGATAATTCCGGATAACACATCCATGTGGATGTTGATCACAAGTTAAGATCATTATTTGATGTTTATAAAATTACAGATTTATTTATGTTTTTTATAAAAATGTATATCTATTGATGTAACACATGAACATTTTAGTGGCAGACTACCTATTTTTTACTCACACCATACACAGGACCATCGGGATGGGTGTATAATTTATGGATTTGAGGGAAGAAATGGATTGGGCTCATAGACTGGACATTAGTGAGGTGGAATGTGTCGAGGTACATAGGATGGATGGAATGGTTTCTATTAGAAAAACATGGTATTTCCTTTTCACCGAGATGTAGTTTCTTTTTGGGTTTTTTCATAAGTACTTATATGATAAACCCACTAAGGTTATTTCATGATTATAAATGACATTAATTACAGGTATATATTGATTTGTATATATACTAGGTTTAATTTAGGATTTTTACTATTGTTGTTTTATATTTCATCCACTAGGTTTGGTTTACTACTCCTGTAGTGTAGTTATTATGATCATTATTATTATTATCACCTAAGGGTATGTCTCCCCACTATCGCCGGATTGACCCTCGATCCAAGTTAGAAAATTTTGGAATACAAGGAGGTATTCTTATGTTCAAGTGGCACACTAGCCTGAAGAAATAATTTAGTGACTCATAGGTAAGTCTATTACATGCTACATCTAATCCTTTTGGTTGGTCACTAAGTGGAAGCAATGTTAGGATGATTTTTAATAGGTATCCAAGTAAGGATTTTGAAATGGTATATTATTTTGGATATTGTATAATAATGATTTGGAATCTGTTGGAACTCATAATGGAGGTTCTATTATGAGTTTTTCTAACACATTTATTAATTAATTTCCTTAATACAATGAAAAATACAGATAATTGTTATGGGTTTTTATGTTTAAATTTTATATATTTGATATATTTAATATTTCATTTTATGTTAATAATTTTTTCGACACTTGGGATGAGAGTTGTTTAGAGAGAATTCATGTATCATGATATGAACATAGGTTCACATGAAATATTTGTGTTCATGTGATTTTTTCATGGAAGATGGAAAATAGGAAAGGGGTTTGGGTGGTTTGAAGTATCAACATGAGGATGAATAGTTTTTTCCTTCATGAGTGGAATTCAAATCAGGAAGACTATATATGTTGTACCTATTGTGGTTTATATTTGATCCTACATGGGTATGGTTCATGTGATTCTAGATTATAATTGTCTAGGCAGGAAAAATTAAGGGGCGAGGTATTTAAAATTTCAAATACATTCTAATTATTGTTTTCTTTCATGGAATATTTATGGTATTCTACCCATCTATTGTAGAATGATTTTTCTCTATGAGATGGTGTAATTAAATTTCTGGAATGAATTATTCTTGGATAGGACTTCTAGGCCTAGGGTATACTTTTGAATGACCTTATGAGTTGAGTTAGATCAACATTATATAAATTAAATGGATAATTGAACTAAATGTGATGTTTAAGGGTTTGGTAAAACTGAGATACCGTTACAACTCTTTATTCCATTGGGAGTGTAATACATGGATTATGACATGAAATTCCATGGATGGATTAATTGAGATTATTGAATTAAAATATATTTTAAAATGGAATTGTATCACACTATAAGTGATACATTGATTATTACATGAATTCCATGGACTGACATACTTTGTAGCTTGAGTATAATAGTCCATGAGTGTAATTTGGGTTCTCATTATGGAGTTCCATTAATGGGATTAAAGGTTAGTTCAGGACATTAATCAATGATTGATTATTGGGATCCTTACATGGAATTCCATGGATGGATTACAAGGGAAGTACTTATTATTATTCCAAAAGTGACACTTGATATCCTTATATAGACCACCAAGGATATACTCTGAGTGTGATGAATTTATACAAGTCCTACATCCATAAATTGAATAGTATAAGGCATAAAATTTATAGGAATGTATGTTGATGAGTTTATATTACACATGCAGAGATACCGGGGTTCCTCATACAGAACATTGTGGATATTCTCAAGTTTCCAATAAATAATTTGATTAATTAATCAAAGTCACACATATTCCAAGGCAATGAATATTCTTAGAATATATTAGAGCTTTTTATAAATTATTTCCCTATTATATTTCCTTAATCATGTGAAATATAATGGGACATGTTCATACCATATTCCTATATTACCCATGGGGGACGAATTTGCTATGAGCCGGGTTTCGAGCCACTTTTATTAAAAAAAATCCTAAATTGGTAATAATTCAGAGACATTCCAACTTAGGCTAAAGTATGTCATATCGGTCGAGTGTCTCATTGAGATCTTGGAATAAGATAGGTATTTCAAATTTCATTTATAGTTATTATTATTTTATGCATACAAATTCTATACATATTCACAGAATGGATGGAATAGACATTGTTTTTGGATGCCAACTGAGTATATCTCACTCCCTATTTGGGTTGTCGAATGGAAGATGGATAGAAATAATGGATATAGTTATGGAAAAAGGAATATAAATTACTATGGATGGTTGATTTACTGGAACAATCATGGAGTATCAGGGAAGAGGAATGATTTTGTTCTTAGGATTCCATAGTAGATAGATATTGGATTTTTTCCACCTTTTATAACATGTTGTATGTGTCTTCTCTTCTGTATCATGTGTATTCCCAATTTATATATTCGCATGAAAAGATAAAAATTATTTTATTTATTAATTTAGAGATGGGTTCTACCATTTCATTTATGTAATCTGGATGTTTATTCATTTTTCTTATACAATTTGTTAGTATTATTTTTTCATTATTCCATTCTTTGATCATAAGGGCATAGAATCCCCTACCATCTCTAAATAACCCTCACTAGTAGTTAGTAGACTATAAAATATAGGAAGGTGAACTTTTGGCCCGATGGACACTAGTTAAGATACCATTTCTGCGTGATCTTGGAAATAAAATAAACAATGGACTCTCATTATTACATTGTGGGTTAGAAGATTCACCCATATGTTGGATTTGGAATTGTTTCCAAGGTCATTGAAAACCATTGGAGTTATAGTTCTATGAACTCCCATCTCTCTCTATTGTATATTTAGATGAGACTTATATACTTGTTTTTATGTGTTTAAAAAGGACCATATGTATCTTAAAACCTATGTATATATCATGAAAAATTAACAATTTTAGGAAACTAGTCTGAAAAATAAACTTTAGGGAAATAATACTGTGAATGAATAGACATAAAACAATTGTGAAGTTACTTCAAAAGTTTTTTTGGATGATTTTCATTAATGTTACCAGTATCTTAGACACATTATTGGTTAGAAGATGTTGTTTTTTCCTTAATAACACTTTTTCTCCTTGAAAAATAATGTTTTGGACTTATTACAATGGTTTTAAAATCATGTTTATGTTATTGAAAATTTTCATTAATAAAATTCCCTCCTGGAGACTAATCCACTAATTTATGGTGGTACAGGGTAAGACAATTATAAACAATATACATAATATTTTTGAACTAGTAATTTTTTTTATTTCCAATGTAACCCAATCAATATTTACCATGCCTAAAAAAATAGTTCATCTTCACACTTAATAAATCCAATAAATTTATTCCATATTTCAGTTATCATTATCCTAGAAATAAATTTCATGGAAAAATAATTGTACAAACAGTTCCATGTATTAATTATTAATTAATTTATTTAATGAAAACAAGTCATAGAATATCCCTTCAGAATATGTTTAAAAAACACATGTTTCAATTCCTCCTAACTAAACCCTCTCAATTATATAGATGATGCACCACAAAATAAATGATCCAAATGAAGTTTTTAATATCTTCACTGAGAATTCTATTGCATTATTAATGTATAAAAAGGATAATTTTTAAAATCACAGTTTTGAGACCTAGGGTTTTCCAAATTTTCAATGGTTTCCATGAAACTTTTGTCACATGGAACTCCCTTAGTTTACTAATATCTTGATGGATATTTAAAGGATGAGGTGGTATAGGATTTTAATCGTTTTATTTATTCAAGTCCTCATAAGTATCTTCCATTTTATATATATTTTTTGTTTTGAGAGAAAATAAATGATTTGTGATTTTAGGATCGAAGATTATAATGTTCCAAAATTAGACCTAATATACATCCACTAAAAATTTCAATATTTATTTTTGTATTTTCTAGGAATTTTTATATTTTTAAATCGATATTTGTTGTATTGAAATATTTTCATAAAGATTTCATTTTTCTTCTTGGTCGAACCTGATTTTCTGTAAATGGAATTAATAGTGGGACACTGGATCATTTTTTATTGAATATGATAGGGTCATATGAATTATTTAGGAACACACATAGATAAATAAGGGCTTGAATAAATAGGTAATGGATAAAACATGAACGTTACTAAGAATTAAAAAATAAATAAAAAATCAGAGATTCAATGAAGAATGATGTGTTTCCGTGATGATGGTGTTGATGATATGAAAATAAGTGGGACTTGGGGGAATGGAATGTTTTAAATTGGATAAATATAAATAGGTAAGGAAAAAGTTCATAGGATAAAAATAAACAATCAAGATATATTGTAGGGTAATTAATTTATCTTATATCAATAAAAACCAGTAATCCATGCACAATAATCCATTGGATTCAATCATAAGAGGATATAATGCTTTCTCAAATGTCTTACCTATTAGTGAAATAATATGATTTTTAAAAACTATATAATCCACTCAATCACCTAATTATAAAATAATCATTATATTAAAATCAACTACTCAATTAATCTTAATTTTCTTCCCCCAATGAGAAAATAAATTTTAAAAAAATTATCAGATAATTATGTAGTTAGAAGATAAAATAAATCACGATCAGTTTTCATTCGTTCCCATTTTTTAAAAAATATTACTACTTAAGATAATATTTTGAGGATATATTCTAGCAAGAAATCACACATAAATGATGTTAAATAATTTACCATCACAATGTCATTCATGTATATTAGTTTATCCAATGATTTATTTCAAATCAAAATATTTTCTCCCTTAAATCAGAAAAATTATAGAACAGATTAATTAAAAAGTAAGTAGATATTTGGAAGTTCATAAATAATTAGTTCCTAAAATCTTCCATATCTCCACATATAATTTATTTCCTTCTCCTTATCACATGTTTCTTAAAAAATTCATCCACCATGAAAATTCTTTTCATGGAATCCCTCTCCATGACCTATGATCTATATCCAATAAATGATTCATCCCTCTTATTATTTGTATAGTCTCAATAATAAAATGATGTGATCCTAATGCTCACCTCAATTCATTGTCACAACTCTCAAAATCTCTCCCAATACACATCATGAAACTTATATTATACATCATCCTCATCACCTAAGAAATATGTATAGTCCCACATAACAAAATGTAATTCTTAAAAAATTTCCATACTTAATGGTGTTCATGATCTCAATTATGAATGATTTCTAAGTGAAAGATTCAAGGTTAGTGATTTATAAACTTAATATCGCTAAAATCATCCTTGTATTCCAAAAATCAATAATTCCTTCACATGAAATAATTTTTTCATACTTGGTTAGGAAAATAGAGAAATGTTTAAATAAGAACAGGAGACAAGCTACTCTGATCAAGAAATAATATATCTTCATTCATTTCATTTATTTTATATTTGTCACAACTTTGAAAAAAAAACAATTCATTTTATGGGAATATTGGTGGGAATCCCACACAACCTTTTAAAGATTTTAAATTTCCTGTGTAATAGGGATGTCAAATTTCTTACTCAATAATGTATATATAGATTATTTTATTTCCACCATTATAATGCTTGATCAGCCACAACACATCCATATATTCTTTCAATTATCACATACACTTACATTATTATGCATTATCGCAATGCTCTCCATTATATTTATTTGATCTGGTAATCCATAACCAAAGACCCAACACAAATTTTCTTCTACAATTTCAATTTTATCAGATTTAATAAATCCAATATGGATCTCATAATTCCATGATAAACCAAATGAACCAAAAACATTATTATCCTTTCTTCCAAGGGTGATCGACCAAAATCCATATTCGTGTTAAAAATAAATTTGTATGCACCCAAATAATTCAATAA
Organism: Viscum album; assembly: GCA_963277665.1. Classification (NCBI taxonomy): domain Eukaryota; kingdom Viridiplantae; phylum Streptophyta; class Magnoliopsida; order Santalales; family Viscaceae; genus Viscum; species Viscum album. The sequence continues at coordinate 2,046,886,862 of OY728122.1, forward strand.
AACATAATTGTAATTCTCTTACTCACATTAATCCCTAATATACAATTAGTCAAATATGGGATTAAAAACACAAAAAATTTTAATGTGACCTGTTATTTCCAAACATAAGTATTTTATCTTATTAGATTAATATTCAATCCATAACATTATGATCCTTATAAAAATATCTTAGGATTAGTTTCTTTGGTATTTTGTATAAAAAACAAGTTTTTCAAAATATAACTACACCATCACATAGTAATATATTAATAATTAGAACCATTCTTAATCATATCAACAATAACACCGTTGTTTATAAAATGGGAAAGGAAACCTATTATAGGGTTATATTCTATGCTTGGTATGGGTAAATGTGGTACATATCGATTATCACATATATATAACACGAGTATAAGGGAATTATTAATTGATCATAACATTTTAAAACCATACCTATAACGACCCAAAATCTTATTAATGAAAATTCCTCCTGGACTATTTAAATATCTTCTTATGTTTATGTAAAATGTATGCACTTATTTTATTCTATGTTTTTGATTTTAAAATACCTTTATGAATTGTGACCGTTGCTAATATAGTCGTTGAACAATGATCACATGATTAATATAAATATAGGGCTTCAACAAATCCATCTTACTCAGACAAAGGAAGTGATGGCCTCATCCAGTAGACTTTCCCCACACGAATCCCATTTTTCAGAGCTCAGAAAGGAGGTGGAGTTATTGGTATTCGCTCTTGACCAATCCCATGCTGAGCGTAAATGTGTTAAGCTCAAGTGGAACTGCCTATGAGAGAAGTTGAAGTTGATAGAGATTACCACTCGAGTAATGTTATCTGAGCCACCCCAAGAGTCTGTCACTATCGCGCACCGCACCCTAAGATCCTATGCGGGGTTTTTAATGGGTTATGTAAAAAGACCCTAGTACTACTATTATTTACATTATTCTTGTATAGATAATATACATTTGTTTTATTATTGTTACTTTGTAAATAGTTTTTAAAGCACAAATAGTATTTTTAGTTAATATTCAACTAAGAAATCTATTTTGATGAATTAATGGATTTTTGAATTAATTAATATTTTAATAAAATATTATTATTAATAGATTAATTTTTATTAAATATAAATTATCGTATAATTATTAAGAATAAAAATGTAAATTTTATTAAGGTTTGAAAACAGTTTTTCTCAAAACCCACGAGTTTTAGAAAAATGTAGGTTTTCATTTTAAAAGTAAAAATTCAAATATTTAGAAAATTATTAAGATAAAATTAATCATTTTTTGGGAATCAAGACATTGAAATTATCGAATGGTGAGTTTTTCATAATTTCCTGAGACAGTCGAATTTTTGAGTAAAAATTGAATACCATTTCGATATAAAATGTGTTTTATGACATTATAATAACCCAATAGTTATGTAATAAAATACTGCAAACCTTATTTTCAGCCAATATATATTTTGAAATTAAAATAATGTGATTTGGGGTTTGTTTTATTTATTTTACAAATCTTTAGTGGACACTTCATGACTTATAAAACTTTTTGTGTTTTTAAATTGTTTTCCTTGAGAGTGTGACTCACCTCCACATAAGCAACCCTATTATTTTAATAATTTCAGAAATTAGACTTATAAAACATTTTTTTCTAGTCCCATTTGGAAAAAACCATGGTCAAAAAACATGGTCTGGTTTGTGGGTTAGATTTGTTTAATGTGTGGTGTCCCTAACCTAAATAACAAAGAATTTCCCCTCACTTCCTATATAAACCCACCCATGCTCCAACTTACTCTTCACTCAAAGCCTTTGGAGTTCATAAAAACTCTTCCCTCATCTCTCTAGAATCATCCCAAGGTTCCCCAAGCTCCCAAGAAGTCTCTCTCAAGCCCCTCCCAAGCCTTTGGGATCACACTTCCATGTAAGGGATTCTCACTTTCCTTATTTATGTCCATGTTTCCTTATATTTTTATTCCCTTTTATTTTAAATTATAAATGTTGGGGTATAATTTCTCACCTCCAACATACTTCCCTATTTATGTTTTAATAATGATATATCCCCTTTCTCTCTCATTAATGCCTCCAATGTACACCTGTTACCATGTCAAAATTCCGTAAGGAATTTCTCTCTCCTCATTTACATTCAACCAATTATTTTGTATTACGTATCTATCTTACATTAAATTTATTGGGACATGTATCTATAGTACCCCCATACTGTCCATTTTATGTACACATGATGATACACCCATTTCTCTATCATCAACCATTTTATGAATTCTTATGTCACGCCGTTATGCTACCGAAATTGTATCGTGTTTTTCCAAGTCAAGATCACTGTGTAGGGAATACCATACCCATATATCTATAAAGGGTATTCACCTTCATGAACATATACATATTTAATGGTACTTTCATGTATTTATTCCACATTCCTTAATTTTAGAATAACTTATGATGTTGGTTGATTCCATGTTATACGATCCATGTGGCACACTTATGCATGAAATGAAATGTTTTAGAATGGTGCTCCCAAATAGCGCTCCAATGCATTGGGTAAAGTGTAGTATCATTATACATCATTCTAAATAAGTGTTTAATCATGATAATTCAATTTTAATGATATTTTACACATGCTTCATGTGCAATGTGGTTTTACTCATGCTCAATGTGCAATGAGCCTTGTCTCATGCTAATATCTTGTTAAATGTTGTTTCCACATTTCCTTGTTATGATTGTCAAGATTTATCATGACTTTATGTTCATGTTTCTATTGTTCTCCATTGATATTCCTATTGTCTATCATGTACTTTATTCCTCAAGTTATTCCATGTTTATTCTGTTACTGGGATTTATATCTCACCCTTTTCTTATGCTTGTCCTCAGGTTATCCCATGCAATGTTATGTATGACGGAATGTAGTGGTCATGTAAAGGAAGTTTTCAATAAAGATTTTTTATTTCATGTTTTAAGTTGTTATGTAATGATACTAAGCCCCAAAGTCCCTATACATATCGATCTTCTATGTTTTATCAAGTGATTTTTATGTAATAAATCATGTTTTAGTGTGTAAGAAAGAGCAGGGTTGTTATAGTTGGTATGAGAGGACATGTTTAGTTATTTTTTTGGATTAGGATTAGAAAAACCCAGTAAATCCATAGAGACAAGACTATGTATAATAAAAACACCCATATGTTTTTGTGGGTATTATGTAAGTGTTTTATCAAGAAGATACATCCCTATCTAGATATGGGTTGGTAGAGGTAGCTCTGGCACATATGTACCTAGGGGTGAAAACCCTAAAAAGTAGTTTCAGGAATTGATTAGCCACTAAATGAGGCTAATATTAATTTTTAACATATATAATATTCATGTGCATTATTATACATAAACACCATTTTAGTGCATTTTACACTTTGAACATCATTTCACATTACGATTGTAATTCCTTCTTAAAATGCACTATTATGTGGTAAATTTTTTAACACCAATTTAGGCCCAATGATTCATCTAATTTTAAGGATTTTAATTATCCATATTTTATTTTTATATTTTTGGAACTTTATCTACACTTAAATATAAACATTTTTCATTCAAGGATCAATGGGGGATTCATAAAGGATGATGAAGATATTTGCAGATGAATGGAAGAAATTCTAGAGAAGGCAGATTGGACACCAGCCCACTTATGAGAATGTGGGACCCAAATTACAAACCCCATGAAGCCTAAATTTCGTGGGAATATATAAGACATACAGTGGAACAAATCCTTCTTCAGGATCCAGTGCTAATTCGGCCTCCATTGTGGTTATTTAGGCAGCCCAAGTTAGATATAAAATTCTGGGCCAGATTATGCGGCCCAGAAAAATAGTTCACTAATCTATTCATATCTCCAAATCCCCAACTCCAAATGGGCCCAAATTTACAGGAGGTTAAAATATATCCATGGATCCATTTTCTTCTTCTATGGACCACTCTGATTCGTCCATATAGAAGGTCTTACAAGCGCGTCTATTCGGTGGATGAAAGCTGGCTGCCACCTCGGGTCAAGTGTGGAAAAGTCCAAGTCCGACAAGCTTTCCACCACCCTATTCCTACCATAATAATGTGGGATGCATTGTACTGTTGGATGATCGACCCAAGGCTCCCAAACTGCCTACAGAAGGTAGTGGTGGTGGAGGAGTTTTTCATCTTTGGTGCTTTGTTCAATTGTAATGTTATGCTGCGATTTTATTGTCTTAAGTTTGTCTTTCATATGTAAGTTGTTCAATTCAATCTAGTTTCTTAATAAAAGTTCTTATTTTCCTCTTATTATGTTGTTCTTAATATCACTTTGATACCATTGGTTCAAGGTGTGAATTTATTCACACCAAACCTTGTGAAATTATTCACACAACAGTGGAGTGATCATTTTCTTTTTATTGTTTTCTTTACTACTTCAATTCCTCCCTCATGAGTCTACTTTCTGCTTCCATTGAAACCATAGCATCAATGGAGGGCTAACCCACTTATGGGTTGATCCAAGGGATTAGAAATGGGCTGGATTGGATTTTATTTATCACCCTATTAATGTCTAATCACTTCTTTAATTGAGATTTTTATTTGATGATTTTTAAACTCCATTGTCCTTATTGAATTTAAGGCCTCACACTTCAAGAGATAATACGAACCTTTACCTTTAAGTGATCAAAAATTTGATCCTTCAAGCATATAGGTGATTAGTATTAAATGGATTAGGTATTAAACCAGTAAGTGATGATGTTGTTTTATCTTCTTAAATGAACCCATCTCAAATAAAATAAATTTAAATCATTGAAAACAAAATACGTCCAATCCACCCCAAGTGATAACCTAGGATCAACTCACTCTTTTAAATTGAATTCACTTAAGTCACTTAGAGTTAATTTAAAACCATTATAAATCATCCCAATTTGGGCACTTCATAGACAAAATAATTCCATAGAATGTACGCATCTGTAGGTTACTTCTTAGGTCTCACTGGATTCGACAACCCAAGCTAGACTACAAGGACCGTTCTACTTTCATCTCTTGGGTAAATTTGAGCGTGAATCAAATTTTTGCTCCGTTGTTGGGGACCCAAGTAATTCATCTAAACACCCATTCTATTATCCCCAATTTCTTCCTTTCTCATCCAAATTCTCAAATCATATCCCTTTCTTGTTTTTTTCTTTTGGCACATGTCCACCTACACCCGCGATCAATCAAACCGTCTAGTTAGGGTGGATAGTCCTGGGGTTGGTGAGTCAATTACACCAAGGGAAATCTTTCCATTAGATACTAATCTTCCTAATACTATAGAGTCAAAAATTGAGCCTATTTCAATGGAAGGTCTTCAAAGAAACTAACTCATAAACCCGGGTGGGAACCAAAATGGAAACCCAAATGAGGCAGCCCCAAACTTGGGGAATCAAATTGATCAAAACATGAATGACTACCTCAAAACTTCCTGGAACAATAATCCCGAATGAATTAGGCACAATTCCCTAGGAGATGCGAACTAAATCTTTAAAACCCATGTCCTAAACCACCTTCCCACATTCCATGGAATGGTGTCTGACATGCCCTACCTTCACATTAAGGAGTTCAATGACATTGTTGAAACCATGTGTCCCCCACATCAACTAGAATCAGCTAAGATGAGGCTATTTCCTTTTCTTTAAAGGATCGATCAAAAAATTTGCTAAACAATTTGAGACCATCTTCCATCAACTCTTGGGACCAACTACAAAGAGAATTCTATAAAAAATACTTTCCCCACCACAAAACAATTGCACTTAAAAAGAGAATCCAAAACTTTTTTGAAAAAGAGAAAGAGTCATTCTATGAAACATGGGATATGTTCAAAGACACTCTAAAAATGGTTCCACACTATGGTTTTTATATTCCTAAAAAAGTTAGAAATTTCTATGAAGGGTTGGGTCCAGGGAACAAACAATTCATTGACATGATGTGAAATTGAACCTTTAAAAACAAAGCCCCAAATGATACTTACGAGTATCTAGAAATCCTTTCTGAACAAAACCAAACATGGGGAACTTCACATTTTTCGAAAAAATACACAAAGAACTACTAGAATTCATACACTTATAGAAGAGGAAATCTTTGGAGCTACACTCGCAGCACTCTCTTGGAAGATTGAAGAAATAGACCTTAAGAAAGTCCATGAAATCCAAACTGTAGACCCTGTTTGCACAATTTGTGACAAACATGACCATAAGACAGAAAAATCCCCAACCATTCAATCCATCAAGGATATTCTTTTAGGAGGAACCATAGTGGAAGAAAATTCCTTGAACTTTCTAAATCCTTAATACCAAAACAACTTCAACCCAAGGTATAATGACCACCCAGGATTCTGATGGAAAGATAACCAACAACCTAGCCAGCCACAAGGAAAAAATCCTTACCCCTATCAGAACTACCAAACCCATAACCAGTTCCAAACCCAACCTATCCAATACCAACTACCACTGGTCCATTTTCAATAAACCATCCCACCTCCTAAATATCCCCCTGGGATAAACCAATCTTATCAAGCACCAACCCAAACTGTTCCACAAAGCCTACTAGAAAAACTGTGCAAAAAAATGGAGAGGATGAACTCATAAGTCTCTTCCCTTAAACAAGAACTTCAAACCATCAAAACTGGAAAGGCACCCATGCCTACTCAGGCGGTTCCATCCTCAACTTCAAAGGGAGAGTCAAGTGGTACTCAAACAACTCATGAACAAATAAAGGTTGTTACTATTTTAAGAAGTGGGAAATAAATTTAGAAACATGAAAAACTAATTCAGAACCCATCTGAAGATTCAAACTTGGATGAAAATTCAAATGAACCAAATGATCAAACTGAAAAACACTATAACATTGTCAAAGAAACAACTCTTCAACAAACAACCCCACAACCTGCACCATTTCCTCAACGCATGAAGGGGAAAACCAAGCCTGAATTAAGTGAACCATTAAGAGAAATATTCTCACATGTCAAGTTTAAAATTCCCCTTCTCGATGCAATCCAAACCATACCTACCTACTCAAAGTACCTTAAGGACTTGTGCACTTTTAAAAGAAAATTTTCACATAAAAACAAAGTCCTTTTGGCTGCTAATGTGAGAACCACCATTCAAGGGACTATTCCTCCTAAGTTTAAAGACCTACGTTACCCTTACATCAATGTTGAACTAGGAGAGAGAAAAGTTATGAAGGCCTTGTGTGATCTAGGTGCTAGTTTCAATCTCATTCCCTATATTGTGTACTGTCAGTTAGGACTAGAAGAACTCGAACCCACATCTGCCACACTTCAACTTGCTGATCGTATCATTAGGGTTCCAAAGGGGATTTTAAAAGACATTCTGGTAAATGTTGAAAACTTCATCTACCCTACTGACTTTATTGTCCTAGAAAACCATCCAAACTTAGGAAAGAATGAACAAACCCAAATCATCCTTGGTCATCCTTTAATTGCAATAATCAACTCTGTTATCTGAGTTCAAAATGGGAAAATGACCATAACCTTTGGAAACATTAGTCTAGACTTGAAAATCTATAATGAAAGCTCACAAATAGGGGATGATGAGGACATTCATGAAGTAAACATGATAGGAATCATTGATAATGAATCCATAGAACATAAAGGAATATTTGGTGGATGTTTAAGTCGGGATGAGATTGATTTACTTTGTTCACATAAAGGAAGTTTATCTCCTTGGATTGAATCATTTTCAAATTACTCTTATGATGGAGTCTTAGGTCCAACAATTAGTGAAACCTTTCAGGAAACCACATTCACGGAGACCAATCATACTTATTTCCCTAAATATGATCAAACCAATATTGTAGCTGAAACTTATATATGTGGGGAATCAATCCTATTTGATACTCTAAAAAAAGAAATTGATATTAATCCAATGTCCCAATATTCTGCTGAAATTCTGAACCAACCTGATCTTGAATTGAAGGAACTTCCCACTACACTCATGTATGCCTTCCTAGGGGACAATAAAACAAAAACTATTGTCATTTCTTCTTCTCTTGAATACAATCATGAGAGGATGCTTCTAGATATCCTTTGGAAACAAAAGAAATCCATTGGTTGGACCCTGTCTGATATTCCTGGGATTAGCCCGCTTATCAGGACTCGTAGGATTGTTTTGGAATCTGATTCAAAGCCATTTCATCAACCTCAATGGTGACTCAATCCTAATATCATGGAAGTAGTGATGACGTAACTTCTGAAATTGTTAAAAGCTGGTATTATATATCCCATAGTTGAGAGTGAGTGGGTCATCCCAATCCAAGTGGTTCCCAAGAAGGCAGGAATCACAGGGATAACCAATAAGGATGGAGAGATTCTTCCATCTAGGATGAGTAGTGGATGGAGGGTCTGCATTGACTATAGGAAGATAAACTCATTCACCAAAAAGGACCATTTCCCTATACCATTCATTGACAAATTCCTTGAGAGAGTGGAAGGTCATGCATTCTACTATTTCTTATATGGTTACTCAAGGTATAATCATATAGTGGTCTCCCTAGAGGATCAAGGGAAGACTACATTCACATGTCCATTTGGTACCTTTTCTTTCAAATGCATTCACTTTGGGGTATGCAATTCCCCTGGAACCTTCCAGCGGTGCATGATGGGAATCTTCTCAGACATGGTAGGGGATTTTCTTAAGGTGTTCATGGATGAATTCTCTGTGTTTGGGGATACATTTGAGGGATGTCTGAGGAATGTGTAAAGAGTCTTGTCAAGACGTGAAGAAAATAATCAGGTCCAAAATTGAAAAAAATGCCATTTCATGGTTAACGAGGGACTAGTTCTAGGCCGTTTGGTCTCAGGTAGGGGGATTGAAGTTAATAAAGCCAAGTTTGACATCATTAATCACCTTCCATCACCCAAAAGAGTCAAGAAAGTGAGGTATTTCTTAGGACATGTTGATTTCTATAGAAGATTCATCATGGACTTTAGTTCAATATCTTGTCCCCTTTGTGCTCTCTTAATACAGGATGCTCTATTTGTTTGAATAGAAAGTTGTAGGGGTTCATTCTCAATCCTCAAATCCTCTCTCACCTTTCCTCCCATTATGAAATATTCAAATTGGAACCTTCTTTTCAAACTTATGTGTGATGCCAGTGACTTTACTATAGGAGCTGTGTTAGGACAATGTTGTGATAAAACTCCTTATGTCATTGCTTATGCAAGAAAATCCTTAAATTATTCCCAAATTAACTACACCACTAATGAAAAGGAGTTACTTGCTATTGTATTTTCCTTAAATATGTTTCAGTCCTACCTATTAGGATCCCCCATCAATGTGTTCACTAACCATTCTTCACTAAAATACCTCTTCCAAAAACAAGATGCTAAGGCTAGATTTATTAGGTGGGTCCTTCTATTAAAATAATTGGACCTCACAATCAAGGATAAAAAGGTGTTGAAAATGTTGTAGAGAATCCCCTCTCTAGGATAGAATTCAAAGATAACTCAGATCACCTTTTTGTATCTGATTCATTTTCTGATGAACACCTATACCCTATGAGTGACTGCCCTTGGTATGCCGACATAGCCAATTTCTTAGTTACAGGAGTCATTCCAAAATTCATAGGGACTCAAGCTCGAAGGAAATTCCTTTCTGATGTTAGACACTATGTTTTTGATGATCCATACCTCTATATGTTCTGCCCAGACCAAGTCAATAGGAGGTGTGTCCTAGAATCTGAACAAGAGTCCATCCTCAAAATTCTGTCATAGTAAGGCATGTGGAGGTCACTTTTCCTCTAAGAAAACAACTTCTAAGATTCTTCAATGTGGTATATTCTGGAACACTCTCTCAAGGGACTCCTACACATTTTTCAAATTTGTCCTAAGTGTTAATAAGTAGGGTCAATCAGAAAAAGAAATCAAATTCCACTCACTCCAATCTTAGTGGTTGAAATCTTTGACTGTTGGGGAATTGATTTCATGGGTCCCTTACCAAACTCTATGGGATATCTTTACATTCTCTTAGCTATTTATTATGTCTCAAAATGGGTTGATACCATTCCCACAAAATCCAATGATCATCAAACTGTGATTATATTATTAAAAGAAATCATGTTCTCTAGATTTGGTTTTCCCAGGGCTATCATTATTGATCGTGGAACTCATTTTTGCAATCAACCATTATCATCACTTATGGAAAATTATGGAATTTCTCACAAAGTGTCTACTGCTTACCATCCACAGACCAATGGTTAAGCTGAGTTAGACAATCGAGAAATTAAACAAATCCTTGAGAAAACAGTTAAACCATCTAGGAAAGATTGTTCAAGCAATCTCTTAGATGCTCTTTGGTCCTATCTAACCGCATATAAAACCATTTTAGGAATTTCCCCATATAGTTTGGTTTATGGTAAAGCATGCCATTTTTCAGTAGAAATTGAACATAAGGATTTTTGGGCAATTAAGAAAATTAATTATGACCTCTCATTGGCTGAAACAAAAAAGGAAATTAGATCTCAATGAATTTGAGGAACTTAGTATGGAGGCTTATGAAAATTCATGGATTAATAAAGATAAAGTACAAGCCTACAAATATCGAAATCTTAAAACCAAACTCATTGAACCGGGTAAACATATTCTTTTGTATAGTTCTAAACTTCATTTACACCCAGGAAAGTTGAGGTCTAGATGGTCAGGTCCATACAGAGTGCATAAGGTGTACCCCCATGGGGCTGTTGAAATTCAAGATCCCACCAATGGTCAAACCTTTAAAGTTAATGGTCATAGAGTCAAACAATTCATTGAACCACTCAAAAAACATGAAGTTGGTGAAGAATTGTGTCAACCAACCATAGATAATGAAAATAATTAATCAATTAGGGGTCCAAGTCGAGCTAATGACATTAAAAAAGCGCTACAAGGGAGGAAACCCATGGTTTTTAAGTTTCCTATCATTTTTTTGTTTTAATCAACTTTATATTTTAAATAGGAATAATTAATCATTTTGATATTTAATAAAAAATAGACTGTTGACCTATTCTTCTATTATGAGTATGGATGGGTACGATAGGGGAGCGCCATATTCATCCGTGTCACGTGGTGTGATCCCTTAGTAATACCTTAACTAGAAATTTAAAAAGAGATAATGTATCATTAGTTTGATTTAAAAAAAACAAAAAAAACCTTGAAAACAATAAAAATAATAATACATGGAATTAAATAAGTCGTTGTGTTGTTTGTTTTGTCTGATTTGTTCTTATTTGTATGGTTTAGGTTATATTTTGGGTGATACATGTTCAATCAAGGAGGTTCCTACATCCCCCAAGAGATCAAAGGACTAATTTGGAGCAGTAAGAACTTCAACTTCAACCACCAGGTGACTTCATTCCATGATCCTCACATTTCAATTTCAATTTTGAAATTCCTTTATTTGCCTCTACTCCTAAATTTTCATTTCATGTAACATTGGGGATAGTGTTGTTTTAAGTTGCGGGGGGGGGGGATATGAAATAAAAACAATTTCTTTTGGGAAAAAAGATGATTTGAAAAAAATGTGTTTAAATGGAAGGAAAAATTCCTTTAACATTGAATATGGTAATACATATTGCAAACTTTGAAACTGAATATCAAATAATTTAGCATGCCCCGATTCAGATTTTAATCCTTGTATAATTTCATGTGCATAGATTTTGGAATGTTTGGATGTCCAATGTGATATTTCATTATTTATATTTCCATCCAAATAAAGAAAGAATCATAATGCACGTCCTTTGGATAGTGGGGTATTAATTTGAGTTCATGGGGTCCACCAAAAAAATAGCACAGTTTTTGTGATCATTTTAGTTTTAATATGAGTATTCAATAAAAAAAATAAAAAATAATAATAATAAATTTGTGCATAGTGAAATGAAATGACCTAATGCATGGCTTTCAGCACTTGGGGATCGTGACTCCATAGTTGTCTGGCCCAGAGTTAGTAATTTTATATCTATTTTTGGTAATTTGAATTTGTTTTTGACTGAGTTAACTCGATATAATGCCCGAGTATGTTAGCTTCACTTGGTTCCCTAAGGTCTTTGAGCCTGGGAGTCATCGGCAGAGTCTCGCTATATGGGTTGACTCTTTTGAGTGCAATTTCAATTACCATGTCAAAATTGCAAAAAACAAAAACAAAAAAAAACAAAAAAATATAATTAAAAAAAAATTGAATACTCATTTTAATATTGAAATGTGATTCCACCTAGCGCTTCTGTCATTTCCCTCTTTAATAAAAATGAACCCTCATGTCTATTATGATACACAAAACATCCTCATACTTAATTGATATTGGATGAAATATGGAAATGAATTTGAACAAAAGAATGGGCTTGGGATTGGGATCTTATTATGAAACTATCTTGTGCTAAAATATTTTGATGGGTTTCATGGTTGTTTAGTGTAAGGGTTTTTGGTGATCATTGTGTATTAAAATGTTTTTGGAAAAGGGAATGCAAATTTCATATTATTGAGATTTATTTTGATCGGGACTAGCAAAACTCAAGTTGGTAGGTGTGATTAGCCACTAAATGAGGCTAACATTAATTTTTAAAATATATAATATTCATGTACTTTATTATTAATAAACACCATTTTAGTGCATTTTACACTTTTAACATCATTTCACATTATGATTATAATTCCTTCTTAAAATGCACTATTATGTGATTCATTTTTTAACACCAATTTAGGCCCAATTATTCATATGATTTTAAGGATTATAATTAACAATATTTTAATTTTATATTTTGGGAACTGTATATAAACTTAAATATGAACATTTTTCATTCAGGGATCAATGGAGGATTCATAAAGTATGATGAATATAAATGGAGAAGAATGGAAGAAATTCTAGAGAAGGCATATTGGAAACCATCCCACTGATGAGAATTTGGGCCCCACATTACAATACAAATGATGCCCAAATTTCTTGGGATTCTATAAGACATATATAGGAACAAATAATTCTTCATGAGACAATTCTAATTCCTTATCCATTGTGGTTATTTAGGTGGCCCAAGTTAGAGATAAAATTCTGTGTCAGATTCTACGACCCAGAAAAATAGTTCACTAATCTATTCATATCTCCTAATACACATCTTTAAATGGACCTAAATGTTATAGGAGTTTAGAATACATCCAAGGCTCCATTTTATTCTTCTATGGACCACTCTGATTTGGCCATCTAGAAGGTCGTCCAAGCGCGTCTGTTAGGTGGATGAAAGCTGGATGCCACCTCGGGTCAAGTGTGGAAAAGTACAAGTTCCACAAGCTTTCCACCACCCTAGGCCTACCATAATCAAGTGGGATTCTTTGTACTATTGGAGGCTCGACCCAAGGCTCCCAAAATTCCTATTTAAGTCAGTGGTGGTGGAAGAGTTTTTCATCTTTGGTGCTTTGTTCAATTGTAATGTTCTGCTATGATTTTGTTGTCTAAAGTTTTTCTTTCACATGTAAGTTGTTCAATTCACATTAGTTTCTTAATAAAAGTTCTTATTTTACTCTTATTATCTTTTTATTAATATCACTTTGATACTGTTGGTTCAAGGTTTGAATTTATTCACACCAAACCTTGTGAAATTTTTCACACAATGGTGGAGTGATCATTTTCTTTTTATTATTTTCTTTACTTCTTCAATTCCTACCCCATGAGTCTACTTTCCGCTTCCATTGAAACCATAGCATCAATGGAGGGATAACCCACTTATGGGTTGATCCAAGGGTGTAGCGAGGGGCTGGATTGGATTTTATTTATCATGCCATTAATGTCTAATCACTTCTTTAATTGAGATTTTTATTTCATGATTTTTAAACTCCATCATCATTGTTGAATTTAAGGCCACACACTTCAAGTGCTAATACAATCTTTTACCTTGAAGTGATCAAAACTTTGATCCTTCACATGTATAGTTGATTAGTATTAAAGGTTTTAGGTATTAAACCAGTAAGTTATGATGTTATTTTATCTTCTTAAATGAACCCATCTCAAATATAAGAAATTGAAATCATTGAAAATGAAATACGTCCAATCCACCCCAAGTGATAACCAAGGATCAACCCACTCTTTTAAATTGAATTCACTTAAGTCTCTTAGAGTTAATTTAAAACCATCTTAAATCAACCCATGTTGGCAACTTCATAGCCAAAATTAGTCCATAAAGTTTACGTGTCTGTAGCTTAATTCTTAAGTCTCAGTGGATTCGACAACCCAAGCTAGACTACAAGGACCGTTCTACCTTAATCTCTTGGGTAAATTTGAGTGTGAATCAAATTTTTGTGCCATTGTCCGGGACCCAAGTAAGTCATATAAACACCCATTCTATTCTCCCCCATTTCTTCTTTTCTCATCCAAATTCTCATATCTTGTTCCTTTCTCATTTTTTTTCTTTTGGCACATGTCCACCTCCACACGCGATCAATCAAACCGTCTAGTTAGGGTGGATAGTCCTAGGTTTGGCGAGTCAAGTTCACCAAGGGAACTCTTTCCATTAGATCCTAATATTCCTAATACCCCATAGTCAAAAATTTATCCTACTCCAATGGAAGTTATTCAAAGAAATCAACTCATAATCCCAGGTGGGAACCAAAATGAAAACCCAAATGAGGTAGCCACAAACTTGGGGAATGCAATTGATCAAACCAAGAATGACTACCTCACAACTTCCTGGAACAATGAACCCTCATGAATTAGACACAATTACCTAGGATATTACAACTACATCTTTAAACCCCATTTCTTAAACCACCTTCCCACATTCCATGTAATGGAGTCCGAGATGCTCTACCTTCATATTAAGGAGTTCAATGACATTGTAGAATCCATGTGTCCCCCACATCAACTAGAATCAGCTAAGATGATGCTATTTCCTTTTTCCTCAAAGTATCGAGATAAAAGTTGGCTAAAAAATTTGAGACCATCATCTATCAACTCATGGGACCAACTACAAAGAGAATTCTACAAAAAATACTTTCCCCACCACAAAACAATTTCACTTAAAAAGAGCATCCAAAACTTTTTTGAAAAAGTGGGAGAGTCATTCCATGAAACATGGGAGAGGTTTAAAGACACTCTAAACATAGTTCAAAACCATGGTTTTTTATTCTTGAACAAGTGGTAATTTTATATGAAGGGTTGGGTCTGGGGAACAAACAATTCATTGAAAAGATTTGTAATGGAACCTTTAAAAACAAAGCCCCAAATGATGCTTACGAGTATCTAGAAATCCTTTCTAAACAAAACAAAACATGGGGAACTTCACCTTATTCTGAAAAGACACAAAGAACTAATGGAATTAATACACTTAGAGAAGAGTAAAGCCTTAGGGCTAAACTCGCATCACTCTCTAGGAAGGTTGAAGAAATAGACCTTAGGAAAGTCCATGAAATCCAAACTGTAGACCCTGTTTGCACAATTTGTGACAAACATGACTATAAGATAGAGAACTACCCAGCCATTCCATCCATCAAAGGTGTCCTTTTAGGAGGACCCCCAGTGGAATTAAATGTCGTGAACTTTCAAAAGCCTCAATACCAAAACAACTTCAACCCAAGGTATAATGATCACCCAAGCTTCTACTAGAAAGATAACCAACAACCTAGCCAACCACAGGGAAAAAATACTTACCCCCATCAGAACTACCAAACCCATAACCAATTCCAAAACCAACCTATCCAATACCACCAGCCATCGTTCCATTTTCAACAAAACATCCCACCTCCAAAATATCCCCCAGGGATAAACCAATATTCTCAAGCACAAAACCAAAATGTTCCACAAAGCCTACTAGAAAAATTGTGCAAACAAATAGAGAGGATGAACTCAGAAGTCTCTTCCCTTAAATAAGAACTTCAAACCATCAAAACTGGAAAGGCACCCATGCCTACTCAGGCGGTTCCATCCTCAACTTCAAGGGGAGAGTAAAGTTGTACTCAAACAACTCATGAACAAATAAAGGCTGTGACTGTTTTAAGAAGTGGGAAATCAATATAGAAACTCGTACAACTAATTCAAAACCCACCTGAAGATTCAAACATGGATGAAAATTCAAATGAACCAAATGATCAAACTGAAAAACATGATAACATTTTCAATGAAACAAATATTCAAAAAACCACCCCACAACCTTCACCATTTCCTCAATGTATTAGGGGGAAAACCAAGCCTGAATTAAGTGAAACATTAAGAGAAATCTTCTCACATGTCAAGTGGAACATTCCCCTTCTCGATGAAATCCAAACCATGCCTGCCTACTAAAAGTAACTTAAGGACTTGTGCACTTTTAAAAGAAAATTTTAACATAAAAACCAAGTCCTTTTGGCTACTAATGTGAGTACCACCATTCAAGGGACTATTCATCCTAAGTTTAAAGACCCGAGTTTCCCTTACATCAATGTTGAACTAGGAGAGAGCAAAGTTGTGAAGGCCTTGTGTGATCTAGGTGCTAGTGTAAATCTCATTCCCTATATTGTATACTGTCAGTTAGGCCTAGAAGAAATCCAACCCACATCTGTCACACTTCAACTTGATGATCGTAGCATTAGGGTTCCAAAGGGGATTTTAAAGGACGTTATGGTAAAGGTTGAAAACTTCATCTACCCTGCCAACTTTATTGTCCTTGAAAACCATCCAAACTTAGGAAATAAGGAACAAAACCCAATCATCCTTGGCCGTCCTTTCCTTGAAACAATCAACTCTTTTATACAAGTTCGAAATGGGAACATGACCATCACCTTTGGAAACATGAGTCTAGAATTGAACACTTATAATGCAAGCTCACAAATAGGGGATGATGAGGAAATTCATGAAGTAAACATGATATGAAGCATTGATAATAAATCCATAGAACATCAAGGAATATTTGGTGGATGTTTATGTCTGGATGAGATTGATTTCCTTTATTCACATGAATGAAGTTTATCTATTTGGATTGAATCATTTTCAAATTACTTTTATGATGAAGTCTTAGGTCGAACAATTAGTGAAACATTTCAGGAAACCAAATTCATGGAGACTAATCAAACTTCTTTCCCTAAATATGATCAAACCAATCATGTAGATGAAACTTATATTTGTGGGTAATCAATCCTATCTGAATCTATAAAAAAAAGAAATTGATATTGATCTAATGTCCAAATCTTCAGCTGAAATTCTGAACCATCCTGATCTTGAATTGAAGGAACTTCCCACTGCACTCAAGTATGCCTTATTAGGGGACAATCAAACACATCCTATTTTAATTTCTTCTTCTCTTGAAGCCAATCATGAGGGGATGCTTCTAGATGTCCATAGGAAATGTAAGAAAGCGATTGGTTGGACCCTGTCTGATATTCCTGGGATTATCCCACTTATCTGGACTCATAGGATTGTTCTGGAATATGATTCAAAGCCATGACGTCAACCTCAACAGTGACGCAATCCTAATCTCATAGAAGTAGTGAGGAAGGAACTTCTAAAATTGTTCAAAGATGGTATTATATATCCCATAGCTGAGAGTGAGTGGGTTATCCCAATCCAAGTGGTTCCCAAGAAGGTAGGAATTACAGTGATAACCAATAAGGATGGAGAGATTCTTCCAACTAGGGTGAGTAGTTGATGGAGGGTCTGTATTGACTATAGGAAGCTAAACTCATTCACCAAGAAGGACCATTTCCCTTTACCATTCATTGACCAAGTCCTTGAGAGAGTGAAAGGCCATGTGTTATACTGTTTCTTAGATGGGTACTCAGGGTATAATAAAATCGAGGTCTCCCTAGATGATGAAGGGAAGACAAGATTTACATTTCCATTTGGCGCTTTTGCTTTCAAACGCATGCCCTTTGGGTTATGCAATGCCCCTGGAACCTTCCAATGGTGGATGATGGGAATCTTGTCAGACATGGTATGGGATTTTCTTGAGGTCTTCATGGATGACTTCTCCGTGTTTGGTGATACATTTGAGGGATGTCTGTGGAATGTGGAGAGAGTCTTGTCAAGATGTGATGAAAATAATCTGGTCCTAAACTGGGAAAATTCCATTTCATGGTTAAATAAAGACTAGTTCTAGGCCATCTGGTATCAGGTAGGGGGATTGAAGTTGATAAAGCCAAGGTTGACATCATTCGCCACCTTCTATCACCCAAAACTTTCAAGGAAGTGAGGTCTTTCTTTGGACATTATAGTTTCTATAGAAGATTCATCAAGGACATTAGTTCAATCTCCCGCCCCCTTTGTGCTCTCTTAATAAAGGATGATCCATTTGCTTGGATAGAAAGCTGTGAGGGTTTATTCTCAATCCTCAAATCCTATCTCACCTCTCCTCCCATTATTAAATCCCCAAATTGGAAACTTCCTTTCGAGCTTATGTGTGATTCCAGTGACTTTGTTGTAGGAGATGTGTTAGGACAACATTGTGATAAAACTCCTTATGTCATTTCTTATGCATGAAAATCCTTAAATGATTCCCAAATAAACTACACCACTACTGAAAAAGAGTTAATTTCTATTGTATTTCCCTTAGAGAAGTTTAGGTCTTACCTCTTAGGATCCCCCTTCACTGTGTTCACTGACCATTCTGCACTAAAATAACTCTTCCAAAAACAAGATGCTAAGGCTAGACTGATTAGGTGGGTCCTTATCTTACAAGAATTTGTCCTCAAAATCAAGGATAAAATGGTGTTGAAAATTTTGTAGCCGATCACATCTCTAGGATGGAATTCAAAGATAACTCAAATCACTTTTCTATGTCTGATTCATTTCCCAATGAACACCTATACTCTATGAGTGACTGCCTTTGGTATGCCGACATAGCCAATTTCTTAGTTACAAGAGTCATTCCATAATTCATTGGGACTCAAGATCGAAGGAAATTCCTTTCTGATGTTAGACACAATGTGTTTGATGATCCATACCTCTATAATTTATGCCCTGACCAAGTCATTAGGAGGTGTGTCCCAGAATCTGAATAGAGTCCATCCTTAAATTCTGTCGTAGTGAGGCATGTGGAGGTCACTTTTCCTCTATGAAAAAAACTTCTATGATTCTTCAGTGTGGTCTCTTCTGGCCCACCCTCTCAAGGTACTCCTACACATTTTGTCAAATTTGTCCTAAGTGTCAACAAGTAGGGTCAATCACAAAAAGGAATCAAAGGCCACTCAATCCCATCTTAGTGGTTGAAATCTTTGACTGTTGGGGAATTTATTTCATGGGTCCCTTCCCAAACTCTTGGGGATATATTTATATTCTCTTAGCTATTGATTATGTCTCAAAATGGGTTGAGGCCATTCCCACAAAATCCAATGATCATAAAACTATGATTAGATTCTTAAAATAAAACATCTTCAATAGATTTGGAATTCCTAGGGCTGTCATTAGTGATCGTGGAACTCATTTTTGCAATTGTCCATTCTCATCACTCATGGAAAAGTATGGAATTTCTCACAAAGTGTCCAATGTGTACCATCCATAGACCAACGGTCAAGATGAGTTATCCAATCGATAAATTAAACAAATTCTTGAGAAAACTGTTAAACAATCTAGGAATGATTGGTCAAGAAAACTCTTATATGATCTTTGGGCCTATCAAACTGCATATAAAACCATTTTAGGAATGTCCCCATATAGGTTGGTTTATGGTAAATCATTCCATTTTCCAGTGGAGATTGAACATAAGGCTTTTTTGCAATTAAAAAAAATGAATTATGAACTCTCATTGGCAAAAAAAATGAAATTAGATCTCAATGAACTTGAGGAACTTATTATGGAGGCTTATGAAAATTCAAGGATTAATAAAGCTAAATTACAAGCCTACCAATCTCGAAATCTTAAAACCAAAAACAATGAACCGAGTAAACCTATTCTTTTGTATAGTTCTAAACTTAATTTACACCCAGGAAAGTTAAGGTCTAGATGGTCAGGTCCATACAAAGTGCATAAGGTGTACCCCCATGGGGATGTTGAAATTCAAGATCCCACCAATGGTCAAACCTTTAAAGTTAATGGTCATAGATTCAAACCATTCATTGAACCATTCCAAAAACATGAAGTTGATGAAGAATTGTGTGAACCCACCTTAGATGAAGAAAATAATTATTCAATTAGGGGTCCAAGTCGAGATAATGACGTTAAACAAAGAGATACATGGGAGGCAACCCATGGTTTTTAAGTTTCCTATCATTTTTTTTTATTTTAATCAACTTTATATTTTAAATAGGATTAATTAATCATTTTGATATTTAATAAAAAAAATAGACTGGTGACCTGTTCTTCTATTATGATTATGGATGGGTATGAAAGGGGAGCGCCATATTCATTCGTGTCACGTGGTGTGATCCCTGAGTAATACGTTACGAAGAAATATAAAAGAAGACAATGTATCATTAGTTTGATTTAAAAAAACAAAAAAAAAACAGGGAAAACTATAAAAATTATGATACATGGAATTATATAAGTCGTTGTGTTGTTTGTTTTGTCTGGTTTGTTCTTCTTTGTATGGTTCAGGGACTGTTTTGGGTGATACATGTTGAATCAAGGAGGTGCCTACATCCCCTAAGAGATCAAATGACTAATTTAGAGAAGCAAGAACTTCAACATCAACCACCAGGTGACTTCATTCCATGATACTCATATTTCAATTTCCTTTTTGAAATTCCCTTATCTGCCTCTACTATTAGATTTTCATTTCTTGAAACACTGGGGAAAATTTTGTTTTAAGTTGGGGGGTGATGAAATAAAAAAAATTGATTTTGTGAAAAGAAATTGATTTGAAAATAAAAGTGTGCAAATGGAAGGAAAAATTCCTTTAACTTTGAACATGGTAATACACATTGCACACTTTGAAATTGAATATCAAATAATTTAGCATGCCCCAATTCTGATTTTAATCCTTGTATAATTTCATGAGCATAGATTTTAAAAAGTGTGGCTGTCCATTGTGATATTTCATTTTTTATATTTTCATCCAAATCAAAAAAGAATCACAATGCACATCCTTTGGATAGTGGGGTATTAGTTTGAGTTCATGGGGTCCCCCAAATAAATAGCATAGGTTTGGTGATAATTTTAGTTTTAATATGAGTATTAAAAAAATGAAAAAAATAATAATAAATTTGCGCATAGAGCAATGAAATGACCTAATGCGTGGATTTCGGCACTTGGGGATCGTGACTCCATAGTTGTCTGGCCCAGAGTTAGTAATTTTATCTCTATTTTTGTTAATTTGAATTTGTTTTTGATTGAGTTAACTTGAGATGATTCCCAAGTATGTGGGCTTCAGTAGGTGCCCTAAGGTCTTTGAGCCTGGGAGTCATCAGCAAAGTCTCACTACAGGGGTTGACTCTTTTGAGTGCAATTTCAATTACCATGGAAAAATTGTAAAAAAAACAAAAAAAAAACCAAAAAAATAATTCAAAAAAATTTATTACTCATTTTAATATTGAAATGTGATTCCACCCAGCACTTCCGTCATTTCCCCCTTGAAAAAGATGCACCTCTATGTCTATTATGACACACAACACATCCTCATACTTAATTGATATTGGATGAAATATGGAAATGAATTTGAACTAAGGAATGGGCTTGGGAATGGGATCTGATTATGAAACTATCATGTATTAAAATATTTTGATGGGTTTCATGATTTTTTGGTATAAGGGTTTTTGGTGATCATTGTGTATTAAAATGTTTTTGGAAAAGGGAATTCAGATTTCATATTGTTGAGATATATTTTTCTCAGGACTAGGAAAACTCAAGTTGGTGGGTGTGATTAGCCACTAAATGAGGATAATATTCATTTTTAATATATATAATATTCATTTCCTTTATTATGCATAAACACAATTTTAGTTCATTTTAAAATTTGAACATCATTTCAATTTATGATTGTAATTCCTTCTTAAAATTCACTATTATGTGGTACATTTTTTAACACCAATTTAGGCCTAATAATTCATCTGAATTTAAGGATAATAATTATCCATATTTTAATTTTATATTTTGGGAACTGTATCTAAAATTAAATATGAACTTTTTTCATTCAGGGATCAATGGAGGATTCATAATGGATGATGAAGATATTTGGAGATGAATGGAAGTAATTTTAGAGAAGGCATATTGGACACCATCCCACTGATGAGAATTTGGGAGCCATATTACAAACACAATGATGCCCAAATTTTGTGGTATGATATAAGAAATACATAGGAACAAATAATTCTTCAGGATACAATGCTAATTAGGCATATATTGTGGTTATTTAGGTGGCCTAATTTAGAGATAAAATTCTGGGCCAGATTCTACGGCCCAGAAAAATAGTTCACTAATCTATCCATATCTTCTAATACACAAATTTAAATGGGACAAACCGTTACAGACAGTTAGAATACATCCGAGGATCCATTTTATTCTTCTATGGCCCACTCTGATTTAGCCATCTAGAAGGTCGTCCAAGCTCGTCTGTTCGGTGGATGAAAGCTGGCTTCCACCTCAGGTCAAGTGTGGAAAAGTCCAAGTTCCACACGCTTTCCACCACCCTAGGCCTACCATAATCAAGTGGGAATATTTGTACTGTTTGAGGCTCGCCCCAAGGCTCCCAAAATGACTATTTAAGGTAGTTGTGGTGGAGGAGTTTTTCATCATTGGTGTTTTGTTCAATTGTAATGTTATGCTGCGATTTTGTTGTCTAATGTTTTTCATTCACATTTAAGTTGTTCAATTCACATTAGTTTCTTAATAAAAGTTCTTATTTTCATCTTATTCTATTTTTCTTCATATCACTTTGATACTGTTGGTTAAAGGTGTGAATTTATTCACACCAACCCTTGTGAAATTATTCACTCAACGGTGGAGTGATCGTTTTCTTTTTATTGTTTTCTTTACTTCTTCAATTCCTCCCTCATGAGTCTACTTTCCGCTTCCATTGAAACCATAGAATCAATGGAGGGATAACCCAATTATGGGTTGACCCAAGGGAGTAGCAAGGGGATGTATTGGATGTTATTTATCACCCCATTAATGTCTAATCACATCTTTAATTGAGATTTTTATTTGATGATTTTTTAACTCCATCATCCTTGTTGAATTTAAGGCCACACACTTCAAGTGCTAATATGAACCTTTACCTTGAAGTGCTCAAAACATTGATCCTTCATGTGTATAGTTAATTAGTATTAAAGGGTGTAGGTATTAAACCAGTAAGTGATGATGTTGTTTTATCTTCTTAAATGAACCCATCTCAAATTTAAGAAATTGAAATAATTGAAAACAAAATATGTCTAATGCACCCCAAGTGATAACCTAGGATCAACTCACTCTTTTAAATTTAATTCACTTAAGACTCTTAGAGTTCATTTAAAACCATCTTAAATCAACCCAAGTTGGCCACTTCATATCCAAAAGCAGTCCATAGAATGTACGTGTCTGTAGGTTACTTCTTAGGTCTCAGTGGATTCGACAACCCAAGATAGACTACAAGGACCATTCTATCTTCATCTCTTGGGTAAATTTGAGCATGAATCAGGCTTGAACATGGGTTTCCTGATACATGAAAATGGGCCTTACTGCACTCTTGGTTACAACCCTCCCAGGGGATATGCATTGGAAAATTCACAAGCTTAGTATGCACCGGTATTAAAGAAATTTAAAAAATTCCCCTAAGAGTATATGTTAGAAAGTAGATGATGGATAACATATATTGAAACCTATAGATTCAAAAATTATAGAAATAAAAGATATTTACATGTCAACTGTTTTGCTATTGGATTACCCTTTATGTGTTACCACTTACTTTCCTTTTATTCCAGCCAATGGCTAGTAATAGGAGGACTCGGGCTAACAACCGATATGAAGACCAATGTGAGGATTGTTCTAATGAGATGCCCAATATGATGGGAGAGGGAATCGTGAACTTTGTCACAATACTCTTTTATTTAACTCACATATTGAATAGAAACATGGGTCAAGAGGAATGTTCACCCCCCCCCCCCCCCAAGAAAGAACAAGTCGCTATCGCGAGCTTCATGAGACAGAGGCCTCCTACTTTTAATAGATCATCTAGTCCCTCAATCACCGAACAATGGATTAACTCAATTGATAAGATCTTTTCTATACTTTTTTTGAGAGAGAGTCCTTATTTTTTATTAAAGTATGGAAGTGGCCACCGGCCCATGACATATGCAATGAGAAACCCCTAAGGGGGGGGGGGGGCGAAAATGGTGTAAACCAAGAGCATCCCCTTGGAAAAATGACAAACAGGCTGCGGGGAGCGACCCAATACTATTATACATGACAAGAGTCTCATTTGGACTCCCCAAACTAGCAAGCACTTTAGCCAAAAAATTATCTTCCCTCAAAACATGATGGACCTGTTGGCCCTGAATCGTCTCCAGCGAACACCTTCAGGTTAAATAACTGAGTATCCTGGGCACCTCACTGGACCCTTTGACCATATTGACCAAAGCCTCCGAATCAGATTCAATAACCTCCAACTGTAATCCCAACCTACTACAAAAAGTGAGCCCTGTGATAAGGGCCCTCATTTCTACCCCTAGAGAGTTGCCTACCCCGAAGAAGGAGCTAAAACCTACCAACACCGAGCCACACGAATAACGAATAAGAACCCCTCCGCGCATAATCCCACTCTTTCAGGAGCCGTACACATTCAGTTCCAACCCATGAATGGGGAGGTTCCAACGTACTCACATGCCCCCCAACCCACCCATAGAACTGGCTGGGCAGGGCATGTTGAGGAAGCTACAGAGGGCCGAAGAGGCCTGGCCACCCTTGATGACCAAACCCAACTAAATGGTGAGATCATTTTCCCGCATCTAAACGAACCTCACTGAGGGTCGATCACCCCTCCTCGCCAGGTACCTAGCCTCCTAACGAGTCTAGTAGATGGAAGAAAGAGCACATGCCCGAATTTTGATCTCCATCGCGTTGACCCCTACCCCGTGAAACCAGGAGGACATGAAATCACGGAAGGAGTTCTGAGGCCAGCTATAATGATAATGGACGGAAAACATGGACCAAATGTGATCAACCCATTCTCTATGGAAGAACAGGTGCAAAGCTGACTCCCTCCTGGGTTGCGCACAACATAGACAGTGGGACACCAAGGGAATGCATTTCCTTTGCAGACTCTTGTCCGTCGGTAGGGAAGAGTTCCTAATCCTCCACACAAGGTAGTTCATCTTGGTGGGGAACTCTATGCACTAGAACTTCGAGGAAAAATCCTCCAGAGTCATATCTACAGCATGTGACCTATTTTAATCCCTAATAGCGAACTAGCCCGAGGCAGATCCTGTGAAACAACACCTGTTTGCATTGTTATTCAGGGTGATGCTATCAAAAAGCTCCCTCTGGTCCTGGTTGAGAATGACCTGGATAATAGATGGTAAGCAGCATGCCTCCCTGAAGGACACAATTGGAATATGGAAACTAGGGAAGAAGAGCGGGTCGCCCGCCCAGTTCGACCTCCATAAACTAACCTCGCTGCGGCCAATAATCCAACGAGACGAACCCTAAAGCACTACTAAATGGGAGAGAATGTCCCTGGACAACGTGGAAAGGCTAGGACCGAAGAATGCTGGGGGCTCACCGTCCCACCCGTATCGTCCTTTGAAAAAATAAGCCCATAACGAGTCCCCCTTAACAACAACCCATGCCAACTGTGCCTACAACCCCTACATATTCCCGAAAATGTCACGAAGACCCACCCTGCCCTTTTCCATAGGCCATGCTAAGCGTTTCTAGTAGGCCCAATGGCACCACCCCTCATGGTTGGTGTCCCAATGAAAAGCGGTGCATATTTTCTCCATCCTTGCACTGATACCCTTTGGCGCTTTGATGATCAAAAGGATGTGCACTGGGATGTATGTGAGCATGCTATTGATCAACGTGACTTCCCCCCCCCAAACGAAAGGAACTTACTCTTCCAGTTGGTGATTCTTACCTGAATTCTGCTGATTACCCCATCAAAGAAATGGTTTATGATATGACAATGGGATAGGGGAACATTGAGATAGATCATCGGTAACTGCTGACTTAGGCATTCCAAAATTCCATGTATGTCCCTGCAGGGTTGGCCAGTTCACTTGTTAGAAATGAAAACCTGACTCTTGGAGCAGTTGATTCCTTCGTCACTCAAGAAATCATATGTGCACATGATCTCCATAAAACCCAGCAATGATCGCCTCATCCCATTCAGAAACACTAGGATTCCATCGACGAACATGATTTGGGACACACCCTCCAAACCACCCCGTGAGAAAAAAGAAGACAACCTGCCCTCTGCCAGCCCTCGGTGAAGGTTTCAGAAGAGAGCATCTTGTGTGAGGACGTAGAGGCTCGGAGACAGGGGATCACCTTGATGAACCCCACACACCGTCTTGAAGAAGCCAAACACCTTCCCCATAATGGAAATGGACAGCCAAGGGGAGGAATAACATCGGAAGCAAAGATCACAAAACCATTCATCGAAGCCCAACTTCCTCAAAACCCAAATCACGAAGATCCATTCCATAGTATCGTAAGCCTTGTCCATGTCCACCTAAGAAATGACATTAGACCCGATCGCCTTCCTCTTGAGATCCCGGACAAGTTCACTAGCGATGCCTGCTACCCCTTGTAAGCACCGACCTTGAAAAAAAACATGTTGTTCCCTTGAGATGAGCCTAGCAATCACACTGCCGAGCCTTCGCGAGAGAAGGCCAGCCAGAATCTTATATGACATGTTGCACAGACCAATATGCCTATAGTGAGTGAGTCTAGAAGGGCCCTTGAATTTCAGAATATGAACAACCCTGGAGGCGTAGATGCTTCTGTTGAGGGCACCGCCTCATAAGAAATCCTGGATGGACTCCACCATATGAGGCCCCATGATCTCCCACGCACCCACATAAAATGATCATGGTAACCCATTTCGCCTAGGGGAACTATCCAACAACATCCCCAGGATAGCAACCTTAATCTCCACTGCATACGGTGACTCCATCAGCCGCAAATTGTCAGACCCCTCCACCAGTTGTGGAATGCAACCCAGGAAGTTACCATCCCCCTCCTTCACGCTTTGATCCTGCCTGAAAGGCTGTCCACCGCCCAAAACCTTCTCAATGTGGTCCAGAGCCAAACGACCAGAAACCCCAACGTCCGAAGTAAACACCCAATTACCAAGGATGAGGTTTAGCTTCATGTAACTCTTCTTTTACAGGCAAGCATAAAAAAATGCATTATTCTGGTCTCCCTCATTAAGCCAAAGAACCCGAGATATTTCCCTATAGGACCCTTCAATCTCAAGCAGTTTCTCAGCGAGAAAAATATGGTTGTCGCAAAGCACAATAAACCTGCTCTCCTCCTAGTTGGACTTCATCTCTTCTTCCAGCCTCTCGATATCCGTCTTAATTCTATCCACTACCATGATTTCCTGAGGTCTCTTGACCAACCAGCCTTGGATATCCGTCTTTAAACACTTCAAGTGATTAGCAAGCCCATACCATGACCTTCCATTTTCCTCCTGGCCCCATGAGCTCTTCACCATCTACTTGAATACCTCCATCCCTTTCCAGTTACTGTCGTAGTGAAAATCCAAACCTCCACCATGCTCCCTTCAAAGCACCACCAGAAGCGGAGCGTGATCTGAGGGCGACCAAGATAAGTGTGTGACCGAGGCCTGCGGGAAGGAATCCAGACCTTGGAGATTGGTAAGACACCTGTCTAGCCGACTCCAAATGTTGTTAGTGCCCTTGCTGTTGTTTCACCATATATATTTTTTTCCAATGAAACCCATGTCCAGTAGGCCCGCAGTTGCAAGGAAAGCCTGGAAGTCCTTCATGCCACTGGAAACATAATAAAGACCCCCTAGCTTCTCGGTGAGGTTAAAAATGGAGTTTAAGTCACCCCCCATGAAACAGGGAAGGCCGCCCGTATGAAAGGAGGATAAAAATATCCAAAGATCACTCCTCTTGGCCGCCTATGTACTGGTATAAACAATGGAAAAAAGCACCACACACCCACACCCTAACCCTTGCATTAACACATTGGATCGAAACACTAAGAACCTCTACTTTCACATTATTCTTCCAACATATCCAAATATGGGAGTTCTGCAGGCACCAATGCCAGGAATTGCTGCAACCGATTATCCTAACGAGAACCTGAAGCTTACCAGCATTCTGTTTGGGTTCCAGAATAACCACGATAGAAGCATGATGCTTCCTGGACTCTGATGCCATGAAGGTGCATTTAGCTCGTACCCCCAATACCCGGGCGTTCCAAATAATCACAAAGAGCATTAGGCATGGGTCCTCTTGGCCTTCTAGCTGAGCAGACTGTTGGGTGCAGGGGAAAGCAGCAATCCCTTCACTTTGGACCTTGAGTGAGTGACCAGACCGTCGATAACACCCTGCAGATAAGTTGTAAAATGCTTCTTCATTAATAGGCCAACAGACTCTTCTGACAAGGAGAACCTAATCGGGGACTGGTGTCACAAGATGCAAGGAGACAGCTCCCCTTGCAGGAGGGACTAGCACTAAATGCTGCAGAGAGATACGGGCCACCTCAAACTCCTTGAGCATACCTATTGAAACCGAGGCCCCACTATGGGAAGCCATTGCTGCCGAAGCCAGGTCACTACTCAGAGAATGCTGCAGAAAATCTGGGAAGAGATAGGTAGAAATCCGCATCACTGGAGAAGGAGAAGAAAGAGACAGGTGGTGGTGCCGTCGAATCCATGAACTAGAACCCACAAAATTCCCAGGGGTCCGTTGAAGCCATCAGTGCAGGGACAACAAAAGCCAGGCCCATGTCGACCCCAAGGGGGATAGGCGACAAAACGAACAGGTCCACGTCTGGCAACATGGGCCCCCGGGCGCAGACCCCCACCTCGGATGAGACAACAATGTCAGAGATGTCAGGCAGCGTGAGGGAACACCTCCTGTAGTTTGAATTTGAATTTGACAGAGAACCCCCAATGAATACCTCTTCCATATCGGGGGCCATGATAGATGATCCGACCTTCAGAGGACCCCGAAGACCAGAGCCGGAAGATGGTAGCCTTGCCTTCCCCTTACGGAAAACCGCATACAAATGGTTGTGAAGACCGCATGCCAAATAGAGCCTAGGAGAGCCATTGAAGAGGAGCCTCTGCCACCACGAAAGGTCATCCCTGGAGCATAGCAACACACGAGAAGGAAAACGCTCTAAGAGATCAAGCTCCACGCAGATACGCGGATTTTCAGCAGCTAAAGGACATGTCATGGGTTCATCAGAGTAGAGGAAGGCCCCCAAGGAGTCACTGATCATCTTCAAAATTTCTGGGTTCTAGAACGGCAACAGATGTCCAGGCAAGGAGACCCACACGACTATCAAAGGCGACTCCTTACTGATGTGGCAGTCCCACGACCACCGGGATAGAGATAACCGCCACAAACCACACCACCGACCTTCCCGCGCCCAAGCCTTCACGAGGTCCTCCTTGGAGAACAGATGGATGCAAAACGCCATCCTGGAAATATCTGAAACCGACGCCAGTAGGCTCAGCCCCCAGGACTCGACAAAGTCCGTATAGAAAATGAGGGGAGGTTTTTTTGCACCCAAAATATTCCACCAGGGTGAGGTCGTGGAAGGAGGAGGCCTCTTGGAGTTCGTGAGCCGAGAACTCCACAGAAGGAACACCCTCCACTCTTGCTGCAACCCTAGGCCCCAACGGGATGGGGGGAATACGCTTGGAGGAGGATGCCGGGGGAGACGCCACACTACTAGCCGTGACCGCCGAGGGACCACATAGAACCTATTTGAAAGATCATCCTTTTCCTTTGACCGAGACAATAGAAGGAGCGTCATCGACCAGACCAGTTCCACTTGTTAGAACAGAGACCACCGACGGAAGAGTACCCTCCCTGGTGGGGGATGAGAAAGAACATGGAGCCTGAGCGCTGGAAGAAGTAGCCATCCTTCTCCATACTTCAATTTTCCAAACAAGAGAAGGTTATCCTGGATGCTTATCATATATAGGGTGGATCTGATCAAGGGTGGAAATTGATAAAAAATATGAAGCCTGATGAGGAGATCAAGGTGTTGGAATGGGAGGATTTCTAGAAGATGTTTTTTGATAAATATTTTCCATGCACCCTACGAATTATGATGGAGAGGGACTTCCTTGACCTCAAGAAGAAAGTCAATGAATCTGTAGGAGAGTATGTGGAAATCATCACAAGGATTTCATGAGACACCTATGGCTTTTTCTTTACCCCTGAATGCAAGGTTTAATGCTTCTTTGGTGGGATGAAAACTAGCCTGCGGAATGCCCTAGCGATCCGTGACATAAACAAATATAGAGAAATTTTACGACGTGACCTCAAGGTCAAAATGATGATTAGTGAATCTCAGGGTTATGATGGGTATGAGAAGCATGAGGTGGAATTCAATTATGGAGGTCTGATGGTTATATCCAACAGTGATAAGGAAATCCATCACCCCACTTGCCAATTGTGTGGAAAGAAGAACCCTGGAAATTGCTTTAAGGGTATATGGAAATGCTTTAGGTGTGGAAGAGAAGGGAACCTAGTTGTTAACTTCTGACAAGAAAAACCCACGACTACGACAGAGGAGAGGGATCCTCTATTCGAATCTCCACGTGTTGTTCATTGCTTCATCTACAAATAACCAGAGCATCTTGAAAATCAGTTCCCTAAGCAAAGGGTTTTCGGAGGCAACCAACAACCTCCAAGGCAGCAAGGGTGGGCTTTTTCCCTCACTACCGCCTAAGTGAACCCCGACAAAAATGTGGTGACATGTACGCTAGTTATTTATTCAATAATAGCAAGCATACTTTTGAATCAAGTTCTAAACAATATTTTATATCTCTAATGTTTATTATAACAATACAACACCACTACAAATCATCAAATTAATGATTTTGGTGAGTGTGGGAAATGGGGCAGTCATTGCATCCCATGAATATACCTTCTCCTCTATCATAATCGGTGGACTGAAATTCCAGGAGAACCTCATCATACTCCCTATGGTGGAATTTTATGCAATTGTTGGCATGTATTGGCTTTACCTATATAGAGCGAACCTAAATTTCCATAAGAGGGAAATCACTCTCCATGTGGAGAATCGACCCCCAATTATGTACAAGTGCAAGGAGGAAGATGAATCTTCTTTAGCTCCATCATCTCAAGTGTGTATATTAATTCACTATGAGAACGCATATCTGGCTCCGATGATTGAGTCTATGGAGGCAACCATGCATGAAGAAATTCCTATTGTGAGAGAATTCGTTGAAGTGTTTCCCGAGAAATTTATTGGTCTTCCTCTTAGAAGAGATGTTGAATTCTCAATTGATCTTATACTTGGGGCATTTCCAATATCCTAGAATCTATAGAGAATGGATGTTGTGGATCTTGGGTAGATGAAGAAACAACTATAAAAGAATCTAGATAAAGGGTTTATATGCCCATGTGCTTCACTATGTGGTGCACCAGTCCTCTTCATTAAGAAGAAGAACGGGTTAATGCACCTTTGCATCGATTATCGCGAGCTTAACAAAATCATGATAAAGAACAAGTATCCCCTCCCACAAATTGATGACATGTTTTATCAACTACATGGAGAAAAATACTTCTCTAAGGTTGATTTGAGGTCAGGATATTATCAAGTAAGAGTGAAGAAGGAAGATATCCCCAAGACTACTTTTTCATACAAGATACAGGCACTATGAATTCATTTTAATGCCTTTCGGACTCACTAATGCTCCAAAAATTTTCATGGGCATGATGAATAAAGTCTTTAGTGAATACCTCAAAAAATTCGTGGTAGTCTTTATAGATGATATTCAAATATACTCCAAAACCACGGAGGATCATGAGGAGCATATAAGAACTTTACTAGAGACCTTGCGAAAGGACAAGCTCTATGAAAAGTACAACAAGTGTGAGTTCTGGTTGAAGGAGGTATCATCCTGGGACCATATCATCACAAGAAATGAGATATCTATGGATTCCTCCAAGACAGATGCAATAGAGGGATGGCCGAAGCCAACATTGGTACCAAATATCCACAACTTCTTGGGGTTAGCAGGATATTATCACCAATTTGTGAGAAATTTCTCACGATTTTCAAACCATTTTACCATGCTAACTCAGAAGGGAGTCAAGTATTATTTGAGTGATGAATGAGAAGAAAGCTTCAAGGAGTTGAAAAGGAGGCTTATCACTATGCCTTTGCTCACTTTACCCACAAGTGGAGAACTTTTTGTGGTATTCAGTGATGCTTCGAAGAAGGGCATAAGTTGTGTATTGATGCAAAATGACAAAGTCATTGCCTATGATTCAAGGAAATTGAAAGTTCATGAGAATAATTGTCCAACAAATGATCTAGAGTTGGTTGTGGTGATCTTTGATTTGAAGATTTTGCGGCATTATCTCTTTGGGGGGAAGAGTGAAATATATATGGACCACAAAAGCCTGAAGTATATATTCACAAAGAAAGAGTTGAACATGTTCCAATGAAGATGGCTAGAGCTGATCAAAGACTATAACTGCTCAATCCATTACCACCCTCAGAAAGAGAACAAGGTGGAATATACTCTAAGTAGAAAGGACACAACGATTCTATTATTGATGGGAATTGAAATGGATCCAATATTCTTTGATTTGATGAATATGGACATGGGAATCATAAATAAGGGAACATCATCAATCCTTTCACAAAATATTGTTCAGCCGTATCTTTTCTAAATGTTAAAGGATGATCAAAAGGATGAAGTGGGAATTCAGAAGAAAGTGGAACCAATCAAAAAAGGGAAATCCTTGGCGTTCAATGTTAATGAAGAAAGGATTGTGAGATTTGGGAAAAGACTATGTGTTCTATCAAGTCCGGAGATAAAGAAGTAACTTTTGGATGATGCACATAGTTCAAATTTATCTATTCACCCATGAAACACAAAGATTTATCGAGATCTCCGAGAGCATTATTGGGGGGTCAATATGAAGAATAAGATCACAGAGTATACATCAATGTTCCTGAGGTGTCAGAAAGTGAATGAAGAGAGGTAGAAGTCTAAGGGGATGATGTAACCATTTCCTATACTAGAATGGAAATGGGAGAACATCACCATGGACTTATTCACTGGAAATTCGAAGACATACAAAGTCAATAATGAAATCTGGGTTGTTATGGATCGTCTTATAATGTCTGCACACTTCATTGAAATTCACGAGGATTTATCATTAGATCATCTGGAACGGATATATATCAGGTATGTGGTAAGGTTTCATGGAGTACCACAATATATTGTATCCGATTGAGATCCAAGATTCACCTCTATGTTTTGGAAGAGTCTTCAATATGCTCTGGATACTGAAATGAACTATAGTATGACCTATCATCCTCAAACTGATGGCTAATCTGAGTGAACTTTTCATACATTGAAAGATATTTTAATATCGTGTTCAATGTACTTCAAAGGAGGATGTGATCAACATCTTCCTCTGGTTTAATTCTCCTATAATAACAGTTTCCACTCAAGCATCTGAATGACACCTTATGAAGCCCTATATGGGAAGAGGGGAAGAACACTGGCATGTTGGGATGAAGTTGGTGATTGTAAGATGCTAGGCTCAGAAATGGTCAGAGAAATGGTGGAGAAGTTGAAAACCATTCAGCAGCATATCAAGCCAGCCCAGAGTCAACAAAAGAGTTTTGTAGATAACCGTTAATGATACCTTGAGTTTAAAGGTGGAGACATGGTATTTCTATGCATATCTCCATGGAATAAGGTCATGAGGTTTGGAAATAATGAGATGTTATGTCCTAGGTACATCGTCCCCTTCGAGATTTTGGATCGTGTCGGGGCTGTAGCCCATTGACTAGAACATCCACCTACCATAGCCAAAGTATATTATAATTTTCACGTATCCCTCTTATGGAAGTACATACCATACACTTCACATGTACTGTCTTTAGAGGTAGTACAATTAGAGGATGCTCTTTCTTACGAGGAGCAACCATTGAAGATCAAAGATTTCCGAGAAAAAGTTATATGAAATAAGACAATACCCCTCATCAAGGTGTTGTGGCGAAACCACATGTTTGAAGAAGCGACATGGGAATCATAGAAAGTGATGACACATCTGTTTTAGAGTGGGAATAGGAAATTTCAAGGGTAATATTTATTAAGGGGGGAAGATTGTAACGACCCAAAAATTTATTATTGAAAATTACTCTTGGTCTATTAAAATATCTTCTTATGGTTCTGTAAAACATGTGCACTAATTTAGTTCTATGTTTTGGATTTTAAAATACCATTAATAATGGTGACCATTGATAATATAACTATTGATCAATGATCACATGATTAGTATAAATATAAGGCTTTAACAAATCTAATTTACATAGAAATACGAAGTGATGTCCCCTTTCAGTATACTTACCCCATACGAAGCCAGTTTGTTGGAGCTCGGAAAGGAGGTGGAATCATTGGGATTTTCTCTTGACCAAGCCCAATTTGAACTTGAATATATTAAGCTCAAGTGGAATAACCTTTGAGAGAAGTGGATGTTGATAGGGATTAACACTCGAGCAATGTTATCTGAGCCACCCCAAGAGTCTGTCACCATCACACACCTTACCCCATGGTATAATTCTTGTGTTTTAAGGGGTTATGTAACAATACCCTAGTACTAAGATTATTTACATTATTATTGTGTAGATAATATACATTATTTTTATTATTGTTACTTTGTAAATAGTTTTTAAAGCACAAATAGTATTTTTAGGTAATATTCGACTAAGAAATCTATTTTGATGAATTAATGGATTTTTGAATTAAAAAATATTTTAATAAAATATTATTATTAATAAATTTATTTTTATTAAATATAATTGATTATATAATTTTTATGAATAAAATTGTAATTTTTTAAGGTTTGAAAGCTGTGTTTGTCAAAACCCAAGAATTTTTGATAAATATTGGTTTTAATTTTAAAAGTAAAAATTCACATATTTAGAAAATTATTTAGATAAAATGAATATTATTATTTTTAATTAGGATGTTGAAATTATCCAGCGGTGAATTTTTCATACTTTCCTCATACAGTCGAATTTTTGGGTAAAAATTAAATAACATTTAGATATATAATGTGGTTTATGACATTATAATGACCCAATAGTGATGTAATAAAATACTATAAACATTATGTTCGGCCAATATATGTTTTACCATTAAAATAATTTGATTTTGGGTTTGTTTTATTTATTTTACAAAGATTTAATGGACCCTTCAAGACTTATTAAACATTTTGCCTTTTTAATGGACTATTCGACTTACTTTAAAATATCTCTTACCAACTGTATAGTAAGTAAAAAAACTTATTATTTTTTGTCCTAAAGTCATTTGTTGAATTATAATATGATATATTATCCACCTAAAAAATTTCAACACCCATTTTTTAATTACTACATATTATGATTTTAGTTTTTATGTTTTACTGGCTTCTCTTCCCATTATAATTTCAATTTGGTAGTTATAGTCCTTATAAATTGATAATGGTTAAATAATCTCTATAATATTAATCATGGAAAAAATATCACATATATTAATTATATATATATAATTTCATTCATAAAAGGCAGAGATAGAAAAATGAATTGCATGCTTCGAAAACACTATAAACCATTTGTTTTCTTGAACGTTGTTTTCACCTATTGACTGATAGAAAAAAAACAAAGGTAAATAAAAATTAACCATTAAAATAATTTTTATAACATATATATCATATATATTTATTAAATATATCTTTATATTAATCTATGTAAAGTGAAATTAAAAAATCCATCACATCATATTATGGAGGTGGTAGCGAACACATATAGAGGAGTGATATTATTTTTTTCCAACAGATTGGAAGGTAAGAAGATATATATGATCTTATAATTCCATAAGAATAAATATATTATAAATATAATATATGAACTTTGATCCCATCATAGTAACCATGAAATGTGGTGATACAAAAATTGTATCACTATATGGATATGTTAGTACACACATATACAAAAATGACACATTAACATATCATTTGATGGAGAAGATGGTGAATAATCCTGGTAAAATAATAAAAATAACATTTAAATTTAATAGGGATAATAAACCTATTATTTTTTATTGAATAAAAAAATACATGATGTATAAGTAGAAAAAATAGAAAGTGGTAGGGTATGATGATTACTTCTTCTTCAGTAGGCCTCCTTTAGATATATTTTTAATGACCCTTGGAATCATATTTTTATTAATAAAATTACCTCTAATTAATGGATACTATCATTAAAAAGATAATTATCTAGGTTTTTTTAGATATATGGCTAGATGTGTTCTATGTAATTGAATGTGGGGGATTCCTTTGAATTGTAGGGGAGAGAAGACACATTGAAATTCTTAGAATATTAATATTTAATAATGTCATACTGAAGATAATTTATTTAAAATGGATATAAATTCAAAGGTGTGATATTATGAGGTCCAATTTTTTTTTTGTAAAATAATATTTACGCATACTGTATTTCCAATTCCACTATTATCTTTTTTATTAACCCCACCCCAGGAAAACATGTTTTAACCATAATAGCTGTGATTTTTTTTTACTATTTTCACTTTTCATTACAAAAAAATTAAAGTGGGGTCATTAAAAAATTTGTAAACACTAGATAAAAATAAAAAATACATTATATCAGAATCAATTTGCATAATTCTAACAATTTAATTTAATATTAAACACTTAAAATGTGATAAAAAGATATTAACTAGAAAAAATTATTTCTTATGTAAAAAATGTTTTTATATAAAAGTCGAACATTAAAAAATTATAATTTCATTAATTGGAATAATAAATATTTAAATGAAATAATTATACTTTTAAAAACATTTTAATATAAAATGGAACTTTATAAACACTATAAACTAAAATTCAACATTAAATAAAATCATCATTTTTTACAATTCATAAAAATTTCAATATTTTAAAAAAATTATAAAAAAATTACTCTTATATAATTTTGAAAAGAGTATTTAAATATATTATGTTATTTTTTTAATACATTTTATAAATTATATATTAATTAAATTTATTATTTTCACACCAAAAGAAATAAAATCCATATTTTGATGAAAAATGTATTTTCAAAGAATATAAAGTCATTAATAAAACTTTATTCCTTATTAATTAACATATTTAATTTATTTAAATACTATAAACATATTTTTTTATAAAAAAATTCTTACTCACATCACTAATTTAATGGTAATGTTATAATGGTATACTACATTGTAGTTCATTTTGATACGAGGATGGATGCATCTGATGTTATTGAAGAAATTAAATGTATTTTAAGAGAAATATATAAGTGAATATTAGGGTATTATATTATGTCCACCTCAAAATAACTTTCACCCTAAAAATTATGTCACCCTGATATAGACAAGTGATGATATATTTATTTCATCACATCCTTGAGTTCCCATGTAGTTTATTCAAATTTCAGATTCCTCTAAAGAACATTAGCCGTGTGAGTAGTCCATTTCTATTGCACATTATCTCTACCATAAAAGGTTTCTACAATGTTTTCATCATATTAAAGGTCATTTCTATATGGTGTAGTTTCTTAGGTTAGTACATGTGATTGATCATGTATGAACTTCCTTAGGAGATATACTTAGAAGACATCATAAACTTAAGAGAGGTTTGTTTCAAGTGCTAAGAGATGTCCTACCATCCCTACATGATCATGAATATATAAGGGGATAATATACACATGGTTTTTCTTTCCTTTTATTCAAAATTTCATAACCTTACACTATTGGGAAAATTAAAGGAAACCGTTCTCACAAACATATAAATCAAAATTTCACTAATGATTTTAGTCATATATTTTTTATTAACTATAAGCTCCCTGGATGTGTTATTTAATTACTATAAATTTTTATTCCATTTCATCACCTATCATAGTTCCTAAAATCTTTATGTAACCAATATCATCCAAAAAAATTATATTTTTACACTTATTTCACCAGAGGGATTCATAAGGGTTTATCTGAAAGCTCGAGGGAATGTTATTATTGTAAGAAAACATTAATAATGGATGGTCTTGATCCCAAACACCTTTGAAATCCATAAAATAAGAACTTTTAATTTCCTCTAGGGTTTGAATGGTTATCTTAGATTATAAATCATCTTGTAGATAATATAAAATTCTAAAAAAAACTCTCCATCTATATATTGTTCTTGACTTCACCAGAACACTATGCTAAACCTATGAACCTAATTTTACATAATATAATATAGTAATCCTTGAAATCATACCACTTCCATAATTTTTATTGAAAAAAATTATCAAGAGGGAAATATTATATGATGATAAGGAAATGTGATGACATAGTATTTTTGTCGATAAAAACCCAAACAACAATATGGCCTTTTGACTTTTGGGGAGTTTGATAAAAAATACAGGGTGATGTTTTCCCATTTCCAATCTGGTATGTATATTGTTAATAAAAACACCTAATAATTTTTTATCTCATCCATAACATTATTACATACCCATTATCGAGATACAAACTCTATAAAATCTATTTTCATGTTATCCCACTTGAAATACTCTTTTAGATCTCTATAAATCTTCATAATTACAATTAAAATATGGAATGATGAACAATGATATTAATACAATAGCTCCTTAGAGTATTATTTTTATGGGAAATATACAAGGCTCCAAAACCTTATCATTCCAATATAATTGATGTTTATCTATGGAATATTTACCCTGTAATTCCATGACCCTATATTCCCAGAGTCGGTGCATTATTTTAATACATTGTAATGATTACAAGGAATCAAGTCCCGAAAGACCGATCAGTTTAGAAGTCTTGGAAAATGGTTTACATAAATTAACGTTACATTACACTTTATAACATACAACAAAAAAATCCTTTGAGAACACAATTGTTCCATTAGATTAACCTTGAATCTCATACATAAAACACTTCTTGGGATCTTGTGAAAATAAAACATAAGAAAGGGGTGAGCTCAGATGCTCAGTAGGGGTAAATAATCTAGTGGAAGATAACATAAACAATATGCATGGTGAATAATTGAAAACACATGCCTCTACAAATAATAAAAATGAACACTTTATGGTATAAATGAGATGAGTAAATAATTCCATAATAAAACATAGTCATGGGTATTCTACTAATTGAATAACCACATGAACCATCAATATTATTTTCATAATGAGGTCATGTATAATGCCATACGTTCTGAAACATTTTGTCAAGGCCTCGACCAAGACGTCTAAAAATGATTAAGGCCTCGGCCAAAACCATATATCAAATTTGGAAAGGCCTCGGCCAATTCCTTGTCTAATTGTCACATGAGACCTACTGATGAATCGAAGAGCTATAGCGGGCTCCACCCATCACTCTCTATGTCCAATATATTCCTCATATGAAAAGGTTGAAACATAACATAAACATTCGTATTAAAAATAGCACATGAAATGTCAATAATTTATCCATAAACCATTAATGGTATAAAAATAACACATCCACTGTCAGACATATCAAAAAACCTTCAATATAATATGGAATATTTGTATCATAATAAATGAATTTCAAACAGTTTTAAAATCTATCAAACGATGTTGACATAGATGAAAATGATATGTAAAATGTATTGAAAGAAATATCCCTTTTTCATGAAATCGTTTGTAAGTCTCACAATTTGTAAAGGATATCATTTAAAAGAGATTTTTGAATCAAATTCTCCCATACCACTTTGAAACTTTTGAAAATAATTATCATTTCAAAACATTCATGTTCATATAAATAATTCCATAAAATTGTTTAGAAAATATGAACATTAATTACAAGGGTTTAGAAAGATAAATCATTAAAACATTTAAAATGAAGATATAGTTAAATAGAACCTACCATAAAAGATTAAAAAATTCTTTTTGAATTTTTTTTTATGAAATATGGGTATCTATGATAAGTATTTCCCAAAAAAAAACTTACACATGAACAATCTCAGATAATATTGAGATTGAGGAAATAACCCTTACCTGGCACTTTACTTTGGTCGAGGGTACGTTTAAACTCTTGTATAATGACCATAGTATGTCATTAAATTATAACAGTACCATATTAATATTTATTAAATCATACATTATTCATTTATGACTTTATACTACCCATTTAATAATTATTTCCATGTTAAATTAACATTTTGGGGAATAATTGCTTTCTTTATCGTATGTGTTTTAACTTGTTATTCTTGATCGTATCATTTAGATTATGATTTAAATGATTATAGAATATAAAACATGATTTATATATCATATATATTTAGAATATAAATATTTATAATAGATGTATATATGAAATGGAAGGCACCGTTTATGGAGATGGTAAGCCTTACGTACGCATAAATGCTGTTTCCGTTTTCAGATTGTATTGAACGGAAGTAAGTGAATAAGATTTATATAAGTGCACACACACACATATATAAATAACTACAATATCATTATTTTTTCATATATTACATACTTATTAATAATATATATTTTCATAATCATCGTTGGATGGTGAACATGGAAATGACTCTCATCGCGTCGTGGAGACGGTAATCCGTACGTACGCACGAGCGACAATATCATTATTTTGATTTAAAATAGTATTTAAATAGATGTTATATCATAAATACAGAATCATTAAACTGTTATATTTATTATTTACATCAATTATACATCATTATCATACCTATCCAAATAATAATGTATCGAATAACAACTACACCACGACGTGGAGACGGTAAGCTGTACGTACGCACGTATGGTGACATGTCATTCATAGGATGGATAAAATAATGAATATGGTTGTACCATATTTATAATAACATCAAATTTTATATAATATATTGGAGTTATTGTTTTAGAATGGAAACAACAAAGAAAGAGGAAGTGGAAGAAGATAAGAACTTGAAAGAGGTGATGAAATATTTACCTCTTCTTCGGGTTCTTCCATTAGATTTGACCAAAAGGGCTCTATAGGTTGTATTTATGATCAAACTAAGGAATCTATGATCAATTGGGGGAAGTTGGGAGGATATTTGGGCAGGGTTTGGCCGAGACAAATGGCTTTGGAGTTGTGATTTTGAGAGAAGGGAAGTTCCCTTTTATAAGAGGGGTGAGGGTCACTTTAGGAAAAAATTAAAGTATTAATTTATTATACAATCATATTCAGTATATAATTGTTAAAAATGAATTAATTTAGAGACTTAGGTGGTTTTGGGTATAAATCCTCTCAACCAATAGGATTTAGACATGTTTAGATTAACATTTTTACCATATCATTTTGATTTAACTCTTAGTTAAATAGTTTAACTTTTACCGTGTCTTCCTGTATTCTTACTCTATATGGTTAGTAAACTTACTCTAAACTTCCAAGAGAACCTCCAGTGTCTCATTAATGACATATATAACATTATTTAAGCCCATTTACTGATAATTAAATTTTTAGGAATATCATGTCAACCAATAATATAGTATTTGTTTTAAATATTAATTTATGTCAATTTTGACACTATTTGGTATTTTGTTTTTGTGAAAATCATCACAACATGATTACTTCAAAAAAGATACATTGAATCATACCTAACATGTTATATACATTTATAAAAATCGTGTATGTCATAAAAACTTATAAATTATATTTATTTTAATATTTATAATACCATTTATTTGATTCTTTCATTAATAACGTAATTACTGCATCATCATTGTGTCATATATAAATTTAATTATTTAATGTATGAAAATTATAAATAAAATACCATGATGTAGGAAATATTTTTTTCTTTATAATTAATATTTATAGTCGAATTTATCTTATGTAAAACCCTATATTAAAAATGGGTTTGTTAATAAACATTGAATTTAACACTTTTAAATCTTCTTTAAATTAAATAATAATAAATGTACTAATATAATACAAGTGGACCTAATGGATAAAATTTTATTTCTAAGGTTGTTTTTGGTATAATTACACTTAAAAAATATAATTAGTACATGTTTTAGGGTAATTATTATATCATTTTTACCCTTAATTGCCCTATTTACTTTTAACCGTGGAAAATAAAAGTCAAAAATTACCATTCACCAAAAATTATTCTCATCTTATTGAACTACATTTTACATACTGAGGTTAACCATGTCTCTAAAGTTTTTGAAATTCAACTCAAAGAAGTTGTAAAATTAAGTTTTATGCAAATTATTAAATGCTCTTAGAAGGTGGATAAAAGACGGTAAAAAGTTCAATAAAATTTTATATATCTAATATTATTATAAAATGAATCTAATGAATTACATTGAAAATATATAGATATTATGTATCTATTTTGACCTAAAATTAATTTAAATAAAATAATTGATTTTTGAAATAAAAATCCAGTTTTAAATAATAACGCAATGTTTTTCACTATTCATAAAAAATTGAATGTTTTCAGGAAAGTACCAAAACTTCACCCTATGATAATTTTGATATTACAATACCAAAAATGAATTACATTTTACCAATTTAAATAACTAGAATTTTCATTAATTAATTTAAAATTAATTCCCGTTGTCAAAACAAAAAAGCGTATTTTTTAAGAAATAATAACTTTCAAAAGATTGACACTTGTTTATATCCAATTTCAAAGTGAAATTACATATAATGACCAAAATTGGATTAAATGGTAAAAATATAATCTAATTATACTTCCAAACCATTCAAATTGATATTTTAACACTATAAATTATTTTAATTAAAAAAAAAAATTCAGTTAAAATTTAGTATTTTCACTAAACACAAATATGAAAGTTATCATAAAAACACCAAAAATTTATCGAAACTAAAATTTTATGTCCTGATTCTAAAGAAGATGTTTATTTTGTCAAATTTAATATATAAAAGTTCCGAATATTGGATTTAAAAAGGGTTCTCCATTAAAAGGCAGTAAAATTGCATTTTTTGATAAATATATCTTTTATTTCAAAAAAATGAATTTGCTTGTATATTATGTCTATGAAACTCATAATATGGATTCTAAAATTATTATATTATATAAAGTTCAAAATTCAGTTA
The DNA here is from genome assembly GCA_963277665.1 of Viscum album. Classification (NCBI taxonomy): domain Eukaryota; kingdom Viridiplantae; phylum Streptophyta; class Magnoliopsida; order Santalales; family Viscaceae; genus Viscum; species Viscum album. The sequence continues at coordinate 2,046,930,048 of OY728122.1, forward strand.
ATACTATTCATAATTTCTTTTGAACGACTAGTTTGTTACGTTGTGGTGCGCTTGAACTCGGTGTTGCGTGTAGTGCATGTTATTGAATTACTTTGAAAAAATAACGTACTATGAAATCATGGGGTGTTAAATTCTCCCTTAATTCAATAAATTTATTCCTCACAATTTTAAATTTTTCTTCGAAAATAAAAGGTTGAAAATAGAGAAATAAATTTGTGGAAACCCACATCAGAAATTGGGTTAATATTTTTAGTCTTAATAACAGGGAAAGGGAAATGATAAAGTCACCACCAAATTATGATATCTATTAGGAGAACATTGGTGGAAATTAGAGACAAATAATTAGAGGTAAAATGTAAATATTTATCGAGAGTGATTGAGGTCATCAATCACAGTATATCATTTAAATATATTGACATAAAAAATCCATTATCAAAACCATTTTCAATACGAAAATACATAAAAAAGTATAAGGTATTTATTTTCTTTCTTTAAAAAAAACATTTTGGCTTCTTAAGGAAGCCAAAGATCAAATAAAACTCATGGCGGTGGAAAGTTTTTTGTCATAGATTACGTTAAAAATATATTCCTTTTTTTTCTTTTTGTAAAACGCTTCATAGAAAAAGATTCCCCTTGAAATGAAAAGTCAAGGGTTTTATACACCATATAAAATAAAGTCATTTGGAAATCAAAGGATTCTTAAATTAAAGGAGATTGAGACAAAGTACATTAACTAATTTTTAAGAAATAATTTAATCATTGAACAAGAGGGAAATATATATATATATATATATATATATATATACTTGACAATTATAGTTACATCCTTTAACTAATTCCTCCCACAAACTCATCTTTCACTCCAAAATATTTAAAAAAATATACTTTATTTATCCTAATAATATAGGGTTCGAAAAATAATGAATTTATAATTCACCAATCAGAAATTTTAAAAAAGAAACTACATTATAAAATCCAGGACATAACGTAGGCCAGTGGTAGGTAGTGCATCCTTGTCGTCCTTCGGTTGAGGGTTCATGTCTCGCAGCCTTGCCGGACGCGACTGGTTGTCGCCTGACCTCTAGGTTGTCCTTTTTATAGCAATCCAAAAATAACCTTAACAATTCTATCCAATTTCTAACATAATCTGTAACACCCCAAGCTTCTACGGTACACTTCTCTTTGAATAATACAGTAGCGTGTGTTGTACACCACTTCGAGTTCTAACACACAACACAACCAATCAAACTAGCCGTTATGAAATGTAATACCCACTTTTTGAAATTTTATAAATTTTATATTTCAAGATGGACTTCATTTTTGGATTCGGAATATCAAAATTAGCTTAGGGTGAATTTTTGGTATTTTTCTGAAAATATATAATTTTTGATTAATAGTGAAAAAACACTAAGTTATAGTTTAAACCCGAATTTTTATTTAAATAATAATTTATTTTTTTAAATTTAATTATGGTCAAAATAGATACATAATACCTATATATTTTCAATGTTATTCATTGGAGTTAGTTTAGAATAATTTTACATATATAAAAATTTTATGGAACTCTTCACCGTCTTTTACCCACCTCCTAGAAGAATTTGGAAATTCACATAAAACATAATTTTAGGGCATCTGTGAGTGAAATTCAAAAATCTGAGAGACACAGTTAATATCAAGGAGTAAAATGTGGTACAATAAGATAAAAATATTTTTTTGTGAATAATAACTTTTTACTTTAATTTACCACGGTTAAAAGTAAATAGGGTAATTAAGGGTAAAAATGATATTAATATTACCCTAACACATGTCCTAATTCTATTGGACAAGTTTATCTCGACCAAAAACAACCTAAGGAATAAAATATTATCATTTTTGTCCACTTGGATTAGATTAGGACATTTATTATTATTTAATTCAAAGAAGAGTTAAAATAGTTAAAATCAATGTTTAATAACTAAAACATTTTTAATATAGGGTTATACATAACATAAATTTGATTATAACAATTCATTAGAAATCTAAAAAGATTTCCTAAAAAATGGTATTTTATTTATAATTTTTAGTCCTTAAATAATTTAATTTATTTATGACACAATGGTGATGCAGTAATTACCTAATTAATGAAATATTAAAATAAATGATATCAGAAATATCAAAATAAATGTAATTTGAGACTTTTTATAAATTACACTAATTTTCATGGTTAATATGGCATATTAGGATTGGTTATAAAAATTTTGTTCGAAGTAATAATGCTGTTATGAAATTATCAAAAATAAAATACTCAATAGTGTCAAAATTGCCATAAAAAGAGTTTTCAAAACAAATATTATATTATTAATTGATATTCTATTCTTAAAAAACTAAGGTTCGGCCAAAGGACTGATATAATGATAGGTGTATCATTAATGGACCACTTGGGGGTCTCTTGGAGGTATATAGTAAGTTTATTAACAATATAATATAAAAATACAAAGAGACATGGTAAATGTCAAACTATTTAACTAAGAGTTAAATATAAATGATATGGTTAATATAGTGACCCAAACCTGTCTAAAATATATTGGTTGAAATTATTTGGACCCATACCCACCTTAACCTTTAAATAATCCACTTTTTAGCCATTAGAAACCGAATATGAATTTACTATAAAATAAATTTTCTAGCTTTTCCTAAGGTCCCCCTCACCCCTCTTATAAAAAAGAACTCCCCCTTCTCATTAATTCACACCTTAAAAGACTTTTGGATGGGCCAAAATCTGCCAAACTACCCTCTCAAATATCCTCCCTTCATCCTAGAGGCCCTACTTTGGTCATAAATCTAACTTAAGGAGTCCTTTTGATCAAATCAAAAGGAAGAACCCGAAGAAGAGCTAATGTTTTCACCACCCACTTTCATGTTCCTTTCTTCTTGAACTTATTCTTTCTTTGTTTTTCCCATTTTAAAATAATAAATCCAGTATATTTTATATATTTTGATGTTATTATAAATATGGCTTAACCATATTCATTATTCTATCCATCCTTTGAATGACATGTCACCATACGTGCGTACGTACGACCTACTGTCTCCACATTGTGGTGTAATTGTTATTCAATACATTATTATTTGGATGGTTATAATAATAATATGTAATTCATGTGAATAATAAATATAACATTATAATTATTCATTATATATGATATACCATCCAATTATATATTATTTTAATATCAAAAGAATGATATTGTCGCTCGTGCGTACGTACAGATTATGGTCTCCTCGAACGCGATGAGATTCATTCCCCATCGTATCCATTCAAGACTAAATTTCTTTTGATGATTAAAAATAATTTTTAGAGACATGATATAATTCTGGATATGAATAATATACCTCCCATCCATAACAAATATGGCTCACATAACAAAGAATATAAAGGAAAACGAACCTGTTAACACCCGAAACGATGATAATACTAAGATATTATTAACAAATCAATGTTAAAAGATCATATATGATATCATATTAATGTATATGATTCTTGTAGAATTTTAAAAAAAATATTTTACCATTATAAAAGAGGTTAACCTACCCTCATCGAAGGAAAAGTACAAGGTAAGGGTTTATTTCACAATCTCTTCATTATCCGAGGTTGTTTATACGTAATTATCTATTGTGACCTCTTTATCATCCACATCCATGTTTCTTAAAAATGTATTTCAAATAATTATTACTAGTTTAAAGACTATGGGTTAAAGTAATTTATACCCTTGTTGACTTTTTATAAGAAGTTTATAAAGGAATCTTTCTATCATTTTCTAAATAAGGTCATTTTTAACCTTTTCGACAGAATTAAGGTAAGAATGTATTTTTTAACTTATACGGAGGGTGTGGATATTTTCTGCCATTATAAAATCTTCAAAGCTTCCCTTACAATCTTATAATAATATTTTCAAAGTAAATGGTTTAATTTATAATTATGTGACTGTTAAATGATTAAAAAAAGATATATTTCTCTCAAATAGTATTGATTTCATCTATGTCAACATCATTTGATGGATTTTAAGCTTATTTGAAGTTTATTTATTATGATACAAAACTTCCATATTGTATTTATGGTTTTGTGAAATTTTTGACTGTGGATGAGTTATTTTTATACCATTCATGGTTTATGGAGAATGTATTGACATTTCATATGCTAGTTTTAATATGAATTTTTATGTAATGTTTAAAACTGTTCATATGTGGAACGCATTAGACTTAATAAGTGACAGGTGGAGCCCGCTATAGCTCCTCGATGCATCGGTAGGTCTCATGAGACAAACTAGTGTCTTGGAACAAGGCCTTGAAAAAATCTTATTTGTAGTCTTTGCACAAGGTCTTGACTATGTGGTTATGATAGTTTGGCATTATGCATTCCATCATTATGAAAGTGGTTATTGATAATGCATTTGATTATTCGACTAATAGAATATCCAAGTGAATAAGTAAATGGAATTATTTCTGCTATATTATGGTGAAGTTCAAGTTTAAAAGGATTTTTTTAGTTATACATTACCTTAAATGTTTATGCTTATTTATAAAAGTTTCCTCTATATCGTTATCCTTACTGGGCATCTGAGCTCACCCCTTTATATGTTTTATTTTTCCCAGGATTTGAAGAAGTATTTTATGAATGACCTACAAGGATAGTATGAGTGGATATGAGTATAGACTATGGAGACTATGTTGTTGTAGTTTTAACTTTATGATGTAAATGTAAACTTTATGAATGTATCTAGTGTTTCCAAGGCTACTAAACTAATCGGTCTTTCGAGACATGATATTTTGTGTTCATGCCAATGTTATGTAATAATACACCAAATATGGGTAACTGGGATTGGGGCATTACAGTTGGTATCCGAGGAAGTTTAGTACAAACCGTGGAAACTAGATTCAGATAAGATCTTATTATAGCACATAGACCTAAGATGGACTTTGAGGATTAGTATAGAAGAACTTACTAGAATTTTGGTATTGTAGAGATTTTGTGAGTTTTCCGGGCAATACATCCATGTACGGATATGAGCAGGTAGAGGCGGCTGTGGCACAGATGTACCTAGGGGTAAAACCTGAAGACACCGCTTTGAGCTAGACTCGAATGGGAACTGGTGCACGACAACGGGCCTTGCCGCACTCTTGGTTATGACACTCTCAGGGGATATGATTAGGATAATTCTCATTTTCTTTACAAACCATTATGAAGGGTTTATGAGTATATACTTCCTCAAAGAAGTCATTTTTATGGTAATGGATTATATCTATAAACTGTTCAATTTTTTTAAGTGTTTTACAAGTTTGGATTTATGTATTGCGATTCATAAACTAATCTAGTGTATGTCATTGTTTAGAAATGGCACCTAGTGGAAGTAATAGAAACGATATCAATGAACGCACTCCATGTAGGGATCTCCCTCCTGCTCAAGATAATTATAGTGGAGCTGGTGATGCAACTGGTGCTGATCAGCTAATCACCATACTGGGACAACTCACTCAGGTTCTGAATAATAACCTTACCCGTATGGAGCACCCTGATCCGCAGCGTGGAGGATCAATGTTTGATCTCTTCACGGGGCAATAAACACCAAAATTAAATGGGAGTACAAATACCTTAGTAGCTGATAAATGGATAAATTCCTTATAGAAAATATTCCATGCCTTGGGGAGTAGTGAAAGGGAAAAAGTTATCATGTCAGTTTACCGCCTCACTGGAGATGCTGATCAATGGTGGTAATTGATTCAAAACACAAAGGAAGATGATGAAGTATAAAATATGTAATGGAGGGAGTTAAAAGAGATTTTCTTAGAAAAATACCTTCCTTGTGACCATCAAGAAGATATGGAAAGGCAATTTCTGAGTCTAAGAAAAAAGGAGGATGAGAATGTCACAAATTATGAGGCTGACTTTACAAGGTTAGGAAGGTATGCTGGAGATTATATACAGAACCCAAGAAGTAAGATTGATCGTTTATTTGATGTGTTAAAACCATTTCTTCATCGAGAATTAGTGTCACAATCCTTCTCGTTTTACGCATATATTGTCTCATGTGCTATCAAGACAGAAAAATAATTCTCTAAGTCTTATGACTTTAAAGCAAAGCAAGTGAAGAAGAGATCTGCTGATCACTCTGGAAATGGAAATAAAGGGAATAAGAGAAAAGTTGATTATCCTTCCTGCAGTAAATATGGGAAGAAACACGTTGATACTTTCTTGAAAGGAATGGGAGTTTGTTACAAGTGTTGTGAAAAAGGCCACCATGCTCATGATTAAAAGGGGAAGAAAGAAGCTATCGATGTTCAATGATACAACTTTAGAGAGATGGGACATTATGCAAATGAATATCCTATGAATCAGGGGAACTTACCTCAGAAAAGGAAAATGGATCAAGGCCAAGCTTATGCAATCACTAATGTTGAGGTAGAAGCTCCGAAAGATGTGTTAGCAGGTAATTTAATGGTTTCCTCAAGTTTAACAAATGCCTTATTTGATTCTGGATCATCGCATTGTTTCATATATTCCCAGTTTTCTACAAAAAATTAGATATTTCCAATTTGATTTAACAAGGGAGTTGTCAGTCAAAACTCCAAAGGGAAGTATCATTGCTACAAAGTTCTGTGGATCTGTTCCCATTAGGGTATAAAAATGTTCTTTATCTGTTGATCTCATCGTCATACCCATGATTTAATTTGATATAATCCTTGGTATGGATTGTCTTTCGAACTATGATGTGAAAATTTATTGTAAAAGAAGGAGGTTATGATTTTTGATGGCGATGATAAAGAACACCTTATCTTTAGAGCAGAATCATCACCACCAGATTTTCATCAAGATCCACCCCCAGTAGCTCAACTAAAATCAATTATTGGGGAGGAAGAGAATGAAATAACTGTTGGTAAGGAAAGGAATTCTCAAATAGAGGATGTACCTATTGTGAGAGAATATGTTGATGTGTTTCCAGAATATTTACCTGGACATCCTCCAGAACGATTAATTGAGTTTTCCATTGATTTAATTCCCGGATCAAGGCCCATATCAAAGACCCCTTATAGAATGGACACTGTGGAATTAGTGTAACTAAAGAAACAATTAGTGGAATTGAGTAATAAGGGATTTATTTTCCCTAGTGTTTCTTCATGGGGAGCCCCTGTCCTTTTTGTTAAGAAGAAAGATGGATCTATGAGGTTATGTATCAACTACAGGGATATCAATGCTATAACAATAAAGAACAAGTATCCCCTAACTCGTATTGATGATTTATTTGACCAACTGCATAGAGCTCAATACTTTTCAAAGATTTACCTTCGATATGGATACCATCAATTGTGTGTGAAGAAGGAAGACATTCCAAAAACAACATTTTGAACCAGGTATGGGCATTATGAGTTTATAGTAATGCCTTTTGGGATGACTAGTGAACTATATGTTTTCATGGATCTAATGAACATAATTATCAAGGAATATCTCGATGATTTATTAGTAGTATTTATTGATGATATCTTGGTATATTCCAAAATCTACGAAGACAATGAAAATCACTTGTACATTATCCTAAAGACTCTTAGAAGACATGAATTATATGGGAAGTTTAGCAAGTGTGAATTCTGGCTGTAGGAGATCTCTTTTCTTGGCCATATTGTCTCCAAAGATGGAATCTCTATTGATCATTCTAAGACCAAGGCAATCCATGAATGGCCAGCACCGACGAGTATAACTAAGGTACACAGTTTTATTGGTTTATAAAGTTATTATCGGTGTTTCATCCATAATTTTTCCCGATTGGCTAACCCATTAATGAAGCTCATATGTAAAGGTGTTAAATTTGATTGGAAAAAAGATTTTTAAGATTGTTTTGAAGAATTGAACATAATATTAGTCAATGATCTTATATTGACTCTACTATCGGGAATGATTAGTCCGTTATTTATAGTGATGCATCGAAGAAAGGACTTGGTTGTGTCCTTATACAGAATGATAGAGTTATTTCCTATGCATCACAACAACTAAAATTCATGAGCAGAACTATCCTACTCATTATCTTGAGTTGGCACCTATAATCTTTGCTTCGAAGATTTGGAGACACTATCTCTATGGGGAGAAATGTGAGATTTATACTGATCACAAGAGTTTGAAATATATTTTCTCACAGAAAGAACTCAAAATGAGGCAAAGGAGATGGCTTGAACTACTCAAGGATTATGATTGCACAATACAATACCACATGGGGAAGGAAAATAAGGTGGAAGATGCTTTGAGTAGAAAATATCATGGAGTTTTGAACAAATGAGAGTTGAAAAGGATCCTATATACACAGATCTAGTAATGATGGATATGGGAATCACCATGGAAGGTGAAGCATCAATGCTTTTTCAAATGGTTGCCAAACCATATTTACTAGAAAGGATAAAGAGTTCTCAGACCGATGATGAAGAGTTTAAAAATAGTATTGAAGCTGTCAATGATGAGAGATTGAGTTACTTTGTGTATGAAGATGGAATTTCGAAATTTGGGAAGAGGCTTTTTGTTCCCAATATACCTGATCTAAAAAGGGAATTGTTGGATGATGATCATAGTTCCAATTTCTCTATATACCCTAGGAGCAGCAAAATGTATAGAGATTTAAAGGAACATTTTTGGTGGGACAACATGAAGAGGGAGATTTTTGATTTTGTGTCAAGAGGTATGGTTTGTCAACAAGTGAAAGATGGAAGGAAACAGCCTGGATGAGTCATGCAACCTCATCCCATACCTGAGTTGGAATGGGATAATCTCTCGAGGGGCTTTGTTATGGGACTACCAAAGACTCCTAGAATGAATGATGCAATATGGGTCGTTGTTGATCATCTTTCCAAGTCAGCAAATTTTCTTTCTATTTGGGAAGATTTACCACTTGAACGTCTAGAATGGCTCTATATTAATGAAGTTGTGATACTTCATGGAGTACCCCTATCGATTAGTTCTGATCATGATCCCCATTTTACTTCATGATTCTGGAAGAGTCTTCAGAAGGACTTGGATAATGAACTTCGTTTGAGCACTGCCTACCACCCTCAAACAGATGGACCATCAAAACAGACTATTCAAACCTTATAAGACATGTTGAGATCTTGCTCACTTGACTTTCAGGGAATGTGGGATCAATATTTACCTCTGGTGGAATTTTCCTATAACAATAGCTTCCATTCGAGTATTCCGATGGCACCATATGAAGCGTTATACAGAAAGAGATGTCTCACACCAACCTGTTGGGATGATTTTTGTGAAAGAAAACTCGTAGGCCCAAAACTAGTGGAGGAAACGATTGAAAAGGTGAAGGTAATCAAAAACCACATCAAAGCAGCTCAATGTTAGTAGAAGAGATATACCGATAACCGAAGGAAGTATTTTTAATTTCAGGTGGGAGATCATGTTTTCATGAAGGTATCTCCATGGAAGGGAGTTATACGTTTCGGTAAGAAAGGTAAACTGAGTCCCAGGTACATCAGACCATTCGAAATTCTAGAAAGAATTTGGTATGTAGCTTGCTATTTGGGAATGCTGCCAAGTCTCTCCAAAGATCATGATGTGTTCCATGTATCACTATTGAGAAAATACATGCCTGACCCAATGCATGTACTAACTTATGAGAAATTAGAACCGGAACCCGATCTGTCTTATTGTGAATAGCCTGTCAAGATTCTTGATACAAGAGAACAAGTGCGGAGAAACCAGACGACTCGTCTGGTAAAAGTTCTATGGAGAAACCATAAAATGGAAGAGGCAATGTGGGAACCCGAGGAACTTATAATGAAGAATCACCTGAGTCTTTTCATGCGGTAGTATTCTAGAAATTTCGAGGATGAAATTATTTGAAGGAGGGGAGAATGTAGCACTCCAAGCTTCCACAGTATGATTCTATTTGAATAATATAGTAGCATGTGTTATAGGCAACTTCGAGTTCTAACACACACTACAACCAATCAAACTAGCCATTTTGAATAGTAATACCCTCTTTTTGAAATTTTATAAATTTTATCCGTCAAAATGGAATTCATTTTTGGATTTGGAATATCGAAATTAGCTTATGGTGAATTTTTGGTGTTTTTCTGAAAATATTCAATTTTTGATGAATAGTGAACAAACACTGAGTTATAGTTTAAAACAAAATTTTTACTTAAATAATTATTTATTTTATTTAAATGTAATTAATATCAAAATAGATACATAATACCGATATAAGTTCAATATAATTCATTGGAGTTAGTTTAGAATAATTATATATATATATATAAATTTTATGGAACTTTTCACCGTCTTTTACTCACCCCCTAGAAGAATTTGGAAATTCACATAAAACTTAATTTTACCACTTCTGTGAGTGGAATTTTTAAATTCCGAGAGACACGGTTAATATCAAGGAGTAAAATTTGGTTCAATAAGATAAAAATTATTTTTGGTGAATAGTAAAGTTTTACATTTATTTGCCACGGAAAAAAGTAAATATGGTAATTAAGGGTAAAAATGATATTAATATTACCCTAAACATGTCTTAATTATATTTTACAAGTTTATTTCGACCAAAAAAAATTCATAGGAATAAAATATTATCATTTTGGTCCACTTGGATTAGATTAGGACATTTATTATTATTTAATTCAAAGAAGAGTTAAAAGAGTTAAAATCAAAGTTTAATAACTAAAACATTTTTAATATAGGGTTATACATAAGATAAATTCGATTATAAAAATTAATTATAAAGCTAAAACTATTTCCTACATAATGGTATTTTATTTATAATTTTTAGACATTAAATAATTTAATTTATTTATGAAACAATGGTGATGCAGTAATTACCTTATTAATGAAATATTAAAATAATTGATATTATAAATATCAAAATAAATGTAATTTGAGACCTTTTATGAATTCCACTAATTTTATAGGTTAATATGACATATTAGGATTGGTTATATAATTTTTTTTCGAAGTAATAATGCTATTATGAAATTATAAAAAACAAAATATCCAATAGTGTCAAAATTGACATAAAAGAGTTTTTCAAACAAATATTATATTATTAATTGATATTCTATTCCTAAAAATATATGGATCATCCAAAGGACTTATATAATGATATTTGTATCATTAATGGACCACTTGGTGGTCACATGGAGGTATATAGTATGTTTATTAACTATATAATATAAAAATACAAAGAGACATGGTAAATGTCAATCTATTTAACTAAGAGTTAAATATAAATGATATGGTTAATATAGTTACACAAACCTGTCTAAAATCTATTGGTTGAAAGGATTTAGACCCATACCTACCTTAAACTTTAAATAATCCAATTTGGAGCCATTATAAACAGAATATGAATTTATTATAAAATAATATTTCTAGCACTTCCTAAGGTGCCCCTCACCCCTCTTATAAAAGGGGACTCCCACTTCTCATTAACTCACACCTTCAAAGCCTTTTGGCTCGGCCAAACTCTGCCCAAATACCCTCTCAACTATCCTCCATTCATCCTAGAGGCCCTAATTTGGTTAGAAAGCCAACTTAAGGAGTCCTTTTGATCAAATCAAAAAGAAGAACCCAAAGAAGAGATAATGTTTCCACCACCCTCTTTCAAGTTCCTTTCTTCGTCAACATCTTCTTTCTTGGTTTTTACCATTTTAAAATAATAACTCCAGTATCTTTTATATAATGTGATGTTATTATAAATATGGTACAACCATATTCAGTATTCTATCCATCCTTTGAATGACATGTCACCATACGTACGTACGTACGGCCTACCATCTCCACGTTGTGGTGTAATTGTTATTCAATACATTATTATTTGGATGGGTATAATACTGATGTCTAATTAATGTGAATAATAAATATAACATTATAATGATTCTGTATATATGATATAACATACAAATATATATTATTTTAATATCAAAAGAGTGCTATTGTCGCTTGTACGTATGTACGGATTACCGTCTCCATGAACGCGATGAAATTCATTCCCCATCATATCCATTCAAGACTAAATTTCCATTTATGATTAAATTTTTTTTAGAGACATGATATCATTCTGGATATGAATAATATACCTCCCATCCATAACAAATATGGCTCACATAACAAAAAATATAAAGTAAAACAAATCCATTAACACCCAAAACGATTATAATACTAAGATATTATTAACAAATCAATGTTAAAAGATCATATATGATATCATATTAATGTATATGATTCTTGTATAATTTAATAACAATTATTTAACCATTATACAGGAGTCTAATCCAACCTCAACCAAGGAAAAGTACAATGTAAGGGTTTATTTCACAATCTCTTCATTATCTGAGGTTGTTTATACGTAGTTATCTACTAGGACCTCTTTATCATCCACATCCATGTTTTCTTAAAAATGTATTTCAAATAATTCTTACTATTTTACAGACTATGGATTAAAGTCATTTATACCCTTTTTGACTTTTTATAAGATGTTTATAAATAAATCTTTCTGTCGTTTTCCAAACAAGGTCATGTTTAACCTTTTCGACAGAATTAAGGTAAGAATGTCTTTTTTTAACTTATACGGTGGGTGCGGCTATTTTCCACCGTTATAAAATCGTCGAAGCTTCCCGTACAAGCTTATAAGAATATTTTCAAAGTAAATGTTTTATTTTATAATTATGTGACTTTTAAATGATTTCATAAAAAGAGATATTTCTCTCAAATAGTTTTTATTTCATCTATTTCAACATCCTTTGATGGATTTTAAGCTTATTTGACGTTTATTTATTATGATACAAAACTTCCATATTGTATTAAAGGTTGTATGATATGTTTGACTGTGGATGAGTTATTTTTATACCATTCATGGTTTATGGAGAATGTATTGACATTTCGTATGCTAATTTTAATACGGATGTTTATGTTATGTTCAAACCTATTCATATGAGGATTGCATTTGACTTAATAAGTGATGGGTGGAGCCCGCTATAGCTCCTCGATGCATCGGTAGGTCTCATGAGACAAACTATTGTCTTGGAACAAGGCCTTGAAAAAATCTTATTTGTAGTCTTGGCACAAGGCCTTGACTATGTGGTTCTGATAGTATGGAATTATGCATTCCATCATTATGAAAGTGGTTATTGATATTGCATGTGATTATTCGACTAGTAGAATATCCATGTGAATAAGTAAATGGAATTTTTTCATTTTATTTCATCCATATTATGCTGAATTTCATGATTAAAAGGCTTTTGTTTTTGTTATACATTGCCTTAAATGTTTATGCTTATTTATAAAAGTTTCCGCTATATTGTTATCCTTATTGGGAATCTGAGCTCACCCATTTATATGTTTTGTTTTTCCCAGGATGTGAAGAAGTATTTTATGAATGAACTACTGGGATAGTATGAGGGGATATGAGTGTGGACTATGGAGACAATGTTGTTGTAGTTTTAACTTTATGATGTAAATGTAAAATTTATGAATGTATCTAGTGTTTCCAAGGCTACTAAACTAATCGGTCTTTTGAGACTTGATCTTTTGTGATGATGCCAATGTTATGTAATAATGCACCGACTCTGGGTAACAGGGGTCGGGGCGTTACATAATCAATTCCAACCTTTAGACTTATCCAAAATACTTCTATCCAAATTCACAGTCCAAAATTTATAAGGAAGTTAAATAAAATGAAGATCCTTTTTTCCACGTATTAACATGTGAACACCTTCATCATGTATTCTTATAGAAAATTTTAACACCTTGAATTACCATAAAACATTATTTATTACATTCATGCTCACTTATTCTTTATAGAATACTAGATATATTCCTTATATACAAAATTTTTGAATATTCCAAATATGATGAAATAAACCAACTATTAACCAGTTCCATGGAAGTAAAGAATATCCAATATAATTAATCCAAATCAACAATCTCTTATTCCAAAATCACTACCTCATTTTCTGGACCGTATTAAGGATTACCTTTCCTTCAACCATGTATTTTTCAAAAAAGTGTAGCTTACTATTAAGTCACATTTCTTAGAACCATATAATCTCAAATCCTCAATAATATAGTACTACAATACAATCCTTATTTATCTCCATAATTCATATAACCAGTATATTGTTTATACAACACTCAAATGAAATAATTCTATAATAACAACATAAGAACAGTAGTCATTACTCTTCATCTGAGGTAGTATCATAACTTGATTATTATCAATTTCATCATTTGCAGTATACTCTGATGACTGGGACATTGATTCGCATAGTGTCCTAATGCCTTGTAGATGAAGCATTTTATATTCAGAACCTTTTTCTTATCCTTACAATCACGTACTTGGAGTCCTTTTTCTCCACACTTATAACAAACATTCATTACCTTCATGCATTTACAAAGGTGATTCTCTCCACATTTATCACATATGGGAAAATCCTTCTTAACCCTCTTTTCATTATCCATGTTTCTCTCTACCATCCTTTTCTTTTCTTATTTCACTTCAAAGCCATAGGACTCAAAGAATTATTTACTTATCTTATTAACACATGATATTATTTCTTCATATGTTGAGAATAAATGGGAGACTATTTCCATTCTAAATGTTGGATTAATACCATGAAAGATATGATCCTTCTTACTCTTTGGATCATACTTTTTATTGGAGTTCTGATTACTTATACTGGGCATCATTTCTAAACAATGGCATACACTAGGCCAGTTTATGAATTGGAATGTATAATTCCAAAAATGTAAAATACCAAAAGTAAATTGAACAGTCTATGGATATAATCCATAATCATAAAAATATTTTCTTTGAGGAGGTATATACTTGTAAATCATTTATAATTATTTGTAAAGAAAATGATAATTATCCTAAGCATATCCCCTGGGAGTTTCGTATCCAAGAGTGCAGCAAGGCCCGAGGTCAGGCACCAGTTCCTGTTCGATTCAAGCTCAAAGCGGTGTTTTCAGGTTTTACCCCTAGGTACATCTGTGCCGGTGCCGCCTCTACCTTCTCATATCCAGACATGAATGTATTGCTTGGAAAACTAAAAAAATATCTAAATTACCAAAATTATAGGATGTTATTCGATACTAATCCTCAAATTTTGTCTTAGGGAAATGTTATCTAATCAGAGTTTATCTAGATCTATTTCCAAGGTTATTTCTATACTTCCTCTGATACCAAATCTGACACCCCGACACTAGAATCCCAGAGTCAGTGCATTATTTTAATACATTTGAATTATTACTAGGAATCAAGTCCCAAAAGGCAGATTAGTTTAGATGTCTTGGAAAATATATTACATACATGAACTTTACATTACACTTTCTAACATACAAAAAAATCCTTTGTGAATTCCATTGTTCCCTTAGCTTAACCCTGCATCTCAAACATAAAACACTTCGTGGGATCCTGGGTAAATAAAACATAAGAAATGAGTGAGCTAAGATGCTCAGTAAGGGTAAATAATTTAGCGAAAGATAACATAAACAATATTCATGGTGAATAATTGAAAACACAAGCCTTTAAAAGTAATAAACATGAACACTTTATGGTAGAAATATGATCTGAGTAAATAATGCCATAATAAAACATTGTCATGGGTATTCTACTAGTCGAATAACCACATGAACCATCAATATTATTTTCAAAATGAGGGATTGTATAATGCCAGACATTTTGAAACATTTTGTCAAGGCCTTGACCAAGATGTCTAAAAATGATTAAGGCCTCGGCCAAAACCATATATCAAATTGGGAAAGGCCTCAGCCAATTCCACGTCTAATTTTCTCATGAGACCTACCGATGCATCGAGGAGCTATAGAGGGCTCCAACCGTCACATAATAAGTCCAATACATTCCTCATATGAAAATGTTGAAACATAACATAAACATTCATATTAAAACTAGCATACGAGATGTCAATAATTTATCCATAAACCATGAATGGTATACAAAATAACACATCCACTGTCAAAAATTTCACAAAACCTTCAATACAATATGTAAGATTTGTATCATAATAAATCAATTTCAAACAATTTTAAAATCTATCAAAGGATGTTGACATAGAAGAAAATGATAAGTAAAATGCTCTGAGAGAAATAACCCTTTTTCATGAAATCGTTTGTAAGTCTCATAATTTATAAAGGAAGTAATTTAAAAGAGATTTTTGAATCAAAGTGTCCCATACCACTTTGAAACTTTTTAAAATAATTATCATTTCAAAACATTCAGGTCCCTATAAATAAATCCATAAAATCGTTTTGAAAATATGGACATCAATTAAAATGGTTTATAAAGATAAATATTTAAAACATTTGAAATGATGATCTAGTTAAATAGACCCTCCCATAAAACCTTAAAATATTTCTTCTGAAAACATTTTTATGAAATATGGGTATCTACGATAAGTATGTCCCATAAAATACATACACATGAACAATCTCAGATAATAATGAGATTGAGGAAAAAACCCCTACCTTGCACTTTCCATTGGCCGAGGCTACGTTTAACCTCATATATAATGACAATAGTATGTTATTAAATTAAAACTGAACCATATTCATATTTATTACGTCATACATGATTCATTTATGACTTTATACTACCCATTTAATAATGATTTCCATGTTAAATTAACATTTTGGGTAATAATCATTTTCTTTATCGTATGTATTTTAACTTGTTATTCTTGATCGTATCATTTAGATTATGATTTGAATGATTCTAGAATATATACCTTGATTTATATATCATATATATTTAGAATATAAATATTTATAATATATGTATATATGAAATGGAAGGTACTGTTTATGGAGACAGTAGGCTGTACGTACGCATGAACATTGTTTCCGTTTTCACATCATACTGAACAGAAGTAATTGAATAATATTTATGTAAGTAAATACATACATATATATATATCTAAAATATCATTATTATGTCATATATTATATACTTATTAGTAATATATATTTTTATAATCATCGTTGAATGGTGAACATGGAAATGACTCTCATCGCGTCGTGGAGACGGTAATTCGTACGTGCGCACGAGAAAAAATATCATTATTTTGATTTAAAATAGTATGTAAATAGATTTTATATCATAAATAAAGAATCATTAACATTTTATACTTATTATTTACATCAATTATACATCATTATTATACCCATCCAAATAATAATGTATTGAATAACAACTACACCACGGCGTGGAGACGGTAAGCCGTACGTACGCACGTATGGTGACATGTCCTTCATAGGATGGATAAAATAATGAATATGGTTTTACCATATTTATAATAACATCGTAGTTTATAGAAGATACTATAGTTACTGTTTGAGAATGGAAAAAACAAAGAAAGAGTAAGTGGAAGAAGAAAAGAACTTGAAAGAGGTGATGAAATATTTACCTATTCTCCGGGTTCTTCATTTTCATTTGATCAAAAGGGATACTTAAGATGGCTTTCTGATCACAATAATTACTCTAGGATAAAGCGAGGGATGTTGGTAGGATATTTGGTTAGGGTTTGGCCAATCCAAATGGCTTTGGAGTTGTGATTTTGAGAGAAGGGGATGTTCCCTTTTAAAAGAGGGGTGAGGGTCACTTTAGGAAAAGATTAAAGTATTAATTTATTATACAATAATATTCGGTTTATAATGGTTCACAATGAATTTATTTCGAGCCTTAGGTGGTTATGGGTCTAAATCCTTTCAAAAAATAGGTTTTAAACAAGTTTAGGTTACCATTTTAACCATATCTCTTAGATTTAACTCTTAGTTAAATAGTTTAACTTTTAACGTGTCTGCTTGTATTCTTACTCTATATGGTTAATAAAATTACTCTAAACTTCCAAGACAACCTCAAGTGGCTCATTAATGACATATATAACATTATTTAATCCCTTTTAACGAACATTACATTTTTAGGAATATTATATCAACCCATAATATTGTATTTGTTTTAAATATTAATTTATGTCAATTTTGACAATATTTGATATTTTGTTTTTTTGAAAGTCATAATAACTTTATTACTTCGAAAAAGATACATTAAATCATCCCTGACATTTCATATTCACTTATAAAATTTGTGGATGTCATAAAAACATTGAAATTATATTTATTTTAATATTTATAATACCATTTATTTGATTCTTTCATTAAAAAGGTAATTATTGCATCATCATTGTGTCCTAAATAAATTTAATTATTTAATATCTAAAAATTATAAATAAAATACCATGAATTAGGAAATAATTTTATATTTATAATTAATATTTATAGTTAAATTTAGCTTATGAAAAACCCTATATTAAAAATGGTTTAGTTAATAAACATTGAATTTAACACTTTTAACTCTTCTTTAAATTAAATAATAATAAATGTCCTAATCTAATCCAAGTGAACCTAAAGGATCATATTTTATTCTTAAGGTTTTTTTTCGGTCGAATTAAACTTATCTAATAGAATTAGAACATGTATTAGGGTAATTATAATATCATTTTTACCCTTGATTACCCTATTTACTTTTAACCGTGGTAAATAAAAGGCAAAAGTTACTGTTCACCAAAAATTATTTTCATCTTATTGAACAACATTGTACATACTGAGGTTATCCATGTCCCTCAGATTTTTGAAATTCAACTCATATAAGTGGTGAAATTAGGTTTTATGCAAATTTTCCAATGCTCCTAGAAGGTGGGTAAAAGGCGGTAAAAAGTTCAATATAATTTTATATATCTAATATTTTTATAAAATGACTCTGATGAATGAAATTGAACATATATAGATATTATGTATCTATTTTGAAATAAAATAAATTTATATAAAATAATTAATTATTTAAATAAAATGTCAGTTTTAAACAATAACCCAATGTTTTTCACTATTCATCAAAAATTGAAAGTTTTGAGAAAAGTACCAAAAATTAACCCTAAACCAATTTTGATAATACAAAACCAAAAATTATGTCCATTTTACCAATTTCAAAACCATTATGTTTAATTAATTAATTTAAAATTAATTCCTATAGTCAAAACTAAAAAGCGCATTTTTAAGAAATAATAACTATCAAAAGATTGACATTTGTTTATGTCTAATTTCAATGTGAAATTACATCTAATAACCAAAATTGGATTAAATGGTAAAAATATAATCTAATTATACTTTCAATCCTTTCATATTTATAATTGAACACTATAAATTATTTTTATTAAAAATGTTGTTTTCAGTTAAAATTTAGTATTTTTCACTATTCACTAAAATATGAAAGTTATCAGAAAAACACCAAAAATTTATCAAAACTAAATTTTTATGTTCGGATTATAAAGAAGAAGTTTATTTTTTCAAATTGAATATATAAATGTTTAAAATATTGGATTTAAAAAGGGTTCTCCCTAAAAGGTGGTAAAATGGCATTTTTTGAAAAATACTTATTTTATTTGAAAAAATGAATTTGTTCATACATTATATCTAAGAAACTCTTAATATGGATTCTAAAATTATAAGTCTTATATAAAGTTCCAAATTCAGTTAATACTATTCATAAACACTTTTGAACGGCTAGTTTGTTACATCGTGGTGTGCTTGAACTCGGTGTTGCATGTAGTGCAAGTTATTGAATTACTTTGAAGAAATAACGTACTATGAAATCTTGGGGTGTTACATACCTCCTTCTTTTTCAGATTTTCATATTTTTTTTGTTCTTATTCAACCTTTATATGTATTAATGGTTGGAAACGCATTCCAAAAAATAACATTTCTCTCATTCTTTTAATATTTCTATATCAATCCTTCATGAATCTTAAAATATTGTAACTTTTTTGATCCTCATTATAGATAATATATCATTATCCATTTGACCCAAATCATTATCCACTTTATTTTATTTCCCATGTGGGTAATTTATTGAGTAGTCATAATCATTAATCAACTCCAACCGTATTCCCTAGCACATATATTGCTATTTATGATTGAATATATACTATAATATTTTGTAATTAATATGTATATTACACCTTTATTTGTATGTATAATGAGACCATATATTTAATTCCAAAAATACCATGGATAACTCTAAATCAAGTGATATAGAATTTTTCTCTTGATTCATTAATTAATATGAGGAATGAGATATATTTATATAATTCTAAACTAGGATACATATCAATCCAATATTTGTGCATAACTATTCATCAAAAACCCTTCTCAACTACAAGGGTAGTATAATCATAGGTGCGCTGGCTAATATTCTCTTCATTTCCATGAAATTTTAATCATATTCATAAATATAAAAGAACTTGTATATATTTTGAGTTAACCAGGAAAGTGTAATATAATGTTTTAATAAATTTTCCACAAAGAACTGATAATATCCATACAAACTAAGAAAACTATGGACATTAGTCATATATTTTTTTCTAGGCCAATATTCAATAATTTCATCATTAATGGATTCACCGTTATACCCTTGATTGATATTATTGACATAAAAATGGAACTGTTTGTTTCCAAAATTCATAGTTTGTAAATTATTCATACAAATTCTCTATTTATAGGGACTTTATCACAATTCACAAGTGATTTTCATGACATTTTTTACAATTAGAATATTTAAGTATGTATTTTATAATGACTACAAGAAATTAATCAAGGTAATCTCAAAATAATCTAGTTATTATATTTGTGTAGAGAGTATAGAAATTAGTATGAATAAATGGAATAAATATAAATTCATAGTGTCGATACCTCATACATATGGCTATCATATGTATTACTTCTCATTTGATCCTCATGTGATAGTCTACAGATCAAAGACCAATCATGGAAAACTATTGAGTTACTCATAATAGATCAAAAAAATCATCAATATGAGGTAGATGATACATAATTTTTAATTTTATATTCTTATGTTCTTAATAATAAATTTAGAGTTGCATTGGTCAACATTTATTCGTAATAAAAGGAATAGGTGCACCCCATGGTGATTTACTCAGACTAATCAATCCATTTTAAATATTATTCTAAAGATACATCATTAATTCCTACAAAATTTTTGGTTCTATTAAATTTGGAGTATTTTGAATATTTGTATAACTAGGTATGAGTTATATAAAAAAATCAACACAATTTCTCAGAAGAATTATTGAAAACTCACTTGTAAATACATTGAAAAATTAATACAATATGAATATCTTTGATGTTTAATTTATCCCCATCCATATGAGAAAAATTCCAATATTGAATTGGAATGAAGATCCATAAAATGGTTTAAACATCCCTCATAATTTTATATTTATCATCACACTCATAAGTTGTCTTAGGTTGGTTTGAATTATCAAATAGTGATTCCCTTCGGTAGAAATAAATTTTTTATTTATGAAAATGAATTCAATACATTTCTAAGAGAGCATAAAAATAATCTATATGTGGTATAATAGGATTCAAAAGAATCATATTCCCATAACCATAAAATGATAATATTGATAAGATTAAGATACTATCATTGTACCATTAGTAATTTTCACTATTAATTCAATATATATTCATTGGGGGTGGTATTGTGATACCCTTATTAAATTATTCAAATATAAAAGAGTCAGTCAATCCTAAATAAAATTAGTTAATAGTAGTTCTATAGTTAATCATAAGTTTACCTTTCCATACTTTTTTACCATACCCCAAATCCATAACAGGGATTAAATGTGAATTTAAATTCACTTTAGGATTATAGGTTTTCTATTTCCTACCATCTTCATTAAAATTCATATTTGGTAACATTTTATCATAATTCACATACTCCTTTCATTTGAAACAATAGAGTGTGGTTTATTTATTATGTGTCTTTTTCCCAATCATTATCAAACTTCTTCTTTCGATCACGTTGTCCTTTGATTTATTGTTGACCATCATTTCCAAAAAATAAATAATATACCAATACCCTTAATAAAATATCATAAATTTTTTCTTACAAACATTGATCAAAATTGAAATTTCATCTTTCTCTCTCCATGATGTAATTATTATAATTTCCTTTAAATTCAATCATTATTTTTGTATCAATACTATTTGATTGATGGGAAACAACAATATAAATTTCCACCTTGATACCACAAAGAATTATTTCATCGTAACTACTTACTTATATTATATATAACTCCATTAAAATACTTGGTTTCATGAAATTTAATAATGAATCAATAATACTTTCAGGTTGTATGGGAATAATAGAATCATACATCACAAGTCTTGAAAAAGATTCATCATTTGTACTAATGGATTCATAATCCGTATAATTTATATCATGGAATTACCTCTTAGTTTTAATATGAATAATACCTGGAATGTAATTATATTTGAATAAGGTCTTAATATCAAACCACTCAATGGATTGAACAACTTCATGTTGCTTCATGTTATTGATAAGATTCCAACATTGATCTATTTTACCATCCAAATGATAAAAAATCCAAAATAAATTTTACATGTTCAAAACACTTGATAATAGAAAATATCATGTTAGTGGTACATATCCATTATTAAGTAAATAGGAAATAATTTTATGAACTAATATTAGGTCAACATTTCTTCATGATGGACACAATATAACATTTTTATTTTTATTTTTTCTATTCTCGACATGATTCATGGAATGATAAAATTTTGTTTACATAGAAATAAAATAATTCACTCGATATCCCATAATATTTGGTTACTTTGGAGGAAAATCATTTTATGGTCCATCACATTTATAATTAACATAGTTCTATCAGGTTCTATCCATTGTCTAAAACCAAAAATCATAGTCTAGGAAATTATAATCATACGGTGAATGTAGAAAATAATGAAAAATAATTCATAGGATTTCTAAAACATCACACCTTCATTTTAATCTATGAAACCTTATGTTTAGACTAGGTAATTCATGGAAACCATCTATTCAAATCCATCAAAATTATTTATAAGAAAAATGTGATTTAACCTATGAATATTTGTCAGGAGTGTTAGGCTAGATCTAAAGTAATGTCACACTCACCATGAACCAGAATTATAGACAACATATAGTCATCGAACTCTTTATGGTGTTAAGAAAAAAGAAGCTTCTGTACCAAAAATACATCCACTATCATAATTTATTTACATGTATATTTTTGAAAATTGTTCTCTTTCATTACTATAATTTATGATGTTCTCATGTACATAGTATTTTTCTAAGGGTTCTCACTTATGTTTCACATCCATATTTACAGGGGTAACTAAACATTCTATAATACCAATTAAAGAAACCAATACTACTCATACATAAAAATTACATCTTATTACATGAATATTTAATACCTAACATTATATTCTCTGATAGGATTATATTGTTTCAATGATTTTTAAAATTTTGGTATATAATTTTTTTTTAAAAATAGATCTATATCATCCCCCACAAAGTTCTTCATAAATAAAACCATTCCTAGGAGTATCATATATAGAACCTTTATTCACAACCTTGAGAAATGAAACATATGTAAGGGTGAGAATAGATACTCCAATATGGGTAATAATGGGATATGTGAATGATAACTTAGATATCACATGAGCGTAAGGGAATGAGAACATAATATTATCATTTAAAAACCATACCCAATATAAGGCACCAGCCTTAAACCTTACTTAATCTTGAGTTATTACAAGATTACACGTTGAGGATCTTTTCAGGTTTAGAGTTTTAGAGAATTAGATCATAAAACTTGCATTACATTCCACATTTAAACAAAGTGGTTACATAAAAGATAGTATTCATTTTTCCCATCAAAGGAAACATATTTAAAATAAAACATGGATTCTTTCTTGACACTTCCTTGACACTATCATCATATCATCTACCCTTCCATTGACCTATGAAAAACATTTCAAAAACATGGGATGAGCATAAAAAGCTCAGTAAGGGATGTAAAAATATGGAAAGGAAACATGA
The DNA here is from genome assembly GCA_963277665.1 of Viscum album. Classification (NCBI taxonomy): domain Eukaryota; kingdom Viridiplantae; phylum Streptophyta; class Magnoliopsida; order Santalales; family Viscaceae; genus Viscum; species Viscum album. The sequence continues at coordinate 2,046,954,050 of OY728122.1, forward strand.
GTACATGTATACACAAGAATCAATTAAATCATACTCTACTCATAAAACATAATCAATTTAACATACCTCATCAAATCATGAATAAATCATAGAAATCATAAGACATAAAGGTAACTTGATGCATTCATAACATTCTTACGTAGGGAGTAACCCTCTTAGTTACGTTTGGAATACCCATCACAGTATATTCCCTAAATCTCTTCGGAGAAACGTTAAAGTTTAACTCCTTCGCGTTACCCAATGCATTGGAGAGATATATCGGGCTCACCCTCCCTTAGTTTATCACGGAACCACCCATCTTCATAACAATGCCCATGAACCATAACATAATCGTATCACATAAAAATGCATAAAGGAAACATAACATATCCACATTTCAATCAGAATATATCAATAACACTTCGATATAATAAAAACGTTATCAAAACCATTTCCAATACCAAAATAAAAGAAAAGTAAAACATGGTATTTATTTTTCTTTTAACAAAAATGCATGGCTTGTAGAGGAAGCCGAAACTCAAATAATGGTCACGTCGGCGGAGAAGTCGTTGTCGCCGCATACGTACGACAAAAATATTCACTTTTGTCTTTTAGTAAAATGCATCTTATAAAAAGGATTCCTTTTGGATAAACGTAAAAGTCAAAGGGGTTTATACACCGTATAAAAGAAGGTTGTGTATAAAACAAAATATTCCTCAATGAAAGGAGATTGAGATGAAGTCCAATACATCGGGTCTGACTTGACTTGATCATTCTTTAACGTCCTGAATAATAAACTTGAGTTAATTTCTACTTGCTTAAGAACCTTTTTCAAGTTCATTATTCCTTTTATATCACTTATTACCATGTCATGAACACTATGTAATTATTTAAGTTATTAACGGTCATTTTAACTATCATTGGTACTTGAGTCAAAAATAAACTCCTTATAATTACAAGTTGTTCATATATCCGTTATATCTAGAGTAATAATCATGATTTAGATATCATATATATCATTGTTATCCATTATATACATGCATTTATAATTTTACATAATCATTTAGAGGTAAGAAATGAAATGCACCGTTCATGGAGACGGTAAGCCGTACGTACACATGAACACTACTTTCATTTCTGTTTCATATTTTATGGAATGGAATAATAATGACATAAAGGTATATTATAATTATGGTATAATATCATACATAATATCATTAATTAAATCCTTTATACGTCCCACATATGGTATTAATGAATCAAATCACTTTGAGGGGGCGGTAGTCCGCAATTCCTAAAATGAAGATATCTCGTTTACCCATAATGGAAACCATAAAGGTATGCCATAAATGAAAAATACAGAAGCATAAGTAAAACATAAAAATATTATATATCATATATAAATATAGTGTCATCTTAATGGCCACCTTTGAATGTGTTAAAAGAATATTGAACAATCATCGTTTCGTGAGGCAGAAATTCGCCATCAACGAAAACAGTATGTTATTTAACCATTAGATGTAGTTGTGTGTAAGTGTATCTCAAATAATTCTTATAAAAAAATCCTAGTATATTTAATATACTGTTTTTGTTATAAAATAAATGAATAAAAAGATTTTAGGGGGTTGGATAAGCAAAATAAAACATAAGAACACAAGAGAAGACACTACCTTTAAATCGGGTAACTCTTTTTGATTTGAGCTCAAAGGCTTCCTTGGGAAGACTTCTGCCCAAAGTGAGGCTTCTAAGAGTTATAGAGGGATGTGGAGAGGCAAAATGGTCAGGTTTTGGGCGATCCAAAGGATTTGGATGTGTGGGTAAGGTGGTAGAGGTGGGGGCCTTTTATAAGAGGAGAGGAGGGGCACTCTTGGAAAGTTAAGAAAATATACTTTGTTAAAAAATGATTTTCGGATAAAAATGGTCCGAAAATTATAAAATTCGAGGATACGGTGATAAGGGTTAGAAATCCACCCATCCAATAGGTTTTTTACAAGTTTAGGTCTTATATTTTACATTATAGTTTCATTTTATTTATATCATTAAAAAATGTGGGAATCGCTACAACATCATGGTGTCATAAATAATTTAATTTATTTAACGTCTAAAAATTATAAAAAAATACTATGATGTAAGAAATCCTTTTATATTTCAAATTACTATTTATAGTAAAAAATATGGCTTGTATAACCCCATTTGAAAATTGTTTTAGTAAAACAACTCATGTTTGTGACATTTTAATTTTAACATTAAATAAAAAGTTATTAATGTTATTTTCCCACAAAAGTGGATCCATGGGGTCCCCAAGTTGACCCATGGATTTTATTGGTCGTCCATGACACATCCAATAAGTGTAGGACATGTGTAAAGATCATTTCATATTATTAAAACATTATTTTTACCTTAAATTACACTAATTAACTCCAATCGCGATTAAAAACTTAAAAGTTACTATTCACCAAAAAATTATTTTAATCCCATTGAACCACATTTTAATTATTAATGACAACCATATATGTCGGATTTTTGAAATTCAAAACACAGAGGTGGTAAAATTTCATTTAAACGAAAAATCAGTTTTTTTAAGTACCACTTAGTGGTTTACTATTCATCAAAAATTGAAGTTTTTCAGAAAAATACCAAAACTTCACCCTAAGATATATCTGATATTCTGAATTCAAAAATTATGTCTATTTTACAAAATTCAAAACATATAAGTTACATTAATTAATTTAATAATTAATTACCGCTGTCTGAGCAAATAGCGTGTTTTTACAAAACAATAAGTATCAAAAGATTGACATTAGTTTAAGTCCAATTTCAAAGTTAAATTAATTACAATGACCACTATTGGATTAAATTGTAAAAATATATTCTATTTACACTTTAAAACCAATTAAAAAGATAATCTAACCATATAACTAAATTATATGAAAAAGCAGTTTTGATGTAAAATGCAGTATTTTTCACTATTCATTAAAAAATGAACATTGTCAGAAAAATACCAAAATATTATCCAATGTAAATTTCAGTGTCCCAATCAAAAAGAATATGTATATTTAGACAAATAGATCTTATAAAATTGTCAAAAGTTTGATTTAAAAATGGGTTTCCATCAAAAGGCAGTAAAACAATCTTTTAAAATTATTAGTGTATTCCATGCTTAAGACTGGATTTATTCTCATTTTAATCCTCTAAAAAACTATCTAATTCATTAATAGACATAGATAAAAATATCTATTATTAATTAATTGCTTGGGATGTTATATCCTTCCCCCCTTTAGAAAATTGCGTCCCCGCAATTTATTTACTTATAGAATAAGTGGGGGTATTTATCCCTCATTGCATTTTCAGATTCCCATGTTTCCTCTTCAATCATGTGGTTTTTCCACAAAACCTTTACCTGATGAATCACCTTATTCCATAACACATGCTCCCTGTGGTCAAGAATCTGGACCGGTTGTTCCTCATAAGATAGGTTCTCTTCCAACTGAACTACCTCTGGACTCAAAACATGAGATGGATCTGGCATATACTTCCTCAACATTGAAACATGGAAAATATTATGTACCTGAGATAAAATCGGAGGTAAACCCACTTGGTAAGAAACTGATCCAACGGTCTCCAGAATTTCATATGGTCCAATGAACCTTGGACTCAGCTTTCCTTTCTGACCAAATCGCATCACACTTTTCCATGGTGAGACTTTGAGAAAAACATGATCACCTACCTCAAAAGATAGATCTTTCCTCCGGTTATCCACATAACTCTTCTGCCTGCTCTAAGCTGTTATCATGTGTTTCTGAATCAACTGAACTTTTTCTGCCATCTCTTCTACCAATTCTGGTCCCGTCAGCTTCCTTTCACCCACTTCATCCCAGAAAGCTGGAGTTCGACACCGCTTCCCATATAACGCCTCAAATGGTGCCATCTGTATACTGGAATGAAAACTGTTATTATATGAAAATTCAACCAAATAAAGATATTGGTCCCAACTTTCCTGATAATCCATCGAACAATCACATAGCATATCTTCCAAAGTCTGAATTTTTCGTTCTGACTTCCCATCTGATTGAGGATGAAAAGCTGTAATAAAATTTAATTCAGTACCCAACGACTTCTGAAGGCCTTTCAAAAAGTTAGAAATAAATCTGGGATCACGATCAGATACAATGGAGAGAGGAACTCCATGTAACATGACTATATCTTTAAAATACAAACGGGAATGTTGATCTAGGGAAAATGTATCTCGTATAGCAAGGAAATGAGCAGATTTAGTCAAGCGATCAACAATAACCCAGATTGCATTATTACCTCAAGTTGTCTTCGACAATCCCACAACAAAGTCCATGGATATATTCTCCTATTTCCACTCTGGTACTGGTAAAGGCTGAATCATCCCTTTCGGTAACTTCGACTCTACTTTAACCTATTGATAAGTCAAAAACATCACTATAAAATCCGCAATTTCTCTTTTCATTCCATCCCACTAGTAATACTCCCACAGATCCTTGTACATATTAGTACTGCCAGGATGAACTGAAAATGGAGAACTATGAGCTTCACATAAAAACTCTCTCTTCAGCCGTGAATCACAAGGCACACACAATATCTTCCCAAATCTCAAAACACAATCATTATCAATTTTGAATTCAGGAAACTTACCCTTCTGAACTAGCTCTACCTTTTTCTGCAACTCACTGTCTTGGTTCTGTGCTTGCTTGATTCTGTCTGATAGAGAAGATTTCACTGATACCTGAAACAAAACAGAAGAACATCCTGCACCAAAAACTTCTATGCCAAAGTTCATCAAATCCTTAACCAAAGGATCACGTTCCAAATGCAACATTGTTAATGAAGCATTACTTTTTCAACTCAAAGAATCAGACACATTATTTTCTTTTCCCGGATGGTAATGAATTGTACAATCATAATACTTGATTAATTCTAGCCATCTCCTATGTCTCATGTTCAATTATTTCTGAGTGAATATATACTTTAAACATTTTTGATCAGTATATATTTCACACTTTACTCTGTAGAAAGGATGCCTCCAAATTTTTAAAGCGAAAACAACATCAGCTAATTCCAAATCATGTGTAGGATAATTTACCTCATGAGTTTTCAACTTACGTGAAGCATAAGCAATTACCTGATCATTCTGAATTAGGACACAACCAGGTCCATTCAATGAAGTGTCACTGTAGATAACAAACTCACCATTCTAGGAAGGTAGTTCCAAAACTGGAGCATTCACCAATCTTCTTTTCAACTTCTGAAAACAATCATCACATTCTTTTGTCCAGATAAACTTAACACCCTTCCGAGTTAGCTTAGTCATTGGACTAGATAACCGGGAAAAATTTATAACAAACCTTCGGTAATAGCCTGCCAAACCAAGGAAGCTACAAATCTCAGTTACATTTGTGGGTCTTGGCCATTCTTCAACAACCTTTGTTTTTGCAGGATCAACAGTTATCCCGTCTTTAGAAACAATGTTACCAAGGAAAGAAATTTGTTGCAACCAAAACTCACACTTGCTGAATTTACCATACAATTTATTTTCTTTTATGGTTTGGAAAATAACCCTTAAATGTATTTTATGCTCCTATTTAATTTTAGAAAACACCAAAATATCATCAATTAAAACAACCACAAACTTATCCAAGAACTCATGGAAAATTCTATTCATTAATTCCATGAATATAGCAGGTGCATTGGTTAGCCCAAAAGGCATTACTACAAATTCATAATGGCCATATCTTGTACAAAACACAGTCTTCGGAACATCTGCTTCCTTTACCTTCAACTGATGGTACCCCAATCTCAGGTCAATCTTTGAAAAATACTGAGCTCACTAGAGCTGATCAAACAAATAATCGAATGAGGAAAATGATATTTTTTCTTAACAGTGATGTTATCCAAGGCTCTATAATCAATGCAAAGTCTCATAGAGCCATCTTTGTTTTTAACAAATAAAACAGGAGAACCCCATGGTGATGTGATAGGTCGAATGAAACCATTCTCTAATAAATCTTGCAATTGCTCCTTCAACTCTAAAAGTTCAGTTTGAGCCATTCGATAAGGGGGTTTTGAAATGGGCTTAGCATCAAGAACTAAGTCAACAGTAAACTCAACTTCCTGATCTGGTATTATTCCAGGCAACTCATCAGGAAAAACATCAGGATACTCATTTAGCACTGGCACATCATTAATCTGAACAGTTCCCTTTTTTTCAAAAATTTGTGCAAGGTAACATTCATTTCCATATTTTACAAGTTTCTTGGCCTCTTGATAAGTTATCAATAGTAAGGGTTCATTCTTGTACAAAAACTAAAATTCTTTCTAAAAAGAAACCTCTTTAGCTCTATAGTAAATCTTAGCATGGTAAATAGAGAGCCAATCCATACCCAGGATAACAGCAAACTATACTAGAGGTAAAACAATAAGGTTCACAAGTAGGTTCTTTCCACTGATAAGGGTAGGAAGATTCTTATAAATTCTTTTTGCCTCAAAATTTCCCCCAGGTGTTTTTACCACAAGTTTTGGAGTCATTTCTTGAGATGGTATTCCCATTTTACTAGAAAATTTTTCAGAGTTGAAAGAATGTGTAGACCCCGAATCAAACAATAGACTGGAATAATCTGAAAAAACAAACAAAGTACCCGATACAACTTCATTTGATGGCCTGACATCTGCTGAAGTAGTTGAAAAGGATTTCACCAACCCTTTCTACTTGTAGTCTAACTGCTTCCCATCACTTGAGCTCTTTGTCGGACACTTGTTTGCATAGTGACCCATCTCATTGCACTTAAAACATTTCACTAACTGTAAATCAAATTTGGTCTTACCATCACCTTGATCTTTTTCAGTGCAATAACGAGCCTTATGTATCATCTTACCACATTGGTAGCACTTTCCAGAATTCAGAAGACATTCTCCAGCATGCCTTTTACCACATTTATCACAAACTGGAAACTTAGTTTTCTTACCGTCAGACCTTTTTGAAGAATTTTTTCCTTTCTCCTGCCACCTCGGTCTCTTCTTATGCTGGTTGTTATAGAGCAATTGATCATCAGCAAACTCCATTTCCACTTTCTCGACACATCAACCAAGATTTTCATAACTTTTGAACTCACGAGAAGATAAAACCTTTCGATATTTTGGGTTTAATCATGAGAAAAAACAATTGATTTTACTATCAAGGTCTCGGATAAAATTTGGAGCATACCTTGCCAAACGAGGGAATCTTTCTTCATAAGCAGCCACTGAGTCTTCCTCTTGCCTCAATTCCAAGAATTTTTTTTCCATCCTAAGTCGAACAACCTTAGGAAAATACTTCTCAAGAAACATACCTTTGAATTCATCCCAGTCGAGAGTGTCAATCTAATCAGCGTCCCTGATATTTTTAACCATCGACCACCACTGATCTGCTTCACCCTCCAAACGGTAAATAGAAAGACTAACCTTTTGATTGTCTGAACACCCCATGACATCGAAAATATTCTCCAGTACATTAATCCGCCCTTCAGCTAGCACAGGGTCAAATGATCCTCTGAATGATGGGGGATGTTGCCTCATGAAATGATCCACCACTGACATGTTCCTCTGCGGTTTATCTGGCTGATCTCATGCATGGATACCACCACTATTTATCGCTTGAGTCAACTGCGCCATTACTGCAACAAACTGTTCAGTTCCAATTCTGACCATCTCAGGATACTGATTCGGAAGGTTATTTTCTTTTGTATGCCTTCCTAGCACTGCTTCCCTATTTCCTCTACAGAAATCCATTCTTAACATAGAAATATCATAGGCGAAGCAACATGGAAATCTTTAAATGCTATATCATTTCAATCATACCATAAATTAATTTATAATTTAACAATTTTCTAACTCCTAAAGTTGTCTAAACCGACCTCGGATACCAACTATAAGGCCCCAACCTTAAACCATAATTAATCTTGAGTTATTACAAGATTACACGTTGAGGATCTTTTCAGGTTTAGAGTTTTAGAGAATTAGATCATAAAACTTACATTACATTCCACATTTAAACAAGGTGGTTACATAAAAGATAGTATTAATTTTTCCCATCAACGGAAAAATATTTAAAATAAAACATGGATTCTTTCTTGACACTTCCTTGACACTATCATCATATCATGTACCCTTCCATTGACCCGTGAAAAACATTTCAAAAACATGGGATGAGCATAAGATGCTCAGTAAGGGATATAAAAATATGGAAAGGAAACATGAGTACATGTATACACAAGAATCAATGAAATCATAATCTACTCATAAAACATAAGCACTTTAACATTCCTCATCAAATCATGAATAAATCATTGAAATCATAAGACATAAAGGTAACTTGAGGCATTCATAACATTCTTACGTAGGGAGTAACCCTCTTGGTTACGTTTGAAATACCCATCACAATATATTCCCTAAATCACTTTGGAGAAACCTTAACATTTAACTCCTTTGCATTACCCAATGCATTGGAGAGCTATATCGGGCTCACCCGCCCTTAGTTTATCACGGAACCACCCGTCTTCATAACAATGCCCAAGAACCATAACATAATCGTATCACATAAAACATGCATAAAGGAAACATAACATTTCCACATTTCAATCACAAGATATCAATAACAGTTTTATATAATAAAAAAGTTATCAAAACTATTTTCAATACCAAAATAAAAGAATAGTAAAACATGGTATTTTTTTCTTTTAAGAAAATGTATGGCTTGTAAAGGAAGACGAAACTCAGATAATAGTCACGACGGCGGAGAAGTCGTTGTCGCTGCATACGTACGATGAAAACATTCCCTTTTGTTGTTTAGTGAAATGCTTCGTATAAAAATGATTCCTTTTGGATAAACGAAAAAGTCAAAGGGGTTTATACACCATATAAAAGAAGGTTGTGTATAAAACAAAATATGCCTCAATGAAAGGACATTGAGATGAAGTCCCATACCTCGGGTCCGACATGACTCGATCATTCTTTAACATCCTGAATAATAAACATGAGTTAATTTCTACTTGCTTAAGAACCTTTTAAAGTTTATTATTCCTTTTATATCACTTATTACCATGTCATTAACACTATGTAATTATTTAAGTTATTAATGGTCGTTTTAATGATCATTGGTACCTGAGTCAAAAATAAACTCTTTATAATTACAAGTTGTTCATGTATCGATTATATCCAGAGTTATAATCATGATGTAGATATCATATATATCATATATATCTAGTATATACATGCATTTATAATATTACATAATCATTTAGAGGTTAGAAATTAAATGCACCGTTCATGGAGACAGTAAGCCGTACGTACGCATGAACGCTACTTTCATTTCTATTTCGTATTTTATGGAATGAAATCATAATGATATAAAGGTATATTATAATTCCAATATAATATAATATATAATATCATTAATTAAATCCCTTATACTTCCCACATATGGTATTAACGAATCAAATCACATTGAGGGGGCGATAGTCCGCGCTTCCTAAAATGAAGATATCGCGTTTACCCATAATGGAAACCAAAAAGGTATGCCATAAATGAAAAATACAGAAGCTTAAGTAAAACATAAACATATTATATATCATATATAAATATAGTGTCATCTTAATGGCCACGTTTGAAGGTGTTAAAAGAATATTGAACAATCATCGTTTCGTGAGGCAGAAATTCGCCATCCACGGAAACAGTATGTTTTTTAACCATTAGACGTAGGTGTGTGTAAGTGTAGCTCAAATAATTATTATAAAAACATAATAGTATATGTAATATACTGGTTTTGTTAAAAAAGAAATGAATAAAAAGAGTTTAGGGGGTTGGAGAAGCAAAATAAAACATAAGAACATAAGAGAAGACACTACCTTTAAATCGGGTAACTCTTTTTGATTTGAGCTCAAAGGCTTCCTTGGAAAGACTTCTGCCCAAAGTGAGGCTTCTAAGAGTTAGAGAGGGATTTGGAGAGACAAAATGGTCAGGGGTTGGCCGAGCCAAAGGCTTTGGAAGTGTGGGTAAGGTGGTAGAGGTGGGAGCCTTTTATAAGAGGAGAGGAGGGGCACTCTTGGAAAGTTAAGAAAAGATACTTTGTTATAAAATGATTTTAGGATAAAAAAGTCCCAAAATTATAACATTATAGGATAAGGTGATAAGGGTTCGAAATACACCCATACAATAGGTTTTTGACAAGTGTAGGTCATATATTTTACATTATATTTTCATTTTATTTAAATCGTTAAATAATGTGGTAATCGCTGCATCATCATGGTGTCATAAATTATTTAATTTATTTAATGTCTAAAAATTAAAAAAAATACTATGAGGTAGGAAATATTTTTATATTTCCAATTACTATTTATAGTCAAAAATCTGACTTGTATAACCCCATTTAAAAATTGTTTTAGTAAAACAACTCATGTTTGTGACATTTTAATTTTAACATTAAATAAAAATTTATTAATGTTATTTTCCCACCAAAGTGGCTCCATGGGGTCCCCAAGTTGACCCATGGATTGTCTTGGCCGGCCATGACACATCTAATAAGGGTAGGACATGTGTCAAGATCATTTCATATTATTAAAACACTATTTTTACCTTAAATTACACTAATTCTCTCAAATCACGATTAAAAACTTAAAAGTTACTATTCACCAAAAAATTATTTTAATCACATTGAACAAAATTTTACTTCTTAATGACAACCATGTATGTCAGATTTTTGAAATTCAAAACACAGAGGTGGTAAAAATTCATTTAAACGAAAAATCAGTTTTTTTAATTACCACTTAGAGGTTTCACTATTCATCAAAAATTGAAGTTTTTCAGAAAAATACCAAAACTTCACCCTAATCTATATTTGATATTCCGAATTCAAAAATGATGTCTATTTTACCAAATTCAAAACAAATAAGTTACATTAATTAATTTAATAATTAATTCCCGCTGTCTGAGAAAATTGCGTGTTTTTATGAAGCAATAAGTATCAAAAGATTGGCACTAGTTTAAGTCCAATTTCAAAGTGAAATTAATTCCAACGACAACTATTGGATTAAATGGTAAAAATATATTCTATTTACACTTTAAAACAAATTAAAAAGATAATCTATCCATATAACTAAATTAGATGAAAAGGCAGTTTTGATGTAAAATGCAGTATTTTTCACTATTCATTAAAAAATGAACATTGTCAGAAAAATACCAAAAAATTATCCAATGTAAATTTCAATGTCCCAATCATAAAGAATAAAATTATTTTGACAAATATAGCTTATAAAATTGTCAAATGTTTGATTTAAAAATGGTTTGCCATCAAAAGGCAATAAACAATCTTTTAAAAATATTAGTGTATTCCATGCTTAAGATTGGATTTATTCTCATTTTAATCCTCTAAAACACTATCTAATTTATTAATAGACATAGATAAAAATATCTATTATTCATTACTTACTTGGGATGTTAGAACCAACATATAATATATTATATTATTAAGCCACAATAGAAATCATGGAAGTTGAAAATACATGAATCATAATGAAATCAATGAACATGATCCATGAATTCATAACATTCATATAATTCATAACTCCATTTCAAACACATAAGCATATAAATTAAATTTCATAGTTCATACTCATTCCAATTCTATCATAGCATATTTTATTTATCAATCATTCCATCATATCATTTTCCAAGGTCCACTCCTATGACTATCATAGTGGAATGATTCACTTACTGAATTTCATTCAATCCCTACTTCAATCCTTATTTTCTCATGATATATTCATATTTACTAAATTTATTATAGGAATATATAATTATAGGACCACCCATAAAATAATGAAATTCATACATATATATGGAAAAAAGATCATAAAACGTCTTCATACCATAAGATATTGAAATTAAATGTAATTAATAAAAACTACATCATATTATCATAGTATAACCCATGGAAAGCATATAGGTTTCTTTGAGGATTCTTCATAACCCAATTTACCCATTGGAATGAAATGGTTTTCCTAAAGTCATCATTAAATAATAATCATCATATGAAATCCAATGAATAAATGTGGATGATATCATTTTATCATATCCCTATAAATGAAAAGTTAACAACTAAAGATGTTAAAATATATTAAAAATTCTTTAAATATCACCAGAATGCTTTTTTAGGATAATAAATGTTGGATCATAATATAGATGTATATGTTTATTAGATAGAACTATACAAGAGGGGGTGAATTTTAGGTTTAAAAACATTGTATTTAAACCCTTAAAAAAGAAATTATCTCAAAAGGTATTAAACTAATACAATAAAATTGAACATACAAGTCTTGGATTTGATGGATATTTTTTGTTGCAATACCACAAGTAATAAAAAAATGTATTCGAATTGAATACAATGATCAGAGTAATAAAAATGTAATTGATTCCACCCTACATCGTATAGAATCTATTAATATAATATGCAATGAATGAATTGTAATTGAAACAATTACAATAGAAATGAATATGAATAGAATGAAGAAGCAAAAAAATTCCCTATCTATTTCAAATATCATTAGAAATTAAAGGTATCGCAATTATTTTATCCCAAAGAGTAGGTTATCCTTTCACCTAGGATAGATGTTTTGTCTTACTACCACCTTGTTAAGAACTCAATACATTGATTGGCTGCACGTCTTCCTTTCCCCGGAAGCCCTTGATTAAGAAGGTAATCGAAACCACTTTCTTTCAAACTACTGAAATCCCTCGATACAATGATAAGAAGCATGTATTCCTATCCCCTAAATCCCTTGATCATTATTACAATGACTGGTCACACAAAGACGAAAAAAATCACATATAGAAATACAGGAACTTGGAATAACCTTTTCTCTACTTGTATCTTCAATGCTTTTGCACGAAGAAAGAGAGAAGTCAAAGAACATCTCTCTAGAACATTATAGAATAAAAAATTGTTTTTTTTTCTGGTTTGAATGAACTCCTATTTATAGACCTAATGTTCCAACATTCATATTTTCTCCAAAAGTCATATTTCTCTGAAAAATTCTGAGGGACTTGGACAACTAGAATTACAATGGTCAAAACCAAAAAAATAAAGGATGTCATTATTTGGGTAAATAACCAATTCAGTGAAATTGTTTTAGTTAAAAAGTAGTAAGTGAAAAATTATGAAACTATGAGTATGAGTAACATGTAATCAGTATTGATATTAAGAAAAGAGTGTAATTCATTTCAAAAATAGAATACATAAAATGGTTACTAGGCTTATCATGATAACAAAACATATAGTTTTTACAATTTATAACCTAGTTATGATTCTTAACATAGTTACGATGGAAGATATTTAAAATGGTTACAATTCTTGAATACAATGCATAATAAAAGTATGATACATAACATGGTTGTGATACATATGATAGTTACGATTCATGATTACGATAGAATACCTAACCTGGTTACGATGTAATAAAATGATGTGATACTTAATTTGGTCACGATGTGCATGTTTAAAATACATGACATGGTTACGATACGTAACTTGATTATGAAACATAACCTGGTTATGATATATAACCTTGTTATGATACATGTGGTTACGATGCATGTGGTTATGATTCATGTGGTTACGATGCATGACTTGTATACGATACAGGTGATTACGATGAATGACCTGGTTACGATACATGTGATTACGATGCATGACCTGGTTACGATACAGGTGATTACGATACATGACCTGGTTAAGATATATATGATTACAATTCAGGACACTATATCTGGATACATTGTAAAAAAAACATACAAGATTATGACAAGAATACATCATATATGAAAAATAATGTTAGTGATTATGATTGTGAAACAACATACATGATAAACAATATATGTGACTACGATATGTGTGATTTTTGATTTTCATAAAAAATGATTGATGGTAAAGTGAAAACATGTTTTGACTCAACAATATTCCCCCTTTTGGAGAGAACAAAACAAAATAATCAATAAAGACTTATCTCCCCCTGAGTTTAATAACTCTTCTGAAAGTATTAGTGAATATGACTAATTCCACCCTTGGTTTAAACAACTCATAAGAGATCGTATTCCCTTTGCTTTAACATGAGTGTTCTCCCCCTTAATAAGATATTCATGAAATTATTCTATTCAAAACTATTCTCCCCCTTTTTGATTTTCAAAAAGAATACGACAAAGTATACAATTCCTACAAATGTTTTGAGAAACAAAGCATGAAAAAATAAATATTTCATTGAATTAAAAAGTTTTAAATTAAAACAAAAGAACAAACATAATTCTTTCCCCTTTTGTTTTTCCAAAAGAATGAACATTTTAAGATTCATATTTTTGAACTCCTTTCTATCCTCCATGAGTTTTTCATGTGCTTCTTTCTAAGCCTTCAACTTCACATCTTGTTCAGTAGTAACCATTTAGTGCTTATGGAGCCTTTGATGTAGAAGCTAATTTATTTCTTCTTGGGATTTAAGCTTTACTTCCTAAGATTTAAGCCTTTCTTCCTAGTTATTTAAATCATTCATTCTGATTCTGTAGGCCTTATCTAGGATGACAACTCTATTTGAGAGTGAAACAAACTCATTAGTCTAATTCTCCATGTTTTCCTTTATACTAACAAGATCTTTATAGGATACTCCTTTTGAGGTACCGGGTCTTTGATTGTCTTCAATATTTTCAATCAAATCAGTAATCAACTTTTGATAGAGAATGTTGAGTATATTCACCCGATGTACCAATTCATCATTGTTTTCTAGATGTTTCTTGTGACTATAATAAACATTATATGACCATTTTACAACCTTATTGGAATCCTTGCTATGCTTAGCAGCATGTTCCTTAAAAATCATGAAACCGACTTCAAGACGTAGAATCCTGTCCATCAGAACCTTGATAGAGTTTATTTTACCATTATGAGAATTTGAAAGAATTTCTATCCTAGCTAAAAAATTGTGAATGAACAGTATCGACTTCTCCAATATATTCAAATCTTGTTCAATATACTGAATTCCCTTCACAATGATTGTTACTTCATAATCGGTTTCTTTAGTGTATTATGGGAGATCACCAAAATGAGTCTCAGTGCCGATCACTTGAGCTAGCTGATTTCGATTCTTATTGAATTCTTCCAATTCTTTATCTGAAATCTGAATACCTTTCTTCGAGGAAACCTATTGAGAATCATTCTTAAAATAATTAGGATCTATAGATGGAAAATTAAATTATATAACTTCTAAGGATTCTACAATATGACTTCTATTTTTTGAATCTTCTTTATCTCCCACTTCAATTTCTTTTTTCCCCCATTCCTCTTCCCATTTTTCTTCTTGGTCTTGTTCTTATTTCCTTTCTTATTATTATTATTATTATTATTATTCTAATTAATATTCTTGTGGAAGAGATTGTGTAGCTGATTGTTCATAAACAAGCATCTCATTGCCTTTTACTACTAGATGTGATTGATTCTGAACTGGTGGCTCCCTTATTACAATTCGATTTTTTTTCTTGCTCAGCTTCTTTGAGTAGAGTATCAATGTCAATTTCTTAATCCTTTATCTTCTTCATCCTCTTCTTTTTCTGTTCTTCTTTTAGAGACTCTTCTGATATTATTTTTATGGCCAATGCATTAGTCATATCCAAACCAAACTGATGATACCCTTCTTTCCTTTCTTGTTTTTTCTTTCTCTACTCAACAACAACCTCATCAGATATAGACTTTTGATTATTTAATGTCTTGGGAGTTGTATTCTTAACTAGTTTTCTTTTATTTTATGTTGTCTTGTATGTCTTATAAGGTTTCTCACTACCTTCAACCACATCCATTTATTTCTCAGCATTTGGATCTATCTCAATCTTTTTCAATTTAGGATTGAATCGTAACCTGAGCCTCCTTATCATATCCTTATTGATTAAGGACTCTTAGAAAGAAGTCAGATCTGACTTGATTACAATATTATATAAGCTCAAGCATTCTTTCAGAAACCTACTAATAACAGTGGGAAATATGATCAACTATGATTTTATAGCACTGGATTTGAGCTTCTTAATCATCATGAAAATGAAATCCATAAGGATTAACATTCTCTTAATTAAAAAATAGTCAAACACATACGCATCTGAAACTTTTAAAGTCTACATATCACCCTTTCTCATAACCAAAAAACCCTTTCATCCAGTGGGATATGATTATATTATCCGTTGATAAATGACTCACATTTCTATTGTCCTCATGAATCTCAAAAAGTGACTCTTTATCTTTAGACATATCAAATGTTCCATCAGCTTTAGATAGTTTATGAGAAGGAAATAATGCATCACCCTCATTTGGAACACCTAAAAACATAGCTTCTTGTTTAATGAAGGTTTTATAATTCCTATCATACATCCTGCAAGAAATATTAAGAGCCTTTTCTATCTCTACCGATTCAAAAAATTGCAGCACCTCTTCAGGATACATAAAATCAGGATCTGCATTTGGTCTTTCCACACAAATTGATTCCAAAATTTGGAAACTAATAATCCTTTTTAAATAGGAATCAAAAGTCTCATAAAAATATCAGGAGACTAACCCTTCACCTTGGAAGGTGATGAAATATAATTCTATTGGAGGAATTTCATTCAGAGATGAAGCAGTATACTCTTTCATGAAACACTAACTTGAACCATGAAGATCTTCCTGATTACGAAAGATTAGTAGATATCTTATTATGAAAACTAAGGTAAGAACCAATTATAAAATATTCTGACAATTTATACAGGAACTCATCTTTAGAGAAAAATTGATGATTTCAATACGGGATAAGTTCCTTTCAAAGTATATTGACAGTCATGATTAGATCTAAATGTTCCAATGTCCAAGAATGATTTCAAACTCTTGTGGTTTTCTTTAAAAGAAAATCACATTCTGACTAAAACCAATTCAGAATGAAAAGACATAATTGAGAAACAATTAATAAAACTACCAAAATATGGTTTTATAAATTTTACCTGTTGGAGTATTGGGATAAATGTATTGGTTTCAATATATTGTTCTTATGAAAACAATACAAACAATAAAAAATGTAAAACCGATAAGAATTATAAAATCGATTAAATCAAATAGGATAGTACCAATTATTTAGTACCTATATAATAACCCAATACTGATAGTCTAGTACTTATTGAGTATTTCAATACTGGTAGTTTAGTACTGATAATGTATCACAACACTGATAGTCTAATATAGTACTGATAATTATGAAGCTGAAACGTGAAACTGATGAAAACATGAAACCGATAAAATCAATAATGATAAAAATAAAAATAAAATTTGATACCGATTAACATCAAGATCGATTAATGAAAAAATAATTCATGCTAAATCAATATATACAAAACTAATAAGTAAAATCAATAAAATACAACTAAAAAGTTATATTGATAAAATAATGTATACTCCCCCTTTGGAAAGGAGTAACTTAATATAAGGAGATGGTTTAAACAAGAAATATATGTTAATGATTATATTAAAGTGATCATTCCTAGTTTTTGTTGATTTTTTTTAAAATATATCAGAAGATAATGGTTTTATGAAAATATCAGCAAGTTGTTCTAGAGTTCCAATGAATTGTAAAACAATATCTCATTTTATTGTGATCCCTAAGAAAGTGATTTCTAATATCTATGTGTATTTAATTTTAGAGATGTGCATGTTTTTTACTAAGATAAATGGAACTATAATTGTCACATAGTATTTGAGTTTTGGAAAAACTCATGCCATTTCCAGTGAGTGTGTGTTTCATCTATAACACCTAAGTACACCAACTTCTAACTGCTTCATATTCAGCTTCAACAGTTGAAATTGCTACTGATTGTTGCTTCTTTCATGAACAAGAAACCAAAGGGTCTCCTAAGAAATGACATATTCTAGATTCACTTCTTCTATCCATTATAAAACCAGTAAATTCAACATCTAAAAGAATTTTGAAAACAAAAACATTTCTCTAAGAATAGAATAAACCTAAGTCCATAGTTATTTTTATGTAGAGAAAAATTATTTTCACTACTTTTAAATGAGATTCTTTTGGATTATATGGGTTTATTTCACATAACAACACCGAAAAAATTATGTCTAGATTACTAGATATCAAGTACAACAAATTTCCTATCATAACTCTTAAAGTTGTTTGATCCACTCGTTTCCCAGCTTCATCAAGATCAAGTGTATTTGAGGTACAAATTGGAGGGCTAATACTTTTAGTGTGGTCATACCCATACCTTTTGAGTAAGTATTTGATATATTTATGTTGTGATATATAAGCTCCTTCTGGTTTTTGGGATATTTGAAAACCTTAAAAGAATGTTAACTCACACATCATACTAATTTCATACTCATATTTCATATTATTCACAAAAAATCAGTTAGATATTACTATGTTGATTCGAATATAATGTCATCAACATAGATTTAAACAATCAAAACATTTTTATTTTCCATTTTTATGAAAATATTCAGATCAACAGTAACTTTTCATAATTTTTTTGTAAAAGAAATCATGTATGTCTATCATACCATGCTTTGGGGCCTTATTTGAGACCATACAAAGCTTTGGTATGTTTAAAAACATGATCAGGATGTTTTCAATCCATAAAACCCAGAGGTTGTTCTACAAAAACTTATTCTTATACAAAACCATTAAGAAAAGCACATTTTACATCTATTTGAAAAAGTTTTAAATTTATGTATGCTACAAAGGCTAATAGAATATGAATAGATTCAAGTCTAGCTACCAGAGAATAAGTTTATTCATAGTCTATTCCCTCTTATTGATTATAGAACTTATCAAAATGTCTTTATTTATTTATTATTATGACTCTATTTTCATCACATTTGTTTCTGAAGACCCATTTTACACCAGTTATAGTTGTTTCTTTGGGTCTTTCAACCAGGGTCAAGACTTGATTCCTTTCAAATTCCATTAGTTCATCTTGCAGTGATCTAATCCAATCTTTATCAACCAAGGCCTCATTCTATGTTTTAGGTTCAAATTGTGATAGAAAATCAAGATATTCTATTTCGTTTCTCATGGATTTTCTAGTCCATATAGGTTGATTTACATCACCAATGATATTATAACTAATATGATTTCGAAGAAACAATTTTTTTGGGTTTTGTAAAACCTGCTCATCAACATATGATAGAAAGTATTCTAGAGTAAATGTTTCAAAAATATTTTCTTAATAATTTCACTTTCCAGAAGCGTTTTCAATCAAAGGTGGATAATCAATTTGTGAAAACACATCAGTTGATGTAGGTAAGGATTGTTTAATAACAAAGTGGTTAGTTTCATAAAATTTGACATGCACTGTTCCCTCAATAATACAATAGTTTTTATTGAAAACTATTTAGGCATTAGACGTTGTGGAATAACCAAGAAATATTCCTTCATTAGATTTGGTTGTGAATTTATGTAAATTATCTTTAGTATTCGATATGAATAATTTTTATCCAAACACTCTAAAATAAGAAACTTTGGGTTTTCAGCTAGTTCAAAATTCATAAGGTGTTTTATTAATAAAATATCTTGTTAAGACATTATTTATAATAGAACATATTGTACTAATAGCTTCAGACCAGAAATACTTAACAATTGAGTATTCACTCAACATGGTTCATATCATTTCCTGAAGAATACAATATCTTCTTTCAACAACACCTTTTACTGATGGGTTCTTGGGGTAGAAAACTTTTGATTAATACCTTTCTTACAATAAAGTGTATCAAAATCCGTATTTTGAAATTCTCCCCCCATCATCTCTTCAAATAGTTATCAGTGGTAATTTTTTCACATTTTTAACTTGGGCTCTAAATGTTTTTTTAAAAAATGATTTATATTTCATTGCTAGAAAATAGACCCATGAAAATCTAGTGTAGTCATCAACTTAAACAAATACATAGTATTTGACTGCAATGCATCCAATTTGTGTAGGACCAAAATGATCTATGTGTACTAATTGTAATGCATTTGAAGTTGAAACTTCATTGATTAATTTAAAGCAAGTTTTATGTTTCTTTCTATATTGACAAGGTTCAGAAACATTTTAAGAATCATTACTTAGATCTGGAAGATCCTTAACAATTATTTTCTTGGATAGTTTACAAGGTTTTCTAAGGTTACATTGTCATAAAATTTTATTCCATAACCAGGATTGGTCTTCAATTACACTTAATCAAGGTAGGTCTTGGATCCTAAGGTCTTCTATGTTTATTGTGTAAACATTCTCATGACTATGGGAAGAAAGAATTAATTCATCCTTGGAATTTTTAATTTTTTTATCATTCCTAAAATTCACAAGATAACCATCATCACATAATTTACTTATTCTTATAAGGTTGTTCTTAAGTCCATTGACAAAAAAACATTTGAAATTTAATATTTTCTAAAAAGAATAATATTTCCTATTGAAATGATCTTTCCCATAGCGTTATCTCTGAAGGTCACTCTTCCACCTTTAATTTCAATAATATTTTCAAATAAATCATTATTACCCTTTATTTTTATAGAACAACCACTATCCATGTACCAAATTTTCTTTTTTTTGGTACACTTCTTGTTTTCCTAAAAAACAAACAATTAGTTTATCGAAAACCAAAATTATTTGGATCCAGAAATGTTAGATAAATGAATTTTAGGAATGCATGTTTTTTTTCAAGAAGAGCATTATGAAATCCTAATGATTGAGTTCTATTTAGAAGAAAATTTCATTCTCAATGGCCACCATATTGACATTTAGTTGATAAAGGAGCATTTTGAGGAACAAAATAGTTATGATTGAAAATCAGTTTTGAATGAGTTTAAACAATTCTAGAACTATTCTTTAGAGGATGAATTTGAGAATACATTTTGTCAAATTATTTTACTCTAGTAGTAATGTTGGATACTAGTTTTTTAAGAGAAATGATTTCAGATCTTAGTCTAATGACTAAATTATCATCTCACAAGAAGTTATTTTGGAATTGTTTTTAGTTTCAAAAACATTTTTCATTAAAACAAGTTGATCAAAGTCTATAGAAAGTTTATCCTTCTCAGAATTTACTTCCATAAGGGTTTTGAAATATTTTAAAAATCAAGAGTTTTCTTATCATGATCTTTTGAAATATCTAACACTTCTTTTGTAATAATATTTATTCTAGAATTTTCCTTATCAAGGTTCTTTTTTATTTTTGAATTTTCATTCTCAGGTAATTTTGAAAATCGAGATACATCTTCAAAAGAAGGTAAATTTTCCTCTAATGAGGAATATTATTCAACCAAGGAGTAAGAACATTTCTTATCAGGGTAGTTTTCATTTAAAGATACATCAGTAAGAGATTCAAAACTGTGTACCTTAGCCCTAAAAAAATGATTTCCAATAGGTAGTCTGGATATGATTTCTATATTTTTCTGAGAAGAAGATTCGTATTCTGATGATTCATCTAATGAATTACAACCTCTTTCACTCCATATATCATTTGCTTTCAATAAACTATTAGTATTTTACTTGGAATACTTTTTCATGTTTCTTTCTGAATGTTTATCCTTCCTGTCTTTTCTTTTTAGTAAAGGACAATCTTGTCTAATATTACCTACTTTTTTACATTCATAACAAGTTACTACAGAGTATTTATTGTTCCCCTATATTTATTTTTGAATCTATATTGAAAGTAATTATTTCTAAAAATCTTATCATCCTTTAAGAAAGATTGGATAACTCATTCTCTAAGTGATCACTATCACCTGATTCTGATATAAAAACATCTTTCTTAGCTTTGGATCCTATAATACTTTATAGTGTCTTAGATTTAAATGTAGTATTAAAGGCTAAAATTTCATTACCAATCTTCTTTTTATTTAAATAAACATCTGTTTTCATTATTGTCTCCTGTGGAAGTAGAGTTCCAAATAAATCCTCAAGAGTGATTTGAGTAACCTTCCTATTCTCATCAACAATTTTCCTTTGATTCCCACTCATTTGGCATTATATCAATTATCTTATCCATGCGTTCTTCATAATCAAGACCCCTATCTCCTATATATTGAAGACTATTAATGATTATCATAAACATTTGTTGAACCTTACATACTGGTTCTCTATAAGGAAATACCAACCCATGATATTCTGCTCGTATAACGGATCACCTTTTATCTATAACTTTAGATGTACCAAAATGTGTGACCTCCAATTTCTTCTAGATACAATTTTATATTTCACATGAAGATATCTTACTATATATATTCATGGTCATAAAACACAACTAATTATTTCATACCTTGTAGTTTAATTGATATTCTTTTTTCTCTTGGTTGGCAAAGGTTCTGATTTCCTTGTCTGGGATTTATTATTCTCCACTAAGCCTGAAAAAGTTTCCCACTATAGTATTATTAAAAGAAGTCTTCATTCAATATCTTCAGTACTAATAATCATTACCAAAAAATAGGTGGTCTAGTTGGGTTCAGATTTTTAATTAATCAAATATTCATTCATGTCATCTTATAAAATAATAATTTTCCACTCTACACGTTACTGTAGGATGTAATTATAAAAAAAGATTTGTAAAATAAATAAAATTTTATTACAAAAAATAAATAAATAATGTAATAAAAATAAGTGGAATCCTACTTTTATACCAATATTTGGATCGTAATATAGATGTATATGTATTTTATATGGAACAATACAAGTGGGGGGGATTATAGGTTAAAAAAATGTATTTAAAAACTCAAAAAAGAACTTATTTCAAGAGGTCTTATACTAATTCAATACAATTGACCATAGAGGTCTTGTATACGATGAATATGTTATGTGGCAATACCACAAGTAGTAGAAACTAATTGTATTCGAACTGAATATATTGATCAGAGTTATACAAATGTAAATTATTTTACCATACAACATATAGAATCTATAAATACAATATGTAATGAATGAATCATAATTGAAACAAATTCAATAATAATGAATATGAATATAAAGAATAAATAATAAAACTCCCTTTATATTACAAATAGCTGCGGAAAGTAAATTTATTACAATTATTTTATCCCCAAGAGTAGGGTATCCTTTCACCTAGGATAAAAGGTAGGTCTTACCACCACATTTGTATGCCCTAGATACAATGATCAAAAACACATATTCATATCCCCAGAATCCATCTATTACAATAGTAATAAGCATTTGTGTATTTCAAATAATTGAAATCCCTTTTATATGATGATCGATTGCACATCTTCATTTACTCGGAATCCCTCGATCGTTATCACAATGATCAGTCACCCAAAGAAGAAACACAACACTTATTGAAATACAAGAACTTGGAACAAGTTGTTCACTTCTTGTATTTTTAAGGCTTTCACGTAACACAAGAGATTAGTCACAACATCTCTCTCTAGAACTTGATCAAGGAAAAGTTGTGTTTTATGGTTTGAATGACCTCCTATTTATAGGCCTCAGGTTCCAATGGTCATATTTCCTCCAACAGTTATATTTCTCCGAAAAATTTGGAGGGACTTTGACACCTAGAATTACAATGGTCAAAACAAATAGAATACATGATATCATTTTGATTAGTAAATAACCAATTCAACGACATCATTTTAATTAGAAATTAATAAGTATAAAAGTATGAAATATTGAGTATGAGTAATATGTAATCTATAATGATGTTAACATAAGAGTGTAATTCATTTCAAAAATAAAATATATAACTTGGTTACTAGGCTTATCATGATTAAAAAGCATTTCGTGATTACAATTTATAACCTTTTTACAATTATTAACATAGTTAAAATGCACTATATTTAAACAGGTTACGATGGTTGAATACCATTCATAATAAGAGTATGATATATAACCTAGTTATGATACATATATTGGTTACAATTCATGAGAATGACACAATACCTAACATAGTTACGAGGAAATAATATGATGCGATACTTAATTTGGTTAAAATGCACATGATTACAATATATGACCTAGTTACGACAAATAACCCAGTTACGATACATAACATGGTTACAATACCAGACTTGGTTATGATACATGTGGTTATGATTAATGTGTTTATGACACATGACTATGTTACAATATAGGTGATTATGATGTATGACCTAGTTACGATATTGGTGATTATGATTAATGACCTGGTTATGATACTAGTGATTACAATTCATGACTTGGTTATGATACAGATGATTAAGAAACATGGCACTACATCTAGTTACGTTGGAAAAATACATACATGATTATGACAAGAATAAATCATATATGAAAAACAATGTGAGTGATTATGATTGTGAAACAAGATACATGATAAGCAATATATGTTATTATGACATGTGTTATTTGTGATTTCCAAAACAAATGATTGATGGGAAAGTCGAAACACATTTTGACTGAACAATACCGTTTTCACGTTGAAATAACATATTTAAAATAAAAAAATATTAAGGGAAATTTTTTATTTTAAAAAATAAATAGAAATCTATAATTGAGGATTAAAATATTTTAATGGTCACGACCTTTGGAAAATCTATCCATGTTGTGTACGATAAAACAAAATTTCATTCACATTTTTGGTAAAAAGGAAAAAGTGCCTTTCTAGAAAAAATATGATAAGATTCTTTTTAAAGATGTTACTAAAATTTAAAACTTCAGTAAAAATTAATTGAAAATATCATATGTGAGTATTAAAAACGTTCATTAAAATATTTTAATTAAATTGTGGACATAGAAGAAAAATATTCTGTACTAAAGTTGAAATAATGTATGTTTTTATTGAAAACATTTTCTCAATAATTTTCAGTACCAAATAGGGGAAAATGAAATATTTATTTTAAAATTACACAAATAGAACATTTATAATAAAATTAATGGGAATATAAATATGTAGATCATGAAATTTTAATATTGCAAACAAAATTATAAATAATCTCGATAAACAATGAGATTGTAACAAAAAAACCTTACCTCAAGTTCGACTTGCTTTGAAAATTGTCTAATGTAATCTATAGTAAATTTAAATGTATTATTCTTCTATAATAATTTCATGTAAATAATTCTCATATATTTAATTTCCCAATTATATAATTTTATCAACAATTTTTTATTAATTCCATATTAAAATCAATGTTTTGGGTTTTAATAGTTTTTTTCCTGAGAATTTCAGTTGAGTGGTTCTAGTCCTTATACATTGATCATGGTTAAATCATCTCTAGAATTCTAATAATTTTAAAATTATATTCTATATATACTATAAATATTTAATAACATTCATTTATAAATGGTAGATATTTAAAAATCAATCTAACAATTAATGGGGATGATATGTTATAAGATCACATGAATGATATTATCACTTTTTAACAGATGGAATGAATGAAATACAAAAATAATTCACTATTATATAATAATTATTATATAAAATATATTTATTAAACATATCCTTATTACCATTCTGGTATATATGAAATGAAAAACGAATCCCTTCAGTTCATAGAGGAGATAGTCCACACGTTTTGATTAGTGATGTTATCATTTTCAATAGAATTGAAGTTATAAATTTAGATGTGATATTATAATTATAGAATAATATTATTTCATAAATGTAAAAAATAAAATATAAACCAATCATTTTACCCATCCATGAATGTTAGAAATAGAATATTAATTTTATCACTACGTAGAGGTAGTAGTCCACATGTTCGCACGAGTGATAGTTTCCCTTCACATTTACTATAAATTGTGGTGAATAATTTTGGTTAACTAATCATAATAAATTTAATAATATAGAGTATTAATAATTTATTTTTTATAATAAATACCATAGACTTAGAAGAGTTATAAGAATTAATAAATTGAAATAGGTCAGGTTGGATGATTACTTCTTCTTTGACATGACTCCAAATAAGATTATCGAAGAACTGGATGGATATAACTCCTACGAAGGTCTGACCCAAACGTAGGGAAGGAGAATATAAACCATAGATGTGAATACTTTCAGATCATGAAAAAGGACATGGGACAAATATGTTAAGGATATCTACTTCTACGGATCGCTACACACTTTCATTTAAGACCAACAAGGACAAAAGATTCTTTCTTCTCAAGAATGAAGTTACCAGTATCCGACAAACCCGTTAGGGGGTTGAATTATGCAGGGCCACCTAAGGGCATTGGCTGCATAGTCAAATAATAGCATCTTTTGGCTGACAAAACTGTTATGGAGACTGTTTATGCAAGGCCGCCTAAGGGCACGTACTGTATAGTCAGGCAAAAGAATTCTCAAAAGTTTGAAATTTTTGTGACTAGAAGTCAAGAAAAGGGTTATTAAGATCTGATAATATTTAAGGTTAGGATTATGACACATAAAGATGGGTATTGTCCAATGTATGCAGAGATACACAAATCAATACTAACCATAACCATGTTGTGGCTGGGTCCTGAATGGAAATGTTGGACTTCACTATGTATCCCATAAGGATGGGAATCAAGCCATACGTAGTTCCTGAACTACATTTTAACATCGTGTGGGACAAAAGGATTGGAGATCATATTTTAGGTTCATAGAGCTTGGACCATTATAAGAAATACACAGTGTGTGTTTTCATGGGGACTTTTCAGTCAAGGGACTGAAAGTGGAATTTGGGGTTAGGCCCAAAAGACTTGAGGCCGGATTCGAAGGACACTCAAACATTCCTACGTATCCCATAAGAATGGGAATCAATCCCACATAGTTTTAGAACTACCCTCTATAAAAATTTTGTTCGTACATGTGAAGGGTGAAAGGAGAATTTTAGTGAAATGATGATTTAACCCAAGATAAAAGGTTCAGGTATTTCCATGTATGGACGTATTCTTTGAAATGAAACATGACTGAAAATCAATGTAAACAATGATTCCCTCTCAGGTGAGGGTATCAAAGAATATTGTAGTTTATTTTCATACTGTACAAAAGTGTTTTATAGTTTAATTTCATATAGAAAGGACGAAAGTGAACCAATGTAAAAGTATTGATTCTAGGGGTGGTTTCACAAATTATCATTTTATGAGATGGAGGTGAACCGATGTGAAGATATTGGTTTTGGGATTGAACCTTGAGAGGTTGCCTACGTACCCATCCTAGAAGGCAAGGATCAAAGTCTGCGTAGTTCAATTTAAAGAATGAATTAATGGTCAAGTTGTTCTTGGGGAAAACGACCTAAAAAAGTGTTGGGACTTACACATGGTTAGTATCCCAGAGAGAGTGTTATGGTTGAAGTTTTATCTAAGATCATGTGATTCATACTCAGTGTGAGAAACAAGAGGTAACAACAACCTTAATGATGCAAAGTTTAATGTCATATAGGACATATGAAGGGACTATGCAGTTTAAAGTCTTGTAGTTAGGAATATAAGTGCTGCATAGTTTAGTGTCATGTAGTAGGGACAAAGTACAGTTTAATGTCATGTAGGACGTATTAAGGACTTTCTATATAGTTTAGCATCATGTAATTAGGACGATAGGGACAATATAGTTTAATGTTATGTTGGACAAAAGAGGGACTGTGCAGTTTAATGTCATGCAGTGAGGACAAAAGAGTACACCATTTAACGTCATGTTGGATGCATTAGGGACTTTTTCAAAAAGGGACGATACGGTTTAGTGTCATGTTAGACGAAAGTACAAATAGTTTAAGGCCATATGTATGGACCATGGATGATGCAGTTTAACGTCTTTCTGGACGTAAGAGACTTCTGTACAGTTTAGCGTCATGTAGTTAGGACGTCACAGTTTAACGCCGTGTGGGATGAAAGGATACAAACAATTTATGGTCATATGCATGGACCGTGAATGGTGCAGTTTAACGTCTTGCTGGACGTAAGGGACTTGCACATAGTTTAGGGTCATATGCTGGACCGTTGATGATGCAGTTTAATGTCTTGCTGGACTGTGGTGCAAAGTGCACAATCTTTTCTCATCTAACCATTCTAATTCATTCAATCACTTTTTATATTTTTCATCTGTAGATGACTGATCACAAATGGATACTCTGAGCGAGGGTAGTTGAACTTCAATGGGGAAGACTGCTTCTGTTCCATATACCAATGAATATGGAGTTGACCGCATTGCAGTGCAGGTGGTAGTCCGATAATCCCATAAAGCATGAAAGAGTTTATCAGGCCATGAATTCTTATCTTTATCCACCATATTTTGCAGTATATTGGAAATATTCTTGTTGAAGGCTTCAATCTGGCCATTGGCCGCTGCATGATACCGAGATGAATGATTGGATTTGATGTTGTATTTTTGATACAACTTATTCACCTCAGATAAACAGAAGTTGGTGCCATTGTCTGTCAATATGGTATGAGGGACACCAAATCTGGTAATGATGTTAGACTTGATAAAGCTAACAATGCATTTATAACAGACTTCTATGAGAGGTATTGCCTCTACCCATTTGGAAAATAAATCAGTATTAGTAAGAATATACTTAAACTTCTTGGCCGTAGTTGAAGGGTAAGGTCCCACCACATCAATTCCCCATGTGGAAAATGTCCATGAGTATTTAGCTATATGAAGAAACTCTAGAGGTTGATGAATGAAGTTGGCATATACTTGGCATGAATGACACTTCTTTGTGAAATCAACACAATCTTGTATCATTGAAGGCCAAAAGTATCCAAGCCTTCGAATCTGATCAGACAGTCTATGTCCAGACTGGTGGGCACCACAGATTCCTGCATGCACTTCTTTCATGAAAGCCATTGTCTCTTCCCCATAAATGCATCTAAAGAGAACTCTATCAAAACCACGTTTGTAGAGAATTTTATCTAAGTGATCTGGGCTATCATAAAGAGTAAAATTGACAACACATCGCCAGATTTGTTCTTTCTCGGCTCTATCAGGTGGAAGTGTTTATAATGACCCATACTTTACATACATTTTTAATACTTCAAAATTGAAGCACACTTATTACAACATATGAAAAAACCACAAAGGACCGTATAGGTATAGTGTCTTTAGAAACTGGGAAACATAAACAACTCGTTCATAAATCTTCTACAGTGTCTCCCATTTATTTCATCATATCCTGGGTCCCTTTTAGCATATTCTACCTAATATCCATCTTCCTGACCTGGGGAAAAGAAAACATAAATGGGTGTGCTCGAATGCTCAGCAAGGGCAAATAAATGAAATAAAAATCATATCATATCTTTTTGAAAATCATAACCTGCAAAAGAGATCATAAAATCTTGACATGGAACAAATCATAGAAGTGAAAATGAGATCCCCATAATCATAACATGAAACATGAAACATTGTGGCATGCACACATAATCATGGAAAATCATTTCTTGTTAGTCATGACTCATTGCCAAGACTATCTTAGTGGACAAAGTCCCTTTCTGTACCGAGTCACACTCATTCCAGTCCTGTTTCACTGAACCGGTATAACCTACCGTTCCAGCCATGTCTATCTCATGAGATATAAAATCTTTAACCAATGCATTGGAGGGAGATATAGGTCCCACCCATCTTATAATGAATCCTTTCTTATGTGTGCCACATAATCATAAACCATACATCATACCATAACCCATGTAATAAAAATGGGATTCTTAAACAACATTACATCATAAAACAATCCATATAAGATAAAGGAATTCATAAAAATATTTCCATCACAACATAATCAAACCAATGTAATAATAGGGATAAAAACAGAACCCCTTTATTATCTTAGATTGAAAATAATTTTGATAAAATACGTGAACTCCATTCTTGAGGAAAATATCCTTTCTACTTCAAAAACATTTTTCCTTTCATAACATGTCATACGACTTTAAAATAAAAGAAGTTGATTAAAAATAAACTTGAAAACTTGTAAAGGAAGATTCTTGGAAATTTTGTTTTAAAAGTCCATTCATGCCGTATAAGTTAAAAAACATTCTTCGTACTTTTGTCAGAAAAGTCAAAAAGTACCTCGTACAAAAAACGACAAAAGATTCCTTTCATATCATTTAAAAAAAACTCACCGAAGGGTAAAAATGGATATAAACTATTTTAGAAGGATATAAATATTACTTATTGAAGAAACATGGATGTGGATGATAAAATACACCCCAGTAAATTCCAAAGTATAAACAATATCGGATAAAAATGAGATTGTGATATTTCCCTTACCTTAGGTCCGATTTGCTTTGTACGTGTCGAAATCTCCTGTATAATGGTTTAAATAATGTTATTGACTTATTCCAGAATCATACATATTGATATGTTATCATATATGGTCATATTCTTAGCTTCTTATTAGTAATATTTCATTGTTACTTGTTACTCGGGTCTTTATTGCCTTTTGTTCTTATGCGTGTTTTGTCGAATAAATTATTATTATTCTTTTAAGGTTATAGATACCTTATATCCAGAATGGTATTAGTGTAACATATATCATATTTATTCATTCAATTCATTTATATAATTACTATGTAATGATGATCATGTAGAACGAGTCGCATCACATCGTGGAGACGGTATTCCGTACGTACGCACGAGTGATGATATCGTTCCTATGATCGTGGAATTGTATTGGAGTATATATATATTATTTCAGTATAAATATTACTTAATAATAATCATAAATAGTTACTCATTACACCATTATACCCATCCTTGTAAAGTGATGGTGGAAAATAGATTACACCACGGCGTGGAGACGGTATTCCGTACGTACACACGCGCGGTGATTTCATTTTTTCCGTAGGATGGATAGAAGGTGAATTAGGGTTGTTTCATATTTATAATAACATATCAGTATGTAAGTAATACTGATGTTATTACTTTATCATGAAACAACTAAAGAAGAAGAAGTTGAAGAAGAAAGAAATTGAAAAGATCGGTAATGGATATTACCTCTTCTTTGGAACTCTTCTTTGAATCCTCCACTTAGGGAACTAAGATTGGTCTTTGAAGAAGACCAGGACCTCTTGGATTATTCTAGGGAAGTGGAGAGGAGAAAATGGCAGGGGTTGGACGAGCTTGAGTGCTCAAATTGGTGTGAGGAGGAGGGGGAGGAGGTTCCCTTTTATAAGGGAGGAGAGTGGCACCTTAGGAATATCTCAAAATATTATTTTATATTAAAGTCAAAGTCGGTTTATAATGGTTCAAAAGGGTTTTATGTCGAAGCTAAAGTGGGGATGGGTCTAAATCCTATCAACCAATAAGATTTAGACAAGTTTAGGGTGTTATTTTAACCTTATCAATTAGATTTAACTCTAAGTTAAATAATTTAACTTTTACCGTGTCTTTTTGTTTTCTTTCACTATATGGTTAATACACTTACTATAACATGCCAAATGAACCCCAAATTGTTTATTATTAATATATATATCCTTATCTAAGTCATTTGGCCGAACCTTAGATTTTTAGGAATAAAATAACAATTAATAATATAATATTTGATTTAAAAACTATTTTGTGTCAATTTTGACACTATTTGATATATGATTTTTGTGAAAGTCATAACAGAATTATATGTTCGAACCAAGTTGATTAAATCAACAATAATATATCATAGTAACCTATAAAATTAGTTTAATTCATAAAAAGTCTCAAATTACATTTATTTTGGTGTTTATAACATCAATTATGTCAATATTTCATAAATAAGATAATTACTGCATCATCGTTGTATCATAATTAAATTAAATTATTTAATGTCTAAAAATTATAAATAAAATACCATTATGTAGGAAATATTTTTAGATATCTAATGAATATTTATTGTCGAATTTATCTTATGTATAACCCCATATTAAAAATGATTTACTTATTAAACTTTGATTTTAACTATTTTAACCCTTCTTTAAAGAAATTAATAATAAATGTCCTAATCTAACCCAAGTGGGCCTAAATGGTCATATTTTATTCATAAGGTTGTTTTTGGTCGAATTACACTTATCTAATAGAATTAGGACATGTGTTAGGATAATAGTAATATCATATTTACCCTTAGTTACCCTATTTACTATTAACCGCGGTAAAAAAATAAAAAGTTACTATTCACCAAAAAATTATTTTTTTCTCATTGAACCACATTTTACTTACTGATATCAACCCTGTCTGTTGGATTTTCGAAATTCCATTCACAGAAGCGGTAAAATTAATTTTTATGCAAAATTCAGTTTTTAACCTACCACTTAGTGGTTTCACTATTCATCAAAAATTGAATGTTTTCAGAAAAATACCAAAATTTCACCCTAGGCTAATTTCGATATTCTGAGTCCAAAAATGAAGTCCATTTTGAAAAATAAAATTTATAAAATTATAAAAAGTGGTTTTTACTATTCATAACGGCTAGTTTTATTTTAATAGCATATCGTTGTTTAGTGAAACTCGGTATTGCGTACGACGCAAGCTATCGAGGAGGGTCACGATTTCGTGTAAAGCAAGCCAAGCAAATGTTGTGTAGAAAAAGATTCCTTTGATGACAACATAAAAGTCTCGGGTGTTACATTCTACCCCCCTTAAAATAAATTTCGCCCTCGAAATTCGTCACTTTGTAACAAACAGATGAGGATACTTCTCCCTCATCATATCCTCAAGCTCCCATGTAGCTTCTTCTAATTGGTGGTTCCTCCATAAAACATTCACCAAGAGAGTGGTATTGTTTCGTAGGACTTTTTCTCTACGATCCAGAATCTCTATCGGCTGTTCTTCATAAGAAAGATCTTGCTCCAGCGGTACAACTTCTGAGCTGAGTACATGTGAAGGGTCTGGTATGTACTTTCTCAGGAGAGATACATGGAACACATTGTGAACTTGAGAGAGATTCGGTGGAAGTGCCAATCGGTAAGCTACCTTCCCAACACGATCCAGTAATTCGAAAGGACCGATATATCTAGGGCTCAACTTCCCCTTCTTTCCAAATCTCATAACCCTCTTCCAGGGAGATATTCGTAAGAACACTTTATCACCCACTTCAAACTCTAGGTCTTTTCTTCGGTTGTCGGCATAAATTTTCTGTCGACTCTGAGCTGCTCTTATGTGTTGTTGAATAGATCTGACCTTTTCTGCCATTTCATCAACGAGATCAGGTCCTAATAGCTTTCATTCCCCAACTTCATCCCAACAAGTTGGAGTCCTGCATTTCTTTCCATAGAGAGCTTCATAAGGAGCCATCTGAATACTGGAGTGAAAGCTATTATTATAAGAAAATTCCACCAAAGGTAGGTGTTGATCCCAACCTCCTTTGGAATCCATAGAGCAAGCTCTCAACATAATCTCTAGGTTTTGAATTGTTCTTTCAGACTGACCGTGTGTCTGGGGATGATAAGCAGTGCTGAAACTCAACTCTGTATCCAGAGTATGCTGAAGACTTCGCCCGAACTTCGAGGTAAATCTCGGATCCCAATCAGATATAATAGAAAGTGGTACTCCATGCAATCTTACCACTTCCTTTACATATATACTGGCAAGCTGATCTAGAGAGAAATCCTCTCTAATAGCAATGATGTGTGCAGACTTTGTAAGACGATCAACTATGACCCAAATAGCATTATTGCCTTTGGATGTTTTAGGAAGTCCTGTGAAAAAGTCCATAGTGATGTTTTCCCATTTCCATTCGGGTATAGGTAATGGTTGTAACATCCCCTTAGAATTTTGTCTCTCAGCTTTAACTTGTTGACAAACAAAGCATCGAGAGACATATTCAGCAACATCTCTTTTCATGACATCCTACCAGAAGTACTCTTTCAGGTCCCTATACATCTTCGTGCTTCCAGGATGAATAGAGAATGATGAACTATGAGCCTTATCCAGCAGCTCCTTCTTTAATTCGGGGATGGGAGGAACACAAACCCGATTCTTGAACTTTATTATCCCATCACAATCAAGGTTGAATTCAGGAACATTTCTCAGCTTCTTTTGTAACTCGACATCTTCTTTCTGTGCCTCTTTAATCTTCACATGTATAGATTGTTGAAAATTCATTTGAGAAAGATAAGATTTTTCCCCTTCCATTATAATTCCAAGATCCATCCTTTGTAAATCCATAAATATTGGATCCTTTATGATCCTCATCATGGATAAACTAGCATGGTCTTGTCGACTTAATGCATCTGCCACCTTGTTTGCTTTCCCAGGGTGGTAATGGATTGAGCAGTCGTAATCCTTAATTAGCTCCAACCATCTTCTTTGACGCATATTCAACTCCTTTTGTGTGAAAATATACTTTAAACTTTTATGATCAGTATAAATATCACACCTTTCACCATAAAGGTAATGCCTCCAAATCATTAATGCAAAGATTACCGCAGCCAAATCCAAATCATGAGTTGGGTAATTTTGCTCATGGATTTTCAACTGTCGTGAGGCATAAGCTATCACCATATCATTTTGCATAAGAACACACCCCAATCCCTTCTTGGATGCATCACTATAGATCACAAACCTTTCTCCACTACAAGGCAGCTTGAGCACAGGTGCACTGGATAACCTTCTTTTCAACTCCTTGAAATTCTCTTCACATTCCTCTGTCCAAACAAACTTAACTCCATTCCGAGTCAACATGGTGAGCGGATTAGATAATCGTGAAAAATCCTTTACAAAACGTCGATAATATCCAGCCAAACCAAGAAAACTTCGGATCTCAGTTACTTTTGTTGGTCTTGACCATCTTTCGATAACCTCTGTTTTTGCTGGATCCACAGATATCCCCTCTTTTGAGATTATGTGACCCAAAAATGCAACTTTTGGAAGCCAAAATTCACACTTGGTAAATTTGTCATAAAGCTTCTCCTTTCTCAGGGTCTTCAATATAATTCTCAAGTGATCTTCATGCTCTTCCTTTATCTTTGAATAGACAAGAATATCGTCTATAAAGACTACCAAAAATTGATCAAGATAGTCTCTAAAGACTCTATTCATTAGATCCATGAAGATAGCAGGGGCATTAGTAAGACCAAATGGCATCACTATAAATTCATAGTGTCCATACCTTGTACGGAAAGTCGTCTTTGGTATATCCTCCCTTTTGACCCTTAATTGATGATACCCTGAACGAAGATCAATCTTGGAAAAATATTGAGCTCCGTGTAGTTGGTCAAATAAGTCATCAATGCGTGGGAGAGGATATTTGTTCTTGATAGTGATCTTGTTAAGTTCTCGATAATCAATGCAGAGTCTCATTGATCCATCTTTCTTCTTAACAAATAGAACAGGTGCTCCCCAAGGTGACGCACTAGGGTGTATGAATCCATTATCAAGATTATCTTGGAGTTGCTTCTTCAATTCCTGCAACTCAATTGGGGCCATTCTATAAGGTGTCTTTGAAATTGGCAAAGCGCCCTGTACGAGTTCTATTGAAAACTCAACTTCACTATTTGCTGGAAGACCCGGTAATTCCTCCGAAAATACATCATCAAACTCCCGTACAATGGGCATATTCTTAATCGTGAGTTTCTCACCAACAATTTGAGATAAATAACCTTCATTTAGTGGAATCAAGACCCATAAGATGGAAGAAATTTCCACTGGAAGGTTATATTCATCCTTGCATCGATAGACGATCGTAGATTGATCTGGAATATGAAATGTGACTTCCCTTGTTTGGCAATTGATATGAGCTTCATGTAGAGAAAGCCAATCCATGCCAAGAATAACATCAAATTCCACTAAAGGAAGGATCACAAGATTTGCAGGAAGCAATTTCCCACAAACTTCGATCGGAGAAGAATTATAAACTTTTGATGCGACTGTTGTGCCATTAGGTGTTGTCACAGCTAACTCAACATCTAATTGTTGAGGTAATACGGTGATACCCTTAGAAAATTCTTTAGAAATAAAAGAGTGGGTGGATCCAGAATCAAATAAAACATTTGCTACTTTAGAGTGGATGGTAAGTGTACCTTTCACCACTTCGTTATCGTACTCCACATCGCTGATAGAAATTGCATGTGACTTTCCTTTGTCTTTAGCCTTAAGATTTTGTTGACGTCGACCATCATCATCAACCCTTGGATTTGGGCATTGATTGGCATAATGCCCCATCTCCTTGCACTTGAAACATTGAAGTGTAGTAGGTTTATTCTGTGTATCCCTTCCTTTGTTTGCATCATTAGACATCTTCTTCCCATTATCGCGGCATTCAAATGCCCGATGACCTTCCTTTCCACATTTGAAACATTTACATGTCCCTTTAAGACAACTCCCTCCATGTTTCTTTCCACACTTTGAGCATAAGGGAAAGTTCATCTTCTTTTCAGTGTGCTCTTTAGATTTTCCTTTGAATTCCATCTTCCTCTTCTTATCAAACCCATGTGACTGATGGGTTACTCCAATCTCCATCTTGACTTTGAGAGCACATCGAACGATTTCCTCGTAGCTATTGAAGTCCCTTATGGATAACGCCCTTCGAAGACTTGGTTTTAAGCCACTAAATAATCGATCGATCTTACTCTCAGGTGGATAATAATACCAGAAGCGTACCTTGCAAGTCTTGTAAAATTTGCTTCATAGGTACCAACAGATTCATCATCCCTTTACTTCAGTTCAAGAAACTATTTTTCCATCTTTGTTCGGAGAATACGAGGGAAGTACTTATTGAAAAATAAGTTCTTGAACTCGTCCCATTCCATAGACTCAATTTCATCCCTTTGCCTCGTATTCTTAATAAGATTCCACCATTGATCAGAATCTCCTTCCAAACGATACACTGCTAGGATGACTTTATCATGTTCAGAACATTGAAGAACTGAAAATATCTTTTCAGTAGTACTAATCCATTGTTCAGCAACTAATGGATCAGTAGACCCGCTGAAAAAAGGTGGACGCTGCCTCATGAAGGATTCAACAGAATGTTGCTCCTTCCTTTGCTCGTTTGGAAGTCCTGCATGATTCATAGCTTGAGAAAGTTGTGTGAGCACGGCTACAAGATTTCGCATTCCAGCTCCCATATTGTTTGGTTGTTCAGGGGGACAATCATTGCATTGCCCATCGCATTCCGCATTAACACCGTTCCTTCAAGTTCCAGCCATTGACAAAAACCAAGAAGAATAGTGTGAGCAACACTAATTATAATAGGAAAACCACATAATTCAAGAATAAAATTTTCATGCTTAAGGTCTTATCCTAGGTTATTCATGGCCATTTCTAAAACACTAAGATTGTGTTCTATGCTTAGAATTATCCTTAGGGTTCTTACTAAGGCTTTCACATCCTAGTTTCCAAAGGTTGACTATACCTTTCCTCTGATACCAACTATAATGACCCATACTTTACATACATTGTTAATACTTCAAAATTGAAGCACACTTATTACAACATATGACAAAACCACAAAGGACCGTATAGGTACAATGTCTTTAGAAACTGGGAAACATAAACAACTGGTTCATAAATCTTCTACAGTGTCTCCCATTTATTTCATCATATCTAGGGTCCCTTTTAGCATATTCTACCTAATATCCATCTTCCTGACCTGGGGAAAAGAAAACATAAAAGGGTGAGCTCAAATGCTCAGTAAGGGCAAATAAAGGAAATAAAAATCATATCATATCTTTTTGAAAATCATAACCTGCAAAAGAGATCATAAAATATTAACATGGAACAAATCATAGAAGTGAAAATGAGATCCCCATAATCATAACATGAAACTTGAAACTTTGTGTCATGCACACATAGTCATGGAAAATCATTTCTTGTTAGTCATGACTCATTTCCAAGACTATCTTAGTGGACAAAGTCCATTTCTAAACCGAGTCACCCTCGTTCCAGTCCTGTTTCACTGAACCGGTATAACCTACCGTTACAGCCATGTCTATCTCATGAGATATAAAATCTTTACCCAATGCATTGGAGGGAGATATAGGTCCCACCCATCTGATAATGAATCCTTTCTTATGTGTGCCACATAATCATAAACCATACATCATAGCGTAACCCATGTAATAAAAATGGGATTCTTAAACAACATGACATCATAAAACAATCCATATAAGATAAATGAATTCATAAAAATATTTCCATAACAACATAATCAAACCAATGTAAAAATAGGGATAAAAACAGAACCCTTTTATTATCTTAGATGGAAAATAATTTTGATAAAATAGGTGAACTCCATTCTTGAAGAAAATATCCTTTCTACTTCAAATTTTTTTGTCCTTTCATAACATGCCATACAACTTTAAAATAAAAGAAGTTGATTAAAAATAAACTTGAAAACTTGTAAAGGATGATTCTTGGAAATTTTGTTTTAAAATACCATTCATGCTGTATAAGTTAAAAAAAAAATTTCTTCGTACTTTTGTCGGAAAAGTCAAAAAGTACCTCGTATGAAAAACGACAAAAGATTCCTTTCATATCATTTACAAAAAACTCACCGAAGGGTAAAAATGGATATAAACTATTTTAGAATTATATAAATATTACTTATTGAAGAAACAAGGATGTGGATGATAAAATACACCCCAGTAAATTCCAAAGTATAAACAATCTCGGATAAAAATGAGATTGTGATATTTCCCTTACCTTAGGTCCGATTTTCTTTGTACGTGTCCGAAGATCCTATATAATGGTTTAAATAATTTTATTGACTTATTCCAGAATCATAAATATTGATATGATATCATATATGGTCATATTCTTAGCTTCTTATTAGTAATATTTCATTGTTACTTGTTACTCGGGTCTTTATTACCTTTTGTTCTTATGCGTGTTTTGTCGAATAAATTCTTATTCTTCTTTTAAGGTTATAGATACCTTATATCCAAAATGGTATTAGTGTAACATATATCATATTTATTCATTCAATTCATTTATATAATTACTATGTAATGATGATCATGTAGAACGAGTCGCATCACATCGTGGAGACGGTATTCCGTACGTACGCACGAGTGATGATATCGTTCCTATGATCGTGGAATTGTATTGGAGTATATATATATTATTTCAGTATCAATATTACTTAATAATAATCATAAATAGTTACTCATTACACCATTATACCCATCCTTGTAAAGTGATGGTGGAAAATAGATTACACCACGGCGTGGAGATGGTATTCCGTACGTACGCACGCGCGGTGATTTCATTTTTTCCGTAGGATGGATAGAAGGTGAATTAGGGTTGTTTCATATTTATAATAACATATTAGTATGTAAGTAATACTGATGTTATTAATTTATCATGAAACAACTAAAGAAGAAGAAGTTGAAGAAGAAAGAAATTGAAAAGATCGGTAATGGATATTACCTCTTCTTTGGAACTCTTCTTTGAATCCTCCACTTAGGGAACTAAGATTGGTCTTTGAAGAAGACCAGGACCTCTAGGATTATTCTAGGGAAGTGGAGAGGAGAAAATGGCAGGGGTTGGCCGAGCTTGAGTGCTCAAATTGGTGTGAGGAGGAGGGGGAGGAGGTGCCCTTTTATAAGGGAGGAGTGGGGCACCTTAGGAATATCTCAAAATATTATTTTATATTAAAGTCAAAATCGGTTTATAATGGTTCCAAAGGGTTTTATTTCGAAGCTAAAGTGGTTATGGGTCGGAATCCTATCAACCAATAGGATTTATACAAGTTTAGGGTATTATTTTAACCTTATCAATTAGATTTAACTCAATGTTAAATAATTTAACTTTTACCGTGTCTTTTTGTTTTCTTTCACTATATGGTTAATACACTTACTATAACATGCCAAACGAACCCCAAATTGTTTATTATTAATATATATATCCTTATCTAGGTCATTTTTCCGAACCTTAGATTTTTAGGAATAAAATAACAACTACTACTATAATATTTGATTTAAAAACTATTTTGTGTCAATTTTGACACTATTTGATATATGATTTTTGTGAAAGTCATAACAAAATTATATGTTCGAACCAAGTTGATTAAATAAACACTAATATATCATAGTAACCTAGAAAATTAGTGTAATTCATAAAAAGTCTCAAATTACATTTATTTTGGTGTTTATAACATCAATTATGTCAATATTTCATAAATAAGATAATTACTGCATCATCGTTGTGTCATAATTAAATTAAATTATTTAATGTCTAAAAATTATAAATAAAATACCATTATGTAGGAAATCTTTTTATATTTCTAATGAATATTTATTGTCGAATTTATCTTATATATAACCCCATATTAAAAATGCTTTACTTATTAAACTTTGATTTTAACTATTTTAACCCTTCTTTAAATAAATTAATAATAAATGTCCTAATCTAACCCAAGTGGGCCTAAATGGTCATATTTTATTCATAAGGTTGTTTTTGGTCGAATTACACTTATCCAATAGAATTAGGACACGTGTTAGGGTAATAGTAATATCATATTTACCCTTAGTTACCCTATTTACTATTAACCGCGGTAAAAAAGTAAAAAGTTACTATTCACAAAAAAATTATTTTTATCTCATTGAACCACATTTTACTTACTGATATCAACCGTGTCTGTCGGATTTTCAAAATTCCATTCACAGAAGCGGTAAAATTAAGTTTTAGGCAAAATTCAGTTTTTAACCTACCACTTAGTGGTTTCACTATTCATCAAAAATTGAAAGTTTTCAGAAAAATACCAAAATTTCACCCTAGGCTAATTTCGATATTCTTAGTCCAAAAATGAAGTCCATTTTGAAAAATAAAATTTATAAAATTTTAAAAAGTGGTTTTTACTATTCATAACGGCTAGTTTTATTTTAATAGCATATCGTTGTTTAGTGAAACTCGGTATTGCGTACGACGCAAGCTATCGAGGAAGGTCACAATTTCGTGTAAAGAAAGCCAAGAAAGTGTTGTGTAGAAAAAGATTCCATTGATGATAACATAAAAGTCTCGGGTGTTACAGTGTTCAATTTTGAAGGTATTCCCTGATAGGTGACATCTATCCTATAGTATGACCATACAGTTCAGGAATGGGAATAATTTCATTAATTTCCTATGTTCTTATTCTAACATAAGGTGAAATTGCATGATGGTGGGAAATACTGAAGGTTGTCTCATCCCGATTTGGATCTGCCAGAGCTGTGGCTATATTAGCCAGTGCATCAGCTTGAGAATTTTGTGATCGTGAGACATAAGAAAATGTCGGTTCTGAAGGGAATTCCGCCATTAAATCTCAGACGTAATCATACAAAGGGATTAGTTATTTGTTTCTGATGGAATAATCCCCATTGACTTGTCTGATTACTAGGTCTGAATCACCTTTCACCTTTAAATGATTCACTTGTGCTTGAAGCGCCAATTACAAACCTGCGATGAGAGCTTGGTATTCTGCTTCATTATTGGTACCAGCTTCCCTTAATAAGAAGGAATAAGGTAACACTGCCTTTTTTGGAGAAATGAGCACAATTCCTAATCTAACTTTGTTGAATTTAGGATTTTCCATTTTCCTCCCTGTTGGACTTATGGAAGCACCATCAATGTACATTTCCTATGTCTGAGGACTATCCTAAATAGAGAAGACTTCCTCATGAGGGAGTTTAATATCTGAAGATGTGTCTTGCACTAAAGGGTGTTCATCAAGGAAATCAGCCAGAGCATTGCACTTTATTTCCTTTTGAGACACATATTGAATGTAGAATTGCTGCAAAATAACTGCCCACCTTTCCAGACGTCCTGTAAGCATTGGACGACTAAGGACGAATTTGAGCGGGTTATTGTGAGATAACAATTGGACCTCGTGATGTTGCAAGTAGTGTCTCAACTTATGAACTGTGAAGATTAATTCCAGTCAGTACATCTCAATACTTGAATACCGGGTTTCTGCTTCAAGCATAGTCCAACTGAGGTAGTAGAGGCTGTTTTCATTCCCAGCATCATTCTTCTGAGCAAGAAAGGCACCCAATGATCACTCTAAGGCTGTCACGTAAAGGATAAGTGGCCTTCCTTCAACAGGTGGCATAAGTACCGGTGGACTCAAGAGATACTTCTTGAGAATATCGAATGCTTCTTGACATTCTTCATTCCACTGGTAAGTGACTCACTTCTTCATCAATTTGGTGAAGGGTAAACTTTTGCCTGCTAAATTGGCGATGAAACGCCGAATATAGGCTAAGTGTCCTTGAATTCCTCTTAGTTATTTCAAATTTCAAGGAGGTGACATACCAAGGATTGACTTTGTCTTCTCAGGATCGACTTCAATTCCACGATGGCGTACAACAAAGACGAGAAATTTTCCTAAGGTTACCCCAAAAGCACATTTCAAGGGATTCATCTTCAAATTATGTTGTCGAAGTTTGTGGAATATGACTTCCAAATCAGCCAAGTGATTAGAACTTTGTTTGGATTTGACCACCAAATCGTCCACATAGCATTCAACAAACTTCCCTAAAAAGGGTTTGAAGATACGATTCATGGCACACTGATATGTTTCACCTGCATTCATTAAGCCA
Organism: Viscum album; assembly: GCA_963277665.1. Taxonomy (NCBI): domain Eukaryota; kingdom Viridiplantae; phylum Streptophyta; class Magnoliopsida; order Santalales; family Viscaceae; genus Viscum; species Viscum album. Next base: position 2,046,996,503 of record OY728122.1, read on the forward strand.
AAGGGCATTACCCGGTAGCAAAACACACCCTTAGGGGATATAAAGTCTATGGATTCCTTGTCTTCTGGGGCCATTCAGATTTGATTATATCCGGAATATCCATCCATGAAGGAAAGTGCTTCACAGCCAGTTGTTGCATCAATTAAAAGTTCTGTAATCAGAACTGGGAAATCATCCTTAGGACAATGCCGATTATGATCTCTGAAATTGATGCAAACTCTAATTTTTCCGTTCTTCTTCTTCACAGGGACAATATTAGCCAACCACTTGGGATATTTAAATTCTCTTATGACGTTATCTTTTATTAGATTATCCACTTCTTCTTTAATTTTGGAAGCATATGTTGGGTGTGTTCTTCTTGCGGCTTGCTTAAATCCTCGATGTTCTTCTGGTAAACCCAAATGATGAGTAGCCACATCAGGATCAAGACCGGCCATTTCTGTATAGTTCCCAGCAAATATATCTCTATTTTGATTTAAAAAGTAAATATACATCTCTTGTTCTTTAAGAGTCATGGACGCCCTGATTAAAGTGGGGCGTGGATCTTCTTTTGCACCCAGATTTATTTCTCTGAGTTCATCCATGGTGGTAGAGATACCCTCTTCAAATGTTGGAGGAGCATCTCTGAGATCTTCCTCTTCTTCTTCTTCATGTGTTATTTCTTCCGTTTCTACCTGCAGAGCAGATGATGAAGCAAAATTTCCATGATCAGAAGAGATGTTAAAATTTGAACATCTTGAAGAAGAGGCTTCTATTTCTGACCCAATTGATGTTGAAGGGTCTTCCTTGGGAAATTAAGAGGAGATTATGGATTGATAATCTACATCATTGTTCACCTCCGATGTTGCTATAACTTATTCTAGCCTGGTTGCCGATGTATAGACTTGCTGGATTTCATTAGATGAAATGAAGACATCTCCATTTGAGCTTTCATCATTGCCTGGTGGCTTACCAGTTTCTCCTATGTTGTCTGGCTCGATTCCCATAATTGACATTATGGATCTTTCTATAAGAGTATTTTGATTTGGGTCTACCCTATCAATTTGACTGATAGGGAACACATAATCTGTACTCACATGCGCAAATGGATTTAATGGAATCTTTTCCAAACCATATGGATCATTAACTTTGGTAATCTCCCTGGTTTTGGATTTATCCTTTCCCTTCATATGATAGAATTCCGCCTCAATGTATTGAGACTCACATGTCTTGAATGGGGCCTTATCACCATACAATGTCCCAACTTGACCATCGAAACAATATTTGAAACATTGATGGTATGATGAAGGGATAGCTGCATGTTGATTTAACCAGGGTCTTCCAAGCAAGATGTTGAAAGATGAGTCTTGATCAACAACCATGAAATCTGAATTGGATACAAGATCTCCAAACTGAGTTCTGAGTGTAACTTCGCCCAGTGTTTCTTGTTCATTTTTATCACATCCTTGTAACATCATGGTAAAAGGAGATAAATCAGATTCCGTGAGGCCCATTCAACGAAGTGTATGAATGGGCATGAGGTTGACTCCTGAACCATTGTCAATGAAAGTTCATCGGATGTATATGCCATTGACCTTTACAGATAAGTAAAAAGGTCTAATATGTACATGCACAACATCATCTTCATCTTCATCAGTGAAAGATATCACTACATGGCATTCTGCAGGATAATTCTCTACGTGATAGACTTCAGCTACCGAAATTTCAGTTTCAAACTTCTGAGGACTTGACAAAGCCTCGATGAGTGCCTCCCGAAGATCTGTTGATAGATTCAAAGCATCCAGAATTAATAACTTGGCCGGTACTTGGGCCAGGTGTTTCAATACATCATACTTTTTATCCAGAGGTCTGCGTTTCCCAATAGGAACATGTGGTTTAGCAGGTTCCCTAGAAGAAGATGCTTTGGAAGTTGATGCATCTTGTATCGGGATAAGAGTTGGAAATATTCCTGGTTTTGGAAGATTAGACAGATTAGATCCATTTACTTGCTGAGAGGAAGAATATGGGACCTTCAACCGGTCTTCCAGAATAACTATTCCAGGACTGAATTTACTATTGGTGGAAGAACTTGCTTGTTCTTGTTGAGCTCACGGAAGGGCTCTGCCACGAGTTTCTGCTACGTACACAGTTCTATCAGGGGTAGAATTGGAATAGTGGCTTCTGAAATATCCATGTCTTCCCCTGTATCTTGAGCCTCTGGAACTTCCTCTGATTCCTCTAATTAATATAGGGAATTCGGGCTCATTATAATCGAAACTGAAACTGGCATACAGATTTGTTAATTGAATCATATTAACAGAACCGAAAATCAATTCTTCATCCGATGAAGACTCTGCCTGACTAGCCAATTTAGGCAGTTCCATTTGATGGGGCGGTGCCTGTTGCATCGAAGTAGATGTCATGAAATCTTCTAGGGTCAAATACAACTGAGGCTTTGAAACGTACTCATCTTCTTCTGATTCTTTCTCTTTCTTTGAATCATGCCGTTTCTTCAAGAATTTACCCTCTGATGAAGATGGTTTTGCTGCGGCATTCATGGTAGATGGCACAATTGGTTTCTTCAATTTCGTTTGCAAAATAGAATGAGTTTGGTTGATCGTCTTTCTGACCATCCAGTCATCATATTTTTTTGCATTTTGGTTCTTAACTTCCTTCCATTTGCCTTCCTCCTATGGAGCTGTAGCAGTTACACATGCTACCTGAGCTGAAGAACCTTTCAGTTTGACTTGTCCCGAGTCGACCGTATTTTGCTGGAGGTCTTTGAAGAAAAAACACTCCTAGATGGGATGCCCCAGAATCTGATGAAATGGGAAATAATTGGGAAAGTCTTCATCTCCTTCTTTGATTGGCCTTTTGGTCCTTGGCAACTGAACCAAATTATTTTCCAAAGATGAAATTAAGTAACTAGGAACTTGTTAATTTCAGAAAGAGTATGTTTTGATTTTCAGATCCTCAAATTGTTTTCATCTTTGATCTCTTTGATCGTCTTAAAGAAACAACCATTGTTTCTGGCGCTCAGGAGGTGGAGCCCTTCGAGAAGATGAAGGTTTTGAAGTAGAATCAGGTATAGGTGCTTATTTAATTAAAATTGTAGCAGTCTCTGCTTTACCCATTCTCCTTCATGGAGCTAATGGAATTACATGATATTTAGCCTTAGTCTATATAAGAGAATATTTAATTTGTTTACCAATTGAATTAAGGTCTCGAAATGCTCCTGTGTATTTCACAGGGATCAACGGCATGTGCAATTCGTCACGAAGATTTTCCACACATATTGGGAACCGTTCCTCTTGAGAGAGTGCTAAGCTCAGGGAATATGTTAACCCCTTCTAGCGAGCAATGAAATCAGAGACTCTTTCATTATCCCTTTTCTTATAGTTTTATGATCTAAAACTATTGTCTTTGGAAAAGTTATGCTGAATTGAAGAATAAATTGTTGACGGAGATCTTCCCATCCGGTAATTGACTGGGATTTCAAGCTTGTATACCAGACAAAAGCTGGTCCTTTCAAGGTTCGCACGAAGCATCTGAGTTTCACCGCTTCTCGCTGCTCCAGAGTTCCCATCATAGGATCACAACAAGACACGTAATGCGTCAAATGTTGTTCAAGATCACATGATCCATTGAAAATAGGGAATACAGGGTTCCCAAAATTTGATGGGGGAGATATTGAATCTACACATTCAGGGTAAGCTTTCTTTTCCGGTTGAACCTGTGCACGCTTTCCTTCCATAGCTTCCAAACGAGCTGTTAATGAATCAATAGTAGTTATTAACTTTTGAGAAATATCTGGTTGATCTTGAATCTGAATAGGTGCACTGACTGAAGCTTGGACAAGTATGGCAGCTGGTACTGCAACTGATGGCAGCACTACCAACTGTTGTTGCACTTGACCCGTAGGATTAGACCTGTGAGGGTGTACTGATAAAGGAGGATATTCTTGATCCATCTCAGTAGCTGCAACAAAATCACTTGGTTGACTGACTGCAGAATTCTTAGGAGGAAGACTACCTTGATGTAGTTCTCCATTCATCCTCCTCAATTCCTTCATTTCTTCTTCTTGTTGCGCAAATCTTTGCTCTAGTGAGAGCGATTGGACCTCTCAAGTGGGAGGATATGTAACCTAATTCTTCCCCTTTCCCTTGTTTGAACCCTTTCAGAGAGGGGGAAGTGGGTTATTTGATGGAACATCCAGATTTTGGGTAAACCTTTGATTTCATGTACGCACACCTTCTTCATTTTTGTCTGTGCATAAAACTTCCTGAACAGGAACCTCTTCATCTGATCTCTTTGAGTGAGCCTCATCTGGTGGATCAGCAACAACGACATTAATGACATTGATTGATGCATAATGCATCACATCCCTTCTATTAGCATTTTTGTGATATTTTCTCCTTCCATGTCTTTGACTAGGCCTTTTCTTTTTGTTGATTCGATCCCTCAGGAACTTCTTGACGAACCGTAATTTGAAGAGAATCTTCTGATAATTTGGCTCCTCATTCCTCTTGTGGCTTCTTCCCCAATTGAGAAAAGACTGAATTTCTCTGAGGATGGGGTTGATGATTTGAAAAAGTCCCTAGTCCGATGGACTAGGGCTGTTCCTTCTGTCTTTTCTCAACTCCTCGAATCCTATTTGTTGATTCTGAGGGTTGGTTTAAAAGAGTCCCCAGTCTGGTGAGCTTGGGTGACTCTTGACATGCTATGTCTGAGACTTTCTTAAAAGCTCTCCTGATCTTGAGGACCTTGGTCTGGAAATTAGCTGGATGCATCAATCGACATCCACTTTTATCACCCGGTTCAAAAGTCCATTGGATGATTTCTAACACTTCTCTCACTTTGTGATGTTCTTTCTCCAAACGAGAGGCCTGTTCAATATTCTCATTTTCTTGATGTAGGAGTAATTCAACAAATTGTTCTTTGTATTCTTGATTTTGAGAGGAACTAGTTGAAGCATGTTCTTGTACAAGCTTTTTATTATAAACAAATCCATGTATCTGTGGCCAGCCGTGTGCAATAACAATGCATGAGACCATTTTCAGCGGGCTTTGCTGACTGGAGGGCACCATGAAATGCAGTGATCGATGAACACCCCATATTTTGACATGAATACCAGTTGGGGAATTGCCAATTAACTCGCACAACTTTCTTAGTGTGCCAAGGCATGAATGCTGAAGGGCTCTCTGCTACTTTTCAGCCTTCAGATATCGAGATACTGATAGAGATGACAAGTCAATTTGGCGTTGTAACCATTATATTTTCTTAACATGATTTTCATATTCATCATAAGATAATACTTTCTTTTTCTACTAACAAAGAGTTTTCCATATGTTGAGACGAGTATCATGAATTCCATCTTCCATCAACATTTCTGGAATGTCATACTGAGAGTCAGCCAGAGGCCAAAACATGACTAGCACTTCAACTTTTTCCAGTTGTTTTCTCATGTTCAACATTTCCTCTTTATCATTTGATGAAGATTCTTCTACCTGTTTTAACCAGAGCTGGTGCTTCCTTTTTTTCTTCATTGGATTCAATAGGATTGGTAGAGAAATCACTGATTAAACTAGAAGATGCATGACTTAGGGGTGGTTCGGAGAATGACCTACAGCCTGGGCTATCTTCCAATTGAGAAAGTATTTCACCTGCCAGCGATGAAACATCAGACATGACTGGTTTTTCATTTGCAAGTGACTCAAGATAATAGGGATTTCTCGGCACTACATTGTGCAATAGAGCATTTTCCAGGCAATGTACATCACTACTACAGAGAGGACTTTCGCATCGAAATTCATCATCATAGGGAGGACCACCAAGGTGGGTTACAACAAAAGATGAGATCTCTTGCTCCTTGGTCTTCTGGCCACACAGAGGGTTCTTGTGGCTCGCATCTGAAGATGAAACTTCGAGATCGACCTAATTTTCATGAAGCAAGCCTTCATGAGGAAGTGTCTATTGAAGACCTTCAGAATTAATGTTCCCACTATTGGGAAATGAGGGAGTAGAATCTTCAATTCCAATAGATAACTGTCTGAGGGCTTCACGAACTTCAGCATCGAGCAAGGCCTTGTTATAGATTGGCTCTTGATCTCTTATCTGTGATGGGAGGGACTTTTTCTTAGACACCTTCTTACTCTCCTTGGAAACCACTTGTTGACGAAAGTGGCTACTCTGAGTAGGTGTATGTGCCTGATCAGGAGAGATGGCTAGGTTAGGCTGATGATCTCCACTCAAATCAGGTGTATGTTCCTGACTTGGTTGTCCCTATGATATGGGGGAGTATGCCCCATAACCCTCTTGGACTGGAACAGACGTGTGTGTCTGTTCCGGAGTGAACTGTTGATGTGTCACTCTACTGGTAGGGATAGATTTATGTGTCTTTCCCTGAGATTCCACTGAAGCTGTTATAATATCCTGATAGGCATCCAGGATATGAGCAGGAATTTTCTTTTGCTCTTTCACCATTGATAGAATATGCTTGGTGACTTCAGCTACCGTAACGGGGATATACGTCCATTATGGTCTTGGAGTAGGTGTATGTGCCTGCTCCTATCCTCTTTTTCCTATCAGTGAATCCAGACAGTACTCAACTGTAGGGGCAGAGAGTTGAGTCTGCCTCCTGTTTGTCATCAGAGCTTTTTGACTGACTTCTCCGAATGATACCAAGTGAGACTGTTGGTAGGCATGATCAATACTAGTAGGTGTATGTTCCTGCTGATTGCACTTCACCGAACATGTTTGACGAGATCCATCATATGTAGTCAAACGAGCCTGCTGACTAGCTGGTGATGTATAAACAGGTGTATGTTCCTGCCTATAGTACTCCGCTAGAATTGCCTGGAAAGATTGGCATGATGCTGCCAGATGAGTCTGCTGGACAGCAGAATTAAAACGGGTAGGTGTGTGTGCCTGCTCGTTGCTTGCCAGAAAGTTAGGTTGGTGGACTTCTCCGGAGATGGTAGAGATGAGAACCTTCTCACTGTTAACCGGATTTCTCCTCTGGCAATTCGTCTTTCCTTCTCGGGATCCTGGAACCTGAGCCGAATGCCTGGAGTCGGTATCCTCATCATGTTGAGGGCACACTGCCGCATGAGTCTGGCGGCAATTGTTGGTGGTAGCCCTTGGGAAGGACCCCTGTCAACTTGAATTATGGCCCTGATGGACCTGCTCATTCACCTCCCCAGAAAAAGGGAGAGAATGGTGATTGTGTTCCAGGGATAACGACCCAAAACGGTTGGAGATGGTGGTTAGAACCGCCTTCTTCTTGATCACTTTTCGTCACTGTCGGGATGACCAGGGTGAGTTATTCATGTGGAGGGCTTGTCGGGCAGCCTCCTGATTTGGAATGGTACCGTGTTGACGGTACTCCTTAACCAGCGCATTTGATACCCAGCATGGAAGACACTGAGTAGGTGATATCATCCTCAGAGTGGATGACGATCCAGTAGGAGTAGAAGCAGTGGAATTTGTAGAAACAGTATTCACAGGTGTGAACTTGAGAGGATCCATTTCATAGAATGCATAAAATCTTGGAAAAGAGTGCCTGTTTGATATAACAGACGTAATCAAGATAAATTAAGCCACTACATCTTTTGGATGAGAACATATGTCAATGATTTTTTTGTTGGCCCTCTCATGGAGTTTTAAATAGGGGCCTAACAAATAAGCAAAACATCATTTTAACTTGGTTAAGGATTCACATTCGGTTCACCATTTTTTGTTTCCCTCTGGAATTGGGGATGACCTCATAGATTTAAGGTTCAAATATTCGAAGCAGTTTCTAAAGGGTTTGTTCGTAGAACTGGGAACATCCAATGATTCCATATCCATTTGAAAATACTTTCCATAGGTTGGTGCTCATTAGTTGTAGACTGATGAGGCTTAGGAATTTTCATTGGTCGAGAGGATGGGAGGTCGGACTCGTCACACCTTTTTGTGGGGAATTATTGTCTACTCTGGGACTCTCTTTATAGATTTATGTTATTTTCGTGAATCCTTATTACATTACCAAGTATAAAATGAGTTTTCCTTTAGATATGACAATAAATGATTGATATGTATGAAATTTATAGAATCTTTTATTTGTATTCGAGGTTCTTAATTGATAGATAATCATATGTATTTGTTAGAGATTCTTAGTCAATGGTATCCTTTTATACATAAAAGTCTTTTGGTCATAATGATGACCATACTGGTTTTAAAGCCACTCAGTGGGGCCCTTGAAGTTTATTGTCATTCAGAAGGACATGAATTATTTCAATGTTGGGATCATACTCACAGATGGGCCACATACATATCCTTTATTTTGGAAAAGGAATCAGAAACCACGTAGTTCATGTAAGAGAGTATGATGTTTATGATTAATGGATTAAAGAAAGATGTCATAATTACCTTTACACTCTAAGCTCACATGAGTCGTGATCAGTGTGGGAAACAAGCGGTATTGGTAAAGCCAGACAATTTTTCCATGAAAGATGCAATCATAAGAAATGAGGATTAAGATTTACTTCATGGAAGAAATCCAAGAACATGGTCCATAAAGGTATATGTGCTTCATGGAGATTTGGATACTCTAATCTTGGGGATTACTCCTAAGGAAGATTCCCAAGTTAGGAGGGGACTTATGATTGGGTTTTATTCATGAGAAGGAAGTCCAGATCAAAAGTAAATCAGGACTGGTTAAAGGACTTGGGACTTATTCCTAAGGAGGATTCCCAAAATTAATGGGAATTATGACTTGGATTTACTCCTAAAAAGGAAGCCCATGATAAGGGGTTCTCTCATCTTAAAGGATGAGGTTTAATGAATGAAATCTCAATCTTTAGTGACATAAAGATGTGTCAATCACTATGTTTTGAGAGATATTCCATGGATTTCCTTTTAGATAAGGAAGTCAAATCAAGAAATCATGCCATAAATGGCTTTGAAGATGTATACCGGCACGACACATGGGTACTTGCGCATTTTTAAACCAGCATGGTAATACTTAGGCGATCCTTGAACAATGCCTTTAGAATTATCCTGAGGTACTTCCAGAAGAGAGCCGCACAAGTTTTGGGGAGGAAGTAGGGCAGTGCGCAAGTATGTTTATTTCCCTTAAGGGTAAAACACCTTAGGCGCGAAAGTGATAGTGAATTCTAACCCTTAGACCTTACTCCTCTTGTTTAGACCTTCAATTCTAGGTAAAGAATTACCTTAGAAGTGTTCAAAAGACCTGAAGAAGAGACTTGGGCGTTCAGAGCTCTAAATCTGAATTCTGAAAAGAAACTCTCCGGAAATGGGGGGCCCACCGGGGGTATTTATAGGCAAGAGAAGACCCCGGGCGGTTATCACTTAGGGTGTGCAAGTGACTTGTGCGACCAACTTCGGCGCGCAAGTGTACTTGCACGACATTTCAGCGCGCAAGTATACTTGGGCGACCATTGTAGAACTTGCGCGACCCTTGCACAATGTTCTTCTTATTCCTTCCTTTGTCAATTTTATTGATATTTGTCCAAAGGTTGAATCACTTTGAGCTAAGATATTCCCCTTTTCCAATCTTTAGATTTTGTGACAAAAGGAGCGTCAAGAACCCTAATGCTACATTTATATTCCTATTTCCTAACATGTTCTATATCATTCATGTTATGCCTTGTTTTCTCCCTTACTAGGCTTTATACCTCACCCTTTTCTTATGCATGTCCTCATGTTATCCCATGCAATGCTAAGTACAAAGGAATATTGTGGTTATATTAAAGATGTTTTCCATAAAGACGTGTTTCATGTTTTAAGTTGTTATACAATGTTACTAAGTCCCAAAGACACTAGACCTCTCGATCATCTATGTTATATCAAGTGAAAATTTTATGTAATAAATTATTTTAATTGGAAATAAAGAGAAGTCTTGTTATTATTGGTATCAGAGGATATTTTTTGTTATGTTTGGGATTAGAATTAGAAAACCCAAGTGAAAGTATTAGGGATAAGACTAATTATAATAAAAACATCCCTAAATTTTTGTGAGTATAGTATAAGTGGTTTATCAAGAAAATACAACCCTGTCTGGATACAAACAAGTAGAGGTGGCTCTCGCACAAATGTATCCAGGGGTAAAACATGAAAACACTGCATTGAGATAGACTCGAACAAGAACTTTTGCATGAACACAGGCCTTGCTTCACTCTTGGTTAGAAATCTTCTGAGGGAGATGCTTGGGAAAATTCATAAGCTTAGTATGAAGCATTATTAAGGGAAAAAAATTACCCTAAGAATATATGTTGGGATGTAGATCATGGATAACATAAATTGAAGCCTATAAATTCATAAGTTAAGTAAATAATAGTAATTTATAAGGTATCCATTTTTTTCTTTGGATTACCCTTTAGTTGTTACCCCTAACATTCATTTTATTCTATCCAATGGCTGGTAATAGGAGGACTCGAGCTAAAAACCAATGTGATATTCAATGTGATGATTGTTCTAATGAGATGCCCAATCTGATGGGAGTGGTAATTGCAGACTTTCTCAAGATAATATCTCAGTTAAGTCATGTTTTTAATAGAGACATGGGTCAAAAAAAATTTCTAACCCCCCACCCCTAAGAAAAAAAATCCACAATCGAGAGCTTCATGGGACAAAAGCCTCCTACATTGAATGGATAATCTGATCCCTCAATCATCAAACAATGGATGAACTCCATTTATAAGATCTTCTCCATCCTTCAATGTTATGAGCTCAATATGGTTCTCATGTATGCTTATCGTATGGAGGGTGAAGCTGATCAATGGTGGATATTGATAAAAAATAGGAATCTTGTGTCGTAGATCTAGGCATTGGAAAAGAAGGATTTTTAGAAAATGTTTTTCGATAAATATTTTCCACACACCTTCTAACTTAATATGGAAAGGGACTTCCATTCCATAATGATAAAAGGATGAAGAATCCATCCTAGCATATGAGGAAAACATCACAAGGGTTTCATGATAAGCCTCCATCTTTTTCATTATGCTTGAATGCATGGTTGACCGCTACTTTAGTGGGATAAAACCAGGCCTATGGAAAGCCCTATAGATCCATGACTATGATAGCTATGAGTAAATTGTTTGATGTGCCCTTAAATTCAAAATGGATATATGAGAATCTCAGGGGTATCATGGGAATAAGAATATGAAAGTTGACTTTTTTTTTTCTAGAAGTCTGATGGATAAATCCAATGGTGCTAAGAAATTCCAAAACCTCAATTGAAAATGGTGCAGAAAGAGGCACCCTGGAAATTGCCAGAAGGGGAAGAAGAAATGATTTAGGTGTGGAAAAGAAGGGAACTTGGCCATTAACTGCCGACAGGAAACACCTAGTGTTGTGATAGAGGAGAGGAATGCTATGTTCGACCCTCAACACATATTTCATTTCATAAACTGTAAAGAAACATGGAACTATTCAGTCTAGTTCCCTAAGACAAGGGTTTTTGGAGGCAACCAATAACCTCAAAGTAATCAAGGGAAATCTTTTTCAATCACTACTACTAAAGAAAACCTCAACAATGAAGTGGTGACAAGTATGTTAGTTCTTTATTCAAGAATAGTTAATATAATTTTTTATTATATTTCTATGAATTATTTTATATCCCGAATGTTTAGAAGAACATCCCAACACCCCCAAAAATCCTGGAAGTAATGATGTTTGTAAGAACAGAAAATAGGGAAATCATTTCATCCCATGAATATAACTCCCCCCTATCATAATTTTTGGATTTAACATCCCAACAAACCTTATCATACTCCCTCTAGTGGGATTTTATAAAATACGTGGTATGGATTGGCTTCCCCTATATAGAGAAAACATAAATTGTTGTGAGAGGGAAATCACTCTCCATATCATGAATAAACCCCTGATTCTATACAAGTCCAAGGAGGAGGAGGAATATTATATAGAACCATAATCTCAGGCATCGATATTACTACCCTATGAGCACACATATCTTGCTCAGATGATCGATTATAATGAAGAAACCATCTTTGAAGACATTCCTATTTTGTGGGAATTCAAACTTAGTGTTTCCTGAGGAACTCCCTAGTATTCCTCTTAGAATAGATGTTGAATTCTAGATTGATCTTATACCAAGGGCATTTCCAATATCCAAGACTCTGTATAGAATAGATGTTGCGTACCTTGAGATGCTAAAGAAACAACTACAAAACAATATATATAATGGGTTTATATGCCCAAGTGCTTCACCATGGGGTGCACCAGTCCTCTTCATTAATAAGAAGGATGGGTCAATGCACCATTTCATTGATTATCATGGGATCAAAAAAACCACAATAAAGAACAGGTATCCTCTTCCAATAATTGATTACTTGTTAGATCAGTTGGGAGGAGCACAACACTTCTCCAAGGTGGATCTATGGTCCATATATTACCAAGTAAGGGTGAAGAAAAAGGATATCCACAAGTCTAATTTTTGTAGAAGGTACAAGCACTATGAATTCATTTTAATGCCTTTTGAACTAACTAATGCTCCAAAAATTTTAATGGACTTGATGAATAGTGTCTTTAGAGAACATCATCATCATTTATTTATTTATTAAGAGATAAAAAGGGGGGAGGACAAGCACCCATAGGGAAAAAGAAAAGTTGGAACAAGCCTAAGGAGGTCTGAAATAATGTAACCCAATGGAATCCCCCCTTATGATATCCAAACACTCCAGTTTCAAGAGGTCCACATTTGAGATGCAGTAGATGTTGGAGTTGGGCTCGGACAAGGTGGAAAGGTGATCCACCACTTTATTCCCTTCACACAATGTCTAAAGTGCATTGATGTTGTTATTGAGAAGCATAGAAAGACACCTTATAATGGTATAGGATATCGACCATTGGATGTAACCAATACCCTTTAGAGAGTTATATAGAATAAGGGAGTCTATCTCCACCTCAGAGATAATGATATTGGCCTTTTGGGAAAGGGTGAGGCCAGTAAGAGTGGCTATAGCCTGTGCCTAGATGGAAGACCCACAACCCTGATAGGCATAAAAGGTCATAATGATTGTGCCTTTGGAGTCCCGAACAACCCCACCTCCACGGATAGTTCCCACATGATAGGAACCATCGGTAATAAGTTTCAAACAACTTGCTGGATGAGTCCACCACACCATGAGGGGTCTTGGAATATTACTGGGTAGAAGAGGAACTAAAACATTGAGAAGTAGGCACTACAAGGTAGGAGGCTCCTTTCATTCATTAAAGATCTTGACCAAATCCAGAAGCACATTCCTGATACGTGTAATGATGGGTCTACTAGAGGATTGGCCCCACTAAAAATCATCTTGTTCCAAACTTTCCATAGACACCAGTGGGTCGAATGGAGAACCATAGTGTGGAATGTATTCTGCGTGAAAGATACACCTGCGCTGCGGAACCATAACTCCAAGAGCGAGGCCTAGGATCTAGAAGAAGTCGACAAATTGGTGAAAAGACCAAAATAATGCTAGACCTCATTTTCCCAATCACCCTAAAAAAATGTGAACCACAGACTCTTCCCGGTGGTTCTTATAATAGCAGCACCTGGGATCCAAGATGATGCTACAACATTTGATATATACCACCAAGGGTAGATCATTGTTCCTAATCCGCCAGAGAAGTAAGATAAAATTCAATGGAAACTTTTTTCACAATAGGGTATTGTTCCAGCCATCTGACGGAAGGTGTGCAGTAGATACACGCCAAAAGTCCTTTGAAGAAAAGGTTATCGAGCTAGATGGAGTGAAGACCCACCTGTCCGCTACATCAGTGACAATGATGAGATAAAAAAGTTCCTTCTAATCCTTATCAAGAACAACAAAAATTAAATATGTATGCATGGATGCTTGCCTGAACATGATATTGTGAACATGATACCCCCACAAAACCAATAAGAACCCAAACCAATTTTGTTTCCGAAATTATAAGTTTCCATTCCCCATGATCCAATAGGTAAAGGGATGAATGGATGGAATAAGAGACAGGATATTGGACCAGAGGGGAGTATCATGGTTTGGGACCTAAGCCAGTCCTATGTACCACCAGCCTTCCATGGATTTACCCCAATGCGAGCACTGCTCAAGGACCTCCTGAGAAAATTTATCATGAATGCAGTGGATAGTATCACCAATGTTCCTAACAGGGATTCCCCCCAGCTTAATAGGGTGGTCTATTTTGTCCCAAGAGTCCCAGTGCATTTTTCCCTTTTGAAGAGAATCCCAAATGAATTTTGATAAAATTAGATCGATCATGGAAATAACACCCATGTGTACATGGACTGAAGATAGAACATGAAAAGAAGTGTCCAAAAAGATTCTATTCAGTAAAGAAATCTGACCCCTAAAGGAGAGGAACTAGTTCTTATAGTTGAGAACTCTATGAAAAGTATATAAATTGTTAGTTCTGGTAGACGAAGGTCTCATTCTTGGTTCATATCATCATAAGCAATGGGATATCAATGAATCCCTATAAGACAACTGCAATTAAAAGATGGATGAGTCCAGCATCGGTGAAAGATATGCATAGCTTCCTAGGTTTAACTGGATATTATCGCCAATTTGTGATAAATTTCTCATGATTGTCCGACCCACATACCAAGCTAACTCGAAAGGGATTATTTTTTTCTTAGAGTGATGAATGAGAAGATAGCTTCCTGGATTTGAAAAGGAGGCTTATCACTACGGTTGTGGTCACCCTACCCACAAGTGGAGAACTTTTTGTGGTATTTAGTGATTCTTCAATGAAGGGCCTAGTCTGTGTATTGATGAAAAATGAAAAATTCATTAAATATGATTCAAGGAAATTGAATTTTAATGAGAAAAACTATCAAACTCATGATCTAGAGTTGGATGCTGTAATATTTGATTTAAAAATTTGGAGACATTACCTCTTTGTGGATAAGTGTAAAATATATACGGATCACAAAATCCTCACGTATATATTCACATATAAAGAGTTGAACATGCACTAATGAAGATGGTTATAGCTGATCAAAGACTATGACTGCTCAATCCATTACCACCCTGGGAAATCAAACAAGGTGGTAGATGCTCTGAGTAGAAAGGACCCAATGATTCTATCATCGATGAGAATTGAAAAGTATACAATATTCTTAGATTTGATGAAGATGGGAATAAGAATCATAAAGAAGGGAACATAATAAATAATTTTAGAAATTATTGATCATCTGTAACTTTTTTAAAGGTTATAGAATGCTCAAAAGGATGATGATGAATTCATAAGCAACTGAAAGCTATCATAAAAGGGAAACCCTCGGAGTCCAATGTTAATTGTGATATTTGGGCCAATACTATATGTTCCATCAAATCTGGAGTAAGAGAATGAACATTGGGATGATGCACATAGTTTTAATTTCTCCATTCACCTCGGAAACACAAAGATTTATTGAGATCTTCGAGATAATTATTGGAGGGATAACATGAGGAATGAGATCGCTGAGTATAAATCACAGTTCCTGGTATTTTAGAATGTGAAGGCTGGGAGGCAGAAGTATAAGGGGAGGATGGAAAATTACCCACACCAACATGGGAATGGGATAAAAATCACCATTGGATTTTTCACCGGAATTTTGAATAAATCTAAAGGAAACAATGCTATCAAGGTTGTTGTGGATCATATTACATTGAATTCACACTTCATTGCAAGTTGACAGTATTTCTCATTATATCAACTTTCAAAAATATACATCAGAGAAGTGGTAAACCTATATGGGGTACCACTATCTGCTGTATCCGATTGAAATCCAAGATTCACCTCTATGTTATGTAAGAGTCTCCAACATGCTTTGAATACTAAGATGAACTTGAGTACATCTTATCATCCTCAAACTAATGGAAAATCTGAGCAGACTATCCAAACACTTGAAGACATGTTGAGATCATCCTAAAAGGACTTCAGAGGAGGATGGTATCAAAATCTTATATTAGTTGAGTTCTCTTACAACAATAGTTTTTACACAAGCATTCAAATTGATACTTATGAAGCCCTTTCAGGGAAGAGGTGAAGAAATCCAAAATGTTGGGATGAAGTTAGGGAGTGAAAACTCCTAGGTCCACAAATGATCAAAGAAATGGTGGAAAAGGCTAAGACCATCCAAAATCACATTAAAGCTGCTCAGAGTGGACAAAAGTGATACGCTGATAATCGTCGATGAGGCCTAGATTTTTATGGTAGAGACATGGTATTCCTCCACATATCACCATGGAAGAGAGTTATGAGATTTGGGAAGAAGGGAAAGCTTATTCCAAGGTACAACGACCCTTGTGCGATCCTTGATTGCATTGGAGCATTGGCCTATTGACTAGCACTCCCACCAAGCATGTCTCAAGTACATGATGTATTCCATGTATCACTATTGAGGATTTACATACCAGACCCTTCACATAAACTCAATAAAAAGGTTATACCACTGGATAATGACCTCTCCTATGAAGAGAATCCAGTGAAGTTCTTATATCATAGAGAAAAAGCTCTACAAAAAAAGATAATTCCCCTCATCAAGGTGTTGTGGAGAAATCATAAGTTTGAATAAGTAATGTGGGAATTAGAGGAAGTGATGAAGCAGAGATTCCTTCATCTATTTTATTGTGGGAAGAGAAAATTTCGACGGTGAAATTTCTTAATGGTGGAAGATTGTAACAATCTACCCTTTTATTAATGAAATTTACACTTGATCTAATTAAATGTCTTATTATGTAAAATAGTTATTTAACATATGAACTTCCATAGTTTTATGTTTTTGGATTTTAAAATACCGTTGTAAATTGTTTCTGTTGCTAATATAGTTTTTGAATATTGATCCCTTGATCATTATAAATATAGGGATATAACAAATCCAATTCACTCAGACAAAAGAAGCTATGGCCTCATCCAGTAGAATTTGTTTATACGAAGCCCATTTTTTCATAGCTCAGAAAAGAGGTAGCATCACCGGGCGTCGCTCTTGACCAATCCCAAGCTGAGCATCAACAAGTTAAACTTGAATGGAATATACTATTGGAGAAGTGGAAGTTAATAGAGATTACCACCCAAGTGATGTTTTCCGAGCCGCCCCAAGATTATGTCACCATCGCACACCTTACCCTTAGGTCTTATGTGGGTGTAAAAAGGGGTAATGTAACAAGACTGTATCACTATGATTATATGCATTATGTTTTTATATATTAACGAATATACATTCATTTTATTGTTGTTTCTTTATAACTGGTTTAAAAATCACAAATAGTACTTTAGTTAATATTAAAATTCAACTAGGAAATCCATTTTGATGAATTAATAGATTTTTGAATTAAATAGTATTTTTAATAAAAAATTATTTCAAAATTAATTTTTATTAAATATAAAGTATCGTATAATTTTATTGAATACAATTGTAATTTTTAATAAGGTTTGCTAGTTTTTGTTTGTCAAAACCCATGAATTTTCAATAAATGTCGGGTTTTAAAAAAAAGTAAAAATTAAAATATTTAAAAAATTATTTAGATAAAAATGAATATAATTTTTGGGATCCAGACATTGAAATTATCCAACAACGAATTTTTCATAATTTTCTGAGACAATCAAATTTTTGGGTAAAAATTAAATATCATATATATAAAATATGTGTTTTTTGACATCATTACCACCATAAGTAGGAAGGAATAGAATTGGAAGAATCATAATCAGCTCCTACAGAAGACTTAAAAATTTCATATTTCATCTTGCAACATCTGTGGCATGGGAACCACCACACCAAATATAATAATTATTAGATGAATTGATCATATTTTGGTCTGCCAATGTGATACACCTAGAATACCCCTTCTATGATGATGTGTATTCCCAAGAATATGAATTTCATGCACATGAATGGGGAATTGGAAGTCGAATTCCCAAAAATTGAGGATACATTGGACATCAAAGACGTGGTCAGACCAAATATTATTGAAATATCCACATGGAGGACATATATTAAACTATAACATGTGGGTATATACTCCAACAGGCCCAAATAGGCAAATCCTCTAGTAGATGCCCACATCTAATTTTATAGAATGAAATCCTAGTAGGGGTTCAATCCAATCAATACAAACAACTACAAAGGCTATCATGACCTATAACACTAGTATTAGATTTCCCCTTGACTTCTGCACAGGCCCTAGGCCCTTCCCCATTGGATTCCTCATCTCTTGAACCATATAACTATGAGAAGCCCCACATCAGGAAGCACTAAACTTTATCACAAAACTATAAAATTAGGATATTATTAGTGGTAGTATTATCCATGATATCAATCCTATATGTGAAGTCTCTTTCAAAATATCTCAGTACGGAACTTGTTGAATCCCTCTCATATCCACAAGAGTTCAAGACAGAAGAGACTGTAGCCAAGTTCAATCAAGTGGTGACTCTGTCCTCCAAAGGGCATGCCTCCATCTCATTCCATGATCAGGATTTGGAAGAGGCCATCTAAGGACATATAATTCCCCTACATATTTTTAGGTAGACTCAATAATGTTGATATCGATAGGATTTCTTAATGATAATGGATCTAGGATCAATATCATCCTAGTTTTAACCCTCTGATTTTTTCGATAACATAAATGGGATTTATCTCCCACAAAGATGGATATTCTTGTGTGTGATAAGTGTAAGAAATGACCCACTGGAAAGATCATACTGAAAGCCTTGTTAGGGGAAATCACATATGATACTATGTTTAGGGTAATTCACATGGAAAAGGCATATAATATCATTCTCATGAGGCCATAGATTAGTAGTCACTTGGTGGTACCTTCGACATACCATTTCTGTCTGAAGAATCCCCTCAATGATGAGTCAGAATATTAATGGTTATAATTCCCCCTTTGAGTCTTGCAGTGCAATAGATGTTGAAGAGGATATCTTTAAGAAGGGAGTCAAGAAACCAATTGTAGATGATGATATATATGTTTCAATGGAAAATGGCTTAGGGACTGCCCATATGAATCCTTGTAGTATCCTCAACAGTGTTTATGTGGTCTGCATAAATGTTTTTGAGGTAGAATACCTAATCCTAGAGGTCCAAGCCCCTCATGTCCTCAATGAATGTGTAAAATGAAATCATCACAGGAATATCTCTATGATGAGTCAAATAAAAAGGGATGATAATGTATCTTCTAAATTCCTCCATCTCACTAATAGTGGTAAGGAATCCTTCTTATTTCTAACATCATCCAAAATTGCATCCATGGAATCATGATTAAAGGAATTTGTGGATGATCGGAGGAACACCCCTATATAATTATAAGAAGGAATCACCCCAACCATATGTGAGCTATGAATGATAAATCTAGTAATAGAAGAAGACCCTATGACTGCTCTTATTAGTCCATCCATGTCTCTTCAAAATAAAGAGACATAAATTTCATTTCTAAAGTAACACCGATATGTGTTCTCATGAAATTATATGAAATTCCTAGATAGAATCTAGATGTGGTTATGCACCATCTCAGACTGCTAGAAGGGAATCGAGGCTTCGAAAAGGATGCCAAGAGGATGTAACCCTCTCATTCCACCAATGTATTTGTGGATGTTGAAAACATGATCAAAGCCAACATTTTCCAAAAAAGTGAAATACCCAAGATGGAATTCCATCATTGTATCCATCATGAAAATTAATGGGTAGATTATGGTCTCCATTAAAATCATATAACATAAACTGAATTGCTCGAAGGATGATTTCCCATCATGATCACTAAACTGTTGAACAATAAAACATCTAACTTCCAATCCCTTTCCTTCATGGACCATTACATGAGGTAAAATCAGATCAGGATGGACCCTGATGATAAATAATCCACTACCTTTAGAGAATAATAGGAATTAGTCTACTATCAAGTCATTCCTGTTGGATTATAGAACACTAGCAGTACATATCAACAATTATTGCATCACAACATTTGGCTTTTCTTGGGAAGGATAACAGTGTTGTATGTTGATGATGTAGTTTTTAAATCCTAGTAGTTATGTGATCCCTTCATGGATATCTAGAAATCATTTGAAGACCTATGAAAAAACTATTTAAAGTTGAATATGCTATAATGTGCTTTAGGTGTAACATCGGGAATTGTCATTGGGTTTGTGTTTCACCACCACTGAATTAAGGTTAACCTAGAAAATACTGATTCTATTTTAGAAATATGACCCCTAGAAATCTCAAATAAATGAGTGGACTCCAAATAACCAGTCCTATATTAATTGAATCATATCCAACATGGCTGGAAAATCTCTCTACTTCACCGGGTTAATAATTAAAGGAATTTCCTATCAATAGGATGATGGTTTTATGAAAACCCTTGAATGTCTCAAGAAGTACATACTACACCCATATGTTTTGATTCCTCTAGTGGACGGGAATTCAATATTTTTATATGTGGATAAAATTGATCACTCACTAGTTGCCCTCCTCATATGGAAAAATGACGTGGGAAGTGTAAGTAGTCTGTACTACCTGAACTGGATGATCCAAGGTATTGAGACCATATATTCTGATGTTGAGAAAAACTTCCTTTCACTCATCCTTATTGTGAGATTGATGACGCATTAATTAAAGCACCACAATTTCCACATAGTCTCTCATATTTATCTGCTCAAGAACATCCTTGGCCACCATATATTGGCTGGTAACATGGATCGAGGGGTGGTCATTCGTCATCAATATGAAATTTATTAAATATCACAAATGTTGGTTAAATGGGATCTCTAGTTAATTTCATTGTTGAACATCATGCCCTAGAAAATATATCGGAGGAAACATATCTTCTAGATGAGGACATATTATCTTCCCCTAATACTCCCCACACATGAGCAATATATGTTGAAAGTGCGATGTAAATCCCTATCGTCACAAGGGTGTAAAAACTGTAACTCTACTGGGTTTCTCTAGATATTATATTTTTATCTCCATAAAAACTTGTTTTCCCTTACTATTTCTCGACATATGAAGGCTTCACGAATAATGAGGTAGAATACTAGGCCCTCATTGATGGATTGGAACAATCCCTATAGCTGCACATGGCCTACATTAATATCTATAGGGACTTATAGTTAGTGATAAAGTAGTTCAATAGTGAATATTACAATTCAAAGGGGGATCTAGACCCACTAACTAGCTACATCAAGGGATTGATGGTGGAATTAACTTTTGAACCCAAATTTTATCACCTCCCTAATCACAGAATGATCACATTGATACACTGGCTAATTTATCCACCATCCTGATCAGCCCAAATGTGGAGGAATAAATATTTCATATCATACATCGATTAGTCATCTCATCAATTATTGTATGTGATATAGAGGAAATAAATTAGCTAAGAACATCCCCTAGTATTACGATCCAACAACCACCCCCAGATGGATGGATCCTATAATCGGCTATCTCCAAAATGGTATTCTCTTAAGAGGTCATGGTGGAAGAGAACATATTTGGTGTTCGGTACCAAATTTCCCTTTATAGGATGGTCCAAATGAGGAAATATCCCTCTAAAAGCAAGACTTTGATGGAAACCTCATCAAATTCATAATAAAAGAAGAAGTAATCTGTGTCATGGAAGAAGTATATGATGGCTATTACGATTCCCATCAAACTGATATTAGGCTCTCCCAAAAAATTAGTAGGATGGAATATTACTGGAAGCCCATGATATAGGACTGTGTGGAATTCACCAAGAAATTTCATGTATGATGGATCCATGAAAACTTCATCCATTAGCCCCTGTAATTTCTACATAAAACTAATTAATTTGGGCCATTTTCTATTTTGGGGATTGATGTTGTATGGTCATATCCTCCAACCACAACTAAGATGTTCAAGTACCTCTATAATACATTTGGCTAAATTTCAAAAAGGGATATATCAATTACACTCAAGGAATAAGGAAAAATAATTTCATTAATGTTGTGATGTACCATATCATCACTAGGTTCATGGTCCCTCACATAATATTGATGGAAAATGTCATCGACATATGTTATATAGAATTGAAGAGACTATACCATGAGTATAATATCGAGTTGAACCAATAATCTCACTATCATGAACGAAAAAATGTATAGATATAGGCCTTCGATTGGACTCTATATAATATACTCTAGATAATGGGGTACATGGATAAGATGTACTGGATGGACATACTCTTCCATTATTTATATGCCTACCATACGACCACATGTACCATCACACAAGAAATTCAACACTCCTTTGTGTACAAGATTAAGGGAGTGTTACCCATAGAGGTCCAACTACCATCACCATGAATATCCATTTGTGGATTTCTCTTAGATGGTGAACACTTAAAAAAGTTGTTGGAAGAATTAGAATAACTAGATGAGAATATATTGCACACACTAGAGAACTAGGAGGTCCATCAGAATTGAATCACACCCAAATTTAATAAAAGGGATCTCTATAATTCATTCCTCCAAGTGGAATTGGTGTTGGCTTCAGACCCCTAATTATACTAGGAAAATAATCCCCCAAAACTGGAACCTAGTGGGTAGGTCATTATGTAATACATAAGGTTTACCATTATAGAGCCTACACATAGGCCACCATGGATTGGGAGAGTGTTACACCACCCACTAATGATAGATTTTTCAAGAAATACATTACATAGTTATAATAAAATGGGCATTCATATTATAGTAATATTCCTCATTTATACATAGAATATAAAGTTAAACTATACAAATTTGTCTTTACAACAAGACGATATAGATTAAAGAGTTTTTTCCTAGCCGCATTACATCAAACTCTGTGGTTCCCAAAGAACTACATATGGTATGATTCACTTTATCACACAATACATAGTGATGCCTGAACCACTATTCATGGCCCCTACCATACTATTACTCTCACTTCACTTTGGGTGATCCAATTTCCTTACTGCATGAAATTAAACTACAAGGAAAATTTCCTCAAAACATGAAATTAAACATCAAGGAAAATGACTATACCACATTTCTTAAAACTGAATGAAACCACAACATCCCTTTTCCATCACAAAAGGAGATCTACGTCCTTATTACATGACATAAATTTGAATTGATCCAAAATATACATATTAATTCATGTCAAGTCACATGCATCCTTACCGTATGATGTTAAACTACATGGGTTTTCAAGTACAACATATGGATTAATCCATATTTCTAATGAAATATATAGGGACACCTCTATCCTATTTCTTTATCTAGCCACCACATGATACAAAATGACTTTTTCTTCTCTTAAATGAATCTTCATGGTGAGAGGAACTTTTCCCTTCCATGTTTATAACACTGAGAGAAGCTCACATGGTCTTATGAGTCTATGTAAGGGATTACCTAGAGAAATGAGGCATAAAATATTTCAAATGACCCATCTTAGTCATAAATGAAAGATTGTAATAGGAATAGCATGAGACCTCATTAAATAATGATAAATAACACAGTTAATATACCATGCATGACAGGAAGCTATACACTCATTTGAAGATCACCTATGAGATCCACTAACATTGGTGTTGTTCTTCTACCACACCTCCATCCACATTATCCCTCTTCACATCATGGATCCCACATCCTTTCCGCATGATGTTAAATGTCACAGTTCATTAAGAACAACATGTGGCCTGATTATCATTTTTATGAGATATATAGTGATTCCCATACTTCCATATTGGGATAACGCCACAACATCACCACTTTTCCACATCATTCCATGTTAATCCTTTTTTTCATGATAATAATCATAACGGTTCCTTATGAAATTTTTGTGGCTTGATTCCTATCACCACATGATATGTTGTGACGCTTGAGTCTTCAATACTCATCCCATAATGTAATGACATCAAATTATGTCAATGAAATTTACCTTCTTATAATTATTTCATATTGTATAAATCATAGAAAACTACTTATATATCATAATAAAACATAATAAGTGAATAATTAATGAAATAAGTGGTATTTATAGAAGATAAGGAATATATACCGATGAAATAGTAACATGTACTTAGGAATAGTAATATGAACATTATTAATAGGAAACCATCCAAATGAATAGTTACCTAATCCATAGATGAATAAATAAAAATTTGATGTCTTATAAATGATTGTCTGATAAGATAATATCATAGTATATGTAAATGAATGTTTATAAAATTACTAATTAAGTGTTGATATTTTTGTAAGTCATAAATATTAAATTACACTTTTATAATTAATAAAACTATTTCAATTAAAAATTATTTACATATAATTTATTCCTAAATTAATATTTTTATTATTATTTTAAGATAATTTTACGATACCTTGGATAACTTTTCAAATTATTATAAAATTAGTTTTAATTTTAAAATATCTATTTTCGAGTAAAAGATGATTTTAATTAAAAATTAAATTACATATATTTAGAAAATTATTTTCATAAAATGTATTTAATATTTCAATTATACATGTTGGAAAATGTTTAGGGCCTATTTTTGTTATTTTATAAAACACTTTATTTTTTTATGAATAGTGAAATACGGTAGTTTGAAATATTTTTAAATAAATGAATTTATCAGTAATGCTTGAGTCATGGATGATGTACGTTACCATTGGTTCAAACTCGCAAGAACTATTTAATGTATTTAATCGAAATAATCTTTATTATTTCTTGTCTTTTTAAAAATAATAATGAAAAAAATACTCCTCCCCTCCACTATAAATACCGCCCATCACCACCCCTTCCCCTCATGCCTTCCATGCTTTAAAACTTTTTAAATTTTTACCCAATAATATTCCCAATTCCTTAACCCACATCACGTATCATTTTGTGTCAATGAAATACCAAAAAAATCTATTTAGAAGGTTCTCAAGGAGGAGAATTCAAGAGGTATAAATCCACTTTCTTTTCTATTATTTTATTTTGAATTTAATTTATTTTCTTATACTTCACTCAACTCCCCTATCCAAAGTGAAAAGATAACTCAAATAATCATTTATATACTAGATTTATATCATTTTAATTTATTATTCATCATCAAAATCCTTTCTCTATCTCTCTCTCTTTTATTCTATATTTGAATACATCACCTATGATGTGTCAATTTACCTGCATCATGCACAATGCATTTCCCTTTTCCATTAATGCCCTCAATGATTCTTATAAAACGAAATTTATGGATGAAATAGATTATTATATATGTATTAAAAAATATTAAATATTTTTTGACCATTATATACATGCGATGTTAATTAATAAAACAAAATTTGTTTGTAATGATTGAAAAACACCAAAATAATCTAAATGATTATTAGAAACAACTTATCTAATGATTCTTCCTCACCCCACAAAACCAAACCACTTATATAACCATTTAATCTTGTTGATATTCATTAATAACATTTAACATAAAATGTTTATATATATTCCCATTTTACATGAATATCCATTCTCACATACAAATAAATTGATCATGAAAACCAAGGAGTTGAATCCTCCCAATGATAAAATTTTATCTTATAAGTCGTCAAAAGGTAATAAATAAACACGATAATATTATAATAAATAAAATACATGTATAAAAAGTTATGAGTTAATTAATTAATGTATTTGTTTTTATTATCCATGACATTATGGTCAATTATAGAACAATTTCATACAAAAGGTAAGGGTTTCTTATGAAACCTTCATTTTCCATTCGAGTTATGCTTTCTATCTATTCACCCCAGTTTAATTTATTGTAAAACTTTTATATTTATTCTAAATTATGTTTATATTTTCCAAACAAATATATCCATGTTATTTCTGTTATGTCGAATAGGGTAATCGCAGATGGTCTAGAGTGGGGTGAATAGACCCAATTAAAAATCTTAATCAAATAAATTGATTAATAAAACTCATTATCAAAATTAATTATTACATCCATCTAATGGCCCAAAGGCCTTAATTTTTTATTGATTTTTGATAATCCACCTTTCAAAGGGTGATGTGGAACCCTTACATGGACCCTAGGTGTAATTATTACATAGCCCATTGTCCTTAGAGGAATTTATTTCCCGTAGGCTTCAAACATTACATACAACCCAGACTAACTACTTGGAACTGCTCCTCCCCAGAATCTTGATCATGAAATCAACACTCCACCTCCACATGGCTGTTTGGCTATGCTATCATGTGCATGCATAGGCTTGTCTCGATGGAAAGTGATATACCCTCTCATTCATGAAATCCGTGAAGCTTCTGCTATGGTGAAAGCTCCTTGCTCATCCTCTTTATAGAGCTTGTTCCTTGATGGTTCTATGGTGTGCATCTTCACTAACGGTGGCCCGATGGCCTTAAGGTGGCCTTAAGGCCTTACTGGCCCGACGGATTGGGTGTCCTGAAGGCCTTAAAGGACTCGAGGACCAAATTTATGGCCCGAATGCGCAAATGGGGGAAAATTCCCAACCTCTACAGTGCCAATAGTGTCTGTTATAGTTCCCGCTACTGTTAATTATTATAGTTAAATAGAAATGGGAAAAGTAATGAACACAAGGATGTTTTTATAGTAGTTCAGTCGAAAGTGGGGCTACTTCTACACTTATACCTCTATAATCAGTGAGAGATATGTGTGCACTAAAAATAATTTTTTTTATGGTGGAATCCTAACCCAATTACAGACTCCTTTTCTAGTGGAGGGGTAACCACAACACTAAAATTTTAATGCGGAGTCACAACCAGTACATACTGACTTTTAATAATGTGATTCAATACCCAAATAGTTCTATCATTATATTCAAGGTGTCATAACCCTTAGATCTTCCTAATAGAATCTAGAGAGTCACAACCTAAAGAAAAATAATTAAAAATAACGATATTGTGCGTAAGAGAATAAAAAAATAATAGAGTTCATGTGAGAGATGGGAAAAAGTGTTACACACTCAAAACCAGAAGAAAGAAGATAAACAATGAGGGAAAAGTTACTGGTAGTTGATATTTAGATCAGCTCGTCTCATCTAGAAAATTTTAGTTGAAGTAGAAGTAATTCATACCTTGAGAGATCGTGCAGGTGATTAAAACAAAGTGTTGTGATATATTGAAAATTTACATTAGATTTAATGTTCACAACACTTTCTCTTTTAAAGAAAAGAGTATCAAAAATGTTAATGAGTGTCTCTATATTTCTCTTGATATATTCATTCAACCTACCAAATTGAAAGATATATAGAGAGAAAATATTCAATAGTAGAAACAAATATGAATTCTTAGGATATTCAAAATAAATTTAGTCATGAGAATTCAAAAATATCTCCATGAAAAATGCAGCACTGTTGGTGATTTATTTCTATAGAATAAATCATAATAAAAAGTAGAATAATTTTAATAAATATTCCAAAAATATCTCCAAAAATATATCATACATGAATTATTTAAAACAATAATTTAAATCCAATAAAACCAATTTAAATATTGTCAAAATAGTTCTTAAAAATAATCAGCAAAAAATCAAATGTAAATTCAAAATTTTGAATTTAAATAATTATGAAAACACAAACATAATTGGAAATAAATGCTGAAATAATTTATTAAATTTTATCTCAAAATATAGATCAAAATGATTAAAATATCTTTGATAAATATCCATAGATTTAATGTGAATTTATTCAGTAGAAAAACCATTGAAAATAATCCATATATATACAGAAAATCATTTTTCAGCAAAAATGCACAGAATGAATATTAACATAGCATATGGATGATGAACAGTAATTTACTATTATTGAACCATCTTTTCACTATTCATCAATAGTAATGTTGGGTTGAGGAACCATAATTCTCACTTTTCATGTACAATAACGTTGTGTATAGATGGTGAATAATAACATTAGGTTGATGAACCATACATTGCACTATTCATGAATGTTAATGTAGCGTATGGATGATGAATAGTAAAATAGGTTTTATGAAACATACTTTTCACAATTTTTGAATAGTAACATAGTGTATAGATGATGGATATTAATTTTGGGATGATGAACCATATATTTCACTATTACTAATGTATGGTTGTTGATATTTTGTGAAAAAATGGATGATATACATTATCAAAATTCAATGAATTTTTAAGGGTTCTAATAAGAAGATTCATTCTTCGCTCAAAAATAATTATTGGTAAAGAAATATTTTTTCCGATTAATTAAGAATCAAAAAAATCTGATCTTCTACTGTTCCAAATATCATTAGAAAAAAACCAGCACCATTTTGTAAAACATCAGTTCTGGAAAATCAAAGTAGAACATCAACAAAATTAATCACCACTAAAACAAAAAAATTAGACATTTATGTTAACTAATTAAATCAAGATAAACATGTAGGATTTCTATAAATTCAATTTTCATGTGAATCTGCTATTTTTAGATGTTGATGTAAAATAAATAAAGAACTTTTTTAAAACAAAAAACTGCAGAGTTTCTAAAACTGAAGAATCAACTTAATTTAATTTTTAGAGTAATTAAAATTAACTTTCAGAATTCTTGAATAACTAATAAAATTCAGAAAAATATCTTATCTATACATTGTGATAAGAATCCTAGAAACCCATATATGTTTGTTTAATAAATCATCAAAATATAGAAAGGTTTTTAAAAAATATCATATGTAATAAAAAAAGAAAACATGAACAAAAAATCTCTCCACGTAATCAAACAAGTAATCAAACAAAATAGAATGAACATGAAAAAACAATCTACCCATTTTTGTTTTCTTAAAAAACCAAAACTTTTTAACAATTAATACCAATTTTAAAAACATTGAAAACCAATTTATTTCTCCCCATGTATTTCTCCCCATTTTCTCCCAAAATATCTCTCCCAAAATATCTCCCCCTTTTTTATATAAAAAAAATTGAAAACAAACCCCCCATAAAAAAATGTAGTCATTAAAAATAAAAAATTCGAAAAAAACAAGTACATATTTAGTATTTTCAAACTGATAAATTTCTTATGTTTTTGTTAAAATATACACTAATTGATTTCATGAAAGTATAAATTCTAAAACAATATCACCCATATTAACAAGATCTCTAATAAAATTAAATAAAAGATCAATATGCTTTGTTCTAGAATATTGTATGGGGTTTTTAGAAATATAATAATTAGAAGTATTATCACAATAAATAGAATTTTTATCAAGATAAACAAAAAAATCACATAATTTTTTCATAATTTATAATCTTTGAGGACAACTACTAGATGTAGATATATACTCAGCTTCTACAGTAGATAAAGAAAAAAATAGTGGTTCCCTTGAAGAAAAGGAAATTAAAATTTTTCCTAGAAAATGAAACTTACCAGATGTGATTATTATATAAATTATACATCTTAAAAAATGAGAATTTGAATGATATGTTAAATCAGAATTTTTATATTTTGGATAAAATAAACCATAATATATAGTTGGTTTAATATATCTAATTATTCGTTGGACAGATTTTATATTTATTTCTTTAGGATCTTCTTGAAATATAACACATAATAAACACTAAATATGATTTTTGGTCTAGATGTAGTTAAATATAGAAAGATTCCTATCATACCTCTATAAAAATTAAAATCATCAGATTTACCCAAAGAATCAATATCTGATTTAAAATTAGTACCCAGAAGAGTTTTCATAGATTCAATATATTCATGACCAAATATGTTAAAGTAATCCCTAGCATACCAAGAATGATTAAAAAAATTCCATCCTTTCTTTGAAAAATTATATGTCCAAGAAAGATTTTTAATTCTATAAATAATATCATTTCAAATTCAGAAGATATCAAAGAAGAAAATTAATTAAAAATTATTTCACTAGATGATCCAAAAACTATATCATCAACAAATATTTTAACAATAATAATATCATCAGATTCTCATTTATTAAAAAGAGTTGGATTGCCATTAACTTTCCTGAAATCATTATTTAACAAAAATAAAGAGATCCATTTTTACCAAGAATGAGGTCCCTGTTTGAGACAACATACTTCTTTTTATAATTTAAAAACATTGTTTGGGAATTTTTCACCTTCAAAACTAGGGGTATGAGAAACATACACTTTTTCATTTATAAAACCATTTAGGAAATAACTTTTTATGTACTTTTGATATAATTTAAAACCATGAAAACAAGAAAAATCCAAAAAAAATTATAATTTCCACTAACCTAGAAACATGTGAAAAATAATCTTCAATGTATATACCATCTTCATGATAGTATCCTTAACAAATAATCCTGGATTAATTTTTTACAATATGTCTATATTCCTCCAACTTGTTTATAAATATCCACTTTTTTCTAATCACCTGCTTATCCTTAGGAAATTATAGTAAAGTCCAAACTTTATTTCTAAAAACTGATTTAATTCATCTTTCTTTACAACAATGTAGTTTGGATCTTTCAAAGAATCATTAACATTATAAAGAAAAAAATCAAAAATAAAATCTTAATTGGCCAAAAAAATTAAAATAGAATTTTTATTTTTAACAAAAGAATTGACATTTCCAATTAAATTTTCAACATGGTGATCTCTTTTAATATTCTAGGGTTTTTTTGATCTGGTTGAGAAGTACTATACTCCTTCTCAATTTATTTATTCTTATATTGAGGAAATTCTTCACCAAAATTAAATTCTCTAAACTCGTCTTCATAAAAATTATAATTAGAATTTAATTTTTACAATATTTTCATCGAGAATTACATGAACAGATTATTCAATAATCATAGTTCTCTTATTATAACATCTATAAGATTTATTATAATTAGAATGACCCAGAAAAATATAGTCATCAATTTAGAATAAAATTTATCAAAATTATGCTTTGAATTTAAAATAAAAACATTAAAACTAATAATAGTAAAGTAACCAAATTTAGGATTTTTATTTTTGAATAATTCATGAGGATTTTTATTTAATAAATGACTAATAAGAATTCTATATTAAATATAAAAATTTGAAAAAATATCCTCAGATATAAAATCTATAGTAAATTTGTATTCAGTTAACATATTTCGAGCAATTTTAATTAGGTTTCTATTTTTCCATTTTACAAATCCATTTTGTTTTAGTGTTTTAGGAGCATAAAAATTATGAAAATAACCATTCTTTTAAAAAACAATTCAAAATATGAATTATTAAATACACCACCTTTATCACTATAAATCAAAATAATCATAAAACCTTTTTCATTTTCAACTAATCTACAAAAATTAGTAAATCTAGAAAATGTATCAATTTTATGAGAAAGTAAGATTACCAAAGTAAATCTACTATAGTCAACCAAAATAACTAAGGTATATTTCATTCCACAAAGGCTAGAAATTTGAGTAGGGAAAAATAAATCAAGATGTATTAAATATAAATGTGTATTAGTACTTATCTGATTAATGTGTATGAAATAAATTTTTTGTTGCTTCCATTTCATGAAAGCAGCACAAAATTGAAGATATTTTTTCCTTAAGGATGGTAGCTATAACACATTCTCTTATTTTGAGAGATTATAAAATAATATGAAATTAATGTGACCTAAGAATTGATTCCGAAGGATGTTTTCAATATATAAATCCTTCCAACACTTTACAAATTGAATAGTTAGTTCAGAAAAATCAATATTATAAATAATTTCTTTTTAATTAACATAATTAATAAATAATCATCTTTAAAAAAATAAACTTTGAACCTTTTAAAATATAACTTCCATTACATAATCACATAATACTAATATACTAATTAAATTATGTTCTAAAACATTGACATATATAACTTTATAAATAAATGTTGAATTTCAAATACAAGCTTTACCAATACCTTTTACATTTCCATTAGAATAGTCTCCAAAAGTAATAGTACCTCTATCACATGTGTTTTAAGTGGAAAAATTGGTTGGGACTCCGGTCATATGCATAGAGAATCCACTACCCTTTTACATGATCTTGTTCTTGTTACATCCCAGGCATTTTTCCTTCAAAAAATATTATTTACAATTTTGGAACACAAGCTACATTGGGTTTAATATAATTTCTTATACAATTTTCTGGTCCCCATACTGAATTTAAACTTTTATTGTAAAATACTATAGATTATAAGGATTTAGAAATATTATTTTTTGTAAATTTGAAGTATTTTTTAAATCTAATATAACATTCATTTTCAAAATGACCCATCATGATACATTTAAAACAAGTAATAGTATATTTACAACAATTTTTACTTTTAGCAAAATGAGTCTTATACATTTGGGTAATCATCTATCATAAAACTAACCATATTTCTTCTTATAAGTATTTTAAAAATACATCATCTCATGATATTTTTTGTGACCTTGAATAAAATAATACTAAATTTGATAAAGACATTCAACTTACTTTTTGAAATCCTCATTAAAATAATGATAAAATATAAAATTTCCAAAAATATTTGATTGATAAGTGGAGGCAGTGTTACTTAGTTTTATATTCTGATGTAAAAGTATTTTATTTCTAAAAACAAGTTTCTCATTGTTTTGTTTGATTTATTATATAAATCATCATCTTTGAAAATATATTTTCTTAATTTTTCAATTTAATTATTTAATTGAAAAACATTGGGTTTTTCAGAATCACATTTAAAATAAAAATATTCATAATAAAAACAATAATTACTAACCTTATCTAATGATTCTATGAAGCATAAGTTAGCACTTTATTTTCCATTTTTATATTATTCACTGGAATCAAATTCTTCTGTACAAATCCAACATGTGTTCAGTGAATTTTTGTATGCCTTTTCATTTTTAATATTATTATTTTGTTTAGGTAAATTAGGTTTGATATTCCCCTTATTCCTAAAATCATAACGTGTTACATATGAATTATTATAATTCATACTATATTTATTATCTCCCTTATATTTTTGTTTTTGAGGGTTTATTTTAAACTGATTATAGAATCCTTTCACTTTCATTCTTTTATAAACTACAGTCACAATCTTGGCCATATATTCATTTTCCCAATCTTATAGATCAGAATAAGAAGATTAATTAGAAATAACATTCACATATTTAAAAACTACACATTTTATTTTTATTGTCTCCTCAGAAGATATGTCACCCAGTTCAAATTTATAAGAAAGGATTGATCTAATAAATTCATACAGTATGTACTCTTTGAAAATCTCACATTCATCAACGAAAACCTTCTTAACATGAAATATATTTGGTAAGGACCTTAGAACTAATTCAACTAGTACAGGGTTTTCCATAACATCTCCAAGTGAATTCATTATATTCACAATGCTATTGAATCTATGCAAGATTTGGTTTACTATTTCATCTTCATTGATCTGGAAGTCTTGGTACTTAGTATGAAGCATTCCAAGTTTGGTATGGATTAGTTTCTCATAGCCAAGGGGAGTAAATTATATAAACTTTCAAATTTCATGAACAATATTACAAGAATACACATGAATAAAAACACTTTTTTAATATAATAATAAAAAATATTATCAATTTTATAATTTAAAACATATATAGTATCATAAATTCCAGTAAGATTATCTGTGTTTCCTTGAGATAGTGTGTATTTTTTTTACATGATAGATTAATGCTCAATGTTCAACTATTTGAGGAAATCATTCATTCTGTATATCCAACAGCTATAATCATTTCCATCAATGTGAGGTGGCTTTGAGCTATCCAAGAATCATTATGGTTCAATCCTGACATCTTATAAGATCTTGTCCCTAGACAGTGAGGTATGGTAAAATGATAACACAAATAAAATCAAAGAATAATTGAGTGATAGATTTGATAATTCCAAAAGTAATAATCATTTCATACAAATTGAAATGTATTAGGAAGAGAATAAATAATCTAATCAATTATAGAAAGGATTTACCTCCTATACAAATTGTTATTTCGGATAGATAATGTCATATGGTCTATAGGTGGGTGAATAGAACAAATTAAAAAATTTAGTCAAAAAAATTGATTAATAAAGTTAATTATCAAATTTAATTATTACGGTTAATTAGCTGCCGAAAAAGTAAAGAACACAAGGATGTTTTAATAGTAGTTTAGTCCAATGTGGGACTACCTCTACTCTAATACATCTATACTCAAGGAGAGATACGTGTGCACTAAAATTTATTTTTATGGGAGAATCCTAACCCAATAACATAATTGTTTTCTAGAGGATGGATAACCATGACACTGACTTTTTTATGGTGTGTCACAATCCGTATAACCTAAATTTAAATAAAGGGAGTCACACCATGAACAAACTTGACTTTAGATACTTCAAGTCACAACTATTAGAACCCAAATTTAGAATCCAGGAGTCCCAACAAGATGAAATAGAACAAAAAATAATAATTTTGGGTGTAAAATCATAAATAAAATAATAGGGTGCATGTGAGATATGGGGAAGAGGGTTATAAACTCAAAACCAGATGAAAGAAGACAAAAAATGATAGAATAGGTACCGATTTTTGAGGTTTAGATCAACCCGTCTCATCAAGTCAATTGTAGTCCTAGAATAAGTAATTCATCCCTTGAGAGATCATGATGGTTATGATCACAGAGTGTTACTAGTGTTTCAATTTAACATCATATTCCAAGTTAATAGCAATTTCTCCTTGAAAAAATAGAGTATCAAAAATGTTAAAGTGTGTCGCTATATTGATATTGTTATCTTCTTTTAACCTATAAAGGAGAAATATATATATAGAGAAAATATTTAGCAGTTACAACAACTATTCTTCCTTTGGATATTCAAAATAAATTGAGTCAAGAGTGTTCATAAATATCTCCTTGAAAAATACGGCACCATTTTTTTATTCCAATAGAATTAATCTTAATAAGAATTTTAAATAATTTGAATAAATCTTCCAAAAATATATCCAGAAATATAACAATGTCGAATTATTTAAAACCCCGATTTAATTCATTCAAACCAATTTAAATTTAGTCAGAACTGTTTCTAGAATGTAGTAGAAAAAAACAAAAGTAAACTAAAAAAATTGAATTTAAATAATTTTGAAATCACTGACTTAATTGGAAAAATAAGTTCATATAATTTATTATTTTATCTCTCAAAATATATCTTTGAAAAAATTAAAATATCTTCGACAAAAATCATTAGATTTAATGATAATTTATCCAACATAAAAACCTTTGAAAAAAATCCATATATATGCAGATAATCAATTTTTAGAAAAACTCAAGGAATGAAAAGAAACTTCAAGAATTAATAGTAACGTAGCATATGGATGATGATTAGTAATATAGGGTAGGGATGACCAACAATAACGTAGGGTTGATGAACCATACTTTTCATTATTCTTGAATAGTAACGTAGGGTTGATGAACCAATATTTTCACTATTCATGAATAGTATTGTTGCATATCGATAATGAACAACAACACAGGGTTGATGAAATATACTTTTCGCTATTCATTAATAGTAAAATAGCATATGGAGGATGAATAGTAATATAGGGATGATGAACCATACTTTTAAATATTGAGAAAGTAGTGTTGCCTATACATAGTGCAAAAACTGGACTACATACTTTAACTAACTTCAACCAATTTTTAAGGGTTCAAAATAGAAGATTCATTATTTTGTCAAACATAATTATTTGTATAAAAACTTATTATC
Organism: Viscum album; assembly: GCA_963277665.1. Classification (NCBI taxonomy): domain Eukaryota; kingdom Viridiplantae; phylum Streptophyta; class Magnoliopsida; order Santalales; family Viscaceae; genus Viscum; species Viscum album. The sequence continues at coordinate 2,047,032,162 of OY728122.1, forward strand.
TTTCCAATTAATCAATAATCAGATAAATATGACATCTATTGTTCCAATTATCCTTGGAAAACATAACCAACAATAATCTCGAAAATAGGAGTTATGAAAAATAAAATGAGAGCATGAATCAATTTAATCACTATTAAAATGACCTTTGTTGACATATTTGTAAACTAATGAAATCAAGATAATCATTTTTTATTTCTATGAAATCAATTTTCAAATTAATTTGATATATATATATATAAGTTGTATTAAAATAAATACACAATCATTTTGAAACTAAAAACTGTAGAGTGTTTAAAACCAAAGTAGAAACTTTATTGACATTTTATGTAATAAAAATTCATTTTCCAACTTCCTTGAAAACTAATTAACTGTAGGTAAATCTATTATCTATCCAAATTTATGAGAATCTCGCAAATCCATACAACATAGTTTACGAAATCTATAAAATATATAATTTTTTTAAATAAAAAATCATATGCAATAAAACCAAATAAAACATGCATAAAAAATCTCCCCAACTAATCAAACAAGTAATCAAACAAAATAGGATGCACATGCACAAACAATTTCATCTTTCTTTTAAGGGTAAATACATGTTTTACTTGGTTCCCTTCTTGATTCTTCCCAATAATAAAACCCAATTAAAGGTAACATCCTGATTTCTTACCCCCTTCCATGTACCATCCATAATCATTTTTAAGACACCATTATTTTTCTAAAATCACTAATTTTTTTTGAAAATATATATTTTTTCATTACTAGTTTTATATAAACAATTATGAGAAATGAAATTTATTTTTTCCAAAGAACTCTTTTTTGAAATGTAAAAAAGGTATTTCTCTCAAGAATTCCTTGATGATTTTATTGGAGTATTTTTATCTACTTCAATACCCTTTGTTGAATATTATACTTAATTGAGAATAATATATTATGACTATCATATACCATATGTAATTAAAAGGTTTATGACACGTTTGAGTTTGGATTTGTTATCTTGATACAATTCACCATACTACTCAGAATGATTATTGATTATCTTTACAGACTGGGGAATGTTGTTTTCATTTCATATGTATATGTGGTTTATGTTTAATTAAATTAATATTATGAATTAATTATACTTATTAAGTGATGGGTGGGGATCTCTATTTCCCATTTATTCTTCAGTTGTTCTCATGAAAAAAATAGAAATTTATTTTTCCTCAGGCCATACAAATTTATTTTAATGTGTCTTTGGATGAGTCCTCAATGAAATGTTTATGATGTCCAACATATGAATTCACTCATTATTATTAGTAATTGATTATCTAAATGAATGTTATAGTAGTAGAATATCCACGATTATTCTTCATTAAAATGTTATTATTTTCATGGAATTATTTATTTAGCTTTTATTCTTGCAATATTATGGTCATGTTTATGTTCCAATGGCATGTGTTATTAGAAATTCACTATGCCTTATTGAAAATATTAGGTTCTGTAATATTACATACCCTTACTGAGTATCTAGCCTCACCCTTTTCTTATGTTTTAGTTTTCCCCATGATGCAATGATATGAATTCTGAATAACTTGTACGGATAATCTAAGAGTTCATTGATGTTTACAATGGAGTGGATATCTTGTTTTTTCTTTCAAGATTTAATGTAAAACTTATTTATGTATCTTCTTTTCCAATTCTTCTAAAATATTTGTTCCATCAATATGAAACTTCTTTATTTATCATACCAATGTAATAAAGTAAGGAATTTTATTGAGGAAACTGGGGTCGAGGTCTTTACAGAGCTACAATAATTAATGGAAATAATCCCCACCTCTACATTTGGTCCAAACGTGTGTAGATTATTTCTCACTCAAGAACTATTGTGACTTGATTCCTCTCCCCATAGGATTTTTATCAACATATGGATTTACAACACCATTCCTATTCAAATAATATCAATATAAATATTACCCCTCTTCATGTACGGGTTATTACTATATAGGGAAATTAACTAAGAACAATGTTTTTCTTGATTTACATCCCCATGGGATACATAGATACACACATAATTCTCTTCATCGGCCTAGCTATGATACCAACATTTCATGTTGGGGGATCTGCATCCTCACTACATGTTATTAAAATACATGTATCTTTAGAACTATGTATGGTTTGATTCTAATCTTCATGAGATGTGTAGTGACACTCAAGCTTTCAGCCTTGGGCCAAACCATAACATTTTGATCCATTCACATTGGATCATATATCCTTCAAGCACGAAAATAAACTGACTAGAAGAATGTCCTTATAGAATGAAATAAAACTTTAAGGGAAATTTCGTGGTCTCATTACATTAAATTTTGGTCCCCACTAAATGATGATAAACTATGCAGACCATCACCTGTTTTTGATTCACTATTGAAAGACCACAAGATACTTAATTCTATAAACCAGATTATGGGGTGATTCTACCAACTTTAAAAAAAATATCAATCCATATGGCACACTTCATGTCCTAGTCACCTCATGTAACTAAAAACCTTTCACGATCTTTGGAAAATAAAATAGACCTCTTGGTTCAAAAACGTTATTAATAGTGTTGGTCTTGAGACCCACCAACTGTTAACATCATTTTCTAATATAAAGGGTTTTTAATTATTGTCAACCCTGAAGACCCTGAGGTGGATCCTGACCTCTCAATGTGTTACGGGGGATACCTATCATATCTACCCCTTATCATTATTCTTGAACAACGAACCTCAACCTATGATTTAAAACATTTCCATCTCCCTATCAAAATTATGTTGAAGTGCTCTTTACCCTGGATATCCTAAATTGGATATTTTTTAATATCTCCCATATTAGGTCAATGTGTTTCATGACCTTAGCTACATGTGGTTTGGACAAAGTTGTACGACCTTAATCTATATCCTATAATGGTCAAAATCACAAGACAATAAACTTATAGGGAATGAGATACAAAACATTATAATTAGAATTAATGAAAATGGTGACATGATAAAAAAGACTAGTCTTTTATTTCATAACTCTTATTCTACATAGTTTTTGGTGTAAAGAAATAACTCATATATCTAATAGGGTCCACTTCATGTACCTTATAAAAGCCATGCAATTCTAGATGGACCCCCTAGTCGAGGAAAAAGTTAGGTAAATAATTTTCCCCATATCCTCACTACAAAAATATATTATCTAGGTGGTGAAACAACTCTTAGGGTGATCATACCCTTATTTAATATTACAAATTTCATAAGACACATTCATTCCATTGAATTCTAAACTGATGAAACTTCCCCTTAAAAGACCTGTAATAGGGACTCACTCTACCAAATGGACCATCATACCCCCCCTAACCCCATGATTTATAATCCTGACCCCATTTAATATTATAACATCGATTAACCTACATCCGCTGGTTTTCTTTCTCTCAGATTAACTCCAATATTCATGGTCCATGATATATAATTCTCTTAACAAGACTATTCAAGTGGGTTTGACATCCTCCACATTACATCACCATATTTCATACCCTTTCTCATTTCCATAATGTGACATTATATTCCATAACCTTTGATGGCCCATGCCTTGTGATTTGAAACCACAGGGTGTAGAGATAAATCATCACATTAAGAGGTAAATTTCCCTTAGGTTCCAAAACCATTCATAGTTAGCCTTTATTCCATACCCAACTTCATAATCCAGATGATTGAGTCTTAAAGACTGTTCATGAACCTCATAAACTAGTGGGGATCATCTTCTGTTGTCCATTCTGTCGACACATAAGGTATTTGGACCACAAACTAATGTCATATCTTCATTGAAAGAAAGGATTATAAATCCTTGTGAGACCCAGTGACACTGAGGCAAAACTGAACATATAAATTTGTTATGAGACATAACCAGTATATCCGCTTCATCCTATATCCACAAACTCAATATATTGGGTTTTGATTTACATCACTCACATTCCACCTATATAGGTGGGTCTAGTATCCCTATTATTTCAACCTCAACTAATATTTCCTGCATAACTCTTCCATGACCCTTGTAAATGATTCGATATCAACTTTTCTTTCCAGTACTATAGACACATAAGGGATTCATCCCAAGAACAAAATGTTCATCTTTCATGAAAGAATGGTACTCCATTCCTTGTAAGACATAGAAAATCCATGGTATAACCTCTAACATTAGTGTGTTTTAGGTCATTATAGGAATTTCTACCCCAATTTCCATGGTAATAAAAATATGTTCCATGCTTAAAGACCCTAAACTAAATCATTCAATGGTCCATGTTTAATGAACCTAAACTATAGAACAAAAAGGTCCAATCTAAAGGACCCTAAACTACAACACACCATAGGTAATAACTAAAAGGGAATAATCTAAAGCATGGAAAAAAAGATTGAAAAAACCTATAAAAACCACTAAATAGACTTAGAATGATCAATCTATGATATTCAATCCAAACTCCTTTGGCAGAAGATATGACACTCTCCCTCCAGAAAATGTACCCTACCTAGGTAATCCTTCTTAAAATCAGGTAATCTAAATATAACTAGAACTAATAATCACTATAGAGTATATTATTTGTGGGAATCATGAGTAATTATCAAAAGTAATATATTATTCCCAACACCACCAAAGACTATAGTGGGTATTTACACTCCCCAGAATTAATCCCTTGTCCATGTGGACATTTCTCCTGAGAGGGGGAATTTGTTCACTCCCTCCAAATGAGAATTTAAAAAATCATAATGGAATAAATACCTGAATAAGGGTATTATTTTCCTTTGAAATGAAAATTTAGAAGAATATGGTTGATACCTATGGATCACGTCATCCCTCAGGGGTCTCACAATCATGGGACCTTCATAAGGACCCGTGAAGACTCCCCACGCAGTGCTGAGCATAGAGAAGTTCCAAATAAGCCACCCATTGATAAGTACCAATGCTCTTGAAAATGAAAAAAATTGATGAGAGTTGGTATTCGAGTATGACCCCCTTGTTCATGAGGTTTGTTTATAGTAATCACCGGAAAATCCAACCAAATATCCTTATAAAATAGAAGGAATGATGTCCAAAAATTGTATAACCCTAGAGATCACAATGTTCACGTGACTCATCACCAATGGGAAGCATTATTATCCTTTGTATCATCCAATCAATATTTCATGACACTTAACTGTTTTAGAAATTAAACAATGGAAATAAAAGAGGAGGAGATGGGTGATACTCATAGTTTTAAATATCACACGACATGTCCCACCAACAGTATGGAAGACACCATGAGTTCTAGGTTACATACCCTACATATCTCATGAAAAAACATTTGTTTTTTAGCCACATCACATGGAAAGACTTAGTTATGTCCAGGAAACTTCGTGCTTTCTTTTTTCTCTCTAATGGAAAATTGATATATTTTTCAATGAAATGAACATGTATCCTCATAATACCTCTACCGATCATGTGACACATCATCAAAAATAGTGTAATTTTCATTCACATTACTCTTGAAATCACACATGACTCTATAGAATTAGTATTATTATAAAAATGGAACAAAATAGAGAGGAGGTGAAAGACACATGAGGTCATAAAATGTTTGTGGAAGTCTGTAGTGTGGTCCCAGAAGACTATAGGAAAATCTTCCCTTATCTCATAAAGACCCTTAGTTAGGCCGCCCATTCCTTGAGAAATGTCCCAGGGAAGGCATCAAGAATCTCATGATGGCCTTTCAATAGGAACTTCAATCCTAGGAAGGGCCTTAAAAATTTATATATTGCAATATAAAATACCGTCATCATAAAAACATAATCAAAGAAGTCCCTATTATTTGGAAATTATCTAATAATGGAAAAGTTGAGAAGAGGGACCCACATTTTCTGAATGTCCGGAGATTCCCTCAGGGAAGTCCATGAAAGAGACTCCCAAATATGCCTAGTTGCAGTCCCCTTTGAAAACTCAAGCATGGATCTACACCATATACATAGTGAAACTGGAAAATAACTGGAGTTGAGAGGATAATAAATTCCCCACCCTAGCATGAAAAATGCACTGCTACCTATCGCGACCATGAGGATGAACTCCTAGAATTTCACACATGCACCATAGAGGATATCATGAAATGGTTGATTGTGCAAACAACAAGTCCAAAGTCAGGTAATATACTGGGGAGTACTTGGAATAATCTTGTTCTATACATAAATCATTTCATGTTTTCATTCACAGATCAGATGAAGGATTTCTGGAATGATTCATGCAGAATATACCATACATCTTCATGATCACATGAGACACTAAATAAAACCATACTTAATAAATCTATTGAATTCTGGATACAATTTCTAGAATAATGAATAATGGTGAAATAATTAAACATAAACATATTCAATAAACCTCATGTGCTTCACGTGACCCCTCAAAGACACACTATAAAACCAGAACATGTCACCTGGATCATGTCATGATCCATAATATGCCACCCGTGTTTCCAAAAATATAACAAAAAATCGCATGGTTCCCCTTTTCCATGCCTCTTTAGTATCGTAATTCCCTTTGGGCCTAAATCCCAAGCCTTGATTTGTCCATCAGATAGATAACCATACTCATGTAACATCACTGTCCCATGTCATCTAAGTCCCATGGATTCATATATTCATGTCAACTACGCTCTCACAATACCGTATTGGAAAATCAGTTGATAGTCACAACACCCTCTATACATGTCATCAAGTCTTGTGATTCCCATCTAGGATTTTATCCAAGATATTCATCACCATCGGATACATGTCATATTGACTCTATCAACACCCTCAATTTTCTTAATGTAATTCTTGTGAGTTACACCAGGGGATATCAGATGGATCATGAGACACCCTCTAGAAAAGCTACCCTGGTCATGTGATGGAATCCAGGACAAACCACCCAGATCATGTTATGTCCTCTGGACAAGTCAAATTTGATCATAAAATAACCTTAATCTATTCCTCTAGATTAACATGAAGTCCCTTAGAAATACAAACTCGATCATTTATCTGTCCTCATATATGACTGGCAGATACTCTCCTAAATATCTATACAAGTGGACAATCGATGCATGCCAGGATGGAAAACATGTCACAAGGGACGCCTCTGAGTGTAAGCCCTGGCAAGAGACAAAACAAGTAATTCCACAATAGTTAAGAAAAACACAGAGTGTATTCCTAAATAAAAGGAACTACGACGACTATGAATCCTTCCATATTTAGTATTCATCGGCCACCTCTTTATAGTTCAATATCTATAGGGATTTACTAATATGTTTTTCCCGCACACTCTAGGTGAAGATATTGATAATTTATCAACCTTGTTTCCCACACCAAGAATATATCACACAATCTAAGGTAGTTTCAACAATCATATCATTCATATTGTGAGTCTCCCCCAAATAGGACAACATATGTATGTAACTCCATATCAATTGGCATGACACATTTACACTAATACAATGGAATCAACCATGGTGTCAGTCCCAAGGATGAAATTGGGCTATGTGAACTCGGGTTCAAGCAATAAACGTGATACAAACAAGTGTTCCTAATTATTACAATCAAATAAACTCCATGTTCTGTGTAATTTCTTTAAGGAATTATACATCCCAAATAGACACACCCAATAATTCCTAGGAGTTGATCAGTCTACCTCATCCATCAGTGGACAAAAGAATAAAATGAACTAAGATGAATCTGCTTCCTATTATAACCAAGAAACTTATGACATCTACCTAAGTCCTGAGTTCCATAATAAATCTCTTTAGGGTAGTCTTAGATCATAAGTGCCATACTATGATCAATTAAATATTGATCATTTTCCATACCTTGTTTCTTACACTGAGCATTACTCATGTGGTCTTAGGGACCTACAATTATCCTACCTCATGAAACCTAAGTATCTATTTTGAAGAGGGATATTTATGTGTGTAATACCAGACAATAAACTATGGAAACTATGATTCTCTCTATACATGGTATTCATAGGAAGTCCCTTGAAGACTTGAGCATGAGGACCTGTTGTCCTGGATCTGCTATGTATGTCCTCTATGCATGACGTTAAACAACATGGATTTTGAAAAAAAATGTGGGTTCTGATTCCAAAAATAACCAGTATATGTAGGACACATCATAATGGAACAATCCACTTCTTGTAATATTAACTTCCTCCTTGTATTTTATTTCATTTTGAAGCACTCATTTATATAGATTCAACACATAAGTGACATCCCATTACTAACATATGATGGAGAATATCAGATATATATATAGATGGATTCTCTAAGAAGACCATAGTCTTTTTCATATGAAAGATAATTAACCCATAATATTTTTTAGGGTATCCTTTCCCATATCGATATTCAGTTGATATTCATGAACATATCTTTAACGTAATAGAGTTTCCCGGAGGAGGCAACAATTCCTCCCAAAAGGGTGTAATGAGCTCATCCCCCCATACTCTCAAATAATATATGTCCCTGAGATTTATTAGTCCTGAAATCCCAGATGAACAGAAGCCATTAGAAATAAGTTTCATACCGAATTCCATATAGAGAAACTTTTGGGAGTTTCTAGGTAAGGCTAATCAAATGATAAACCCAATCCGAGTGAGTGAGACATGACATAAATCACTCACAGTCCAACAGTCAGGCGAAACTCATTCCACATTTCTTCTCCTACTAAAACAATGATCATTTTAATTTAATAAACATTATTTATTAATAATATTATATTAAAATATCATTAACTTTAAAAACCATTAATTAATTCAAATAAATTCATTAATTGAATTATAATGTTAACCAAAAATACTTTTTTCGATTTCATTGAATCGAAATAAAATTCATTTACAAAGTAATAATAATAGGAAGAAAATATATTCATTATTCTATAAAAAAATGTAAATATTCATATTTCTATGTTCACGATATATATATCAATTTAATACACAAGGAAACTCTCTAAGAGTAAGTTGCACTATGGTGGGACTTTCATGGGATGGTCTAGCAAACATGGTTTCAGTCGTGATCTCAATGAGCTTAAAATTATCCTGTAAGAAATATTTCTCGTTCTTAAGTTGTTGGATCATATATTTTTCATGGTTATGGTATAATTCCACAAAATGATATCTCCCTTGTAAACAATTATAATTGGGCCCCAATGGGTTCAATCCTACTAGTCGATATCATCACATCCATTGTCTATGTCAATTGGATTTGTTAAAACCCTTATTTTTTTAATATAGTGATCACTATTCAAGGACAACATTATCAAAAGTAAGACACTTAACATTATTTTAAATCAAATGGGATATAATAAAATAAAATATTTTCATATGTTTTCAATAACCATAATTTCTAATAACATGTTTAATTTAATCCATAGGGAAATTTTAATTATAATAGTTCAGGTCATAAAATACTCCCCTTTAAGAAATATCACCCTCAAAATTTTATTTTCCCACACTAAAATAGATGAGGGAAACTCTGTTTCATCACCTCCACTTGTTCCCATGTTTCTTTTTCAATCTTGTGGTTTCTCCACAACACATTGTCAAGGTGCATTGTCTTATTTCATAGAATTTTTTCTCTATGACTTTTGATCTTCATCGGCATATATTCATATGATAGGTCATTCTCTAACTGTGACATAATTTTATTGAGTTCTTGTGAGGGGTATGGTATATAAATCCTCGAGAGGGACACATGGAATAAATCGGGTACTTGAGATAGGTTCTATGGGAGTTATAATCAATAGGACACTACTCTGATGCAATCAATATTCTCAAAATATCAGATGTTCCTAGGACTAACATTTCCCTTCTTCAAAAATCTAATCACATTCATCTGTGGAGATATGCTGAGGAAAACCATGTCTCTAACATCAATCTCTAAGTCTCGTCGACTATTGTTATCATAGATCTTTTGTCATATCTATGCAATATTGAAGTATTATTGAATGTTCTTAACCATTTCCACCATTTCCAGGACCATTTCATGACCTACCACATTTTGTTCCCCAAATTCATCCCAACATGAAGGTGTTCTACAACGATTCCCATAATGATCTTCATAGGGATCCATTTGGATGCTCGAGTTGAATCCTTTTGTTGTAAGAGAACCTTAATAGAAGATGTAGTTGGTCACATCATCCTTTAAATTCAACTGAGCATGCTATCAACATGTACTCTAGTGTTTGGATATTCTATTCTTATAGGACATTAGTTTGAGGCTAATAAGACATGTATAAGTTCAACTCATTTGTCAAAGCATGTTATATAATCTTCCAAAACATAGAGGTGAATCCTGTATCATGATCTGATACACACGATAATAGTACTGCATGCATCCTTACCACTTCTATGATATATATATATATATATATATGTGGATGCTGATCTAGTGAGAAATCATCTTGAATTGAGATAAGGTGATCTGTATTTGTAAGATGTTCCACAATAACCCATATACCATTATTTCCCTTCGATGGTTTCAAAAGTATAGTAACAAAGTCCATGATGATGTTCCCCCATTTCCATGTGGGTATGTTTAATGGTCACATCAACACCTTGTATTTTTCTCCCCACATTCACTTTCTATAATACAAGACATATTGATGTATAATCCATGATCTTCTTCGTCATGTTATCCAACAAATAGAATTCTCAGAGATCTTGATAGATCTTTGTGCATCCTAGGTTGATAGAGAAGGTTGATCCATATGCATCATCTAATAGTTTTTTCTTCAAATCATGATTTTATGGTACATATATTATTGAACCAAATCTCAAAATTCCAACATCACTAATTTTAATCTATGAGTATTTCTCTTTTCTTACAGTTCCCACATTCTTCTAAATTCCACATCATCCCATTAAGAATATTTTAACCTCTCCATAATGTAATTTTGAGCAATAATTTATGAAAATTTTGATGATGTTCCATCATTTATGATTCCCATTTCCATCATTTCTAAATCTAAGAAGATCAGACCCCTCTCAACTCTCATTAATGATAGAATTTCTAGATCCTTTCAATTGACAGAATACACCACATTATTCTCTTTACCAAGATGTTATTGTATTGGAGAGTCTTTATCCTTGATCATCTCTAACCATTTTCACTAGAAAATATTCAAATCTTTATTTGTTAAAATATACTTCTGCCTTTTTTGATCCATAAATATTTCACACTTCTCTAGAAAGAGGTAATTCCAATATATTTTCAAGGCTAATATCACTTCCACAAACTCTGTATCATGCATTTGGAAGTTTTGTTCATGGAATTTTAACTTCCTCAATGCATATTCTATGAAATTATCATTCCATATTAACACACATCCCAATACCTTATTCAAAGCTTCATTGAATTCCATGAATGGGTCTCCACATTAATGTAGTGTGACTATAGATTTATTGATAGGACTACTTTTCAATTTCATGAGTCACTACTCACATTCATCATTCCAAGAAAGTGTGAGTCCCATATGAGTTATTCTATTTATACGGTTTGGTAATCTCAATAAATTTCTCTAAAATTGACGATAGTACCCAGCTAATCCAAGGAAACTAAAGATATTTTCCATTGATGTGGGCCTTGTCCATAGATCAATTTTTTTCATTGAAGGGTCCAAATATATCCCATTTCCTATGATGATATTACCTATTAATGAGATTTAATTCAACCAGAACTCACATTTTATGTACATAGCATAAAGATTCTCCTTTCATAGGGTCTTTAGTATAGTTCTAAGATTCTTCTCATGCTTCTCCTTGTTCTTTCAGTATATTAGAATATCATATATAATGAATAGAAAAAAATATGTCAAGGTAAACTCTAAAAACTCTATTAATATATTCCATGAATATTTATGGAGCATTAATGAGCCCAAAAAAACACTATGAACTCATAGGGACTGTACTATTTAAGAAACCCATGCTTGGGTATATATTCCATCTTCACACTAACATGGTAATATCCTTAATGTATATCCACCTTAGAGAAGTATTCTACACCATGTAAATGATCGAACATGTCATAAAATCTAAACAAGATGATACTTGTTCATTATTATGATCTATTTGAGCTCACGATAACAAATACAAAGGTTCATTGGCCCATCCTTATTATTTAAAAAGAGGACTAGTACACCTATTGTTGTTGAACATGGGCTTAAGAACCCCTTTTCCAGATTATGTTATAGTTGTTTATTAAGCTTCTCATGTTCCATGACATCAATTCTATATTGATTTGTGGATATTGGAAACAACATAGTTATACACTAGATTGAAAATTCAACCTCTCATCTTGGAGGAAGACAAGAAAATTTCTTGGGGAACACATCAGTAAATTCCCTCACAATGTGAATGGGTTGAAGGATGATTATTTCTATAAAATAATTCATTATAAATATATACTCTTTCTCATAAGGAATTAACATCCATGCTTGAGATGTTGGTGTTGAATAATAATCGTCTTCCTCCTCATACTACTACAAAACCAGGGGTCGATTCGTAATACAGAGAGTTATTTCCTTCTCACTTAAATTTATGTTTGATATATATTGGGAAATCCATTCCATGACAAAAATTTCATGAAATTCCACCAAAGGAAGTGTGAAAAGGACCATTGGGAAGTTTACCCAAAAAATTGCAACAGAGGATGAGTTATATACTTAGGATGAAATAATTTCCCCCTTTGACATTTTTACCTACATCTCCTCCTCCATGATTTTTAGTGGCATTTCAATAGTTTTAATAAAAATTTATGATATGAAGGAATGCGTAACTCCAGAATAAAAAAATGTTTTCTATTCTTCAATAAATAACTAGTGCACAAGTCACCACTTCATTTTTGGGATCCACCATAGTGGTGGTTCTAGAAAATTCTCTCCCTTTCTACCATGGATGTTTTTGGTTGTCTCAAAAAACCATTAGCCTAGGTAATTGGTTTGAAAAAATCCATGGCTCCCTGTAGTTGAAGTAGTGATAAATGGGATGAGGGTTGACAGTAGCATTCCATTCCTCCAAATCAATAGTGCTTTTCTCCTATATATAATTTTATTCTATGTGTCCTTCCATCCCACACCTAAATAAATTCATTTTTCCCCTTAGGAAATATATCAGGGGCTTCTTTCTACACCATTGAAAAGTGTGATGTTAAAATTTCTTAGCAACTTTATATTTCTCAATTGGACCACTAGAATTAAACTCCACATTCCTCTTCTTATATCCCTAATACACATTGTATTTTCAATCCCCATTTCAAATATGAGGGAACATCAGACAATTTCCTCACAGCTATCAAATTCTTGGATCTTCATGGATTTTCTTATACAACGTTTTAACCCATCCAAGAAGTATTAAACCTTTACATAGGGATAAAGACCAAGACATAGGTGTGTTGTGCATGTATTTTGAAGGTTTCCTCATAAAAATTGATATATTCATCAACATTTTTATCTAGGTCAAGGAAATTAATTTATTATTTATATTTTAGTGTGTGAGGAAAATATTTATCAAAAAAAAAAGTTTCTAAAATTCTTTCCACTCCACTGTTCGATCTCATACTCTGGTATCGTATTCTTGATCAATATATTCCACTGATCCAATTCTCTCTCAATATGATAAACATCCAATAGAACATTCTCTATTTCGGAATAACGACGAATGGGGAAGATCCTGTCAATTGATTTGATACATCATTACAATATTATGGGATCAGTTTAACCATTGCAAGTCGGAGGCCTTTATTTTACAAATATACCAGTCACAAATTGTTATCTCTTAGGGGGTTTGGAAGATCCACTTGATCTAGGATTCTATTCTAAACTCGAGTCATTTTAGAGAGTGTATTTCTAATTTTCATGATTCTGGCTCCCATTGGGGTTTTCATCTTGTTGGGACAGTCATCACTTTGGCCTTGAAATTGATTATTTACCCGATTTCTCCTATTTAGGCCATTGGATAGAATAAAAGTAAAATTAGGGATGGCTATTTGATAATATTAAACAAATAATGTGGAATTGAATGAAATTTAATTGTTAACGTTGAAATTAATATTATTTCACTAACAAATGAATTTACAAGGTTCAATATTTGTTATCCATGATCTATTTCTTAACATATATTCTTATTGGAATCTTTTCCCATAATAATGGTTTGTACGGAGTTTATGAATTTACCAAATCATATCCCCCATGTGTGTCAAATCATCTTCATAGTAAGGCCAGTTATCATGTACCAAGTTACCCCATGTCATGCCCAAGATGCCTTATAGAAGTTGTAATCACTTGGTACATTTGTGCCGTAACAATAGCCATATGTAGTATCCACACATGGATGTATAATCTTTGAAAATCACTTAATCTATACTTAACAAAATTTATGGTGGTTTTATTATACTTATTTTTATACCTAAGTATTTCTATAGAGTTTTCTAATCCATATCCCAAAAATAAGTACACATTTACTCTGATACCAACTATAACAACTCTTCTATTTATTTCACATTTATCCATGATTTATTACATAATATTAACCATAATACTATATGGATGATCAATAATTATAGTGAATTTTAGAATTACTTATATAGAATAACATCTTTAACTGAGGATATAATAACATTATTAAAAACATCCTTAACATGCTTCAAATATTCCATGGCTTTTGAAATTGAACAAGATAACTTGGGGAGAGACATAATAAATGGGTGATCTATAAACCCGAGAAATGAAATAAAAATGGAATATCATAGTGAAGATAATACATGTTAGAAAATAGTCATATCAATTGGGCATAACCAGAGTAGGGATAATAAACATGTCCATGAGACAAGATATAACATGATAATCATAACATGGGAAATGTGGCAGTAACTTAAAACATTCAATAATAAACATATGTGAAGGATAAAACCGCCAGGAAATAATGGTGTAAAATGTCCCATATAGGAATCAGGTTCACTCTCAATCCCAATTTGACATTTCATGGTACTAAACATTTCCCAATTCATTGAAGTTTGATCTAGTAAAACCCATCATATTCATTTCATTCTCATGCTTAAGTGTGCCAATAGATCAAAAAACATGAATTCATTCATCTTCATAATTTATTCCACGATTAAGGAGTGTAGAAAAAATAAATTTATGTCCCCAATATAAAATTATATGTTCCTAAATGTGAACACCCTTGATTGAAAAATGGGAATGGTATTCACTTCGTAATTTTTTTATGGATGATTGTAGTGATATTTTGGCAGCATAATGACGCCAATTAAATATTCTTAAAATTGGTTTGATTAAAGATAAAGTGGTATCTTATCACATATAAAAAAGGGTAGTTATAGGGATATGTAAAATAATGTCCTGACATTATAAATTTGGAAATAGAAGGAATATGGCAATAAAAATACTTGAATTAAGAAAATAATCCTAACTATATTTCATCATTCTAATGGGTGTACATAAAGGATCATGGTAGGAATAATGAGAGGGAAATGGGATTTCATAATCTATAAATTAAAATTAATATAATTGGGTTATTGAATAACATATTCCAACATATGTAAATTGACATTAAGAGACATATCATAAAAGATGTTCTTGAATGGAAATGAGTAGAGAGATATCCCATATAGATTTTCAGCATAGTGACAACAATGGTAAAATTAAAATTGAGAAAGAATAAATGATATGTAATTATAATGAAATCAATTGGATAGTAGGGGATGTCTATATAAAAATTAAATAAGAAAAAATTGTAATTCAGAAGACAAATTCAAAAGGAGGTGATGTAAATGAAAGGAGGAGAAGATGGTGAGGATCCCTTACTTGAGTGTGTCACTCCAAATGCTTTGGAAGGGCCTATTAAAAGACTAGGGGATTTTTGGGAGGACTATAGAGAAATTATGGAATAGTATGGATACAATACAATTATTTTTAGTGATAAAAAATGGGGGATTAGTTGTGTTTTTATAGGAAACTTTTGGTATTTTATTATTTTTAGGTTTTGGACTCTACAAAATAAAATAACAGAAACTGGACACCATCAAATGATTTCTTCCACAGTTTCTTCCAAATGGGTGTGGTTTTAATTATTTTATAATACCAAGGGCCGAACATATTAAAATAATTTCCTTGATTATGTGGAGGTGAGTCACACTCTTAAATATATGATTTTAAATCCTTAAAATATATTATAGGTTCTGGACGATTCATAATGTCCTAAAAAAATAAATCAAATAAACATAAAATCAATTTATTTTAAAGGGAAAATGTAGATTAAGTTTTATTCCCTTTTTATTATTTATTACATCACTTTTGGTTTATTATGTTGTCATAATACCGAAATTATATTTATATGATATTTAATTTTTACCCAAAAAATTTGAATTTTTCAGAACATTAAGAAAAATTCTATGTTGTATAATTTCGATGTTATGATTACAAAATTATTATCCATTTTCTCAAAATAAGTTTATATATATGTGAATTTTCATTTTTAATATAGTAACTCATATTTATTATGAATGAGTTGTTTTTTAATCAATTTCCAAACCCTAATTAAAATTTTATTTTACATAATAAAAATTATATAATATTTTACATTTATGAAAAATTATTTAATAATTATATTTTATTAAAACATTATTTATTTAAAAAATAAATATTTAATCAAAATAAATTTGTTAATATAATTTTAATATTAACGAAAAATACTATTTTTGTTTTTTTGAATCAAAATAAAATTCATTTAAAAAGTGCCAACAATATAATGAAAACATATTCCTTATTCTATAAAAAATAATGTACATATACATTTTTCATAGTTCATGGTACATATACATTTAATACACCATAAATCCTCATAAGAGTAAGGTGTACAATGGTGGGACTTTTATGGGGTGCTTTGGCAGACATGGTTTGGGTTGTGTTCTCGATGAGCTTGAACATATCCGGTAAATTTTTCCGCTCATGCATAAGTAGTTGGATCATAGGTTGGGATTCGATAAGGGAAAATCCCATAAATGATAACACCTTAAAAATATCTGATATATTGTCTTCATAGGGTATGATCCTACAGGTTGAGTCCAAAACATCCTTTTTATGTGACAATTAGATTTGTTAAAACACTTTATTTATACTTATCATGTGATCAATATTCAATGTCTTTATTATCAATATTAAAGATACAGAGAAGTATTCTAAATAAAATTGGATATAATAAAATAAAAAACATTCATGTGTTTTTAATAACCATATAATATAAAGAAACATTTTATTGAATAAAAATATAAAGTCTTATTTATAATAGTTCGAGTCATTACATGGATATTATCAATGAATGGTCTCTTTATTATGAGGGTATAATTTACAATATAAACAAGTTAGTTATTCTTCTTCAACTTAATGTTGATTTTATTGAGGATTTTAACCATTCCCAGTGGGTGATACACCATGAAACGCCATAAATTTATGATATGTGGTGGAAAATCTGGGGGTAAGGTATGAAACAATAAATTGCTGATTTTGTTTCTTATCGTTATACTTGTATTTCAATTATGGTCATGTATCAGAAGGCTTTTGTTTTTCATGAATAAATTATAATGATGAATTGAAAGTTTAATGATATATTTATGAGATGTTTTATTGGGATTCTTTATAAATATCGAGAAAAGATTGTTGTTTTTGTTTTGGGTGACTTATTGACCACATCGTCTCACTTTTTTTCCATTCGTAAAACAAGAAATGTTGAGGAATTTGGAAATATGTATATTTAGATAATAATCATATTAAATGAAGTTCATTATGTTAAATTTTTAGACAGGTATCCATCATTCAATCTTCTTTTTTGTAGATTCAACTAGGAGGTGATAAGATCTTATGTAAAGTTGAGCATGAAATACCAACATCAAATAGATAGTCAGGTCGAATGGGTTATATAGATTATTGTGAAAGTTGCCTATAATTTTTTTCATGAATTATTGGGGTTTTGTATTGTTATTTGGGCGTTTTTTTCTTATAAAAATATTTCATACTCATCCATCAAGGTGAATACATTTGAGTCCTTGAATTTTCAGCCTTACTAATCTCTACTATGTTGGACAGTGATTTGTAAATATTCCCCCATTTGAACTAGTACTGTCCAAAGGATAATGGTGAAGAATCAAATTATTATTCAAATAATGTTAATTGAAAAAATCCATCATAAATTCTATGTTGATCATCATCATTCCCCTTTGGAGTTATCAAATTGTGAATTGGTGTTTTTGAGAGTTTCATCTATTTTGATCCATCGACATCTTAGAAAACAAGTAATGTTATCACATAGATAAAATATACTATTTTTTGGTTATTGAGAATATGGGGTGGGTGGGTTATCATTTTTCTTTACCACCTAATATAATGATTATCAATAATAGGATTCATGGGTCACAACATTGAAACTACATCTATAAAATCTCTATTGTCTTGAGTATGTAAGACCTTTATATAGAACATAATTTATCTATTACCAAGAAACAAGATGGAAATATTTATACATAGAATATTCTTCTATTAATTACATTCTCTTAGATGAAGATGTGGGGGCATGAGGATTTGGGGAGAGAGTAGTGGTTTCCACTCCTTGATATGTATTCTTCAGGACTCGATGTGTAGCGGTGAAAATTGTATATGGGAGGTTGAATTATAAATTTAGGATGTTTTATTTTAGGTAATTTAATCCCTCTTTTATAATATTTCATTTTGATCTTTCTTTTCATAGTTATGGGTGACTTTTAGATTATTTATATATTTTTCTCTATGTATGGTTGGAAAAAGTGAAGGGAAACCCATGAGGGTCATCCCAAAAAATCATGTGAATTATTTTGAAATTATAGAGTAAGTTTCCTGGTTAATACCTTGGTTAGTTAAAATCATATATACTACCCAATAACCTTGAAGTATGGAATTTTTGTGGGATTCAATATTGGTGCATTGTTTTTTAAACAATGAGGCTATTTAATGAAACCTCTTTTAGTGAAGACTGTATGGTTTAAACACGTTCTGTCAAATAGTGTGGCCAAACCACATGACAAGAATTTAATTCTAAAATTTTATTAATTTAATACATGAGGCCCCCTATTATAAATTCTAAACTAATCATATTAAAATATAATTTTATCCTTTTTTCCTTGGAGTCTCTCTAGAGGGGATCCTAGATCTTACAACGTTGGATATTGATTGGTTAATGTTTTGGATGAATCTTTGGATCTCTCTCAATGTGGGTAATCTAATTGTTCTCATGGATTATACTTTCCTATGGTCTCTCATAGTTTAGGATTTGTGATTCCTCATGTAATTGATATATATATAGATAATTAATTAATGAATTTTTATTCTAGTATTCTTCTTTTTTATCTCATTCATCTCACTCCCTTGTGGTTGGATCCCATGTGGGTGTGTGTTGATATTGATTATGGTATGTAATATTGTATAGAAATCTTTATTAGTTAAAACTTATTATTATTATCTAATTTAAATTTGATTTCCTATTTATTTATAAATCATTAATTTAATATATTGATATATTTTTTTAAGTGGAATGATGTACATGATGAAATCCATTGATAATGGATTATGAAAATGATGTGTTGATTTTTAGAAATTGGTCATGATTTGAAAAAAATGATTTGATGTATTATTTTGAATAGATGAATATGAATGAAAAGATTTATTATTTGAAATATATTATTTAAATTTAAAGGCAGGAATTTTTTATGATAACCATTTGAGTTGGTTTTAAAATGAAATAGCTTGTTTTGCAACTTGATCTTGGGGTTATGTTGAAATTATTGATAGCTTTTTTGAGTTGATGTAAAATTTTTGAGATAAAAATTTCTAATTAATTAATTCCTTGAATCACATATTATCATGGGTAGTTAGGTGAAAATATCACATACTAAAAATATATTAGATTAATATAGAAATGGATTAATGATGAAAAATATAACTAAACTATCTTGAGGGTTGGGGTTGTGGGAACACCTGGAGGTGTATTTCAATATGATGTGTGTGAATATATATACTAACCTAACTGCGAGACTCATTACCATTATAATATTATTTTATATTATTTATACATTTTAGTGTTTGATTTGAATGGTTATTTATGTCTATTTTTATAAATATACATATATCTTCCTGATTTGATGGAAATTTACATTGAAACCTATTTTAAAATATCTATTGAAATTTTTTCTAATGAATAATTTTTATGAACACTGAATATATTTACATGCCAAGTTTTATTTAAAACTTATTCATGTTAGTTTATTTTTAATAGTTTTCTTATGGAATTCATGGTGATATTTAATCAGTATATGGTTTTCACAACCTAAGTTTTATATTATAAATTTAATGACGATTTTTTTTATAGGTCATGAAAATGGAATGTAATCCCTTAGTAGTGGTGCATGTTCTTGAATTGTGGGACATGGGAGTTGGTAGTGACTAGTGGATCATGTGATCAACTTATTAAGAAACTTTTATAGGTGATATGTTGAAATTAATAATTAACAACATTAATTATGATACCACTTTGACACATTCATTCTTTTCAATTTGTAGTACTTTATCTCTAGAGGATTGTTTGGGATAACTACATTTTAATCATTTATGCCTTCTAATTTGTATTGATTACTTATTATTATGCTGAATTTTTCCTTATTGAATATTTGTAGGCCAAGGTTCTAGTCTCTTTTTTTTAGGAATTAAGAGAACCCTTCAGGTCATTTCCTAACACAGTTGGGTGGAATTTAAGAATGTTATATGGGTTAGTTCGTGACATGTATCATATTAAAAGTGTAATATGAATAAATTATTTTTTCATCAATTGAATGATTTTGGTATCTAAATATCATATCATGTGTATCATTATATGTATATTACCATCGTGTGCTTTGTTTTTCAATTTGATACCTTTTATAAGGTAAGATAAGATGATTTTATATTAATATTTGTATAATTGATGATGAGGTTCAGGTTTAGTAATTGTAGTGTTTTTAGGTCAATATCCCTCTTGATGTATGGTTAGGGGATTTAACCCCATATTCCTTTATATAAATAGGGCCATTTACCCTCATACATTATTATTGAAAGGGTAATTTATCTTTGAAGTTAGTATCCTCTCACCTTTAATGGATCAGGAGGGGTGTACATATACCATTGAGGTTGGTATCCCTTCATCCATTTCATGGACACTGATGAAGAAATGGTCAACCACTATAAATTTGGAGATGATTTATGAACTATTATGTTGGGTGATTTGGTTTCTCAATTAGTGGTAAAATATCGATAGATCAGATGGTGTGGTACTCCATCAACTTATATACATGCCTCAATGAAGAGATGTTAGCCTTTAGAGAATTATTATTGTGGTGTGGTTATATGAATTTAGTTTAGTATATACATATATGGAAATTTTTATTCTTAAAAACTCCAAGAGTTTCCGTTTTGATTTGGTAAAGGCTAGAGATCAACATTAAGCTTTGTGGTCTATACAACATTGCATTCATGTATATTTTCTAATATTGTACGATTATTGAGGATTTTATTTTTTATGATAAGGATATTCCTTGTGTCCTATATAATTATTAATGTAATTAATATCTAGATTATCCACATTTTTCTTTCATTTGGTAACATATTATTAGTAGGAGCATTTAGTTTACTTAATGTTCTAGTTTTTCCACTTATACTTCCTCCGAGTCACCCCTTATACCATGAGTTGAGCTCTCTATTAGTTGTGTTTTTCTATTATGGGTTTCAATGTGTTATATTGGGTATTTTTATAATGACCCCCAAACAGACAATATTCCAATACAAGTGTAATCTATGAAGATGACACATAGGTTTAGAGATGGTCTAGGTATACATGGCGTAACAACCCAAACATTTATAAAAGATATTCCCTTTAAAATTAATAAATATTTTATCATTTTATGTATTTATATAAAATACGTACACAACATTGGTTCTTCTATTGTTATAGTTTTTTGGATATTGATGAACATTATATATAATAATTGTTGATAATATACTCATTTAATAGTGACCATTAATCTTTAGTATATTATTGTTTTTTATAATGTCCAATTGACACAGACGGATGAATTGCTAGCATCAACCAATAGGTACATGCCCTATGAATCCCATTAATTAGAGATTTTGAGGGCGATTGCAACATTGGGATTTTCCCTTTACCAATAAAAAGTATAGAATTAATAACAAAATCATGATAAAAGCATTATATTGTATATTACAAACATCATCCATATCATGACCCAAACCATGTAGGTCAAACCAACCCAAGAAAATATCACCACCACATTAGTATTAAATTCACTGGTGTAATAAAAGGATAAGTTTCTTGACCAGAAAAGAGAGATATTTTTTATTTTATTAATAAAAAATGATTATATTTATTTCTTTTTTAATTACATCTTATATTATTAAATAATGAGTATCATAAAAATTAAATTTTGAAACCAGGAACCACAAATTTTATTTTTGGGAAATATATAATTCCAACTCATGCACTATTTTTAAATAATTAAATAATTTTTAAAATAAATAAAACAGAAAAATATTATTAAATAATAGTTTTTTAATATAAAATATAATAAAATTTTATGCAGTCAAAAGTAATTTTTATAATGGTCAATAAATTATTATTGTAAAAAAACCATTAGTTTTTAATAAATCATGATTTTTTATTTCTAGGTGTAAGTTCATATATTCATATAATTAATATGATAAAAAATATATTATTATTTAATTCATTAAATAAAAATTAGTTAATGGTGATTTTTATTTATTTTTAGGAGATAATCAAATTTTTCGAAGAAAATTAAATATGGTATAAATATACAACATATATTATGACATCATAAAATAAAAAAAGTGATGTAATAAATACTATAAATATTATCTATGGGAAAAATTAGGTTTTATCTTTAAAATAATGTGTTTTTTATGTTATTATATAAATTTTATAGACCATTATTCATTCCTCCAAAACTGATATTATATTTTAAGGATATAAAATCAATTCATTATAAAAATGATACATTTCCACATTACCAGTGGTATAATAATAATGATTTATGTTATTATCCTTATAAAAAACTAAAAACCCTCCTCTTAGGTATAAAACATGGGAAAACCATGGATTTTTTTTTGGTTTTGAAAACTTCATCATATATATACCTAAACCTATATTAGGAAATTAATATAGATATCTCCGCTATTTTGATATAAAAACCCACCAAAATCCCATTCCTTTTCTAAAAACACTTGGAGAAATAAATGACTCTTCTATTTCCTCTCCATAGTCATCTGAAGGACCCCCTCAGATCTTATGAAGCACCTTCAAAACTTTAAGAATCACCCTCTCAAGTAAAGGGATCAGCTCCTTCTCCTATTTAAACTAGAACATTTTTTATTTCATTCCTTCTTATTTCCAATAATTAAATTTGGGATTTTTTACACATCCATATTTCTTTCTTTATGATTCCAAACGGATGGGAGTATATTTATCTCTCATTCATCCCTTTTATAATCCTTTTTGTATGCCGGTTATGACACTGAAATTATCCTATGATTTTCCAAGACAAACTTTGGTATAGTTAATAGGATTTTCCATTTTCACTCAAGGGTATTCACCTAGTTTTATCTATCTCTCATTTATTGGGGATTTACGTGTATTTAACCATAATTCCTTTATAATGTGGACAAAATTTATTAAATACATCCTTATGATTGATGATATATGTGGCACAATCTTGCAAGTACATGATATGAAAGTGTCTATTTGGACCGAAATTAAATAGCCCCTAATATATCGGGTAATGTTCTTCTCCCATTTTTTACATGTATGGTTCCTAAAGGGTTAACTTAATCACACAATGTTATGTTTACCATTGTAGTTAAATTTACCTTATGTATAAAATGTCATGTTTTATGTTGTTTACACATACACATATTGACTTTTTGAAATCATGTTATATCAAATATCATTATTCAAGGTTATGAATACCACCCCTCTTATGTTACCATTATTTTCCTCTTGGCTCCCATTTACAAATTTTACTTATGTAATTTTATGTTTATTCCCTTACTAAGATTTAGATTTTACCCATTTCATATGAAATTACCCATGTTATCTTATACAGTTTTAGAAGAATGATGTATCATTTAAATAATTTTAAGGATTTTTCCATGATAATCATTCCAATCGCATTTAAAGTTGTTATTATATATACTTAATTTATCAAAGACCCTAGGCTTCACAATATTCTGGGATTACTATCTATGTACCTTTACATAATAAATCATGAATTAATGTGTAATAAAATATAGGTTGTCATACATGGGGATGTGGTGAGTTTTTTTGGATATTCCCCTTGATGAATAATGGAATTTCTTAGCGATTTACATGGGAGCCTCATGGTTCTTTAGGTGTTAGTGATTGAAATAGATGGCGAGTGATCTAGGATAATGTTTATCATGTTATAGCTTCCAACTAACTTATGGTATAAATACTTGTCAAATGAATTTCCTCCCTTGTATAATCCTTGTGTGATGTATTAATATTCATTATCTCACATATTTATTTTATACCACAAAGCTGATTATATATATCATGCAGTTATTTTTGGGTTCCTTATGTATTAGTGATGTTTTTTTGCATGTTTTATTTGATAAGACCTCTTATATTGTGAGACACATCCACTCTATTCTATACACTAATACCATTCCTATTAGATACAGTCTTGGGGTGGTAGTCTAAAATTAACGCAAGTTTAGGGGGGCCTATGTGAGTGGGATAATGTTAAATGTCTAATATGTAAATGAATAATTGGGAAGGTACAAGTGATAAAGATAAATATTGTACTTGGTTGAGCATAATCATAACCATCATATCATTAGAAAGGGATCATCTTTATACATGTGAGGGAATAATTTCATAGAGGAACAACATGTTTCATAAATGTTTAAATGAAATTGTAATGACCTGGATTTTTCAAGTAATTTTTTTAATTATATGGAATTATCTAGAGTCTATGAAAATTGATAGTGCATGATTCTGAGGCCCGATATTCCTGAAATGAATTTATGAACTTTTTTAAGGTACGTTCAGTAAATGTGCAGGTGCCATTTTCTATATTTTGATCTGGTGCTCGGATTGAAAATCTATGGGAACCATTTAATTGACAGTGCCAAGACTTGCTTAAGGGAGGATTCACTTTGACCATAGAAGTTTGGGAGGAAAATATATTTTTTGGACTTTAAAATGAATAATAAAATAAAAATGTTACTTTGTTTCTCTTTTCCTTCCTCCAACGGATGAGCAGCGGTGGCAGGACCGATGACCTGTCAAGCCATTAAATGGATTGACACTCATTTACTGGTAAACAAACCTTTGGGAATTTGGATACTCCATTAAATAAAAAAACCACATAAATTCCATGGACAATTAACCACCTCCTTCCCCTACTATTTATATGGAACTTTGGGTGGGGTGTTGGAAAGAATCTACCAAGCGATGAAGCAAATGAAAAATACTGCGATGCCAACCACTTGGAGGACGAGACTTATTCCAGTGAGCGGTGATGGGCGCCATTGAATCATGAAACAATGACAACGAAAAAGGAGGTTCCGTTGATCGTTGTCATCAGACGTCTAATCCACGTAGGGGGATTGTTGTAAAGTTCATCTTTATGAGATAAATTGTTGAGTTCATGATGAAATCCTAGCACGGAGGGCGCGGGCCAAACAAACAAGGCCGAGACCCTCCGCTTTGATGGTAATTGTCTTGTTATTCTGGAATGGTTTTCCAAATGGAGAAGTACGATGAAACCAGAGAACATGCAGCAGTGATGGTGACCTGAGAGCCTCAAAGGTGTTGATGACATAAAAAACGGACCACCGGAGCATATTCGGTGGCCCACAGAAGAAACATCTGGTGCACCATGTCTGTGGTGGCTGTCAGTGGCCAGAGGAGACCCACAACGACTGGATGTAGGATATAGAAAGTGGCGCGCCATGGAGGACAAGGGCGGCCATCCATAGACAGCTGTGAGGGACAAGGGTAGTGCCCACAGGCACCACTGACTGAAGGAGCCAGGTCCAGTGGGCCACGACAGGAGTAGGGTGGCGCGACCCCCCGTCATGCCGTGTTGGCAGAAGTCGGTCGGCCAAACCGCCGACCATTGAACCTGATAGGGCAGCGCCCCACCAGCTGGAAAAAATGGCCCCACAACCACGAGGATAGAAGGAGAAAAATGTATGCCTTCTTGCGGATCAGGCTAGACATGGGCCGACCAAGAAGACCAGACTCATCCAGCAGGTCCGGCTGGAATCACATCCTAGTGGTCCCGACCTACCCAATTTTCTGGACCTGCCAACGGGCCCAGACGGGCCCACAGCCCCATGGGCCAACGTAGGTGGGATTATCCCCACCCGTCGGGCCGGGACAACCGTGGCCTGGGTCCGCAAAGCAATGGGCCAACCCCGATAGTCCGGACCCGGTGAACCGGGCCAACCATTAATGGGTAGAACCTGGGAAGGGTCTGGTAGACCTCTGGATCGGTTGCGTCAGGCTGGTCAGACCGAGTCAGATCATGCTTAGAACCAACCAACCCCTGAAAAAATAAATTCATGTAACTGATGAACCATATGTCCATGTGACAGGCCATCAGTGGAGTTGGGTCCCCTTTAGGGAAGCGGTCACATTGTCATATCTCGGTAGGCCCGACCGAGCCGGGTCAGACTGAGGTGTGATCACCCTTGTTTCATGGAAAGGTATTTAACTAACAGACCAGGCGTCCGATTGACGTCTTGTCTATAGAATAAGGACCCTTGTGATAAGAGGACCTTTGGAGATAATCTAATTGTGTTTTGATAGAGTTTGTCATGCGAATAGGGTTGGATTAGACATGAATCCAACAAGGACCTTTTTACACAAGAGTCCATATCTCACAGACCGGGCATCTGATTGATGCATTGTTTGTCACGTTAGGACCCCCATTACGGGGAAATCCTTAGGGTATGATTTTTTGGAACTTCGTACCTATTGAAATATAAATGAATTCATGAAGAATGGTTCTCCCAGAAACAAGCATGCTAAGAGAGGGAATCATGTGACCGAATGTCTTGCATATAGAGACCCTGTGTGGATCAGCATCATATTGACCCTATGGGGATCTGAATCGTAGCTACCCAATGGGGACCAATTTTAGAGTATCCCATCGAGGATTAGCAACTAGTGACCCTGTGTGGATCAGTATCGAATGACCTTGTGTGGATCAGCCTTCTAGGAACCCTATTTGGATCAGCACTCCAGTAACCCTATGTGAATCAGCATTCCAGTGACCCTGTGGGGATTAGCATTCTATAGACCCTAAGTGGTTCAGCAGTATGGTGACCTGTTGTGGACCCACCTTACAGAATCCCATTGTGGAACATCGACTTTTTCAAGAGTGGATTGGTAATATAATAACTTCTTTGTGGATTAGTTGTGGAACTTCTAAATGGAATAAAATGATATAGCATAAGACTAATCATCTATATTTTTGATCTCTGAGTTGTATATATGGTGTGAGATGGCTATTTCTTTATGCTATGTGATTGAGGTCTATCTTTGTGATTACGACTTTGTTGAACTCTGGGAGACCTTAGGGGGTCTCAGGGTCCCTACTGAGTATTGTTATACTCACCCCTGAATGTGCTTCACTCGCCCCTTGTTGTGTCTTGTGTAGACACCAAGAAGCTGGGCTGAGACTTGAGGTAGCAAGGACCAGGTGGTACATGGAGGAGATAGGCTGACATGGAGTGTTGTGGAGAAGACTTGTACCTACACTTCTGGTAGGATCCTCAGTGGACGATCAAGGAGTTTTTTTCTCTTTCCAGTTGTACTTGTACAATTCAGTTGGGATTGTATTCTGATGCCATTTAATTTCACTACACATTTTACTACAACAGTTTACTTTATGGTTTCTTCTTGTTGTGTTCTTGGATTCAGTTTTCTGTACTGGTTTAAAGGTAAATCCTTCCCATTATAGGGATTTGTATTTTCAGTGCTAGTCTCCAACCCCTGGCCTATGGAAGGTGTACTTGGGGAAGTCACAACACGGGCCCCGAGGGACGGGTCATGACAAAGTGGAATTAGAGGAGTCAGTTATACCAAAGATCTAGGACTCTGATATTTCCAATGGAGAAATATGGTTAGGTGTTTTGAGCATGGTTTTTAGTTCAGGGAGTCCAGTGTTGGTGCAGCGACCGACGTATCCATACATGAGGACCCTGAATTCGGATTTCTGACTCAGTGCATGAAGACACTGATTGTGTGTGTTTTGGAAATGTTTTACTTTTAATTTCTTTAGAGTCAGCTCACCATGTATAAATTATTGACTATGAAGAACCTATTTTATTTTAGGATTCCACCACATAGACAACCATCTAGGATTCCCAAGAGAGTACATGATGACATCCCACCAATCTATGAGGCTTCAGTACAGGGACCACTTATTGTATTGGCACCTTAGGGTGGTGTACCAGAAACACCACCACTTAGAGCGAAGTTGTTTACCCCAGCTCCACTAGAGGATAGTTCACAGTGACTGAAAGTGTTTCATGTGTTCCAGTGATAGAGGCCTCCATGATTTAGAGGTGAGATAGATCCCCAGGCAGCTGAGGATAGGATGGAGGTTGTGGCTAGAGTTTTTCACCTGGTCAGGACACTGGACGACAAGATGGTGATCCAAGCTGCTAGTCTTTTCTAGAGAGTAGCTGGGAGATGGTGGATCCTGGCACTCTAGATACATGAAAAGGTGACCATCACTTGGGTTGATTTAGAGGGCCTCTATAGGGAAGAGTTCATCTGAGTGACTCTATGCTCTGTGGGTATATAGGAGCAGCTACACTTACAACAGGGCAACCTAACCGTGGCCCAGTACTCATTGAGGTTCACTGACCTCTCGCGCTACTCTACTAGCATGGTGCGAGACCCTTTATTCTGGGACTAGAACATCAATCTGGGACTACGATGGGAGATGAGTGATTTGATGGAATCTCTCAGCATCCCGATGCATACTGGAGTACTAGAGAGAGCAATCTTGGTGGAGTGCTTCCTTGCTAAGCAGACACTGACAGCGAGACCCACCACCAGTCGACACGCAGTACAGTCATATGCAGATGGTAGTAGGCATATGAAATAGTGGTCCAAGTGGGATAGACCTTCTAGTGGATGACCCCAAGACATAGGTTTAGTGGTGTGGGTATCACAAGGTAGAGCAGGCCAGCAGAGGAGCAGACAGTGCTTTACGTGCGGCGGAAAGGGTCACAGGGCTCGTGATTGCCCGACCAGCCACACTGATGACCATCTAATAGTCACGAGACTTCCAAGGAGTAGGCATATATTTGTGGGAGGAGGTCCAAAGGGCATCAAAAGTGGCATTAGAGTTGGTTGTGTAACAGGTGGTGGATGACGGTTTGAGGATCTAACACCACCACCTCCAGGTGGTCCACTGCGACCATAGGGAGAAAGTGGACATGGACGATCTCAGCTCCAGGAAGCTAAGGCCTATGACCATGGTGCTCCAGAGATGATTCTAGGTATGATCTATGTCTACAAAAACATAGTTGTAGTACTTATAGACACAAGTGTCAGACACTCTTTCATTGCCATGACTCTTTTTCAGAGCATAGAGATTCCGGTGGAGCCATTTTCTCGATCCTTGCGATTTGAGACTCTTACGGGAAAATATTAGATGATTACACACTGGTGACGACAGTGTGAGATTACTCTAGGAGGTGAGAGATATGGCGGGTATGTTCTAGTAGTGGCGTCGAGGCCTTACGATTTAATCTTTGGTATAGACTGGTTATCCATAGTCCATGTTCATATTGAATGCATTAGGTGTAAATTACAGTGTGTCCGTGAGGATGTGACCAGGTTTTCCTTCACCGAAAAGAAAGAAACATTTGCAGCATTGGAGAGAATTTCGTAGAGGATGTTGCAGCCAATCAATAATTTGTTGGATAGTCGTACCCTCGGAGGAGTTGATGTTGAGAGTCCATGTTATCCTGTAGTGGTGGACCAGTATACCGATGTCTTCCCTGATGATGTTCTAGGACTACTTCCTCAAAGATAGGTTGAATGTTAAATCAACCTATAAGCCAGGACGACACCGATATCTACACCAGGATATCAAATGGATCCCATATAGCTTTTTGAGTTACTGATACAGCTGGAGGACTTGCAGAATAAGGGGTTCATAAGGCCCAATGTTTGTCTATGGTCAGCCCCAATTTTGTTCTCCAAGAAGGGAGATGGTAGTTTAATGCACTGTGTGGATTATCAGTGTTGGAACTAGGTGACCATGGATAAAAAGTATCCAATCCTAAGGATTTATGATCCCTTTTATTAGATGAATGAATAATGTTGGTTTTCAATGATATAGCTCTGATCAGGCTATCATCTGCTTAGGGTACGATATGAGGATGTACAAAAGATGGCCTTCAGATTTTGGTATGGCCACTAGGAGTTCTTAGTTATGCCATTTAGCCTGACCAACGCCCCTACAATGTTCATGGTATTCATAAATAAGATATTTGAGCCATAACTAGATTGCTTTGTGGTGGTCTTTGTCGACAACATCTTGATTTACTCGATGTCAGAGGAGGATCATGAAAATCATCTGCAGATAGTTTTGGATACACTCTATGAGCACTAACATTATAGTAAGCTATCAATGTTCTAGTTCTGGATTTGGGAGGTCCACTTTCTGGGACATGGTATCTCGATGGATGTAGTTGCTGGGGATCTGGAAAAGTCTGAGGTTGTGCATTCCTGGGATCCACCCAGGAGTGTGACTGAGGTGCAGAGTTTCTTGGGGATATCTAGGTACTACCGAAGATTCATACCTGACTTTTCCAGAGTTGTGATACCCTTGTCAGCGTTGAAAAAGAAGGGACATCCCTCTGCGTGGATGGGTAGATTCCATCCTAATTTTCAAGAGCTGTGGTAGAGGCTAACGAGTGCCCCCCCAATCTTGAGTCTATCAGAATAGGTAGTCGGGTATGTAGTCTATTGTGATGTGTCAGGTATCGGACATGGATGTGTCCTGTTGGAGGAGAGAGTAGTGATAACTTATAGTTCTTAATATCTAGGACATCATGAACAGAACTACACTACCCATGACCTCAAGTTACCAGTAGTGGTCTTCACCTTGAAGATGTGGCAACACTACTTGATGTTTGAACAGTTTACTGTTAAATCTGATCATAAGAGGCCCTGGTATATATTATCACTGAAGGTCCTTAACCTAAGTCAATGACATTGGATAGAGTTACTCCAATACCATGAATTTGAGATATTCTACACTCCTCTGAAAAGGAACGTAGTAGCAGACTCACTCAGTAGGAGGTCTGGTCTACAGTTGCTGAGTGAGGTGACGGAGCAGCTAACCATGTTGTAGATATCCTTTGTGGATAGAGATGGAACAACATACCTTCAACCTATGACTGTCACACCCCCACCTTTTTAGCGAGTTCGGGAGGCACAACTTTGTGACATTGACTGCGAGGATCGATGTGCTTAGATATCCTCAAGACAAGCACCAGATGGATTTTATGAAGGTGTGGATAACATCATCCTTTTCAGAGGATGCAATGTGGTACAATTGGTGCTATGGGATGAGGTGTTGGGGGAGTTCTATACATCCCCTCTGGTGGTACATCCTAGTGTAGTGAAGATGTACCAGGACCTCTGGTGTCAGCACTGGTGGCCAGGGTTGAAGGAAGCAGTGGCAGAGTTTGTTTCACAAGGCCACACTTGTCAACAGATGAAGGTCGAGCATCAGGTTCCAGCAGGCTTAGAACAACCATTAGAGGTTCCCATCCGAGAGTAGTGATTAGTAGAGGGACTGGAATGCCTCTACTTACATGAGATTTTACGAATTCAAGGGATTTCATCGATGATAATCTCTGACCATGATTCATGTTTTATGTCCTAGTTAAGGAAGGGATTATAGGAGGTGTTCGGGACTCAGCTACATTTGATCACCACCTTTCTTCCACAGATGGATGGTTAGATAGAATGGACCATACAGAAACTGGAGGACATGCTTCGTGCTTGATTCCTAGATTTTGGCCGTAGTTGGGAGGATCACATTCCATTAGTGGAGTTCGCATAAAATAATAGTTATCACTGCACCATTAGTATAGCACTATTTGAGGCCTTGTACGGTTGACCATGTCAATCACCTCAATTCTCGACAATCCTGAGGGAGTTAGCACTTAGGGGTTCAGAGTTGGTACGATCTACTACTGAGAATGTGAAAATCATATAGGAGAAGATGAAGACTACACAAAGTAGTCATAAGTCTAATGCTGATAGAAGGCGGAGACCTTTGGAGTTTGAGGATGGAGATTATGTCTTCCTATGGGTCTCACCTCAATGAGGTTTGAAGAGATTTGTCCTGGGTGGGAAGCTATCTCTGAGGTTCCATTGGAAACTTTCAAGTTCTCAACAAAGTTGGTGAGGTGGCGTATCACCTAGATCTTCCCCCACTGATGCATCAGGTGCATGATGTTTTCCACATGTCACAGCTGAATAATTAAATGTATGATCCATCACATGTTACTGACTGGGTGAGATGAAAATTGATGATGAGGTGACTCTTATAGAGGTTCTAGTGGAGATTGATGATTTAAAGGAGTGGGTCATTTGTGGAAGATCAATCCCTCTGGTGCGTATTCGCTGCAGCATGGGAAACTCCAGAAGAGCACATGGGAGAAGGAAGCTCAGATTCGTTCTCAATACCCCCGTATGATTCCTTAGTCTACATTGTAGCTTTTGGGGATGAAAATCCCTATGGTGGGGAGAATGTAAAGACCCATAGTTCTTCATCTAATTTTTTAAAATTATATGGAATTATTACAAGTCTGTGAAAATTGATAGCATGTGATTCTGAAGCCTGGTGTGTCAAGAATGAATTTATGAACTTTTTTTAAGGTACATTTAGTAAACATGTGGGTGGAAATTTCTATCTTTTGAACTGGTTCTCGGATTACAAATATGAGGGCACTGTTGAATTCACAGCACTAAGATTCACTTATGGGAGCCTTCAATTTGACTGTACAAGGTGTGGAGAAAAAGATAGTTTTTGGAACTTTAAAAGAATAAAAAAATAACAAAGTTGTTTTATTTATATTTTTCATTCATCCAACAGAAGAATGGATGTTGCAGGATCGAAGACGTGTCAAGACATAAAATGTCTTGACTCTCCTTTATTGGTGACCAAACTGTTGGGAATTTGGATGCTCCATTAACTAAATGAATCTCATAAATTTCGCAGAGCATTTCCCACCTCCTTCCCCTCCTATTTATATGGATCTTGGGGTGGGGGTGTTGGCATGGATTCACCAAGAGACAAAGATCTGGAAAAGTACCATTATGACAACCACTTGGAGGATGATAACGGTTCCAGGAAGCAGTGATGAGCGCCATCGAATCACCAACCGACAACAAAGAAAAAGGAGGTTCCGTCAATATTCATTAACATACATCTAATCCAGGTAGTGGGATTGTTTTAAAGTTCATCTTTATGAGATAAATTGTTGACCACTTGATGCAATCCTCACACGGAGGGAACATTCCAAAAAAACAAGGCCCAAAACCTTCACTTCTATGGAATTTTTTTCATTATTCTGGAATGGATTTTCAAATGAGGCGGCAGGATGAAACCAGAGAACACGCAATATAGATGGTGACCCGAGAGACTTGGAGGTGTTGAAGACATTAAAAATGGACCATTGGAGCACGTCTCATGGCCCGTGGAAGAAACCGTCAGCGCACCATGTCGGCGGTGGCCGGAGGTAGCCGGTAGAGACATGCAGAGACCGGCCAAGGTTGGTAGAAAGCGGCACATCGTCACGCGTCGTGGTGGCCAAGGGCGGACGGCCGAAGACGGTTGTGTGGGAAAAGGGTAGCACATCCTCATGCCATGCCATGTTGGCAGAAGCCGATCAGCCAAATGGCTGACCATTCAGCCTGGTGTGGCAGCGTCCCACCGGCTGGACAAAACAGCCCCAAAACCGCGTGACCAGCATGAGAAAATGGTCCGCCTTCTGGCGAACTCGGCTGGATGCACGCTGGATGAGTGGAACAGAACTGCCCAGTTGGTTAGGCCGGACCTGTAACCTAGCGGCCCAAACCCACCTTGCGAGTCGGCACAGGTGGGACGATCCCCACCCGGCGGGCTGGACCAACCGTTTCCCTTGCCTGCGAACCAATGGGCCGACCCCAATGGGCCAAAACCCAGTGAACTGGGCCATCCCTTAATGGGCCAATCACGGGTGGGGTCTGGTAGACCCTGGGACCCATTGCATCAGGCCACATAGACCAAATCAGACTGAGCCCAGACCCAACCGTCCCCCTAATAAATAAATTCCCATAACTGACGAACCAAGTGTCTATTTAACACACCGTTAGTGGTGTTGGGACCCCTTTTGCGAAGAGTTCCCTTTGGAATTTTCCGGTGGGACTGACCGAGCCAGGCAAGACCTAGGTGTGATAAACCTCGTTTCATGAAATGGGATGTAACTAACAGACCGAGAGTCTGATGGACACGCTATTAGTTGCTTAAGGCCCCTTGTGACAAGGCGGTCCTTTGGACATACTCTATGTGAGTTTTTACAGAGTTTGTTGTGCATCATGGGTTGGATATGACTTGAATCTAACTGGGACCTTTTTACAAAATTGAACATATCTCACAGACTGGGCGTCTGATTGATGTGTCGTCTATCATAATGGGGCCCCCATGATGGGGCAGTCCTTTGGGTTTTTTTGCAGCACTTCATACCAGTTGAAATATGACTGAAGGATTGAGGATTAGTTCTCCCATTAACATGCATTCTGTGATATGGAATCCTATGAACGGCTGTCTTGGAGGTAGTGACCCTATGTAAATCAGCATCATAGTGACCCTGTGTGGATCAGAATTGTAGCTACCCGATGAGGACCTATTTTACAGCGGATAGTCAAGGATCAACAACTAGTGTCCCTGTATGGATCAACATCGAGAAACATAGTGTGGATCATCCTTCCAACGACCCTATGTGGAGCATCATTTCAGATACCCTATGTGGATCAGCATTCCATTGACCCTGTATGGATCAGTTTTCTAGCAATCCTGTGTGGATCAAAAGTATCGTGACTCGACGAGGACCCGCCTTACAGTGGCCCATCATGGAACAACAACTTTTTTCCAAGATTAGATTATTAAAAGAACAACATATTTTTGGATAAGTTGTGGAACATCAAAATGTAATAAGACAATTTAGCTTAATAAATCATCTATATTCTTGATCTCTATGTTGTATACCTAGTGTGAGCTTACTATTTCTTCGTGCTCTGTGATTGAGGTATTTCATTGTGGTTATTCCTTTTTGGAACTCTTGGAGACCTTCGGGGGTATCAGGATCCCAACTGAGTATTGTTATACTCAACCCTACATGGGTGTTTTTTTGACCCATGTTGTATCTTGTGCAGATACCGAGCAGCTGGGATGAGACTTGAGGGATCCAAGAATAGGTGGTACACGAAGGGGACGAGCTGACGTGGATAAGACATGTACCTACCCTTCAGGTAGGATCCTCGATGGATGATCGAGGTGTTGTTTTCTATTTCCATTTATGATTTTACATTTCCATTGGTCTTATATTCTGGCCCCAATTAATTTCAGTACACCTTTTACCACAATAGTTTACATCGTGGTTGTTTCTTGTTGTGTTATTGGATTGTGTGTTTGTACAGGTTTAAAGGCAATGCCTTGCTGTTATAGGGATACACCTTTTCGACGATAGTTTCCAACCCCTAGCCTATGAAAGGTGGGTTTGGGGTAGTCACAACACAGGCCCTAGGGCACACGTCATAACAAAAACATTATAATGATGTGATCAAATCTTATATATAATGATTGATCAAATATAACACCATGTTCGTGTATAACATATTTTTACAAATAATCTGTTCATGATGTTTGAGCTAAGATTGCATCATGTACATTTATAACACACATTATCTAATGAGATATATCTCTTAACCCAATTCATTAGAGAGATATATAGTTTTAGCTTTACCAATCATAAAATTAAATTATCATGATCCGGAATTCTATATAGAAAGATAACTTATTATAAAAATGAAATAATCCAATGGGAAAATAACAATTTTAGTAAAGGTTTAATAAGGCATATATTAATGAATAAAACTATTAGATTCACTAAAATAAGGTGGGAAAAGAAAATTTTGGATAGTTAATGGAATAATTAACAATGAAATTATCTTATTACATTGTGATACAAAGATTAAACATAATAATAATTAAATAAATTTTCTTAGAATATTATTTTCTAAAAAATGGTAAAAGTGTATTATGATTCATAAAGATAAAATAAGAAAGTATTTCTCCTAAATATAATAAAATTAAAGTAAAATAGAATTAATTTGGGAATAAATTCTTATAATTATCAAAGATAAAAGATAGTAGTAGTTAAGACAAGACTAAAATAAGAGTTTGGTGTGAAATTCCCTCTACAAACTTTTTATGGTGTGACTTTTGAATAAGTCATTCAAATGAAAATTAATTCCCATGTAATGAAATATAAACATCCAATACAAATATTAATTGAGTATTTAGGATAGAACAATCATTAAAAAATAGTAAATTTTATTCAAATGAGGGAATCCCGTGGTGAATGGTTGAGATAAAACACACTTACAGTAGTTAAAGTTTTGTTTTAATACATTTACACCTCATGTATAATAAAATTATGTTATTAAAACACTAATTCAGAAGTTTAATCAATAATTGTTGTCATTATTTATAAATTATAACCAATTATATTTATTTATCATTCTTCATTAGTTAATGTTGAAATTATTTTATGAAATTTTTTCTTTGAATTCTATTATGAATATATTATTTTGTTTCATTTTCATTACCTCTAATATATATTTGAAAAAAATTACATAAATAATATAATAATATATTAAAAATATATATTTAAATTTCATATATAGTATAAAATAATGATTCTTTAAGTTCATGATATGTAAAACATTGACAACATCCACATAGATGGATAAACTACAAAATTAGAGAGATTTAACAAAAAGAGTGTAGAGAGAGAGTATCAGTATTTTATATGTAATAAAATAGATATAAAATATAATTATATCTTAAATAATTTATATTCATATAAATTAAACTGGTTAGTGTGGAAAAAAATGAATTTTTTTGGAGAGTATTAAAAAAATCAAAAAAAGAGAAAAGTCATAATCAAGGGATTACATCTTCATTGAAACATTACATCATTGTTCTGGAACTAAATATTCAAGGGATTGGGGTTGATTGTAACCATAATATCCCAAGGGTTTTTATGGGAATGTGTTTATGGAAATTGGGAAGATAAACAAAAAGAAAATTTGTAATTGTGATGGGTTTTTTTGCAGTGAGGGTGATACTCATCACAAATAGTCCATTCGAAATAGATATTTTTATTGAAGACTGATTCTCAGGAATATAAGTGTTATTTAAGATGGTAAATGTAAAATATCACAAATACCTTTGGTGTTCATGTTAAAAATTCCATGGTAATGATTATATGTGATGGATAATAGTGACAAATTTTTTTATCTGTTGTTGTTGGCCATCCCTCCATGGCTTTTTTGACAGATAATGATATTTGTCACACAAAAACATTGAACATTACCATTAGACAGGGAATAAAATATTGTGTTGATATCATATTGAAATTAAAATTTTATTTTAAAAAATATAATCAACACTCTCCTCCCCTCTCCCTTGTTTCTCCACATCACCCACAACTCCCATCATGCAACCTCGAAACACCCCAAACCACCAACAATTGTTAGATAAACCTAGTTACTTATAGATTTTAGTTAATCCTGTAGAAATTATTTTTCCCAAACACGATGTCAAAATAATTACCATAATTTTATATTTTGTTTACAATTTAGGGTTAAGGAATGTTTATCATTCCAAATTTTTATATCCATTGGCTCTACATAATTTCATTTTAATTAAATTTAGGAATTTTACTCATTGCTAAACCCTAATATTTAATGGATTTTTATGGTTCATATATTGGATCACTGTAATTTTGTTGTTTTTGGTTAGTATTGGAAACCTGATTATTATAGAAATTATTTATAGGGTTGAATAACATTGATAGGGTTTATATGAATATATTTAATTGGTCAATTGATTGACATGATTATGTTGATATAATTTTTGATGAATTATAAAAAATGGATTGTGGATGTGATGTGAAAACATGATTGATTATTATAATATTATTGGTTTCCATTTATATAAATCATTTGATTATAATTTTGAAAATGTTTAGATATATATATAAATATATATATATATTTACATTTGAATATACATATAAAAATGATTAAAAAAATGTATGATTTTTGATATATGTATGCATTTATGTATGAATGCATGTTTGTTGGTATGTTTGTATGTTTGTATGTATGCATGCATGTATTTATGTATGTATTTATATATGTATTTGTAGATTTTATATGTATATTTGATTAAAAATAGTAAAAATATATTTATTGTATATATATTAGATTAATAAACTATGTAAAATATATATATATATATATATTAACATGTGATATCAATAAATGAACATTTTAAAAAAGTGTTCAAGGTTTTTGATGTATATATGTGTGTGTGGTGTGTGTCTATATATATTTGATAGGAATATTTATTTATAAAATTTTTAAATATATATTATATTTATATACATTTGATTAAGAAATTGTGTGATATAAATATATATATTAACATGTAAATATACATATATAAATGATTTAAAAATCATGTACGGTTTGTTATGTGTCTGTGAGTGTTTATTTGATGTGAAAAATTATTTAAAAAATGTGTTAAATTATATTTTTTTGTATAAAAACTTGATTAATAATTAATGAATATATATATATATATTGACAGTGAATATGTGTATATAAATTTTAAAAAACACATAATTTTATTGATATATATATGGGTTTGTGTGTGTGTGTGTTTGTATATATTTATTTGGAATGTAAATTTATTTTAGAAAGCATGTAGAAATATATTTCATGTATATATATTTGACATATAAATCATGTAACATATATATATATATATATATTAACATATGAATATACATATGTAATGGTTTTTAAAAAAAATTATGGAATTTGATAAATATATATATAAGTATGTGTAATTATATTTATTTGATATGTATCTTTTTTTAAAACATGTTTAAAAATATATTTGATATGTATATATATATATTATTATAAAATTATGTAATATATACATATAACAAATGAAATAGATAAAAATTGATTTTTTTTAATAATAATTCAATATTAGTAATAATTAGTAAATTTTAATATCAATTGGTAAATATTATTAGTAATTTGTAATTATTTGTAAATTACGACGATTTCTAATAAGTTGTTTAAAAAAATAAATGAAATTCTATTTATTAATAGTTAAAATATAATAATAATATGTAATTAGTAATAATGAGTTATCACTATTTATATTTTTTTATAGATAATTATTATCTTAGAATGTAGACAATAGTTTATATTATGTGATCGTGGATGGATAAATCATCGAAAACATACAAATAGATTTAGTAAAAAATTTGTCTTCAATGAGGGTTTTGAAACATTAATTTCATTTGAAACCAGAAAGTTATACTTTTTTCTTGAGGGAATAATTAAATTTCCTTATCCAGAATGAAATCATAGGAGATTAGTAATGTATTAAAATGTTGGGCTTCATCAACTATGTTTTGGTATTCAGAATGATTATATTTTTTATCAACAAGGTGCATTGAATTCAGTAGAATATAAAAATATTTGGTTCCAGATGTATCAATTAATAATTTAGTACATGAGGCTGGTGACCCATCAATTCAGGAAACTACAACTGAGATTGATATTCCAAATTTTGACTCAAAACCCTCACAATTTTACAATTTAATTAATTCTGTTGAGAAAACCTTCTATCTGAGATTCCAGATAAGAAATCATGAAGTGGTTACTAAATTTTTTCCATTAAATAAGATATTTAAATTTAAAATAGTTTTTTCAATAAAAAAATTTCTTTCATTAAAACATGTTTTCAAGATATAAATACATTTCATGTATGTGTCTATTAAATTAATAGGTTGGTCCATAAATTGGTTCTTAGTTATCAGAATAACTATGGGTGTTCAAATTATTGTATCTGATATTATTGTGATTATGAATCATTAATTAATTTTACAATGTATGTAGAATCTGGTTATAAGCAGACATTAAAATAAAAGTCTATATATATTTTGAAATAGTTTAGTGGTCAAAAAATTTTCCCCATTTAAAATGTTTATTTTTGTCTCCAAAAATAGTTGCAATGATGATATGGGATAAATAAAATATTTTTATTAGTAAATGCTTAAATAATCTATATGATGGTTAGTCATGGAAACAATATGAATAGATTTATCCATCTATTACTTAAATAAATATAAGGTTCCGGACTTAAGCGTAAAAAAATCTTTTGTTTTAGTCAATAAATAACAATATTTTAATTTGAGAATATTTTCCAGTTTATGGGCTTAGATAATTTGTAAAAATCATTCATAAAAAACAATATAATAAAAATGCACACTCTTGATCAGTATATAATTTTTCCATAATATTAAAATATAAAAATAAATCATGATATCATTCCATGGAAATTATTCATGACATTCAGCATGACTTCTTCCTTTCCGGTACACATCCATTAACCTTATGAAAAACATTATAAAACATTGGATAAATAAAATATATCAGAAAGGGACATAAAAAGAATGAAATTGTTTGTCTAGTGAAATACATGAAAACCCATGAAATGTTTTACCATTAGCTCAATATTCTTTGGTCGAAAGAAAAAAGTAATTCTTTCATAAAAAAACAAAATTATTTAACAAGGTATATCATTAAAACCCATATCATGAAATTAATACACCATTTTCGTAATATAGATCTTCACATTCATAACTGGTTTTGAATCTATGTTAGAGGTAACTGGAGCCTAGTTAAATTCATATGGGAAAACCAATGATAACTCCCTCCTTCATTCCTATTAACGAAAGGAAAACCAATCAATGAATTGGAGCAGTAACTAGGAACACCCATTGTATAAACATTATCATGCTCACCAAGAACTATCTAGGTTCAACCAACATATTATATATAATAGTCCCACTAATCTCTATCTCGGTGCACCCATCATATAATCTATAACGGGCTCACCCGACACTCTTTGGGAACACCCATTTAATATTTATAAATTATTGAGTTCTATATAACAAATAAAACATTTTTATTCTTACACTTTTCTACCATAACTTTTTAGAAACTCATTTAAAATCATAATCATATCACTTTTTAATATCAAAATACTCTGTTATTTTTTAAACCTGTTTTCAATTAAAAAAAACGATTTATTTTGATTTTTTTTTGAAATTATAAAATAATAAAACATTATAATCGGTGTTTTATATGAATAAAAATTAAAATATTTCAATGTAATACAATCATAAAATAATGGTTATGATGGTGGAAATTTCTTTTCACCGTATAAGTTAAATTAGATCATCGCTTTTATTGTTTGTCAAAACATTCATTATAAAACATGGAAAATGTCTCCCTTTGAAAACCTCAAATATAATGTAAAAATATACATAAAATGTAAATTATAAATATTTTCTATTCATATGAAAACTTTTATAAAATCATTTTAGTAAATATACGTGTTAGAGAAAGAGTTTTATGGAAAACATTAAAAGAGGATTTTTTAAAGAAAAGTCCATTACAGTTAGGAAAAACATGAATCCTAACCGTCATATAAGAATAACATTATACCAAAAATGAATATATTTATAATAATAAGACTCATGATAAAAATTTTCAAGTAGGTTTTATGTAAACATATAAAAGAATATATAGACATAACATAATAATTTGTCTCAATGAATGTAAATTGAGACAAAGTCCCATACCTTGAATATGACTTGTCATGCACATTATTTATCTTCCTAAATAATAAAATTGTGTTATTTATTCATCTAATTTATAATTTTTTTCAAATTTTATTATTATTTAATTTATTTCACTTATTTCCAAGTTATATATAATTATTTAATCAGTTATATTTATTTAAGGGGTTTCTATGATATCAGGATTTTATGTTAAAAACTACATCATTAA
Source organism: Viscum album (assembly GCA_963277665.1). Lineage (NCBI taxonomy): Eukaryota > Viridiplantae > Streptophyta > Magnoliopsida > Santalales > Viscaceae > Viscum > Viscum album. The sequence continues at coordinate 2,047,074,588 of OY728122.1, forward strand.
TGTGACTATTAGTAAAATATTTCATTATTAAACATCTCTATAACAATAATAAAGAAATAATTATTATATTTATATTTAATTATATGTTTATAAAACATATCATGAAATATGGTTATGAAAAAATAACTATGTTACAATCATGGTGACCGTAAGCCATATATAGGCATGTGTAATGTTTCTATCTTCAAATTATCATTATATAAATAAGATAAGTTTTATTTTATATTTCAAAAATTATAATAATATAATAAATACTAGAATATTCTATTAAATATAATTATATATATCATTCATGTTTTTTGGTGATTAAAAAAATAACGACATCACTTGGTGGAGGTTATAGTTCACACCTATACGAACGACATTATCATTTCCCAGTGTATGAACTAAAATGATATATCATCATTCAGTAATGAATCATATGTAATTAATATCATTATTATTTCATTTATATAAAATATATCCATTATAATAGTATGTATTTACTTCCATTTAATGTGTCAGTGAAAAATGAATCTCATCACTTCACGCGGTGGTAGTCCCTCATACACACGAGTGACATTATTGTATCCCACATAGAATGGAATTTAAGAAGGTATATGTGATATCATAACTCCATTAGTTTTTTTTCAAATATAATATATATAATTTAAATAAATTATTACAACAATTCATGAGAGGTTATAAATAATAAAAATTTACATCAATTTTCAAGGCGCTAGTCTATCATACCCACGAATGATGATTTTGTATCCCATGTATTAAAATACGATATGGATTAAGTTTATTAAACATAAAAATTTAATGTATATTTTGGAATATGTTTTATTATATAATCATAATTAGGTAATGTTTTAAGAATTTGTAAGAAGAAAAAAAATAAAGACACTCAGTATGACATGATACCACTTCCTCATACAACCTCTTTTGGTAAGTAGAAAATGCATAATTGGGATCAATTTATGATCAAAATAAGGATTATAGGATAATGGGATGTTTTTAAGGAAGTTATTTGGGTTTTTATGGGAGAAAAAAATATATTTAATTTGTGTATAGAAGATATGAGTTGTGGCCTTTTATAAGTGAGGTGAGTGGCATAGTTGTAATTATTAAAAAGGATATGGTGTACCCACATTTTTCACACACAAAAGGAACCATAATAGACCATTATAAATACATATATATGATAAGGTATAAAAAGTTCAATAAAATAGGTTTTAAATATTATTTTAAGATATTTTGACAATTTAACTGTTAGTTTAAAACTTGGATATTCCATTTTTACGATAACCGTGTTAATTAATATTTTATATTTTCAGTATTAATTAATGTAAAAAAATTAAGTTGAATATATTAGATAATATAAATTATTATGATTATAAATATGTATTAAATTTTACAGATTCACTTTACAGAAGTGGATAAATTTAATTTAAAATAAAACCCACATATGAGATAAAAAATCTGGTCTTTAAGAACTGTTTTTAACAAAAGACAATTTTATATTAATTATAAGACTAATAATTATAATTTAATAAATATAAATTAATAATTTTTTATATATAATCAATAAATCAAATTTAAAACTTTCCACATTCATAATTATTTTAATTAATTAAAATATAACATAATTTTTTATATTAAATCACTTTTTAGAAGAAAAAAATGTTTTTATACACAAAGGAAAACTTATACTAAAATCCAATATAAATTTTATTTGAAAGCAATTGAGTCTATTAAATATATATAAATTAATTTTATGTTACTTTAAATCATATTCAAAACATAATGGGAATTTTATATTACATAATTTATTGGAATGAAATTAAATTTTTACAGAAAAATGGTATTTTCACTTCTGAAAAATCAGCAAATTTCTACTTATGTAAATTTTTATATTATGATTTGAAAAATGATTTTAATTTTATCATATAAATTTTCTAAAATTTCAAAAAAAATCAGTATTATATTTTCTTACAAAAAAAATTATTCCGGATGAAAAAAATAATAATAATAAATTACATTCCTACAAATTGATCGATTATTTACTAAGAATTTATAAATAATTTATATTTTGTAGGTAATTTATAAATATGTGTGTGTGTGTATTTCATATATTAGTCAAAACTATTCATAGCCACTAATCAAATTACATGGTTATCACTGTAATATTTTTCAGAAGTCTTTTAAGATCAGTGGTACTTGACAAATATGCTATTGAACAAAATTTTATTTTCTAAAAGAATAGTGTGATACAGAATTTGATAACATAAGGTTCATTATTTCTACTAATTCCTTTTTTATATTTGGGGATTGAAATAGTTAATATCCTTGTTTTATTGTTTTTTTACTTCATACAATATACCTCTATTGATATTGATTAAGGAACTGTATATATATATATATATATATTTATTAAGCTCAATAAATTCTTGGGAATTCATAGAAGAATGATAATTTTTATTTCACTCCATTAATTGATAAGTTAATTTAATTATGGAGCAATGGTGTAGCTATATTTGATTTATTTTTAGTTGAAAATTTTACATTGAAGGTTTCTTTAATGTAGATACTCGATGAATTTATGATATATGGAAAGTTTTCTAAATGGATTACACACACTCTAAAATCATATATTCAATTCATGGATAATATCAAATCATTTTTACATAGAAATAGGATATTTAATAGTTATTTTGAATATCATCATATATTTCTTCATATAGGTAACCCTTTTTAATAAATAGAAATAATTTTAAAAAAGGAATAATTGAAAGAGATGAACTACGAGCAATGCTCTCTCATATTAAATTAAAATATATCATAACTAAATTACATCCTTTTACTTTTGGACCGACCATAAATTATTAGAAAATTAATGGTTTGGTGAGAGAGATCATAATTGTAAAAAATAGAGTTTTTTGGGACTTTCCATATTGGTTTTATTTACTGTTTTGTAACCTGATAGTTGTGATGCATACTATGATGATTTCTTATAGCATGTTTTATAATATTTTTGAAACACCTAGTAAGTCTAATGATAATGTGATTGAACATTTATAACATTCCTTGATTTGTAGGCACCACAAACCAAAAATATATGAAGATGAAAGGTCACATAATTTAACAAATTATAAAGAAGCCTATGCAATTTTTATGAATATTATTTTTTATTCTTTCAATGGGTTAGAGAATTGAGTTTACCAGAGGTTTATGCTTCTTATTTGTCTCATTTCATCCAAATTTGACATATTATCGGGTTAAAAAGTAATATATCCCATGTCATAATGGATAGATTGATTCATTTTGGTCTTATAGGGCTATTGAATTTTTTAATCTAGGTTTTGTAGAATGAAATATAATATTTTGTTTGATATATTTTTGTGGAAGAATCAGATTATGTTGCATTGGGTATGTTTTAATAATATTCTATTTTAATTTTTTAAAAAATTGTGAAAATATTCTCATGATCATTCATGAACTCAATGGATCATTTTATATTTTATTTACTATATGATGTAAATGTGTAGGGTTAGAAATATTATGAAGTATGCTCCCCTTTAATAGATGTATTAAAAAATTACTGAATAAAGTATGAAATAAGGCATCTATTGAAAGAGAAATTATAGAATTGTACTTAAAAGATGAAATTTGAAATTTATAATATTGTTATTTTCAATAGGAATATCCTGGAAGACATAATCACATGGGTTAAAATGAGGAAAATGTTGATGGTGTGACAGACCATCTATTGTGAGTTTTTAATTGGCCTAAGCATTATTTTGGTGATTATCAAGAATTATGGAATTTAGATAAAGATCTTCATAAATATCCTACATATTTTTTACTAAATTTTGAATAAATCACTTGGTTTTTGAAACATATTATTCATATTAGTATTATTTAATTTTTTTATAATAGATACATTTATTTAAATTATTATTGTGTACACTATATGATGACCATATCAAAATAAAATTTCAAAAAATTAAAAATCATATTCTTTAGGAACATCATTAATAAAATCTTGAATATCGGTTTTATATACTAGTAAGAAATGTTCCAATTGATGGAACATTAAAACAAATTTTAATGATATCTATTTTTAATAATTTTTATTATTATTTCAGGAAACACATCATAAATGTAAAACTGATAGTCAAGTATACGTGCACATAAACCCTTCACCATACATCGTAAAATATTTTAATGGCTATATTGTTAAGGGATATCTATTCCAAACATGTATATATAGTGAATAAAATAAATAAATGAGTAATGGTGGTTTTTATGAGATCTCATTATATTTAATAAAATTTTTACTTTTATGGTATTCTATATGAAATAACTGAGTTATGTTATCTAGGAATAAATTATGCAACAATGTTTAAATTTCATTATATGGATAGTAATAGAAGTTTGGGAGTTAATCCATGAAATTCTTTCATTATTATTATATATAACAGAATTAATGAATCAAAAAAATCCATTTATATTGGAACATCATGTTTATTATAAAAATCACTATGATGTTTCAAGAAATTTGGATGACTGGTTGAGTGTAATAAAAAAAATTGTCTGAAAAATAGTTTCAGGAAAATGAAAATTGTTTTGTAGATGTGAGAAATAATGAATATTTTCATAAAAATATCCCCAAATATATCTCAAACACCACCAGATATATATATTGACAGTGAAACCCCCTAATTTAGGTTTGATGATATTGATATTATTGATGATGTAATATGGTTTAATGAAATTGAATGTTGAATGGAAGTAAACGAGACTGTGGATGATGAATATGATACTCTCATCAATTAAGTGGATAAAGAAGATTCCATATGATGTAATATATTCAGTTATTTTTTGGTTCTTTATTTTTGAAATATGTATTAAAAATTATTTACATGTAAATTTTTCTCTTTGAGATGGTTGGATCTGATGATCTATTTTTCCATTCACCAATGCCTGTAATTATTAGTTTTTTATTTGATATCTATTTTAACTATTATTAAAAAGTATATATATATTATATTATACATGGTATTTATTAGTTTTTTATATTTAATGTTTATAGTATCAAAAATTTACTATTTAGAATATTATATTCTGGTATTTATTTATAGGTAGTTGTTATCTTATGATATTTTTTATTATATATTTGTATTATTCCCAATTATTTAAGGGTAATAATATTATATTCTTGTATGTTATAGTTTTTATACTTGACATTTGAATCAACAATTTATTTCAGGTCATATTATTTATTTATGATGGATAGAGATGATCTCAGTGATCTATTTTCTTCAATTATTGACTCTGGACATCCTAATTAAGGGGCCAATTCATCTGATAGGTAGAACCCTACACCTATAAGTAGGTAGTGAGGCCTTTCACGATTGATAATTCTAGACCCTATTCCAGAGAGATGTTCATCTCTTGATTTTTGTCCTTATTTACAGAGGATTCTCTAATTGTTTATGGTATTTATTTTATTTTATTTATTTTATTAATTTATGTAATAATATTATAATTATTTGTATTTATATTCAAATTTTTTCACATTTATCTATTGGGAAGGCAGGTAAGATTATATAAAATTAATTTTTTACATCATGGGTGTCATGATGCTAGGTTCCCATTATCATTTGTTACTATATGTTCGAACACTACATTATATGATATAAAATAAAATATTTTATATTTATATTTATTTAATTATTATCTTGTTGTTATTAATTGTGTTGAAGAATTTATGGTCTATGATTAATGATTTACTAAGCGATCCTATCCAAGAGGCATGATAGATTTGTATTCATGATCATTTTCATCATTTTTTTACACGACATAAGAACGTGAGCCATGAAGAGAGCTTTTATAACTATTTTTTTACCAGTCAATCTTACCTCATAGACTTTACCATATATCCTAACATGCATGGGATGGATTGTGATCCTACTATATAGTATAGAAATTTAGGAGGAGGTAATCATCTGGGCATGAGAACCAAGATTGGTAGGAGGTCACACATAAGGATGGGAGTCACACATTTGGTATACATTGATGACATATGGTAAGTAATATTATTTATTAATTCATATATACATTAAATGTAAATTTTTTATTTTATTGTATGGGATGATACTGAACCATCTATTATAAAGATTTAATTTTAAAATAATATATACATATGTCGCCATACAAGACAACTTTTGAGTGAGATAAAACACAATACTATGGTTTTTAATATTTTTTAAATTTTAATGATATCAATTTAATTTTTATTATAATTTATATGTACATTAGAAGGAAATGTATTATATGGTGGTTTTTTATTCATGAGAGAGTCGTAAAGAGAGTAATGATGATTCCACTTGTGATTCAAGTTTCAATAAGGTGGCTTGGATATATGCAATTATGCATGGTGTCATGAAAGGCAGAGTGACCAGGATTAGTTCATCATTGACAACTAATAGTTGGTGTAGTACATCTACTATGTCATCAATTAGCTAAATGGTTGCTCATGTAGGGTTTTAATCATTGTATTCTTCACAAAATAATGAGAGGTTGGGAGTATATGATGAGACTATATAGTAGATGTAGAGAGAGGGTGAGGGAGGAGGGGGTGATTAGCAATGTTAGAGAGAGGAGAATATGTTGGAGTACATGTGATTATTTAAATGTGGTTTTGGTATGGATTTTCTCCCCCTATCCCTTTGAGTGACCCTCTTCCACCTAATACCAGCTGATGCTTATTTGGTTTTATGACTATTATTTTTTATGTCTTGATAAAATTATTTTGTGTAAAATAGTGTATTAATATTATTATTCTTTCTTAATTTTCCAAACATCATTTCATTTATATTTTTATAATTGATTAATTTTTTTTAAAAAAATAGAAATTGTGATAGATTACTAGATCCCATGGAAATGTTTTTTATGCATTTATATTCCATATTTTCAATTGATTTAGAACACATAAAAATTTGTTTTTTGACTGGAAATTATAATTAGATATTTAAATTGTTTTTTAAAAAATATTTTTTATGGGATGCCACAAAAAAACCAAAATTGAAATTTCATTTTCTATAAAGGGAAATTACAAATAGAATCCCACCATAAAATGACATTAGAAAGAAGAATACATCACTAATTTCCCTTCACAAAAGATTAAAAATATAGTACTTATATTGGTCATTTAGAAGTGATTTGGAAGTGATTTTATAAGGTAACAGAGTGGGGTATTTGTACATGAGGTGTGTTTTACTTTTGTTTAAAATATTAAATAAATTATTATTTTAAAAGTAAAACATTCAAATGTGTTATTTTTGAAATTATGAACAAGATTTGACTTGAAATATATTTTCTTTGGACATGAAGAGAATTTATATACAAAATTCATTAGTTTATACTTAATGAATAAAGAAAAATTAAAAGCAATTAATGCAGAAATATTTATGTTTAGACATTTGAAATTTAATTTTAGGTCTAGAAATTATTTATATTTCTTTTAGTTTGGTGATCTATGTTATTAAAAAAAATTGTATTGATCTATACATTTTTCGATTTATTAGGTCATTATTAAATTATTATCATAGTTTAAAACACGTGGTACTTGAAAAACTGTATTTTTTTAATTCACATAAAATTTTATTTTTGTTGAAATTATTAAAACTTCACCATTAAAAAATATCAACTTTATGATTGAAAAAATGAAATAAAAATTATCAAATTTATTTTCTAAAATACATAATTTTATTTATTAAAACAAAAAATTATGATCTTTTTTATATTTTAAAAAAAATCTTTATAAAAAATTGCACATATAATTTCACTGAGATATAAATTTTAAAATATTTTTTATTGAATTAATATTTATATATATAATTAATTCGTGGTAAATATTATTTTCATGTCATTTTAATATTCTAATGGTCAAGATACCATTCATATGATCATGTTAGTATTCCTAGCAGTTAGTTTACTAATTATAATAGTTAGTTTTATTTTTCTAACAGTCATATTAAATGTTTACTTCCAATAAATACCTATTATTTTCTTCAATCATCATTCAATTAAATTTCTCTCACCATTATATTTCATTTTGAAAATTTGGAAAATATTACATATTTTTTGAAATTTCTATTATTAATTTTCGCAGGATTCAAAATTCAAAGAGCTCAAAATGATCGATGTTTTTATATTAATTTTTTTTTAATTTTTAGTGTGTTTTAAACTATATTATTTTAAATAATATATAGTATATTTATGTTTTGTTTATAAGGTTATTTTTTTTGAAATAAGATATTTTTGGTCTATTTATGATTTATTTTATTCTCTATAATACACATAAATATGGAACATAAATATATTTAAATTGAAGATATCATATATGAATATTTTTTATTAGTTTCATCCCCATTATAAATTTCCTCAAAAAAATTCAACTCAAATTCTCAGTTGATAATAGATGTTGGTACTTCTATTTTATTACATTGTGATGTTCTCAGGTTTCCTCTTCATACTTATAGTTTATCCTGAGTATTTTAACAAGGTAAGTTTTTTTATTTTGTATAACATTTTCTCTACATTCTAAGATCACCAATGGTATCTCATCATATGAGTGATCATGCATCAATATTAACACCTCAATATTCAGTACAAGGGAGTAATAAGGTATAAAACTCCTTATGAGATATACATTGTTCACATCATGAATAAGAGATATGTTTTGTGGAAGTGCAACTTGATATGTCATAGGTTGTATGTGATTAATTAAATAATAGGGGATAATGTACCTATGGACGATATTACTCTTCCTTCCAAACATCATGGATCTCTTCTTGGGTGATATTAAAAGGAATAAATTATCTCTAACATCAAACTATAACTATCTTCAATGATTTCTAATGAAAATAATATTTCAACTTTGACAAGATTCAATATATTGTTGAATATAAAAAAAACATTTTGTCACCATTTTTAACAATTATAATCTAATAATATATATTTTACGAAATTCAAACCAATATATGTATTTTCTATATCGATTATAATATAGAGGAACATATGGGTCTATTTGAACACTTCTCTAAAAACTATTGTTGTACAAGAAGCACCCAATTAATGTTATTGTTTCTAGACAACTTTGATGTTGGTTGAGAGTGATATGAACCTGTATTTGAGTGTATAAATTCTATATTCAATTTTGTAATCATTTGGGGACTAATAGTTCATACTTCAGTTAAACATTGACTTCAAGGAATATTTAAGGATACTCTTGGTAATAAAGATCAACCATGTTTCATTATCAGATATGATGGAATTTCATTACCCATACAACATCAATAATTCCTCAAAAAATATCATAGAAAATTGATTGATTGATAAATCTCCCAAAATAAATATATAGTGATCAATCTTGGTGATTAGATCCACATAAGCACATATAAATTTGTTTCCATTATATTAATTTTAAATAATAATGATAAAATATGGGGTGGTTCTCTCCAATTTTCATATTGGTATATGTACTGATTAGATTAGTTCTTTACACTTATAATGATTTATTTACATGTTAACACACAATGTACTTCAATACGTGCACAATAATCTCCGTCATTGTGATTTCCCACTAGATTTTTTCTTAATGATCTCAATACATATTGGATCTTCTAGGATGGATGGAGAATGAGGATGTATATGTATTATCTTCTATATCATTATTTACATATTATGATGATTACACATTGATTATAATTCTAAACTGAATGAATCTATCTCTTTGAATTTGTATTCATGATGGTTACCTTTCCTTATTCCTTTAAAATTATTTAGAGTCTTAAAATAACCATTTTTACCTCAATGATGTTATATTAGATAGATGATTGTAAAATAATTTGGTTAGGGTAGGATATATTCCCGTCGTTTATGATTTCCATATCCATCCTCTTCATATACAGGAAGATTAGATGATTTCAATCCATATCATTGATAAGGTAACATGTTACTTCTTTCTAAGAGTATGAACTACCTTATTTTCCTTTTCAAGATGGTATTTATGTTACTATTCATAGTCCATGATAAACTCTAACTGTCATTTTTATTGCATTTTTTACTCCTATGTGAATATATAGTGTAAACCCTTATTATCAGTATATATGACACCATTCACTCCATAGAGATATTTTATTGAAATATTCTATGAAAATATCATTATAGATTAATCCGAATAATTAATCATGTAGTTATTTTAATGAGTCTTCAATTTTTTAGAGGCATATGTTCTCACATTATCATTTTACTTGATTGAAACCCTAATAGTTTTCTTACTGAATCCCTATATCCCAAAAACCCTTATCTGTTTTTTGGGAGTGTTTGTATAGGTGAAAGAAGTAGCCTTTTGCTAAGCTCTATAAATATTTCCTAAAATTATTATATCGATACATATATTACCTCTTTCTATTTCAACATAGTATTTGGCATAAAAAACCATGAAAAATTTATCATAGGGCATCGATAGTAATGAAGTTATTTCAGAAAAAAAATATAAATCTACATGAAACATGGGGGGCAGGTCCATTCCTCAATTTTCATTGTCATTAAAGAATACATAGAAACATCCAATATATTGATCACATGCCCCTAGAAACTTCATTCAATATATCAATAATTCACAAATTATAAATGCAGTGTACAACTTCTTCCAAAAATTATTCAGCATAATCCTTAGACTCTCTCCATATTCTTCTTTTTTGGAGTCTATTAGAACAATTCAATAAACACAACAAAAAATTTGTAATTGTGGTAAATAATGAATATATTCCACATTTCATTAATGGTTTCAGGTGCATTGTTAAATCCCAATGAAATCAATATGAAATCACAATGTCCATATCATATAAAAAATGTTATCTTATGAATATTTTCTTTATTTAAATTTAGATGATGATAAAATGATGAATATCCACTTATTAGATGTGTAGTGGTATATATAATAGATTGAAAAATCCATAAATTTTCGTAAGTGGGTACTTATTGTTTATGGTGAGCTTGTTGGGATATTGGTAATAATTGAAAAACATAATCAGCTCATCCATATTATTGATAAAGTGCATTGGATCACCCAAAATTGAATCACTTAGGAATATGATACTTTTATACCAATTCTCTTGAAATTAATTCTTAAGCTCCTCTTGTTATATTAGAGATATCTCATAGGGGATATTGTTTAATGTTTTTTATCTTGGTTTGAGTAATATTCAGAACTCTTCCAAATGATTTTTAGAAAGGCCAAACAATTCACCAGTGAATACATGATTATATTTCCCTAAAATGGGACTTACAAAAATATAGATTCATTAAATTATATTTATCATTAGATGAAGATATTATTTTTCATTTGTTATCAACCCCATTACCATTGGTGGGTTTTCTGAAAGGGATTTATAATAATACATTCCTTTATATAGGAGAATAAGATGGATCAGGAAATAGAGTGATATTTCTTGTTCCCTTTTTTGATGCGAGGTTAATATAATGAGATTCAATCAACCCCTATTATTGCATTTATTTTTACCAAATTAAGGATTTTTATATTCATTAGAAGAATGATCTCAAATATGGTATCTTTAAAATTGTCCAATACTTGGGTTGGAATGATTAAACAATAATATGATTTTATAGATTTGACCAATTCAAGGAATCATGGAGGTAATTCATTAGATGTAGAAATATTTTAGGATATATTGTAATGTGTGGAACCTAATTCCAAAAAAGTCCATTTTTTATTGTATTATTAGTGTACCATGTATTAATTCATTTTCCCACTCTACCTTAATAGTGGTGATGGAATAATAATTCCATTTATCACTCTACTTGGGTAGAAGATGACATTTATCACCCTCTAAGATCCTTGGTTTGATAAATTGTCTTGTATGGTTATCTTATTTCTTAAATTTGAATCATTGATCCATATGTGGTGAATTCACTAATTGTATTATTTCATTTATCATATTGGTTTTCTTATTTATGTCTCTTTAACATTAATGAGCTTGAGGACCTTTATTTCCACACTTAATTAATTTCCATTTTCTATTGAGGAAATTGAAATCGCATTAATTTCAATATGATTGAAATGTGGAAGGATTTATCTCCATGAATCATTTGTAATTTGATCCTCCAATATTATAATCAAAAATTCATTTATTGTCTCCAGATAAAGGATCAATATTTGAAAATCCATCTCTATATTGTGAGAACAGGGAACTGATTCTTTATAACTCCCAATGTATTATATATCTAGATCTTCTCATTTATGTGGTCTTAAACCCCTAAATATTATTTCTATTTTTGATCATTATTGAAAACAAAACCTGAATCCTACCATTCATACCTATTCAAAATCACTTCATCGGTTTGTGAAATATTCACTCCACTCCCACACAAGATCTAGAAATTCTTTCACCATCATTGTATAATGATTTAGTGGGAAATACATGTTAAATAATAAAAATATAATATCTTCACACTCCATTGTTCTAATTGAATCATTTTGATTTGTATTAATGGTCAATGTTCACCATTTATCAAATTTTAATTTTATATATTATATTTAATTATAACTTTCAAATTCATAGAAAATAATTTACAAAAAATATATTTTCTATATAGTTGACCGATTATTCTACAACAAGTTGATCAAAAGATCACTAATTAATAGTGGGAATTTGTTCCTGAAAATAATTATGGATAATAAATATTTATTGGGTTAAGTATAATGTTAAACATGGTTCTAGTTATTATTTATAACCTATAACAAGTGATTAATTAATACCAAGATGTTCTTAACACCATCATTCATTGGATTAGGAACATCATTTTTAAAATGATTGTATTTTCTATCACATTGATTAATGTTTTGGTTTCTCATGGTTCCCAATATTTTAATAAATAATCAATACATAAATTTTATAATAAATAAAAATACAATAATATAGTTGAGAATCAATTTTTTTACAATCATTGAAGAATTAGGTTCACAAACAAATGACTAAATTTTAAATTGTAGACATTATTTTCACCCTTCATCATGGTCATACAAGAAGGCTATATAATAATACTAGTATTTTTAATAACTTTAGGAAATATGTCAATAAAACTATGAGATTAAATATAGATAAATAGAGAAATAAAAGGAATGTTATATGATAAATGAATCGATATAGTCCATGGGTGAGCATAACCATCATCCACATATAATAAGAAATTATCATCATCATTATCATGGGGTATTCATTTTAAGGATTTATAGAATGGTACATATTCATAATAATGAATCATTGTAATATTTGTTTCAAATACATCACATAAATTGTGAACACATGTAGAATCAATTTTACACATAAAATATTTTTAAAAATTATCACTTCATAAAATTTGAACAAATCTGGCATCATGTAGCTAGAAACACGCATAATATCATGAGATAGGAAACATTATCTAATCATTGTATGGATATATAATTTTTTTTCCCACCAATCACATCATAAAATTCTCATAACTATACAATCCAAATGGGGAAAAATTGCAATTATAACCTTGAAAGAAACCTATGATATTTTAATGGGTTTCTTATCAGGTTATTAATGAATTATTATTAATAGAATAATGATTTTTACCAAAAAAAATAAGGGAAGACATAATTTTTTGTATTTATGTGTATAATTGATAATGAAGGGGTAAAATTTCACTATATGGAAGTGAATATACATAAGAAGTATTGAGTAGTGTTTATCAAAAAAGTATTCTGTAAAAAATATTTAAGGTTTCTTATAAGTTATACCAAAAAAAATAAAAATATTTATATTCACAAAATAAAAAAGAAATTTAAAAAATAATTACCTTTAAAAAATATTTTTATAATAATCACAGTGAAAATATATAAAAAGTGAATGTAAACCCAAAATAAGAGTTTTGTTTAATAGTCCCTATAGAGAGATGTCATGGTCTGTCATAAGAATAAATCTTTATCATCAAAAGGAATTGACGTGTAAACCAATAGAAATGTTAAATAAGGAAAAATTGGGATATTTGGTAGAAACATAATAAAAAAAATTTGATTTTTTTTTTGAAAAATGATAGAATCTTAAACAGATAGGTCGATGGAAAATTCCTTAGCATTTGTCCCTATTTGTTTTTTAACATTTACACCTCCTATATATTTAAATTATTTTATGAAAATCTTATTGGGACCTTTTATTCTGTTCATTTATATTATGATTGAAAAAATATTACAATTATAATTTCATTGTTGTTTTTTTGATATAGATGAAATTATTTTAAAATCTAATTTCTTTGAATTGCCTTGTTTTCATTTCTATTTTATCGTTTTCATTAATTGAAATTTATTGTTAAATGAAATTTCATCCATAATGATAAAATATATTAACATAAATTTATGAATATATTATTTATTAGTTACAAAAAATTCATAAAATTTTATATAATTAATAGATTAACAATTTCCTAAATGGAACATCAAACATATCATTAATGAGACGTAACAAAAATAGGGAAGATAAAATATATATAAATTAAATGGAATAAAATTGGCACACTAAATGATAATTGAATTACTATGTTATATAATTATATATTTAATGGTAAAAATTTATATAAATAAATTATATTCGGTTAGTTGAAATAAAAAAGAGAAAAATAATTGAAATGAGATGACCATGAGATTGTATATTCTTTTTGTTTTACAATTTTTTATGGAACTAAATCCTTGAGTTAATGGGGTTCAGTGACAATAGAGAGTCCATAAGGTTCTATGGAAACGTTAAAGTATATAATTGAATAGATATTGTGAATTGAGAAGGGGATGTTAAGGTATTTACCAAGGGAATGGAGTTGGAATATTTATACTTGAGGGAGGAGTACATTTAGGTTAAAATTTTGAAGAAATTATTATTTCCAAAGTAAACCATTTAATAGAGATATTATTGAAAATATAAACTATATATGATTAAATATCTATCTATTTTTAGGAAATTGAAACCATTTAGAAAATGGGTTTAGAAGTTTATATAAAAATTAATAAAGGAAGAATTTTTTTAAATGGGATACTTTATATTTTTAGACATTGGAAATTACATTACATGTTTGGAAATTTTTATTTTTGTTTAAAAATTATTAAAATAAATTATTAATTAAAATATTATTTTATGTAAAAATATCATGATTTATTAAGAAATTATTACAACATCATCATTTTTTAAAGCTTATAGTTTTTGAAAAACTCTATTTTTACTCTCCAACAGAAAATTGATGTTTTTCAGACACCCTTAAAAAACATAATCATTGAAAATTTTAATGTGATGATTCAAAAAATGGAATTCATTTCATTATAATAACTTTTAAACCATTAATTTTAGTTATTAACATTAAAATAATGGTCTTTATAGAATTCTTTATAAAATTTGAAAACATAGTTTTTTTGATTTTCTAATTTGAATATTTATTTTTTGGAATTATGATATATAAATTTAAATAATGTTTTATTTTTAATATTATTTACCTATAATTTTAATAATATAATGTTCATGTTTCTATTTTTATGGGCATGTTTTCATTCCTAACCATCATGTTACTATTCTAAACTATTAGTTTTACTATTTCAATGTTCAAATATTTTATATACATCTTATAAATACATCTTATTTAATTCATTCTCCATTAAATTCAAATCCCCTAAAGCATATATATCTTCTATTTTCCAAATCAAAAATACAATACCATTGAATTTTATACATTTTACATAGCTTTTTGTGGGTGGTATAATTCTATGAGATCGAAATTATATAATTTTTTTCCTATTGAAGTATTTTTTTTATATTGACCAATTTCAAAATTTTCATTTTATAGGTTATATATACACTTTGTATATATTTTTATATGGCGAATAGTATAAAATAGTGTGGGTTAAATTTTAATTTGTTAAATTTAATATCCTATACCTAAATATGGAACACATATATATTTAGAAGGAACGTATCATAATAGAATATTAGGGTCATTATAGAGACTATGATCCCCTATATATATTTTCATTAAATATAAATAATATTTCTCTTCTATGAGCCTCGATCGACTTTTACTACTAGAATTAAACATCTAAATTTATAAAGTCATAAATCTCTCATATAGTAACCTATAACTTCAATTATTTCATCTAATTGTTTTTCATTCAAAACATTATACTCTTTGAACAACTTATTGAATATCATGAGAACCTTTTAAATAATTTCTATAATCCATCATTATAATGGCAACCCCTGAGACTCTATTAAAGAAGTTGAATCTCATATTTTTAACTATCATGCAATGTGTCCATTATAGTGCATTGGTTCTTAACATCCTTTAAAATATTAAATTTTTAATTTTACAGTTTCCAAAATAAACCCATTTTTAAGCTCATAATATCAAAAGTATCTTAGAATAAATTTTTTATCTTTTTTAAATGGTTTATTTTTCTGCAGAAATTATAGTTTCCGTGATACAAATAATTTTTATGACTTTATAGTAATATTATAAGAACTAGAAAATTTATAATTCATTTTCTATTATCAAATATAAATATTTTGAAAAAAAATTATTCATTCGAAAATTTTCATTCTTACATATAAAAATTATTGGAAATATTTTAATAACTGATTAAAATGATACTTTAGTATAATAAACACTTTTTAGTCTTTTATTTGAATAGAGTATTTTTCAAGTGAGATTCAGTTTTAAATCTCCTTATAAGATGCATATCCATATTTTTAAATAACTCGATTTATGTAATTATAATACTTGTCCAATATAATTTTACATTATATATAAATTTAATTCATAAAAATTTTATTTACCTTAAAATGGTTTTATGCATCTACATGTTTATATTTTGAAAATCAAATTTAATACTGGTAATTTTTTTTTTTCATTTCATGGTTTTGAAATTTGAAAAAATAATTTTCAATTCATCGATTGATTACAATTTTAATTCGTGTCCGTATAATTAGTTACTAACATTAATAATTATTTAACCTGTTAAAAAGTAAAATTGGTAAAAGGTATTTTATTAAGGTAAAAGGCCATAATATATTAAAAATATGATTCCAAATGAATTATTAATATTTGGTTCAACTAAACATCATACCCTTTCCTATTTTCACACTTTTTATTCCCGTAAAATATTAATAGTGAAATTAAAATATTTAAATTCAATGAGTATTTGCAAGATGCCCTTCTATTCACTTATAAATGGGTAACATCACTAAAAATTCAAGAATCATTTAATTTTATAATTTCTCCTTTATACTTCACTATTTTTATCCTCATATAACCCTATCTCATTTTACTAAATTTTTTGTACCCATTAGTTATCATACGACCCTCATTTCTATGGAGACTTCCAAGGAAAATCCAAGTCCCTGATGTAATGACACTAACCCCATAAGCCGTGATCGTTTTCCTTAATTTATTACATTGAGATAATTATAAGGAATCAAATCATTAAGGAACAATTAGTTTATTAGTTTTTGAGAAACAGATATATACATGCTATTAATTTTATATTTTTAATATAAAACAAAAAAATAAAAAACAAAAGATAATAAACTGCTTCCTTGAAAACCCATTCAAATATCTATTCTTTATAACCTGAGGAAAGTAATAATAAATAAATGTGAGCTCAAATTATAATTTAGTATGAATAAAAAAATCTATCATGAATCAATAACTAATTATCAATATGTAAAGGAAAATAACTAAACATACATCTCATTTAATCAATAAGATGACCATAAAATGCATCCATATATTTTTTCATTGTGAAAATAACATGGATAAATTAAGCTGAATTATAAATGAAGACAATTAAAAAATTATTTGACACAATAAAACAATTCAAATTGAAACATACAATGACATGAAGGGTAAAGTATTCATGATATTATATTTTAAAATGGGTATTATATAGACCACATAAAAGTGAATTTGTTGATAATAACAAATAGTTCTCAGTGGAATGTAAATTGAGACGATATCATAAAATTATACTTGATTTTGGTTTATTGCTTAGTAAACTCATGTATAATGCTTTTAATAATGTTCTCAACTTATATTATTACTGTATTCTTATTTTTATTATATTATATTATTTTTAAATAACACTGTATCACCCATTTGTTAATAATCTTTCATTATTTCCATTGTTTTGGGTGATCATTATTTTGTTTTTCATAATATTTCGAATTGATATTTTTTTGTTACTATTATATAGGTAATGATATTATAATATTATAGATTTAACCCATGATATATTATCATATATATTTTTATGTATTTATTAATATAAATATAAAAAAATTGGTTGTAGAAATGAAATACATCATTCAAGGAGACAGTATGTTTTATGTATGGATGAATGTTGTTTCCATTTTTATATCTTATTTAAATAATGAAAATTAAATTATATATAAATATATATTATAATTTCATAATCATATTCATGTCATATATATCATATTTTTTAACCAACTATAATACATTCCATGCAAATCATTAATGAATCATATCGCTCTATAAGGTTGTAGATCGCCATACACAGAGATGAAGAAATCATATTCTCATTAAAAACAAATCCATAAACTATTTTGTATATAACAATTTAATATGCATAAATACATTATAAATATCATATATATCATAAATAAACTATGAATGCATAATTATTTCCAACCTTGAATTGTGTGAATTGAAGAATGAACGATGTCAGTTTGTGAGGTAGTTGTCTATCATACACACAAATGATGACTACATATCTCATTTGATGGAACTTTGTGTGGTTTTAAGTTAGGACCATAACATAATAAAATATAAATATATTTAATATAATTATTTTATTATATAACCATGAAATAAAAATTTTAATTAGGTGTAGAAGGAAATAAAATATAAATGCATTTAAAAAAACATTACCTTTTCCTCTAGTGTCCTCCATAGGATTGTAATAATTCCATAATAAGTTGGATTTATGATCAATATAAGGATTGTATGATGATAGGAGGTAATTTCTAGATAAAATTATGTTGGTTTTTGACAATCCAAATTTCATGGTAGGTGTGAATAAGTGAGGGGAGTCAGTTCCCTTTTATAGTTTAGGTTGTGTAGCATTCTTTTAAATACCAAAAGGTAAAAACTATTAGGATGTCTCTCATTCATCATGTTTCATAAATAATGAATTTTTTTTCTAAAATAGTGTATATGGTATAAATATTTCCATTAAAATGGTTCTGGAAAAGTTATTCTATAATTTTTACACCTGATATTCTATGTTTAACCAGTAAATAAAGTCATTTTTCTCTTAAAAATTGTATATAATTTTATATGTTTTCACTAATAAAATGTGCAAAAAATTATGTTAATCCTATTATGAATTATAAATTATTATTATTCGAAATATTTAATACATTTTCATATTTAAAATCAGAAAATTTTTATAAATTAATTTGAACTTAATCGTGTATAACTAGTGAGAAAGCTGGGTTTTAATGTAAAATGTTCGAAAGTTTACTATGTTTTTATGTCTCAATTAAATAAAAAATGATTAAAATTACAAAAATTAAATCAGTATATGTATTTTTGGTAAAATTTTAGTTTAAAAACAATTTAACGTATAATTTAACACTAACAATTATTTAGATGAAAAATCAGTTTTCCCTTAAATAATATTGTTTTAATATTCAAAAACAAATCAAACTGCCTTGAAAATTAGAAAAATAACCCTAATATAATTTTGAAAATATAATTTCAAAATTATTTTTATTATTTCAAATCAATTTAATAAGCTTATCAAAACATTGTTTTAAAACAAGGGTGTTATAAAAGGCTACAAACTCCATTTAAGAAAATATTACTTTTTTCGTGTAAAATCATATTTTTTATTATCTAATTCATATCAAATATGTTTGATGAATGTGAGAAAAAATAATTTATATATAAAATTTAAATTTAATTAATATAATCCATTAATTTTAATTAATTTAATTTTTTAAAATTATTACACTTCGGTGCATAAAAATATATTTTTAACATATCCTTTTTATTCAATTGGTTTTTATATTATTTATAACTAATTTCTATCCAATAATTTCAAGTTTGTGTTTTAATATGTTATATATTCATATTTTTACCCTCCAATTTAATTTCTAGAAGATAATTTTCAGTTTGAATTTAAGTTTTAATAGTATTTTGTAAAACTCAGTTTTGTTTGTAACGCAAGTTAAATCATTTTTCTATGCATTGTAAGATGTAAACAAACTTAAATTTTTTTTATAAGGAAAATATTGTTAAATATGGAGATGTTGAATTCCCTTATAAATTTGTTGAATGGTTTCTTACAATCTATCGGATATGATGTTAGCATTTTAGAAGTTCGGTGTGTCACATTCTACCCATATTAAATAAATTCCCTCCTCACAATTTAAACATTATCTCAGTAATCAAGGGTTTGACATTTGGAAATAAAATTTAGAAGCCCCCATATCGTAAAAAATTTAATAAAACATACCCTTATTTTTTTATAAAGGGAAGTAAAATATTCATCTTGATTAATCACAAAACATGGTTTCCAGATTGGAGAAACTTTGTGGGAAATAAAAACATCTTATTTGAAGAGAGAACTAACAAACAAATACTAATGAATAGTAGCATAGATAATTGATCACAGTAAAGTGGGTGATCTATAGAATGTTTATGAACAAAAAAAATTAACCAAATAGGTTATATCATAAAAAATTATGTTATATTATAAATCATTTTTTCAATATCCTTTTTCTATGGTCGAGGAATTATTTTACATCATAAAAAATATTCTTACTTGATACATTTACAATTCATAATCAAAATTTCATCAATTAGATTTTTTGATCAATTTATAATTCATCCCATACTTTATGAAATGAATATCAAAAAAATTAAAACGTTTATTCCTGAAGCAAAAAAAAACATTTTACGGGTCATAAGATCCATAAATGAGCAAAAATTCATTTCGTCTATCTAAATAAATTTTATTAAACCAATATGGTTAGTGAATAAATATTTAAAAATGAAATTTATAAAAAAATATATAAAACCTTATCCATAATCCAACATAAACCATATAATAAATCGTTAACCTCTTAAAAATATATTTTTCAAACACATTAGATTCATTTACAAGGTAGTTAGTAGTATCAAATCTAAAATATCCATATCGATCAACTCCTTTTCTAAAAATCATTATCTCAACCTCAAAAATATATTAAGATCCCCAATCATGTTTTTTCCATTATGATCAAATTTACAGTGAATCATTTTTCATATTTGTCCATACCATTCAACAAACACTTTAAAATTCTTAATGAAAAATTACTATATTATAGTTCTTATATATTACAAAATTTTAATATTGATTATATCATCAATAAAATAATTTTAGAAAATATTTCATTGATCCAAATAAACAATAATATTTATCATTCCTCTTATTTTGTATTAATAGTATAAATTTGACCATGATCCCTTACCTCCATCTTAGATATATTTCCACAATTATTGGAATTTTTTTTGAATAGTTCCCCACCTTCTAGAAATTTTAACACTGAATAACTGTGTTTTACTTCTTCCCCTTGCATTATTTTACATGATGAAACCTTTTTCAACACTTATAAAAACTCACATACCTTTCATAAATTTCACAAGGAACTTTATTCCATGGTTCTCACATATTGGAAATTCTATCATCTTTTTCTTTGATACATTCCCTTTATCTTAGTGTTCATATGACCTCTTCTTCTCTTGATTCACCTTGAATATTTTCATCCTAGAAAATTCCTTCTTTTTTTGGGCGTGTAAATATATTTCATCATATGATGAAAATGTTTTACCAAATAGTACACTTCATATACTTGACAGAAGTCATCCAAAAAAAGTGATCAATATTGCACACTATGTTTCATATGTAATCTGTATTATACCTTGTTAATAATGTAAAGGTATCTTCATAATCCACAAAACATTATTTCTCCTTTTTTCATTAAACTAAGAAACTTTATCTTCATCTCAGTTTATTTCTCATGAGGGAAATACTTCTCAACGAATATCTCCTAAAATTAATTTTCTTTCTTGAGTTATTGTTCTTCTTCCTCCTTAGTATTCTAGATCAATGACCACCGTATATCAGTATCACCATGGAGACAATATACTAAATTTTAATCCATTTCCTTTTCACAACATCATAATTCCATAAGTATGTTT
This sequence comes from Viscum album, assembly GCA_963277665.1. Classification (NCBI taxonomy): domain Eukaryota; kingdom Viridiplantae; phylum Streptophyta; class Magnoliopsida; order Santalales; family Viscaceae; genus Viscum; species Viscum album. The sequence continues at coordinate 2,047,096,932 of OY728122.1, forward strand.
TCTAAATACATAATGCATTTGTCATATTCAATTTGATCTGTAGTCCCACTAAATAATGGAGGAAACTATCATAAAAAGCGATTCAACATTAGAGATTCTCGATATGGAATAAGTTTATCCATCCAATAAAATGTTTTATGTATTATCCTAATTAATCTACCCTAATATATTCATAAGTTTCTCGGTTTTAATTCTAGTTATATCATCTTCCACGGTAGGGGAACCTCAACATTTGTCATAAATACATATAAATTTTTTACTTCTTGTTCTATTTGATAAAAAATTTAATACACTAGATTAGAAAAAAAGATTATGAACTTCCAATAATAATGTATCAATAAAAATAATTATCTTAAATTAAAAATATAATTTTTAATCTTAGAGTTATACAATTTTGATTGTTCGGGGATATCATTATTTTCAAATCCCTCATAATGGTTTCTAAATAGAATGTCAATTATCTAAAGAGTATTCCTTAGTAGAATAACAATAGGTGTGTAGTAAGGTTTTTTATAATGTACTAGGTTATTCTCGAGTATAGCACAACATAACAATTTCGAATTTATTACCCCTACGTGCATCTATGCCAAAACCATAGACACATGTAGTCTCTAGAGAGGGTTGTATTTCTAGGAAGAACCACACAATATCTTCCTTACCAAGACATTAATACGTTTATTTATAGTTATCCCAGATGTTTATCATTGGTTTATTTTCCCAAAACAATTTTTTCCTCAATATAGTTCCCAAGGTTTCCAACAAACATCATTTGATACCAAATAGAAAGACCTCGACCCTAGAATGTCAAAGCAGGTTCTTTACATTATTAAATTCACTTGATTACAAGGAATCCAATCCTGATGTAGTGATCATATTAGTAGTTTTGGAGTACCAAATACCTACATGATCCCCATTTACATTTATAATATAAAATAAACATAATACATAATAAAATATAATAAAATAAATTCTTGAAAACTCATTAAAATATATCTTCATCATAACCTGTGGAAGGGAAACCAAAATAAGGGTGATCTCAATTTCATTGTAAGGGTTAAGTACATCAGAAGGTAATGTGAATTGATAATAAATAATCAATATAGAAAGGTAAATAACTGAACACACAATCCATTTAATCAAAAATCAAATAATGAAATGAGTCATTTGAATTTTTTAAAGTAAAATTCTCATTTATAATAATAACTAAATTCTAAATGATGGAAATTCTTTAATTGTTGGATTCCATGATCTCAAGAATTATGGAACCTCTAATTTCATGACCATATAAAATATTGATTAAAATATTGTATGTATATACCATTTTAATTTGGACAACATAATTTTCCTCACGATCCCTACTAATGCATCATGGGGCTATATCATACTAGGCCCCACCCATCCCTTCAGGTCAAAATAATTATTTATATATTGAATAATAAATTTAATTAAGTAATTTATCCTTATCATAAAATATATGTACTTTGTAAAAGATATAGATTTATCAATATTTCCCATGATCATAAAATAACATTCAATGTAAACGCAAAATGGGAATATGGGTTACAATTAAGCGAATTATCATATCCATTACTCAATAGAATGGATATTTAATTTATATTTTTTTCACAATAAAAAATTATTACATTAAAGTTATTGTTTCAAGAAATAGTTAACAATAAGAATAGAAAGTGATATTGAACAATAAAATTTAGTATTTGTTAATTTTAATGTAAAATCCCGTAGGATGAAATAATTCTTATTGAAAATTAAAATACCACGAGGGATAAAATAGTCATGATCTCTCATTTGAGAAGGGGATATATAAACACAACATGAAAGTTTATTGGTTTATAAAAACTAATAAGTATAAATGGAATGTATATTGAAATTAAATCCATTACCTTACACTTTTTTGGTAAATGAACACACTTTCTCCTAATCTATAACAGTTTTAAAAATGTTATTAACTTATAATAGAACCATATTAGTTATTTATAATATCTTATATATGTTTTATAATATCTTATCCCATGTTTATCAATAATATTTCATTATTTTCGTTGTTTTGTGTTTGAATTTTCTTGTTTTCAAGTATATGTTGACTTGATATGTTTTTGTCCCGATTACTTAAATCATGATAAAATAAAACTCATAATGTAAATAATGATTTAAATATAATATATGTTAATTATATATGTATCTTTGTTATCCATAAAATTTGGAGATAGGAAATGAAATACATTGTTTATGGAGACAATAAATTGTACCTATGCATAAACGAAGATTCCATTTTCATTTAATATTTAATTAAAGAAAATTAAATGATATATATATATTATAATTATATTATAATCATAATTTCATATATATCACATATTACTATTGAAACCAACTTTAATAAATTTTATGTAAATCATGAATGAACCACATCGCATCGTGAGGCGGTTTTTCGATGTACACATGAACGACACCATCGTATTCTCATAAAATGGAAATCTTCATGTTTTGTGTCATATAAAAAAAATAGAATAAATACATTATAAATATCATATATATTATATATAAACTATAAATACATAATTATTTCCAACCTTGATTGTGAATAATGGAATAATGAACGACATAAGTTCGCGAGGTCGTATTCTTTCCTACACGTGAATGATGATTGTGTATCCCATTTGATGAAAGTTTTCATTTTTTATATCATAATGTTGAAATAAATAAACATAGTATAATTAATATATATATATATATATTATTATATAATCATGATATAATTTTTTTGTGTATTTGGAGAAGTAATTAAAAGAAAAACAAATTTAGAAAAACATGACCTATTATACGGGTATCCTGTTTAGGTTTTTCCTAATGCCTTCCTAAGATGAATTTATTCCCACAATATAGAATATGGGATGAGTTTATGGAATTTGGGGAGTGATTTAGTCATGTTTTGGAAGATACAAATGGATTGGGATGTGTGAATAAGTGAGGGGTGTGAGTTCCCTTTTATAGTGGTGGTGGAGTGGTATTCTTCTAAACACCAAAATGTAAACATTATTGGGATGTATCCTTTACATCATGAAAATAACATTATGATCCAATTTAAATACAATAGGATATAAGGTGTAAATATTTCCATGAAATTGGTTTTGAAAAAGTCTTGTTTCATTTTTACACCATCTATTCTCTGTTTAACCACTTAGAAAACTCGTTTTTCACATAATCAATGTAATTAATTTTAACTGGTTTCACTAATAAATTTAGTAATGAATTATAAAAACCCTATTATATATTATATATTATACTTTTTAAAAATATGGAATTAATTTTTCAAAATTAAATTCACATAAGTGGAATAAATTAGTTTAACATTAATCGCCTCGACGTGTCGAGAAAGCTCATTATTCATGTGAAAATGTTCAAAGGTTTTAAATGTTTTTATATAAAAATTCAATGTAAAAATGTTTCTAATGTACAAAATTTTATTAATTGACATATGATATATCTAATTTTATTTTTAAACCAATTGAATATAAAATTTATCATTATAAATTAGTTTATGAGGATGGAATTTTTAATTAAAATTATGTATTTTTCACTATTCATTAAAAATTGAAACATCTCAGAACAATAAAAAACAATTCACACAAATATAAATATGAAATTATAATTTATAAAATAAAGTTTATTTTGGAAAATGAAATTTATAAAATTTTATTTTTAAAAAAACATCACTATTATAAGGTTGAAAACCACCATTAGGAAAAGATAGATTTTTATGTGTAAAATTGGAGTTTTTATTACCTAACTAATATCAAATAATTTTTATGAATGTACAAACATTTTATATTATATATAATATATAAAAATCTTTAATATAATCTAATAATAGTATTCAATTTAATTTTTTATGATTATACACCTTCAACGCATTAAAATATATATTTTTGAAATATTTCACTTATATTCAACTACTTTTTATATTTAGTTCTAATTAATTGGAATTTAATGATTAAAAAAATTTATTTTCATAATTTATTTAATTCTATTCAGACCCTCAAATTTAATTTCTATAAGATAATTTTCAATTTAAATAATAATATTAAAAGTGTTCAGTATAACTCAGTTTTGCATGTAATGAAAGCTAACTCAATGTTGCATGAATTGAAAGATATAAGAAAATTAAATTAACTGTAAAAGTAAAATATTTTAATGTCTCAAATATTTTATATTACCTTCAAAGATTTCTTATTTTTGTCTTATAGTATATGAGATATGGTTGTCCTATTATAAAATTATGATGTGTTACACCAGATTTGAGTATTATCAAGGAAGATAGCATTTCATCTTAATTATATTATTTTAAATTTATCCTATACAAACTATTGTAATTATAACGACCCATACATAACATACATTGTTATTACTTCAGAATTGAATCATACTTATTACAACATATAACAAAACCTTGATAAGACCGTATAAGTATAGTGTCTTTAGAAACTGGAAATCATAAAAAACTGGTTCATAAATAATCTGCATTGTATCCCGCTTATTTCATCATATATAGATTCCCTTTTGGAATATCCTACTTAATACCCTTCTTCCTGACCTGGGGAAAATAAAACATAAAAATGGGTGAGCTCAAATGCTCAGTAAGGGTAAAAAAAGGAAATATCAATCATATCATATTCATAAGGACATAACATTTTGAAAATCTTAACCTGCAAAAGAGATCATTGTATCATGACATGGGATAAATCATAGTAGTAAAATGTAATCCCAATAATCATATCATAAAACGTGAAACTTTGTGGCATACACACATAATCAAAGAAAATTATTTCATATTAGTCAAGACTCATTACCAGGACGATCATAGCGGACAAAGTCCATTTCTGAACCGAGTTCACTCCTCGTTCCAGTCCTGTATCACTGAACCGGATTAACTTACCGTTCCATCCATGTCTATCTCATGAGATATAAATCTTTACCCAGTGCATTGGAGGGAGATATAGGTCCCACCCATCTCATAATGAAACCATACTTATGTGTGCCACAAAATCATAAATTATATATCATAGCATAACCCATGTAATAAAAATGGGATTCTTAAACTTCCTTCCATCATAACATAATCCATATAAGATAAAAGAACTTAAAAAAATAATTCCATCATAACATAATCAAATCAATGTAAAAATATGGATAGAAAAATAACCCTATATTATCTTAGATTGAAAATTATTTTGATAAAATACTTGTAAAGGAATCTTTATGGAAATAATGTTCTATGAAATCATATAAATCCATTCATGCCGTATAAGTTAAAAAAACATTCTTCTTCTACTTTGGACGGAAAAGTCAAAAAGTATCTCGTATTGAAAACGACAAAAGATTCCTTTCATATCTTTTACTAAAAATTCACCAATAGGTAAAATTGGATTTAAAAAATTGAAGGAGGATAGAAATAATATTACATATTGAGGAAACATGGATGTGGATGATAAATATTCCCCAGTAAATTCTGAAGTATAAACAATCTCGGATAAAAATGAAATTGTGAGATTTTCCCTTACCTTAGGTCCGATATGCTTTGTACGTGTCCTAACCTCCTGTATAATGATTTAGATAATTTCATTGACTTATTCCAGAATCATACTCATTTTTATGATATATATGGTCATATTCTTATCTTCTTATTAGTAATATTTCATTGCTACTTGTTGTTTGGGCGTTCATTTCTTTATGTTCTTAGGCATGTTTTGTCGAATAAATTATTATTACTCTTTTTAGGTTATAGCTACATCCTTTAAAGAAGTGTAGTAGTATAATATATATCATATTTATTCATTTAATTCGTTCATATAATCATGGTTTAGGGAAGATCATGTAAAATGAATCACATCTTATCGTGGAGAGGGTAAGTCGTACATACGCACGAGCGACGATATCGTTCCCATAATTATTGAATGGTATTAGAGTGGATGATAGAATATCTCAGAATTAGTATCATGTTATAATAATCATATATAGTTATTCTTTACACCATTATACTCATCCAAGTAACGTGGTTGTGGAAAACAGGTTTCACCACAGCGTGGAGACGGTATTCTGTACGTACGCACGTTTTGTGATTTCATTTTCCATTGGATGGATAAAAAGTGAAATAGGTTTGTTTCATATTTATAATAACATATAATTACATGAGATACACTAATGTTATTACTTTATAATTAAACCAATAAATAAGAGGAAGTAGAATAATAAATAAATTTGTAAGGATCGGTAAATGATATTACCTCTTCTTCGACGCGCCTCCTCTAAACCTTCTTTTAGGGCACTAAAGTTTGTCTTTGAAGAAGACCAGGACTTCTAGTATGTTTCTAGAGAAGTGGAGAAGGGAAACTGGCGGGGTTTTTCTGAGGCTGAAAGCTCAAAATTGTGTGAGGAGGAGAGGGAGGAGGTGCCCTTTTATAAGGGAGGAGAGGGGAACCTTTGGAAACATATGAAATATTAATTTACAATAAATTCCAACCCCACATAAAATCCTTCAAAAATGACGAAATTCAAATAAAATATGAGATAGGTTTGTAATCTGATCAGAAAATAAAATTTATACATGTTGTGAATTTCTTTTAAACCTTATCAAATTGTTTTACCCTTATTTAATCTATTTTATTTTATTTGTGGTAATAATATTCTAAATTTTAAATTGTTATAAATAATTACTTATGTGTTGTGAATTGTCCATAATTGGATAATTTATTACATTGTGGACCATATAAATATAAATTTTTAATTTTTAAATATTTTTATGATTTTTAAACAATTTTATAATATGTTATTTTTATAAAATAACAATAGTGTCAATTTTGACACTATTAATTTATTTGAATTTAAATAAAATCTATACAGAGGATATATTCGAACCAAAATATTCAATAGATTCATAAAATGTCATATTCCTCTAGAAAATTCTTGGATCACATTAAATAGTTCATATAATATTTATTTTAATATTTTTAAAACCATTTATTTGATATTTCAATTAATTTAATAATTTCAACATCACTATTGTGTCATTATTAATGATAAATATTTAATCCGTAAAAATTATAAATAAATTCCAATGATGTAGATAATTTTATTATATTTCATTATAAAATTCATGTTTGATGTTTTATGTTGTATTTCACCAAATTAAAATTATTACACTTATAAGATATAAGAGAGTGACATGTTATCACTTTCATTGGTCTAAATTATAATTATATCATTTTCATGGAAAATAGTCCATGAAATGAATCTATTATGACCCATATATGATATGGGTCGTCTTTTATGTATCCATTATAATTTTTTCAGGTGTTAGGGTAATTTTATAATCTTATTTTTACCCTTAATTACCCGATTTACCTTTAACTGTAGTAAATAAAAATTACCATATTTACTATTCATAATGTCAAAAAAAATAAAAGTAACCTTTTAACATAATTTGGACCCACTAAATCCAAATATAGAATCCATTTTTCAAAATTCATAATTTATAAGTTTCAGTAATTAATTTAAAATTAATCCCATTGTTAAGAAGACGAGTTTTAAAGGTTAAAACATTGTCAAAAATTGAAATGGTTTTACCTATGAATTTAATGTACAAATAATGGAAAGGACATGAATTATATTAAATGGTAAACATATATTCTATTTATACTTTAAAACCCTTAAATTTTATCACTTAACCATCTTAATTATCTAGATGAAAAAAGTTGTTTTTATGAAAAATATAGCGTATTTTTACTATTCATCCAAATATGAAAGTTATCAAAAAAGTATAAAAAATTTATCCAATGTAAATTTTTACATCCTGATTCTAAATAAGAATTTTATTTTGTAAAATTTAACTTATAAACTTTTCAAAAATTATATTTAAAAGGAGTGCGCCATCAAGAGGCGGTAAAACGGCATTTTTTTGAAAAATACATCTTTTATCCAAAAAATTGAATTTGTTTTCATATATCATTATAGAAAATGCGTAAGATGAATTATAATGTTATAAAATTAAAAATTCCATTAATACAATTCATAATGAAAAGTTTATAATATTATAATAATATATCATTGTTTTGTGAAACTCGGTATTGCGTACAATGCAAGCTATCGAGAAAGGTTGCTCTAGCGTGTAACGCAAGCCAAGCCAGTGTTGTGTGTAGTGAAAGATTCTCTTGGTGTTGTGTATAACATAAGAAATTAAAAAAAATATTTCTCATAAAATATTAGGGTGTTACATTCTACCCCCATTAAAATGAATTTCCCCCTTGAAATTTGGCATTTCGTAACAAACAGATGAGGATACCTCTCCCTCATCATATACTAAAGTTCCCATGTAGCTTCTTCTAATTAGTGGTTCCTCCATAAAACTTTAACCAAGTGAGTGTTCTTGTTTCATAGAACTTTTTTGCTACGATCGAGAATCTTTATCGGCTTTTCTTCATAAGAAAGATCTTGTTCCAGCGGTACAACTTCTGAGCTTAGTACATGTGAATAATCAAGTATGTACTTTCTCAGGAGAGACACATGGAACCCATCATGAATTTGAGGGAGATTCGGTGGAAGTGCCAATCGGTATGCTACCATCCCAACACGATCCAGTATTTCAAAAGGACCAATATACCTAGGGATCAGCTTGCCCTTCTATCCAAATCTCATTAATCTCTTCCAAGGAGATATTCGTTAGAACAGTTTATCACCCACTTCAAACTCTAAGTCTTTTCTTCGGTTGTCGGCATAAATTTTTGTCGACTCTGAGTTGCTCTTATGTGTTGTTGAATAGATCTGATCTTTTCTACCATCTCATCAACAAGATCAGGTCTTAATAGCTTTCTTTCCCCAACTTCATCCCAGCAAGTTGGAGTTCTACATTTCTTTACATAGAGATCTTCATAAGGATCCATCTGAATACTGGAGTGAAAGATATTATTATAAGAATTTTCCACCAAAGGTAGGTGTTTATCCCAACCACATTTGAAATCCATATAGAAAGCTCTCAACATTCCTTCCATGGTTTGAATTGTCCTCTCAGACTGACCGTCTGTCTGAGGATGATAAGCAGTGCCGAAACTCAATTATGTATCTAGAGTATACTGAAGACTTTTCCAAAATTGTGAGGTAAAACTCAGATCCCGATTAGATATAATGGAAATTGGTACTCCATGAAATCTTACCACTTCCTTTACATATATCCTGGCAAGATGATCAAGAGATAAATCCTCTCTAATATCAATGAAGTGTGCCGACTTCATAAGACGATCAACTATAACCTAGATTGCATTATTTCCTTTGGATGTTTTAGGAAGTCCAGTGACAATGTCCATAGTGATGTTTTCCCATTTCCATTCTCGTATGGGTAATGGATGTAACATCCCCTTAGGCATCTGTCTCTTAGCATTAACTTGCTGACAAACCAAGCATCGAGAGACATATTCAGCAACATATCTTTTCATGTCATCCCACCAGAAGTACTCCTTCATGTCCCTATACATCTTCATGATTCCAGGGTGAATAGAGAATGAAGAACTACGAGATTCATCCAATATTTCATTTTTTAATTCTGGGATGGGCGGAACACAAAACCAATTCCTGAACCATATTATTTCATCGCAATCAATGTGGAATTCTGGAACATTTCTCACCTTCACTTGTAACTCTACATCTTCTTTCTGTGCCTCTTTAATCTTCACATGTATAGATGGCTGAACATTCATTTTAGAAAGATAATATTTTTCCCCTTAAATTATAATTCCAATATCCATCCTTTGTAAATACATAAATATTTTATCTTTTATGATCCTCATCATGGATAAGCTAGCATGGTCTTGTTGACTTAATGTGTCCGCCACCTTGTTTTCCTTCCCATGGTGGTAATGAATTGAGTATTCGTAATCCTTAATCAGCTCCAACCATCTTCTTTGTCTCATATTCAGCTACTTTTGTGTGAAAATATACTTTAAACTTTTATGAACAGTATAAATATAACACCTTTAACCATAAAGATAATGCGTCTAAATCTTTAATGCAAAGATTACCACAGCTAACTCCAAATCATTAGTTGGGTAATTTTTCTCATGGATTTTCAACTGTCATGATACATAAGCTATCACCATATCGCTTTGCATGAGAACACACCCCAATCCCTTCTTGGATGCATCACTGTAGATCACAAACCTTTCTCCACTACATGGCAGTGTGAGCATAGGTGAACTGGATAACCTTCTTTTAAACTCCTTGAAAATCTCTTCACACTCCTCCATCCAAATGAACTTAACTCTTTTTCAAGTCAACCTAGTCAGTGGATTATATAATCATGAAACATCTTTCTCAAAATGTCAATAATATCCAGCTAAACCAAAAAAAATTGGATCTCAGTTACTGTTGTTGGTCTTGACCATCTTTAGATAACCTCTATTTTTTCTGGATCCACAAATATCCGTTCTTTTGAGATTATGTGACCCAAAAATGAAACATTTGGAAGCCAAGATTCACACTTGGAAAATTTGGAATAAATATTCTCCTTTTTTAGGGTCTTTAATACAATTGTCAAGTGATCTTCATGTTCTTCCTTTCCCTTTGAATAGGCAAGAATATCGTCTATAAAGACTACCACAAACTGATCAAGATAGTCTCTATAGAATCTATTCATTAGATCCATGAAGATAGGAGGGGCATTAGTAAGACCAAATGGAATCACTATAAATGAATAGTTTCCATACCTTGTATGGAACGACGTCTTTGGTATATCCTCCCTTTTTACCCTTAATTGATGACACCCTAAACAAAGATAAATCTTTGAAAAGTATTGAGCTCCATGTAATTGGTCAAATAAGTCATAAATGCATGGGAGTTGATATTTGTTCTTGATAATGATCTTGTCAAGTTCCCTATAATCAATGCAGAGTCTTGTTGATCCATCTTTCTTCTTAACAAACAGAACAGGTGGTCCCCAAGGTGATGGACTAGGGCGTATGAATCCTTTATCAGAATTCTCTTGGAGTTGCTTCTTCAATTTCTACAACTCAATTGGGGTCATTCTATAAGTTGACTTTGAAATGGGAATAGCACCAAATATGAGTTCTATTGAAAACACAACTTCACGATTTGGTGGAAGACTTGGAAATTCCTATGGAAAGTCATCCTCAAACTCTAGTACAATGGGCATATTCTTAATCGTGAGTTTCTCTCCAACCATTTGAGATAAATAACCTTCATTTATTAGGCTCAAGACCCATAAGTGGTAAGAAATTTCCACTGGAAGGTTATATTCAACCTTGCATTGATAGATGACCATAGATTGATCCGGAATATGAAATGTGACTTCCCTTCTTTGGAAATATATATGAGCTCCATATAAGGAGAGGAAATCCATGCTAATAATCACATAAAATTCCACTATAGGAATATTCACAAGATTTTCAGGAATCACTTTCCCAAAAACTTCAATTGGAGAATAATTATAAACTTTTGATGAAACTGTTGTGCCATTAAAAGTTGTCATAGCTAACTCAATATCTAATTGATGAAGTAGTATGACGATAACCATAGAAAATTTTTCAGAAAGAAAAGAGTGGGTGGATCTGGAATCCAATAAAACATTTCTACATTAGAGTGGATGTTATATGTTATAACGACCCAAATCCGGAGCCCTTCCATTGGTGCCCCGTACCTGGTTCGCCACATGACCTCAGGCGCATTTCCCCAAACACCAGAGGCTGCCGACTAGCAGCGAGGGCCTTGGTAAATAATTGGGGAAACTATGACCTCATTTGGTAAGGTATAAAAGGAAAGAAAACAACGGTCAATGGCGGAAGTAGTAAACAACATACAAACACTGAAACTAAATAGCGGAAGCAATGAACATATAATAATGATGATAATGATGCAGTAGGTACAAGTATCTAAGGAAAGCAGCAAACACAGCAACATGCTGAAATACAACATAGAACAAAGTACAAATGTAACAACAACTCCATTAGCATCGCAAGCCTAAGCTCAGTCCTATGCTCTCCAGCTCCAACCAGCAATCATGCACCTGAAGTAGAAGGGCCACAATCCCTATCCACACATGCAACCATATAACCTGTTTGGGCCGAAAAGAAGGACCCAAACAGGGTGTGAGACTTATCCTAGTAGGCAATCACCATGAGATTCGTGCCCTACTGTCAGTGAGTAATACAGAAAAAGTACTAGAAATAAATGCAGTAGAGAAGAAGATGTACACTAAAGTAAGAAATCCTACCAAAATCCATTCACAGTTATTTATTAGTTCAGTACAATCATTTAGCTATCAACCAAGGAACCTAGAAACAGCTCTATACTCCCAAGGCAAGCAAGTAATCACAACAGGCAACTCAACAGTCTACCTAAACAGTAAGCAGTACAAACCCAAGCTTGTTCTTTGTCTTGGTGGACTCGTCACAACCAACCAAAAAATAAATCACTGACTCTCTGGGTGGCCCCTTCTAGAAAACCCCTCTAGTCAAGTAGACGTACAAAGGCACAAACACTCTGGGAAGATCTCACCATCAATTCCCATGTGGTCTTGCATCAAAAGATATAGACTCTCTGAAGAATCACTTACGTCTAATTCCCCACTATAGTCTTGCTACGTAACTAAGGACACTCTGAAGAAGCAAAATGTCCCATTCCCATTGGTCCTGTGATCGATACTAATTACAACAGACTCTCTGGGGAAGCCCTAATCATCAATTCCCCCTTTAGTCTACCACACCCGGTTCACTCAGGCCTGAGTAGTTTAGTCATGCGTAATCGACTGTTATCAGCATATGTAAGTTCATCAACTACTTGGATAATAGCTAAAAATGCACCCCAAGCATATAAACAGCATGAAATACATGCAATCAAGTCTACATGCAAACTAGCAATGTGAAAAGGGTTGGCTCGTAGGCAAACTGTGCGAAATGACAATGGACATACAAAACAAGGGGAAACACCCATGGGGTGATCCTCAAACATGTTAACAAGCAATTATTAATCATATAATAACATCGAGCATACAATAAATCTAAGGCAGATAACAAAACATGATCAAAACCCTAACTCGAGATACCTGATACATGGGTATCTGGCACTATTGCACCAAAAAACTCAAAGACATTCAACGTAGGGCAACAAACCACCTACCCAAATCCTAGGTGATTGATACTCTTGAACCTCGGCCTGTGAATCAGCCTAGAACGGAGTATATCTGCAAAAACCTCAAAAAATTTTAACCTCAGATAACTCTCACAAGAGAAGGAATCAGGAAACATGGCCAAAGAAGAACCGAGAACTCACCACTGTGATTCTATCGCACCCAATGATGTTCGATTCGGACAACCGGTGAAGAATTGGTGGCTCAGAGAAGAATCGGCCCTCTAGGTTGGTCTAGTCATAATTATGCAGAGAAGAAGATGAAAGCGAGGATTCCACGCAACCCCGATCCGATTAAAGAAATAAAAAGAAAAGTACAAGGCATGTACTTCTTGAGTACACAACATGTAGTCACCTTTTCTGTACACCTTATTAATCGGACTCCACCTCATCGCTACACCCTGTGTGACTGGCCCAGACACAGCCAACACATGGCCTCAAGCGGAAGAAAAGTACACGGAGTGTACTTACAAAATTTATAGATTCTCCTCTTTCTCTCAAAAAATGGCCCGAAAAGGAAAACATACCTGAAAAAGAAAGTCCGGGTTCTTAAAAACATCCATCCTTAAATAAATGTGTCCCAGAATTTCCCTAGCAAGGTGGCGAAGAAGAAACCTTGAACAACTCTGGCCACTATGATCGCATATCGGCCTCCCTCTCCCAAGTCTTGTCCTGCACACGGCCATGCTGCCATAGCACCCATACCTGAGGAACAGACCGGTCATGAAGTAATTTTGTGCTACAATCAACAATCCTGATAGGATGCTCCTTGAATGATGCGTCCTACTCTAGATAAACCTCCTCGGGTCAAAAAACATGAGACAAATCTGAGAAATAGAGTTGGAGCTGAGAAACATGGAAGACGTCGTGCATATCGTGATTTCTCTAAGATAACTGAAACCTATAAGCAACCAGCCAAACTCTTTCAAGAACCTCGAATGGACCGACATATCTCGGTGAAATCATACCCTGTCTTCTGATCCTCTTGTGTCCCAACCTCGGGGTAACACATAGGAAACCCTGGTGTCCGACCCCGAATTGCAGAGGTCACCTCCGCTGGTCAGAATAAGATTTCTGACAAGACTGTGCAGTATCCATCCTCTTCCGAAACAACTCTATCTGCTTTGAGGTCTCCTGGACGAGACGAGGTCCCAGCAAAGCTGCCTCTCCTGCCTCCAGCCAACACAAAGGTGATCATCATGGCCTACCGTACAAAGCCTCGTAAGGTGCCATCTGAATAGTTTCCTAGAAACTGTTGTTATAGGAAAACTCCATGGGCGATATATGATTTTCCCAAGAACCACCAAAGTCTAGAATGAAAGCTCGGAGCATATCCTCAAGCACCTGGATCGTGTGCTCGGAATGACCATCTATCTGAGGATGATAAGCAGTACTCAAAAGAACCTATGTACCCAAAGCTTTCTGTAGCCCCTACCAGAAATGCAAAGTAAAGCGGGCATCCCTATCTGAAACGATAGTACTCGGAACCCCATGCAAGCACACAATATCACGAACGTACAACCGTCCAAGCTCATCGACACCGAAGGTCTCCTTTATCGGCAAGAAGTGAGAAACCATCGTAATACTATCAATGAAAAACCACACCGTATCGTTTCCTCTCGATGATATCGGTAACCCTATCATGTAGTCCATCGCGACATCATTCCACTTCCACTCTAGAAAGGGTAGCTGCTGTAAAAGCCAGGCTGGCCGCTGGTGCTCCGCCTTCACCTGCTGACAGGTGGAACATCTCATGACAAAACCAGCCACATTTCTCTTCATACCTGGCCACCAGTACTAGCGGTGTAAATCACGATACATCTTGGTGACGCTAGGATGAACTGCCCAAACTGAGGCATGGAAGTCTCGCATCAGCTCCTCGCGTATATCTGCTGTCACCCATATGCGTCCCTGGAAATGCAAGATATCATCCTCGCCAATGGACCACCCAGGAAGAGTGTCCTCTCCTGACACGCTTCCCCATAAGACTAGCCCTTCTGAATCTGCCAGCTACCTCATTCGAACTCGGTCCAAAAGTGCAGAGGTAATAGCCATAGAAGATAGGAAAGTCTTCCCCTGCCTGTTGGGAACCTCCAAATCCGTCTTTGAGAACCAAGCCATCAGTTTCCACTCACTACTGGCCTCCTAGACTGCCTGAATCTGAGTTCTCCTGCTCAGTGCATCAGCCACTACGTTTCCTTTCCTAGGCCTATAGGCAAGCTCGAAATCGAAGGATTGGAGATACTCAACCCACCTCCGCTGTCTCAGATTCAGGTCACACTATGTGAAGATGTACATGAGACTATTGTGGTTAGTGTATACCACAAAATGTTCTCCCAGAAGGTAATGTCTCCAGCAACGTAAAGCATGAATAACCACAACCAACACCAGTTCATGCATAGGATAATTCCTCTCATGTGGCCTCAACTGCCGAGATCCATACGCAACCACTCGATCCTCCTGCATAAGCACTGCTTCAAGTCTGATGCTAGATGCATTACAGAAAACTGTATAGCTCTTTCCCGGCTCCAGCAAAACTAGGATCGGTGTTGAAGTCAATCTCCCATTCAGCTCCTGGAAGGCTGAGTCCTAGGCTTCTGACCAAACAAACTTCACCCCCTTCTTAGTCAATCCTGTTAGCGGTGCTTCTAGGCATGATAAGTCCTGTATAAAACGCCTGTAGTAACCAGCCATCCCCAAGAAGCTCCGTACCTAAAAGACATTCTTCGGCTTCTCCCAAGTAACCACTGCTCTCACCTTCTCTGGGTCTACTGATACTCCTGTCTCTGAGATGACATGACCCAGGAAGTGAATCTCATCTATCCAAATGTGGCACTTCGAGTGGTTATCATAAATCCGATGCTCCCTCAGGGTACTCAAAATGATCTCAAGATGGGTTGCATGGTCGTGTCGAGTGTGAGAGTTCACCAAGATATCGTCCACGAAGACCACGACGAAGGAATCCATGTAAGGATGAAACACCTGGTTCATCATCTCCATGAAAACTGATGGCGCGTTCATAAGACAGAACGGCATAACCGTATACTCGTAGAGGCCATAACTGCTCTTAAAGGTTGTCAGAGGTATATCTGAAGGTCTAACGCACAACTAATGATAACCGGACCTAAAATCGATCTTCGAGAACACCCTATCTCCTCGAAGCTGATCGAAGAGGTCATCAATCCTCGGCAAGGGATATCGGTTCTTGACCTTCAACTGGTTCAACTTCCGATAATCCATGCAAAACCTAAGGGTACCGTCTTCCTTCTTCGCAAACAGGACATGCGAACCCCAAGGAGAAGTACTAGGTTGGATGAAACCCCTTGCCAGGAACTCCTCCAACTACTTTTTGAGCTCCTGCAACTCAGGTGTATCCATCCTATAAGGAAGAATGGACACCGATGCTGCTACTGGCATGAGCTAAATTGAGAAGTCTTTCTCACGCTCCAGAGGTAAACAAGAAAAGTCTTCTAGAAAGACATCTGGAAAGTGATCAACCACTGGAGGAAAATCTAACTGTGAAGTCCCCTGGTCATCCAGATAAAGACTAGAAATTTGGGCCATAACTCTTCCTAGACCATGATGCTAGGGTCTGGATCGACTCTCCTGAACATCCCACTCGCCTTTATGAAGGAAAGATCCACCCTCTGGTGATACGAAACTCACCCTACAGCGATAGCAATCGACGAATGCCTGGAAGGGAACCAACCAGTCCATACCGAGAATGATGCCATAGCCCGTCATCTCCAGGACATAGAGGTCCCTTAAGAAACGATACCATACAACCTCGATAGGGCACTCCTTGCACTAACGTACGCTAGATGTCCTCGTTCCCAAGGGCGTGTCGAGAGTTAACACGTCAGCAGATGAAAAGACACAGAGCTCAAGGCTTTATACGACAGAAACAGAGATAAAGCTATGGGAATAAACAGTATCAAAAAGGGATGAACATAAAACTGAGGCTAATAATATCATACCTCAAACTATAGAGGGTCAGAGATCCTGCTCCTGATGAATATGCTCTACAGCAAAAGTCTGGCCTGTTCTGCGGCCCTGGGTAGCAGTCTGAAAACACTGAACTGCTCCTCCCTGAGCCTGACCACTGCGTCCATGACCTCTACCCTGACCTGAACGTCCTATAGAGACCCAGCCCCCAGTCTGCCGCAGAGCTGGAAAGCCTGCTCCCATACGCGGGGTCGAAACTGATCCTCCTTCACTAGCCGCTAGAAGGGGAACCTTGCAGAAACGCTGTAGATGACCCATATTGCCGGAGGATCGGCACTCTATTGGGTCCCTCAGGCACTGGGGCTTCTTATTATTGCTCCTCCCACACTGATAACACACCACTTGGGTTCCATAAGAGAGATCTCGTCTACCAGAAAGAATACCACGCTTCCTCGGGTCGCCTCGTGTAGACTCTCGGTGGCGTTTCCTGCTATCTGTCTGTAGGGAATCAACCTTGGATGCTATACCTCCCTGGTCCAAAACTCCAGTATCCCTTAGGTTCCTCTCCATGATGAGTTCCTGGTTGACTATCAGAGTAATAGAAGTCAACTAAAAGACATTCACCTGCGATCTGATCTCCGATCTGAGGCCTTCCTCAAACTTCCTTACTAGAAACAACTCTTCATTCCCCAAAACAGGAGTGAATCACTGTAACTCAGTGAATTGGGAGAAATACTCCATAATTGGGAGAGTACCCTACTGTAGGCTCATGAACTCCCTGGTTCTGTCAGCCCTCAGCGTCACTAGGAAGATGTAGTCGTAAAACATATGCTGAAACTCATCCCAAGCCATAGCCTGTTGGCGCCCCGTCTGAGAGACTACATCCCACCATATCTTGGTATAATCTCACAGTATACAGATCTTGAGCTTCGCCCTCCTCTC
Source organism: Viscum album (assembly GCA_963277665.1). Lineage (NCBI taxonomy): Eukaryota > Viridiplantae > Streptophyta > Magnoliopsida > Santalales > Viscaceae > Viscum > Viscum album. Next base: position 2,047,115,025 of record OY728122.1, read on the forward strand.
TGGAGGCATCTCCAGATGCTCGAAGATGGACAGCATGGCTTCCATCCATGACTCTGCAGCCTGAGGTCCTCCACCTCCTGTGAAGGTGGGAGGATGCTGCTGTTGGAAGACCCGCGTCAGCTCTGCCATAGTCGGGGCAGGATGCTGAACTCCGTGGAAGGTCTGCATGAATCTCATGAACCCCTCACTAAACTAAGTATCGGCTCCAGTGTCTGGAATCACTGTAGGTTCCATGTCTGAAATGATGGGCGGAACTACTGGCAGTCCCTGATCGGTCGTATCAAGGGTACGATCGCTGCCTAGTTCTTGGCGTGAAACAGGAGGACGTCTCGATTCCATAGCTCTGAAGACCAAAACACACCTTCATTAAAGATGAACACATTTGAAACATAGGAGAGTAAAACAGAACAGGGGGAAAACCATTAAATCTGGGAAAAACATGACTACATGGCGTGTAGTACCACTACACGGTGTGTTTCTTAAAAGTTTGCCCAGGGCGTGTACATTTTCCATACATGGATGTGTAAACAACCCGGCTACACGTTGTGTTCTTAAAATACATTATGAGTACTTACCCATTTTTCATTTCCCGATTACTCTTACACAACTTAGTCACACGGACTGTCCCAGTAGAAGACTACATGGTGTGTTTGAGGCAGACGCGACGTGTACTAGACATGCCTTACCAGGCCCGTGTAGTTAGCGACACGGCCTGACACACGGTCGAAACTATAGGGCGTGTTCCTAAGAAACACGACGTGCACATGAAGGGAAACCTCGACCTGTGTTGTTCGTGAAACGGCCGAGTACATGGCTGATCCTTACACGGCGTGTTCCGAACAAACACAGCGTGTATAGGAGAAGATAACACTGACCCGTGTTTTTTATGACACGTCCGGGTACATGGGAAAGGATACACGACGTGTGCATACCGAACACAAAGTGTACTAATCATGCATTAACTATCCCGTGTTGTTAGTTACACGTTTGGTCTCCCAGTTAACCTCTACACGGCATGTACCTAGAGTACACAGCATGTTCATGAAAACCATTTACAACTCTGTGTCCCTGTCCACATGGTCAGTGACACGGCCAAAAATTACACGACGTGTATATATAAAGTACTCACCGTGTATTATGGGTTTTTCTAGATAGTAGCCTCAGAACTGCACCGGAGCCCAGAAAACATAAAAAAACAAGGGTTAAGGTGCCAAATGTCAATCCATGGGGGCCTATACTCCCCGTGAATTAAAGCATGGCATCATAACGATGCATAGAACAAGCCACAGTATAAGAACTCACGACCCACAAAATTACGATCCTTGAGGGCCCATAACACCTCTGAGATCAAAGTTTGGAGTCCGTTATAAGAAAGATCCAACAACGATACCTTATCAACATAATAGGCATTCTATCACAACAGCTATCACGACAGCATGCATTGTCTATCACAAATCATATCACAACAGCATGCATTCTCTAATGAAACCTAGATGGCATGGAAAAATGAATGGCATGCAATATTCTAACATGTGACTATATGATGCATGAGATGGCATACCCTCATCTCATCATGTTGCAACAAAATAGAACCGCAATCATATAAATAGTAACATCACAAAAAAGTGCATCACCCATCGGTGAAATCAATTAAACTATAACCTTCTCAAAACTCAATATTTTCAATATTCGAGGTAATATGGCTTTTCCCTGTACATGGGTTATAGAATGCCCGGGCACAACTATTTACCATTTACCCATTCCATCCTATCCCTGTCTAATGTCTCGAAACATTAAGTCAATAGAAGAAGGAAAGAACTCATCTGATACCACTTTATAACGACCCGAATCAAGAGCCCTTCCACTGGTGCCCCGTACCCGGTTCGCCACATGACCTCAGGTGCATTTCCCCAAATGCCAGAGGCTTCTGACAAGCAATGAGGGCCTTGGTATGTTATTGGGGAAACTATGCCCTCATTTGGTTAGGTATACAAGGTAAGAAAACAACGGTCAATGGCGGAAGCAGTAAACAGCATACAATCAGTGAAACTAAATAGCGTAAGCAATGAACATATAATAATGATGATAATGATGTGGAAAGTACAAGTATCTAAGTAAAGCAGCGAACACAACAACATGCTGAAATACAACTGAAAACGAAGTACAAAAGTAAAAGCAACTCCAGTAGCATCACAAGCATATGCTTGGTCCTATGCTCTCCATCTCCAACCAGAAATCATGTACCTGAAGTAGAAGGGCCACAATCCCTATCCACACCTACAACTATATAACCAGTTTGGGCCGAAAATCAGGACCCAAATAGGGTGTGAGACTAATCCTTGTAGGCAATCACCACGAGAACTGTGCCCTGCTGTCAGTGAGTAATATAGAAAAAGTAAAGGAAATAAATGAAGCAGAGAATCAGATGTACAATAAAGTAATATATCCTACCAAACACCATTCACAGTTATTTATTAGTTCAATACAATCATTTATCTATGAACCGATGAACCTAAGAACAACTCTATAATCCCAAGTCAAGCAAGTAATCACAATAGGTAACTCAGCAGTCTTCCTAAACAGTATGCATTACAAACCCAAGCTTGTTCTTTGGCTTGGTGGACTCATCACAACCAAACAAAAAATAATGCACTGACTCTCTGGGGGTACCCTACTAGAAAACCCCTCTAGTCAAGTAGACGTACAAAGGCACAGACACTCTGGGAAGCTGTCATCATCAATTCCCATGTGGTCTTGCAACGAAAGATACAGACTCTCTGAGGAAGCAGTTACGTCTAATTCCCCTTATAGTATCGCTACGTAACTAATGACACTCTGAGGAAGCACAAAGTCCCATTCCCATAGGTCCTGCGATCGATACTAATTATAACAGAATCTCTAGGGAATCCCTAATCGCCAATTCCCCCTTTAGTCTACCACACCAGGTTCACTCAGCCCTGACCAGTTTAATCGTGTGTAATCGACTATTAGCAGCCTATGTAAGTTCAGAAACTACTTGGATAATAGCTAAAAAAGAATCCACAAGCATATAAATAGTTTGAAATACATGAAATCAAGTCAACAGGCATACTAGCAATGTGAAAAAGGGTTGCCTTGTAGTCAAACTGTGCCAAATGGAAATCAACAGCCAAAACAAGGGGAAACACCCGTGGGGTGATCCTCAAACATGATAACAATCAATTATTAATAATCTAATAACCTCAATCATATTAGCAATCTAATGGAGATAAAAAAAACAGTATCAAAACCCTAACCCGAGATACCCTATACATGGGTATCCGACACTTTTTCACCAAAAACTCAAAGACATTCAACGTAGGGAAACAAACCACCTACATAGATCCTTGGTGATTGATACTCTTGAACCTCGGCCTGTGAATCATCCTAGAACGGAGTAAATCTGCAGAAATGTCTAAAATGTTCAACCTCAAATAACTCTCACAAGAGAAGGAATCAGGAAACATGGGTAAATAAGAGCCAAGAACTCACCGCTGCGATTCTATCACACCTGACAGCGTTCGATTCGGACAACCGGTGAAGAATCAATGGCTCGGAGAGTAATTGGACCTCTAGGACACTCTGGTCATAATTAGGCAGAGAAGATGATGAAAATGGGGATTATGCGCGACCCCGGTCTGATTAATGAAATAAAAAGAAAAGTACACGGCGTGTACTTCTTGAGTACACGGCGTGAAGTCCCCTTTTCCATACGCCGTATTAATCAGACTCCACCTCGTCGCTACACCCCGTGTGACTGGCCCAGACACGGCCAGCACACAGCCTCAAGCGGAAGAAAATTACATGGCGTCTACTTACAAAATTTATAGATTCTCCTCTTTTTCTCAAAAACGGCTAGAAAAGGAAAACATACCTGACAAAGAAGGTTCAGGTTCTTACACATGTACCTTTCACCACTTCATTATCATACTCCACATCACCAATAGAAATTTCATGTGACATTTTCTTTGGCCTTAAGATTTTGTTGACGTTGATTATCATCAACAATCCTTGGATTAGGGCACTGATTAGCATATTGTCCCATTTCGTTGCACTTGTAAAATTGAAGTGTAGGAGGTGAATTTTTTGTAGCCTTTTCTTTGTTCGCATCACTAGAGATCTTTTTCCCATCACTACAACATTCAAATGCCTGATGACCTTCTTTTCCACATTTGAAACATTTATATGTCCCTTTAAGACAATTCCCTCCATGTTTCTTTCCACACTTTGAGCATAAGGGAAAACTCATCTTCTTTTCAGTGTTCTCTTTATATTTCCCTTTGAATTACATTTTCCTCTTCTTATCAAACCCATATGACTGATGGGTAACTCCAATCTCCATCTCAACCTTGAGAGCACATCAAAAAATTTCCCTGTAGCTATTGAAGTCTGTTATGGCTAATGCCCTTCAGATACTTGGTTTTAAGAACCTAAAGAATTGATCGATCTTACTCTCAGGTTGGATAATAATCCCAAAATCGTTCCTTTGAAGCCTTGTAAAATTTTTTTGTAGGTACCGAAAGATTCATCATCCTTTTTCTTTAGTTAAAGAAACTCCTTCTCCATCTTTGTTTGAAGAATACGAGGGAAGTACTTATTGAAAAATAAGTTCTTGAACACATCCCATTCCATGGACTCAATTTCCTCTCTTTGTCTTGTATTCTTTTTAAGATTCCACCATTGATAAGCTTCACCTTCCAATGATATACTTCCAAGATGACTTTATCATTATTAGAACATTGTAGAACTGAAAATATCTTTTCAGTGGTACTAATCCATTGTTCAGCCTCTAATGGATCAGAAGACCCGCTGAATGAAGGTGGACGCTACCTCATGAAGGATTCAATAGAATGCTTCTCATTCCTTTGCTCGTTTGGAAGTCCGGAATGATTCATATCTTGAGAAAGTTGTGTGAGCATGGATACAAGATTTTTTATTCCATCTCCCATAATGTTTGGTTGCTTAGGGGGACAATCATTGAATTTCCCATCGCATTCAGCATTAACACAGTTCCATCGGGTTCCAGCCATTGACTAAAACCATTATGAATAGTGTGAGAAACACTAATCATAATAGGAAAACCACATAATCAAGAATTAAATTCCACACATTAGGTCTAATCATAGGTTATTCATGGCCATTTCTAAAACACTAATATTGTGTTGTATGCTTAAACATATGCTTAGGGTTTTTACTAAGGCTTTCACATCCTAGTTTCCAAAGGTTGACTATACCTTTAATATGATACCAACTATAATGACCCATAATTAACATACATTATTATTAATTCAGAATTGAAGCATACTTATTACAACAAATAAAAATACCATGATAGGACCATATAGGTATAGTGTCTTTAGAAACTAGGAAACATAAACAACTGTTTCATAAATCATCTATATTATCTCCCACTTATTTCATCATATCTAGAGTACCTTTTGGAATATCCTACTTAATACCATTCTTCTTCACCTGGGGAAAATAAAACATACAAAAGGGCGAGCTCAAATTCTCAGTAAGGTTAAAAAAGGAAATATCAATCATATCATATTTATAAGAACATAACATTTTGAAAATCTTAACCTGAAAAAGAGATCACAATATCATGACCGGGGATAAATCATAGTAGTGAAATGTAATCCCAACAATCAAATCATAAAACATGAAACTTTTAGGAAAACACACATAATCATAGAAAATCATTTTATATTAGTCACGAATCATTTCAAAGACTATCATAGCAAACAAAGTCCATTTCTGAACTGAGTTCACTCCTCGTTCCAGTCTTGTATCACTGAACCAGATTAATTTTCCCTTCCACCTATGTCTATCTCATGAGATATAATTCTATACACAATTCATTTGAGGGAGATATAGGTCCCACACATTTCATAATGAAACCATTCTTATGTGTTCCACAAAATCATAAATCAGATATCATAGCATAACCCATGTAATAAAAATGGGATTCTTAATATTCATGCCATCATAACATAATCCATATAAGATAAAAGGACTTCATAAATATAATTCCATCATAACATAAACATATAAATGTAAAAATAGGGATATAAACATAACCCTATATTGTCATATATGGAAAATAATTTTGATAAAACACTTGAACTCCATTCTTGAGGAAAATTTCATTTCTATAACAAAATGATTATTCATTTCTTAACATGTCTTACAATTTTAAACTAAAAGAAGTTAATTAAAAATAAACATGAATACCTGTAAAGGAAGCTTCATGTAAATAATTTTCTATGAAATCATACAAATCCATTCATTCCATATAAGTTAAAAAAACATTCTTCTCGTACTTTGGCCGGAAAAGTCAAAAAGTATCTCGTATTGAAAACGACAAAAGATTCCTTTCATATCTTTTACAAAAATTCACCAATTGGTAAAATTGAATTTTAAAAATTGTAGGAGGATAGAAATAATATTTAATATTGAGGAAAAATATATGTGGATGATAAATATGCCCTAGTAAATTCTGAAGTATAAACAATCTCGGATAAAAATGAAATTGTGAGATTTCCCTTACCTTAGGTCCGATATGCTTTGTACGTGTCCGAACCTCCTGTATAATGATTTAGATAATGTCATTGATTTATTTAAGAATCATACTCATTTTTATGATATATATGGTCATATTCTTAGCTTCTTATTAGTAATATTTCATTGTAACTTGTTATTCGGGTGTTCATTGCTTTGTGTTCTTATGCTTGTTTTGTCGAATAAATTTTTATTCATCTTTTTAGGTTATAGCTACATCATTTAAATAATGGTAGTAGTATAATATATATCATATTTATTCATTAAATTCTTTTATATAATCATGGTTTAGTTAATATCATGTAGAACGAATCACATCGCATCTTGGTGACGGTAAGCCATACGTACGCACGAGCGACGATATCGTTCCCATAATTATTGAATGGTCTTGGAGTGGATGATAGAATATATCAGAATTAGTATCATGTTATAATAATCATATATAGTTATTATTTACACCATTATACCCATCCATGTATGGTGGTGGTGGAAAACAGATTACACCACGGCATGGAGACGGTATTCCGTACATATGCACGCGTGGTGATTTCATTTTCCATAGGATGGATAGAAGGTGAAATAGGTTTGTTTCATATTTATAATAAAATATAAGTATATTAGTGATACTGATTTTATTACTTTATAATGAAACCAATAAATAAGAGGAAGTGGAAGAATAAATAAATTTGAAAGGATTGGTAAAGGATTGTACCTCTTCTTCAATACGCCTCTTCTAAACCTCCTTTTAAGGCACTAAAGATGGTATTTGATGAATACCAAGACCTATAGTATGTTTCTAGGAAAGTGTAGAAGGAAAATTGTCAGGGCTTGGCCGAGGTTTAAAGCTCAAAATTGTGTGAGGAGGAGAAGGAGGGGGTGTCCTTTTATAAGGGAGGAGAGGGGCACCTTTGGAAACATAAGACATATTAATTTATAATAAATTAAACCCCACTTAAAAGCCTCCAAAATTTACTCAACTAGTAGATGAGATGAGATAGGGTAGTAATATCATCAAACAATAAAATTTATACACGTTGTGAATTTATATTAAACCTTACCAATTTGATTTATTCTTATTTAATCGATTTAATTTTATTAGGGTATTAATATTCTAAATTTTAAATTGTTATAAATAATTAATTATGTGTTGTGAATTGTCCATAATTGGATACTATATGACATTTTAGACCATATAAATATAAATTTTTATTTTTTAAATATAATTGTGTTTTTTTAAAATTTTTAAAATTTTTCATTTTTATAAAATAACAATAGTATCAATTCTGACCCTATTTATTTATTTCAATTTAAATAAAATCTACACAGAGGATATATTCGAACCAAAATATTTTATAGATTCCTAACATGTCATATTAATCTATAAAATTAGTGGATCATATTAAATTGTTCATATAATATTTATTTAAATATTTTTAAATCAATTTATTTGATATTTCAATTAATAAAATAATTTCAACATCACTATTGTGTCATCATTAATGATAAATATTTAATCCCTAAAAATTTTAAATAAATTCACATGATGTAGATAATTTCATTATATTTGTAGAGACTATTATGTTTTTAAGTTTTATGAAGTTTATCACCAAATTAAAATTATTACACTTATACGATATAAGAGAGTGACATGTTGTCACTTTCTTTGGTTTTAATTATAATTATATCATTTTCATAGTTAATTGTCCATGAAACGAATCTATTCTAACTCTTAGCTGATATGTGTCGACTTTTATTTATCCAATAAAATTTTGGCAGGTGTTAGGGTAATTTTATAATCTTATGTTTAACCTTAATTACCTGATTTACCTTTAACTGTAGTAAATAAAAATTACCGTAGTTACTATTTATAATGTCAAAAAAAAATAAAAGTAACCTATAAAAATAATTTGAAACCAATAAATAAAAATATAGAATCAATTTTTCTAAATTCAAAACAAATAATTATCAGTAATTAATTTAAAATTAATCCCGTTGTTAAGAAGATGAGTTTTAAAAGCTAAAACATTGTCAAAGATTAAAATGTTTTTACCTATGAATTTAATGTAAAAATAATGGTAATGAATTGAATTATATTAAATGGTAAAAATATATTCTATTTATACTTTAAATCCGTTAAATTGTATCACTTAACCATATAAATTATCTCGATTAAAAAAGTTTTTTTTATGAAAAATTTAGTGTATTTTTACTATTCATCCAAATATAAAAGTTATCAGAAAAGTATCAAAAATTTATCCAATGTAAATTTTTATATCATGATTCAAAATAAGAAGTTTATTTTTTAAAATTTAACTTATAAAATTGTCAAAAATTATATTTAAAATGGGTGCACCATCAAAAGGCTGTAAAACTGCATTTTTTTAAAAATATTTCTTTTATCTGAAAAATTGATTTTGTTTTCATAGCTCATTCTAGAAAATGTGTAAGATGAATTATAATGTTATAAAATTTAAAATTCAGTTAATACAATTCATAATGTCTAGTTCATAATATTATAATAATATATCATTGTTTAGTGAAACTCAGTATTGCGTACAATGCAAGCTATTGAGGAAGGTTCCTCTTGCGTGTAACGCAAGCCAAGCCAGTGTTGTGTGTAGTGAATTATTCTCTTGGTGTTGCGTATAACATAAGACATTAAAAAAATTATTTATCATTAAATATCAGGGTGTTACAGTAATTATATTATAAAAATTTATATAATTTAAAAATACGTTATTTATATAATTATTTTAATTTATTCATATACCCTATCTATTAACAAATACGAAAGTGTTGTTTGGGAATTTAGAGGACTTATGCATCCACCACAACACAAGTTTTTTTCCTTCACCACTTTACAAGGATGGATAAAATGATGGTATTAATGAATAAATATAATTTTATGATATCATCAATGTTATGGTATGAAAAATTGGAGATCCAATTAATGATATTATCTTAAAAAATCATTATTTGTTTAATCATTTAAAATTATCATTCTAAGAATATAAAATTTTATTGAAATCATGTATGATTTTCATATCGTTTAATTATTCTTATTTTTAATTAGAATTATGATATATCACACAAATAAAGAGTTCATAATATCACTATTCTTTTGGTAAAATGATATTACAAAAAAACTACCTCATAATCATTTATTAAATTCGGATATGATTATGATTGGGTAGGTTTAATCACCTATTAGAGCAATTTCATGAATTTTTGTCATGGATGAATTTAATGACTTATTTACTAATATTATATGAAATAAATGAATACATAATAATTTTTTTGGTTATAGAGTTGTTATATAAATATATAAATCTTTAATTAATAGAACACATTACATTCTTCAAAAATAAAAGGATCATGATTATTATTAACATCATCTTCAAGGAATACATCTAAAACACTAAAGAAATGATTTTTTAACTTCCAAATTTATTCTAAATCATCCCTAATAGAAACATTAATAACATTATAATAATGAAATTTTGATGTAGAATGAATATTAAAAACAATTTTATAAAATTATTACAGATGATTTAAACTATAACATTTTTCCATAAAATCTAAGTAATTCATGGAGATAATGAATATTTATGAAGACTATAGATGAAAATAGATATTATTAATGTCATTAATTATGTTATTAAGATATTTATGTTTATTATATAAGAGGTTAATGTGCGTTCAATGAATACAACATAAGAGGTAATAGTTTTCCATCTCAAGTTCCATTATTTGATACAAGTATTGTATTATTCACCTAATTTCCAATATATATACATCCAATGAGAGATATTATAATCCCAACTTATTTTCTTTTGCGTGGTGTAGAAATTTACAAAGAATAATTTGTTTCCTTATTAATCATGAAATTCAATGTTCTTACAAGTCATTATTATTATCCCCCTCTCATATTCTTTTGATCTAATATTTACCAATAATATTGTAAAAAACTATTACATGGTGGAGAAAAAATCATGTTTTTTAGAAAACTAAATGTGTCTACAATTTTCTAGAAAATACATCCCTATTTGGATATATGAAATTTCATGCAGGTGTGTCTCAGATGTAGTTATGGGTAATTACTCTAGAAAAATGTTAGTGGACCATTTAATCCATCATCATTTAGATTCACGATGAGTGGGGCTCCGAATATACACCTGGTGATACACATTCAAGGGATACACTTTGGAATATTCACATGCTCTTAATGAACCTTGATGAAGTATTTGTTTCAACTATTTCCTTGGTCCCCGAAAAAAACTATTAAACCCAAATATTAACTTACATGGATGATCAAAAAATTAAATGTACCCCCTAAAACTATATTTCTTTGATTAGGGTAATTTGTGTTACTTTGATTATACCCCATGGATTCTATGTTGATTAAGGGAAGTTATCCTAGAAAAAAACATTATTCTATTGAATGTGGAATCATGTTATTTCCACATTTCTAAATATATGGATAACCAAGTTTTATTTTGTAAGTGGTTCCATTGGGATAGATATGAATGTTCTCAATGTAACTTATTATCTACAAATTGGACATAATCAGGTTATGGGTGGGGCTTGAAATTATATAGCCCCACAATGCATCAATATGTCTCATGAGAGATTACAAGTTGGGATTTTCTTTATACCTCTTCACATAATAGGATAAGTGTCTTGGAATAAGGCCTTGACAAAATGATTTCATATCATGAATTATACATTCCATCAGTATGACATTAAGGATTATTGTTATCCATGCTTTCATGTATTTTATATGATATAGAATTTCTTTAGTTTCAGTTGTTTCTGAATTCATATTTTCCATTTATTCGTGCCACATTAATTATACCATATTTATTTTATGTAATATTACATTGTATGCTACTCATTATTGAGTATCTATGTTCAGGATTATTTTTCTACTTTCCCTAAGGAATCACGAGGATGAATATGTTTAATTTTAAGGGATATGATTGATGTTATAATAATGTACTCCCAAAATGATCATGCAATATCTTATGTTTTAAAATGTAATTAATTTATGTGTCAAGTATAATATGATTAGCAAGATATTAAATCCTATAAGAACTATTGTATTCTATACCAATTATTTAATATAAGTATTGTATAGGGGTTTTTGGTATCTTGAATGTTACATTTTGTATTATTGAATGATTTGTAAGAACCTTGAGGACTAGATATAGAAGAACCAAATTATATATAATAAGTTCTATGAAATACCCTCAATATTTTTATTAAGGAAAACTCTAGAAAACATTATAGGAATTGTATTTTACCATTTAATATCATGAACTAGTTATTTTTATTTCAATTTATAAAATGTTAACTAATGGGAGGAATTATAACCAGATCATCCCTTATAGTCAATGAAGGTATATTCCACCCAACAATGATAATCTTGTAGGAGTTGAGGATAACCAGTTCACATCCATATTTGGGTAGTCAATCTAAGTTATGAAAAACAATATCACCTTTATATAGTTAATTTTTGATCAATAATCTAGAGTATCTATATTGAACCATTTCATTTGATAAAAAAACTACTATCATATAGAACAACTAATCTATTTTTATATGAATAATGTATCATGCACTAAGATATTATATTTTTTTGATTTGGGATGTACTAAAAAATATAAATTATAAAATTCTATCAATTAAAGGGAAATGTAGGCCAGTGGTGGTAACTAATTTAAAATAATAAACAAGAATATGAGAAAAATCTCATGGAATAAAGATCTTTTATGTATGTATTCATTGAAAAATACATTCTTCATGAGGAATGATAAAAAATGAAAATGAAATGCATTACCCTTTAAAAAAATAAAAAAAGACAATTTTTCATAATTTGGGGACAACATTATAAGGTTATATAGACATATTTTGTGATATAATATAAATAATTGAACTAAATATTGATAATTTATTTGTTGGGTTGAATCCAATCATTCGATGGGAATTTATCTCTCAGCTATTTTCACCATTTAAGGATACTATGTCAAGCACCATTAGGATCAGGAAGGAGTTATTCGAACATATGTATTCAAAGTTAATCATGAAATGAAGAGGATAATTAAGAATAATTGGAAGAACAATATGGTAAAGGGGAATAAAGGAAGGTTGGGATTTCTCACATGTGATATCTCTGGGAAGAAACACCCTATGGGTTGCTGTAAGGGAACCAAAGTTTGTTAAAAGTGTGAAAAAAAGGTATTAATCACCCCAATTCAAGTCATGGTAATTTACTAAGAAAATTTCGAGGTAATAAGAATAAGTAATAACATTACCATAATTAATTTAAAATTTCCAAATGATGGGTGTTCAGTACTTTCAGTATTTCCATAATGATATATAATGTTTTGTATTGTTTTCGATCTTCCCACACCTTTACATAATTATTTTTTCAAAAAACCTAGATATTTACCTAGAATCCTAGTCAGGTAGTTATCAAATAATACCTTGTGTTGAAGGCATGTTGTAAAAAATATTTTTCACGAATATCTAATTATGATTTATTGGAGTACCTGATTTTAAAATTTGGTTATTTTAACTATTTTGGAATTTGATATCAACCATGGTTTGTATTGGATTTGAAAGTATAATAAGGAAAAATGATCATAAAGAGGTTAATATCAAGGAATATGAGGTATAATTGATTACCATTATAGGTGATACATTATTATATAAATCAAGTATACATCATCCACCAATATATATCAATAATAATATTTTTGGATAGGTAAGAAGACCCTGAATGATCTATGAATGAGGTATGTATATTAATAATAGATGATCCACATATGGTATAACAATTCATTAATGTTTTTATATAATAATTACAAGTCCATCCAAGATAATGTTATGTTTAGTTCCACATTGAATCCTTTCTTGATGAATATACTATATCAAAAACTACGTATTGAATAGAACAAGTGGAGTTGGATGTGTTTAATAAATAGTTGTGGGAGTTTAGTGATAACAGAATTAGATGCCATTGGGTTTCACAATGGGTATCCCATGGTTTGTTCATGAATATGAATTATGAGTCTATGAGAATATCCATTGATTATATGGACATAAATACAATTACTATAAAGAATAAGTATCCTTTACTATGCATTGATGACATACTTGATCTTCTCAAAGAAGAAAAATATTTTTCAATGATTGATCATTTATATTGATATAATAATATAAGGAAAATAATGTCTGATATACCAAAACATCATTTGGAACATCGTATAAACAATATGAGTTTATGGTAATGCTTTTTGGATTGAATAATGTACATTCTCTATTAATGGATATATTGAATATAGTATACAAGGAGTATATTTAAAAAAAATAGTATCAATTGACGATATCATAATATAATTTATGATCAATGAAGAGAGTGAGAATTATCTAAAAAATATAATGGTTACCCTTGAAAAAAAGAATTAAATGGGATGTATACTAATTTTGAATTATGGATCAACAAGGTTTTATTTATTTTTGATATTATACCAAATTATGTTATATTTTAAGACCCTTCAAAGACAATTGTGGCAAAAAATGGCCTACACTGGTGAATATAACTAATATCTTAAATTTCATGGGTTTAGTTGGTTATTGTAATATTTTTGTTCAATATAATTCATATTTATCCAAAATTTTAACCAGGTTAACACATAAAGGAGTTAAATTTACATGGTAAAATGAATATGAGTACCTTTTTGAATAGATGTGTTGGATAAAGATTAATGAACCAGTATTAAATCTACCATTAGGTATAGAAGGATTCATAATTTGTACTGATTCATTAAAGAAAGGACTTTATTGTGTCCTTATGTGTTATGTTAGGGTGACAGCCTATGCAATAAGGTAATTGAAAATCCATGAATATAACTATCTTACTCATGAACTTGATCATGAAACAATATAAATTTCATCAAAAAAATTGGATCCACGACCTTTATGGTGAAATGTGATATATATATATATGTACAAACCATATGATTTAAAATTATATGGTACCACAGAAATTTCTCAACCTCAGGCATGAAAATGGTTGTTACTACTTAAGGACTATGATTTCTTATTATTCTACCAACATAGGAAGGATATTAAAATGGTTTTTGAATTTAGTAGGAGGTATCATGGAGCACTGAACATTATGAGGATTATAAATAATCATATATACAATGATCTAGTAAAGAGGGATATATTGATTTCTTTTCAAGGGGATCGATAAGATCCATGGTTTTTATATGACATGTGTATCCATTATGTTTCTGGTTAAACCCCTTTGGGGTGCTGTAGGACTCCATGGAGGGGAGCGCAAGGGCTGATCATGGATAGGAAAAATGTGCTCCCCAATTTTATTGTTATACTGTCCACAGATAGCGGTTGGCTCATAGTCGGTGCATGGTATGGCCAACCATAACCCTAAACCACACCCACCATAAATTTTGTGTGAAATAATATTGTTTCCATTAATTCCTAATAAAGGGATTACTCATATTTCATTTCATTCCTCCAATGGAAAACCCCCCTTCACCTCTATCATATAAATATTTCACCTCCCACCAAGATACTATTTGAATCCTTTTCCCCATCTGGCCTCTATTTGAAATGTTTTATATCATTTTACATCACCACCAGTATGAGCTTCACCACTCTTCCTTTCTTCAATTTATTCACCATATTCAACATTGTTTTCATGCAGGCTCTTCTGAACAATTTTCATGTGATTTGTATATTATTATTATTTTTTCTGAAATGTGACATATCAGAGGATTATAATAATTTTTATTAATCACCATGTGTGAGGTAGTTGTCTTATACCTTTTCCCTTAGAGTCAATTTGTCTTTACCTTGTTGTCATAATTAAACACACTGTACCCTTAGTGAATTTCTTCCTAAATTAATGAACCCCAAAACAAAATGTTAAATTCTTATTTATGATACTCCAAGATTCCATTATTGAATTTTGGAGGATGGTGGCCTCAACACAGAAAACCCATTGTGAGGGTACCTTCCACTGTCCATGTAAATGTCACAATTTATTTGATTTGAAATTTATTTCCTTTATTAGGATTTGAATATGAGAATATAGTTTATTGTTAATGGTTTTAAGGACCTTTAAAAACCTTATACATTATAAACAAATGGATAAAATGGATGAACTCCTGGTTTGTGAATAATTATGAAATGGTTAATGAGATGGAAGGTGTGAGTCAAATGATAAGGGGAAAATGAATTTATAGGAAATATTATTCCTTAATATAAATCAGGTTGATGATGGATGGAACAATTTCAATCAATGTATAACACAATGCATGGGATTGATCTGGGGACTCATGGTACGACACTAATGAGGAGGCTCATTGTATGGTCCTAAAAACCATCTTGGATTCCTTGGTTTTCACAACAAGGATTAGGATTTCATAGAGAACCTTGGACATGCTCCTTAGTATCCACTTATACCTTTGTTAACTTTTTTATGGACATTCTCTATAGAATCGATTAGTATTCCCTATTAAATTTACTTGGATTTTATCCCATGGTTATATTGTACTTAATTTTTCTTCATAAGATGTTGATCATCCATTACCTTGCATTAATGTGTTCCCTTATTTATAGTTTCATGATCATAGAGAGATTTGGTGGACTGGATGGTTTCTCTTCTACATTAATAACTTTTATTCCAGATATACATGCACATTGCTTCATTTTATAATCAATAACTAAACTTGTTGTAGACACAGTTGGTGGTGGCCTATTGAGTTCTATATCACACCCAGTTCATGCCACCATTTGGTATCCAAACAGTCATTGTGGATGTTGGTAGGGAGAGGGGAAATCACCCACATGAAAGTGCTTGATTGATTATAGTATAGGAATACAGAATCCTATGACTGAGGTTGGGCTCATGATGTTATCTAGAGATAATATTTTGGTCTTTTTATACATTTCATATATTTATTTTAATATATTCCTATCTTAATTTGTTTTATATCATTTGTATATATCCATTATAATTTCATCATTTTGTATATGACACTTCCCTTGGACCTTCTTATTATTATTGTTCTATGGATGATCTATCTTCTATTTCTGGTTGATATTATTCATCCACCATATTTTCATTTATGAAACCTCTTTATAACTCCAATCATGAAGCGATTTCCTCCACACTATCACAACATTGACCCTATCAACTAGTCCACATAATCTATCATATGGGGATGTATTCTCGGGGCCATGATACCCACCATCTTGGGGAAACATTTAGAGGCTCTCGTGTTGTGACATTATAAAGTGTTATTAGGGGGGTTATTTTCTATTTTTAATTCTTTTTGGAATTGTTAGACTAGAGAATATGAAGGATTTGATATTTTGAAAATATTTTTACATGGGAGTAAATACAAGACATATATGGGAAACCCCAATTTACCTAAGAAAGGGACTTGAAATCCATGTTTTTCAGAGTAACATTGATCAAATTTCACAAATGGGTTATGCACATGTTTTTTGGTGTTGATTGTTATTTAGATCGTTCCCTTCGAATAGTACGGTGATGAGAATTTGGTCTTATGTATCATCTTAGGCATGTAAGAAATTCACATTCCATGCCTGTTCCATGTCAAATATGATGCATTGTTTGAATGCGTGGAATTTATTACATGTGTGTTGCGGAATTAATTCTTTTTTAACTAACGTTTCATATAGGGTTCAATGAAGAATATAAAGTTACATAAATTAAATGCCTCCAACTAACAAGCTGTTCTTATATATAATGATACACATGCCTTAAGTAGTCAATTATGGCATGTTGAGTCATGATCTATTGATCACATTAGCTGGAACATGTATATGGTTGGGATTAAATGGATGGCATAGTTCAATGTATGATGTTTGTGGACCATTATAAATTGGAAATGGAAATATATATAATTCAACCATTTACGAGGATTTGAAATATAAATAGATGAAAATTTAAATGACTTAAATTTTTGAAATGAAATGGTACCCTAAATAGTTGTTCCAATTTCAATTGAAAGAGTGTTTCCCTTTATCCAATGCATTAGAATGCTATAATGGGCTCAACAATCATATGTTTAGCACAAACCTACCATTTTTCATAACAATTATTAGGAACCATAATATTATCATAACACATAATTCTTTTATTTAAGAAAAAATCTTGTTTAAAATAAATTTTCCATTTTAAATCACTATTAATCTTTTACAATCCAAATACTTTTAAATGAATTAATTTTATTTGGAAATAAAATTTTATATTGTAAAGTAAAGATCGAAATATTACATATTAATGAAAGGGTTAAATTCTATTCATTATATATATGTAAAAAATTATCCTTTTGGATTTTGTAAATATTGAAGACAAAAAAGATTAAATGATGAATTAAAAAAAATCCCTTAACATGAGTCCAAATTTTCACATACATTATTTATCTTCTTGAATAATAAAATTATGTCAATTTATACATTGTTTATAACATTTAAAATTTTATTAGAATTTTTATATCACTTATTACCATGTTGTTAATCATTTATGTTTTTATCAGGAATTTCTATGATATTTGGTTAATAAATCCAAAATGACTTTGTTCGGTTGCCTAAGGTCAAAGTGGACATTATTTCATCATATAAAGAATAATATTAAAGCAGTATTTGTTATATATATTTATAATTTACACTATTATCACTATATAAGTCATGTATTGAAAAAAACAAATCCCACAACTATGTGGAGATGGTTTGTCGTACGTACGCATGCACAATGATTTTTTTTTCAAAACATGGATACAAGTTGACATATGGTTTGAACATTTTCATAATAAAATATATTAATATATTTGATTCATTAGTTGTGAAATTATCATGGAAATAACTCCAAAAGATAAATTTAATGATGAAATAATAATTATTGAATAAATAAAGATGATTACCTCTTATTTGGTGGACTTCATTTAATCTCTTCTTTAGGGATCTAGGGTTGGTCTTTTGGAAATACAAGAACATAAATAACATAAATAAGGTTGTTTATAAGAGAAATAGGTATAGTTTTTAATATAAATGTGGCTCATGGTAGGGTAATAAAGTGATGGATGGTGGGATATTTTATAATATAGGGATGGGGCACCTTTGAAAACTATCAAACTATTTAATTATAATAAATTCATTTTTAATATAAATGCCAAAAAATGGACATGGATTTAAAGAATGGATTAGATATGGTTTTAAAATAATGAACTATTAAAATTTAGACATGTTTTGGTTTTATATCAAACTTTATCATTTTGATTAACCATAATTTCCTTATTTTTATTTTAATTAGGTTAAGAATATATTTATTATTAAAAGGTTGTAATTATTAGTTACAGAATTTAAATTAGACAATAAATGAATAATTTATGAAATTTTAGACGAAATAATAGTCAATTTTTATGTTTTTAATAATTTGTATTCTTTTTAGGTAATTTAGGAAATATTATTTGGATAAAATATCATTATTGTCAAATTCGAAACTATTCATTATATTACCATTATGAAAATCAAAATAGTAAGATAACATTGAACCAAAATATTTAATACACCCATAATATGTAATAATCAACCATAAAATTAGAATATAACCATAATTAATTCAAATTATATTTATTTTATTATTTTTAATATTAATTATTTGATGGTTTCATTAATAAATAATTATTCTATCATCATTATATAATTATTTACAATAATTATATTTTCACTAAAAATGAAAAATAAACTACCATGAGGAAGATAGATTTTTTATATTTAAAAATAATATATATAGTTTAAGATATCTCTGAAATTACAAAATATTAAAAATAACACAGTTATTAAAAACATGAATGTAACATCTTTTTCTTTTCTTTAAGAAAAATATAAATTTCCATGCCTCTTCAAAAAGGATCCAAAAGTAAAATAAAATAATATGATGAAAGTAATTTTATTAATTTAAAAATTTAAACTTATATTAGTTTATAACCCTCATTTTTACCATGTGGACACATAAGAGACGTTTAAGAAAAAGAACGCGACATTTTGTGATTTTCCATAAATTATATCAATTTCTTTTTCAGGGAAAACTACCCATTGTATAATTAAAATTTTAACCTTATGTGTTAAGGGTAGAATATATTTTATCCAATAAAATTGGTATTAGTGTTAGGGTAATTTTATATTATTATTTTTACCATTAATTATGTTATTAACCCTTTATCTAGGTAATTTATTTAACAATATTACTAATAATATTGTCTATAAATGATTGTGACCTATTCACTAAATTTTGTACTTATGATTCCAAATAGGGAATCCTTTTTAAAAAATTCAGGACATTGAAGTTTCAGAATATTTCTTAAAATTAAACTGATAATGTGCATCAAAATATGAATTTTCAAAAAAATATGCATCATTTAAAAAAATATAAAATGTTTTTATACTCAATTTAATTATAAAACCCGTTAAAAAAATTGGATTAAAATTAAAATAAAAAATATATAATTTAATACTAATCCAAAATATGATTTTTACATTCTAATTAAAATATAGTCTTAAATAAAAATAAGTATTTTTCACTATTATTTAAAAAATAAATATTTTCAAAAAAAATCTCAAAAATTTAAGGTAAGATAACACTAACAAGATGAATTTAAAAATATTTTATTAAAATTTAATAATCTATAAATTGAAAATTAAACATAAATATTTTTGAAATTTGACTAAATATTAAACTATATATCCTATCATTATATGGGTTGTTAATTCGCCCCTAGAAATTATTCCATCATAGTTTTATTAACTTATTAAAAATTAAGTATAGTCATATCTCATAGAATTTTTATATTCCAATGAATATTATTTAACCATGCGGTTTCCACAAAAAATGTTAATATGGTGAATTACTTGATTTTTCAATAACTTTTCTCTATGGTCAATAATCTGAATTGGATTTTCCTTATATGAATGATTTAAATCTAATAGAAAAACCTTATAGGTCTGAATGTGAGATGAATCTTACACATAGAATATTAACCACAAAATATGAGAAAACACTATTTTATTCAGAAAATATCCGAGTCAAAGCTACTCGATAGGAAACTCATCCATATTTATCTATTATTTCATATGGTCTAATTAACTATGGACTTAACTTTTCATTATTAATAAAATGAATAACATAATTCCATGGAGATATATTAAGGATGAAAAGATCAACTACATTGAATAAAAGATATTTCCTCCAGTTATCTACATAACATTTCTGACTACCCTGTTGTCTTCATGTTTGTTGAATCATACATACTTTTTCAATCATTTCTTATAATAATTCTGTTCCAAACAATATTGTTTCCCAAATATCATCCAAAAATGCTAGAGTTTTACACCACATCCAATATAATTCCAAAAATGGTTTCATATATATATTAAAATTAAAATTTTTATTATAATAAAACTCAACCAATGAAATGTGATGATCCCAACATCACTAGTAATCCATTAATCATGATCAAAACATATCCTCCAAATTCAGAATCATTCAGTTAGACTGTCCATCATAATGAGGATGAAAAGTAGTGATGAAATTTAATTCAACACCCTAAGACTTCTGTATCCCTTCCCAAAAATATAGATAAATCATGGATCGTTATCAGATATAATTGAGATACATACTCCTTGTAATATATTATCTATTTAAAATATTTTCTACAAATTTAATCAAAGGAAATATTATATCAAATTGGAAAAAATGAGTATAATTAGGAAATCAATCAATAATAACCCAAATCACAGTGTTACCTAATGATTCCTTTGGTATTACCACAAAAAAATCTATAAATGTATTCTCTCATTTAAAATCTAGAACTAGAAAAGACTAAATAATTTCTTTCGACAAATTATATTCTTTCTTAACTTGTGGAAAAGTAAAGCATAGCATTATAAGGATAACAATATTAATTAACATTATATCTCACCAGTAATACTACCATAGTTTTGATGACATATTAGTGCTTCTAGGATGAACGTAAAACACATAACTCTATGTTTCAATTAATAACACTTTCTTTAACTATGCATCAAAAGGAACACATAATAATTTTTCAAGTTATAAAATGAATTCTTTATCCCAATTAAATTATATAAAATTACCCATCTTAACACATTCTACCTTTTTTATGAAACACTCAATCTTCCTTTAATGCTTTCTAAATTCAATCTGACAAAGGTTATTATACTGACACTAGAAATAAAAAATAGAGGGTTCCAACATCTACAAATTCTAGTCCAAAAATCATTAAATATTTAATAAAAGGGTCATGATCTATATATAACATGGTTTATGATGCATGGGGTTTTTAACTCAATGAATACACCACTTTTTTTCATTTCTAGTATAGTAATTAATCCTGAAATTATAATCCTTTTTCAGTTCCAATCATCTTATCTGCCTCATGTTGAATTCCTTCTAAGTGAATATATACTTCAATCTATTATGATCAGTATATATTTCACACATTGTTCAATATAAATGATACCTCCTACTTTTTAACGAAAATTACAAATAACCTAATTACTAATCATGTGTATGATAATTTAAAACATGTGGATTCACTTTTATTGAAACATAAGAAACTACCTGATAATTCTACATCAAAACTCAACCATGTGCTTTCAAGGAAACATCACTATAAATGAAAATTTTCCATTTCATGAGTGTAGGGACAAAATTATATCATTCACCAATCATCTTTTTGTTTATTGAAAACATCCATCGCAATACTATTTCTATATAAATTTATCACCTTTTCATAATAACATTGTTTTTGGTCTACATAACCATGTAATGTTTTCAATATACCATCGGTAATATCCTGACAATCCAATAAAACATTGAATATTAGTATCATTTTTTTCTGGTACATTCATTAACAACATTTGTTTTGGTAGTATAAATTATAATTCCATCATTACATTCAATGTTCCAAAGGAAAAACATCTTTTTTAACAAAAAATAACATTTTGTAAAATTTCCATATATTTTCTTTTCTTTAAGGGTATATAGAGAAATCCATAAATGTTTTTTATAATCCTCATATATTTTTGAATAAATTAGAATGTCATCAAAAAAACAACCACAAAATTATCTAAATATTCATGGAGTACTCTATTTATAGGATCCATAAATAAAGTGAATTTACTTTTCAAACGAAGGGGAATAACTACTAACTCATATTTCCCATATCTAGTCTGATATTCTATTTTTAGAATGTCATTAACCTTCACCTTTAGTTTGTGGTGCTTCGACCTCAGATAAAATTTTTAAAAGTATTGTGCTCTTGAATCTTATCAAAAAAATCATCGATATGAGGTAAACGATCCTTTTTTTAATAATCATGTTTTTAAATGTGATATAGTCAATCCAAATACTCATTGAACTATCTTTATTTTTTTCAACATAAATAGGAGAATCTGATGTTTTAGTACTTGAAAAAATGAATCATTTATCTAGAAAATAATGTAACTGATTTTTCAATTCCATATTTTTTACTTGAATATTTTGATAAGGGGGTACTAAAATTATCACAGCATGAGAATCTATGTCAATAGTAAAGTCATCATCCTGATCATACATAACATTAATAAAATCAACAAAAAAACATCTAGATACACATTTACCACATTCACATCATTTATATGAATATTACCATTGTTTTAACAATATGTGAATGATAACATGTGTTACCATATTTTAATAGTTTCTCATATTTCATATATTTTATAAATATAATGGGTTCATTCTTATATAAAAACTGAAAATCATTTTAAAAAATAAATTCTTCTGGTATAGACTATATCTTAGCATGGTAAACATTGATCCAATCCATAAACAAAATAACATCCAACTATAATAAGGGTAATACATTAAGGTATTATAGTAATGTATTTCCAAAAATAATAATAGGATGATTATTATAATACCTTTTCCTTTATATTTTTTCCCATGTGATTTAACCATAAGTTCTGGCTTCATTTCTTATGGTGGAATTTCCAATTTACAAAAAAAAATCTCAAAAATGAATGAATGTGTTGATCTCATATCAAAAAATCATTAGTATAATCTGAAATAAAAATTATACGTGATACCACATCATCTGATGGCCCAATATCTGCTGATATAGTAACAATGGATTTCAACACACCGTTCTAATTATATTATAGATGCTTCCCATCATTTGAGTTCCTCTTAAAATTCCCATTTTCTTAATGAATTATCTCATTATACTTAGAACATTTTAATATTTGTATATCAAAATTGTTCAACCACTACCATGATTTATTTCATTGTAATTACAAGACATATTCCCCATATTACCATATATGAAATACTTACCATACATTAAAATTAACTCCCTCATGTGTGTTTTACCAAAATTATTACAAACTAAAAACATAATTTTCTTACCATCAATAATATTTAATTCATTGATTCCTTTTACTTTCCACCTTGACCACTTTTTTCTTAGAGTTTTCAAAGAACAAATGATCATCGAAAAACTCCATTTCCCCATTTTCTACACATCAAAAAAGTTTTTAATAACTTTTTAATTCATAAGAAAACAATTCCCTTTGATATTTTGGATTCAATCTAGACTAATAAGGATTGATTTTACTATAAATATCCCTGATAAAGTTTGTGGTGAACCTTGGAAAAAGATTTAATTATTCTTAGTATGAATCCACTAAATCCTCCCTATATCTTAATTTCATGATTTTTTCCCTTCCATAGTCAAATATCCATAAGAAAATATTTTTTGAGAAAAATATTTTTAAATAAATTTCATTCCAAATAATCATTCTCATCAATAAAGTTGATATTCTTAACCATTGACAACCACTTGTCGGATTCAAATTTGAAATAGAAAATTGTAATATTAACCTTTTAACACTATCAACAACCCATGATTTCAAAAATCTATTCTATGGAATTAATGCACCATTCAGTTACCACTATGTCATAAGATCAACTAAAAGCTGGAGGGTGTTTCCTCCTAAAATATTACACCACTGACATATTCTATTAGGGTTTCTCTCGAAGATCTTGTGCATGGATTCCTCTCCCATTTATATCATTCATAAACTAATCCAATATTATTCAAAAAATCTTTGTTCTAATTCCTACCATTCTAGGTTGCGTATTCTGATGGATATAATCCTGATTGTGCCTTCCTACTTCGGCTTCCCTCTATCTTCTCCTGTGAACCATTTTGAATAGACAAATCAATGATTAATAAATATTTAAAATTTAAATTCTTTATCAATTCAGCATAATCATAATGTAAAACCATTTAATGGTATTCTATTTACATTATACTATTCCTCTAATGTTATCTCAACTGTTATCTGATACCAACTATAAGGACCCAACCATTAAACATTACATAATATGACTAATTCAACTTTCTTACATTACAATGGATATTTTAGGTTTATATTATTATATAACTAGTTAATAAAATAATACATATCCACTCATATAATATATAGTAGACATTTCTACTCAATATCCTTTTTTTACAATATTAATCTTTTAAAACAAAACTTGATTTCTTTCCATAACAAAATGTCAAAACATTAATATGTATTTCTTCCTTTCCTTTAAGAATCTATAATCCATGTGAAAAAAATTAAACCTTGTTATAAGTATAAAAATCATTGTAAGGTACTTAATAAATAATTATCAAATTTTCAGCCCATGAATGAATTCATTTCTACAATGTTAAAAACTTTACACATAAAACATATGGTATTTATATTACCTTGTGAAATCCTATGTTTCTTGTAAAACCATACAAAGTATAAATAAATCATAAAATGTATCTTGAGGAACAAATCTTGTATCAATATTACATATATATTATCCCTCCTAGCTACACAATTTGTAACCATCATTTTTACGCTTGCAAAACCCATTGATGTATATTACCAAATTATCTTAAGGGAAATCAAACTAGTTAACTACATCACTTTACCCAATGAATTAGAAAATTAAAATTGGATCACCTTAACTTTTTTACCATATAAACACATTTCATCATAATAAATACCATGAACCATAACATGGTTATAACACCTAAATCATGCTTAAATGAAACATTCTCTCTCAAAATAAAATTTTTATTTGAAATCACCTTTCATTTTTTACAAGTTGTACACTAAAAAAGTAAACATATTATTTGAAAATAAAATATTAAAATTGTAATAGACACATAATAATATTAATTATTCATGAATGTTGGAAACTCAATTAATTTTATATATTTAAATAAAGTTTCTTTTTGGATTTTGTAAAAATAGTAGAAACAACAACATTAAAAGAGGATTTAAAATAAAGTGCCTTATCTTACGTCTGACTCATCATATACTATCTTTATCTTCCTTAATAGTAAACATATGTTAGTTAATAATTTCATTAAAATATTTTTATAATTTATAATTCCTTTCATAGAATTTATTTCCATGTTATTATCATTTTTTTATGTTGATTGTTTGGATGTTATTTGATTTCGAATTGTAAAATGACTTCATTTAGTTTATTATGGTCAAATTTGAAATAATTTCATCATATCTTGAATATTATTCATGTAACATGTAACATATATATTTATCATTTCCATCATTGTAACCATCCAAGTAATGTTATAATGCCCCGACCTTAAACATTACTTAATATTGAATTAAATGAATAATTCACATTGAGGATCTTTTCAGGTTTAGAGTTTTAGAGAATTAGAACATAACTATTACATCTCAAAAGATTACAAAGTAGACACTTCTACTAAGTTTCCATAATAAAAAAAACTCTTAAAAAGAAACATGTCTAGTTCCATGTTTTATATAGCATGACATTCCCTTGATCCCATCCTTGACCTTATTCCACATTAAGTCCTGTGAAAAACATTTCAAAAAAACTTGGGGTGACCATAAAAAGCTCAGTAAGGGATACACAAAGAATGAAAACTGTTAGTTTTTTCAGACATAAATTAAACCATGTATACTCTATAAATGTAATACCTTCACCTTCATGAAGTAGTAAAAACTCTTCACTGAATAAAGCATCATTACTTGCCTTTTTGAAACCAAAGGATTACCATAAAACCCATATAATGAACACATAACATATATAAAGGTAACTTGGGACATAAACATACATAAGTGGAATAACCATACGGTCGACTCCACACATATCACTTAATGGAATAGCCATATGGCCAATTTCCATACATTCTTAATGGAATATCCGTACGACCGACTTCCATACCCAATGCATTGGAGGTTATAATGTAACCACCCATCCTGGTATTCACGGCACCACCCGTCATATGGTTTATCACGTAACCACCCGTAAAATGTCCAAGTACCAATATAAAATCATAAAACATAAAACCAATATAAAGGATTGATAAGATTTCCACATTTCAATCACAATATATATAATATAATCATTTATCAAAACCATTTTCAATACCAAAATACATAAAAGAGTATATGGTATTTATTTTATTTTAAAAACATTACGGCTTGTTGAGGAAGCCAAAGACCAAATAATACTCGTGGCGGCGGAAAAAGTCACTGTCACCGTGTACGTTAAAAGAAACATTCTTTTTTGTCTTTTTGTAAAATGATTCATAGAAAAAGATTCCTTTTGTATAAAAGTAAATGTCAAAGCGGTTTATACACCGTATAAAATAAAGTTGTGTATAAAACGAAATATGCCTCAATGAAAGGAGATTGAGACGAAGTACCTTACAAAGATCATTTTTAAATAAAATAGATCTATTATGTGTATTAACTATAAGTACACATAAAGAAAGTAAAAATACAAGATAGGACATAATAATATCATGACATAATTTGAAAGTAGGAGATTAACCCAAAGAACGGAAATTGGGTTAAGAAGTTCCCTTACCTCGGGCCCGACTTGACTCGATCGTTCTTTAACGTCCTGAATAATAAACTTGAGTTAATTTATACTTGATTAAGAACATTTTTAATGTTCATTGTTCCTTTTATATCACTTATTTCCATGTTATAAACATTATGTAACCATTTAAGTTAATAATGTTTGTTTTGTCGATATTTGGTTCTTAAGTCAAAAGTGGACTTCTTACAATTACATGTTGTTCGTGTGGTCAAAGGTTCTTTATACCCAGAATGACATTCCTGATTTGGATATCATATATATGATATATTTCCAGCATATAAATATATTTATAATGTTACATAATCATTTAGAGGTAAGAAATGAAATGCACCGTTCATGGAGACGGTAAGCCGTACATACGCATGAACGCTACTTTCATTTCTTTGTCATATTAGTGGAATTAAAACTAAATGAGAGGTATGTATATTTTAATTCCAGAATTATATTCATCATTTAGATATATCATTAATTATATATATCCATTATATAAATGTACTTTTAATAGTACATTACATTTGGGGATAAGAAATGAAATGCACCGTTCATGGAGACGGTAAGCCGTACGTACGCATGAACGCTACTTTCATTTCTATCTCATACTTTAATGGAAAGAAAAAAAATGATATAGAGGTATATTATAATTCCAGTATAACATCATATATAATAACTTTAAATCCATCCTTTATACATCCCACAAATGGCATTAACGAACCACATCACTTTGAGGGGGCGGTAGTCCGCACTTCCTTAAATGAAGATATCGTGTTTACCCATAATGGAAACCATAATGTTAAGACACAAATGAAAAATACAGAAGCTTAAGTAAAACATAAAAATATTATATATCACTTATAAATATAGTGACATCTTAATGGCCACCTTTGAAGGTGTTATATGAGTGTTGAACAATCATCGTTTCGTGAGGCAGAAATTCGCCATCCACGGAAACAGTATGTTCTTTAACCATTAGATGTAGGTGTGTGTAAGTGTAGCTCAAATCCTTCTTATAACAACATCCTAGTATATTTAGGATACTGGAGTTGTTACAAAAGAAAATAATAAAAAGATTTTAGGGGGTTGGAGAAGCAAAATGAAACAAAAGGACTCAAAAGAAGACATTACCTTAAAATCGGGTAACTCTCTTTGGTTTGAGCTCAAAGGCTTCCTTGGGAAGACTTCTTCCCAAAGTGAGGATTCAAAGAGTAATAGAGGGCTGTGGAGAGCCAAAATGTGAAGGGTATGGCCGAGCCAAAGGCTTTTGAAGTGTGTGTAAGGAGGTAGAGGTGGGGGCCTTTTATAAGAGGAGAGGAGGGGCACTCTTGGAAAATAAAGATAAGTTACTTTATTTTGAAATGCGTTTCCGATTCAAAAGGTCCCACATTGATATAATTTGAGGCTAAGGTGATAAGGGTTCCACATACAATCATCCAATAGGTTTTGGACATGTGTAGGTCTTAGATATTACATTATCTTTCTATTTTATTTAAATTGTTAAATAATGAGGTCATCACTGCATCATCATGATGTCATAAATAATTTAATTTATTTAATGTATAAAAATTATAAAAATATACTATTATGTATGAAATTGTTTTATATTTATAATTAATATTTATAGTCAAAAATATGACTTGTATAACCCCATGTAAAAATTGTTTTAGTAAAATAACTCATGTTTGTGTTATTTTTACTTTAACATTAAATAAAAAGTTATTTATGTCATTTCCCAACCAAAGTGGCTCCATGGGGTCCCCAAGTTGACCCATGGATTGTATTGGTCGGAAATGACACATCCAATGAGGGTAGGACATGTTTCAAGCTCATCTCATATTATTAAAACATTATTTTTACCCTAAACTACACTAATTACCACTAATCGCGATTAAGAACTTAAAAGTTACTACTCACCAAAAAATTATTTTAATATCATTGAACCACATTTTACTTCTTAATGAAAACCATTTATGTAGGATTTTTTTAAAATCAAATCACAGAAGTGTCAAAGTTTCATTTAAACGGAAAATCTGTCTCTTTAACTACCACTTAGTGGTTTCACTATTCATCAAAAATTGAAGTTTTTCAGAAAAATACCAAAAATTCACCCAAAGATATATTTGATATTCCGAATTCAAAAATTAATTCCATTTTACAAAATTCCCATCATATAAGTTGCATTAATTAATTTAATAATTAATTCCTGTTGTCAGAGCAAATAGCGTGTTTTTATGAAACAATAAGTATCAAAAGATTGACACTAGTTTAAGTCTGATTTCAAAGTGAAATTAATTCCAACGACCACTATTGGATTTAATGGTAAAAATATTTTCTAATTTCACTTTAAAACCAATTCAAATGATAATTTAATCATATAAATAAATTAGATTAAAAAGAGGTTTTGAATTAAAATACAACATTTTACACTATTCGTTAAAAAAATGAACTTTATCGGAAAGATACCAAAAATTTACACAAAGTAAATTTTGATGTCCGGATTCTAAAGAAGAGTTATTTTTGGTCCAATAGAATTTATAAGATTGATAAAAACTATATTTAATGACGGTTCACCATCAAAAGGTGATAAGTGGACCTTTCGTGAAAATTAGAGTATATAAGCCTAAAATTGAATTATTTTCATATTTTAAGCCTTTATCCTTTATTAGATAAATCTAAAAACATTTAACAAACATATATAATCATATTTTAGTTATTTCTATCCATTCCTGCCAGTACAACGACTATGTGTTAACTAACATTTAAAATAATATTATTTTATTACTAGTGTGCAACGTACGATTTCAAAGAAACTCTTTGTTGCGTATCGGGTACGCTATCGAACATAGCAACCCCTTTAAGGTAAAATTAATATTTAATTCATAAATTTTCATAAATATGAAAATTATTTATTCTTTATTTACCTGGGATGTTACATCCTTCCCCCCTTTTGGGAATTGCATCCTCGCAATTTTATTCATTTATCAAAATAAGTGGGGGTATTTATCCCTCATATCATTTTCATATTCCCACATTCCCTCTTCAACCATATGGTTTTTCAACAAAACCTTTACCTAGTGGATTACCTTATTTCGTAACACTTGCTCCCTATGGTCAAGAATATGGACTGGTTGTTCTTCATAAGAGATATTCTCTTCCAACTGAACTACCTCTGGACTCAAAACATGAGATGGATCAGGCATATAATTCCACAACATCGAAACATGAAAAACATTGTGTACCTGAGATAAACTCAGAGGTAAATCCACTCTGTATGCAACTGATCCAACTCTCTCCAGAATTTCATATGGTCCAATGAACCTTGGACTCAGCTTTCCTTTCTTACCAAATCTCATCACACTTTTCCATGGAGAAACCTTGAGAAAAACATGATCACCTACCTCGAAAGATAGATCCTTCCTCTGGTTATTCGCAAAAATCTTCTTCTTGCTCTGAGCTGTTCTCATTTGTGCTTGAATCAACTGAACTTTTTCTGCCATCTCTTCTACTAATTCTGGTCCCATCAGCTTCCTTTCACCCACTTCATCCCAAAATGATGGAGTTCGACACCACTTCCCATATAATGCCTCAAATGGTGACATCTGTATACTGGAATGAATGATGTTATTATAAGAAAACTCAACCAAAGAAAGATTTTGGTCCCAACTTCCCTAATAATCCATCGAACAAGCTCGTAGCATATCCTCCAAGGTCTGAATTGTTCTTTCTGACTGCCCATCTGATTGAGGATGAAAAGCTGTACTAAAATTTAATTCAGTACCCAACAAATTCTGAAGGCCTTTCCAAAAGTTATAAGTAAACCTGGGATCACGGTCAGATATAATGGAGAGAGGAACTCCATGTAACCTGACTATCTCTTTAAGATAGAAACGGGAAAGTTGATCTAGGGAAAAAGTATCTCGTATAGCAAGGAAATGAGCAGATTTAGTCAAGCGATCAACAATAACCCAGATTGCATTATTACCTCGAGATGTCCTCGGTAATCCCACAACAAAGTCCATGGATATGTTTTCCAATTTCCACTCTGGCACTGGTAAAGGCTGAAGCATCCCTTTCGGTAACTGCCGCTCTGCTTTAACCTGTTGACATGTCAAACACTTCACAGTAAAATCAGCAATATCTCTTTTCATTCCATCCGACCAGTAATACTCCCAAAGATCTCTGTACATCTTAGTACTGCCAGGATGAACTGAAAACGGAGAACTATGAGCTTCACATAACAACTCTCTCTTCAACTGTGAATCACAAGGCACACACAATCTCTTCCCAAATCTCAAAACGCAATCACTATCAATGTTGAATTCAGGCAACTTACCTTTCTGTACCAGCTCTACCATTTTCTACAACTCACTGTCTTGCTTCTGTGCTTATTTGATTCTGTCTGATAGAGAAGATCTCACTGATACCTGAAACAAAACAGAAGGACATCCTGCACTAACAACTTCTATTCCAAAGTTCATCAAATCCTTAACCAAAGGATCAAGTTCCAAACGCAACATCGTTAATGAAGCATTACTTTTTCGACTCAAAGAATCAGCCACTTTATTGGCTTTTCCCGGATGGTAGTGAATTGTACAATCATAATCCTTGATTAATTCCAGCCATCTCCTCTGCCTCATGTTCAATTATTTCTGAGTGAATATATACTTTAAAATTTTGTGATAAGTATATATTTCACACTTTACTCCATACAAATGATGCCTCCAAATTTTTAAAGCAAAGACAACAGAAGCTAATTACAAATCATGTGTAGGGTAATTTGCCTCATGAGTTTTCAACTGTCGTGAAGCATAAGAAATTACCTGATCTTTCCACATAAGGACACAGCCAAGTCCCTTCAACGAAGCATCACTGTATATAACAAACTCACCATTCCTAGAAGGATGTGCCAAAACTGGAGCATTCACCAATCTTCTTTTCAACTCCTGAAAACAATCATCACATTCTTTTGTCCAAATGAACTTAACACCCTTACGAGTTAGCTTAGTCATTGGACTAGATAACTGTGAAAAATTTTCAAGAAACCTTTGGTAGTAACCTGCCAAACCAAGAAAACTACGGATCTCGGTTACATTTGTGGGTATTGGCCATTCTTCAATAACTTTTGTTTTTGCAGGATCAACAGTTATCACATCTTTAGAAACAATGTGACCAAGGAAAGAAATATATTGCAACCAAAACTCACACTTGCTGAATTTCCCATATAATTTCATTTCTTTAAAGGTTTGAAAAATAACCCTTAAATGACTTTCATGCTCCTATTTACTTTTAGAAAACACCAAAATATATTCAATAAAAACAACCATCATTTTTCACCTGAGTCAACTGATCCATCACTGCATCAAACTGTTTAGTTCTGATTCTGACCATCTCAGGATACTGATTTGAAAGGTCATTTCCCTCTATATGCCTTCCTAGAAAAGCTGCTCTGTTTCCTCTATGGAAAACCATTATTAACAGAGAAATATCTTAGGAGAAGCAACATTGTAATCTTTAAATGCTATATCATTTAAAAAATATATTTTTGGATAATCATTTAATAGAATCTTAACTCCTAAAGTTGTCTAAACCGACCTCTGATACCAACTATATGGCCTCGGCCTTAAACATTAAATAATATTGAATTAAATAAATAATTCACATTAAGGATCTTTTCAGGTTTAGAGTTTTAGATAATTAGAACATAACTATTACATCTCAAAAGATTACAATGTAGACACTTCTACTAAGTTTCCATAATAAAAAAAACTCTTAAAAAGAAACATATCTAGTTCCATGTTTTATATAGCATGACATTCCCTTGATCCCATCCTTGACCTTATTCCACATCAAGTCCTGTGAAAAACATTTCAAAAAAACTTGGGGTGAGCATAAAAAGCTCAGTAAGGGATACACAAAGAATGAAAACTGTTAGTTTTTTAAAACATCAAGTAAACCATGTATACTCTATCAAAGTAATATCTTCAAATTCATGAAGTAGTAAAAACTCTTCACTGAATAAAGTATCATTACATACCTTTTTGTAACCAAAGGATTACCATAAAACCCATATAAAGAACACCTAACATATATAGAGGTAACTTAGGACATAAACATACTTAAGTGGAATAACCATACGGTCGACTCCACACATATCACTTAATGGAATAGCCATACGGCCAATTTCCATACATACTTAATGGAATATCCATACGGCCGACTTCCATACCCAATGCATTAGAGGTTATAATGTAACCACCCGTCCTGGTATTCACGGCACCACCTGTTATATGGTTTATCACGTAACCACCCATCAAATGTCCAAGTACCAATATAAAATCATAAAACATAAAACAAATATAAAGGATTGATAACATTTCCACATTTCAATCACAATATATATAATAGAATCCTTTATCAAAACCATTTTCAATACCAAAATACATAAAAGAGTATATGGTATTTATTTTATTTTAAAAACATTACGGCTTGTTGAGGAAGCCAAAGACCAAATAATACTCATGGCGGCGGAAAAAGTCGATGTCACCGCGTACGTTAAAAGAAACATTCCTTTTTGTCGTTTTGTAAAACGCTTCATAGAAAAATATTTCTTTTGTATAAAATTAAAAGTCAAAGGGGTTTATACACCGTATAAAATAAAGTTGTGTATAAAACGAAATATGCCTCAATGAAAGGAGATTGAGACGAAGTCCCTTACAAAGATCATTTTTAAATAAAATAGATCTATTATGTGTATTAACTATAATTACACATAAAGAAAGTAAAAATACAAGATATGACATAATAATATCATGACATAATTTGAAAGTAGGAGATTAACCCAAAGAACGGAAATTGGGTTATGAAGTTCCCTTACCTCGGGTCCGACTTGAATCGATCGTTCTTTAACGTCCTGAATAATAAACTTGAGTTAATTTATACTTGATTAATAACCTTTTTAAAGTTAATTATTCCTTTTATATCACTTATTGACATGTTATAAACATTATGTAACCATTTAAGTTAATAATGTTTGTTTTGTCGATATTTGGTTCTTAAGTCGAAAGTGGACTTCTTACAATTACATGTTGTTCATGTAGTCAAAGATTCTTTATATCCAGAATGAAATTCCTGATTTGTAAATCATATATATCATATATATCCAGCATATACATGTATTTATAATATTACATAATCATTTATAGGTAAGAAATGAAATGCACCGTTCATGGAGATGGTAATCCGTACGTACGCATGTACGCTACTTTCATTTCTTTATCATATTAATGGAATTAAAACTAAATGAGAGGTATGTATATTTTAATTCCAGAATTATATTCATCATTTAGATATATAATTCATTATATAAATCCATTATATAAATGTACTTTTAATAGTACATTACATTTGGGGATAAGAAATGAAATGCACCGTTCATGGAGACGGTAAGCCGTACGTACGCATGAACGCTACTTTCATTTATATCTCATACTTTAATGGAAAGAAAAAATAATGATATAGAGGTATATTATAATTCTAGTATAACATCATATATAATAACTTTAAATCCATCCTTTATACGTCCCACATATGGCATTAACGAATCACATCACTTTGAGGGGGCGGGAGTCCGCACTTCCTTAAATGAAGATATCGTGTTTACCCATAATGGAAACCATAAAGTTAAGCCAAAAATGAAAAATACAGAAGCTTAAGTAAAACATAAACATATTATATATCGTATTTAAATATAGTGACATCTTAATGGCCACCTTTTAAGGTGTTATATGAGTGTTGAACAATCATCGTTTCGTGAAGCAGAAATTCGCCATCCACGGAAACAGTATGTTCTTTAACCATTAGATGTAGGTGTGTGTAAGTGTAGCTCATATCCTTCTTATTACAACATCCTAGTATATTGAGGATACAGTAGTTTTTACAAAAGAAAAGAATAAAAAGAGTTTAGGGGGTTGGAGAAGCAAAATTAAACAAAAGGACTCAAAAGTAGACATTACCTTAAAATCGGGTAACTCCCTTTGGTTTGAGCTCAAAGGCTTCCGTGGGAAGACTTCTGCCCAAAGTGAGGATTCAAGGAGTAAGAGAGGGCTGTGGAGAGACAAAATGGTCAGGGATTGTCCGAGCCAAAGGCTTTTGAAGTGTGGGTAAGGATGTAGTGGTGGGGGCCTTTTATAAGAGGAGAGGAGGGGCACTCTTGGAAAGTAAAGATAAGTTACTTTATTTTGAAATGCGTTTCGGATTAAAAAGGTCCCAAATTGATATAATTTGAGAATAAGGTGATAAGTGTTCCACATCCACTCATCCAATAGGTTTTGGACATGTGTAGGTCTTAGATATTACATTATCTTTCTATTTTATTTAAATTGTTAAATAATGAGGTCATCACTGCATCATCATGATGTCATAAATAATTTAATTTATTTAATGTCTAAAAATTATAAAACAAATACTATGATGTAGGAAATCGTTTTATCTTTCTAATGAATATTTATAGTCAAAAATATGACTTGAATAACCCCATGTAAAAATTGTTTTAGAAAAATAACTCATGTTTGTGTCATTTTTACTTTAACATTAAATAAAAAGTTATTTATGTCATTTCCCAACCAAAGTGGCTCCATGGGGTCCCCAAGTTGACCCATGGCTTGTCTGGGTCGCACATGTGTGGTGATTATATATTTTATTGGATGGATAATAGGGGAAATATGGTTGTCCAATAATTTTAATAATATATCATAAAATATGTGATACTGTAATTATTACATTAAAAAAACTCATGAAGAGGAGGTGGAAGAAGAACTTAACTTGAAAGAATTGATAAAGATGATTACCTCCTCTTTGATACAATTCATTTAATCACTTATTAAGGTATCTAGGGATATTTTTTTTGAAATACCATAAACTCATGAACATTAATAAAGATTTTTAGCATAAAAATTATTAGTTTTTAGTCGACCTATATGGATCATGGTGGGGTAATGATGTGAAGTAAGGAGTGACCTTTTATAACTGAGGTGAGGGTCACCATTGGAAATTTTGAAAAGATTAAATTAGTATAAATTAATTTGTATAAAAATCCCAACATATGGATATTAATTGAAAGATATGATGAGGTAATTTTTTAATCTAATCAATCAATTGAATTTATACATGTTTTGGTTTTATTTTAATCCTTATCATTTCGATTAACCTTAGTTGACTTATTTTAATTTTAATTATTTTAATAATATATTTAATAATAAAATGTTGTAATTTTTACTTATAAAATGTCATTTGGACAATAAATGAATAATAAATGAAATTTTTTACCAAAAGATAGTCAATTTTTTTGTTTATAAGATTTTTTTTTATTTTCAAATAATTTAATAAAATATCATTAGTTTCAATTTTGACATTATTTATTACATTGACATAATAAACTCTAGACAGCAATAAAACATCAATAAAACAAATTTAAGACCCCCCAATATGTCATAACAGTCCAGGGAAATCTTTATGCACCATAATTAATTCAAATCATATTTATTTAATAAATTTAATTTTATTTGTACGATTTTTTCATTAATAAATTAATCACTTCTTCCTCATTGTATAATTATTAAGGTAATTATTTATTTAATAAAATTTTAAAATAAATACTATGATGTAGATTAATATTTTATATTTTTAAATAATATCTATAGTTTAAGATATCTTTTGAATTACTTCATTTGAAAAATAATATATTTATTAAAAATATTAATGTGACATGTCATATTTTTCTATAAATAAAAAAAATTAAATATGATAAATAAAACCCAAAATCCCCATAAGTAAAAAATAGATATATATCATACAAATATGTTTATAATGATCAAAATGAAAAATCATATTCATTCTTATCACACCTTTTTTCCATGTGAAAACATAAGATATTTTTACAACAAAGATTTTGACAATTTTTATTTTTATTTAAATAATATCCGAGTCATTTTTAGGGAAAGTATCCAATTGATAACTCAAATTGGAACCTTATGTGTTATGGTTGGAATATATATATATATATATTCTAGTAAAATTGTTATAAGTATAATATTAAATATATTTTTTGATTACCCTTAATTACCTGATTTACCCTTTACCATGGTTATATAAATTTACCAAAGTAACTATTGATATTAATTAAAAATAGAGGGGAACTATTCACGAAATTTGAAACCTCAAATTAAAAATATTGAATCCATTTTTAAAAATTATAAACATAGGAGTTGTAGAATTTATTTTAATACTAACCCATTAAAATGCAATATAATAAGTTTTTCCTGAAAAATTCCTCTTTGAAAAAAATAATTTTTTTTTCTATAATACATTCAAGTATAAACCACATTAAAAATAATAATTGGATGAAAATAATAATTAACTGATTATAATTTAAACTAATCCAAAAAATAATTTCAACCCTATAAGAAAATATAATTTTGAATAAAACCAATATTTATCACCATTTATAGAAAAATACATATTTTTAGAAAATTATCAAAAATTAATTGTAAGATAGTTTTGAAATGATTAATTATAAAATAAAATTAATTTTTCAAATTAAAATTATTTAACATGAAGATTAAAAATATATATTATACAAAATGACTAAATATTTAAATATTTACTCTATCAATACACAGGTTGTTATAGTTTCCATAATAATGTATATTCTTAGGTGTAGAACACAATTTTATATATTATTCCAATATAATACTCTCATGAATTAGGTTAATTTATTCCCTTATGTTCAAATCTTAGGAATTTCAAACCATTATGCCATTACTCAAGATTATTGTATCTGACTTGCAGAGTATAGTTTTTAGATTTTAATAACATGTTTCTGTACCCTTATATTCATTTTATGCTTATGTATCTCCCTTTTCTACCCTTACTGAGCACATGTGATCAACCTTTATAATGTTCCTATTCCATAGGTTATAAAGAAGGTTTTAATTAGGATTTGTTTTTTAAGATATGTAATAGGGAGTATCATTATGAGATATTTTGATGATCTTCCACCAAATTAGAAGATTGTGCATATATCCTATAAAGACAATAAAAATTATGGTTCTCATTCATGTGCTTTTGTAATGTATTTTATAGTCATTAAAAAAGATGCAATATCAATTTATTAAATGACTTGGTCTCTGTGAAGACTAAATATCTGATATTAATGAATTGAGGTTGAAATTTCAAAGGTAGATAGTGTAATTGAAATTATATAATATAATTATTTAATATGATTATATAGTTTTGGAAAAGTTATATATAAAATTGGAAAAGTTTGAAATATTTAAAAAGTCATTTAATTTTTTTGAAGAAGTGTATGTTTTTTAAAGGAATATGAGATTAATGAAATCATTTTTTGGAATGATTTGAGGCTAGTTAGATGTTTAGGGTTAAAGTTGTGGTTTAATAATGCCTTGAGAATGGAACATCGGTATATGAATATTTTAAACCCAATGGTTGGGCCATCCTATATATATTTATGGGTTATTCTTTATTTTAGAGATGGAATTCAGAAAAGGTGTGATAACTTTTTATGAGTCATTTATGAGTAGTGACATATGGATATGAGTAATTTACACTAATTTGAATGAGTGGATCATGGATCCATACGATTCATTTGTGATTTATCTAAGCTGATTATTATTAATTTAATATATATTATGAGTAATTTGATGAATATTTACAAGACATTGGATTCTATTTATGAGCCATTTTTAGATATTGTATGAGTATTTTGAGGAAAACACTTATACAGAATAATATTTTTAGGAATAATTAATTTAAATAAATTCGGAATTAATTAATATGAATCTATGACTCTTTGCTTAATGGATTCAAATTTATTAATCATTTATGTGGGAGGACAGAGCATCGACGATGATTAAGAATTCCTTGAACAAGTGAATTAGTTTAAAAATAATTAAAGGAAAAATATTTTTTTGGAAGAGGACTATGATATTAAAATAACAGATGAAGAAACTATTATTGAGTAAAAATAAGGATTTAAATGGATTATTGACGTTGTGGTTAAGTGAGATTAGTAGGATAATTTTATATTTAAAATATATAATTGATTGAGTAAAGGTATTATTAGTACTATAAATAAATAAATTTATATATTTTTAATATAGAATAATATTTAAAATTAATTGAAAATAAAAATACTAGATGAAATGAGGTAGATATGTAGAAAAAAATCAGAAAATAGCTAACATTGTTTTGACTATGAAAAAACCCACACTTTTAATATGTAATTATGAGAAACTGATAATATTACGTGTAGAAGGTGATAATAAGAAGACTAAAAGTAATATTTTTATAGAGTAAGAGTATGATATGAAGTTACCATGAACATAGTGAACCTGAGAGTAATCCGACACCGAATCGACTATGTTGAATCTCATGAATAACATGATAAGTGTAAGCCCAAACATACTAAACCATTTTTATATATAATAGGAGAAGAATAATTAATTAGATTGTGATGTAAAAGGAAAGTCTTTTTTATTCTATATATTTAATTATGGATATTTTATTCATAATCAATGGTTCCTGGAAGGATAAATTCAATGAATTTCAAAGATAGTAAATGAAATTGGAATCAATAATTTTGTACATGGAGTTTTAAACAAAATCAATGTGAAATCTATATATATTGGAATTGAAATATAATTTGTGTAACCACTTTGGTTTAGGGTGCATAAATCTATGATTGGGTTATCATACTAATCATCATATTGACCATGTTCTCCTATAGATGTCATACATTGTAAAAATTACATTTAATGGGCCTTTAGTTTTTCTATATTTTTTATAAGGCTTGGAGATACTAGAATATTTTATTGAAAGTTTAACTTATATAATAGGTTGAATTAAAGAAATAATAATTCACAAAAACTATTTCATATATTATCCTCTCCACTTAGAGCTACTGAATCAATATAGTCACTAATTTTTTTTTTAATTTGGAATAAATAGATACATCCCTATCATCAGTCAATTAGTCTTTTTAGTGACTTTTACTACTGTTTTTACAACTCATATTGATGGTATTGTGATGAAAATGTTATATAGGATTATTTTTTAGAATGATTGTCATGTTTTAAATTCCTTTTTATCAACTCTTTATGAAAAAGTGTTTCTCAATGTCAATTTGACGAAAACAACACAGGTGACATGGGATAAATTGTAAAATATATATGAATGTATTGTGAAAGTGAGTTATTCTAAACATAAAATATAGAGATTTATATATGAAAAACTCAAGATAAAGGATAAAGAAATATATGTTGGATTATTCAATAGATTTAATCAATCTATGAACACAATCATATGAATTATTGAGATGATTGATTCCTATAAACTTTTTTATAAGATACAAAGTATTTTTCTAGACAGTTTTTAGGCAAAGGTATCAACTCATAATGACACTGATCTTGATATTATTCCATTGGATGATCTGTATAATATAATAATATATTATAAAATATTTAATCAAGTTGACTTTAAGATTAATAGTAATAATTATATGAAAATATACATTAAATACTTGATGAACGACAATAGCCAAAGTGAAGTTGATAAGGATATGGGAAAAAAATTATAGAGAAAATAATAAAATAATAATTTATAAAATAATTTCATTCATTTAAAAAAGTATAAGAAGAGGGAAAGGAAGCTTTTGGTGGAGGCTTCAAGTTAAATTTTTACAGTGTGAAACTATTGGTAAATTTATAGCCAACTATTTAAGGTTAAAGGAAGATAATGATGAAGATTGTGAATATATATATGAGATTGAATTAGTTTCCTTGATAATGTAATATTAAAAATATAATAGAAAGGGGAAAGATAACAATTTCTATAAATTTATTAAGATAAAATTATTATCTAAGCTTTTAGATAGTGATAATAGAAAGGATAATGAATAATTAGGGATGTATAGTGAATTTTCAAAAAGGATGTTAAAATATAAGGTTAATAATGAAGAAGTCAAATTTAATAAGTTTATAAATGGTAAAAATGAGTTGGACACTAAAATGGGGTCCATGATAATGTGGGAAACTAAAAGAGTGTTTTTTACTATATATTTATTATAAAATGAGAAAAAATATTTGAATAAGTGTTGAAAAATAACAATCCACAATGAAATATTAAATAATATAGAGGATTAAATGTTGATAAATGATATTGAAATATTGAATATGTTTATTAATAATATGAATATTGTAAATAATGACATGGAAATTAATTTTAAATAAAATAAGAAGGAGTATTTTATTTTCCAATAGAATTTGATAGATTCTAAAATGTAACACAATATGTACAAATCCATCTTTTAGAAATAAATTTCATATATCATAGAAACCTAAATTTAGAATATTATGGAATGAGTTGAAGCTTAATTGAATGAAAAAATTTAAATAGGCCAACAAGAATCTTTTTCAAATCAATAAAAAGTTCTTTTTAGTGTTGGTTATATGGTATATTCAAATTTATTAGTGAATAAATAATAATTTATATTAATATAAGATGATTCCCAAAAGTATAAATATTATAATAAATTAACCATGAATAAAAAAACTTCTAAAAATGGTCATATAAAAAATTAATAGAATAATTTAATATTTAAGTGAAATTATTTTTGAATTCCTGAAAATAACATCAAGAAAAGGATACAAAATTTATGGTCAAATAATGGAATAAGTGTAGGTGTCATCATCTATTTAAAGATTAGATTTCAATGAAAAGTATGCATTGTATAAATATTGATAAACTTTTACCTGAATTGGACTAAAGATAAGGGGATATTGGTTTAAATTAAAATATAAATGTATATATATATATATGTTATGTAGGGAATTGATTGAGATAGATTGAATATATTTAAAGAATAAATGTTCATAATCAATCTAAATATTTTAAACTTAATAAATAGAAAAGGAATAAATATTGAATGGTATTTAAAAGATATCACTAGTTGGATCACTCTAATAATGAATGTATTTCCATTTTAACTAACCAACTAATTGAAAATTATAATACTAAAATTGTTTTAAATAAGAAATTTAGTGAAATATATAATTCATTCATTATTGAACTGGTACTAAAAGAAAAAAAATTGGAATGACAATGGATCAAATATAGTGGATGATCCTCAAAAATGATAGAATATTTAATGATCATAATGGAAGTTCATAAGAGAACTGATGTATCATAGACCATTGGAAATGATGTTTCAATTGAAATTGAGGGAGTTGGTTTAAATATCAAAGGGGTGAAAAAAATGTAATCATAAAAACCTTTTTTTGTTGGCAGGTTGAAACACAAATTTCTAAGAATCTCTCATTTCTATGATGAAGGGAATAAAGTTTCCTTTTAGAAGAATGAATGATTTTTAAAAGATACAAATGTTGATTTTTTTATTATAGTACAGTGAAAATTATATGATATGTTTTAGGTTCCTAAAGAAAAAATAAATAATACTCAAGAATTAAAGAAGAAAATAAATTGTGGCATATAACACTTATCCAAATTTTTCACAATAATATGAACAAGATTTTACAAGAAAAATGGATTATTATTTATATTTATGATTTGAAAATAATATAATACTCAAATACTTAATTTCTAAATCATGTGGTATGTTCCTAATATAGATATTATTAAAAAGAAATTATTGAGAATAAAGATTAATGTTCTTTTATTTCATGGTAATAGTATAAAGTTTCTATAAACGATGAATTAAAGAGAAATATAAAGAAAGCGACTTCAGAATTTCATATTTCAATTTGATGAAGAATATGAGTTTTATTATCTAGATATTTCAAATGAAAAAACTTCTGATCATAGTGTTTTTAGTTAGAGGATATGTATACCTGGCCATTGAGGTTTATGACTGTATCTCAGATTATACTCATCAATAACTATAGTATGGTAATAACCATCCCCTATATCTCATATTATTTAGATAATTATTTTCTAATTAGGTCAAATTAAAGTTAATTTTTTTATTTTTATCCCATAATGCATTTACGATGGAAGAGAGAAACAAAATAATGGGAGAAAACTAAGATATTTGTCTGGCCTAAAGGGTATATGTCTTATTTTAAGGAAACATATATTTACAGGGATTTTTATACAGGGGAAATTGATAGTTATAAATCATGAAAAATATTTGATTTGTATTTTTTATTAATATTATTTGTTTCCAAATTCAATTTCAATAATGGTTTCATGGTTGTAAAAACAAAAATTTGATTTTGATGATTTTTTTTGAAAATAGAAGATGAAATAAATATTTTTCTAAATGGATGGATTTGAAACATCCAATAATATGTTCTCATTTAAAATATAATCATCTAGATTATAGGATGAAAATTTTTAATATTCTCACACTAGGGATTCATAAGAAATATTTTTTTTCTAAGGGGAGTAAAAATATCTATTAACCCTTCATTAGCGCCACCAGTGTATCCAGCCACTATGACAACGCTTACATGGTCAATGAAAAAACATAGATTGGGTTAAAATGGAGGGTAAAACCATTCACATGTTCACACGTAGATATAATAATTTCCAGGAATGGAGAGTCACATGGAGGAGGAATAGGACAAGTAGATGTTGCGGGGGTGATCCCAAAAATGGTACTGTGTAAATTTAGGTTACTTAGTTTGATAAAAATGTCAGGGGAAAAAAGAAAAGTCTAAAGTGGAATGTGAAAGAAATTAATTACTCAAATTATTAAATCATGCTTCAAAATATCTAAAATTATATAATTTGAGACATATTCTCCGCAACACTATAGTTTCCATATAGATTGTTTAGACTATGTCTATTTGTCGCATGCTATGATAGTGGGAACACCCCCCACATTATCACAATGAAGATAAAGATGAAACTCACATTATTGTGAATTAGTTATG
Source organism: Viscum album (assembly GCA_963277665.1). Lineage (NCBI taxonomy): Eukaryota > Viridiplantae > Streptophyta > Magnoliopsida > Santalales > Viscaceae > Viscum > Viscum album. The sequence goes on from OY728122.1 coordinate 2,047,159,614, forward strand.
ACTATAAATCCTACTAGTGTAAATTAAACATAATATTATGTTACATTTTCCCTGAGGGATTTGTATATTAGTAATGCGAAGGTATGTGGAAATTTAATAATTTGTTCTTATATATGATCGTTCATACTAGGGAAGAGTTATACGTAAAGTTATTTTCATTTTGAATTATTATTTTTTTCATTATTTCATTTAAGTAACAAAATGTGTCATATGCAATACATTGAAGGTTTACATATTCCTGATAATGTTCATACCATAGAATTCTGGTTCATAGTTGTGCTAATATTGGATAAAGATGTGGGATTTACAGAAGTTGTTGTCATATAGCATAGGGTTAGTGAATCAACTGGAATGGTTGAAGTGATTAGTGTATAGATTTTTTCAATATAATAAAAAATATTACACACCATTATTTACACTATTCTTCTACATTCGTGAATGTATTATAAATAATTACAAAAGGGAGGCATGTAACAGAATGGTTCACACTGTGATAATAAATATTCATATTGTGTTCATGTTTAGATAATTGAATGAAGTGTTGTTTTTAATAATGAAATTCATGAAACACCAAGTGGGATTATATATTTTACAAATATAGTATTTAGATATTAATTCTTTTCTACATATTATTAATTATGTTTTTAGGGATATAAAATCGATTTTACCCCTTGTTTTTTTTTCAAATATCATGGTGGAATTTGAGTTAGAGAGTGTGTGGGAAATATAGTTAAGAGATATAAGAATATATTCGAGATATTATAAAATATTAAGGTCGAATTCTCAACTTATAAATATAGTATTTTTTCTATATTGAGAATAAATTAAATTAGAGGATCATTTCCATTGTTTTGAAAGAGTTTTTATATTGGTGGTATTTATTTAGTTAAGGGTTTTATTTTCTCCCTCACATGTCTTGTATAAGTGGGTAGTTTTTTTTGTGTAGAAATGTAATGAAAAAGGGTTTATGTTATTCAGGTAGATATATTTTTATAAATAATTAAAATTGGGTTATTTATTCTATTTTTTAATATCTATTATTATTCCATAGAGAATAACTATTCATTTTTGAGTGATTTTGTTCCTCTTTATGAAATTACTAGTGTGTATATATCTATATGAACATTGGATAAGACACGTAATATGTTTAAAAATTGTTTCATATTACCCAATTTCTATGTTCCATGAAGTAAAAAACCATGAAAAGGGTTGTTCTTAGTGATTGGAGAGTGAATACCACGATTAATGGAATTTCTTAGACCTAATTCCAAAAAATTTATGAGTGTTAATTATTTATTTTATACATAATTACATCAGAAACATTGAACTTCAATTACATGGTACATCAAAATTTAGTTGTTCTCTCAAAATAATATTATAAGTAGTATCAATTCATCTTTTTTGACTTTCTTAACTATCAAGTTAAATTTTCCCTTATTAAGTTCTTTTAAAATATTAGGTTGACCTTCATTCTCATATATTCTATATTGAACCTTACAATTTATTGTGATTTTATTCATGACACAACCAAACCCTATATATCCCCACCAATTCGAGACATAATATGAGTGTTTGATCCCAAGCTCGCCTAAAATAGGCTTGAGTATAGTAAGTAGCACCAAGTAAGAATCTTACAATCATGGGAGGCCTTATATTATTGTAAATAACCAAACACAAGCACCAAAATAAATAATATAATAATAAATAATAGTTTTAGTAGCACATCTAATAATATACCCCTTAAATACATGATAATTAAAAAGGGTTTTACATTTTAATATTCTAAGGATATTTTTGATTTATAGTTTTTTATAATTATGAATACAAATATAATTTATTATAGAACACTATTACGCAATGTACAATTTTCCCTTAAAATAAGGTTCATGTATTTACACCCTATTTTCATTCATGAATATTATGATTCATTAAATAGGTATATTAATTAACCATTCTATAATTATTACTCATTCTTAATCCCTTTTAAAAACATTATAAAATGTGTGGTGGGCATAAAATATATTATAATGAGATGTAAAAATAATAGAAAACCATTAGTCCATTGAAAATCATGGAAACCCATATTTTTTTCTTTCAGGATAATAAATCTTGAGCACCTAATAATCACTTAATACTGAAATAAAATTCCATTCATAAATATTAAAAAAATAATTTTAAAAATAAACATATTGTAAAAATCATAATTCATAAGGGCTTCATGTAAAACATGAAAAAATTTCCAAAATTAAAATCATTTCACCAAAAGAAGATTGTAAAGATTCTTATAAATCCCATGATCATTTTTTTATATTTTGAATTAAAAAATATTTTATAAAATCTCATTATCCACTTGATCATAAAATATATCCAAGGGTAAATATATAAATAATCACATGATAACTAATTTCTTAATAATTAAATGTTTAATATATGGTGTCAAAATATTTCCATCAATTCCTCAAGATAATATATCATGAACTATACCACTAAGTCCTTCTTACATTCTATTTTATATAGTATTAATTCATATTAAAAAGATTTCTTCATATAATTATGGAAATTTTATTTGATATTTTACATACCATCAAGGGCCCATTCATTAACATTGTGATTGAATTGGTCGTCATATGTTGGGAAATACCAATTTGTTTCTTTCTCGGGACCATTAAATACACCATTGTGATATATATAACTATGTCACACTTATCACACAGATATTTCTATTTTTTTCCTCATATATTGAATAAATAAATTAATACATAATCAAATTCATTGATAAAAACAATCGTATTCAATAAATGGCATAGGCGGTTTTAATATTTTACCAAGTAAAAAATAGAATAAACCGATCACAAGACATTAAGAGACATAACTTTGAGGGCATAATTAATTAATATAACTTATTTATCATAAAATAAATTAATTTCTTGCGATATTTTTTTTAAAAATATTTTATAAAAGAATTCGAATTATGATTTGAAAAATAAGAGAAAACATCCTTTTCCTTTTATATCCTCTGAAAACTAAAAAATCTCAAAAAAAATGGGAAAGGTACATTCTATGAAAAATAATAAAAATAGTTAGAGTATGTTTTATAATTAATAATGGATTCAACAAAGGAATACCTCACTCGTCCAATAGAGTTTAAAACCCCATTTTTTTAAAAAATAAAAATATAAACAATTTCCAACTTGAAAACATTGAATTGATTCATATTTTCAAACATTGTTAATAAAGTAAAAAATAACTGAAAATAACTTGTATAAATCTTTGAAATATAAATAAAAACACTCTTGAAACATTTAAAACAACATAAACTTGGTGTAATAAGATTTTAAAACAGTTTAAACTACATTTTAAATAATAATTCCTTACCTCAAGTCCCGAATCCTATCATAAGTTTTCAAACACATAAAAAATTAAATCATATTAATAATTTACATTCATAATAACCTTATATATTTTTTATTATTTATTTTAATTATGTCATTATATTTTTTTAATTATTTAGTAAATCTATTAAGATTACATGAATCCTTTTGAGGGCGTTCAATCCTAAACCAATAAAATAAATTTAGTGCATTAACCATTATCATAGGGGTCACAGATACAACATCCCCATAAATATAAGAATTTTATCGTTATAATTTTTATATAGTAAATAAACTTTTTTAACCCATATATGTATTTTTATTATGGGAAATGAATTACATCACTTCATAGAGATGATAGTCTATATGTACGCATAGATGATGATTTCAGTTTTCAATAGATGGAATAAAAGAGGGTAAAATATATATATTTATAAAATAATAAATCAATAATATTTATTAAATGTATCTTTATGAGCCGCCATGTAATGAATAAATGAATAATGGGGGATAGTCCACATGTACACATGTGTGACGTTATAATTTATAAATGGATGTGATAGTAAGAAGGTATATAATATTTTATCTCTATAGAATGAAAATAATTTATTAAAATCATATATTTAAAATAAAAACATCATTATTTAAAATTATTTAATTTTTTGGTGAATAATAAAAAACATCTCTTTTAGAAGATGGTAGTTTATACATATTCCAGAGATATGTTTTCTTTTTTTATTATAATGGAATGTGATAGAAAATGGTTTACCATAATAATAAAAATATTATAGTATAGTAAATATACTGATATCATTATACTATCATGGTTATAGAATATTTAGATGACGTGGAAGAAAAAATAAACAATAAATTGAGTAGGTAAGATAATTACCTCTTATTTGTATAAAATTATTTTGATAGAACTTATGGCCTTATTTGGAATGTTTTATCATCAATCCTGGGTATTGGAAAGTTTATATGGAAATTGTGGAGTTTTATTTAGGTATAGGTTATAAATAAAACCAAATCTATATGTTTCTTAGAAAGGGTAATATTATGTCCATTTTTATATGCAAAAAAGCAGATATTTTCTTAAAAATATTACTTTAAGAGTAAATAAATATAATATCGATAACTACAAGTGGTAAAAATAGGATAAATGAAATATATGCTTGAAACTTTCCCATAAAATTTATTAATGACATATATTCATGATTTTATAATGATTTAGTAGAAATTTTTTTAAACATTAAATACAATTTAATGTCCTTTTCATGAATATTAAAATATTTTGATTTTAAATTCCTCCATATAACTATGTAATTCAAATATAAACACTTTCAATAAAACTAATAATTTTTATATATCCATTATACTCATGGAACACCATAATTCACCCAAGAGAAGTTAAATTTAATGTTTTTAAATTATTTTCTTTAATTTTCAATTGCTTGGACAAGTGTCACATCATTGTTGTGTTATCATTATTAATAATTATACCATCACCAAATATTAAAAATATATTATAACCAAAATAAAAATTGTTGAAAATATATTTAATAAATTAAATTCTTTGATAAAGTATTATTATCTATATAGTTATCCTGAAAATATAATAAGTGAGATATGGGAACATTTAGTAAATATTCTTAATTAAAAATAATTTAAAGGTCATTATCAAAATAAAATTGCATCTTGTGGACATATTTTTTTAATATGGGTTGGGTTTGTAAAAAAAATAAAATATAAGTTCTGTGATTGATTTTGAGACCTTATCTCTTAGTTTTATCCCTATTTTAACCGTTTTCCCCTATACTATAGTGAAAATCATTTACAATGATTTCCATTTATTATGAAAAACAAATTGAGATTATTACATAGTATAAATATTTTCATACAAAAATAAAATATTTTTCTATGCATCAATTTTTATAATTTGTAAAAATAATTTTTAATATTGACTAACAAAATGAAAATAAAAATTATTTTTTAAAAAATACTCATTTTATACATTCAAATTATTTTATAGAAAAATATTGTAATATTTTGATTCAAATTAAATTAATTGGATTATATTTAACAATAAGATATTTTTTATGTTAAATAATATAAAAACATAATTAAATGCTATGAAAAATTTATCAATATATAAGTATCAAAATCATGTTTATTTTTATAAAAAACAATTATTAGATTTCAAAAATGTGAAACATAGATTTCTACGTTCAACATTATTTATGAAAATTAATTATATAACATCTTAAATATAAATTTGGTTTACTTAAATATGTTTCGTTAACTATCAATTCATTATTATATTATGACAACCTCATAAAATTTACATTATATGTAAAATTAGTATTTTTCACTATTCAGACAAAAATCAACTCTTTTTGAAAAAATCGGAAGAAAAACTTGATAATTTTGATATTATGAAATAAATACCGTTTAAAAAATAAAATTTATATGATTTATAAATATTATTTTTAATCTAAATTAAAAAATATATTGAAGACTAATTTTAGAGAAAACCCCATTTTAGACTTTAGCAATTATTAACCTTATACAATTTCGTTCGTATAATTCAAAATTTTTCAATTATTTATTATGTATTAATAATTAAATTTTTATTCGGATAAAATTTTCATAAATATATATATATATATATTATAATATTATTTGGGATATCCATAACCTCTAATCCAATGACTTTGATATAAGAGTCATGTTTAAATAATATATATCATATATTTTTGTTCATTTATGTTCGGTGTTTATTGTCATAAATGCTATTCAAAATAGTATTTATTGAAAGGATAAATACATATAGAAATATTATGGTGTTATGACAGTAATAACTAGATTAAAAAATTCAATCATAACATTTAACTACCCACAATATAGTATAAATGTATATAACCCAAATAGAGAGGGTATAATACAAGCACATAAACAAGAAAATAGATTCTAACTAATAACCAATAAGATGGCATAAAGAGTCTAGATATTTTCCATATTAATATACCTCCAAGAACTACTACATACCAAAAAAACATGGTCCACCTAGGTCATTCTCAAACTATCATCTCCATTATTTACAACATGTGTGAGAGGATCCTATGCTAGGGTGAGTATATGCATAACTTGTAGAACACCTTTAAATAACAATAGAAATAAGTAATCATAAAATAATTCAACTCTAAAACTAAAATAATAATGTAATGATATAAAATACAAGATATTATTATATAATGGAACCAAATTACAATGTTAGGACTCAATCATCACAACCATCCAAAAGAATTCTTCTTTCCCTTCATGTTCCCAAATCCAACGAAACTATCAACCCGTGTAATATATTTATACAAATAATAGATTATATTATTCCCCTAATATTAATTAGGGGATTCTTAATCTGGTGGAGGATCATATTCTATATTCATTCTCATTAGACCATGGCGATACTAACTCTATAGATTGAGTATCCCCCTCCTCATAATAGTGGGTGCGGAATGATACTAACCTCACATGATCTGTTGGTATACGATACCATTCCAAAAACACACAGAAGGGTGTTAATCACCATAGGGATAGATAGTGATAGGAAGTTATTCCCTGATGCAACTCAACCATTACGGAGGCTATGCATTTAATAAAAGTTCTTGAGGGTAAATCCTAATCCAAATAATGATGATGTGATAGATCATTCTTTTAATAACCCCAGTTTTTATGAAAACAATTATTAAATAAATTTTTGTTATATGTAGTAATATAATATAATATAAAACATAAGAACTAATAATTTAAGATATGCTAAACTTAAATTTTATTTTCAGATATTACATTTATAAAATAAATTTTACCTTTTTGATTTATTAATATACAAAATTATATTCATTAGTAATGTGGTTGTTATAGAGTGCCCACTTGAAATATTTTATATTAACGGTAATGATAAAAAAACTAATTGATTGATAAGGTATAAATTATGGTCTCAAAAATTAGGTTAACCCCTTATATTGTTCATGTATCATATATTGGGATGGATATAAGTTCAATATGTTGTTTCCTCCAACAGGATCAATAAGATCTTCTACAAGTAAAGATCAAGTGAAATCTACTAGAGGATAAGTTCATGTTAGTAGAAATCAACACTAGATAGATTTGGGATGAGATAGCCTAGAAAATATCAACAGTGACAAACACAACCCCAATGTGTTATGTTGGTGAAATAAGGGGTTCTGTGTATAGGGGATAAGTTCTATTAGTTTGTAAATTCTTTTAAATTAAAATTATCTTACTATGCTACATAGATAGTAACATTTATTGCAAACAATTTTTAATATAAAAATAAATAGTTTTGGAATTAATAGTGATTAATTTTCTTATTGGTACTAAGAATTTGGGTGACGCCTCCAAAATCTAGAATACAAAAATTTTACTATGTGATCCACATCATGAAATCATCACCAGTGTAATCACAGCCCAATTTCATACTAAGGATCATGTGTAATTTAAATTTACTGTGAAATATTAATTAAAAAATATACATATATTTATTTCTATCAATGTATGGTTTTTATTATTTCCATAGATCATCACTCAAAGGAACAAAACAAAAAACACTCTAGACCATCCAAACTTGTTCTATAGGCTTTAGGATGAATCCATTTCTAATTTTCAAGTTATAGAATAGATAATAGATAAGGAATACGATGATATAGTGATCGCGGTAGCACCGTCGCTACAATATTGGAAGAATTAATGAATCACGGTGATCAGATTAACTACTTCTCACTATAACAATAATGAGGGATGGGGTTTGTGATCTTGTAATAATTAGATGAATAGTCTTTAAAATAGTTATTGTAGCTTTGTTTTGTAGATCCCACATTAAATAGTGCTCTGAGCTGGTTGGCCACTAAGCCTTAGGTACACCTCCTCGTATGCCAAAGGTAGATAAATAGAAGTGATTGTGAAATTATTTGATTTTGGGGAGACTATATCCTTAGTTGGTGATAACAATAATAGTCTATATTTTAATGTAACATCATAAGGACAATAACAGAGTTGAAGAAAAAACACGATCTTGGAGAACCATAATCAAAAGTTACAAAATAAAAAAATACCAGAGGCCTAAATAACACTTGAAAAAAACATAAAAATACCTTATAAGTCCTAAAAAATATATAATCAAGGTCACATATGCAAGACCATACAAGTACATACATATATGAAGCATGAAAATTTCAAACGTAACTCTAACTGATAAAAGAACCACCATGTTCTCTTGCCATCCATCCCATTCTATGACGGACATCATTATCACTAAGTTCTAGCTATCATGATCAATCCCTTTCATAATCTATAAGATATAACATCTACAAATGTCCTGAGGGGTCTTGTAGTGTGTGATAATAAATCTCACTAGTCCACCACAAATGTGTTCATGTATTACATCCATGATTATGTAGGTGTATGATGGGTATAAATAATAATTAAAAACACATTTTTTTAATATTATACTAGATCCACTTTTCATCAATAGCCACAAGAGATCATTCATCCTTCTTCGGCCAAAGCCGGTATAATTTTGAATACATTCCCCCAATTATATATATATAATAAAACAATAATATATATATATATATATAATTGTAGTGTCTAGGATCCAAGGATTAAATCCCACGGAATCCCCTAATGAATAGAATCCCATGTGAACCATCAGTTTCATCTTATAATAATGTCACATTGAACCTCATTCAAACAATTGAAAAAATGAAATTCATTTATGTTAAGGAATAAATAATATCCAACCCCCACTCAACTCCTCTCAAGGAGTCATCTTTATCTCCTATGCCTGATGTCTTGAGGAACAATAATATCTATCCTCTAATAAATGAAAACTATCACATCAACAACTTACATCCAAAGGAATGGTGATATCCATCCCCTAAATATCCTGACCTATCATCCTCATATATCACGAAAACACTATGCCCATAGTTGATGGTCTCAACACCATCAACCGATAGCCCATCACCATCCACGTGGATTTCTATGATGAGAACCCTCAAACACATTAGTCGGTTAACACTATCACCTAAAACACACACTCAATGTGGTATTGCCCCCACAATGTGTGGTTAACACTACCTCAACTGAGACCTATCTATGTGTAAATAACTTCATTTCCTCTTAATCTACCAAACTATGAGGAGGAATCACTAAACATCTGAATCCACATAATTTGACACCTCATGCCCCTAAAACCATGTCACAAAAACATGAGTTCCATCATCTTATCTGGTTACATTGATTATTCCATCATCCTGATGACCCCATTGCTTCAAACCCAATATTTTGTCACCTCAATCAAGTGATAATCATCACCCTATGAAAATCCAAGCCAAAACAACATGAAAATCTATATCATCTCAATCCAGCTAGGCATAACCACCTCAATTCTCATTCCATTCCCTTTATATTCTCATAAAACATAGGAACCCAATTTAAATAATTTAATTTTATTCATTTCATACACCCGGCATAAACTACCCATGCTATTCCAATCCCCTTACTGAATATAAATATTTCTAGTTGGGAAAGAGCATTGACATATTCATATAATATAATGATGAAAAAAATTTAATTCTCAATCATGTATTCTTTAGGATCTCCCTTGAAAAATAAACCCCATGCATATTTAAGAATTCATGAAATATGCCATTGAAATCATGGAGAATGATAGGAACCACCTACCTCATATTAGTAGGTTCTCTATCATCTAATTTAATTATATAAAATTAATCAAATAAAAATAGAATTGAATTTTATATGAACAAACCAAAATAGGGGAAAAGGTATTAAAAATATTTATAATTCCCTATAGTGAAACAAACAATGAAAAAAGATAGTGGATTGATGAAATTCAATTGATGAATCTCTATCCACTAACAGATAATAAAATAGGAGTCTAATTGAAGGATTTAGGCCATAACCATAGTCGAATATAAATGGAGGGATTCCATATACTGTGTGTATGGGTGGAGAAGAAAATGAGTGTATGTAAAATAAATTGAAGAAGGGGTACGTTGACAATTTAAATAAAAGTAATGAGAAACATGGCTTGGCCACATAGTTTGGATAAATGTGTACCAACTATGTAGTTATCTTTTCCTAAGAACCACACACGCCTGGTCTAGGCACACGGTATTCCAAACTATGTACAAACCTGGAAAATAAACCTCTATGAAAAACTACATAGGTATTTCACGGTCATTATTACTTACCCTAATGGACTAAAAACCTTTGTATAGTGTCATTTGAGGGCCACACGGTTGCTCTTGGTAGGCTTCATGGTTTTTCCAAACTATGTGCCTCTGTATGCACTATCATAAAACTGATTTTCTAGGCTCTGTGGTACCCAAAAAATCACCTAAAACCATAAGTAACTTACCGAGCCTTAAATAAATTCCATAAATAAGGCCTTCGATGAATCAAAAGTTTGGAAATATATTCATATGTTAAAAAATAAATGTTGTGTTCCCACAAAACACAGAAATTCAAAATGGTTTGGGAATTTTTGACAAACTCAAAAGGCCAAGACATCGTAGTCTCCCCACTTTAAAATATTTCATCGCTAATCTATCATGATTTACATGGATATGATATCAAAAAAAACCATCTCACTTATATAACCTAGTATACCCAAGTAAGTAACATGACAACTCTACTGAAGTCACTCCTCACCATGAGAGTTACCTACCAAGTTGATTCTAGACCCAAAATAATATTGTAATGGTCCACCGACCATCCCCAGACACAAAAGTCCTCCAATGACGCATCATCATTACAACACCCCATTATATAACAACCATGATCTATGTTTCACATTAATACATGATTTAATACATAAAACTACATTTAATACAACCCATGTGATTCATAAGTCCAGGGTATTTTAGAATTCGGTACCTTACATAAAAACATAAAATAGGGAGCACAACATCATTATTGATAACATTATTAACATTCTCAAAATATAGCTTCATACATAGAAAATCATGGGATTTCATTGGGAAATACATAATAAATGGATGATATATAAATCCAAATAAGGTAATACACATGGAATAACGGAAACATGTAAGATAATAGGAATATAAATGAGGAACAAAAGGAACATGAATAATAGGTTTTGATATAACAAGATAGTCACAAAATGGGAAATTCAGAAACAACTTAAAACACTGAATAAGAAACATAGGTCAAGGATAAACTACAAGGACATTATAGTGGACAATTTCCCATAAAGGAATCAATTACACCCCTTTCCCATCATGACATATCGTGATACTAAATATTACCCAATGCATTGGATCACTATCTCAGTGCACCCATCATAATCTTTTCATTCTCATGCTTAAATTTTCCATATAGATCATACAACATGGATTCATTCATCGTCATAATTTATTCCATGGTAATGGAATGTGGATTTAATACATTAAAGTCCCCAATCAATATTTATATGTTCATAAATTTTAATACCCTCTATAAAATAATGGGTATTCAAGTCACTGTATAATTGTTTTGGCATGGAAAATTGTGGGGAAATCTTTGTAGAATAACCATGTTACATAAAAATTGATAAAAAATAGTTTCTTATAGAGAATGTTGTCTCTAATTATTTTCACACAAATGGTAGTTAATAGGGGAATCTAGAATCATATCATAATTATAAATTTTTTAAATAGATGTCAAAAAGTAATGAATAAACATGAATAGAGAAAAAATCATTATGGATATTTGGTTTAGTAATGGGTGTGACTCAAATGGCTTTGTACGGGCTTATTGAAAGCTTAGGGGTCCTTGGGAGGACTATAGGGAGTGTTGGGAAGAGTAAGGACTTGATAAGAGGAGTTTTAGTGAATAAAAATGAGAGATTGGGTGGGTTTATATAGGAGAAGAGGTGGGTTTCTTTATTATTTTTCTTTTGGATTCTACATTACAAAATATCCAAAATGAAAAAACATATAATGGGATTTCCAATGGTTTTGGAAAAATGAGAATGGTTTTAATTATTTTATAATTCCATGGTTGAAACATATTAAAATATTACCCTTGGTGATGTAAGGTGAGTCACACACTTATAGAAATGATTTTAAAATATAAAAATATATTTTAAGTCTAGGATGATTCATAATGGCTTTAAAAATAAGTCAAATAATTTTATAATGTCATTATTTTAAAATGAAATTATATCTTTTTTCATATATCCTATTTATATTACTTATTACATCACTTTTGGTCCCTTTTGATGTTATAAAACACAATTTATATTTATATGGTATCTACATTGTACCCAAAAATTTGAATTTCTCAAAAAATTATGAAAAATAACCATTGTATAATTTCAACATCCTCATTAAAAAATATAATATTCATTTTATCAAAATATTTTTATATATTTTTTAATGTTTTCTTTCAAAATAAAAACCAACATTTATTGAAAATAATGGGTTTTTTCAATAACATCTTTGTAAACCCTTATAAATATTACATTTGACTTCATTAAAATAATATGACCATGTATATATTAAAAAAGTTATTTAATAATAATATTTTATTAAAATTTTATTTATTTCTAATTTACATTAATTAAAATAAATAAACATCTTAATTTATTTGCAATATTCTCCAAGAATATTATTTTTGTTTTATTGAATCAAAATAAAAAAGAATTTATAATGAAAAAATAATGGGTTGGAAAAATATTAATTATTCTATATATAATAATATTAATACTCAAATTTCTAGGGTCTTGTTACATATCACTTTAATAGCCCATAAAACTCCCTAAGGGTATAGTACGTGATGGTGGAACATTCATCGGGTGGTTCAATGAACATGGTTTGGGCCGTGATCACGGTGAGCTTAAACTTCTCCCATAAACGTTTTCTCTCTAGATTATTTTTTTGGATATAATATTTTGGCATGGTTGTGGGAAAATCCCAAAAAATGTTATCTCCCCCAAAATCTCTAAAACATTTGCTTCGTAGGGCACGATCCTACTAGTTGGGGCTATCACATCCACTGCCTTTGTAAAATAGATTTTTTACAAACATATATTTATACTAATCATGTGATCCATGTTCAATGGCTATATTATCAATGGTAATGCCACTTGAAATTAATTTAAATCCAATTGTATATAATAAATAAAAATAAATTCTTGTGTTTTGTATAACCATATTACGTAATAAGGCATTTTATTGAATAAAAAGGGGAGTTTTTTTAACAGTTTTGATAGATACACTCTTCCCCATTTATATATTCCCTCGTCAAAATTTTATTTTACCAGACCAAAAATTATTGAGGTATGTCTACTTCATTCCCTCCTCCAGTTCCCATGTTACTTCTTTAAACATGTTCTTTCTTCACAACACTTTTATGAGGTGCAATATCTTATTTCATAGAACTTTTTCTCTATGATTCTAGAACTTCACTGGCTACTTCTCATAAGAAAGTTCATTATCCGATATTACTACCTACAGATTGCGAATATGGTAGGTGTATAGTATTTAATTCCTAAATAGGGATATGTGGAATACATTAGGTACTTGAAATAATTTTTTTGGGAGTGATACTATATAGTCCATCCCTATGATGTGTTCAAGGTTCTCAATGGGATCAGTGGATCTTGGAAAAATATCCCTTCTTCACAAATCCCATCACATTCATCCATAATTATTTGTATAGGAATATCATGTATCCAACATCAAACCCATGGTCTCGTTAGGGATTGTCATCATAGCCCTTATTTCAACTCTAAGAAGCCTTAATGTGCTACTGAATGGTCATAACCTTCTCCACCTTTTCTCCAACCTTTTCATGACCTAGATGTTTTAATTCTTAAACATCATCAGAACATGACAATGTTCTTCACCTCTTTACAAAAACAATTATTCATAGGGGAATATTTGGATACTCGAGTGGAGACTATTTTTGTAAGAAAACATGACCATAGGTTGATGTTGGTCCCATCCTCCATTAATGTCAAATAAAAAAGATATCAACATGAATGAAAGTGTTTTGATATTACTCTTAGATTGGCCATCAATTTGAGGTTTATAAGATATAAATATGATTAACTTAGTGTATAGATCATGATACATACATTTCCAAACATTAGAAGTGAATCTTGGATCATGATCAGACATAATCAATATTGGTACTCCCTACAACCTCACCACTTCTCTGATTTACATCTATGTGATTTGATCAGGTGAGAAATCCTCTTTGATAACAATGATTTTTTATTTCTTTATATAAAAATCCAAAATAACCTAGATAAGATTGTTTCCTTTATATGTCTTTGGATTTCAGGGGATAAAGTCTATGGTGATGTTTTCCCATTTCCATATTGGTATGAGTAGTGGTTAAATCATCCCATTAGACTTATTCCTTTAAGGCTTCACATTCTATGATACTAGGAATGTTTATATATATTCAGTGATATCCTTATTCATGTGGTGACACCCATAGTGTACTTGAATATCATAATACATTTTTGTGTTTCCATAGTGAATAAAGAAAGTCGAATTATGTGAATCATCCGATTGTTCATTTCATAACACCAGATTGAATAGAACACGTGGTTTTTACCCAAATCTCACAATTACTTCTTCAATAACATTGATCATTGAGGGTGTCCAAATTTTTTAGAGTTTCCACTATATTATAAATTTTTCCATCATATTTTTATGCATGCATTATCCTTTCAAGAAGGTACGGTTGAGAAATAATTTGTGAAAGGACTGATGATGTTCCTTCCTTTATGATTTCCATGTCCATCCTCTTCAATTCAATGAATATTGGATCCTTATTAATTTTCATCAATGATAAAATATTTGTATCTTTTCAAAATAGAGCATCCTACACTTTATTTTATTTACCATGATGGTAGTGAATTAAACATTCATAGTTGTTGATCATCTCTAACTATCTTTGTTCACACATATTCAACTATTTCAATATTAACATATTTTTTAGAGTTCTTTTATTCGTATATATTTCATACTTATATGTAAACAGATAATGATTCCATATTTTAAAATATAATATCACTGTATCTAACTCTAGATCATTCATTAGATAGTTTTGTTTATGAACATTCACAGTCCTTGAAGAATTGACTATGAATTATTCATTTTTTCATCCACACACATCCCCATCCATTCATGAAAAAATCACTGAATATAACAAAAAGATCCCCACTTATGGGTATTGTGATCCTAGGGGAAGTGATAATCTTCGTTTTCAACATAATGAAGGTTTATTCACATTTATCATAGTTAGAAAACATGACCCCTTTTGATTTATCCCAGTAAGAAGGCTATAAAATCTTTATATATTTCTGAAAAATTAGAAAAAATATCCATCTACCCCATGGAAACTAAGGATATCTATCATAGTTTTTCCCTTTTACATAATAAAATTTCTTTTCTAGTCGAAGGATCCATTGATATAAAATTGATTATGATGATATTACTTATGAATGAGACTTCCTTTAACCAGAACATTCACTTATTTTACTTTTCATAAAGATTCTTCTTTCTCAATTTCATTAGAATAGTGCTTAAATTCACCTCATGCTCCTCTGTGGTTTGGGATAATATTAAAATATCATCTATAAATACTAAAAATCCATTGGGATACGTAATCTATAAACACTCTATTCATCATTTCCATGAAACTTTATGGATAATTACTGATTCAGAATGGCATTACTATGGAATCATAGTGCACATACCTTGTATCAAGAGTTTTCATGGTGGATATCCTCCTTTACCATAATTTCATAATATACAGACCACGGATTCACCATAGAGAATTATTGTTCACCATGTATTTGATCGAACATGTCATTAATACTTGCAAAAGTATACTTGTTCTTTATCATGATCTTGTTGAGTTCACGATAATCAATTCAAAGTTTTATTGACCCATAATCCTTTATAATGAAGAGAACTAGTTAACCCCATAGAAAAAACATGATTATATGAAACCTTCATCAAAATTCATCAATAGTTGTTTCTTTAACTCCTCATGTCCCGCAATATCCATCCAATTTGAACTCTTGTATATTATAAATTCCCAAGTTATAATATTGATTGAAAATTGAACCACTAAGATAGGAGGAAGACTAGGAAATTCCTAGGAAAACATAGCAGTGTCTTCCCTCCCAATAGGCATGTATTCGAGGATAATCCTTTACTTAGAATCAATCATTTGAGCTATATATGATTTCATGTATGGAAACAATATCCATTCATATGATAATGGTGAAAAAGAAGATTAATCCTCCTCCTTGAACTTGTATATAATTGGGGGTTGATTCTCCATATGGAGAGTGATTTACTTCTCATGGAAATTTATGTTGTCTCTATATAGTGAAATTAAATCCATTCCCATAATTTCATAAGATTCCACCAAATGGAGTATAGAACGTTTCTCTAGGATGTTCATACCACTAGTGTTTATAGGAAAGGAGTTATTTACTTGGGATGTAATAATTTCCACATTTTCCATTTTCATCGATGTCTCTACTTCCATGCATTGTGGTTCTGTTTGAATATTTCTACACATATTTTTTGATATGAAGGAATGCGTATAACTGGGAACCATAACCCTAAATCTCACTACTTAATTCTTGTTCTACTCATTTTTATAATAAAAAATACACACAGGGAATATTTTTAACTATTTAACACATAAATGGGAATTAAATAACATTAATGGGATAACTTATAAATTATTTTTATTTCATAACTAATGAATTTCTAGGTTTAAATCTATGTTATACAAGATATGTTTCCTAAAATACACTATTATGGGATTTTCCCCCTTAATAATGGTTTATAATTAGCTTATGAAATTTCCATATCATATCCCCCAGGACTGTCAAGACAAATGCGTAGTTTGGTCCGTTGTTGTGTACCAGGTCACCCTGAGTCTATATAGAAACACCCTATCAGAGTTGTTACTCCTAGGTACATCAGTTCTAGAACCACATCCAATTTATGTATCCATACAGGTATGCATTACCTTGATAAACCACATACTATGTATTTAAAAAAATGTAGATATGTTTTCTTATACATAGTCTTATCCCTTAGGCTTTCACTAGATTTACATAATCATAATCTAAAAAATAACTAAACTTTTCCTCTGATGACAACTATAATAACCCTTCCCTTTATTTACCATTAATAATTTCTTTATTAAATTATAATATAATGAATAAATCTTGGATATTGAGAATTTTACTGACTTTGGGAAGAAGTTACATTACCTAAAAACATAAAACAAGGAATACAACATCTTGGTTGAAAACTACTTAAACATGCTAAAAATATTCCTTTGAAATTAAAACATCCTGGGATAAACTAGGGACATACATAAGAAAATGTTGAGTTATAAATCCCATTAAGATAATAAAAATTTAATAATTGATACATGGTAGAAAATAGGCCTCTCAATGTGGAACAAAAGCAACATGAATTATAGGGTGTGATATAACATGATAATCATATCATTAGAAAGGTGGAAATAAAATGAAACACGAAATCATGGGCATCGGTCTAGGCTAAACCAACAATATTAATGGTGTAAAATGTACCATTTATAAATTAGGTACAAAAATGTCCCAAAAGGATATATCATGATACTAAACGTTACACAATTCATTAGAGTTATATCTTGGTGCACTAATCATAATCATTTCATTCTCATGCTTATGTGTGCCACATAGATCATACAAGATGGATTCATTCATCTTCATAATTTATTGAATTATCATGGAACGTGTATTAAACACATTTATATCCACAATCATTAACTAAATGTTCATAAAGATTAATATCCTTGATAGAATAAGGGGTATGGTATTCACTACATAGTTGTTTTGTAATGGAAAATCGTGGTGAAATTTGAGAAGGAAAATGATGCTACATAAATATAAATAAAAAATAGATTATGAGAGAGAAATTATTCTCCCATTATTTTTTACAACAAGTGGGATGTTCCAAGGACTTGTGAAATCATATCCAAGAATTAAAAATATGTAAATATATGTAATAAGTTAGTGAAGAAACATATATAGAGAAAAGAATCCTTATGAAATAATATCATGGTGATAGTTGTACATAAAGGATCATGGGAGGAATAATGGACTGAAAGGAAGCTCTAATTATTTATACATCAAATGAAAAATATTGGGAACCTGTAATATCATATATTATCCTAAGAAAATGATATTTAAAAGACCTAACTTAACAGGAGTACATGATAAAATAGGAGAGTGGAGGATCTATTACATGTGTGTGTGACTCCAAAGGCATGGGAGGGGATTCTTGAAAGCTTGGGTGAACCTTTGGAGGGATCTCAAGATTAAAGGGAAGAGTAAGGATTTACAATAGGGATTTTTAGTGAAGTGAAATGGGACATTAGGTGGATCTATATATTAAAAGAGGGAAATGTCATTATTATTTTGGGTTCAGATTCTACATAAAAAATATCCAAAACCACAAACCATCCCATTTTTTCCCTATGGTTTCTCTCCAAGGGAAGAGGTTTTTAATATTTTATAGGTTTAGGATATAAATGTATTAAAAGATTACCCTTGAAGAAATGGAGCTGATTCATAATAATATTGAACTTATTATAGAATAATAATATATATTAAAATTCTTATTGGATTCATAATTAGTTTTAAAAATAAAACAAATAATCATAAAATCATAGTATATTAAAGGTAACACATATATTTGGTCTTAGGTCCATCTTATATTACTTATTACATCACATTGGGGTCATTGTGATGTCATAAAAGACAAAGTATATTCATACGACATTTAATTTTTACCCAAAAATGTGACTGTCTCCAAAAAATAATAAAAAATAAAAAATAGATAAATTTGAAATACTAATTCAAAAAATAATAATATTTTATGTGAATAATTTTCTATATATGTTAATCTTATCTTTTAAAATAAAAACCATAATTTATTTAAAATCACAATTTTTTTACAATGATAATTTCTTGAACCCTTATAAAAATTATATTTTACCTCATAAAAATTATATGATTAGTAATATTTAATAATTGCTTATAATAATAATATTATGTAAAAATATTATTTTTTTAAATGATTTATTAATTTAGAAAAAATAGATTTCTTAATTGAATTTGAATATTATCCAAAGATATTATTTATGTTTTATGGATTCAAAATAAATTGCAATTATAAACTAACTATAATATGGTGAAAATATAATCATTATTTTTTAAAAATAAATATACCTAATCATATTAATAGGGTTATTTTAAATAAATGTAAAGACCTGAAATTTCCATTTTATTTTTTTTAATATATGGGAGTTTTACGAGTCCGCAAAAATTGACGGCGTGTGATTCCAATGCCCGGAGTGCCTGGAATGATTTTCTGAACTTCTTTTTCAGGTACATTTAGTAAATGTACGAGTGGGTTTTTGTAATGTTAAAACCGATGCTTGAAATTGAAATCTAACGGCACCGTTGAACTCACAGCGCCAGTATTCACATAAGGGGACCTTCACCTCGACCGTAGTAGGTCGAGGGTGAAAGATATAATTTGGGTTTTTCATGAAAAAATAAAATAAAATAATTTTTTTAACATTTTATTTTATTTGGAACTCCCATGTGGGTGTTGAGAGGTCGGGACTATCAGAACTAATCCTCCCATGTGTGGTTAAAGAGGAGGGGACCACCAGGATTAACCTCCCATGTGGGTTATGGTGGTGTGGACCACCCAAGGCTAAAACCCCCTTGAACTCCCCTTTTTATGAGAGAAAAACCTCTTGAACTCCTCCACTTTATTTTTTCCACCCCCTCAATTAATTATACCAACTCATAAATTAATTAATTAAACTAATTTTAAATTATGCCAACAAACATAATTAATAACATGTTCTATTATGTGGGCTACATTTCATTTTGGTGCAATTGAGAGGAAAGGGTTGGCAAGAGGAGAACTTGGAAGAACACATCTTCCAACGAAGAGCTCCTACAATGATGAACGCTGATGCACAACTTCAACTTCTTCCTCGAGACATCCTCCTGTGGTGGACATCTTCAACAACAAATAACCACCTCCATCGAAGAGAATTTATCTGATGAATGAGCTCGGGATCGGAGGAATGTGGCAGGTGCGACGAATGTCGACAACATTGGCTTCTCTCATTGATGTTAGTAATCAAATGAGTTAGGGGTGTGTTTTATTTTTATCAATGTGAAATTCCCTCTCACATTGAATAATCCTCCTTGATCCGTGTGCTACCACCCAAACACGTATAGTATGGGACAAACAATCATGGCCCGACCCCTCTGCAAATATTGTGGATCTTTGAGTTATCTTCATGATGGTGATGTTGATAGGTGTCGGTGGTTGGCACCGGTGGAGCTCTTGAACCGTGATGAAGGCAATGAATAAAGGGTGGCTGGTCAAGCCGGCCGCCAGTACAGGCACGGTGCTCCATCGCCCTGCGGCCTTTGCGCCCTACGGTGCTCCACCATTCGTAGCCTCCGTCGCCCTGCTGCCTCAGCGCCCTGCAGCCTCTGTGCCCCATGGCGCTCCGCACAGCAGTTCACCCATGCGACACCCCAACCCCCTCCATGGCGGGTGGGTTTCAGCCGTCCATCTCTTCATATGTGAGGTTCACTAGTGTTGTCCTGCCATGGACATATCAAGAGAGTGTCCCCAACTCCCAACCAGTGGCGTCAAGATTCACATGCCATATCCTCCTCTTTGTTGGGGTGACTCCCATCTATTATATTGGGACAAACTAGATGAACCGCAGCTTTTATGTTCTTACTAGTGTGGGATAAGACCCCCATGATTGGGTCGTGACAAGTGGTATCACAGGGAATGTGCCTCGTGGTGTTGCGGAATGCTGCCAGATGGATCTTGGTGCTGGGAGTAGAGCCCCGAGGTTTCATGTGGAGGTGACATGACAATGAATGCCATGCTCGAGAGAAGTTTGAGGCAGAGACGCAACTATGAAGGGTGGGTCACGTGGAGGTGGTTTTTGTCCCTGAGAGAGAGGGTGGACCGTAGTGGTTTGCGACCCATAGATTGGGTGGTCCATTGATGCCAACGAAAATGAAAGAGCATCCCCTGAGTCCATACTTGGTAGTAGGTTAGTTGTAAGCACCATTTCGTGGACACACAAATGGCCACAATCCAGCATGCACGAGGGCATGCATGGAATGGTGGTGGTAGAATGTCATGACCCAATCATGGGGTCCTGTCCCACCCTAGAAAAAATTTCAAAGTTGTGGTTCATCTAGTTTGTCCCCATATAAGAGACGGGAGTCACCCTGACAAAGAGGAGGATGGTGCGTGTCAATCATGAAACCACTGGTTCGGAGTTGAGTCCACTCTCCTGATGATTCCAGGGTAAGACAAAACCATTGAACCTCAAATATGAAGAGTTAGATGGATGAACCCCTCCCACCTTAGAGGGGGATGGGGTGCCGCACGGGTGAACGACTATGGTAAGATGCTCAGCCCGTGACATATACCTTTCATACACCAGCTAACTCCCTTGGGGCAAGGTGCACAATTGTGGGACTTTCAAATGGGCGGTTCAACGAAAATTTTTTGGGACATAATCTGGATGAGATTTTACTTCCCTAAAAAACAATTTATCTCAAGCATAATTTGTTGGATCCAATCATGGTCTTAGTTAAGAGAAAATCCCAGAAATTCTCTCTCTCTCAGAAACACTAATAAAGGGGCTTCATACGATACGGTCTTATTGCTTGAAACCATCAATTCATTTTTTTGTCAATTGGATTAGTTAAAACCTTATATTTATAATAATCATTTGATCACTATTAAATGACTATATTATCAATTGTAAAGATGAATAATGGTAATTTAAATCAAATTAGAAATAATGAATCAGAAAAAATCATGTGCTTTCTATAACCATAATACTTAATAAGACATTTAATTGAATAAAAGGGGAATTTAATTCATAAAATTTTGGGTCATTAAATAGTAGGAGCTCATTTATGCCTATGTTATACCTGAGACCCATAAAGTCATGTATCTCATCATATTCCCATAATAAGTCCTGATGGCACAAACCTCATATAGAACCTACATCGCATCGATGCCTGAATTCCAATGCAACTAATATATATATAGATATATATATATACATACATATATATGTATATATATATATATATATCATACATCACAACTAATGGTAATTGACCAACTGGTCACACCGATAACATACCTCTAACAACCATCAACTCCCTGGACTTTTCCACACTGGCTAGCTCAACTACATGCACCTAGCCTAAATCACGAATACCCAAGGTCTAGCCCCCCTGTGGAGCTATACATTCTATTGGACACTGACACCCCTGATGGTTTCCACTATCTTTACTACAACCTCTTCATGAAGAAAAATACTACCTACTAGCTCTTCGTACTATTCATGGTCTGATCTCATATCCATAAGTATGCCCTGGTCCCTGGCTTCTATACATCCAAGTAGGATTCCTATAGAACCTCTCCAAATGGACCATCTGGATGAACACCCAACACTCATTTGGATCCTAATCACATTGGGTGTAAATATTCATGTATAGACACGGAAATTTCAAGAATAAGTTTTTCCTTAATTTCTTTGGAATTTTAAGAGTCCGCAGTTTCTGACAGCGCCTGATTTCGAGGCCCGGTGTGCCCGAAAACAATTTCTGATGTTTTGATTGGGTACATTTAGTAAATGTACATGCATGTTTTTATATATTTTGAACCGGTTCATAGAATTGAAATCCAAGGACACCGATGAACTCGTAGCACTGGTATTCTCTTAAGGGGACCTTTACTGCAGTTGCGTTTTATACAGGATGGAATTATATTTTGGGGATTCATTATAAATTTAAAAAAAATTATCTGTTACGTAATTTTTATGTAAAGGGTGGTAACTTTATCCAAAGAGGAGTTGGAGGTGGGGCCCACACCCCATATAACCACCCATGAGAGGATAATTGTGTGGTGGGTCCCACACGAACCCAAACTCTTCAACTCCCAAAGAAACCACCCTTAAACTCTTAAGCTTCCAACTCCTTTCTTTTAATGTTGAACTCTCCACCTCCCACTTGTGTTCCATTAATATTCCAACAACATTAATTAATTAATTGAACTTCAGAATTAATTAATTGATTAAAGTCTTTGAATTTTGAAAACATTATGCCAACTTTAAATAAGTGAAGACTTTCCTTTATTTGGGGTTGGCATAATCATTGTAAAGCCTTTGGAGGATTTGGGAGGAGGTGTTCTTCACATTAAGAACACGAAGAACTTCTTCAATGACCTTCCTCTGCATTAAGGGATAAGGCATCGCCTGCAAGGAACATATCCAATGATAGTAACTCCTCCTCTGACATTGACGGAAAGAGATCATCTTCCACAACGCTATTTTTAGAAACTATGAAGAACGAACCTTGAATCAAGGTAGGGGGAAATATAGATTATTTATTTATTCTTACGTGTGAAAATTACCCACGTACTTTGGCGTTTGATTTTGTTTGATGGTGATCTAGTTGTTATCAACTAACGCGGAGGGCACGGGCCGAACAAACACGGCCCGACGGCCCTCCGTTGAACCTTGTTTATGTTGGTGACGGAGGCGGAGCCGAAAGGGCGCGGTGCCGACGCACCGTGCCAGAGGAAAGAGGCCACAGCGATGAGGTGGCGGTAACTAGAGGCCGCGGCCAGGTCGGGCCGCGGCGGTGGAGGACCGACACCATCGTGTCGGCCGCGTGGGCGAAAATGCGGCCCGCAAGTGAGGGTTGCTCAGCCGAAAAAGAACCGGACAGCTAAAGCAAGCTAGGCTGAAGGAAACGCGGCCCCTCTCGGCGCCGCCCTGCGGAAGAGGTGAGACCTGCACTCATATTCCGCTTACAGAGATGAACTGGATGGCTGTATCCAACCGGGAAGAAGACCGCGGTGCCTCTCGGAGCCGCGTTGTGGAGGAACCATGGCCCACGCTACGCGTGCCTCTTCAGCGGGCGAACTGACGGGCTGCCTGCCAGCCGGGTTGATGGAAGCCGTATCACTGGAAGGTGCCACATGGGAGGACAATGGGCCACTGTGCGAGCTGCTCGCATCGGTGAAGACCGGCCGGCTTCGGGCGGCCGGGAAGGAGGGGCGGCGCCGCCATTTTAGAAAATCAGGGGGTCATGCCCCCCCACTCTGAGTTTGGTGCGCAACGCACTCGGCCTGCCTGGCCGTGTAGTGGTCGACCACCTGGTCGGGAAGCCTGCACGTGGTCCAGTCTGCCCTCACATGGGTCGGGCCACTGCCGTCGGGCCGGGCCATGCCCTACTGGGCCGGACCGGGACCCAAGTCTGTTCAACCTGGTTCAGGTCGACCCAGGGCGGGTTGGGTCGGGTCGGACTGGACCCAAACTCCCCTTTTCGAACTACTTTTCATTTTTTGCCCATAACATGAGCTACAGACCTAAGATCGACACACCGTCAGTTGCGTAGGATTCCTTAGAACAAGTGGGTCAATTCGGTATTTTACACATAAGGTTTTGGCAAAGTTTGTGTACAACCGGGTTGGTTCGAACCCGAAACCAATCGGGCCCTCGAAGCAGAAACACTTATAACTTCAAGAACAGATGTCTGATTGACATGCCATCAGATACATTGGTTTCCTTTTGATTAGACGGTCGTTTTGGAATACCTTGTACTGGATTCGGATGAAGTTGGAGTATGGCCGGGTTGGATTGTACCTGATATCCAACCGGGCCCTTGGAACGAAAATTCCAAGAACTCTCATACCATGCGTCTGATTGAAACACCGTCTATCGCGATGGGTTCCTTTTGATGAGACGTAACTTCAAGATACATCAAATCTGGACTTCTTGATAGTTTATGTATCGACCCCCTTTCCTCGAGGAGCGGAACCTCCCAAAATCGAGCGTGCTACATGTGGGAACCCTAGAACTGGCTGTGTCTGTGTCGACTACTATAATGGAATCCTCCGTGGGTTCGGCAGCAACAAATACTGTACTGGAATCCTCCATGGGTTCGACAGTGTCATCTACTGTTCTAGGATCCTTCGTGGGTTTGAAATCGATGACAACTGTTCTTGTATCTTGTTTGGGTCCGGTATTTTGACCTCTATACTCGTATCCTATATGGGTCCGACAGACTAGCTGGTCTTGTATGCTGTTTGGGTCCGAGATCTTAGCTGGTCTTCTATCCTGTGTGGGTCCGACGACTTAGATTAATTAGTGACTACATCTGATCATCTCTATCGCTATAAGAAAGATGTTTACCTCTATGAGCGGAGTCTTAAATTTCAATCATTATCATCGATGTGATTGA
This sequence comes from Viscum album, assembly GCA_963277665.1. NCBI lineage: Eukaryota > Viridiplantae > Streptophyta > Magnoliopsida > Santalales > Viscaceae > Viscum > Viscum album. The sequence continues at coordinate 2,047,185,450 of OY728122.1, forward strand.
CTATACATCCTGTGTGGACTGGGTTGTGCTTGGGCTCGAGAGTTGGAGCCAAACTAAGATTGAAAACATAGGTATATGTATGGGAATATACCTAAGTAGGGTTGGTTGATAATTCATGGTTGTATCTTTCTTATGTGGGTTATCCTTTATGGATTCTCAGAGACCTTCGGGGGTCTCGGGGTCCCTGCTGAGTATCGTTATACTCACCCCTGCATGTGCTATTCCCACACTATGTTGTGTTGGATGCAGATAATAGACATCATTGACAGAGGCTGAGAGTGTGCCAGGACCGCACGGTACCCAGAGGTGGACCACACGGCGAGACGGTACACGGAGTGGACCGATAGATGTGGAGTGCTCAGGTGGACTTCTGTACCTACCCTTCAGGTAGGATACTCAGCTGATGTTCCAGGAGCTTCCCTTTTTAGCTATTGTAACTTTTAAGTTGTACTTGCTTTCCATTGTACCTTTACTTTACTGTTGGGCTTGTATTTCTGGCCCCATTACATTCATCACTACTTTCTGTATACAGTATTCACTTAGTGTTTACTTATGGTTGCGTACTCTATTGTGTTTTTTTACTTTCAAAAAGGAAATTCCTTCCCATCTTAGGGATTTACGCCTTTGGTGCTAGTTTCCAGCCCCTGGCCTATGGAAGGCGGGCTTGGGGTAGTCATGACACGGGCCTCAAGGATGGGTCGTGACAAATTGGTATCAGAGGAGTCGGTTCTACTGCAGAACTTAGGACTCTGATCATTCTTTTCTATGAAGCAATAGTGTTAAGAGTATTGAGTATGGTTTTTAGTCCAGGGAGTCCAGTGTTGGTGTGGCGGCCTACGTATCCATACACCCAGACCCTGAGCTCTGATTTCCAACTTAGTGCATGGAAAAACTGATTTCGTGTGTGTTTCAAGAGTTTCCTTTGTGGTCTCTTTGAGTCAGCTCACCAGGTATAACTTATTGACTGTGGAGCACCTGTTCCTTATCAGGATAACACTGCAGAGATAGCCAGCTAGGGTTCCCGAGAGAGAGTAAACGATGATGGCCCACCGAGCGACGAGGCTCTAGTGCAGGGCCCTCTTACAATGTTGGCACCTTCAGGTGGGGTACAAGTAGCACCACCACCCATTGGGAAGCAGATGCCACCAGCCGTACTTTCAGATGGTGCACGCCGACAGAGCGCATTGCACGAGTTCCTGCACCAATGGACTGGATGGAGGTGATTACTCGAGTTTTCCACCTAGTTAAGACACTAGTAGAGCAGATGTTGACATTATCTTCTAATCTTTTTCAGTGAGTGACCATGAGGATGGTCCGCATAATGATGAAGTTTTGGTACATGGACCGTTTTTCGAGTTGGTACCATCGGGCAGAGTGGCAACTATATCACTGCATGTTGTTTACCAGATACTACCGGTGGTACCGGTAGATGACTCTTGTAGGCTTATTGCCTTACATATGTTTCAACACTAGATATCCCTCATGTTAAAAGGCGAGCCCGACCCATAGGTGGCTGAGGACTGGCTTGAGGAGGTGGTTGAAAGTTTTCTAGAGCTTATACAGCTTCGGCATGAGGACGTGTCGGTATCTGAGTATTCATCGAGGCATACAGATCATTCCTGGTACTCGATGAATATGATTCAATCAGTGATTTAGTGCTTGGACCTCTAAGAGAGGTGTATTTAATGATATCCGAGCCAACACTTTTTCCTCTATGCATTCCTACGTATGTTAGGGTGCTAGAGAGAACCTTTGTGGTTTAATGTTCATTGGATTAGTGGATACAACCACTGAATGTTCACAGTTGGAAAGCATGAAACTTGTATCAGTCTTAGAGACTTGAGCATGAAAAATTTTTCTAGAAGAGGAAGTGTTAAAGACAGTTGAATCTACAGGGCAGCAGACGTGGAAGCAGAGACAAGAGAGCAGCATGAGGTGGTGAACATTTCAACATGTTACAACCTCCCTCATTTGTAGTCCTCGCTAGGCTCCGAGAGTTTCAGGGAATGAGAAGAGATTAACTACATGCGGTCAAGGAGTGTGACCCAAGGGCTCTAAGAAGGATTTGAGATATGGTCTGTGTCTACCACTATCTACCGTATCAATAGAAATTGGTACCAATCATTCCTTTCTTCCACGAATCTTATCCTAGAACTAGATTTTTTAGTTAAACCATTGACATGACCTTCACATCTTGCGATACCTTTGGGTGGAGACTCAATAATCACACATACACCGACAGTGTGATCTGACCCTTGAGGCAAGAGTTTCGGTTGGAACCTCTTGGTGGTAGCGTCAAGGGCTTACGACATTAGTTTGGGTATGGATTGGGCAACCACAGTTCATACACGGATTGACTGTAATAGGAAAAAAGGTTATGGTTTAACTACAACATTGGGATGGGGTTTTCCTTGGTCGGTGAAAAGGAAAACCCATGTAGCACATGATGGAATCATGCATAAGAGGGTGCAGTCGATCACTCATGAGTCGGCTAGACTTACCTTTGTGTTAGACTTCTCTAGAGTTTCAGCACCACTATCAGCTTTGACAAAGAAGGGGAAACCATTCAAATAGTCAGAGAGATGCTAGCAGAGATTTTTGAAGATGAGGAAGAGGTTGACTAGTGCACCCATTTTGAGTCTAGAGGAGGAGAGCGTTGGGTACGTAGTTTACTGCGACACATCAAGGACTAGACTTGAGTGTGTCATGATGTAGGAGAAAGCACTGATCGCATATGGTTCTTGGAAGTTGAGACTGCACGAGCAGAACTATGCTACCCATGACATGAAGTTAGTAGCATTCGTCTTCACCTTGATGATGTGGAAACACTATCTTATGGGAAAATGTTTTACTGTATACTCAGACCACCAGAGTCTCAGGTATATCTTCTCGCAGAAGGACCTGAACCTGGGACAATGACGATGGCTCAAGTTCCTCCAGGACTATGACATTGAGATAGTCTATACTACTGGTAAGGGTAACATTGTAGTAGATTTTGTCTCACGATGCCTCACTTGTTAGTAAGTGAAGGTGGAGCACCAGGTCCCAAAAGGCTTGGTTCAGCCCTTTGAGGTCCCAAAGTGGAAGTGGGATGTGATTTCCATTGTTTTCGTGACGGGGCTACTACATACATCCAGAGGACACAACTCTATCTAAGTGATTGTCGACTGACTCACCAAGTCAGCTCACTTCCAACCGATCTGGGATTAGGGCTCAGTAGAGAGCTTGGGACGCCTCTACGTACAAGAGATCGTACGGCTTCAGGGTGTTCCTTCGAAGATCATCTCCGATCGAGATGCTCGTTTCACTTTCTTGCTATGGAAGGGGTTGTAAGAGGATTTCAGGACGCAGCTTCGCTTGAGCACTGCCTTCCATCCTCAATCGGACGGTCAGACAGAGAAGACCATTCAGACTCTCAAGGACATGCTCCGTGCTTGTGTCCTTGACTTTGGTCGCAGTTGGGAGGATCACATACCCTTGGTGGGGTTTACGTACAACAACAGATACCACTCCACCATCAGGATGGCGCCATATGGGGCACTGTACCACCAACCTTTCAGATCACCTATGTGCTGGACAGACCTAGGGGAGTCACCACTTGTAGGACTAGAGATGGTTTAAGTTACGACGGAGAAGGTGCAGATCATCCAGGAGCAGATGGAGACTGCATAGAGGAAATAGAAGTCCAATGCCAATTGGAGACCACGGGAGTTCGAGGATGGTGACTATTTTTTCTTATGGGTCTCACCTCGACGGGGTCTACGGAGATTTGGATGAGGTATAAAGTTATGTCCATGATTCATTAGGCCTTTTCAGGTCCTTATCAAGATAGACGAGGTGGCTTACCGCCTGGCCCTTCCACCTCAGTTGCATCGGATTCACGATGTCTTTTACGTTTGTCAGCTGAGGAGATACGTGCATGACCCGTCACACATCATCGACCATGGGGAGATGGACATAGATGACAGGGTGACATTCACGAAGGTCCTGATGGAGATTTAGGATCAACATGAGAGGGTCCTACGTGGATGTTCGATTCCTCTGGCGCGCATTCGCTGGCAGCACGGGAACCTCCAGGAGAGCACATGGGAGCGGGAGTCTCATATGCATTCTCAGCACCCTATTTTTTTCCTTAGTGTGTGTTGTAGCTTTATGGGGACGTAAATCCCTGAGGTGGGGTAATGTAAAGACCCGAAAATTTGAAGGAAATTTGTTTCCTCAATTTCATTGAAATTTTACGAGTCCACAGTCTCTGACGGCACCTGATTCCGAGGACCTGTGTGCCTGAAAACAATTTCTGAAGTTTTGTTCAGGTACGTTCTGTAAACGTACATGCGGGGTTTTCTATCTTTTGAACTGGTGATCAGAATTGAAATCTGAGGACACTGATGAACTCACGGCACTTGTATTCGCTTAAGGGGACCTTTACTGTAGATGCATTTTATATTGGATGGAAGTTTTATTTTTGGGATTCTTTAAAAATTTTATAAAAAATTATGTGTTACATAATTTTTTTGTAAAGGGTGGTTACTTTCTCCAAAGAGGAGTTGGAGGTGGGGCCCAAACCCCACATAACCACCCAGGAGATGATAATTGTGTGGTGGGGACCACACAAACCCAAATTCTTCAACTTCCAAAGGAACCCCCCTTAATGTATTAAGCTTCCAACTCCCCTCTTTTAATGTTGAACTCTCCACCTCCCACTTGTTGCCATTAATATGCCAACACCATTAATTAATTAATTGTTCTTCACAATTAATTAATTAATTTAAGTGTTTGAATTTTGAAAATATTATGCCAACTTTAAATAAGTGAAGCCTTTCCTTTATTTGGGGTTGGCATAATCATTGGAAAGCCTTTGGAGGATTTGAGAGGAGGTGTTCTTCCCACGAAGAACATGAAGAACTTCTTCAAAGACCTCCTCTAAATTAAGGGAGAAGGCACTTCTTGCATGAAACATCTCCAACGACAGCGACTCTTCCTCCGACATTGATGGAATGACACCGTCTTCCGTGATGTTGTTTTCCGCGACTACGATGAATGAACCTTGAATTGAGGTAGGGGGAAATATGGATTACTTATTTATTCTTACATGTGTAAATTAACATCACACTTTGGCATTTGATTTTCGTTGATGGTGATAAATTTGTTATCAACTAACGCGGAGGGCGCGAGCTGAACAAACACAGCCCGACGTCCCCCCGTTGAACATTGTCTATGTTGGTGACGGAGGCGGAGCTGAAAGGGCACAGTGTCGATGCACCGCACCAGAGGAAAGAGGCTAAAACCATGAGGCGGCGTCAACTGGAGGTCATGGCCAGGACAGGCCGGGGCAGTGGATGTATGACACCGTCGCGCCAGCCACATAGGGGAAATCGCGACCCACAAGCGCGGACCGCTCGGCCGAAGAAAAACCAGCCTACTAAAGTAGGTCGGGCTGAAGGCACTGTAGTGCCGTGCTGCGGAGGTGGTGCGGCCCATACCCATAGGCCCCTTACTGAGCCAAACTAGCCAGCCGTAGCCGGCCAGGTAGAGGGCTGCAATGCCTCTCAGCGCTGTGCTCCACATGCCGCTTCAGTGGGCAAACCGGTCGACCGCCTGCCAGCTGGGTTGAAGTAATCTGCGGCACCCGAAGGAGCTGCGTGGGAGGAAAGCGGCCCGTTGTGTGTTCCGCTCTCGCCGGAGAAGACCGGTCCACTTCGGACAGCCATGCAGGAGGGGTGATTCTGCTCATCACATCCGTTTTAGAAAACTGCCCCCCCCCCCCACGCTCTACATCAGGCGCGCAATGAGCTCGGCCAGCCTGGCTGAGCAGCGTGCGAGCGGGCCGGGCTTCCAGCCGCGCGGGCTGATCCGCCCTCACATGGTTCGGGCCACTGCCGCTAGGCCAGAACTTTCCCTACTAGTCCGGACCTGGACCCAGGTCGGGTCGACCCAGTTCGGGCCCACCCGGGGCTGGTTGGGCCAGGTCAGACTGGACCCAAACCCCCTTTTCGGACTACTTTTGTTTTTTCTCCCATAACATGAGCTACAGACCTCTGAACGATGCACCATCAGTTGCGCATGATTCCTTGGATCTAGGAGATCGATTAGGTATATTACACATAAGTATTTGGTGAAGTTTGGGTACGGCCGACTTGGTTCGAACCCGAAATCAACAGGGCCCTCGGAGCAGAAAAACTTATAACATAAAGACCGGACGTCCGATTGACGTGCCATCAACTAAGTTGGTTTTCTTTTGATGAGAAGGTCCTTTTGGAATACTACACGCAATATTCGGATGAGGTTGGAGTACGGTCGGGTTTGATTGTACCTGAAATCGAACGAGGTCCTTGGAACAAAAATGCCAATAACTCTCAGACCGGGCGTCTGATTGACGCGTCGTCTATCGCATTGGGTTCCTTTTGATGAGACAGAACTTCGGGATACATTAACTCTAAACTTAATGATATTTGATGTATTTAACCCCCTTTTTTTAGGATTGGATCCTGCCGGAATCGAGTGTGATGTGTGTGGGAACGCTAGAGCTAGCCGCGACTGCGTCGACTACTGTACTGGAATCCTCCGTGGGTTCGACAGTGACGACTACTGTACTGGAATCCTCAATGGGTTCGACTGTGACGACTACAGAAATGGGATCCTTCGTGGGTTCGACAGGGATGACTATGGTTCTTGTATCTTGTGTGGGTCCGGCAGTTTGACCTCTGTACTTGTATCCTATGTGGGTCCGACAGAGTACCTGGTCATGTATCCTATGTGGGTCTGACAGCTTAGCTGGTCTTGTATCCTGTGTGAGTCTGACATCTTAGATAAATCAGTGACTACATCTCATCATCTCTATCTCTAAATGAATGATATTGACCTATGGGAGTTGAGTCTTGACTTTCAATCATTATTATCGATGTGATTGACTGTACTTCTTGTGTGGACTGGGTTGTGCATGGGCTCGAGAGTTGGAGCCGAACTGAGATTGATAACTTAGGTATATGTATGGGCATATACCTAAGTTGGGTTGGTTGATACTTCATGGTTGTATCTTTCTTCTGTGGCTTTTCCTTTGTGGATTCTGGGAGACCTCCAGGGATCTCGGGTCCTCTACTGAGTATCTTCATACTCACCCCTGCACGGGCTATGCCTGCACTTCATTGTGTTTGATGCAGAAGACGGACAACGTTGACAGAGGCCATGAGCGAGCCAGGACCGGACGATACCCAGAGGTTGACCACACGACGAGACGGTACACGGTGGGGACTGATAGATGTGTAGTGCAGAGGTGGAATTCTATACCTACCATTCATGATGGATACTCGGTGGACATTCCAGGAGCTGCCCTTTTTAGGTGATATCCCTTTTTCAATTTTAATTGCTTTCCGTTGTACCTGTCCTTTACTGTTGGGCTTGTATTTCCGACCCCTTTACCTTCAGCACTACTTTCTGTATATAGTATTCACTTAGTGTTTACTTCCTGTTGCGTACTCTATTTTGTTTGTTTACTTTCATAAAGGCAATGCCTTCCCAGCATAGGGATTTACGCCTTTGGTGCTAGTCTACAGCCTTTGGCCTATGGAAGGTGGGCTTAGGGTAGTCATGACATAGGCCTCGAGGACAGGTCATGAAAATTCTAAGGTCACCTTTACTAAAATAAAACTACAAAAGACCCACTCCTCAGTGGACTACCAAAACCAATGGCCTAGTTTCCCTGTGGATATTAATCACAACATTGCTTTTGGGTACTCAAATAATAACCACCAATCTTTCTTAACACTGACACCTTGATTGAATATGACCAGTCTATCATATTCCCTTGACTATGAGTTCTTAGATGACATCCTCTATAAAGGATGTTAGTATAAAAAATTTCACATTAATTATGATGGAATTCCATAATCCATACTCAAAATACCACACCCTTGTAATTTGTTTTCTCACCATTATATGTAAAAATCATGATAGGTATATGAAGGAGGCTACATAGTCCATGATTAATGTATCATATAATGGTGATTTGTTAACACATGGGATATATCTACCCTTATCATCTCAAAGAATAAGCGACCAATGAACCTGGCCTCAAAATATTTCTAATCCAGTCCCTTGTGTCTTCCAACCTATACCAATATGTACCCCCACCCAGTTCATATCTAGTCCTGAAGCATGTACAAATCCAGCTTCACCCTCTATCCTTGGGGTGTCTCTTTCTGATTGAAGATGTTCTAGACTGAATCGATGAAATTATCAACTAATTGTGGTCCACCATCACCCAAAAATTGTAGTTTGTTATAGTACTTCACCTCACAAGTCAAATATTCCATTGATGGCTAGGCTACCTATGGTCCCCTATCAATGAAAAAAATGACTGAAACCAATCTATCCCTTATATTCTCATCTAAAAATGGCCAAAATTCTTTAATATTCATCTATCCTAACTATACCCCATCCATTACCTATGGATCATGATCATACAGACCCTTCGAGACCTTATCATGACCCTCTAGGGACTCATCCCATGCACGCTCATGCGGAACCATATCCCACGATCTTGAAACTCCAATAGAATTTGTCCATATGGAATACCACATAATAATACAAAAACAGTAATACAACCGTAATAGTATATATATCATAGATTGTGAATGTTGTAACATGTATTGTATCTCACCACCCTTACACTCCCCTAACACACTATGCAAAAAGTCATCTGGCCTCATGGCCCCTCTCATACCAATATCCAAGTCAGGTGTCAAGTATCATCTAGCATAATTTTCCCTACCTACCCACATCAGAGTGAAGAATAACATATACTCAGGCCTCATTTCCCCTTTAATTCTAGTAACAAGGCCCAGAATCACATATCATATATCAATTTATTGTATATGAGTATAATTCTGCCAAATATGCTATATAGGAAAACATTGTTTAGCTTTTTGGTGGAATATTAAAACATCACTCCCACTATCATCATCCTTGCATACTCACATCGAATTCATTCCCATATATATCACATATATATCAAATCACATAGAATCACATATAATCTCATCAATAACCACATGCCTCTTCGGGTTGACTGTTATTCCACAAAAGGATGATAAGCATGAAAATCCCATCTCACTTCTTTGTTGAAAATTTCAATAATCCAACCTCTTTTCACATAGTCTAGGATACCAATGAATATCATAGTAAAAAAGACGTCATATGAGCCTAATTTCTTATCATGATGCATAATCAAACCTCCCATGCCATACTAGGACAAGGGTTAAAATCCACACGACAGATAACTATCACACACATATGTTCCACTTAAGGTGGAAATCCAATAAAATATAAAATAGAAAAGTATAAAATTAATTTCCAAACACTTGAAACATGGTCTTTCCACCATGCATTGGGAGGCAAGCACCCACACCTGAGCTCTATCTCAGTTTTGAAAAAATTATAGTATGTAGTCTAACATAGTTGAAATAGTATGACCAAAATAAAAATGGAAACATTTCATACCACTTGTAAACAACAAAAGTTGAATACCATTTAATATCCAAGACTTATTTTACTTCCAAAAAACACCAATATGAACATTCTTGGATACCATTTGTAGCTCCCTAACTCAAACACCACATTAAATAGAGATTTGGGATATTTTTTCATTGGGAATTAGGTATGCCTCTCCATATGACAAAGGTTGCTGACTAGAAATGAGGGTGTAAATTGGTGATAAGGAGAGACTATAATTATAGATTGTGATAATAATAATGGTCTGTATATAAATATATTAGAAAAGGGACCATAACATAGTCGATGTAACAACACAATCCAACAGAAGCATAATCCAAATCAATAGAATAAACAAGTTCAATTTCCTAAATAAAATTTTTAGGCACACATGATAAGTCATAATAGGTCATAAAAAATAGTTATTCATGTTCACACATGGTTGACCATATAAGTACATATATATGTAAAGAATAAAATGATTAGATTTAATCTTCAATGGATGTAGGAACTACCATGGTCCCTTGTCGTCTATCCTATGCTAAGAATCACATCATGATCCCTAAGGTGGAACTTCTGAGATTATCCCCTTACCTAATCTCAGAGACGTAATGTATACACTCATCACTTGAGGCCCATGTAGGGTGTGGGAATAAATCTCAGTTGGCCACCCCCAACATGTGAAAATATTACATCATGGTTGTGTAGTTATATCCTAAATATAATTAAATATTAAATAACACAGAAATTTAATATTTTAACATCTCCACTTGTGCTCAACAGCCATAAAAATGCATTCTACAATCTTTAAACAACATTGATATTTATCTAAATGTGTTCCCCCAATTATACATATTGTATATAGAATCTTTCTATATATATAATTGTAGTAGTAAGGATCAATTTCATAAAGCACAAGTAATCCCCCTAATGAATAGAAACCCATATTAACCCTCGAGATCCACATAAAATCATGTCACCCAGAACCTCGTGCTAGCAATCAAATACCTGATGTCTATATGGAATGATGAATCATTAAGATACAGGTCCAATGGATAGTCGGTAAAAGAGTCCACATCAGCTCCTCAGCCTAATGTATTGACGTACATCAGTATCAATCCACCAATAAATGATCTTTATCAACTGAAAAGCTAAAATCTGAAGGCAATATGATATCCATCCTCCCAAAGTCTCAACATAGCGGTCTCACGAATCTTGGTGAGCGTCATCCCAATACCGATAGTCTAAACACCCTATATTTATGGTCCATCACAATACTTGGGCATTTCAATGGTGAGCATGAAAAACATGTCTGATGGTCAATACCATCATCTAATCATCAAAATCTACAAGGTCCTCCAACCACAATGAGTAGCCAACCCCACTTCAACTAAGTCATTTATACATGTACATGACTCAATGGTACGTCGACCAATAAACAGTGAGTGTAAATCACCAAACATCATAATCCACATTATCTAGAACCTCATTCCCCTTCTACAATGTTCCTAAACCATGATTTTCATCACAATATCATGTCACATGGGTCATTCCCTCATCTTAGAAACCTTATTTCATTAAAATTATGATTGTGGAACCTCAGGCTGGTGATCACCATCACCCCTTGAAAATATATTCCATGGCCAACCTAACAATCCAAAACGTCTCGCACTATGTGTTCAACACCACCTAAATCTTTAATCCATTTCCTTCATGTTTCCATGGAACTGAAGAAATCAAATTAGATAATATAATTTAACACAATTTATACAACCTACCAAAACATCCAACGCTGGTCCAAGCCCCTTACCCGGATTAGCCGTCTATAGTGGAGAAAGAGAATTCTTATAGGAATCTCATATCATCATTATAATAATTTAATCATTTTGAATTTATTTATTAGGGTATCACTTAGAAAACAAATGCCAAAGGTATTAAATAATTCATTCAATACACAAATAAAATCATGTACAAATCTAGGCACCTTTTACCTCTTACTTATAGGCACTCTCTTTTCTAATATCAGCCTATAACTCAATCCAAATAGAAGGAAAATAAAACAATGGAATAATTTATTGAATATATGGGAAAATATCTTCCATTAATTTAAAATTACATGTGAAAATATAAACAAATAAGAGAACCTAGTGGACATAATTTATTACCAATATGAATCTATATCCACTAATGGATCAGAGATTGGAGTATGGTCAATAGAGTTGGTCCATATCCTAGGTACAAGAGTAATGGAGGGATTCCATCTATTTTCTAGGAGAGTGGATAAAAATGGAGACAGAGGAAAATAAATAGAAGGTCGTTTATTTTTGGAATTCCACACAATTTAATGAGATTTATGGTTTTGAATCTTGATTTGGATAACCATGCACCAACCCAGTGGTGCTCTTTGATTAAGAACCACACATTCATGGGCTAGGTAGATAATTTTCCAAACTGTGTGAATGTCATTTAAAACCCCTCAGTATGAAACTATAGAGGTCTCACATAGTGATTTTCCCATACCTAAATGGTTAGTAAAATGAGGTTTATTTCTACAATAGTTCATTATAGTTACTCCTAAGAGGACATATTGTTTTTACAAAATATTCACCCTAGTCTGTGCTTTCCTGAAACATCATTTTTTGTCTCCACTAGACCCAAAACTATGAGGCACATTCTAATCCTTAAATGCATTTAAAAAGATGTCCATTGGTCAATAAAACTCCATGAATTAGGTTTAGATGATCAAAAATAATGTTTTCCCACTCAACAAACTCAACAATACAAACTGACTATAGATTTTGGACCCGCTAAAAAACCTAGGATGTTACAATGAGCTCCTCTTGGCTTATATATTAAAGGATAACTATCCAAAATATCTCATAGGTGACCCAAATATAATTAAACTCCTAAAAAAGTACAAAATTAAATTAATAACTAATTGACCATGTCATAAGTTCCATTTTTATTTCATCACATTCTTATAACATCCATAATATATTATATGAAATAATCCAAGACATTGAATAGACCCACATCAACCATATTTATATTAATGAACCACGAATAAAATATTTTTCATTCATAAAATATATTTTCCTCATATTTAATTAAATTTTATGAATTTTTTTAGTAAACAAAATCAACCCATATTATTATAAGATGGAATAATATTTAATTTCTTTATTTCTTACAATAAATCAAACATAGACATATCTCGGTCCCCACTATAGTTCCCACCATTTCCTAAACTCTAATTCATTAGAATCGGAAAATATTTTGAATATTATTTATGTGTGAACCTATAGGAACATAACTTTATTGTATTGAATGATACTCCAAGACCTAGAGTGGAGTCAAAAGACCTTTATGAGTTACTAAGGATATATGGTTTAGTAATAGAAATGGAAAGTGATTATAAACACAAACCATATAATATCATATCATATCTCAGGATATCTCAAAAGTGGGATGCATTTCTCATGTCATCATCCGTTATTTCCTTATTTATTCATTCCCTTACATGATATAACAACCATTAATCACCATGTGAATAGATTTAATAAATGTACTACCATCCTCGTAAAATCTTCCTATGATATCACCTCCTTTCAAAAGTGGTAAAAAAATTATTTTAAAATTAATTAATCATCATTTCATTAATGATTCCCCCAATACACACTACCTTACCCCACCATTAATTTCTTTGTTTTCATCTTGAAAAAAGCTGTGCATTCAAATTGTATTCATTGATAACGATCTCTAGTATAATGGATAATACACACGCTCTAAAATGGGAACATAAAAGGAAACCTAAAACATGTAGTTTTCATATTGGTAGGTTAGTCCTCAAGATATCCTCTATGTGATATCACCAAGTGTTAACTTCGTGATAACATGTATCAATTCTTACAATCCATTGTCACCTAAATTTTAGAAAACATATGTGTCCAATAAATATGATTCATCATGACTATATGAAATATGTTTTATATTAATTTAGTATTATCTTGAGGTTATCATTAAAGTTGGGAACTACTGTATCCTTTTAATATGAAAAATAATCAAAAGAAATTATCATGAATGTATTGCATACTGATGTCTCAACACATTTATGGTAAGAATATATCATGTATAACTCTATATATACAAGGTATTTAAATTTAAAAGTACTATTTAGGTTGAGTATAGGTCTCCAATTATTACAACACTCCCACTTTCACTAGATCTAACTAGGTAAATATCATCCATTTTTCTATTACATAATATGATCACACTTCTTAAAAGTTGCAGATTTAGTCATTGGGCCTACCATGTTTCATTGCATGGATAGTATGCTATCTATGACAAAACGTCCTTGAGTAATACTTCTCAAGAGATGATATCCATGAGTATATTAATTTTTTACTCTATCTAAAATTTACATAATATCTAGTACCATAATAGAATGATTATCATAATTATTATATTATATGTACTTACTAGGTGTGATCCTAGGAACTGGAATAAATTGTTTTTAATTTTAAACAGATTATGTAATTGAATCAGAAGCTGCAACATATTTAATATTTGTAGATATGACTACCACTGGATTCAATGAACATATATTTATCATTAACATAGAATAACGATGAAATTAGAACATATTGAGACATTGAAATTCTAATATTAAACTTATAACTGTATTTCTTCCTCTCCAAATACCTAGTACATTTCCCTTATACATTCTCAAGTATAAATATATTATTCTAACAAATTCTTGTGAATTTATTATAGAAAAAACATCCTTCTACAGATATTACTACATGAATTTAATCCTAATTTACCATCAAATACCAACACAATTTATAACGTCTAGTGTATTTTGAAGACTATGTATATAATTTGAAAACATGAAAACCAAAAATAATATACTTTATTTAATATCAATAATGATCTATTAACATCCATTGAGATATTACAACTAAATTGGATAACCTAGGAAATAAAGGATCAAAAGGGTTGCGATAATAAGCCTAATAAAGAAATAAGAATAGGAATAACTCATAACACATGGGTTAGAAGGAATAACATGATGACGTAATGGAATGGAAAATGAATATAAATATGTAATAATAACATGAATAACATGGGATCATATAACCATGACATCATAGGAATGTGGAAACATCATATAACATGACATGAATATTGTTCAAGACAAACTGCCAAGAATATATCAAATTGTGGACAAAGTCCTATAATGGAATCAGGTTCACTCCCTGTACTAACATGGAATCTCATGAGACAAATCATAACCCATTTCATTGGAGCTCTATATGGTATTACACTTAATAACATTTTCCTGCATATGTGTGCCACATTAGGAATAAAGCACAAGGGTTACCCATGGAAATAATTGGGTATCTGAATCATTCCATAAGGCATAAAAAATGAATATCATAATGGTGTCCATGAAATAAATTATATTAATAATACATGGAAATTAATATGGTAAAATAATCATATATCATTTTAAATGATATTCAATTGAAGTGGGAACATGTAAAAAATTGTTTAAGAAACTTTATAAATGAAACACTTTAGCGTTGTTTAAGGATAATATTAAACAAAATTTAAAGCAAAAAGGGAATATTAGTTTTCCTAAAACCAAAATTTAACAATTATTTTTTCCCATGCTAAAATGAGTTATGTTATAACAATAATGGTGGCTTGAAACTGATTATGGATGGTACTTGAAAATGGGTAAAAAAATTTGGTTGTTCCCTTTAATAGGGATTCCTTATCGAGAAAAATTGAGAAGAGAACCTTATTAAAATATGTATATTAATAAAAAATAAGGATTAAATGATATCAATACATGAGTTTGGAACATATAAATAGAATTTATAATAATTATATAAAAATAATTCATAGTTACATTAGGGTAAAGAGTGAGAAAGCATAACATAAAGGAAAAAATGGTGGTTCTGGGTGAAAACCTTAACTTATTTATGAAAGTGTTCTTTACTAGATGTTAATGTTAATTATAATAAAGTTAAATACATTAATTAATTAATTAATAACCATTTATACATGTATTTTATTTATTAAAATTTTATAAATTTAATTTATGGCCCTTTGGATGAGTTATATTATATAATTTCTTTATTTGGGAGCATTCGTTTCATTTGTTTTCTTGATCGATTACTTTTGTACATGTATTTAAAATCATATAAAATGAAAATTTTTTTCTATAAATGAAGTTATATTTTGTTAATGAACATAAAAATTATTAAATGGTTATATAATTCATTTGGAATTTTTAGGTGAGGATGACTCATTAGATAAGATGTCTTTGATAATCATTTAGATTATTTTGGCAGTTTTTTATCATCAAAAACTAGTTTTGTTTTATTAATTAATAATATATAAATAAAAGGGTTCCAGAACATTGAATATTTTTTATACATATATTATAATTTTTTATTTACATGAAAATGTTTTTATGATTATTCTTGTGGGAGAGAATATAAATTGAAAACATTTTAGTTCTTGGATATAATAAATTAACCCATCACATATGATGTATAACGTTTTCGTAAAAAAATTTGAGGTAGAAGAAAATAGGATTGATTATTACATTATATAATAATATTCTAGTATATAAATTTTACTTTAGTAATCATACCATTTGGATGATCTGAAATGAGTATAGAATAAGAAAAAAATGAGCCTGAAAAAAAAATTAAAAGAAAAGAAATAGGATTTTACCTCTTGAATCCTTGTTCCTGAGAACCTCCTTAGAAGGATTGGTATTGAACTGTTTCCTAGATCATAGTCTCCAAGACATGGGGGAGGGATGGGGGAAGATATTTGAGCCAAATTTTGACAACACATAGAGCATGAGATGTGTGAGGAAAAGAGGTGTTGAGAAGATGCATTTATAGTGGTGGAGAGGGTTGGTCTCTCATGATTTTTTTCATTATTTTATTATTATTCCTCAATAATATGAATAGTTTTAGAATTATTACTAAATATTTTAAAATAATGAATGTTAGTTTGAGCATATGGTGCATACATCAGTGATGACTTAATGAGTAGGCTATTAACTTATAATGTAAATTTACCCTAAATAATTATATTTTAATATTAATCAAAAATTCAATTAATTTAGTAAAGAATACCTCCTAACCATTTTAAACCTGTAATATTAAATAACGAACACCATTTTATGAAATTAATTTTCTAAATATGAGAATTTTATTTTTTAATTAAAAATATCATTAAATTAATAAATAAAAATTCAAAAATTATAACAAATTTTATAACACATTGGAAAATTAATTAATGTCCTTTAAAATTATCTTATAATACTAACACAAAAAAAATATTAATTTAAGAATACATTTTAGGGGTATAAATTTTATTTTAAAACATTATATTATATATATAATTGAAAATAAACACTAATGTTTGAAAAAAAATATAAACACTTAATTAATAATTTCTAAAACATTTATTTACTTATACGATGATATAATGATATAATATTTTTATATATAAGATGGATGAATTTTTTTATACATTCAAAGGTTATATTACTATTTTATTGTCAGGTTTACTATTCATAAGTGTCACATTACTATTCCAAAGGTCTGGTTAATATTCCATTGGTATTGGTTCCTTAACTTAAAGAAACAACTCTTATTTCATTTATTATTCATTTAAAATGTTTTTATTGCGTTCTGTATGAGATTTTTATGTTATTTATTCAATATAACATAGTTATAAGAAGGAAATTTTCATGGATTAAGTTTTGGGTTATTACATTCTTTCCCCCTTATGAAATTTCTCCATTGAAATATCATTTTACCAACTATGGTGATAAAAGTTAGGGTACTTCTCCCTCATCACATTAACCTATTCCCATGTTTACACTTCATAATTAGGGTTCTACCATAGAAATTTTACTAGGTGAGTGTGTCACGAACTGTCCCAGTAGGGTACGCGTTGCGACTCCCCAAGCCCGCCTCCATTAGGCCAAGGGCTGGTGACTAGCACTGGGTATGCATAGTACTATCATGGGAGGCATTTCCTATGTAACTATATAAACACATAGATCTCCAAGCCCAAAATGCTAAAAAGTAAAAACCATAAAGGAACAAAATTCATGCATAAAACTAAACCCAACCAACAGAGTACAATGGTAGGTAAAGTGTAGAATATAAATTGGGCCAGAATACAAGCCCACCAAAAGAAAACAAGAGTCTAAAAACTATAAAGTACAACTTGTAACAGGAGTGAGGTATTGGAACTGTTGCTCGTAGCCATAGGAACATCTCAGCCTGTAAGGAACTCATAAATCTTGGTCTGGTCCGGGTCTTCCATGGACTCCGTCAAAAGTTCCCTCGTCTGCAAAAGACAAGACATGTGTAAGCAAATCCCGTGCAGGGGTGAGCATAACAATACACAGTAGGGGACCCCATAAACCACAAAGAAATACATAATGTAAAGTTATAGTCATATCTATAGAGTATATATCTACTAAACATATAATAATAGAGACACATCCAGATATAATTGAGACCCATACCAATAGTCTACAACGACCACTACCCACGCTAGGGATTCAGTTCAAAGATTCCACAGAGCCCTCATCTCGGAGAACTAACTCCATGAGTCTAATAGCTCTGATGACATTCATCTGAGAAGTACTAATCATTAGGAAAATACGTGAGAGAGATAGGTGCACATATAGATCTAAAGAGAGAACAATTGCACTCATTCCAAGAGAACGCACTCTTGAGTGGGAAAGATCATGATTCACAAATGAGAATCACATTTGAGGCCATGGCGGATACCACAAATCATCCATATTCACCTGCTAAGTAGAGGATCGACGTCCTATAGGATTAGTCACATCAATACCTAGCTCTACCTATGGTCAATAATGGATAAAGGATCTCGCTCCGGGCCACTCGGAGGGATACCTGACTGTATCTCAGAAAGTCCTACTGAAGTTATCACACTCTCGTGGATGGAAACAATACCTGATATTCAAGGGAATGAGGAAAGGGGTACTAACCCAGACGAAACCTATAAAAGGAATGGTGAACAACAATATCATTCAGTGTACTGAGAAGTATACAAAAAGTAGAAGGGTCAAACACTTTTTCCCCTGACCCCGAGTACTTCCCATGTACAACGACCCATGTCGTATGGCTTGTCATGTAGAAGAATTTATACATGGCGTGTAAGAGAGTGACATTCCATGTTCCACTATCTGGGAAGGACACTGTGTATGTTGGCCATTCCCTCATACACGGCTTCAACTCGTGTATCCCGAACTGTGTACCGGTAGAAGAGGTAGTCTGCATATCCATCCATGTCAGGCCGTGTGGTGGAGTACATACTGTGTACTTCCCCACGTGTCTATGTATCTTCAAAGATACACTTTGAGTCCACGTAAGGACCCACACATCATGTGATGATGGTCACACATCGTGTCTATGTTTCCTATTACCTGGAAATCTAGCAGCCACTGGGTGTGGCCCACACTCCAAATCCTCCCAAGAGGAAATAGTGTCCTTCACCATGTGCATCACACTAGACCTAGCTACTACCATGCTGACCTCCCACGACGTGTTCTTCAAAAAACACACTGTGTTCTTTGGGATTTTCCAGAAATCACTGTTCTTCATTCCGTGGCCCATGGAATCACCCGTTCATCAATCTTGTCATCTGATCAATGCAAAACTCCAAGGTTGTGGTTTCCTCGACATACATATGCTTTCTATATTGTTTTCGGGCCTCTGATTGGCCACGAATACACATCTCTATCCACCTGTGTGAAGAACGCCTCGAAGAACGATCCCCTTCGATCAGAGCTGATTTGTTTTCCTCCATCATAGTCGCACCTATGCTAGGTCATCATGATGTAGGATTTCTAATTTGGGACCATTTCATTGCAAAATGGATGGACAATGATCCTTTGTTCATACCCCCATGAAGAACACGAAGAACGCGAGGTTTAAAGAGAGGAAGAAATTCAATAAACAAAAGAGGAACACACCTTCACCATCATTTGTCACGACGTCAATAATATCTCATTAATAGGTTTAGTAGGAGAATTGAAAATGACAATTCAAAAATTATCATAAATTCAATTCCCAAATCAAATCCTCAAAAGAAACATAAAATAACACCCTCTCGAAGGAAGGAACAATTTGCGGATCAACCAATTTGTCAGTTGATCCGCATTCTTCATTTACTCTAAGAATGAGGTAAAACTATTTCAAAACAATAAACCCCTACATTGATCGTCAATGATGAGGGAGATTAGCTGTTGGTTGGGATTCAGTCTTGTTGTGCAACAATCCATGTGTCATCTTTCGTCGGTGTTCATCAAGGATTCTCCAAGGGTGGCTTCTCTCCAAAGCACAAGAGGATTCTAGGCAGTTTTCTAGGGTTATGATCCTATCCATGGGATCCAACTTATTTAAAACAAAAATATGTGTCACTAAATTTAAGGAAACATTTAGAATAAAATAAATTATTAATTTATTTAATTCCCATTAAAACGTCCAAAAACTAACATTTGTAGTCGACCCTCGCTGGTCGATGTTTGGCCCCACCTAAGGTAAAGTCACTACTCTGAAAGAAATGGTGAACTTATATTTTTGATCCAGGAACCCATTTAGAATTTATTCCACTTTTTAGGAAAACTTCTCACAAGTTTTATTCAGAGTTTAATTTATTTCAATCATTTTTTCTAGGCACTCTGGGCCTCAGAATAACATGTCGTCACAAAGCCTGGTCTCCTAATAATTCCACATAATATTTAAAAATAATACATTTAAAATCTAAGACATTATATTCTCTCTACATTAGAGCTTCATGTCTTGGAAATATAAATCAAAAGGCTACTCGAATAGATGTGGTTACTGCACACGAATCTGAGCCTCCTACTCCCACGTGTTCTCTAGAAAATTCACGTACAACCACCAGACATGCCCAAAGAGAATCACTTGCCCAAAAAAGATCCCCACCTATTAATCCTCAATATCCACTAGGTACTTTGAATGGTCACTCCATCATCGATGTCCAGCTCACCCTACTGTATGACGTTTGATGGGTCATGCACGTACCTCCTCAACTGTGACATATGGAATACATCATGTACTTGATGCAGCTGTGGTGGATGGGATAGGTGGTACACCACCTTTTTAACTCTACATCATAAATTAAAAGGGTCGATGATACTCAGAGAAAACTTTCTACCCCGGCCAAAACTTTGCAACCCTCATCGAGGAGAGACACAGAGAAAGACATTCCCCCCCATCAAACACTAGATGTCTTCGTCATTTCTCAGAATAAAATTATTTCATCTCGGTGCTATCTTCATCCGCTCTTGGATAACCTACACCTTCTTAGAAGTAGACTGTACCAACTCCGGACCCATGGGTTCTGACTCTCCGGGGTCAGTCTAGAAGAGTGTTGATAGGTTGGGTCGCCCATATAAATCCTCAAAAAGTGTCATACTGATCATGGAGTGGTATCTATTTTTTGTACGTGAACTCCACCAGTGGTATGTGGTCCTCCAAACTACTACCAAAATCCATGATACTGGCTCGCAAAATATCATCCATAACCTAAATGGTCCTCTCCATCCGACCATTGGTATGGGGATGGAATTGTGTGCTCAAGCATAGATGAGTCCCAAAAGCCTCCTACAATCCCTTCCAAAACTGGGATATGAAGTGCATGTCTCGATCCAAGACTATCTTCGAAAGGAAAACATGAATATGAACTATCTCCTACACATAGAGGAGTCCCAAGCTCTCTACAGAACATTGCTCCCTGATAGCAAGGAAGTGGGATAACTTGATGAGTCGGTCAACGATCACACAAATGGAATCGTGTTTCTTGGACAGTCATGGTAATCCCATCAGGAAGTCCACAGTAATTCCACACCACTTAAACTCTAGAAATTATAGGGTTGAGATAAACCTGCTAAAACCTAGTGCTTAGCCATCACCTACTGGCACATAAGGCATCATGGAACGAAATCTATTATTTCCTTTTTTATACCTTTCCACCAGAACTGAAAATGGATATCCTAGTACATTTTTGCTACTACCGGATGTACCACTAATGGATATGTATAAATCTTCCTCCAGACCTCCTCTCACAATGCCACTAACACAATTGTGCATCCACTGAAAAGAACTATGTGCTCCCCACCATGAGAATATCAATTCGGAGCATGTCCTATGGCTAACTATGCACGTAAAGACTCGAAGTTGACATCCCCTAGTTATGCCTCCAGGACTTGTGGTGAGAGTATGGGTGACATCCATCGATATAATATAAGGTACATCATCTACATCTACGAATTATATATATAGCGAGTCCAACTACTCGGACGCCTTGCTTAACAGCTATGAACTCAATCACCTACTAGGAGCATCTGCCACAAGATTCCCCTTCTCAAAAGTATAGATGATCTTGAAGTAATAATTCTAGAGGAACTCTTGACATCACCTCTTCTTTGGGTTTAGATCCTTCTATGAGAAAATTTAGTTGAGGCACTTGTGTTCAGAGTAGAAAATAAACTATTTTTCCATCAATTAGTGTAGAAACATCTTCAACGCAAAGACTACCACATCCAGATCAAGATCATGGGTCGCGTAGCTCTTCTTATGTGGCCTTAGATAGAATGAACCATAAGAAATCACCACATATTTCTGCATTAGGACACAACCAAGCCAGATCCCTAATGCGTCACATAAAACTACGTAGTCGACACCCTCTTCTAGGAATCTCAATATCGGTGCGCTCATCAAAATCTACCTCAACAACTAGAAATCCTATTGTCACTTCTTCTCCCATAAAAAAGGCTACCTATTTTCTGTCAAGGCTGTCATAGTTGCTGATATTCGGGATAAATCTAGGATAAATCTTTGGTAGTATCCTCCAATCCCAAAAAAAGATCTACACCTCTATCACTCTCTTGGGTGGCTCCCATGTTATCACAGCCTCAACCATGGAAGGTCCACTATTACTCCATCTTCGAAGATAAAATGTCCCAGGAAGTGGACCTCCTATATCTAGAACTGGAACTTCGAGAGCTTCACATAAATCTGGTGCTCTCAGAGTACGTCTAGAACTATCCGAATGTGTCTCAAGTGCTCCACCACTGATGTCGAGTACACAAGGATGTCGTTGATGAAGACCACTAAAAACTTGTCTATATATGGTTGGATGATATAGTTCATAAGTCCCATGACCATTGCAGGAGATTTTGTCACACTGAAAGGCATCACCATGTACTTTTAGTAACTGTTGTGGCATCTAAAATCCATCATTGGAAAGTCCGCATCACGTACTCAAAGTTGGTGATAACCCGACCTCAGGTCAACATTTTAGAACCAATGTGCCCCTCTTAGCTGATCGAAGAGGTCATTGATCATTGGTAGTGGATACTAACTCTTATAAATTACATGAATCAATATTTGGTAATCCAAGAAAAACCTAAAACTCCCATATTCCTTCTTGGAAAATAGAACCCGGGCCGCCCATTGTGAAACACTGGGTTGTACGAAGTCGTTACTCTGAAATCCCCCAATTGAACCCTTAGCCCGAAATGCTATGGGGAAGCCATATGGTATGCTGGTGAGGATATCAGTGTCATCCCAGGGTGCAAGTCAATGTAGAATTCGATCTTTCATAAGGGAGGTAATTGTGGAACATCTTCTGTAAAGATGTCTTCATACTCTTCCATCACTACTGGGAACTAGAAGCTCACAAAATCTACTGCTTCGAAGATATGGCTAGAGAACTCATCAGTGATTGGATGCACCCTCCTATGCAAGATTCCATTTTATGCTGCCTCAGTTTCCTTTTCACCATAAAAGGAAAACCTTGTCCCATCATTTGAGATACACCACACTCTTCCCCTAAAGCTGTCATTTTGGGCATGGACCGAAGATAACCAATCCATACCTAAAATGACATCATAAGGCCTGGATGCTGCCACAAATTACTTCCAACCTAATATCTCAACTCAAAGAGAAAGATCACCATATCTGAAAAGATGGGTTATCATCGAGTCTCCTCCCATAGGTTTCTCAAAGTGTAAGGGTCGAGTCAACAACTCTAATGGATTCTCAAGGATTCTCCCAATACATGTGGTGAGGATATTATGATTGGAAGATGTGTATATAAGTTTAGAAGATAAGGTATAAAAGACACAAATCGTACCTCAGATCATTTCTGGAGTCCCAGGGTGATACGGCTCGACCGCATGCAGCTTTCCCCACCCGTACCCCCCAGCTTTATGAGCCTAGCGTAGACCACATGGGGGTGGTGGTGGATATAGATCAAAGCATCTTCCACCACCTATAGCTCTCCCTACTCCTCTGCCACGTCTACCGCTTAGAGGGTCTGCTTGCTCAACTCTCTGCCTTTACCTTAGTGTTTCATCCACCTCCTCCCTATCAGTATCTCAACGATTCAGATAGTCTTTAGTGACATGTCCTATTCCGTCAAACGAGTATCATCGCATATCCCTAGGCAGACTAGATCCAGCCTAAGAGCCATGTGCTATCGATCCCCAATCCTGGGTCCTCTTGTGACATCTCCCACGTCTCAAACCTTGTGACTGACAACGTCTCCCTACTGCAGAGGTCCTCGCACATGTATTCCTTCTTCTGACCACCACTGGCTGTCTTTGCTCCACCAAGATGCTCTGGATCACCAAGGCACACTCCTCAAATCTTTTATAAGTCAAAATTCATTGAGGCATGAAATTGTCTCATATTTCATATTGTAGACCCCGCTCAAAGGTTTGAGCGCTAAAGTATTCATCCATGGTCATATCCATTGAGTGCCGGGTGAAGTAGGTGAACCTCGATGAATAGTCTTCCACCATAGAACTTCCCTATTGGAGCTGAAGAAGCTTCTGGATATGCACTTATCTTAGCATAATAGGTGAGAACTCTAACTAAAGAGCCACTAAAACTCCATCCATGAAGGAGTCTCCTCATCGTGAGTCTGCATGGTCAAAATCCACCATCGTCCTATTGAACCCTAAAGAAGGATATCTCCTCAGATTACCATTTGGTCGGTCGATTTCCTCACTAGATAGAAAAACTCTTTTCACCTACTCAAGACATCCCTCAACTGCTTGAGGGTCATGCTCTACTCAAAACCTAAGGGGTCTCTATCTTTGATACTCATGAAGCACACTAAGTTGGTTCTCCTTGGTTGTCGGTACTGTAGGTACTGTGTGATTCTCTACTAGTGGTGGTATAGTAGGTGCACCACCTCCGAGGTAACGCATGGGGAACTAGTCCCTTGTTTCAAAGCCTCATCATTGATGGGGTCATCCTCATGATTGTGCTGTCGAATAATAGAGGGTATTTTCCATGGGGGCATCCTATAAAGAAACAAGATGTAACATGGTTGACGAGTATATCCGGATACCTGAAACAGAAGGTCATGAAAAAAACAACCCATTCTTATTTGATTCATGTACCATTATTTTGTTACCCTAAAACTAGTGATTTCATGTACTGAGTAGAAAAGTAGGTTATCAATGTCCTAGTCTATAGATACATTGGCCACCTGCACCAACACTGGAGTCCCATGCCAAAAATCTGAGCTTGAAACACTTAACACAGTTTCCCCAAACAAATCTCACAGACTCTTGGTCCTATGGTAGAACCGACCACCTCTAATATCACTCTTTCACAAACCATCTCATTGGGGCCTATGATGTGACTCCCCAATCCCACCTCTAATAGGCCATGGGCTGGTGACTAGCACCGAGTAGGCATAATACTAACATGGGAGGCATTGCCTATGTACCTGTACAAACACACACATCTCCAACCCACAACTTAGAAAAGTAAAAACCTATAAGTTAAAAAATGCATGAATGAAACTAAACCCAAAAAACAGAGTACAATAGATGGTAATGTGAGGAAAGTAAACTGGGCCAGAATACAATCCCTCCAAATGAGAAAAAAGAGTCTACAAACTACAAAGTCCAACCTGTAACAAGAAGGAGGTACTGGGACTACTGCTCATAGCTGTAGGAATGCCTCATCCAATAAGGAACTCAGAAAGCATGGTTTGGTCCTAGTCCTCCTTAGACTCCATCAAAAGGTCGATTTTCCTCACAAGACAAGACATATGTGGGAAAATGCCGTCCAGGGATGAGTATAGTAGTATGTAGTAGGGGACCCCTAAAATAAGAAATTAATACAAAAAGTAAAGGTACATTCAACTCAACACAGTATATTTCTACTGAACATATAACAATAGAAACACAAACAGATATACTCAAGACACAGACCTATAGACTACAATGACTTCATACCCATGCTAGGGACTCAGTTAGATGATTCCACAAAGAACTCTTATGGGAGAACTCACACCACGAGTATGATAGCTAGGATGACCTTTGTTAGAGAAGTATTGTTCATCAGGAAAATCCATGAGAGATATTGAATTACTAATAGATATGAAGAGATAAAAATTGCACTCCTTCCGGGAGAACACAATCCTAAGTGGGAAAGATCAGGATACATAGATGAGGATCACTATCAAGTCCTTGGTGGATACCGCGACTCATTTGGATTCAACTGCTAAGTATGGGATCAGTGTCTTGTAGGATTAGTCACATCGATACATGACTCTACCTAGGGTCAAGAATGGATTGACGATCTCGCTCTGAGCCTCTCAGAGTGATACCTGACTCTATCTTAGAATTTCCTTCTAAAGGGATCATACTCCTGTGGATGGAAATGATACCTGTTCTTCAGGGGAACAATCAATGGGGAACTAACACAAATGAAACAAGCCCACGAAATGAGGAACAAGAGGATCAAGCCATGTATTGAGAATTTCAAGGTGTGTAGATGGGTCACACACTATATCATCTGACCCCGGGTACTTCCCGTGTACAACGATCTGTTTCGAAAGGTTTTTCATGAAGAAGAAGGTATAAACTGCATTTAAGAGAGTAAAATGTTGTGTGCGGCTATTTGGGAAGGATTTCCTATACAATGGACATGTTCCCATACACGGCTTCAACCCATGTGTCCCAGACTACGTACTGGTACACGTGGTAGTCCGTATATCTAGTTGTGTCTGGTTGTGTGGCGAAGTATGTGTTGTGTACACCAACCCTTGTTTTTCTATCTTCCGAGATACTAACCAAGTCTCTGTAAGGACCCACATTCTATGTGACAATGGTCACACATCGTGTCTATGCTTCCTGTTACCCAGAACTCTAGCCGTCATTGGGTGGGACCCACACACCATGTCCCTCTAGAAGAATGTAGTTTCCTTCACTGTGTGCATCGTGCAAGACCTAGCTGCCACTATGCTAACCCGATACAATGTGTTATTTGGAGAACAGTATGTGTTCTTAGAGATTATACATAAATCACCATTCTTCATTTTGCGCAATGGGGAATCACTTGTTAATCGATCCAATCATCTGATCTATACGAAACTCCAAGGTTGAGGTCACCCTAACATCCTGAAGCAATTTCCCCTATTTTCAGGCCTTTGATCAGGCCTAAAAACATGTCTCGATCAACCCGCGTGAAGAAATATTCATAGAACGGTCCCCTACTATCTGAGGCGATTCATCATCTTCCATCATTGTCGCACCTCCACTAGGTCATTGCGATGTCAGATCATCAATTTGGGATCACTATGTTGCAAAAAGGATGTTCAAAGATCCATTTATCATAACCCCATGAAGAAGGTGAAGAACGTGGGGTTTAAAAGGAAGAAGAAATTCAATAAACAAAGGAGGAACACACCTCCACTGTTGTTCATCACAACATTGATCCTATCCCGATAATATGAATAATATGAGAATCAAAAATGGAAATTAAAAAATTATCATAAAATCAATTCCCAAATCAAAACCTCAAAAGAAAAGGAAAATGACACCCTCTAAAAGAATGTGTGATCTACATATCAACCTATATGTGGGTTGATTGGCATTTTCGTTTAATCCAAAATGGGGAAAAAGTAATTAAAAACAAAAAAACCATTCCTCAATCATTGACAAAGAGGGAGATTGGCTGTGAGTTGGGATTCGATCTTGCTACACAATGATCCACACGTCCTCATTCGTCTGCGCTCATCAAGGATTCTCCAAGGGTGGATCATCTTCAAAGCTCTAGAGTATTCTAGATAGTTTTCTAGGGTTATGAATCTAACCCTAGGCTCCTTCTTATTTAAAACAAAATAGGTTTCACCGAGTTTAAGGAAACAATTAAACTAAAATAAATTATTAATTTATTTTTTCCATTAAAAGGTCCAAAAATTACCTTTTTCATTTTACCTGTGCTGGTCGATGTTAGGCCCTTTATGAGGTAAAGTTTCTGCTCTAAACATAATGGTGCCCTCAAAATTTTTATCGGAGCACCCGTTTAAAATTAATTCCCCTTTTTCATGAAAAATGCTCACGTGTGGCATTTAGAGATTAATTTATTTCAAACATTTATAACATGCACTTCGGGCATCAGAATCGCATGTTTGAATAATTCTCGGTCACGTAATAATTCCAAAAAACTTTTAAAAATAATACAGAAACAATATGACACATTACGGAGTCGTATTATTGTGTTGAAATTTATCTCCATAGTCCAAAATCATTACTGGATGCTCCTTGTAAAAGAGATCATTTTTAAGCTATAAAATATCGATATTCAGTACATGTGAGGGATCTGGTATGTAATTCCTCAAGATTGATACATTTAATACAACATGTACATGAGTCATGGTAGGTGGAAGTGCTATTCAATGTTGAATGCGGGTTCCCTAAACCCAACTTTTTATGTATAATGATTACCACTACATGTATAATGTTTTTATATATACATATGTTTATCTTACCATACTACTATTGATGCTACTATGGCCACTATAAATATTGTAATTTCCTATGATTATGTGTCATATCAATGTGTCATAATAGATCCTAGGCTATAATGAGAACCTATAGATAGTATGAAAGTAATCATAAAGTAATTTACTATGCTCTAGATATATCATAAAGAGAGGTAACAGATGATGTGTGACTATCATGTTCTAAGGGATCATAAGAATTCATAATTCTTATTATGAAGTTCATAAATGGTGTTCTATAGTAGTTTAGATCATGAGGATAGACCTGCCAATAAGAATATAACATGTTTTTGATGTCACTGATTGTTCTTATCTATGAACATGTGTATTGGTATCCTGACATGGGAAGATTATCAAAGTATGTCACTTATTCACGTACATTGATGAAAGGATAAGGCAATGATAATGAAGTCACAGAGAGGTATTTTTTGTTTGGCACATCATTGGTGGCATGACCTTGATTGAATGATCAAGAAAGGGTTTTTCGCTTTTGAGTTGAGGATGTGATATCTTAGGCCCAACTGATCAGTATTGTACTACCTTCATAAATTCATGATCATGGTGGTTCAACATGACTTCATCTTATTAAATCAACAAATAATAAAGCAGTAATAGGAAGATGAAACTAGTGTTCATCCTGATTTATGAGATAACGATGAAAAAGATATTATATTACACAGTGAGTGTTTGTAGATTGGTAGTCATCTATAGGACATTTCGTTATCTCTTTAGTGGACTTCATGGGTAACTATAATCCAACATTTCTCTTTTAATATTAATCGTTTCTATTGAGATAAGGTCCTAGAGGTTCCCATAAAATAGGGCATTCAAGAATCATCCCTATTATTTTGAATAATAATATAGAACATGTTGGGCCCTACTACAGTGTCCAAGTGTCATCCATATTCTGTAGATCACCAATAAATAAATAAATTTATTAATAATAATGTAAAAATAATTTGGTTGAATGCATTTATTACATTTATTTACAAGGTACAAATTAAATATAATGATTAACATTATATGAGTGAATATTAATATAATATTTAGAGATCATTTAATATTATCACGAGTTACGTGTTGAGTAAATTTCTTGTGCATATCATGTAATATATTTAATATATATTATAGGTATGTTATAAAATAAAAAAAATATTTGTGACACAATTTAGATCATCACAGTTAATTATTTATTAAATTTATTTAGTTGGAATTTAATAAACAAGTTTTGGGAACCCAAATCCGGTAATATGGAAATCAACTATATAAGTGGAGGGAATATCTTCCCATATAAATAAACATTTTGTTGTAATTGATAGATTCTCTCTCATCCAGATTCCTAGAGATATAACCTCTTAATAGAGATAACGATCCATGCTCGTCTTCATGGATTGAAGATAGAGGATAGTGGTGATCATCACAACGTTGAAGTGATCGTCAGAGCTCCATGTTAGCACCCATAATTTGACAAATGACGCCTTCAAAAATTCGAGAAGCATGTATGGATGATCTAGAGGGATTTAAAATTTGATATTTCATGTAGTGGATAATGGAAACTTGTGAAAGATTTTCATTCACCAAATAATGAGTTATTTTTTCATTTTGTTTTTTTTCTCTAATAAAATCACATGGGATCCTCAGACTGTACTACGGCTGGATCACTAGATTCGATGATTATTTATCGCCCTGGAGATGGAAAAAAATATAATTTTCCTTTCAAATTACTTCGGTTGAGTTACCCAATACCATAATTTGATTTCAGAGTGATAGTGGTTTTTCCCAGTCAAGATAAATTATATTGCATTAATGTTTAAGTAGAGGGTGTTGAAACGGTTCCGAAAAATCAGACAACGAGTTGTTCTGATTTTTAATGTACATGTACTGGCCATGTGAAAAATAATTATGGATCAAAATGGAGTTTTTCTAAAAAAAACTTCTCTTTTTTAATTTTTTTAAAGAATGTTTTTTAAAATATTATTATTTATACCGGTTCTTGAAGTTAAAGGAATCCATCCAATTATCAGCCAAAATCCAGTGGTGGTGACCAAAATAAAATAAAATATTATATTATATTATAGTTTTTCTTTTGATTGATTGTTCGAAAATTATAGAATTATCCAAAAACATCAATTAGAGTGGGGTGGAATTATGAGGATTCCACAAATTCAAAAGTTGGTGTGGCCTTTTGTTAAAAAAATGAAAAAGACGATGACCCAGGTCTCCTCCCATACCTAGAAAGCCCTGGTGAGACCCACCCTCTTGGTTGAGTGTTGTAGTCCTCCTCACCATTCCTTTAGTTCAAGCCCATTCACCCCCACCCTTTGTCTCACCCTTGGACCATGCTCATGAACCATAATGTAATATTCTACAAATTCCTTTTGATTTTTTAATTATATGGAATTATTTTGAGACCTCGAAATCTGATGGTGCGTGATTCCGAGGTTCCGAGTGCTCAGAATGATCCATCGATGTTTTGTTGGGCTTTAATTAGCATGTATAAGCAGTTTTCCCGAAAGAGTTGATTAACTATTAAACGGTTACTTGGACCAAAAATCTGAGGGCACCTTTTCACATAGGATGTCAGGTTTACCCTAGGTGTGACTTAATTTTAGTTGGCATGGGCCTCCTGTGAGAAAACCCGAAAATGGAATAACCGTAAATAAAATAATTAAATAAAGATATTTTATTTTTCAAATTCTTATAACTCACAAATGGTAACTCGGATTAAAAAGTTGTGACCACCACTGAACTCGTGAGGTTATTCTTTCTTTAGGAAGATACTAACATTGGCCAGCGCATGCCACTAGTGAAAGTTAGTTTTTGACCATAAATAAAATAATTAAGTGAAAATTATTTTATTGTAAATTTGATAACATGTAAACGGTATCTTGGATTTGAAATACGATAGTACTATTGGGTTAGTGGGGGCGTGTT
This sequence comes from Viscum album, assembly GCA_963277665.1. Taxonomy (NCBI): domain Eukaryota; kingdom Viridiplantae; phylum Streptophyta; class Magnoliopsida; order Santalales; family Viscaceae; genus Viscum; species Viscum album. Next base: position 2,047,216,788 of record OY728122.1, read on the forward strand.
TCACTTAAGAAGAGTCTAACATTGACCGGTAAGGGTTGAGGGTGACTGCTAACAATTTTCTGAAAATTGTTTTTCGGGTACCTTTAGTAAACGCGTGAGCAGAAATTTCTAACTTTTGAACTGTTACTCATATTAAAAATCCAATGCCATCGTTGAATCTACAGCACCGTGATTCACTAAAAGGAGGAATAACTTCGACCACATTAGGTCAGGTGAAAATGTTATTTTTGTGGACTTTTGAAAGATTAATAAAATAACATGTTTTGTTATTTTATTTTCCTTCTTTCCTCCAACGAAAGAACGACGTTGGCGGGACTGGTGATGTGTCAAGCCAATAAATGGATTGACTCTTCTTTTCCTGTAATCGTAATGTTGTGAATTTGGGAGGTTCATTAATTAAATGAACCCCATTAATTCCCTGATCGTTGCACACTCTTTCTCCCCTCCTATTTATATGGAGCTCTGGGAGGGGTGTTGGCACGGATTCACCAAGTGATGAAGCCCAGGAAAAGCACCACGATGGCAAATACCTGGAGGACAAGACTGGTTCCAACGAGCGGTGACGAGCACCACCGAGTCATGAATCGGTGACAATGATGAAGGAGGTTCTGTCGACCGTTTTCAGTGGACGTCTCTTCAAGGTAGGTGCTCTAATTCATTTATGCATTCAAATTATTTTCCTCTTCTCCAATCCTGAATAACCCGAATAATGCATGTCAACTGACTAATGGGTTGACCCACTATTCATTCGTCTTTACATGAGGTTATTGTGGGGGAATCTTGTGGGGTTAATATTGTGTTCAATACAACTATTTATTGAACTCCATTAATATCCTCCATATTACGAGCTAATGAAAAGGGTGTGGGCCTAACGAACCCAGACCAAACCCTATGCATTATTTCTTTCCATGGGCCACCATGGAAGACTGCGAGCATGTCGACACACACAAAAAGAGGAGGGTTTCATCTCGTCAGCAGTGGCGAACAGAGGAGTCATCTGGCACGACGGTGGGCTGTGGGATGGAATGTGGCGCGACCGCCGTGTCGCCGACGAATGGAAGCCCTGGCTGAAGCCACAACGGAGGCCGAAACCGCCTCCTGTGGGTTCTGCGGTGCACACGCGGCACCGCAGCCTCACCAACCGAATGACATCTAGGCCATTCGGGAATCCGGGTGACTGGGGGGTTACACCACCCCGCGTCAGACCGTACCAGGCCGCTGCCCTCAGATTGGGCCACCGCCCACAGAGCAGGTCAGTGCCCTTGCACCGGGCCATCGTCCTAGGACCGAGCCACTGCCCTCAGATCAGGACACTACCCTCGGACTAGGCCGCCGTCCTTGGACTTGGCTACTGCCCATGAGGGCTGCCACCCCAGACCGGGCCACCGCCCCACACGTGTCGGGCTGCCCCTTAGGGCCACCCTATTCTGGTTGGGCCGCCATATTATTGCTAGTCTGCCCTAGCGGGCTTCCCCTTTTATTGGTCAGACCAGACATCGGCCCAACAGGGCGAGTCCACCCCATCCGAGCCCATACTGAGTCAGGCTAGGTCGATCCGGCAGGGTTGGACCGGACCCGGGCCCAACTGGACCTAGAAATACTTAAAGGGGCATAGTTTGAGAGCCATACATCTATTTGAAAACCCGTTTGCAGCATTGGGATCCTTTGATATAGAGGGTCCTTTTGGTATACTACACTTGAGTTTGGGAGAATGTTGGATTATGGCCGTATTGGATCGAACCCGAATCCAATCGGGCCCTCGGAGCTAAAATGCTTATAACTCACAGACCGGGTGTCTGATTGACGCGCCTTCTATCACATTGGAACCCTTACGAAATGGCGGTTCTTTTGGGTACTCCTTTGTGGAGAATAGTGACAGTTGAGGTATGGAAGATATATCGAGAGGCGGATTCTATGGATCTCGCGCACACCGGGTGCGAGGAAACATGTGGGAGGCTGCAATGTGAAGAAAGAACATCGATCCTATGTGGGTCAGTACATACCGATCATGTGTGGGTCAGATCATGTGTGGGTCACCAGGGGTCAGTTACCTATCGATCCAATGTGAGTCAGTGGGAGTTACCTATCGATCCTATGTGGGTCAATAGTAGTGTTTCTTAACAGAATAAGATGATCTAGTTTACTACTAATAATTTTTACTTTTGTACTAAATTTATACCAGATTGTGACTTGAGTATTTTACCTATGTGGTACTTCAATCTTTGCATTGTTACCTGTGTGTTACTTTTATCTTTGTGGTGTGACCTGTCTAGTGCATCTATCTTCGTGGTGTTACCTATGTGGTACGTATGGCTTCGTGGTGTTACATGTGTGGTTATTCTACATTTTTTGTTATGTCTTTGTGGTGTTACATTTGTGGTACTTCTATCTTTTGTGGTGTTACCTGTGTGGTACTTATAACTTCATGATGTTACCTGTTTGGAACTTCTATGTTTGTGGTATCTTCTTCGTGGTTTTACCTATGTGGCACTTATATCTTTGTCGTATTACTTGGGTGGTACTTCTATCTCTATGGTGTTACCTGTGTGGTACTTCTGCCTTTGTGGTATTGTCTTTGTGGTGTTACCGGTGTGGTACTTCTATCTTTTTGGTGTTACCTATGTGGTACTTCTAACTTCGTGGAATTATCTTCGTCATGTTTTTTTCATGGTGTTACATGTGTGGTACTTCTACCTTCATTCTATTACCAATGTGGTGTCCTTCCCTCATGTATGAGATATGTATATCATGATAACTTAGATATATGTATGGGGATATGCCAAAGTAGAGTAGATACCCTTCATTGTGTTCTTTCTTTTGTGGAACTCCAAGAGACATAAGGGGGTCTTGGAGTCCCTACTGAGTATTTTATACTCACCCCTACACGGGCTTCACCCACACCTTGTTGTGTCTGGTGCAGATGACTTACAATGTTGATCGAGGCTGAGGGAGCTAGGATTGGACTGTGCACAGATGTGGACCATTTGGCATGACGCGACATGGAGGATACTGAGAGATGTGGACAGGTAAAGAGGTGATCTGTACCTACCCTTGAGGAAGGAACCTCAGAGGAAAAACCAATAGATAATTTCCGTTTACTTTCAGTTGTATTGTACTTCTAGTCGTACTTGTAATTTTACTATTGGGCTTGTATTCCGACCCCCTTTTACTTTCAGCACTGTTTTACTACAGCAGTTTACTTTGAGGTTTCATCTTATTGAGTTCTAGTTTGTATGGTTGCTTCTTGTTATGTTCATGGACTATATATCTGTATAGGATGAAAAGGAAATGCCTTCCCGTTTAATGGATATGCCGTTATGGTTCTAGTCGCCTGCCCCTGGCCTATGGAAGGCGAGATTGGGGTTGTCACGGCATGGGCCCAAAGGGTTAGTTAGTGAAAAAGTGGTATCAAAGGAGTTCGGTTCTACTGAAGAAATAGGGATCTAAAATTTTCTAAGAAGCAATTGTGTTCAGTTTTCTGAGTGTGGTTTTCAGTTCAGGGAGTCCAGTGTTGGTGTGGCGGCTAACATATCCATACACCAGGACCCTGAATTCTGATTTCCAACTCAGTTCAAGAAAACACTGGTTGCGTTTGTTTTTGAAAAGTTTTTCTTTTGATTTATTTGGATTCATCTCACTGGGTATAACTAAATGACCATGGATAACCTATTCCTTATCAGGATTCTTCCACTAAGACAACCACCCAGGTTTCCCAAGAGAGTACACGATGATGTCACACTAAGAGATGAGGCCCCGGTGTAGGTCCCTCTTACTGTGTTGTCACCTTCGGGTGGTGTACTAGTAGCACCAACAAACTTTGGTAAGTAGTTACAACAGGTGGTACCGGTAGTGGACACATTTTGTCTTAGTAACTTACAAGAGTTTCATCATTAGATACCCCTCAGGTTCTAAGGCGAGCCTGACTCATAGGCGGCTGAGGACCGGCTAGAGGATGTGGATGAGAGTTATCTAGAGCTTCTACATCTTCGTTAGGATGAAAAGTCAGTAGCTGAGCCTTCATCAAGGTGTACCGACCATTCCTGTTACTCGATGAATACAATATGATCAGTTCTTCGGTGCTCAGACATCCACGTGCTGTGTGTTTAAGGACATCTGAGCTAGCACTGTTCCTCTATGCATTCCTACCTATATTAGGGGGATAGAGAGAACCGTTGCAGTTGAATGTTCTTTGGCTATGTGGATACAGCCAATGAATGTTTGTAGTGGGAAAGTAGGAATCTGGTTTGAGTCTCAGAGACTTGGGAATGTTAAAATGTTTCAGGAAGAAGAGGTGTTAGGGATAGATGAATTTGCAGGGCTGAAGACATAGAATCAGAGCTAAGAGGGCCGCATGAGGTGGTGTACACATTTACATGTCACAAACACCCCACTTTTTGGTCCCCACTTGGCTCAGGGAGCTGGGGGATTGGGGAAGGAAGTTGCTGCATATAGTGAAAGAGTGCGACCCAAGGGATCTAGGAATGATTCGATGAATGGTCTGTGTCTACTACTAGCTAACGTATTATTGGACATAGGTACCAAGCATTTATTCCTTGCATGAATCTTTTCCAATACCTAGAGTTTCCAGTTAATTTTTTGACTTGACCCTCATGTCTGTAGATTCATTTAGGATGATACTAGATATTCACAATAATGCCGAAAGTGTGATTTAACCCTTTAGGTGAGAGTTTTAGTTGGAACCCTTTGGTGGTAGCGTCGAGGCCTTATGAAGTTAGTTATGGTATGGAATGGAAATCCACAGTTTATACTCAGTTTGACTGTATGAGGAAAAAAGGTTGTGGTTTAACTATAATGTGGGAATGAGATTTTCCTTAGTTAGCAAAAAAGGAAACCCAGGTAGCACATGAAAAACTCTTTCAAAGGAGGGTGCAACCAATAAATCTTGAGTCGCCCATCCCTACCCTCATGGAAGTGACAGTCTTGAGTTTTTAGTTCCCAACGGAAGTGAAAAATTGTTGGGGACATCCTTTAAAAAGATGATTCTAGGTTTACCTCCCTGATGGGGGTGGGACTTCTACTTTGGATGGATACAGCCAGAGTTTTGGACTAGACTTCTCAAGTCTAGTGGTACCCTTTTTAGTTTTGATGAAAAAGGGGGAGCCATCCTATGGACGGAGAAGTTTTAGCAGAGCTTTCAGAAGATGAGAAAGTGACTAACGAGTAGAATTATGCTACCCATGACCTAGAGTTAGCAATAGTTGTATTTCTGTTATAGATGTGGTGGTACTACTTGATTGGTGAACGTTTTATAGTCTTCTCGGACCACACGAGTCTCAAGAATATCTTCTCTCTAAAATACATGAACCTTAGACAGTTTCAATGGCTATAGTTCCTCCAGGAAAATGACTATGAGATAGTCTATACTCCTGGGATGGGGAATGTGGTAGCAGATGCCCCCAGTAGGAGGTTTGGTCTGAAGTTTTTGAGTGAGGTGATAGAGAATCTAGCCACATTGCAGATATCCTTTGTGGATAGAGATGGAGAAACATACCACTATTCTATGATAGTCACTCCCCCACTTCTTTAGCAAGTTCTAGAGTCACAACTTGATATGTTGACTATGAGACCCGACATGCTCAGATATCCTTAGGACGGTCTCCTGAATGAATTTATGAATGTGGGGGCCACATCGTTCTCTTCAGAGAACACACCATAGTACCAGCGACACTTCGGGAGGAGTTATTGATGGAATTACATACATTCCCTTTAACGGTACATCCTGGAATGGAGAAGATGTACCAGGACCTACGATGTTAGTTCTAGTGGTCAGGGATGAAGAAAGCAATGGTAGAGTTTGTATCACAATGTCTCACTTCTCAGCACGTGAAGACTGCACAAAAGTGGCAGAAGTCTTATGCCGAAAAGAGACAGATACCATTGGAGTTCCAGGAGGATGGACAACATTTTCTTACAAGTATCCCATTGATAGGGACTATATATATTTGGTCGAGGTGGAAAGTTATCCCTGAGGTTTATCAGACTATTTCTCATACTTCAGAGGATTGGTGAGGTGGAATCCTGCTTGTAACTACCACCATGATAGGAAAGGGTGCACAACATCTTCCATGTAACCCAGCTGAGGAGATACGTGCATGACCCTTCTCAAGTCATCGACCATGGTGAGCTGGACATAGACGATGGGGCGATGTTTACAGAGGTTCTAGTAGAGAATCAAAATTGACAGGAGTGGGTCCTTCTTGGGTGGTCGATACCTCAGGTGTGCATTCTCTAGCAGCAAGGGAACCTCTAGGAGAGCACATGGGAGTGGGAGGCTCAGATCCGTGATCACTACCCCCATTTTTTTGTTATTTTATGTTGTGGTTTTCAGGGACATAAATCCATAAGTTGGGGGGAATTTAATGTCGCAGAAATTCCATTTAATTTTTTTAATTATATGGTATTATTTTGAGTCCTCTAAATTTTATGGTGCTCGATTCCGAGTCCCAGAGTGCCCATAATGATCCCTTGAAGTTTTTTTACTCTTTAATTAGTGCAAGTAAGATGTTTTCATAAAAAGTAGAATAACTCTTAAACAGTTTCTCAGGCCAGAAATCTGATGGCACCATTGCGCTCAGGATGGCGGGTTTACCCTAAGAGATACATATGTTTTGTCGGTGCGGGCCTCTTGAGTGAAAACCCCAAAATGGAATAACCGTAAATAAAATAATAAAATAATGTTATTTTATTTTTCAAAGGTGTATAACTCAAAAATGGTAACTCAGATTAAAAATCAGAGGCCACCACTGAACTCATGATGGTATGCTTTCTATAGGAAGATACTAACATTGGTCGGCGCAAGCCGCCAGTGGGAGTTAATTTTTGCTCGTAAATAAAATAATTAAGTGAAAATTATTTAATGGTAAAATTCATAACTTTTAAAATGTAACTCAGAATAGAAATATGAGAGTACCATTGGGTTTGTTGGGGTGTTTTTCACTTACGCAGTGCCTAAAATCGACCGGTGTGGGTCGAGGTTACTGTTAATAATTTTCCAAACGTTTTTTCTGGTACATTCAGAAAATGCGTGATAAGGGTTTTCTAACATTTGAACTATTGCTTGGATTAAAAATCTTAGGGCACCGTTGAATCCATAGAGTAGGGATTCACTTAAGGGAGACATAACTTCGACCGCAGTAGGTAGGGTGAAATAGTTATTTTTGTGGACTTTTGAAAGATTAATAAAATAACATGTTTGTTATTTTATTTTCATTCTTTCAACCAATGGACGAATAGAGCTAGCAAGACCAGCGACATGTCAATCCAATAAATGGATTGACTCTTCATTTCCTATAACCACACCGTTGGAAATTCACAAGGGTCATTAATTAAATGAACCTCATTAATTCCCTGAGCGTTGCACACTACTTCTCCCATCTTATTTATATGGTGCTCGAGGATGGGTGTTAGAATAGATTCACCAAGTGATGTAGCCCTTGAAAATTACTGTAATTCCAACTACCTAGAAGACGAGACTAGTTCCAATGAGTGGTGACAAGCACCACCGAGCCACGAACTGATGACAACGATGAAGGAGGTTTCGTCGACCGTCGTTAGTGGTTGTCTCTTCCATTTAGGGGGTTTAATTAATTTATGAATTCAAATGATTTTCCTCTTCTCCATTCCTAAATTACAAGAAGAATGAAGGTCAAACAACTATTGAGTTGACCTATGATTCATTCATCATTGTGGGAGGTTATTGCGGGGAATCTAGTTGGGTTAATATTGCGTTCAATAAAACTTTTTATTGGACTCCCTTAATATCCTCCATATTGCGATCTAACGTGGAGGGTGTATGCCTAACGAATGCAGACCGAACCCTCCACTATCTAGCTTTCCTTGTGCCTCCTTAGAAGACTGCATGCACGTCGACACACACCACAAGAGGATGATCATGGCTCGTCTACCATGGCTAATGGGTGAGGCGGCCAGCATGACAGCCAGCTGCGAGAAGCAAGGCGGCATGACTGCCACACCGCCAATGAACTAAAGCCATGAACGAAGCCACGACAGAGGCCGAACCTGCCTCCAGTGGGTTCTGCGGCACTGCTGCCTCACCAACCAAATGGCTTTCAGGCCATTCGGGATTCCAGGCGTCTGGGGGGTTACACCCCCCACGTTTAACTGAACCGGGCCACCGCCCTCAATGTGGGCCGCTGCCCTCAGAGTGGGCCATCTACCTTGCATCAGGCCACCACCCTCGGAGTGGGCTACCGCCCTCTAAGTGGGCCACCGCCTCTGACCGAGCCACTACCCGAGCTGGCCGCTACCCCATGTGGGTCGGGCTGCCCCCTTGCGGGCCAACCAATTCTGGATGGGCCTCCCTTAGAGGCCTCCCCTATTACAAGTGGACCATTCATTGGCTCAGAGAGCAGATTCTACCCCTTCCATGCCCAGATCGAGTCAGTCCAGGTCGGTCCAACTCGATCAGACTCGACCCAGGCCCCGCAGGACCTAGAAACACTTAAAGGGGAATATCTTGAGAACCAGACATATGTTTGACAAACCATCTACAGCGTAGGGATCCTTGGATTGAGATGGACCTATTGGAATATTCCAATTGATTTTTGTAGAATGTTGGAGTTCGGATAGGTTTTATTGAAGTCGAATCCAAACGGGGCCTCGGAGCTAAAACGGTTATAACTCACAGATCGGGCGTCCGATTGAAGCGTCGTCTGTCGCATTGGAACCATTACAACATAGCGGTCCTTTGGAGTACTCCTTTGTGAATATTAGTGGAGGTAGAAGTATGATAAATATCTAGAGAGGCAGATTTTACAGAACTTTACCGTAACAAGTGCGAGGAAACCTATCGCAGGTTACAATGTGAAGAAACTACATCGATCCAATGTGGGTCAGCATCTAACAATCATATGTGGGTGAGATCCTGTGTGGATAGTGCTCAAAAATCTTGTGTGGGTCAGCGCATACCGATCCTATGTTGGTCAGATCCTGTATGGGTCAGTGGGGGTTAGTTACCTATCGATTCTGTGTGGGTCAACAATAGTGTTTTTAACAGAATAAACTGATCTATTTTACGACTAATCATCTCTACTGCTGAACATAAGTTATACCTGATTGTGAGATGAGTCTTTTACATGTGTGTTACTTTAATAGTTTTGGTTTTACCTGCATTGTACTTCTATCTTCGCGGTGTTACCTGTTTGGTACTTCTATCTTCATGGTGTTACCTGTGTGGTACTTCTAGCTTTGTGGTGTTACATTTGGGGTACTTCTACCTTTGTGGTATCATCTTCTTGGTGTTACCTATGTTGTACTTATACCTTTTTGGTTTCTTCTTCATGGTGTTACCTGTGTGGTACTTCAATATTCATGGTGTTACAAGTGTGGTACTTCTATCATCGTGGTGTTACCTATTTTGTACTTCTGTCTTTGTGGTATTGTCTTTGTTGTGTTACCTATGTGGTACTTCTATCTTTGTGGTGTTACTTGTGTGGTACATCAACTTTTGTGGAGTTACCTTCGTGGTGTTATCATTGTGGTGTTACTTATGTGGTACTTCTACTTCATAGTGTTAACTATGTGGTGTCCTTCCATCATGTATGAGATGAGTATATCTTGATAACTTCGGAAAATTTATGGGCATATGCCTAAGTAGAGTTGATTTCATTCTCTATGGTTTGTACTTTGTTGAACTCTAAGAGACCTGCGGTGGTGATGGGTTATGTACTGAGTATTGTTATACTGACCCCTACATGGGCTTCGCCCAAACCTTGTTGTGTCTGGTGCAGAAGACGTACAAAATTGATCGAGGATGAGGGAGAAAGGACTAGATTGTGCACAGGGGTGGACCATTCAGCGTGACGTGATGCAGAGGAGACTGACAGACATGAAGTGCTGAGGAGGCGATCTCTACTTACCCTTCAGGTAGGAACCTTGGAGGATGACCCAGTAGCTGCTTTCTTATTTCTTTTAGTTGTGTTGTACTTCTATATGTACTTTTACTTTTATAGTAGTCCTTGTATTATGGCCCCTTTTTACGTTCACCACTCTTTTACTGCTGCAGTTTACTTTGTGGTTACATATTATTGTGTTCTAGTCTGTTTGGTTTCTTCTTGTTGTGTTCTTGGACAGTTTGTTTTTACAGGATAAAAATGAAATGCCTTCCCATTTAATGGATATGACTTTTCGGTGATTTTCTCTAGCCCCTGGCCTATGGAAGGTGGGCTTGGGGTAGTCACGACACTTTCCCTGAAGGACGGGTCATGAAAAATCAGATGTTGCCCCTCTCAATCAACAACCCACTACAATGCCACTATATTGCCTCACTGGAGCAACGTCGCACGAGCACCGCCACCAAACTAGGAGACCCCATTTTCCCAGATCAAGACCTCCCCTACGACCACATGACACCACTCCATCCATGATCTAGTAGAGCACCGCCACAATGGGATCTTGCCCTATGCAATTTCTAACATGAGGGTTCACCACAGTTAATCTACCGGACCCAAAATGGGTCTCAGATGGCATTATTATTCCATAATAACTCTACACAACCATTTCTTTAACCTTGTGGCCATGTGGTTGAAAGGCCTTGTCTCAAAAGGAAAATGGTAGGGTTTTCATGAATCAGTTAAAATTAATAAATTATTTTGTTTAATTAAAATTTATTTTTTAATTAAAATAATTAAATTTAATTATGGTTTTTTAATTTTAATAATCTGTAAATTTAATTTCATTTGAGTAATAAATTAAATTACGTGTTTTATTTTTTTATTTTTAAATTATATTAAATTTGGAACTGTATAAAAAAATTATTTGAATCTATTTGAAATAATTAAATTTTTTAAAAAACCTCATAAAATTTAAATTTATAACAATTTAATGTTTATTGTGCATCTATTCATTTATATCGACTGATCATGAGCTAATGACCAAACCGTGTATGTCTGGGGTTGAAATTATTAAATTATTAAATTATTTAATTTTATTGGGTGATGATTGTAATATAAAGTTAATTAAATGATGGTTTTTGCATCTACATACATTATTCAAATATGTATAAGATTTTATGTGACCAATACACCTTTTGTACATTGCACCCCTATACCACCTCTCATGCATGAAAGTATATTTGTACATAGATGTTGATGATTTCAAAATCATACCCCACCTAGTCAAGGCTGAAATTAAGAAAGAAGCGGTTTTGTTTAACTAGGGGAAAACAACGATACAAGGAAAGATTCAACTCAGGTATGGAAACCCCTAGGTCAAGACAGATTCATTATGGATATATAATTATTTTATGCTCAATACTAGTATGATTAATTTTTTTTAATTTTTTGCATTGATTTTTATTTTATTCTAGTGCCTTATTTTTGCATAATCACATATAATAATAAACACGATAAAATGTGTAAAGTTTTGACGTTTCATTTTTTATTGTAAGTTGAATGGTTAGCATGAAAATGTAGATTGAACATATTTAATATAAATTGATTATGTTAGTCATGAAATATATAAAACCCTCAAGGAGATATCATGTCTTACAAACTTCCATTAATAAAATTTGTGGAAAAAAACATGTTTATATTGCTCTTCAGGCAATGTTGAGAGTGCCTCCTTCTACCATGGAGATATTTTGAGAGTAATGGGTTGACTTGACTAATGGTTGTAAAAAAGATGTATCCATATAATTATTTCTATCAAATTAGAGTAATGTCATTGAGGGAATCAAGTTACAATTCCAAAAGCTACGACTTCACTCAATAGTTCAAGGAACCGTAAGTAAATGTGGTTGGATAGCCTTGAGAATACCTAGAAACTCTCCAAGTAGTGTCTAAGCGAAATATTATACACTTTTCTGAGTAGTTTCATCGATCATTTCCACTAGAATAAACATGAAACAAAGAAATTTTAATCTAATAGTGAGATCTATTAAGGTTCGATGAAATTGTGGGAGAATATTAAATGATATAATATTAAAATAATCATAAATATCTAACTGGTAATCTAGAATAATGTACTGATTGCTAAAATTTATTTTTTATAAATCTAAAATTTAAATCAAAAACAACTCAAGTATATTATCACTTCAATATATATAGGATAAAAATATATAGATCGACAATAACATCCCAGAGTCATACAAGTACTTGTGCATATTACTACTCCAAGAAAAGAATCATTATGTGATGGAATTTTTAGTTCATAATGAGCCTCTTCAAGGAGATATCAAAGAGGATAAATAAAAATAAAAAATTATATAGATGATGCACCGGATGTTAGGTGCATCATGTTCTCATCAATGTTTAGTCAATTGTAGAAAGAGCATGATGATTGGGATGCCTACAAGACACGAATCCATATCCTTGAATTATATTAAGAGTCTTCATATAAATAATGTTTTGTGATTTCTAGTGCCCTTTGTAGGTGTTGGATAGAATAAGGAAATCAAGTGGGACCTCACGTACTCAAGATGGTCTGGTACATAGAGTGGCCTGGATCCCTTAGGATTATATTAAATCATGAAGTAGTAATAGATCTCATTATTTCCTATTTATCGACAATATTTTAAACATTTATTATCAGTTATAACATGAACAACATAACAATTTAACTCATGGTCGTCTTGTATTAAGTTCACCAAGATGATTCGAATATGAAAAATGCCATTTTTCCGTCCTCATGGTGAACTAGAGAATGAATGGAAAGGCTAATGGGTCTAAGGCAGTTAATGTTGAATACACCTATACATTTTCCTTTTATGATTCTTATGATATAAGAGCATGGTAATGAGAAAGTGGGTTTCTAGATTTTATGTGGAAAGAAAGGACACTATAAGGAAAAATGAGGATCTAGGAAGAAAAAAAAAGGGATACTCCTACTTCATGTATGTTTTTCATTGAATAAAATATATTATTATCTACAAGATGGGTATCATATAAGTTATGTGGCCCACACATTAATATTGATATAAAGAAACCAAGTTGGTTTACAAAGTTCAAAAAATGTGAAGTTGATATCTAAGATATAAATGGTGAAATTCTGACATCATTGGTAGTGGGAGAATATAATTTAACCTTTCCTTGGGGTTTAGTTTTAGTGTTGAATAATTGTTATTATATACACACTATCACTAGAAACATAATCTATGTGTCATTTCTTGATATTGTGGGATATTATTTCATGTTCCAAAATAAATGTTGTTTATTTTATAAGGATAATATGTGTTATGGTATGGAACATCATAAAAATGTGTTATGTATACCTAAATGTGAATACCCTGTATTGACAATCATTGAAAAAACTAGTGAGCCTGAATCATATAACACATGCCTATGGAACATCAGGCATTGCCGTGTAAACGATAATCAATTACCTAAATTACATCAAACAAGTTATTTAGACTTAGTTCAGTTAAAACCCATGGATGTATGCCATGTATGTTTACAATAAAAAATGACCAAAACACCCATATCTGGAAAGAGAGAAAGAGCCATCGAATTACTAGAATTAATTCATACTAATGTATACAGTCCATTTCTAAGGGAGAATAGTGGTGGTTTTTTTGTACCTAATTACTTTTATTGATGATAATTTTAGGTATGGATATATATACGTAATGATGTATACGAAAAATTCCTTTTTATGTTTAAGGAATACCAACATGAAGTATAAAAACATCTTGGTAAGAATATTAAGGCACTCCAATCACATCAATGCAGAGAAAATCGTAAAAAATCATCCATTGTACATGTGAAGGAGTGTGGGACTCTATCTTAACTGAAAACTCATTATACACCATAGTGGAATGGTGTTACTGAATATAGAAATAGAACCTTGCTAGAAATAGTCAGATCAATGATGATTCATGTAACACTTCCATTAACATTTTTTGTGATATGATATGCAGTATGCAACATATACCCTTAACCGAGCATCAACAAAATTTACAGATGGGATTCCATATGAGTTATGGTGTAGAATGAAACCTAATATTTCACACATATGTCTCAGGGGATGTAGGTATTTTTTCATGTCTATAAAAAGTGAAAAAATTTCATCCATAAGCACGCAGTTCATATTTATAAGTTACCCAATAAAACCAAATGAGATTACATATATAACCCTTCAGATAAAAAAGGGATAATGGCAAGACAATAAATTTTTCTATAATGGGAATAGATTTCCAAATGAAATAGTGGGATCCATTTTGAATTCGATGAAGGTAATGATCACGATTAAATGATTAGCCATGGAAACAATCTGTACAAGTGATAGTGGGAGATTAAAAGGTCCCATGAAAAAGGTAATGTTTAGGTAACTTCTTGAGGTTAGAGAACTGGAGTGTTTTCATTTTCTTGTCACTAAGTAAGGTGACACATTACTCAATGAGGAAGATAAGCCTGTAACATATAAGGATCCATTAGAAGGATGTATGCTATTAAATTCTTATATAACGTGCATTCTAAGATGGTGTCCATGTACCAAAATCACGTTTTGATTATGATAGACCCCACAGATGATGTATACATAATTTCTTATAAATAGGAATTCAAGAAAAATATGTAGATAATGGTAATTAAAATAAAAACGTGGAAATACAAGTAGTTGTGTGTTTCACACAATGTCAAGGTATATAATATGATGAATCCATGTCACCAGTAGCTATACTGAAATCCATCAGAATATTGATTTCAATATAATTTTTTCATGATTAGGTTGTTTTGAAAATGGATGTAAAAATTGATTTTATAAATGGGATGTTGGTGGAATATGTCTATATGACTCATCATGAAGCAGTTTTTAGATCAATGAATGTTAATCAGTTTTCAAGATACAGAGATACATTTATGTGTTGAAGTAGGTATCACGGTCATGGAATATTCATTATGATGATTCCATAAGAGAATTTGGTTTCATTAAAAATGAAATTGATGATTATGTCTATAAATGGGTTAATGGGAATGTTTTCATTTTCCTAGTATTATATGTTGATGAAATACTAATTATGGGAATAGAATCTCCAGTCCAATAATCATTTAATATATTGTGAAATGAAGGCCTCTCCATGAGAGATGTAGGTGAAGAGGCATTTCTTTTGGGGATCAAGATATATCAAGATATATCTCATTGGATTATTTGGATAAGTCAATGTACATATAATTATGAGGTACTAAAAGGTTACAATATTGAACAATTCAAGAGAGGGTTGTTTCTAATCTCACATGGTATCAATATCTCTAAGAAATGTTTTCCAAAAAATAGGATGAGAATCATAGAATGAGTAGAATCCCTAATGCTTCAACAATTGGTTATGTCATGCATGTAATTCAATGTACTAGTTTTGATGTTTCCTTTTATTTAATCCTAGTTTGAATATATTAATACAATCTTGGATAGAATCATTGTGCAGTTGTTGAAACTATACTGAAGTACTTGAAGCATATAAAGGACATGTTTATGGTGTATGGAGAAGAAGATATACTAATAGTGAGATGATAGACCGATGCTATTTTCTAGAAAGATCATGTTTATTTGAAATCACATTCAACAAACATCTTTTTCATGAATGGTGGTGTAGTGATCTGGAGAAGACTAAATTAATCTATGGTCGGTGAACCTACAACAAAATATGAGTTTATAGAGGCTACCAATATAGTAAATGAATCAGTCTAGATACACATATTTTTAATAGAAATTGGCGTTGTTCCTAGTAGTTATAACCCTATTCTATATTATTGTGATAATACTGAAGTATTTCCACATTCAAAGGATCACAGGTCACACTAGTGGGATAAGTATATACTACGTAAGTTTTACCTCTTGAGGAATTTTACTTAGTTAGGAGAATTTGTAGTTAGGAGAGTTTCCAAAATATAAAACCAAGAATCCCCTTGACTAATTCCATATATCTACAGGATCAATATTCTCAGGTGATAGCTAGTAGATTGAGAATTCTTAGTGGTTTTCTCCTTTGTAAGTGAGAATGTTGAAATTAAGTCCCATATACACTTCTTGTGATGTAATTTGATTACCAGTGCATGTATATATATATATATATATATGTGTGTGTGTGTGTGTGTGGGTTTATCATTCCATAGTAGTGATGATACATCTACATCCACCATATTTATGTTAATTTCCATAGTTTACATGTAGTATCAAAGGGTTGTAGTAGATCGCAAGATATAATGATTACCTAGAGATACTATGATAGTAATACTAATGTATGGTCTTGTGGCCTATATACATTATACTAACAATACATAGATGATGTGCTTCTTTCTGGTGATGAGTCTCATAATCATTGAGAATTATTCTCATTATGTTTGCACATGGTGATATCTAGTATTAGAGATCATGAGGACAGACCAACAAATAGGAACACCACATGTTTTGGGGGTCATTGGTATTTCATATATATTAACATGTGTATCTGTAATGACCCGGGTTTGGATGACACACATATGGTGCCCCGTACCTAGTTGTCCACATGGCCTCATGTGCATTTCCCTAAACAACAAAGGATGACGACTTGTAGCAAGGGCCTATAGTGGGATAGTGTGGAAACTATTCTCTCATTGGTAGAGTATAACATAACAGAATAATAATATATAATAGCAGAAATAGTAAACAACATAAAATTGAAATAAATAGAGGAAGACTGCTAAGATAAATAATCATGTATCATTCCATACAAATATGGTGCATCATGTTATTTTCTAATAAAGCATCAAAACAAGTACACATCATTAATACACAATATACATCCCAAAATCAAAAAAGAAATAAATATAGACTAGGAAGCATCACAATCCTAGGCTTGGTCACATGCTCTCATACTCCAAAATAGCACATCATGTACCTATAGTAGGGGCACTTTCCCAGATCAATACCTGCTATCGTATAATCTGTTTGGGCCCAAAATCAAGATCCAAATAGGGTGTGATACTAAATACTAGTAGGAAACCAACAATGTTCTATGCCAAACTATCAGTATATATATATTATAGGCAGTGTATAATAGTGAAATTAGTAAACAATTGGTACTCAAATGTAAGAACAATAGATGTCTCAGAGGAAAATGGTAAACACGTATAAGTGAAGACTAAATCCAACAATGTTCTTCGGCTTGGTAGACGAGTCATAAGTCATCCATCTCATTTTTCAAGTTCTATAAACTATATATAGTCTCAAGGTCTGGCCTAAGCCTAATGACCACTCGTATAAAAGTAACCATCAAGTCATGAAAAAATAATCATTTAATCATTTTATTATAGATCCCATCCTGGATATCCCTCACTAGATCCTAGGTTCACTCAAAATTTTAAAAAATTACTCAATGTGCCTGACCACCTTATCTATGGATCACTCATGACCATTGAATAATTAATCTCTTAAGCCCATCCATTATCTTTTATCCTAGAAAATTGTTCACCCAATGTATATAAGATGCATTTAGTCACACGATCCCGACATTGTTTTTTACCGATAATCTTGCTCACCCATTTCTAATTACCTCCTTTTATAATTTAATTCAATTACACATTCCATCTCAAATGCTACACATGTTAATGAACAATCACATGGATTTAACATAATTAAATCATGTTGGATCATTTTTTATAATTAACCCAAACATGTAAATTAAACTATTACATGGTCAAACTAGGACAACATACATGGGAAAAAATGTAATAAGGATATTATACAATTTAAAAATTTACAATGCTTAACACAATAATTATCTCACATGGTAAATTCATATGATGAGAAATACATTTTTAACAACCCAAGAGTGGTAATTTACATTAGGACTCATAGGCATTGTAGGCCAAATGGTCATCCAACGGTAACCCAACCATGGGGTGGACCTAAATCAAGGTTTACAACCTTTAACATGATTTCAAATTATCTAATTAGTTTCATATTCATCAATAGACAATAACAAGGTTCATTATTCTATCAACTGACACCCTAAAAGTGGGTGTGTGGAAGTCCAACATATATAAACATCCATAAAATTCGCAAAAGGCACAAGGTCACCTAACTCGTACTCATAAAACTCTCCTCATCCAATATTAGGCTCTAATTTGAATAGATCTGAAAAAATTGGTAAAAATTATCAACATTGTATAACTATATTGAGAAAATAAATTAAGAGGAAATGCTCAAGAGGAATCGTGACAACCTATGGGAATCCAACGCATCTAACAGTGTCTGAATTGGAGATCAGACGATGAAAGAGGAGGAAAAATCCCATTCTGATCTCTTTGGTGCGCTGCTCATCAAAGGGGTACATTTCTATCCATCTAAAAAAACTATGTACTGCATGACTTAATAATTAATAAAAAAAATTACACTTTGTGTACTTTAGATGACATTGCATGTCTGTAGAACTCCTAGAATGACCCTTACATGGTCATTTACTGGGATTACATGGCATGTATCCCTCTATACACAGTATGTAAATAAAATAAAACATTGTGTAGTTCCTAGTCACATCGTGTAATAGGCTAGCAACCAACCCTTGACCTCTTCACCAACATTTTCTTAAATATAAACCGAAAAGGGAGGATTAATACCTCAATAGAAGAACCTAGTTCTTACAAAATTCCCCATAAGGAAATTATTCCTTGAATTTCCCTTCCACGGGTGGTGAAGGAACATCAGAGAATAACTCTAGCCATTGTGATTGTATGCCAACATTCCTCTACCAAGTCTCGTCCTGCACCTGACCATGTGTCCACAGCCCCCATTTCAAAGGAGCATACTGGCCATAGAGAACTTCATGCTACAATCCACAGTACGAATTAGATGCTCCTCA
Organism: Viscum album; assembly: GCA_963277665.1. Taxonomy (NCBI): domain Eukaryota; kingdom Viridiplantae; phylum Streptophyta; class Magnoliopsida; order Santalales; family Viscaceae; genus Viscum; species Viscum album. Next base: position 2,047,235,599 of record OY728122.1, read on the forward strand.
AAGGATGCATTTTCTTGCAACTCCACTTCATCGGGCTGAAAGGAGTGAGATTGGTTCAAAATGTGACGTCACAATAGAGAAAAGTGGAAGACATCATTCATGTCCCTATACATATGAGGAAACTGAAATTGATAAGAAGTCGGAGTGACTCTCTTTAGAGTCTCAAATAGCCCGACGTATCTTGGTGAAAGCTTACCATTTCTCATGATCCACTCGTGTCCCAACCTCGGTGCGACATGTAGGAAAACGCGATCCTCTGTATCAAACTCCAAAGGTCATCAACAGTGATCGGTGTATGATTTATGATGATACAATGTTTTATCCATATGTTTTATAATCAACTAATCTTACTCAGTGGTATCCAAGAAAAGATAACGTCCCAACATCACTGCCTCTCCTGCCTCCAGTCTGTACAGGGGTGATCGGCATGTCCTGCCATAAAAAGCCTCATATGGCTCCATCTGAATTGTATCCTAGAAGATATTGTTTTAGGAAAACAAAGAAGGGGTATGTGTGTATTCCAGAAACCCCCAAAATATTTGTTGTTTTCCTGAAGCATTTTCTCCAGAACTAGAATCATGCACTATGACGGGCCATCTCTCTGGGGGTGGTAAGTTGTGATCAGATACACCGGTATACCCAAATAACTCTATATCCATTTATATAAATGATAAGTAAAATGGGTGTCCATATATAAAATGATAGAATTAGTAACCATATGTAGTCTTACAATCTATTGAATGTACCACCTCTCAATCTCATCAACGTTGAATGCTTCCTGAATCGGCAAGAAATGTGAAACTTCCATAAGTCTATCAACCCCAACTCATACAGCATCATTACCTAGGGGTGAACTTGGTAATCCTGTCATGAACTCCATCACTACATAATTCCATTTACACACATGAATGGGTAGCTACTGTAAATTTCCTCAAGGAATTCGGTGTTCCACCTTTACCTACTGACTGGTGGAACATCTCATGACAAAACCAGCTATATATCCCATCATACCTAGCCACCAATACTGATGATGTAAATATTGATACATCTTGGGGACACCAGGATGCACCTCCCAAATTGAAGTAAGAAAATACGACATCATCTCCTCACACATGTCTGTTGAAACCCATATGTGTGGCTGTAACTATAAAACCTCATACTCTTCTATGGTCTAACCATGAGGGGGCCTTCTCTTGAGATACTCTCTCATAGTACGAGGATTTTGGAATTTGATAGCTTCCAACATCTTCACTTTTTCCATTAATGTAGGGTTAAAAGTGAAGGATATAAAAGAATTATGGCCATGCCTGTCATGAACCTCCAGATACATCTTAGAGATCAACACCATCAGCTACCACTCGCTATTGGCCTACTACACTACAAGTATATATGTCATCCTACCCAGCACATATGCCACAACATTTCATTCCCCATGCATTTATCCCAGCTCAAAGTCAAAAGACATAAGGTATTCCACCAACGGTTTCTACAAAAATTCAGATCATGATGTGTAAAGATATACATGAGACTTTTGTGGTCTCTATATACCACAAAACTCTCTCCCAAAAATTAATTTCTCCAACAACATATGGAATGAACAACCACATATATCCTGAGATCGTGCATCATGTATTTCCTCTCATGTGGCCTCAACTACCAATACCCATACACAATGACTCGGTCCCCTTGTATATGTAATGCTCCGAGACCAATACCCGATGCATCACAGTACACAGTAAAACCGCTTCCCGACTCTAGATAAATTAGTATAAGTTCTGATGTTAATCTCCCTTTCATCTCTTGAAAGGTCATCTCGCTGGAATCTGACCATACATACTTTAGGACCTTCTTTTCCAAGACCATCGTTAATGCTTTTAAGAGTTATAATTCCTATAAAAACACCTATAGTAACCATCCATCCCTAGAAAACTCTACACCTAAACGAAATTTTTGGGCTGCTCCCAGGTAACTAATTCTCCCACCTTCTCTTGGTCCACTGATACTCCTGTCTCGGAGATGACGGGACCCAGGAAGTGAATATCATCCATCCAGATGTGGCACTTTGAGAACCTATCATATTACTAATTCTCTCTCAGTGTACTCAAAACGATCTCAAGATGTGTAGAATGGTCATGTCGAGTATTAGAATACACCATGATAAAATCCATGAAAGCCACAATAGAAGATCAATTTTGGGATGTAACACTCTATTCATTAGTTCCATGAAGAATGTTGTAGTATTCATGAGACCGAATGACATAACCACATACTCCTACAGACCATATCTTCTTTGGAATTTTGTGCAAGGTATTTATGATTATCTATCATTCACTTGATGATAGTTAGATCTTACATCGATCTTAGAGAATACCTGAGATCCTCAGAGCTGATTAAAGGGATCATCTCTTCATAGAAGAGGATATTGATTCTTAATCATCAAATGGTTCAATTTCTGATAATCCATGAATATCTTGAGGTTATTGTATGCCTTTTTCTCAAAAAGGATTGGAAAACCCCATGGATAAGTACGGATTCAGATGAATCCATTTTCCTCAAAAACCTATAGATTCTTCTTGAGTTATATTAAATCCATCGTAGCCATTCTATAAGGAAGAATGGATACTAATGTGACTACTACTACTAGCTCGATAAAGAACTATACCTCTCTTATCGGAGGTAAACTTGAAATGTTTTCCAAGAAGAAATCCTAAAAAGAAAAAACCCTAGTGGAAAGCCCATGTGAAACGTCCTCTCGTTATCCAAATATAAAATAGAAATCTGTTTTGTTATCCCACTCAACCCATGATGCTCGGGTCCAGCATGTCTTGGCTGGACATCCCACTCTCCCTTGTGTAGAAATGAACCTCTTTGTAATGGCGTAAAACTCACCCTACAGTGATAGTAATTGATGAAGGATTAAAAGGATACTAACCAGTAAATTCTGAGTATGACATAAAATCCAATCATCTCTCAGATATATAGATCCCAAATGAAGTGACACCCACAATTTTCAATGGGGTACTCCTTACATTGTCGAACACCAACTATTCTAATCCCAAATAGAGTGTCTAGTTTCAAAATATCATCAAAAGTTAAAAATAGGAGCCCTAGGCTCTCTAAAGTGGGAAAAAAGTATGAAACTTTGTAAAGTCACTGTGTCAAAGAGTGAAGATTCTAAAATAGAGGCAACTGGAATAGTACCTCTTCTAGTAGAAAGTCCTAGATCTTTCTCCTACCGAGCATGATGCACTACATACGTCCTGCATGTACCATGGCCTTGGGACACTACCTGGCCACCCTGAGGTAACATGCCAAGCTTTCGCTGAGATCCTATTGTCTAGATCCCACAACCATGACCACTACCTCAAACTGAACGATATAATGAATTTCAGTTCCCTGACTGGTGAGAAGCTACTGACCCTGCTCCTAATAGTAGAGTTGGTGCAGACCCTCCCTCACTAGATGCTGGTGGATATGTCCTAAAAAACGTTGTAAGTGGCCCATCTTTCTGCAATCTTGACACTCAAATGGGTTCATCAGGCACTGAGGTCTAGTATTAAAAATTCTACCGCATTGGAATCACCTCTCTTGACTAATAGAAGATACGTTATGGGTACTAGATTCACCATGTGTAAGCTCCAGACGGCGCTTCCTACTACCAATCAAAATAGTTCCAGATCTCGGTGTCAAACCACCCTAGATTGTACCTCTTGATTCCCTCTATTTCTAGATGGTAATCCTCACCTGGTTCACTATGGTAGATACAGTAGATAGCTAAAATATAGTCACCTCCAAGTGAACATATACTTGAGACCATCCTCAAATCGCCAAGCCTATAACAAATCATCACCCATCAAAATAGGTGTGAATCGTAGGAGATCAGTAAAGAAGGTAGAGTAATCAATAACAAGTATAGAACCATGAACCAGATGCATAAACTCAAAGGATTTATCGGACCTCAACATCTTGAGAAATAAGTTTTCAAAGAAGATAATCTGAAAATATTCTCTTACCATGTTCTGATGACAATCTCTCTATGTGGTAACGTCCCACCACCTATTGGTGGAATCACACAAAATATAAGTTGCGAGCATGACCCTCCTCTCAGGAGGTATCTTGAGATGCTCTAAGATCGATAACATGGCCTCTAACCATGACTCTGTATCTTGTGTCAAACCTTAATTATAAAAAAATGGTTGATGTTGTTGCTGGAACACTCATGTCAGTTCTTCCATAGAAGTGGAAGGCTGTGGTATTCCCTGGATGGTTTGCATGAACCTCATAATTCCTTCATAGAAAAGTGCATCAGCACCTGCGTTTGGTATAAAAGTTGGTGCCAAAACTAGCACGACTTGAGGGTACATTGGTAGCCCATGGCCTACCACCTCTAGGTTATGATCATCCCCACCCTCCTAGAATAATAATTGTGGATTTCATGGTGTCATTTCTCTGTAAAATTCATCACATACACCTCAGTATAAGCATATTCATCAATGTATGATTTTCAAGAGTGTAAGAACTAAACCGGGGAACAAAAGCATGAAAATTTAACAAAAGATGAGTACATAGTGTGTAGGATCCATAAATGGCGTGTACATAAAAACTCATACATATGCGTGATCTCCTGGCGGCCTGGGTGTGTAAACACCCCAGGTACATAAATTGTTATAATGGTACGTGGTGTGTACCATTAAACTCTTACATGGGAATGTAATATTTCTTACCTTGGTCGTGTGAATATATTAGGTATATGATGTGTCAGGATGACACACGACATGTACTCAAGTCATCCCACCTCTCCATGTACTTTTACATGGGTAGAGCCACACGGGTCTGCCTATGAAAAACTCTTGGGGGTGTTCTAAAGGTACACGAAATGTCTCGATCAAAACTCAACATCATGTGTTCTCTATCACACGGCTGGACACGCTGTCTAAAACCACATGGATTGTACTATGAGTACAAAAAATGTACATAAAAAGTTATTTTCATCCTGAATAGAAGAACACATGGTCTGTGTTCATAGGACTACACATCATGTGGTCTAGGTTTCAGGATAGTAAGCCTCAGAAACGTCCCTAGAATCCTTGGTTTTGAAAAATAAAGAAAAGATGTTCCAAATTCTGATCTTTGGGGGCCCATACATCCTACAAATCAATATTTTTCATGCAAATATATCATAGAACTACAAAATATATATCCCATAGACAAAATTTGATCCATTAAATTCTGATCCATGAGGGCCCATACTATTAAAGGACCAAAGGTTGACATCCATCCTATTCAACCATAACACATACTAATACACCTATCACAATAAAAGGCATATCTATTTGGGTATCTATCAAAAACATATGCATATCTAGCATGAAATCCACCACTACAGCATGAAATCAGCAATACTCTCTAAATGGCACAACATGAATTCATGACATTTGATTTCTAACTCATTCCTTTATGATGTATGGGATGGAATACCCTCATATCATCATATGGAAACAAAATAGAACAAAAATGATATCAATAATAATTGAAAAAAACAAGTGTGTCACCCAATGGTTAAATCAAATCAATTATAATAGATCAAAATCTAAAAATTACAATTTCATTCGAGGTAATTTTTATTTTCCCTATACACGAGGTAGCTACTCTCAGGCACAAATAATTACCAAAATTCATTTTCTTTACATTGTCACCAAATAGTAATGAAAACTAGGAATGAAACCCATTTATACAACTTTTTAATGTCTTGGGTCTGGATTCCACTCATTTGGGGCCTCTTACCTCATTGGCTACATGGCCTCAAATAAATTTCCCAAAACACCAGAGGCTGTCAACTAGTAGTGGGAGCCTAGGGTGTGATACTGGGGAAACTATTCCCTCATTGGGACAGTGTAACATATAGGAATAATAATATACAATAGATGAAGAAATAAAAAACATACAACTAAAATAAATAGCATAACACTAATTCAATAAATTACCAAGTATCATTTCTTACAAAGATGATGCACCATGTTATATTCTAAGAAAGAAGACAAAAAGTAAACAGTGGTAATACACAATATATGTCTCAAAAACATAAAAAAAGAGAATAAAAATCATCGCAAGCCTCGGCATGGTCCCATGATCTCTGACTCCTAAATAGAACATCAGATACCTATAGTAGGGCTTTTCCCCTGATCAATACCTTCAATCATATAATTTGTTTGGTCCCAAAAGCATTAACAAAACATGGTGTGTTACTAAATCCCAATAAGAAACCACCAAAAGTATTTTTCAATCTATAAGTGAATATATATAATAGGTAGTGAACAATAGTGAAAGTAGTAAACATTATTTTCTCAAAAGTATGCACAACTGATGTCTTAGAAGAAAATGGTAAATAGGTATAAGTGAAAACCCAATCCAAGCTTGTGATTTGACTTGGTATATACGTCATAAGTCATCCATTTCATTATTCAAGTTCTATGAATTATTTAAATTCTTTAGGTCAGTCTAAGTCTTAAAGACCCCCCAATGTAAAATTAATCATCAACTCGTGACCTAATATTCATTTAATAATTTTCTTATTGAGTCCGTACTGGGTATCCTTCACTGGATCCTAGGTTCATTTGAGATTTTAAAATAAGACTCAATTAGCCTAACCACCCTATATATGGATCACTCATGAACTTTACATAATTTACCTCCTAAGACATTCCATTAACATTTAACTGAGATAATAGTTCCCCCAAGGTATTAAAGACGTAATTAGTCACATGAGCTCGACCTTATATTTTTACCAATACTATAGCTCACCCATTGATAATTACTTATTTTTATCATTTAATTCAACTACATATTCCATCTAAAAAGCTACACATGTGAATTAACTATACCATGGAATTAAAAAATTCATCTCACATGGGCTAAAATTACATAATTAACCATCACATGTAAATTAAACTATTACATGGTCAAACTAGGAAAACTCGCATGGGAAAAACATGTAACATGCCAATTATGCAATTTAAAAAATTATAAGTCTTAACACATTAAGTATCTCACATGTTCAATTAATATAATGATAAATACATTTTTATCAACCCATAAATGGGAATTTAAGTAAAGCCTCATTTTATTTATTGTCTAAATGACCATCCAAGGGAAACACACCAATGGGGTGGCCCTAAATCAAGGTTTAAAACCCTTAACATGCATTAAAATAATTTAATTAATTTCCTAATCATCAATAGGAAATAACAAGGTTCATTATTCAATCATGTTAAATCCTAAATGTGGTATCACAACACTCTGACATATATAAACATCAAGACACTTCATGAATGGCACAAGGCCTACTACTGCGTACTCATATGACTCTTGTAGTCCACCATTGGTCTCTAATTTGACCTAAAATAGAGTAGACCTGTAAAATGGTTATAAATTCTTGAACAAAAATAACTATATTTAGAGATGAAATTAGGATAAAAGGATCCAGATAAATCGAGAGAATACTAAGGGGAATCCAATGCATTTGATAGTGTTTGAATCGAAGATCAGACGATGATATGGGAGGCAAAATCTCACTCAGATCTCCTCGGTGCACTACTCATCGAAGGGGGTATATTTTTGTCCATATGGAAAAATGATGTACTTTCTGACTTAATTACTAATTAAAAAATAGTATAGGGCATGTACTTGAGACTGCACCTGATGTCCATAAAACTCCTATCTATATCTTTATAGGGATGTGTACTAGGATTGCATGGCATGTAACCCTCTATACATGGCAGGTAAATAAAATTACATGGTGTATAGTACCCAGTCACATTGTTTAACAGGACTATATCCAGCCCTTAGCCTATTTCCCCCCATTTTCATAAATATAATCTAAAAATGAAGGATCTGTACCTCAATGGATGAACCATGTTATTATAGTATTGGTATCCATATCTGAGTTCATTATTAATGACTGTCACTTGATCATGTACTTCGATGCGAGGAGAAAACCATGATAATGAAGTCTTGTCAAGGATGTTATTTTGTGTATGTCATTGGTGGAAATACATTAGTTGAATGATTGAAATTGGATTTGTCACTTCTGATTTGAGTAAGAGATATCTCAGGCCTAGTGGATTAGGATAGTCATACCTTCATAAATTTATGCCCATGGAAGTTTATGGTAATACCATCTTGTTAGATCAAGAAATAATAAAGAAACATAAGTATGATGAAAAATCATGCATCCAACTTTATAAGATATCGATGATAAAGAGATTATATTTTGAAATATGTTTTCATTGGTCGGTAGTCAATGAAATGAATTTTACTTATCACTTTAGAGGCCTTGATGGGTTGATATAATCAAGTCTTGTTATTTGAATATTATTCATTTATATTCAAAAAATGTCCTAGAGGGTCACAAACAATAGCACTTTTGGAAATCTTACCAATTATGTTGAATAGCAATATAAATCAAGGTGGACCCCGCCACGACGTCTGAATGTTATGCATGTTATATGGATCTACAATAAATAAATAAATTTATTATTATTCTAGTAATGAATAATTATGTAGAATTTATTTATTAAGCATATTTACATGTGATTATGTATGTACAATAATTAATATTATATGAATAAATATTAATATAATAATCCAGGATTGTTTAATATTTTCTAGAGTTGTGAGTTGAGTTAGTGGATTCATATTGTCACGTTACGTATTTAATATATATTAGAGGTATGTGATAACATAAAAATAATATTTATGTTGTAGTTTTGATCATCATAATTATTTATTTATGACACTATTTTAGTGGATGTTAATTATGTGAGGACCGGTAACCCTGGTCAGGTAATATGGAAATCTACTATATAAGTGATAAGAATATCATCCCATATGTCTATTTATTCTATTGTAATTTATAGATTCTATCTTCACCTGATTCATAGAGAGAGAATTTGTCAACCAAAAAAACATCTCATTTTCGTCTTCACAGATCGAAGACAGAGGATCGTGGTGATCATCGTTGTGTCGAAGTGATCATTGGAGCTCCTATATAGCACCCAGAATCTGACAAATGGTGTATGTGAAGATTCAAAAATATTGTGTAGATTATCTATTGGTTTTTATCATTGGATCCTCCATGCAATAGATGTTAGAAACTAGTGATAGGCATGTGCACATCAAATTGTAACGAGGTATTCATTCTTTTTATTTTTGTACCCTGATAAAATTACATTGGATAATCAGATCGTACTAGTGATGAATCACAAGAGTCAATGATGTTTTTTCACTCTAATAAATGATTTTTTTTAAATTTCCTACCCAAAGGATTCTGTTTAACACTTTGGTTCTTTCACTTGAAAGGCCAATGCTTTGGAATAATCAAAACTTTTAATGGATCTGATGTAGCTGTGACATAGCTTTCCTTTCTTCCAAAATATCATCATCCTATTCCATGGAGAAATGAGGTTGAAAACCATATCTCAAACTTTAAACTCTTGGTATATTCAATTATTTTCTATATAACTATTCATTAGACATTGGGTTACTTAGATATGCTACTGAATGGTTTTCAACTTTTCATCCATTTCTTTAACCATTTAAGGTCCTAGAAGATTATGTTCACCAACCTCATCCTAGCCTGCTAGTGTTCTGAATATCTTTTTATAAATTGTTTCATATATAGAAAATTATTATTCTCTTGGGGAAACAATTGTTGTTGGATATTTCAACTGTACGTATATGTCCATCCAATCCTCCTTTGATCTCCATAGAACACGCTTCCAACATGTATTCCAGTGTCTGACTAGTCCACTCAGATTGGCCATCATTTTGAGGATGATAAGAAATACTGAAGTTCAACTCAGTGTTTAGAGCATGATGGAGACATTTCTAGAACATGGAGGTGAATCTAGAATCCCAATAAGATACAATTCATAATGATACTTCATGCATCCTTAACACTTGTCTGATGTATATATGCGTTTGTTGATCCAATGAGTATTCCTCTCAAATTTTAAAAAAATGAATTTTAATTGTAAGATAATACCCAATAAATAATATTTCATTGTTTCCTCCATATATTTTTGGATGTCTAGTGACAATATCCAGGGTGATGTTCTCCCATTTCCATTTTGTTATGGGGAATGGTTTCATTATCCACTAAGACTTTTTTTAATTTCATCCTCAATTTCATGACATTCCCGGAACAGTGACGTATGTGCAATGATATCATTATTCATATTGTCCCAACATTGTTCTCTCAAAGATCTCGACACATCTTTATGCCCCCTAGGTGAATAAAGAAGGTTGAGCTACGGGCATCATTCAAAATCATATTCTTCATTTCAAGATTATATGGTACACATAGTCATTTAAAAATCACATGACTCCTTTCTCACCCATTTAAAACACTATGGATTTTCCCTTTTTTATATCTTCGACCTTTTTTTGAATTCTTACATCATATATTTAAGAATACTTTATTTTCTATATATGGAGTGGTAGGGAAATCATTAGAGAAAGGATTTCTGATGTTTATCCTTTAATGATTCCCATTTTCATCCCTTTAAAATCTAAAAAACAGTAGATCCTTTTCAATTCTCATCATTTATAAATCATAAGGATCATTTATAATTAGAACATCCACCACCTTATTTTCATTACCTGGATGGTAGTGGATTGAGAAGTCGTAATCCTTGATGATCTCTAACCATCTTCATTGGGGTATTTTAATCTCATTTAATATGAATATATATTTTTTGATCATGTGATCATTATATATCTCACAATTATCTATATAGAGATAGTGCCTCCAAATTTCTAATGAAAATATGGAACAATCAACTCCAAATCATGTGTTGGATAGTTTTCTCAAGAATTTTCAACTACCTTGAATAATAGGATATAAATTTATCTTTTTTAATCTGTACAAACCCAAATACCTTATATGAAGAATCATTATAATAAAAAAAGAGTTCCCAACTTATTGGTAGTGTGAAAACCGATGTAGTAATAAGCCTCGTATTCAACACTTTAAAGCATTATTCACATTCACTGGTCCGTAATGAATTTTCTATCATCCACGTCATCCTAGTTAGTGGGATTGAAAATTGTTATAATTTATTCAGAAATCACAGATAATACTGGGATAGACCAAGTATTTATGGATATCTGTTACAGATGTCTGTCTATAGAACCCCAAATTTCCATTATATTGGAAGGGTCCCCAAATATTCTTTTTTCCGTGATAAAATTCCCTATTAATCATACTTATTCCTTCCTAAATTCTCTTTCACTACAATTTTAATAAAGATTATCCATTCACAAATTTCATAAAATTCTATTAAAATTCTCATCATGTTCCTCCTTTCTCTTTAAGTATATGAGAATATCATCAATAAATAAAAGGACAAATATTCCAAGGTAATCTCGGAAGAGACTATTCATTAAGTCCATGAATATTTCCTAATAATTAGTGAGTCTGATGGGAACCACCAGGAACTCATAGTGTACTTTCCTCTTTCGAAATAATGTTTAGGGAATATCTTCCATCCTTAGTATTCAATTGTGATATCCCAACCTATATTATACCATTGTGAAATACATGGCCCTACATAGTTGATCAGAAAAATCATCTACCTATTGAAGGGAATAACTTTTCATTATTGTGATTCTATTGATCTCATGATAATCAATGTTGAGGAATATTGATCCATCCCTCTTCTTAACGAAGAGGACTGATGGACCACATGGTTAAGCCCTTAGGCTTATAAAACTCTTATCAATATTCTCCTATAACTACTTCTTTAGTTGTTCAAGATCAATTTTGGCCATTATATATGGTTTCATTGATATAGGTATAGATCATATAATATGTTCAATTGATTACCCAACCTCTTGACTAGGAAGAAAAAATGTAAATTCTTCAATGAATAAATCATTGTAATCTATCATGATGGATATGTCCTTGAGAATTATTATATCCTTTGCCTCAATCATTTGTGTTGGATATTCTTTATCATAAGGAATCCATTCCCACAATTTATATGATGATTCATATGGAGATTAATACTCCTCCTAACAGTTGAATAGAATTTTATGATACATTGGGATGTGAAGAGTCATCTACCTTTCCTGGCAGTCGATGTTGAAATTATATAATGCTTTCCAAACCATGACCAAAATAACATAAAACTCTTCCAATGGGAGTATGAAATGATTTTCTGGGAGGTTTAGTCCAAAAAAGTTAACTGGGGAAGAGTTATAATCATTGGATGAAATAATTTCCTCATTTTATGTTCTCACAAATAATGGACCCTCCAAATTTAGAGATTTAGACAGAATAGTTCTACTAAATATGATAGATATGAAAGAATGCATAGAAATAGAATCAAATATTACATTCACTACCCTTGAATGAATAACCAGTGTACCTATCACCACAAAATTTTTGGGTTCCACCTCAGCAGTAGTGATAGAATATTCACTTGTTTCCTTGGTTGTTTTTTGTTGATTTCCTCCAATAACCCTTGGCTTATAGAAATGGAATGAATAATTCCCATGTTCATTGTCTTTGAAGCCTTGCATTATAGAATGAGTATTGATATGAACCTTCATTTCATCTTCTAAATTAGTGGGATTCATCATATCCATTTGACAGTTATTTCCCATATTCATGTCTCTTCTACATTTTATGAATATCTGATTTCCCTTTAAGCAGTTTCTGGGTTTCATCATCCCACAAATTTGACATAAGGGATGTTGGGTATTCTTCCCACCATATGATTTATCTATTGATCAACCCATATTAAACTCCTTTTTCTACATTTTTTCCCGAGACCCATGAGACCACTGAGAGTGTTCTATCTCTATTTCAACCATATGGGAACAACATGAAATATTTTCATAGTTGAAAATGTCTCAAATCAAGAACACATTCCATAGACTCAGATTCAGACCTATATAGATGAGAAGTAACATTATTTTTATGTTCATGACAAAGCCTAAGGTGTTTCTTGAATTCCTTGTAATTTTTTCTTCATATACAATGATATAATCATCTTCCTTTAACTTCATTATGTGTAACTCTCTTTCCATCATAACATATTTGGTTCATGGAAAATAATTATTGAAAAAATATTTTCATGAAATCTTCTCATTCCAAAGAATAAATATCCTCATTTGACTTTTTGTTCATGATCATTTTCCACCACTGATTAGATTCCCACTAAAAACAATAAACATCCAACACAACTTTTTGTTTATCTGAGAACTGGAATAAAATGAATATATTCTCAATGGTGTGAATCCATTGTTCAGCGAGGATGGAATCGGAAGATCCACTAAACAATATAGGGCTCTACTGCCTAAAGGATTTGAGAACAACTTTCTCTATCATTGGAGATTGTGGGAATACCTAGTGATTCATATTATTATTCATAACTTGAGATAGTTGTGATATTTCTGTCATGAAGTTTAGAGCACCCATTCCCATCATATTTGGCATATAAATATGTAAATTTTCACATTTACTATCATATTGATTATTAGAATGGGTTATTCTATTTCCATCCACCAACTAATAAAATATTGTACAGTTATGGGGCTTGAATACATATATAATCTTCATAAAAAATCATAATCATATATGGATAAACTTTTTAAGGAAAGGTATATCCTAAATTGTAATACCATATATTCCAAAAAAGGTTATCCATGTTGATAGAGTTATCCAAGGTCCTTATTAAGGTTATCTAGTCCTAATCTATGAAAATAACCATGCTTTCCTCTAATACCAATAGTAGTGACCCTATTCTTTTATATATAACATTATATGATTTTATGAATAATTTTCCATCAAACACAACCAAGAATCATAATGTCTACTATCTTTGGAAGATTAGGTAAACAATTTGAAAAAATGAATACCAAACTAAAAACATTTATTATTTATTTTCCATACTGATCTCCTAACATTCATTGAGATCTTACATCTAAATAGGATAACCTAGTGAATACATGAAAAAATGGGATGAGATAAAATTCCCATTAATGTAATAATAATGGGAATAAAATATTTAACATTTTTTATAAAGAATAACATGATGACATAAAGGCATGGAACATGAATAAACATAAAGTCGATTAATATGGAAAATCATGAGACTAAAAATTAGATAATGAATTGGAGCTCTATATAGGTGCACCAATCATAACTTGTTCATGAATATGTGTGCTATTGGAAGAATCAAACATAAGGGTTACCCAAGGAATTAATTGGGTATTATAATCATGTCATAAGGCATAAAAAATGAATAACATAATGGTGTCCATGAAATAATGGATTTAAATAATACATTGGAGTTTATATGGTAAAATAATAATAGATCATGAAAAATTATTTCCAATTGTAGTGGAAATGTGTAAAAAATTATTTTATAAAATTTAGAAAAAAAATAATTTAGTGAGGTTTAAGGTAAATATTAAAGAGCGTTTAATGTAAAAAAGGAATATTGTTTTTAGAAAATTGGAAATTGAATTGGATAGTTTTCCATGGTAATATTATTTATTTCAGAAAAATAATGTTGGCTTATGAAATATTATGTAGGGTACTTGAAAATTGGTAAAAAATTTGGATGTTCCCTTTAATCGGGCTTTCTTATCGAGATATTTGAGAAGGGATACTTATTAAAACATTTATATCCCTTAAAAAGAAGGGTTAAATGATCTAGATACCTGATTTCAGAATATATCAATATAATCTAAAAGATTATTATAAAAATAAAAATGTTTTACATTTGGGTAATGATAGATAAAGAATAACCTTACTGAAAAATAGAGGTTTGGGAAGAAACCATTACCTTATGTCTGGAAGTGTTCTTCACATGATCTAATTATTTGGGATAATCAAATTAAATACATTAATTAATTAACTCCTAACATCTTATACATTTATTTTTTTTATTATAATTGAATTAAATTCATTTAATTCTCTTTGGATGAGTTAAAAGATACAATTTCATCATTTGGGAGAATTTTTTTCCTTTGATTTCCTGATTGGTTACTTGTATACATGTATGGAAAATCATGTAAAATGAGAATGGATTTCCAGAATTGATGTTATATGTTATTAATGTAAATAATTTTTTTTAAAATGGATATATATTTCATTTGTTAATTTTGGGTGAGGATAAATCATTAGATAAGATGTTAGTAATTATCGTTTAGATTATTTTGGAGGTTTTTATCATCACAAACAAGTATTATTTTATTAAAATATATAATGTATATTAAATGGTTATATAAGATGAAATAGGATTTAATACAAATATTAGAATCTTTTTTAAAAATAAAAATAGTTTTATTTTTATTTTTGAAGGAGGGAATGAGAATTGAAAACATTATCATCCTTGAATGTGATAAATCAACACATCAAGGATGATATTTTCATTTTTAGTAAAAATGGAGAGGGGAAAGAAAAGATGATGAATTATTCCATTAGAACAATAAAATTACAATATATATATGGTACTAGAGTATTCATACTATTTTCATGAATGTAGGTGAATAGACAATTAGAAAAGAAAAGAACATAAAATGAAATTAAATGAAAAGTAAGAGGATTTTACCTTGTGAATCCTTCTTCTTGAGAATATCATTGGGGGTATTAGATTTGGAATTTTGTTAATACCAAAGGCTCCTAGATGTGGGGTTGGGTCTTGAGAATATATTTGAGTATAATTTGGACAAGTATCGTAGCTTTAGAGGTGTGAGGAGAATAAAATGTGAGGGGTGGTATTTATAGAGGAGGAGATGGGTGTTTTCTCATTATTTTATTCATTACTTTATTATTTTTCCTCATGAATATGAATAGTTTGAGAATTATTACTAAATATATTAAAATAATTTAGGGTATTTTTAGATTATGGTGCCTATATCATTTATGATTCACATAAGAGTGTATTTATCTAACAATGTATATATACCATAAATTACAGTACATTATTATTCACTAAAAATCCACTATTTTAGAAACAACCCCAAAAAATAATTATAGTAATTTTTGACATTTAAAATTAAAAAATGGACTCCATTTTATTATAATAATAATAAAAATATGTGAAATTTAATTTTTAATTAAAATAATCATTAACATGGAAAATACCAATTCCAAAATTATTACTCGTCTTATAACACTTTGAAAAAATAAGTACGATCTCATAAAATTACGATATAATCATAAAAAAAATATTAATTTATGAATACATTTTATTGAAAAAAATTACTTTTAAAACATTATATTAATAATAAAATTGGAAATAAAAAGTTAAAATTTATAAAAATATCAACACTTAATTAATAATTTCAAAAACATTCATTTTATAATACTATGATATATTATATCATATTTTCAATTATAATATGGGTAAATTTTTTTATACTTTTGTTGGTTATTACAATTTTATATTGTTCATTTTTTAATCCATAAGGGTAACATTACTATTCCAAAGGTCAAGTTAATATTCCATTAGTATAGGATTTCTTAATATATATAAGTAACTTTTATTTCATTTATTCTTATTTTATAAATATTTTATTGTACCCTATATGTGATTTTTATGTTATTTATAATATATATCATAATTATAAGATGATAATTTTCATTGATATAATTTTGTGTCATTACGGTTTTCCAAGATTTAACTGATATTTTCCTACCATACATTAAATGTTGAAAATATTTAGTACATAACATGGAATATATAACAGATCCATCAAAGATGTGTAAGAAATTAAAATCCTCATATTAAACTCCACCTTTGTATCTTAAAATTATTCCTGAATAAATATATGCCATGTGACATTGGGAATGAGTATCTCTTGAAGTGTTCTAACACATTGTTAGTATATGAACATTTCCTTCGTCTATGTAACCCATAGATCCAAGACACTAATTTTTTTTCCTATAAATTGGGATGAAAAATTAATTCAATCATTGGGGATTTTATTTAAACCTAGTATTAATGAACATTAAGACTAATATTTGTTTCTAATATGTTACACAATATATTTCACTTGTAACATAGTTCCACTCCAACTAACATCTTTTATAAATTTATGAGACTTTTGTTCTAAATGAATATTATAGGATCACAATGATTGTATAAATCCAAAAATAGATCTATATAACTTTAATTTTATAATTTCTTTCCTTGGTGTCACTTAACCCTTTCTCATTGCGTTGTGTAGACACAATCAAAGAAAGGTGGTCTTGACATCCAATTCTTTATATAATGACCATGGAATTATACTTTGATAAAATGAATTCCAATGAATTTAATATGATTGTTCTGTAAAAAAACTAAGACATATTGGTACCATTATGGTACAACTAATATATTTTTTATCTTGAATACCCACCGATAACATTACATTAATTATAGGAACTACCAGAACAAAAACTTGAATTAGTTAAATTGAATATATTTTTCTAAATTCATATCATCTTTTCAATCCTTATTGATTATAATTTACATCATCCTAGTAGGATCTATTTACCCCATCGAATAATAAATGACCCTCTATGGTGAATATAAAACCCCCTCTATAGTTTTTATTTTTTATTTGGAGTATATGTCTCTATAAAAATCTATTTCCAATAGATCTTATGGAACTTGTTCCAATAACAACTGAATTTTCATCATTATCATTAACATATCATAGGTTAATCCTACCCCTAATATATAAAATATTAATGTGAAATCCTTTATATAAATATATTAAATGACATGATTATAAAGTTTCTATCATATGCACTTATATAATATCCTATAATATAAAATTTTCATCACAGTTGGAATATGGTTTTGGGTTAATTCCACTATTTTTATGCAGGTAATGGAAAGATTAATGAAGAATTTACATGACATCGAAGACACATCGTTGATCCTAATAATATATCTGATGTGAATAAAGAAATTTTTATTTAGAAATTACACCACAATAAATTTTAATGATAAATTTATTCATACAAGACTCATCTTTCATACTCGTTTGATAAACATCATAACATTTATGTGAAAGAAAAATTCCCATTTAGGATTAAATCCACTCTAAATTTTTAATGATCAATGAATTAAACATTTAATAATATTTATCTCAGTAGCCTGAACTAGTTCATATCTTTTGTCCTTGAAATATATTTACTTCATATTAAAATTAAATAAAACTATCAAATGTATTTCTTATAGAATTTGTACTCACCATAAGATTCTCCTTAAGATAGTACACACACTCTTAACTAACCTAATTCAAAAATATTTTTGGATTACCTTTATTTAAAAATATTAATTTATCCAGAAATGAATCAGTAAATGCTCTGATAATACATATAGTTGTTTTCTCTAGAGAGTCTAAATACTATACTGGGTATATCTTTTACAAATTCTTTTAGTTTTACTATATAAATAATAATCCTTCAACAATTGGAAATTTAAGTCTTACATTTTATATTCATTAGTAATTTCCAATGATTTAATAATTATTTAACTATAAGTACACTATTAATTAAAAACACATTCACTCCAAATATAATAATTTATTTTTACATTTAAAAGACATGTGTGATAAATGTTCTAAAAATACTAAATAAAATTTCAACCAGAATCATTTACACAGAGAAATTCTATGTTGTGTAATTTTCAAATCTGACTTTAGAATCACATATTTTCACATTCTTGATGAATTTACATTAATTTTTATAATGTTTCTATAATTAATTGTTTATTTTATTTGGATAAAACGTGTGACACACATTCAATATATAATATTAATGAACAAAAATAAGAACACCACACACCATGATGAAAATAAAAAATTTCAAAGCCTTTGGCTACTTCAACAACTATTTAATGTATTTTCTCTTCATTGGACCTATTTTATGAGATTCAAAGAAAATAATCACATGTTTGATTATTTCCCACATTTATTTGAAAGACATTATTGATGATTCATTGTTATCAAACATTCAATTTTAATTTTCATATTTCCTTTCAACTTGATTATTATATGAAAAAAAGATTAATTTTTCCTTATATTCTTATCCATTTTTAGAACATTAAACCAAAACATAATAAATAATTTTTCTATAAAATGTTTGATTTACAAATATGAAACTACAGTAAATTGGTGATAAGGAAAGAAGAATGGGATTTATTTAATGATCATGGTGCATATTTCAATTGATACATTTTCTATATAATAAAAAACACATTCATTTCTCTCTTTACTTTCTCCCCACATACTTTTTGAAGATGAGACAACATGTGAATCATTATCCTGATTTGGGTACCATATCTAATAGTAAATTGATGATATAATTATGATATAAACAAAAAAATGAATGATTCATGTGTCTCTTGTATTGTTCCTTTTTCACGCTCAATTCCTAAAGTGGCTCAAAAGTTAGTGGGGGCTCTAACATAGAGAATATATTTTCATATAATAGTACTTTTTACAAACACATGTGGTATACTTAGAAATTCATTTCGGTTATAATATTTAATTTTTCCATTATAGATCATAATGAAATTTTGGTATTACAATCCATTCATCTACTAATTAAAAAAAATTATATTATTACTTTTACATTTATTACAAGTTATTAGACAACATATATTTTATTATATTAAAAGTCCCCCAATATTTTCACAAACCCTGGTATACCTCAACTACTATATTTTTAATACTTGATCACTTGAGTATTCTACTGGTACATTTACCTAAAATCAATCCCCATTTTCAAAATAGTGCCATATTAACTACTATGAGAGTTTCTAGGTAGGATTTCATCTGGACAACAACATTCACTCATGTATCCTTGATCTATTGAGTATAGTCTCATATAATTAAAAGGATAATCATTAATCATTCAACACTTGACCTATAATGTCGTAATAATCTATCATTGAATATTCCTTGGATTAAAAAATTTGTTATGTCAAACCATTTTTCTAATAATAACTCCACAGTAGTAGGAGGAACCCAAAACTAGGGATGAAAATAATCTCATAAAATCATTTTTTCTCAATATTTTGTTTTTAAGGCATTATTGCATAATAATTATTTGGGAGTTTTTATTATTATTTTTGAATATAATCTATTTATATTTATACTTTCTTATTCTATGTGATTGTAATTACATCCATTAAATTAAATAAATATGAAAACAATCACCATGAATGTTCATTTTATCTAAATATGATCTCTTATTATTTAATGTGACCCCTCATAAAATCAAATCTAACATAAAATAATAAACTAGGAATAAATAAAATTAAACAACATTATCATTTGTTGAAACTAATGATTGATGCATTGAGTGAATATTGGACCAACCAAAAACCTAGGGGTAACTACTTGAGTCACTAAGCATGTGACTATTGTTGCAATAGTCACCTATCCAGGGCATCAAAATCTTATCCAGTGTCATTCCAAGTCTTGATCCAAACTATATAACCTTTCATCCTCACCATTATAGTACAATACTCGCATTCTTGTGAGGGAGTTTTGAGATTGTAGAATAGTAATAAATATCATTTATCTAGGTAGTAAATCCATTATATAAATAATGACCCAAAATATCATATGATTATTATAGTTTATTAAATAATTATTTCAAAAATAAACATTTAATTAATAAAATAAATAAATAAATACAACAAAAAAAATAATTTGATGGTATAGGGATCATTATAAGTTAGTACACATTAACCACATGTTTTTGAATTTAATTTTTTATGAATTCATCTTGAGGATATTTTTTTGAATTAAAATTAATTTTGATTTATTTTAATTTTTAATGACACTTTTCATGTAGTCCGTATAATTTTTTAGTTAAATTACACATATTTTTTAAAATATTTTATAATTCTTATCAATTTATTCAGGCTTCTCATGTATTTTGAATCCTCATTGGAGAGGTTTTGAGGAAAATACCAGAAGGTTCGGATGGGTTCGGCATAACCAAAACCATCAAAACTATGGTAGGAAAGACCCATTATGGGGGGGGGGTGATCCTAGTGAAAATTTAAGGGAAATGTTCCTTTTAATGGTGTCACTCTAAAAAAGGGGAAATGGTTTTTTTAAAAGTATGTGGCAGCATCCCCCATCCCCCTTTACCCTCATAGGACATACTCATTCTTTCCTGCATTTGGGCCCAAATCCTCTTTTTTATACAATCAATTAACCCTATAAGATAGAGTAAGAGAATATTTATTTTAAAAAAACAACAGAATTTTACACCTATATATATTCATTTGCCTAAATATATATGCTCCACTATACATTTTATATATAATAAAACACACACACACACACTCAAATATATATATGATATACATTGAACACCTATATTATATACATATATATATATATATAGAATATCATGTGCTTAAATATATACATATGAACCTATATATTATATATATATAATCATGGGCCTATAAATATTCTTATATATGTAATATAATATAAAATAGATAAAAAATATAATAATATTTTCTATTTTTTTCTCAATGATGGGAGAACACCCAACAACACTATTCATGTTAATAGAATTCAAGTACTATTCACATGAATACTATTTTTGGTACATATCATCTGATTATTAGAAAATTAAAAAAATATGAATTAGCTGATAATAATTTTTTCTTTAAATTATGTCCAAAAAAATATAGTTTTTTATCATTATATTTCTATAACATGGTAATATGATCTGTGATCTATTTGAAGTCAGTGGCATTGAGAAGTTTTTGATACCCTCAACTCAAATTCATGAAAAATAATTTTAATTAAACTAAATCAAATATATTTTCCCTAAGATACCATTTTTTGGTTCCAAGTGTTAACTGAAATCCCATAAAATATGAAATTTATATTTTTTATGTTTTGATCGACATCATTACATCATCATGAGAATAAGCGCAAAATAATTACAACCTAAGGACCCTGTTCTACTTTAAATTTATCAAAAAAAACTTAAATCTAAATAATACCTATTTATATTATGATCGGAAACATGTTTTACTTGTCATTGGAGATCATCACCTGAAGGATCGGAACATGTAACCCATTAGATCACGCACACATGTTATAGAATATGGAGGAATCATTGATATTTAATTATAGAGTGCTTTGAAAGATTATTGATGACTGTTTTGATGATCCAGTTAACAAAATATTATTGTCACACCAATTAAATAAGTATTCTTCAAACAACGTTCTCAAAATGACTACTTATCTCTATAGTATGTGGGAGGGAGGGTATTATGAAATAACTAGTTGATCCATCTTCTAAATCTGGATATCCTTCCTTTTTATTTAGGAATGGTTAACTCTCAAGAATTTCACTTTCCACACCTGAATAAAATTATCTTTCAAAATAAGCACTAAATTATATTAATAATTTGGTAATCATGTCATATATGTAATTTACATTTTATCACATAGTTGAAACATCCAAAATTGTTTTGTGATAAAATTAGATACGTTAACTCGACTAACTTCTAACATTAATATATTAACAAACATTGAATAAAATATTTTTCATTCATAAATTATATTTTTCACATATTCACTTTACAATAGTTAATACTTTTATTAAATAATTTCAATGAATATTTTTCTAAAATTAATTGATATTATTTATTTATTTCTTGTGATAAGTCAATCTTGGACATATCATGTTCCCCACCATTAGGCCCACTATCCCCCAAAATCTAATGCATTTGAATTGTAAAAACATATTTATACTTTTAAAGTGTGACCCTCTAGGATCTTATCTCAACAGTAGTGAGTGATACTCATAGACCAGGAGTATAGTATATAAACCCATTAAGGACCCTATATATATAATAATTAGTCACAACAATGACAACCTCCTATTAAAACATACTATATAATGTAATAGCTTTTCTCATGATATCTCATAATGTGGGATTAACACCTAATGTCACCATCCTTTATTACGTTATTTATTCATGAACATACAAGATAGACATACCTATAATCACAATTTTCTGGGATTTAATAAAGGAACAACCATCCTAGTCATTTGGGATCGAGACATCTCATATTTTAGAAGTAAAAAAAACTATCTTGAACATTCACCAAATTTCATACCATCAAGGACTCACCCAATACAAGAAACCTCACCACAATATAAATTACATGGTTTTCATGTTGAATAAAAGATCATGATCAAAAGGTGAAATTGATAATTTTTTCAAATATCAAAGACCACTACACATTATCCAAAATAGGAACAACTAATGATTATAAACATGTGGTATTACTATTGGATGGTTAGTCACCATGATATACTATACTTTAAATCACAATGTATAAACTTCATGAGAAGAAGTATGAAGGCTTATGAACCCCTAGAACATAATATTTATAATTCATACGTGTCATATTAGTATGATTTATCTAGACCACGTGAAATATAATTAATATTACTATCATTATGACTTAAGGTTATCATTATAGCTAGGAACATCAAATAGATTTTTAATATAGAAAATAATATATGGACATTACTATATAAATATATGATGCACAGGAATTAAAAACATTTTGATAAGAATAAATCATGAATAAATAATGATATACATGATATAATAATCAAAAGACATTGTTCATGTTTGGTCTAGGTAACCCACTTTTACAAAACATCCCACTATATTTATTTCTTTGTCTATTTTATGGAAAATATACTTGAATTTAATTTAGAGAGAAATTAATAAAAATTTGTTGAAATTGTTAAGCTACAAAGACTTCACACTACAATTTGTTGCGTTTAAATGTGTCATAATGAAATATTTGGTGTGTTTAATGGAATAATATGATAATTTGACAATTAATGATGTGAAATGGTTACTCATGACATGAGAGGTTTACAATATACATTAGTAATATAAATGAAAATGATTCAAAAGATGAAATACTATTAATAATAGATACATGTCATGAATTTGAGTTCATACAATGAATTATTCATCCATATATCCATCAAAAATTTTATTCACTAATAAATCCCAAAAATTATATTATTGGGTGTGAAATCCTATAATATAAGAACATAAAGGGAGATTCCATGCTAATTAAATATATAACCCCATATTAAAAGAAATTATATTTTTATTTTTTAGTATCATCATGATATTTTCCTATTAACTTGAGAAACATATCCTAGGATTGACCCAAATGAATTCAATGGAATATTTTTTAATAATTAAATCAACCCAAGGAGTTCTCTACACCTATAAATATGATGGATTACTACTATAGGAAAATAAGGATAGAGACTACATCTAGGGGAAAGGATTTTTGATACTATAGAGCCCTCCACTATACTATATACTTAATTTCACTTAGGGTTTTATTTTATTTATTTTTTACCTTACCATATCTAGAATGAAGAGGTTATTTCATTCATGATATATTAATTTCAATGAATGAAAATATATAAATTGGGTATTTGATTTTGAGAAAATATTTCATCTTGGGGTTTTATGATAATCTATTTTTTTCATATTTCTTAATATAATTATGAAATACATGGTAATTGTATTATAGGTTACTACAAATGTATTTTTTAAATTATTAACTATACACTTTTTTCCTCCTTGGCCATTGGGATAATTTAATTCTATTTTTAAAGTTATTTGGTGTAACCATCCCATTGATTAGTCAAAGTACTTGGCCATTAGAAAAGGAGTATGTAGAGATATAAAGTGTCTACCCTAACCAAGGGATTCACATAAACTTGATTCTAATGACCATATAAATTTTTTTCATTGTTTTATGATTTTATACTTCATTTACATGGATTTTAAATTACCTATTACCTTTTTCTAACATTCATCTTTCTCCATCTCTATCTATAATCTACTTGCTTGGAAATTTATATTTTATTTATTCATTAACTCTTAGTGTGGGTATTTATTATTATAATAATTATATTATGTAACCTATCCTTTTGAGATTGACCATGGACTTATAGGATCCAATATTAATTAATTAATGATTTACTATTTTTTGGTATATGAAATTTATAAATTTTTAAATATGATATACCTAATGCAATTAATAATTAACTTGGTCAGTATCATGTTTTTTGGAATCATTTCTAGGACAGGTCATATAGATAAATTTTATTTTGTAGATAATACAAGACTTTTAACAACCTATTTTATATATTATTATTTAATCATTGATTTTTTCTTTAATTCTTATTATGTGCCTTGTATTTTTCATAGCATTTATATAGTGAGAAGAAAAGATAAATCACCACATCCAACTAGAAATTCAATTTTTAGATATATCATAAAAAATAAATGTACTGATGATGAAGATCCAAAGTAGCTATGGATAATAGTGAAAAATAAAATCATGGGTACCACATCTACGCCTGATCATGGATAAGAACAACCTCTATGTCTTGAATAAAATTTTAAAAGAAGTATTTTTGGAATTGGAGTGAATGAAAAAAGGGGTTGAAGAATCAAAGGAAAATACAATTGAGGAAGAATATTTCCTAATATGAACTCATATGATTTAAACCTGAGGCTACCACCAAGGTAATAATTACTTTTGATTATAACATTGTGACTAACTCATAACCTTTGATAAATGACCCCCTCACATATATTGATCCATAAGAAGAAGATAAAGTAGAGATGGATGGAATGATAACTATTGTAAACGTCAAGGGTGTTCAGGATGATTTTGAAGGAAAAAAGAAAATGGTCATCTAGAAGAAGTGGAATAATGTAAAGCTACCAAAATCTATACTAACTATGTAGTTATTAAATAATAATAATAATAAATATAAGTAAAAAATAAAAATTTAGCGAGTTGGATAAGGAACTAAAAGATTTACTTATGAAATTTGTTCAAACACAATAAGTAGTTGATGAAACAAATTAGTGGTATCATGTGTGTAAAAACCATGAACATTCACATCAATCATTGGGATTATCTAAATAAAAAGTTATAATCTAAAAAAATAATAATAATTATAACTACACTAGATACACTTCAATGTTAGATGTTTATAAACCTAGGTAAACATTGTATCACACAAAAATTAGATAATGAAAATAATGGAAAATAAAAATGACCATAATAAAAGTGTATTCTAATCGGAAAGTTGAGTTTTTTATTTCTTGTTTGGGAATAAAATTTTATTACTTCCATGAAATGAGATTTAGTTTCATTATTAGAAATTTAGTATAGGATTTTAGTTCCAATTACACTATTTTTTCCCCTTAGTGATGTGGAATTTAAATCTCATATATTGTTATTATTTTCTAGATTAATATAGAAGGAAAAAAGGATAATAAGTTAAAGAAAAAGTGCTTCATTAAAAAAGTGAGATATCATTACAAGGAAATTGGAGAGTCAACATGTTATTAATATATTAAAATGAGACTTCAATCAGTGAACTCTATTGAATACTACTTGAGAAACAAATAATTAGAAATAATAGACACATTACAACCACCATTCCATTAGGGAAGTTATATTTTTAATTTATATATCTTCCACGACTCCTCTACACCCATTAAAATTCATTAATGAAAAATTCATTCCCCACACATAAATTGTATCATTTTTACCAATCATGGAGAAAAAAGAACACATAAGATAATATTCAAGCCATGATTTAGACTTATTTTTCATTATTATTGAATGATAATAATGTGTTAATTAATAATTAAATATAATCATGGGGAAATAAATTGGAAAATTCACTATTTAGGAAAATTAGTAAATTTATATAAATGATTTTTTGAGACTTTAAATGATGTGAATTTATAAAATTTAGGTTAATTAATTTATCATTAGAGTTTATTTCTCAAATTTATTGTCTTATTCATGTGTTCCCATTCAAAAGATATTTTATAAGAATAGATTCTCTATTATTTCATATAATAATTTTTCTTGTGAAAATAGGTAATTTTGAGTGAAAGAACATATAATAAATATTGTTAATGTTATGAATATGAAAATTCACTTATAATATAATTGAAGAATTATTATTATTTTGACCTTTACCCATATAAAAACATTATAATAATATTTCTTTTACCCTATAAAATATATAAATATTTCTATTAGGGAAGATGCCCAAAATTTTAATATATTATCCTTTCAAACCATAATCTTTGTTATTTTCATGATATACAATTATTCATGTATGGGTGTGTGGTTTTAAATGATGCATTGGATTAATAACACTAACGAGGTATATTGGGAAATTTTCATGGGATTTTTGGTAAATGATCATGGTTATTCTATATTTTCTTTCACTATTAACCATATAGAAAAAAATAAAAAAATCCAAGTTGGTTGTTCCTTTCTAGGGTCAGAAATAAATATTACTTAACAAACAATCATGATCAATTTGGGTTGGTTGGTGGATGTAGGACTTATCCTATGTTCAAATTAAAAAAAATGAAAGTTTTTATAAAGGTGTATATCATTTATTGTAATTCATTACTTCATAATCATTATTTGAGTTTGTGGGAAAATTTTGGTGTCATATTGAAAGGATAATTTACATTGATATTATTTTTTATTATCCTAATATATGACTGATGAATTTATCCTTCTTTTAAGATTTACATGTTTATTAATCATTTCCTACAAAATCAGAATTCCATAGATTCATTTGATCTAAACATTGAATACCTCATGATTAATTGTGAAATTGTCTATACAAGGAAAATATTCAGGATATATTACAATCTTATGGTAAGGAACATGAAATGATATATAAGAAAAACTCAATTTACATTTTTACCTTGTGTGATGATATAAAAAATTCAAGTGAGTTAATTAAAAGTTTAATATATAATAATAATGAATTAAAAAATATGAATGGAAGGGATGGGATAAATTTTCATTTGAAGGGAGAAATTAAAAATAAATAATTGAATTGTTTCATTGAAAAATATAGAGTTAATGAAATTTTCCCATGAGATTCTCGGACACGACTCAATATTTTAGTAGATGTTTAAAAAAATGGTTAATGGTAAAACATATAATTTTTGGTATCTTAAAAAATAAAATAAAAAGTAATCATAAAGAAATGAAGTAAAAATATTAATCATTATAAAATGAATTTCTGACCTAATTAATGCATAATTGTATTTTTGTAAAATATTTAAGACTCATCTTTGTTAAAATATATTTCATTAAAAAACATTAGACTTCATTTCAATTAATTGGATCATAATATAATAATTTTTTATATAACTAGTAATATTATTATATGAAATCCCAGGAAAATTTTTAACGGGTCAAAAAATTGAACATTTTATTAAAACTATTATTTTTCTATAAAAATGAATTTTATTTAAAAAATTTATTTAAAATATATAGAAAACTGTTTTGATAAAATGATTTCCTTTATTTAATTAATACATAATAATTTTTTAATGGTAATTTCTTCATAACTTTCTAAGGTGCTTAAATATTTAGGTTGAATGTGACATATAATATGAGTATATATTAATTGTTATGAAATTATAATGTATTCATATTATGTAATAAAAAATTAAAGTGCCATTCTCAACCAAATTTTTTATTAATTAATATACGGTATGATAAAGTAATAATATTAATTTCCCAAAAATTTAATCTATCATCCAAAACCCAAATAATATTTCATGTTTAACACATATATCAACCAGAATAATATCAATGCCTAATATAATATATTTTACAAAAAATTCAGTTCTTAAACATTTAAATACCTAAATACTAGTCCCTAAAAGTAAATACCATGTGTAAAAATAATGGAAAGTTCAATGTATTTCAATTATTTAATATATTATATCCCAAATCCTATTTTTAGAAATTAAAAAAATTTCCCCTCTTTGGTTGTAAATACCAACCAATTTTCACACATTTATCCCAAAAATATCATTTAAGCATGAAGTTCCTCCCATTTCATCTATCTAGATTCATTCCCTGGAGTTTCTAATGATCCTTGTAAATGTTATAAATATTTCTGAAGCTGTGTTGCATGGAAAGGGATTCAAATCCGATTCAATTTAATTCAAGTAAATCTATTTCATTAAACATTATAATTTTAATTTCATAAGATTTTTTACACTAATATCCATTCCATAAGTATCAAAATTATGAACTACCATATTGACACCACAACTATCTTACATTAATCCCATTGTATTAACTATATTGTATAATTTTTTCTACGGATGAAATCAATAATTGGTTTTTTTGCCACTAATTTTCAATATGAAGAACAAATTAAATTTTCATAAAAGGACATCTATATAAATTAAATTTTACTTCCCTAAATATTTATTTTGATGGATGAAAAAAATATTCCCTTTACATGGGTTTGAAATGAAAAAAATACCATTCCTTTAATCTCTTATGAACTCAATAGTTTTTATATGAAACCCATTTTTATTTTATTTGAATTTATAATGAAATTATTTCTTATAATATATTTTATATGTGGAGATCATAAATTTAAACATATAAAGGGTGTGTCGCAATAACACTCTAATGAATTTTGTAAACTTTTATTCTTATAATAACCCATTTAGGTGCACTGGTGGAAATACATACCCTCTATATTATGTGGTCTTGGTGATGAGAATTGAATTATTCTTATTTTGTCTAGTTTTTTTTGTTGTCACACTCCATTTATTTTAGGATCTAATAATAACATCTTTTAAAAAAAATTATTCTATGTTAATATTCCCCTTTATATTATCATGATATTATTTGTTTCTCATATGTATCATTCTTACACTGTTTTTACCTTATTGAGATATACAGATCACCCCATATCATAAATCACTTTCTAGTAAATCTTATACATTATTATAATATCACTTTGATATTTGTGCAAGTGATGGAGTTTTAATAATGACGATGTGTTATTTTTTTATATTTTTTATATTTAAGAATATAATATAAAAAATATATAAGAATACATTATTTACAAGTTATGTTTGTCAACTATTATAGGAAAATAATTTACAAATGAGATATATGGGGTTATAGTTGGTATGTTTCACCAGAGATAAAATTATAATAAATATGATTTCCTTTCTAAATAAATTATATCACAAATTTTTCTACTGAAGAAAGTTATTTGAATGTAAATTTATAAATTTAATAAATTTAATTTCAATAAATGTTCTTAATTTTTGAAAACATAATATCCAAATTATTGTAGTTTTAATTTTTGAGTTGTTTCACAAATAATTTTTTTTATATCAATAGTGAGAAATAATTTTTTTAAAAAAAATTATGACATTATACGTATATAGTAACAACATGATATTTTATTAAATATTTTTTGTAGATAATTAATATATTAAATAATTAATATAATACATATTAAAATATAATTCTGAACTTAGAAATATATATTTACCATTTTGGAATTCTATATAATGTTTGTATTTAATAAAATTGATTTGACATTATATTTTAATAATATTTTTTTCATGTTACATTTAGGTTTTATTTTTTCTAAAACATATGTCACATTTTATTTAATAAAATCCAATTATTCCAATTATAATCAACATGATTATTTATTTTGTTGTGATTTTTTTTGTTCTTACAACAAAAGTTTTCCTAAAAATGTTTTCTCTTCCATTTTTCAAATTATTTTTAAATTAATTTATATAACTTATATGAGTTTAACAATATAATATATATTCCATATTTTTAATCTACACAACTAATTTTAGTAAATATTTGAGAAATAATGTTTTTTTACATTGAATAGTAACAATGGTAAAGATTTATCACCTATGTTAATGGAAAAATGGGTTTCAATGTTTAAAAATAAACGGATGAGGCTTCAAGATAAAATAAAAACTTTTCCTGAAACACTTTGTATACTTTTATATTAAAATTAACCTTAATATCTTTTAATATATATAAATTTTGAGTAATTTGGATTCAAAAAAGTTTTTTTGATTTTTAAAATATATTATGTATAACTATGTGTGTGCCACCCCTCACTTATAAATGGTCACCTCTTCTTCTAGATTACTACAAATCATTCGACCCTACATCTTAGAAAATACCTACCCAAAAAACTCATATATTCCTTACCTTTATTCTTTATCTATTTTTATTGAGATAAAACCATCCTTTAAAGGCTTAATATGTATGTTAAATGCAGTCTCTTAAAGAAAATGTAATTTTCTTACCTGAATCATTAAAATTATATTTCTTATTAAAAATACTCTAAATATATTGTATCTATACTAAAATAATTAATTAAAAAATATATTTAGATTTTATTATAATTATTGTAAAACTATTCTTTACCTTATTTCCATCATATATATAATGAAAACATCTCCCTTATGTAGATATGAATTATAGTCTCCATGTATTAGTGTAATATGTTTTTTATTGACAGATTAATTGGTTGTTTATAAAAGGTATAATTAATGAAATATATATGACAATTATAAAATTATTATTATTTTTCAAATATATTATATTATCTATATTCTTCTATTTAATTCGTTAGAAAATGATAATGATGTTCATTCGTATGTGTGGATACCACCTCCAAAAAGTGACGTGATTCATTTTTCAGTTGCCAATTTACATGGATGATTAAAAAATTATATATGATGAATAAAAATTATATTTTAGATTGTATTAACACTATTTTGATTTTTAAAAAAATCATGAATCCCTTATCCAGTGGAAATATACCAAAGTAATTTTGGTTAAATTATTGGAACAAACAAAATGCGGTTGATGTAATACAGAATTATTCAAAGAATAGACTTTAAATAATTATAATGGGAACTCAAAAAATGGATAAAAAGACAAAATTTGATCTTAATGAAGTATTTAGTTAATTTTTATTTGTTATAATAGAGGATAAAACCCATAACACTAAGCAGAGACCCAAGTGAATATATTTCTACTAAAAAATAGTTTTAGATTTCAATTGGTTATCTTAATATTTCATTTTGGAAAATAATATGATTATAATCATTTAAACCATATCTATTTTATTAAATTATGGTTTTATTTTTTTCATTTTTATTTTTCCATTCTTCTCTTCTTGATTCTAGAATCATCAATTATGTTTCATGTAAGCTACATTCTTTTAAAAATCATGTATTAACGCATTCCTTCAAACTATATTTTTCTAATTTAAAATTTTATAAAAAATGTTGTAATGAATTTTTTTTAATATTATCAAATTATTTAATAAATTCATTTTTACACATGTTTAATTTTCAATATAAATATTTCAAAGGAGTTTTCTTCTAATTTTTTAATTATGTACTATTTTCCAATGGTATAAATGGAATTCTTCTAATATATATCACATGAACAACGTTTCTTATAGTTATGATAAATCATTGTTTGAATATTCTATTAAAATTTCAATGGTTATTTCCTAATAAAATCATTTTTTCAAAATTTTAGAAATTTTTATATAAAATGATATCAAATGAATGGAATGTTATTTTCTTAATGTAGTGAAAATAATTTTTGAAATTAATTTATAACTCCATTCTTACACAAAGTCACAACAAATTTATTTTAAATGTATTGACTGCATTTTATTTTCTAAAGGGTTAGTTTTACTATAAAATCATGAATTATAATGAATTTATGATCTTTCTATACTAAAAATGGATGATACATTATTTTGAAATCATTCACATTCCTGAGATCATGTTTTCAATCACTCTTTATTAGTAATTGGACAATGATATTATCTTATATGTAAATATTTTAAATATATTTGATGAATTCAGAATGATTTCTATCAATTGATGATATTTCAATGATAATATATATATATATATATATATATGATTTTACTTTAAGGAATATTATTATCTATGATATGTCATTTTTTGAGGAAATATTGATGTCCTAGATTCTTAATTCAACATAGATAATTGTTTTATTGTATGTAATTTTGAGTATGAATTTAATTAATCATTCAAAATACAAGAAATTCATCAGAAATGTATGTTATGGGTGGAGCCTATTAAATATATTATCTTGATGTATATGTAGGTTTCAAGATACAAAATAGATGGTATGCTATATTAGATGTGTATCTTGTTTCCACCTACCCATTTATTCTAATTTATATCATGGTTGAGAGTCTATGATATTAAGATTCATATAATCTTGTTTGAGAAGCCTTGATAATAAATTTCTTTAACTATATATTTAATTTGATAAAAATTTACTATTCATTATCCATTTGACTGATATGTTGTTATTATTGATTGATTTTCATTAACACATGTTATTAATTTAGTGGAATGAGTTTTGATTATCCACTCTTCCATATTGATTATTCCTTATTTACTTATGATAGATTGAACATTACCTAACTATTACTGAGCATCTGACCTCACCCTTTTTTCGTTTCCATAGGATATTATGAAGGACATTTGGAATGTAATCAAGGATGAAATAATATTTCTAATATTATGATTTTTTATTCAAAATTCAATATAGTATTAATTTATTTATCTATTTTTATAGGATGGATAAATTGATTTATCATGTTTGGTTAGATCCCTTGTATCTAGTATTGACGTAAGAATGTAAAATCCTACTAAGTGTTTCGGGAGTTGGCATAATAAATTTAGTATATGAAAATGGTTAGTAAGAACCAAGGGAACTATATTATCAATTAACATAGCTAACTTGATAATTATGATAATACCTTACGTTATGTTAGAAAATTTAAATTGTAGGGATTTTTATTCTATGGATGATTATTCATGATTATTATAATATAACTAAATGTTTTCAATTGTTTAATGATGGATTCTAGATGTGTAACGCCCCGAACCTAGTTACCCAGAGTCGGTGCATTATTACATAACATTGGCATGATCAGAAGAAAGATCAAATCTCAAAAGACCGATTGGTTTAGTAGCCTTGGAAACACTAGATATATTCATAAAGTTTACATTACATCATGAAGTGAAAAACTACTACAACAACATATTGTCTCCATAATCCACACTATTATCCCCTCATAATATCCCTGCAGGTCATTCATAATTTACTTCTTCACATCCTTGGAAAAATAAAACATAGAAAAGGGGTGAGCTCAAATGCCCAGTAAGGATAACAATATAGCGGAAACTTTCATAAATAAGAATAAACATTTAAGGCAATGTATAACTAAAACAAAAGCCTTTTAAATGTGAACTTCAACATAGTATGGAAAAAATAAAATGAAATAATGCCATTTACTTATTCACATGGATATTCTACTAATCGAATAATCACATGCAATATCAATAACCACTTTCATAATGATGGAATACATAATGCCAGACTATCATAACCACATATCCAAGGCCTCATGCCAAGACTACAAATAAGATTTTGTCAAGGCCTTGTTCAAAGACACTAGTTTGTCTAATGAGACCCACCGATGCATCAAGGAGCTATATCGGGCTCCACCCGTCACATATTAAGCCCAATGCATTCCCATATGAAGAGGTTTAAACATAACATAAACATTTGTATTAAAACTAGCATACGAAATGTCAATACATTCACCATAAACTATTAATGGTATAAAAATAGCACATCCACAGTCAAACCCATCACAAAACCTTCAATACAATATAGAATAATTGTATCATAATAAATCAACTTCAAATAAGCGTAAAATCTATCAAAGGATGTTGACATAGATGAAATCAGAACTCTTTTTAGAGAAATATCTCTTTCTATTTTGAATTCATTTAAGAGTAATATATTTATAAAATAAAACATTTTCTTTGAAAATATTCTTATAATATTGTAAGGGAAGCTTCAACGATTTTATAACGGCGGAAAATAACCGCACCCTCCGTATAAGTTAAAAAAACATTCTTACCTTAATTCTGTCGAAAAGGTTAAAAAGCACCTTGTTTGGAAAAAAATGGAAAGATTCCTTTATAAAACTCTTATAAAAAGTAAAACAAGGGTATAAATGACTTTAACCCATATTATTTTAAATAGTAAAAATGTTTTGAAATACATTTTTATGAAACATGGATGTGGATGATAAAGAGATCCCAGTAGATTATTTCGTATAAACAAACTCGGATAATGAAGAGATTGTGAAATAACCCTTACCTTGTACTTTTTCTGGGCAGGGGTAGGTTAACCTTATGTATAATGTTGAAATAATTGTTATTAAATTATACAATAATCAAATACATTAATATAATATCATATATGATCTTTTAACATTACTTTTTTAATAATATCTTAGTATTATCGTTGTTTTTGGTGTTAACTTACTCATTTTCTTTTATATGTTTTGTTACGTAAGACATGTTTTTTAAAGGATAGGTTGTATCTTAATCATATCCAGAATGATATCAAGTCCTTAGATACTATTATTAATCATCAAATGAGAATTATACTTGAATGGATACGATGGAGAATGAATCTCATCGCGTTCGTGGAGACGGTAGTCCGTACGTACGCACGAGCGACAATATCATTCTTTTGATATTAAAATAACATATAAATGGATGGTATAACATATATAAAGAATCATTATCTTGTTATATTTATTATTTACATGAGTTACACATCATTAATATAACTATCCAAATAATAATTTATTGAATAACAATTACAGCACGACGTGGAGACGGTAAGCCGTACGTACGCACGTATGGTGACATTTTATTCAAAGGATGGATAGAATAATGAATGTGGTTGTACCATATTTATAATAACATAAAAGTATATATAAGATACTGTAGTTATTATTTTATAATGGTAATAAAAAATAAGGAAGAAGTGGAAGAAGAAAGGAACTTGGAAAAGGGTGGTGAAATCATTACCTCTTCTTTGGGTTCTTCCTTTTGATTTGATCAAAAGGGCTCCTTAAGTTGGATTTATGACTAAAGGAAGGCCTCTAGGATGAATTTATGGAAGTTTATAGAGTATTTGGGCAGCGTTTGGACGAACTAAAAGGCTTTGAAAGTGTGATGTAATGAGAAGGGGGAGTGACCTTTTATAAGAGGGCTGAGGGGCACCTTTGGAAAAGCTAGAAATATTAATTTAAAATAAATTCATATTCGGTTTATAATGGCTCCAAAGTTGATTATTAAAATTATAAGGTGGGGATAGGTCGAAAACCATTCAACCAATATAATTTATACAGGTTTGGGTTACTATATTAACCTTATATTTTAGTTTTAACTCTCAGTTAATTAGTTTGACATTTACCATGTCACTTTGTATTTTTATATTATATAGTTAATAAACTTACTATATACATCCAATAGACCCCCAATTTGTCCATTAATGATACACCTATCATGATATAAGTCTCTTGGCCAAACCTTAGATTTTTAGGAATTTAATATCAATTAATAATATAATATTTGTTTTAAAAACTCTTTTATGTCAATTTTGACAGTATTCAATAGTTGAATTTTTTGAAACTTATACAGAATTATTACTTTGAAAAAAGTCAATTAAATAAATCCTAATATGTCATATTATCCTAAAAAATTAGTTTAATTTATTGAAAGTCTCAAATTATATTTATTTGGGTATTTATAATATCAATTATTTTAATTTTGTACTATTATGGTAATTACTTCATCATCATTGTGTCATAATTAAATTACCTTATTTAATGTCTAAAAATTATAAATAAAATATAATTATGTAGGAAATCGTTTTAGCTTTCTAATAAATATTTATAGTCGAAAATACAACATATATAACCATATGTAAATTTTTTTTTTTCTAAAAGATATATGCCTGTGTCATTTTTGTATTCATTTTAACTTAATTAAAATAAATTGTCCCTATCACTTACAAGTGGCACCATGGGGTCCCCAAATCGATCCAAAGATGCCTATGGTCGAACATGTATCAGAAAATAAGGTTAGGACACGTTTTAGGGTAATTTGTTGTTATTATAATATTAATTTTTAACCCTTATTTACCGGATTTACCTTTTAACCATGGTAAATAAAATATTTACCGAAGTAATTATTCAAAATGTCTAAAAATAAAAGATAAATATTTACACAATTAGAACATCCTGATTCCAAATATGAAATCCATTTTTCCAAATTCAAAACACAGAAGTGGCAGAAATTAATTTAAAATTAATTCCCGCTGTCAAAACAAAAAGCGTGTTTTTGAGATATAATAACTATCAAAAGATTGATACTTGTTTATGTTCGGTTTAATTGTGAAATTATGTCCAATGACCAACATTGTATTAAATGGTAAAAATATATTCTAAATATACTTTAAAACCACTCAAATTCATAATTTATCAATATAAATTATATCGATTAAAAAATTTGTTTTTAATTAAAATTTAGTAATTTTCACTATTCATCAAAATATTAAAGTTATCCGAAAAGTACCAAAATTTCACCTTAGGCTAAATTCGATATTCCGAATCCAAAAATGAAGTCCATTTTGAAATATAAAATATATATAATTTCAAAATTTAGGTATTACTATTCATAACGTCTAGTTTGATTAGTTATGGTGTGTTAGAACTCGATGTTGCGTACAACACACGCTATCACATTATTCAAAGAGAAGCGTACCGTAGAAGCTTGGGGTGTTACATTCTCCCCTCCTTCAAATAATTTCGTCCTCGAAATTTCTAGAATATTATCACATGAAATGACTCGGGTGGTTCTTCATCATATGTTCCTTGGGTTCCCACGTCGCCTCTTCCATCTTATGGTTTCTCCACACAACTTTTACCAGACGCGTCGTCCAGTTTCTCAGTACTTGTTCTCCCGTATCAAGAATCCTGAAGGGATCTTCGCAATAAGACAGATCAGGTTCCAGTTCTAATTCCTCATAGGCGAGTACATGCCTTGGGTCAGGCATGTATTTCCTCAATAGAGATACGTGGAACACATCGTGAACTTTGGAGAGACTTGCCGGCATTGCCAATCGGTAAGCTACAACCCCAATTCGTTCTAGAATTTTGAAAGGTCTGATGTACCTGGGACTCAATTTACCTTTCTTACCAAAATGTTTGACTCCCTTCCATGGATATACCTTTAGGAAAACATGACCACCGACTTGAAATTCCAAATCCTTCCTTCAATTATCGGCATAGCTCTTCTGCCTACTTTGAGAAACTTTGATGTGATTTTGGATTACCTTCACCTTTTCCATAGTTTCCTCCACCAGTTCTGGACCTACAAGTTTTCTTTCACCAACGTCATCCCAAAAGGTTGGTGTGCAACATCTATTTCTGTATAATGCTTCATATGGTGCCATCTGAATACTCGAATGGAAGCTATTGTTATTGGAAAATTCTACCAGAGGTAAATATTGATCCCGCATACCCTGAATGTCAAGTGAGGAAGATCTCAACATGTATTATAAGGTTTGAATAGTCCGTTCTGATTGTCCTTCTGTCTGAGGGTGGTAGGCAGTGCTCAAATGAAGTTCAGTATCCAGGGATTTCTGAAGACTCTTCAAGAATCATGAAGTAAAACGGGGATCACGATCAGAAAAAATCAATAGGGGTACTCCATGAAGTCTCACAACTTCATTAATATATAGTCTTGTTAGATGTTCCAGTGGTAGATCTTCTCTTATAGCAAGAAAATGTGATGACTTGGTAAGACGATCAACAATAACCCATATTGCATCATTCCTTCTAGGAGTCTTTGGTAGCCCCATGACAAATTGCATCGTAATATTGTCCCATTTCCACTCTGGTATGGGAATAGGTTGCATGACTCCTCCAGGCTGTTTCCTTCCAGCATTCACTTGTTGACAAACCATACATCTTGACACAAAATCATCAATCTCCCTCTTCATGTTGTACCACAAAAAATGTTCCTTCAAAACACTATACATTTTGGTGCTCCCAGGGTGTATAGAGAAATTGGAACTATGAGCATCATCCCAAAATTCCCTTTTTAGATCAGGTATATCGGGAACACAAAGCCTCTTCTCGAATTTCAAAATTCCATCTTCATACACAAAGTCTCTCAATCTCCCATCATTCACAGCTTTAATCTTCTTTTGTAATTCATCATCATCGGTCTGAGAACTCTTAATTCTTTCTTGTAAAGATGGTTTGGAAACCATTTGAAAAAGCATTGATGTTTCACCTTCCCTGGTTATTCCCATGCCCATCTTCACTAGATCCATGAAAATTGGATCCCTTTCAATTCTCATATTGTTCAAAACTCCATGGTCTTTTCTGCTCAAAGCATCTGCCACCTTGTTTGCCTTCCCCGGGTGGTACCGTATCGCACAATCATAATCCTTGAGTAATTCAAGCCATCTCTTTGGCCTCTTGTTGAGTAATTTTTGTGAGAAAATATACTTCAAACTCTTTTGATCAGTATAAATCTCACATTTTTCACCATAGAGGTAGTGCCTCCATATCTTCAATGAAAAGATCACAGCTGCTAACTCGAGATCATGAGTAGGGTAGTTTTGTTCATGAATTTTCAACTGTCATGATGCATAGGCAATAACCCTATCATTCTACATAAGGACATAACCAAGTCTTTTCTTCGATGCATCACTATAAATTATGAACCCATCATTCCCCGATGGTAGAGTCAATATAGGAGCATTGACTAATCTTCTCTTCAGTTCTTCGAAACATTCTTCACACTCTTTCTTCCAAACAAATTTGACCCCTTTATGTGTGAGATTCGTTAATGGGTTAGCCAATCGGGCAAAATTCAGGACGAAACATCGATAATAACCTGCCAAACCAATAAAACTACTTACCTCAGTTATATTCGTTGGTGCTGGCCATTCTTGGATTGCCTTGGTCTTAGAAGGATCAATAGAGATTCCATCTTTAGAGACAATATAGCCACGAAAAGAAATCTCATGAAGCCATAATTCACACTTGCTAAACTTTCCATATAATTCATGCCTTCTCAGAGTCTTCAGGATAATGCGCAAGTGATTTTCATGATCTTCGTAGCTTTTGGAGTATACCAAGATATCATTAATAAATACCACCACAAATTCATCAAGGTACTCCTTGAAAACTCTATTCACCAGATCCATGAATACAGAGGGTGCATTAGTCAATCCAAAAGGCATTACTGTAAACTCGTAATACCCGTACCTGGTTCGAAATTCTGTATTCAGAATGTCTTCCTTCTTTACACACAACTGATGGTATCCAGATCGAAGGTCAATCTTTGAAAAGTATTGAGCTCCATGAAGTTGGTCCAATAAATCATCAATGCGAGGTAGGGGATACTTGTTCTTTATTGTTATAGAATTGATCTCCCTGTAGTCGATACAAAACCTCATAGATCCATCTATCTTTTTAACAAAAAGAACACGGGCTCCCCATGGAGAAACACTAGGGCGAATAAATACCTTATTACTCGATTCCTCTAGTTGTTTCTTTAGTTCAACTAATCTAAAGTGGCCATTCTATAAGGGGTCTTTGATATAGGCCTTGATCCAGGAATTAAATCATTGGAAAACTCAACTTATCGTTCTGGAGGATGTCCAGGTAAATCATCTGGAAACACATCTACATATTCATTAACAACGGGTACATCCTCTATTTGAACATTCTTTTCCTCACCCATAGTAATTTCATTCTCTTCCTCCCCAAAGCCTGAAATATTTTCTCTAGGGAAAATATCCATTACTTAGCTACTAAGGGATTTGTACTCCCATTGAACGTTGGTTGTTGTTGACTCATGAAGCGATCTAACATTGATCCTCCACATTGTGGATCAGGGTGCTCCATACGGGTAAGGATATTATTCATAACCTGAGTAAGTTGTCCTAGAATGGTGATTGGCTAATCGGAACCAGTCGCATCACCAGCTCTACTATAATTATCTTGAGCCAGAGGGCAATCCCTACATGGAGTGTGTGCATTGATACGGTTTCCATTTCTTCCACTAGGCGCCATTTATAAATAATGGCATAATCTAGATCAATTTATGAATCAAAATACATAATACCATACTTATAAAACACTTAACATAAATTGAACTATTTATGGATATAATCCAAAATCATAATAATGTTTCTCTCAGAATGTATATACTCATAAACCCTTCATAATGATTTGTAAAGAAAATGAGAGTTATCCCAAGCATATCCCCCAGGAGTGTCGTAACCAAGAGTGCAGCCAGGCCCGTTATCTTGCACCAGTTCCCATTTGAGTCTAGCTCAAAGCGGTGTTTTTGGGTTTTACCCCTAGGTACATCTGTGCCAGAGCCACCTCTACCTGCTCATATCCAGACAGGGATGTATTGCTCGGAAAACTCACAAAATCTCTACAATACCAAAATTCTAGGAAGTTCTTCTATACTAATCCTCAAAGTTCATCTTAGGTCTACGTGCTCTAATCAGAGTTCATATAAATATAGCTTCCAAGGTTTGTACTAAACTTCCTCTGATACCAACTGTAACGCCCCGACCCCAGTTACCTAGAGTCGGTGCATTATTACATAACATTGTCATGATCACAAGAAAGATCAAATCTCGAAAGACCGATTGGTTTAGTAGCCTTGGAAACACTAGATATATTCACAAAGTTTTAC
Organism: Viscum album; assembly: GCA_963277665.1. Classification (NCBI taxonomy): domain Eukaryota; kingdom Viridiplantae; phylum Streptophyta; class Magnoliopsida; order Santalales; family Viscaceae; genus Viscum; species Viscum album. Next base: position 2,047,277,232 of record OY728122.1, read on the forward strand.
ATTACATCGTGATGTGAAAAACTACTACAACAACATATTGTCTCCATAATCAACACTATTATCCCTTCATAATATCCCTACAGGTCATTCATAATTTACTTCTTCACATCCTGGGAAAAATAAAACACAGAAAAGGGGTGAGCTCAAATGCCCAGTAAGGATAACAATATAGAGGAAACTTTCATAAATAAGAATAAACATTTAAGGCAATGTATAACTAAAACAAAAGCCTTTTAAACTTGAACTTCAACATAGTATGGAAAAAATAAAATGAAATAATGTCCTTTACTTATTCACATGGATATTCTACTAATCGAATAATCACATGAAATATCAATAACCACTTTCATAATGATGGAATGCATAATGCCAGACTATCATAACCATATAGCCAAGGCCTCGTGCCAAGACTACAAATAAGATTTTTTCAAGGCCTTGTGCCAAGACACTAGTTTGTCTCATGAGACCTACCGATGCATCGAGGAGCTTTATCGGGCTCCACCAGTCACATATTAAGTCCAATGCATTCCCGTAAGAAAAGGTTTAAACATAACATAAACATTCGTATTAAAACTAGAATACGAAATTTCAATATTTTCACTATAAACTATGAATGGTATAAAAAATAGCACATCCACAATCAAACATATCACAAAACCTTTAATAAAATATAGAAGTTTTGTATCATAATAAATCAACTTCAAATAAGGGTAAAATCAATCAAAGGATGTTGACATAGATGAAATTAGAACTCTTTTTAGAGAAATATCTTTTTCTATTTTGAAATAATTTAAGAGTCATATATTTATAAAATAAAACATTTTCTTTTAAAATATTCTTATAATCTTGTAAGGGAAGCTTCGACGATTTTATAATGGTGGAAAATAACCGCACCCGCCGTATAAGATAAAAAAACATTCTTACCTTAATTCTGTCGAAAATGTTAAAAAACACCTTGTTTGGAAAACGAAAGAATGATTCCTTTACAAAACTCTTATAAAAAGTCAAAGAACGGTATAAATGACTTTAACACATATTTTTATAAATATAAAAAATGTTTTGAAATACATTTTTAAGAAACATGTATGTGGATGATAAGGAGATCCCATTAGATTATTACGTATAAATAAGCTCGGATAATGAAGAGATTGTGAAATAACCCTTACCTTGTAATTTTTCTTGGTTGGGGTAGGTTAAGCTCCTGTATAATGGTGAAATAATTTTTATTAAACTACACAAGAATCATATACATTAATATGATTTCATATATGATCTTTTAACATTACTTTGTTAATAATATCTTAGTATTATCGTTGTTTCGGGTGTTAACTTACTCGTTTTCTTTTATATGTTTTGTTACGTAAGACATGTTTGTAATGGATAGGTTGTATCTAAATAATATCCAGAATGATATCAAGTCCTTAGATACTATTATTAATCATCAAATGAGAATTATACTTGAATAGATACGATGGAGAATGAATCTCATCGCGTTTATGGAGACGGTAGTCCGTACGTACGCACGAGCGACAATATCATTATTTTGATATTAAAATAATATATAAATGGATGGTATAACATATATACAGAATCATTATCATGTTATATTTATTATTTACATGAGTTACACAACATTATTATAACCATCCAAATAATAATTTATTGAATAACAATTACACCCCGACGTGGAGACGGTAATCCGTACGTACGCACGTATGGTGACATGTTATTCAAAGGATGGATAGAATACTGAATATGGTTGTACCATATTTATAATAACATCACATTATATATAAGATACTGGAGTTATTATTTTATAATGGTAATAACAAAAAATGAATAAGTGGAAGAAGAAAGGAACTTGGAAAGGGGTGGTGAAATCATTACCTCTTCTTTGGCTTCCTCCATTTGATTTGATCAAAAGGGCTCCTTAAGTTGGATTTATGCCTAAAGGAAGGCCTCTAGGATTAAGTGAGGGAAGTTGAGAGAGTATTTGGGCAGAGTTTTGCCAAACCAAAAGGCTTTGAAGGTGTAAAGAAATGAGAAGGGGGAGTGCCCTTTTATAAGAGGGGTGTGGGGCACCTTTGGAAAAGCTAGAAATATTAATTTATAATAAATTCATATTCGATTTCTAATGGATCAAATGTTTATTATTCAAATATTAAGGTGGGTATAGGTCGAAAAACATTCAACAAATATAATTTAGACTGGTTTGGGTTACTATATTGACCTTATCTTTTAGTTTTAACTCTTAGTTAATTTGTTGGACATTTACCATGTCAATTTGTATTTTTATATTATATAGTTAATAAAATTACTATATAAATCCAACCTACCCCCAATTGGTCCATTAATGATACACCTATCATTATATAAGTCTCTTGGCCGAACCATAGATTTTTAGGAATTTAATATCAATTAATAATATAATATTTGTTTTAAAAACTCTTTTTTGTCAATTTTGACACTATTCAATAGTTGATTTTTGTGAAACTTAAAACAGAATAATTACTTCGAAAAAATTCAATTTAATCAATCCTAATATGTCATATTATCCTATAAAATTAGTGTAATTCATTAAAAGTCTCAAATTATATTTATTTGGGTATTTATGATATCAATTATTTTAATTTTTCACTATTATGGTAATTACTGCATCATAATTGTGTCATAAATAAATTATATTATTTAATGTCTAAAAAATTATAAATAAACTATCATTATGTAGGAAATATTTTTATCTTTCTAATGAATATTTATAGTCGAAAATATAACATATATAACCCTATGTAAAAATGTTTTTCTAAAAGATATATGTTTGTGTCATTTTTGTATTCATTTTAACTTAATTAAAATAAAGTGTCCCTATCACTTACAAGTGGCACTATGGGGTCCCAAAATCGACCCAAAGATGACTATGGTAGAACATGTATCAGAAAATAACGTTATGACACATTTTAGGGTAATTTGTTATCATTATAATATTATTTTTTAACCCTTATTTACCGGATTTACCCTTTAACCATGGTAAATAAAATATTTACCAAAGTAATTATTCAAAATGTCTAAAAATAAAAGTTACCTATTTACACAATTTGAACATTCTGATTCCAAATATGGAATCCATTTTTCAAAATTCAAAACACTGAAGTGGCAGAAATTAATTTAAAATTAATTCATGCTGTCAAAACAAAAAGCGTGTTTTTAAGATATAATAATTATCAAAAGATTGATATTTGTTTATATTCGGTTTAATTGTGAAATTATGTCCAATTCACAAAATTGTATTAACTGGTAAAAATATATTCTAAATATACTTTAAAACCACTCAAATTAATAATTTTTCAATATAAATTATTTCTATTAAAAAGTTGTTTTTAATTAAAATTTAGTAATTTTCATTATTCATCAAAATATTAAAGTTATCCGAAAAGTACCAAAATTTCACCTCAGGCTAAATTCGATATTCCAAATCCAAAAATGAAGTTCATTTTGAAATATAAAATATATATAATTTCAATAAGTAGGTATTACTATTCATAATGGCTAGTTTGATTAGTTATGGTGTGTGAGAACTCGGTGTTGCGTACAACACACACTATCACATTATTCAAAGAGAAGTGTACCATAGAAGCATGGGGTGTTACAAGATAAAGGAAGAGAATCCATACCCTTAGTCAATTTAGGGATTTCCCAACATATAAACCCAATAATAAAATTGTTGAGAAGATCCTACCAATATTAGTTTCACTAACATCATTTATGATGAATAACGATTCTTGTAAAGAAAAACACTTTATTTAACATAAAAATAAACCTATATTTTATTCATTCCTATGAAATGATCCTCCATATTTTAATGGTACTATTTATCCATTTGTGGATGAATAATGTTTTCAGTTCTTTAGAAATATATTTTTCTCTGTGATAAATAAGAAAATATTTTTTTTAATATAGTAGTTTATTATCTGAATGAGGATACTGATCAATGTCAGTTATTGATCAAGAACACTAAAGTAGTTAATCTAATAGAAAGTATATAATAGGGAAATTTTTAAGTGAAATTATTCTAAATATTCATTCCTCATTAAACATGTTCTAAAATGGAGAACATATTCTTCAATTTAAAGTAGTAGGATGAAGAAACTATTTTAGAGTATGAGGAAAACATTAAAATACTATCCAATAATTTTTCCTTCTTCATACATAATCTAGAAAACAAGATTGATCATTTCATCAATGTTAATTATATGATATTATGAAGGGAATTAGTTTCTCAATCATTATCATCATAAGATGATATAGTATTAATTTCCATAAATACTAATAAATTATTTTATAGGTCTTATATCTTATTCATAATTCAAAAAAATATGTGGATGGATGAGAACTAATAGAAAATTAATGTCTCAAAGAACATAAAATGGTGGTTGGTATATCCAACATATAATAATTGTGGAATTATATAACTATGTACTTTCTTAAGGGAATCATGAATCTATTTGATGTGTGGAGAAAGGGGTCATAATTCTCTTGAATGAAATGAAAATAATGGAATCACTACCACAAATTGATTCATATTTAAAGAGATGGGTTAGTATTTAATCCAGTATCCAATTCATCAAGGGAACCTATCACAAAATATAAATAAGGGTGATTTTCAATATTATTTAATTACAACATTTGGGTTTTATGTTTCAAATCATGTGGTTTCATGAACATTGATCATAAACTCAAATTTAGATACCTCATTAGTTGATTTAGATATTTTCACGATTTTATATATTCAATGTTCTCCATGAAAGTTAGATATTTCCCAAGAACCAGAAGATGAGATTTTACTATCAAAACTCCTTGGGAAAGTCATTTTTTAATAATGATGTATCAACTAGTTCTGATTATGACACCTAGATGTACCATATTTTCCTACATGGTAATTTTTCTTACTGATAACTTTGATATAATCATTAGTATGGATTTTATTTCAAATTATAAGGAAATAAATTTATTTCTAAGGGTAAAATACTATGATTTTATATAGTTATATGGAATAGTTATCATTAAAGGGTAGACTATATCATCAAAATCATGTCATTATCCACTACCATTAGTTCTCATTATAAAAATCTTAGAGGAAAATAGATGATTAAACCAATAAAAGGGAATGCAATCCTTAAAAAAATGGATGCACCTATTTTATAGAAATAAAACTATATTTTTATAGAATAATTAAGTAGAAATCCACCTGATCAAGATATTTAGTTTTCTATGGATTTCATTCCTGATGAAAAAACAATATCTAAGACACCCAAAATGTTTTCCATAGTGAAATAAGTGGAAATAAAAAAAGGACTTCATGCATTGTTTCATAAGGGAATTATAAGCCCTAATATTTCACCATGAAGGGCCTTAATTCTTGATGTTAAGAATAAATATGGGTATATGAGGTTCTATATCTATTTTAGGGAAATTAATGTAATTTATATATAAAACATATATCCCTTAAATTTTATTAATTGCATATTTTATCAAATATAAGGAGGTAAATATTTTTGAATAATTTTTCTTGGTTGTGGGTATCATCAATTAAGATTAAAGAAGGAGGATATTCCAAATATGGTATTTCAAATAAGGTATAGATATTATGAATTTAAGGTATAACTATTTAGAATAACTAATAAACTCTCTATATGTATGGAAACATTGAACTAAGTATTTAGTGATTAGCTAGATAATTTATTTCTAGTATTTATTGATGATATATGGATAAAATATAAAATAAATGATGAGTATACGTGTAATTTAACAATCATTTTTATGTCTCTTTGAGAAAAGTATTTTTATAAAAAAATTACAAATGAAAATCTAGATTCAAGAATCTCTTTTCTAATCCATATTGTATCCTAGTATAGAATATTAGTTAATAATTCAAAGATTATGATAGTGATGGGATGAAAAACACCAATGAATATAACAAGGAAAATAGTTTCTATGGATTATAAGGTTTCTATCGAATATTTTTATTGAATTCTTATTTAATAGATTACCTGTTTACCATGATGACACATAAGTACACATAGTAAGAATAGAGTATTTTTTAAAATAATTAAAGAGGATACTCATCAATACATCAGTATTAAATTCACTCTCAAGAAGGGATGTATTTGTGATATATAATGATGCTTTAAAAAAGATAAATTGATCTATCCCAATGATAAATGATTTATTTGTTTCATATACAATAAGTTAGTTAAAGATCCATGAAAATAATTTTCAAACCCATGATTGTGAGTTTTTATTCTCAATATTTTCATTAAAGATATAAAGGCATTACCATTTTGAATTTTTTTAATATATTTATAAAATAAAAAAAGAATGAAATACATATTATCATAAATTGAACTCATTATAATGAAATTTTGATGTCTATAATAACAATGTATTATTATTTATAAATACACCACCTTCCGTAGATTGAAATAAGGTGGTTTATGTATTGAATAGGAATGGTAACGAAGTTTAGAGTGAAATGTGGATTGAAATATATTATATATTCTTGGATTTAGTAAAGTAGGATATGATAACCATTATGGTAGGGGAATCGACACATATTTTCCATATGGTTGAAAACCCATACTTATTATAGAAAATAAAAGGTTCAAATCTTTATGATAAGAATATAAAAAATAAAATAAAATCCATAAATGATGGTAAGTTGGCAGACTTCATCAATGATGATTGTATATTGATTAGTAGGAAGAGGATATGTGTTCTATCTTTTCATGGGATAATAATAGAATTATTAGATTAAAATCATTTCTCAAATTTTACTAAAAATATTTGCATCACCAAAATTTATTAGGATTGGATGGAATATCTTTTGTGGGACAATATGAAATTAGAAATGGTAGAATATGTATCATTTTTTTATTGTTCAACAAGTAAATTATAAGAGAAATCATCCATAATGAATCATGAAACCTATATTTATTAGTGTGCGGAAATATAATTATATTACTATGGAATTTTTCACTAGATTGAAAAAGTCATTGAGAAAGAATGATTATATATGTTTTTTGTTGATCACATTAACACGTATACAAATTACCCTAATATATAGGAAAATATACCTCTTAAGAACCTCATGTGGATTTACATTAATGATGATATGAGACTACATGGTGAATATCCTTAAATATATTCTTATCGTGACCCTTGACGTACATCAAAATTATAGAAAAGTCTTCAAAAGGATCTCAATGTGGACTAAAATTTGAGAGCTTCTTATCATACTTAGAAAAATTGATATTATTTACAGACAATTAATTTTATATAATACATATTATGGTCATTCTCCATTGAATTTCATTATATTTGGGACACTTATTTACCTTTAGTGGAATTTACTTCTAATAATACATTCCATTCAAGAATTTAAATGGATCCATATGAATAATTTTATGAAAAATTACTTCGTACAAAAACTTGTTGGGATAATGTTGGTGAAATGATTTTTTATCCCCCAAAACCTACTGAGGAGAAAATAGTGAATGCCATAAGTATTCATAGTCATATCAACTCATATCATGGAAGGAAAAATAGTTATGCGGATAACCTAATTAAGGATCTATAATTTCATGTATTAATCATGTTTTCATGAATGTATATCTATTAAAGGGTGACATAAGGATTATAAATAAATAGACACTGTGTCTGAAGTATATCACACCTTATGAAATTCTAGAAATAATTGGAGTTGTGGCTTACTATCTGTAAATTCCACCTAGTCTCCCAAAAGATCAATATATTTTCCATATCTATTTATCGATAAACTATATTCCAAACCGAATACATGTTCCCACCTATGATTATTTTTATGTGGAACCAAATATAACTTACTATGAATATCATTTCCAAATTCTTCACACTAGAGGATAAGTGTTGTGGAATCAGATGACTCAACTAGTTAGAGTACTATGCAGTGATCATAAAATAGAAGAGGAAAAATGGATGCCAGAAGTTGTTATGATAAAAAAATTACTAAATATGTTCATCATGTGTAATTATAGAAATTTTCAGGATGAAATTTTGGAAGGACCAAATAATATAATACCAATGATTTAATGATTTCATGTTTTTATTTCTATAGAAACTATAATTCACATATCATTATTTAAGAAACTAATTAAAAAATATAAAATATTATAAACATAATTTGAATAGAAAAATTTCATTTTTTAATTAATCATATCAAAATTATCCTTAGAAGTTTTTTTTAGATTTTTTATAAATACATATGTTTTTGGTGAATAGTGAAAAAAACCGATTTAACATTGAGGACCATGTTGTCACAAATTATAAATGACTTACCCACTTCTAGAAAAGTGGCATGACATTTCATTAATGTCATGTTGGGGTGTAGCATTTTTTTGACAATATACACACTAAGTTCAGTTGAAACATTCCTCAAAGTTAATTTTTTTAGGACATCAAATTTTTTTTATCTCAATGAAATAAATAATGATCTTGGATGATAGTATTCTATGGGAATACCGAACAAGGTACATAACCATCTCCACTAAATAGTGGTAAACTATTGGATATGGTAAATGATATTGAAACTATTTTTAGTAAACCCTTATTGAAAATTATTTTTAAATTAGGTTGGAAAAAGAGATAAATTTTCATTTAATTACTTTATTATAAATCATTGTATGCTAGAAATTTTCTTGATGTCATGCATATAGGAAAAAATATTTGGCAGTGTGACTCGATTGTTACTAAATGTTTTTAAAAATGATTGCATAAAGGCTAAGTTGGATAAGATTGAAATGGGGTAACAGGAAGAGTTGGAACTAGTGAAGAGTAAAGGACAAAATAATTTGAGGTTACAATGACTAAAATCACTTGAATTTCATGTTTTGATGCAATAATTTATTCCCATAGCTTTACATTTCATTCTTACTAATAATTTATTAACTAATATAACAATATTCTACTTATTCATAAAAGACATTTGCAGTAAAATTATAGACCCAAAAAGGTATGCAATCGTGAATAAGGACGTTGTCATAATATTATATGAACTAGGGATATTATTCCCACCATTATTATTTGATATGAAGTTCCAACTAATGTTTCACTTAGTAAGAGATGTTAGAATATTTGTTAATGTCCATTACAGTTGGATATACCCCATTGAGAAGTATATGAATATTTGGAAAAGCATGTGAAGAATCTATCTTGTCCCCAATGTTGTATTATATAATGATATGATGTTAATGAATTTATTTATTTAAATACCAATTACCTATGAAACATTGATAGAATCGGTCTACCAAAGCTTCTTCACATAAAAAACCTTATGGGTGATGGGATTTCTGAAAGAGATATCATTATCATTACCATCATAGAGTAGTAGAATGCACTCCATTTAATTTTTAACAATATTAATGATATTAAAAAAATACATTGAATCTCATTAGGAATTTATTTGAGATTTAAATCCACTACGGTTTATAGGATGGATATTAAATACACATAATCAGTAGTTCATAGGAATGTTCAGAGATCATATTTATAAGGTTATATTTAAAAATAAGAATTCAATTACCAAATGATTTTTATGGATAGTCAGGGGACCATATATAAATGTTATATCATATATAGAAATTTTAATCAATTGTTATATAGTCTATAAAAATAATAAAATTATTATAGTGTGATGGAAAACAATAAATTTATACTTATGAAGGAAGTGATTCACAAATCTCGTTCGAAGGATAAAAATCCAATTTGTCTGAATATTTTATATTTCAAAATTATCAATGAGATATAAAAGTCATACAATAGAATATTTTATATGATGATTTTACATTGAAAATGTACTGAAAACAGAAGTCAGGAGAAAGTAAATGAAATGTGTTTCATGAAGTTTCAATTTAGCGTGGAAATAGAAAAAAGACAAGCCATTCATAATGTAATCATATACACTAAAATTATTTTACCTCTCAGATCCAAAAAGAAAGAATTTATCGATGTTCCTGTTGAAAATAAACACAATTATAGAGTTAGATGTGAATTCAATCAAAGATGACCCTTTAATTAAGATACCACAAATAGTTCATAGCAGTCCCAATGTTGACAATGTCATGTACATTAGAGTGGGTGAAAAATATAGGATTTGGATTACCGATAGGGGAATGAAATCCATTCCACCATTAATAAAAAAACTTATTTAAATGATATTGATAACCTTTTTAAATATACTATGATTTTATCTATAATATAATGTGATCAATAATGTATTAGCATAAGTTAAGTTAAATAATTGACTACTCACGTAGAAACATTTTTCTACACATGATGATGTTAGAAATCATAGGGAAGAGTAGGTGGTTCATGAAAAAATGGTAAAATTATTTTGGGATCAATAGCTTGTTAATGAAAAAAAAGGAACAACATAGAATCACCTTTTTCAATAAAATTATACAGGAAAGAATTGAGGGTATATAATTTTAGATTTTATGGAATCAAGACAACCAACCTATTGAATTCAACAAGTCAATGTTCATTACTTATATTAGGTTAATAATTAAGATAAATGTGGTGATTGATGTGGCTCCATGTCCATCCTGTAATAAAGGATTCCCATTGGAATGATATAAATGAAATTTTGCAATATTATTATTCATGAATGTATCTCTATCGTAGTGTATCATAAGGATTATAAATAAATAGAAAATATTTCCCAAGTATATCAGAACTTATGAAATTCTAGAAATAATTTGATTTGTGGATTACCATTTATAAATACCACCTAGTGTCCCTAAAATTCAACATGTTATCCATATCTCATTATTGAGGAAGTACATGTAAAAGTGAATACATGTTTCTACATATGAGAAAATTTAATTAGAACCTAATATAACTTACTGTGAATTGACTCTCCAGATTCATGACACTATAGGAGAAGTGTAGTGGAATCAGATGACTCGATTTGTGAAGTTACTTTGGAGAGATCATAAAATAGAAGAGGCAACAAATAATATTGAGGAAGTGATGATAAAAAATTATTAATTAAGTTCATCAGGAGGAATTATAGAAAATTGAAGGATGCAATTTTTGATGTAATGAAGAATATATCACCCGATAATTAATTATAGTATGTTTCTCATCCTAAGGAAACTATAAAACACATTACTTTTTTTGAGAAACAGGTTAAAAATTATAATTATTAAAAATTCAATTTGAATTGATAAATTCATTTTTTAATTAATTATATCATAATTATCCTTAGATAAATTTCATATATATTTCATAAATACTTAATATTTTGGTGAATAGTTTAATCACTTATTTTGAAAAAAATTCACATTTATGAAATTAAAATGATATAATAATAACGTGAATTTTTTTAAAAATAGTATTGAAGGGAAAATATATATTAAATAAGTAGTATAATTCATAGAAAATATGATTTTGAACTTATAAATTTATGTTTAACATTTGGGAAATCAATCTAATGTTTTTTTCAAATATAAAAGGTTTTTAAGTAATTTATTTTTATCAAGTATTTAAATATCAGAATTTAGTTTTTAGTTTAGTTTTAAATAATAATAAGTATCATTTTATTTATCATGAAAAAATTAATTAATTTAATATAATAACTATACTCCATTTTTTGGTAAAATAATTTTTTATACTAAAAACAAACATTTTTCTTCAAATGATTTCGGTTGTGTATTTATAGCATATATTTGAAGTAACATAATTCACATCTAGGAGTTAAATAATTAAAAATGGATTAGATATTTTGAATATTAATATATAATATATTTTAATATGTCTAACATAATGTTTTCATAATTAATTATTACCATAGTAAATATTAATCACCATTCTTAAGTGTAAAATTGGGAAAAAGCGGTTAATAATAAATGGATAAGGATTCAAGGTAACAAAAAACACATTATTAAACCACATTGGATTGTTTTATATTTACTATACCATTATCATCATCGAATTTATGTTAATTTGGATGACCATTCATAGGAAAGTGAATTTATATTATTAAAAACATTTATAAATTTCAATATGTGTCCCTCCTGTCAATTATAAAAGCGATACTCTTCTCCTACACTATTAATAAAAATTGACCTTAATATCTCATTAAATTCCAACAAAAAATCTTCATAGATTCATCCCCTTCATTTATGATCTCATGGTCATACCACAATATTAGCTTTTGAAAACATAAGTTGAAAGACAATGGTGTTCTCTTAAAGAAGAGGAAATTTTCTTACCTACCTCTTTGAAAGTTTATTTCTTATTCGACATCCACTAAATATATTTAATCCACCTTAACATAATGAATATAGTCCCAAAATCAGACTTATATTTTATTTGGATTATCATACATTCAATTTCCACCTCCTTTTTATCCTATGGAAGAATAAAACATCACACATGTATATGTATAACATGTCTTATCCATGTAGCTCTGTAATTCATTTCTCATCACCACGTTACATGGATTTTTATAATGGAAAAAGTAATGAATTATATATTATATTTATGAAATAATTTAAATAATATATATAATATTTCCTCTTTTATCATTCACATTCATTTATAATAAAATGATAATGTCGCTTGTATGTACGAGTTGACTACACACTCCATGAAGAAATGTGATTTCTTTTTCTACTACCATTATTCATGGATGAGTATAATATTATATATAATGAATAAATTTACTTTCATTACATGCTTATCATTATGGAGATGATTGAAAAATTTCATGACACCTTTAACCATGGAAAATAAATCCATAAAAAAGTGTAGAAACAGACTGAACAGCCTATATGTTGTCAACATAAGCAAGAATTATTCAATGGTCATAAAATAACCAAAAGAAATGATTAAATATGAAAAAGGTTCTTCAGAATTTAATTAATAAATTTAAATTCACTGAATAGGATGATCAAATACATAAAACTTATCAAAGACCTAATGTATGTGATTTATATTTCAATTTCATTTTATTTCAAGATTGTTTATGTTTAGATTTCATGTAGTAAAATTTTATAATCCTAATCATTTAAAAACTATATATTTTATTCGCCACTATTTATTTTGGGGTTTAAAATTCATTTTATATTTATTCTATTATTGACACAAGAATAAAAAATAATGTTACGTTTAGTATACTTTCTTTTCAGAATATTTTTTTAATATTTTCCTTTAAGGTAATTATCGTCCATATCCATGCTCTCATTGAAATGTTTTGATGAATGTTTTAACTACCATATAATGATTTATTAATTTCATATTTAATCATTTTTGAATTTATATAAAAATATTAAAATTAATATTCATTTCCTTTCATGAATGTGGTACTTATTACCAAAAGAGGTAACAAATTCATAAATTTAACTTACACCGCATGAATGAATTTTTCCACCATCATGCGTAATTGTTATTTTGAGGATTCCATTATATATTTCATACGGTATATTTGATAACAATAAGTTTTTAATATTTTATGTATTTTTTAAAATAATATGAAATGAAAATGAAATAATTTTATTAATGGAGTGAAAATTATTTTGAAAAGTGATTTACAACTCCATTCTTTCAAGAATATTCATAGAAGTTATCTAAAATATTTCGATTGTATTTTTTCTTTAAATTTTGGGTTTGGATAGAAAACATTCATTTATGATGAATCAATAGTTGTCTTCAATTGATAATCTATTATACCTTATTTTGAAATCATTCACTTTCATGTTACCATATTCTCTATCACTCTCCAATATTCAATGGACATTATTTTTCTCATTCATGAGTATATTTTTAATATCATGGATGAATTCAGAATCATTTAAATTATTTTAATTATCCTTTCAATATATTCCATACCAAATTATAGCATCATTTGAAGGAATACTATTAACTGTACTACAAAACACAATATATATATCACTGGCCTTTATCGGTGCGAGTAAAAAATGTGGATAAGAAACAATTTAATCTGTTCATTAATATTACCACTGATAAAGGTATTGACCGCGCACGTGAGTTGCACGTCAAAATATAATGAGGGATGTTACTTCATTATATATCATTTTACTGCATTCCAACATCATGATCCTTATACGGGCATGGGTTACAACATTAACTCTACACACATACATGGGCCTGCTCTCAGGCCCACTTGAGCCTTGGCTCACGCTCAACATCCATCAGGCCTTGGCCTACTTTTATATACCAAATTAGGTCTAACTCGACCCATCACACATATCTAATCAAGTACACATCCAGGCTCATGCTCTAATTTTTTATATAATTACAAATATTAAAAAATAATTAAGAAATTATAATTTTAAAATGAATAAATTGGGAATATATTTTTAAAATTTTAAATTTATTAATAAATATAATATATATTAAATTTAATTATTTATAAATTTTATATATTAAATATATATATATATATATAATAAATAAATTGAAATTATTAAATAAATAAAATTTAAAATGGAGAAAATTTTAAATTTACTAAAAAATTAATAATTAAAAAAATATTGATAAAAATGCATAATTTTAACGTAAAAATATTTACATTATAAATATTAATAAATTGTATATATTAAATATATATATATATATATATAATTATAATATTATAATAATTAAAATTAAATAAATATTTAATAAATTTAAAAATTGTTAAGAAAATTATTTATGAACATTTTATTAAAAAATGAATAAATTTAATATAAATATTTTAAATAATAATAAATAATTTAAATTAAATATAAATATACCTAATGAATAAAATGAATTAATTAAAAACTCATGAATGAATGATTCATTTTTAATTAGTTCAATACATAATTTATCATTCATATAATTTATATATTTATTATAGAAATATATGCATATATATTTCTATATATATTTTATTATATAAAATATGATTTCTTTAATAAAAATTATTTATCCTTACATTAAATAATGCATATATTTAATGAAAAATTATTGATAATTATAAAATAATATTTATTAAAAAAATTGACTAATAATATCGATTAATGGTTTTTTAATTGAAAAGCATTTAATTTTTCAATTTAATATATATCAAAAGGTGTTACATTGATTTTACACACACATATTCTTAATTAATACATTTCTATATACAATACACAAACAAAATAAAATTTTAATTTAGTCAATTTTTAATACTTATTTTAGAAATATATTTATAAAAATGATAGATTTAATATATAATATATAACTAGTAAATTTTATCATTTTTTATATTTTTATTCAATATATAAAATTTGTTTACTTCTATAATGTTTCGCACATTTTTGTTCATTATTAATATTATTTATTCATTTATAATCTTAATGGTTTTTTTATAATTTCTCAACTTATTCATCTTAAATTTTTCATTATTTAATATGTTTATAATTTTATCAATTTTCAATATTTACATATAAACGATTATTCATTAGAAATTGTTATCTCTAATATGGTTGTATTTTATATAGTTAACATGTATTCATTAACATATATAAATATTGTTTTTATATTTTTCTAAGTTGTCTATATAATTAATATATGATATTCTTTTTTAAATTTATTCTTTTCTATTAATATTTATTTAAATTACAGATTCAGCATATTATATAATGTCATTGTCCAATTTATCATATATCTATCAAACTTGTATATACACACACCCATTACTTTCATATACATAAATATTTATGTAATTAATGAAATCTTATATAGAAAAGCATACTCCTAATATTTATGATATTTGTTCAAAATTTAATATTCATAGTAGTATTTAATTTATTAGCATAATATATTTAATATATTATTATTTTAATCAGTAAATTTTATTTATTTTTTAATATTATTACATTTAGTATTATTTATTTATTTCAAATAGTTTATTTCAAATTTAATCATTTTATAATATTTATTAGTACATATTTATTTACTATTTCTAATATTTCTAACATTTATTTTTCATCATTTCAAAATATATATAAACATTTTTTCTGTTTAATAAATAGTATAATTATTATAATATATCCATTTTTTTCAATGTTTGTAAAGTCTACTCATTTTTAATTATTCAATTTCAGTAAATTTTAACATGCATGAATTTAAGATAATATATTAATTAATAATGATAAAAATATATTTGTAATAAATATTTATAAATATATATATATATTTATAATTGTGTATTTACCATATTTATAAAAGTATATATTTATAAATAAAAACAAATAAATATAATTTTTTTATTTTTTTTATAATTATAAATAAATAATTACATATTTAAATAATTATAAAATTAGAATAAACATATTTAAATGATGAATATATTGACTATATATGTATATTTACTAGATATTTATAATTATATAAGTATTTAATGATATAAATAGATTTATAATTATAAAATTATAATAAATTTATACTAAATAATGAATATATTTACTATATTTATATTTATATATATTCATTAAATATAAATAATGATATTAATATATTTATAAGAATATATATTTATAATCCTAAATAAATAAATTTAATATTTTTTAAAAATATTTATAAAATTATAAATAATTAAGTTTATTTTTTAATAATTATAATTTTATAAAAAAATATTTAAATATTTAATATTTTTAAAAGGTTAATATTTATATTCATATATATGTTTATTAAATAAATATATAAATATATAAATATAAAAACCTATATAAATATATTAATAATTATATACAAATATTTAATAAAATAAATTTATTTAAAAATATAGTTATATATATTTAAAATCCAACCCTGCAGTGCTATTGGTTTATAACTGGTAAATAAGGATTTTAACTAGTATTTTTTAGCACTGATAAAGAGGACTTTTATAGGCACATATTAAGTTTGCACTGATGAAACACCACTTTATCATGAATTTTTTGGTAGAACATATAAAAACATTTGTGGTCTATTTAAAATATCCCAACATAAACAAATTCAAGTTGTGCATCTCAAGATCTCATAGTAATAAAATGCATCTACCACTCCCTGTTAACCTATTCAATTATGAATGATGCCTATAATCTAAGGTATGAAATTTTTTTCTCCTCATCCATTGATGCATGCTTGATCGGGTTCTGCGGCATGCGTTATAATAGTGTTTTGTTTCTTCAAAGCTCTTATGGGTTTCATGATTTGCTTAACCTTCATTTTATCATCCATTTAGGTTCTTATTTTTCTTCCCTCACTAAATCTATATTTTTTCTGAACTGTATTTAGGTTTTGGTTATATCTTTTTAATGCCTTGATCCATAGATTTTCTGGGGTCTATTTTTTGTTATGTTTTATCACTAGTTATTGATATGTATTATTTTTATTGATATTTTATTGTGGTCTTATGGGTATGTAATCTACAATTTGGTTTTATTTTAATGTTATAGTTATGGACATCAAAATTTTGTGGTATTTACAGATTTAGGTCAGTTCAGGGGGTTATGAATTAGAAATATGATGTATAATTTGCAGCATAATTCATGGTTTTTTGAGTTATGTATTTGAAAAATGATTATTGGTTGAATGTTTTGGATATGGGTTTAATGGTATTTTTTATCACCAATTTTAGTGTTTATTGTGATTTTGATTCGTTTGTTACAAAATTATTCTATCATGGTTTCAGGGGCCTATAATAATCATTTAGTATTTTTTAAAATATTATTATCTGTATTGTTGGGTAGTCTAAACACACCTTGTGATTCTTAGGAAAATACTATTACATGTTTTCAATCTATTTTAAAAATATTTTTATAAATATTATATTATATTATAAAAATATCAATTGATGGTTTCCAGTTATATTTTTTATAAAGGATTAAATTTGTTCAATGGTTCCACCGGATTGTATGTAGAGATCATCACTCTCTCTTTCTTATTTGGGGTGAAACTTACTTTATAAATTCAACATTAGATATCACCTACAAACCTATATCATAATTTTGTAAAACTATTTCTTGAAATTAAAATCTAGTAACCCATATTAGATATAGACAAATAACCACATACTCTTAAAGTGTCACACGCTTTGTTGTGACTTATAATTGGGGAGAAATGGAACCCATGGTTTTGTTTCTATGTAATTATATTTTATAGACAACCTATAGTTGACGTCCTCCACTTGACTTATCAACATGGAAAAATCTTATATAACATGATTAGAATTTTTAAACCTAAA
This sequence comes from Viscum album, assembly GCA_963277665.1. Taxonomy (NCBI): domain Eukaryota; kingdom Viridiplantae; phylum Streptophyta; class Magnoliopsida; order Santalales; family Viscaceae; genus Viscum; species Viscum album. The sequence goes on from OY728122.1 coordinate 2,047,295,521, forward strand.
CCAATTTCTGTAATTAGATTCTCATATCCCAACATAAAAATGGATAAGCATTCATTCAAAAACCACACATGAACTATAGAAAAGATTGATTCAATGGTGATATGGAATCTTTTTTTAATAGGCTTGAATAACTGACATACTATGAAAAACAATAAAAATAATATATATACCTCAATATCACAATTGATATCTATAATGGTTTTATGATAGTGAATGTGTGGAAATGTTTTCTAAAAACCCTATTCTATAAATGATTTATCTTAAGATATAATTTATATTTCATTCTAATTTCAATATTGAAATCTCTATCAAATTTTAAGTAAAATTAATTTGAGTTTTAATTCAGATTTACCTTCTAAAACATGGAAACATAAATTAAATTTGGTTAAATCTTGTTTTGACAATAATATTTTTGTAATTTTTGAGTTATTAATGATAAAATTGAACCTGATAAACCAAAATAATTAAAAGTAATAGTCTATTGAAAACTTATTACATCGTTTTCAATTTATATCATATTATTTCAACCCAATTATTACCACTATATTCCACAAGTTTATCTATTAAAACTATTTTTTCTCTCTTAATTTTAAAATTAGTAGATACTTTTATTTTCAAAAGGTGTTTATCTACTTAATTGAGACTCTGTTAGTGGTTTCCTACTATGTATTTTTCCCTCAACCCCTACATGGACACATCTATGGAAAAACAACATCACTTCTACAAAATTAAATGTACATAGGGATTATAGTAAATGTAATATCACATGAGTGGGTAATTCTTAATAATTTTATACTACAGATAAATATATTGTAGTTAAAAAATAGTAAAAATTGAAATATTTATAAAAATAAGATGTTTTAATTGAATTTATCACACCTTTAAATTTACACTCATAGTGACAATAATATATAAAATTTCCCAAAAAATACCAAGTGAATAATTTAAAAAACATAAAATCATTCAACTTGTTAAACTCCCACCTAGAAAGGATATGGAAACTATCAGATATAAGAAAATATTTTCCTAAGAATGTGTGAGATTTTGAAATTAATTTATCATAAAAAAGTCATTTTTCTCTTGATGGAATATTTATAGGCTTTCCTTGAATTTTAAAACAAAAATGGATGACTTAGCCTGATTTTGGGTTAGACCATAAAGTTGAGCCTTCTCACAGTCACAAAAATAATGTATCCCCTTATTAGGATTAAATTATTATTTGTAGTTTTTTATTATTGGGCTACAAAATAAGAAATATTTTCTAGTGATTCATTGACTACCATCCTCGGAACATTTAGATTTAATGATAAAACTATCCTCCACATAAAATTTTCCTCCCGAACAATTAATTTTTTAGGATTTTTCTTGAGACTCAATGACTATATCGTATTGATATGCTCATATTTTCATGAACTACTTTGACAAGATTTCATCCAAGACCAGGTATCAGTGAACATTTTGAATTAATTTAGAGGACAACACCTGCCAATAGTGGTGTAATTCTATTATTAAATTCAATTACTCATTTCCCTCAATGATTATTAAATTATTTAATACAATCAAATATTGGGTTCCCTTTTTTAGAGTTATATATAACATTGTGATTTTATTTTGAATATCCTTTTTGTATTTATTTATTTTCTATACAAATTTAATATTATATATAGCAAATATGATGAATGGGAATAAAAAATTGATTCGTGGTAATTGTATGAAGAAATAGTATGGAGTTGATTTTTAAAACATCATCATGTTTGAAAAATATCATTCATGTGACCCTTCTCAAATTACCTTTCCATGTTTACATTTTTTATTCAAGAAAAGTTATTCTAGAATATTTGGGATGAAAATTTTACTTCTAAACAAATATATAATAGTTGAAAATGTTGGAATAAACATAGGAAAAACTAAATGTTCACACAAATTGAGAATATACTATGGTTTATAGATCATTTGATATGAATATTGGGGAAAATGTGGATAGAAATCGCATGGTTGAAATGAAAATAGAAATTGACGATGGACATCATGGTTGTCCATTATTGCTTGAGAAGCTAAATAGTTGTTCTCAGAGACCATTATATATCAGTTGTACTAAATATACAAAATTGTATGTTATATTGAAGTTATATAAATTAAAATCTGGTTGTGGCTAGAGTGACGCCTATTTAATAGAACTACTTGGTCTCCAGAATTTTATGTTACTATAAACAAATTAACTTCCTTCTCAATTGTATGAGAGGAAAAAAATTCTACATTAAATGGTTATGATTTCTAATAGACCATATAATTTTCTAAATGATTTCATATATTCTCTCAAGGACCATGAATAAATCATGAAATTTCCTAAGTGCGGTGAAAATCAATATAATAAATACGAATCATGTCATATTCATGATGTATGGTGATTTACTAACATTCAATGATTTACAATACGATATGGATGTCATGAAACCATGATAAAATGGACATCGAATGTAGATAAAAGAATTAATGATAGGAAACTATGTCATCGGATATATTTTCCTCAATAAAGGAAAATTGATTATGAGTATCATGAATTAAATGACCACCCAGGAAACATCCTTCATGTGTTCTCTACATATAGAATAAATATTTTGTGTGTGTAGTGTATTTATGACAATATATGTCCCCACATCTTGGTAAATTATAACTTCTTTCCATGGTTATAGGTGAAAATAAAATACATTATGTTTCTCCACATATATCTGACTGCAAATCCATTTTTTTTATTTTCATAAATCCAGTTTAGGATAACCGGTAACCTCACAACCAAAAAGAAGATCATCCAAACAAAAGCATATTCAGAAATTCAAAATTCAAAAACACCACAAACGACATGCCCACCTCGAGCCGAGAAACCACGTGAAATCCATCATACCACCAGTGAGACCGGAACACCACGTGCCACCATTCATAGGGCAATGCCAGAGCTGCCATCAGAGCAATCAGGTCTGGCCACAGTCCTCACGAACCCTTGCGGAGCACCGGAACCCGAACAACTGGCATTCCTGCAAATCCAAACAACACAACCTCCATTCCAAATTCCAAAACAAAACTGGGATCAAACCAGCAACATCATCAGCTCAGAGCCCCAAAACAACATCACTACTGGGCATGAAAGACACAACCAGAGAAATATGAAAGTGGAACTGTCGCAGAAATTCTTTTCAACAGTAGAAAAAATGACCAACAAACACTTGCAGACCACATCCAAAGAAAGAAAAAATCACCCAAAAGTCCATCAACAGCATCAACACGCATCACAGAATCATTACACAGCCAGAATCATAACTCAAACACCAAACAAATCAACATAAGAAGAGATCTCCAATGAAGATTCACAATCTCAGGAACATGAGAACCATCCAAAAACAAAATCGATTACACAAGAAAAAAACAGAGAAACATCACCATTCCGTTGGGAGAAAATTAAATCTCGTTGCCATCGTCCAAATACCTCACGAAGAATATGACAAGCTACCCAGGGCACACATGATATGGGACTGCAACACATAAGCTGAAGAGGCTAGATCTCGGCCGCGGGCTGGCACCGCACCGCCTTGAGAAACCCTATCCAAATGGAGGAATCAGGCGAGGAGAGGCCAGTCACGGTGAAAATCTCCAAAACGACCGAGTCCACAAGGTTACCGACGCCGCTGTAGCAGAGGGTCTTCTGCCACTATCACGCCAAGCACTGAGAATCACACCAGTCCTGTCACGACCTATCCTCGGGGCCCGTGTCGTGACTACACCAAGCCCGCCTTCCATAGGCCAGGGGCTGGCGACTAGCACCAAGGCGTAAATCCTGGAAAAAGGTAAGGCATTGCCTTTGAAAAGTAAACAAGCACCATAGAGTAATCAAGCGAAAAAGTAAACAGTAAGTAAAAACTGTAACAAGCTGTGTTGAAAGTAAAAGGGACCAGAAATACAAGCCCAACTATAAAGTACAACTGAAAGGGGAAAACAACAACTTAAAGAAAAGCCACAGCGTCGAGCCGTCCTCTGGCAGTCCCACCTGAAGGGTGGGTACAGATAGCCTCCACTACTCCTCGGGTCTACCTGATCGCTCTGAGTGCATCCCGCCCAGTGGTCCACCTCCAGGTACCGTCCTGCTCCGCACGCCTCTACCACGATCATCGCTGTCCGTCGTCTGCAACCAACACAACAGAGTGCGGGAAAAGCCCATGCAGGGGTGAGTATAAGCTACTCAGTAGGGACCCTGAGACCCGAAGGTCTCCCGAAATCCACAAAGGATAAACCACACGAAAGATACAATCATGAAGTAACATCTGACACTTCTTAGGTATATTCCCATACATATACCTAAGTCATCAATTCCCGTTCGGCTCCAACATCTGAGCCCAAACACATCCTAGTCCACACAGGAAAGTAAAAGGTATACCCACACAGGATAGCACAACACAATCCACAAAGGAGAGTAAATAGTAAATCCACACAGGATAGTTCAACACAATCCACAAAGGAGAGTAAACAGTAAATCCACACAGGATAGTTCAACACAATCCACAAAGGAGAGTAAACAGTAAATCCACACAGGATAGTTCAACACAATCCACAAAGGAGAGTAACACAAGATTCAGCTCCTACAGGTATACTTCTTCAAATGACGATAGAGATGATCAGATGTAGTCACTGATTCATCTAATCCGTTGGGCCCATAAAGGGTCAGATGATACTAACCCCCCCAGCAATGACCCACATAGGATCGATCCTGAAGTTGACCCAAATCTATTGGGAAACTCATTCTCTATCAAGTACAGTGGTTATGCCGCTACAACCAAGCGCTCCTCCGTCGTGGGTCTGCCGCTACAACCAAGCGCTCCCATGTGCCACTACAACCAAGCGCACCTCTGTCGTGGGTCTGCCGCTACAACCAAACGCTCCCCTGTGCCGCTACAACCAAGCGCACCTCTGTCGTGGGTCTGCCGCTACAACAAATCGCTCCCTTGTGCCGCTACAACCAAGCGCTCCCATGTGCCACTACAACCAAGCGCACCTCTGTCGTGGCTCTGCCGCTACAACCAAGCGCTCCCCTGTGCCGCTACAACCAAGCGCACCTTTGTCGTGGGTCTGCCGCTACAACCAAGCGCTCCCCTGTGCCGCTACAACCAAGCACTCCCCTGTGCTGCTACAACCAAACACACCTCTATCGTGGGTCTGCCGCTACAACCAAGCACTCCCCTATGCCGCTACAACCAATCACACCTCTGTCGTGGGTCTGCCGCTATAACCAAGCCCTCTCATGTGCCGCTACAACCAAGCGCACCTCTGTCGTGGGTCTGCCGCTACAACCAAGCGCTCCCCTGTGCCGCTACAACCAAGCGCACCTCTGTCGTGGGTCTTCCGCTACAACCATGTGCTCCCCCCTGGGCTATCCGTAGCACACCGAGTCATTCGATCAGCAGTCGTCAAATATCAACTGGCTCTAGGGTTCCGCACACAGCATGCTCATTCCGAAAGGGTCCACTCCACGAGCAAAAAGGTTGATGCATCAACTGACATGCAGTCCGGAGTTGATGTATCCCAAGGTGTACAGTAGTGGTCACTGCCGAAGACACGGAGGATTCCCGTACTGTTCTCATCATCGTCGCAGTCGAATCCACCGAGAATCTCTGTATAGTCATCGTCGTCGAAGACGTAGCCAGCACTAGGGTTCCCTCTCACAGCAAGCTCGTTCGGGAGGGTCCGCTCCACAAGCCGAGAGGCCGATACATCAACTATCACAAATTCCGAAGTTGATGTATCCAAAAGTTCCGTATCGTCAACCGAAACTCAACGTCGCAGACGGCGCGTCAATCGGACGCCCGGTCTGAGAGTTATTGACTTTTTCGTCCCAGGGGCCCGGTTGGTTTTTAAGGAAAAACCAACACGACCGTACTCCACTTGCGTCCAAACCACGTGCGTAGTATGCCAAAAGATCCGTCTCACTTAGAGAAATTCAACAAAGCTGATGGCGCATCAATCGGACGTCCATGGCTCAAGATATGAGCGTTTCCGCTCTGAATACCCGGTTGGTTTCGTGTACGAACCAACCCGGCCGAACTCAATGTATTCAGAAACCTTGAGTTCGATATACCGAAACGACCATATCGATCCAAGGATCGCGTTTCCGCTGACGGAGCGTCGTTTGGAGGGCCGTAGCTCAAGTTACGGGCATTTGACCCAAAACGGTCCAAAGACGGGGGGTCCAGGCCCGGGCCGACCCGGTCCGACCCGGCCGGATCCAGTCTGGACCGGCCAGGGCGCGGCCTGGCTCGGCCAGCCTGGCCCGGCTCGGCCAAGCGGCTGAGCGACGCGGGGGGGGGGGGGGGAGCCGCCACCCCCGCGTGACACCCCCGCGGCACCCGCGGGGTGTCGCCCTGGACGACACAAGTGACGCGGGGTGGGACCGCCGCCCCCGCGTGACACCCCCGCGGCACCTGCGGGGTGTCGCCCTAAACGACCCAAGTGACGCGGGGGGGGAGCCGCCGCCCCCGCATGACAACCCCGTGGCGGTTCTTCCGGCGGCGCGCCGGGGCGCCGCCGCCGTCTTCCGCGGGCCACCGGAGTCACTCCGGTGGTCCGTTTTCCTTCCCATCTATGCCGCTGCTCCTCCCGGGACTCGTTCTTCACTGTGGAACCATCAAAATTACATTGCGGCACGTTCCGTCATCACCCGTCAAATCCGCACAACAACGAAGAACGACGGAAGGTTGTCGGGCTGTGTTCGTTTGGCCCGCACCCTCCGCGTTAGAGATAAACAAGGGGAGAAATATATTCAACACATGAATCAAAAATTTTAATGGATTAAAATTGTTCTTATTGTCTGGTTCTTCACTTTTAAAAGAAATGATCACGAGAAAAGAGAATTATTCAAAACAACCCCTACCTCGTAGTCGTCGTCGTACGCAGGTTCTTCACGGATTTGCTCGTCATGGAAGGAGGGGATCGTCGCGTCGTCGCGGAAAGGCATCGCTTCATCGCGGAATCCGGCGTTGCGTCGACGAACTCAACAGACCAAGAAACAAAAGATTTAATTATAAATAATTAAATCCGTATTTTGTTAAAAACCACAAAGGAGATTTAAAGAATCACAAACACTCGCCTCAACGGAAGATTGAAGGATCTTGTCGTGGAGGAAGGAACGTTGCTGAAGAACGTCTCGGATGAATTGTCGTCAAACTCCGAGGGTGATGGCATTCTTTGCATTCTTCGCGTTCTTCGCGTTCTTCATGTTCTTCGCGAAGGAGGATGAAGGCTCAAGAATTCCATCATGCCTCTCAACGTGTCATCCTCCGAATGCCGTGTTGGTCTTATTTTATTATTACGCCAACAAACGAAAAAGGTAAGTAATGACCCATCAATTTTTTGAATTAATTCAATGAAAGAAACCGCCCATTTAATACATGAAATAAACTTCCCAATTAAATGGTGTGTTAAGGATTTAAGAAAACGCATCAGTTGACTTTCATAATGACGGGTTTTCGCGGGTGCGTTACTTAGCGGAAAGAAACGGCGGGGCTCATGCGGGCCCCACCTCACAAATATCCTACCAAGAGGGTAGGATATTTTTTGGATAGCACCCTATCTGTTTCAACTCAGTATAAGTGGCTTTCAAGTGGCTTCAAGTGGCTTAAGTGAAATAAAATAAAGTTTGTCGAACAAATTATTTTATTTCTTAACATTAAGCCCAAAAATTAAAAACCACACCCGAGCAAACACAACTCCGGAAGAGGCGTTTCTAAGAAAATATCGGCACTGCCATTTCATCGGTACCCTCAGAATTCGATTCCGGGCACCAGTTCAAAAGTTAGAAAAACCGGCTCGTCCGTTCACTGAACGTACCCGAGCCAAACTTTGAAAAATGATTCCGGGCACACCGGGCCTCGGAATCAGGTACCGTCAGAAACTGCACTCTTGTAAAATTCAAAAAAAATTAAGAAAAAAATTTCCTTGAAATTTACGGGTCTTTACATTACTTCCACCACAGGGCTTTACGTCCCCGTAAAACTTCACCACAAACTTAGGGATACAAAGGCGGTACTGAGCACGCATATGAGCCTCCCGCTCCAAAGTGCTCTCCTGGAGGTTCCCGAGCTGCCATCTGAAGCGCACTAGAGGAATCGATCGTCCACGTAGGACTCGCTCCTGTCGATACTCGATCTCCACTGGGACCTCCGCAAAAGTCACCCCATCACCAAAGACCAGCTCTTCATGGTCAAAGATTGACGTTGGGTCATACACGTATCTCCTCTGCTGAGATACGTGGAAGACGTCGTGCACCCGGTGCAACTGTGGTGGTAGAGCCAGGCGATAAGCCACCTTGACAATCCTGCTGAGGACCTGGAAGGGCCCGATTAAAGCGTGGATACAACTTGCCTCCTCGGCCAAATCTCCGCAAACCACGTCGAGGTGAGACACGCAAGAAGACGTGGTTTCCATTATCAAACTCTAGTGGCCTCCGCCTCCTATCATCATATGACTTATACCGACTCTAAGTTGTCCTCATCCGCTCCTGGATGACCTGGACCTTCTCTGTCGTGGCCTGGAGCATCTTCGGTCCCACAAGAGTTGCTACGATTTCTTCTTTTCTGATAAGATAAATCTGGTCTCGTACCCTGGATGAACCACTTACTTTGCCAAATACAGTCAATCCCGACATGGATGGTACTAATCCATACCAATGAAGATGTCGTAAGGCCCCGACGCTACTACCAAGAGATCCAACCGTTACACTCACCTCCAAGAGTTGAGTCACACTGTCGGCATCAGTGTGTGGTAACTGGGTCTCCTCCAGTAGATGTCTCACGGGTGAGGGTCAATTCCACATTCTAAACCGGAACCTCTTAGTAACAACACAAAAGAGGACAGGAATAAAAACATCACAAGGGTATTCGTCTTTTATTATTGCAGCTCATAATAAAAAGACACTACACCACAGCAACAAGGAACTAGAAGTACCAAAGATATATCCACTAGTCCCGCTCCTGTCCATCTGCTCCCAGAGCTCCTTGGTCGAAGGCCTCAGTTACCTGAAGCTGAGCTCTTGCATGTCCACCAACTCCCTGCGGTCAGGGTGGACCTCCTGGTGGTGGTGGTGGCAACACCCCGAAGCGTCGTCCACCTCTAGCTGCACGGCCAGCTCCCCTGCCATGGCCGCCTGCTCCTTGCTGTCTGCCTTGATCGAACCTCTGCCTCTGCCTCGGGGGTCCTTCGTTCATCTGCTGGTCATCCGTATGGCAGGTCGGATAGTCACGAGCCATGTGACCAACCCTGCCGCAGGAGTAACACTGCCCTCTCATGGCAAGTCATTGCCCACCCCGAGTGCCTCGCGCAAACGATCCAGAGTCATGCTGTCGACCACCTGTTGGTCTAGTCCTCTTTGACCCCTACGTCATCTGTCTACTGCCCGCTGTAGAAGACTCTGCCGCATGCCGGCAAGTGGTGGGTCCTGCTGCTGGAGACTACTCAGCAAGGAAACTCTCCTCTAAGAGGGCTCTCTCCAACACCCCTACTTGAGTCAGAATGTTGAGGGAGATCAACGAAGCCCTGATCTCGTGCCTCAGTCCCTGCTCGAAGGTCTGGGCCCGGAAGAATGGGTCTCGTACCATATCTGTGGTGTAGCGCGAGAGATCAGTAAATCTTCCCGAGTACTGGGCCACTGTCATGCTGCCCTGCCGTAGCTATAGTAGCTCCTGGATGTGCAAAGCTCGGAGGGTGGCTGGAATGAACTCGGAGCGGAAGATGCTCTCAAAGTCCGTCCAGAGGAGAGATGTCTCGTCATGAACATGGAGCATCAAGCTCCACCATCTGCCTGCTGCCGCGTGCAGGAGGCTCGCTGCGAGGATCACCATGAGGTCTGCCGGTGTCCTCACTAATCTGAAAACCCGTACAACTGCCTTCAGCCAGTCCTCGGTAGCCTGAGGGTCTGTCTCCCCACGGAACCTGTGCGGTCGCTGGCACTGGAACTCATGCAGTTCACTAAGGCGACGTGTATCGTCAGCGGCTAGGGCAGGTAGCATCGGTGGCTCGGCGGGTATAGGTACCGTCGGTGCCTCAGCTGTCAAAGGGCCCTGTACCGAGTCCTCGACGCTCAGTGGGCTCTCGCCACGCACATCGCTCAGAACCCTAGCTGGATGACGTCGTCGGGCCATCCGAAAAAGGAAACAAGTGCTCCATGGTCAGAACAGTATACCTGGTGAGCTAACACAAGTAATCACAAAGAAAACTTGAAACACACATGTAATCAATATTTTCGTCCATTACGTCGGAAATCAGAAGTCAGGGTCCTGGTGTTCGGATACGTCGGCCGCCGCACCCACACTGGACTCCCTGGACTGATAACCACACTCAACACGCTAAACACTATTGCTTCACATAGAAGAAAGATCAGAGTCTACGGTAGAACCGACCACCTCTGATACCAATTTGTCACGACCCATCCTCGGGGCTCGTGCTGTGACTACCCCAAACCCGCCTTTCATAGGCCGGGGGCTGGGGACTAGCACCAAGGCGTAAATCCTAGAAAAAGGGAAGACATTGCCTTTGAAAAGTAAACAAGCACCATAGAGTAAGCAAGCGGAAAAGTAAACAGCAAGTAAAAACTGTAACAAGCTATGCTGAAAGTAAAAGGGGCCGGAAATACAAGCTCAACTGTAAAGTACAACTGAAAGGGGAAAATAGCAACTGAAAGAAAAGCCGCAGCGTCGAGCCGTCCTCTGGCAGTCCCACCTGAAGGGTGGGTACAGATAGCCTCCACTGCTCTTCGGGTCCACCTGATCGCTCCTTGTGCATCCCGTCCAGTGGTCCACCACCAGGTACCATCCTAATCCGCACGCCTCTACCACGATCAGCGCTGTCCGTCGTCTGCAACCAACACAATGGAGTGCAGGAAAAGCCCGTGTAGGGGTGAGTATAAGCTACTCAGTAGGGACCCCGAGACCCGAAGGTCTCCCGAAATCCACAAAGGATAAACCACAAGAAAGATACAATCATGAAGTAACATCCGACACTGCTTAGGTATATGCCCATACATATACCTAAGTCATCAATTCCCATTCGGCTCCAACATCCGAGCCCAAGCACAACCCAGTCCACACAGGAAAGCAGAACGTATACCCACACAGGATAGCACAACACAATCCACAAAGGAGAGTAAACAGTAAATCCACACAGGATAGTTCAACACAATCCACAAAGGAGAGTAAACAGTAAATCCACACAGGATAGTTCAACACAATCCATAAAGGAGAGTAAATAGTAAATCCATACAGGATAGTTCAACACAATCCACAAAGGAGAGTAACACAAGATTCATCTCACACAGGTATACTTCTTCAAATGACGATAGAGATGATCAGATGTAGTCACTGATTCATCTAATCCGTCTAGCCCATAAAGGGTCGTAAGATACTAACCCCCCCACAATGACCCACATAGAATCGATCATGAAGTTGACCCAATGCTATTGGGAAACTCCTTCTCCATCAAGTACAGTGGTTATGCCGCTACAACCAAGCGATCCTCCGTCGTGGTTCTACCGCTACAACCAAGCGCTCCCATGTGCCGCTACAACCAAGCGCACCTCTATTATGGGTCTGTCGCTACAACCAAGCGCTCCCCTGTGCCGCTACAACCAAACGCACCTCTGTCGTTGGTCTGCCGCAACAACCAAGCACTCCCCTGTGCCGCTACAACCAAGGGCTCCCCTGTGCCGCTACAACCAAGCGCTCCCCTGTGCCGCTACAACCAAGCGCACCACTGTCATGGGTCTGCCGCTACAACCAAGCACTCCCCTGTGCCGCTACAACCAAGCGCACCACTGTCTTGGGTCTGCCGCTACAACCAAGTGCTCCCCTGTGCCGCTACAACCAAGCGCTCCCCTGTGCCACTACAATAAAGCGCACCTTTGTCGTGGGTCTGCAGCTACAACCAAGCGCTCCCCTGTGCCGCTACAACCAAGCGCACCTCTTTCGTGGGTCTGACGCTACAACCAAGCGCTCCCCTGTGCCGCTACAACCAAGCCCACCTCTATCGTGGGTCTGCCTCTACAACCAAGCGCTCCTCTGTGCCGCTACAACCAAGCGCACCTCTGTCGTGGGTCTGCCGCTACAACCAAGCGCTCCCCACTGGGCTATCCGTAACGCACCGAGTCATTCGATCAACAGTCGTCAAATCTCAACCGGCTCTAGGGTTCCGCACACAACATGCTCGTTCCGGGAGGGTCCACTCCATGAGAAAAAAGGTCAATGCATCAACTGACATGCAGTCCGGAGTTGATGTATCCCATGGTGTACCGTAGTGGTCACTGCCGAAGACACGGAGGATTCTCGTACTGTTCTCATCATCGTCGCGATCGAATCCACCGAGGATCTCTGTATAGTCGTCGTCGTCGTCGAAGTCGCAGCCAGCACTAGGGTTCCCGCTCACAGCAAGCTCGTTCGGGAGGGTCTGCTCCATGAGCCGAGAGGCCGATACATCAACTATCACAAAGTCCGAAGTTGATGTATCCAAATGTTCCGTACCGTCAACAGGAACTCAACGTCGCAGATGGCGCGTCAATCGGACGCTCGGTCTGAGAGTTATTGGCTTTTTCGTCCCAGGGGCCCGGTTGGTTTTTAATGAAAAACTAACCTAAATGTACTCCACCTACATCCAAACCTCGGGCGGAGTATGCCAAAAGATCCGTCTCACTTAGAGGAATTCAACAAAGCTGACGGCGCGTCAATCAGACATCCGTGGCTCAAGATATGAGCGTTTCCGCTCTGAAGGCCCGGTTGGTTTCGTGTACGAACCAACCCGACTGAACTCAAAGTATTCCGAAACCTTGAGTACGAAATAATGAAATTACCGTCTCGATCCAAGGATCGCGTTGCCGCTAACGGCGCGTCGTTTGGAGGCCCGTAGCTCAAGTTACGGGCATTTGACCGAAAACGGTCCGAAGACTGGGGGTCCGGGCCCAGGCCGACCCCCCCTGGGTCGGCCGAACCGGGTCGGCCCGACCAGGTCCGACTGGTCGCACCGGCCTGGCTCGGCCGAACGACGCGGGGGGGAGCCGCCACCCCCACGTGACACCCCAGCGGCACCCGCGGGGTGTCGCCCTGGACGACCCGAGCAACGCGGGGGGGGGGGGGGGGGGGGGGGCGAGCCGCCGCCCCCGCCTGACACCCCCGCGGCACCCGCGAGGTGTCACCCTGGACGACCTGAGAGATGAGGGGGGGGGGAGCCGCCGCCCCCACGTGACAACCCCGCGACGGTTCTTCCGGCGGCGCCGCGCCGGTGACCCGCGCCGCCGCCGGCTTCCGCGGGCCACCGGAGTCGCTCCAGTGGTCCGTTTTCCTTCCCATCTGCGCCGCTGCTCCTCCTGGGACTCGTTCTTCACTGTGGAACCTTCAAACTTCCATTTCGGAAAGTTCCGTCGTCGCCCGTTAAATCCGCACAACAACGAAGAACGGCGGAAGGTTGTCAGGCAATGTACGTTTGGCCCGCACCCTCCGTGTTAGAGATAAACAACGGGAGAAATATATTCAACACATGAATCAACAATTTTAATGGATTAAAATTGTTCTTATTGTCTGGTTCTTCACTTTTAAAAGAAACGATCATGGGAAAAGGGAATTATTCACAACAAACCCTACCTCGTAGTCATCGTCGTACGCAGGTTCTTCGCAGATTTGCTCGTCGCAGAAGGAGGGGATCGTCGCATCGTCGTGGAAAGGCGTCGCGTCGTCGCGGAATCCGGCGTTGCGTTGACGAACTCTACAGACCAAGAAACAACAGATTTAATTATAAATAATTAAATCCATGTTTTGTTAAAAACCACAATGGAGATTTAAATAATCACAAACACTCACCTCAACGGAAGATCGAAGGATCTTGTCATGGAGGAAGGAACGTCGTCGAAGAACCTCTCGAATGAAGCGTCGTCAAACTCCGAGGGTGACGGCGTTCTTCGCGTTCTTCACGTTCTTCGCGTTCTTCATGTTCTTCGTGTTCTTCGCGAAGGAGGATGAAGGCTCAAGAATTCCATCAAGCCTCTCAACGTGTCATCCTCCAATGCTGTGTTGGTCTTATTTTATTATTACGCCAACAAACAAAAAAGGTATGTAACGACCCATCAATTTTTTGAACTAATTCAATGAAAGAAACCTCCCATTTAATTAATGAAATAAACCGCCCAATTAAATGGTGCATTAAGGATTTAAGAAAATGCGTCAGTTGACTTTCATAATGACGGGTTTTCGCGGGTGCGTTACTTAGCGGAAAGAAACAGCGGGGCTCCTGCGGGCCCCACCTCACAAATATCCTACCAAGAGGGTATGATATTTTTTGGATAGCACCCTATCTGTTTCAACTTAGTATAAGTGGCTTTAAAGTGGCTTCAAGTGGATTATGAGAAATAAAATAAAGTTTGTCGAACAAATTATTGTATTTCTTAACTTTAAGCCCAAAAATTAAAAACCACACCCGAGAAAACGCAACTCCGGAAGAGGCGTTTCTAAGAAAATATCGGCGCTGCGATTTCATCGGTGCCCTCAGAATTTGATTCCGGACACCGGTTCAAAAGTTAGAAAAACCGGCTCTTCCGTTCACTGAATGTACCCGAGCCAAACTTCGGAAAATGATTCGGGCACACCGGGCCTCGAAATCCGGTGCCGTCAGAAACTGCGCTCTTGTAAAATTTCAAAGAAAATTAAGAAAAAAATTTCCTTGAAATTTATGGGTCTTTACAAGTCCAGATGAGGAAGGAGGTGGCGACGACGAGGGGAAAACCTAACCCACAGATCCCCTTACGGGCGCATAATGATATTGATTCCAATTTGTATACATTGATCAAAGATCTGAAATTGATGCGGGATCCAAGTGTTACAATTTATGAATCTCATAGAAGTTTTGATTTAAAAGTGAGGGACATGTTGTACCAAATGATAAATGACTTCCCAACTTATGGAAAAGTATCAGTATATAGTACTAAATTAATATTGGGGTGTTTCATTTTTTGAACAACACACACACTCAGTTCTATTCAAATAATCTTCAAGGACAATTCTTTTAGGTTATCAGAAATTTTTTCCTCAAATATATAAATAATGATCTTGAATGACAATATTTGATTGAAATACAAAACAAGGTACATCACAATCTCCACTAACTAGAGATCAACAATTTGATAAGGTAAAATATATTAACACTATTTTCAATAAACCCATGTTGAAAAACCATATTAAATTAGGTTGAAAAAAGAGAAAAATTTCCAAATCAATTATTGTATTATAATTGACTGTATGCCAAAAAATTTCTAGATGTCATGCATATAGAAAAAATATATATTTGAATGTTAAATTCGCATGTTACTAAATATTACTAAAAAAAAGACGACATCAAGGCTATGTTTGAGATTATTGAAAAGTTTTTAAGGGATGAGTTAGCACTAGTGAAGGGTAAAGGAAATAATTTTCTTCCTCTAGCAGCATACACTCTCTCCAGAGCGGGGAAATTGTAAATTTTAATTTTTTTAATCGTGTAAAAGTTACCAAGGTGAATTTATAAAATAAAAATAATGTAGTTTCAATTAACAATTTGAAGTTACGGTGACTAAAATCTTAGGACATTCATGTTTCGATTCAAGAATGTGTTCCCATATCTTTATATTTCATTCCTCCTAATAATGTATGAAATATTTTAAACATATTATACTTATTTTTAAAATACATATGCAGTAAAGTTATTAACCCGAAGAAGTATCTAACCATGAATAAGGACGTTATAGAAATATTATTTGAATTAGGGATATTATTCCCACCTTCATTATTTTATATAATGTTCCCAATAATGGTTCACATAGTATGAGATGTTCAACTATGTGTTTCAATGCATTATAGTTGGATGTACCCCATTGAATAGTATATTATTATTTGGAAATGTATGAGAAGAATTTATGTTGGAAAAAATGTTGTATTATATAATGATATGATGTTGAAAAAGCTATTGAATTAAAATATGTCCATTTGTTCAATATTTGTAAATTCTACTCATTTTTATTTATTTAATATCAGTAAATATTAACATTCAATAATTGAAGATAATATATTCATTAATAATGATAAAAAAATATTTCTAAAAAATATCTATAAGTAAATATATTAATAATTGTGTATTTAATATATTTATAAAATTATATATTTATAAATATAAATAAATAAAAATATTTTTTAAAAATTGTTTTTATAATTATAAATAAATATTTATATATATAAATATTTAAAAAATAATAATATACATATTTAAATGATGAATATATTTACAATATATGCATATTATTATTAATATATATAACTATAGAAATATATATATAATTAACTAATAGAATAAATATATTTATATAATGAATATATCTACTATATTTATATTTATATTTATTCATTAAATATATATAATGATATCAATAAATATAATGATATAAATATATTTATAAGAATATATATTTATTATTATAAATAAATAAATATATATATATATATATATAAATTGTTTATATAATTATAAATTAATAATTCCATTTTTCAATAATTTTAATGGTACAAAAAATATATTTAAATAATAAATATTTTTAATAGATTTATATTTATATTTATATTTATATTTATTAAATACATATATAATTATAAAAATATATAAAACAAAAATAAATATATTTATAATTTTATAAAAATATTTATAAAAATATTTATTTAAAAATATAGTTATAAATATTTAAAATCCATCCCGGTTAGTGCTATTGATTTAGCACTAGTAATGAAGGATTTTATCATGGATTGTTTTTCACTAATAAAGAGGACTTTTATCATGGCTTATTATGTTTGAACTAATAAAACACCTCTTTGTGAGGGATTTTTAGGTACCACTAATGAAACCATCCCCAATCTATTTAAAACCCCCCTATAAGATCAAATTCAAGTTGTGCCTCTCATTATCTCATAGAAGTACAATGCTTCCACTGCTCCCTATTGACATTTTCTATGAAAAATATTTCCTATAATCTATGGAATGTAATTTTTTTCTCCTCAACTCTTGTTACATGTTTTACCTGGTTCTACGATGTGTGTTACTGTAGTGTTTTGTTTGTTTGGTGCTCTTTTTGGGTTTCTTGATTTCCTTCTCCTTCATTTTATCATCTATCCAGGTTCTATTTTTTTCTCCCTCACTAATTTGAATGTTTTTCTAAACCATAGTTATGTTTAGGTTCTATCTTTTTATTATCCTGCTCAATAGGTTTTCTACGATCAATTTCGAGATATGTTTTATTGTTAGTAATTGATATGTATTATTATTATTGATATTTACTACAGTTTTATGGTTATTGATTCTAGAATTAGGAATCATTTCAATGGGATAGTTATGGATTACTTTTTTTAGGTATTTATTGTCTTGGGTCAGTTCTAGGGGTTATAAATTAGAAATATAATGAATGATTTGTGGAATAATTCATGGTTTTTTAGTTATATATTGGAAATATGATTATGAACTGATTATCTTGGTTTTGGTATCAATGGTATTTTTATCATCAATTTTAGTGATTATTGTGATTTGGTTTATTTTGTTATGAAATTATTCTACCATGGTTTTATAGGCTTATGCTGATTAGTTTGTATCATTTAAATATCTTTATTAATATTTATGTGGTCTCAACTAACCATGTGGTTCTCAGGATATGACTATAACATTTTTCCCTTTGTTTTCAATTTTTTTTATAAAAAACATATTTTATTTTAAAAATATCCATGATGGTTTCCAATTAAATATTTTTATGAAGGGTTATATTTATTCAATACTTCAATAGGATTGTATGTAGAGATCATCACTCTTCCTTTATTATTTGGGGTAAACCATACATTATAAATTCAACTTTAGAGATCCCCTATAAACCTATAACATAATTTGTAAAACTATTTGTTGAAATTAAAATCTGTTACCACATATCAAATCTAGTCACTTATCCCCATACACTTAAAGTGTCACACTCTTTTCCTTGACTTATAGATGGAAAGAAATGGAACCCATGGTTATTTTTCAAGGTCATTATATTTTTCTGATAACCTATAGCTAAGGTTTTCCACATGACTTATCACCATAGTAAATTTTTATTTAACTAGATTGAACTTTTTAATACTAATCCAATTTCTATTTTTAGAGTCACTTATTCCCTTATGAACATGAATAAGCTAACATTAAACAAATCATACATGACCTCTGGTAAGGAGTGTTTCAATGGTGATCTAGAATCTATATTTAATAGGCAACAAAATTATTTAATATTAAAAATCAAAACATAATATAGATAACCAAAAAACACCATTGATATCTATAATGGTTTTATGAGAGTTAATGTGTGGAAATTTTTATGAAAACCTTATTCTATCAATGATTTCTATTTGGATATTCTCTTACTTATTTAACATTTCCTTATTTAACTATTCTTAAAATTGTTTAATAATATTTATTTGGGTTAATTTTCACATTTAACTTATAAAACATGGAAAATTAAATGAAATGTGGTTATACCTTGTGTTTACTATAATATTTTTTTTATTATTGAGTTTTTAATGGTAACATTGAACCTAAAAACCTAAAACTTTTATAGTGATAGTCTATTGTAAACTTGTAACATTGTTTTCAATTTATAATTTACAATTTCTTCCAAAGGAGTACCACTAGATTGCACAAGTTTAACTATTAAAACTATTTTTTACCTATATATTTTAAAATTATTATATATTTTTATTCCCAAAAAGTTTTTATCTATTGTTTCAGGACACTATTAGAGGTTTCCTATGGTGAATTTTTGTCTAAAATCACACATAGAGTCCTTTATGTACATGCAACTTCACTTCTACAAAATTCCATATATATAAGGATAATACTAAATTTAAGATCACATGAGTGGGTTATTCATAATAATTTAATCCTAAAGAGAAATATATTGAAGTTAAAAAAATATTAAATATTTAAATATTTATAAAAATAAAATGGTTGAGTGATCTTTCTCAAAACATAAAATTTCCAATTTGACATCAATTAATACACCACATGTCCCACCAAATACCCAGTAAAGAAATGAGTAAACATTTAATCCTCCAATTTGTTAAACTCTATCCCATAAAGGTTATAGAAACCATCCATGAATCAGGAAATTTTTTATAAGAAACTAAGAGCTTTTTAAATTCATTCATTTTAAAAAATTTAATTTTCCTCTTGAGGGAATAATTAATGGCTTTACTTGAATACTGAAATGACAACGGCTCCCTCATTATGATTTTTTGTAATACCATCAAGCTGAGCCTTCACAAAATTACACCAATCAAGTATCCCCTTGAAAATATTAAACTATTGTTGGTACTTTTTCATCTTTAGACAACAAACTAAGAAATGTTTTCTTGTGATTCACCAACTACCATCCCGAGAACATTTATATTTATTGATACAACTATAATCTAGATCAGATTTTTCTGCCAAACAATTATTAATAAGTATATATTATTAATAAACATACACCATCTCTTATGGATATGCACCTATGTTTGTGAACTACAAGATTAGAAATCATCAAACACTAGGTATTGGTGATCACTTTGAATGAATTCAAAGGATAACACCTACCAATAGTTGAGTAATTCCATAAATTTAATTACTAATTTCCCTCAATGAATAATTAAATTGGGTTTACCTTTTTTGAATTATCTGTAACATTGGGATTTGATTATGAATATCCTATGTGTATTGACTTATTTTGTGTACAAAATTAATTTTATATGTACCCAATATAATGGATATGAATAAAAAATTTATGTATGTAAATTATATGAAAAAAAAGTATGAATATGATGTTAAATATTTCATCATGTTTGAAAAAAATCATGCTTAAGACCCTTCTCAAATCATTTTTCCATGTTTACATTTTTTTATTCAAGAAAAAGTACTGCCAATTATGTGGAAGAAAATTTTATTTATAATGGAATATATCATAATTATAAATTAAGGAATAAAAAAAGGATTTTTTTTACATTAACACCAATTCAAAAAGATACTATGGTTTATGGATAATTTGATATAGATACAAGTGTAAATACTTATTTAAATCAAATGGAAGAAATTGAAATAGAAATTTAATATGGCCATCATGGTTTTCAAAAGTTTTTTGAGAAGGTAAATAGTTATTCTCATAGACTATTAAATATCAGTTGTACTAAATACATAACATTTTATGTTATATTGATGTTATAAAAATTTAAATTTTCAGTGGGTGGAGTGAAACCTACTTAGAAGAACTATTTAGTCTCCTGAATTATATATTACTATAATAATATGAATTTCCTTCTCGATCATTATACAGTTAATGAATTCTATATTAAATGGTCTTGATCAATAAAAAACATATATATGTAAAAAAATATTGTATATTTGTTCTCAAGGACCATGAATCAATCCTAAAATTTCCTAAGTGTGGTGCAGATTGATATAAGAAATATTAATCATGTCCTTTGTAGGATATATGTTAATTTAATAATATTTTATAGTTTACAATGATATATATATGTCATTAAACTATATGGAAATTGACAAGGAATACAGATAAAATAATTAATGATGGAAAACTACATTATCAAGAAGATTCACCTGAATAGAAGAAGATTTATTATGAGTATCATGAATTAGAAAATGAGCCAAGAAACTTTATGTATGTGTTATCTACATAGAGATTAAATATTTTTGGTGTACACAGTATTACTCATATTACATGGCCCACTCATGGTGGTAAATTATAAACTTTCCCCAGGGTTAGGGCTGAAAAAAAAATCGGTTCTCTACATATATCAAGATCAAAGAAACCCATTAATGATGTTGATGCCTATTTGGATACTATGTTCAATGATTTGAAATTGATATGGGGTTCAGCTGTTACAATTTGTGATGCTCATAGAAGTGTTGATTTAACATTGAGAGAAATTTAATACTACATGATAAATGAATTACCTCTATATGAAAATGTGTTAGGATATTGCATTAAAGTAATATGTTGGAGTAATTTTTTTGGAACAACGCGGACAGTCAGTTTAGTTGAAACATTCTTCAAAGGCAGTTTTTTAAGACATCAGAAATTTATACCTTGTGGACATAAATAATGATCCAAGATGATTATATTTTACGGGAATATTGAATAATGTACATCTCCATCACTACTAACTAGTGATAAAATATTTGATATGGTAAAAGATATTGAAACTATTATCAGTAAACCCTTATTGAAAATCCATATTATATTAAGTTGGAAGAAGAGATCAATTTTCATTAAAATATGGTATTATAATTGTTTTTATGCCAGGATTTTTCACAATTTTAACCATATTGAAAAAATAAATATTTGAATGTGTTATACTCAAGTTAATACATGGTCTTGAAATAATAGATGTCATCAAGGCTTTGTTGGACATGATTGAAATAAGGCTGAGGAAAGTGTTGCCACTAGTGAAGTGTAAATAATTTTTTCCCTCCAATAGTATACACTCTATCCAGAGAGGAGAAATTAAAAAGTTTCCTTTTCTTTAATGGTGTAAAAGTTCCAAAGGTGTATTTGTCAAATATCTAGAATGTAGTTTCCATGAATAATTTGAAGTTACAATGAAAATAATCACATGAAAATCATGTTTTAATGTGAGAATGGATTCCCATTTCTTTACGTTTAATTCTTCATAATATTTTATGAAATGATTTGAAAAGATAATATTTAATTTTAAAAGAAATATGTAGTAAATTTATAGACCCTTAGAATTATCCAATCATGAAAAAGAACATTAAAGTAATTTTATGTGAATTAGTGATATTATTCCTACCTTTATTATTTTATATAATGTTCATACTAATGTTTCACTTAGTATGAGATGTTTAACTATGTCTTCAAGTCCATTAAATTTAGATATACCCCCTTGAACGGTATATGATTATTTTGAAAGGAATATGATGAATGCATGTTCTCTTAAATGTTTTATTACAGAATGATATGATGTTGAAGAACATGTTGAATTCTATACCAATTGCCTATGAAATGTTGATACCATCGGTCAACCAAAGTCTATTCACATAAGAAACCTTTTGGATGAAAGGGATTTCTAAAAGATATATCATTACAATTACCATCACAGAGTGGGAGAATGTGCTCCTTCAAATTTTTAATAATATTGAATATATTTGGAACATACATTGAATCTCACTAGGAAATGTGTAGTGATTTGAATCCATTAAGGTATATAGGATGGATATCAAATACACATAATCAACAGTTCTTATGATGGTTCAGAGATCATATTTATACGGTTTTATCTAAAAATATGAATTAAATATCAAAATGAATTTGATGGATTGTTAGAGGACCAAATACAAATGTTATATCTTATAATGTATTTGTAATCAATGGTAATATGATCTATACAAAAAATAAAATTATTATTGTGTGATATAAAATGGCAGAGTTACACTTGTGAAACAGGTGCTTCACATATCTAGTTCAAGATATAGAAATATAATTTGGTTCAATATTTCATATATTATCATTATCGAAGAGATATTACAGTTGGACTATACAAAATTTTATGTACCAATTTTCAATTGAAAATGCGCTGAAAACAAGAGTGTAGAGGAAGTTAATAAAATGGGTTTTATGATGTTTCATATTAGTGTGGATGGAGAAAAAAACAATCCATTTATAATGGAATCACATGCACTACAAGTATTTTACGTCTGTAGTCTAGAAAGCATGAATTTCATGATGTTTCTGGAGGAAATAAAAACAATTATAGGGTTGGATGTGAATTCAATCATGGATGACCCTATCATTAGGAGAACACAATCAGTTCACATGATTCCTAATTTAGAAAATTTCATGTATATTATATGTGATGAAAAATAGTGGATTTGAGTTATTTATTGAGGAACCAAATCCATTCCAACAAAAAAATAAAGAGATTTCAATGATAGGGTTACTATTTTTTTATATACTATGATTTTCCCTAAAATATAATGAGATCTATAATGTATTAACTGAATTTAAATTAAATAAATGAAAAATAATTTAGAAAATTTCATCTATACATGATGATGTTAACAATCTCAGGGAATAATATGTATATGATGTAAAAACTACAAAATTATTATGGGTCTCATAGCCTATGGATGAAAAAATACGAACGATACGAAATCAATGTGTTAAATAAAATTATCTACAAAAGAATTAATGGTATAAAAGCTTATATTGGATGGAATCAACACATCCAACCTATTGAATCTAATAATTCAATGTTAATTACTTATATTGGGTTAATAATGAGGATGAATGTGCTGATTTATATGGAACGATGTTCATCTAGTAATGAAGGATACCCATTGGGATGATACAAAGTCAGTGTTACGATATTATTTCTCTATTTTACTAAAAACATAGATAATGAAACATTGATTTAATTTTCATTATTTCTTGAATAGTTAATTTATTTTAAAATATTTCCATATGAAATATTTCTGAATAGCCATTATAAAATATTATAGTTTATTTTAGACTCTTCTTACCATTTTTTATCTTAGGCATGCTAAGGGGAATGTACAACCCCACACACTAGTCACTTATGAATACATTATAAATAAGAAAAAATTGGTTTTATTGATCATTAATCATGATTAGAAATCATTTTAGGTGAATTATAGATGATAATATATTATTTGTTATTATTTATTTTATCTGATTTGATTTAAAATGGTTAATTTATGAAATATAAATGCTGTTATAAAAATAAAAAATGTGTATCAAAACCATTATACTCTTATCAAAAAGAATGGACGGGGTACGCTTCACTAGAGGATAAATTGGTATTTATTTTAAATCATAAAAAACTATTAAATGTGATATTAAACAACATATGTTTCTTTTTTTATATATATATTATTGAATCAAAATCTGAAGACACTTCCATCCCACATCATGTGCTATAGAAGGATGCCTCCATAAATAAGGAGTGTAAACTATATGATAAAAAAACGTGGTATAGGAAACATGTGTATGTATGAAATAATCATAATTCATTATGATTTATAATTTTAATACATAAAAAATATCTATTCATGTTCACATGTTTTTTATATGTTTTATACATAAGAATCATCAGTGATTGTACAGGAAAAAAAATAATTTCAATAGATTTATAGCATATGGAATAATATAGTAACATTAAGGGTCTTGTATAGTGACCCAACATTTTCATACATTAATATTAAATCATTATAAAGATAAACTACATAATTTTATTATGCCACAATGATCTAAAGGATTAGTGTCTTGGGAAATCTAGAACAAAACATTACATTTAAAACATCAAGCATATACATTTATTTAATTCCTTCTTCTCTAGCTTCTTATTGGTACTTGAACTCTCCTTAGTACATGTAGTATCCTATGGATATACATCAAAAAGGGGTGAGATAGAAGCCTAGTAAGAGGATAGATAAGAACAATATAGCATGGGGTAAGAAAAAACAAAACATCATCATCAAAATCAATACATGAAACATTAATAAATGACCTAAAATGTGGAAATTCATAAAAATGAAACTTCATGTATTAGTTGTTAAATAACACACATAGTTGCGAATATTTCTAGAAGAATGTTCATGCCTCATTTACATTTCAATCATGAGATTCATTACTTTACCCAATGCAATGGAGTGCTGTATAAATCTGGGCGCACCCGTCACATTCAAACATTCATATTGCACTATATAATTCCAGGAACACCTGTCACATCAGAATAGTTTAATTAAAATTCATGCCACATAGAACATATATAAATCATGAACATAAATTACCATGGAAAGGAATGGGTTTTCACTCATAAGAACACATTCATAAACAATTTGTTCCAAAAATAAAGAGGGAATAACATACTTGATATAAGAACTATCAACCTTGAGTGAAAAATAAAAGGATTGTTTTTGAAATAAGAGTTCTTTTAGAAAATATTTGTTTGAAATAAAATCTATTGGAAATCATGTATATTCTAGAAAAGGTATGATAATGTTGAATTTTTTTAATTATTGAACAGAATAGAAATTGAGTGAAAGAGGGAGATAGCGAAGAAAGAATGTTGTGTTCAAGAATTTCCCCTTACCTTGTATCCAAATTAATTCTTCACTTTAATGTTCTATATAATGAAAATATATTCATTAATTAAAAATTATAGAAGATTTTATAAATTAACATTTTTACTATGGTTTCATTCAGTTATTTTATGGGCCTTTGGATGAGTAATAGAGCTTAAATTCATTGTTCAGGAGTATTAATTTTCATAGCTTTAATGAATGGTTCACTTATATTCATGAAAGGATGTTCATTAAAACTATGGTTGAACATAAATAATTGTTAATATGTATTATTAGTGAAATTACATACATATAAATGTTCTTATAATTAATTTAATTATATACCATGAGGATGAATCATTAGATAAAATTTGAGGATGAGCATTTTTTGTTAATTTGGGTTATTTTTTGATCACAATGAATTTGATTTATTTTATCACTATGATTCACATAGATAAGTTAGTTCCAGAACATAAAATGGTATAAGAAATACAACTTAAAATATTTTATGGAAAATTTTATGG
This sequence comes from Viscum album, assembly GCA_963277665.1. Taxonomy (NCBI): domain Eukaryota; kingdom Viridiplantae; phylum Streptophyta; class Magnoliopsida; order Santalales; family Viscaceae; genus Viscum; species Viscum album. The sequence goes on from OY728122.1 coordinate 2,047,321,248, forward strand.
TTTTATTGGCATCCATAAAGGATTTGAAGGAAAAAGGAAGTGCATCACCCATGATTTAGGTAAATTAACAAATCAGGGGTAACTATTTCATTTTATTAACAAAGAAAGGGATAGAGGAGTATAATGAGTAATATTCCATTAAGATGATATAATACTATCATATCAAGCATACTGGAGTTATCATGAAATTTGGATAATAGAAGATGAGTATAAGAGAATAATAGAAAATAAATTTGAAAAGTAAATGAATGAAAAGAGAGAGAGAGGAATTATTTCTTGAATTATCCCCGTGAGATCCTCCTTAAGGAGCCTAGGCTAGTATTTTGATGAGGAATCGAGCTCCTAATCATGGGGGAGGGTATAGGGAAGATACTTGGGTAGATTTTAGGCAAGGATTGAAGCTTTAGAGGTGTGAGGAAATGAGGGTGTGAATGGTGGTATTTATAGTGGATGGGAGAAGGGTTTTCTTAATATATTTTTCATTAATTTATTATTTATCCACAACAAAAGTAATAGTGAGTCTTCCATTACTAACTATAGTACTTTATCATGTGAATCTGAACCAATTGGGCTTACATCAGTAGAACATCATACATGACTCTATAATTAGTTTTTTTATCTTATTTTGAAAATTATGGTATTGCACTATTCATAAAAAATTCAAGTATTTCAGAAAAGCGCCAAAAATTCACACTAACCATTTTTCGATATTTAGAATCTAAAAATGAAGTCTATTTTTCAGAAATAATTTTATAAATTTGATTAATTTAATTTTTAATTGAAATCAAAATTTACTTGATTTTTTTAAATTAAAATAGATTTTATAATGCTTTCAAAAATTACATAAGGTCTTATAAAATTAAATAAAAATTAGAATACATAGAATTTTTAATTTATGAATACATTTTAAGAAAATAATTTTTCTTTTAAATTCAGTACTTAATTATAATTAATTATTTATGACTTACAAAAATACTTATACTTTTACTATGGTCAACTTGTCACTTATAAGATTCCTAAATTTTATTTAATCATTCATGGGTAAGGTTACTATTATACTGGAAAATATACTATTTATATGGGTCATATTAATTTTCATAAGGGTAGGTTACTATTCATAAGGGTATGTTACTATTCACTAAAAATTATGTTTTTTTATTAGACCCCAAAAATCTTCCTGAACACAACCATGTATGCAAGATTTTCGAAATTCCAAACATAGAAGTGGAAAGATTATTTTTATTGGTCACATAATATTTCATATTATTATTTTTTATTGTGCTTCTTAATGTGATTATTCTTTAAGGAATTATTATAATAAAGGAATTTGATTGATAAAACTATGGGTCGTAACATTCTTCCTCCCTTATGAAATTTCGACCTCAAAATTTCGTTTTACACTAACAGGAAAGGGTACATATACTTCATCACCTCCCCCAGTTCCAAAGTAGATTATTCAAAATTTTGGTTCCTCTACAAAACATTTATATTGTGGTTTCCCTTGTTGCAAAGAACCTTATATCTCTGGTCCAGAATCTCTACTGGTTGCTCCTCATAGGAGAGATCATCCTCCAGCTGCACCACATCTGAGTCCAGTACATGTGAGGGATCAGGTATGTACTTTAATAGTGATACATGAAACACAACATGAAAATGAGACATATTCAGTGGAAGTGCAAGATAATATGCCACAACCCCTATTTAGTCAACGATCTCTGAGAGGCCATTGTACATTGTGCTTAACTTCCCTTTATTCCCAAACTGCATGACTCTCTTCCATGGTGATATTCGAAGAAGACATTATCTCCAACATCGAACTCCCAATGCCTTTGATAGTTGTCAACATAGCACTTTTTTTGACTCTGAGCATCTTTTATGTGGTTCTGGATAACTTGTACCTTCTTTTTCATCTCTTGCACAAGATCAGGTCCAATTAGTTTTCTTTCTCCAACTTCATCCCAGTAGGTTGGAGTTCTACATCGCCTTCCATAAAAATCTCAATACGGATCCATTTGAATAATTGAGTCGAAGTTATTGTTATATGAGAACTCAACCAATTGGATATGTTGATCCCATCTATCTTTGAATTTTAAATAGAGGGATCATAGCATATCTTCAAGCATCTGAATGGCCCTTTCCAATTGGCCATCAGTTTGGGGGTGATAGGCCATGCATAAATTTATTTCATTACTCAAAGAATGTTGAAGAATTATCCAGAATTAAGATGTGAACCTTAGATCATGATCAGAGACAATTGAGAGTTGAACACCAAGTAGTTTCACCACTTCCTTCACATATATCTTTGTATGTTGTCCAAGCGAGGTATTTTCCTGAATAGTGAAAAAATGGGCAGTCTTGGTGAGTCGGTCAACCACAACCCATATCTCATTATTTTCCTTCGACGTATTCAAGAGACCCATGACAAAGTCCATAGTTACATTCTCCAATTTACACAAGGGTATTGGAAAAAAATGCATCATCCTTTTAGACTTTTTGTCGCTCTACTTTAACTTGCTATCATACCAACCATATTGACATATATTCTACAATATCATTATTCATGTTATCAAACATGATGTGTTCACATATATCTCGGTATATCATGGTTCTACTAGGATTGATATAGAATTTTGAGCTATGTTCATTGTTCAAGAGCTCCTTTTTATCCTAGGTGATGAAGGTACCCAAAGTTTCATTCCAAACCGAATCACACCTTCATCGTCAAAAGGGAACCCTTGCAGCTTCCCTTCCTTTACTGCATTCACCTTCTTCTATAACTCCAGATCTTCCCTTTGTGCTTCATTAATCTTCTCTTGGATGGATGGTTACACAATAATTTTGTAAATTTTGGATGTATCCTCTAACATTATGATTTTCAAAAGCATCCTTTGCATATCCAGGAAGATCGTGCCTTTCTCAATCTGCTATAAGGATAGAGTAGTAGGTTCTTTTCTGCTTAGAGAATCAACTACCTTGTTCCCCATTCCAAGATGATAGTGAATAGATCAATCATAATCCTTGATTATATCTAACCATTTCCTTTGATACATGTTTATATAATTTGGTTTTAATATATACTTTAGGTTTTTTGTTTAGTGTATAGGTCACACTTCTCACCATAAAGGTAGTGCCGCTAGATTTTCAAGGAAAAAATCACGACTGTCAGCTCTAGATAATGCGTAGTGTAGTTATTTTCATGTATCATCAATATCAGGGAGGATTAGGCTATCACATGTTAATTTTTCATGAGTAAAAAATCCAAGACATTCTTTTAAGCATCACTATAAATCACAAAACCTTCTCCACTTTTCGGTAGTGTGACTACAGGTGTAGTGATCAGTCTTCTATTTAGCTCTATGAAGCTTACCTCACATTCTTCCATCCAGACCTAAATTACCCCTTTCCATATTAACTTAGTTAGTGGGCTTGAAAATTGTGAGAAATCTTTCACAAACCATTAGTAGTAACAAACTAATCCCTGAAAACTACGGATTTCTGTGACACTAGAGGGCATGGTCCATTCCTCAATAGCCTTTGTTTTTTAAGGGTCCACATAAATTCCCTCACTTGTGATCAAATGTCCGAAGAATGTGACTTGCTTAATCCAAAAGTCACACTTGTTGAACATGGCATAAGAATTATCTTTTCTCATTTTCACTAACACAAGTCTTAGATATTCTTCATGTTTCTCCATGATCTTAGAGTAGATAAGAATATCTTCAATAAACACTACCAATTATTCTTGAGGTAATGTCTAAAGACCCTATTCATAAAATCAATGACTATTTCAGGTGAATTAGTAAGTCCGATGGGAATCACTAGATTCTCAGAGAGCCCATACATTGTATAGAAGGATGTATTCTGAATATCTTCCTTCTTCACCTTTAGTTGATGATATCCGGAAAAAATATTCTCCTTTGAGAAGTATTGAGGTCCTCTTAACTAATCGAACAAGTCACCAATCCTTGGAAGAGGATAATTGTTCTTTAAGGTGATCTGGTTCAGTTCCCAATAATCAATACACAATTTTATTATTCCACCTTCTTCTTCACAAAGTGCATTGGTGCACCCTAAGGTGATGAACTACGGCGTATGAACCCTTTTTTTAAATGCTCTTGCAACTTCTTAAATAACTCCTCCAGTTCAATAAGAGCTATCCTATAGGGATAATTTGAGATATGAGTAGCTTTTGGTACTAGTTAGGTCGCAAAATTTACCACACGATCCGAGGGAATTCCGGGTCACTATTCATGAAACTCATCCCCATATTCCCCCACAATGGGAATTACCGCAAGGTTAGGGCTTTCCTTTGACTTGACCATTTGAGTGAGGTATGCTTCTTTAGAGGGTATCAACACCCACACCATTTAAGGATTTTAAAAATAGATTCATGTTCTTCCTTGAATTTGTAGAGGAGCATGCGATTGTTTGGAATATGAAAAGATATTTCCTTTTCCTAATAGTTGATATGTTTTCTATATAACAAGAGAAAATGCATTCCCATTATAGAATCAAATTATACTGAGGGAAGTATTACAAGATTCGACAAAATATTCTACCAATATAAGCCAATATAAATAGTGTCAAACACTTGGGATACAGTTATTGGACCACTTGGTATTTTGACAGATATCTCTACTTCAAGGTTTCGGGGCTTCGATTCTATATTTCTTGAAAACAAACGAGATATTAAGGAATGCGTAGAACCAGAATCAAATAATATTTTCTACATTCTTGAGTGAATAAGAAGTGTACCTTGTATTACTTCATTATCTTTCTCCACTTATGCAGTAGTGATGGAATAATAATTCGCTATTTCATTTGGATTTGGAGGTTGTTGACACTAATTATCCTTGAGGACTCGAGGTTTAGTGCACTAGCGTGCACTGTGCACATTCTCCCTACAGTTGTAGCATTAAACCATTGGGATTCATCTCCTTTATTCAACTACATTCACCTTCCCTTTCATTTATTTTCAACACTCCTGATCATGGTGTCCTTCTTTACCTCACTTAAGCCACTTCCCCATCCCTTTAAGGCAGTTCCCATGATGAAAATTCCCACATTATTGGCATGTGGGTCATTCAGTTTTCTTCCCACCATTATCATTAGATCCTCCATCATGAAACTTCATCTTTCATTTCTTTTCACCATAGCCATGTTACCATTCTCCAAACTCTATATCCATATTGAGAGAACATCGAACAACTACTTCATTACTACCAATATCACGAATTTCACAAGCCTTTAAAAGGTGTGGTTTTAATCCACTAAAAAATCTATCAATTTTTCTATTACTATTGATAAAAAAACTAGAAGCGTACCATGAAAGACTTGTTAAACTCTCTCCGTAGGTTGTGACCGATTCTATTTAATTATTCTTGAGCTCTATAAATTCTCTCTCTATTTTTGACTGAAGAGTTCGTGGGAAATAATTATTAAAAAACATGATATTAAAGGCTTCCCATTCCATCTATTCAATTTCTTCCCTTACCATGGTCTTATTAATCTAATCCCACAATTTATTGACCTCTCCATCTAGACAATAAACTGAAATTGTCAACTTCTCCATCTTAGAACAATGGAGAACAAAAAAGATCTTCTCCATAGATTTGACCCATTGTTCTATAACTAGTGGATTGGACGATCCACTAAACGTTAGTGGTTATTATTCCATAAAATACACGATAAACAGTTGCTCCATATTTGGTTATGGAGTAAATTCCCTTCTATTATGGTTATTGTTAATAACCTGAGATATTTGGGTAAGAATCATTAGGATGTTTTGAACTCCACCTCCCAAATCATTGGCGATGTCATTCGGGAAATGTTGCATTGGCCCACACATTAGTTGTTGGCCTGGTTTCTCCTTGTTCCCACCATTCTCTAAAATAGAAAAGATTAAGAAAAAACAGAAGTCAACAATTTATGAATAACTTATTCATTTTTATGATTTATACTAAAAGTATATATTATTGTATCCCTAAATAATGATTCTTTTGTGCATATTTGTACTTAGTCTCATGCTTGATGTTTTTTCTATGGTTCACTAATCCTAATTCCCAAATGAACTAAACCTTGACTATGTTACCAACTATAATGACACAGCTATTGCTTACATTACTATTAATCATTATAAAGTTAAAAAAACATAATAGTATTACACCACTAGGATCCAGAGGATCAATGTCTTGGGAAAACTAGGACCAAACATTACATTTAAAACAACAGTCATAAAAATTTATTTAATTTGTTCTTCTCTAGCATATTATTGGCACTTGACCTCTCCTTAGTACATGTAGTCACCTGAGTATAAACATCAAAAAGAGGTGATTTAAAATACCAGTAAAATAATAGATAAGAAAAATATATAATGGGGTTAGCATAAACATAACATCATCATCAAAATCATGAGAGGAAACATTAGTAAAAGACCTAAAATGTGGGAATGCATAAACATAAAACATCATGTCCTAGTGGTTAACTACCACACATAGTTGTGAAAAATGATAGCATCATGTTAATTCATCATTTACCTTTTAATCATGTGATTCATTACTTTACCCAATGAATTGGAGTGTTGTAAATTCTGCTTACAACTATCACATTCAAACATTCATATTGAGCTACATTATTGTGGGTGCACCCGTCACATCATAGCATATTCATTATCATGCATGCCACATATTAAATATATAAATAATGATAATAAATAACCATGGAAAGGAATTGGTTTCAAATCATAATAACACATTCTTAAACATTGGGTTCCCAAAAGAAAGAGGGAATGACATACTTGATACAAGAACTATCAACCATGAGTGAGAAATAAATGGTCTGTTTTTGAAAGAAGTGTTCTAGTGGAAAAATATTGTTTGATATAAACACCATTGGAAAATAGTTATATCCCAAAACATGTATGATAATGATGAAAAAATAATTTTTATGGAGTGACAATACTAGAAATGGAGTGAAAGAGATTGAACCCGAAGAAAGAATATTGGGTTCAATAATTTCCCCTTACCTTTTATCCGAATGATTTTTTCAATTTATTGCCCTGTATTATGACATTATATTCATTAATTATAAATTAAAAAACCTTTTAAACAAGAATATGGTTTACTCTCATTTCATTAAGTGTTTTTATGGTCATTTGGATGAGTTATAGAGCTTAAATTCATTGTTCGGGAGTGCTAATTTTCATCGCTTTTATGAATGGTTCACTTGAATTCATGAATGTATATTCATTTGAAATATGGCTGAACATCCAGAATTGTTAACATAAATTATTAGTGAAATTAAAGATATATAGATGATCTTATAATGAATTTGTTTATGTACCACATGGAAGAATCATTAGATAAAATTTAATGATGGTCATTTTTGGTTAATTTGGAGGTTTTTGATCACAATGAACTTGTTTTATTTTATCACTTAGTCTCATGTAAATATGTTATTTCTAGAACATAAAAGGAAATAATAAATTATCATTAAAATCTGTTTTCAACTATTTAATGGTTTTATTGGCATCCTTTAAGGTTTTTAAGGAAAAAAGTGCATCACCCATGATTTAGGTAAATTAACACATCATGGTAAATGATTTCATTTTATTAAAAAAGATATAGAGGGTGGAGTATAATGAGTAATCTTCCATTAACATGATATAATACCATTATATAAAGCATAATGGTGTTATCATGAAATTTGGATAAGAGATGCTGAGGATAAGAGAAGAAAAGAAAAGAAATCTGAAAGAAAAAAAAGAAAAGAGAGATAGGAATTACCTCTTGAATCCTCCACTTGAGGTCCTCATTAAGGATCCTAGGCCTATTTTTTTGATGATATCCTGGTTTTAGGGAATGGGAAAGGGATGATATTTAGGTAGAGTTTAAGAAAGGCTTGAAGCTTGAGAGCTATGAGGAAATGAGGATGTAAAGGGTGGTATTTATAGTGGAGGGGAGATGAGTTTTCTCAATATAATATTTATTAATTTATTATTTCTCTAAAAAAATAAGTAATAGTGAGTATTCCATGAATAATTAAGGTAATTTTCTCATGTGAATATGAACTAATTGCTCTTACATTAGCATAACATCATACATGACTCTATAATTACTGTATTGAACTTATTTTTTAAATTATCGTATTTCACATTTCATAAAAAATTCATGTATTTAAGAAAAATATAAGAAATTAACACTAACCATTTTCGACATGTATAATCCAAAAATGAATTCCATTTTTTAAAAAATAATTTTCTATTTTGGATTAATTGATTTTTTAATTAAAATCATAATTTACTTGAAAAATAAAGTTTTTAAAATTAAAATTGATATTATAATTCTTTAAAAAATTACATAAGGTATACTAAAATTATATCAACACTATAAGACATAGATTTGTTAAATTTTTAACACATTTTTTGAAAATACATTTTTGTTTAAATTAATTAATTAATTATAATTATTTATTTATTACTTAAAAAATAACAATACTTTTACTATGGTCTAATTGTCACTTTTAAGATGCCTAAATTTTATTTAATCGTTCATGGGTAAGGTTACTATTATTCTGGAAAATTTACTATTCATAAGGGTCATATCACTATTCATAAGTTCATGTTACTATTAATAAGGGTATGATACTATTCAAAAAAATTATGTTTGTTCTATTAGACACCAAAAATCATCCAGAAGACGACCGTTTATGAATAATTTCTGAAATTAAAAAATAGAAGTAGCAAAATTATGTTTTAATGGTCACATAAAATTTAGTATCATTATATGTCATTGTGCTCCCAAATGTGATTTTACTACAATTAATAATTATAAGAACATAATTTCATTGATAAAACTATAGGTCGTTATATGTAGGGTTTAGAGTGTCTCCTTGAACATGTTTTGATAATTAAAGTACAAAAGCAGATACGTATAAGATGATGGATGGATTTAGGTAGAAATATATGGTTTTCCATATTGTATTTCCCAGTCAGGTTTTGCAGAATAATATATATAAAATGATCATAGTGAACTAGTGGTGAAACAAAAATAAGAACATTAACAACCAAATGATCCCTTAATAATTGAGTATAATCATTCCACTCAATCGTATACCTTTCCTGAGGTAATCATTTTTTCATTACTCATTCTCCTAAATGTGAATCAAATAACTTTTGATAGCATTATTTTACTAAAATTCTATATGCTAATGTGGTATATGATTTCTATCTATCAACACACATGAAACTCCTTGTTGTGAGGGGTCTGGTGTATAATATATTGGGCGATAATATATAAAACAAATAACTCCAAAAAGATCATATGAGAGTGGGTATTGAGATAGCTCATGAACTGAACACTTTATTTCTTATTCAACATGATAATCCCAATATTACAACAATTATTGATGATATTGGAACTTTTATAGCATGTATATATAATATTATAATGATACTTGAGTCATGTCTTTGATTTTTTTTCAAATGAAAACCCAATAATAGTTGAAGGAATTTTTTTTGAAATGAGGTTTGATATTAAAGATATATAAAGCCGTAGGAAAATGAATGGTTGGATCCAAATAATATACCAAATCAATAAATAAAACAAAATAACCTTCTGTGAATAACTTCTCTTAGCTGGTTCTAATATAACATTTATTATCATTATATCTTTTATATAGATAACACATTCATAGGTGAATATATTTCCTACATTTCATATGAAGAATTAATATCTGGAACTGTCATTACAAACATAGTTGATCTCTATATAATAAAGGATATTCTCATGTTTTAATGGATGGGAGTCTCAGTTTTGATTACATTTATAAAGTATATTTTCATAACATATTTCTTAAAAAAATGATGTAATATTTCCATTATAGTTAATAAATAATAATATCTCCTATATGAATTTATATTAATACGACAGAAATCGAAACCCAATTGAATTAAAAAATTTCTTTATTAATCAATTTATGATTTCTACATATGAGACTAAATTAGATTTCTTATAAATTTATACAGAAAATAATAACATAAATGATATATTTGAGGAGAAAATAACAGATTACAAACTATTTTTAATTCCTACAATTAAGGGTTAAAACACATCAACTTAAAAATATAACACATTTTTATATTTATTCATTAATAATTTGTATTAGTTTTTTACAAAACAATGGATTCTAATCGCAATTAATCTGTATAACACAACTATTTGTTTTCTGGATCCAATTTATTGATATCCATCAAACAGACCATAAATGATGTGTATTAGAAATATGTAATGTACTTAAATCAACATTTTATAGATATAATTGAAGTTATATATTTTAATCTATGATTCAACAATAATTTTGTAATTATAGGGTGGTTGATAAATATTGGCTAAATCTTGAAATGAAGTCTGTCTCTGAATATAAGAAGCACATGGATTTCATTAAATCTAAATAATACATATATAACGATATAACAATAAAAAAATATTTCAATTTTTATTTATTTTTATTCTGTTTTTGAATAATGATAACATAAATGATTGTGTATATTATGTTTGAAAATATGTGAGTGATATCATAAACTATAGAAATACTAGCATACCTGTATAGATATATTATAAATATAATTAAAATTTCATTAAAAATATTTATTAATAATTTTTCAATATTTTCTTAGTACTACAATGATTTCAAAAAACCTTCTTAATAAAAAGAAGTATTCTTTTTTTGAGATGTGTGGACAATATACATTATGTCAAAATGTTTTATGGCCTCAAATTATGGTGACTATATACTATGATTGTAATTTTGTACTGTCCATGACCTTAGAAATATATTTTGGGTTTGAATAGTTAGTTTGATAATGATTATATATTATTTATGACATATTTATAAAGAATAATTAAAATGGTAGAACTCAATTTGGTTATAAATGAATGTGCAGAATTTATGGTGTTAGAATGTATACAAACATCATAAAGGGGTGCTTTCCTACTACTTATTCAATTGATCATAAAATCATTTTATCTATTTTTTTCTTTAACACCTTTTTGATTTTCATCATACAAGTATTTTTTTAAAATACACATTAGTTAAAAAAACACATCACATGATAAAATTCATGAAAACAAATTTGGATTTTTATCAAAATTTAGGCAAAAGATCCATAAGTATTTTGTGAAGTCTTTTAATTGATCACACATTAATATGACTCCCTATTTGGTGATTCTAACTAGAAGTATGTGTTTTTGATCCAAAATTGTCATTTTAGTTTAAATAATAAATAAAATAGTAAAAACAAAAAAAAAGGATCATTTTGTTTTGAAACATTAGAAAAATGATCCATAACACATCGATTGTGTATAAATGTTGATTACACATCAATATGCCACCCGATGTGGTGGATGTGACTCGGAGTAGATGTTTTCAATGAAAAAGTATCATTATAGTTTAAAATATGAATCAAATTGTCCAAACTGAAAAAATTATCTCTGATTGTAGACATATATCATGATTTTGTGACTTCATACTACTTATTCAGTTGATATTCTCAGCATTTTATCGACTTTTCTAGTTAATTTCCTTATCATATTTATCTGAAACATCTTTTTTAAATTTTCATAGTGATCATGAAGGGAGGTACTATTCATCAAGGATGATTCATGATGTACTATGATCTTGAACTCAATAAAGATAATGAATTCATCATGATGACTCATTATATTTCTTCTTCAATATATTAATCATTCTAGGTTATCAGACCGCAATATTGTGAGATAACCTATAATTTTGAATTCATTGTTGGATAAAAAGTAATGTTGGAATCAACCATACATAAAATAGATACAGGATGTACCTAGTATTACCCAAATTTCGTGGTTCCAGTTAAAAAATTACCTTTTATTAATTTATTGTTTCATATTTATTTTTAGTTTTTTGGATTATAGTACTACTAAAACAATAATTGTTTTCTTATACAGATGGGATTTTTTGTTCAAGTTGGGTGTTTTGTTCCAAACTTCTTATTCTTATGAGAGATTGGACTTCGATGCTAAAACTGAAATAAGGTAAATAAGGATATGGGATAAGAATGTATACATACATCATGAAATTATTAATTATTACTATATATTTAGTTAATTTTATCATAATTTAACAATTATTTTTATGTTAATTTCCATATAATTTTTATTTAATTATTATTTAGTTTTTTTCATAGATATTTCGAAAAGTCATATTATTCTATATGATTTATAGAACAAGCTAGAATAGAGAGAAAATATTCCTTTTGTATGGAAGAGGATACCCCAAGCTACATGAAATGTGAATTGTTTTAAGAAGAATTGGGTTTCACATTACATCCAAATTGAATATGTTCTCTATTTTATGGATTGTTGAGGATAGTTTAAGAAAAAAAACATAACATAATCAATAATATACCACCCAATATGTTACACAGTGTGATTAGTATGACTCAAACTATCTGTTTTCAATATTTAATTTAAATTTCCATTCAAAAAACACATTAAAGACTCAAAATTGATAAAAAATGTCATATTATTTTGATAATGTTGGAAAAAAAATCCACAAGTCATTTTTGATATGTAGGAATAATCCTAATCTAAATTTTATTTATTCTGTGATTGGTTTGACTGTAAGTATGACATTTTATTCACAATTGACATTAATTTTACTAAAAATGTCAGGTAAAAAAATCAAAATTGAGAAAAATCATTTGGAATGTTTTAATGCTATAGGAAAACAATTCTTAAGTCATTTTTTACATGTAAGAATCATCCTCACCTAAATATAATACATGATGTGGAAGGTATGACTCAAAGTGTCCTTTATCAATTTAAAAAGGACAATTTTGACCAAAACATGTGTCACTAACTAAATATCGATAATATGAACTTGGATTATCTTGATAATATAGTAAAATGATTCATAAGTGATTTTTTACATGTTGGAATCAATATCACATCAAAATAACTCATGATGTGACTAGTGTGACTCAATGTGTGTGTTTAAAGAATAAAATAACAATTTAAAAAAACACGAGACCTAATAAAAATAAAACTCATTTTTATTAGTTTTATACATTCGTAAAATGATCCATAAGTCATTTGTGATGTGTAACAATTATATGCACCTCAGTCAAGACCTTGGTGTGACCAGTGTGATTCCAAGAATGTATTTTTACTTAAAATTTTCATTAATTTTAGTAATACTGAAAGGTTACAAACTCAAAACTAATGTAATGAATCCATATTATCTTAATAGTTTGGTAGAATAATCTATAAATGATTTTTGATGTGTATAAATCAGACGTAACTCAATCTGGTACACATTATTCCTAATATGACGTAATGATTATATTATCAGTTTAAATGTATCATTTGACATAAAAACATTCCTCACACACTAGAAATTGAGAAAAATTCATAGGATGACTTGATAATTTTTTAAAATGATTCCAAATTCACTTGTGATGTATAGGAATCAGTCTCATATCAAACCAATAAATAATGTGACAAGTATGACTCAAGGTACATGGTCCGTGTTTAAAATGAAATTTTAGTTAAAAAATAGTTACATACTTCAAATCAAGAAAATACATTTGAATTGTTTTGATAATTCAGTAAAAATTATCAATATTTCATTTTTGATGATTAGGAATCAGTCGCACCTCAATCAAATTCATGATGTTACCAATATGAATCCAAGGGTCCCAATTTTATTTAAAATTGAGAAAGTATAGTTTAAAATAAAAGTGACATACAAAAATAAATACAATAAATTTATACTATTTTTATACAATATTAAAATTATTCATAAGTCATTTTTTACATTTTGGAATCATCCTCACCTCAATTTGAAGCACAGTGTGTCTAGTATGACTCAAAGTGTTCGATATCATTTCAAAATTGACATTTTAGTTCAAAACGTGTGCCACTACCTAAAAATATAAGAAAAGTGATCAAATTTTCATGATAATTATGTAAACTTATTAATAAGTAATTTATAATGTGTTTGAATTAGTGTCATGTTAAATAAAGAGATGATGTGATCAATATGACTCAAAGTGTGTGTTTCTAGTATAAAATGACATTTTAGTAAGAAACATTAGTGAAATACTAAAATATAAGAAAATCCATTTAAATTATTCTGATTCATTTTGTAAATAAAATAAAAACCAATTTTTATTTTTACGAATCATCCAAACCTAAATATGATGCATGAGATGACCATAATGACTCTATGTGTGTCTTTTTATTTAAAAATGATATTAATTCTAGTGAAAAAGAATAGTGGAATAATAAAAATTGATAAAATTATATAAAATTATTTTGATAATTTAATAAAATGATTCATAATTAATTTTGGAATTCAATAACCAGTCGCACCACAATTTGATACGCAGTGTGCCTAGTATGACTCAAGGTGTCTGATATTAGTTTAAAATGACATTTTAGTTGAAAACATATTCAACTCAATGAAATTTGATAAAACATGCTTGGATTGTATTGATAATTTAGGGAACTATTAATAAGTCATTATTTTCATTTGTATTAATCAGTTTCACATCAAAATGACACAATATGAGATTTTTTGACTCAAAATATGTGTTTCCAATTTAAAATGAAATTTTATTAAAATATACAAGTGAGAAAATAAAAAATTAGTGAACACATTCAAATGGTATTAATAAATTTATATACTGATATATATGTCATTTTTAATGTATATGAATCATTTGAACCTCAATATGATGGATGATGTGATCGATAGTACACCACGTGTGTCAATTTATTTTATACTACCATTAATTTTAGTAAAAAAGGAAAGTGTCATATTCAAAAATGAGAAATCTCATTTTGATTGTTTCGATAATTTAGGAAAACATTCAATCATTATTTTTTATGTATAGGATTATAATAAACTTCAATCTAATACATGGTGTGATTGTCATGACTCATTGTGTCTGTTATCTATTTAAAATAGACTTAATAGTTCAAAGCGGGCGTCACTCACTAAAACCCTAGAAAAATCACTCGCATTGTCTTGGTATTTAAGAGAATGATTAATAATTCATTTTTTATTTTTTGGAATCAATTTCACATCAAAATAACTCATAATGTTATTGGTATGACTCAATGTATAAGTTTCTAGTTTAAAATGATATTTTATTAAAAAAGAAAAGTGACATACAAAAAACTCAGAAAATGCATTTGTATTATTTTTATAATTTAGAAAAATGATCTATAAGACAATTTTGATGATTAGTTACCATGAACACAAAAATATGATGCACAATGTGACTGGTATAGCTCAAATTATGTCCTTTTATTTAAAATTGAAATTAGTTTTAGTAAATATTTCATGTGACATAATAAAAATTGAGAAAACACATTCATATTATATTGATATTTTAGGAAAATAATCCATAATTCATTTTTGATGTGTACAAATTATCCTCAACAAAGTCTAATACATTGTGTGCCTGACAAGGCTAAAAGTGTCTATTATATCCTTAGAATTGACATTTTAGCTCCAAATGCGTGTCATTATCTAAAAAATAATAAAACAAGCTTGTATTTTACTGATAATTTAGGATGATCAATAAATCATTTGGATATATTGATATTTACTGCACATCAATTTGACATAAGATATATTCAGTATTACTCAAAGATCATATTTTCAATATTGAATTGAAATTTCAGTTAAAAAACACATCACATCACCAAAACTGAGAAAACAATCTCATATTTTATCATCATTTTATCTATTAATTAATTAATTTACTTATCAAATTTTTATACTTTTTAGTTAATATTCAAAATGATTATGCTTCATGATTAAAAGTAAATGGAATGATAGTTAAAAACTTTTTCTAAAAAATAAAGTTATATTAAATTGACTCCCATCAATAGGGAATATTTTACCACCATATAGGTTATCCAATTCAATATCACTTGATTTTTAGAATAAAAAGAAATGGTGGGATTTTCAATATCCAACCAAAACTCAATCTGATGGTAATAGTTCGTAGTATGACTCAAATTATTTTTACTGTTTAAAATTAACCCCTTCTATTTAATTTATTTATTTACAGTATTAGTAACATAATAATTAATTTGTTATATAGGTGCATTATTTTTCTGAAGCTGGGGTGGTTTTTTCAAAAATATCATGATTAGGGGTACGGAGATAAAGACAAAGGTACATTGATGTTTTAATATTTTTGTCATAATTTTTAATTACTCATGTCATTGTAGAATAAAATATTTTAAATGCCTATAATACTTTATTTTTTCATGTATTTTTGTTTTAAATTTTAATTCATTTAGACTACCTATTAAAAATTTTTAATTACATTATTTTTGGTTGTGTTTGTTGAAAAAATGTGTTTAAATTATAATAGTAAACTACAATAATATTCCCCTTTATCAGCGTTATTACTAGAAATGATCAGTAGACTCTTTATCAGTACAATAAAATTTGATTATAAAGGGATCCTTTATCAATTCAAAATAAAACTGATGATAAAGGAGGTCCTTTGTCATTGTATAAAGAAGCATTGATAAAGTGTTCCATTATCCGCGCTTTTCAAACACTGATGAAATCATTGGGCTATTAATCATTGTCTATTTTAATCGTGCACTAGCAGTCATCACTTTTTTATAATGATAATGGAACATTTTATAACTGTTAAAGGCCATATTTGTAGTATAAATAAGTTATTACATTTTTTTAGGAAATGTTGAAGTTCTTTTTTTAAATAAATTAGGAGAATTAATGACTTTTAAGGAATTTTGAGAATGAATTATATTTATCATTAAAAATATGTAGAATGAAAAAGATGTGAAAGTGATGGGTGGGGCCCAACTATAGACATCCCATCAAAACATCTACATGTCTCATGAGATTATACAATAGGTATCCCATATTATACGGGTATTTTTTATACACTTACCCATTTATTATGAATGATTTCTTGGTTGATAGACTTTGAGAGTAATATTAATGATATTTTGTTAAGATTCCATGATCATGAATATCCTAGAATTTTTATTTTCTTTATTATGTATTCATTTTCCATTATCCATATGACTTATATGATTATATTAGGCATGGATGTTCATTGAAAACATTTGTTAATTGAGTGTCATTTGTTTTAAATATCCACTCTCTGATATTAATTATACATTAATTACTCATAATAGCTTCTTATGTGTGTAATCCTTACTAATCATCTAATCCCAACATTTATTTGTTTTCCTTTCCCTATGAGATGATAATAATGATATGAATTATTCCAAGTCATAAATAATGTTTCTTATAATATCTATTAATATTACCAATATAATATGTAAATTAGGAATATAACTTGTTTTTTCAAGACTTGTAATTTAGTCCATCATGTCACATGAGATCTCAGGAATCAGGTACCAATGTAATAAAGTAATCAATGAATCAGAGTTTTTGGATTCATGGTATTATATGGAATCAAATAATGTTTTAGGTTCTTTATAGATTAATATTTTAAAAACATATTTAAACCCACTAGTATAACTATAAATACATAAAAACATTATAAAATTTTGGTAAGGTATAGAGTGTATGGTTTCTTAGAAACGAAATCCCTATAATGATAATAACACGTGGATAATGGATCTTAAATAAATTATCCTTGGGTAAATAGCCATGGATTAGATTATTTTGAAGTAACATAATATACACATGGTGAATGATAAATAATCCCCACTAAAAACCCAGTTTCATTCTATTAGGGGATATTATTTGGATAATGGGCATGAACCCTACAATCCACTATTAAGGATTTAAATGTAATGTTATATTATATGATGATGCAACACAAAGATATAGAAAAATCAGGAAAATAACCCTAATATTCAAAAATTTGTACCTATAAATATAAAAATTCGGGAATTCATTTCATTTCAGAGTTATTAAATAGATGTTCACAGAATTTTATTTGCATGTATTGGAAATTAATAACTATCATCCCAAACTCATCATTATTTTATAAAATGTATTTAAATAAAAGATACCATGTTAATAATATATTGTATGTATAATTCAATGATTACCCAAATAAAATCCCTAATATGATGGGATCTAGAGTCAAGAACATATTGGAAGTACTTGCACATTTTACTGAAGTTTTGAATTATATCATATATATTTTGAAACACCATCTCTAACAACCTAGAATTTTATTAATTGAGTTTCCATTTTTTTCATAAAACATATATATCACATAGAGAACCCAATGAAAATAATATTCTGATAAATGAATAATTATTCATTAGTCAGTATGTAAACAGAAAATATTTCCAAATATTACAACTAGAAAATAAATAGAAAATAAGATAATAATAATGGGAAAATGTGGATCTTCTCATTCCACATGAATAACATTACTCAAGAAAGAAGGCGTAGAAATAAAAGATATTGTTAACAATTTAATATTCAATTTTAAGAGTTAAATATTTAACAATGAGTTAAAGTAGACATAAATGAATAATGAATGAAATAAGAGGTATTTATAGAAATAAAAAACTTTTTTTCATTGGAATAATAACATAGCCATTTGAATAGTAATATGCCTATTAGGAATAGTAATATATCTTTTAAAATAGAAACCTAACCACTAAAAGTTCAAAATAATAAAATTATAAAATAATAATAAAACAATTTTTTTTGAGAATAATAGTTTTACCATTATCATGGTCATTGAATTTTATCTTAGTATTAATAATTTAATGCCCCAAAAGTATTGTCACCTTATTAAATTGTATGATCATATTGATCAAAAATATTAAATACATTTTTATATATTAAATTTCAAGGTTTCTTGAATATCATTGGTTAATATAGCATATATAAATAGTATTTAGTGTAAAATAATATATATTTTTCTAAAACATTATGTGTGGGTTTAATGAATTAATCATATTATTTTTTAAATAATTTACTTTAAATTATAAATTTATATAATTATATATAAAATATTTCAAAAATAAGTAATTCTTTCTTGTATTATGATAATTTCACAAAAGTTACGATTTTAGCAATATGAATATTTTTCACTACACTCAAAAAGGTATCAATTTTAGAAAAAAATCCACAATAAATATTCAGCCAATTTTTTATCCTATATATAAAATGATATATATTTTTGAAATTAAAATTCTAAAATTTATAAACATATCTTATCAATACATAATATAAATAAAACTATTTTTATAGAAAATTATACATTAATTTCTTTTAAAATTCAATAAGAGAAATGTTTAAAATACATGTGATAAATAACATACTAAATTAATAATTACATGAATATAAAAACCTAATTTATAGTTACATACCCCCTATATATATTCATATAATATCTAATCATATGGTATGCATAGGATGTAGTCAAATAAGGTGATTTTTATACTATAGATCTCATGAAACTTTCTGTGAGTTTGAATTTCTACCGCATATGATTTTTCACATATTTTATTTGATTGAGTTAGTCTTGTGATTTTTATAGAGATAAATCAATCCAAGATACTTATTTTCCATGGTCATATAAAATTTCTTTATATGAAATACTTCTTCTACTCAATTCCATTTCATTCCTATTGTTTATAGATTTAATAAGATGGTTACAATTTTATACAAGCTAATGTAATGAAATATCATAATAGAAATGTTTTATTTTAATCTAAAACGACTCCATTTTATTTTGTTTCATGTATAATAATATATTAATAATATCTATACTTAATTAAAATAAATTGTGAATTTTTGGTAAGTTAAATTCATCCCCATTTGATAAATTGTATCAAAATAATTTTAATTAATCATGACCAATGAATTTAAGTGAGGGTATTCTTAACATATATAATATTCTATATATAACATCTAATATGAAATCTTACATACTAAATTTGGATGTACCATATTACATAACATTCCTCAAACAACATTAATCATTCACATAGACATATACAAATGTACGTATATATATTAATCATATGTTCCCATAACATAATTGTATCAAAACAATTTGAATCAATAAGAAAATAAACCATAAGGAAATTATATGATCCTTTAAAAATTTATTCTAGTGTAAACCCTCAAATTTATTAATCTATAGTTCATAAAGTTACAAACTAGTTAATATATATCAAAATCCCATGAATGAGAAAAACATCACCAAAAATATTATGGATCACGTTTTCAGTAAATTAATAATAAATTGAAATGATATAAATATTATCCAACTATATTTTCTCAAAATTATTCAACCCGTTATTACCTCAACAACAAACATATTTTTAACATAATAGTTATCCATACCACAATCATGTGTTTTGAAACAAATAGCCATGAAAAATATATCCTTTTTCCTAAAATCATTTTTCAAGGATATTAAAAACACTTAATATATGTTTTTAAAGCATTAAAGAAGAACCAATAAATAGAAATACATACACATATCAAAGAAACCATGTAAAGTTTAGAATATACATTAATATAGTTAATAAATATCATTCACTAATGAAAATAGTTAAGAGTAACATGATTTAATTTCATTGATGATATCAACCACACAGCCTAAGGTATTACTAAGATACCAACATTTTTTGTCATAAAAGGTATATACTAGGATTCTAAACCACTCATATATGTTCTATTATTTAGTTATAAGTCATAATTTGTTTTTTCTATAGGCCATTTTCATCTTCATTTTCTAGGACATATTTCAACCAATAAAAAAACCAAAAAAATTAGTTTAATATTCAAATATGAATTTAAAAACTTATATTTGAATATGAATGCACCTATTACATTACATTATAAAATATGATACTTTTTATTTAACCAATGTATCTCTCTGGTCAATCATTGGTTATCTAAGGTAATTTTCTTATTAAGTCCATTAACCTAGTAAGTTAACATTATATTAAAATTATTCAAAATGGTTTATAAATATAATTTTATTATTAAAAACATATCCCCTAGAGTGTGAAGATGGGTATTAAGTTGGGAAACTTTGAAATGCACCAAGTGATAATAATGTTAGTACCCAAAATACCCTTTTGGTCTTATTACCCCTGATTACATATGCGCTAGAGCACACATCCACTTATAGTATCAATATAAGGATGAAATTGGTTGAATGACTACAAAATATAATCATTAATATAATGATGTGGTATTATCCAATACTTATAATTCTCGCATAGACTTATCCCTATGTGTTTACTAAAGATATCTTTTCTCAATATGAAAAATATTAAATATTACTTTAACTAACTGAAATAGTTATCTATACCTATGAAATTATGAAAAACAGTTTCTTATAACTCCTTCATGTCTATTTCATATTTGACTTCAATCATTATAATATATAATGTTATATAAACTCTACTCTGATTCCAATTATAGAAAAATTAATCCACACTCCAAAATCTAGTGCCTAAAACACATACTTTACAAATGATATTTTATTCCAACTATAGATTCCTTAATATAACAAATCCCCAATTACTTAAATTATAGAAAATATTTAATTACATTCATTCATAACACCACTTAGGTATATAAATTTTGAAAATTAAGAAAATTCAATATCTAAAAAACCAATGAAATTTGCATCAAATTGAAAATGTTCAAACTATATAAGAAACTATACAGTCCATAATATGTCTTCAATATCTTCTAATTTTTTTCCAAAAAACTATCAATTTAGATATATGTGTAATGATTTTATTGATAACATGGGAAAATAGAAACATAATATGGGGTTATCTTAAACACTCATTAAGGGATAATATAAAACTAATGTAATCATGTCATAAACATTGAATAATTATTATGGAATGAATATGTAGTTATCATAATGAAACAATTAACTAAAATAGAGATCATAATAAATAAATGAATAGAAATGGAAATAAATAGATCACATGGACAAAAATATCGAATTTATAATGAAGAAATTCCAAATTCATTATATCTTGATCAAATTTCCAATGCCTCTACCAAGACATAATTATTTCCACCATGTCGTATGATAATGATAATATTTTAAACTTTTTTGAATGCATTTCAATTGTTTTAATCATCCTAAATTATCAAATTAAGCTGATATAATTCGTATTTTGGTTTCTGTGTTATTTTGAGCCTAAATGCCAAAATGCCCTAATTATGCAATTTTAACAGATTTTAATCAAATGGGTGTTGATAAAATATGATACTTTTTATTTAACCAATGTATCTCTCTGGTCAATTCTCTCTAAAAACCTCCAAATGAGATTAATCCACTTTTTTTTGAAATAGTACTAATAGTGGAGTTCAAAAAATAAATTACATGGATTTTTCAATCCATTATAGTGGATATTGAATGACATCTTGTTGAAAGAAGTTTCCCGGATCCTTCTTCCAGAAACAGAAACTGCCAATGAAAATATCATTACCCTTAAAAATGGTAACCAAGTTAGCTGAAATTGGGAGGGTGAAAGGACAAGGTATTAATTAACAACATTGCTAAAAAAGTGCAACAAGTTATGGAAGACATAAATCTGTCTGTAAAAGGGGAGGAGTTACTACCCCTCAAATCATTCCTCCCCATCCCCAAGCCAACTAGGGCATCAAGGAGAGGAGGCCAAGGGCCGTTTAGATTTTTTCATCTTTCATTATTTTATTTATATTTTTGTTATGTTTTCCCATACAATTCATTCATATTTTTTATATTAAAGTTATTCCCTTTCTTCTTCCACCCCTTTTCACTTCCAATATCAATCTCAATCTCTCTCATGCATATTTCCATCGTGATCAATATGCACTTCTCCATGGAAAGTGACTAACTCGAGGCATGGACCTTGGGGACATTTAACTATGATTTTTGTTATTAAATTTCAATTTATAATGTTTTAATTTTATTTGTGGCGGAGATGGGAATATTGCACGGGTGCGACGGTTGTCCATGATGAAACTAGTTCAAAATCCATTCCTTTCTGTTGATTCATTCATTCATTCTCCCTACCTTATCTTTGGAAAAACCTTCATACAGTGGAGTATGGGTTGCCATTAGAGATGAAACAACATATGGTGCAGTTGGATCATTTTGGGAAAAGATTCTCAGTTGATGTGTTATCCTAGTTGACTATTGGAGGAGGTATGGTTTGGTGAGCCAGAGGAATGCTAAAATCACACCCTTCAAAACAAAGGAAAGTAATTAATTAATAACTTATCATAAAATTAATTATCAAATTTAATTTAAACAATAAATAAATAATGAATTAACCTGTGTTATCCAAACCTAGGACCAATACCTTTCATCCATGATTTTATTTTGTTTCCATATAAACTTAAATTATTCATGTCATTATTTTAATTTCTTATTTTCCAAAACCCACAAAAACATTGTTTTAAATAATTATTAAAAATTAAAAAATGAATTAGATTTGGTGAATTTGGATTAGTAATTCAATGAACTGCAACGCTTCTCAAGTGAGCTGACCCTGGTCAGCCACTGTGTTGCATTAGGAAAATAAATTTGCTTTTTCCACGCCCTACGACAAGTGTGCGTCAAAGCTAGGGCCACTTCCAGAGAGCTAATTAGTTATTTAAATCAATTGTTCAAAATGCACATTATTGTAAATATTTTTCTTTGATTTGAAAAAAAATCTAAAAAAATGTTTTTACATGATATCTTCAAAATCAAATTATAATGCATGGAATAATTACTCATATGTTCAGGAGGAAGATATAGACTATATCAAGGAGGAACTGTAACGAAGGGGGGGCTCTATTATAATAATGTTCAAGTTGTTTCAAAAAGGTCAAGAGGCATGGATCTCACCACAAGTTTAGATGAGCATGATCAAATAACTCCAAATTGACTTGCAACGATTCAAGGACAAGAAATAAGTGCCCCTAATTTTCACTAAAGACATCCTAGAAGTAGAGCCCATAGTTAAGGTGGAGGAGCTTGACTACTTGCCTCCATCATCAGAAACTCTAATCCAAGAGTCACTTAGCACTGAGGATGAGATTGAACCATAACTAAATCATTGAGATGATCCTTCCATGAACTATACTTTTTTTTTTTGATTTTATTCAATATGATTTGATAATCACTCTTTATAATTATGAATTTTCAGATTTTGTGAATCCTCAGCTTGTATTATAAGAATACGAAAACAATTTACATGTTGAGGAACACTTGAAGCTCCGTAATGACATTAAACATTCATTAGAGGGAGTAATAGAAGAGAAATATGAAGTTTCACAAGTAGCAACAAATGAGGAGGAGGATCCGTACATCATGCAACACCCACCATGCAAGTTATACCATATTGCGATGGGGGTGGATCCAAAGTACTCTATCCATGTAGTCCACTACTAAAAGAATGTAGATGTGGATGTTAGGGAATACCACATGTGGTGGTTTAAATCTAAGAAGTTTCATCCATCCTTTTATTTTACATAACAACTATTACTTCACTCTAGAAGTAGTAAAAATTTAGGTCCCACTTGCGGGATCATTCCATGATTTATCTTTACATCCTTTTTATATTTCAATTTTTTTTAGATTAGTCTACCATGTGGACCACTCCTTCTTATCTTTTTGAGAATTAATGAAATGATCTTTGTTTATAAGTCAGTAAGTATCTTTTGTAGGATCATATATTGGAAAATGATGACTTAAATAAAGGAAGAGGACTAAAACCTTATTTCAAAAGGGAGTTTATTTTAAATGTTTAATATTTTAAACTCCTTAAATTTTTTTCCAAATCATATTTTGATCTTTAAAGATAAAATTTCATATCCACACTTGAATTATTTCATTACGTGAATTATCTACGAGACATGAGTTTCTTTGGAATCCAGTGATGCCATGTCTTAGCTTTCAATGTTAATAATGATTGAATGAGTAAAATAGTGAATTGATTTTTTAAAATACTGCATGGATTTTTAAATAATGATTGATGATTTGAATGAATTATTTGATTCATGTAAATGAAATTTCCGTACCATATTTCATGATTTGAATTTATAAAATTCATGTGAGTTAATTTTTTATTATTAATCATGCCAAGAGTTATTGTAAAATATCATATTCCCATTCCTGAGAGGATTTCTAAACCAAATATTTCCAATTTTATCTAGATCATATTTCTTGGGAGATTTTGTGACATGTCACCAACTAGAAATTGTATTGAAACTTGTCAAATATATGACACTGAATAAACACATTTAATATGACGGAAGCGCTACTTTGTATAGCCACATATTTTCTTGAGACTCACCCATATATTTATCCTTAGTTATCCCATAGATCCCTTGAATTTCCTTATAGGATTAAGCGACATTACTAGACGATATTTCATTAACTACATGAAATTTTAGTATTTCTGTATGGATATTTCATGTCGGGGTGTGTGGGAAGGGCCTATCATGTGTGTTCATTTGGTTTTTTTTATTTATGGGAGGTGTGAGGTGTGTTTCATCATTATTGGGAAATGTATTATTTGAAAATTTGGTATGAGTGATCATTTCACTATACTTCTTTTATTTCATCCTCTTGTCCTTAAAAAAGGTGAAAAAATTGAAACTAAAGTTATACCTCTCTGGAGCTTAAAAAAAGGAAAAAAATTAATGTTTTGCCTTTTTGGATATTTAAAAAAATAAAAATAAAAAAAGGGGAGAACATAAATGATATCATTCTTTGTAATCATTTATTGACTCACGTCACATGTCATAAAAAGGGGGTGGTGTTGTGTTTCACATTCTCAAGGGGATTTGAGTGAGCTCTATCCTGGGTGTTCAATTAATTAATCAATAATTTTACATATGATTCAAACCTCTTCTTTCTATCCTAAAACTTTTATAATATTTTTCCCACCAACCTTAATCCACAGAGTCATTTGAACATTTATTAAAAGTCCCCATGATTTTATGTGCACTTTGTCTTTACAATCTGGAGAGAGTAGTTTCATTACAAGCCTATGTATAAGTACAATGTTCTTTTTATTTGAGAATAAGCCCAGTCTAATTATATCATTAGATATGTGTGAAAATATTCATGTGAGGTAAATCAAAATAAGGTAAGTTTAATAATAATCAATTGAGGATCACTAATGAATGAATGGAACAGTCCCATCATTTTTCAAAAGGGAATAGTAAAATTAATGTGTTGATTGTTTCCTTGAAAATTGGAAAATTAAATTCATAATTTATGTTGAATTTAATATTTTGATTTCACATTGTATTTTTTTTAATTTCATTGAATTTAATGATTGGTAACATTGGTGCTCTCAGATTTTCAATGTTGAGATTTTATGCATCAGGACAAGCATGGTTTAAGTGTGCAGGAATTGGTAAAGCTAATATTTTCCAATTTTTTTATTCATTTAAATTGTTTTAATAATCCGAAATTTTAAATTTGATCTTATATGAATCATATGTAGGTTTTTGGGTTATATTGATCCTAAATTCAAAAATAGCATAATTATGCAATTTTAACAAATTTTTATCAAAGGGTTATAGTTGTCATTTATCAAAAAATATATGTCCAAATTTTATGATTAATATTTTTTATAATATTTATTTAATTTCCTTTATTTTTTTCTTCTTGACCAGGGGCTGAATCGATCATCCTGTGGCCATAAAAATCAAGGAAGTTGAATCTTTTTTCTGGGAAGACCGCATGGACCCCACCTCTGTAATAGAATCCCAATTCTCTCTTAACACCTCCAAATGAGTTAATTATACTTAGGGATAAAATAGGACTAAATTTTCCGTTCACATAATAAATTACATGGAGGTTTGAATCCCTTATGGTGGCAATTGAATGATATATTTTTGAAGGAAGCTACCTGGATCCTTCGTCCAGAAATAGAAACCACCAATGAAAGAAAAACATAACTCCTACTAAAATTGTCCAAATGAGATGCAATTATGAGGGTTAACGGATAACATATTAATGATCAACTTTCATGAATGGGTCCATGCGTTATTCCACCAATTAATGGTTCAATAATGCAACAACTTATGGAGGACAAAAATCTTAATATAAAAGGAGAGGAGCTCCCACATCTCAAATCATTTCTCCCCATCAACGCACCATCCAGGGCACCAAGGAGAGGAGGCCAAGGACCATTTACAACTTTTAATATTTCATTATTTTATTTTTATTTTATTTTTTTTCTCTTGAAATATATTCATATTTTTTATATTAATGTGTTTCCCTTTCTTCTTCGACCCCTTTTCACTTCTAATCTCAATCTCAATGTCTCTCTTCCATCTCTCCATCGTGATATATATACACTTATCCATGGAAAGTGACTAACACAATTATTGAACTCGGGTGATTTTTCAAATTGTTCTTTATTATTACACTTCTATTTAAAATGTTTTAAATTTTCTTGTGGTGGAGATGAGAATAATGCACATATCTGATGGTCATCCACCATGACACTATTTCAAAATATATTCCTTTATGTTGATTCACTCATTCTCCCAACCTTATCTTATG
Organism: Viscum album; assembly: GCA_963277665.1. Classification (NCBI taxonomy): domain Eukaryota; kingdom Viridiplantae; phylum Streptophyta; class Magnoliopsida; order Santalales; family Viscaceae; genus Viscum; species Viscum album. The sequence continues at coordinate 2,047,348,816 of OY728122.1, forward strand.
AAAAACCATAATATGATTGGGTTGGGTTTTCCATAAGAGATGAAATGGTATACGGTGGAGGCATGTCTTTTTGGGATAGCATTCTTAGTTGAGGTGTTATCCTAGTTGACTATTGGAGGAGGTGTGGTATGGTGTTCCAGAGGCATGCTAAAATCACACATTCTATAAATCAAAGGAAAGTAATTCATTAATGATGTTTCTTATATTTAATTGTCAAATTTAATTTAAATAATAAATAAATAATGAATGAACATGTGTTATCCAAACCTGGGAACCAGACCTTTCTTCCCTAATTTCAATATGTTTTCATCTAAATTTAAATTCTGCATGTCATTATTTTAATTCCATATTTTCCAAAACCCTCAAGAACATTGTTTTCAATAATTATTAATAAAAACAAAAAGAATTAGATTTGGTGAATTAGAATCAGTGATTTAACTGACTGCAACGCTTCTCAAGTGAGATGACCATAATTAACCATTATGCTGCATTAGGAAAATAAATTTTCTTTTTTCATGCCCTACGATAGGCATGCATCATATTACCCAAGAAATAATTCTTGACATTAGGACCACAACTATTAAATATTTGTGAATTATCCAAACATACACTACATACCCAATCATGATATTCTTATAAGACCAACTTATTCATTAAGGGGCTACATAATATTAGGACTTATCCATATCTTATTTAAGCCCAATGTATTCATCATATTAGATATTTAGTAATCAATACATAATCATATTTTCCAATAATCATTCCCATTGGAATAACAATGCATGAAACACCAATATTATTCCCCATTTCCATATAATGGATACAGTTATCTTAATCTATCCATATAAAAAATATATATGGTTTATAAATAACATATTCCTAGAATAAAAAAGAAAAATCATAACGTTTTTTATGTAGATAATAAAATCAATGAAAAGTAATTCCATGAATAGAATTATAAGAAATTTTATAATTATTCAAATAGTTTGATAATGCAAGTTAAATCCCAAGGATTATAATATATATTTATTTGGGAAAAAATAATTTAACATATATTCCATGTTATTAAATAATTTTGAATAAGAAATTAAGTATAGATGTTGAAACATAATATATCTTTTAGAATACACTTTTAACATTGATATAAAATAAAATAGACATTTCAGTTTTAAAAATTATTATTTGAAATGGAGAAGTGACAGATTTGGAAAAAAATTCCTTTTAAACATAATATCTAATAATGGATCCTTGAAAATAGAATAAAATTTAATATTCAAAATTTGGATCCTAAGCTGGACCACTTTATTATGAAAGGAGTTATGAAATAATTTAAAACTATCTATAACAAAAACCCATATAGTAAAAAATTATTTGGTATTAATAAATTATTATACAGGAGGAAATATTAAAATATCATATAACAAATGTTTTGGTTGGAGAACCTAAGAAAATTTCATGATTAAACATTACAACTTAATCAATGAAAATTGAGTTAGAAGAAAAAATCTTAATACTTTTCTAACAATTGAATTAATAAAAATTTTATTAAGGAAATATGATTAGGCTTTCTGTAACCCATGAAATAAAAAACTTTGATAAAAATAAATCCATGGGACTTAAATAAATCAAATCTGAGAAATAATAAATACCATTAAGTTTTAATGTTGTATAATAAATCATACATTCAACATTTTAAATGAATAAGAATTTTTTTTACACAATGGAATAAAATTGAGTTATCACAAACCCTTACACTATAACACTTATTACCATATTATATTATATTTATTATATATATTTTTCTTATAGCTACATGAAAGTTGAATCAGTGTGGTCTTATTTCATTTATTTTATAGATCAAAATGATATATATATATATATATAATAATTAATATATAAATTAAGAAAATAGAATACAGTCATTATTTTATTAATAACTTATAATAAAATTATTTTTTAGGTTCCCTAACTCATATATGATATGTTTTATAACATTGTTCAAGTTGGTGGTTAAACGAACCAGAACATGAACACAATAAATCAAGATGTGTGAGTATGGTTAATGTAGTTCATAATATCATTATAAAATAATAATATTGATATTATAACATTTTTTTAATTTTATTCATTATATTTAAATATAATGAATAAAATTAATGTTTTAAACTTGGTAATATGGGTTATTTTTTATGATTGTAAAAAAAATTAACTATGTAATTAATGTATTAAAATAAATATAAAATAACCCATATTACCAAATTTTGGTTCTATAAAACTCAATTCAATCACCATTTACAGTAATTAAATTTTAAATAATAAAAAAATTAATTTAAAAAATTATATATATATATATATATATGATCATTTTTTTAAATATGGTGTTTTAAAAATTATTTGTTCATAATGTTATTTATCATTAATTATGAATTAAATATCAATTAATATTATTTTATATTAATTTAAACATCATATCAGAGTCATAATTTCAAATATATTATTATATTTAATTATAAAATATATTTACAAGAAAATAGTTATTTGATGAAAATTGTTTTACTATTATTATCGTCAGTAAAATTAATCATATCAATCATACTTTTTTTTGGCAAAAACTGAATCTAAATTTTTTCAATAATATGTTAATTTTTATATAAAATATGAAATCTAATTTTATAGATTTATTTTTTATGGGTGATGAAAAGTAATTTTTAGTATTAGATAATAAAAACACTTTTTAGAGTAAGAAATTACTTATATATCAAAATGTCTAGACCTGAGTTTCATAATTTCAACAAATTATTTTTAAATGATTTTTTATTTATAAATATTAATTATATATATAAAATCATTAAAAAATGTTTATTTATTCATGTATTATCATAAATTCAAAAAATTGGTGGTGATAAAAATATCAGTATATTTTCAATATTCACTTAAAATTCAACCATTTTTTTAAATATCAAAAAAAATATAAAAATATAATTTTTTTATTATACATCAGATAATTATATTAATTTTTAAAACTAAAATTCACAAATTTATACAAATATCATTTAAATACAAAAAATATACACAACTATACTTATTGGAAATGAACATTCATTTTCTTTTCAAATTCAATGTGTAAAACATGTAAAACACATGTGATTAATAAAATCATACACCAATAATTACCATAATATAAAATCAAAATTTATAGTTATGTACACCCACAATATCCCTATGTATTATCTTTGAATAAGGTATTCTATGTTGGCAAAAGAGGATGGTGACTCCACTAGCAGAGATCTCAGGAAAATTTCCATGAGATGGAATTTCTCATGCATATGATTTTTATTATACCATAAATGTTCAAGTTTATCTTGGTATTAGAGTAGATAAAATACTAATGATGATAAATCCTTCACAAGAACCTATAAATGATATTTATAAGGAATAATTGTAATTCCCAATTCCATTACATTCATTTTTTTTATAGATTTTGTAATATTGTAATATAATCATTTACCCTCAAATTTAATGGATATATTATAATAGTACAATTTCAATTTAATATATCAATATTACATGTTATTTTAGTTTTTCATGTAGAATAAGCTATTAAATTTATATTTACTTCATGAAATTACATAGTGAAGTTTTAGGTCATTACAGTGATAGATCATTACTAAAGTTTATGGGTTTAAATACCATACCATGAAATAATGAATTAATCCTACCTAACAATTAAAAATATGACTATCACTATAAAATGTATTTTGAGTTTGACCAAATTCTAACTAAAACTAGTACTAATAATCACTATTCACCACTCACACCAATTCATCCTAGATATCCATAATATATATTTTTATCTACTTAAAATAGGGTTGGTGAGGTAGTATCACATATAGGTGTGAGTATATAAAAACCATGTAAAATCCCCTGAAACAACCAATGGAATAAATCATCAAATAAGATTTATCTATAAACCAAAATCAATAGGATAATTAATGAATATCCTATATATTCTCATAGAAATAACTCTATACAAATAGTATGGTATTATTCTTCATGGATAGCCAACATAAATTTTTATACAATCCATGTTCAACAAGATAAATGATTTATTCTCATATGCAACCTTTCTGTATGTATAGTGCAGGATCATGAACCCCGAGTTGTGATGTGGTTGGGGGATATATAATCTGATAGGTGATCTCATTCCCTTCTCGATATCTATAAAAAATGGAATAATTACTCTAAAAATAAAAGACGCCACACCCTGTAACATTGGGGGGTGTTCCATCAATTTTGATCCATATGTATTTGATTTCATTACCCAATCCAATGAGAGGATTAAAAAACCTTCCTATGTATGTTGAGTGAACATTGTTCCAAGATTTAACAATACCTCCAGAGAGTGTTTCCACTTACCCTGAAAGAGAAAAATCCCTTACTTTTCACTATAAATATTATTCTGTAAATCATTCTTAGTAAACCACATAAAAATTAATAGTCATTAAAAGTGTGACCACCATCACGTACAATGAAAAAAAAAATTATGGGATTTATCATAGGCCTTAATCATAGCCTAATATAATGAAAAATAGCCTTTGATGTATTTAATTTCATTTTACATTAGGTTCCTTATGTTACATAGTGTGTAGTTTATAAATAATATCCATCCCTTGTGTTGACACATTGTATAGTGTATAATAGTCTAGCTTCACATCATCAATGTCAATTTACATGGTGTTTTGGTCCTGGGGATAAAATTTGTAAGTACCTTGGATGTTTGTGTTGTGTAAATAAAATATATGACAACTCTTATAACATAAGATATGTGGCTCTGGGAAAGTACTCAGTGAATATTTCTTAATTAATAAACTAATGTATCTAATTAGAACATTCCATAGAGTCCTAAAAACACAACCTGTTATGTAAGGTGACAATCTAGGAATGTACTCTCGATACACATTGAGCGGTTGAAAAGGTAATACACTATCACACGCTAAACACCACTTTTATTTTTTATTTTATTTACTTAATGATATATTATTTTTTACTTGAGTTTCATGGATGAAAACTGTGAAATTTTTTAGAAAAATAAGTTGAGGCACAAATGTACCGTTAGATCTTGGTTGGTATAATCCATGTGAGAAACTTTGTAGAGAACTATAATCTCATATAGAGGATTTCCACATGGTGGTAACACCATTTCCCAAATAATTAATCCAATACATGAAGGTGTCTTGGTGAGTCTAGTGAGGGGCAAAGGGTTGGTTTATGATTTAGTAAAGACTTTATCCAAAACTCAAAACCTACCTACATTAATTAAATCCTTAAATACCAAAACTACACCATATGAAATAGCCCCACAAATTCCCTACATATCACTCAAATTAAATAAAATTTACTAAGTATTCCTTGGGAATGACCCCCATGATTCGATATTTGTTTTTGGAAGCTTATCTCTTCAAATTCTTGGTTATTCTATTCTGGTAAGCTCATTTTTCCTTCTCAACTCTCCCTTTATTTATTCTTTTCATTTCTTCACTTTCTTTGGTTGTATATTTTCTAAACCCAATTGGTTTGAAGTTGATGTTATCAAATGATTATTTTTTTATTAGGGTGTGCAGATTTTTTCTTGGGTCTTCCTCATCCTATAATGAATGTTTTTTTAATCCACACATCATTAATGGTAGGTGGTTATATAAATTTGTTTTTCTTCCTAGATGATGGTGAATTAATATTTATAAATTATTTATTCTAAAAAATTGGTGGGTTAGAAGTTTTTTATACAGTTATAAATAAATTAAATAATAATATAAACCATTGTTTTAATTTTAAGGTAATTTTTGTGTGGTATTTGTTTGATTAAATACCATGAGGGGTTTTATGTGGTTATTATTTTTTAACGATTTATTGAATTTTTAATTGTTCCACATAAATTTTTTAAGGGTCTAAAAAAAATAATGATTCTATATTTATTATGGATTTTCATGGGTTATCTTTCTAAATATATTTATGTTGATGGGTTGCATAAAAGTGTTTTTTAGATTAATTGGTATATTGAATGAATGTTAATATATAAATATGTGCCTATGGAAATTAATATATTTATGTATATCTAATAATACATATATTTATGTATATTTATATATATATATATGTTCTTTCATATGATGCCTTTATTTACAATTGAGTTTCCAAATTTGCTCATGTATTTCAAACCATTTTCAAAAATATGTTTCAAATTTGTGTTTCCAAATATTGATTTTGAGGCCCATTTTTCATGTAAAATGGTTTTTTCAAATTCAAATGGTGTTTCAGATGTATTTTGGAAAGGAATCACTGGTTATTAAATGTAAAATCTTATTGGTACATTGAGAACATTTTCGTAAATGTGTTCGACCCTAATTATATATTTCATTGGTCAATGTATTTATTATGGATTGTATTGAGAGGGGATTCACATTGGAGGGTGTATGGATGTTGGGTGGGTTTTGATTATATGATATATTTCTTATTATATATATATTAATAATTTACCCCACCCCAAATCACTATTACTCATGGGTATCCTTGTTGTCTTATTAAAGAAAGAGAGACATTTACAACCTAGTGATAATTAAATGCACTAGATCTATAATTCAATTTAAAATAAATAGGGGAGTACCATAAATGGGGAATGTTGAGGGTAGCCTATTCGTCATTACCATAGGAATTCATTAGTTGGACTCAGACGGTTCCACTTGGTTACGGTTAAGTTCTTCTCTAATGATGATAATGAATTTCACAGGATTATATATAAGTTATTATTTTCATATATTTAGTTCTATATATGTTTCAATTAAATATTTATATTCAATTATGATATACTTTATCAATCCTACTAATCTATTTTTATACACTTTTTATTTACTTCATTAGTATTGAGGTGTTCATTTTTGTTTATGTTAATTTTCACTAGTGTGAGTTTGATGTGATATAAATGAGAATTTAAAAATATTCATATTAAAGGGCAGTAAATTAATAATGTTTTCAAATTGTTATATTTAAAATTATTTTGGGTTTCATAGAACGATTTTAGAAAAATATAATGATTGGTTTTTCAAAAATGAATTAAAATCTATTTTCTACATGTATTTAAATATAGTGTGGTCTTTTATTTTTTGAAAAGGAAATTCATAGGCTCTATCACAAATTACGATTTTGATCAATTAAGATCACACCATACTTATTCTATTAATAATTGGTATAATTAGGTAGTTATATATACTCTCGATTGGTTTTTGATGTCTATTGGGGTAAGTTGGCTATGGATGGTTAGAGACCAACATGTCACTGAGGGATATTGTTTGGTATTTTGGATTTATTTTAGATTATTGGTTTATCAACAAATAGAAAACTATATTTTTGATTTTTTAGTCCCATTAATGGTTTAATTTTTCTTATTTGGATTTAATTATGTGACATTGTTATAGTTTTTTTGTACTATTTATATTATGTATATATTTATACATATTTTTTCATGGAATCTAATATATAAAATAATAATGTTAGACTTCCAGGTTGATACTCCACATCATTCACTATATTATTGGGTGAAATCATCAACAATGATTGCATTAGAGTCTAACAACACTTATCGTTATCCAATGGGGGATCAGAGACAACCCTTGTATATGTCGTGGGATGGATTGGGTGATTAGTTTAGTGGTTAGTATGGGATCATTCACAATTATTTATCATAAAAAAGTACATATTAGATTCCTCATTTCTTGGATTTCCCTAAAATAAATGGAATATCTAGTAAACTATAGATTATGGTTTTCAGAAAATGAGGGTGGGTAAGAAAAGTGTTTTGTGAGATCTTACTCATCTTGTGCCTCAAAACTCATTGAGTTTTATGATGTAGGTTTTGAATTATGGTATTTCATTATCAATTCATGGTGTATTTTAATTTATATTAATTTTAATTTATATAATATCAATGTTTTATAGGTAATTTATATGTTTTAGATTTATTTGAGAGGGAAAATAAGGGATAATTATGGGAATAAGGCTACACAAAATAGAATAGAAAACCCCTTATAGAATGTGAGAATATTTATGTTTCCCTCCAATGGATTTCTATAGTGTCGGTGTGTAGTATATCAAACCATTTGGACAATGGTATAATACCATTGGCCTCATTTGAATTTTTTTCTTCATTTATTCAAATATTTTTGAGTTTTATATGGTTGTTATTTAGATTAATTAAAATATAATTTGATGATCTGTTAATGATTTTTATTGGATAATAATAGAATTTTGAAATTGGAAACCTGGTTTTCAAAAGGTACTGAGTGTTTTTAAAATTATAAAAGGGGTTCGATTTGAAATGATATTTAATGTATTTAATGTTAATAGGAATTTTTTATTTTAAAGAACTGTCATATACAGTTTAAAATGATTTCAATTGATGAATTTATGATTTAAATTGAATTTCATGCTATAATTTGGTTTTAAAATAATTGTTTGAGATTTTAAAATTGAGTGGAAATGTTTTAATTTTCTTTAGAAGACATATTTTTAATTTCATTTATTTTTTTATGTGATTATTTTCGATTTTATATTTAAATAGAGACTTATCCAAAACTAGGTAAGGTTGGGTTGAATTTTATTTTATCAAGCTTTGTATTTTTAATGATATTTAGATTATGACTCTTAAAAAAGTTCTAAAATATTATAATCTTTTGATTGTGGATTGCTATATTGATGACACAACCCACACTTATAATAGAGTATTGGAGCTAGTTGTTTCTCATGTTCTTACTTTCCCCCATGGTTATTGTAGTTTATTAGAGGTTGCAGAGTGACCATAGATAATTTAAAATGTCTAATTCTTTAGGAACTATTGATTTTTGTGAGAATGTTGGTTGATTTGGGTTAGCTTAATGGTATTATTCAGAAATGGTGTAATATGGTTCTCCTAACTCATTTGACAGTTGTAATGGAATACTAATTCTTTAATTCCATTTTCAATCAGTGGTTCTATCATGAATATATTAACATTCTGAAGGTTATAGAGCTTATGAATATAGATTTGGATTAACTGATAGAAAAGGGTACATCGATAATTGAAAAGAGATTCTTTTTTTCTATTGACATGGTGTAAAATTATTCAATGATGTCTCACATACATGTGAAGGGAAATCATTTGGATCTCCATTACAAATTCATTCCATCTATATTAACAAAAATTAAATAACCAGTAGTTGAAGCTTGTATGTTTGAGAGAGTTTTTGAAGGATAACCCCTAATAGATGTTATACCTATGTAATTTAGAGTTGGGAAAGGTTACCTATCCATTAGTGAGTGGAATGTTTAAAAACATGTTTTATTTTGGATTTTGTAAAGTGTTTTTTCCTATATAACGTATATAAAACCCATTTTTTGGTTCCATTTCAGTCTATTATGGTTTTCTATGGCCACATTCTTGAGTAATCCAATTATATTTCCCCATTTTGGTTGGTTATAATGCCTCTATATGTTTTATAAATTGAATAATTTATCAAGAAATATATCATATTTCACCTCTAAATCATAATGTTGGTCCCATGATTTGTTTTGAAATATTCAACCATTTTTGTTCTTAAATTTTATTTTGATCTTAAAATTTGGAATGTTTACTATTTTTTTCACACAATTAGAATATATATTCATTTATGACTTCTTGTATGTTCCATTGTTTAATTTTCGGTTTTATGTTTTTCTTGTATTATACTTAGATTAAAATCTACTTTATTTTGTATTGATCCACCATGTAAGTTGATTCCTTACTAGTGGGGAGTCCCACATTTGGTCTCCATTTTCAAATAAATTCACTGTTCACTTAGGTGTGAGTGGTATGTTCAGATAAAAATATTTATCTAATTGTTTTAGATGATTATTTAGGATTTTATTGATTTGGTGTGAGGTTTCAATCTAATTACAGTTAAATACTTATGTTTATTTTCTTTATAATTAAAACTCATTGAAATTTAGGTGGAACAATTTATGTTATAGATAATTGTACTAACCCAACCTATACCTTAATTTTTATTTAATTTATTTTATGAAATTTGTTTTTGACCCTGAGTTTCAGTTAAAAACAGCGTGGAAGGATTCAATTTTTTAATTTAATGGACAGGTTTATGGTTGAAAACTAATTAGTAAATACCATCCAACAAACCATGTAGAGGACAAAAATTTTCTATAGGGAGGTTTCATAGAGTTGGTGAATGGTTACACAAAAAATGAAATTAAACTATCCATGTATTTAGGTGAGTCGAGTGAGAGGTTCATAGTTGGAACGTGGTTTGGTAAACCGTGAAGACAAAACATGTGAGTTACCTAGTTTAAATAAAGAATAAAATACCTAAACTAACCCTTTAGAATATACAACTAAATACCCACCACTCTCCACACACAATAGTTAAACATTATGGTTTTCTGCAAAAAGACCACCTTTCCTCACCAATTGTTTTTTGGTGATTTTATCTTCTAGATATTGGTGATTCTCATATAGTAATCTCTTATCCCATTCCCCTCTCCATTTATTTTTTATTCTCTCTTCCACTAGTGGATCAGTTATCTAATGGATGAACCATAGTAGTTTGGGGGTTGACGTTATCCAATGATTCTTATTTGTTTAGGTTGTTCATATAATTTTTCAAGTAATCCTAATAACATATTCGATGTTTCATTCACTCCACAATCAATTTTAGATTGGTGTCTTAGTGAAATTTATTTTTCTTGAAAATCATTCCTTTAATAATAATTTTAAATTTATTATTCCAAAATATTGTTTTATAGATGTTTTTGAGTCAATAATAAAAATGATTAAAAATAATATAAACCCTTTTCCTCATTGGAATGGGTATATCATATGTCTTTAATTGGATTCGTAAAGTGGTTGTTATATATATTACAATTATTTTATATATATTTAGATTTTGGATTCTCTAATATGATTGGGTTAAGTGATTGAGATAAAATTCATAATGATTCTCAATTTCTTATGGATTTCAGTTTTTTATCTTATTGAATCCTTTTATGTTGATTAGTGGATTGATATGGGTTTCATTTTTGGGTTTCATTGATTTTTCTATGAATACACACACACACACATATATATATACCTATATAAATGCACAAACCGTTGTTTTTGTGACTGTTTGTGTGTGTGGGAATGACTATATATGTTTGTAGGTGGATATATATATATATATATATGGAATATCATAGGATGCCGTTATTTTTAATTGAATTTAAAATTTTAATCATGAAATTCAAAGTGTTTTCCAAAATAAGTTTTAAATAAGCAATTCCAATGCATTATTTAGCATAATGTTTGGAACAAAAAATGATGTTTTTAAAGGGAATTAAAGTATAAGTTGGTTTCAAAGGAATTTTGGAATTGAAAACCTAGTTGTTAAATTGATTTACGAGTTTTCAACATCAAAATATTTTCAATAATGATATGCACCCTAATTTATGGCCCTTTGTGTTTATATTATAATAATCAATTGGATATAGAGTATATTTTCACTATTATGTCTATGGAGGTGGGATAGAGTTGTGAAGATGTAATATGATTATTATCCCAAATATTTGATTCATATTCCCCACCATTTATCACTAGTACTCTTAGCATTCTTAGAAATATTACTGAGGGATGTCAGACTATTACTTCATAGTGTCGATTAGATGGACAAGACCCTCTCTGTAAAAATATTAGATAGGGGAGTGCCTCAAATGAGTAATGTTTATGTAATATGGTTTGTTAAATACATATAAATTCATCGATATTCATTTATATGGTTACACCAAAGTATGTCTTGGGTCACATCCTGGGTTATTTAGGGAAATCCTATGATTATCTATCCTTTACTATTTTCATTCATTTTGTTTCATTTATGGTTCATTTTAATATTGATATTATCTTATGATATGATATAGTGATTATATTTATCTCTTATGGTTCAACTTATATTTATTTTTTTGGATTATATAGAATTGTTTTTCTATTTATATTGAGTAGCTTTCAATTGTTTAGGTATGGTTTATAAGATAGTTTTGAATGGTTTGTTTTGAATGTTTATGTATTAATTATGGTTTAAAAATGATTATATTAAATATTTTTTGGGTTTTATTGACTAGTTTTAGAATAATATTTTTATTGGTTCATCATAAAGTAATAAAAAATATTTTATATCTATGTTTTAAACTAACATTGATAACATGTTTTAAAAAATAAAAAGGATCGACACAATAGTGACTGCATATTGAGTTATGTTATGATCACACCCAAATTATGGAACTTAGTATTGATAGACATAGGTATTTATAAAGGTTCTAGTTTCATTCATTATCACTCATGTAGAAACATGGTAATGCATGTTTTGTGATCAATAGGCCTCTGGGAGATGTCATTGGGAGTTTTGTATTTCTTTATTATTAATGGTTGTATCATCCATGAATACCATCTATACTCTTAATTATTATTCATCCTCCTTTTGTTTTTATTATGTCTTTGAGTTTGATTCATGTATGTATCCTAGTTATTTTTCATTTTCCAATTTTATATTTTGTATATGTTTATTCCTGATGTACATAGACTATGATATATTGAATGGTCATGATGGAATTATGGGAGTAAGATCAGTGTCCTTTATCATAATCTTAAATAAAACAACACCAAATTATTACATTATATTCCTATTATGTTGGTTTCATTCACATGATAGATTAGGGATTCCAAACAGGTATGTCATGGGGAAAATTTGTTGCCTGATTCAAGGGTTATCACAAATCAATTAATTAATAATAACTATTAATGCCTCGTCTTTATCAGATACCTATGTTCTTGGAGTTCCTTTTTTAGTTTGTATGTCTGGTATATTGGGTATTAGGGCTTTTGAATCTCATGTGTCATCTACACGAGGAGTGTTTCAATCCTTTACTCCTCCGGAGACTTTTGTTTCCATGGGTTTTTGTGGGGTACTATTTTAATTTCATGATTTAATTATATGTCTTTGGTGTACATCGATTTATATTGTTTGAATATGATATTATATCATAACAAATTTGATATTATGGATTTACATGTTTTTAGATGAAGATGAAGGTATAATTAGGGGTGTATGGATTCCTTTCATAGTATAGTAAAATTTTTGGAGATAATGTTAATGGTAATATTTCCTTCTAGTGGAATTTTTCACAGTTTGAGCAGGTTCTACCAAACATTTCTCAAAAACCATGCACTACTTACAACCTCCATTGATTGCTTTGGGATTAGATTCAATTAAATAAAAAAATTGAGTTGTATAAGGGTCTTTTTTAGCTGTTTTGAAATATATGTACATGGACTAATCATTATATTTAAATGGTTATCAAAATAATATTCAAATTTTAAACATTATTTTCAGAAGGGCTGGTGTGGTTTTATAAGATTTAATGTTTTTATCTTGTAAAAAATGGAATTATTTTATTTTTGATGATATATGAATGTTTTAATGAATTTATATACATTGTTCAATAATTATTTCATCTCTGGAATTATCCCTAAATGGTTTAAGAAGAGAATTTTCAAAAAAGTCAAGACTTCTTGTTGATTCTTTGGGAATTTTCATTTTTAATTGAGATTTAATTTTAGTTTAGTTTGATTATAATGAATATATATTTATTCATACTTTTATTATTATGAAATTTAGAGTATTCCTCTATAAAATTTTCTAAATAATTTTAATGGTTTGAGTGTGGAATTTTTTGTTGACAACTCCACCAAACACATGATATAGAATTGGAGAAATTTGTTGGTCAAGTTCAACCAGTCACATAATATGATTAGGGTTCTCTAGAGGATATAGAATTGAATTTGATTATATAATAAGTATTTATGTATTTTGGGAACTCTGGATGATGTGAGAGTCAGGATAGATCTTGGATTTTATAAGGGTTATGTCTGGATCAATGGAAGTAATTTTTTCAAACTTGGTTACAAGTTATAATGGCATGGGAATCCATTACAAACATGTTCCTTCAACTGATCCTACCTAAGGATATTAAGGTGGATATTATTGTTTATTTGAAGATTTTTTTATAGTTAATATAAATTGATGCAGAATGGAATCCATTTCAATGATATGGTTTCTTTTTCTGTTGGAATTCTTTCGAGTGATTCCATAGTGGGTCACTTGTTTTTGGAAGGTATAGGATTTGATCTCAGTTTTTTATTGATTATTTATGTAATGATCTTTATTAATGACATGGTTGATGAAGCTTATCTGGCCATATTGGTTTTTCAAGGGAGTCCTATAATAGTTTTAAGACTAACCTCTTCTAGAGTTGTAGACAATTCCCTTTCTATTGAGTAGTGGAATCCACAAGAACATTTTTTTGTGTCTATTTTTGTGTGGATATATCTTATTTAATGTATATGAATTTAAATTTTTTTGTATACTATGTTTAGTTCAATTATTCTAAAGGTATGAAGACTTATCAATATTGTGGTCCTTTGGGACATATCTAAATGTTATTTAAATAAAATCATCGCCCAAGGAAGAATTAATTACTGTCCTAGACATCTTTATGGTGGTTCCCTTTTATGTTCTGAAATGTCCCATCATTTTATGTTAGTTGTTATCTCTAGCGTGTAATTTTGGTATATTCATTGTTTTGTGATCCTTTGGAAAATAGATGTTCACTTTTGGATATATGGATGTTATGTTATTTTTGGTTGTGTGTGTCTCAATGGATATGACTTTGAGTATTGTATCCTTATTTCTAAATTGATCGACTAAGAAAGTTGATTAAAAAAATAAAAGGACAGACCCACTATGGGTCTCTATCTCAAAATATATTCATTGGTTTGATCATGTGTGAGTGGTATTTTTATGATAGATTCTAATGTGACGGTTTTAGAAAATTCTAGTGGATGTTGGAGATATGGTATACAGTTCCTTTCACTTTTTCATTAATTCTTTTGGAATTTTTTCATTTCTATTAAAAACATGACATTTTTATGGGGGAATAATGTGTTATAGTTGACATATTTGTCACACCCTCAAATTTAATTTCCATTTTCTTTATTTATTTAGGTTTGAAATTTCCATTAATTTTCTTGTCAAACAAGTATAGAAATTTTAAGATTTTTATTTTCTATCAATAGCGTATGGTTGGTACATGGTAATTATTAACAATGTGTAAAAACAGAGTCATTTCATACTTAATAGAGGAATTTTTCATGATAAGAGCATTGTATCCAAAAATATGCAGGTGTCTAGGTGCTTCAAGTGTGGGGTTCATAGTGGGTTCATGGTTCTATAATTTTTGTAACCAAACTTTGTGAAATTTCATTTTTCATTAGAAGGTCAAATACCTAGAAATAAATTATTAAATAAACCACTCCAAACCATACATATCTCTTCAAATGAAAAATATGTAGTGTAACCAGGGATCAATCCCCTCACATAACCCTTGTTTTTGGGGTCTTTTCTCTACCAGTTCATAGTTATTTTCATATATAAGACCCTTTCCCATTCTCCTCTCCCTTTATTTCTTATTTTCCCTATCTCCCATGATTTTTTATCTATTAGTTTATCCCAAGATATTGGGATTGTGATATTATATCATGATTGTTTTTGTTTTAGGGTGTACAAATTATTTCTTAGATCTTCCTTTCACCATATAGTGTGTTTCATCCAAATTGTGATCCGTTTGAGATAAGAGATTTTACACCATTTCATTTTCATCACACTCCATTAATTATTGAGTTTATAATATATATTATTTACTGAAAATTATTTTGATTTGATTTTTTTGATTTAATTATAAATGCGTTAAAAAATAATATAAACACTTGTTTTGATATTCAATGAAATGTGCATAAGTTATGTGTATGATTAAATTACCAAATAAATTTTAGGGATTTTTATTATTTTATTTAATTTTTGGTTTTTTAATTCTTCCACATAGTTATGATAAGGTATTGTGGTGTCATTTGACTACATTATCAATTTCTTATTGATTTTGGGGGGTAATCTTGTTTAATCAAATGATGTTGATGAGTAGATGAAAATTTATTTCCATATTGATTTCATATTTACATCACATGAATGTTGATATATATAAATATATATATAAATATAAATATATATATATATATATATATTCCTATTGAAATGAACATACATTGTTATCCTTAAGCATACATACTGATGTTTATAGGTAGATATATATATATATATAGGATTTTATAGGATGATTATAGTTAATATTGATTTTCCAAATTTTATATTGGATTTTACTTTTTTTTCCAAAATATGTAATAAATAATTATTTATAAAGATTTATTTGGATGCCCAATCGGTATAAAAATTAGTTTTAAAATTGAATTTAATTTTAAGTTGTTTTCAATGGAGTTTTGGAAATATATCACTTGTTATTATATACAAGGCCCAATTGGCACCATTAGTGTTTTAAAAAAACTAATATGAATCCCAATATAATCCCACATGTGTTTTTGTGTTTAGGATGGATTGGATTTTGAGGGGCTTCACATGGGTTTTGAATAGAGGTGGATTAGAGTTTTGATATTTTGATATGTTTCTTTTTCATGACATTTAAATAATATTCCCCACCTCCTATTATTATTACTCATTGTAATCCTTAGCATCTTAGTAGGTGGATGAGACATTTTTACATTATAATATTTATTAAACGAACTGAATCCACTATGGTTTAGAGAGGATATATGGGAGATTCAAAAGTGATCCCAGTTGAAGATATTCGATTACTTGTTAAAAAAGTAATGCATTGATTTACCTACATATTGTTCACCCATAGAAAATCAATACGACAACCCATATTTTAATAAACCATAATTTATGATATATTATATAAAGGAACACATAATACAGTCCCAAAAATTGTGTGCGGCATGGTGTCTTTATGAAATTAGGTAGATATAATAATAACATAAAACATGGGTACAAAAACTCTATTTAAATCTCAATAACATGTCCGTAATATACAATTTATATTCTAAAGCTGCATGGGATAAATTGGGGATATACATAAGAAAGGCGTGACCTATAAAGCCATGTATGCGAATAATCCTTGCATAAAATGATGAAATTAATACATACAAGTTAATCGGAATACCAATGTCACATAAAAGGGTTGATAATCATAAACAAGATCATCTAATTTTGATATTATATCATAATATAATGGCAACATCATAATGTGGAAACAACATAAAACATGACATCATTAACATACATTATGTATAACCATCGAGAAGACATAAAATTATTTTTAAAGGAAAACCTCTTGTTTACCATACGAGGTATCTCATGAAATAAAAATATTACATTGTACATTATAGGGTTATATAATTTTGAGACCACCTATCATATTCATATCATATACATGCATTAGTGTGCCCTAATGATCACAAAAAAATGACCTATTTGATCACTTTTAATAAACCTATTAAAGAGTATGGGTTTTATTTGTATAATTAAAAAATAAATTAATGATAGGTAAATCTAGGTGAATAACCTTGAGTGGAAACGGAGACGGGAATTCACTACACAAATGTTTATCAAGGGATATCACTCAATCATTTCAGCAGCATAATGGGGTTACATAAAAATTCAAGGAAGTGAATAATGAGATTTAAATGGGTCTATAATAACATGTAAATCAAAATTTATGTAATATTTATGTATAAAAATATATCCCATAAAGAAAAATTGGAAATAAAAGGGAATAATATAAAGAAGGTTCTTGAAAAAAGTGGAGATGGAGAGGAACACATACCATTATAGATGACTCAACTAAAAGAATTACTAGATATTTTGAAGATCATAGGAAATCCTTTGGGGGGACTTAGATATGTATAGGGAGTGTAACACAGTGATAAATTGAATTTTAGTGAAGTGGAGTGCTATTATTGGTGGGTATTTATAGAAAAAATGGTATAATTCTATATCAATATCAAAACATACGTTTTGACTCTATATAATAAAATAAACAAAACAAAAAACCAACCTGCATATTTTCCCATTATTTTCAATTATATGATTTTTTGAAATATTTTATAAGTCCAAGAACAAAAATCATTAAAATAACACACCTAGTAATGTTTAAGTGAGACATATTTATAAAAAATTAATTTTAAAACCATAAAATATATATTATGTTTTGTAGGATTCATTAATGGTTTATATTATTAATCAAATTACTTAATAACATATTATATTAAAGTGTAAACATAATTTTGACAAGGATAATCTTTATAGTATTTATTACATCACTTTTTTTCTTTTTATTGCTATCATACATATCATATATTTATATTGTATTTTATTTTTACCCCAAAATTCAATTGCCTGAGAAAAATGAAAAAAATTACCACTAAATAATTTTGAATTATTTATTTTTAATAAATTTTTATGTAAAGAATATTCCAGAAATATGTTAATTTTAATATTTAAATAAAAAACCATATTTATTAAAAAATACTAGTTTGTATGACGATAAAAATTTTCTAACCCTTATATAAATTACATTTGACTTTATAAAATTATATTATCATTTATATTTAAATAAATTTTATTCAATATCAATATTTTATTAAATTAATTTTATTTTTCAAAATTCACGAATAAATCAAAAAATGTGTCTTGATAGAAACTATATATTCTCAAAAATACCATTTCAATTTCTAAATATTAATATATTTTTATAAACCACAATATTTAATAATATATATATTAAAAATAAATGTGATAAACATAATGATTATTTTGTTAAAACAAAATTACAAAAAATCATTCTCCTAGCATCTAAATTCATAACCTATTATTACACCATCATATGCACTAGGGGTATGGTTTAGGTTGGTGAAATATTCTTATGGTGGTTTAATGAACACAGTTTGGGCCATGATCCCATTAATCTGAAACTTAACCCATAAATGTTTTTTTCGTGAGATTTATTTTTAAATATCAATTTGGTATTGGTCAAAGGAAAATCCCATTGATTCCATATCACATGGAATCTATGATGAATGGGATTCATATTGAACAATCCTACTATTCAAGTTCATCACTTTATTTCTCTATGTGAATTGGATTTCATCATAAAAATTAATATATATTAATCATATCATTCTATTTACAATATCTATATTGTCAATAGTTATGATTCTTAATGGTCTTTTAAATTTGATAGTATATTACTTATAATGGTCCAAAATAACCGAATCATTTCTTGAGTTTTCTAAAAATTCATTTCATTATAAGGAATTTGTTAATTTGAAAGGAATATTTCATTTATAAAACATTAGGTCACTATATTCATCCCTGCTTTATAAATTTCACCCTCAAAATTTCATTTCATACACTAAAATTGACGACGATACTTTTTTTCATTTAATCTTTCTGTTTATAAGTTGTTTCCTCAAAATTGTGCTTGTTCCATAGTGCATTGTCTAGGTGTGTTGTCTTATTTTATATAACTTTGTATCTATGATATAATATCTTCATCCTATTATCCTTTTATAAAATATCATTCTCTAATGGAAACACCTATGGATTTAGTACATATGAGGGGCCTGTAATGTAACTCCCATAGAGAGATACATGGAACATATCATATACTTGAGATATTTTTGGAGGAAGTGTTATTCGATAAGCCACAACTCAAATTATATCAATGATATCAAAGTGGAATATGTATTGTGGAATAATATTTCTTTTCATCCAAAACATTGTGAATTTTAATCCACTGTTATATATGAACAGTTTATCTCTAACCTCAAACTCCAAATCTAATCGGTTATTTTCCTCATAGTTTTCTTTTTGAATTTATGAGGATTTTATATGATTATGACTGTTTTTAATATTTACTATCGTCTCATGTTTAACATCACGTCCCTTAACCTTCCACTCTTAATTTTCTACCCATAATGTCGTATTTTCTTATCCCTTCCCATATAGAGACTCATAAGGTGCCATTTGAATACTAGAATAGAAACTGTTTCTACATGATAACTCCACTAGGGGATTTTATTATTTCTATATACTTTGAAATCAATTTAACATGATCCCAGCATATCCATTAATGTATGAATGGTTCTCTCAAATTGAACATCCATATGAGGGTGATAAGTAGCACTAAATCACATCGTGTTATCTAGTTCTTGTTGAAGGCTTCTACAGAACATATATGTGAACCACATATTCTGATCAGACACAATAGAGAGTGGTAGTGCATATTGTATCACTCAATCTCTAATATACATTGTGGAGATATGGTCAATAGATAAATCATCACAGATGGAAATTAAATGAACTAATATTATATGGTGACCGACAACCACCTAGATGTAATTGTTTCCTTTATTTGTACTCGGAAGTCCTATAATGAAATCAATGGTCTTTCATACCATTTCTATACTTGTAAAAGCAATAGGTACATAATACCATAAGACTTGTTTCTTCTTGGATTTACTATTTGGCATATTATTCATCGAGATAAAAATTCTTCTATCACACTCTTCCTGTTATCCCACCATAATTTTCATCAAATATCTGTACATATTAGTGAATTGTAGATCAATTAAGAAGGATTATCTATATAGTTCATCGATTATATCTCTCTCCAGTTATGGTTTTTATGGGACACATATCCGCGATCAAAAAAATATAACTCTATATTTGGAAAAGTTAAACTTCAGAATATTCACTACAATTTTTTTATAGAAACTCATCATCATTCTAGGCCTCCATGATCCTCTAAATAATGGATAGTTGAGTAGTTATTTGAGAAATATTTGGTGAAGATCATTTTATTATTCCCTTTACCATTTTATGGGTATTTGATAATATTTTATCCTTTAAATCCTCATCATGGATAGGGTGGTGTGATCCTTTAAACTTATAGAATATGCCACTTTTTTCACCTTCATAATATAGTACTTCATTGAAAAATAATAATAATTAATCAAACTTGACCAACTTATGTGGTTCATATTGATCTCCTTCAGTATGAATATATACATGATACATCTTTTATCCATATATATGTCATTCTCCCCCCTATAGAGATTATGCCACCTAATATTCAATACATAGATTAATACAACCAATTAAATATCATGTGATTGGTAGTTCATATCATTGATATTTAATTATAGGGTGGAATAGGGTGTCACATTTTTATCATGTATGATTGCATAACCTAATCCCTTTTTAGATGCATCATTGTAGATTACAAATCCTTCCCCACTAGTTGCTAATGTTAGTACCTGTGTAGTGATCAACCTCCCCTTCGACTCTTTAAAGCTATATTCTTATTAATTAATCTTTTCAAATGTTACTCCATTATATGTTATCTTGGTTACTAGATTTATAAATTTTGAGAGGGTTCTCAACAATAGATGATTGTAGCTTTCTAATCCAATGAATCTATAGAATTCTATCTTATATGTCAGTTTGGTCACTCATTTAACTATCTCTATTTTTGAAGAATCCATAGATATACCTTTCCTATTGAAAACAATCCCATGGATTTTTACAATCTCTATCCAAACTTTAAACAGACTATACTTTTTATTCAAATTTTATTTCCATAAGGTCATTAGAAAATCATTCAGATACACCTCATGTTCCTCATTACTACTGGAGAATATAAAATATCATCTAAATATACGAGTCAAAATTTTTAGGTGATCCCTAATGACACAATTAATTGTGTCCATTAAGATAAATAGAGAATTAATAAGTTCAAATGGTTTCACTTTGAACATATAGTATCCCGAACTTTTAAGAATTGAAGTCATGAGGATATCATATTTCTTCATATTTACTTGATAACATTCCTACCGAACATCCAGCATGGAGAAGTATTATCATCCATATAGTTGATTCAACAATTAATCAACTCATGG
Organism: Viscum album; assembly: GCA_963277665.1. Classification (NCBI taxonomy): domain Eukaryota; kingdom Viridiplantae; phylum Streptophyta; class Magnoliopsida; order Santalales; family Viscaceae; genus Viscum; species Viscum album. Next base: position 2,047,370,789 of record OY728122.1, read on the forward strand.
TAGAGAATAATTTTTTATTATCATGATACTTTTTGGCTCATAATAGTCATTTCAAGGTTGGATTGACCCATCTGTATTCTTAATAAGAATGACCAGTGCACCCCATAGTGAAACACTTGGGTGAATAAAACCTTTATCCAGATTCTCTTTTAGTATCTTCTTTAGCTCCTGAAGAATAATAGTGGCCATTTTATATAGAGTCTTGGCTATTAAAAAATCTATAAGTAAAGATCAATTGGGAACTATACAAATCTATTAAGTGGGATAATAGGTAATTCTTTGAAGAATACATCAATTAATTCCGTCTAAATGGGATTGTCATCAATGATGATATTTTCCTTAGTCTCAATCATTTGAGATAAAAAAAACATTATCATAAAGAAAAATATATTCTTTAGATGATTATATCAAAGGATATTTACCCTCCTCATTGAAATTTTATATAATTTGAGGGCCATTTGGGATATGGATAGTGATATCCTTATCTCATAAATTTATATTGGCTCTATACATGGAATGGAAATCCATTCGTAGAATTGTGTCGAATTTATCTTGAGTACCCCCAAGGTATTGTTGGAAATTTACCCCCAAATTTTTGAAAAGGGTTGAGTTATATAATTTTGATTTAATAATTTACCCATTTTCAATTTTCATTGATATCTCTACTTCCATTTTTTCGATGGTGTTTGAATATTTATCCTAAACATACTCAATATGATATAATTCATAGAACTATTGAAGATTATCCTTCCTTTCACTATTTAATTCTGGTTATATGCATTTACTTCATCCAAAAAAAGGATTATTAAGGATAATTTTTTAAAAAATAAACTTATAAAGTTGAACATATAATCATTCAAGAGATAAATCCCAAATGAAATGTATTCCACAATTTGTTAAATTCTATGTTTTAATCTATGTTATACATTTTCTATTATCTAATATATAATATTATATGAATTTTTGTCTTCTTAATATTGGTTCATAAGGATATTATGAATTTACAAAATCATATCCCCTGGGTGTGTCAAACTAATTGTGCATTAATGCCTTTTTTCCGTGAAATAAGTGTATATTGAGTCAAACCTAATGAACCATTTTTAGGATTATTATAAATAAGTATAACTATGTCAAAGCCACATCCCCTTGTAGTATCTATACAAGGATGTATTTTCTTGGAAACCACTTACTCTATACTTTAAAAAATTTAGTAATGTTTATCTAGGTTTAGTTTTATCCTTAAGAATTTCACAAGGGTTTTCAAATACTAATCCCAAAAACTAACTAGAAATTTCTCAGATACCAACTATGAAAATACATATTTTATTTCACCTTAATTAATGATTTATTATATAAAGGTACACATGTTTCAATTCTATAAGATCATTAATCCTAGTTTTATTGGAATATTTGGAACATGAAATAATATACTGACCCATGGTCATAAACTTGTTATTTAATAACAGAACAACATGCCCTTACAATTCCAATACTCCTCTAAAACTACATGGGATAAACTGGGGATGAACATAATAAAAGGGGTGACCTATAAATACAAGTAATGGAACATTAAAATATTATAAAGTATAAAATTAACATATTTTATTCAATTGGCATATCAATGGAACATAATGTGGGTGAGAATCAGAATAATTATCACCGAAGAATGTTATAAGATGATAAAATAAAGGCAATAAAGGAATGTGGAAACAATAAAAAATATGAAATCAAAAAAAGAAGTCAAGGATAACCATTTATGTGGTAAAATCATAGTGTTCATAAGGTGACCTCAAATGCACCATACATGGTATCTCATGAGATAAAAACATTTCCCTATTCATTAGAGTGATATATAATACCTAGCCCACCCATCATATTCAAATCAGGTACATGCATAAGTGTTCCCCAAATATCATACAACATAAGTGTTCAATTAATCACTTTTAATACCTTGATTAATGTGTGTGGGTAATATTAATATATGTCCCCAATTAGTTAATATAAATAAGGTTCTTGAATAAAGAGGAGAAGGAGATGATCTGTTACCTTATGAGTGAACTTCAAAAAGCATGGGAGAAGCATCATAAGAACATGGGAACACCTTGGGAGGAATTTATTGATGGACTCAAAGATTAATTTAATGATAAATAAGTTTTAGTGAATATTAGTGGGAATATTGGTGTTTATTTATTACAAAACTGTAAGGAATTCCTTATTAATTTATAAAAATAAGTTTTTGAATATAGATAATAAATTAATAAAAACAAAAAAAACATATATTATTTTTCAAATGGTTGAGCCCTCTCAAGTCCATTAAATTGTGAAAATCTTGGTTTTAAGGTGTTCTGGGAGGTTATAGTGGCTCATTTAAATAGTTTCGTAGTTATCCAGGTTTTCTAATGGTAACTCATCCAATAGTTGGTAGGATCAGTGAGTCTCAATGGAAACTCGCACTGGTAGGTCGTAGTGGTGGTTAGGTAGTGGTGACTCGCACCAGTAGGCCCCTAGTGGAGATTCATAATGGTGACTCATGAAAGTGATTCATCCACCGGTAGCTCGGAATGGTCAGTCATCCACCAGTATCTCGTAGTGGTGTGTCATCTACTGGTATCTCAGAACTGTGATTCATCCACCAGTTGCTTGGAATGGAGATTTATCCACCGATATCTTGAAATGGTGAGTCATCCATTGGTTTCTCCCAAAGGAGTTTATAGACCAGTGAGTCACCTAATGGTGACTCATCCACCGGCAGCTCATCATTGGTGAATCATCCATAGATGAATCATCCAAAAATAACTCATTCATCGGGGACTCATTAACTGGAGACTTATAAACTAGTGACTCGTCCATTGGTGACTGATCTACTAGTGACTCTTTTTTAATAGTTTTTTAAAATTCTAGATATCTCCAGTTTTTTCATTTTTACCCTTTAATGTATTATTTGACGTAAAATTAATTAAACACAACATTTAATTTTTTTTGTTATATTTTAAATCATATATATCTTATAAAAACCTGAATCTTCATTTTACATCGAAACCACATGTTTGTTGTCAATATTGACCTTTAATGGCCTTCAAAAACCATTCCTTCATTAGATTTGGGATCTAGAATTTCTAAAGACGAGTTCTAGTCTACCTTTTTCACTCCCATTTTTTCTTGGTGTCCCCAAACAATTCTTTCTTGAGGAGTCATGTATTGTGTTATAGCCTATGGATCCCATTTTCCTTATAGGTTATTCCAGCTACCTATTCACCCCCTATTTTGGCGTAATAAGGAAGTGCTAATTATCTATTATTTGAGGTAGGGATCCCCTTTACTCTCTTTTATTTTGTGTCATGCAGAGTGGGTGTATAAATCTCTGATTGTGAATATATAAGAATACCAAATAAATAAATGAAATTTAATTAGATTAATATCAACATACAGGGATGGGAAAAGTTACTCAAGTTCTTCTCTTTTAGTTATTGACATAATGAATTGTATGGGCTATATGCCTACTAAAAATCATGTTTTTTGTGGTCCTTGTTCTCACATCTATGATGGAGTGAGAAATATTATTATGGGTCTTATGTTTAATGATTTTATGTATATTAAATTTTTTATGTATTTACACTCGGCTGATAAATGGATTCCCCAGGATCATACTATTTCAATGATTACCCATAAAGATAAAAAGTGGAATTAATGAATTGATGACTTTTTAAATCTTAATATGTTTTTTCTATTTTGTGTGGTGGTTTGTTTTTGAGCACCCTTATGTAGTGTGGGGTGGGTCAGAAGGAGTAATGGAATCTTAAGTTGAGAGAATGTTTGATTGAGTAATGGACGTGAAGTGTTATACATAAAGGCTATGACCAGGCTGTGATATGGTTGTGAGGTGATGTGTTTCTGGGTGCAGTTGTGAGTTGGGGGTTTTTTGTGGTTGATAAGATGGTTCGGGTATAATGATGGTGGATTTGGTTGGTTTGGGTATTTCTCATGGATTTTCTCTATGAGTTTCATGTAGAAAGCTTCACCACATGTCTCAGGATTGGTTTTCTTATAGAATGAATGGGTGTTAAAGGGAGAAGAAATTTGAAGTGGGTTAATTTATCATGGTTTTTCTTCCTCCATGTTACCTTTCTTGTGTGACTTGTTTAGTGATGTGATTTGTATATTCATGGATGGTTATGGAAAGAGTAAATGAATTATTAACAAAGACTGAGAATTGGTTATATAAATTGGTTGGGGGTATAATTTATATTTGTGTCTTGTTGGTGATTGTACATATATAAGTAGTATTAGAGGTGGTTTATGAGTTGGTTTTTGGTCAAAAACCAATATTTTGGGATTGTTTGTTGGGTATTATATAGGTATACAATTATTTACATTATGATTTCTATACACACTCCACCCTAGTTGAGTACTATGTTAGAAACACCCCCATTATAATGTTGGAGGGTTTCCTTCCCAAATATTCTAGTGGGGGGATGGATAGTTGGCCACCCGGTCATCCCTACTCCCTCTTACATGTGGTTATAGCCCAAGATCCTTCCGGAAGATTGTGATTCATGAGGCCTATGTGTCTTCAAGGGAGTTCAGTTTCACATGTGTCTTCAGGATGAGATGTTTTGTGTTTCCCAGTTGTCTTCAGGATGATATTTGTTGTGTTTCCTAGGTGTATTCAGGATGTGATGTAGTATGTGGCCCAGGTGCCTGTGGGTGATATTTATTTGTGGGGCCCAAGTGTGTGTAGGTGGGATTTGATGTGATATAAGTCCCATGTGTATGTTGGTAATATGCGGTTATGTGGCCCAAGTGTGGGTCGGTGGGTTGGGATGTGGTTCTTTCAGAGAGGTTGGAGTTCTAGGAAATTTTCCATTAGGGTGTGATAGTGTCTAATCATTAGGATTGTGCTTTTGGGTACCCTACTAATGATGTGATTAAAATTTTAATTTAATTTTTTTACTTGGTGAGTTTTCCTTGGTGATTTTGGGATTTCTATAATACCATGTTAGGTGTTGTTAGTTCTTCTATTTTTTCATAGGAGCATTAGTATTTTTCTCACACTTGTGCCTGAGAGAATTTGGTTTTCCTACTGAGAATACATGTATTCTAAACCTACATATACAAAAATTATTTCTATTCTCCAAGAGGACTATATGGACTGTGGTGGGAATTACTAGCTCAGACATTGAGATAATTGTTTTGTGGCTACTCATCTTTACTGCTGGTACTTAATAAAGATTTTTTTTTATTTTTAGCAGCTATGTTTTAAACATGCATGTGGGATTGTTTTAGATTTCATTTATTTATATATATTGGATTTGTTTTGATGTTCATACATCTGATCTCCCTATCATGTTTACTATAAAAAGGTAATGCCTCACATTTTGTGAGATTTGTATAATCTTGGTACTGGTCACCACCCTGGGCCCTACTGATGGTGGGAATCTAGGGTCATTATCTCTCTTTCTCCATTGCTCGATCATGAATTGAATATTTAGAGGGAGGGGGTCGGGACAAAATGGTTTCATAAGATGATGATTGAGAGAAACGATGGATTTTGGAGTTAGGAACATTGAGTATTGTATGGTTTGTTAGGAAACCATTATTAGATGATTCTATTTCATGACATAGGGGAAGGAAGACTAGCTAGGGCATAGGATTTTATTGAATTCATGATTTCATTCAACGATTATAAACCTACCGAAAAACGAAGTGAGGCCACACTATTTGGAGGGTAGAGACCCTAGGAATGGTATATGGATCATAATGACTTGTGTTCCTATTTGATTTGGGTTGTTTTGGGGAAATTAAAATGGATAATGGAAAGAGTTAAAATTAATCTTAAATAAAATTTACATGGTACTTGGGCATAAGAATTTCATGTTCGCATTTTCATCTGTGGTACATGGTCATCATCTGCATGTTTCTAAGGATGTTGAGGCCCAGTAAGCCGATCTATTTGATCTATGGAGGGTGGATCCGATAGAGGAGGATGACTAGTGAAAGGGAATGATAAGTTATTTCTAATTGAATCCCTTAGGAAAGTACGTGGGTAGTGTTTCGAAAGTGGAGACAAATAGATTTCATGAGGATCTTGAGATCACGTTCAGCTTGATTTGGCCTCCGAAAGAGTACAGAGTTCCTTTGGAAGTGATCCATATGTGGGGAGTTGTGCGTAAGTGGTGGTAATTGTACCAGGGGAGAGGAAGTAGGATAATGTTCTATGGGTAAATTTCGATAAGGACTTCTAAGCATAATTCATTACTTCGACCATGAATGATTATAAGAGGCTAGTGTTACTCTCCCTTAAATAGGGGAGTATGTTTGTATGGGAGATATGGATAATTTTCAAATATCTCCTTCATTTTACTTGGATCACTTTCCCGATGAGTAGCCACAAGTGAGATGCCTAGAGGAGGAACTTCTTCCTTATATCTATTATGTGGTTACCCCCTTTACATTGCAGATGTACTTGGAGGTCTAGAATAAGGAAAATGTGATAAAGTGGATTCACTTGCGAGGAGGACAATCGTCGAAGGGGATTAAGTAGGGTTTTTTGAGAGGTAAGGTTACAAGGGTTTCAGGCACCGGGGTCGTCAAGGATTTGACTAGTGGAGAGTCATCCTCAGCAATTTCAATTTTGACATTCTGGTCCTCATGCCTTTCTCATGGGGTTAGATCCAATGTGTTTCATATGTGGAGTCTGTTTCAATATTCAAAATCAGTTTCCAATGGTTGTTTATGATTAGTATGGTGGAGGTGGATAGATATATTTCTACCCTCAATAGTAGTTTCTGAATAGTCCATTTCAGAAGCAGGGACAACAAGATCATGCTCCACCGAGGGGAGAGGAAGTAGATAGAGGCCAACCTTAGGGTGTTCCATAGAGACCTCGACCCGGATGTGGTCATGGAGGTAGTCATCAACATAAGAGAAGAGGATATGGTCATGATCAATTTCATGCTAATGAGGATGCCGTTCTTGCAGGGCTATAGATCATTATAGGTATGTTCAGCTTGTTTAGTGACATTTCTTATGATTTGTTTGATCTTGGATCTTTGCACTACATTGTTCCACCTAGTCTAGTTGATTATCTATAACTAGAGAAATGGAGGCTTATAATGCTCGTGGTGTTGAGTATTCCAGTCGAAGGTCCAACTATCTTGTTTGATGTGTGTTGGGGATGTTGACTAGTGATGGGACCACATTAATCTAATGGGGATCTTTTCGTGCTATAGATGAATCCATAAAATGACATTCTTAGCATCTACTATTTGTATTCCATGAATTTTGTTATTCGATGATTCTAGAGGAGAGTCAATTTTTAAGATGTTGATGGTCAGAGTGTGGCTTTTATCATTGAATGGAGCTATCATGTGGGATATAGGTATTTGGTGCCTCTTATTTCCTTTTTGGGTTACCTGTTAGTGGATGTAGTGGACACTAAAGTCCCCAGGGTTTTTGGTAATTCATGCATGTTTTTTCTGAGGAGGTTATTACTCTACCCCCTAAAAAAATGATGATTTCGAGGTAGACTTGCAACCCTGTGCTTCACCAATTTTGATGGATCCTTATTAGACATCACATTCTGTGTTTATAGTGTTTAGGATTCAGATAGATGATCTAATGATGAAGGGATTTATCCAGACCTCTGTGTCACCATGGAGTGGTCTTATGTTGTTCTCAAATAATTTAGATAGCAGCATGAGGTTGTGCATAGACTACTGAAGGTTGAATTAGGTGACAATCAAGAACTATTACCCTCTTACAAGGATAGACCATCTTTTCCACTAGCTGAAAGGAGAAATTTGGTTTTCTAAGATTGATCTATGGTCTGGATATCACCAGTTGATGTTAAGGGTGGGAGATATACTGAATACTATTTTTAGATACATGTATGAGTGCTTTGAGTTCGTAGTCATGTTGTTAAATGTTATGAATGAACCAGTCATGTTAATGGGGCTTATGAACTCTGTCTACCATGAGTTCCTAGACCAGTTCATAGTCATATTCTTCAATAAAATATTGATATACTCAAATTCATAGGATGAGTATATTTAGAATCTCAGGACCATATTGTCGATCCTTCGACACCATCATCTTTACAGAAAGTTATCCATGTACTAGTTCTAGACATTATAGGTGCATTTCTATGGATATGTGGTGACCCGTCATGGGGTAGCAGTGGACAAGTTAAAGGTTGAGGGAGTTTTTTCTTGGAGAGAACATATGAATTTGGTAGAGGTTCGTGGTTTTCTAAGTCTTGTGGTAAATTTCTAGATATTTTCTAATGTTTTCTCTAGAGTTACTACTCCATTGAAAGATCTAACTAAAATGGACCAAGATTTCATGTGGAGTGATCAGTGCCAAGTAGCATTCAGTTTTCTGATGGAAAAGTTGTTCAGTCCTCTTGTGCTTTAGTCTCTAAATGAGGGTGCAATGTTTGAGGGTTTTTGTGATTCTTCTCATTTGGGAATCATATTCATGTCAATTCAGAAGTGGGGAGATATTTCTTATGTGTCTTGGTAGTTACATCCACATGAGTATAACAAAGCCACCCATGATCTGGAGGTATTAGTGGTCATGTTTTCGCAAATGTTGTGGAGACATTAGCTCATTGGGGAGATCCTTTTTTGATCATTGAACATAAAATATTGAGTGATATCTTTTCACAATAATATCTTAACATGTCCTAGTAGAGGTGGATAGAGTTTCATTAGGAATATTATTTTTAGGTCTCCTAAACCTCAATAAAGGGTAATTTCATGGCTATTTCATTGAGAAAGAATCCATAGAATTATGTGTTTGGGGAGTCTATAGATACTTGAAAAGATATTGAGGAGTTCAAATCCTTTCACTTGGATTCTTGGGTGGATGGGTGCAGAGGTTATTTATTCCATATGATAGTGCAATATTCTTTGATGCAGTATGTGGAGGAGTCTTAGTGGGGAGACTCAAAGGCATAGGTGATGGGAGATCGTGTTGACCATAATGATGCTCCAGATGGATGGTTGAAGGATGGTCAGAATCAGATTATATTCTAGGGAAAGTTATTTGTTCAGGTAGCAGTGTTTGAGGAAGTCCTCCATGAGTTTCACATATCAAATTTCGTGGGGAACCCGAGAGTTTCCAAGATGTAACATGTCTCGAGGGAGAAATTTTGGTGGCTTGGGATGAAATGGGACGTGGTGGAGTTTGTGAAAAAGTGCATAGCATTCCAGTAAGTGAAGACTAAGAACAATATTCCTGATGGTTATTATAGCCTTTATATGTCTCTGAGTGGAAGTGGGATGACATATTGATGGATTTCATCATAGGATTGTCCATGGATTAGGGAGGCTATGATTCCATATAGTTAATAGTGGATCAACGGTCAAAATCTACTCACTTCATAGCGATGAATGATTCAGGTGTAGTTGATGCCTTGGGAAAGTGGTATGTGTATGAGGTGGTGTGGTTTCATGGTGTTCTGGGATCCACTGTCTCATATTGGAATACATGCATTACCTGAAGAGTCTGGGGGGATTGCAGCATGCGTTTGGTACAAAGTTATGCCTCGAAACTTCTTTCCACCCTCCGATAGATAGGCGGATAGAATGGACTATCAATACACTGGGGAATATTCTGTGAACATGAATATGTGAATTTATTAGATCTTGGGTGTGAAATTTACCCATGGACCAGTTTTTTTGTAAATTCAAATATTACTCTACCATTAGAATGGCTCCATTTCAATATTTTTAAAGAAGTCTGTTTCATTCCCCATTGTGTTGGGTAGGGGTCGGGGTGATAGTTGTTCTGGGTCCTGAGGTAGTGTAGAGCACAATAGAAAAGGTTGATCTTGTTCATAAGAGTATGAAAACATAATTGGACATACACAAGTCATATGTCGATCACTGGAGGAGGACCTCAGAGTTTGAGGTTGGGGACCATGTGTTCTTGAAGGTTTCTCCTTGACATGGGAAACAAAGGTTTGGTAGATGGATTTAGTTTTCACCTAGGTTCATCTAACCCATTAAGTTGTTGGGGTGAGTCGGAGCGGTGGCATACTAGTTAGGATTGCCACCATAGTTGTAGAGGATTCACAAAGTCATTCACGTCTATCAACTCTATCAGTAACTTCACGATGAATCCCATGTCATTGAATGGGGAGGGTTTGATATCAAAGACAAAGAAATATTCGTGGAGGGGCAAGTAGGGATCTAGTATCATTGGGAGAAGATGGTGTGTGGGTGGACCATTAATGTGATTCATGAGTTTTGGATGCATGGTGTCCATTAGGAGAGTACATGGGAGCAAAAAGTTAATATATATACCCAAAACCAAGAGTTGTTATGTATTTTTTCCCTGTTCTATTTTTCTTTGTTGTGTAATTTTATAATCATGATTGTTATGATATTAGTTGTATCTATATTGTATAATGTGTGATAACGTCCTGACATGTGGAAATGAGAGGAACTAATTCCTAATTGAGATGCATTAGTTTCAATGCGATTTAATCTATGTGGGTGAGTCAGTGTTTCCTTGAGAAGATAATATATTCATTTGGGGGAAGGAATTCCATGATTCACATGTTTGGACAGTATGGTTGTAATGATGGTATGGTGTGCCATGTTTTTATTAGGGTTAGAAGATGCCAGAGCTGGTGTTCATGGATGAGGAGGTTTTTAGTAAATATTTTGAAAAAAATATGTTGGTTTATCATCTAACATTGATATTGCTAGCAGTGTTTCAATCATATCGAGATCCTTGAGTGGTATCTCACAAGGTGGCTATTTAGATCACTCTATTCCATCTGGGATTCGTTTTGAATTCTCAGGGGAGAAAATAGTTTGATAGGTATCTGATGAAATGTCTTAGACCTCTCTAGTCCATTAATTTGTGAAAATGATGTGTTTGAGGTGTTCTTGGATGTCACGGTGAATCAATTCATTAGTTTTCTAGTTTTTTCAAAAGTATCTCATCCAATGGGGGATGGACCGGTGAGTCACAATGGTGACTTACACTGGTAGGTCTCATATGGTGACTTGCACCAGTAGGTCACCAATGGTGAGTTAAAAATGCGAGTCGTCCACTAGTATCATGGAATTGTGAGTTATGTACTAGTATCTTGGAACCATTATTTGTCCACCAGTAACTTGGAACAATGATTTTTCCAAAGATATCTCCGAAAGGTGATTCTACCACCGATATATTGGAATGATGAGTCATACACATGTAGCTCGTAATGGTCAATCCGGATTTTTGAGTCACCCAATGGTGACTCATCTTCATGTAGCCTGTCATTGATAGCATGCATAGGTGACTCATCCACTGATGAATCATCCATCAGTGACTCATACACCCATGACTATTTTTCAATAGTTTTTCAAAATTCTCAAATTCTCCATTTTTTAAATTTCACCCCTTTAACATTTTGTATGGCATATATTTAATTTAAAACCATATTTAATTTTTTTGGAGCTTTTTCAAATAGTATATATCCTATAAAATATGAATCTTCCATTGAAATCCAAATCACATGGGCTTGGCCAAGATCCACTGTTAATGGCCTTCAAAAATTGTTCCTTCTACTGATTTAGTATCAGGCCTTTCAAAATATGATATCACCTCTACCTTGTGAACTCCTATTTCCTCTTGGGGAACATTGAAAATTTTTTCCTTGAGGAGTTGTGAGTTTTCTTGTGGCATTTAGATCATGTATTCCCTATAGGTTCTGCCCACTACCTGTGTACCCCCTCTTGTGGTTCAATAAGGAGGTGTAGATCATATATTTTTAGAGGTAGGGATCCCTTCATCTCTCTTTTATTTGTGTATAATGCGGGCTGAGTGTATGTATATATCTTTATGAATAAATAAATAAAGTTGAATAAGTTTAAGAAATACTTTTGGGACCCAAAAAAGTGACTTATGTTCTTATTTGTTAGTTGTTGATGTTTTGAATTGTATGAGCTATATGCCTACTAAAAATCAATGTCATTGGTGGTCCTTTTTTGTGCAACTGTGATGTCTTGATAATGATAATTGTTGGTCTTCTGTTGAATGAGGTTATGTATATGAAATTGATAAACCATATATGCCCATCTAATAAATTGATTCCCTATGATCAAACTATTTCAATGATAACCCCTAAAGTTAACAAGTGGAATTAAATAATATATGACTTGTTATATATGAATTTGTTTTATTAGGATTGTGCGATGGTATGGTTTTGAGCACAAATTTGTGTTCTACGGAGGTTCAGAAGGTTTAATGGAATCTCAGGATGAGATATTATTTCATTATGCAATAGACATGATTTTTTTTACATAAAGGATGTGATCGGGTTATTGTGATGCGATATGATGTTGGGTTCTGCTCTAAGTTAGGTGTTTTTTGTGGTTTGTTGGATGAATTGGATGGAATGAATTTTAATAATGATGATGGAATTGGTTGGTATGGGTAATTTTCCTTGAGTTTCTCCTTGAGTTGCATGCAAAAGGCTTCACCTAGTGACTTAGGATTGGTTTTTTATGAAATTAAGGGGGTTAAATGGAGAAAAAACATGAAGTTAGTTAATTTAACATTTTTATTATCCATCTATGTCAATTTTTTGTGTCTCGTTATGTGTTGTGCATGGTAGTTACCCATATAGTGATAGAATAAATAAATGAATCATTAACAAAGAATGATAATTGGTTAAATGAATTAGCCGGGGGAATAATTTATGATTGTGCCTTGTTGTGTGGTTTTACATTCATAAGTAGTAATAGAGGTGGTATCATGAGTTGGTTGTTGGTTGAATACTGATAAGTGGGGATTATGTGTTTGTTATTATGTATTTAAACATGTATTTCCTTTTGGATTTCTATATCCTCCCCACCCTCATTGGGAACATTTTTCTGAAAACCAACATTATCATGGGGGATGTGTCTTTCTCAATCATTCTGGTGGGAGGATAAATGGATGACCATCTTATCTTCCATGCTCCCTATTCAAGGTGGTGATTGCCCAAGATCCTTCAGGCAGATTTTGATTTGTGAGTCCCATGTGTGTGCTGGCGAGTTGTGTTTCTAAGGTGTATTTGGTATGATATGTGTTTTGTATCCTAAGTGCATTTATTATGAGACGTTTTTGGTTTCTAAAGTATCTTTAGGATGAGATGTGTTGTGTTTCTAAGGTGTTTTAGGGATGTGATGTGGTATGGGTCTCAGGTTTCTATGGGAGAGATGTAGTTTTCAGGCCCAAGTGTGTGCTGGCAGGATGTGATGTGATATTTGGCCTAGGTGTATGTTGGTGAGATTTAGTTTTGTGGCCCAGGTGTGTGTGCACGGGGGGGGGGGGATTGCAACATTGGTTCTTTTGGAAGAGTTGGGACTACCAGGAAATTTTCCGTTAGTGTTTGATAAAATAAAATCTGTGGGGAAGTGGTGTGGGAACCCTACTATTGATGTTGAAAAATTATTACATGACTTGAGTGTCTTGGTTAGTGTTCCTTGGTGAGGTTGTGATGGCTACAATACCTTGTTAGGTGCTATAGGTTTTTTTTCTCACAAGATCATTAGTATTCTTCTCCCACTTGTGCATGAGAGACTTTGGTTTTCATTTTGAGTATACTATTATGCTCACCATACATATATAATACTACTTTCAGGTTTTTAAGAGGACTATGTGGAATTTTATTGGAATTACTAGCTCAGACATTGGGATAGTTTTTCTGTAACTTCTTAGCTTTACATTTGGTAATTACTTTGGGGATTATTTGTATTTGTAGATGTTTTTCTAAACATGCATGTGGGATGGTTTTTTATTTCTTATATATATTTCATGGTGTTTTTTGGAGTTTGATACATATTATCACTCAATATTGTTTACTATAAAAGGGTAATACATCCAATTTTGTGAGATTTGTATAACCTCAGTGTCGGTTGCAACCTCGAGACCTACTGGATGAGGGACTCATGGTGCCGTTATCACTCTTTCTCCATTTCCAGCTTAGGAGGTGAATCGTTCGAGGGAGGGTTTGTGACAAATATTTTCCTTTGGTTTATACAAAAGGGAATTAGTTTCATATATATAATAATTCTAAAAATAATAATCCAAAAAATAATACCATTGGTATGTGGAATGGAGTCTTTTTCATAAATAATTGATTTTAAATCCCTAGAAAATAATATTGTTTTAGGTGGAATTTTTATGAGTTATTAAATTTAATTAAATACATTCAAAATACATTATTTTAAAGGGAATCTATAGTATTTATCATGAATACTTTTTATAGTTTTTTACATCATTTTTTGTCTTTTATTATGTCATAATACATACAATATATTTTTACTATATTTAATTTTAACACAAATAATGGAATATCTCAAAAAACTATATATAAATCATCATTAAATAATTTTGATATTCCAATTTCAAAATTAATATATATTTAATCAAAATATATTCCTAAATATCATAATTTCACTTTTAAACAAAAACCATTTTTCACTAAAAAAGGGGTATTTATGATGATAACAATTTTTTGACACTTATAAAATTTATATTTAACATCAGATAATTGTATTATCTATCATTTATAGATAATTATTATTTAATAATATTATTTTATTAATATTAAATTTATTTCAAGAATTATTTAATTCCTAAAAAAGGGAATCATGATTGAAAATATACATTTCACAAAAATATTATTTTATTTTAATCATATTTACATTTAATTTTTATCAAACTCATTATTTTTCATTTTAAAGGTATAAAAAAATTATATAAATATAATAGTTATTTTATTGAAAATGTAATTATACAAATTCATACTTGTAGGGTATAAATATAAAAACACTTGTCACACCAATGTATTTCCTAAGGGTAGGGTGTGTGATGGTAATGGTTTTGTGGGGTGGCTTAGTAAACATGGTTTGGGTTTTGCACATGATTATCTTTATCTTCTCCCCTAAATAGTGTCAAAAATTCTTTATTTATTTAATCATATTTTTGAATTGGTCAAGGTAACATCCTTGTGATTTTTCTCCCTTGTAATCCCTAATATATTGGATTTATAGTGTATGATTCTACCGATCAAAGACAACACTTTTTTTTGTCAATTGGACTTTATCATAGCACTTTATTTATAAAAATAATAATGATCATTTTATAATAGCTATATTATCAATGATTAATATTCTAAATTACTATTTAAATTATTTATTATGTTACTTATAATGGTCCAAAATTCTCCTATTAGTTAATTTGTTTCCTATATGTTTATTATTTAAGAAAGTATTTATTCATTTGAAAAATGGAATTTCATTTAAAAAACATTATTAAATTATTATTTAGGTTAAAATCAATGGTTGTTTAAGAATTACCTTTTCTTACACACCTTTTACTATTTTCCTTCATTTGGTTTCATTTTGGTTTCACTTTAGAGTTTATTTTCTCTTATGATGTGCACTAGTAAATTTTCGTAACTATTTTGTTTTTTATTAGGTTAATTAAATTCATTTATATATGGTTGTCTAATTTTCATTTATATTGATTTTATATAGTGTGGGTTTAAGTGTGATTTAAATGAGAATTTTAAAATGTGTATATTGAATGGGGGACATTTAATAATGTTTTCTTAAGGTCTATTCAAAACATATTTTTCATTTTAAATAATATGGTTGGAAAAATAATTTGATTTATTTCTCATAAAATAATTAAAAAATATTTTAAATCAATGTTTAAAACTTGTATTGGTGGTATGTTATATAAAATTAAATGTATATACTCAATGGTAATTTCCTATTATTATTGATTATATCAATTTCAACATATTCTAATTAATGTTAGTAAAATATTATTGTTTAATTTTATTACAATTTTTATTGCTCATGGAGAGAGTTGGTTATTGATTTTTATTGATAAAGAGGTCATATAGAGATACTATTAGGATTTTTGGTTTCCTTCTGCATTACTAATTATAATGTTCTAATTCACCTTCAATTTTCAAGATATTAATTTAGCCCCAGGGCTTTTTCTGAGATGGATTTATTTATGTAATCTTATTTTATGTTTTTTATATAAATTTATTCCAAAAATGCATGGATTATAATATATGAAATTATCTTACTATTATTATGGTTGGATTCTCCATGTTTTTAACTATCTTCTCGATTAAACATTTCCCAAATGTGTGCATCAAAATCCTATGAAAAATGTGGCTGGTTTGTGGGGTATCGAGGACTCCCCTCAATTCTATATTAGGATTTATCGACTTCATATTTTTTAGGATAACATATTATGGATCATGAAAATTGTTATCATAACCTAATATTTTTATAGATTCCTAGTTTCATGGAGTTTCCTTTGTTATTTGGGATATCATATAAACATGATTTTTTAGTAGTCCTACCATGAGGTGTGGGTATAAGAAGATTTTTATGAGATCTTACCTATCATCTGCCATGAAAGTCAAGGGTTTATTGGGATTAGTCTTTTATTTTATGATTGTTTATATATTATTAGTGTATATGGATTTATATTGATGGTATTTGAGATTATATCAATGTTATATGGGTGAATTATAGGTTTTTCATTTTTGGGGGGTGAACGAGGAGGGAGAATTTAGGGAACATAGTTACATCATATGGTCTAGACAACAATTTAGATACCATATGAATGGTTATATTGTGTTCCAATGGAATTATTCACCATTGAAGCAGATTCGTCCAAATCATGTGTCCACACCATGCACTTCTACTAGCCTTCTTTGGAAGTTTTGTGTTGATATTCCTTTTATCCAAATCATCTTGAGTTATTTGTGGATGTTATTTTGATAATTCAAAAGAGATTCACATGGTCTATTGATTATGTTTTTATGGATCTCAAAAGAATTTTTATTTTGGAGACATTTTTTTCAGTAGATAATAAGTGGTTTTAAAATATTAAAAGGGGGTATCTTGAAATGGTATAGAATGGATTTAGTTCCGATGACATATGCATATTTTAAAGAATTTATATACAGTTTGATAATGTTTTCTTATGGGGAATTGGTTTTTTTAATTAATGCATAATGATTAATGTGGATTTAAAATGATGTTTTATCATTTTAAAATTGTTATTTAGAGTATTAACATTGCATAAAATGTTATTTATCGAATTTTTTTGGTGATTTTGTCTGATTTTATAGATTATTATTTCTATTGAGATTTAAATTCCGCTTGGTATCATTGTGTTTAATTGTTATTGATAAGGATTTTTTTATAATATATTTATATAACACCACTAAAAAGGTTTTTTATAAAAAAATGTTTCAATTGATTACTAGTAATTCGAAAATACCACCCAAAATCATGATAAAGTGGTGGAGGTAGTTTCATGATTAGGGTGTGACAGACATCAGAGGTGGTCATGTCTCAATGTTCAATATTACGATCCTTACCCCTCTTATGATTTTTTATTATAGTTTGAGGAATTATAGGTAACCCATTTATTTTCTATATCCCATGGTTATCCCATATAGTTTTTGATAACCCAAGGAATGAAATACCATGTTTTGGATTTTTTAAAAAAAAGTATTTGTATTTATATTGTAAGTTCTTATCTTAGGTACATAATTACCCAAAGAATATAAGATTTATTATCTTTTTGGATTCTATTATGTGTAACATTAAGTAATAAATCTGGAAATAAAGTGTTTTTAATAAATGGGTTTTCATAATTGGTAATAGAGAAAGGTATATATATTTTTGGGATTAAGATTTGGAAACAATTTTAAAATAATTATGGATAAGACTAAACATAGGAAACGAACATAAGTTTTGGTAAAGTATAGAGTGAGTGTTGTCCATGAAAATAAATCCATTTTTGGATACTACATTTGGATTTGGATCTAGCACATAAGTAAATTGTTGTAATAACCTTGGAAAGGGGACATTGATCTAGACTCGATGGTGGATGAAAATGAGTCGGACTAGACACATAGTTTAGTACTCCTAGGGGATATGATTTGGTATATTCACTAACTCCTTATGAACCATTTTTAAGGGAAAAACAATCTCAAAAATATTTTAAGTTAGGAAATAGATCATGGAAAATGTTCATTGAAAGCTTGAAATTCATATGTTAAAGAATATATATTACTTACGAGTTATCCTATTAATGTTTACAGTTTTTCATTTATTTTTTAATAGTTTTTAAATATTCATCCCTAAATCTTAATTTTTTCTTTCTAAATGCCTGGAAATTGGATAAACTGATTCAATAAACAATATGAATAGTATTTTAATGGTTTCCTATAGGTGATGCTATACCCAGTAGGGAAAGGAGACCAAAACTTCATCATAATAATTTCCCAATTTAATTTTTTTAATAAACTCCAAAATTAAAAGGAACACCTAAATCCACCTATAAAATGGAAATTTTCAATTGAGAACAATATGTAACAATGCCGTACATATTTCAGATGTGTATTTCGATCACTTAATTTGTAGAGATGGATTAACTTCATTGAATGAATTTATTATTTAATTCAATGTTTTGAGTAAGAGAGGGTTATGTAGGATATTTTTCATATGTAATGGGAACCTAATCAATAATAGATAATGGTCAAAGATATGAGACTCGAGGAGGAGATTAAAGTTATGGTGTGGAATGAATATCAGAAAAACATCACAAAATATTTTCTTCATGCCCTATGATTTAAAATGGTTTGCTAATTCCTTATCCTTAGAAAGAATGATGCATAATACCTTTAGAATAATGAGGAAAACGTCACGATACATGAAAGATATGAATATAACCTTTTCATTACCCCCAAAAGTAAATTTTCCCTCTTTTTTGGGGGGTTGAAGTTGAGTCTATAAAAATACTTAACCATTTTGGACATTCATAGACCTGCTGAAATTATCTGTTGTCCCCATAAAGACAAAATATATATCACGAAATATAAATATTTCAATTAAGATAAGAACCATATAATTGAGTTTCAATTTTTTGGTAGGATGGGGAAATCTAAATTTGGAAAAAATTCCAACATCCCACTTATCAAATGTGATGGAAGACGCATCTCGAAAATTGCCTATGGGGTATGAGTATATTTTTTAAGTGATGGATGTAATATCTACTTGATACAAATTGATGATGTGAAAACCCCACCAATGTTATGGAAGAAAAAAAATTATTTACTAAACCCTCATCAATTAGTTCACTATTACAATTTAAAGGATAAAGGGAATTCTTAAAGACAATTCCATATACTATGGTTTGTGGATGAAAATCAATTCCAGAAAACTCCAAGGTATTGTGGGAGAACTTCTTGCATCACAACTACTATGGTGGATCCCAATTACAAGGTGGTGATAGGTATTCAGGTTATCCATTCAGTGATAGTAAATATTCTTTTGGAATATTATTTTACACATTCCATAAAAAATAACAAGTTTATTAGAACAATTTAAACACCACATCAAAAAATTGAAGTTGATTTGTTGGTGAGGCGTGAAAATGGGTCATTTTTTGCATGAAAAACATATATCTAATCCACACTTCACATTTGTGGGATTAATATCTAAGAGAACCTTGGGATACATCCCACAATGAACATTGAATCAATTATGGGTGTGGATTGGATTTCCTTATATACATCTAATATTAATTGCTAAGAGAAATAAATCACTGACTTAATATTGAATCATCCTCTAGTTATATAAAAGTGTAGGGTGAAGGATAATTATTCTTTGCTAAAAAAATACCAAGAATGGATATTATTACCTTCAAAAAAATCATATCTTTCTAAAATGATTTAGAATAAAGAAAGGACCATCCATTAAGAAATTCCAATTATGAGGTAACACACAAATGTGATTCCCCAATAATTTTCTAGTATTCCCACTAAATGAGATATTACATTTAAAATCGATCTTATAAATGGAAATTTACTAATATCAAATATTTCAATGAGAATTTTTGACTTTGAAATTGAGAACCATGATATGAAATATTAGTAATATCTAGATAAATGGTTCATATTCCCAAGTTATTTACTATGGTGGTGTATAGTCCTATTCATCAAGAATAAGGATAGGTCAATTCACCTCTACATTGAATATTGTGAGCTCAATAAGATAAATATAAATAGTAGTTT
Organism: Viscum album; assembly: GCA_963277665.1. Lineage (NCBI taxonomy): Eukaryota > Viridiplantae > Streptophyta > Magnoliopsida > Santalales > Viscaceae > Viscum > Viscum album. The sequence goes on from OY728122.1 coordinate 2,047,390,893, forward strand.
TATTCTTACATGTATTGAGAACTTATTCATTTATCTACATGTATCCTAGTATCTCTCTATGGTGGATCTTCATTTAGGATATTATCAAGTATAGGTGAGTAAGAGAGATATCTCTAAGTCTTATTTTCTTAAAAGTTTTTGGAAATACAAGTTCATAGTGATGACATTTGGACTTACTAATGATCAAGGAATATTCATATACATGATGAATAGTGTATTTAGTGATTAATTTAAAACATTTGGGGTAGTATTTGTAGATGATGTTCCTATATCCATCAAAATAAAGGAGGAACATGTGAATCATTTAAATTATGTACTAATTAAAATATGAATACGAATATTATTTGTGATGTACAGTAAATTTGAGTTTTTGTTAGAGAAATTAACATTCATAAGGAATTATATAACTAAAAAATGTATATATATGGACCCGTCAAAAATAGAATCAATTGAAGAGTGTACAAACTAAACACTGTGATGGTAATCTATAGTTTCCTTAGATTAGTTGGGTACTATTTTTGATTTGGGAGAAACCTCTCCTAGTTTACATGCCCCTAACCAAACCAACTCGTAAATGAGTCAAGTATTTCTAGAATAATGAATTCTGGGAAATATTTAATGATCTAAGGAATATTCAAATGAATGAGGATATAATAGTTTTTCAAATATTAATACATGATTCTTAATCATAATCATCCATTAATACAACATAAGTTGTCAAAAAGGCATAATTTATTTTGATTAATAGGTTATAAAACATCGACGTGAGATTATAAAACTAAAACTTTTCATTATTCTCCGTAAATATATTTTTAGTCTTTCAAGATCCTAAAATATATGGGATAACAATAGGAATATATAACTAAACGGGGTGATCTAAATACCACAGTAAGAGAATAAACATTACAAGGAATGATAACATGCTAGTAAAAAGTATAACATGTTATCCTAAATAGAATGATCATGAGAAATCACATGGAAGCATAATATAAATAACATGTTATAAATATATCATGGTATCATAGAAAATGTGTTAACCACACAATATATGAAATAATTATCATTCAAATATAACCGCTTAGATGAAATCACATGGAGTAAAAAGTCCCATAATTGAATAGATTTACTCACTAATCCCATAAAAGAAATATCATTAGATTAATGATTTAACCTATTCGTTGGATTTCTATTTGGTAACACCCATCATAAAATGATCATGATATATGTGTTCCACATAAATTAAATCAATAATAATGAAAAACATAAAGTGAACAATGGAAATAAAATGGTTTTAATAATATTAATTCCTAACATATTCAAAGGACAATTGATAATGAATGAATATGAGAAATGATATTAAAGAGAATTATACCCCATTAAAATAAGTGGGAATAATATAGGTGTATAGGTAATATACATATATACATAATTTATAAGAAAACCATAATATTTATTATTGTTATTATTGATGAATATAATTTTACAATGATTATGAACATTAATAAATAAAATCACCTTTTCACATTGGGAAGCCTCAATAGATGTCATATTTGATTGAAAATAATCTTGAATGATCACATTGAATATTTATTTAGGAATGTATCCTTTACATTTTGAAAAACATTTTTAAAATATAATCCTTTCTCTAAAATTAAATTATTTTTTATATAACCATTTAAACATAAAAATTAATCTTTAAAACATTTAGTGGTTATATGGGTGCAATATATCCATTAAAACAAAATATGAAAAAAAAACTTTTAATAATTTTCCAATAAAATTAAAAAAGTTCCTTCTTTGGAAAACAATGTGAATATTCATTTTTTAATAAAAAATTTTAAAAACCAATTATGGTGAATAATAAATTCAAAAAATTGTAGAAATTATTCTTTTATAAAACGTAGATTTAGAAGAGAAAATGATTTTTGACCGATGAGAGAAATGAATCCATATTTTCATAAAATAGTTTCTAAATAATTTTATGATTAAAATTGAGGAAAATGATAATATTACATGATAAATTCATGATTAACTAGATTATAATATAATTAATGTGTTTTATTAGGCATTGATCAAATAATTGGAAAAATTGAAATTCACGTATAAATAATAATGATTAAAATGGGATTTAAACCAAAAGTATTACCAATTATACAGATTTTGAATAAAACATAAAATAAATAAATTAGATCAATTGTAACCTAAAATATCAATAATTAGTTATAATTTGTGATATATTATGTAAAGGGTATATATATACACTATTTGAAATAGATTAGGTGCCTAAAAGAACATGTGTATCAAAGAAGGATGTTTATAGACGATTCCATTAGAAAGTACATATCATTGATGTGAGAGTCAATAAAAGAGGCGATTATGTGTAAAAATATAAATAAAAAAAATTAAAGGAGTTTTGCTATAATATGTCAATAAATTTTTATTTCACACATAATCATGGTATAAAATAATCAATAAAGAATACATATTACCCAATAAAAGGAAATTGAGTCAAGAAACCATTGTCCTTGTACTTCCCTTTAGATTAGTGCACCATAAACTCATATATAGTGGTACTAAACATGTTATTAACTAATAAAAATAATGAAATTATTATTTATAATATCATTTCGTATGATATCTTATCACTTTATTACCCATTTTTTAGTAATAAAACATTATCACTAATGTTTCATGTGTAAATAGACGTGTTTTCAACGCCATGTTTCATCAATAATGTCCCGTATCTTGAAAATATTTTATAGTTGCATAATATGCCTAAATATATTAATTTTTTAAATATCATTTTTCATTAAATAAATCATTATAATCAATATTTAATTTTGAAGATGGATATTGAAACACATTGCTTCACAGAGATGGTTGGTCATGCGTACGCACGAATGATGTTATCATTTCGTTAATCATTGAAAGGGTAATGAAGTGTATTGTATATTAATTTTTCAGTGTTAATATAATTTTATATATATCACATATATTCATTAAATATATCATTTCTAGCCTCTATTTAAATTGATTGTGAAAAAAAAATCACATCACTTCATGAGGCAGTAGGCTTTCATACAACTGAATGATGTTATCATATTACCAATAGAATGGAAGGTACGAAGGTATACATGATATTATAATTACATATGAATAATTATATCAAACATTTATTATATGAACATTAAATAAATCATTATATCTATTCATGAGGAGAAAAAATGGAAAAAAATTATTTCGGTTTGTGAGGTAGTACTTCGTCACATACATGATTAACAATTTTGTTTCCCATTTTAGAGAGGAGGATATGGTTTTATTTCATTTATATAACCTAAAAAAATCATTATATTAAATTTAATGTGGTTATAATATGATCAGGGTTTACTAATATTTTATGGAGGTGGGGGAATAAATAAAAAATAAATGTTCTGTTAAGGATGTTACATTATATCCAGACAAACTCTTTTGGTTTTCCAAAAAATCATTCTTAGGTGGTGTTTATGAACAATCCATGTATTCTAGAATGGGGGAGGGAAGTAATAATAATATTTGTGTAGGTAGTTTTTGATTTATATCGTATTAATTGTGTAGAATGTAGCGGAGATGAGGTGGCCTTTTATATATCGGGGGAGGACACTGATTGAATTTTTGAAAAGAAGTAATTATAAAGACATTTTCATCATTTAAATAGGATCCAAAATGAACCCTTTTATAGCCTTATAAGATATTAGTTAAAAATAGGACCACAAAATAGGAATTATGATTTTTGGGGTCATTTTTAACCCATACCTTTTGACTTTATCCCCGCTTGGTAAACCCATTTTTACCTAAACTGTGGTAAATAGTTTTTACTATTTTTACAATTAATTATGGTGAAAAATTACGTTCAACTTATTATAAAGTAGAAATTATGATAATTAAAAATATATAATAAATTTTTCCAAATTCATCTCATATAATATGAATAATTTAATTTAAAATTAAATCTTCCAATTTTTCAGGAAAATGGGGTTTCCAAGAAAATCAATTTTCAAGGAAAATTTGATATCATATTAACTATATTATAAGTAATAATAATTTGATTAATTTATTTTAATATTTATAGATATATAATATATAAATTTCATTTAAATAATTCCATATTAGGTGTTATTTTTTAAAATGGGTAATCATGTACATTAAAATAGTTTTCATATAAAATATATTTCAAAGCCTAAACAATTATGCTAAAATATTTTATAAATATGTTTTAAATGAAAAAAAACTAGATTTAATATTAATAAATAATAATTTTGTAAATTTAATGTAAAATTATGTTAATAATTGTACGTAATTTAATAAGAATAAATGATAATTTTAAAAAATAGATATTTTTACTATTTATTGAAAAAGAAATATTTCCGTAATATATCAAAATTTCACCCTAATTTAATAACCATATAATGATATAAAAATGTAGGTAATTTTTAAAATAATTTTTAGAAAATAGTGTGAAATTTAATTTTAAATTATGTGCATAATGTTTGAGTAAACAACCTTAAAAAAACAAATTTCTATGAAACATTTCTTTTTTAAATTCAAATGGTTCTTATTTTACTTCTAATAAATATATTCCTATTGAATTTATTTAATTAATGTAAAAAACATATAATTTTTATAATTTAGTAAACCTTATCCATACCCCCCTACATAACTAATAGTTTACAACGAGAAATTTTTGAATAATAATATATTAATAGAATATATTGTTTCATTTAAACATGATGTTATTTGAAAAGACAGATATTAAAGATATTGTATTTATTTAAAAATAAATATATATTAAATTCTAAAGGTGATACCTTATTTATTAAATTTATTTTTGAATGTTATATATGCTCTTATTCTTGATTTTCTACCTTCAAAATCTTAAGGGGGTACATCCTACCCCCACTACAAATAAATTGTGTTGAAAAAAATATAATCTTGATGATGGTAATCCATGGATTTAAAATTAGAAATAAATTTTCTAGAAACTCAAATAATAAAAATGGTTAATAAAATTTCCACTTGATAACTGATAAAGGGATGTAAAAATGTCAACCAGAATAACTCATTATTATATTTTCATGAAAGAGATCATTAGAGGAATGTGAGGATATAGAAATATATAAAAAGTATAAATAATTTTATAGAGTTATAAATATCGTTGATCATAATAAAGTGAATTTCTAATGGAAAGATAACCTCCCCAAAACCATAAATATATGATTATTTAAAATAATATTTTATTCATCTTATAAAAAGGTAATATGATAATATTTCTATTTGAAGATACACTTCCAAAATTTGAGGAATTATATTACTCTCTATGAAAATAAAGAAAATTATTTATTTTATATCTTTCTATTTAAAATATGAATTTTTCCCTTTGGTTGTGATTTGATCAATTTCTAGTATCTATTACCACAAAAAATGAATAACGATAAATTAATTTTTTTTCATGATGCACTGAAATAAGCTTATAAAGGATTGTAATATCCATAAAATAGTATTATGTTATTCGTCATATATTTATTAAAACAAAAAATCTTATCACAATGTAGTTCGTTATACAAAATTATTATTAATCTATTAATCTCCAAAATCTAGTAATGAAACCAAAGGATTAATAAAGATCATTTCTTAAATAAATGACCATATATCACAAATATCCTAGATAATCCAACATTAAAGATGTTTGTGACATTATAGTTTATATCATGAACTTTCAACATGAATCTCAAAAACATAATATTTTTGAAACCAAATAATAAATTTTGTTAAACCACAAAGTTTATATATAATGAAACCTAATAAAACTCCTATCAAAATAACAGTAGTAACACCAAGATAAAATAACATGATCCTATAACTTGTTTCCCAAAATCAATGATATCTTTCACCATCAAAAAATTTACGTAAAAAATATTTTACTTACCGGTACATAATGTAGCCTAGTGGTAGGTTATGCACCATTTCCGCCCTTCGGTTGTCAGTTCAAGCCCCTCGTCCTTACTGAATATGACGGGTTTTTACCTGGCTTATGAATTATAAATTTTATAAAATTATGAATTTAATTGTGTGATGATCATGTTAATAATTTTCCATTATTTTATATTTTTCTCAAGAATATCAGGAACATCTTCAAAATTAGCATTAGTTATTAAATAGTTTTTTTAACCACTAATGTTTTCTAATTGCCCAATATTTTACACTAAATTAAAAAATTACTTCAACATAAATCAAATCTATATATATTATATTTTCCTTAATTTTAGGGTTTTTCTATAAAGTATCACATTACTATTAAATAAAATTTATATAAAATTCGTATTATTCAACATATTCATGAAAATAATTAATGGAAAATTTCTACTAAACAATCAATATATATATATATATATATTTCAAGATTCAAATAAATCACTAATTGTAATAGATAAACATTTTAATCATTCCACTTCATTCTTAAGACATTAACTATAATTCATCATCATATTCCATAATTCCACCTAATGTTTATATATCATTTTTTTGTTATTTTCCGTTAATAGAAAATTCATTACTCATTCAGCATAATTGGTCATCTTTTTGAGTTTTCCCCCATGGAAATCCATATTTATAATGATCATTTTCACACATTTTAAAAATTCATTTGTTTATGATTCCTTAAATATCCCATTATTCTTATCCATTTCTTTAATTGAGATTTTCATTTTTTCTCACAAATTACATAGTTTGTTCCCTTATTATCCACAAGTAAAAAAATTCTTGTTTTTTTGAGGAATTTCCTTCAGTGCTTCTTCTAACACTCTCAACATGTAATACACCTAATCTTTATTTATATATGGTTTCAACCACCTAGACTATCATCGAACTATATCCTACTCTTATTTGGTGAGTTTGAGAGTTCATCAAGGTGAATGTTGTTAATGAGGTATCTTTATATCTGATTAGGAATAATCTCCATATCTGGCACCCCATTCACAATCCCATTTGGTTTATCCTCAATTCATTTCCTATCACATTAAATGATAACATTGTTCCTTCTTGTTCCTTCCATTTACTAAAACCATAAATCATAGTGTTAGTAATAATATTAAGAGTGGGAAATAACATAATCATGAATAAAAAAAATTATAATCTCTCAAAATCATGTCACCATCATTTAAATTGAATATACCTTACATTTATACTATGCCATCTATGATAATAATCTATTCAAATACTTCATGATGGTTAGTAAATAGTTTTTCAATTTCAAAAAAATATCCCCCATGAGTGTCAAACATAGTTCATAGTAAGGCTGGATTTTATATACCATGTAATACTCAAGTCAATATCAACATATTTTTCTAAAAGTTAATACCCATTAGTACATTTGTTCTAGAATCACATCCACATTTAGTGTCTCGACATGGATATAATTTCTGGAAAACAACTAATTCAATATATCACAATTATTCCATGATATTTTCCCATATTTTTTCTTATCCTTATATTAATCGCTAGGATTCTCAGTAATGTTTTCTTAAACTAGTATCCAATTATTAAATAATCTTTTCACATATTACCAAATATGAATACCCATTCAATTTACTCATATTAAAACATTATTATTAATCACAAAAACCCAGTAATAAAACACAAGGATCATAAATTCATAGTGTATTTGGAATAATATTATTATAAAACATAAATATCATAATGAAAAAATAAAACATTTTATTATATTGATCAATAACACACTTCTAATTACTTTTGATATCCAACTATATATGTGATAAACTAGGGAACAAATTGACAAATTGGGTGAGCTAAAAAATCTAGTAAGGAATAAACGTGAAAAGGAAACATCATGCGTGAGTTAAAAATATAACATGATATCATAAAGAGAAGGCTCATGAATAATCTCATTGATTTATAACATAAATAATGTAATGTAAATTTATCATGGTAGTATATTAAATATGGAAATAATATAAAACATGAAATAAATATGAGTCAAGGATAACTACTTAAAAAAATTACAAGGTATTAAAAGTCCCATAATCAATTAGGTTTACTCCCTAATCACATACATCATGTATCATGAGACTAATGCTTCACAAAATAAATTAGAGAACTATATGGGAACACCCAACATAACATTTTTATGATCTATGTGATCCTTAAAAATTAAACCAATCATAATTCATAACATAATAATTACCCATGGAAATAAAATGGGTTGCACAATCTTGATTCATTGCATATTTAATGGTAACTTTCACAATGAATGAATTTTATAAATTATCATATGGAATTTATTTACCGATCAAAGGAAGGGAGAGTAAACTATGTATATATGTGATATACATTTATACATAATATAGATGAAATCCATTACATTTGAGGTTATTTTATTTGATGAGAATATGTTGCAAAATATTATAAAACAATTTTAGTAAAACAACCCTTTTACTTAACATCAACTGATTTCATTTAGAGGTAAATTATTTTTGAAATATCAATTTTAAAATTTCATGTGTCAAATAACATTACCATTCTGAAAAAACATATCTAAAATAAAAAACCACATCAAATATTCAAGTTTTTTTTTAAAAATAATAATATTTTAATCCTAAAAAGTATTCTTTAAATCATTTAGTAGTCATGATAGTGGAAGAGTTTTGATCATGCTGAAGCTGATAAAAATATTCCTTTACAAATTTTTCTAAGTAACGTAAAAATTTACATTGTTTGGAAAAATAAGGGATGAGTAATTTTAATTTTTTTGTTAAAATAAAATTAAGTGTAAACAAGAATTTTAAAATTATTTTAAAACATCTTTTAAAAAATGTTCAGAAATCAGGATTTTGGTGAAATAATGATTTCCAACTGAAGGAAAAAATGAATAATATATTCTTAAAAAAATTCTCAAAAATTTACAATGAAAAAGACGGTAAATGGTAATATTACATTAAAACATCATGAATAAATATATGAGAACAAAATGGATGTGGTTTATTTTTAAATGATCCAATAATTTTTATAAAATTTAATTCAATCATTAACAATGTCGATTTAATGAAATTGAAGTATAATCTCATACCACATCAGTAACCCTTGAATAATAAAATAACATTTGTTAATTAGAACAAATCTGACAAAAAATACCATGAATTAGTATGGATTCATGTTATATTCTATAAAGGGTAGGTATATACACCACTTAAAAGTGATTGTGTGTGTAAAAGAATATATGTCTCAAAGAAGGATGTTTTTAGATGAAACCTTTACAAAGTTAAAATCATTGGAATAAGAGTTGATAAATGAATTTATTATGTGTGAATAATGTAAATAAAAAGATTAATAAAAGATTAAATACAATCATAAATATATAAATCGTCATTTAAAATATAATATTTGAATAATATAATTAGCTAGGTATTCTTATAACCCAGTGAATGGAAATTGAGTCACGAAACCCCTAAACCCTTACTTCAATTTATTCAAGAGATTTTTAATATCATGTATAGTGCTTCTCAAAAAATTATTAAGTTACAAAGAAAAATATTATTATTTATAATATCATATTTTATCCTTCTATTAAATTTGATTACTTGTTCTATTATAATCATATATTATCACTATTGTTTTGGATGTTCATTTCCATCTTTTCAATGGTACATCTCATAATTAATGTTCTTGAAATTGAAAATAAGAAATATTTTCATTATATACAGATGGATATTAATTTTATAAATATATTTTTTAGGTTTTTAGAAACATATTTAGAATCTTTATTGAAATTAGAACATGCAGAAAGAATCATATTGCATCAAGGAGATGGTAGGTTGTATGTAGACAATAGCGAAAATATCATTTACCTAATTGGTGAAAGGTTATGGATATTCATTCTATATAAATTTTATAGAAAAATATAATTTAATATATATCACATATATTTATTAAATTTATCATTTATTCCCTCTATGTAAAATGTTTGTGAAAAGAAAATCATATTGCTTCACAAGGCGGTAGTCTACAGTTCACATGATAGACGTTATCGTATTCTATATAGAATGGAAGGTAATAAATGAATATAAGATGTTATAATCAGTGAGGTATAATTATAGAATAAATATAATATATAATAATTTAATACATCATTATATCTAGCTATGTGAAGTGGTGATGGAAAACAAATTATATCAGTTTGTGAAGCGGTAGTCTGTCATACACGCGATCAACAATTTTGATTCCTATTTTATAGAGGAGGATATGGTTTTAAGTCATAAAATTAACCTTAAAAATATCATTATATGTAATATAATTAGGTTTTTATATCATGATGTTTTATTAATATTTTATGTAGGTGGAGGAATAAACAAAATAAAACACTTGGTTAAAGATGTTTTCTATTCTTCGAACTTATTAGGATTTTCCCCAAAATCAATCATAAGTTGGATTTATGACCCAAATTTTATACAATTATTTTAAGTAATTTATTATGTTATTTGGTTATTTAATTTATAAACTAATGGGTTTTTAAATTGTGGAATAGAGAGGATAATTATGGCCTTTTAGAAGTGGGGGAGGGGAAACAATTAGAATTTTTGAAAAGAAAGAATTAAAAAAAACCTTTTCTCATGAATAAATGATAATAAATGGAACATTGTTTAGTAATAGAAGATATATGGTCAAAATGTTACCATAAAATAGAAATTAGACAAGTTTTTATGTCATTTGGGACACTTTTGATTTTGAGTTAACCACCTGATAGACATGTTTCTACCTTAACCACGGTAAATATTTATTACATTTTTACTATTAATTATGGTAAAATTTAATGTTAATCTTATTATATTGAATAATATTTTCTCAATCCAAATATGTAATGAATTTTTCAAAATTAAACACATATAATTGAATGGATTTATTTTAAAATTAAACCCGCAGATATGTCGAAAAAACATGTTTTTAAGATGTGAATTTTGAAGGAAAATATGATCTCATATTAAATATTTGAAAATTAATAATAATTAGAATAATTTACAATAATATTTTTATATATATAATATATAAATTTAATTTTTAAAATTCCTTAATGCGTGTTAGTTTAATTGTTAAAAACGGATGAACATTATACACTTTAAAATAGTTTTTAACAGAAAGGTGTTTCAAAAAATAAGAACATTCTTATTCCAAAATATATTATAATGATTATTTAAGTGTGTTTAATTTTATTTAATATAAAAAATAATATTATTATTTTAAATTTTAATCCATTAAAAATAAATTTGGGCATAATTTATTAAAAATAAATGATAGTTTAAAAAATATTCAGGTTTTCACTATTCAATTGAGAAGTTATTTTTGATTAGAAATCACAAAATGTATACATATGTTAATATTGGTTTTATTATTTTAAAATTGAATTATTTCATTTCAAATAATTTTTTCAAAACTGGTAGAAAATTATTTTAAATTTTATGTGCAAATCATGGCTAAACCTCCTTTTAAAAAAATACATTTTTTTCAGAAAACATTTCTTTTTCATTCAAATGGTTTTTACATTAATCAAAATCAATTGATAAATATCGAATTTTTTATACCATTTCATACCATATAATTCTCATAATTTAGATACTCATATTCCTACTCAATAATTTAACACATTGTTTATAATTAGAATGTTGAGATAATAATATTTAAATGGAGTATCATCTTTCATTCAAACATAATGGTTCATGCATCGAAACCTATCAGTGGGATTTAATTTTTTTAACGGAAATCTACCTTAAACTCTTGTGGTGTACCTCATCTTCTATTTTTGGTGTTTAATTTCATTTACACCTTTAAAAAAGATATTACACTTTTAGAATATTGTGGTGTAACATAATAATCCCACTTGTTCTCATATTACCCTCTAATAGGGAAGGATTTGTGAACTATAATGATGACTCCCAAATTGATTTGGGTTATGCACTCATGAAATATTAAAAAGTGACGCCTTATTCCTCCCTTCAATTAAAAATCAATGAGAAAAACTACTCAACTCGTGGTATGGAATTCGAATAAGTGATCTTCAAATTAATGACTTAGTGACATTTTCTCTATGTGGACAAGTGTGTAATATACAAATACCCTAAATTCATAAGTATATATTCACAAAAAAATAGATTAACATGTTCAAATGAACAATTTTTATATATAATCATGAATTAATATGGTTCCATCTGTTACCATCATTGGATGGAAAATAATGCAACAGATAATCCGAGTAGAAATTATCCCATAACTATATCCATGTTAACGATTAAAAGGGATCAAATATTCTAGAATTTGAAAATTGTGTAAATTGGAATAATAAAATAATATTCCTCCTACCTTGATCAAATAAAATTTCAAAAATTAATTTTTTTTGGGATCAATGTGGCCTAGAAAGATGATGAGTTGTTATCGAAGAAGGTAGCGAACATTCTATAGGTCAACTTTTCTAAAGATGCAGTTATACGGTTTGGAAACTTGATATGGGTCCCATCAAAAGAAGAACTAAAGAGGGAAATTCTAAATGTTGTGCATATATTTTCCTTCACTATACATCTAGGAAACACTTAGATGTATATATATTTTAATGAAAAATTAAGGTGGGATAACATGAAGAGAGTGATTATAGAGTTTGTATCTTGGTTTTTGGAATGAAAACAAGTCAAGGTTGTGTGATATAAGGCTATGGGTATGATGCTACCACTACAAATAACCATATGAAATTCGGAAAACATAACCATATATTATTTCATAGGAAACCTCATGATACTTAATGTAAATAACATCATCTAGGTTTTACCTTATCATGTTTCCAAGTTAAAGAATTTTATCACTATTAAGGAATATTTCTCTCTTGACTAACTCTCTATGATTTATATAAGGTAAGTGGTAAGACTTTGTGGAGTTCCACTCTCTAATGTATCTGATCGAAATCCAAGGATTACATTTAGGTTCTATATTATTCATTAGAATTTTTTGGATGAAAAAAACTTCTTCCCGAATTTGGTGCCTAAACCGTGGATTTTTTAGATTTTGAAATTTGATTGGAAATTTATTTTTTTATTTTAGGTTATCTAGGTGGTAAAATGGCCATTTTAATATATAAAATGACTTCAGAAAGTTGTTTTTACCACTCTGTTGGACCTGAAAAATTTTATTTATCCTAGTACTGGAGTTTGGTTGAATTCAAAGTCATTCGTGTGTTTGTGTAATATTTATAATTTATTTAATTAAATATTAAATTATTTATGTGTTTTTGGGATGTTATATCATTTGAATGGAGTGTCAGATTAATATTATAAGTCTATAGTTGAGTTCAAAATGGGTGGGTTATATTTGCAGAGGTATAAACTGATTCCATATTCCATGATTCAAGACATATATTTTAAATGGGTTTTAATTACTTAATTAAATAATTAAAACACAATCCTCCCATTTGGGGATTACCGCACATTATAATAATGGGGGTGGGGGTATCCCTTGCGCATGGTGTATAGATCTTGAGGGGGGAGAATTATTTGCCACCATACATCTTCGATGGTGGTGATCAAGACTGAATCAATGTGAAAGAACTTCCAAGATTGGATTTTTACCTAAAGCTTATATGTCTATTGGAAAATGATGGATAGTTTTTTAGTTTTATTCTCTAAATCCCATGGATTTTTTCTTTGATTTATAGCTCTAATATGACTATTTTAGGATTTCAAGGTGGTGTATCACTTCATAATTAGAGAAATATAATGGTTTTAAGAGGTTTTATGGGGATTCCTGATTGGAAATATTGAGTAAGGAATGTGTTTTTCAAGAACACACACCATTCATTCTACCCACTCATGGAAGAAGAATATTATGAACTAAAAACTGTGTCTTTGGTGTAGAAGTTTTCTACTTCCTCATGGAAACATGGTTGATTACTTTGTGTATAAGGCCTCAGCCTTAAAAATTACATAATCTGGAATTAGGATAATAATTCACATTGAGGATCTTCTCAGGTTTAGAGATTTAGGTAATTAGTTCATAACATATACATAACAACATAAATATTACATGTAGACACTTTTACTCAGTATTTTTTTACATAAAATAAAAACACTTAACAGAAAAAAAGAGTTCTTTATTTGATATAAATCTTCTTGAATTCTTACTTTCTCTTTCCCTTCCATATACCCTATGAAAAACCATTCAAAGACTTGGGATGAGCATAAAAATCTCAACAAGGGATATAAAATAAAGAAAGAAATCATTAGTCCATCAATACATTCAAAACATAATCTCTATAACACACCTAATGAAATCATAAGATTTATGAATGACACATATAAATAATATATCATAAATGTAATTTGTTCCATCCATAACATACTTACGTTGTATATTTTATAGCTACGTAGGGAGTTATGTTTGGAATACCCATCACATTATATTCTATAAAAATTTTCGGAGAAACATTAATGTTTACATTACTCACATTACTCAATTCATTGGAGAGTTATCTCGAGCTCACCTACCCAAGTATTATCATGAAACCACCCATATTTGTAAACAATTCCAAAGAACCATGACATCATCATTACACAAAAATAGGTATAAAGGAAAGATAAAATTTCCCCATTGCAATAACAATATAAAATTTCAATATATTGACAAAATTAATGCATTCTAAAAACAATTTTCAATTCCAAAATATGTAAAAAGTTTATATGGTATTTATTTTCCTTTTAAAAACATTACAGCTTGTTAAGGAAGCCAAATATCAAATAATGCTCTGGGGGGCGGAAAGGTCATTGTAACCACATACATTAAAAAGAAACATTATTTTTGTCGTTTAGTAAAATTATTTTTAAAAAAAATATTCCTTTTGAATAAAATTAATATTCAAAGGGGTTTATTATAAACTTATAAAATAAAGTCTTTTATAAATCTAAGTATGCCTCAATGAAAGGAGATTGAGACGAAGTCCCTTAACTCGAGTCCGACTTGACTCGTTTATTATTTAATCTCCTAAAAAATAAACTAAAGTTAATTTATAATTTCTTAAGAACTCTTTTCAAGTTTATTATTCGTTTTATATCACTTATTACCACATTATAAACATTACACAATCATTTAAGTTAACAACATTTGTTTTGTCGATATTTAGTACTTTATTCAAAAATGAACTACTTATAATTACAAGTTGTCCATGGGGTTATAATTCCATTATTTATAGAATGATATTCATGATTTGATATAATATATATTATCTATATCCAGTATATAAATATATATTTATAATTGTACAAAATATTTGAAGATAAGAAATGAAATGAACCGTTCAAGGAGACGGTGAGCCGTACGTATGCATAAACGTCACTTTCATTTATATTTCATATTTGATGGAATTAAAACATAATGATATATAGGTATATTATAATTCCATTATAATACCATATATAATTTCATTAATTCCATCCTTTATACGTTCCATGCATGGAATGAATGAGTCATATCATTTTGAGGGGGTGGTAGTCTGCTTTTCCTGAAATGAAATTATCATAACTACCTATTATGGAAACCATAAGGTATGATATAAATGAAAAATACATAAGAATAGATAAATTGTAAATATAATATATATCCCATATAAATATAGTTCCTTCATAATGGCCACCATGAGATGTGGTAGGAGATAATTGAACAATAATCATTGCGTGAGGCAGTAGTTCGTTGTCCACTAAAACAGTATGAAAGTCTCCATTTGATGGAGGTGTGTGGAAGTGTATTTTTAATCCCTCTCATAACATCATAGTATATTAATGATAATATTTTTGTTATAAAATAATGGAATAAAGAGAGTTTATGGGGCTTGAGAAAGAAAAATAAAATAAAAGAAGTTCTGAGAAGACGTTACATTTAAATCGGGTAACTCCCTTTGGTTTGAACCAAAAGGATTTATTGAAATTTATTCTACCCAAATAAGGATTCTAGGTGGATGATCGGGATGTTGTGAGATTATTAAAGTAGAGGTTGGATGAGACAAGAGGCTTGAGAGGTGTGAGTAATGGGTTAGAGGTGATGTCTTTTATAAGAGGGAGGAGGGGCACTTTTGGAAATTTTGAAAGTAATGTTTTATTATAAAACTTATTTTCCTTTTAAAAAGGTCCAAAACTCATTTAATTCGAATATAAGATGAATATATGTCGAATTAGAATCATCCAATAATAATATGATAGGTTTTGGTTATTTTTTATTCCTTATCTTTTTTATTTAACACTTTGTTAACTTATTTAACATTTACCATGTCTACTAGTATATACATACTATATGGTTAGTATATACACAATAAAATGTCAAGAGACCCAAAATGGATCATTAATGAAATTTTTTACAAAATATATCTCATTTGGACAAATCATATAATTTTATGAAAATTTTAACATTTAATAAAGTATTAATTGACCTTAAAACCCATTAATGTCAATTTATATACTATT
Organism: Viscum album; assembly: GCA_963277665.1. Taxonomy (NCBI): domain Eukaryota; kingdom Viridiplantae; phylum Streptophyta; class Magnoliopsida; order Santalales; family Viscaceae; genus Viscum; species Viscum album. The sequence goes on from OY728122.1 coordinate 2,047,407,425, forward strand.
CATATCATGACTTTTTAAAACTCCATAAAAATTTATCAATTCAAAAAATAATCATTAATTAAAATATAACAAGTAATAAGCATCTATAAATTATTTGGATGGTATAAAAAATTTCAAAATAAATTTATTTTTATATCTATAATCCCATATATTTAGAGCATTCATTAATGAAATCATCGTTACATCATAATTATGTCATAAATAAATTTATTTATCTGGTGTCTAAAAATTATAAATAAAATACCATGTTGTGGGAAATTTTTTTATATTTTTAATTAATATATATATTTGATAATATTACTTTTGAAACCCCATATAAAAACTATTTTACTAAAAGATATATGTTAATGTTACATTTTCTTTAACATTAAATTAATTTTTATAAAATGTCATTTTCACTTACAAGTGGCTGCATGAGGTCAAAAAATCTACCGAAAAATTCACATGGTCATAAATGTATCATCCAACAAGATTAGGACACATTATAGGGTAATTTTATATAATTACAATATTTTTTTACCCTTATTTACCATATTTACCTTTTAATCCTGGTATATTTAATATTTAAAAAATATACTATTCATAATGTCCAAAAATAAAAGTTACCTATTTAAACACTTTGGACTTCCTGATTCTATATATAGAATCCATTTTCCAAATTCAAAACACATAATATGTAGAAATTAATTTAAAATTAATTCCCTTTTTCAAAACCAAAAAACCTGTTTTTAAGAAATAATAACTATGAAAAGATTGACACTTGTTTATGTCCAAAATCAAGGTGAAATTGCTTCCAATGGAAAAACGTGGATTAAATGGAAAAAATATAATCAAATTACACTTTAAACCCAATTAAAATTATAATCTAACTATATAAATAAATCAGATGAAAAGAAAATTTTGACCTAAAATGCAGTATTTTTCACTATTCATTAAAAACAGGCCTTTATCAGAAAAATACCAAAAATTTAACCAATGTAAATGTTGATGTCCCACTTCTAAATAAGACGTTTATTTTGTGAAATTTAAATTATAAAATAAACTAAAACCAGATTCTAAAGGGGTTTTCCATCAAAAGGTGGTAAAACCGCCTCTTAAAAATATTAGAGTATATATGCTTAAAATTGGATTCAAGCCCATTTTAGGCCTTTAAATTTTATTGGATTAATGTAAAAAAATATAACAAACATTATTTATAAAATTGTAGTTATTTCTGTTCATTCCTGCTAATACAACTTCTAGGAATTAACTACCATTTAAAATAATATTATATTATTATTTTTCAGTATGACTCAGCATTGTGTACAACATGAGATTTAAGATAAACCCATTGTGGTGATTCTGTTGAGCCATCGATCATATCATCCCTATTAAAGAAAAATTAATATTTAATTTATAAATATTAATGTATATGAAAATTTCATATCCATTATTTACCTATGATGTTTCATCCTTCCCCCCTTTTGGAAATTAATCCCTCACAATTTTTATTCACTTATCAAATAATTGGGGATATTTATTCTTCATAACATTATCAAATTCCCATGTTGCCTCTTCAGACATATGGGTTTCAAAAAAATCTTTTCCTGATTAATTATTTAATTCCCCAACACTTTCACTCTTCAGTCAAGAATCTAGACTTGTTGTTTCTCATAATAAATATTCTCTTTCAACTAAACTACCTCTAAACTCAAAACATGAGATGGATCTGGAATATACATTCTCAAAATTGAAACAAGAAAAACATTCAGTACTTGGAATAAAATTGGAGGTAAATCAACTTTATATACATCTGATCCATCTTTCTCTAGGATTTCATAGGAGACAATGAACTTCAGACTCAACTTTCCCTTCTTACCAAAAACACATCACAATTTTCCATGGAGAAACCTTAAGAAAGACATGATCACCTACCTCGAAAGAAAGATCATTCCTCTAATTATTCACATAACATTTCTACTTGCTCTGTGTTGTTCTCATGTGCTTCTAAATCAATTGACCTTTTTCTTCCATCTCTTCTACCAATTTTGGTCCCACAAACTTCCTTTCACATAATTCAACCCAAAAAGCTAGAGTTCGACACCGCATTCCATATAATGACCCAAATGTAGCCATCTGTATACAATAATGAAAAATGTTATTATAAGATAATTCAACCAATGAAATATGTTGGTACCAACATTCCTAGAAATCCATTAAGACAACACATTGAATATCCCCAAAAGTATGAATTTTTCGTTCTGACATCCCATCTGATTGAGGATGAAAAGTTGTACTAAAATTTAATTCAATACCCAACGACTTTAGAAGGACTTTACAAAAGTTATAAGTGAACCTGTGATCATTATATGATATAATGGAGAGGGGAACTCTGTGGAACCCGACTATCTCTTTAAAAGGAATTGATAAAGTTGATATAGATATAGAGTATCTTGAATTGGAATAAAATGTGTATATTTAGTCAATCGATCAACAATAACCCATTTTTCATTGTTACCTCAAGATGTATTTGTCAATACCACAATTAAATCCATGAATTTATTTCCCCATTTCCACTCTCGCGCCCGTTAAGGCTGAGGAATCCCTTTTGGTATCTTCCACTGTACTTTAACCTATTTAAAAGTTAAACACTTTGCTACAAAGTCAGCAATATCACTTTTCATTCCATCCCATCAATAATACTCCAAAGATATCTATACGTCTTAGTACTGCTAGGATGAACTGAAAACGGAGAACTACGAGCTTCACAAGAAAACACATTATTAAATTTTTAATACTAAAGAACACATAATGTCTTCACAAATCTCAAAATACAATCATTAACAATGTTAAAATCAGGAAACATACCCTTCTAAACCAACTCTACCTTTTTATGAAACTCGTTGTCTTCCTTTGGTGCTTTCTTAAATTTTTTATAATAGATATGGTTTCACTAACACTATAAAAAAATATAGGAATTTCCTCCACCAAAAATTTCTATGCCAATGTTCATCAAATATAAAATCATAGGATCTTGTTCCAAACGTAACATGGTTAATGTAGCATTGATTTTTCAACTCAAAGAATCATCCACTTTATTTTCCTTTCCTGGGTGGTTATTAATCTCACAATCATAATCCTTGATTATTTACATCCATCTCCTCTATCTCATATTCAATTCATTCTGAGTGAATATATATTTTAAACTTTTCTGGTCATGATATATTTCACATTTTACTGCCTACAGATGATGCCTTGACATTTTTAAATAAAAAACAACAACTGCTAATTCCAAATCATGTTTAGGGTAATTTAGCTCATGAGGATTCAACTGACATGAAGCATAAGAAATTACCTGATCAATAATCACAAGGACACAACCAAGTCCCTTTAACAAAGCATCATTGTTTACAAAAAAAATTCATAGTTTCCTGAAAGTAATGCCAAAACTGCAGCAATCACCAATCTTATTTTCAATTCTAGAAAACTATCATCAAATTATTTTGTCCAAATGAACTTAACACATTTTTTATTTAAGTTACTTAGTGGTCTGGATAATCAGGAAATCTTAGCACCAAACCTCTAGAAATAACCTACTAAACCAAAAAAATACGGATCTCGATTATATTTGTGGGTATTTCCTATTCTTCAATAACTTTAGTTTTAGAAATATCACCAGTTAATCCATTTTTTGAAACAATGTTCCCATGGAATGAAATTTATTGTAAACAAAACTCAAACATTCTGAATTTCCCATATATTTTATCTTCTATTAAGGTTTACAAGAAAAACCATAAATGAATTTCATGTTCCACATTACTTTTGGAATAAACCAAAATATCATCAATAAACACATCCACAAACTTATCCAGGAACTCACAGAAAAGTCTATTCATAAGATCCAGGAATAAAGCAGGTGCATTGGTTACCCCACAAGGCATAATTACAAATTCATAATGGCAATATCTAATATGAAATGCGGTCTTCAGAATTTCAGATTCCTTTACTTTCAACTGATGATACCCCGACCTCATGTCAATTTTCAAAAAATACTGAGCTCCCTATATCTAATAAAATAAATCATGAATATGAAGAAAAGGATACTTGTTCTTAATAGTTATTTTATTCAATTCTCTATAATCAATGAAAAGTCTCATTGAACCATATTTCTTTTTAACAAACAAGATAGGAGCCCCCCATTGTGATTTGGTAGGTCGAATGAAACATTTATCTAATAACTCGTGAAATTTATTTGTTAACTCTAAAATTTCAATTTGAGCCATTCAATAAGGGGTTTTGAAATTGGATTAGAATCTGGAACTAAGTCAACCGTAAATTATACATCCGAATCAGGTATTATACAAGGAAACTCATTAGGAAAAACATAATTATATACATTTACCACTAAAACAACATTAATCGGAAAAGTACCTTTGTTTTCAACAATATGTGCAAGGTAACATTCATTTCTATCTTTTACTAGTTTCTAAGCATCGTCATATGTTATCAGAAGTAAGGGTTCATTATTGTAAAAAACATAAATTATTTCCAAATAAATCTCTTTAACTCTACATTCAATCGTAGCATGATAAACGGAAATCCAATCCACCCCCAAAAATAACATCAAACTCTAATAGAGGCCAAAAAATAAGGTTTGTAGGTATATTATTGCTTCAAAAAGGAAAATATTGTTCTTATAAATACTTCTTGTCTCAAAATTTCATCTCGGTGTTTTTACCATAACTTCATGATTCTTATCTTGAGATAAAATACACAATTTACAAGAAAATTTCACATAAATGAAAGAATGTGTAGACCCTGAATCAAACAAAACATCGGAAAAATCTGAAAAACATATATTAAACATGATTCTACATAATTTGAAGGCTCAAAATCTGTTGAAGTAGTTACAAAGGATTTCACGACACCTTTTGACCTGTAGTCTAGACACTTCCCAACATTTTTGTTCTTTGTCAGACTATCATTTTCATAATGACCCATTTCATTGCACTTAAAACATTTTACTGACAGAAAATCATATTTTTTCTTACCATTAACGTGTTCTTCTTCAATGAAATTAGAAGTCTTATGCCCCATTTTACCATAATGGTAGAAATTACCAGAATTTAAAAGACATTCCCCTGCATGCTTTTAACCACAATTTTCCCAAACTATAAACTAAAGTTTCTTACCATAAATATTTTATGAAGAGTTCTTCCCTTTCATCTACCACATCGACCTCTTATTATGTTGTTTTTCAAAGAACCCTTGATCATTAAAAAACTCAATTTCCACCTTCCCTGCACATCGAAAAAGTTTTTCATAACTTTTTAACTCATGAGAGGCTGAATCCCTTTGATACATTTTCATTAATCCTGAGTAAAAATGATTTATTTTACTATCAAGATCACGTATGATATTTGGAGCATCCTTTTCCACTCTAGTGAATTTTTCTTCATAAGAATCCTCTAAGTCATCCTCCTACCTCAAATCTAGGAATTGTTTTCCATCCTAAGACGAACCACCATAGGATAATATTTCTCAAGAAACATACTTTTGAATTCATCCCAAGCAATAGAATCAATCTCCTGACTATCCAATATATTTTTAACCATTGACCACCACTGATTTTCTTCACCTTCAAAACTGTAAATAGCAAGACTATCCTTTTGATGTTCTAAACACCCCCATGACATCAAAAATCTTCTTCAGTACTTTAATCCACCCTTCAAATAGAACAAGGTCAGATGATCCTCTTAATGATGGGGGATGTTTCCTCATGAAATACTCCACTACTAACACATTATTTTGTAGTTGATATGGCTGATCCCGTGCATGGATACCACCGCCATTTATATCCTGGGTCAACTGTTCCATCACTAAAACAAACTTTTTAGTTTCGATTAAGATCATCACGGTTTGATGACATGGAAGGTAGTTTTCTGCTTGATGTTTACCCATCATAGCTAGCCTATTTCTTCTATGACAAAACATTATAAACACAAAAATATTGTAGGCTAAGCAGCATGGTAATTTGTAAATGCTATATCATTTAAATAATACCATAAATTAATTTTTGAATATTAATTTAACAATATCCTAACACCTAATGTTGTCTAAACCGACCATTTATACCAACTATAAGACCCTAGACATAAACCTTACCTAATCTTGAACTAAGTTAATAATTCAAATTGAGGATCTTTTCAGGTTTAGGGCATTAGAGAATTAGTCCATAACTAACTAATAACAATATGAATATTACATGTAGACACATCTACTCAGTATCGATTTTTTTAATAAAATTAAAACTCTTAAGAAATCAAGAGTTCTTTTCTTGATATAAATCTTCTTGAATTCTTATTTTCTCTTACCCTTCTTTATACCCTATGAACACATTTCAAAGACTTCGTATGAGCATAAAAAGATCAGTAAGGGTTATAAAATAAAGAATGAAATCATTATTCAATGAATATATAAAAAACATAAGATTTTTAATAAACCTCATGAATTTATAAGATTTATGAATTAAATATAGATATAATATATCATAAAGGTAACTTGTGGCATCCATAACATATTTACGTTATAGCTTTCAGAGCAACGTAGGGTGTTATGTTTGGAATACCCATCACAATATTTTCCCTAAATATCTTAGGATAAAAATTAACGTTTACCTCCATCATTTTACCCAAAGTATTAGAGAGCTATCTCGGGATCGCCCACCCTAGGATTGTCATGTAATCATTCGTATGCGTAAACAATTCCCAAGAACCATAACATAATCATAACACATGAATAAGCATTAAAGAAAAATAAAATATGGACATTGAAAAAAATATAACACTTCAATATATTGATATAATCAATCCATTATTGAAACCATTTTAAATTCCAAAATACGTAGAAAGAGTATATGGTATTTATTTTCCTTTTAGAAAAATTACATCTTTTTAAGGAAACCAAATATCAAATAATATTCACTACAGCATAAAGGTTGTTGTCAAGTATGTTAAAAAGAAACCTTATATTTGTCGTTTAGTAAAGAACATTGTAAAAATACATTCCTTTTAGATAAAATTAAAAGTCAAAGGGGTTTATTAAATAGCGTATAAAAGAAACTCGTGTATAAATTGAATTACACCTCAATGATAGGAGATTGAGAGGAAGTCCCTTACCTCATGTATGACTAGAATCATTCATTCATTAATCTCATGAATAATAAACAAAAGTTAATTTCTAATTTCTTTAGAACATTTTTCAAGATTATTAATCCTTTTATATCACTTTTTACAATGTTATAAACATTACATAATCATTTATGTTAATAACAGTCATTTTGTTGATATTTGGTACACTATTCAAAAATAAACTTCTTATAATCACAAGTTGTCCATGTGGTCAAAATTCCATTAACTCCATAATTATAATCATGATTTAGACATCATATATATCATATATATACAGTATATATAAATATATATGTATATATAATAGAATCTAACATTTGGAGATTAAAAATGAAATGCACCTTTTATGGAGACAGTAAGTCGTGCGTACGCATGAACGCCACTTTCATTTATATTTAATATTTAAGGCAATGAAAAAATAATGATAAATAGATATATTATAATTCCAGTTCAATATCATATATAATTTCATTAACCCCATCCTTTATACATTCGTCATATGTCATGAATGATTCTTATCACTTTGAGGGGGCGATAGTCCGCACTTCCTCAAAGGAAATTATCATATTTACCTACTGTGGAAACCATAATGGTATGTTATAAATGAAAAATACAGTATCATAAAGACAATATAAATATAATATATATCACATATAAATACATTTTCATCATAATGGCCACAATGAAATGCAGTAGGAGATAATTGAACAACCATCGTTTCATGAGGTAGTAGTTACCCATCCATAGAAACAGTATGTTCATATCCATTAGATGGAGGTGTGTGTGTAAGTTTAGTTATAATCCTTTTCATAATTTCCTAGTATATTTAAGATAATTTATTTGTTATAAAATAATGTAAGAAATTAATTTTTGGGGGTTGGAGAAGGAAAATAAAAGAAAATAACTTTAGAGAAAACGTTACCATTAAATCGGGTAACTCCCTTTTGTTTGAATGAAAGGGATTTTTTAAAGGACTTCATTCCAAATTAAAGCTTATAGGTGGAATATATGGATGTTTTTATCCTTTTGGATTAGATATTGGATGATCCAAGAGACTTGATAGGTGTGATTAATGGGTTATAGGTGAAGTCTTTTCATAAGAGGGAGGAGTGGCTCTTTAAGAATGGTTGAAAGTATTATTTTATTATAAAAATAATTATTGGTTTCAAATTGTCCAAAACTCTATACATTAGAAGATAATATGAATATAATTCTAAATAAAATCATCCAATAAAAATTGGACATGTTTTCGATATTTTTTAATCCTTATCTTTTTTATTTAAACCTTTGTTAACTTATTTAATATTTACCATGTCTTCTCGTATATTTATACAATATAGTTAATATATTTTAAATAAAATTCCAAGAGTCCCAATATGGATCATTAATGACCTCATTTACATAATATATGTCATCTTTCTAAATATTAGATTTTTTGTAGTATTTTATCATTTAATAAAATTTTAACTGATTTAAAAACTCATTTGTGTCAAATTTTATACTACTCAAATCAAGAATTTTTAAAACTCTATAACAACTTGATAAATTATAAAAAACATCATTAATTAAAATATAAAAATTAATATTCATCCATACAATTTTTGGATGGTATAAAAAGTTTCAAAATTATTTTATTTTAATATTTATAATCTCATTTATTTAAAACATTCACTAATGAGGTTATAATTATATCATCATTCTGTCATAAATAAATTTATTTATCTGATGTATAATAATTATAAATAAACTACCATGATGTAGAAAATATTTTTATATTTCTAATGACTATTTATAATTGAAAATATAACTTATACAACACCATATAAAAATTGTTTTACTAAAAAAACAATATTTATGTTACATTTTCCTTAACTGAAAATTAATTTTTATAAAATGCCATTTCCACTTACAAGTGGATCCATGGGGTCCCAAAATCTACCCAAGGACTCCCATGGTTGAAAATGTATCGAAATACAGGATTAGGAAACATGTTAGGGTAATTTTATATTATTATATTTTTTTTTACCATTATTTACCAGATTTACCTTTTAATCATGGTAAATTAAATATTTACTGAAGTTACTATTCATAATGTCCAAAAATAAAATTTACCTATTTACACAATTTGTACCTCTTGATTCCAAATATTCAATCCATTTTTCTAAATTGAAAACACAAAAGTTGCATAAATTAATTTAAAATTAATTCTCATTGTCAAAACCAAAAATCCTGTTTTTAACTAAAAATGACGATGAAAAGATTGACATTTGGTTATATCCAATTTAAAAAAGAAATTTCTTCTAAAGAAAAACAATGGATTAGATGTCAAGAATATAATACAATTATAATTTAAATCCACTTAAAAGGATAATGTAACTATATAAACAAATAAGATGAAAAGACGGTTTGACTTAAAATGCATTATTTTTTACTATTCATTAAAAATGAACATTATCATAAAAATACAAAATCGAATTACCCAAAGTAAATTTTTATGTCTCACCTCTAAATAATAAGTTTATTTTGTCAAATGGAACATATAAAAGTAATAAAAACCTATATTTCAAAGGGGTTTTTAATTAAAAGGCGGTAAAACTATCTTTTACAAATATTATAGTGTCTATGTTTAAAATTTCATTCATTTTGACTTTAAGCCTCTAAATTTTATTATGTAATTTTAAAAACATTTAAAAAACATGTATAATCATATTTTAGTTATTTTTGTTCATTCCCACCAATAAAATAGCAATGAATTAACTACCATTTAAAATAATATTATATTATTATTTTTCTGGATGACTCAACCATCTGTGCAACATGAGATTTAGGAGAAACCCATTGTTGTGTGTTGGGTATTCCATAGAACATAGCATCCCATTAAAATTAAAATAAATAATTAATTCAAATTTATAAATAAATATGAAAATTTCATATCCTTTATTTACCTGGGATTTACATCCTTCCCCCTTTTGGAAATTGCGTCCCTGCAATTTTTATTCACATATCAAATAAGTGGGGGTATTTATCCCTCATAGAATTCCTAGATTCCCAAGCTTCCTCTTCATCCATATGGTTGTTACACAAAACCATTACCTGATGAATTGCCTTATTCCAAAACACTTTCTCTCTTCAGTCAAGAATCTAGACTGGTTGTTCCCCATGATAAAGATTCTCTTCCTAATGAACTACCTCTGGACTCAAAACATGAGATGGATCTGACATATACATTCTCAACATTGAAACATGAAAAAAATTGTGTACCTGGGATAAAAATGTAGGTAAATACACTCTACACACAACAGATCTAACTATCTATTGGATTTCATAGGGTCTAATGAACCTCGTACTCAGCTTTCACTTCTTACCAAAACGTATCAAACTTTTACATGGAGAAACTCTGAGAAAGACATGATCACCTACCTCGAAAAAAAAGATTCTTCATCCATTTACACGCATAATTTTTCTGCCTGCTCTGATCTGTATTCATGTTCTTCTAAATAAACATAACATTTTATGCAATCTCTTCTACCAATTCTGTCTCATCAACCTCCTGTCACCTACTTCATCCCAAAAATCTCAAGTTCGACAACACTTTTCATATAATGCCTCAAATGGAGCCATCTATATACTGGAATGAAAACTATTATTATAAGAAAATTCAACCAATGAAATATTTTCGTCCCAACATCCCTGGTAATCTATTGGGAAAGCATGTGGCATATCTTAAAATGACTGAATTGATTGTTCTAACATCCCATCTAATTGAGTATGAAAAGCTTTACTAAAATTTAATTGATTATCCAACGACTTCTGGTGGCCTTTCTAAAAGATAGAAGTGATCTTGGGATTACGATCAGATAGAATGGAGAGGGTAACTCCATGAAACCTGACTATCTCTTCATCATACAGCTGAGAAGGTTGATCTAGAGACAAAGTATCTCAAATTGGAAGAAAATGTGATGATTTATTCAATCGACCAATAATAAATCAGATTGCATTTTTACCTTGAGATGTCTTTGGTAATCCTACAATGGAATCCATGGATATATTTTCCCATTTCCACTCTAGAACTGGTAAAGGATGAAGCATCCATTTTGGTAACCACCACTCTACTTTATCCTTTCTACAGGTTCAACACTTCCTTGTAAATTTAGAAATATCTCTTTTCATTCCATCCCACTAGTAATACTCCCAAAGATCTCTGTACATCTTAGTACTACTAGGATAAAATAAAAACAGAGAACTATGAGCTTCACATAACAACTCATTCTTCAATTGTGAATCACAAGGCACACATAATCTCTTCCCAAATCTAAAAAATATAATCTTTTTCAAAGTTAAAATCAGGCAACTTAACATTCTAAACCAAATATGGAAACTCACTATCTTCTTTATTTTCATGCTTAATTCTATCTAATAAATATAATTTCACTAACACCTGAAACAAAACATAGTAATTTCATGCACAATAATTTCTATGCCAAAGTTAATCAAATCTTTAATCCAATGATCGTGTTCCATACATAACATGGTTAATGTAGCATTACTTTTTTTACTCAAAGTGTCAGCCATTTTTTCCTTTATTTGATGGTAATAAATCGTGAAATCATAATCCTTGATTAATTAAAGCCATCTTGTCTATCTCATGTTCAATTATTTCTAAATGAATATATACTTCAAACTTTTTTGGTCTGTATATATTTCACATTTTACTCCATACAAATGATGCTTCCAAATTTTTAAAGCAAAAACAATAGCATCTAATTCCAAATCATGTCTAGGGTAATTTAGCTCACGAGGCTTTAACTAACATGAAGTATATGTAATTACCTGATCATTCTTCATGAGGACACATCCATGTCCTTTTAACAACGAATCATTGTAGATAAATAATTCAGCATTTTTGGAATGTAATGCCAAAACTATAGCATTCACCAATCTTCTTTTCAATTCCTGAAAAAAATAATCACATTATTTTTTCCAAATTAAATTAACACATTTTCAAGTTAACTTAGTCAGTGAGCTTGATAACAATGAAAAATATTCAACAAACCACTGGTAATAACCGGATAAACCATGAAAAATTTGGATCTCATTTATATTTGAGAGTCTTGGACATTCATCAACAAATTTTGTTTTAGCATGACCAATAATTATTCCATTTTTTGAAACAATGTGACCATGGGATGATATTTGTTGTAACCAAAACTCACACTTACTGAATTTCCCATTCAGTTTTGTTTCTTTTAAGGTTTTCAGGACAACCCTTAAATGACTTTTATATTCCCCTTTACTTTGGGAATAAAATAAAATATCATCATTAAACACATGAACAAACTTAACCAAGAACTCATGGAAAATTCTATTCATTAGATCCATGAAAACAATGAGTACATTGGTTAACCAAATATGCATAACTAAAAATTAATAAAGGCCATATCTAGTATGAAATTTAGTCTTCGTATTGTATGCTTCCTTTACAATCAATTGATGATACCCCGACCTCAAGTCAATCTTCCAAAAATACTGATCTCGCAGGATCTAATCAAAAAAATCATGGATATGAGGCAAATGATACTTGTTCTTAATAGTTTTTTTATTCAAGGCTATATAAACAATGAAATGTCTCTTTGAACCATCATTCTTTTTAACAAAAAAAGGAAAGAGAACTCCATGGTGATGTGCTAGGTCAAATGAAACCTTTATCTAATGACTCATAAAATTGGTTATTTAACTCTATAATTTCAATTTGAGTTATATGATAAGGGGGTTTTGAAATTGGATTGGTATCAGGATTTAAGTGAACAGTAAATTCATCTTCCAAATCTAGTATTATACAAAGAAACTCATCCTGAAAAAAATCATGACACACATTTACCATTGGCACAACATTAATCTAAACAGTTCCTCTATTTTCAACCATATGTTCCAGGTAACATTCATTTCCATATTTTAATTGTTTCTCAGCTTCCTGATATTTTATCAAACGTAAGGGTTCATTCTTATACACAAACATAAATTCTTTCTGAAAATAAAAATCTTTAGTTATGCAGTCAATTTTTACCAGATAAACCAAACACCAATATATAGCCAAAATAACATCAAAATCTACTAGAGGAAAAACAATAAGGTGTGCAAGTAGATTATTTCTACACAAAAGGACAAGATGGTTCTTATAATTTCTTTTTGTCTCACCATTTCCTCCATAGGTTTTTACCATAAGTTCAGGATTCATATATTGAGATGGAATTATCAATTTAATAGAAAATTTCTTAGACAAGAAAGAATGTGTAGACCCTGAATCAAGAAACACCTTGGCATTATCAGAATAAAAAAACAGTGTATATTATAATACATCATTTGATGTCCCAACATCTATTGAAGTAGTTTCAAAGTATTTCACTACTCATTTCTACTTGTATTCTAGCTACATCCCATAATTTATGTTCTTCACCGGACACTCATTTCCATAATAACCAATTTCATTGCACTTAAAACATTTTAATGAATATAAATCAGAATTTTTCGTACCCTTAACCTAACCATTTTCTATGTAATTATGAGACTTATATCATATTTCACCACATCAGTAGAACTTAACAAATTTCAAAATGCATTCCCCAGTGTTCTTCTTACCACAATTTTTACAAACTATAATCTTATTATTATTACCATCAAACGTTTTCATAAAGTTATTCCATTTCATCTACCATATTGACCTCTTATTCTATTGTTTTTCAAAGAACACGTTTTCATTTGAAAAATCAATTTCCACCTTCTCCACACATCAAACAATTTTTTTATAAATTTTGAACTCATGAGATGTTAAATTCCTTCAATACATTTTCCCTAATCATGAGTCAAAATGGTTGATTTTACTATCAAGATCTCATATGAAATTTGGTGTATACTGCAATTGTCGAGTGAATTTTGCTTCATAAACAACCAATGACTCATCCTCATGCGTCAATTATTGGAATTGTTTTTCAATCGTAATACAAACCACCTTAGAAAAATATTTCTCAAGAAACATACATTTTAATTCATCCCAAGCAAGAGGATAAATATCCTCACTATTCCTGATATTTTTAACCATCGACCACCACTGATCACTATCACCTTAAAAATGATAAATAGTGAGACTAACATTTTGATGTTCTCAACACCCCCTGACATAAAAAATCTTCTCAAGTGCTTCAATCCACCCTTCAGTAGGCACAGGTTAAGATGAGCCTCTAAATGGTGCGGTATGTTGCCTCATGAAATTACCCACTACTAACATGTTCCTCTATGGTTGATCTATCTGATCTTATGCATTGATAACACCACCATTGATATCCTAATTCAACTATGCCATTACTACAAAAAACTGTTAAGTTCCGATTCCGACCATCTCAGGTTTCTGATTTATAAGGTTGATTTCCACTTGATGTAGTCCCATCATAGCTTCCCTATTTCCTTTGTGGTAAACCACTCTGAACATAGAAATATCTTAGGCGAAGCAAGATGGTAATCTTAAAATTCTATATCATTTCAATAAAACCCAAAATTAATTTATGGACATTAATTTAACAATATCCTAACTCCAAAAGGTTTCTAAACCGACCATTGATACCAACTATAAGGCTCCAGCCTTAAACATTACACAATCAGGAATTTATATAATAATTTATATTGAGGATCTTCTCTAGTTTAGTGGTTTCGAGAATTAGGTCAAAACTTATACAAAAAAACATGAATATTACATGTAGACACTTCAACTCATTATCATTTTTTTCGTAAAATAATAAATCTTAAAAGAAAAAAAAGAGTTCTTTTCTTGATATAAATCTTCTTGAATTATTCCTTTCTCTTACCCTTCCTTATACCCTATGAAAAAACATTTCAAAGACTTGGGATGAGCATAAGAATACCAGTAAGGATTATAAAATAATGAATGAAATCATTAGTCCATCAATACATACAAATCATAATATCTTTACCACACCTCATGAAATCATAATATTTATGAGTAACACATAGAAATCATAAATCATAAAGGTAACATGTGGAATCCATAAAAAACTTACGTAGTATCTTTCATAGATATATAGGGAGTTATGTTTAGAATTCCCATCACAATATATTCCCTAAATCTCTTAGGAGAAACCTTAATGTTTACCACCATCATGTTTTCCAATGCATTGGAGAGCTATCTTGGGTTCTCCCACCCTAGTTTTATCACGTAACCACCTGTATGCGTAAACAATTCCCAAGAACAATTACATAATCATAACAAATGAACAAGAATAAAGGAAAGATAAAATTTCCATATTGTAATCACAATATAAGATTTCAATATATTGACATAATCAATCCATTCTCAAAACCATTTTCAATACCAAAATATACAAAAAGCGTATATGGTATTTATTTTCCATTTAAAAACATTACTGCTTGTTAAGGAAGCCAAATATCAAATAATGCATGCGGTGGCGGAAAGGTCGTTGTCACTATATACGTTAAAAAGAATCATTATTTTTGTTGTTTAGTAAAATTCTTCCTAAAAAGTTTCCTTTTGAATAAAAGTAAAATTCAAAGGGTTTTGTTATACAACGTATAAAAGAAAGTTGTTTATAAATCGTAGTATGTCTTAATGAAAGGAGATTGAGACGAAGTCCTTTACCTCATGTCTGACTTGACTAATTCATTCTTTAATCTAATAATTAATAATATAAAGTTAATTTATAATTTCATAATAACCTTTTTCAAGTTTATTATTCCTTTTATATTAGTTAGTACCATGTTATAAACATTACATAATCATTTATGTTAATAATGGTCGTTTTTTTCGATATTTGGTACTTGAGTCAAAAATGAACTTCTTATAATTACAAGTTATCCATGTGGTAAAAAGTCCATTATATCCTGAATTATATACATTATTTATATATCACATATATACAGTATATATATGTATTTATAATAGTACATAACATTTGGAGATAAGAAATGAAATGCATCGTTCTTGGAGATGGTAGTCGTACGTACGCATGAACACCACTTTCTTTTCTATTTCATATTTAATGGAATGAAAAAATAATGATACATATGTATATTATAATTCCATTATAATATCATAAATAATTTCATTAACTCTATCCTTTATACATTCCATGTATGTAATGAACGAGTCAAATCACTTTGAGGGGGTAGTAGTCTGCACTTCCTCAAATGAAATTATCATATTTACCCATTATGGAAACCATAAAGATATACAATAAAAAAAATACAAAATAATAGAGACAATATGAATATAACATATATCACATATAAATATAGTTCCATCATAATGGTCACCATGAGAGGTTGTAGGAGATAATTGAACAATCATCATTTCGTGGGGCAGTAGTTCACCATCCACAGAAATAGTATCTTCGTATCCATTAAATGGAGGTGTACGTAATTGTAGATAAAATTATTCTTATAACATCCTAGTATATTTAATATAATGTTGTTTTTATAAAATAATTTAATAAATAGAGTTTAGGGGGTTGGAGAAGGAAAATAAAAGAAAATAACTTGAGAGAAGACGTTACCATTAAATCCAGTAACTCCCTTTGGTCTGAACCAATATGCTTTATTGAAATTCCTTCTGCCAAATTATTTCTTCTAGGTGTAATAGAGTATTTTTGGGAGCTTCTTGGAGTATATTTTGAATGCTCCAAGGAGATTGAGAGGTGTGTGTAAGGGGATAGAGGTGGTGTCCTTTTATAGTACCGAGGAGGGGCTCTTTAGGAATGTTGAAAAGTATTATTTTATAATAAAATTTATTTTCGGTTTCAAAAGGTCCAAAACTAATTAAATTATTAGATAAGATGAATATAAGAAAAAATAAAATCTTCCAATAATAATTTTAAAGGTTTTATAAATTTTTTTTATCTTTATATTTTTTATTTAACCCTTTGTAAACTTATTTAACTTTTACCATGTCTTAATATATATTCATACTATATGGTTGACATATTTAATAAAAAATGCCAAGAGATCCAAAATGTATCCTTAATGACATTTATATCACTATATATTCCATTTTTTATAATCTTATATTTTTATGACTCTTTAATCATTTAATAAAAAATTAATTGATTTAAAAACTCATTTATGTTAATTTTTATACTATTCATATCACGAGTTTTTAAAACTCTATAACAACTTTATCAATTCAAAGAAACGTAATTTATTAAAATATAATGAGTCCAAATCATCCATAATGTTTTTTTATGGCATAAAAATCTTCAAAATAAATTTATCTTAATATTTTTAATCTCGTTTATTTAAAATATTCATTAATGAGGTAATCAATACATCATCATTGGGTCATAAATAAATTTACTTCTTTGATGTCTAAAAATTATAAATAAAATACCATGATAAAGTAAATATTTTTATCTTTTTAATGACTATTTATAGTGGAAAATATAACATATATATCCCCATATAAAAATTGTTTTACTAAAAGATATAATTTTATTATACATTTTCCTTAAATTTGAATTAATTTATATAAAATGTCATTTTCACATACAAGTGGATCCATGGGATCCCAAAATGAAACCAAGGATGAATGTGGTCAGAAATGTATCACCCAATAGGATTTGGATGTGTGTTAGGGTAATTTTATATTATTATAATATTATTTATTTACCCTTATTTACCATATTTACCATTTAATCAAGGTAAATAAAATATTTACTGAAGTTACTATTCACAATGTCTAAAAAAAATTACATATTTACATAATTTGGAAATATTTATTCAAAATATGGAATCCATTTTTCCCAATTTAAAACATAGAAGTTACAAAATTTAATTTAAAATTAATTCCCATTGTCAAAACCAAAAAGGGTGTTTTTTGGAAATAATAACTATCAAAAGATTGAGAGTGGTGTATGTCCAATATCACAGTAAAATTATATTCAATGACCAAAATTGGATTAGATGGTAAAAATAAAATTCAATTACACTTTAAATCAATTAAAATAATAATATAACTATATAAATAAATCCAATTAAAAGATAGTTTTGACTTAAAATGTAGTATTTTTCACTATTCATTAAAAACTGATCATTATTAGAAAAATTTAAAAAAAAATTACCCAAATTAAATTTTTATGTCCCGATTCTAAAAAATAAGTTTATTTTTTCAAATGGAACATATAAAATTAACAAAAAGTAGATTAAAAATAGGTTCCCATCAAGAGGCGGTAAAACTATCTTTAAAAAAATTAGAGTATTTATGCATAAAATTGGATTCATTCCCATTTTAAGTCTCTAAATTTTATTGGATAAATGAAAAAACATTTAACAAACATGGGTAATCATGTTGTCTTTATTTCAATTAATTCCCTCCAATACAATGGCTAGGCATTAAATACCATTTAAAATAATATTATATTATTATTATTATTCAATATGACTCAGCCTTGTGTGCAACATGAGATTTAGGACAAACACATTTTTGCATGTCAGGTAATCCATCAAACAAAGCATCCCCTTTAAAGTAAAATTATTTTTTAATTAACAAGTATTAATAAATATGAAAACGTAAAATCTTTTATTTACATGGGATGTTACATTATGAGGTTGAATTTTAAAGACTACAAGCTAGGTAGTCTGGGTACAAAACATGTAGTGGGACATGGTCGGGTGGCCAGGAACATCGGAAGACACATCATGTGAAAGGAAATATTTAAGTGCATGGATTGACCCCATATGTGACATGGTCATGTATTAGTGCATGGATATACCTCATGTTACCAGGACCATGTGGGATTACATGTCATGGATATGGGTTTTGGAGTACATGCATTGTACTTATAGTACATGTTCTGTATTGATCCAATGATTCCTGTTAGAGGGTTTTGAGTTTTTTTCACCTTGGATTCTAAATTTGATGTAATTTGAGACAATTTTGGGCTTTTCCCACATGGATCATAGTGGTGGTACCATTGAGGTTTTTAGGAATTCTTTGATTTAGTTTTGGGGTAAATAAGTAATGATAAATATTTTTTATATCAAAAGTTAGTTAGGTTATCTGCCGAGGGTGTGACCGGAGATGAGACCTAGTTAAGGGTCAAAATAATTATTTTTGGATATAAAAAGAGTATATTTGAGACCTTTATTGGTGTCATAATGAGATTTTACATAGGTATTAGAACAAATTTGTGACTCTAGGCGATAGATAAATTGGATATATAGACCATCATATAGTGTCCTAGAAAGTGGTGAGACCTGAGGCCATCTTATAAATGAGGTTTTACTGACATGGAGGCCTATTAGGTCCTGAGATTCTAGAAAAGGCAATACAAGACATTTTTTCCCAAGACACATGGAATGGATTGAGAGTCTTTTTTTTACTATGGATGGGGATAGGTACGTCTCAACTTATGTTAAAACATAAAGGATATAAGATGGGATTCTTCCCCTTGATAAATAGTACTTAGTATCAAAAGAGTAATGCCTCTATTGATGTGTGAACTCAGAGGGCCAAGTAGGGGACTGATGGGTAGGATGACCCTTAGTGGGCACATGTGGTTGGGTCAGAATTATTTCACATGTTTCTTTGGAACCAACATTGATTTACTGGCCAATGAGGTTGAGATGTTGAAGTTAGGACATGTCTTACACCATTTCTCTATATTGATATGGTTGATTTACCCTGATGGGAGCACTTAATTCCGAGATAAATGGATTTTTCTATGATATATGGACATGATTTTCCAAATTTATGTATTATGGTATCCATAATTGAGAATTTTATGTTAGACAATCTATAAAATTATTGATGGTTTGTTCATAGTTTGGGTGTTGGGTTTAGGTTTGATGAATGGCTATCATATGGATAATGATAGTGGACTTAGTGGTCAATGGATATGACTGAGATTTGTATACCAGGAGTTAAAAAGATTTTATTGATATTGGTGCACATGTAAATTTACTGATGTATATGTGGTTGATGGAAAATGAATTCCCAATATATAGTTTAGGATGTTGGATATGGGGTTCCACATCTACTGTTTTGGGTGTGGAACATGGATTTACTTATACACAGATTGGGGTGATAGACATGACGTTCTTCATCCATGGATTATGGTTTATACAGGGAATTACTCATCCCTGATTTAGGGTGTTGGACATGGGGTTCTTCAACCATAGATTAGGGTTCTTGAAATGGATTTCCTCATCCAAAGTTTAGGTTGATGGACATAGAATTCCTCATATATTTATTTGAGTTTGGGACATGATGTTATCTATCAATGGTTTACGATGTTGGACAAGGAATTCCTTATTCATTTTTTAAGAGTCAAAATTGATTCACTATGTACCATTATATAAATGTATTGTTTACATGTCAGACTGATGCAATGGGAATTATAGATTTTTTATATGGGGAAGATGTTATGTAGATTCAGCTGGTTTTAGTGCTACATTAGTTTGATAGGTGTACCTTATAATAATGTTTCTTAGTAAATAGTAAATGATAATGGGTAAGTCTTGTTATTGGTTTGGGATACTATTTAGGGGAGCCTATATATCGTTTGGGATGTATAGTAATCGAGACAAGCTCAGAGACACCCCATTGTTGGATGAATCTGACATACTAGATAAAGGTAATAACCCCATGTAATGATGGTGGTTTTATCGATTTTCATTTTAGTTATTTCATGTAAAGGATGAGAATATTTCATGATAATTATCTTAAGGTATATGATTATAGGTCCACTATTGGGGGTGACCTGATGTGATTTATTTTTCAACCCATGTAAATGCTTAAGGGTGTCTATGCAGTCCATATATATGATTTAAAAATTAGAATGGATTTATGATGGATTGTGAGAAGGTAAGTGACTTCATGTTAGAGTGGGATTCTCATGTAGAGTCATATAATCATGATAGAGTTACTTAATGGGGTATTGGAGGCTAGGTATATGAAATTCTTCAGAGTTTGTTGTAGATCTTTATGTATTTATTTTTATACTAATAATTTTTTTTATATAAAAAGTTGGACAATTGGGATATAAATGTTGTTTATATGAAATTACATTTTGTTCCTTTAGAATATTTTATATTATTATAGAATGTATCAATTTTAGTTTATTAATTAATTCCATGTACTTTGATGTGCCTGATTATTTTTTATTTACATTTGGTTATGAAATCTGATAATGGGGTATAGTCTCCTCACGGTTCCCAATTAACCCCCCACTGCTAGACAAAAACCTCTAGAGTATGAGGAGGCACACCGGAGGTCTTGTGTACAACCTACTCAGAGAACTAGTTTAGTGTCATATGGTTCGAGATGTTACAAATTGGTATTAAATGACTTAATTTTCTATTATCTCACCATTTGGGGTTTGGTAGACTAGATATAGAGGAATTTGTCAGATCTAGTTATGCATATTGGTTGGTACATCATGAACACTTTTTCTAGTATGAAGCTAAGGGTACTAGGGTAAGGATTTTTGTTCAAAGATTAAATTGTTATAATTGAATATGTTTTCTTGATTTGGGTGATAATCATTTTGTTCAGATTTGATAGTTCATGATGGATTCCTAGATCATGGAAATTTTTAGGAGGCATGTGATTTATTTTTTACTCATATCCTATGGAAGAAATTGGCTTCTCATGCATTATGTTAGTCATATAGTATACGCATGTTATAGGCCTACTAGCATTTGATTTCATGTATTTCCTTTGGAGGGAAGGCTCCATGGATTTATTCTAAAACATTCTTTCATGTTGATGTTATCTGGTCATCATGAAAAATATGTGTAGTGACCCTAGTGTGTGATTATAATATGGTCATATTACAATTAGACCCCTTGTGTATGTTTTTTGATTGAGGATTGTGGTGTGTGCTTATCATCCAGGGGGTGATCTGTTGTGGAAATTCTATAAGAGAACAAATTCCCTAGTTTTGGGTGGTTGGTTGATATATGGTGTCTTTTTAATGAGAGACCCTTGGGATGTGTGTTTTATTATCATGATGTTGTGTTGAATTGGTATGGGAGATTGTAGAATCCCCATGAGAAGAGAGATTTTTCAGTATATCTATACATAGGTGGTTATGCGTAGTGTTTTGTTATGAGACATGATTGTCAGGGATAAGTGGGGGAGCCTAGTGACCTTCCTAATGTGACACATGTCCAGAGAGTTAGTGCCTTTTGTATTTATAGGGAGTCCCATTAGAGGGGTTATCTAAATTGTGTGTGACTTTGGGTGCATGAGTAATAGATGGATGCTTTGGAAATTTGACTACGGTTTAGGAAGGGTTGAATAGGGTTTCATATTTATTTTCATTGGATAACTTTGTTTTGGATAACACCAATATTTCTCTTCATTGGTTAATAATGGAAGGCGAGGTAAGCATGATCAGTTGACGGGTCTTGTGATCCATGTTTCAAGATACGTTACTTATTGGATTTGGATATGATTTTTTGTTTGGGTTATGTAAGAGCATGTAATATTTAAGCATTGATGAGATCATTAAGTCACAAGTGTATGATGATTCATTGTAGTTTTTAGTTATGGATTTGGTGCCATGGGAGAATATGTCAGAATGCTTGTGTTGGGGAGACAACCAGGAGTACGAGGAGAACCATTTGGATGTGATTAATGACATATGGACATGGTAACCAGAGTATAGAAAAATTATATTTTGATAATGTTGAAATTTTTGTGGTTTTGGTGGTATTAATAAAAACATTTAGTGAATTAATTGTTTATAGATGATGATTCCCAATATCATGACATCATTCTATGTATGTTGATAGAAAATTATATATTCTCCAAGATATATATATGCCTTGTGGGATTGATAAGGGACCCGTGGGAGGTTGAGCTCATGGAGAAATGTATATGAATCCAAATGGTGGGATGTGAACCATCAGACATTTGTTTGTGGGGTCCTCATGAGGGATCGGATGTTGATGAATATTGGGGTCTATTCTCATGTTTCAAGAATGAATGATGATTAGTGTAACTTTTTGTCACTATAGTGAGATCAAGATGACAATGCATAGTTCCAAGGATTGGATGTGATGGGGGCATGGATAGTAGAGATAGTGTTTAGTTGTGAGGTGAAGGTAACGATACTCCTACAGTGGGAGTATCAGACCAATCATGGAGATTTTACCCTTGTTTTGGTAGCGTCGAGGATGCATTGAGGATCACATTAAGCGAGTTTTAATACCACTGAGATTTTGTTTTGAAATGAATATAGGATGGTGATAAGTGTCATGGTTCCGAATCGGCACATGGGGGTTTAATTATATAGTGGGAGCACTATTGGTTTGTGGATGAGTTTTAAATTATGTTGTGATGTATCAATATGGATGAGTGTAATTAATCAATATACTACTAGTCTTTTTATGGTGTAAGGTGGGGTATTTTCCTTACATGTCTTGTATGCCTTATCATAAAGATTATGTATAGAAACATGGTTGTAATCCTTGGATAGAATGAGAAGAATTGGGCTTTAGTTAACGAACACTGTGGGTTTGGATGTGTGGTAGGAATACCAAATAGATTTCACATGGATGAGAAGCTTTATGGTGGTGAAGTTGTAGATACTTGATTTTTTTAAACGTGATAAAAATTTGATTTCATACTTCAGGTTCTCATAAGGGGTAAAATGGTCAGTTTACCCTATAATTTAGTATCAGAAGATTTTTTTCCACTACGTTTGACCCAAAATCGGTTTGTTTCCACATATAGAGAGTTTTGTGGAATCCTAATACATTTTAGCTCTGGAACACTATTTAATATTTATTTAATTATATAAAAAATTATTCTTGTGGATTTAGGCGGTGATATCTTTTGAATGGATAGTTAGACTGACATTTCGACTTCGTGGTTTATTCTAAAATGGGAGGGTTTTATTTGGTGAGTTATAAACCCACATCATGTTCTGGGATTCATGACAAATTTTTTTAACGGATTTTATTTAATTAATTTATAAATTAATTAAAATATCCCCCTCTATTTAGGGATTCCAACGCATGATTGGAATGGGGGAGGGGATCTCCCTTACAAACAGTGGTCGGACCAATATTGGAGGAGGATGAGGTATTGGCAGACACAATCTGCTGTGTATATCAAGTATGTATCATGCGGAAATTGTTTCTAGAGGCAGATTTGGACCCAAAGCATAAGATTTTACACTAGGAGCTACGCCAATTTATGAGTTTTATTCCTCGATCCACATTATTGGGATTTTATCATTTGGGGGAAAAATTATTATGGCTAACGACACCATGTGGGTTAATTTATTATACATCTATGAAAAGTGAGGATTTTGGAAGGTTTGTAAGGGATTACCTAATGAAAATATCTATCACGGGGCATGTTGTGTAGGAACACACACCATGTGTTCTTACTATATATGCATGAACTTTTGAAACTAATTTCCATGAACTGGTGGTGCATTTTGTGTAGGATTTCACAGAAACATTTCTATGTACATGTGGATATTGAATTTTGGGGATTGCACGCCATGTAGTTTGCGTACACGACATATTGTGAGACATGGTCGAGTAGCTGGGTACATTGGAATACACCCCATGTTTAGGGGAACATGTCCATGTTGATGTAAATGGATAGACCCTAGGTGACATAATTCATGTGGGGGTATGTTTCTTGTCTCTAGGTTTTGGAATACACCTCAAGTACTTGGGATAAACATTTTGTACATACCCTTTGTTTCTCATTACAAATTTTTGAGTGGTTTCTCACCCTAGAGTCGTTATTGGAACTAATAAGAGTCCATTTTTAGTTTTTTACTATATATCATTATTGGTTGAACCCTACGGGTGTTTTAGAAACATCTAAGAGGTGGTTTTGTGAGATTATGTTAATATGTATATTTTTTCCTCCAAAAGCTTATTTAAACTATATCTAGAGGCTGAGACTTGATATGAGACCTATGTGAGCTTCATGAGAATGATTAGAGTAAATAGAATGAATTCATTTGAGAAATTGATTATTTTTGTATTGAGATTCTCTATGGGTAGTTTTACTGATTTGTGACTCGATATGATTTATAAGTTTGATATATAGGCCAACCTAGTGTAGCTTATAAAGGGATTAGATTTTTTTCCTTCTCCCTATTGATGTTTTACATCCATGGAGTCTTGATTGGTCATGCGATGATAGAGATCAGGTTATGGGACATGTTACCCTAAGAGACAAGAATTTTCCTAAGAGTTTGGTTGAGATCACAAATGGGAAGAGGGATGTCTCCAATAATTTTCTAACATATAGGATCCAATGAGGGATCCCTATTTTTGAGTACTAATACCGATGATCCAAATGTAGATGTATCTATTAATTTTTGGACTCATAGGGCCAAGTGGGTGCCGGATTATTTGGATGAACCTGAGCGCTTATGTGTTGTTTGGTGGTAATGGTTGTGGGTTTTTCTTTGGGGATGGAGTTGATATTTGAGTTGATGGGGTTGAGATGTTCAGTTTGAGACATGGATTACAACATAAGGATATTGTGTATAATTTTAATTCACTCACATCCCTTAGCCAAACTCTATAGGTTAGTAATAATATATTTTTTCGCATCATGGGAAAAATAAAACATAAGAAAGGGGTGAGCTTATATGCTCAATAAGGATAACAATATAGCGGAAACTATAAAAAATAAGCACAGACATATAAGGAAATGTATAAGACTAAATCACAAAACTATTATGCATAAAATTCCGAATAACATGGAAAAGATAAATTAAATATTACTATTTACATATTCATATGGATATTATAGTAGTCAAATAATCACATGTAATATCAATATCTAATCTCATAATGATGGAATGCATAATTCTGGACATCATAACCTCATAGTCAAGGAGTCGTTCCAATACAAAAAAAAGAAATATTGTAAAGGCCTTGTGCTAAGACACTAGTTTGTCTCATGATACCTATTGATTCATTGAAGGTCTATAGAGGGCCCCACCCATCACTTACTATGTCTAATGCATTTCTCATATGAAAAGGGTAAAGCATAACATAAATATTCATATTAAACTACCATATTAAATTTTAAAACATTAACAATAAACCATGAATGAATTAAAAATACCACATCTACAGTCAAACATATCATGAAACTATCAATACAATATGGAATATTATATTCTAATAAATCAACATTAATAAAATATAAAATACAACAATATATGTGGACAAAGATGAAATCGTCCCAAAAAACTATTTGGGATGAAATATATCTTTAGAATTTGAAATCATTTAAAATACACATAATTATAAATTAAAACATTTATTTTGAAAATATTATTATGAGCTTGTAAGGGAAGATTCAGAGGTGTTATCATGGCATAAAATAGCCGCACCCTACATATAAGTTAAAAAAATTCATCCCTTAATTTGTCAAAAAGGTCATAAAGTACCTTGTTTAGAAAACGATGGAAAGATTCCTTTCAAAATATTTTATAAATATTAAATCCAGGGTATAAATGACATTAAACCATATTATAGGAAATTTTAAAAATGTTTTGAAATACATTTTTAAGAAACATGGATGTGGATGATAATTATGTCCCAGTAGATACTTACGTATAAACAACCTCAGATAATAATGAGATTCTAAAATTAACCCTTACCTTGTACATTTCCTCACTAGAAGGATTTTTAACCTCATGTATAATGGATTAATAATTGTTATTAAATTATACATGAAACACATACATAAATATGATATCATATATGATCCTTTAATGTTGCTTTTTTAATAATATTTTAGTATTATCATTGTTTTGGGTTGTAACTAATTCATTTTCCATTATATGATTTGTTACGTATTTCATGTTTTTTATTTATAAGATGTATTTTATTCATATCAAGAATGATATTATGTTCTGAAAAATTATTTTTTTATCATCAAATATAAATTATTCTTGGATGGTTATGATGGAAAACAAATCTCATCGCGGCATGGAGACGGTAAGTTGTACGTACGCACGAGTGACAATATTATTCAATTGATAGTGAAATCATATGTAATTAGATGTTATACTCTATATAAATAATTATTAACATGTTATATTTATTATTATCATAAATTATACTAATTATTATACCTATCGAAATAATGTATTGTTGAATAACAAACTATACCATGACGTGGAGATGACAAGCTGTACGTACACACGCAGGGTGAATTTGACATTCATAGGATGGATATAATAATGAATATGGTTATTACATATTTATAGTAACTTCTATGTATGTAGAATTTACTGGATTTATTATTTTAGTATGGAAATAGCAATTAAATAGGATGTAGAAGAAGAAAAGAACATTGAAAGAGGTGATAATATAATTACCACTTCTTCGGGTGCTTCCTTATGATTTGAACGAAAGGGATCTTTATATTGGCTTTTAATCAATATAAGGCCTCTAGGTTAATTTGAGGGTGGTTTTGAGGAGATTTTTGCAGGGTTTAGTGATCCAAATGTCTTTGGAGGAGTCAAATTAAGAGAAGGGGGGTTCCCATTTATAAGATATGTGATGGGAACATTAGGAAAAGCTTAAAATATTAATTTATTATAAAATCATTTTCTCTTTATAATAGATCCAAATTGATTTCCTTCAAGGATAAGATGGGGATGGGTCAAAAATATCTCAACCAGTAGGTTTTATACACGTTTTGTCACCATATTAACATTATATTTTAGATTTAAACCTTACTTTAATAGTTTATAATTTACCATGTCTTCTTGTATTTTTATAATACATGGTAAATATTGTTACTATAAAATTACAAGAGAACCCCAAGTGATTATTTAATAATATATTAAACTTTATCTCTGTCATTTGGAAGAATATTAGATTTTTAGGACTATTATATAATTTAATAAAAAATTATATGTTTTAAAAACTCATTTATTTCAATTTGACACTATTTTGTAATTGTTTTTTGTTAAATTTATAAAAACTTGATTCAATAGAATAAAATAAATTGAATCAATAATAAAATGTCATATTAACCTATAAAAATTCTTGGATGGAAACCAAAGCTTCAATTTATGGTTATTTTATTACTTATAACATCGTTTATTTTAACCTCTCATTAATAAGTTAAATGTTGTATCATCATTGTGTTATAAATAAATTTAATTATTTAATGTCTAAAAATTATAAATAAATTTCCATGATGAAGGAAATATTTTTATCTTTCTAATGAATATTTATAGTCTAATTTATCTTATGTATAACCCTATATTAAAATTGGTTTAATTATTTAAATTTTAATTTAGCACTTTTAAATATTTTTTAAATAAAATATAATAAATGTCATAATCTAACCGAAGTGGATCAAAAAATGATCATATTTTTTTCCTCAGCTTGAGTTTGGTCAAAGAACACATTTAGAAAATAATTAAGACATTTGTTGAGGTAATTTTATATTCTTATAATATTATTTTTACCTTTAAACCCCCTATTTACTTTTAACCGTGATAAATAAAATTCAAAGGTTACTATTCGTGAAAAATTATTTTCATCCTATTGAACCAAATTTTTCTTACTGATGATAACCGTGTCTTTTGGATTTTTTATATTTTATTTACAGAAGATGTAAAATTACATTTTAGGGAAATTTGTAAATCTTCATAGAAGGTGGGAAAAAGGCGTTAAAAAGTTCAATATAATTTTATATATCTAATATTATTATAAAATGACTCTAATGAATTAGACTAGACTAATATACATATTATGTATCTATTTTTACATTAATATAAATTTTAATTAATAATAATTATTTAAATAAAAAGTTGGTTTTAAACAATAATGTAGTGTTTTTCACTATTCATCAAAAATTGAATGTTTTCGAAAAATACCACAAATTCACCCTAAGATAATTTTGATATTATGAATCAATAAATGAAATGAATTTTGAAAAAGTAAATTTATAAAATTTTGACAAGTGGGTATTACTATTCATAAATGCTTTTTAAACGGCTAGTTTGATAGGTCATGGTGTGCTGGAACTCAGAGCTACGTATAGCACAAGCTACTGTAACATTCAAATAGAAGCGTACTATGGAAGCTTGGGGTGTTACACTTTTCCCTCCTTTAAATAATGTTGTCCCTGAAATTTCTAGAATATTTCATCATAAAAATATTTTGGTGGTTCTTCATCATAAGTTCCACTAGTTCCCTTGTTGCCTCTTCCATTTTATTGTTTCTCCAAAGAACATTTATCTGATGAGTAGTCCAGTTTATCAACACTTGTTCTATGGTATCATGAATTTTGAGAGGCTATTCACAACAATATTGATCAGGTTCTAGTTATATTTCATCATAGGTTAGTACATGCATTGTGTCTGGCATGTATTATCACAATAGTGATATGTCGAACACATTATGAACATTTGAGATACTTGGAGGTATTTCCAAATGGTAAGCTACAACTCTAATTCGTTCTAGAATTTTGAAAGGTTCAATGTACCTGGTACTTAATCTAACCTTCTCACCGAATCATATAATACCCTTCCATGGAGATATATTCAAGGAAACGCAATCTCCTACTTGAAATTCCAAATACTTCCTTCAGTTATTGGCTTAGCTCCTCTGCCTACTTTGAGATGCTTTAATGTGGGTATGGATACTCTTAAAATTTTAATTTGTTTCATCAAAATGTTCTTGGCCTATGAGTTTTCTTTCACCAAAATCAACCCAACAAGATGTTGTGAGACATATCATTCCATATAACTCTTCATATGGTGCCATCTGAATACTTGAATGGAAGCTATTGTTATAGGAAAATTATACCAGAAGAAAAAATGATCCCATATACCTTGAAAGTCAAGTGACCAAGATATCAAATTGTCTTATAAGGAGTGAATGGTCCATTTTGATAGTCCATTAGTTTGAGGGTGGTATGCAGTTCTCATAAAATGTTCCGTATCTAGGGCTTTCTGAAGACTTTTCCAGAATCGTGATGTAAAATGAGGATCATGATCAGAAACAATCGATATGGGTACACCGTGATGTCTTAAAACATCACTATTTTATAGTCTTTCTTAATGATCAAGGGGTAAATCTTATCTTATTTCAAGAAAATGTGCTGAATTGGTATGATGATCAATAATGAACCATATTGCGTATTTCATTCTTGGAGACTTAGTAGACCCATG
The DNA here is from genome assembly GCA_963277665.1 of Viscum album. NCBI lineage: Eukaryota > Viridiplantae > Streptophyta > Magnoliopsida > Santalales > Viscaceae > Viscum > Viscum album. Next base: position 2,047,437,804 of record OY728122.1, read on the forward strand.
GAAAATTCCATCGTAATAGTATCCCATTTCCACTCAGGTATGGGAAGTGGTTGCCTGACCCCCTAGCCTGCTGTCTTCTAGCCATCACTTATTGAAAAACTATACATATTTACACATAATCTGAAATCTCAATCTTCATATTATCCAAAAAACTGTTCCTTTGAATCTCTATACATCATAGTGCTACCAGGGTGTGTAGAGATATTTAAGCTACGATCATCATTCAAAAATTCCCTTTCTAGACCAGGTATATCAAGAACACAAATCCTCTTCCAAAATTTCAGAATTCCATATTCATATATAAATTCAATCAATCTACAATCATTCAGCTATTTAATTTTATTTTGAAACCCCTCATCATCTGTCTGAGAAATTTTTATTCTTTCTAGTAAATATGGTTTGGAAACTAATTGAAAATGTATTGATGTTTCACCTTCCATGATTATTCCCATATCTGTCATTATTGATCAATGAACATAGGATCCCTTTTAACTCTCATCTTGTTTAGAAATCCATGATCTATTGTTTTCAAAGCATTTTCCACCTTATTTTCCTTCCACAAGTGGTAGTGTACTGTGAAATCATAATTCCTGAGTAGTTCAACCCATTTCCTTTGCATCATATTGATTTCATTATGCGTGAAAATGTACTTCAAACCCTTATGATCAGTATATATCTCACATTTTTCACCATAGGGATAATGTCTCCATATATTGAGAGTAAAAAATATATTAGCTATCTCAATATCACGATTGGGATAGTTTCTTTCAGGAATTTTTTGCTACCGTGATGCATAGGCAATAACCCTATTATTCTACGTAAGGACACAACCAAGTAATTTATTAGATGAATCACTATAAATAACAAACCAACCATTCCCAAATAGTAGATTCCAGATAAAACAATTGAAAAATATTCTTTTCAATTATTCAAAACATTCTTCACACACTTTTTTTCAATCAAATTTAACCCCTTTATATGTGAACTTGGTTAATGGGTTTGCCAATCGGGAAATGTTTTTATTGAAATGACGACAGTAACCTACTAAACCAATAAAACTACATACCACACATATTCCCTTTGGTGATGGAAATTATTGGAATTCCCTTATATTAGAAGGATCAACAAAGATTCCATCCTTAGAAACAATATGGATAAGAAAATAAATTTCTTGAATCGAAAATTCACACTTGCTAAACTTCTCATATAATTTATTTCATCTAAGATTTTTCAGAATAGTGCACATGTGATTTTCATGATCTTAATTGATTTTATAGTATACCATGATATCTTCAATAAATAACAAAAAAAAGTAATCAAGATATTCTGTGACAACTATATTCATTAGATAAATGAAAACAAAGGGTGCCTTAATCAATCCAAAAGGAATTACTGTAAACACATAATACCCATACCTAGTTTGATATGCATTCATTCGAATGTCTTCCTTCCTCACGCACAACTGATGATATCTAGAACTAAGTTCAATATTTGAAATTTATTGAGCTCCATTATGTTGATCAAATAAATAATCAATGTGAGGTTGGGGATACATGTTATTTATTGTTATATCATTAATCTCCCTATAGTCAATTCACAACCTCATAGATCCATCATTCTTATTAACAAAAACAATAGTGGATCCCCATGGATAATCACTATGGAAAATAAATCATTGGTTACACAATTCCTCTAGTATTTTCTTTAGTTCCACTAATTCTATAGTGGCCATTCTATATAGGATCATTGACTTGGGCCTTGAAATATGAATTAATTCAATGGAAAACACAATTTACAATTCTGGAGGATATCCAGGTAAGTCATCTGGAAACACATCAACATATTCTTGCACAATAGTTACATCCTCTATTTGTATATTTATCTACTCACCCATAGTTATTTCAATCCATTCCTCCCAGATAATTGAATTCAATAGATCTACTAGGGTTGCATCAAGATGAGAATCATATGGTTATGTATCAGCACTAAAGATAATGGATTCCTTATCATTACAAAAAATTGTAACCTCCTTATTCTTATAAATTTTCTTTGCATCATGGTCCAAAATATAATCCATGCTAAGGATTATATTAAATTAAATCATGGTTATGAATATAAAATAAGTAGAAAAATCAGGTTTATATTCCATAATGTTAGCTTCTTGAAAAAATATTGTTTTCAATGATACTTCCCTTAGGAGTTTGGACTGAGAACTCCCTTATTAAGTCAAATTATAAATATCTAATTTTTTTTGGAAAACTAGGATGATATGAAGGAATGCGATGATACCAAATCAAATAAAACATTAACTAATTTTGAGTAAATGATTAAACTAACTTCCACCATGTCATTAAGAACTTCAACCTCAGTAGTAGTGATAATATAATCTTGACCATACCCTGTTTTCATTTTCTAGTGAAACTTTCTTTGACTCTTACGAAAATAATTTTCATAATGTCCCATATCTTAAAAATTATAACATTTAACATTGGTAGATTCTTTCTTCCCATTATAATCATGATCTTGGTGGCCTTTTTCTACACACTTGTAAAAAACTCCCATTCCCTTCAGGAAAGTACTGGGTGTTTTGTCCCACATTTACTACAGAGTGGAAATACAAATTTTACCTTTTTATGCTTATTCCCTTTTCCAGAGTGTTCAGTAGATCTATTCTTCTCTTTCTTCACATTAAAGTCATAAAAATTAGATAATTTCTTTTCTATCTTGATATCACATGAGACTATATATTCTTACGATGAGAAGCATTGTGAGACTAATGCTCATCAGATAAATGGTTTTAACCCAACAAAGTATTGATCAATCTTAATTTGTTGGTTATCCATATAATCTTTGGCATGATGTGATATCCTTATAATGTTATCATCATACTTGGCGCCATTCTCATCTTACTTTTGGCACAGGAATAGAAATTTCCATTCCCTATCCACTCAATGTTCATGAGGAAACTATTCTTCATATAAAATCTCTATAGACTCCCTAAAATTCATATTTTTACTCATTCATCCTCCTTCATGTTTTTAATTAACGACCACCATTGGTCCACATCTATTGAGAGATGATAAAATTCCTTAAAAACTTTTTCCCTTTCGCTACTCCCCAAATCGTTAAATATTTTCTCGAAGGAAATTATCCTTTAATCAGCTATAAATGGATATTTAGTCCCATTGAATGTATGTATTTTTTCCCTCATGAAGTGGTCTAATATTGATCCTCCATGTTCTGAATCAAGGTGCTCCATATGGGTAAGGTGATTAATCATAACCATAGTGAGTTGTCCCATTATGGTTATAATCTATTCAGTACTAGTTTCGTCACCAGATCCACTATAATTATCATGAATAGGAGGGAAATGCCTACATGGATTATGTGAATTGATACAGTTTCCATTCCTTCCACTATGCTTCATTTATAATCAATGGCATAATCTAGATTAGTTTTTGAATTGCAATGCATAATTCCAAACTAGTAAAATACTTCATAAATAGAACAGTTTATGCATTTAATCCATAATCATAAAAATGTATTCTTTGGGGAAGTATTTACTCATAAATAATTCTTAATGATTTTTAATGAAAATGTGAATTATCCAAAGCATATCCACTGAGAGGGTCAAACCGAGTGCACAATATGGATCATTTTCATATACTAGGATACCCTAGGTCATGCTCGAAACACTATGTTGGAGTTTTCACTCCTAGGTTAAGATGTTCCAAAACTACATCCTCTTGTAGAATCCATACATGGATGTATTACTTGGAAAACCAACATAATAGCTACATTACCAAAAATTTTGGATTTTCTTCTATACGAATCCAAAAATTCTATATTATGGTAATGTTATATAATCATAATTTCTCAAAATCTATTTTCCAAGGTTTTTACTAAACATCCTTTGATACCCACTGTAAGGCCCTGACCCCAGTTACCCATAGGCGGTTCATTATTACATAATATTTCCATGATCATAAGAGTTAATTTTTGGAAATACTAAATTTTTAGTATCCTTGCATGTAGTAGATACATTCATTAGTTTTAAATTACATTATGAAATGAAATAGAAAAATTGTGTCTCTATTGAACACACTCATATCTCCTATCCTAACACTGCAGGTCAGTCATAATATACTTCTTTTCGTCCTAGAATAAATAAAACATTAGTAAGGGGCGAGATCTGATGCTCAGTAAGGATAACAATATTGAGGAAACTATCACAAATAATCATAAATATCTAAGGAAATGTATAAGACTAAAACCAAAGACATTTAAACATAATATTCATAATAATATGGAAGAAATAAATTAATTAATTATACAAAAATATTCACATGGATATTCTACTAGTCAAATAATCACATGTAATATCAATATCTAATCTCATAATGATGGACTGCATAATGCCGGACATCATAATCACATAGTCAAGGCCTCATTCTAAGACTAAAAATATATTTTTTCAAGGAATTGTGATGAGACACTAATTTTTCTCATGAGACCTACAAATGCATCGAGGGGCTATAGTGGGCCCCGTCCATCACTTACTACATCCAATGCATTCTTCATGTGAAAAGGGTGAAACATAACATAAACATTCATATTAAACTAGCATACGAAATCTTAATACTTTAACCATACACTGTGAATGAAATAAAAATAGTACATCCATAGTGATACATATCAAAAAACTATCAATACAAGATAGAAGATTGTATCATAATAAATGAAATTCAATTAAACATAAAATCCAACAATATATGTTCACATAGATGAAATCAATCTAAAAACTATTTGAGAGAAATATATCATTCTACTTTGAAATCTTTTAAAAGTTGAAAAATTGAAAAAGATAACATTTATTTTCCAAATATTCTTATAAGATTTTAATGGATGCTTCGAATATGCTATAACCATGGAAAATTTAATCTCCTGCCGTATAAGTTAAAAAACAATCTTTACTTAATTTTTCAAAAAGGTCATAATGTATGTTGTTTGGAGTATGATGGAAATATTACTTTCAATACATTTTATAAAATTTGAAACAAGGATATAAATGAATTTAAACCTTATTATGGGAAATAGTAAAAATGTTTTGAAATACATTTTTAAGAAACATAGATGTGGATGATAAAGAATTCTCAGTAGATACCTACTTATTAACAAACTCAAATAATAAAGAGATTGTAAAATTAACCCATACCTTGTAATTTTACTTAGATTAGGGAACCTTAACCTTATGTATAATGCTTAATTAATTTATATTAAATTTTACAAGACTCACATACAGAAATATGATATCTTATATTATCCTTTCAAATTACTTTTTAAATAACATTTCAGTATTATCATTGTTTAGGGTGTCAACTGATTTATTTTACTTTATATGTTTTTTTAGGTAAGTCTTTTTTGTTATGGATAGGATGTATTTGATGCATATCCAGAATTATATTAAATTCTCAAACATTATTTTATAATTATCTAATGAAAATTATTCTTGAATGGTTACGATGGGTAATGAATCTCATCTTGTCGTGGTGACGGTAAGACGTACGTATGCACGGGAAAAAATATTAATCTATTGATGGTGAAATCATATGTAAATGGATGGTATGTTATATATAAATAATCATTAAAATGTTATATTTATTATTTACATCAATTATACTGATTATTATATCTATCCAAATAATGTGGAGTTGAATAACAAACTACACCACGACATGGAGACTGTAAGCTGTATGTACACACACATAGTGACTTTTTCATTCATAGGATGGATAGAATAATTAATCTGGTTGTACCATATTTATAATAACATCTCAGTATGTAGATGTTTCTAGAGGTAATATTTTATTATTGACACAACAAGGAAAGATGAAGTAGAAGAAGAAAAGAACTTTGAAAGAGGTGATAAAATAATTACCTCTTCCTCGGGTGCTTCATTTTGATTTGAACAAAAGAGCACCTTAAGTTGGATTTTTGATCAATGTAAGTCCTATAGGATAAAATAAGGGTAGGTAAGAGGATATTTTGGTAGGGTTCACTTGGCCCAAATGTCTTTGGATGTGAGAATTTAAGAGAAGAAGAAATTTCTTTTTATAATAGTGGTGAGGGGCACTTTAGGAAAAGATTGAAATATTAATTTATAATGAAATTATTTTCGGTTTTTAAAAGATAAAAATTAATTTATTTCGATATAAAATGAGTGTGGGTCGAAAACCACTTACCCAATAGGTTTTAGACATGTTTAGGTCACCATTTTACCATTGTCTTTAATATTTAACCCTTAGTTTAATAGTTTATCGTTTACCATGTCTTCTTGTATTTGTATACTACATGGTTAATATATTTAATATAAAATCAAAAAAGAACTGAAAGTGGTTGATTAATGATATATGTAACATTACATAAGTCATTTGGATGAATATTTAAATTTTAGGTCTATTATATAATTTAATAAAAAAATATTTGTTTTAAAATATCATTTTTGTTAATTTTGACAATATTTAGAAATTGGCTTTTGTTAAAGTCATAAAAAATTGATTATATAGAAAAAAGTTAATTGAATCAACCCCAAAATGTCATATTACCATAAAAAATTTCTTCTATGGAATAAAAAGATTCAATTCACAATTATTTTAATATTTATAATATCTTTTATTTTAGACTTTCATTAATAAGGTAATTACTGCATCATCATTATGTCATAATTAAATTTAATTATTTAAGGTATACATAATTATAAATAAAATATCATGATGTAGGAAACATTTTTAGCTTTCTATTGAAGATTTTTTGTTGAATTTATATTATGTATAACTTTACATTAAATATTGTTTAGTTATTAAAATTTAAATTTTACAATTTTTACACTTTATTAAATGTAATATAATAAATACCGTAATATAACCCAAGTGGATTAAAATGGGATCATAATTTTATCTTAAGGGTGATTTTGGTCCAAAAACACTTATTCCAATGAAGTATGACATGTTTTGGGGTAATTTTATTTTATTATAATATTATTTTTAACTTTAATTTCAGTATTTACTTTTAATCAAGGTAAATAAAATTAAAATGTTACTATTCACCAAAATTATTTTCATCTTATTGAAACAAATTTTACTTACATATGACAACCGTGCCTTTCTGATTTTTTAAATTGAATTTACAAATGCGGTGATATTTTGTTTTTTGCAAATTTTCAAATTTTCCTAAAAGGTAAGTAAAAGACAATAAAAAGTGAAATATATTTTTTTATATCTAATATTACTAGAAAATGACTAAAATTAACTAAATTGGACTAATATTGATATTATGTATCTATTTCTCCTTTTAAATAAATTTAATTTAAAAATAATTGTTGAAATAAAAAACTGGTTATAAATAATAACAGGTTGTTTTCACTATTCATCCAAATTTGAATGTTTTTAGAAAAATACCATAAATTCAACCTAAGCTATCTTTGACATTCTGAATCCAAAAATAAAGTCCATTTTAAAAAATAAAATTAATAAAATTTCAAAAAGTGGGTATTACTATTCATAACTGCTTTTTAAACAGCTAGTTTGATTAGTCGTGGTGTGCTAGAACTCGGAGCTACATACATCGCATGCTATTGAATCATTCAAAGAGAAGTGTACCTTGGAATATTAGGGTGTTATATTCTTCCTTACATCAAATACGTTTGTTCGTTAACTTTAGAAAATATTACTACATAAAAATATTCAGGTGGTTCTTCATCATAAGTTCCTTAGGTTGCCACCTTTCCTCTTCGATTTTATGGTTTCTCCAATGAACTTTTACCAGACAAGTCATCTGGTTTCTACACCCTTGTTCTCCGGTATCATGAATCTAGATTGGATCTTCACAATAAGACATATTTTTTTCCAGTAATATTTCTTCATAGGTGAGTACATGAATTGGGTTTGGCATGTATTTTCTCAACAGTGATACGTGGAACACATTATGAACTTTAGAGAGACTTGCTGGCACTACCAAACTTTAAGCTACAACTCCATTTCGTTCTAGAATTTTTCAATGTCCGATGTACCTAGGACATAATCTACCATTCACATCGAATCTTATAACAACCTTACATGGAGATAACTTCATGAAAACATTATCTCTTACATGAAATTCCAAATCATTCCTCCGATTATTGTCATATCTATTTTTCCTAGTTTGAGTTGCTTTAATGTGGGGTTGGATACTCTTAAAATTTTCTACTGTTTCCTCAACATGTTCTTGGACTATGAGTTTTCTTTCATCCACATCAACCAAACATGTTTTTGTGTGACATCTCTTTCCATATAACTCTTCATATGGTTCCATCTGAATACTTGAAAGGAAGCTATTGTTATAGAAATATTTTACCAGATGTAAATAATTTTCCCACATACCTTTAATGTCATGTGACCAAGATATCAACATGTCTTCTAAGGAGTAAATAGTCTGTTCTAATTGTTCATTAGTTTGAGGGTGGTATGTAGTTCACAAAAAATGTTCAGTATCTAGGGATTTCTAAAGACTTTTCCAGAATCACGATGTAAAAGGGGAATCACGATCAGAAACAATCGATAGGGGTACACCATGAAGTCTTATAACTTCCTTAAAATATTTTCTTGCTAAATGATATAGTTCAAAATCTTCTCTTATATAAATAAAATGTGTTGACTTGGTAATATGATCAATAATGACCCATATCACATCATTCCTTCCAGGATTATTTGGTATCCCTATGAAAAAGACCATTATAATATCATCATATTACCACTCAGGTATGGTAAGAGGTTTCATGACTCCTCTAGGATGTTATCCTCTGGCCTTCATCTATTTAAAAACTAAACATCTCAACACATAATCAGTAATGTGTGTCTTTATGTTATCCCATAAAAAATGTTCCTTCAAATCTTTATATATCATAGTGCTACCAGGGTGTATAGAGAAATTGGATCTAGGAGAATCATCCAAGAATTCCCTTTTTAGATCTAGTATATCGAGAACACAAATCCTCTTCCAAAATTTTAAAATTCAATATTTATAAATGAAGTTAATCAATCTCCCATCATTAACATATTTAATTTTTTTGAAACCCCTATTCATCTATTTGAGAACATTTTATCCTTTCTAATAAATATGGTTTGGAAACCATTTAAAAAAGTATTGATGTTTCACCTTCTATAATTATTTCCATAACCATCTTTACTAGATCCATGAATATAGGATCCTTTTAAACTCCCATCTTGTTCATAACTCCATGATCCTTTCTTCTCAAATCATATTCTACCTTAGTTTCCTTCACCGGGTGGTAGTGTATTGTTCAATCATAATCCTTGAGTAGTTAAAACTATCTACTTTTCCTCATCTGGAGTTCTTTCTACGAGAAAATATACCTCAATATCTTGTGATCAGTTTATATCTCATATTTTTACCATATAAATGGTGTCTCCAAATCATTGGAGGAAATATTTCTGCTATTAACTCAATATCATGAGTGGGATTGTTTTTTTCACAAATTTTTTACTGGCATGGGGAATAGACAATAACTCTATCATTCTATGTAAGGATACAAACTAGTACTTTCTTTGATGCATCACTATAAATAACAAATTCATCATTCCTCATGGTAGAGTCATGATATTATAATTGACTAATATTATTTTCAATTCTTCAAAAAATTGTTTACACTCTTTTTTCCAAACAAATTTCATACCTCACATATACTCTTTATTATGGGTCATTCCTATATTTCCCTTGTATTAGAATTATCTATAGAGATTCTATCCTTAGAAACAATATGGCCAAGAAAAGAAATTTCCTAAAGATATAATTCGTACTTTATAAAATTCCCATATAATTAATTTATTCTATGAGTTTTTAGAGTAGTGCGCAAGTGATTTTCATGATCTTCATAGATTTTAAAATATACTGAGATATAATTAATAAATACTACTATAATGTGATCAAGATATTCTTTGAAAATATTATTAATTTGATCCATGAAAACAGAGGGTTCATTAGTTAGACCAAAAGGACATACTGTAAACTCAAAATGATCATAACCAGTTCGAAATGCTATCTTTGGAATGTCTTCCTTCCTCACACACAACTGATGATATCTGGATCAAAGCTCAATCTTTTCAAATTACTGAGCTCCATCAAGTTGATCGAATAAATCATCAATGCGAGATAGGGGATACTTGTTCTTTATTGGTATAGCATTGATCTCCCTATAGTCAATGCACAAACTCATAGATACGTATTTCTTCTTAACAAAAATAATTGGGGATACCCATGGAGATTAAATAGGGAACATAAATCCTTTGTTACACAATTACTCTAGTATTTTCTATAGTACCACTAATTCCACAGTGGCCATTTTGTAAGAGGTCTTTGAAATGGACCTTGAACAGGGAATTAAGTAAATGGAATACTCAATTTTCTATTATAGAGGACGTCCAAGTATATCCTCTACAAACACATCAAAATATTCTTGTACAATTGGTACATCCTCTATTTGAAAATTTCTTTCCTCACCCATAGTCATTTCACTCCCTTCATCCAAATAATTTAATTCAGTAGGGATACTGGCAGTGGATCGAGATGGGAATCATATTGTGATGTTTTTACTCTAAATATAAGGTATTCCTTATCATCACTAAAAATTGTAAACTCATTTTTATGACAATAAATGTTCTTATCATGTTCCAAAATCCAATCCATATTGAGGATGATATCAAATTCAATCATAGGTATGAAATAAAATTAATAGATAAAGCACGTTTATATACTATAATGTTAATTACATGAAAAACCATTGTTGCAATGATACTCCCCTTGAGATTTTGGATTGAAAACTCTTTTATTAAGTCAAATTGGAAATATATAATTCTTTTAAAAAAATGGGACGATAAGAAGGAATGAGAAGATCTGTAATGAAATAAATCCTTAGATATTTTTGAGTAAATTATTAATGTACCTCCCACCACATCATTAGGAACATCAACCGCAGTAGTAGTGATCTCATAAACATGACCTTTCTCCGTTTTCATTTTCTGGGGATAATTTCCTTGACACTTAGGAAATTAATTTCCATAATGTCCCAAATCATTACAATTATAGTATTTAACATTGGCACCTTTATTCTTCCCAATGCAATCTTGAGCTTGGTGGAATTTTTTTGCACACCTGTAACAAACCCACATTCTGTCTAGGCATGTACTGTGGTGTCTCTTCCCACATTTACTGCATGGTGGATATTCAACATTTCCCTTCTTCCCCTTATTCGATTATCTAGAGTGTTCTAGTATATCTCTTCTTCGTTTGCTTCTATTTAATGTCATAAGACATAGAGAATTCCTTTTCTATCTTCATATCACATGAGACTATATCTTTGTGTGATGAGAAGGATTGTTAGAAAAATTCTAATCGGAGAAATGGTTTTAACCCATCAAATAATTGATCAATATTCATTCATGGGTTGTGTATATAATCTACAGAATACCTTGGTAAGATTATAAAGTTATCCTCATCCATTGTGACATTCTCATCCTCCTTTTTCCTCAGAATCATAAATTTCCTTTCTATATATACTCGATGTTCACGAGGAAAGTATTTTTCTAATAAAATCTATTTAAAATCCCTCCATTCCATATTTTATAATTCTTTATATTCCATTATGGTTTGAATTAATGAAAACCATTGGTCTGCATCTCCAGAGAGATGATAAACTGCAATGAGAACTTTTCCCCTTTCACTACTCCCCAATACCTAAAATATTTTCTCTAAGAAACTTATCCATTTCTCAACTACAAATGTATTTTAGTCCCATTTAATATTGGTGGTTGTTTACTCAGGAAGTGGTCTGACATTAATCCTTCTTGATATAGATCAGGGTGCTCCATATGGGTAAGGTTATTATTCTTAACTTGAGTGAGTTGTCCGAGTATGGTTATAAGCTATTCATCACTAGTTGCATCACCATCTCCACTATAATTATCTTAAATAGGATGGAAATCCTTACATATATTACGTGCATTGATATGGTTTCTGTTAGTTACTCTAGGCTCCATTTCTAAACAATAGACTAAACTAGATCAATTTATGAATTGCAATGCATAATTCCAAATATGTAAACTACTTATCCTTAATTGAACAGTTTATACATATAATCCATATTAATAAAAAAAATTATTTGTAAAATTATTTACTCATAAATACTCTGTAATGAAAATTTGAATTATCCTAAACATATCCCTAGGGAGGGTCAAACTAGGTGCATAGTAAGGCCCATTGTCATGTACCTGGATCTACCAAGTCATGTCCAAAATTCTTTTTCAGAGTTTTCACTACAGGGTCAATCTGTGCCAGAACCACATCAACTTGTAGTATCCATACGTGGATGTATTACATGGAAAACCAAAATAATATCTACATTACCAATTTTTGGGATGTTCTTCTATACTAATCCAAAATTTCTATCTTAATGTAATGTTCTATAATCAGGATTGTTCAAAATCTATTTTCAATGGTTTTTACTAAAATTCCCCTAATAACAAATGTAATTCCCCGAACCTAGAAACCCAGAGTTTGTGCATTATTACATAACATTGGCATGAAGACAATAGATCAAGTATTGTAAGACTGATTAGTTTAGTAGCCTTGGAAGTACTAGATGCACACATAAGTTTTTTATTATATTATGAAATGAAAAAGCAACATTTGGTCTCCTTTGAATTCACTTATATACCTTAGCCTAACCCTGCAGGTCAGTAAAAATATACCTCTTCACATCCTAAAAAAATAAGACATAAAAAATGGGTGGGGTCAGATGCTAAGTAAAGATAACAGTATTGTGCAAACTATCATAAATAAGAACAAACATTTAAGGAAATATATATGAATAAAACACAAGCCATTTAAACATAAACATCGGCATAATATGGAAAAGATGAATCAATTAATTCCATTTACTTATTCACATGGATATTATACTAGTTGAATAATCACATGTAATATCAATAGATAATCTCATAACGATGGAATGCATAATGATAGACATTAAAACGGAATTATCAAGACCTCATGCTAAAACTACAAAAAAACATATTGTCAAGTCCTTGTTACAAGAAACTAGTTTGTCTCATGAGACATACTGATGTATCCTGGGGCTATAGCATACCTCGTATGCCACTTATTACGTCCAATGCATTCCTTAAATGAAACAGAAATAAAATAACATAAAAATTCACATTAAAATAGCATACGAAAATGTTAATACTTTAACCATACACAGTGAATGACATAAAAATATCAAATCCACAATCAAAAATATCATAAAAATATAAATACAATGTTGAATATTGTATCATAATCAATCAACTTCAATTAAAAAAAATCTAACAATAGATGTTGAAATAGATGAAATCAATCCAATAACTATTTGAGAGAAATACTTATTTATACTTTGAAATATTTTAAAAGTCACTTAATTATAACAGAAAACTTTTATTTTGGAAAAATTATTATAAGAATGTAAGGGAATCATAGAAGGTTTTATAATGGTGAAAAATAGCTTCTCTCACCGTATACGTTAAAAAAAGCAGTCTTTCCATAATTTTTTGAAAAGGTCATAATATACATTGTTTGGAAAACGACAGAAAGATTTCATTCAAAAAAATTTATAGAACATCCAAAAAAGGTATAAATGACTTTAAATCATAGTCAAGGTAAAAGTAAAAAAATTTTGAAATACATTTTTAGATACATGGATGTGGATGATAAAGAAGTCCCATTAGATACCTACATATAAATAAACTCATATTATAAAGAGATTGTAAAATTAAACCTTACAGTGTAATTTTATATAGAAAATAGTATGTTAACCTCCTAAATAATGTGAAATTCATTGATATTAAATTATACAATAATCACATACATAAATATGATATCATATCTGATTTCTAAATATTTCATTGTTAATAATGTTTTAGTATTATCATTTTTTTGGGTGTTAACTCATTCATTTTTCTTTATTTGTTTTATTGGGTAAGTCATGTTTGTTATGGAATGGATGTATTTGGTTCATATCCAGAATGATAAATGTTCTTAAAGATTATTTTATAATTATCAAATGAAAATTATTCTTGAATGGTTATGATGGGAAAGGAATATCATCGCGTCGTGGAGACTGTAAGCCCTACACACGCATGAGTGAAAATATTATACTATTGATGGTGAAATCATTTTTATTTGGATGGTATATTATATGTACAGAATCATTAACAATATATATTTATTATTTACATTAGTTATAATCATTATTATACCAATCCAATTAATGTTGTGTTGAATAACAAACTACACCACGACTTGGAGATGGTAAGTCGTATGTATGCACGCAAGGTTACTTTGTCATTCATAGGACGAATAGAATAATTAATATGGTTGTACCATATTTATAATAAAATATCAGTATGTAGATGGTTCTGGAGTTATTGTTTTAGTATACAAACAACAATAAAAGAGGATGTATAAGAAAAAAACATTCAAAGAGGTGATAAAATTATTACCTATTCTTCGGGTACTACCTTTTGATTTGAATGAAAAGGCTCCTTAGTTTGGATTTTTAATCAATGTAAGGCATATTGGATTAAGCGAGGGAAGTTCGAAGGAGATTTTGGTAGGGTTTGGCTGAGAAAAATTTCATTGGATGTGTGAATATAAGAGAATAAATGTTCCCTTTTATAAGAGAGTTGAGGGGCACTTTAAAAAAATCTAGAAATATTAATTTATAATAGAATAATTTTCTATTTTTAATATCTCAAAATCGATTTATTTCAAGTATAAGATGATAATGGGTTGAAAACTACTTAACCAATAGGTTTTAGAAATGTTTAGTTCACCATATTAACCTTCTCACTTAGATTTAACACATACATTAATTGTTTATATTTTACCATGTCTTATTGTATTTTTAGACTACAAGGTTAATATAGTTACTATGTAATTCCAAGAGAACATAATGTGGTAAATTAATGACTTATTTTACATTATATATGTAATTTTTACGAATCATTATGTTTTATGACTATTATATAATTTAATAAAAAAGTATTTGTTTTAAAAAATCATTTTTGTCAATTTTGACTCTATTTAGTAATTGGTTTTGGTTAAAGTCATACAAAATTGATTACATCAAAAAAAAATACATTGAATCAACCCTAAAATTTCAGATTCACCTAGAAAAATTTGTGTATGGTATCCAAAGTGTCAATTTGCATTTTTTTAATATTTATATTATCCCTTACTTTATTCTTTCATTAATAATATAATTACTGCATCATCATTATATCATAATTAAATTTAATTATTTAATGTCTATAAATTATAAATAAAATACCTTGATGTAGGAAATATTTTTAGATTTCTATTGAAGATTTATACTCTTATTTATCTTATGTGTAACCCTATATTAAAAATCATTTAGTTATTAAAATTTTAATTTAATAGTTTTAACTATTCATTAAATAAAATATAATAAATGTCCAAATATATCCCAAGTGGATAAAAAAAATAAATTTTTTTCCTAAGGTTTATTTTGGTTAAAAAAATTCTTCAATAGGATTAGGATACGTGTTGGGGTAATTTTATATTATTATAATATTATTTTTACCATTAATTACCCTATTTATTTTACCATGGTAAATAAAATTCAAAAGTAAATATTCACTAACAAATATTTTCATCTTATTGAAACATATTTTACGTACTAATGACAAAAATGTTTTTAGGATTCTTGAAATTCAATTTACTAAAGTGGTAAAATTGCGTATTATGAAAATTTGTAAATGTGCCTAGAAGGTGGGTAAAAGACATTAAAAAGTTCAATAAAATTTTATATATCTAATCTTATTATAAAATGACACCAATGAATTAAATTTGAATAACATACGTATTAATTAATTGATTATAATTTTAAATAAATTCAAATTAAAAATAATTATTTAAATAAAAATTTAGTTTGAAACAATAACATAGTGTTTTTCACTATTCATCAAATATTTAATGTTTTCAAAAAAATACAAAAGATTCACCATACACTAATTTTGATATTCAGAATCCAAAAATAAATTCCATTTTATAAAATAAAATTTATAAAATTTCAAAAAGTGGTTATTACTATTCAAAATGTCTTTTTAAATGGCTTCCTTTATTGGTTGTGGTGTGCTAGAACTCGGAGATGCGTACAACGCAAGCTATTGAATCACTCAAAGAGAAGTGTACTGATTAATATTGGGGTGTTACATCATATCCCATGTACATGATTTGTTAAATGTATCCCTCTTGATAATTCACATACCAAAACCCTCATATGCATTGAATATAATGCTAAAACCATTAGAGAATGATCATTAATATGAGGATTAGTCAGTAAAGATATTATATCATTTAAATAAGGTTCTATGAAACAAGACAACTCACCTGGTCAAAGTGTTGTGGTGGAAACATGAGTTTGCATAAGTGGCATGGGATCTAGAAGAGCAGATGAAACCGATGTACCCTCATCTATATTAGTTTATAAAGTAATAATTTTTCAGGTAAAATTCATGAATGGGGGAATAATTTTATGAATTATACTTTAATATATGATATTCTATATTTAAATTATTCAATACCTCATCACATAATGATGTTATAGAAAACACATGCACTTATTTGGTTATTTTGGATTGTTATATGGTCTACCAATTTTAAAATTCTATTAAGCATCATAACCATTGATAATATAGTGGTCCAATAGTGATTTTCTGAATAGATTATAAAATGGGTTGTGATAAAGTCTGGTTGACATAGACGAAAGAAGTGATGGCCTTGACTAGTAGGTTTGTAGCCTATGGACCATATTTATTTGAGACTCCAAGTGAGGTGAGATCATTTGGAATTTTCATTGATCAATCCCAAACTAAGATTGAATAACTAAAGCACAAAAAACTACATTTGAGAGAATTTCATGCTCATCAAGATCACTACCCAAATCATGTACGTCGAACCACCTTAAGAAAATATCACCATGACACACCTTACCCATATGATATTCACTAGTGAAACAAAGGGTTGTATGTCTAGACCCTAATAGTATGGTTTTTTAAATTTTTATTCATAATAAAATAATTATTATATTAATCCTTTATTATTATTATTATTTTTTATTTTTAATTATTAGATAATGAGTTTGACATTGATTATATTTTGATACAATGAAACCCAACTTGTATTTCAGGGAAATGCATAGTTTCAATCAAGACACTCAATTTTATGTAATTATAATTTTTCTAAATAAATAATAATTGAATAAATTATATAAATAATTAATTTCTATTAAATATAAATGATAATATAATTTTATGAATTCGAAAATAAATTTTATATGGGTCAAAAAACACTTATTATCAAAAAACCATTATTTATAAAAAAAATTAGATTTTGGATATACAATTGAAAATGATCATAATTAGGGGACTATTTGAAAAAAAATATACCTCTATATTGAAATAAAAACATAAAAATTATCTAATAGTGGTTTTTTTCATAAATTTTGGTTTCATTCGAATATTTGGGTGAAAATTAAATATGATATAAATATACAATTTCTATAGTGATATCATAATTACTCAATGGTAATGTAATATATTCCCTAAAAGGTATCCATATAAAAATATATAATTTTCTATTAAAATATTTTTTTATGTTATTTTATAAAATTTAATAACCTATAGTGAATCATCAAAATCCTATATTATATTTTAATGTATTCAAATAAATTATTTGTAAACATGAGTCACTACCACTTAATTGAGGCTATTATTTTAATGGGATAAGTACTAAAAAATTAAAAATAATAAAAAACACTCCACCATTTTAGAAACAAAGGGAAACATCTATATATGGTTAATGTTTTTGATTGTGTTATCATATAGAGTCCAAAACCTATGTTTGGTGTGTTAATAAATAATTCCCTAATAATTTTCCATATAACCCATCATAAAACCCCTTTTATATTCACTCAAAACCCTTGGGGAATTACAATATTCTATCTTTACCACTTAAGATCCCTCCTAGTGTTCCCTCAAGATCTTATAAATCTCCTCCAAATCCTTTGGAATCACCATCTGAAGGTATGAGATCCTCCCCTTCTCATTTTTATCCAAGCACCTCCTATACATTTTACCCTTTTTTATAAATATTCATGACATTATATAATTTCACACATCTTTATTAATTACATTATAAACTTAAATGAAATATATAACCATTTTACTCTAATTAAATCCTCCCCTGAACCTCTACATGCACAACTTATACTGCTTGAATTATCATTTACTCCTCCATGACAAACATTTTCATTATTGGTTCCTATCCTAATTTCCACCCAAGAGTATTCACCATTATGTAATTATCCTTTATTGATTGGTAACATCAATATATGTAAAACACACTCCTTAATCAGGGTATTGAAATTTATTAAAGGCATCTATATTTTATTTTATTCATGTTGCAAACTTTGACATGTACATGATATAAAAATAATGGGTGCACCCTGAAAGCACCTTAATCCAATATGAAATGTTTTAGTCTCTTGAGATTCTACTCATGGGATTAGGTATTAAACCTAATCCATTATGGGAATGTTTCCACCAAGTTATGATGTATTGTATACTATTATTGACATATGCTGACAATGTCATGTTTAATGTTGTCACCACATTCCCATGTTTCCTTTATAATATCATGTTATATCATGCCTCATTGGTCACGATTATGATTATCGCTCATATTATTTTACCTATATATTCCTCTTATATCACATGTAATACCTTACCTTATTTTATTCTATATTTAATTTTATAAAGACCCATTCCTTTCCTATATATACACTACTACATATTTGTGGAATATTTGATACATTAAACAAAAACATGACGTAAGACTGAATTATTTTAGTGCCTTGGGAAAATCAAAGACCCAAAAACTAGTTCATTAATCATCTAAAATTTCTCCATTTTATTTATTTATGACTGGATCCTTTTTTACGAATTATACTTTATACCTTAATATATATCCTAGGTAAAATATACATAAGAATGGGTGGGCTCAAATGTAGAGTAAGGGTAAACATAAGGTACACATAAGGAAACAATGAACTTAGGGGTATGAGAATGTGATCAATAATTTTTAAAAGATTACCCTGAATATCAAATATCATAATCATGACTCGTGGAATAAATATTGACATTTTAAAAGAAATTATTCATATGATAGTCAATGTCCATGAGTCGTGAGAGTATAATAATGGCATAAGGCATGGAATTTGTGGAATATAGGTATGTTTAGAAAATATAAGGTAAATGATACCTAATACTAAATTAATATATATTACGATTTGGCTAATCACACATTTATATTCTTTTGTATTTGTATGGCCTCCCATCTACCCTCTAGTTTTGGTCATTAGATGACCTCCTTTGTACCCTCTTATTGTGGTCTTGGGTTGACTGCCCATGTTCCCTTTGAGCTCAAAGAATATTTATCATCACCCAATTTATAAGAAGTATATATAGGTCCCACATATAACCTAATGGAAACCATACATATGTGTTCCACAATAACACAAATCATTCATCATATAAGATATCATGAAAATAAATGGGTTCCATAAACATTGAATGATATCATATCTCATGAAAAGTAATGATGTCGATGCCGGGGAGGGGAATTTCTTGTATTCATGTTTTGGTACCAGGTTATGATTATGTATTTATGTCTTTGATGTCTTGTGAGGTTTCCGCCTTTTCCATAAAAGAGGGTTTAAACAAAAATTAATAAATGTTTAGTCCCTTGGGCCATTCATTCATGCCGACATAATGATAAAACAAACCAAAAATATTATTTATAGTTTCATTGAATAATATCCATTCTAAATGAAAGTTAAAAACCTAAAATGTTATTGTACATAGAACATAATTTTGAGAGATCACTTCAAATAATTCTTAGGGAAAATATATGTTTTCTTTTTTCAAAAGTATATTTAAATCCTTAAAAAATTTCAAAAATGATTTTCAATGAAAATGATATTACAATATAAATTAAATAATTAATCATTTTTATAAAACATTGTATTTACTGAACACAAATCTATGACTGAAGAGATAAATAAAGTCATACTTTATGGAAAAAAATCTTAATGATCTTCAGTAAAAATGAGTGGAAATGGAACAATTACATGAATATATCATGAGTAAAAATATGATAAGAAAGGTATTGATATTTATTATTATATTTATCATAATATTTCATCAAGGGAATAGTAATCATAAGTAATCTTAATAAATAATTATATTGTAGAAATAAACTCTTACCACAAAGGAGACAATGAATCATAGTCTCTAAGAGAGAATAAAATTACACGAAACATATAATATCATGAAAATAAAGAGATTCATGATATAAATTGTCAAAGGGTTAGTTTATACCACTCATAAATGAATATAGATTCAAAAAAAACATGTGTCTCATTGAAGGAAAATTGAAACAAAATTTCCTTACTACTTTTTTAACATTTTAACCATAAACCCCATGAAGGAGAGATAATAAAATTGATATTTAAATCCAAATAATTCTTATTCAAATAACTATAAAATACACCCTTGGGTAGTATACACAACACATAAATGAAATATTTTACAATAATGGCTTGTGTCTGAAAAGAAATAAATGTGTAGTGTTAATCCCTTACCTTAAGTATTGGATTCCATTGTACATGTTCAAACCTCCTCTTCTTCAAGTATCTCCATTTGGTATGCATCTGAGGACATCCTTTGTTGGATTTATGCAAAAAATAAAGATTCTAAGTTGAATTTAGGAATATTGGTAGGATATTAGTATAGGGTGTTTATGAACCAAATAGTATTTGATGTGTGATGAAAGGAGAAGAAGAGGTTCCCTTTTATAAGAGAGGGTATTCGCGCTCTGGGAATTTATCCAAATATTAAATTTATGTAAATTAGTGTTTTATTAAAAATGATTCAAACTAATTTATCTCAAAGATATGATCATTATGGGTGAATAAAATATTAATTAAATTTTTTTGGACATGTTTCATTCCCATTATTATCATTATCATTTACTTATAAATCATACTTAACCCCTTTAACTCTTACCATCACAACATGTATTTTTACACATTAATTGTTAATATAGTTACTATAAAATGAAGAAAGACCCATTTGTAGATCATTTATGAAATTTTCAACCTTATTAAAATAATTTGGTCTAATTTATGGCTTTTACAAATTTTATATCATTTAATAAAATATTATATATTTTAAAATATCATTAAGGTCAATTTTGACATTATTCATTACATTGACTTTTTAAAAATATTTAAACAAAAATATATCTTTGAACCAAATATTTTAATAAATCATTGAAATGTTAATTTCTTATATAAATTTATGGATGAAATTAATTATCCTAAATTATATTTGTTTTAATATTTTCAATTCCATTTCTTTGATATTTCTATTGGTAATATAATTATTTCATGACTATTGTGCAAGAATTTAAGGTGATTATTTATTCACTAAAAATTAAAAAGAAATTTAAATGATCTATAAAATGATTTAACTTTTCAAAATACTATTTATTATTAAGTATATATTCATAATGGCCACAAATTAAAATTTTTTACTTATAAAAAACATTAGTGTGACATGTGTGCCTTTTTTTAAATTAATTTGAATAAGAGGATTAAATTCATAGAAGAGGCTCTAAGAGGTCATAAATCATTCCCCATGATTATTTGGTTCAAAAATAACGTATAAAATAAAATGGGTATTTTTATAACACTGGTACTAGGCCCATATAAACCTAAATGGGATATCTAGCTAATGGGTCATGTGATGGTGAAGGCTTGTCATTATGATGTAGTCATTAGGGAGGGGAAGATCTTGTAGTCTTGATCTTGGTTATACTCATTCATGGTGTAATTTGGTTTTAATTTTTGGATCATATGGTTTATAACTTCTTCCTAAATAGTGTTTTTATAATAAAAAGAGTCAATTTTCAGTCATACAGTAAAACTATGACATGTTTTTAGGTACTTTTTAAATATTTATATTATTTTTTACACTTAATTTCTCGATTTAACCTTAGTCATGGTATTAAAATTACTAAGTTTACTAATCATATTGTCCAAAAATAAAAGGGACCAACTAACTAAAATTTTCAAATATTATTTAAACTATAAAATCCATTTTTTTATAATTTCAAATTGATAAGTGTCTAAAAATAATTTAAAAAAAATCATGTGGATGGGTCATGAAATCTAGTTTCTAAAGTGAAAATGTTCAAGTGATTACTATGCTTTCATATCTGTGTTCAACATAAAAATTATTTAAATTAACTAAATTAGATTAATGGATTTATAATTTTACTATTTTTACTTTAAAACCAACTCAAAATATAATTTAAAAATAAATATTATTTAATTGAAAAGGAAGTTTTCAATTAAAATACTGTATTTTTCACTATTCATAAAAAAATGAATCTTCTGAAAAAATACCCAAATATAACCCTATGATAATATTGATAATACAATTTAAAAAAATTTAAATTATTTTTTCAAATAAAATTTATTAAATTATAAAAAAATATTTTAAAAACAAGTCTTCCATTAAAAGGTAGAAAAACTACCTTTTAGAAAAATAAATATTTTTAATGCCCAAAAATGGATTTATTATTATTTTTCCCATTTAAAATTTATTGTATGAATTTACAAAAATTCACCAAATATATAAAAAATAAATTTTATTAAACTCATTAATTAAAAATGAAAAATTCATTTTTAAGATTGAAAATATATTTTCATAAAAAACACTTTACATATTTTCAAATGATTTATATCTTCAATTATATTTAATTGGTCATAAAAGATTTAATTTTATATAAAATTTTAAATCATATTTTCATAGTTTAGTTAATGATATTTCTTCCCTCCATTCTAATTTCTATGTTATAATTGTCTAGTTTAAATAATTCTAATAATAAAATGTTTTTTCATTGAAATTAAGTGTTGTCGGTAATAAATTTTAAGATGATGTTTCATGTAGCTCATGTATAACATTGTGTACCATGAAACTCCAGAAAAAAAATAAATAGAATTAATTAAAATTATGTTTTATAAAAATCTATGGGTGTAACAGTTCTCTTACTAGGCATTATTGCACACCTCTTTCTAATGTACATTTTGATGTTCTCCCATGCTGTTTTAGATTATATAAGGAATATACGAGTATGATCTAGATTATTTAGATAATGTTGTTATATTTTCATTGAAATTATTAATGTTATTTTCTTAATTCCCTACTGAAACTAGGCTTCACCATATTTTAGGATAGTATTATTTGTACCATTATCTAATAAATCACAAAATAATATATATTAAAGATATGTGTTATCATACTATGAATGACAATGAGTACTAATTTGTATGCCTCCCATGATTCAATCATTTTACACAGATTCCCTCCCATTCCAAATTCTTCTCATACCTTGATGGTTCTTCTGAGTGAAGAAAGGAAGGATTCATTCAAGGGTGCCATACCCATTGGGCTGGTCATGATACGTGTGGAATAAATCATAATAATCCTTTGAGACTAATTCTCAGAGAGATTATATATCACCATTAGAGAAAGTTGTAGGTTAAATGTCATATTACCTGTAAATATTCGATGTCCAAGGAATTTGGGAACCCAAGATAAATGAATCCATATCTACAACCAAAGTTGGTGGAAGAATCCTATTAGTTGGTTATTGATATCCACAATTATGATGTCCATATTGTTACAAAATCCATAAAAAGTGATTATGGAGGACATTATGGTTCCTTTAATGGTATCTCTATACATCCTTCCAAGCCACTATTATCTTCTTTCATCTCCACCGCCATTATAGAAGTAGGGGAGATGTTGAGGTCCTTTTTAGTGTCATTAGATGAAGGAGATAACCCTATAGATCTTCAAGCATGTGGTGACTTTCCAAATAAGTATGGGGCCATTAATGTTCCCTTATAAATATATTTTTGCATGAAGCTAGCTCAACCACTATAAAATAATCCCACATTCCATGGGAGGATGGATCATGTAAAGCATAATCTTCTAGAAAACCATAAAAAGAGAAGATCTAAATCCCCACCTACCCCATCGTCCCAAGCATCACTAGTAGAATATTATATTGATAAAAAGTAGCATTACCCTAAAAAAAGTGAATAGGAGGATGAAATCTTGTGGTTGATTCAAACTAGTAAGTAATTACAAGCTTTTTTATGGCCACACATAATCCCATGTATCACAATACCATATTTTATTATTGAAAACCATGTAGTGTGTCTCTGTACAACCCTATAAACATAGTTTATGTGACTCTAAGAACAATTTATTACATATTTATGTATCAATTAACACCTTCAAGACAACCATCTACTACGTTAAAATGTTGAAATTGCAGCACTTCTGGTGACTCAACTCTGCAAATCATATGGGTACGAATACAGATTCCATATAACCTAAATTGAGAGACTTAATGTTCTCTTCTGAATCATGGAAGAGGTTTCACACTATGTAAATATCCAGGGATGGGGGTAGTATGATAACCTCCATTTTATCCATTTATCATGTTGACAACAAGATAATTAGGATAATCCACCAAATGATGGTGAAAAACCCTCTATAACCGCTATTTCTATTAATGTTATCATGGTCAAAATTCTAGATGATCAGATATCTCAGGATGGTAGTGGAGAGTATGAGAATTAAAATCCACCAAGAGGGGAGACACATAATAAAGAAGAACATCTAATAGTTTCTTTTACTCACTAATAGAGGTAGAAATTGGGTCTCCAGTGTCCTAATGATATTATACTACCTTCTATTCAACATATTTACTAGGGTTATGAGGTTATTATTCCCATTTTCTGTCTAATGATATCCAAGAGGGTCGATGAGATACCCAAAATTGTTGCCTTACTTAAAGAACTAGTAAGTTCAAAAGTGGATCAGTACTGAAGATATCACTGAGAAATACTGAAAAAGATATGATTTAATGGGGGGATATTTTTATTCCACCTTGTAACCACTAAAAAATCATTCTTTTCCAACCATATAGGTCCATGTTGGATGATACCATATACCCAATAAGAGAGGAGGTTGGTGGATTTTCTTGAATGATAGATGAAAAAATGATTCCCTTAACTCCTACAATGGAAAATCAGTATAAAGTTCGAACATTCAACCTTAATCCTTAGAGAAGTCAATATAGTAGGCCCGTCAAGGTATAAATACAAACCAATACTGATCCCAAAGATGTCATACCTAGTATCACCACTTATCTTTAGTCCATCAAGATGCAACCTTCCTTAATCCTTCCATAAGGGAAGCCATAGCCATCATTGGTGGATCACACTCATCCACCTCCATACTCTAGTAATTCATGATTCTTGAAATTCAATGGTAAAGGTGATCGGTTTCAACATACGGGAAACTTGAACCCTCATTGAGGACTAATGATCTAAACAACTATGTAGAAGAAAGATTCTAAACATGGGTGACTTTTTAGATCATAGAGGGACTGAAGTTTTTCTAGCATATTAAATTGTCTCTACTATCCATCACCGCCAAGGATGACCTCTACAGGTATTTTATCTACATGTTTAGCGCCATATTACATAAAACCAGCAACCCGAACCTCTCAAAATTTATGATGGGGGTTTATGTGTATGTTTCAAACTACAATACTCTATGGATAGGGCTCATAAACTCCCATGGTGCATAAATTCTCTAGGAATTGTTTCAGGGTATTTTTTCAAAAAATTTATAAGATGTGTTGGTTCCTACCCTCACATCCCTATGTTATCGTGGTGTATTTAAATAATTTCATTGATATATCTCATATTTTTCAAGATAAGTTATAGTGGAATTGGAAATGGTCTTACCCATTAACTCTTCAAGGTCCATTATGAAAGCCAATTAGATTAGAGATAGTCAACACTATGAAATCTCAGGCCCCATAATCATTATTGATTTAAGAACCTCTAAAGGAAAAGAATCATAAAGTGAAATGTAAGGATGATATTCCCACTCATGACCCATGTTAGTTTCAGGATCCCAATGTCCCCTTTATTGAGAGAAATAACCAGGTATACTCTTTCAAGGATGAGAAGGTCCCATGTTACTTTATATATAACATGGAAAAGTAAATTTTGAAGTTTCCAGATGCAATGTGGCCCTATGTGGTTAGATTATAAAACTTCATCAACTTCTATACCTAACATAGGATCTTTGGGAATGATATTAATGAGTGTTTTTCTTCATGGATGGACAAGAGGACCAGGTATATTGTGGTCTAATTAATTTTGGTGATGAATTGATGCAGGTGACTTCTGTATCTACCACCCTTTCTAGTGATGGTGATAAATATAGTGAATAAAAATAGGTTTCTAGTTAAAAAACATATAATTTTTGGGATCAGTTGATTCATGATATATTCAATTGTTCCCTTCAAATTATTCATTCTCAGTTGAATAAACTAGAACCTCTTGTGCTTTCCATGCCTCCTCAAATCACTCCATTAAAATAACAACCTTCCTTGTCTTGGAAGAATAAGAAAAACAGTTCTAGGGTATCCAAGATCAACCTATATTGCTAAAACCAATATTTACTCTTAGTTATTTCATACCCCCTGAATTAGGAGAAGGACCCTATAATCTATTAATCCTAGAATTATTCCACTAATAAAGAGAAAAATTATTATTCTATCAACACCATCAGGCCCGAGAGTCATTACTCGAAACCGAGTGGTAAATAATTTCATCTGACCTCTTTATTATTTTAAGTATCATTTCATCATGTAAAGGGTTGGTATCATGGTCTCATGAAAAACAATCATTTTAGTTCATTATAAATAATGGTTCATTCTACTGAAACCAAACAATATGTGTTACTTCAATATTTTTAATCATAGTCCTCATGGTCTAAATCATTTGGTAACAACCCTATATTATCACAAGTTGGTTTATCATGTGTCTCATCCATAAGAACTTATCACTTAGCCACGGTTGGTCAAGGCCCCATCACATCCTCCATGTTCTCTACCTAGGTCGTCCAATAAATAGTAACACTCACATACTTCACCATTAAGGACCTAGTGCCTCAACTAACAACTCCATTTTTTATTCCAATAATGGAGTGACATTTATAATGTAGTAATATTTCCTTCTCACAAAAATATGATATTTTATTGCCCCTTTCCAGTATACCAGCATGGATCTGAATCCTTGATTCGCTCTATTTAGCTATATATTTGGGGGATTCTCTGACTGAAGCCTTGATGACCCCTCTCTAATTTTATTCAAGTGTATCCCACACTAAAGTATATTATATAGAGGAAGATAAATATAAATAATATAGGGAGAATGAGGGTTCCAATATTCAAGGGAACATGTGTCTACAATTTGTCGCATAAATTTTTGGGATATAGTGGATATCAATCCATATCTTCGGAGGGTGAGGGTTCCATTGTTCAAGGGAACATGTGTATGCTCTTTGGGTTGGTAATACCATTCATTCCACACAATTTTTTCTAAAATTCATTTTTAGTTCAAGTATCAAGACTATAAAATATGTTCAATTGTCTATAAACACAACCATAAATGTGTTATCTTTTTCCCATGGTATCACCTATTCCAATGATGATATTTTTAGGGACCTAGGACCTTCCATTCACATTGGTTATGTGATTATATAGCTTGATAGTTCATCCCACTCCTTGTTTCCAAGATCTATGACCTGTAACATGAAAAAACTCCCATGGTCAAATCATCATGTCCTAAGACTATGTGAAATGGTTTATGAATATGACTGTAAATATATTCCCATATCATTATGGTAAAACCTATCCTAGTAGAAAGACGATTGTGTCCCTTAGAGCTTCGATTCTCATCAGCATCACGTTAACTATGATGGAACATGGTTTAGATTCCCCTTTTCATCATAGTCAGATTATTTTTATCTTTTTGGTAGAATCATCATCGCCAAAATGAAAACATCATGATAACTCATGTCCTCAATCAATTGGATGATCCCTTTTATCGGTACTAGTCTATCCCCAAACCATATATATTACTACATGTGTCTTAATAGCAATTTTAATATATATATAGGGATTACTTGATCACATATCTCATGCCCAACTATATGTATGTAATCACCCCCTTGTTTTTTTAATTTGAATCCCATTATAGAACCTTACTACCAAATTTAACACTAACAGGGTTTGAAGTGCAATATTTTGTTATGAAACATATAATGGGATGTCTGTCTAGTTTTTGGATTCTCTTTACCACCATTATCATTAGGTTTTTCACCTATCATTCCACACCCCCTCATTAGAAATTTTATTCTAAGATAAATGAATCTAAGTTGTATTCCATTGTATAAGCTTCATTCCCATAAATTCTACTCCCCCTCTTCATATAGGATAATCTATGATATTATCCCCCATTAACATAGATAGTATTCATAAAATTTATATAGGGATTGTAACACAAACTTTTTTGTATGATCTATGTAACTTTAAACCGCAAACATATTTGGATGAAACTGTATGACATTAAACTCTTGTCTCCCAATGGTCTGACTGGTAATACCTGAATGTATCCTATGGAAAATTAAATGCATGTTGGTTTTAACTATTTCAAAAAGAAACATTTGATACATTTTGTATTTTATGCACCAAATACACACTAAAAATTATGAAAAATGAAGAGGTAAATAGAAAAGGTACAAATCCTATGAGGCTTATGATCATTCCCCAAAAAAACATAGTTAAAATAATTAATCCCACTAGTTCCAGAAAAATGTTACAGCTGGTCCGTGGAACCTTTACTACTATTGAATATTCATGGGATAACTATGGTTCCACTAGGCCTCCCTTTCCCTCCAATCATAGTGGATTTTCCTTAGCACGTCCAAATGTATCCCATCCACAAGGTCCTAACTCCATGGATATAAATTTAATATTTTTCATATTCATGATGAATTATCTAAACAATAGTAATAGTTAATTATCATATACTAAGAGTAAATTCCCCGACATTTTTAATTTTTTATCTACTATGTATCATTATAAAACTACATATATCTTCATTCCCATATCATTGTGATATGTAGTGATTACTACCCCCCTTATCTTGGGACTAGATGTAATTTTTTCCCACATGAAAGAATTTTTTTCATTGGAATTCGACACCTAGGCCTCAACTCATATTGGACTGCTTGTAACTAGATAGAAAACCCATCTCACCCACCCAACAACTCTATAAGAATAACATAAAACTAAAACAGTCCTACCTTTATTTGATTCACGACTCTAAAAGGAAATCTATTAAGTCAAGGACATATGACCTTAAACTATAATATATTAGTGATCCTAAATATTAATCTTGGAGTGAAATAGAGTGTCAATCCCATCTATTTCATCTTGCTAGAATTTATTTCTCCCAGTAGCTGAATAAATTTTTGTGAGTTTGGTACACTCCGAAAGATATTCCTGACACAAAATTGTATATCATTAAGAGTGTTAAAACTCTTCTGACACATCCTACCCTTCCTTTTAGCACACATGGTGTTCCTTCAATTTGGATATACATCCCTCTTCCATGTCTAATTGGGATCTCCTATGAAGACGATTCATTGACAAAATAGGCATAACTCGCACCTAGGCCACACACCCTTGAGTATACACATCCATCTTCTATGAATGTACTCCCCTATGGAGATGTGACAGTGGAAAAATAGGCTCACATCTTGGCCAGGTCACACATCCTGGAAGAGATATAATTAGAAAAATGGTTTTGGATCCCATTGTTAGAATGTGGTCAATGGTTATGCCTATCTTACCTATATACATTAACTTATACAGACTTATGAGGTCATAATTTACTTCTTCATACATTCCATTTTATCATGATAAATTCAAAAACCCTTGATTTTTTACTTCATGCTACTCATACATCAGTGGGGAATAAAAACACCAAAAACCATACCAACCAGTTTCTTAATTCCACTAGTCTCAATGGTGATTGATGAACCATTTTTATCTCACCCCATTATCCCATATCTAACCCTACCATATAAATAAACAGTCATCTACTGGTCTCTTATTTCTCACACGGAGCATTAATCAGGTGTTCATAAAGATTTATAGCTAATTGTTTAGTCAATAAGATGGAGATTCAACAAAAAAATCATGGCACAAGGAATTGAGTTCAATGTCAATTTTATTTCATGATAAAAATAAAAATCAATGAGGAGTTTCATCCATAGGGATGATCCTACCCCGTATTATAACATTAATTCACCTATGGATTAGCATGGGAAATGGATTTAATATGCCTAGAAAGTTATTTTTGATTCCGGTCCATGATTCAACATTACCTTTCCTACTTTATGAGATCTTCCTCAGCCTAAGGACATGTTTCATCAATCTAGATGTGGATCCTACCTTTCCCAGCTTCACATTCCATTATTTAGGACCTTCTATGAGATATATCATCTTTTCTACTTTCAAATGAGCATCCAATTGGATAACTATCTCCCCCCTAGTAGAAAAAAAGATCGGCTAATAATTCAAAAACTCATTTGGCTGGGAAAGAACGTGCTCAACCACACAAAGAGAGTAAACAGCTACAAATATTAAATCGTATAGGTAAATACCAATACACTGCCACTCCAGAATCATTCAATCAATGAGGATGTATTGTTTTAGGGTATGGAGTTCATGGTAGTATACTCTAGAGATCCCATTATTTCGAAACAAGTGGAATAGAGATACCATGTTACCAACAACTAAGTCGATGGTGTATGAGTGATGAATATTCAAATACTTCTCCATTACATCATTTGGATTACCTAGTTCTCCTTAGCCAAATTTTACCCTGAGTCATCCGTTTCTTCTTGGGAAGGATCATATTTTTCGATGTCTGTAAGAATCTATGTAATAAGATCACCCTTAGGCAATCATAGTCCAAATTAAAAGTCATTTAGGATTATTTATTCAACCACCTACAAATGGATTAAATTTTCTATAACACCAAATTTAGGGGTGATGGATTTTGAATTTTCTTGATTTATACCTCATCCAATCAACCTATAATAGGGACACCTCTAAGGTTACCCATTCTGAAGACACCATAATGTCATCTCTAACCCTATATTAGGGAATATTACTAGTCACATTGTCACCAGATTATGGGACCACCCTAGGGGTCTCAATGGACTCCTCAAGGAATAAAATCATAGGGGTCATATTTTTTATCACCTGTGACGATGGTTATTCATGGGTGGTCATTACATCAGATATAGGCTCCTCTTACATAATGATTTCCTTGGTTGAATGGTTCCCCAGTGTAGGGAGAAAATCTATTGGGATGATAGGTTAGTGAAATACATGTTTTCTATTGAGAAATAAATGATTAATGGTTAATAGATGGAGAAAACGTACAAATAATGTAAAGACTATATGGTTGAAGATTTAGGAATATTGAAGATGAGTTTCCCTAAATAATTGGAATTTGAATAACTTTAACCACCATGCCATCCACTAAGTTAATCATTTACAATATCTATGTAGGCTCTACTAGTGAGGGTTTCCCCACATCAATGGACACTATAATGACCACTAGCGATTTCCCTAGTGCCCGATATTCTTTTTATACGATGAGGATGAAAACATATCATCAAAAAACCCCAAGAATATGTTTATCAAAATTTGGAGAAGGACAAGGGGTAACCATATAATACAGGGAGAGATGTAATTTCATTTTAACCACAACAAATTCCCCAATAATGGAATACTGGACACTTATAACAGTGACATTAGAAGAGGGTGCTATTTATTCCCCCTAAAGTGTGAATATCCACTCACCCACAAAGATTCTCATGAATATCTCATTGCTCATCATTTTTTTATTCTTGTTTATGTCAAATAAAATAGGTATGTAATGAATAGGGACTGTTGATCATTTTAATCCTATGAAACTGATGTAACAACCACATAATTAGTGATGAATTTTCTCTTGAGGGAGTCATAATAAGCACCAAATTTATTGAAATCCGTGTCAGCTAATATCTCCATGGTTTAACCTCTATCTAATCCCCCAAAAGATATCTGGAAGAATCAATGTCATGTATAACTAGTGAATGATCAGTCAGGGTTTATTCCATTTTATTGGATTGGATCATGTTCTATATATCCTTTAGGTATTCTATTTCCTATATCATAGGTGCCAAGAAGTGCGTCTCGGAATGGCATAGCCCATGAATGCATACCCTATACCTTTTTATTTCTTTGATTCTCTATAGGAAGAGTCGATCTTCTAGAAGATATCCCATATCATACTTGCTTTAGGAAAAAATTCATCAACTAAAATCTAAATTTTATGGCATACATGATTCTATGGAGAAATGTTCAATGTTCTTGGATTCACCCTATAACTTCATCCTTACTCTTAGGGTTATTCCCCAGTGAGTATTTATCATCTCATTGTGACTCCCCCAGGAGATGAACCCCATGATGGGATATGATCCCTTAAAAATTCCATTACTATATCCCCTATATACCCCTTCCCACATGTCATACTCCTTCAATTACAGCAGTCCCTTGAAATAATTATCACAAGAACTCCTCTTCTGAGTCTAAAATGATCACTGACCATCGTAACATATCCCCCAGATATGAACTCTCTATACTCTATGGGAAGTTATGGAATAACCTAAAGGGTTCACCAATCGATGAATTATCTAATCTATCCCCACTACCTTCATGCACAATCATTCATTATAACTACTGTAAAACCATGTAGTGGTGCTCATAGTTATCCCCAGTGTACACCATTGGCATTAGTTGTCGGAGGTGATAGAATTTATCTGTGAAAATGTAGAGATTAAATAGATACAAAACAACCATACCTTAAATCTTTTCCACCAATAACCATCCTCCAAATTCAAAGAGGTGTTACCATTACTAGATAATTCCTCGGTCTTTTCCACAGTTATGCCTATTGGGAGTAGAAAAGGGTGGGAGATGAATTGTTTTGGAATCCCAACATTTGGAAAGCCACAAACATGTATCAGTTGAATAGGTAAATCCCAAAAAACGTTTAGAATAGATGGTATGAAGTTTGTGTTTAGAGGCAATATGGAGTTATAGTACCCATTACTACCCATGAATATGGAATCCCACAAGTATAGAAAATGAAATAGGCCACACATGCACAAGGGGTGGGGGTATTCCTTTTACTGATATTCCTCAACAACTAGTAGATATTTTCTAGCACTGGGACCATAAAAATTATGTGGTACCCCATCACCTATATAATGGCTACTGAAAAGTTACTTTTCTTCAAAAACATATTAGTTTCAAGAATGGGTAGAATCCACTTATAGATAAATGATTCAGTAAAATTATCGAATAAACATCACCAACCTAACCACCTAGGTATAAGCCTTTATTAAATAACCCCACTTTTTGAATTGAAACTCTTGTAGGAGTGCCCAATATGAGCCTTCCATCCCATGTTACACACACCAAAGGGCTCTGTTAGGGCCTCTTTAACATCTACACTTTAGGACCATTGAGAAAAAAAATCCTAGACTCTTCTTGAATGACATATCGTAGTTGTTACAAAATGAGTTTGTAGGAACATTTTTTTGAATAAAATTATTTATCACTGATGAACTGTGTTATACACTACACCAATGTAATATTTTTATATCTGATACAATAATATAATCTTGCGCAACACATCACACCAACATGTCTTTCATTTCACGAAACACTATGTCTCTACAAAACAACATTGTATTATTATAATTACTTAAACAATATAATAATATCAGATACATTAAAAATAATAGTATGTATATAAATAAATAAATTTTAAATTTTAATTATAATTGTTTTATATTAATAAATCAAACTTATAATAAAAAAATTAATTTTCTATAATGTCTTTATATACATGAAAATACTATTTTCTCTAATTAACAATTTTTTATATCCTTTTGTGAATGATAATAATATTAATTTTAGAAAAATTCACCAAATAAATTTTATAAATATAAAATCCTTTTTTAATTAAAAATTTCAAAATTATAGTAGGGTTAGTTATATGGATTTTCTTGAAAAACATCATTTTCATATGACTAGTGAAAAATACTATATATTAATTCAAAACTACATTCTAATCTTATTTAGGTATATCAAAAAATTATTAATTATTTTCAACGTAATGTGTAATTAGATCAATTTTACATAAATTAATCCAATTTATGTTATTTTAGTCAATTTCACATTGTAATTGGATACAAAAACATTCCAAACTATAATATAGTCATGTTTAATAAACCAGATGTCGCGACACACATGGGATATTAATTTCCCAATATTTTCTGCGTCAACTATGAATATTATTTCAATAAATGGATTCAATATTTGGAATAATAATTATTTATAATTTATTATAAACCCAACATAGTTTTAGACTAAAAATATTATTGAAAGTGGGTAAAATTAATTATAGCGATTAACAGATAAATTGGCGTAACAAATGACTAAAACATAAACTCACGGACCATAATAAATGATACACATGAACAAGAATCAATTTTATGTAAATATTAAAACAAATTCGCCTCATGGATCTAAAAAGGTAAATTATTTTAGGAAAATGATGTTTGGGAGACCTCTTAGTGCAGTTTTCCTTTTATATTTACAATAACGTCACTCCTCCTCCACTATGAAAAGGCACTCACCCCTCTAACTTATTCACATATATAAATCCATTTGGATTAGCCCAAATCTAAGAAAATATCATCCCAACATTACTACCTTCATCCTTTAATTATTCCTTTATTATTTAATCCAAATAAGGAATCCCTTTGGTGTAAACCAATAGATGTTATCCGAAGAAGAGGTCACATCCTTCCACAAGCTCTTTGGTTTTATTTTCACTATTCAACCCATCAATTTATCTTATTACATAATTATATTATAACCTCAGTATATTAATATAATAATATTTGTTTATTATAAGGTTTATAACTACAATTACAGACACCTCTATATAAAGGGTAACAAACATATTGTTCGAGTGTACGATAGACTACTGCCTCGTGAAGTGATGTTTGTTAGTTTTTTCCTTTAACACATATCATGGCTAGGAATTACAGTGGGAAATATTTTTTATACGATATATATGATATTTGAGATGTATTTATTCTTCAAGAACTATTATATAAAACTTACTTTAATAATTTCAATTTTGTGTAAAAACTATAACTTTGTTTGTCGGTGTGTGGACTACTGACTCCTCAAAGTGATGTGATTTGTTCACACATTAATTGGGATGTATTAAAGATTGGTTTATTAAAATTATATGATATATATGATATTAAAATTATAATACAATTATGTTATATATATATATTTCTTATTTACTTCATATAATTCAATATGATAAGAAAACCAAAATATTGTTTTTGTGTACAAACGACACACCATATCCACAAACGATTTATTTCATTTACTATTTATATCATTAACAGATTATTGTAAATAAATATATAATGTATATATACGATATTTATGTCATGGTTTAAGTTCTTTAAAAAATGATATGTGTATGAGGACAAAAAATATGACAAATTTACTGATGCGGAAATCAAAGAGGTTATTACCAGATATGTAACCTTACCTTGCAATTTTTAATAAAAATGTAATATAATGTAATAATTAAAAACAAATATGGTGTTAGAAATAGTAATACTGTTCTATAATATATGTTTAATATAATTTCATTTATTATATGTGATATTTTAATGAGTACTACGAGAGTCAATACATACGATAAGTGGATTTCTTGTCTCACATTTATTTCTATGATATTTATGCCTTAATCACTACTATTTTTATGGTCTATATAATGACAATGAATATATTATGTGATTCTTTTCCTTTAATATATATGAATTTACATACTAATTTAATTTTCTCTCTTTCATGTGGTTTATGTTACAAAATTTAAAAAATTGTTAAAGTAATTTTGTATCAAGTTGCCATATTTGAGACACATTTCTTGTTATGCGCCTCTATTTTTCAATGAGGTTTATATGCTGCATATTGAGATGTTATATCATAAAAATACATATTTTAAGGATATTTTATTATTTATTTTATTTTATTTCCCTACATGTGGAGTATAATTTAAAATTACCATGTGATAAGAGTTTATGGCATTAATATCATCGCTTATCAGGATTATTTATGATTATGCATTCATTGATGAAATATTATTATCCATCATTCAATAAAACTCATGAATTTTCTTCTCCTAATTTTATTAATTATTTATTCATTTATTAGTAGCATTTTTATAATCTATGGGACTTATTTTAAATGTTTTTATGAAAAATTAATCATATTTCTCTCTTCAGTCTAATATCTATTTTATTTAAAAATAGGTTTTCAAAAAAGATATATAAATGAATTAAAATGATCACATAATATCATTTTGATGGTAAAATTATTTTTTGATTTTATATGCTTTTAAAATGATAATTTATTTGTTTATAGTCTAATTTCAAAGAAAAGTGTTTTAAAAATGTTTCATGTTTTTAAAAAACATATTTCAAAGATGAAAGGATGTTTTACTTAGAAAACATTTTTAATACATCGCCCCAAATTATTTTTTATATATGATAACATCCATTTATTATACTAATTAACTTTTACTCAAATTTTCCAAAGGTTCTATCACTGTTATTTGGATGAATTTTTTATTTTTTGATGGCATGATGGTATTAAAAACTTGTTACTCTTCCAAAGGTTATATTATTATGAAACCAGATTCCTTCCATGGGAAAAGCATTAATGAAATGATTATGAATCCTATATATTTTATTTAATTTATGATACATTGACATATTTATGATTCCCATTTCATTTAATGGGTTATTATATTATTTTTATTATCTTGTGGAATATTTACGTATTATTTCATTATGAGATGGGTGGGACCTATATGTCCATCCAATGCATTTTGCAATGATTTATATCACATGAGAAAATGATGGGAATAAGTTCTATGGGATAGATTCTATTATGGAAGATGGGGAAACCCGATTCATTATGGAATATAGGGAAACTGGGTCCATTTTGGAAAGATGGGGAAACATGGTCCACTATGAGAAGATGGGGAAACCCAATCAATTACAATGAAAGGACTATGACTAGGGATTGTGTTGTATCCCAACCAGTACGTGTAGTTCTCATGAAGTTCATTGATAGGTTTTTTAAATGTGTCTTAATAAATTTGGAATGATATTGCATGTTTAGGAGTCTTCCAAAATTCAATGTACAAATCCTATGTTGAGATTTTATAGCTTATTCTCTTGATTCTATTTTGATTAAAGTGTTATGAATTATTAATATTTATTCTAGGATGCATGTTTATAATCCTTGATATGTAAGGTATGATCACATTATCATGCCATAATGTCTATGTTTATCTTTACATATCTCATATTTTACTCTTACTAGTCATATGATGTTTTCCATTTTTATGTTTCATTAACCAAGTTATAAAGATATGAATTTTGTATGATGTGTCTAAAAAGGGTTCCAATGACTAAGAACCTAGTGGGAGATAATCTAGGTCCCTTATGTACGAGTTCATAAGTTTCCATTTTTTCAAAGACATTAAATAAATAACTACTTTGGGTGTCTGTATCTCTAATTTATAAATTATTCTGCAAAAATGATGTAATGTTAATGTTTGAAAATTGAGTTAATCTAGAGTTGGTATTGAAGAAAATGTATAGTAATAATTTCGAAACAAGGATCATAAATCCATAGTGAGAACCCAAAGGAAATGTCTGCGGATGAGACTATGGATGAATTAAAGTTTAGTTAAATGTCTTGGAATTTAAGTAATGGTTAGAGTGAGTGGTTTCGTATAAATAGAAATATATATATATATATATTACAAGTTGATGTATCTCTGACACAGATGTACATAACTGTAACAACCCTGAAAACACAATATTAAGGTAGAATCAATCAGAAATTGGTGAATGATAATAGGACTTACTGCACACCTAGTTTGACACTCCCATGGGATATGCTTTGGGAATAAAAAGAGACTTCACAAAACATCATTAAGGATTTAAATATATTTTGGAAGTGAATAATCTAAGTTAAACATAGGGTTTAATATATTAAAGAAGGTTTCCTCACTTAGATATCAAATACTTTTTTTTCATGATTATGTTTTTCCTCTCTGTGAAAATTATTTAAAACTATATTCTTTTTGGTTTTAGTAAATTGATGTAACCTAAATTAACCACGTTAATGGTGATTGAAACAATCAATGTATTGATTTTACTCAAGAGAAACTAAATTATATGGGTGATAGAATAAAAAAAATCATTTCTATACACAACCAGATTACTCAAGATATGAATCATACTGGATTTCTAAATGGTAAAAGGAGGGAATGAAATTTTATTGATTCTTTCAAGGTACAATGTCCCACTTATTTCAATTAATCTCCAAACACACTTGTTTTTTATCATTAGATCAGTACCACTAAAATGATATTAATCATTCTCTTGTGTTCAGAAAAAAACAATTTCATTCTAGTTATTTATTATTTAGAAGATGAATCATACTAATAGGGGACTCAAGTCAAGAATACAAGGAATCAAGATGAAATTGTATCCATAGATTGTGATGAGTCAGTGAATGTATTATTCAATAAGTACATTCATTGGGTTCTTCATACACTGATGGAAAAATGAGATCATTGAGTTAATGAAAAGTATTATGAATATGTCAGTGCCTATGAAGTTAAATTAACATGATATCTTAGGTATGATAATTGTATTTTAATCCTACCATAATTCAAAGATAACCAATTCTTTAGTGTGATAAATCCATGTATCATATGGGAGTTAGACATAAGAGACATTAGTAGCAATGATAAGATTGTCCAGTTTGTAATAAATGTTGAAATGGGGGTTGCAGATATGTATCAATATAATGTCATCAACAAAAAAAAAGGAATATGGATTTCAAATGAAAACCTAAAAACCAAGGAGATAAAAATATAAGCATTATTATATACATTATGTGTGCAAATAAGAATGGAAGGAATTGTCTTGTGGGGTC
The DNA here is from genome assembly GCA_963277665.1 of Viscum album. Taxonomy (NCBI): domain Eukaryota; kingdom Viridiplantae; phylum Streptophyta; class Magnoliopsida; order Santalales; family Viscaceae; genus Viscum; species Viscum album. Next base: position 2,047,477,161 of record OY728122.1, read on the forward strand.
AAATAGATGTTTTATGTGTGTAGGGTATGGATATCAGGTAATTGATTTATGAAATGATGGGATAAAGTTTTCCAATGATGAAAATATAGGGAAAGACACATAAAATTAACCTCTCTCACTTTAGTGCTTCAAGTGTAAGGAATATGGGTATTATAATGACAAGTTCTCATACTTGAGGGTTTGTGATGAGGATTGGCATCAACAACCACTTAAACCATGGTAATAGGAGAAATATCATGAAATCATTATTTTCAATGAGGGATGTGATATTGATGTGGTGATGGGAACACTTAACATCCACTCTAGAAATGATAATTTCTTATTTGATTCAATATCTACAAACTATATCATTTCAAATGAATATTCTATGTGTATTGAGATTCCACCAAAATGATTAGATGTTGAGTTATAAGTGAAATACCCTAATGGCATGATGATTTCATCTCATGTCTATGATTCCTCTTTGGATTATATTATTTGGAATGTGCTTCGTAAAAATATTTTCATTTTTGAATTTGTAGAATTTGATGTCATCTTACGCATGGATTGGATTTCCCTACATAAATCCCACATAAAACATTAGTAAAAGGAATTTTCATTTGATATTGGAAACAAAACTATGATCGTATATCAATGGGATTATAAATATGAACTTTCGATGGAGATTATATATTATGTATGGTTATTAATTCCCATTTATATTGTGTGTTTGTCACAAATGGTTATAGAGAAAATTGACATTAATGATATTACCATTGTTATGGATTTAGAGGATGTATTTCCGAAAGGATTTCCTAGACTTTAACAGAAACATGAAGTTTATTTCCCCATATAACTATAATAGTGTCCACAATAATTTAATATACTCCCTATATAATGGATATAATTTATTTTTAGGAATTAAAGAAGAAACTCCAAGAAAACCATGATAAGGGATTCATTTTTCCAGGTGTGTCATCATAGTCTGCAATGGTACTTTTTGAGACATAAAATATCGATCAATTCGAATCATCAAGGATTATCAGGATTTGATCAATATCACAATCATGATCAAGTATCCACTTCCCCATATTTATTATTTTCTTGATAAACTATGCGGAGATCAACACTATTCTAAGAATGACATTCATTCTGAATATCAACAATTTGGAGTCCTCTATATATACCTAAGATGGAATTCCATACAATATATCGACACTATTAATAAAAATTGATGCATTTAGGGCTCACTAATTCTCTTTATATATTCATGTATTTAATTAATATAGTCATTATAGATTACCTTGATCAATTTGTGGTTGTAATTAAATAAAAAATGAATGAATCATTTACAATGTGGAAATTTTTTCTATAACATATTTAATTTTCGGGTCACATAATCTCAATAGATGGTATATCAGTAGATCAATCAAAGATGGATGGTATTGAATATTTTCCAACACAAATAATGGTGGATGAGATCTGTAGGTTTATTAGTTTAGGAAGATATTTTCAATGCATTGTGGATAATGTCTTGCAACTATATAATACGATAACACATATGACATGAAAGGGTTCCGAGTTCCTCTCGAAAAATGAATGTGAGGAAAATTTCATGAAATTAAAGTGATAGTTGGTCATTCCACCTACTGTTATAATAACTTTTAGTTAAGAAGGGTTTTGAAACTAGAGTGAATCATCCAATAATGTATCGGGATGTCTTATTATGCAGAATAATATGGTTATCGCATATACCTCATGAAAGTTGACGTTTGATGGAAAAATTACTGAACTCATGATTTGGAGTTAGCAGATAAATTTTATTCTTTAAAGGTATTAATACATTGTATTTCTATAGAAATGTTATATATATATATATATATATATATTGATCATAAATTATTTAAATATTTTTTCATAAAGATGGAGTTGAACATGCACCGGAGAAGATTTCTAGGGCTGATAATTGATTATTACTGCTCAATACATTACCACCCTAGGAATGCAAACAGGGTGGTCAATAATTTGTGTTGAACGAATAATGTACTAATATCAATTTTGAGGATCACAAAATAAAAATATTTCTTGATTTTCAAAGGAAGAATTTAGAAATATTGAAGAAAGGGGAAAATATTACCTCACTCAATTTAATGTTCAACCCTATATCCAAATAATGATCAAATTGGTGTAGAAGGAATGTGTAGAGATGAAAAAGAATTTTAGATTTGTTATGGAGTGTAACAATGATCAGGATTGAATGCTAAGGTTCAAGAACCATGTATATGTTCAATCCATTCCAGATTTGAAGAAGGAGTTTTTTGAGGAGGCTCATAGTTCATAATTCTATATTAATCCTATAATAATTAATATGTATTTTGAATTTAAATAATACTTATTGTTGGATATGGTGAAGGGGGATATTTCATAGTTTATATCTCAGTTCATGGTATTTTATGACTTTAAGGTTGAATGAAGAAAGTCGAAGGTTATGCTGCAACCATTACCAATACTAGATTATAAATTGGAGAAAACCACTATGTATTTATTTTATTGTAATCCATAAAACTTCTAAAGAGTTTATGTTATTAGGTTTTTAGTATATTTCCTTACGATGTAAGAACACTTCATTGCTATCCAAGAATTATTTTCTCTCAATCTTCTTGAGAGGAATTTATTAGGTGGTAAGGATGCATGGAGAACCACATTCCACTGTATCTGATCAGGATATGAGTTTTTTGTCAATAGTTTGGTGATTTATCTAACAGTAAGATGATACAGAAATGAGTTTTACTACATCATATCATCTGAAAATGGATGATCAATCTAAGAAAACAATTCAAACCCTAGAGGATACGTAGGGATCCTTTTCATATTTTTTGAAAGGTGGTTGTGATAAACACCTTCATATTGATGATTTTTATTACTACAATAGATCTCACTGAAGAATTAATATTTCTCCACTTGAATCCCACTATGGGAAGAAATGTAGATCTCCCTAATTTGTTGGCATAAAGTTGGAGAAATAATTCCATTGGTATAGGATATTGCTGAAGAAATTGCAGTGAAGGTTAGAACCATTTAGTAGTAAATGAAGATAGCTTAATGATATAAAAAGATAATATAATAACAACTAATGATGTCTAAAATTCGATGCTTAAGATAAGGTTATTATATAAATCTCTCCCTAGAAGAATATTATGAGATTACGGATGAATGGGAAACTATGACCTAGGTATATCGGTCCATCTGGGATTCTAGATCATATCTAGATGGTTTTCCATCTCTGGAACATAATAAACATGTATATCAAGTACATAATGTGATCCCTATATCACTCATGAGGACGTGTATACCTAACAATTCACATGTATGGAAGCTAGAGGTCATAGTACTAGAGAAAGATCATTCTTACAAGGAACGACCATCTAAAATTTTATATTTTACAAAGAATCTCTGTTGAAACCAGATCACTCACCTAGTCAATGTTTTGTCGAGAAATCACTATTTAGAGGAAGCTATGTGGGAACATGAGGTTATTATGAGTCATAAGTATCCATATTTCTTGTATCATAATGATGAACTTCATGAGAGAAATTCATTTGAGGGGGGTAGAATGTTACACTTCTAGTTTTTAAGAACTGTTTTTAGAATAAAATTAATTTTCATTGATGTATTGTGGCCTAAAATACACAAAGTTATGATTTAATTATAAAATACACTAACATAATCATTAACATCCTGAAATGAAAACTTGGTTTGTGGTTGTAATTGTTTGGGTTTACACTTACAATTAAAAGTGTCTATTGAAAATACAAAAAAAATTGGATTGAGGAGGTTTGTGTTACACTCAACAATATGATTCTATGTAAAAAAAATTATTATTATTATTATTTAATAAAATAATGTTATAACATATCCATTAAACATATCAATATGAATATTGACAACTTATTTTTTAATTTTATTTATATGGTATTTATATAAATAAAATAAATTGACAACATAATATTTAATTTTTGATAATTTCTATATGTTTGAAAATACTATTTTATCAAATGAACTTCTTTTTATGTCCATATGTGAAAAATAATAAAATTAATTGTAGAATAATTTTTAAATAAACTTTGATTAAAAAATATCATTTTAAATCTAGAACGTCAAAATTATATTATGGGGAATTTTAGATATTTTTTTAAAAAACATCATTTTTTATGAATACTGAAAATTAATGAATTTTAATACAAAATGAATTTTTCATATGATTTATTAATATAGATAGGCTATATTTTATTTTGGTTTTAAATTTTAATTAGATATATTTTAATAAAATTAATCCTATTTTATTCATCCAAGACAATTTAACATTTAAATTGTATATCAAAACATTCCAAATATTTAATCATTTCTTCTTAAAAAGCCTGGTCACGACATGCCTATGAGTTTAATTTGAAATTAAGTTCTTCTACTGATGGGATTATTATTTCAAAATGTGGTTTTCAAATTTTTAAATATATTAATTTATAATTTCTAATTATTGGAACATAGTTTTTCATAGAAAATATTCGTGAAAATGATTAAAATTAAATACATTGAATAAGAGAGAAATTAGATTAACAGAATACTAAACCTCGTATATAAGGCCCAAAATAAATTAAACTTGTGTAAAAATGATTTCTCCTGGAAATAGTTCGACCAAGTCCTCCCTTGGATCAAAAATGTATATTTATTATATGTTTATGATGTATTGTAGACCTCTCAATGGAGTTTACCTTTTTAAATTTACAGGAATGCCACTCCTCCACCATTATAAAAAGAAACCCATGTCTACCACTTATTCACACATCTAAATCCATTTTCCATGGCCAAAATATGACCAACTATCCTCCCAAAATCAATTACATCCTCTTATAATACTCCATTTGGGCAGAAATCCGATCAAGGAATCCCTTTTGTGCAAACCAAGAGGAGTTTCCCAAAAAAAATGTAACATCCATGCATAAGTTCCTTTGTTTTATTTTTATTCTCCTCCCCCACCAATATTTTTATTATATTCATATATTATAAACATATTATCCTCAATATAATGATATTTTTTTATTCCATGGGATCGATCTAAACATAAAAACACGTCCATCTAATCGGTAATGAACATACCATTCGTGCGTACGGCCGACTACTAACTCCTAAAACGATGTTGTTTATTATCTCATTACTATCTCTCATAGGTGGTAGCTATGATGGATGATCTTTTTTATGATATATATTATATTTTATGATGTATTTATGATTATTTAATTATTATATACAACATAATTTCATTTTCATGAACCAGCTCTGGTTCCCACGTAACTCGATAACTGAGCTAGTCCTGACATGGCATGAAGTGCGTTCCTAATCCCCATGGGTTGGAGAATTTCACATGTCATTACAAAACATGAAAGTCAGAACAAGGTGGCACAAACATTGTATATTTAATATAAACTTATCAGTATTTATAAAAAGATACTTCATATAATGAATTGAACCTAAAGACAAACAAGCATAACCACCAAAAGTAATATAGAAATGTACAATAAAATATGAAAAATAACACAATTCCAAATAGATTCAACTCTCTAAGTCAAAATATAAATATATAGTTCCCCCAAAAAATATTAATTCTGCCCTACGTGAACCTTGAATGGGGATAATCTATAATCACTCAAAGGAACAGGTAGGGTGTGAGCTTTATGCCCCATTAGGTCTCACCAATGATTCCATAAAATGATTCAACGTTTAATTAACCAAATAAATCATTAAATTTAAAATAACAAGGTTTTTAATTTAAAAATAACATTTAAACAAATAATCCTTTACATTCAATTTGATGGAAATAAATTAATCAAATGTTTCATATTATAACTCATGGAATATTTAAACACAAATGGATTAACAAAATACTTTATATAAAATAGTTTATGTAATTTCACAAGGAATGTAAAATAGTTCCCAATAATCAACGGAATATATTTCAACTACAAACAAGGGAGAAATATGTTCTTGTTCCAAAATGTATTATAGTTCCAGGCTACTAGAAATCTCCCACACTCAAAGTGATTATGAAATATGTGTATACACAAGCCCCTTTGAAATTTTTCCAAAGTACTTCATCACCATCTTATTAGGGATTTATTTTCTTTATATATGTTTAGTAATAATTTAAATAATAGTGTGTTATCCTAAAAACTCATTAAATAACTAAGTATTGATTGTTATTTAGTATAAATACAATGATGTGAATTTTATTTTAAAACTATTTAAATATTTTTTATCGCATTCTCAATTTCAAATATCCCAATTTCATTTTAAAAATACACTAGAGGAGTTTTAATAAAAACATTCCCTTTTCCATGGTAATACCAACTTGTTTCTATCAAAACCATTTTTAGTCCATATTCGTATTAAAACTTTTGAAATAAAATTTATCGAATAAATTTCCATAATTAAATTCTACAATATTCGATCAAACCAATTACACAATTTAAATTCAAAAATTAAAATTTCAAAAATTTCCATCAATTTCACAAACTTTACACAATTTAATGGAATTGTGTGTTTTCCCCAATTTCATTCCAAAAATCAAATTTCACAAATAAAATCCCACAATTCTATGGAATTTTATTTTTAATTAAATAATTTCATAAAATTTCAATAAATTATATTCATATAAAATAGTTAAAATATAATCAAGAAAATTAGGGTTAGTTAAATATGCAAATCAAAATGGAAAAAAACTACCTTGAGATCATGGGATCTCAAAACACCAAACATTGATCGGGATTCCCCAATGAATAACATTGAAAACTGTATCCGAGAATCACACATAGAACCAAGATCTAAAAAAGTATACAATATCAACCAATCGGTATAGAGATCTATAAAACCCTAGGGTAGAATGAAGAGAGGGAGAGGGATAAAGTTAAATAGACGAGGAAACTAACTAAGATTGGATCAAACAACATTCACCATGCTTCGTTCTGCTTCTGGTAGGGTTCTAAGTTTCCAGAAACTACTACTAGGATCTTATAGAGAAGAATAAATTTCATTTCAGAGATATTGGTCCATCGAGGGTCTACGAATAGGGTTTCATGAATTTTAAAATTAAAATATGGATTAAAAAATATCAAACGCACAGTTATCTGGGAAGATCCATATGCTTTGAAAAAATATACACCCCAACTATATTCCCTTTATTTCAAGGTGCATGGTTACAAATAAGTGGACACAAGGTGTGTCAAACAATGTGACAACAATAAAAAACCCAATACCATTGGTTACATGGTTTTCTCTAGAATGGCACATTTTTTGGGAAAACTATGCACCAACCATGCATAGCCCCATAATTTTAAAAATTATCCATGTTTTTACCAAAAGAAACTCCAAACAAAACTTGACCAAATCATTATTAAAATAACAGTTTTCGAGTACCTAAAAACATTAACAGGATCATAAAACCAACCAACCATAGAATCTTTATGTCCCCTAAAATCCTACTCAAATGCTTCCAAGGAAAAAAGATGACTCTAATGCTCTCTCATCAGTTACTACCTCTCCCACATCTCAAATGTAGCAGAACTGTACTACCATTGAAATCGAACCAAATGTATTATCCTCCCACCGAGTACAATTGTTTTAGAATTAACTATCATGAATGTATTTTCAGCCATATATAATTTAGGATTATTCCCAATATCACAGAAGATCATAACATGATGTGGATCAGAAAGATACAATTGTAGCTGATATAAATGGAATACATTATGTATTGACATCATCCTGCTGGAAGTGATAACTGATAATCCACTTTTCCCACATATTAAACATCATCAAAAGGTCCCCCAAAATATGGGTCAATATTCCCTTGCCTACCATTCCATCAATGACCCAACCGAGGTGAAAAATTCAACAATACATGGTCACTAACTAAGAACTCTAGTGATCTTAGAAAAAGACCATCATAAGTCGTACACCTTCTCAGTTCTGTCAACACAATTTGATGAATGAACTGAATCATTGTTGTAATCTCTTGAACTAAGCATGGTCTAACCAACTAAAATTCATTAATCATATAAAAAAATATATATTTTCATGCCCGGCTATAAAAGGCCTACAAAAGAGCCATTTTGATCATGAATTAGTAACTATTTTTATATGAAAAATAACATCGCCCCGTGTTACCATCCCAATTCCCACCAATGTCGAGAACAAAAGAGCTGAACATATCACCACGAATCTATATATCTTTTTCTGTATGGATATATGACTTCAAATGGTATTTCGTGGTAAAAATTACTAAGTTCACATTGCCTCCCGAAGGACTCTCCAAAAAACGAGAAGTAAACAAAGGATCACAATTAGAGACTATAGCAGATGGAACTCCATTCAAACAAAAAATAAATCTCACATTAATATTTCTCAACATCTCAAAATTTTTTGTATTATATAATGTGATAAAATTTTATCAACTAATGAATCACTACCCAGATCACAATTTTATTTCTCTGGGTATGTGGAAAACCTACCACAATGTAAATAGGGATCTCATCCAATATCCAGTTTGAGGATAGATGTTGAAGAAAACATGAAGGTTTTTGGTTCTTTAACATGACATGTTGGAATATATAACTACGAAGGAAAATTTGAGATATTACCTGGCTCTAACTTAGAAACTAGAATTTATGTGACATTTCATAGAATATATTCATGTTTCCTTGGTTCAAAACCGAATGTGAATTATAAAAATCACCCATAAAATATTTTCTTACCGCTAACGACACAACTAAATCATTATTAAAACATTGAATTCCCTCAGTGGAGAATGACACTCGACAATATTATCCCCACCATAAATAGAGTCTCTAATTCTAATAAACCCATCCCCTAAAGTTGATATGGAAGAATCATCTCATGAAGAGATAAAGTTACCAGAACAGTGGAAAAAATACCATATCCATTGATTCCTGGACTCAAATATGTGACTGTGAAAAGATAGAAATCATGTTACACAGTTACAATGATTCATGAATGGCTTGAGTATGATGTTTCATAATCAAAGAATCAAAAAATTAATTTAAATTTCCCTAGGGTATTGGTGATCTTAAAGTCAAATGATCACAGGTATTCCAACCAATGCCTCTAGAGGAGATTCAAATAATTTTGAGAAATGATATAACTCAAACACTTATTTTCTGAAAACATGGAAAAAAATTCTCTATAATGTTGATTCCTCCAAATATTAACTGAGTTCATCATATCCATGAGTTCTGTTTCAATGGTTAGGTAATTCTTCTCATGCCACCTAAGTTAATTAGAATCATAAGTAACAACATGATCACCCTACAAAATAATCCAACATAAACCAGAACCTAATGCATCACAAAAGACCACATAGCCTGACCCAACCACAAGAAGAGTCAACGACATAGAAGTAGTCTAAAGACTTTTCTAATCAACAAAATGACTCTGAATTTTTTTATCCCATCCAATAATTACTACCTTAGAGTGGTTATCAGTGACTCTACAATTGAGAAGTACTTAAAAAACAAGTGATAATACTCAGCTAAACTAAAGAATCTTAAAATCTAAAAATCATTTCATGGTTTCTCCCATGTCATAACTTCTTTCACCTTCTCAGGATTAACGGATGTACCATTTTCTGACTCCATATTTCACTAGAACATCACTTTTGACCTATAAATCACATTTTGAAATATTTTCATAATTTTTTTGATTTCCCAAAATTCCATAATTTCCCTCAAATGACACACATGATCCTCCTCAAACATATAGTAAATTAGAATTTCATCAAAAAATAATATAACAAAGGTATCAAGATTATCTTGTAAAATCCTATTCATTAAATCCATGAAAACTTCATGAGAACTGGTTAGACCAAAGGGAATGACAAGGTTCTCATACTGTCCATACATACTGCCTAAGGTAGTTTTCTCGATGTTATATTCTTTTATGCTCAACTGATGCAATCTAGATCGACGTTTGATCATTAAGGACTAGTTTTTCCCTTTCAACTATTTGAATAGCTAATCATTATGGGCGACATGGACACTTTTACATTATATTAACTCAATTATGTTTTCATTAATCAAAACAAGGTTGAAGTGAACTATCATCTTTCATAGAAAAGGGTTCCACAAATACCCAATGTGACAGACTTGGGCATATGAAGAATTTATCTAAAATATCATCCAACTGATTGTTCATCATTTTCATTTTAGTCTATTCTATTTGGAATGATGAAATAGAATTTTTTTATTACCACGCACTAAATAAATAGAAAATTCTAACTCCCTTACTAGTGTAAAACTAGGGAATATAGAAGGGAACACATTAGAAACATAACGATAACTAGAGGGTGATCACCAATCTAGGATTCCCGACGATCCATATCCAAATAAAACCGAAATATTTCCTTCCCCAACTCCAGATAAGTGGGTCGGGACCTACTCAACCATGGGAATCATTCTCCTTGGATGATATGGCACACACCATCGGCTGTACTAATGAAGACCCATCAAAGATAATAGTAATGCTGTGATTTATTGGGAATGAAAAAATCCATCATGAAAATGGATTCAATTAGTTTCAATTTTAGAATATAAAAAATAAAATAGATCTCCACATCTGATAGGGAGAAATCACAAGTGGGTCTATAGAGACCCTTATCTTTCTTCATACCTATGGGTATAGGAATATCCATTACATGTGATAATAACATCATATGAATATTTATCTGGTTATAAATATGGGTAGAAATAAATTATAGAGATGAACTAGTATCAAATAATGAAGTCACTAATGATGAAGGTATGGTAATGGTACCTCTCATGATTTTTGGACCCTGATCTTCATACTCTGAAGACCCTTCCACAGTGTGAAGAAGCTTCGTTATGGATTACAGTGTCTAGAACCCCATTTTTACTTGAAGAATTAGATTTCAAAGTAATTTTGGTTGGTGATAATGATCCCATGCCACTATAGGTTGTGTAATAAACATGGAAGACCTTTTGTAAATTACCTTAATGTCTTCAAGAATAACATACCTTGGGTGAATTAGTAAAAACACTCTTTCATTTCCATACCTTTCCACATTAGTAACGAATGAAATGCCCTCATCTAGGCACTACATGAGGTCTACAATTACCATGATGATCAATACCACAATAGAAATCATGATGCTTCCTCTTTCACAAATAATAATTAATTATTACACTTGGAGGAAAAGGAACTCTCGATAACCCTAACTTTCTATCCAGACCCATTATGACCCTCTGTGCTTTATCCAACAAATCATCATAAAAATGAAAATTTAGAGAAAAAACAGAGCATGAATGTTTGGTTGAAGTCACTACTCAAACTGTCAATCCTTTTTTTTAACATTTGATACTTTCCCAATTGAAAACTACACATGCTCAGTGAAATGGTTTGGATACTCTATCATATTCCTTTTATCCTGTTAAATTTTTAGAAACTCAATCCTTCATGAGTCTGAATATACATATGGATTTTCCCTTGTTGATATCATTTTTTAATTTTCCCATAGGGGACCTCTAATATATGTGATCGTGGTAGAGATGTTTTTCATGAAAATCATATTCATAAGGATATCCTTTCTGATTTGATATATATTTCTCTAATCTGTTACGGTTTATCATAAACTTACTCATTTAAAGAAGTCCTAACATATATACTAAGATGTCTCACATGTGTGAGGAACTCGTGTATAATGAAATCCTTATCTTCCCAAGCCCAATGAACATCATAAAACACATTTTATAGGCCCCATCTTGATGCCTTCTTTTAATAGCTATTGCTTCACAACATTTTTTTTACCATGGTCCATATTCCACTTAAACAATATTTTCTCATGATTAACCCATACACATGACCAGTACCATCAACCTTAATTCCCATGGTCTTTTCCCAAAGAATGTTTCAGGTAGTTACATTACATTTTTTACTAAATAATAGGTAAAATCACACCAAGACCCTTGCATAAAACCTAACAGGGTTGGTAGCCACATCTTTCTCTCTCCCAAAGAACATTTAAAGTGTTCATCTAGGCCCCAACCATGGAATCATCAAGGAAAATAAACTAGTTTTCCCATGATTCATCCATTCGTGATCCCCGTATCCTTCTCTCCTCACACAGTAATTAAGACTTTGAAGTAACACCCTTGATCCAAAAAAAAATTATGAGATGAAATACTTAAAACTACATAGCATAAATTCCATGTCAAAACTAATTAAACATTATTGTAATATCCTCCTAAAAATATGTTACATTATAGACATAGCCAATGTGAAAGACATAAGATTCCTTACATGAAAAATATACGGTACCATGTGTGACAATACTAGGATGCCTCATGTGATGAGAATGATATGATACCTTCATATTTTGGGATTATTCTATGTATAATCCCCAAAATATCCCTTTTGAAACCACATTCACTATATATGTGTCCTTACCAGATGATGTTAAACAACATGGTACATTACCGCCACATTATCTTAAACTGTGCAATCAAACTGTGTAATTTTTTATGCTTGTCTTTGAACAGGGTATATGGCACACCTCTTGGAGGCTCGATCTCAATATTATAGAAACCCTATCACCCCTCCAGAGGAGGGAACCTTAAATTCTTGATCATATATCATGATTTGTCTAATCCTATAGCCAGACAAATCTGACGTCCCTACAAGACATTTTTGAGTCCACAAGATGCTAGCCTATGTGTGACCGAGTACATGACAATGTTATATGGGAAGCATCCCCAAATTACATTAATCATGTGATCACCCCAATCATGGTGAGTGTATGTCGGACTATTTACATTGGAATCTAAATATTTGAAGCTCCCTCATTTGGATTTAATCTTTTCACCCCTCCAAATGCATTAGAATATCATCAAAATGTGGAGAGCATTTGAAAAGATAGGTGGTGATCCCTAGAATAAAATGTGACAAATATATGATCACTTATTTTTTACTCAAGAGATGAGCCTCACATTACAACTCATGTGATGAGTATGTGATTCCCAAGGTGATGATTCTAGGTATCCTTATGTGGTGACTATAAGTTTCTTGGAGATAAAAGCATCAAATTCTTCACATTACATATATGGGTTTCCATTTTTGATAACTATAGGATTATTGCAGTAATTATCCACAGATTCATTATTTATTGGATGTATGATTCTTAATGGTGACCAATGGATGCATTGGGATTTTTACTAGAGATTCCTTATGTCATGACCATAAGATTAAATGCAATTCAAAATGAGGAATAATTTCATAGAATCCAAATATGTCCAACAATATAGGATACTTTACATACCCAATGTCATAATCAACTCTAACTACAGCTAGCCACTATTCCATTTTAGCAGGTAGTGTAATCAATCGGTGTCCACTAGAAGATAGTGTTGGGATCAAGATTCAAGAACTTGTCTTATATCTATAACGGATAACCAAACTAAGAAACAAACTCAAAGGAGGAATCCATGGAATAATGATATGACATCACATCATCCCATTCCAATCAAGGATCCCACATCATAAACAATGGTATTAAAGGTCACTGGGCTCTAGAGATTGGGAACATAGGGAATTAGGGAGTTGTGAGTAGCCAAACTATGTGGATCCTCGAAGCAATCCATATTCATTCCTCGGGGGAAGTGTTAGAAAACCAGCACTATCAAGGGTTTCTTCTCAACCGTTCTACGATTTTCATGATTTTTTTGGACCATATTTATGATTACAATGTCAGTATAATTTAACCATTAACCATATTGCGTCAAATATGAAGCTCGAGGTCAGGCCACTATGCCTCTGTAGGGATTTTGAAGTTCTTAGGAGTGGTTAATACAAAATATGATATTGTATCATGCATTTAGTATTCACATAATAACCATTAAAAGTGCATAAACATTTGAGTAAGAAAATGATACGTAAGTGAATTTCTTACAATGGATGTGTGATATATTAGAAGATTACCTTTTATATATTTTAGAGTTAGGTTGTCATGATGTGGATCAAAGTTATTCGCCACATCATATATAATCCTTAGCGGGTGATAACCTATATGATAATGATATCACAATGTAAATTTAGTTTTTTATCAAGGTAAATAAAGGATAAAATTACGCATTTCATGCAGATGATTCATTCTAAATTGGGTGAGTATCACGACTAGAATGATTGAGGTTGTGAAGATTCATATTTTTAAATTATAATGGAAAATATTCATCATAATTATATAAACTATTGTGTCAAATCCATGCTTGAAATAGATGAAATTTTTGAAGGTATTCCAAAATTTTAATTGTTCGTATTATTATAATAAAATTTAGCACCATGTCCACGTGGAGATTTTTGAGTGATATGTTGGTTCATGTTGTGAAAAATACAATTCACCAAGATTATCTTTGTCTAAAAATCAGCGAAACTGCGAATATAACTTCTATTGTATACAATTTTGAATATATGTTAGGAGAGATATAATAATATTTCTATATTATCAGAATATAATCAATGATTGAGATTGAGTGGGATACATAGAGAAGAGATATAAGAAGACATTGGAGATTTGATGAGATTATAATGTAATATTCTCTAACTAAAAATTGAAGATGATAAATGCTTATTTAAGAAAAAAATCATTCGAAATTCACTACGGGGGTTCAATTGGAGTTCAACTTCTATAATCCCATGATTAGTTTAGGATTATATTTTATCCATCTCATTGATAAAGTGATATGGCAGTTTTTTAGTTTGTATTTATAATGAAAGATTATTCTATTTTTTGAAGTGTATTTATTTTTAATCATTATTTTTATTTAGTTTAATAATTATTTTGTTTTTATAAATATCATGCTTCTTCATGAAGAATTTATATTATTTATTTGATTAAAGGAGTTCCATTTTTATGAAATTAATAGTGTCTAGCTCTCACTATCTCTGACTATTATGTGAGTTTCAGTCTATATTTAAATATCATTTAATTTTAGCTAATTTATTTATTACCCAAAGTAAATATCCGTGATAAAAATGATCTTATTGATCATAGAGTGATTAAATGGACTAAAGTAGTTGATTGGAAAAAATTCTTACGAATTTATGAGTAATAATTATTTATTTCTGTTTCATTACTATAAAGACCTAGCTTTAAAAATTATAAAAACTAGTGTATTTAGACTATGATTTGGTTTCATACATTCCTGGAGATCTTTTAGGTTTATATTTTTAGATAATTTGAAACAACTATTACAATAAAAACCCATATATTAGAATGTAATCATATTTAATCAGTATATATTTTATGAAACTATAAATTTTAAAAATGAACTATGTTTTTTTTTCAAAACAAATATTTATGAATTTAAAATTGACTTATTTATTATTATTAATCATTAATATACCATATAAAGACAGTTGAAAAAAGGAGATGATAAAAAAATCATATTAAGGGGCATAAAAGAATGAAATCCATTAGTCTATTGAAAAACATGAAATCCTATAAAATTTTTATTATTATAAATATATTCTTTGATATTTGTTAATAAATAAAATAAATATGAAAACCAAACTTTTTTTTAATAAAACCATTGAAAAGAAAGAAAGAAAATAGAAACCATTTCATGTATATAATAGAATTATCTTAATTTTCCATGTTAATTTCTTGTT
Organism: Viscum album; assembly: GCA_963277665.1. Lineage (NCBI taxonomy): Eukaryota > Viridiplantae > Streptophyta > Magnoliopsida > Santalales > Viscaceae > Viscum > Viscum album. The sequence goes on from OY728122.1 coordinate 2,047,492,884, forward strand.
AAAAATAATTGGATCATAGTTAAATCCATAGGAGAAACCTCCCTTATTAATACATTCCTTCTTGACATTGAGAAGATGGAACATTACGCAATGCATTGTTGAGCTATATCAATCTCACGCATCATATAAGGTGTATCTGGATCACCCATTGTATAAGTTGTGTTGCACTCAATTTTAATTGTATATAATTCTCTAGTAGCATATAAAAAACAAATTTTTTTAATATTTAACCTTTTATTCTTATAACCCTTGGAAAACTCTTTTTATCCTTTTGAAAAAAATTGGATAAAAAATACCCTTTCCTTTTAAAAAACCATTTTCAAAACTAATATACACAAATGAATGGATGAATTATTTTTATTTGAATAAACCAAGGAAGGATGTGAAGTAATAAAAACATAAAAAAATGGTTTTAATGGAATAAATATCCATTTCTATTGTATATGTTAAAAAAGAACATTCCTTCATCCATATGCAATTAATAAAAAATGGTTTCAGAGAAAATATGTAAAAGGATTCTATTTGAAAATAGTTTTAAAAGGGTAAAATAAACATAAAATTCCCTATATAATTAATTTATTTCCATATAAATACACCCATAAAATAATTTTAGGAATATGGACATGGAAGGATAATATTTTTTAAATAAATATCTATAACATTTTAAACGAGTTTTTATATTTAAGTGTCCCCTACCTCAAGTCTGACTCATTATGTACAATATTTGTATTCCTAAATTATAAAATTATTTTAATTATTTACATTTTTATAAATTTTTTTTAATTTTATTATTCCTTTTATTTATTTCCATGTTATATTCAATTACATGATCTTTTAAATTCTGGTTGTATGTTTTGACGATATTCGGCTCATATGTCCAAAATGACTTCGGTAGGTTGACCATGGTTAATGAGGTAATTATTACATCATATATAGAATAATATTATTAATATATTTATAATTTTTATACTGAAATTGTATTTTTAAAACCATCCATGAAATATGGTTAGGAAAAATGGATTACATTACAATCATATAGATGGTAAGTCATATGTACAGATGAGTAACGTTTTAATTTTTCAATGACCATGATGATAAATGGAAAGAATATATTTCTATTATCATAATTATTATAATATTTCAAATTTAAAATATTATCATTAAATATATTTATATCTATTTTCCAAATGATGTGGTCTTGAAAAACGAATCACATATCTTCAAAGAGGTGGTAATTCACATGTATGCACAAACAACGTTATCATTATTCAGTTCATGGAAAAATAAAAGAATAGATTATATAATATATTTAATTAATTATAATTATTTCATTAATATAATATATATTCATTAAATTCTTCATTATAATCATTTTTTAGAGGTGGTGATGGAAAAAAATTGCATCGGTTCGCATGACAGTAGTTCACCATACACATGAACTTCTATTTTGTTTCCTAGTTGATGTATAAGGATATAGATATATGCTATGTCACTAAAAAAATATAAAGAAGATATTATTTTTATTATTTCTCCTTGCTTTAAGAATATTTGGTAAACACATATACCTCTTCATTGGACAATATCTGTGTTTTAACATATTAATCCCTAAAAGGTTGGTTTATACCAAACATAAGACCTATCCAATGTTTATATGGATATTAGGAAGGTATTTTATTATGTATTGACAGAAATATAGTGCTTAGTAGGTATTATGATTAGAGGAGAGGATATTTCCTTTTATAAGTGAGGGAGGGGTACTTCTGGAATTACATAATTTATTAAAATAAAATATATTAATTTTCATTGACAAGTTCATCCAAATTTATATAATTAGAATATAGGATGAATATTGGTTTTAATAATACAATAAAATAACATTTATACAAGTTGAGATTATGTTGTTTCTGTGATCTCTTTGTTTTGACCCTCATTAACCCTTTTAATAATTACAGTGATATAAATGTGTTTTACTATTTGGTGTTTAATATTGTTAATATAAATGTAAAAATGAAAAAATTGTATTGTGGTTAATATTTTTCATCCATATCCCATTAAATAGGCTGCATATAGGTTTTTTAGTAATTTTATTAATTTAATAAAATATTAGCTATTATAAATTGTCATTAATTACTTATTTGAAACTATTCATATAATTTAAATATGTAAAAAAATTCTTATATTTTACAAAATATATAAAAAATTAACACCACCCTAATATGTTATGCTCATAAATAAAATTTATTAGGCACGAAAACAAAACAAAATATTTCTTTAAAATTTTTTAAAAATATTTTCATGATTTTTCTTCTACTTGTACAAGCACTTTGTTGACATTACATCATTATTTAAGGTAATTATTTCATCACTAAAAATAAAAAATCTAATAAAAAGTTAAAAAGTAATATATATTTAAAATAATCGTATATAACTAAACATAATTTGTTTATCCCTACCACAAAATATTATAGATATTAAAAGAAATAGTGGCATTTTTTATCTCATATTTAGTTAAATTAATTTATAAGTAAATTTCATGGTAAAATTTAAAAAAAATTCACAAATTTGAATCATGGAATATTATGGTTGAAACCCACCCATAAAAAATATTATTGGAATGTTTTTGGGTTATTTTTATTCCTTGTAATATTATTTTTAACCTTAATTGATAGATTTACCGTTAGTGAGGTGAAAAATATCTACTATAGTTAAAATTCATATTGAAAAAAATAAAAAGAAAATATTAATAAAATTTGGACCTTCTAGTTCCAAAAACAGAAAATAATTTTCTAAATTCAATTTTTAGACGTGACATATATGAATTTTAATAAAAATGCACAAAAATTTAATGAATTTTCTACTAAAAAACACATTTCCAAGACCAAAAATAAACCTATAAAAAATACTATATAATGGGAATTAAAGTAAAATTAATTTATATATACATAAATAATTCATCTATTAATTTTAGATAAGATTAAGACAATTATTTTAATTTTAAATTACCATAAATCTGTGTTAGGAAAAAATCTATATTTTTTAATATTCACTATAAATTCATAATATATAGGAAAAATCAATACTTTTTATACTAAGATAATTCTAATATAATTATTAAAAAATTGATACCATTTTTATCAAATCAAATTTAACAAGTTCTAAAAATTTATTATAATATTTTCTCATATAAATATTTTTAGTCCATTTTTACTAAAAACCATTTTTTAATGAATAAAATGAATATACTAATAATTGAGTACTTATTTACTATCAATTAATCAATACAAAAGTGTTGTTTAGGTAATTTGTATATATTTAATTATTTATTTGGTAATATTAATACCATATAATTTAGAATATAGATTATAACTGTAACATTTAAATATTAATATATTATTGTCTGTTTATGCTCGGGGATGCGTGTTGTATATGCTATTGAATATTGTGTTCTTTTAAATTCACGAGGTGTTACATTATCCCCCACAACACATTAATAATTTTTTTCCACATAATTTTACATTGACCACAATAATATATGGGTATACATTTGAAAATATCTTTACTGAGAACCCTCATTGTGAAAAGGGTTAATAAAACATCATCTTGAAAATATGGACATGGAAATATGAAGGTCATCTAGAATAAAACATAACTAGGTTTCCAAATAAGATAACATTATTGGGATGTGATAATATGGATATGGAATAAAAATAATTTACAATTAATTAACGAATGTGTAAAATAACATTTTCTATTTGAATGTGAATGAACAAGATAAAGTTAAAAATGAAAAAACCAAAAATCAGTGTGTTGTGAAAATGAAAATCAATTCATCATAAATGATGTTAATAGGATAATTTTTTTACTTGAAGATATTTTTCCTAGAGTTTATTAATTATTTTACCATCTAGAATATAATCATTATGAAATATACTTACTTGAATTGTAGAATTTTATCCTTTAATCGATTTTCACCAAAATCACATTATTTTCTTAAAAAAATTTGTATTCAATATGTACTCTCTATACCTGAATTAAAAAAACAAATTCTAAAATGTCAAAAATTTCCGAAAATGATAAAAATATATTCCTCCTATATTTAAAACTTATCCAAACCCAAAATTGTTAGCATAATATAACACAAAAAATGAAAAAACCTTCACACGAAGTAATACATCATTAATCTCTAAATTCCTAACAATAAATCATAATGTTAAAACTAAATCATTCCATAAATAACTATACATAAAATTCATCCAAATAATAATGAATAATATTGAAACCCAAATATTTTAATGATTTGATCCAATATTTTTCCAAGATAAATTTATCATTTATTTCTAAATAACATTAATAACTATGAATGTCTGATACTAAAAATGTAATTACTCTAATTATATATTCTCTATGATAAGATAATCATGTTCATAGATAACATGATCACTATTAACCACATTAAATTAATGTATGATTCAACAACATAATTCATTCTTTATTCCTAAAATAAAATATCATCTTATACAAAAGTATTTCTATATACCTAAAATATATAAGGTTCTAAAAATAATGAAATTATAACAAAATAAAATTAATCATTAAATAATCATTGAATCTAATTGTTGTATATAAAATAAAACATTCATTCCCAAGAATATTCTCAACATCCTTATAAATATTATTAATCATCAAATTATTTTTTAACCTATATGGTTTTTTATATAGCTTATTTTTTGACATAATTAAGTAATCATAATTGACTATTAATTTGTTGACATCGAACACATATTAACCAAATTGTTTATGTATCCTTAAATCACAAGTCCTTTAAGTATTGTCTCAAATTTTTTCACATTTTCACTACAAAATAATTCAATGCTATGAATTTCACATAACATATGTTTCTCAATTTTCAAAAAACAAATATAGAATAATACAAAGGTTTTTCATGATTGTCATAATACATAAAATTTATAATAATATCATTGATAAAACACAAATACATTATAATTTTGGAAACATGATACATAAACACATCCTTCATTCAAATTACTTTTTAAACATTTAACCTTGGTTTTCCATCATATTCCTTAATGTATCATTCCTACAAATCAATTACAGGAATTATTTCTTTAAAAAATTTCAATATCAACCAAATAATGTTTATATATAAAAACAATAACAATTATTCAAACTATAAATCTAGACATCTGAGTTTTCTATAAATCCCTTTTATCTCCTACAATTATTCCCAACATTTAGAAAATAAGTTTTCAAGTATTTTGTGTTATTCCCTTTTCAAAAGAGATGTAAGAGTTATGAATTTTAATTCAAATAAAAATGATACACTGACGCAGATTTTTTTTTGAGAATTGAACATCTATGGGATAAGTAAAACTATTTCTTTCGGGTGATTTTTATATTCATAGATCTATCAAAATAAGTTAAATAATATTTTTTTATAAATAGTGATAATCAAATCATATATATGGGATAATAATGTTTTGAAATATCACATTCCATCAATTTTATAACTGATCCATAATCTATTTAAAAGAAAATAACATAAACATGAGATGTATTATTAAAAGGGAAGAATAATTCCTAATCATACAGAAAGTATAAAAGAAAATTTATTATACTCCAATCCTTCAAACCAATTATATCTCAGTTATTTTACATTGTTATTTAATAACCTTAAATTTCCAAAATTATCGTTAACGTACTAACCATTGTTGTAATTGTGGAATTTTAAAATATTATTAACTAATCTCTTAACCTCTAAAGTTATCTGAACCATTACTTGATTCCAACTACCAGGACCCTTCCTTAAACATTACACAATCTAGTGAATTTTGAATGGAATTCACTTTCAAAAATTCTGAAATACCTTTTAAGTCTATAGTCTAAGAGAATTATGTCATAAAAACTACATGAAAAAATATATATTACCAAATGACCACATCTATAAACTCTCCAATTTTCCCAAAATATTGATCTTTTATAATTGAAAAACATTTTCTTTTCATTAAAAAACATGAAGACTTTCAACCTCAAAAATATTTTTCTTTTTACTCATCCCTAAACCCTTTTAAATCATTTATAAATGTTGGATAATAAAACAATTCTTAGTAAGGGATATAAAGTAATGAAATATTTTTGTCTAGTGAGAATAATGAAAACCCATAAAAATTTTAACTTCATATCCATATTATTTGAGCATATTAAATAAATATTTTCCACATGAAAACCAAAAATTTTCATAAAAATTAAATTAAAACTAATAAAAATAATATAGAAACCCTTTTAAGTATCTTTGAGAATTATATTCATAACTCATGTTAAACATTGGTGAAAAATAACATCATCCCGTTTAAAACCATATGATAATATTCTCTAGTTAATAATATCCTTCCTTTAAATGAAGATATAGAACATCACCTACTGCATTAGAGAGCTATATCAGGCTCACATGTCATATAAGATATATTAGTATCACTCATTATCATCTATAATGATCAAGTACCATATAATAAATAAAAAAATTTAATGATGCTATTTTTCCTCATAAAACCCTAGAAAAACTCTTAGAAAACCCTTCTATATAACATTTTCAAATAACGAATCGACATTTCCTTTTAAAATCCCTTTTTCATAACTAAAATACCCCTAACAAAAGGAAGAAATTAATTTCATTGAAAAAAACATATATTTTTTAAAGGGAATGAAAACATAAAATATTAGTTATGGTAGTGGGAAAAACAGTTGACAATGTATAGTTTAATATAAAATATTCTTTCTACCGTTTATAATGAAATCCAAAACGTTCACTATAAAAGACATAAAAATATTAATTTGGATTTAATTTAAATGAATGTAATATAAGTGACATAAAATTTCATTTATAATTTATTTATATACATATAAATAGATCCATAAAATAAATTTAATAATATGTACATGGATGAAATAAATTTAGAAAATAAATATTTAAAACATTAAAAAATGTTTTAATTTAATCTTACACATACCATAGGTGTGACTGTTCACATACATTCATTATATTCTTGAAAAATATTATATTAATAATTTAATTTATTGTGAACTTTTTTAATTTCCATTATTCCTTTTATTTACTTCCTTTTTATATTAAATTTTATATTCATTTAAAATCATGTTAGGTGTTTAGATTATATTTTGCTCATATTTCCAAAATTAAAATGATATCAGGACTATGGTTTATGTGGTAATAATTCCATAATATCAAAAATAATTATCAAGAAATAATAATTACTATTATTATACATAAATTATTATTTTATGACTGACCCATATATATTGTTTGAAAATGAATTACATTACAATCATGTAGACGGTAGGTTAGACATACGCATGAGTAACGTTACCATTTTTCAATTATCATGATGAGAAGAAGGTAAGATTTATTTAAAAATTCCCTAATTATTATATCATAAAATTTTCATTTTATTTTTAAATATATTTATATATAGTATCCATGTGATATGGTTGTCAAAAATTAATCACATCGTTTTGTGGAGGTGGAAATCCACATATACGCATGAAGGATGCTATCACTTTTCAATGGATAGAATGGTTTGAATGTAAATGATATATTATAATTAAATAATGATAATTATGTAATTAATATCAAATATATATATAATAAATACATCATTAAAACTAACAATGAGAGGAGATGATGGAAAATTAATTACTTTGGTTTGTGAACTGGTAGTCCATCATACACATGAGTGATGATTTTGATTCCCATTTGATGGAAAATAATAAATATGTAGGTTATTTCATTCACATGATAAAATATTTATACATGTAAGATAAAAGTTTTTATATATCAATTTGTATTAAGAATATTTATATCAAGGAATAAGAAAAAATAAAATTAAAACATTATGTTAAAAGCTATACCTCTTCTTCATACAACTATATTACATTACACTTTATTCCCCCATTGTTTGTAATTACTCCCAATATATGACTTATAGAATATGTGTATGTTTATTATAAATGTATTTGGGTAGGTATTGGTGAAAATAGAGTTCTTAAAAGGACTGATGAAGGGGGGAGATGAGGTATCCTTTGAAAGTGATGGGAGGGGAGATTTTGGAATTCCATAAAGTATTAAATTATTATAAATTAATTTTCCTCAAAAAACGGTTCCAAATGGAGTTAATTATCCCATAATGTAATTATGGGTCATAATAATCTCATAAAATAAAATTTTTAAATTTTAGATTATGTTTTTACCCTTATCTCATTGTTTTAACCCCCCCCCCCATTAACCCTTTTAAGAATTATAGTGATATCAATGTTCTTTATATTTATTAGGTTAATAATGATTATATAAATGAAAAAATTACCTATAAATGATCCATGTATGATATTTTAAACAATATATCCTTCCTTTGGCTGAAGATAGGTTTTTTATGAATTTTAAATCATTTATTAGAATATTATTTCTATAAAATATCATTATTGACATTTTTTGTTACTATTCATTTATTTTGAAGTCGAAAACAACATGAAAAATATGGGATTTGAATATAATCCATAAAAACATACATATTATATTTTTTATATGTATTATATTTATTATACATTAATCATTTTCAAAATAATATTACAGTCATTTTTAAAAAAAATTAACATGATTTTTTTTCTATTTGCACATCCACCATATTAGAATTGCATAAGAATATGACGTACTTATTTCTTTACTAAACAGTAAAAATATATTAAAATCATAGAAAATCATTTATCTTTATGATAAAATTTAATTAAAAATATATATATTATTTTTATCTTTATTAGAAAATATTATAGATATTAAAATAAAAATAGTGAAATGTTTTACATTAAATGTACTTAAAACAATATATGTCAATTTCAAATAAAAATAGAATTTTTTTACGTAAATTATAACATTGGATGATTATGGTAGACACTCGTTCATATAATGTATTATAAAAAACTTTTAGGGCTATTTTTTGTCCTTATCATATTAGTATTACCCATAATTAACCAATTTACGCTTCCTAAGGTGACATATATCTATTACAGTTACTATTAATATTGGATAAAAATATAAGTGAACTATTTACCAAATTTGTACATAATAATTCCAAATAATTATTATTTTTTCAATATTCAATATCTATTATTGGAATAAATCAATTTAAATTTTTATGTGTAAAATATAATAAAAAACCATTTTTTGAAAACTGTGTTTTTAAGCCCAAAAATGAACTTATCTCAAAATATGGTATAATATTGATTTAAATACAATTAATTATATTATATATTATTATATAATAACTATATTACTTTAAGATCAAATTGGAATCATAATGGGACTATTAAATGAAAATAAATATCATGTTTAAAAAAATCGATAAATTTCATTGTTCAAATAAAAATAAATCTTTTTAAAAAAAATCTAAAAATTCCAAACTATGATTTTTTTTATTATTTAAATAATGATATACTTTTTATTAAATTAAAATTCTAAAATTACCAAAAAATAATTTTTATATCATCTCACAACAATAACTAAAAACAAATTTTGATGAAAACGTATTTTTAAAGAATAAATGACTACGAAAAATTGAGTACTTATTTCCAATGAAAATATAAATGAACTAGTATTGTGTAGTAACATTATATATATTTTATAATAAAGTAAATATTAGTAATATACTTTAATTTTATGACTTTTTTATAATTATAAAATTTAAATATTAATTCAGCATCTTTCATTTATGCTCGTGGTTACATGTTATATACACTATTGAATACAGTGTTCTATTAAAATCATGGGCTTCTGTAATTACTTCATGAACATGGATTTAAAATTTCATAATTCTTAATCATTCATTTAGTCTCTCAAAATAATAGTAAATTTAGTTTTTTCAATCATAATAATTTATCTTAATAATTGAGTTAGAGTTTCCCTTTTTAACTACCTTATATCTATTGGATCAGGCTCAGTACAAATATATCATATAATATACCATAGTATTTTTAGTGATTTTTTCCCTAATTTTAAATTTGTAAATTTGATATGCAGTAGAAAGTATCGATGCCTAGTTGGGTTTTATAATTCTATAAATTCATTATGGTTATGTGATTTGTGTACTATTAAGACATGTTTGTTTAGAATGTATACACAATATTTTTATAAACTTGTTAATAGCATAATATTTGTGAGATTGAATAGTAGTTGTTTCAATTGATAGATATCAATTGGATTATTATTTTATGAATACGTGAATGTAGGTCACATTAATTGATAATATGGAATTATTGTTTAGATTTTTTATTTCCAATAATGATTTCACTAATGTTGGATTATAATTATTAATTGATGGTTAATAGTTAAGTGTGAGGAGATTTTAAAATTGATTTATCTATAAAATTTTTTATAAAAATATAATAGGGGAGATTATTGAATCTAAGATTGAATAATATATTGAGATAATCATTAGTTGTGGCATTGTGGAGGTATTAGACTCATAAGAGATTTTATGGAGGTTAAAATAAAAATAAGAATAATTAGGGAAGGGACAAATTGGATATGGTTATTGTGTTGATTTTTTTTAATACACAAAAAACACATAAAAACTCAATTTTCATGTGGTTTTTAAATTGAGGTTATATTGATTATTGGTTTTTGGAGTGATTGAGGAATATGATAGAAGTTTATAGGTGTTTGGATAAAGTGTTTAGGTGTTTTTTTATCGAGGATAACATTGTATGAAAAATATAAAATTAAAAAATACATATAATTTAATATTAGTAAGTATGGGTTACATTGGGATGATATTTAAGGATGACCTAATGTTTCCCAATGATATATAACATTTTTTCTTTAATACATTTATATTTTCATTGATGTATGATGGTTTTTACTTTTCAAATAAATTAAAATGTGACTTATGAAATAAGTATTATTATATAAAGATAAAAATCACATAGTGTTGAAATAAAAAAATTAATAAATTCTTGTAACTGGGATTAGGATCTAAGAGACGTTCTCTACTTGTTGAGAAGGCCATTTCGTACTATGGGATGAAGTGTGTCTTAAGAGATAGATTCAGACCATGATTGGAAGATATTATAATTAAGATATACACTATTATGTGGTTGTTAAATTGGTCTTTATATAATGTAAAATATCAATTCTGATCATATATATATCAATATAATACTGGATATATTTCACAATGAAGATCTTTTTTAACTAAAAATGGAGAAAGAATTTAAAAAATTATTAATAGTTGCTGGTTTATCTGGTTGTAATGCCCAATGTCACACAATTATTTGTTCTAGAATCTATATATTGAGATTCATGATGATGTATCTAATTTTATTCAACATTCATTACTCAATAATTAATTATTTTTATGTCTTATACTATACAAGTTGTGATGAATGATTTATAATGATCAAATGATTGTATAATTGATATAAGTTTACGAGTAATTAAAGGTATTTTCATTTCAACATTTTTATTTTGAAAATAGGATTTAATTAGGCATTAATTTATACAACTATTTAAAACTATGAATATAAGTATTGTATTAATTTCATAAAAATATAAATTTGAGAAAAAATAATGAGAGTGTGAATATAATTTTAGACAAAAATATAGAAGAGGAAGATGAATATGAAGAGGAGTATTTGTGGTTGTGAAAATATAAGAAAGAGAAGTAGAAGAGTATAATTTTTTTTGAAATCATTAAACTTTTGTTTTATGCAAGTATGAAAAAAGTCACACTTATTATACTTTAAGAATATGTGAAGGATAACTACACATTTTCAGGAGAAAATAAAATTAATGGATGAAGACTAATCCCTACCTGTTCAAAGTTCATGATAATTGTTAAACTTCTTGATGCACTTTTCATAAGATAGACTCAATGAAATTATTGTTTTAGAATTATAGGATATGACTTTATAATTTTATCCACATTGATGACTCCAATGGATCATGTTGAAGTGGATTGAACCACATCATGATAAGGAGTATATAATTATTTTAATTAGAAAAAATTATATATCTGGGGTTATTTTCTTACCATGGTTCATGAGATAATAATGGTTAAATAGTTCAATCGAACAAGTGGTAAGGATTTTTTTAATATGTCATAAATAAAAAAATAATATTGTTAACTAATTCACCTTGTGTGAGTGAATCAATACTTTTCCTGGGACTATTACACTTATAAACAGTGATTCAATATTCAATGTACTTTAAATAGGGGAAAACATATAAAAAAATATTCCCCTGAGGATGGATTTATTGTTTCTATATTTTATTCTAACGTTTATTATGATAAAATAAGGCAATTATAAAAATAGTTTTTTAGAAAAAACTGATATAATCGACTAGAACTTGTTTTGTAGGTAGATTTAATTTAATTCTGGATCGTTTTTTTTAATTTATACAATAATATTTCAACTAATTTTTTTAACTATTTATTGAAATGTGTTTATCTGTAGAGATTAAGGTAATTTATGAAAACTAAACTTGTATTAGGCACACTAGGAATGTGAAGTATTCAGGTGGAATTAGTAGGGTGTTCATCTAAGTGGGTGGAGTTAATCTGATCCATTAAATTTCCTGAAATGATGTAACCAAGTAGTAATTTAACCATTTTACTATACCTATGAATATGAAAAAATTGTGTAAATGATATTTTCATATCCCTTTTAGGTTAAAAAATTCAGGATTTCCCCTTGTTGAATGTAGAAAGATGATTCTATATAAGTGGATTAAATTTTATTTATATAATTCCATGAAAAATTATCTATGAATCATAAAATAATGAAACATTAAATATATATTATAGATTAATAATAGAATCTCTAATATGTATAAAGATAAAAATTAGGTTGAGGCATATTTTAATGAGATTCAAAATATAATTTTTTATCAAAATTTCAAATTAAATAATAAAAATATCTTAATATTCCATCTTGAAGATATGTTAAACTTGTAATAGAATATTCCCAATGGGAAATGTGGATTCTTGTGGATTATAATGAATCAGTGCAATGTATCTCCCTAGGAGAGCATCCACTCGAGCGACCAACTGTAATATCCTAGACTACACACTTCCATATTCCACCCTAAATACATAAAATTTACAATTGTAAACCAATTTTTTTTCATCCAAACATAAAATATACAAAGGAAGTAATAGATCACTTAAATACCAAAGGACCATTTAAGTTTAGAGTTTTAGAGAATTGGGATAAACTCATAGAAATATTGGCTCACAAAGAACTGGCTCATAAATAAAAACAAAAAATCTCACACTATGTCAATATTCTCTTATTTTACATTAGTTCATCAACATTATACATATGAAATACATCTACAAAAAACGAAATTAACATCTTTCCTCTTAACCTGGGGAAAAGAAACATAATAAAGGGTGAGGAAAAATTCTCAGTATTGGTAAATAAGAGAGATATGATAGAATAAACATAAACATAAGAGTGTGAGAAGATGAGTATAATAGTAAAATATCATTCCGTATATATGAATGATCATAAACATGAGTCATGGAATAAATATTGGATGTTTATAAGACATGAATCTCATGTAAAGGAAAAACATATTCCATGAAATTATAGCATATGAATAATACATGGAATTTGTGGTAGAAAAATAATAACATAATATGATTACCATAGTATGCAAGGGATCATTTACAAGGCCATAATAGTGGAAAAATTCATATACTAAACAAAGTTCACTCTTTGTTCAAGCCATGTATTGTGGTTCTAGATTTACATTTCATTACAGCCCTGTATTACTAAACCAGATTTACTTTTTGTTCTAGTAATGTAAATCTCATGAGATATAAATCATTACCCAATGAATTGGATGGAGATATATGTCCCACCGATCTCATAATTAAATCATTATTAAGTATTCCATAATAACATATATCATTCACATCCCATGAAAATAAATGGATTTTATAAAACACTTCATCATATAATAACACATGGAAAAGAAAAAAATTAATAAGTACCAATGCATAACAAATATAAAATATTAAGATAAATAATAATAATGTTATAATCAGTTCATATCAGCATTAAATCATAAGTAACATAAAAAATATAATCTTTTTTGGAAAATAATTTTGAGAGAACTATTGGAAAATGGTTTCTAGAAAAATATCACTTTTCCATTTAAAAATGTTTTTTAGAAACAAAAATTTTTGGAAAAGATTTATCTTCGAAGATATATTTAGAACATTATAACAATTTATAATATAAAAAATTTATTTAAAATTTTTTTCCTTCAAATGAGTTGAAGAGGCCTTTTAAAAACATTTCTTCTAGAAAATAATCTTCAAACATTTCATGGTGTCCCCCACAACTTTGAAACATTTTAATCATAATTCCCATGAAATAATAATAATAAAATAATATTATAATATCAGTAATAGAATTATATTTATGATCTAATATGTCAAATGGATGTATATACATCTTGTATAAGAGCATAGTTTCATAACAAAACATGTGTCTCAACGATGGATAATTGGTGAAAAACTACCTTACTCATTTGGTAACTTTTAAAATGTGAAACCACATGAAATTGGGATCATCAAATGGATATTTCAATATCAATTAATTAATGTAAAAAATTCATATAAAACATTCATGTAAAGTATGTAATTACACAAAAGAAATGAGTTGTGAAAAAGTCATGTATCTCAAAGAATTAAAAAGTGATATGAAATTCCCTTACCTTATGTTGGTGATCCATTGAACATATCAAAATATCATCTATAATTGATTAAAGAATGTCATTATATTATTCTAGAGCCATATTTATCTTTATTATATCATATATGATCATATTATAACTTGTTTAATAATATTTTCGTATTACTCTTCTTTTGGGTGTTAATTTTTTCTTCTTTTCTAAGCTTATTTTGTAGTATAAGTCCAAAATATTCTTCACAGTTTATAGTAATATCATTTATTTAATTTAATTAAGGTATTATATATTTTATTAATTAATTCTATTAATTCTATTCATTTAATAATTCATGAATGGTGAATATGGAACATGAATCTCATGGCATCGTGGAGATGGTAGTCCGTACGTACAAACAAGTGATAATATCATTTCCATAATAGTAATGATTCTGGAAGTGAATTATATATATGTTATTTCCAGAATAAATATCATTTAATAATTTTTATATATTTATATTACTTCCCCCATTAAACACATCTAAATAAAGTTGTAATGAGAAACAAATTACACCACTGCGTAGAGACAATAGGTTGTATGCACGCCAGTGTGGTGATTTTATTTTTTAATTTGATGGTTAGATGATGGAATATGTATTTTCAATAAACATAACAAAAAATAATCATATATTTAATACTGGATTTGTTATGTTATAATGGAAACAACGTAAGAAAAGGTGGTAGAAGAAGAAAGGATTTCGAAAAGTTAGTAAGGTAGTTTCCTCTTATTTGACGACAACTTTGTAAATATCCTCTTAGGAACACTAGAGATGGAATTTTGAGAATACAAGCACCTGTATAATGTGACTAGGGGTGTTTATAATTTAAATGGGCAGTGTTTTTACTAGATTATAAGCTCAAATGTGTGTGAATATTTGAGGGAGAAGGCGTCCTTTTATAAATGAGGTGAGGGGCACTTTTGAAATTTCGGAATCTATTAATTTATATTAATTTCAAAATAAATTAAAATACCTCCAAATTGATATATATTAAAATCTATGATATTATAGTATTTCAATATTATCAACCAAAAAAATTTATACAGGTTTTAATGTCAATTTAATTCATATATTTATAATTAATCGTTAATTATCTATTTTAATCTGTACTAATGTAACATCTTTTCCAATATTAATAGTATTTAATTTTGATTATTATATTTCTAATGAAAAATAAATGAATATATTAGGATATTTTATACAATATTATTATTATTTGTTATTTTTAATGATGTATTATGATTTTCAAATAATTTAATAATAAATTATTTTGTCAAATTATCAATAGTGTTAATTTAGACACTATTCATTTCATGGATTTTAAAAAATATAAATATAAGTTTCTAACCTAGAAAAAAAATATTTTATAATATCGCTAATGAGTCACAAGAATATATAAATTTCATTGGAAGTATTAATTATCCCAAATTATATTTATTTTTATATTTCTAAAATCATTCTTTTGATATTTCCCTTAATAAAATAATTACAACATCTGTTTTGATTAAATAATTTGTATGCAAATTTTTCACTAAAAATTAAAAATAAAATACCATGATGATTATAAATTTTCTAATTTCTATTGTAGTATTTAGAGTTGAATATATCTTATGTTTAACCCTATATTAAAATTTATATTGTATTAAAAATATAAAAGTGACAATTATGACTATACTTTAAATAAAATAATATAAATGCCATAATCATTTATATGTTGTTCAAACATGTCAATAACTCTACCCATGGATGATTATGGTCGATATATACTTGAAAAATAAAATTTTTTCAAGTTTTTGTGTCTTTTTATGGTTGTTAGTATTTTATTAAAAATTAGTTTATTGATTTTCCATCAATTAAATAATTTCTACATCATAATAATATTAACCTTTAAAGTAATTATTTATTCTATAAAAATTATATAAAAAATACCATGATGTAGATAATAATATTATATTTCTATAGAATATATATTATGTACATGTTTTTCACTATATCAAAATTATTATACTTATAACTAATAAGTGGTTGATATTTTGTCACTTTCATGTCACTTTCTTTTATTTTAATAATATATTTATCCTTTTCAGGGATGAAAGTCCATTAAATGAGTCAATTAAAATTTTTATATGTTAAGGGTATATTTTTACTCATCCACTAGGATTTTCTAATAGGTTATGGAAATTGGATTGTCCTTATCATATTAATTTGTTACGTAAATTACTCGATTTACTTTTACCTGTAGTGAATAAAAACTACCATAATTACAAATCATAATATCCAATCAAATAAAAGTAATATATTAACATAATTATGACCCAATAAATCTAAATATGGTATCCATATATCAAAATTTTAAACACATAAGTTTAAATAATTAAATTAATATTAATCTCGTTGTGGGAATTAGAAAACAAGTTTTTATAAAGTAAAAACCATTAGATTATTGACTTTTGTTTATATCAAATTTCAATGTAAAAATTCATCCAATAAAAAACCTTATATTAAATAATAAAAAATCCATGTAATTATATTTTAAAACAAATAAAAGTATTATATAAAAATATAAATTAATTAGATCAAAATGCTATTTTGAATTAAAATTTAGTATTTTTTACTATTCGTTAAAAAATCCATGTTAATAGGAAAATATCAAAAAATTAACCCAAATAAATTTTTATGTCACACTTCAAAATAAGAAGTTTATATTTCCAAAAGTATCTTCTAACAGTTTAAAAAACTAGATTTGAAATGGATGCACCATCAAAAGATGACAAAACTGAATTTTTATTGAAAATACTTCTTTTATCTGATAAATTGAATTTGTTCATTTATTATGTCTAGAAAACATATAAGATGATTTATAAACATTATATTGAATATATTAAACATGTATTTCATTAATAAAATCCATAAATATTCACTATATTGTTTTATAAACACATTTCTTTTCATTTAAATAGTTTTTCAGAAATTTTTTTCCTTTAATTTGAAAAGGTTTTTATTTTCATTTATAATTAATTTCACACCAAAAATTAACCATATTTTCATAATACAGTTAAAAATTTTCATACCCTAAATTATAATGTTTATGTTATATGGTAACATAATAATATTCAGCTTTTCTATTAATCTCGGTTTTGCGGAAAATGAATTTTATCAATATAACCTGAAATTGGGTGTAAAACAAGACAAACATTGTATTGAGTATTCCGCAAGCTAAGACGGTGTTTCATGTAGTGAAAGATAATATAGGTGTATCATACCACACACTACATCAATGAAATTAAAATGAATTCATATCATAAAATCATGGGGTTTTACACTAGTGATATATAGTCACAGCCACAACCTTCCTCCCATTCGGCCCTTCTCCCTTCTATCCCTAACACTTCCTTTGTGTCATGATGTTTGATCATCTTACTTTGGTGATTTTTCAATGGAGCCTCCCCTATTGATCATCCTTCTAAAATGATTTAATGTTCTTTAATTGTCTCCTTATTAAGATCCTATAATATCCCCAATATTGGTCCCTATGGTGATTATAGAAGATGGTCCAACCATTTAATTTAGCTTCCCCATACTTGTCATTGGGTTTCAGTTCACAGTGTTTAATAGTTCCCCGGATACCGGTGTTTAAAGTGTTTGAATTTGGGTTCCTCGACCATGTTGTTTAATTTGAATCACATAGCACACTTTTCTATAAAAATGTGTCATTTGTACACTTCTAATTCCCACTAACTTTCACATTTTAATCACTTCCATTATAGGTGTCCAGTTGTCCTAGGTCCTCTTTGAGAATATGGAATTTTGGTTATCAATTTTTCTATATTCTTTCTATATCACATAAATTCCAGGATTCTTTGATTTTTTCTAGATTTTTTTTGGTTTTCAACCATCCCATTCCACTATTACATCCATGTTCACCATGACTGATTGCCTATTTCGGTTTGGAGAAGGTAAAAAATGGTTAGATATTGTGATGGTGCTTACAGTGGTGGAGCCACTCAATGATGGACTTCGGTGACATGGACAAGGTTCATATGACCCTTCTATTTAGGGTTATGTCCCGTAGTAATTTGGTTCCTCCCCAGTAAAAGCTTCTTCCCTATGGATAATGATGATGGTTTCCTCCCATTCATTGATTGTTTTGGTCTAGTATGGGAGGATGAGCGACGATAGTGAGGAAATTAGATGATGTGACATCATGTTACTATTTTCAGGTGTTCCTAAACCACACTTTTTAGCAACATTTGGTTGATTTTTCTTTGGGATATTTCTGGGGTCAAATTTTAAATATTTTGAAAATTATAGGTTGGTCCACGGTTAGCACACAGTTCTCCCAAAAAATTCACCCTCTCAAGAAAAACCATTTAAACCCTTGATCTAGTTTTTTTCATGGTTGGTGTATTATTTTCAGACAATGCACCATATTAGGATAATCCATTCATCACAATTAAAGGGGGTGTGGGGTGGGTCTTCATTGTCAATCAAACAAGGTTTCCATGCCCAACTTACCATGCATAGGATTTAATTAATCCTAAAATCTAAATTTAATATCATAAATTCCCTTACTTTAGGTGTCTAAATGACCAACCATGACCTCCTAAATTATTTTCTTCCTTTAGAGAATCCAAGGTGCGATTTTGGCCACTTTACACCCTCTGATAAGAGGCTAAAATCTTTAGGAATGCCTTTTCATATTCACCAAATAGATTTCCACACACTATTCTCTTCTTCTCTCTATCTCTATTCTCATCCCTAGTGTTTTTAGATCCCCATTTTGAATCTAGGTCTAATACCCACTGTTTTGAATCTTAAACATAAGTTTTATCCTTGTTTCCTAAATTCGGTGATCGTTGTTCTTCATTGATGAATCCTAATTAGGGGTTTGAGAATTAATATCATGTGATCCTAATGCAGGTCATTTCATTATTATTCCCAATTTTTATTTACCATAAATTTCTTTTTTTTAATTCAATGCATTGAATATAATGAAATTAAATTAATTAATTTTATTTTAGTTCAATTTTTTATTGGGAAAACCCAATTCAATTGAATATGGGGTTTGAAATGGAATTTTTCCATGAATTTTGGATAACTCCCAATTCCATTGAATTGGTGTGTGATTTGAGTTTTTGGGACATATAAATTTATTAATTAAAGTTATTGAATGAGTTTAATGGAAAAAATGAAAAAAAATCACAATTCCATTGAATTGGTTGTTTTTTTTCAAATTCATTGAAACTATATGAAATTAAATTGAATAATTTAAATGTGCAAGATAATTGTGAAATTGAATTTTGAATTGATTTCAAATTCATATTTTCTAAAATCGATTAAAATGGTTTTGATTGAAAAAATATATTTTTTTCTCAGAAATACATGTTTTTATTAAAATTCCATATTTATTTTCAATGTAAAACTGGGAATTTTGAAATAAGATAATGAGACGTAATTGAAATTAAATTTTTCCTAAAATAAATTACCCATCATTGAATTTTACTATAGTACATGAAGGCCTAGAAAGTTAGCGCATTATTTGGGATAGACTCCCTTCTATAAAATAGTTCTAGCAATAGTTTAAACCTTTACAATATAAGAAAAAATGTGGTTAACACATATTATTTCTATTATGGGATATAAATGAGTCATCTCATTCCAGTGTCTAAGGTGATGTGTACAATTTTTAGTTTATCAACTAAGTGTGTGAGGATCCCATAACCAGGAACTATCATTCCTCTTGGTAGATTACTATTTCTCTCAATTGTTTATATATGAGATATAAATGTATGAAATTTTTTGATAATTGTTTTACATTCCTTATGATATATATAAATTTTAACTATCTATAATATTCATATGTGTAAATAAGAAGTTATTTAATAGTATTTAAATCATTTTAATTCTATTTCCATCATTTAAAATGTCAATCGTGATTTTTTTAAACATGTTATGAAATTCCAAACCTGTTTATTTCATAATTCAAAGCTATTTATTTGGTAAATTAAATATTTAAATTTTATTATAGATTCCTTGGTGAGACCATAATTGGATTGTATCTCACACCATTCCTATTCCTTCAAGTGTTTGAATATTTTCTCTATCTCTGTTCAAGAAGTGGTAAAGTAGCACATGGAGGTAGTTCTAGCGATTGATATGTGGACTTTTAGAGTTGTGTCTATTAGGTCATGGGTTTTTTGTCTAACATATTTTATGGGTACTTTTCTATATTACTTTTTGTTGTTTATACCAGTTTGAGTTCTTGTACACATCTCATTGTGGAGTTTCTTTTGTATGTATACTGATTAATTATCATTCTTCTACAATTAATTTGAAAAATTCATTCCCACATCATTTTTGATTGATTCCTGATGATAGTCACCAACCTTTAGGGACAAGGAACACCCTTTGGGTTATGTCAAGACCGGTTCAGTTATTAGGTTACTAGGGGACAAAGGCTAGTTTGTGACAATGTGGTATCAAAGGTGGAGGTTTTCCATCATCAATTGATTTTAGTATACAGTTGGGTATTCTAGTTGGGATGTAAGAGGTAGTTTCAATTGAGTTCCTAGCCAGCTCTCACTATAATAAAACTTAAGTCAACAAATGAGGTTTTGGAACGATGTCTTAAGTATTAATTATATTATATTCCCTTTGTTTTATTTTGATAGTATTCAAATTAAAATATTTTTTTCCTATCTTTTGGGATTAATAACTCTAGCTTCTTTGTTTGAGTTTTAATCTGATGTTTTCTTTGTTGCATGGTGATGTTTTCTAGCATCATACCCCCAAGAAGACATGAAAATAGGGTCCTTGAGGAATAATATACATGAACCTAGTGATCTAATCCTCTTGTGGACCAGAATCTAGTTGAGGTGATCATGAATACATTCCATGATATAGGAAAGGCAACACCACATGTTCTGGTTTAATATATAGCTACGGAACCTCAAACATATTTTCTCTACAAACATTATCAAGAATTCATTTCATATAAGCCATCAGTTTTCAAAGGATTAAATGATCCTAAAGAGGACGAGCAATTGTGATCAGTATAGAGTGTTTTTTGGGTTCTCAGAGTCACGATAAGTGTTCTGCCATTGTGTTGGATAGACTGAGAAAATGATGGTGGGAAACTAGGGTGATGGGGAAGAATCATGGGTGATTATAGTGGAAAGGCTTCAATGTTATTTTCAATACCCCATTCTATCCAGATTCCATGAGGTTGGAAAAGGCTATAGAGTTTTTCAAACATGACCAGTCTGGCATGATGATGATAGAGTATGCAATTAATTTTTCTAATATCATGCATT
The DNA here is from genome assembly GCA_963277665.1 of Viscum album. Lineage (NCBI taxonomy): Eukaryota > Viridiplantae > Streptophyta > Magnoliopsida > Santalales > Viscaceae > Viscum > Viscum album. Next base: position 2,047,515,013 of record OY728122.1, read on the forward strand.
TATCACCTAAGATAGTATGGAATTAAAAGATGAAGTATCGAAGGTTTGGGTTATAACATTGATATGATATCCATTCTCATATTTTCGCGATGAAGATGTCTTCTTATCATGATGTTTTAAATGGAGAACTAATTTTTAAAAGGGACCTTTCTTTCATGTATGGTTAATCGAAAGTTTATTTCTCTCCCTATGGTGAGTGGGTTCCTTTAATGGAATGTAGAAGTGTGATGATTCACATGTTAGTTCACAACAACATGGTAATTCTATACCACTTTTGTTAACTAGAAGATTCCCATTGATTTTCTAATAGTTTGGAAATCTAGGGAATTCAATGAGGGTTTTCACTGAGGCACCCAAGGTTTAGGGTATTCGGTTATGCTTAGGCCACTTATAGAAATTATTACAAGTTTATTCTACTCCATATGGTGGAACTTGATCATCATATCCTTATAAAACTATGGGGAAATATGATTTTTAATGATTAATTGGGATCCATCCTTAGGAATCATTACCAAAGTTACTTCACATAGTAGATGAGTCTCAAGAGGAAGCCAATTCGGGTCCAATGACCGTGAGGGGTACAATCAATATAGCCTCATCAATAGTGACAGATTTATCTTATTATAGTGCATCTAATTTTTTATATCAAATCATATTGGTAATAAGATAAATCCTCTTATGGATATTTTATCTTATGATAGAGATATTACTGCACCCCTTGGTATAAAGGGAGTATATGTTCTTCACAGTTCCACTTCTATTTTCACACTCTTAGATTTCATGATTTATTAGATTCTTCTAATTCAGAACATGAAACCACGTGACATTATATTGTTTATGGATTAGATCATTGCTAAAAAATCCAGATTGACTATTATCTTAAACAGGTATCCATTAACACACCCAATGGTGTGTGTCCTATCTTTCAAGGGGAATGAGACCCAAGGTTGAGAAAGGCTAAACCATTTTATCCTGAGCTGGGGAAACTAATATCACTATATTCTTTTGATCTGCAGTGGGAATCTTTGAGTTTTGATCTCCCTCTAGCAGTCACTAAGTTTCCCATCATGTTTCTTTCGAACATCTCTAGTTTCCCACTAGTAAGGGATGTAGTGTTTTCTATTTATTTATTAAAAGTTACTCAACCAATATCTATTCCTTCCTACCACATAAAACCAGGTAAAATTAAGGATATGAAGACTCAGTTAGATGATCTACTTGGGAAAGGATTTATATACCAGAGTGTCTAACCTTGGGTGATGCTAGTTCTCTTTTTGGAAAATATTAATTGTTCAGTCTACCTATGTGTGGATTAACAAAAACTATAAAGAGTAATAGTAAAGAAAAATTATTTGTTTCCATGGAATTTTTATCTTTTTGATTAGTCGAAAGGTGAATATTGGTTCTCACATATTTACCATTGATCTAGTTAGCATTAGTTGAGGATACAAATAACTAACATTTAGAAAAAAATATTTTGTAGTAGATGAGTACCTTGTTATACCATTTGGTCTAATCAAATATTTTTTAGTCTTTATGGATTTAACACACATGATTTTCCATGATTATATTGATAAAATTGTTCTAGTCTTTTTTGATAACATCCTTGTTTACTACATGTCTCGGGAGGATCATGGACTTAATTTGAGAGTGGTTTTGGAATTGTTGAGATATCTCTGTCATTATGCCAATATTTGGAAATGTGATTTAGATATTTGGGAAGTGGAATTCTTGGGACATGTGTTGTCGGAACATGGTATTTCAGTTGATCATGAAATGGAATAGGATATTTTGACATGGTAACAACACAGTTTTTTTTTCAAGATTCAGATATTTTTTGGTCTAGCTGGTTACTATTTTTGGATCATTAAGGACTTCACAAAGATGTATTATCTGATTTCTACTATTACACAGAAGGGGGTACCATTTTTTCATATGATAAATGTCATATTTCTATTATTTATCTAAAATAAAATACGATTACAATGTTAGTGATGAATTTTCCAGAGGACTGGCATGGCTATGTGGTCTGTATTGATTCCTAGGGTTCAGGTTTGGTCTGTGTTTTATTCATGGTTATCATTTAATTTGTTATGTATATCTTTATCTTAGGCCATATTAGAAAAATTTTCCAACCCATGACCTTGAACATGTATCTGGGATGCACGTGCTTAAATTTTGGAGACATTAACATTATGAAGAACATTTTACCATGTTTTCAGTCCAAAAGATATTGGGTTATATATTCTCAAAAACATATTTTATTATCCACTAGAGGTATTAGGTATAATTCATGAAATATTTCAACATTGGCATCATGGATAACCTGATGAATTAAAATTTCCTCACAGATGCATTGAGTTGGAAAATTCTGACCCAGACCGTTAAGGATTCCTCAAAACAGTGGAACTTGATAGATCAATTTTCAAAGTTTCATATTGGAATCCAAGCATCAGGGGATTAGGATTCATTGGATAGTGTTTAGATAACATCCACCCTTCTCAAGAAGATTCTTTTGGATCATCATCTTGATGATGAGTTCTATAAAACTAAATAATATCATTATGGTGGTGAGACAGTTGCTAAGTGGACATTCTCAATAGATGGAAATATATGTTGTTAGAATATATTTGGTGCGTCTATAATAGTAAGTCTAACCTTTATGGGGTGATTACATAAGTTATAATGAGGTTTTCACCAAGAAACCATGAATATGTTATATATCATGTGGTGTCAATTTTGGTGGCTAGGGATGGGATGAGACATTGCTTGTTTTTTCTCTGATTTTTATATTTTCATATAGGTCATGTTCAAGAACCCGAAGCCTTTGGGTTTGATTTATCCACATACAATCCCTATATATAAGTGGGATAAAATATCTATACACTTTTTGGTTGGGTTGTCATGTACAAAGATAATGAATAATTTGATATGTTTTTGATAATTCGGATTACTAAATCAGTTCACTTTATACCCATTTGTCATAAAACCAAAGTTGATGATTTGGGAAAACTATTTTTGAAAGATAATATTTTTTTTCATGGAGTTTCATTTTATATAGTCTCTGATATAGATACATGTCTCACATAACTTTTTTGGATAGGCCTTGAAGAGGCATAGGGATTTCATGTCTATTTATGTGTGGCATACCATCCTCATTTGAATGGCCAAACAAAAAGACCTATATAGATTCTAAGGATATGCTTCATGCTTCTGTTCTGGATTTTAGCAGTGATTGGGACGATCACTATGGGTTGGTTGAATTTTCATACAAAACAAGTTACATGTCTGTGATCAGAATGGATCCTTTTTAGGCCCTGTATAACCTATTTTATAGATCTTTGTTATGTTAGTTAAAGATTGGAAAATATAACTTGGTTGGACGATGTTTGGGGGAAAAGGTAATAAAATTTTTTTAGTTGATTCGTTAGAATTTGTTTATATAAGAGATTCGGTATAAGTTTTTTTGTTATCATCATCACATACCATTGATGTTTTTAGATGATGACCATTTGTTCTTGAATGTTACAGCCTGGTTGGGTCATTGACAGCTTGGGAGGAAAGGGAAACAAGATCCTCATATTTTGGGACCTTCTGAGGTTTTTTTGAAGGTTGGAAAATTGTACTTACTATTTTTCACTTCAACCATAGATGATGTCAATACAAAACATTTTCCTTGTGTCTCGTCACCAAAAGTATATACCAGATCTATCTCATGTTCTGAGATTCTATGATCATGTAATTGAACTTGATTTATCCATGACTGAAAGGAAAGTCAGGATAACTAATTCTAAAACCATGGTACTTCATGGGAGGATGATACCATCGGTTTTATTGCTATGACAACATTGTTTTAATAATCATTAGACATGGGACATAGATTCCCTGATGAGAGAGCAATGACCTCAACATTTTTTCCTGAAAGATTCTGAGTAGGATTTATAGGGTCATAATATTTCATTTGTGGTGAGGTTGTAAAATCTTTTTACTATTTTTAGTTATTCCTAAACCCCTATTTTTTCCAAAATTTGGTTGGGTTTTATTTGGGTTGTTTCAGTTTTTAATTTTAACAGTTTAAAAAATTCTAGGCTAGTGCATGGTTGGTGATCGATTTTGTCAACCTCTATTCCCTCCCAAGCCAAACCATAAAAACCCTGGAAGTGGGTTTCAACAAGGATGGATCAATCATTATAAGATGAGGCACCCTATTAGGAGATATCATGCATCCCATTTAATTAGAGAGAATAATTATTCAGCCCGGTTTATCAAATAGTGTTGCCTTGTCTAGCTAACCATAAAAAAAATATTTAATTAATTTGAAAATCCTATATTAAAATCAATAAACGCTCTTATTAGGTGTCAGAAGGACCTTGAATGACCCCATTTGTTTTCTTCTTCCTTAGGAACATTCAAGAGGAGATTTTGGCCGATCTATCCCTTTCTAGATGAAAATCCAATCTTGATGAAGTCATTTTTATTTTGAACCACTTGGTTTTCTCTCCCAGTTCTCTACCTCCAAATTTCCCTCTTCTCCTCCCTAGGTGATTGTAGATCCCTATTTATATTCATGTATCTAATACCCACTATTTGGTATCTAAACCATTCATTTTACCCTTTTTTTGGGATTCCGTGATTGTTGTTTTTCATTGAAGAATCCTGGTTTGGGTATGGTGAATCAATATCCCTTCATCAAGATGTAGGTGCTTCCTTCACTGTGCCTAATTTTTATTAAATAGAAACTTATTTATTAAAATTAAATGGTTTATTAAAATAAAAATTTGTTGAATTTAATTTATTTTCATTCAATTAGTTTTTAGAAATTACCAATTCAACTAAATTGGGTTTTTGAAACTGGATTTTTGCATGGAAGTGGGAAAACACCAAAATTTACTTAAATGGAGCTATCCATATTGAAACTGGTGAGATTTAAATTATTTTATTTTAATTTTGGAATGATTTTAATAAAAAATTAATGGAAAACCCCAATTCCATTTAAATGGGAGTTTGTTGTGAAACTGATGAAAATTTTTTTGAAATAAAATTATTTAATTTAATTGTCAAAGTGATTTGCGGAATTGAGTTTTGAATTGATTTCAAATTCCTTTTTGTGAAAATGGATTAAAGTGGATTGGATAGAAACCTTAGAGTTTTATCTTGGAAGAATGAATGTTTTGATTAAAACAATTTTTGTGTTTTTAATAGGGAATTGGAACATTTGAATTTGGGGAATGAGATTTAACTGTATTTCAAGGTTGCTAAAAATAAATTTTATGTCATTTAATTTAACTAGAGAACATTTAAGCCTTGGTAGTTAGTGATTTATTTGGCACAATCTTGCATGGATATAATTTCCATTTCAATGGATAAATACTTTAAAATTCTGATAAATTTTTGGTTAGAACATATTATTTCCCCGTTGGGACATAGATGAGTCCACCCTTTCCAGTTTAGATGGATGCGTAAACACAATTTGGTTTATCACAAGTTTATGTGAGTATCTCATAACCTGGAACAATTGTACCTCTTAGCAGATGACCACCTTGATTTTTTGTTTATATATGAGATATAAATGTATACAAATGATTGAAACCTATTTTACATGCCTTCTAATTTATATAAACTATTTTTCATAAAAGATTTTATTTAATCCATTTGTGTAAAGCACTATTTTTTGAAAAGTATGTCCTTCATTTGAAATTTGTTTCCCTCATTTGAAATAGTAATCATGATTCTTTAAAAAATGATTTTGGAATCCCATAATTGTTTATTTGAAAATTGAAACTCTATATTTGGTTACATAAATGTTGGTATCATGTTATGGAGTCCATGGTGAGACCCTACAAGGAATTTATATCAAAACCTACCTATGCCTTTGGGTGTTTTTAGATTTTCTCCTTCCAGCTTCAAATAGTGGTAAAGAACAACATGGATGTGTTTCTAGCTATATATTTGTGGACTTGGAGAGCTGCCTTTGTTGGGACTCGGGTTTCTTATCTATCCAATTTTACTGGTACTATTCTAAAGAAATTGGGGTTTTTTATAACTATTTGACTTCTGGAACACATCTCTGAGTGTTGTTTTATTAGTATTCAAAGTTATTTGTTATCTTTATTTTGTAATGATTGGTTAAAATTCATTCCCACTTTCTTTTGGTATGATATTGGGTTTTAGTCACCAACCCAAGGGGATTGGGAATTGCCTTCGGGGTATGTTAGGACCGGATCAGATATTGGGTTACCAGGGTACCCATTCTAGTTCGTGACATATGATAGTGATGACTGGTTAATGTAGCACAAAAACGTTTATCTTCCCCTAAGTGCAACATGATTGTTATGATTTGATATTCTGTTTGTTTTTCATTGGATTAGTTGTGTTGTTCTACATACATGTACTATAATGATTTGAAAAATAATAATAATAAGAAATTATGTTGTATAATGTATGGGGAAAGGAAATTAGATTACTTTAACTTGGTATGTATGGTAAGGTAGGAAAATAGTTACATGGGTAATGCTTTTACGCAATATTTTTCCAACCTTTTCAACAAATATTTTATATATAGGGCACCAACTATGGTATGAAAATATTATATTTTATGTATTTTGGATTTTGGGTGTTTGGGGTCAAATTTAGATTTTTTGGATCCTTTTATACCATTCATGGTTGGGTTCATATTTTTAGAGACCATAGTCTATGGTAGATAAAATTATTTTCACAGTTATTTCATTGTCACCATAGGCCATATAGTAAAATAATACAAATTGGGGGTATTGGGTGTTGCAAAATTACTACACATCCTCCCTGAATGTGAAATCCGAAAAAAATCCTTCCAAAAACCCTCTGTTTTACTCAAATATGGTGATTTCACCCTCATTTCCTACACCACTAATGTTCTCTTAATTTGGGAAGATCTATAAGGTGATTTTGGATACACTGCATCAAATTGTATATCCCATTATTTGTGGTGGATTTCATGTGTTGATATCAGATTTAGCCCTTTGAATCCATCCTCTCCTTTTATTCATGATATCTCTTGATGGAAACCATATCATGGAAGGGTTTGAAATATTTAGGTGGAAAATTCATAGTTTAATTTGAGTACTATTATTTTATTTCTGAACCATATATAGAGATTCAATTATCTTTTTTTGGTATGGATTTATGTTTTCCTTATATTTGAGGTTGGTCACATCTAATGTATTCTATGTATGTGGAAACCCCTATGGAATTGTGGTGGATTTCATTTACTCTATTATATTATTGTAATATTTGTGATTCCAATGTATTTTCATAGTGTAAAATAATGATTTGGGTCAGTGTCAATTTATAGTTCTGTGGTTTTTTTCTAGGAACTGGGATTCTTTTATTGAATTATTTTAAATAATGAGTTTTGGAATTGGGTTTTCATGTGTTTTGATTAAGTTTTGATGTTACCAATGACCATCAGTTACTAATATTTGGTTTTAATGATTTTTTAAATGGTGGAAATTGGTTTGATGATTGGTTTGGTTTTTTATGGATGTGGTATGAGTCATTGTTAACACCCACTTTCTTGTGGGGACCATTCCAAGGATAGAAAAGTTAATTAGTTAAAATTACCACTTTTGTAGGGATGTTATTGGTGATATCAAGGTTATGTTTTTGCATTATTGGTCCTCTTACGAGTTGGTGATACCAAATTTTTTGGTTACTTTTCTTCTAGGGTTCCCTTAACTTTTGGTTTTTAATTTAGTTTGTGAGATTGTATTAAGAATTACGGTTATGTATTTTTATTTAGTTTAGATAAATTGAAAGATTTTTTTTATAATTGATTCATATTTTAGTGATTGTGGTTATTGATGCCCTATTTTTGAGTTTTTATAAAGTGACATTTTTTGGGCATGTTTTAAGATCCTTATCGTGGATTAATGGGGTTTCACATGTTGAGGTGCATGGGGTTCATTGAGAATATCCTACCAGATTTAGTACATGAATCCTATTTTCCAATTTTGGGGGACATGTAGACTAAATGCAATATCATATAAGTAAGACAAATACATCCTTCTTTTCTAGAAGTGGTTTGTACCTATGGATTGGGTGTTATGGTGGACGTCGAGTTCTTGTTGGAGGGATGGCTGAAAAATATTTTGAGATGGTTTGGTAGAGAAAATAATGTCCATTTTGGGATGTTTCATATTTTTCTCATATGAATTTACATTAGAGTTAGTGTTCACTATTATTAATTTAGTTTTGTTTTATCGAATATGTTTTGGTATGCTTCTTAATTATTCATGAGTTTTTTAAAAAAATTTGTCTTAATTATGTGTCCAAAGTTGGGTATCAATCTGTTTTGTTTTATTTTCACTATTGGTTTGGTATATTTGAGTTATATACACCTTATATTGATGTTTTGGATAGGATTAACATGGGGAATATGTAGGATATGTGGGTAAAGCATCACCCCGTGATATTTTCCTTAACCATCATATTTATTTCTATCCATTTTTGTTCCAAGATATACAGTTATGACCTAGTAACACTCTAACATAATCTGGGTGACGTTTTGGAGATTATGGTCAAGTAATGATGTTACAAGTGGTATCCGTTTTTTCAATGGTATGCATGGAGATAGGTTGTAGAGACCAGGGTAAAAAAGTACATTTCTTTTAATGTAAAGATATTTTATCTTGGGTTTTAAAGGATTCAAGGCTAGTTTAGTGATTTTTTGTAAACCCTATACTATGCAATACCTGCTTGACATATTCATGTTGTGACCCAGTTATATGAAGTGACCCATTGTAGAGAAAACTCCATGAGTTTCGTTTTGAGAAAGAATATTTACAACATGTGAAAAATTTTAATTTTTTTAAAATTTTTCTATGGATAATTTAAGATGATTTGATTTCTTTTTGGTTAATATGAATCCTTGAGGATTCATGATGTAAATTTGGGATCCACAACATGAGTCCTTTGAGTCTAGTAGTTTCTATTACGCTACTTTCATGACTATTTATCCTCTATACATGCATGCCTCCCTCTTGAAGCCTAATATCTTATTTTGTGATTTAAGTTATTTTAACTCTTTTTGGATCACCCTATTCCGCATTTGATCCCTATGGTGGTTGCATTGCTTCTTCCTACAAATAATACGTTCTAATTATTCATTTTCTATGGTTGTGGTAGCGATGTTGGCTGAGTTGTTTTGTTGCATTATGATCTATTTATATTTTCTATTGATCCAATGATGTTTTCCTTCATTCATTGTCTTTTGGAGGTCAATATAAATGTTTCTTATCTCCATTTTAAGGCTACCAGGTTTCCCCTATTTAGGTGGTAGTTGTACCCATAAAAGTTATTCTAATTTATGAATTTCTTTATGTTCTTGTAAATTCATTCAGTTTTTTATAAAAAATATATGGTTCAAATTTACATAGGCTTTTTTGAATAAAATCATGTTTTAATTTTTTCTTCCTTAAAAATTTATTTTTTCACCCCAGGTGTTCGATGAAATGTTTAAAAGGATTTTTTTTAAAAACAGACCATCAAGGATGAATGCAGAAATGAATTGATATGAAAATGATTTATCAAATTTTATAATTTTTTACTGAATTTTGAAAAACATAGCACAATTTATAAACATGGGTATATTTGAAAAAAGACATTTCAGTCTTTTGAGTGTAATGCCTCAAGAGGTTTTGTGTAACATTAGTGTTTGTAATTCCAGATGATGTTATATTTGTTAGATCTTCCATAGGACTAGATTAAGGCTTTATTCATAGATATAGCTCGTATTCCAATATGTTAGATCCTAAATGGTGTTATTTTATTATTTACTACTAGTTTATCATAAGACAATATGTTTTTAATAATTTCCCCACATGCCTATCAGACTGTGTATCCATGGTATTTTTTTGATTATTCTTTCATAATATATTTTCTATATCTGAAATATTCTTATATTTGGTGGATATGGATTGATTTTATGACCAAAGGAATTATTATCAAAATGGTTAAATTTTATCAAAATTATTTTCAAACAGGATTTGTTTTAAAGCTCGAGCTAATGAATTATTGATATTAAAATTCGAATAGATTATTCGGTGGTATACAATTGGAATTTGTTCTAAATCCTTATTTTTTCCATTGAGTGGTTTCATAGGTTTTTATGAAGTACATGGGTAAATGGAATGAAATTATGTATAATTCTAGTGCCTCTTGTGGTTATCATATATATAGTGGGATGGTTTGGTGGAAATTCCAGGTCACGAATTGATTTCTCTAGCCTTGTCATATTTTATATTTATGTTTTACAAGTTTGAATTGAATTTGTATGTTTCATGGATATGTAAACCCTTTTTCTACATTGATTGTTGATGATCGATGGTTATTCAATATACTTTATTTCGTTATGTTCTACCACATCATTGTGTGGAGCGTATTGGGTGATGTGTCTTATTGACCTGGGATTTTTTCTTAAAAATTGGTATCAAATCCAATACCCAACCCAAAGTTTTTTGACACTACTTGGGTAGGTTTAGTGAATTTTGGTAGACCGAACATAGGACCTTTAGGATTCAAATAGTAAGTGCAAAGGGGTTCCTAGATAGCTCATAGTTTTGTCTAAATCTAAGTAACCATGGGTTGTCACAGATGTCTTTCCAAACTCGTGACTTGGTCTTCAAAGTATTATGAATAAACATGATTTTAGTTTTTTTAAATGATCCCATTAATTTAATAATATTTATCTTTCATTACTATAATTCATAAATTATTTAAATTCTTGTTATTTGATGGAATTAATTTGGATTTATAGAAATTAATCTTACGATTTTGAAATTTGGTATAAAACATACTGGCCATTATGTTTTTATTGGTAGAAAATTCCTCCTAGAATATCTATCCTAAATAGAAGTGAGATAGCGTTGAGTAATGTCCCATAGGTTAATTTTATGGTAGATCCTTCTTTATTGAATGTTTTAATCCACACTATTCAGACTTTGGGTCAAGTAGGTGTCAGAAAACTATGAGAATTGTTTAACTATTGGTCATAATTCACTAACAAGAATCGAACAATATTCTATAGTGATAAAAGGACCCTACAAATATGAATAATGACATGAGCATATTAGGATAACCTTACACTTTATTGATACTCTTGAAGAATCTACGAAGGATTTTTCCATGTACATACTGGATGGGCCGTGAAGGATATGGTATGACTCTATTGTGAAAGATAAGTTAAATAATGACATTACCTAATCATCAATTAAGAAAATATTGAAACATGACATTTATATTGAGATGTTATGTGTGGTAATGGGCAGTGTGTTTATGACCTTTGAGCAAGGGGAGCGTACTGTGCTATAGTATTCCACTTTCTTCATTGATTTTGTTCACTTAGAATTACAGCATGTAACTAATGAAAACCTAAAAGCTTTGAGGATATATATGGGGTCGAGAGATGATATCCAGTCTATTATGGTTCACATTGAAGGACCCCGGGTCACCGTGAGAGGGGAGGGGTGAATCAGGGTGTCAACTTTTTCTTTTAAACTGATGGATCTTGTTCCCACGTCGGTAGGAACTAGTTTAACCTGTACGATGGATATGAGAAGCAATAAAACGTTCACATGCAAATAGATGACACAACACATTTTACTTGGTTCACCACTAAGGGCTACGTCCAAGGAGCATATGCCGATAGGTTGTCGGTCATAACAAATTCCACTATTCATCACTAGTTGTGGATTACAAAGGTTTGGGAATAGTCACTTTGTCCCAGACTCAATTTCATTACAACATCTCATGGATAGCTCGCTGCATCCCTTGGGTCACAGCCGTTGACTCCCCCAGGTTCACTGATTTTGATGAAGTCCCAGTCAGTTTATAGACGTGTAGGTCTCTTCAACAGATTCGCATTTAAGTCTTTGCCTCTTCTTAACATTAGACTCTGCTTGCATCGATGACTAGTAATGATACACTCTAATGCCCTGAATAAATGAACCGGATAATCAAAAAATGCGCAAATAGGTTTTACTGAAAAATTTGAGCAACATTATGTTTTTTTTTTGCAACCACATGTTTTTTTGCTCAATTTCACCTTTTTTTGCGGAAGTTGGAATTTTTCGTGCAACTTGGAATTTTTCATGCAACTTGTAATTTTTCATGCAACGCTAGAATCTTTCACTCAAATTGGAATTTTTTCATGCATGTCAAGAATTTTTTGCACAACCTGGAATTTTTTGCGCAACTCTAAATTTTTTCGCGTGATCCCGAAAATTTCGTGCAAGCCTAAATTTTTCACACAATTCCCTTTACACGAACCTTTTACGCGCATCAGACCTCGGATCTTCTCTGAGTCTCCAACCAAACAGAATGAGTGGGGTCACATCTTATTTATAGTAATTTCAGAACCCTTCTCACAAAACCCATCTGGGCATGAAAAACTTCTCATTCAGCATGCAATACTCTTCACACAGGAATCATTTTTCATGCACATCTCCAGATTTTTCACACAGCCCATTCCTTTGCCATTTTTCAACGTTCTGATTCCGAAACACTATTTGTGTGAAAAACCTCGCTCCACTATTTCATGCACCATGCTATTTTTCATGCACTACTCTGTTTTTAGAGTTCCATGCTATTTTTCGTGCACACCACTGTTCTAAACGCACGGCGCTGTTTTTCGCGCTCGCTGCTGTTTTTCGTGCATGTTGCTGTTTTTTTTCACACGCCGCTATTTTTCACACAGGCCACCTTTACATTGTGCACCACTTTATTTTTGCATGCACCTCCTCTTTCCAACAACCTATGTATTCATTTTCCAATTTTCAGGTCCAGAAATTTGTCAAACACTAGAGAACAGAACCACCTTCAATATTGTTGTCTGCTTGAACTGTATGATCACTTTACTGGCACACATTCTGAACTTATACTGAGGATTGACAAAAAACACAAACCAAACTCCAATTCATGCATAGAAATACCATGGTTCCAACACTCATGTGCCTTTTTTATTTTTTTTATGTGATCAAAAAAGAGGCTTTTGAAGATGCATACATAGATTTGAGAATAGTTTTGGGTGGAGGTTCGGTTAATGTGGTTGTTGGTCATGGTGTGTCCTCTAACCATAAAAGGAAATGCAATGCTAGCATGTTTTATTCATGAAACATTTTAGGGGATTTTTCAAGATAATCTTAGGTTGTAAGCTATTATTTTAGAAGGGATTTTCATTCAATTCCTAACATTAATGAGTTTCCTAATAATTTTCATCATTGTGTACTATAAATCCATCTGATGAATTTTTCTAAAAGTATTTCTCAAGGATGTATGTATGGATACACTCTCACAAAGGTTTCAAAGGTTAGTTTAGAAATTTACAAGGGTGTTGAGTCTTATCATTAGAGAAAGGGGGATTTCATTCAGGATAGAAAAGATTTGGGATGATCTTAGAATCCACATCATTATGTGGTAGTGTGTGAGCAAGGGGAATCTAAAGTAGTGAAAACAACTATTAATGTTACGATTTATATTTCATCTTTAATGGAGTTAGATTTGTGGGATATAATTCATAGTTGATATTTTATATCATTAAAGTCAGCTGAAGTGTTGGTATTTCATTCTAAGCTTATGTCACTCTTCATTGGTCAATACAAGCCTTTTTAAAATATATTCGAACAAAATTTCATGTTTTCTACTTATTTAGTGATGATAAATGACTTATATGGGGTGTGAGATCTCTTATTTCTTGATCATGATATCATTAGATAGATTAATATCATAGATTCAATGAAACATTTTAATTATTATATTGACTATTTTTGTAAAATTGTTCAATTTTTTATCTATATATTGATTCATTCATGTCTTTCAGGGTGAATAAGATTCTTGGTCTGGGAGGGAGGTTCCTGTTGTTCCATAAGATGATATAATATTAGTTTTTAGAGATATTCATCAATGTTGTTGATCATTGTTTATGTAGTCCACCACTTGTGATGGTGTCTGTGCGCCCTGAGGTATTCTCAGATGAATTTTTTGGTTTACTATCATAGAGACATGTCAGGATTACAATGGAACTGCTACCTGGTATGATTCCCATTTCTATGAAATCATATTTCATGACACCTATTGAGTTACATGATCATAAGGATCATATTTTAGACCTTGAGGCTAATGTATTTATTCAACTTATCATGTAACCATGGTATTTACACCCTCTTTGATAAGATGGAATATTGGAGCCTCAGGAACTGTGTGAATTATTAATATTTGAACTAGGCGTTACTCAAGAACAAATATTTCATGCCCAAGACAGATTGTTTTAATGATCCAATCTGTGGGGGGGGGGGGGTGAATGTTGTTCTTCAATGATTGACTTTAGATCATGGTATATCTAGTTGAGATTCCATGTAGAGGATATATCTAAGAAAACATTTAGGAGTAGGTATGGGTATTTTGGTTTTCTAGTCATGCCATTCAGTTTCACTAATTCTCTTGAGGTATTTATGGATTTGATGAACTAGATAATTCATAGATTATTGGAATCATTTGTTGTAGTATTTTTTGGATGATATTTTAGTGTACTCTAAGTAAAAGGCTGATCAAATAGTCCATTTAGATTTCATCCTTGGATCCTTAAAGGAACACCACATGTTTGGAAAGTTTCCAAATGTGAGTTTTGAATCCAGTAAGTGACATTTTTAGGGTATCTTATATCTTGGAGGGTTTTCCCAGTGTGTCCCAAAAGGAAACAGGTATTTATTTCTTAGTATTAGTCATTTTTTTTGATATCTGGAGCTTCTTGGGAATAGCTAGTTATTACATGTTTTTTGTTCAAGGAATCTCCAAGATTGCATCTTCAATGAAATATTTATCCACTAAGAGTGTGAATATTGAGTAGTATGTCAAATTTTATAGATCTTTTTAGGAACTAGAAGTGAGGTTGACTTCAAATATAGTGTTTGATTCTTCAAGAACCAACTAGGAGTTATGATTTTTTCTATGATTCTTTGGGTAAAGGTTTTGGGTGTCTCTTGATGCAAGGAAAATAGTTATTGTCCCATGGCTCTCTCTAGCTTCACGCTTATGCTAATAACTACCCAAACCATGATCTTACATTGTAATTAATTATACATGTACTCAAAACATGGTGTCACTATCTCTTTAGAGAGTGGTTTATTGTATATTTAGACCATAAAATCAGGAAATATATTTTCACACATATGGATCTGAATATTAGACCAAGACGTTTATCTTCAAACTTGTGATTTTGAAATTTCTTATACTTAGGGGAATTGTAATTTGTTTTCCAATGCACTTACTAGGAAATTAACAACCTACACCATGATGGAATCAGTGAATAATTGGTCATTGATAAGGTTGTTTGCTGAGATGAGCTTGGTAATGGAGGAATCTAGTTAGAAGGTTTTCTAAATGTTAAATCATCATTTTATGTGTGGGTTCGACAAAAAAAGTACCTAAAATTAGGTTCCAGTTCTTTAGCAATGTCATAAACGGTGGGGAGACCTCAGGTAAGTGGTATCAGCATCCTAGTGGAACATTTTGTTTCTATAGTAGGTTGGTTGTTCCTATTTATTGGATGTATACGTTTATGGATAGTATGCACTATTTTTATCAGTTTTTACACCCTGAGACTACCAATAAATATCATGACTTGTGAACAATTTATCCATGGTCGGGGATGATGTGGTCGATTTTAGATTTCAAATTTTGGTGCCTTCGATTTTAGATAATTAATGAGGAACATAGAAGTCCTACAGGTTTGTTTCCACCCTTACCAATTATTTTATGGAAGTGGGATAAAATATCAATGGAATTAGTAATTGGTTTACCATGGAATCCTTATGGTAAGGATGTGATTTGTGTGATCATTTATAGTATTAAAATGTTGGATCATTTACTCCTTATAAAGGAGATAAAAATGGTGGATAAGCCCTTACACATGTATATTTGCGAGGATTTGAGACATCATATGGTTCCAAGTTTAATTTTTTCTGATAGGGACATGAGATTTTCATCTAGATTCTAGAATGGATTATTGGAGGTGATGAGTTCATAGTTGAAATTAAGCATGACATATCATCCACTTATGGATGTATAGATAATGAGATATTTCTAGGTGCATGATGATATTCTCCTGGTCTGCGTGCATGATTTTGGTGGTAATTTGGAAAATCATCTTCCACTAGGTAGTTTTCTTATAACAATTGTAATTATGAATCTATTAAGATAGATCCCATTGAATAATTTTATGGGTAACCTTTTGAATATCCCCTATGATAGGTAGAGCTGAGAGAGTAGTCCTTAATTAGACTGAGCCTTGTTTAGGGGAAAACTAAAGAGGTGAAATTGATCTAGAAGAGCATAATAATGGCATAGAGTCATCCGAAATCCTATACAGACCATCATCAGCAATAGAAAAAATTTGAGGTTAGTGATTGTGTTTTTTGGAATGTTTCACCTCACATGGGTACCTATAGATTAGATAATCAGGTTATGTTTGCCCCGAGTTTTGTTTTCCTCTTTGTGTTTGTTGGATAACTTGGAAATGTGGCACCTATGTTTGACTTACCATCTTTCTTGTCATTGATTCATGTCATGTATCATGTCTTCCAGTTGAAGATGTATCAACCAAATACTTCCCATGTGATAGAGAGAGATTATTTTTATGTCAATCCTGACACAGCTGTGGTTGAAAACTAGTTCATATTTTGGATCTCTATTATAATGTACTACACCAAATATTTATTCCCTTGGTATGGGTGCTATGGTAGTGTATATTGGATAACCATTATACCTGGGTGTAATAATTTTTGATGAGGTGGTCATGGCCTTATGTTTTTTCAAGTGTTGGATCTTGAGGAATTTATAGGGAAAAAAATATTGACTGGTGTAGAGAATTTGATCATATCAGGTAAGAGGGAATATATATTTCATTTTTAGGCTCTCGTTTCATAGGATTAAAGGGATTCAGAGTTGGTAAAGGGATTTTTTATAGAACCTAGATCATGCAGTTCCTGCTGAACACATTCACATCATGAACTTGTAACATTTTGTGAATATTTATTGTGAATATTCCACAAGTCCAATTCTGTGATAGAAAATTTAGAACACATGGATCATTTTAACCAGATGATAATGTAAATAAATATAATTTAAATAGAAGTAATTCCTTTATCATCGTATATGAAACCTAGTGGATTCACTTTTTGAATCATTCATGTTAATAATTTTATATTATTATACTCACCTGATTATTTCTTTATAATAAATTTTTTATCCCTCTCAGAACCTAGAATCTATCTAGGTGATTTTTAGTGACTGATCACGTTTCTTATAATTTTTTTTTGCTATCTATCCCTATACCGGATTCATTTCTTCTCCCTAGAAAGTGACCTTTATTATTCTTCATTTCCATTAGGCATAGAGTCATGGCTTATTGTGATTTTTGATCAGATTGTGATCAGATTGTGTTTTTTATTGATCCATGCATTTTTCCCTCATGATTTTTATTTTAGAGGTTGATATTTTAATTTTTGTACTATTTTTTCGAAGGAGACTAGGTTTACTCCATTATTATAGTAGGTGTATGTATAAAAGTTATTATAATTCATAAATTACAATGACTTAACATGAATTATATTTGATTATTTAATAGAAATGAATTATTTTATATCATATTTTATTTATTGAAATATATTGGTGTTTTTAAAGTGGTGTATTTAAAAATAAAATTGTGCACAACAATTGTTCGATGAAATAATTCAAATGTGGTTTTTTTTAAAATGACTATTTAATCAACTAGGTAGAATTTCTTGGATTTGAAAATGTTTTATTAAATGTGAGCATGGTTTTTAAATGAATTTTTACAATCATAGAACATTGGGTAAACATGGGGGGTTTAGGAAATAGACATTCCACTCTTTATGTGTGTAATTACAAGAGTTGTTTTATGTCACATTTGTGTGTGTTATGAAACTAGATGTTATAATGGTTGGATCCTCCATAGTCCTAGATTTGATAATTTTTTATGTCTAGAATTTATTCCCAAGGTTATATAGTGAGTGGGGTACTTTTGTATTTATGATTTGTATATCACATTATGGTATTTTCATGGATATTATCAAACATGCATATCATATGGTGTATCTATAGATGATTCTGATTATAATTTCAAAATATATTACATTTACTTGACATATCACAATATTTTGTGAATACGGTATGCTCTTATGAAAAATTTATTAATTACAAAATTTTTTTCTTTTATGAAAATATTTTGTAAACTGTATTTGTTTTACTCGTTGAGCAAATGCAATATTATTATTAGAACGTTTATAGATTCCATAGTGGTATCCTACTGGGCTTTTTGCTGACACCCTACTTTTTCCATTAGGTAGTTGTAGATGTTGTTTTGTAGGATTAAGGTTGTGTTTCAAGCATTATATAGAATTATGGTTTCTCTTCTGATCATCATATTTTTAGCAAGATGATTTGGTAGTGATAGGTGGTCACGTAGGGACTTGTTTTTTATTGTCTTGTTTTTTACTGGTTTTATTGAATTTTTATGCATCCTTCGCATTTACTCCCTTTTTTATACATTATTCATTTATGTTATCTAGTTATACATGAGACATGTTTCATTCTTTTATACTTCACCATTATGAAGATCATCATGGGTGTATTTCCAACACTACCATGGTTGGATTGTTAGATAGATTGAGTTTGGATTCATAAAATATTTATAAAATGGAATAACTAAAATCATTATAATGAAAAATAATTCAAAAATAGTTGAAGACATTTTATGTTTTTAGAAAATCAATTATAGATTAGTTGATATCATTAGGTATTGAGGTCCAGGGTAATAGAAAATGATGGTCTCATGCATCATGTAATAATTCATGCACATGAAATGCATTATGGTTGAATTGTTTTGAGATAACACTGGTTTTCAATTATGAACTGATTTTTTAATTTCATTTTTTTAAAATGGTGATTTTGAAAATGAGTTTTTAAAAAAGATTAATTATTAAAAAAATTGATTTAATTATTTTTATTTTTATTTTCACAAGAAAACATTTAATGTTAGAGTACCATTTTGGTATGTATGGTGAAATTATTTTAAAATATCTTTTAATCCCTAGATATTTCATTTAGTATAAATAAATTTCACTTATGCATTCTAAAAAGCAATCACCTACGAGACCTCTATGAATAAAATTGAGGAATACATTTTAAATGTTTTCTCTAATGATCTACTACTAGATTAATAGTAACTAATGGATTATAAATGGATAATCATATGGATTTTGATGTTAATCTAGCTCACCAAGGTATGGTATAATGATAATAATATTTTTAGAATATAACCCTTAAATTTATCTTGGGATGATGAAATTTATGATGAAATATAGTTATTGAATATGATCAATAACATATTTTCCTTAATAGGTAATCTAAATGATTAAATATTTCAATTACCTGTGTATATATTCAATTGTATTGATTATAAATAGTGGGAATTGGTTGATGAAGTTATATTGAATGAAATTATCCCATTGGAAGTGTCTGAGAAGATGTTTAATGAAACATTATACCCTCATAAATCCAGAGAATAAAATACCACTGATTTAAGTGATTAGAATTTAGATAATATGATATTTTTTGAGTAACCTAGTGAATTCATAACATTGTCATGGTTTTTATCAGAGATAGTTTATAGTGTATATTTGATGTCTCAGTGTTTTGAGTTGGGATTTTGAGTGAATATACACATGAGTTGTAATTTTTACCATTGATTTGTATGTTGATATGGGTAATAAAGAATCAATATATTAGAGTAAAATTTTGGAAAATTATTAAACATAAATGATGTTAACTATTATAAAAAAGTAATTGTTTGAATAGTGTGAAAAATAAAAAAAATATATGAATCTTGTCACAAGTTATTAGTATCATATGTTTGAGATATATTTATTATTTATTTTTTGGGGACAAGGGAAACACTAGTGGTTTCTAAGTATGGTTCCATGGACAATTAAAAAAAAGATTTATTTTCAGGGCTCAAATTTATTTTACATACATGTAGTTGGAACAGCTCATTCAATACAATAAGATCCCACAAAGAATATCTATGATAGAGTAATCAAACAATATATATGTATTTCATTGCCTAATGGTCGGTCTCAACAATCTAGTTCACATTAGTAGTTTCACCCTATAAAAAATAATTCTTTGATATCTAATGGTAATTAGTTTTCATAGTAGGGTAGATAATAATTTTTAGAGTAGGAACATGATTACTTATTTATTTTGGAATATTATCTAGTAGATGTGGATGTAGAATCTTATGTTGTAAGAGGTACCTTATTTCATGATTTTAACCCTATGTATGGATTATTTTATAACAATGATATACATTCCTTTATTATGGAATGAGTACTAGAAAAATTGGATATATGTGGGGAATATTTTTCATCTCATGGTTGTCTAGAAACCTCCATGGGTTCTGTAAATGAATATTTAAGTGTCCATCCTATACTATTATGACATGTCACATGTAATTTTCAATTGACATATTTATCTTACACATTCAAATGTTTGATATCATAATGGTGATAGGTAAATTGGTTTCCCAAAATGATCATATTGATTTATATGTATTGAATGTCATGTTTTCAATATTTATTTGGTAAATTAGAATATTTAATGTTGAATGAGATGTAAATGATAGTATTTATGGTTCTTTTATAGGAGGTGTTTGAAGTATATCATGTCATCTAGTTGTAACACCCCGACCCCAGTTCCCTAGAGTTGGTGCATTATTACATAAAATTGGCATGATCACAAGAGATCATGTCGCAAAAGACCGATTCGTTTAGTATCCTTGGAAGTACTAGATACACTCATTAGTTTTACATTACATTATGAAATAAGAAAAACAACATTACGGCTCCCTTGAACACACTCACATCCCTTGGCCCATCCCTACAGGTCAGTCAATATATACTTCTTCGCATCATGGGAAAAATTAATCATAAGAAAGGGGTGAACTCAGATGCTCAGTAAGGATTACCATATAGTAGAATCTATCATAAATATGTATAAACATTTATGCCAATGTATAAGACAAAAACACAAGAATTTTATACATAATCTTCTGCCTAATATGGAAAAGATAAATCAAATAATGAAATTTACTTATTCACATGGATATTATACTAGATGAATATTCACATGAAATATCAATAGCTAATCCCATAATTATGGAATGAATAATTCCATACATCATAACCACATATTCTAGGCCTCGTACCAATAATAAAAATAAAAATATTGTCAAGGCATTGTGACAGGACACTATTTTTGATCCTGAGACCAACTGATACATTGAGTGGATAAAACGATAATCGCCCATCACTTACTTAGTCAAATGAATTCCTCATTTGAAAATGGTGAAACATAACTTAAACATTCATACTAAACTAACATACAAAATGTTAATACATTAACCATAAGTAATAACAGATATAAAATTAGAACATCCACAGTCAAACATATCATAAAACTATCAATACAATATGGAATATTTCATCATAGAAATATAATTCAATTAAATATAAAATCCAACAATATATGTTGACATAGATGAAATCAATCCCCAAAATATTTGAGATAGATATCTATTTCTACTCTTAAATCAGTTAAAAGTCAACTTATTATAAAAGAAATCATTAATTTTGAAAATATTCATATAATCTTTTAAAGGATGATTCTAAGGGGTTATAATGGTGAAAAATAGTTTCACCCTTTATATAAGTTAAAAAAATATTCTTTCATTAATTCTCTGAAAAGGACATAAAGTACCTTGTTTTGAAAATGACGGAAATATTTCTTGAAAAATATTTTATAAAAATTAAAACAATGGTATAATTGAATTTAACCCATAGTCTATGAAATCATAAAAATGTTTTGAAATACATTTTTACGAAACATGGAAGTGGATGATAAAGTTGTCCTGGTAGATACTTACGTATAAACAACCTCAAATAATGAAGAGATTGTAAAATTAACCCATAACATGTACTTTTCCTCAGTAGAGGGTACGTTAAAATCCTGTATAATAAATATATAATTTCTAATAAATTATAAAAGAACCACATACATTAAAATTATATCATTTATTATTCTATAATATTGCTTTGTTAATAATATTTCAGTAGTATCATTATTTCTAGTGTTAAATGATTTGTTTCCTTTATATGCTTTGTTACATAACACATGTTTGTTAGGGATAGGATGTATTTGATTTATATCCATACTGATTTTATGCTCTTAAAAATTATTTTTAATCATAAAATGAATAATATTCTTGAATTTTTATGATGGGTAATGTAATCTTATCGTCTCGTGGAGACAGTAAGTCGTACATACGCACGAGCGACAATATCATTCTATTGATGGGGAAATAATATGTAATTTGGTGGTATATAAAATATACAGAATCAATAACATGTTATATTTATTATTTACATCAATTATAATCATTATTAGACCCATTAATAGAATTAAGTGTTTAATAACAAACTACACCACGACGTGGAGACGGTGAGCCGTACTTACGCACGTATGGTGACTTTGTCATTCATATGATGGATAGAATAATGAATATGGTTATAAAATATTTATAATCACGTAACATTATGTTTAAGGTAATGTATTTATTATTTTGGTATAGAAACCACAAAAAATGAGGAAGTGGAAGAACAAAAGAACATTGAAAGAGGGGGTGAAATAATTAGCTCTTCTTCGGGTGATTCATTTTGATTTGAACAAAAGGGATCATTAGGATGGCTTTCTAATCAAATTATGGCAACTAGGATAAAGTGAGGGTATTTGGGAGGATATTTGGGACGGATTTGGCCAAGAGAAATTGCTTTGGGGTGTAAATTTTAGATAAGGAGAAGTACCCTTTTATAAGAGAGGTAAGGGGCACTTTAGGAAAAGCTTGAAATATTATTTTATTATAAAATTATTTTTTGTTTATAATATCTCAAAATGGATTTATTTCTAGGATACGGTGAGGATGGGTCTAAATCCTCTCAACCAAGAGTATTTATACATGTTTAGGTTATCATATTAACCTTATCTTGTAGGTTTAACTCTTAGTTAAATAGTTTAACATTTATCATGTCTTCTTGTATTTTTAAACTACATTGTTAATACAGATACTATAAATTAAAAGAGAACCTCAAGTGGTTCATTAATGAAATTTAAAACATTATCTAAGTAAGTTTTCAATGTCATAGTTATTTAGGAATATTGTATCATTTAATAAAATGTTTTTTGTTAAAAAAACATATTTATGTCAGTTTTGACACTTTTTAGTATTCGATTTTTTGAAAGTCATAAAAACTTGATTAATTCAAAAAAATACATTGAATCAACCATAAAATGTCATATTCACCATGAAAATTCATGAATGGTATCAAAAGTTTCAATTTATATTTATTTTCATATTTATAAAATCAATTATTTTACTGTTTCATTAATATGGTAATCATTGTGTCATAAATAAATTGAATTATTTAAAGTCTAAAATTTACAAATAAAATAATATGAATTAGGTAATTTTTTTTTGGATTTCTAATTAAAATTTACAGTATAATTTATCTTATTTATAACAATATATTAAAAATGGTTTAGTTATCGAAATTAGAATTTAACACTTTTACCACTTCTTTAAATAAAATATAATAAATGTCTTAATCTAATCTAAGTGGATCAAAAAGGATCATATTTTTCCCTAAGAATTATTTTTGTCAAAATAAACTTATAAAATATAATTAGGACATGTGTTGAGGTAATTTGATATTATTATAATATTATTTTTACCTTTAATTACACTATTTATGTTCAACTGTGGTAAATAAAATTTAAAAGTTACAATTCACCAAAAATTATTTTCATCCTATTGAACAACATTTTACATACTGATTATAACTGTTTATGTTAGATTTTTAAAATTCCATTCATAGAAGTGGTAAAATTTCGTTTTTGGAAAATTTTCAAATATGCCTTGAAGGTGGGTTAAAGACGTAAAAAAGTTCAATAAAATTTTATGTGTCTAATATTATTATAGAATCACTCTAATGAATTACATTAAACTAATATAGGTAATATGTATCTATATTTACATTATCATAAATTTAAATAAAAATAACAATTTAAATAAAAAGTCAGTTTTAAACAATAATGCAGTGTTTTTCACTATTAATCAAAAATTGAAAGATTTCATAAAAATACCCAAAATTCACCCAAATATAATTTTGATAATCCGAATCCAAAAATGAGGTCCATTTTGAAAAATAAAATTTATTAAATTTCAAAATGTGTGTTTTACTATTCAAAACTACTTTTTTTAAACGGTTTGTTTTATTGGTCGTCGTGTGCTTGAACTTGGATTTGTGTACAAAGCAAGATGTTGTATTATTCAAAAAGAATCATACCACGGATGCTTGAGGTGTTACATTGTACTCTCCTTCAAATAATTTCATCCTCCAAATTCCTAGAATATTACTACAAAAAAAGATTTGGGAGGTTATTCATCATAAGTTCCTCAATTTCCCACGTTCCCTCTCCCATTTTATGGTTTCTCTGATGAACTTTTACCAGAAAAGTCATCTGGTTTCTCGACACATGTTATCTAGTATCGAGAATTATTGTAGGCTATTCACAATGAGATATATTAGGTTCCAATTTTTTTTCTTTGTAAGAGAATACATGCGTTGGATTAGGCATGTATTTTCTCAACATGGATATGCGGAACACATTACGAAATTTGGAGAGACATGGCAGCATAGCAAAATAGTAAGCTACAAATCCAATTAATTCTAGAATTTGGAATGTTCCGACATTCCAGGGACTTAATATACTCTTCATACTAAAGGGTATAAATCCATTACATGGAGATAAGTTGAAGAAAAAATGATCTCCTAATTGAAATTCCAAATCCTTCCTTCAGTTATCAACATATCTATTTTTCCTACATTGAGCTGCATTGATGTGGGTGTGGATAATCATCACCTTTTCCATTGTTTCATCAAATTATTATGGCACTATGAGTTCATTTATCAACATCATCCCAAAAAGTTGGTGTGAGGAATCTCTTTCCATATAACTCTTCATATGGTTCCATCTGAATACTTTAAAGAAGCTATTGTTATATAAAAATTCTACCAGAGGTAAATACTAATCCCACATACCTTGAAAGTCAAATGAGCGTGATCTCAACATGTAATATATGGTTTAAATAGTATGAATAGATTTTCTGTCAGTTTGAGGGGAATAGGTAGTGCTCAAACGAAGTTCAATATCTAGGGATTTCTGAATACTTTTCTAGAATCTTGATGTAAAATAGGGATCACTATAAAAATAAATCGATAAGGGTGCACCATGTAGTCTTAAAAATTCATTAATATTTAGTCTTTCTAAATGTTCAAGTGGTAAATATTATCTTATATAATGAAAATGTGCCGACTTGGTAAGATGATTGAAAAAGTCCCATATTTCATCATTCCTTCTAGGTGTCTTTAGTATCCCCATGAAAAAGTCCATCATATTATAATACCATTTCAACTAATGTATGGGAAGTGGTGGAATGACTCCTCTATGATGTTGTCTTCCAGCCTTCACTTGTTGAAAAACCATACATCTTGACCCATAATCATAAATCTTCCTCTTCATGTTGTCTTAAAAAAATGTTCCTTAAAATCTCTATACATCATAGTGCTACCATGGTGTATAGATAAATTAGAGTTATGGGTATCATCCAAAAATTACCTTTTTAGAATAGGAATATCTGGAACATAATGCCTCTTCCCAAATTTCAAAATTCCATCTTTATATATGAATTAAATCAATCTCCCATCATTCACTACTTAATATTTTTTTGAAAATCCTCATCATCAGTCTGAGAACATTTTATCCTTTCTAGATAATATGGTTTGGAAACCATTTGAAAAAGTCTTGATGTTTCACCTTCCATGATTATTCCCATATCCATGTTTACTAGATCCATGAACATAGGATCCCTTTCAACTCTCAACTTGTTTATTACTCTATGATCCTTTATACTCAATGCATTTTCAACCTTATTTTCCTTCCCCTGGTGGTAGTTTATTGTGAAATCATAATCCTTTAGTAGTTCAACCCATTGCAATTACCTCATGTTGATTTTATTCTATGGGAAAATATACTTAATACTTGTTTGATCACTATATATATCTAACACTTTTAATTAAAGATATATTATCTCCTTATTTTAGATAAATGATTATAGCTGCTAACTCAAGGTCATGAGTATGATAGTTTATTTCATGAATTTTTTGCTACTGTTATTCATAAGCAATAACTCTATCATTCTGTATAAGGACACAACCAATTACTTTATTTGAAGCATCAGTCTAAATAAAAAACACATCATTCCCCAATGGTAGAGTCAAGATAGGATCATTGACTAGTATTCTCTTAAATTATTGAAAACATTCTTCAAAATATTTATTCCATAAAAATTTAACCCCTTTATGTGAGAGCATGGTTAATGGGTTATCCAATTAGGAAATATTTTGGACAAAATGCCGATAATAACCCACTAAACCAATTAAACGGTATACCT
This sequence comes from Viscum album, assembly GCA_963277665.1. NCBI lineage: Eukaryota > Viridiplantae > Streptophyta > Magnoliopsida > Santalales > Viscaceae > Viscum > Viscum album. Next base: position 2,047,541,690 of record OY728122.1, read on the forward strand.
CAATTATACTAGTCTGTACTGTCAATTCTTGTATTACCCTTGTATTTGAAGGATCAATAGAAATTCCGTCCATAGAGACAATATGGTCAAGAAAATAAATCTCCTTAAGCTAGAATTCACACTTGTTAAACATCCCATATAATTCATTTCATCTAAGAGTCTTCATAATAGTATTCAAGTGATCTTCATGATCTTCATTGATTTTGGAGTATTCCAATATATCATCATTAAATACCACTAAAAAATTCATCATGATATTCCTTGAAAACTCTATTCATTAGATCCATGAAAACAGAAGGGTGCATCAGTCAGTTCAAAATGCATTACTGTAAACTCATAACTCCCATAACTAGCATGAAATTCCGTCTTTGGAATGAATTCCTTCTTCATGAACAACTGATGATATCCCGATCGAAGGTCAATCTTTGAAAAATATTGACCTCCATGAAGATGATCAAATAAATCATCAACGCGGGGTAGGGGATACTTGTTATTTATTGTGATAGAATTTATCTCCCAGTAGTGAGTGCACAACCACATAGATCCATCTTACTTCATAATAAAAGAACATGGCCTCCCCATAGAGAAATAGTAGGGAGAATAAATCCTTTATTAATCAATTCCCCTACTTTTTTTTAGTTCCACTACTTCCACAGTGGCCATTCTATAAGGGGTCTTCGATGTGGGCCTTGAACCCGGTATTAAGTCAATGGAAAACTCAATTTCCCATTCTGGAGGGTGTAAAATTAAATCATATGGAGACACATCAACATATTCTTGCATAATAGGTACATCATCTATTAGATCTTTGATTTCCTCACCCATAGTTATTTCACTCCCTTCCTCCCCAAATATTTAATTTAGTAGAGCTATGGGGGTGGATCTAGATGAGAATAAGGTGTTGTACTTTATGATATAAAGATAAGGTATTCCTTTTCATCATCAAAAATTGTAACCACCAACTTCTCACAATAAATTTTCACATCGCGGTCCGAAAACCAATCCATACCAAGGATTATATCAAATTCAATTATGGGTATGACAATAAGATCTGTAGATAAGGAACACTTATATTCAATAATGGTAACTAATTGACAAAACATTGGTACTTTGATACATCCCTTAAGAGTTTTGACCAAATACTCCCTTATTATGTCAATTTGAAAATATCTAATTTTCTTGGCAAACTGAGAATATAAGAAAGAATGCGATGATTCAAAAGCAAATAAAGCATTGGATAATTTTGAAGAAATAGTTGAAGTACCAGACACCTCATCCTTAGGAACTTCAACCTCAGAAGTTGTGATCGTATAAGTTTGGCATTTCTCCCTTGTCATTTTAAAATGTATGTCTCCTTGACTCTTAGAACATCCATTTTCATAATTCCCCCATTCTTTACAATTTTAGCATTGAACATTGACGGCCTTATTCTTCACCTTGCAATCATGAGCTTGGTGGCCTTTTTCTCAAAACATGTAACCAACTCACATCTCCTTTAGGAATCTACAAGGGATTTTATTCCTAAAATTAATTTAGGATGGAAAGTCAAGTTTCCCTTATTCCCCCTATTTCCTTTTCCTGAGTGATCAGCATGTATCTTCTTCTCTTTCATCACTTCATGGTTATAAGACTTAGGGAATTCCTTTTTAGTCATAATAGCACATGAGACTATATCTTTGTATGATGAGAAGGACTATGAGACTACTGATAATCAAAGATATGGTTTTAACCCATCAAATAATCAATCAATATCACTTCTTGAATTAAATATATAATATGTAGAATTTTTGGATAACCATGTAACGTTCACCTCATAGTTTGTGAAATTCTCGTCCTTATTTTACCTTAGACTCAGAAAATGCCTTTCCATATCAGATCGATGTTCCCGAGGAAAGTATTTTTTAATAAAATATATTTAAACTCCCTCCATTCCATATTTGATACTTCTTCATCCCCCATTGTGTTTAGAATTAATGACCATCATTGATCTGCATCTTCTGAGAGGCGATAAACTTCCAAGACAACTTTTTCCCTTTCACTACTCTGCAAAGAAAGAATTATTTTCTCTAAGGAACTTATCCATTGGTTAGCTTCAAATATATTTGTAGACCCAAATAATGTTGGTGGTTCATCGTTCATGAAGTATTATAACATTGATCTTTCGCATTTTGGGTCAAGGTGCTCCATATGGGTAAGGTTAATTTTCCAAACCGGAGTAATTTTTCCCAGTATAGTTATATGTTGTTCACCACCAGTTTCGTCACTAGTGCCACTATAATTATCTTAAATAGGAGGTAAATCCCTACATGGATTATGTGCATTGATATAGTTTCCATTCTATCCACTATGTGTCATTTTCAAACAATGGAATACGCAAGATTAGTTTAATAATAGCAATATATAATTCCAATCATGTAAAATACTTAACATAAATTGAACAGTTTATGCATATAATCCATAATCATAAAAAATGTTTTCCTTGGGGAAGTATTTACTCATAAATTCATCATAATGGTTTGTAAATAAAATGTGAATTATCATATGCGTATCCCCTAGGAGTGTCAAACCAGGTGCATAGTATGGCCCGTTATTGTCTACTTGGATACCCCAGGTCAAGCCTGAAACTCCTTGTTAGACTTTTCACTCCTAGGTATATCTATGCCAGAACCAAATCCACCTATAGTATCCAAAAAGGGATTTATTTCTTGGAAAACCCATATAGTATCTATATTACCAATTGTTTTGGATGTTCTTCTATACTAATACTCGTAGTCTATCATAGGGTAGTGTTCTCTAATTAGAGTTTTCTAAATCTAGTTTCCAAGGATTGTACTAAACATCCTCTGATTCCAATTGCAATTCCACGACCCCAGTTACCCAGATTTTGAGCATTATTACATAACAATTCCATAATCACAATAGATCAAGTCCTGAAGGACCGATCAGTTCGGTATCCTCAGGAGTACTAGATACATTCATATGTTTTACAATACACTATGAAATAGAAAAAGAATATTGTGTCTCCTTTGAACACACTCATATCTCTTAGCCCATACCCCAAGGTTATTCATAATATAATTATTTGAAATCCTTGGAAAAATGAAACATAAGAAATGGGTGAGCTCAGATGCTCAGTAAGGATAAAAAAATACGAGAAACTATCTTAAATAAGCACAATCATTTAATAAAATGTCTAATAATAAAAAACAGACCTTTTAAACATAAACTTCAGCATAATATGAGAAAGATAAATCAAATAATTCCATTTACTTATTCACATAGATTTTCTACTAGATGAATATTCACATTCAATATCAATAGCTAATCTCATATTGATTGAATGCATAAAGTCAGACATCATGACCATATAGTCAACACCTCATGTCAAGACTACTAATAAAAATATTGTCAAGGCCTTTTGGAAAGACACAATTTTTTCTCAAGATACCTACCGATGTATTGACAGGCTATAGAGGGCCCCTCCTGCCACTTAATAATTCTAATTAAGTCCTCATAGGAAATGGGTGAAATCTAACATAAAAATTTGTAAAAAACTAACAAACAAAATTTTAATACTTTAACCATAAACTATGAATGACAAAAAAATATCACATCCATAGTCAAAAAAATAATAAAACAACCTTTAAAATATGGAATATTGTATCATATGAAACAACTTCAATTAAACCTAAAATCCAAAAAGAGATGTTTACATAGTTTAAGTCAATTAAAATACTCTTTGAGAGAAATATCTCTTCCTACATCGATATCATTTAAAAGTAACATAATTATAAAAGAAAAATTTTATTTTTTAAATATTCATATAAGATTTTATGGGAATATTATAAGGTTTTATAATGGTGGAAAATACCCACACCCACAATATAAGTTAAAAAAACATTATTTCCATAAGTTGCTAAAAAGGTCATAAAGTGCCTTTTTTGGAAAATGGCAGAATGATTCCATTAAAAAAATTTACAAAAAATTACAAAAAAAGGTATAAATGAATTAAACCAATAGTTTATGAAATATAATTTTTTTAAATACATTTTTATGAAACATGGATGTTGATGATAAAGATTTCCCGGTAGATACTTACGTAAAATCAAACTCAAATAATGAAGAGATTTGTAAAATTAACCCTTACCATGTAATATTCCTTAGTCGAGGGTACATTAACCTCATTTATAATAATTAAATCATTGAAATTAAATTATACAAGAACCAAATAAATAAATATGATATCATATATTATCCTCAAATATTTATTTGTTAATAATATTTCAGTAGAATCAATGTTTCGGGTGTTAACTGATTGGTTTTCCTTTATATGTTTAGTTTTTTAAGTCATGTTGGTTAGGGATAGGTTTTATTTGATTCATACTATGATGATATTAAGCTATTTAAAATTATTTTTTAATCATAAAATGAATATTATTCTTGAATGGTTACGATGGGGAATGAAATCTTATCGCGTCATGGAGACGGTAAGCTGTACATGCGCACGAGCAACAATATCAGCCTAGTGATAGTGAAAAAGTATGTAATTGGATGGTATATTATATATACATAATAATTAACATGTTATATTTATTATTTAAATCAGTTATACTTATTATTATACCCATCAAAATAATGAATTGTTGAATAAGAAAATATACCACGACGTGGAGACGGTAAGCCGTACGTACACACGTATGGTGACATTGTCATTCATATGATGAATAGAATAATGAATATGGTTGTACCATATTTATAATAATTAAAAAGTATGTATAAGGTACCAGAGTTGTTAATTTGGTATGGAAACAACAATGAAAGAGGAAGCGGAAGAAGAAACGATCATTGAAAAAGGTGATGAAATAATTACCTCTTTTTGTGGTGCTTCCTTTTGATTTGATCTAAAGGGATCCATAGGATGGATTTATGATCAATGTAAGGCATATAGGATGAATTTATTGTAGTTAGGAGGATATTTGGGTAGGGTTTGGATGAGCCAAATTTATTTTAAGGTGTTAATTTTAGAGAAGGGGAAGTACCCTTTTATAAGAGAGGTGAGGGGAACTTTAGGAAAAGCTTGAAATATAATTTTATTATAAAATTATTATCGGTTTATAATAGCTCAAAATGGATTTATTTAGAGGTTACTGTGGGTATGGGTTTAACCCCTCTCAACCAATAGGTTTTATACAAGTTTATGTAACCTTATTATCCTTATCTTTTAGATTTAACTCTTAGTTAAATAGTTTATCATTTACAATGTCTTCTTGTATTTTTATAAAAAATGTTTAATATTGATACTATAAAATTCCAAGATAACCTAAATTGGTTCATTATTTACATATATAACATTATATATGTACATTGGATGAATATTATATTTTTAGTAATATTATATCATTTAATGAAATAGAATATTTTTAGAAAACTTATTTATGTCATTTTTGAAACTATTAAGTATTTGGTTTTTTAGAAAGTCATAAAAACATTTTTACATCGAAAAAAATACATTTTATCAACCTTAACATGTCATATTGACCTATAAAATTAGTTTATGGAATCAAATGTTTTAATTTATATTTATTTTAACATTTATAACATCAATTATATTAATAATTCATTAATAATGTAATCATTGTGGCATAACTAAATTTTATTATTTAATGTATAAAAATTATAAATAAAATAATATGATGTAGGAAATATTTTTAAATTTCTAATTAATATTTATATTCTAATTTATCATATGTATATCCCAATATTAAAAATGGATTAGTTATCAAAATATAAATTTCACACTTTAAACACTTCTTTATATAAAATAAAAAAAATGTCCAAATCGAATCCAAGTGGATAAAAAAGGATAATATTTTTTTCCTAAGGTTTATTTTATTAAAAATAAACTTACGAAATAAAATTAGGTCATGTATTAGGGTAATTTAAAATTATTATAATATTAGTTTTACCTTTAATTACCCTATTTACTTTTAACCGTGGTAAATAAAATTCAAAAGTTACTATTAAAAAAAATATTATTTTCTTCCTAGTGAAGAGAATTTTACTTACAAATTACAACCATGTCTATCATAGTTTTGAAATTTTATTCACAAAAGCGGTAAAAATATGTTTTATGAAAATTTGTAAATGTGATTATAAGGTGGGTTAAAGACATTAAAATGTTTAATAAAATTTGATATATGTAATCATATTATAAAATGACTCCAATGATTTACATAAAACTAATATAGGTATTATGTATCTATTTTTTCAATAAAATAAATTTATATAAAAATAATTATTATTTAAATAAAATATCAGTTTTAAAAAATAATGTAGTTTTTTTCACTATTAATCAAAAATTGAAAGATTTTAGAAAAATACAAGAAAATCACCTTAAGATAATTCTGATATTGCGAATCTAAAAAAGAATTCCATTTTGAAAATTAAAATTTATGAAATTTCAAAAAGTGGTTTTAACTATTCATATCTACTTTTTTAAATGGCTAGTTTGATTGGTTGGGGTGTGCTAGAATTTGGAGCTGCGTACAATGCAAGCTATTTTATTATTCAATGAGAAGCGTACCATGGAATCTTGGGATGTTAAACTAGTACAACTAATGTTGGTTGAAATAGAAGAACTATATCTGGTTTTATTTATATATAGTTTTAGTGTTTATTAAGAAGTGTGAATATATGACTTTTAAAACAACCTACGGAGAACGATGTTGAGTTGTCAATAGAGTTTTTTCATATTATGAGTACAAAATATATTCTTCCTTTAATATTAAACCACCGGAACTAAGGGATATTTTGTTATTATTATATGGTTTAGAGATAATTGTTTAATTTACTAGATTACCCCCACTTTAATAGGATTTTAACACTTATTTAGAAATAAGTTGATGATATATTTTATTTTTGTGTTGATTATTAGAATATGTGATAGATTTATATTAGGAATAAATATCCTCTTTCTTGAATGGATGATCTAGATAATCAATTAAAGGGTTCCCAATGGATTCAAAATATTGAATTGTGGTTAGGAAGCCATCATCATAGGGTAGATAAAGAGGATATAAAAAAGTTACTTTTTCTATATCATTATGACCATTATTAGTATTTTTTATGCCATTTGGTCTCCTTAATTCATCACATATTTTATGTTATTCATAAATCCCATATTTCACCGATATCATCAATATTTTTAATGTTATTTAAAAATGAAATAATTGTGTGCTTCTGATATAATTATGATCTTGAGTGATATTTAGATACTATTTTTGGCACATTGTAGGACCATCAACTTTTTGAAAGGTTATCTAAATGTGAAATTTATATATTTAAAGAGATATTTCTAACATATGTTATCCTTGAAATTGTTTCATCAGTCGATCCTAAGATGATAAAGGTAGTTGTATCAAGGAAGCAATACCAAACTACATTTTAATCATAATTTTTTCTACGTTATCCAATTAATATAGATGATTAATGAATATTTATTATGTTTAGCCTCATTAATGAAAGATTTGTTTAGAAAATATTGGATATTTATCAAAATCCCTATACGATATTTTTCTTTCGATTAGTTTAATTTGAAATGTAAAATAACTCCCATCCTAGTATTTTTAAAACTATTTAATGGGTATATTATTTACTATGATGACATGAGTATAGAAATCTAGTTTGTGTTAAAGTATGGTAGTCATGAAATTACCTATGGTTCAAAATAGTTGATGTTGGTTGAAATAAATTATCCCACACATGACCTTAGACTCATAATTATTTTTTATACATTAAAAAAAAGACATCACTGCATCATTAGAGGAAAATTTTCAATTGATTGTGATCACAAGATCTTGAATTATATCATCCCTCCACACAAACTAAATTATATGTGGTGATGATGGATGGAGTGTATTCAAAAATTTGATTTGGAGCAAGATTATAAACCTAAAAAAGATATTATAGTGTCTAATTCATTGAGTCATAAGGTGCATGGTGAAGGGGGTATTGAATTAAGAGATGAATGAGGTCAAATAAGTCTCTTGGTATAAATGTGATTAGATGTTGATGAAAAAATTTATTAGATTCTTATTACCAGTTTATTAGTTACACTGACTATGTGGGAGAAGGTCACGTTAAGTGTCTCACTTCCATTTTTTTTGTTATTTTTTATAATTACATATCCCTCTCATAGTCTATTTATTTTATATTAATTTTTTAATATTTTCATTTTTTAATTTTTAAATATTTATTAATCTATTTTATAATTCATTATTACTATTTTATCATATCACGTGTTAATGAATTTTCCTATGAATATATCCTCTATGTATTCAATGATAATAAGAAAGTAACTTTATGTTTTTTAAAATCCAATAATTTATTTATGTACATCAAACTCACATATTCTAGTGTTTCTATAATTGACTCTTACATAAAGAATTTTTTTTATGAATGTCAAATTTATATATTATATTATTGAAAACAATAAACACCTACATATGGGTTGAAAAGTATATTTCACAAAGGATATGTCCCTAATGTTAGATAGCTGGTTTGGAAATTTCATTAGGTTAATGAATCTTATATATTGAAATTATCACTCATACACTTTATTGATTGTTGGGAATATTTTAAAGTAATAAATATAACATACCTATGAATTAATCCATAAAATTATTGATTAACTATAATATATTCAAGGATATATGAGATTTTATGAAATTACTAAACCATTTCGTATGTTTTGAGGACATAATATTTGACAACACATATTAATATTTAAGGGAAGTTACTTTGATTTATCAATTTTGATGGGAAATTTACTCTTATATATTGACTAGAAGTTATGTTTTCACAAGTTATGATTAGAAGAAAATGTAATTACATTTATTCATTGAACTACATGATTGATTTTTTACATCCCTTTATGACAAGATTGTAAATATGAATCTATGATTGAAATTATATGTTATGTTATTTCTAGGTCCAAGTAGAGGATTGAGATGTGATGGAGTGTTAATCATTGGTCATATGTTATAAATTAACCACTTTATGTCAACCTTTTATATTTTCTAATATCTTTGATGACTAATAATATTCTCCCAACCTCACCTCATAATTCAAAAAATTTATGTACATCACTACACATAGAATCTAAAATTTCCAACAAGAATATTTTACACATTTATGTGATTAGTTAGTCCCTCAAAGAATGGATTGTTCCACTACACACCCATGTGGATACAAACATGGATCATCTCAGTCCAATCAAAATATAGTCCCATCATGTTCTAACATATAAAATATCATTATAAGATACAAGTCTCTTATTAAATGTAAAACCCAAAAGAGGAAATATGTTTATTTCCTCTAGTATTGTTAAGTTTCACTTGATAATGATATTTCTACCCAAATAGGCTTGATCAATTAGTTTTATTATATTTAATATAATGTTTATACAACCACTTCCTCTTCAGAACAGGGTCTTCTAGAGTTATCCCCTTTCTAGATCATTACATGATAGGGTTCTCATTTTTATATTTAATAATCAAGTATAATATGTTTATTACTCCTTGAATAGATACTCAAATATATCTCTCTTTATTTATTTTTTATTGTGATGTATCGGACTCCCAGTGATTCATAGTTATCACAATCAGTATTTCTATCCACTAATGTTATAAGGAAATAATTATTTCTTTTTTTTTGTAAAAAATTATTCAATAAATAATATTGTGAATAATTTTTTCCAAAATGGAAATTTGGAAACTACTTCATGTTTGGAAGAAGTTGAGATATCATTTTTTAAATCATCCAAGAGAATCAAAAATTTAATCTTCAATTGAAATTAATAAACCCCTCATTCGGTCTTTCCAAAAGACTCGATATACTCTATCATTGTAAATCCAAAGAAACTGCATGTTTAAATCCTATTTTAAATCTATATATATATACGAGATCATTCATTATGACATTGAAGTATTTTATTATGAGTTATAAATCATTTCAAAACTCAATTTTTCCACCTCATCTATTTTTTCATTAATCTCATCATGCATGATATTTTTTGAGATATATATTTTCTTAAAGATCTCGTCAGAGAATCATTGGATTTTAATCTCCATTTATTTAAAATGATTTCTTTAAAAAATTCTTCGATATTTAATATTTCAAAATTCACATAATTTATCCAATTGATTACCATATAATGTCTTAAATTTTTTTAATTATCCCTGTAGACTACTCATTTTTTAACATATTCAATTCATATTTAAAGTTCTCAAATGAATCTTACACAAATCAGATTTAACATTATGCTAAATGAGTGATATATAGAAAAACATCCTTACACAACATAAATTTATTCTTACCTAAATGATATGTTTGTAGAAAAAGTTTATTTAGATGTCAGTAATGGTTACGCAACTCATATAATATTTACATAGGTGAATAACATCCTTATAGAAGACAATTTTATACTTATATTGTTATTTAAATTCAGGCTTATGCATCTCAGACATAGACTTTTTTCCTCTCCATAATACAATTTTCATAGACTTGCTTAAATTCAAATTAAAAAAATCTTAAACAAACCTTGATAGTCTTCTAAAATTATGCAACCCACATTTAAATAGGATCCAAATAATATTGTTATAATGGATGGATCTTGAAACTCTCATATACACCTGCCTTATAAAGAATGAAATCCAATTCTCACTCCTAAATAGACCTAAGCTTCCAAAATATATAAAATGCTATATACAACAAAACTACATTATCACATATAATTAACAATACAAAACAAAAAATAAATCATCAAATGTAAATTATTATTATATCTTGAATCTATACATAATAGGTTTTCATGTTGAAACCTCAAAACAAATTTTCCATTTAATATGTCCTAATATTTCTTATCTGTTCAAAGTCTCTCAATATATATTTACATCTCCTCAACACTAAAAGTTCCTTCCTTATTGAAAAAAATACAATTCATCCAAGGAGAAACGTAATCTCCCCTCGGTATTTTCTTAATACTACCACACACCTATCATTTAAATAATTATTCTTCCCTTTCACCACCTTATTATCAATATGTAAAAACAATTAAGGTAAATTCAAATATAATTTTACATTATAAACATATACTTCTAAATTTTTTATTTTAGAATCATTTATTATACAATATTTATGATATGGATGAAACCACATGACTTCTTTATCAACAATACATCAGTTACTTAAGTGTAATTCTATTTAGGTGAACCAAACATTAAATAAAAGTATGATTTAATTATGGTTCTAATATATCACCATAAAAACACTACATGTCATAAAAATATTATATTTTTATATTGGGGTTTTTGAATGATGATTTTGTATGAAAAACTAAATCTTACAAACAATCCAACAAAAAATAAAAACAAATCCACTATAGGAAAGGAATGAATCAATTTATTCTTAGCTTCTCATCAATAAACACTACCAAATTATAATATTATTGAAATAAATGAAAATAAAGGATATAGGTTTTACCATAAGACCTCATTATATATTTTTAAAAGGATGTATGGAAATTATAGATTCACTATATTAGTGATAACTTGACAAGTGAAAATTCCTTTTTCGTCCCCCATGGGTGAGTTCACTCACTTCTTCCTCTTTAAGGAAACTAAAAATATTCATGATGTAAAATCTTATTTTCACTCCAATAATGGGAAAACCATAATTATCATTCCATACCCGATATGTAAGAATAAGTAAATAAAATTTATGTGGACAAAGTGGTACATATTTTATTTCTCATTAGTAATTCAATGGATGAGTTTTTCTTCTACACAAAGACCACACAATTCTTCAAAACGAAAATCTGGAAGGATTCCTCAAACATCATTTTCTATTATGAGCCTTAACAGGATGTGGGATTATCTTCATCCCTTAAACTATTTCCATTTAAGAATTTTTCTCCACCATAAATTCAAAGGAATATTCATTACTAAATAAAATATTTTCATCTATGAAAATTTTTCATAGGCTAGTAAAATTTTCATATAGTCTTTTGTTCAATTGTTTATTTGTCTATATATTTCACAATGTATTCATTGTACATTTAGATATTTTTTCATCAAAATTTTTATAGGAGTTTCAATATTCCTATCATCATTTGATTTCTTCTTGAAACATGTAGAATTTATCATTTCATAAAAAATTAGGCTTTCAAGGAGGTTATCTAATGAATAATATTCACTATATTTCAATTTTGATATATTGTAATAAAATCTATCAAAAAATTTATCATTATATTTTCAAATATTCTTGAATCATCTAACTTCTCACAAAACCCAAGATTATTACTAACTATTATTAATAGCATCCTTAACAAAAATTATAACTATTTTCAACAGCCCTATTAATATTCATCATAGAATATATATAATCTATTATAGATGAGTTACCATAATCAATAATTTTGTTTATCATATAATAAAAACACATCAATCATCACATGAAAATTACTATATTTTATTGAATCTGTCCATAATAGACTTCAAAGTGGAAACCTCAAATATCATCTTCCATTTTACAGGGAGGAAACTTCATTCTCTTCATAAATCGATCAAAAAATATTGAAATATATTAATACTAAGGGTATCCTTAATTATTGAGAGAAAATAAAATTTGTCCATTGGATACATTAATATCCACTTTTGGATTTTCTATCAACAATAACAAACACCTCTCGTATCAGTATGTGTGATACTCTTTTGATTTTTGAGAATTCTCAACATGATATGGATTTTCATTCTTTATCATCTAAATTTATTCCTATTAAAACCAAAGTGTATTACACTAAACATAATAGTAATGTAAACCTCATATTTGGGATCATCTAATTCACATATTCTACACACCTCTTCCTAAGACCCAAATTTAGTATGTGTTGTGATATTTTATTATTTTTTTTGTAAAATATTACTTATAAAAAAACTATTCCTCATATTCTCAATATAATTCCAACATGGTTAATTATTATTCCCTATAAATGACATATTGTATATTGATTTTATGATTTTTTCCATGACTTTTACAAAATAAGGAGAACGTTATCAACATTTATCTTCCACCTTGATTATGAATAAGTACATAAAACTCAAGTGTTTTCCCCCTTCAAACTTCCCAATATTTTGAATTGGGGTGGTTTTATCCTTGTAATGTTCTCTTAATCATCATCTCTTAACTTGTTCTTCTTAATCTCCTAAATATAGGATTCTTCATTTTTATACAGTCCATTTGTTTCTTCAGCAACATTATTTTTCTCTTTTAGATTCTTTCACATATATATATTGAGCTTCCTAATATCTCAACAAATGATTCCAAATCTTCATTAAACCTATATTTTTTATATTTTAATTAATTTTCACCATCATTTCACGAGATATAAAATTACCTATCAATATGAGAATAGAAATTAACCTCATCTTTTGATTAACATCTTGATAATACATCCTTGACCTTCTTGAACATTAGAAAAAATGCCTTGTCTCCAGATTATTTATTCATAATTTTAAAAATTTTCTAAGTTTATATTTCTTAACCTCCTCATTTGATTTATTTTCTTGAGCCTTATTCATTGTTTAGTCTATATAAAAATGGCCAATGGAAATACAATTGTAGAACCTTGGTATTTTCTTTCACTAAACCTTCAACATTTCATTATTCTATTTATTTAAAATGAGAGGAATATTTTTTTTAGATTCAAATCACTATAACCTCATCTAAATCACTTCAATTTGTATATTTTTTAGTCTTTTGAGGAAACATTTATTGGATTTGGCAATATGAGTGATGCCCAGGGGTGAATCAATGGTTTTATAATATAAATTATCCATTTAAACTCTAAATCATTGAATTAATAAGGTTCCAATCCATTTAAAATATTCTTTCAATCTCACCTTTCAGTTAATAAAATATAGTGGAAGAACAACACAAATAATTAATAAGGTTTATCTAGAATAGGATACTCCCTTCTATGAGTAGTATGTCCCTAAATAATAGATTCTTCCACTATATACCAAAGTGCTTACAACAAAGGCTTATCCATATCCAATCAATAGAGTGTCCATTGTGATCCTTATTTTAGAGTACAATTAGAAGAAAAAAAATACTATTTTTAAAATTATGATCTAAATAATGAATTATATTCTTCTCCTCTATGAATCCTCTATGTAACATTATAATGACCTTACACTACAAAACTACTAGATAAATTAGTATTCTCATGTACCCCTTTATATTTTTATATCCATGTCTTCACAAGAACATGATCATTTATCTTTCATAGTATTCTAGATCATCAAATGGACTTGTTTTACCTATCTATTTGAATATTTAGGCATACTATGTTACTTCCACTATGAATGGCTCCCAACATTGATATATCATTTTCTATTTAATATTATGAAGAATTATAATATCCGTAATTATCAATTCTTGTAATCATTATTTGAAGGAACTAATATTCCAATGAACTAATTCATCCTTTCTATTCACATATATATTCCAAAAAAAATCATGAATATTATTTTTCTAAATTAAATTTTGAAATACCTTTAACAATCATCTTTAATAACTTTCTCATATTTTAAATTTTCCAATATAATACTTATTTTTATCTTCCATTAAAACTCATTTCAATCCCAATAATGTCATTCCAAAATAATAGTTATATTTTTATATTTAAAACTCTGTAGAATCAAATAATTTATCTTCTTATCAAAATCCCCATGTGTTTATAAGATCATACACTATGATGTGGAAGTATTGTCTTGGAGAGTGGAACACCTTTAAACACTCCCATATTCCCCCTTAATTAGAATTTCATTAATCATGGATAACAAAACAAATTATTAAATACTATATAATTTCATAAATATTTTGGAATATAATCATATTATATTAATATAATTTTATTCAAAATATATATTCTAAAAAATTTGATCCAATTAATATTTTATATTTATCAAAAATTCATCAAGTAATAATCTTTATGAAATATTAACATAAGGGAAACTGATACTTTTGGTATGGAAATATTTATTAAGATGAAATTCAGGTTTTCAAAACTCAAAGGATTATTACACAAATTTTGTATCCTTATGAAACAATATATAATGACTCCATAAATAAGCATCCTCAAACATTATAAATTTATGCTTACACATATGATGTATGTAAAGATTATTTTTATATGGATGTCAATCAGGCTTGGACAACTCAAATGAGTCTTACATGTATTAAGAACATGTATATGAAACATTGTTTTAACCTTATTATATTCCTCAAACAATGGATTATTCTTATTAGACTTATCCATTTTCCCTCACATTTTTAAAAGAATTAAATTCTTCATCAAATTAAAATCTGAACATCTTCTTCATATATTAAGATATTTCTCAATATCTCTAACCCACCGTCAAGCATCCTCACATGGTTATTCCTTCAATGGATAGATATTATCACTTCATATAACATAATCCATACCATGTAGGAAATTTAATTCCACCTCACCCATATATAACACATTCCACCATATATAAAATATCAAAAATATCATTCCTTTTTCAGAACTTTTATTTAACAATAAAGAACAACACTTAAAAAATATCATGTTAATTACTTTTTTATCTTGAATCTATACATGATATGTTTCAAAGATATGTACTCAAAAATAAATTACCATTTAATATGGATGAACCATTATTATCACTCCAATGTCACTCAAAACATATTGATATATCCTCAACAACAATGTAAGATTCATTTTTTAAATAAATATATAATTCATCAAAATGTAACATCATTTTCAATTATTTAACTTTTAATTTTTTGAATTATGAAGAGGATATTTTTTATTGTAGGGAATAGTCAATGTGAAATAACAAAAAAAATATGGGTGATTTAATAATTATTTGAATTATTCTAACTATTTCATTGTATGATGTTGGGGTAATTTCAAAAAATCCATGAGTAGTTAACATTGAAAATTAAGAAGAATTATAATTGATTTAGAAATTCCTATTTCCATTATAAATTATAATATCTGATAAAGGTATTTTATGAATCACTTTATTCATTTAAAAAAATGGACCTGATGGAAATATAAATATCATCATTTTTTCATGAACAACATTACTGGACACACAATTCTTTATCATTGAATCAATATTTTTGAAGGGATGAATAAACCATTTTTACAGTATACAACTTATCATAAAATCATTCATTATATTATTTTTTTATAATTTTAATTTTTTTCCATATTTTTTCTTTTAAAGTTTCATCAATTTGTTACACAACTCACACACAATTATACCTTCATTAAAATTAATGAGACTTGGTTATTCATATTTAAGTAAAAAAACTCTTTTATATGTTATGAATTCTACCATCATATTGAAGATTTATGGTCATTACTTTCTAAAGCAATTATATGTGTTTATTTTTATAATTAAGAAAAAGGAAGGGGTGTGAGTTTTTTTGTAATTTTGAAGAATGAATTTTGTTGAAATTTATCACTCTCCTTCAGAAGTGAGGTATATTTAGTGTTTCTTATATCACTAGATGAGTAAACATGGGTCAAGTATATGATTAGGATTTTTATGATATAAAAATATATAAAATTTATTATTCTCTTTTATTTATTTATTATTATTGATAGACTATTCACACAGTAACAACAAAAAATATTTATGAATAAATATTTTATTCCTATTATCATATAATTTTTTCCGTAATATTTAAATTACTCAAATTTTATATAATAGAAAAATCACCACTATTTTATCATTATTTTATTTTTTAGGATATCATAGGACTGTGATGATAAATATAATTATTGGGAATGTGTATCAATGAAGGATTAACTAAATTGTGTGGATTCCTCTAATAAATGAATAGAAGCACCAATTTTGGGTTATTATTATCAAAAATTGTTTCTATTCTTTCAAAAGATATTCTACAAAAATAAACATTAAAATTTTTATGTTCAATTTGTTTATAAAATTATGTATAAGGATTTAAAATTCAAATTATGGGGGTAACATATGAAAATGGATATCGGGGAAAATCTGCCAAAATGAATTACCATTTAATGGTTAAAGACCAATCTTAATCTGCTAAAAATATATTTGTAAAATTGTATATACTTTTATAGAAGTGGGAAAAGATATCTATATATTTTATGATGGATTTTCCAAATACCTTAAAGAATCATAGACCCATTTTGGTATTCATTGATAGAAAAGTTAAAATATCTCATTTCATATCAATTAAAACGATAAATAGAGTTGAAGAATTAACAAATATATATCACAATAACTGGTAATCTTCACGAGTTATTGATATAGAATTCATCTTCTAGATATTAATAACTTGATTATAGGTTTCAAAAATCATTTTCAAATGTAATGGATAGATAGATTAAGTATAGTGGGGTGAATCATCCATAGACAAATGGTTATTCTAAGAGAATTTTAAATATATTAGAAGGCGTGATTCGATCATGAATCATGGATTTTGGAAGTTCCTAAGAGTATCATCTCCCTTATGATTAGTACTCATACAATAATAAATATTGAAGTATTATTTGCATAAAACCATTAGAGGCTCATAATTATATGATATATTTCTCTATATTGTGTCATAAAAATTCCACAGAATATTATTTTGTGTGATAGAGTGCTATATAGGACACCATTGATTAAATTTTATTTATTTATAAGGAATTGGATATAACTCATTGGAGAAATAATTTGTATGATGATCCTTGATACACAATTTTGAGGTTCGGTACGTATAATCATGTTCTTCAAATGGTTTCATCAAACAAGTTCCAAAAAGGCTTAGGATGTATGGAAAGTGGAATCCAAGGTAAGTTATCCCATTGATGTTATTGAGTGTAAAAAGGATTGGGCGTATGGGTTTTCATTGAATCCTCAATAAAATTAAATGAATGAAGTGTTTCATATCTCTAACTTACAAAAGTATGTGCTAAACCTGTCACACTATATTGGTTTGGATTAGGTTGAGTTATTCCAAGAAGAAAATTTTATTAAAAACCCTAATGATATAATGATTTTCTAAGTGAAGATAATTTGGCTTATAGTAATCATGTTGGTATATGTTCTTTGAAAAAAAGGTATGGTACACTATAATTAAATGGATAAGGAGACCATGATGTGTCAATAGTGTATCGAACTATTCCCCAACAAAGAAAAAACCTGAAATCCTAGGGAAGAGATTCACTATGATGGAGAGTAGAATAGGGCCATGTTTGAGGTACGTAAATGTACTATTTAATGTAATTTATCGCTTGGGTGTTTCAGGGTAATATTTGGTTTTTAGAGGAATTTTGGGCACTTCAAATCAGTTTTCTGATCAATGATACCATGAATAATCCCATGGTGGGTCATGAAATGGGTTTGGGGGGAATAATGTATTTCATGGTTTCTCAACACCAAGTAATAAAAATATATAGGGTTATGTTTTTTAGGTATATCGGTGGTATAACAATTTGGTTTCCCATGATTATGATTTTGTGACTTACAACTATGTAAAAATCCTGTTAAAACCCTCATTCTTACATTTACATGATGATTTCACCAACAGTTTCCACCTCTAATGGTGCTCTAATTTTTGGGTGACCCGTAGGAAACAAATTTCATATAATATTTCTCCATATCACGTCTCCCAATATTATTTTTGGATTTCATATGGGGATGTAAGGTTAGATCATCTAAATAATAACATCTCCATATGTTGTTAATTTTTCTTAGTTAAATCCCTAACCATATAGGTATTAATAGATTTTGGTGGATAATTATTCATTTAATTTTGTGTTTTTTTGTTATGGTGTGTAACATTAATTGGATTTTGGATATTATTTTACATTCTAAAACTTTGTGTTTCCATGGGAATTTAAGTACACATATTCTCTTATATTCTATGTGCATAGAAAAATTAAAGATTTAATGTGGATTTTTTTCTCCCTTTTAAATTCCTAAATGTTTTAGAGGTTTTCATGGATTTTCACGGTGAAAATTAATGATTTCGGTTCATATGTTTTAGGGTAACAATAGTGGGGTTATTGTTTTTGGTGAAAATTTAATTTATTGAAAATGGGTATGGAGTATTAAATTGGATTAAATATTGGGCTAGGGAACTATTTTTCCAAGTGTGTTGATTTGGATATGAAGTTATCATTGGAATTGAGTTGATATTTTTATGTTGTGATTAATTTATTTGGAATAATTTTTTCATTATTTGTTTGTTATTTCAGGGGTGAGGGTGAGGCATTTTGAAATCCCTCCTAAGCATGGGGAACATTCCTATAATGTGATGGGGATGTGGTTAATAATAACAATTGTGTGTGGGGAACTTTTTGAAATTATATGTTGTGGCTTAGGTTTATTAATTCCTCTTATGAATAGGTGACACCCAATTTTTGTTGGTTACTCATGGACTTGGATTCTCTTATGTTTGGATGTTGAATTGGGTGTGTGAGTTGGATTAAGTATTTATAGTAATATTTCATTTTATAGTATTGATAAATTTAATGTATGTTTTGTATTGTTGATTATGTTTGGGATTGTGGATTTGGTGCATTTATTTTTGGTTTTTATAAAATTTCATGGGTTATGGAATATTTTATAAAATTTATTATTGAAAAATTATTTTTTCATGTTGGGGGTTCGTGGACAAAATTTTTGATGTAAAAAATTGTATAATTACTCATCTTGTATTCACCAAATTAGGTCGATGAGTAGAATTTTCGAAAAATGACATAGGTAAGGAATAAAGTTTCATTTTTCTATGGTGGTTCATCTCTATGGTTTTGGATATATAATTGAGGATTAGTTTCGATTTGCATGATGACTCATGGAATTTAATGGGAGGTTAAGTGGAGTTGTGAATTTCTTTTTTAGCATGTTTTATATCAGTTGTCCAATATGACTCTTTTTTAGTAATAGTTCACTTCTATTTGTCAGGTTTTATTTACATATTTACTTGGAGGTTTCATTTCTTATGTTTGGTTTAAATTTCCAGAAATTTATGAAAATACCCCATATGATGCTGGTGGTAAATTATTCTATTATGTTGTATTTTTCAGATCTGTTGGGTATTCCTGTGTTCCACAGACCTTATGATGGAATTTCATTAATGATCAGCATGGAGACTATGTGGGATATATGGTTAAACAATAAACCAATGGTATTTACTAGATCATTAGTGTTTATTAACAGCCTTTGGTGATATGGGTGACACATCTAAGGCCGACTAACTGTTTGATATGATCTAGGTGAGGTTTAAGAGAGATAGTTTTAGGAGATGTTATAGTAGAGATTATTTAACCATCTATATAGAAAATAGTATACCAAATATTATTAATAAGGTGAAAAATATAAATCATACCATAGTTCTTAAAGAATATTATGTCAATACATCACTCTACTCAATGAATATGGAAAACATTACTTGTATTATAATTACCAATGATTTTACTCCATAAACAAATAAAATGTTTGATATCTTGCTACACATCCAACCAAAAAGTCACAAAAAATTAGAAAATTTTAGGGTATCCATTGAATTTTAAGGAATAGATAGCGGTAACCAAAATATAATAACGATATGTATATATATAAAGAATAATAAAAAATCATTACATATATACTAAACTAGTACAACTAAGAAAATTATAAAATTTTATTTCATAAAATTTTATTATTTTAATATATATATATATTTATATTAATAAGGTATCAACAGTATATTAATTATAAATTTATATGAAAATGAATAGTTCAATTAACAATTTATTTTTCAATAAAATCCTTTTTAGGAAATATTTTATGTTTTTTCATAAAATTAAAATTCATAAATATTAGGATGAGAAATTGATAAAAAAACATCATTTTTTGGTTAATCCATGAAATATTATCTTATGATGTTTTTTTATTTTTCAACAAAAATTGATTTTAAAGTGAATAGTTCAAAATACCATATATATAAACAATTGTAATTTCTTGGCATTATTATTATATAAGTATGAATTGGAAACTATTAAAAAAAATTATAATACTAATGTTGTATTTATTATTAAATTTTAATTTTAGTAATTAAAATTTCAATTTATAAACCCACCTATGACATTTTAGAAATAATGTTATATTTTACAAAAAAAATATTTTTAATGCATGTTACATTTATTATATATGAAATTTATTTTTATATATTTGTACAGTTATATAAAATAAATAATCTAAAAATTAGAATCATTATGTCTAAATTATATAACGAGGAACATTTTCTTTTTTTCTATAAATGATAAATTACTTAGGTAAAAACTACTTATTGTGGTGGAAACAAATATGGTAAAATGAGATAGCATAGTGGTAAATGGGTTGTCATGTTATAAATATCTGTTGAGTGGATGATGTTTGGATCATACATATAGATTATAAAATACTTTAATAATCATTTTTAGGGCCACTATCGATGATAGTGACTTTCTATCGTTGAAATGATTTTGGTATTTACAAAAATTCCACCCCTTTCACTTATAAAAGGGATACTCCTCTCCTCACTTACTGTTCCTCAAAAATAGTATATGACTGACCCAAAATCTTTCTAAAATAATCCATAACACTTCAAAGAATCTTAATTAGGAAATAGTGTCCTCATGAGACCATCCATCAATGGTTTAATCCCCTTCATAAGGGAGATAATATAAAGAGTAAGGTACAAATATTTAACTGATCCTCTAACTTTTCTATTTCATTATATTCTTTTATTCTTCATAAAAATTAGTTTCACAATATTAAAATGATGAAAAATGTACTATTATTATATCTTTATATTATAATAATGGTGTTACTACAATTAAACACCTTTCCCATTTTAATTAAGAAAAAGAAAAACACATGAATCTTGGGTCATGCAGACGACCACCACCACCATGTAACATGTTTCATTTTGCATCACCAACATAAAAAGATGGTACTAATATGAAATTAAATATATAATTATTATATTTATTAAATATTTCATATTCCGAAATTATTTACCATATTACCCATTTTAACACATTCCATGAAAACAAAATCATCACCCATATGTATGTGAAAATTATCATCTCTATGGGAATGAGTATTTCATTTTTCATTACCACTATTAGGTAAGGTTTTAGATTATATTTTATCACTATATATTATATATGTAATT
This sequence comes from Viscum album, assembly GCA_963277665.1. Lineage (NCBI taxonomy): Eukaryota > Viridiplantae > Streptophyta > Magnoliopsida > Santalales > Viscaceae > Viscum > Viscum album. Next base: position 2,047,563,977 of record OY728122.1, read on the forward strand.
AATATATATCACTAATATGGAAATTTTTATTGATAACCAAATGAGTTATGATTACTAAAAGGCAATCCAATGATATCAGTAAATAACTCAAAACAGGTTTATCGCCCTTTTCCTCTACATCAAAAGTGAATAAAAACCCAATTTAATGATGTAAAAAATATAAATGTAATTATAAAACATAATTTTTTGTAACATTAATGGTTTTTAAAATATAATATTTTAGATAAAAAGGATGATCAACACCTCTTTTATAAACTCTGTTCAATATGGGCAAGTTTATTAATAGCATAAATTGAAATGAGATTATAATAATATAACACATAATGAGAATTTTTATTAATGAGGAGTGAGAATAGTAACATATTTTAATATTATTCTAAAAAAGTAATTAATATGTTTATATTTATGATATATGAGGTTAAATAACATCTTTGGAAATCATGGTTGATGGTAAGCGACTTGTTAACTGATATTGTATCTTTTGAGTTATAAACATTATTTTTGATTTTAATCCCCATATGTTCACTAAATTTTTCATTTTAAATATTTTTCTCACATTTTTACTTTTAAAAAGTTTATTCGATCAAAATCGATTTCCATGAATGTTTTTCCCTTATTTTTTTTTAAAAAAGTGAATTTTGGGAAATATAATCATAACATTCAATTTTATAAGAATGAATAAAAACCCATTTCAAAAAAAAATTAGTTTGGGTAAAAAAAATTCAGTAATAAAAGTATTATTTTATGATGTTATTTTAGGAAGTTTGCATGTTTTAGGAATCCTATTTTATTTCCATTGGTTCTTTATGAAAATTTAATTATTTCCTACTAGATATTTAACAAAACCATTCTTTATAAATGGGATATTTAAGATACAATAATGATTGATTTGATTGGGAAAACATATGTATGGATGTGGATGGTGGGGTAATATAACCACCCAATCCTTGATGAATAAAATTCCATTTCTTTAATTTAATTAAAGGTGTTATTGATGTCAAAAACATATTAAAATATTTTTATTTTATAAAATTGGATTTAAATGATCTTTAAGAATAATTACCTTTGATAATATAGTCATTAAACAGTGATTAAATGACTAGTAATAATATAAGGTTTTAAAAATTCCTTTTGATAGTGAAAGAAGAGGTCATGACCTCATCCAGAAGACTTGGGTCATACGAAGATCATTTTTCAGAGCTTATGAAGGAGGAAGCATCATTGGGCATCGCTTTTGACCAATCCCAAGCTGAGATTTAGCATGTTAATCCTTAATAGAATTGCCTATTGGAGAATTATAAGATAATAGAGATTACCACCCAAGAGATGTTATTCAAGATTCCCCAAGAGTTTTTCACCATCACACACCTTACCCTTAGGTATTATGTAGGTGTTATAATGGGAAATGTAACAAGGTATTAGTTACTTATTGGGGACTCTCTTTTTTAAATAAAATTATTATTCCATAAATTCTTTTATGAGAATATTTTTTCATAAAAATATAATGAATTAGATAAATTTATATTTCAAGTAAAATGGTGCTTTTCAGAAATATATAAATTATTATATTAAGATATTTTTTTATTAATAATATTATTATAATATTGTTACATGAACTCCCATTTTATTTATAAATGGTGATTATATTTATTCATTGTTGTTTCTAATCTAAAAATTTATAAGTATTAAGTATGATAAGAATTATAAATTTATACGAAAAAATAAAAAATTTATTTTCAATTAAAGAATTTATTTTCATGAATTAATTAATTTTTGAAATAATTAATATTTTAATAAAATATTATTATCAAAATACTTTTATGAATAATAAATGATTATATAATTTTTATAGAGTCAAATTTAATTTTTATGAAGGTTTAAAAAATGTTTTTCTTAAACCCGACAATTTTTATTAAATGTCGGTTCTTATTTTAAAAGTTAAAATAAACCTATTCATAGAACTTTTTTTGATAAAATAAATATTATTTTTGGAATTAGGATATTGAAATTATCCAATTGTTAAATTTTCATAATTTTCTAAGATAGTCAATTTTTGGGTATAAATTAAATACTGAATAAATATATAATATGTTTTATGACATCATAATGGCCCAATAGTGATGTAATAAAATTCTTTAAAAGGGATATTCGTCCAATATATGTTTTTACATTAAAATATTGTGATTTTTTTGATTAATTTTATAATGCCTTAGTGTACATCTAAGGATTATAAAATATTTTAACATTATATAATAATTTCCTTGAAAGTGTGACTCACCTCCACATAAGAAAGCCTGTTATTTTAATTTGTTTGGCCCTTGGACGTATGAAATATTGTGTACCTTTCAAATATGGTAGAAACAATGTAAAAACCATGGGATGGTGTGTGGTTTTTATTTTTTTAATGTGTAGTGATGAAATCCTAAATAATAATGATTTCCCCCTCGTATCATATATAAACCAACCCAATATCCCATTACTCTTCACTCAATTCATTTGATGCTCAGCCAGCCTCTACCCCATACTCCATAGAGTCCTCCCAAGGTGCCCCCATGATCTTGTAATTTCAAATGGATATAATGTAATTATTTTATAATCATTCTATTACAGTCCATTTTATGTTATGTGAATGAGGGATTATTTATCCTCTCTCATTTTGACACTTACCTAAGCGGTAACTATGCCAAAATTTCATAAGGCTTCCTTCACCCTTCTCATTTACTAATAATTATTTTAATTTTATGTTTTTAATTTCTATTATTCCTATGTTGGGATACAATATTAATTATTATCCTGACTCCCATTTCGTGTATAAATCATGAGTTCCCCTTTCAATCTCATTTATCCCTCTTATGAACCATTATTTACTCTTTTTATCATGATGAATTTTCATAAGGTATTTTTACCTTTCACATTTTTATCCAAGATTCTTTATGTTTTAATACACATTTAATTTCAATTTCAAATGTGGGAGTATAATTTTTCACCTCCCCCATTCTTCCATCCTTATGTTGGAATGATGATATTTTACTTTCTCTCCCATTAATTCCTTCAGTGTACACCCATTACCGTGCCAAAATTCCGTAAGGGATTTCTCTCTTCTTATTTCCATTAATGTATTTCTCTCATATTATTCATTTATATTCCATTTCATATGTTGTGATATTTTGTTTCATGACCCCCTTACTATCTATTTCATTTAAAAATAATGACTTACCCCTTTCTCTCTCACTAACCGAATTTATGAATTTCCATGTGATGACGTTATAATGCCAAAATTGAACCACGATTTTCCATACCAAAATCATCATGTAGTGAATACCATGCCAATTCCTCTTTCAAGGGTATTCAAATTTATGCAGATATATATATTTAATGGGACTAACATGTATGTATTCCCTATTCCTTAATCATCGAACAACTTATGATGTTGAATGAATCCATGTTATATTATTCATGTGACCCACTTATTCATGAAATAAAATGATTTTAAGCGGTTCACCCTAATAGTGGTCCAATTCAATGGGTTGTGTTTATTATCATGATACACCATGTTAAATTAGCGTTTACTCATGCTAATTCATGTGAAATGATGTGTTACTCATTCTTATTCATGTGCAATGAGGGTTTACTTTTGATAATTCATGTTCAATGAGGATTTACTCATACTACTTCATGTACAATATAAGTTTACTCATTCCAATTCAAGTGAAATGAGGGTTTAGTCATGATAATTCATGTCTAATGAAGGTTTAATCATGATAATCCATGTGAAATAATCCTTGGATCACGCTAATATCTTGTTGTATGCTGTTGCCAAATTTCCATGTTACGATAATGATGTTATATCATGTCTTTATGTTCATGTTTCTCTTATGATCCATTGATATGCCTATTGCCAAACATGTATTTTATTCTTCATGTTATGCCTTGTTTACACCCTTATATGGATTTGTAGCTCACCCCATTCCTAAATACGTCCTTAGGTCATCCCATACAGATTTATGTATGAAGGAATGAGTTGGTCATGTCAATGAAGTTTGAAATAAAGATGTGGTAATTCATGTTTTAATTTTTCATGTAATGTTCCCTAATTTCCCACAAAAATAGACTTCTTGATCCTCAGTGTTTTATGACGTACATGTTTATGTAATAAATCTTGCTTAAGTGTGTAATAAAGATCATGGTTGTTATAATTGGTATCAAACGATATGTTTGGTTATTTTTGGTATTGGGATTGGAAAACCCTACAGAAATCTTAGAGATAAGACTATGTATAAGGAAAAAATACCAAAATTTTGGTGGGTATAGAGTAATTGGTTTACCATGGAAATACATCCCTATCTAGATATGAACAAGTTGAGGTTGCTCTAGCACAGATGTATCTAGGGGTAAAACCCGAAATCACTACTTTGAACTAGACTCGAACAGGAGATGGTACACTAAAACGGGCCTTGCTGCACTCTTGGATTGACACTACAAGGGGATATGCTTCTATAAATTCATAATATTACTATGAACCATTATTAAGGGAGAAAAAAATACCATAATAATATATGTTAGGAGATAGATCTTTTATTACATAGATTGAATCCTATATGTTTATAATATAATGAGATAATGGTAATTTATAAGCTATACCTATAATTTCATTGGATTCCCATTTATGTGTTAAAATAATTAAGATAATCATCCTTAATCTTCCATTTATTATATCCAATGGCCAGTAATATAAGGAATATGGCTATCAATCGATGTAAAGGGAAATGTGATGAATGTACCAACGAGAATCCCAGTCAAATGAGAGCTCAAGTAGGACATATTGTTATTATTCCAAAAAAACTATAAATAAATGATTAAAAAGAGTAACATTATTGAATTACCATGGAAATCAAGGAATAGGAATACAATATCTCAATAAAGTCCATCTGATAATGTCGATAAGGGGATGAAGTCCCAATTTCATTCATGCAACAAGTGTGTAAAGAGTCACTAATGGAAATGTCACAAATGGACTATGAGATGTTTTAAGTGATGAAAGGAAGGGGAAAATGTATCCAATTTCCATTACTGAATGAAAAAAATTTTTGATGAAAAAAAAATCCATATAAGTAATCATACACAATTCTATGCTATATATGTGGAGAAGTCAGGCATTACACAAGATATTGATTTTTTGCAAGGGATGAGAAGCATGATGAGCATCAACAATATCTAGGATCAAGGGAGAAAGATAATTTCTATGCTAATATAGATAATGATGAATTATTTTCATGTAACCACTACTTCAATGTAGTTTATTTTGTAATGTATTTCAATTCATGTCCTCTTAGTATATCTTTTATGTTTTCTGAGAACATCGAGTCCCCTGAAGAAATGATATTAAATAATTTGGTAAAAACTTCTTTAAGTGTTGTATCACATGTTGATGTTTTTGGGAATGTTATTATTGAAAATATTATAATTCTAAATTTGATATAATTTGAAGAGAAATGACAACTTTATTGCCTATTCCTCATGTCATTTGAAAATACATGAGCCAAACTACCTCACATATGATCCAGAGGTGGCGGTAGTGATCTTTGTATTGAAAATCAAAAGGCATTATCTCTTTTGGGAGAAGTGTGAAATATATAGGGATACAAAAGTCTCAAATATATATTCACATGTAAATATATGAATATAAACCAATGAATATAGTTATAGCTCATCAAGAATTACGACAGCTCAATCGATTACCACCTTGGGAAACTGAACAAGGTGATAAATGCTCTGAGTAGAAAGAACCCATAGATTCTATCATTGATGAGAATTGAAAAGGATGCATTCTTAGAAGAATTTATTAATATGGTCATGGGAATAATAAATATGTTGACATCATCAATCCTTTCAGAAATTATTGCTCAAACATATCTTTTTTAAAGGACAATAGATGCTCAAAAAGTTGATGTGGGGATTCAGACGAAAGTGAAAACTATCAAAAAAGGGAAATCATCAGTGTTAAATGTTAATGAAGAAGGAATTTTGATATTTGGGTCAACAATATGTGTTTCATCAAATCTATAGTTCAAGAAATAACTTTTGGATGATTCACATAGTTCAGATTTCTCCATTCACGCAGCAAACACAGAGATATATTGAGATCTCTAAGAGCATTATTGGTGGGATGACATGAAGAAGGAGATCACTGAGCATTCATCAAAGTACCTGGTATGTCAGTAGGTGATGGATGAGAGGTATAAGTCTAAGGTTAATATGTAACCTTTACCAATACAAACATGGGAATGGGAGAACATCCCAATGAAATTTGTCACCAAAATTAGGAATACATCCAATGGAAATAATGTTATCTCGGTTATTGTGGATTGTATTATAATGAATGCATAGTACATTACAATTCAGGAGGATTTGTCACAGGATCAAATGGAATAGATATACATCAAAGAAGTGGTAAGGCTGCATGGAGTACCACTATTAATTGTATCTGATCAATATACTAGATTGACCTCTATGTTCGGGAAGTGTCTCTAACATTATCTGAATACTGAGATAAACTTTAGTGCAGCTTATCATCCTCAAAATGATGGCCAATCTAAGTGGTCTATCAGAACTCCTGAAGACATGTTTAGAGCATAGTCAATGAACATATAATGAGGATGTGATCAACATCTTCCTATGGTTGAGTTCTCTTACAAAAACATTTTCCACTCAATCATCCAAATGGCCCCTTATGAATACCTTTACGGGAAATGGGGTAGAACACCAGAATATTGGGATGAAGTTGAGGAGATAAAACTTCTAGGTCCAGAAATGGTTGATGAAATGGTGGAGAATGTTTAGATCATCCAGCAACACATTAATGCTACACAGAGATGGAAAACGAGCTTTGCTGATAATCATCGATGAGACCTAGAGTTTGAGGTTGGAGATGTCGTATTCCTACATATATCACTGTGGAAGAGAGTTAGGAGATTTGGGAAGAAGGAAAATCTAAGTCCAAGGTACATCGGTCCTTTTGAGATCTTTGATTGCATCGGAGTAGTGTCTTATCGACTAGCACTCCCACAGAACCTATCTCAGGTAAATGATGTATTCCATGAATCACTTTTAGGGAAGTATATAATTAACCCATTGCATGCACTCAATCTATAGGTGGTACCATTAGAGAATGTCCACTCCTATGAATAGAATACAATTATGATATTATATCATAGGGAAAAAGTTATATGAAATATGAAAATGCCCCTAATAAATGTCTTTTAGAGAAACCAAAAGTTGTATGAAACAATGTGGGAACTAGAGGAAGCGATGAGGAAAAGTTACCATCATTAATTTTATAGCGGGAAAAGAAACTTTCTAGGGAGAAATTTCTTAAGGGGGGAACATTGTAACGAACTAAAAATTCATGAATAAAATTCCATTCCTCTTATTTACTTAAATATCTTTTGGATATAAAAAACACATACACTTTTTGATTTTCTCCAATTGGATTTAAATGATCATTAATCATCATTACTATTGATAATATAGTTTTTGAATAGTGATCACATGACTAATACAAATATAAGGTTTCAACAAATCCATTCAACACCGACAATGGAGGTGATAGCCTGACCCCGTAGACTCAGCTCGTACGAGGCTCATTTTTTGGAGATTGGGAAGAAGGTAGCATTAATATGATTTTCTCCTATCCAAGACCAAGCCAAGATTTAACGCAGTAATATTCAATGGAATCTTCTATGGGATAAGTACATGTTAATAGAGATTACCACCTGAGTGATGTTATCTGAGCCGCACAAGAGTCTGTCACCATCACACACATTTCCCATAGTTATTAAGCGGGTGTCATAAGGGGTTATATAACAAGGTATTAGTTAATTATTATGTAATAAATTTTATAAATAAAATTATTATTTCATAAATTCCTTTATCAGAATAGGTTTTCATAAAAAAAATTATTTAGATAAATTTATTTTTCATGTAAAATCATACTTTTCAAAAATATATAATTTATTATATTGAACAAAGTTTTTATTAAGAATTTAATTATAATAGTATTATAAAAACGCTTCTTTTAATTATAAGTTATGATTATATGTATTCATTATTATTTTTACTCTATAAATGATTATGTTTTTAGATTGATAAGAATTATATTTTTCTACGATAAAACTGAAATCATCTTTTTAATTAAAAATTTAATTTTGATGAATATGATGAATTTTTGAAATAAATAATATTTTAATAAAATATTATTATTAAAATAATTTTATGAATAATAAATTGGTATATAATTTTTATGGAGTCAAATATAATTTTTATTAAGGTTTAAGAAGTGTTTTTTTCAAAACTCATCAATTTTCAATAAATGTCATTTTTTATATTAAAATCATTAGTTCACCATTTTGGAAAATTATACAGATAAAATAAATATATGTTTTTGGTATCAGGATTTCAAAGTTATCCTATGGTGAATGTTTCATAATTTTCTGAGATAGTTGAATTTTTGGGTAAAAAATAAATACCGAACAAATATATAATGTGTTTTTTGACTTCATAATGACCCAATAGTGATATAATAAAATAATATAAAATGGTTATTCATCCAATATACGATTTAAATTTAAAATATTGGGATTTGATATTTTTTTTATTGATTTCATAATTCCTTAGTGGACCCACTAAGACTTATAAAATATTTTAACATTTTAAAATTATTTCCATGAGAGTGTGACTCACCTCCACATAAGTAGGAATAATATTTTAATTATTTCAGACCTAGGAATTATAAAAAAAAATTATACCACTCCCATTTGGCAGAACACATAGGAAATAACAATGGGATTATTTGTGGTTTTTTATTAGTTTAATGTGTAGTGTCCAAAACGTAAATACTCAAAAATTCCCTCTCTTTTCTTATATAAACCAACCAAATCTCCCATTAAACTTACCTAAACCATTTGGATCCCAATAAAACTATGAAACACACTCCCTAGAGTCCTCCCAAGGTTCCCCCAATCTTCAAATAAGCCTTTCCCAATCCTTTGGGATCACACTTCCATGTAAGGGATCCTCACTTTCCTCTCCTTTCAAATTCAAGCATCTTATTCGAAAGTAGTTATATTAATTTCTAATTGTGATAATTTACTTATTTTATAATCATTATATTAATTTCTATTATATGTTATTTTAATGATTGATTATTTACCCTCCCTCATTTTTACCATTACCTAAGCCGTTACTATGACACAATTTCTTAAGGGATCTTATAACCTCCTCTTTTACCAACAATTATTTTCATGTATTGTATTTTAATTTATAATATAAATATGTTGGGATATGATATTAAATATAATAAATACTTCCAATTTGATTTATAAATCCTTATATCCCCTTTCATTATCATTTTTCCCTCTTACGAACCCTTATATACTCTTGTTACCATCATGAATTTTCATAAGGGATTCCTTCCTTTCTCATTTTGTGCAAGTTTCATCATGTTGTAATAACCTTTTAATTTAAATTATAAATGTTAGGGTATGATTTTTCACCTCCCCCACACTTCCCTACTTATTTTGGAATGATGAGATACCACATTCTCTCTCATTAATGCCTTAGGTGTATACCTGTTACCATGCCGAAATTCCGTAAGGTATTTCTATTTTCTTATTTCCATTCAAGTATTTCTCTCAAATTATCCATATAAATTCCATTTCATAAGTTGGTATATTATGTTCCATTATCCCCTAACTATATATTTTATGTATGAATGATGAGTGGCCCCTTTCCCTCTTATCAACCTAGCTTATGAATTTCAATATGATGACGTTATATGGTTGAAATTGCACTACAATTTTAAATTCCAAAATTATCGTGTTATGAATACCATTCCCATTTATCTATCAAGGGTATTATCCTTTATGAAAATATAAATATAGAATTGTACTTCCATTTTTTCCACATTCTTTAAACAAGAAATAATATATGATATTGAACGATTCCATGTTTTATGATCCATGTTCCACACTTATGCATCAAATGTAATTTTTATGAAGGGTGCGTCCAAATAGCTATTTAATGAAGTGGGTAATGTTTAGTATCATGATACACCATGTGAAATGAGGGTTTACTAAGGATAATTCATGTGGAATAAGGGTTTGATCATGCTGATTCATGTTCAATGGGTGTTTACTCATGCTTATTCATGTGTAATGGGTGTTTACTAATGCTACTTCATGTGTAATGAGGGTTTAATCATGCTGATTAAAGTGAAATGAGAATTTGCTCATGATAATTAATTTTAAATGAGGGTTTATAGATGCTAATACATCTTCAACAATCCCTCTCTCATTATAATATCATCTTGTATGTTGATTCCACATTTCCAGGTTATGATAATTCTTCTATATGATATCATTATATTCATGTTTCTCTATGATCCATTGATATTCCTATTGCCTAACATGTATTATATTCATAATATTATGCCTTTTTTACTCCCTTTCTAGTCTTTTTATCTCAACCCTTTCTTTTGTATTTCCATAGGTTATCCCAGTTAGTCTTATGTATGAATGAATGAGTTGGTCATGTCATAGAAGTATGAAATAAAGATGTTGTATTTTATGTTTTATGTTCTTGTGTAATGTTCCTAATTACCCAAGAAACTATACCTCTCAATCCTCGAAGTTTTATTAAGTACCTTTTTATGAAATTAATCATGTTTATGTGTGTAATAATGATCAGGGTTGTTATAGATACTATACACCCTTCTAAATCATTGGTTTCTGTTTATATCTCATGAGATAGTTAGGTGTGGAAGTAATGATTTTACTCACACTAAAGTGTGAATAATGAGTTTTTTCACATGTGTTTGTGTGTATATAATGATTTTCTTCACATAAGTTAGGGAATAATGTGTTTTCTCCCCAATATTTTTCTATTCATATGATTGTTCTATATTTCCTTATTGTTTTTCAAGTTATTAAAAATATCCAAGATGTATTTCATTTCCATGAAATGCTATGTTTTAATTATTACAACTTATTATTAGTGTATTCCACAAATTTATTTCATTATCACAGGTTATATGATTATTTATGTAATGAAAATAAAATTTATAAATTAAATACTTTTTTAATAAGTAATTACTTTATTATGAAATGTAATTATAGAAATCGCATTAGCTACTTTGGTTATTTTTTACTATTATATGTTATATCTGATCAGATTTAAAAGACATCTAAGGATCACAACTAATGATAGCATAGTTTTTATATAGGAATTTAGTGATTAGAATATATATAAGGTTATGATAAATACCTTTTAAATAGATAATGGTGGGTATGGAATCTACCAGTAGGATTATACCCTATGAAGTCTATTTATCAAATCTTCCATGGAAGATAACATCACTGGGATTTTCTCTTACCAATACCATGATAAGATTCAACAACTAATTCTTGAGAAAATGTTTTTATGTGATAATTTAATGATCATTTAGTTCACAAACCATACCATGTTCACTTAACCACCCCAAGAAAAAACCACCATCCCATACCTTGCCCTTAGAAAATTCAATTTTGTAATAAAGGTAAATACATATAAACCATAATAGTAAGAATTTTAATATATATTTTTAATAAAATAATTATTATATGTATATTTATTACTTTATAATAATTAAATAATAAGTTTGATAAAAATTATAGTTTGATATGATGAAACAAAAATTGTATTTTTAGGGAAATATATAGTCTCAATCAAGACTCTTTTTGTGAATTCAATAATATTTGTAAATAACATATATTTTAATAAAATAATATTATAAAATAATATTAATTAAGTATAAATGATAATATATTTTTATAATGTCAAACGTAATTTTAATATGGGCTATAAAATTATTATTTTGTTTAAAAAAACTTGTTTTCTCAAATGGGAATTTATTATTTACAAATATAAATTATCATATTTATAGAACTATTTTGTTAAAATAAATATAACATTTGATTTCAACGTATTTAAATTTTTCAATGGTAATGTTTTCATAATTTTTTGAGATAGTCAAATGTTTGGGTAAAAACTCAATATGGTATAATTTTATGGTATGTATTATGACATCATAAAATTCAAAAATAGATATAATAAATACTATAAAGGGAATCCAAGATCAAAATTATGTTTCCCATCTAAAATAATGTATTTGTAATCTATTTGATTTATTTTATAGTCCTTTAATTAATACTTCAATACATATTTTATATTTTAAGGGTCTATAATGAATTATTTATCAACATGACTAACTTATACATCACCAAGGGTTTTATTTAATAATTTCAGATCATAGACATATGATATATTTTAATTCACAACTCTTTGGCATAAACCATGGAAAAAATATAGTGACCCTTTCGTTTATTACATTACTATTAAATAATTTTAATTATAAACAATATAATAGTATTACACATTGAGGATACGAAGGATTAGTGTATTGGGAAAACTAGTATCATACATAAAATTTACAACATAAAACATAAACAATTATTTAATCCACTCATCTCCATATTCTTATTTTCCCTTGATAACACCTTAGTACACATAATCACATGAGGATAAAAATCAAAAAGGGGTGATCTAAAAGCCCAGAAAGAGGATAAATATGAACAGTATAACTGTATGTTTGCTTAATCATATAACATTAAATGGATCATGGACATGAGAGGAAACATTATTAAAAGACATGGAACATGAAAATGAATAAAAATGAAACATCATTTATTAGTGGTTAACCACCACCCATATTGGTGAATAATTCTAGCATCACGTTCACCCATAATTCCCCTTTAACTCCTAAGACTCATTACATTACCCAATGCATTGGAGCACTATATAATTCCCGACACACCTATCACATCATAACATTTACATAATCATGAATGACACATAGAACATCCTTCATACATAAACATAAAGAAAACCATGGAATGGAATGGGTTTCACATCATAATGTATACATTCATAAACATTTTTCTCCCAAAAATAAAGAGGGGATAACATTATTGACATAGAACAATCAACGATGAGTGAAGTAGAAACAATCACTGGGATGTAAAAAAGAGGGTGTTTATTTGTAAGAAGTGTTCTTTCAAGATCATTGTAATTGTCAAAAAATCAATTATAAAATATATATATCCCTTAATAGGTAATAAGAAGGTGAAAAATTATTATTAAGGAATATCCATACTGAAAATGGTTTGAATGATGGAAATCCCAAAGTATGAGAGTTGAGTTTAAGAATTTCCCCTTACCTTGTATCTGAACGCTTTCGTCACATTAATGTTTTGTATAAACATATTACATTCATTAATTAACAATTAAATAACCATTTATTAAATAATAATATTCATTAAAGTTTTATGATGTTCATTTATGTTATTTAGGATGAGTTATAGAGTTTAAATTATTTGTTCGGTAACATTCATTTTTACGGTTTTCTTGAACCGTTCACTTGTATTCATGAATGGATGTTCATGTAGAACATGGATAAACATAAAGAACTGATATTTCACATTATTAATTATTTTACTTGATTTTAAATTATTTTATAATGAATTATGTTATGTAGCATTTGGATGAATCATTAGATAATAATTTAATGATGATAGTTTGGTTTAATTCGTACGGTTTTTTGACCACAACGAACTTGTTTCATATAATAATTTATTAATATAAACATAATTTAGTTCCAGAACATTATATTGGATAAAATACATATAACATAATCTATTTCAACCATAAAATTTTTTCATGATCAGATATTAAGGTGGTAAAGTAAAATGAAAACATGTCGTTCTTGAAGGTGATAAATTAACACGTCACGAACAACATTTTCCATTCTAAAATAAAAATAAAATGAGAAAGGGGATGGATTATATATTATCCCATTATTATCATAGAATTAAATTATATTTATGATATTGGAGTTACCATACAATTTGGATGAGGATATGCAGGGAGATATTAAGAAAAGATATTGAAATCGAAAGGAAATTGAAAGGAAAAGCGAGAGAGAGGAATTACCTCTTGAATCCTCCTCTTTAGATCCTCCTTAAGGAACCTACGATTGATCTTTTAATGAGACCATAAGCTCTTAAACATGGTTTGAGGGGCTGGGTAATATTTTTGGGTAGTGTTTAGACGTGTCTTTAAGCTCGATTGGTGTGAGAAAATGAGGGTGTGAAGGGAGGTATTTATAATGGTTGGGAAAGGGGTTTTCTCAATATCATAATCATTAATTTATTTTTTTCTCCATGAGACAATTAATTTTGATGATTACACGAAATATAATAGTAATAAGTGCATGTGAGTTCGAGATAATGTCCTTACATAAGCCATACATTATCAGATGACATCATAATTCTGGTATTTAGCATTTATCATAAATTATTGTATTTTACTATTCACCAAAAAAATTGAGCATTTCAAAAAAATCCCAAAAATTCACTATAACTATTTTATGATGTGTAGAATCCAAAAATGAAGTCCATTTTTGAAAAATAATTTTATTAATATTATTAATTTAATTTTTTAATTAATATCATAATTTACATGGAAAATAAAGTCTATAAAACCTTTATTTACTTATTCCAGGACATTGGTACTTCCTAAGTTCACTTAAATCCTATATATATATTATCATCGGTGAGTATAATATTAATAAGGGTATTTCATTATTCATAAGGGTGACATTATTATCCATAAGAGTATGTAACTATTCTCCAAAAAATATGTTTTTTCTATTAGGCTCAAAAAATCATCATGGATGCAACTATATATGTCAGGTTTTTAAAATTTAAAACACGGATGTAAAAACATTATTTTCAATGGTCACATAGAATTTAGTATCATGAATTTTGCATTGTGTTTTTTAATGTGTTTATACTATAAGGGATAATTATAAGAAGTTATTTCCACTGAAAAATCTTTGGTTCGTTACATTATTCCCCCCTTATTAAATTTCACCCTCGAAATTTTGTTTTCACAAACAGGTGAGGGTACTTATCCTTCGTCACCTCCTTTGGTTTTCATGGTTCTTTTTCAAACTTATGGTTCCTCCACAACACATTGATAAGGTGGGTTGTCTTTTTTGCATATAACCTTATCTCTCTAGTCTAGAATCTTCACTGGGTGCTCCTCATAAGAGAGATCATCTTCCATCTGTACCACCTCTGAGTTCAGTATATGTGAGGGAACTGGTATGTAATTACTCAGTAGTGATACATAAAGCACATCATTAACATGATCCATATTCAGTTGAAGTGAAAGAATATAGGTCACGGCTTCTATGTGGTCTAGGATATCAAAGTGGCCACTGTACCTTGGGCTTAGCATCCCTTTATCTCCAAACCTAATGACTCGCTTATATGGTGATATTCGAAGGAAGACATTATCTAAAACATCGAACTCCATGGCCCTTCAACAGTTTGTCATTATATCACTTTGTTTTTGAATTTGAGCATCTTGGATTTGTTTTTGGATCATTTAATCATTCCTTATCATCTCTTGAATAAGATCAGGTCCATGTAGATTTCATTCTCCAACTTCATCCCAATATGTTGGAGTTCAACATTGCTTTTCTTACAGATCATCATATAGAGAAATCAGAATACTTGAGTAGAAGATATGGTTGTTTGAAATCTCAAACAATGGGATATTCTGATAATATTCACCTTTGAATTCTACAAAGTAGGCTCTTAGAATATCTTCGATAATCTAAATAGTCCTTTCAAATTGAACATTAGTGTGAGGGTGATAGGTTGTGCTAAAATTCAATTCATTACTCAATGCATATTGAAAAATCCCTCAAAATTTAAATGTGAACCTTGGGTCATGATCAGAGACAATTGAATGTGGAAAACCATGCGGTCTCACTACTTCCTTCACATATATCATTGTATGTTGTCCAAGTGATATATCTTCCCGAATATTGATAATGTTAGATGTATTGGTGTGTCCTTCAACAACAACCCATATCATATTATTACCTGTGGACATCTTCAGGAGACCCATGATAAAGTCCCTAGTGACATTATCTCATCCCACATGGGTACAAACAGTGGTGTCGCCATCCCTTTGGACTATTTTCGCTCTTCTCTAACTTGCAGATATACCAAGCACCTTGAGATATAATCAGAAATCCCTTTCTTCATGTTTTCCCACCTGAAGTGTTCTCCTAGATCACTTTACATCTTGGTACTCCTAGTATAGATAGAGAATGTTGAGCTAATTTCATTTTCCAATAGATCCTTCTTTATCCTGGGTGATGAAGGCACACGAAGCTGTGTTCCAAAAAAAATCACACCATCATCATAGATATGGAAATCATGTAGCTTCCCTTCCTTTACTTCATTGAACTTATTTTGTAACTCCGGATCATACCTTTGTGCCACCTTAATCATCTCTGGTATTTATGGTTACACAATCACTTGGGCAAGGTAGGATGTATCCCCTTCCCTTATGATATCCAAATCCACCCTTTTCATATCCAAGAATATATGGTCTTTCTCATTCTACAACATGGATAGATTAGTAGGTTAATTTCTAGTTACAGTGTTAGCTACCATGTTTTCCATTCCATGATGATAGTGAATATATAAATCTTAGTCTTTGATTAGCTCTAATCATCTCCTTTGATGAATGTTGTTCCCCGTTTGTGTGAATAAATACTTAAGGATCTTGTGGTCAGTGTATATGTCACACTTCTCACCACAAAAGTAGTGAAACCTGATTTTCCAGGAAAAATCATGCTTACTATCTCCATATCATTCGTCTGGAAGTTCTTCCATGGATTTTCAACTTCTATAAGGTATAGGCTATAACAATATTATTTTACATGAGTACAAAATCCACACATTTCATTGAAGCATCACTGTATATCACAAAACAATCTCTACTATTCGATAATGTGATTACAGGTGCAGTTATCAGTATTTTCTTTAGATCCTTTAATATTTCCTCATATTCTTCCATCCATACATAATTTACCCCTTTCCATGTTAACTAGGTTAGGGATCTTGACAATCATGATAAATTTATCAAAAAATTTCTATTGTACCCAGCTAATCCTAGAAAACTATGGATATTTGTGACAATATAGGGTTTGGGCCAGTCCTTATTCACTTTTTTTAAGGGTCCACAGAAATTCCTTCCCATGTTATCACATGTCCCAAGAATGTGACTTCTTTCATCCAAAAGTCACACTTACTGAACATGGCATAAAACTTCTCCTTTCTCAATGTCTCCAACCCAATTAAAAGTTGTTCTTCATGTTCCTCATTTCTCTTAGAGTATATGACGATATCATTGATAGACACTACCAAAAATTTGATGAGGTAATGTCAAAAGAATCTATTAATAAAATCCATGAATATTGTAGGGGAATTAGTAAGTCTGAAGGGCATCACCAGAAACTCATAGAGCCCATACCTTGTACGGAAGGTAGTCTTCTGAATATCTTCCTTCTTCACTTTTATAGACTTATATATAGAACAAAGATCCACCTTTGGTAAGTATTGAGATCCCCTTAACTGATCAAATAAGTCATCCATCAAAGGAAGAGGATACATTTTCTTTATCATGATCATGTTGAGTTCTTGATAATCAATAAAAATCCACAATGATCCATCATTATTCGTCACAAAGAGCACTGGCACACCCAAAGCTGATACAGTAGGGTGTATGAACACTTTGTCCAAATGCTCTTGTAGCTAATTCTTTAACGCATCCTGTTCGATAGGAGCCATCCTATATGGACACATAGAGATATTCATATCTTTGAGTATGATTTATATTGACACCTCTACCTCGTGATATGGGGAATTCTGGGTAACTCTTCAGAAAACACATCATCATATTCCCTCACAATGGTCATTTATTTAGGGTTGGAACTTTTATTTTAATCAACCATTTGGGTGAGGTATAGCTCTTCATATCGAATAAACACCCACACCATTGAAGGATTTTTTAATGGATTTTCTTGATCTTCCATTAATTTGTAGAGGATCATGGGATGGTTCAAAATATGAAAATATATTTCCTTTTTCCAGACTATTGATATGTGATCTCTGTAATGAGAGCTAATCCATTCCAATTATATCATCAAATTCAAAAAAAAGGTATTATTACATGATTTTCTGGAAAAATCTACCCAGATACACCAATATTTAAAGAGTCAAACTTTTGGGTTTCAGTGATTTCACCACATTGTGTTTTTACAGATATCTCTACTTCAAGGTTTCAGGGTTTGAATTCTGTAGTTCATGAAAACTTGCATGATATAAAGGAATGTGTATAACCAAAATCAAATAATTATTTTTTCCATTCTTGAGTTAATAAGAAGTGTACCTAGTACAAGTTCATTACCATTCTCCACTTACATAGTAGTGATGGAATAAGCTTTCCGTTTTTTTCTCTGGCATTGGTGGATAATGACGCTGATTACCCTCGAGAACTCGAGGTTTAGTGCACTGGCTTGCATAGTTCCCTTTCTCCCAACAATTTTAGCACTGGACTATGGGTGGTTCTCTCCTTTCATCAACCACATTATCCTTCCTTATTATGACTTTTCGACACTCTTGAGAATGATGGTCTTCTTTCCCACACTTGAAGAATTTCCATATCCCTTTGAGGTAGTTCACATGTTGTATCTTCCCAAATTTTTGGCATGTGGGTCGTTGAGTTTTCTTCACACCTTTATCATTAGATCCTCCATCATAAAACTCCATCATTCATTTCAAATAAACATAGAAATGGGACCATTATCCAAACTCCATCTCCACTTTGAGATCACATCTAACAACTTCTTCATAACTCCCAAAGTATCAAATTTCAATAGCCTTTCGAATGTGTGGTTTTAATCCACTGAATAATCTATCAATTATGGTATCATTGTTGATAACAAAAACCAATTAATACCTTGAAATCCTTGTGAAACTCGCTTCATAGCGTGTGACATATTATCCTTCCTTCTAATTGAACTCTATGAATTCTTTCTCTGTCTTCAAATGAAGAGTTTGTGGGAAATACTTGTTAAAAAACATGATATTAAAGTCTTCTCATTCCTTCTCATCAATTTCATCCCTTTTCTTGGGGTTATTAATCAAACCTCACCATTGATTGGCCTCTCCCTATAGATAATAAATGACTAATTTCACCTTCTCTATCGTAAAATAGTGAATCACAGAAATGATCATCTCCATAGAGTTGACCCACTATCCTGCAACTAGTGGACCAGAAGATCCACTAAATATCCGGGGTTATTACCGCATAAAACACAAGATATCTTGCTTCTCCATCTTATGTGAAGGAGGAAATTCCCAATTATTCAGGTTATTATTCATAAACTCAGACAGATGGGTAAGCATCATCTTGATTTTCTGAACTCCACATCCCAAGGAATTGGGGATGCCATTTGGGCAATCACATCATTTTCCCTTGCATGGGTTGTTGGCCTTGTTCCTCCTAATTCCAACCATTTTCTAAAATAGAAACCATTATAACATTATTTAATGTGTCCTAATTAACTTATTCATCTCAGAAATTAAAACTACAAGCATATATTATGGGGTCCATATGTTTAACACAGCTTATTTTGGGATTAATTGTACTTAGTTTCATACAATAGGTTTTCTCTAGGGTTCACTAATCCTAATTCCAAAGTTAACTAAACCTTTCCTCTAATACCAACTATGGTGACACTACCTTTTCTTACATTTATATTACATCATTTTACAGAAGATATATGTAATAGTATTCACATATAGGATCCAAATGTTTAGTGCCTTTGGAAAACTAGGACCATACATAACTTTTACATCATAAAACGTAAACATTTATTTAGTCAATTCTTCTCCAACTTCTTATTGGCCCTTGAAAACTCCTTAGTACACATAATCACCTAAGGATATGCATCAAAAAAGGGTGATCTAAATGCCTCGTAAGAGGAGAAATATTAACAATATAACAACGGGTGAGTTTAATCATAGCATAGGCAATGGATCAGGAACATGAGAGGATACATTAATAAAAGACTAAAAATTTTGTAATGAATAAAAATGAAACATCATGTGTTAGTGGTTAAACAGAACCCATAATTTTGAAAAATTATATTATCCTGTTCATGTATTATATCCTTTTAAATCATGAGATTCATCACATTACCCAATGCATTGGAGAGATATATAATTCTGGGTGCACCCATCACATCATAACATTTACATTATCATGCACACCACATAGAACATATGTCAAACATAAACACAATATAAACCATGTACATTAATGGGTTTCAAATTATAAATAATACATTCATAAACATTTTTCTACCCAAAATAATGAAGGGATAACATTCTTGACATAGAACAATCAAGGTTGAGTTAATTAGAAACAATCATTAGGAAGTAAAAATATGGTGTTTATTGGTATGGAGAGTCCTTTTAGAAAACATTTGGTTTTTCATAAAATCAATTATAAAAAATTTATATCCTATAATATGTAATATTAGGGTAAATAAACTATTATTAAGGAATATCCCTACTAATATTGGGTTTAAAGTGGGAAATCCCAAAGTATGAGAGTTGGGTTCGAAAATTTCCCAATACCTTGTATCTAATAACTTTCTTCACTTTAATGTCCCCTAAAACTACATTATATAAAATAATTAAAAACTATATAACCTTTTAAACTTTAATAATATTAATTATGGTTTTACTATGTTCATTTAAAGGTTTTTTTGGAGTTATAGAGTTTAATATCATTGTTTGGGAATGTTCATTTTATAGTTTTCTAGAACGGTTCACTTGTATTCACGAAGGGATGTTCATGTAGAAAATTGATTAAAAAAACATAAGTGAAATTTCATGTTATTAATAATATTACAAGATTTTAAAAGAACTTATAATTAATTATTTTTTATACCCTATGTATGGATCATTAGATAAGAAATTAATGATGACTATTTTGGTTAATTCGTGTGGGTTTTCGACCACAAAAAACTTGTTTTGTCGAATCATTAAGTAATATGTACATTAGTTAGTTCCAGAACATTAAATTGGATATATTACATATAAAATAATCTTGTTCATCAATAAAAATGGTTTCATGACCAGATATGAAGTCGGTAAAGGAAACTTATAGCATTTCATTCTTGAAGGTCATAAAATAACACCTCACGAACAATGTTTTCCATTCTAAAATAAAAAGAAGAGGAGAAAGGGGTTTGGATGATATATTATCCCATTATTATCATAAAATTATATTATATTTATGATACTTGAGTTACCATACCTTGTCGATAAGGATAATCGGGGATTGATTAAGAAAATATCATGAAATTGAAAGCAATTCAAAGAAAATTGAGAGAGAGGAATTACATCTTGAATCCTCATCTTGAGATCCCCATTAGGGAACCTATGTTTGATATTTCGATGAGACTATAAGAACTTTGATATGGGGTTGGGTCTAGGGAATATTTTCGGGAAGAGTTTGGAAAATGATTTAAGCTTGATAGGTGTGAGTAAATGAGGGTGTGAAGGGTGTTATTTATAGTTGAGGGAAGAGGGGTTATCTCAATATTATAGTCATTAATTTTTTATTTTCTCCACAAGAAATTTAATAGTGATGATTAAATGACCAAGAATAGTAATAATTTCATGTGATTTTGAGATAATGGCCTTACATATTCCATACATCAGCTTATGACATCATAATTCATGTGTTTATCATTTATCATAAATTATCATATTTTAATATTCATAAAAAAATTCATGTATTTCAGAAAAATTCCATAAATTCACCCTAACCATTTTAGACATGTAGAATCCAAAAATTATGTCCATTTTTCAAAATTAATTTTATAAATATGATTAATTTATTTTTTTCATTTAAAACAATAATTTACTTGAAAAATATATCATTTAAAACATTTATTTACTTATTCTAAAACATAGGTACATCCTAATTTTTAATAAATCTTATATATATACTAACAATTGTGAAGTTATTAATCTTAAGGGTATGTTACAATTCACAAGGGTGACACTACTATTCATAAATTTGTGTTACAATTTATAAAAAACTATTTTTGTTTAATTTGACTCAAAAATAATCGTGCACGCAACCGTGTATGTCACGTTTTCAAAATTCAAAATGCAGAAGAGGAAAAATATTGTTTAATGGTCACATATTAATTAGTATCAGGATATTTCATTGTTTTTTCAAATATGATTATACTATATAGAATAATTATAATAAGGTATTTTAGTTGAAAAATCATTGGTCCATTATAAAAATAATGGGATGGTTGGTGGTTTGGATTAATGTATCATATAGACTCTAAAACCTTTGTTTAGAAATTATTAAATAACTCTCCTCTTCTTTTATATAAAAACCCACTCATACTCCCATTAATGATCACTCAAATTAGTTTGATCTTATATATACTCCATAGTTCCCTCTCTATATCCTTACTATGGTGGTCCCAAGCTCCTATGAATCTCTTCTTGATCACATAGAAGCGCCCTCTCATGTTAAGGGATCCTCTCTTTATAATATTAATTCAAAAGAAACTTAATATAAATTTTTTATTTCAAATTATTCATGTTGGTATATGTTTTTAAACAAACCAATTTATTTCGTAATGATTTTATATATATTATATACCAATTTCAATCTCATTAAACCCTTCCATGAATCATTATATAACCCTATTATGTTGCTGAAATAATCCAATGATTTTCAATGCCAAACATTTTTGTTGTAAATACCCATCCCCATTTCCAATCAGGTGCATTGACCAATATTTACTAATCCTTAATTTATTAGTTAATTCCTTACATTTATCCCTCCTTCATTAATCAAGGGATTAAAAGTGCTGAAATAAATCCTTATGTGGTACGATCAATGTGGAACACTTCTTCTTGTAAATGATATGAATGTGGTGGGTGGGCTGGGAATTGTATATCCCTATAATTAATTGGGTAGTGTTTTTATCTCATGTGATACCATGTCTGGTTCATATATGTTTTTCCTATGAAAATAATACAATATTTTATTTAAATTAATCCTTGATTTATGTTTCTGATGTCAAGTTATATGTTTTTCCCTTATTCCGATATTTCTTTTATTTTTTTCTTTTTATCATGCTTCAATATTCAGGTTTAGGATTATCACCAATCATATGCCTTCATTTATAAGAATATTGAATAACATGTATTACATTCATCATGTTATTCTTCGATTATTATTATAATTTGATTTGTAGAACACTTGTTTTCTTATGTATGTCCTAGTGTTATCCTATGTAGTTTTAAAAGATAAAGGAAATTTAAGGGAATGATATTGATTTTTTGTTTATGTATTCATATTTTAGTATCATGATTTTAATCTATGTACCAAATTACATAAAGAAACTATTCCTCATGATAGTATAGGGTTTAATTAAATCCATCATTATGAAATAAATCATGATGTATTGTTTATAAAAGATATGGGATGTCATAGGTTGAATCAGAAAAAAAGTCTATAATTCATAGGAATTAGTATTATAAAACACTTGTCAATGCATTAGAAATATTATAATCTTTGAAATTCAACCTTAATTTGTTTTTAAAGTCTAGTGGGATCTGTTTTTATAAAAATACATCCTTAGCTTGATACTATAAGTGAATGCGGCTCTAGAACCATTGTACCTAAGGGTAAGAACATTGAAAAGGTCACAATGAGTTGGACTCATTTGTCACCAGTTTCATGAAAAAGAGACCTTGATACACTCCTATTTTAACAGTCCTAATGTGTATGGTTTTTTTATTCAAATTTTCATTATGAACCTCTATTAAGTGGATAAAAATTCTTATAACACATAGTACTGGTAAATTGATTAGGCATAACATAGATTGAAGTCTTGAAAATCAAATGTTTAGTAATAAATTTCATATGAATGTTATCACATTAATTTTCATGGTTTCTTGCCAATTTATTTAATATTTTAAATATTTTTATCTTTATGTTTTTATTTAACTTATTCATTTTTATGAAATATGAGGAATCGAGTCAATAACTACTATGACACAAAATGTATTGAATTCCAAAATTATCCGTTGACCTTGATGGGAGAATGAGTGTGGAATTTAATGAAAATAATTTAACAATTAACTCATGATTTGAAAATAAACAAGAATCAGGGGGAATCCCACATCCCCTTAAGATGGAGAAACATGAAACTGATACCATTATTTTAGAAAAGCCTCCATCATTGAATGGATCTTTTGATCTTTTAATGACGAATGAATGGATGAATTCTATAGAAATATTACTATAATGACTAAAAATTTATTTTTTATTAATATAAACCCCCTTTTAAGGACTGATGGTGAACCCATAATGACATCAAATACGGAGAAAAAAACATGTCTCTAGCGGTCTGAAAGACCTAGATCATAAACAATCTTAACTATAATAGAAAATCCCTATGTGGTTGTAAAAAAACATTCCACACAACTTCCTCCTTCATAATGATTTTCAGCAAGCTATCCCATTAAAATATCAATGGACTTGGTGCCAATGGAATTAGTCATACCCTCTCAAAAATACAGTTCTGAATAGAAGTGTTATAGTGAAAACTCCTTGCCTGTAACCTCATCTAGAGAAACCTCTTATAGATGAACTAGTTGTAGATCTATAAATTTTAGACCGTAGAGGCCAAAACCTAATCCACAACACCATGAAAACAAACCACAATGAAACAACACCAAATACATAAAGAATTAGAATATTCCAGAATTTCAAAACCATCATTGGAAGAATCCAAACCACACTAGACCCTCAATCCACCCTTCACAAGGGAACCAGAAAAAACTAGGGTAGATCCACATGACGACGTCGACACCATGATCCATACGGGCCTTACAACATAAAATCATTCACACATCCAAGTCAGCAAAATCTATCAAGAGAATATAAAACATCACCAAAATGATGACCTCCCGAATGCCAGGGCACATAGGATGATGATCCTGCTGAAATCATGACCCACAAATCTCATCGTTTCCTTAAAAACCACTCATAGAGACCAGATCTTCCAAACACACCCACAAACAACTTAGAACGCGGCAAAAACCACCCAACCATAACTTCAAGAACTCAACATCACTGCGCCCCTAAGAAATCCCAAGCAAGGTTGAAGGTTAGGGCGTGAAGACCGACCCGAAAATGATGAGATTTATCGAGTTAGATCGACCTTTCCACTGAACGAAGCCACACTCCAAGAGATCGCTGAGTAGGAGCACCGAATAAATGATCTATAGCCGTACCTAGATAGTGGAGAGGGAGGAGATGGTAGGAGAAAACCTTGAGAAACAGAGTCCCTTATGGGCCAATCCATTGAAATGTGATTATACATCCTTCATTTCTCTGAGCAAGAGAAGGTCACATGAGTTGTATATCATATAGTGAGAGAATCTAATTATTAATTTACATTGACCAAAAATAAGAAGCTTGAGGAAGTGATTAATGTGATGGAGTGGAATGAATTATGGAAAATATATATATAAATATTTTTCTCACACTCTCTGAAAAAAAGTTGACATGTATTTCCATTCCATTAAGCTAGAGGATTATGATTCTATTAGGGTGTGTGAGGAAAAAATAACAAGGCTTTCATGTTATTCCTTGGGCCTTTTCATTTATCATGAATGAATAGTTAAATGATTATTTGGTGGGAAAAAAGTCTAGGAAATGGTTTGGATATTTGGAACTTTTAAAATTTTGAGGAAATATTTTGATGTAACTCCAATATATGAATATAGATAAAAAAATATCAAGGGTCCCATGGGTCTATAGATAATAGGTGGAGAGGGAATTTAAATTCTGGTGTTGTGATATAAAATTATCATGGGGGGGTGAAAGTATAACACCCCTTTTCAAATGTAGAGGAAGAATAATCCTAGAAATTTCTTAAAGGGGGAAAGGAAGTCGTTTAGGTGTGGGAAGGAAGGTCACATAGAAAAAGATTTATGATGGGAGAAACCCACCAATGTGATGGAAGAGAAGAATTCTATAGTAATACATCAACCTATTATCCATTTATTAAACAGAATGGAATAAGGAAATTATGTAAATCAATTCACTAATCTAATCATTTTTTATGAAAATAATTTACAAAAACATCCAAAGACTTGAGAGAATATGTGATATTATACCTTCACAACTACTAAAGAGGATCATGATAATGAAGTGGTGATAAGTACACTAGGTATCCACTAATGTATAGTTAATTTACTATTTTAATAAATTTATATACAATAATATATATCTCACATGTTTATTAGAATTATTCAAATATTAAAACAAAACAGGGAATTAAATCCATCTCTGAAAATAAACAATGGTGAAATTTTTGCTTCCCATGAATAAAATCCCCCCTATTTATGGGATTGATTTCACATAAAAACTTATGATACTCCCTTTAGAATAATATTATTCTATTATAGTCATACATTATATTTTTTTAGAGATCCAATATAAAATTTTAATAGAAGTAAATCACACTCCATTTGAAAAATCACCATCTTATTCTACAAAACCAAAAGGAGGAGGATAAATATTCTTTGTATCATCAACTCAATCATCTGAATTATATATTTATGACCAAGAGTATTTAGATATAATGATTGAGACTAATTAAAATATCATCCATAATGACATGATAATTTTATATGGATTCTCTTTTGTATTTCCTAAAGAATTGCCTAATCTTCCTCTTAGACGAGAGATTGAGTTTTCAATAAAAATTATGCCTAGGTTGTTGAAAATATCCATGAGCCCATTTATAATATCCATTGTAGAACTAAAGGAGCTAAAAAATAAACTACAGGAGAATTTGGATACATGGTTCATACACCCAAGTGATTCACTGTGGGGTGAACTGGTCCTCTTCATAATGCAGATAGATGTGTTAATGTGCCTCAACATTGATTATAATGAGATCAAATAAATAATGATAAGGAAAAAATAATCCGCTCATATAGATTAATGACTTGTTTTATCAGCTAAATAGAGCCGAATAATTCTACAAGGAAAATATTTGGTTGGTATATTATCGGGTAATGGTAGATAAAGAGGATATTTCCAGGATTGATTTTCATACAAGATACAAGCATTACATGTTAATAGTTATTACATTTGGATGCAATAATTATATAATAATAATCATGGACATAGATAATAACGATTTTAGGTATTGCATTGAAAATTTATTGGTATTCATTATAGAAAATATTCTGATATACTCCAAAAGAAAGGAGTAGCATTAGGAGAATCTTAATGTTGTACTATTAACCATTTGAAAGGAAAACATGTATACAAAGAATAATAAATTTTAGTTTTAAATAGAGTAAGTAACATTCTTGGGTAATGTTATCCTTATTGTATCCTTTAAAAACAAAGGTAATTTATGGCTATACTTGTAAATCCCATTTGAGGAAAATTTCAACATTCTTTGGATTAGCTGGGTACTGTCATTAATTTGTGACAAACGTCTCTCGATTTTCAATCCCACTAACCAATCTATCTCGGATAGGGGTTATGTTATTTTTGAATGATTGATGTAATGAAAATAATAAAGATATTAATAAGAGTCTAGTAGCTGTGTTTTTTTCACCATACCCACTAGTGGGGAAGGATTTGTGATCAACAATGATGAATCCAAAAAAGGCTTTTGTTGTGAGATCCTAAAATTTGAAAAAGAGATAGCCTATTCCTTCCACCAATTAATGATAATTGATAAAAGATATCCAAACACTTGATATAGGAATTTATGTAATGATCTTCATGATGAATATTTTAAAAATATATCTCTATAGGGAGAACTATGAAATATATACAGAACATAAAAGCCTCATGTAAATATTCAAACACAAGTATTTTAATATGATACAATGAAGGTTATCAAAGATGGTCAGGAATTTTGATTTTTCAGTCCATTACCATCATGGTAAAGAGAACCATGTGGAAAATTCTCTGAGTAGAAAAGATCTTCAAACCATATACAGGATGAATATTGAAAGGGATCCAATCTTACTGACATATAAAATATGGAAATGAGAGTTATAAAATGATATTTTTCGAACCTTTCTCGGATGAATTATGAGGATCATAGAGGCATTAAAGGATAATGATGTACTATAGAAAAAGATAAGAAAACTTTTAGGAGTTCAACTTTTCTATAAATGGATTTATCAAGGTTGGAACCATTATATGTGTCCGATAAAAACCAGAAATGATTTGGGAACCTCTAGATGATGTGAATAGCTCATCCTTCTTTATTCACCCATGAAGAATAAAGATTTATTGATATTTGATGAAAAACTTTTGATATGGTAACATAAATAGGGAGATTTAAAAATTTATATTATGATGCATTGAATTCCAAAAATTTAAGGTTTAATGAAATAAGTATAATGGTATGATGCATCCATTTCCCATACCTATATAGAAGTGGGAAAAATTACAATATATTTCATTTTAGGACTCCAAAGGACCCCTAAAGGAAATAAAACCATCTAGGTGGGAGCTGATTTCCTAAAAAATATATCCCATTTAATTGATATCAATGAATATTTATCTTTGTACCAACACACCAT
Source organism: Viscum album (assembly GCA_963277665.1). Classification (NCBI taxonomy): domain Eukaryota; kingdom Viridiplantae; phylum Streptophyta; class Magnoliopsida; order Santalales; family Viscaceae; genus Viscum; species Viscum album. Next base: position 2,047,592,674 of record OY728122.1, read on the forward strand.
GATATAAATAATGTAAATAGTGTAATTGAATGGATTTTCTCACTCTCTTATATCTAATCACGTTCTCACATTTACCTTCATATTTTTTTGAATATTTTAGAAAGAATTGTATATGGACCTAAGCTTCATCACTTTTTATCACCCTCAGATGGATGGTCAGTTTGAAATTACCTTTAAAATTCTTGAGAATATATTGATATATTGTTCAATGGAATTATAAGGATGTCTAGATCAATCCATTTACCTAGTGGAGTTATCATACAAGAACAGTTTAAATTAAATAATTTTGATGAGACATTATGAGGATATATATGTGAAGATATTTTTAACTCAAACTTGTTATGAAGAATATAGAATATTGAGGCTTATGGGACCTAATATTATATAAGATATGATAGATATGGTTCAACCCATTTTGTGTTATATTAAGTATACCAAAATTTAACATAAAAGCTATGTAGACTATATCACACATATATTTTTATGAAATATTTTTTTAAAGAATTTTTATTCTTCAGTAGATTTCTTTGCACGTAATCATGAGTTTAAAAAAACTATGAGATTACCTTATTATATAATTATCATTATATCATATCTATTAAGTTAGAGGGAATCATTATAACTAACATAGGAAAATGCATTATGAATTCACTAGCAGTCAATTATTTATGAAAAATATAAATCCATTAGATATTTCCTTTTTTGAGTGAAATATTTTGGGAAATGAAATTAATGAGATATATATCTTTTATATCGTTAATAGGATATTTTTTCATTAATTCGATGGATATTTATTTCATAGGGTACTGATAAAACCCAATTTGATGTATAAAAATCTATTTTTAAAAGGTTAATTTTACACCTTGGAATGGAGAACCCATTTTAAATTATGATTATGACAAATTCATAATTTATATATGAAACCATAATCATGTAATTTTGATGTGGGATATAAAAGTTTAGTTTGGATAAATTTCTGATATTGTTCTGATAACTTTCATGTTTTAATGAACAGTAAAGGTAAGATAAATTTTATTTGAAAATAACTTTTTTTTCATTGAAATAATTTATATAGTTAAATTATATTATTGAATTATTTATAAGTACAAATAGAATATATTTTTACTGTTTATAATAATACAGGTCATTGGAATTCATTTTACATTGTATTTATATGTAAATGCATTTCAATGTTTTGCAAAGTTTTAACTTTTAAAAACGTCGTTCTCTCATTTATAACTATGGGATTGATTTTAAATTAATTACTAAATATTATATCTTTTTTTATTTTATAAATTGATTCCATATTTTTAATCAACATTTCTAAATTATGTTAATAGGCTACTTTTATTTTTGGGCATTATGAATAGTAAATTTCGTACTATTTTTATTAGCATGGTTAAAGGTAAATATGGTAAATAAGGGTAAAAATAAAATTATACAATTACCTTGACACATAAAAAATCATATTTGATGAATAAATTCTACCCTTTTCGTCTATTGTTATAAATGGAATCACAATATGGCTACTTACCCATGAATATGACAAGAATGTGATAAAAACTAATAAATGTGACAAAATGTCCCAATCTCATTTTATATAGGTATATTAGTTTAAATATATGGATAACTATTAGATAAAATAGACTATAGATAGTATGTGGAAATCTACAAGAATTACCTACATCATATAAATTTATTTATTATTTTTAGAGATTAAATAATTACCATTAAAGATGACACAATAGTGGTGTAGAAAATATTTTATTTATATAAATATCAAATAAATGGTATTAAAAATATTAAAAGAAATATCATATGAACTAATTAAAGTGATACAATAATTTTATTAGATATTTTGACATGTTAGTAGTGCATGAAATATTTTGGTTTGAATTTATCAACTTTATAAATTTTATTTGATGTCAAATAAATGAATAGTTTCAAAATTGACACTATTGACATTTTATATAAATAATAATTTTATTAAATAATTTAAAATTCATGAAAATATTTTAAAATTACAAATTTATAATTATTAGGTCTAATGTTTCATAAAATATCCATTTATGGCCAATTAACACCATATATGTAAACATTTATAACCATTAAATATTTACACTATTTTTACCGCAATTAAAATTAAATATCGTAACTAATTGCTAATTAAAATTATTATAGTTAAATGGAAATAAAAACTTTTTTAAAATTTAATAGTTTCAGATATTGAAACTTTATATCATCTCATTTTAGAAATTGAGGAACTTGTGTGGATTTTATGTGGGGATTGATTTTATTATAGATTAATATTTTTCAGGTTTCCAAAAGCGCCCCTCACCTCAATTAAAAAAAAGGCACCTCCTCCCTCACCACATTATATCATTTTGAGCCATAAAGCTTATAAAACCCCTTCAATATTTCCTTATCAAAATTCTTATTATCATTTTAGATGCTATGGTCTTCTTCAAACACCAAATCTAGTGCCCTAACATAAAATTTAAAGGAGGCATGTTGAGGAAGAGGTAATTTCTTCTACTAATTCTTTCAAATTTCATTCTTCTTATACATACTCATCGTTGTATTTTTCATTATAAAGTAATAAAAAAATAATCACTCAAATAATTCTATGTTATTATTAATATATAACAACCATATTTTAGCTTCTGTCCATCCTACGGAAAACAAAATCACCACACGTGCGTACGTATGGCTTACCATCTCCACGTCGTGATGTAATCTGTTTTTCACCACCACCTTACATGGATGGGTATAATTGTGGAGTTAATAAAAATATATGATTAATAGAACATAATACTAAATCTGAGATATTATAAACCATTCACTTCAATACCATTAAACAGTTATGGGAATGATATCATCGCGAATGCGTACATACGACTTACCGTCTCTATTGTGCAATTTAATTAGTTCCACATAATATTCATTAAATAATGATAATATAAATGAATTAAATGAATAAATATTATATATATTATATATATATAACATTATGTAAATGATATAACTACATCCTAAAAATAGGAATAATAATATATTTGCCAAAACATGCATAAGAACATAAAGTGGTTAATACCTGAATAACTAGTAACAATGTAATGTTACTTACAAATGGATGAAAATATGATCATAAATGTTACAAAAAAAATTATTATGATTTTAGAATAAATCATTAACATTATTTAAATAAATATATAGTAGGTTTAGATACATAAAAATCATATCAGACCAATGGTAAGGGAAAAAATTTTTAATCTCATTTTTATCTGAGATTATTTATATGTAATTATTTACTAGGGGTTACTTATCATAAATGTTCATTATCTGAATTATGTTTTTCAATATATTCTTTATAAACTTAATTAATTTTTTAATTTCAATTTTACCGGTTTTTATATCTTTACAAAATTGTAAGAATGGAATCTTTTTTCATTTTCGGTACGAGGTACTTTTTGACTTTTCCAGCAAATGTATGAGAAAAATGTTTTTTACCTATATGGAATGAACAAATATATAAAATTGTATAATTATTTATTTCCTTGATGATTTCCCTACAATCATACAAGTTTATTTTCAAATAAAATTATTTCTTCTAAAATTGTGTGGTATTTTGATGGTGGTAAAAAATTGTGAAGAAAGAAAGTTATTTTCCTCAGGAATGAAGCTCAAGTGTTTTATCAAAATTAATTTCCATCTATGATTACATAGGATTATTTTTATATCCCTATTATTACCTTTATTTTATTTTTTCAATTATGGAATTATTTTTATGAAATCCATTTATGGATTATGTTATAATGGAATGATTTTTAAAACCCCATTTTATTTCAGGGGTTATGCTATAGTGAATTTTTTTATATTTTTGTGGAACACTTATGAATGGTTTAATTATTAGATGGGTGGGACCTATATCTCCCTCCAATTTATTGGGTAATGATTCATATCTCGACAGATAGACCAGACTAGAATGGTAAGAAAATATAGATCAGTAATTCAGGGTTGGAACTGGGAGTGAACTCGGTTCAGTAATTGAATTTGTCCTATATGATGGTCTTGGAAATGAGTATAGAATAATTTGAAATGATTTTATATGTTTATGTTTATAGGAAACAAAATTTTATTCCTTATTTTATGACTATTGGGATTACATTTCACTTTTATGATTTATCCAAGGACTTGATGTTATGATCTTTTATATATAGGATAATATTTTCAAATGTTATGGCCTTATGAATTTGATTTGATTTATATTTACTTTGTTTACCCTTATTGAGAATTTTATCTCACCCTTTCATATGTTTCATTTCTCCATTTCATGAAGAAGGGTTTTAAGTATGATATTCCAAAAAGGAGTCTACTTATAATGAAATAAACGGGAGACAATGTAGATGTTTTATGAACTAGTTGTTTATGTTATCTAGTTTATAAAGACACTATTCCTATATGGTACTATCATGGTTTTTATATGTTTTAATGAATATAATTCAATTCATATGTAATATCAAGGTTTGTAAATTAAGGGTTGCTATAGATGGTATCAATGGAAAGGTATAGTTATCCTTGGGAATCTAGGATAAGAAATCCTTAATTAGAAACCTATGGGTATGTCTATGTTTAGGATAAAATCATAGTATTTTAGGAATGTTCCGGAATAACCAAGGATAATACCAAATGTGTCATAAATGGAAATTTTATTCTTTATTAGGTTGTTTTCACATTATGATTAGTGTTTCTCAAAATATTCTTCTTTGTTTTAGTCAGTGGTTTGAACCTGAAGGAACCACATTAATACTGAATGCGAAGGGAAATGCAATGATTACCCCACCTAAGAAACCAAATGTTATTAGAGATGGAATGAAAAATCATGTATCTATGTTCACACAATGTTCTCAAGATATGAATCATGGAGGAATTCCAAATGAACAAAGGAGGGGGAAATATTCTACAGATACCTCCATGAGATAGTGTCCACCTTCATACGGTAGGTCTTTTGGTCCATTAGTGGTTGAACAATGGATTAGTACCACTAAAAATATTCTTTCAGTTCTAAAATGTTCTGAAAATGATAAAATAAATTTTGTAGTTTATTGTTTGTAAGGAGAAGCGGATCAATGGAGTAATCTTATCAAGAATACAAGCATAGATATGAAATTGAGTCCATGGAATGGGACATTTTCAATAACATACATTTCAATAAGTTCATTCCTCATATTATTTGAACATAGATGTTGAATGAGTTCCTTGAAATTAAGAAAAAGGATGATGAATCAATTGGTACCTACAAATAAAATTTCACAAGACATGCAAGGTATGCATTCAAAAATATTATCCAAACTAATCGTAATATTAATTGATTATTTTTTGTCTTAAAAAAGTATAATATGGACATTATCCATAAGGGAATTCAATAGATACGGGGAAAGTTTTTGAGGTGGTCTCAATTTTCAGATGGATATTGGAGTAACCAATTAATCAAATGGTTTTCATAAGGAGAAAAATTAGAATTTAAAGGAAAAACTAAAGACCACACTACAAAGAATATGGATTTTCCCTTATGCTCTAACTATGGAATGAAACATGGAGAGAATTTTCTTAAATAGTCTAGTAAATTTTTTAAGTGTGGAAAATAAGGTCATCAGGAATTTGAATGCCAAAGTTATGGGAAAATGATTTCTAATGATGAAAAAAAAATAAAAGGCTAACAAACATGCACCTCCTACACATCAATGTTACAAGTTCAAGTAAATGGGACATTAGGTCAATAAATGACCTAATCCAATGGTTGTTAATGATGATAGAATCTAACAAACTCTTAAAGCCAAAGGCAATGTAGAGTCACATGCAATCACTATCGGCGACGTGGAGTATGATAATGAAGTGGTGAAAGGTAAACTTACAATCTACTCTAAAGTAGAAAATGATTTACTGGATTTTGGATCCACCCACTCATTTATTATGGAATAATTGTCTAACGGTATCCCTGTATTACATCAATAATTAGATGTTTATTTAGCTGTGAAAACTCATAATGGCACAATGGTCGCATGAAAAGATTAAAATTATTCTCTAATTGAAGTTTGTGGGAATGTTCTGCCTTCAAATAGTGTGATCCTTCCTATATTGGAATTTTATGTGATTCTTGGAATGAATTGACTTTCTCTATAAGGAGCTCATATAAATTTCCATGTTTGGAAGGTCACATTTCCTATTCCAGATCAATCTTTGATCATTAATCGATGCAAGGAGTAATATAAGCTTGTAGTAGGAATTTAATCCATATTATGGGTCTTTATTCCAATATAGGAATGTTATTTATCTCAAATGTTTGGGGAGAAACTCATGGTTAAGAATACACCCATTTTACGAGAGTTTGACAATGACTTTCTTGAGGAATTTCTAGGTCTTCCACCAAATCATGAAGTTTATTTTTCAATAGAACTCATACCAGGTGGTATGCCTATTTCAAGGAGACCTTATATAATGGCCCTAATTGATTTGTAGGAATTGAAGAACAAACTCGAATAGAATATTGATAAGGGATTTATATGCCCTAGTGTGTCACCTTGGGGAGAACCTGTTTTGTTTGTTAAGAAGAAAGATGGACCAATGAGACTCTAAATTGATTATTGAGAACTTAACAAAATCACTATCAAGAAAAAATATCATCTTCAATGAATTAATGAATTAATTGACCAACTATGTGGAGATCAATACTTTTCCCAGATTAATCTTCGTTATGGATAACATCAATTAAGAGACAAAAATGATGATATACCAAAGATGGCATTCTGTACAAGGTATGGACACTATGAATTTATAAATATCCCTTTTGTTCTTACTAATTCCCCATGTATCTTCATGTATCCAATGAATAGATTCTTTAGAGACTATCTTGATCAGTTTATGGTAGTCTTTATAGATGATATTCTTTTCTATTCAAAGAGCAAGGAAGAACATGAACATCCCTTGTGAATTGTACTAAAGATACTGAGAGTGGAGAATCATTATTAAAAATTCAAAATGTGTGAATTTTGGATTCATAGAGTTTCAATTTTTGGTCAAATAATTTCACGAGAGGGGATATCTGTTGATCCCACAAAAACAGAGGTTATTGAAAGATGGTCAAGACCAACAACAGTAACTGTGATATGATGTTTTCATGGTTTGGATGTATATTATTGACGTTTTCTGATATATTTTTCATGATTATCTAACCCACTTCCCATGATGACTCAGAAATAATTTAAGTTCATTTGAACGAAGGAATGTGAACAGAATTTCAAATAGTTAAAAGGAAGGTTAGCCAGTGAACATATGCTCACACTTCCTTGTAGTGGATAATGGTTTTTGATCTACTTTGATGCAACCAAGAAGGGTGTGGGATGTGTTCTCATGAAAAATGATATGGTGATAGATTATACCTCAAGAACATTGAAAATCCATGAGAAAAATTACCCAACACATGATTTGTTGTTAGATGTTATAATTTTTTCATTTATGGTATGATGGCATTATCTTTATTATGAAAGATGTGATATTTATACTGATCATAACAGATTAAAGTATATTTGCACAGAAAAGGAGATGAATATCCCCCAAAGAAGATAGTTGGATTTGATTAAAGATTACAACTACTCAATACATTACCACCCCGGGAATGCGAACAAGGTGGCAGATGATTTTTCTCAAAAAGGCCATGTTGGCTTATCCATGATGAGGATCACGAAATATCCAGTATTTATGGATTTTCAAAGGATAGATCATGAAATTTTAAAGGAAGGGTTTAAGCCTTTTCTTTCTCAAATTATGGTTCAACCTTTAATACAAGTGAAGATTAAAGGGCATAAAAGGAAGATCTAGAGATACCAAAGAAGGTGAGAAATGTTCCTGAATTTAACAGTGATTGTGATGAAATAACAAGGTTCACGAAATGGGTTTGTGTTCCTCTCATACCAGAATTAAAGAAGGGACTATTGGATGTGGCTCATATTTCTTAATTATCTATTCGCCATGGAAGTAAAAAAAGATGTATAGGTATATGAAAGAGGACATCTGGTGTTATGGCATGAAAAACGATGTTGCTAAATATATCAATTGATGCTTCTTTTATCAGCAAGTTAAGGCTGGGAAACAAATTTCTAAGTGGATATTACAACCATTACCCACAGAATAATGGGAATGGGAAAACATCACAATGGAGTTTTTCATTATAATTCCCAAAACATCCAAAGTTAATAATTCTATCTAGGTTTTATTTGATCATCTTATGAAGTCATCCCACATCGTTTCTAGTACAGATGAGTTCTCTCCTGATCATCTTGCCAGTATATATGTAAAGGAAGTGGTAAGATTGCATGTAGTACCACTTTAAATTATATCTTCTCAGGATATGATGTTTACCTCGATGTTTTGGTGAAGTCTTCAGCATGCTCTATATACAGAGTTATGTTTTAGTACTTATTATCATCCTCAGATAGACAATCAGTTTGAGAGGAAATTTCAAACACTATAAGATATGTTTATAGATTAATATATATATTTTGAAAGTGTTTGGGATCAACACCTACCATTGTTGAAATTTTTGTTTAATAATATCTTTCACTCCATTATTGGAAATGGCTCTTTTTTATGTCCTCTCTGGATAGAAGTGAAGAACTCTAACTTTTTGGGATGATTTTGGGAAAATAAATATATTAAGACCTGATCTTTTTGATGAAATGAAAGAAAATGTTAGATATATTCAACAACATATAAGAGCATCTCAAATTTGAAAAAAAAAGTTATTTTGACAACCGAAAAAGACCAAGATTTTGAAGTTGGTGATAAGGTGTTCCTATAAATATCTCCCTGGAAGAGAGTAATGAGATTTGGGAAGAAGGGAAATATGAGACCCATGTATATCGATCCTATTGAAATTAAGGATTGTGATGGGAAGGTAGTTTACCGATTAGAGCTTCCACCACATCTATATCCAGTTCATGATCTGTTTAATGAATCTCTCTTTAAAAAATACATATATGATCCATCACATGTACTAAGGTTCAAAGTCATAATGTTGGAGCAAGATCTCTATTTGAAAGATCATAGTGAAAAAGTTCTATGAAACAAGATCACTCACTATGTTAATGTTTTATGGAAAAACCACCAATTTTGAAGAAGCATCATGGGATCATGAAAATATGATGAGGGAGAGGTATCATCATCTATTTTTTTCTATGTGATAAATTTTGAGGGTGAAATTTAGAGTAAGGGGGTAGAATTGAACACCTGAATGTTTTTATGAAATATAATTTTTAAATAGTTTTTATTCTTCAGTAGATTGACTTTCACAAAATCATGGGTTTAAACGAACTATGAGATTCTATTACTATAAAATTACTATTAAATCCTAGTCATTATGTTAGTGGGAATAATTATAACTAACTTATGAAAATCCTTTATGAAATCATTGGTTGTCAATTATTTATGAAAATTATAAATCAATTAGATATTTATGTTTTTTAGTGAATTATTTTTGGTAACTAAATTAAAGAGATATGTGTGTGTTATATACTTAAAAAAGTTTTTTTTATATTCATCCATTTTATATTTTAGTCATAGGGTATGAATAAAACCCAATTTGGTGAATACAAATCTGATTTTTTAGGGGTAAATTTTGACCTTTGAATGGAGAACCCATTTTAAATTAATATTTTGACACATTAATAATTTTTATATGACAGAATAAAATTTTTATTTTTAATAGGGATATTAAAATTTACTTTGGATAAATTTTTGATATTATTATGATAACTTTCATGTTTTGAGGAATAGTAAATATATGCTAAATTTTAATTGAAATTAAATTTTTTTTCATTGAAATAATTTATATCAGTAAATTATATTATTGAATTGTTTCAAGGTATAAATAAAATATATTTATACCATTTAATATAATTATGGTCAGTGGAATTAATTTTACATTGAATTCAAGGATAAAAACATTTCAATTTTTTGTGATGTTTTAACTTAAAAAACATTCTCTCATTTCTGACAATGAGATTGATTTTAAATTAATTACTACAACTTATTTGTTTTGAAATTTTAAAAACTGATTCCATATTTGGAATCAGTAGGTCCAAATTTTGATAATATACTACTTTTATTTTTACACATTATGAATAGTAACTTTGGTAATTATTTTTATTATCATGGTTAATGGTAAATCAGGTAAATAAGGGTAAAAATAAATTTATAAAAAATCCATAAAACTAATAAAAATCCTATTGGATGACTTAATTCAACCATTATAATCTATATTTATATTTTGAATTACTTTATGGCCTCAAACCAATGAATATGACATAAATATAATAAAAACTAATGAATGTGACAAAATATCACAATATCATTTTATATAAGTATATTAATTTTCATATATCTATAACTAATAGATAATATATCATATAGATATTCTATGGAAATCTAAAATAATTACCTATATCATAGAAATTTATTTAAAATTTTTAGATATTTAATATGTACTATTAATGATGACACAATAGTGATGTAGAAATGTTTTTTATTACGAGAAATATCAAATAAATGGTTTTACAAATATTAAAATAAATTTCTTATGAAATAATAAAATTTATCCACGAATTTTATAGGTTAATATGAAATTTTAGGAGTTTATTAAAAAAAATTTGAATTTATTTTCTATTTGAATTTTATTTAAGGTCAAATAGATTAATAGTTTCAAAATTGATACTACTGACATTTTATAAAAATAACATATTATTAAATTATTTAAAAATCATAAAAATATTTCAAAATTAAAAAGTGATAGTTATAAGGTCATAAAATTTCATAAAATATTTCTTTATGGTAAATTGACATCATATATGTAAATATTTTTAACCATTAAATATTTAGAATATTATTACCACAATTAAAATTAAATAGAATATCTAAGTGTTAATTAAAATGATAATGCATATATAGACATAAATACTTTTTTAAAATTTATTGGTTGATTATATTAAAACCCTATTTCATCTAATCTTCGAAATTGGGGCATTTTTTGAGGATTTTATGTGTGTTTTTATTTTATTATAAAATAATATTTTTGAAGTTTCCAAAAGTGACTCTCACCTCAATTACAAAAGGGAAAATACTCCCTAAACTCTTCACTTCATTTTTAGCTTTCAAACTGGGCCACCCCTACCATTATTCCTTCTCAACTACCCTATTTTCATTAAAGATGATTTTTTCTTCATCAAAGTCCAAATCTAGTGCCTTATGGGGTAACTTAATGGAGGAACGACAAGGAAAAGTTAATATCTTCTACCGATTCTTTCAATTTTCATTATTCTTCTACTTCCTCAAAATTGTTTATTTCATTATAAATTATTAAAAATGTGTAAATAATATAATGATATCTTGTTATAAATATATAACAACCCTATTTCACCTTCTATCCATCCAATGAGAAATAAAATCTCCGCAGGTGCATACATACGACTAATCGTCTCCACATCGTGGTGTAACCATGTTTTCACCACCATCTTACTTGGATGGATATAATGGTTTAAATAATAACTCTATATGATTATTATATCATTATAAATATAATTATATATTATACACCATCCACTTCAATATCATTCAACAATTATGGAAGCAATAGTTTCGTGTGTGCGTACTTACGGCTTACCGTCTCCATGGTGCGATGTGGTTCATTCTACATAATATTCATTAAATAATTATTATATAAATGTATTTAATGAATAAATATGATATATATTATACTAACAAATTTATTTAAATTATTTAACTATAACCTAACAATATAAATACTAACTTATCCAACAAAACATGCATAAGAACATAAAATAGTTAATACCCAAATAAAGAGTAATAATGAAATCTTACCAACAAATGGATGAAAATATGATCATAAATTTTAACATAAATGTGATTATGATTCTAAAATAAATAATTATCATTATTTAAATCATTATACAATAGGACCAGATGCATACAAATCATATCTTACTTAAGGTAAGGGATAAATGTGTAAATCTCGTTTTTAACAATGAATGTTTATTTGTAAGTATTTATTGGGGGTTATATATCATCCACATATAGAATTCCAAAATATGTATTTACAAATATTATTTATATCCTTAAAGAAAAGTTTAATTTCTATTTTACCCATTGGTAATGTTTTACTAAATGGTATGAATTGAGTATTTTTTTGTTTTTGGTATGAGGTACTTTTTGTCATTTTCGGCAAAAGTACGAGAAGAATGTTTTCTTAATTGTACGACATGAAATGTTTTTTACATTTTCATAATTATTAATATCCTTGAATCTTCCCCTAAAAGCTTTTTTTTTCACAGAACATTATTTCTTCTAAAATTGGGTGGTATTTTAAGGAAGGAAAACATTTTTGAAGAAGAAAGGATATTTTCCTCAGGAATGAAGCTCAAGTGTTTTATCAAAATTATTTTCCATCTATGATTACATTGGATTATGTTTCTATACCTATTATTACTTTTATTTTATTGTATAAATTATGGAATTACTTTAATAAAGTCCATTTATGTATTATGTTATGATAGAATTATGTTTAAGAATCCCATTTAATTTCATAGGTTATTCTATAGTGAATGTTTTTATGATTTAGTGTAAAACGTAAGAATGGTTTCATTATCAGATGAGTCGGACCTATATCTCCCTCTAATGAATTTGGTAATTATTTATATCCCATTATATAGACATGACTGGAATGGATATCAAATCCATTTCAGTAATACTGGGCTGGAATGAGGAGTGAACTCAGTTCAGTAATGGACTTTGTCCACTATGATGGTCTTGGAAGTGAACCTTGACTAATATAAAATTATATTCTATGTTTATGTGTTTATAACAAAAATAATCATGTCATATGTTATGACTATTGGGATTACATTTCACTTTTATGATTTATCCCATGAAATTATATTGTGATCTTTTATATGTAGGAAAAGATATTCCAATGTTAGGTTCTTATGAATATTATATGATTGATATTTCCTTTTTTTGCCCTTACTGAGCATTTTAGATCACCCTTTAATATGTTACATTTACCCAAGCCATGAATAAGGTAATTAATTATGATATTCCAAAAAGGTTTCTAGTTATGATGAAATAAATGGGAGATAATGAAGATGTTTTATAAACCAGTTATTTATGATTCCTAGTTTTTAAAGACACTATACCTATATGATCCTATCTTGGTTTTTTATTGTGTAAGTAATATACTTAAATACCAAATTAATATCAATGAATGTAAATTATGGGTCTCTATAGTTGGTTTTAAAGGAATATTATAGTTAACCTATGGAAACTAGGATAGGAAGGCCTTATTAAGAACCCTAAGGATACGTCTAAGTATTGGATACAATCCTATTGTTCTAGATATTTTCTTAAATAACCTAATAAAAAACCGAAGGTGTAAAAAATTAAAAACAATTCTTGATTATGTGGTTTTCCTATTATGATCAGTGTTTCTCACACTATTCTTCTTGGTTTTAGTCAATGGTTGGAACCCAAAGAAACCGCATAAATGCAGAATGTGACAAGAAATGAAATGATTGTCCCCCAAAGAATCCAAATGTTATATGGGTTGGAATGAAAAATCTTAAAGTCAGGCTCGCACAACTTTCTCAAGCTATAAATGATGCAGAACATCCTAACAAGAAAAGGATGGAGAAACATTATGTTCATTCCTTCATGAGACAACTTCAACCTTCATTCACCAGGTATTCTGATCCATTAGTGGATGAACAATGGATCAGTACCACGAAAACAAAATTTTGTGTTCCACAATGTTATGAACATGATAAATTCATCATAGAAGTCTATTGTTTGGAAGAAGAAGTTGATCAATGGTGGATAATTTTCAAGAATAAATGGAAAAGAGATGAAATTGAGTTCATGGAATGGGATGAGTTTGAGAACTTATTTTTCAATAAGTTCTCTCCTAGTATTCTTTAAAAATAGATGTATAAGGATTTCATTGACCTTAAAAAAGAATGATGAATCTGTAGGTACCTACAAAATTTTTTTTACAAGACATCCAAGGAATTCTTCTAGAATTATTATCCAACCTGAGAGTAAGATTTATAGGTTCATTGGTGACTTAAAACCATGTCTTCAATTAAAATTATCCAAAAGGGGCTTCAATATCTATGAAGAAATTGTTCACTGTACTCTCAAGGATGATATTGATATGGGAGTAACACATTAGTCATATGGGGTTGATAAGAAGAGTAAAATGGAATTCAAAAGAAAATATAAAGACCACACTGAAAATAAGATAAGTCTTTCCTTATTCTCAACGTGTGGAATGAATCATGGAGGTAATGGTGATAAAGGGACTAGTAAATGTTTTTAGGTTGAAAAAGAAGGTCATCGGGAAATTGAATGTCGAACTGATTAGAAAAGATTTTTGATGATACGAACAAAGAAAAGGCTACAAAAAATGCACCTCCTACACTTCAATGTTACAAGTGAAATGAAATGGGGCATTATACCAATAAATTCCCTAATCCTAGGTTTATTGTGGATGATCAACGTCAACAAACTCTTAAGGCCATAGACAATGAAAAGTCACTTGAAATCACTATCAGCGATGTGGAGTACAATAATGAAGTGGTGAAAGGTATACGTACCATCCACTATAAAGTAGAAAATATTTTATTTGATTATGGATCCACCAACTATTTTATTTATTAATAATTTAATATGGGTATCACTATATTACCTCGACAATAAGATGTTGACTATGCTATGAAAACCCATAATGGCACAATTGTTACAACCAAAGTTTATAATTCTTCTCTGATTTAATTTGTAGGAATGTGCATCTAAATAATCTTGAGATCCTTCTTATAGTGTAATTTGATGTTATTATTGGCATGGATTGGATTTCTCTATATAGATCTCATGTCAATTTCTAATGATGGAAAGTCACACTTCATATTCTAGATCAATCTATGATCATCTATCGATGCAAGGATGAATATAACCTTCTAGTAGAAATTTTTTCCTTATTATGGGTCTTGATTCCAATAATTGAAGTTTATTTATCTAAAATTGTTGGGGAGAAAATCATGGTTTAGAATACACCCATTTTATGGGATTTTTATGATGTCTTTCCATAGGAATTCCCAAGCATTCCACCCAATTATGAAGTTTATTTTTCAATATAACACATACCAGGTGTTATGCGTATTTCAAAGTAACCTTATATAATGGACCCAATTTAGATTCATGAATTGAAGAAACAACTCCAAGATAGTCTTGATAAGGTATTAATACACCCATGTGCATCACCTTGGGGAGAACCAGTTGTGTTATTTAATAATAAAGATAGATCAAAAAGACTCTACATTAATTATTGAGAACTTAAATGGATCACTATCAAGAAAAAATATCCTCTTCCACCCATTGGTTACTTAATTAGCCTACTATACCGAGCCTAATACTTTTCTAAGATTGATCTTCCTTCTGTTTATCATCAATTAAGGGTCAAAAAATAGGATATACAAAATATGGAATTCAGTACAAGGTTTGGACAATGTGAATTTAAAGTGGTGTCTTTTGGTCTTACTAATGCATATAATATCTTCCTGGATCTAATTAATAGTGTCATTAGAGATTATCTTTAACAGTTTGTGGTAGTATTTATGGTGATATTCTGGTCTATTCAAATATAAAGGAAGAACATGAAGATTAATTGAGAGATGTATTAAAGATCCTGGGAAATGAGAAGCTTTATTCCAAATTCACCAAGTGTGAATTTTGGATTCTGAAAGTTTCATTTTTAGGTCATATAATCTCAAGAGAGGGGATATATAAGGATCCAGGAAAAAAACGGAGGTTATTAAAACAAGGTTGAGACAAACAACAGTAATAGAGATTTGATGTTTTGTTGGTTTGGCTATATATTATTTTCATTTTGTGAAATATTGTTCACAATTATATAACCCACTCACCAAGTTGACTCAAAATGGAGTTAAGTTCATTTTAACAGAGGATTGTGAATATAATTTCAAAGAGTTAAGAAAATAGTTAGCTGATGCACCTATGGTCACGCTAACTTGTAGTGGAGAAAGTTTTGTGATCTACAGTGATGCATCCAAGAAGGGGATAGGATGTGTTATCATGAAAAATGATATGGTGATAGATTATGCCTCATGAAATTTAAAAATTCAAGAGAGAAATTACACTACTCGTGATTTGGAGTTAACTGCGATAATGTTTTTATTAATGATATGGAGGAATTATCTAGATAGTGAAAGGTGTGATATTTATACAAACCATAAATGTTTAATGTATATTTTCACACAAAAGGAGCTGAATGTGTGCCAAATAAGATGGCTGGAGTTGATTAAAGACTACCACTTCTCAACACATTACGACCCCGGGAAAGCAAACAATGTGGCAGATGATTTCAGTCGAAAATACCATGTTAGCTTATCCATGATCGGGATCATAATAGATCCAATATTTATGGATTTTTAAAGGATGGATCTTAAAATTTTAATGGATCTGGATAAATATTATCTTTCTAAAATGGATGTTCAAACATCTATACAATTAAAGATTAAATAGGCATAGAAGGAAGATTTATAGTTAAAAAGAAGGGTGATAAATGTTCCTAAATTCAACCATGATTGTGAGGAAATAATAAGGTTCCGGAATTGGGTTTTTATTCCTCCAATACCAGAATTAATGAAGGAGCTATTGGATGAGGATCAAAGTTAATTATTCTATATTCACCATGGAGGAAAAATGATGTACATGGATCTGAGATAGTTATTATAGTTTGATGTCATGAAAAGAGATGTCACCATATATGTCTCTCAATGCGTGGTTTTTTAGAATGTTATTTTTGAGAGACAGAAGCCTAAGGGGATATTACAACCATTATCCAAACCAGAATGGATATGGGAAAACATCACTATAGACATTGTCATCAGACTTCCCAAAACATTCAAAGGAAATAATGCTACCTGGGTTGTATTTGACCATCTTACGAAGTCGACACACTTCATTACTATCATATGGGATTTCTCACTTTATTAGCTTCATAGGATATATGTAATGGATTTCATATAATTTCTTGGAATACCACTTTCCATTATATTCAATCGGGATCTAGGGTTTACCTCAAATTTCTTGATAAGTCTTCAACATGATCTGGATACTGAGTTAAGTTTCAACATGACTTATCATCCCCAGATAGGGAGTCATTCTGAGAGTAAAATTCAACTATAGAAGGCATGTTGAGAGCCTGATCTGTGTATTTCAAAGGTGGTTGGGATCAACACCTACCATTGGTGGAATTTTCAAACAATAACAGCTTTCACTCCACTATTCAGATGGCTCCTTATGAATCCCTCTATGGAAAGAAGTTCAGAACACTAACATTCATGGATGAATTTGGGAAAATAAATCAATTAGGACTTGTTCTTATTGATGAAACGGTAGAAAAGGACATATCTATTCCACAACACATAAGAGCAGCTGAATGTCGACAAAAAATATATGATGAAAATAGAAGAAAAGACCAATATTTTGAAGTGTGTGATAAGGTGATCCTATGAATGTCTCCCTATAAGAGAGTAATGAGATTTGTAAAGGTGGGAAAGATGGGCCCGATGTATATTGGTCCTTTAGAAATTCTGGATCATGTAGGGAAGGTAGCATACCAATTTGAGCGTCCACAAATTATCTCTCAAGTTGATGATGTGTTCCATGTGTCTCTCCTGAGAATGTACATACATAATCTTTCACATGTACTATGCTCAGAATTCATACAACTGGCACAAGATCTTTCTAATGAAGAACAACCGATAGAGATTCTTGATTACAGAGAAAATGTTTTACAAAACAAGACCACATTATTGGTTAATGTTTTATGGAGGAACCGACAATTTGAAGATGCTACATGGGATATTGAGGATATGATGAGGGAGAGCTTTCCTTATCTGTTTGGTTCCAAGTGAAGAATTTCATGGGCGAAATTCAGTTTAAGTGTGGTAAGAAGTAACACCCGGATGTTTTTATGAAATATTTTCTTTAAATATTTTTTATTCTTCAATATATTTCTTTTAACACAATCATTAGTTTAAACGAACAAATAGATAACCTTATTATAAAATTACCATTATATCCTAGCCATTAGGTTTGAGAGAATAATTATAACAAAATTATGAAAATGAATTATGAATTCTTGGGATTTCAATTATTTATAAAAAATATAAATAAATTAAATATTTGTATTTTTAGTGAATTCTATTTGGTAATGAAATTAATGAGATATATATATGTTATATACTTATTAAAATATTTTTGATATTCATACAATGGATATTTTTGTCATAAGGTATAAATAAAACCCTATTTGTTATATAAAAAACTATTTTTTAAGGGATTATTTTACACCTTTGAATGAAGAGTCAATCTTACATTATTATTTTGACACATTAATAATTTTAATATGAAAATATAAACTGGTTATTTTTATGTGGGATATAAACATTTACTTTGGATACATTTTTGATATTTTTCTTATAAATTTCATGTTTTGATGTATTATAAAAATACACAAAATTTTAATTGAAAATAACTTTTTCCATTGAAATAATTTATATAATTAAATTATTTCACAGAATGGATTGAAAGTATAAATAGAATATATTTTTATAATTTAATATGATTAATTTTATTTCAATTATTTTTATATTGAATTCATATGTTAAAACATATCAATCTTTTGCAATGTTTTAACATTTAAAAAACTCATTCTATCATTTTTGAAGACGGGATTGATTTTAAATTATTTACTGAAACATACATGTTTTGAAATTTTAAAAATTGATTGCATTTTTTTAATTAGTATGTCCAAAATCTATTAATAGGCTACTTTTATTTTTGGGCATTATTAATAGTAACTCTGGTAATTGTTTTTATTAATATGGTAAAAGTAAATCGGGTAAATAAGGGTAAAATTAAAATTATAAAATTTCCTCAAAACCAATATAAATTTTATTGGATAACTAAATTCTACCCTTATCATATATTTTTCGAAATGGAATCACATTATGGCCACATACCATTGAATATGACATGAATGTAATAAAAACTAATGAATGTGACAAAATGTCACAATCTCATTTTATATAAGTATATTAATTTTAATATAAGGATGAATAGGATATAATATCTACTATATATAATATATTGAATTATAAAATAGTTAACTATATTATATAAATTTATTTATAATTTTTAAAGTTTAGATAATTACTATTAATGATGACATAATAGTGATGTTGAAATTATTTTATTAATAGAAATATCAAATAAATGGTTTTCAAAATATTAAAAGAAATATAAAATTAACTAATTAAAGTGATAAAATAATTTTCAAGGTCACTATAAATTTTTATGAGTTTATTAATTATTTTAGGTTCGAATTTATATACTGTTTTAATTTTATTTAATGTCAAATAAAATAATAGTGTCAAAATTGATACTATTGACATTTTTTAAAAATAATTTTTTATTATATTATATAAAAATCATAAAAATATTAATAAATTATAAATATAAAATTATAAGGTTTAAAATTTCATAAATTATTCATTTATGGTAAATTAACACCATATAAGTAACTATTAAATATTTAGAATTTTATTACCACAATTATAATTAAATAGAATAACAATGTGTTAATTAAAATGATAATGGTTAAATGGACAGAAAAACTTGTCTAAAATTTTATGGTTGATTATATTACAACCCTATATCATGTAATATTCAAAATTGGGACATTTTGAGGGATTTTAAGTGGGGTTTGATTTTAATATAATTTAATATTTTGGAGGTTTCCAAAATTGGCCCTCACCTCAATTATAAAAGGGCGCCTCCACCCTCACCTATTCACTTAATTTTGAGCCTTCATTCTATGAAACCCCCTGCCAATTTTTCTTCTCAATTTACATATTTTAATTATAGAGGTTATGGTATTCCTCAAAGACCAACTCTAGTGCCCTAAGAAGAAATTTTAAAGAGGCACGTTGAGGAAGAGGTAATTTCTTCAACCGGTTCTTTCAAATTTATTTATTCTTATACTTATTATTCATTTGTTTTTTCATTAAAAATTAATAAAATCATTATCAAGCATATACTTATATGTTATTATAAATTTGAAAAAAATATTATTTCACCTTCTATCCATCCTACAAAATGAAATCACTGCATGTGCTTACGTATGGCTTACCGTCTCCACACCGTGTTGTAATCTATTTTCCACCACCACCTTACTTGGATGGGAATAATAATGGAAATAATAACTATATATGATTATTATAACATGATACTGATTCAAAGATATTTTACACCATCCACTTTAATACCATTCAATAATTATGGGAATGATATCGGCACACATGTGTACGTACAACTTACTGTTTCCATGGTGCGATGTGATTCATTATACATAATATTCATTAAAGAATGATTTTATAAATTAATTTAATGAATAAATATGACATATATTCTACTCATACCATGATGTAAATGATATAACTATAACATAAAAATAGGAATAAGAATATTTCTAACAGAACATGCATAAGAACATATAGTAGTTACTACCTAAATAACGAGTAACAATGAAAAGTTACTAACAAACAGGTGAAAATATGATCATAAATGTTATCATAGAAATGAATATGATTCTAGAATAAATTATTAACATTATATTAATCAATATTCATGAGGTTTTGATACATACAAAGCATTTCTGAACTAAGGTAAGGGATAAATTTTTAAATCTCATTTTTATCTGAGATTGGTTATTCGTAAGTAATTAGTTGTTGATAATTATCATCCACATAAAGGTTTACTAAATATGAATTTCAAAATATTAATTAAATCCTTAAAAAATTTCAATTTCAATTTTACTCATTGGTATGTTTTAACTAAATTGTATGAATTGAATCTTTTGTTGTTTCTGCTATGAGGTACTTTTGGACCTTTTCAGCAAAAGTACGAGAAGAAAGTTATTTTACATATATGACATGAATATATTTTTACACTATCACAATTGATTAATTCCTTGAAGATAACCCTACAATATTACAAGGATATTTTCACAAAAAATTATTTCTTCTAAAAATTTCTGGTATTTTGAGGAAGGGAAACATTTTTGAAGAAAAAGATATATTTTCCTCCGGAATGAATATGATGTGTTTTATCCAAATTATTTTCCATATAAGATTACATATGTTTATGTTTCAATTCCTATTTATAAATTTTGTTTGATTGGGTAAGTTATGGAATTATTTTTATGAAATCCATTTATGTATTTTTCAATGGTGGAATGATGTTTAAGAACCCCATAGTATTTCATTGATTACACTATAGTGAATATTTTTATGTATATGTGGAAAAGGTGTGAATGGTTTCATTATGAGATGGTTGGGACCTATATCACCATCCAATGTGTTGGGTAAATATTTATATCTAATGAGATGGACATGACTGGAACAACAAGTAAATCCAATTTAGTAATACAGGGATGGAATGAGGAGTGAACTCAGTCCAGTAATGGACTTTGCCCACTATGATGGTCTTGGAAATGAGACTTGACTTGTATTAAATGATTATCTATGCTTATGTGTGTATGCCAAAAAAATTA
Organism: Viscum album; assembly: GCA_963277665.1. Classification (NCBI taxonomy): domain Eukaryota; kingdom Viridiplantae; phylum Streptophyta; class Magnoliopsida; order Santalales; family Viscaceae; genus Viscum; species Viscum album. The sequence goes on from OY728122.1 coordinate 2,047,614,434, forward strand.
ATGTCTTATGTTCTGAAAATTGGGATAAAATTTAACTTTAATGATCTATCTAATAACAAGATATTATGATCTTCTAAATTCATGATAAGATTCTCAAATGTCATGTTCTTATGAATATGATATGATTGATATTTACTTTTTTTAACCTTCTTAATAATTTCAGCTCACCATTTCATATGTTTCTTTTCCCCTGGTCATAAAGAAGGGTATTAAGTATGATATGCCAAAAATGAATCTAGTAATTATTAAATAAACAGGGGACAATGTGGATGTTTTATGGACCAGTTGTTCATGTTTCCTAGTTTTTAAAAGAATTATACCTATATTGTCCGGTCATGGTTTTGTTATATTTTATAATTAATATACTTCAATTTTGAATATCTATCAATGTATGTAATTTATGGGCCACTATATAAACAATCATCAACCTGGAGATTAAGTTTAGAGACAACATGTTCCTTTTTATATCATTGTGGAAGATTGTTGTGAGGTTTGGGAAGATAATAAATATTGTTCCAAGATACATAAACCCCTTTTATATCCTTGATCACATTGATGTAGTGTCCTATTGACTAGAACACCAACCAAACCTATCTCAATTATAATGTGTTTTCTATGTGTCCCTCTTGAGGAATATATATCATACCCCTTACATGTACCGAATCCAGATGTGGTTTCATTGGATAATGATATTTAATATAAGTAGCATCAATTGATGATCATAGATCATAGAGAAAATGTTCTACAATATAATACTACTCACCTAGTCAAAGTGATTTGGAGAAACCACACATTTGAGAAACTGACTTGGGAACTAGAAGAGGTAATGAAATAGAGGTACTATCATATGTAATAGTGTATGAATATAATTTTTATGGATAAAAATATGAAGGTCGTAAAAATATAATGAGACAAACATTTATAAATGAATGATTTTTTTTAAATGATAATTTTTTTTATTTAGAAATGAAATTATAGAAAACATAGGCACTAATTTGGTTATTTTATACCATTATAAGTTATATCTAATGTAGTGAAAAGATCATTAAGAATAATAGACATTATAAAGTGATCATATTATTAGTATATGAATAGGGTAACGATAAATCCATTAGAAATTGGAAAAGGAAGTGATGTCTTTGACCGGTAAGACTGTACCCTATACATCCCATTTATCAGATATTCCAATGAAGATAATATAACTAATATTTTCCCTTGAACAATCCTAATATAATATTCAGTAAATAAATAACAAGTGAAAATATTTATGGGAGAAGTTTAATCCCATCAAAATCATGGCCCCAACCATGTTTAGTGAACCATTATATGAAAATAACACAGTTTTTGAAAGGGTCAGAAAAATGCTATTCTAAAAAAATAGTATTTTTCAGTAAATGGATATATTTTATGAATACTTTTAATTTATCATATCTATGGAATTATATTGATAAAATAAATAATATTTGGGAAATATAAATGTATAAATTTTTTAATGGAGTATTTTTGATAATTTATAAGTAACATTTTGGGTAAAAAATATATATGGTATAATTATATGTTATGAATGATGACATCATAAATGCTAAAAATTAATGAAATAAATATTACAAATAGTATCCACGACCTATATTTTGCTTCCATTTTAAAATAATATATTTTGATGTCATCTAATTAATTTTATAAACCCTTTACGAGTCTTCCAAAACACATAATATATTTTACTGTTTTAAAATCAATTCGTTATTTACATGACTCACTTCCACATCACCAAAGGTATTATATTAAAGATATTTAGACTTGTCATTGTAAAAAAATCCACTACTATTTTTTGGAAACCATATGAAAATACTATTGGATGGTTTTTGGTTTCGATTAATTTATCATGTAGAATAAAAAAACTATGTTTAGAAATTAATAAACAATAATTCCCTATTTTTCTACAAAAAATGAACCCAACCTCATAATACTATTCACTAAAAACCCTTGGATTATGAATTTACTCTTCCTTACCTTTGTAGATCCCTCCCAGGGCATTCCAATGCTCGTATGAATCTATTCGAAATATTTTAGAATCTCCTGCTCAGGGTAGGTGATTGTGCCCTCTTTATTCAAGAACCTTCATTATATTATGCCTTTTGATTTCCAATTATTCAGCTTGGGATACGTTTTTACACATACCTATTACTTTCATTATTATTTACAAGTGTTTTGAGACCCATTTCACTCTCATTAAACCCTTCCATGAATATTTATATACCCATATTATGCTCACAAAATTATTCTGTGATTTTTCAGGCCAATAATATTTGTAGTGAATACCCATCACCATTTACAGTCAATGTTATACTCTAAAATATACATATAATTCACTGAATGGGGACTTCCATTTATGTAATACACACTCTATAATCATGGGATTAAATTCTTTGAAATACGTCCTTATGTTTTATGATATTGGTGGAAAATATATTCATGTTCTGATATGAATGTGATTGATGGACCGATAACTATATATTCTAATAATGAAATGGGTAATGTTTTTATATAATTAGATACCATGTATGATACACAATAGATTATCCTAAGAACGCTCTATTATTTTATCTAATTGGTTATCCTTGACTTATATTTATGATTTCATGCCTTATTTTGTTACTGCATTCCAATGCTCCCCCATTGTTGTCATATTTTATCTTTCTTAGATGTTCATGTTTTGGATTCTTAACCCTCCTATATTACATTGATATGGATATGGAATCATATGTATTACTTTCATCATGTTATGATTTTATTATTCACTTACTAGGATTTATTATCACCACTTATCTTAAGTAAACCCCTAGGTTATCCCGTACAATTTTAGAAAATAACGGAAATATGAGGGCATGTTATAGAGTTTTGGTTTATGACCTTTTATTTAAATTTCAATTTGTAATTATATATAATTAATTATCTAAATACACAAGGCCTCGTGGTCTTATGGGGTCTTATTAACTGTTCCCTTAAGGAATAAATCATGAAGTACTGTGTATAATGTATAAGGGTTTCTATAATTGAGATGCGTTGTGAGAAATTTCAAACCTTTTATGCCTCCTTAATGAAATTTTTATTATCTTATGTCACTATAACATGATTTATAATTTTCATTAATGGCCTTTTCTTCTTTTATTGTGATATTTATGTCTTCCTCATTTTCTCCTTCATGATATGATATGCTTTTCCTTTACTGAGCATCTATATAATATAATATCTTTTTCTTTAAATATCTCATAAAATAGAATGCAAACTTGCATCATCATCCCATTCTTAATATATTTTTATCTAACTTGAAATATTTACACTTGACTACATTGGATAAGACCATATGAAGGTACTACTATCCTGATCAACCATTCCCAAGATATATTACTTCATCAACTCATAGGAGTGAAATCCTATATTGATCATTGAACCAATTCCATACCAATAATGTCACACCCAACATAAGTTATCTCACCAAAATTTCAATATCAGGGGTTTATCCTTGCATAAATGTATGTGATCCAATAAAAAACATTGACAATGACCCCATGTTTAGAGGCCAATAAACATACCCATATATATATACAATCAATGATACCTGAGACATGTGGTCTTCTTATTAGTAGGTATGTCCTCATGATCTTCACTACAAGAGATCACCATGTAAAAACATTATGAGCCTATGTCTCAATGCTTGTGATCCCCCAACAACTGATAGTCATACATCAAATGTTTCTAGTCATAATGATGTGTCTTGAACATGTGACTTTTTTTAAGATTAATGTCCAACTATATTGATATCTCATTGAATCATATCATCTTCTGTAACTATTTTATATATAAATTAATTAATGTACATTACCAATTAATAGTTAATTTAAAGATGTATTCACTATAATGGTAAGATAACATCATGAATAGATAAATCTATACATGATAAGGTAATCAAAATTATTATTAATGTTGTCTATAGGGAACCCACTATTACATCAATCCAAATTGAACTACAAACAACTTTCTAATCATCCTTGTTATCTATCACATGATTATAATTATGTTTCTACGAAGTTGAAGAATTATTTGGTGGGTCTTCAATGATTCCTCGACATGGAAATTCTATTGTGTGTGACCTCACATCCTTGAATAAAACATTTCAAAAGTTGGAATCCCTGACTATAATCCTTTTGTCAACTATCAAAACTTGACATCATGGCTTTCACTAGAAAAGTAACTAGTAGGATGATAAAACATTACTTAATGGGTGTGATTCCAAGAATTGGAAAAAATTTTGTGTTTAATAACTACTTCTAAGATACCTTAGAAGTTGTAACTCACTCGGTATTTTTAGGAATGGAAACCACTATCTATTATGAGCATTTCTTTCTCATCATCATTTTCATAAATGTGATATAATATCACATTGATAAAAAGAAATAGTAGCTTGTGGCCCCCCAAAAATTAGTATCACTTATTCCCCACATACCAGTTATATATCTCTTGTACTCTCCGATGTGGGAATGAATAGTTCTTTCTATTTTCCCTTCCATTCTACTAGATATAAAAAATACTTTCCTACTATTAAGTATATGTTAGAAATATCATATCTTTTACACATAATGGAATACATTATTGATCCATTACAATAATATATAGAACTCAACTAACCAATTTAATATCCACCTAAGACTATATATTTCAACATGGAAATACTTATTCCCTATGAAACGTGTGACAATCCCCTTTCAAATAGTTCAAACATGTATTTTTCAGTACCATGTCTGTATATGTATGATTTACTAAGTCCGTGAAATTGTTAAATCTACATAAATAGATCATGTTCCCTAGAACTTTGGTTGCTAATTTATGTAAATATCAGGAGATATAATCTCATTCTTTCCTTTATTATCTATATGACCATTAGTTGTTTTGTATATATCACCAAATAGATCTCACTTTGAAAACAATGGCATAATCAAAAACCTATGGTAGACACATGGAAAAATACTAATTCCAAATATATATTCTATGATCTTTTTACTTAAAAAAATCTTGAACTAAAATTGAGTAACTTTAATACCATATTGGGATTCAATGATGTCACCATCCCTTTGGAGTTGTGTCGTATAGACACCGTACAATATTGGTGGTCTTGACATCAAATACGCTGTAAAATAGTAACATAATTTATCAATGATAGGTAAAATTATAATGGATTTAGGAATAACCAATTTGTATAACCAATCGAGCCTTATTGGTACCAAGCCTATACCACTCATGTATCATATCACATGAATATCCACCATTGTATTCAAAATTCTAAGCCCCATTTCACATTGATACATAGAATCTGTTATTGAATTTTAATTAATATTGTTAATATTATATAATTTCCATATAATACATACATATAGGATTTATTATTCTCTATAAATAATATAACACCCACCATAGGGCATATTAAACCATCAACTTTGTTTCAACCTCCCTTCATTGTAGTTGTCTAGAACAATCCACTTCCACGAGCTCTTTTTGAAATTCTTCATATGACAACTACTTTTTCATCTACAGCATTGGATAAACCCTATTAAACATTTTTCCCACTATCTCTAATTGGGAAGTGCATCATTTTATATAAATATAGTTCATCACTTTACTATGTTTTTTCTATCTTATGGAATTTATTAGTGTCCTAATAAACATTTAGAATAAATATGTTAGATTCACATTGTGTTTTTATTTATGATTTTTTCTATATCTTAAGAAACTCTTTTCATCTAGAAATTTCTTAGGACATAATGGGTTTTCATCATACTATGAATTATATTATTTCCATTTGTAATTAAACATGGAATTAGGATATGGGATATCACCATTTTTTATGTATTTCATGATATATAATATAAGACTCTATAATTCATATATATATATATATCATCCTTGATGCTCCTTATACATACACCTTGACAATGATGTGTAAAAGGAAATGTTCATTTTGTAATTTCTCCACACTTAATTTTCTTAATCGACGATAACATGTATGAATCGTAATTGATCCTTTTTATGAGCATCATTTCCCAGATGTGGATAAGGTAATGTGCATTTAGGAATTACTCTGTTCTACATTATATTGATTGAAAAATTATTGGGGATGATATTCTTTGGAAAGATGGCCTAATTAATCATATATATCATGAAAATGAATATTCCATTCATCACAATACCATTACTTTATTTTATGAATAATATTTACCACTATCCTACCCTTGGAATATTTCATGCTATCTTGTTGAACTAATTCCAAATTCATTGTGGCGTACCATTATTGCTAAAGGATTCTTTATCAAAACTAAATATGTATAAATGTCAATAATACCAATGGTTTTTATCTTCACTGAGTTTAAATACAATATCATGTATATCATTTATGCCAACCTTATGTTTTAATTAAAAATGAATTATCAATCCACAATTGGGTATTTAAGTCTGAAATTTTAATATTCATCATGTATTGTATGTGATTCGTGTACCACTAAACTTTTTCATGAGTATTTGAAACCATAAAAAAACATTCATTTGAAAACTTGGAATAATGTCCCCTTGTATGAAAATGAATGTGAGATAATGTTTTTGGTTATACCCAATTAAATTTATACTTGAATCTTTAATCCTAGAAATTATAAGTCGTGTACTTCTCACAAAGGATATAGAAATCACCCATTCTTAGCTTTTTAGAGAATACAACTAACTTCATGTTATGTTTTTATACGCACATGGATACTGTATTTAGATACACATATGTGAAAAAAATATTTTATTTAATTCCCAGGATGGATGAAAGAATGAATATTTATAATTAATGAATATACAATAATGAAGAATTAGGTACATTATTATTCATTTTAGTTTACTGAAATTATCTTCCAAAGAATTTATTTCATGATATGCTGTGTAAATAACCGCTTTTTGGTAACAATTTCGTTGATGGAAATTATGAAGGTGCTTTTGGCATCTCCATTTCCATTGGAATCATCACCTTATCTTTTAACTTGTTCACCATAAGAGCTGAAGATAAATCAATATTTAATATTCTTATTTCTTGGAGAATTTTATCGAAAAGGCAATGAAGCGTTTACTCTAATCCCTTCATTTTGTAATCATAAATGATACTATAATAAATGGGTGAAATGATGTAATAATAACATGTCTTGAAATGTCATTTTACACCTGCCATACTTACACATAACCAGTGTAATATCATCCATTCATATAACGCTTCACTTTTTCCTTTCATACTCCATGGAGACGAGACTACATATAAAATCATCTTAGTCCCAATATTGTAACCACATCTAACATCTGATTTTTATTATAAAATAAGGAAAAAAATAATATTCTTCATATATGAGTCTCCTGAAGCATTTATTCACCCCCACCTCCTAAGGTAGCTTAAAGATTATTGCAACTACATCATCTTGAATCTCTGATATCATAGTATTGTGCTCAAGATCCTGTACTACACTTGGAAATTCTTGATAGTTATGAAATTTGCATTGTCCAATATTTTCTCATTTTATTTTTCTTGAAATATATTCCATTTTATAAAAATAAAAATTCATCATATTGTACATTTATTTTGAGTACATAATTGAACATTATTAATTAATTATATCATTACAGGTCTCCAACTATTTTATCAAACTATAGGAACCATCTATAATTCAATCAGAATACTATATTAAATTAGTATTCTTCTTGAAAGGATTAGTGAACCACCCCTAATAATGTACAATCTAGGGCTATGCCACTACGTGGAGAGTTCAAGGTAGGCCTTCGACTGGCCAACCGCATTAACTCGAAGCTCCATAATCTGTTCAATGAAGTCTCAGCTTCTATAACCATAGACTTGATTTAACCAACACTTTTTTAAAGTGATAGAAGGTTAGATAAGTATAATTCTTACTAAAACATATGTTATATCAACACATCATTCTTGTAATAACTCTCCTGTGTATGGAGGCACCCTCAACAATATTTGAATGAGCACCCCAAACACATGGTTGTGTTAATATTGAAACAACCTAATGCATCTGTGACTTATTATTTTTTAAGGGGATTTACAATGAGAATATAATCCATTTCTATTATTATTTTTAAATATCTATTTTTGGTCCAACAAATGAACCTAAATAGAAAAAAAAATTATTACTTAATAATGAATTTCTCATGATGATTATTTACTATATTTTCCCAGTATCTTGTAAAAATATAAAATTATAAACTAATGAATATATGTAATAACCTACCTGAATGGACAAGAATGACTATGGGGTATCATATAAAAGTCATAGATTTACTCATGAATTATCTCACCACAATTTTGAATGTTCACTACTCATCTAGATTTCATCCTCATTTCAGTAGGGTCCATATCGTATATGAGCTTTGTTAAAAGTACATGTGTACTCACACACTGGTGAGGGGAACTCATTAGTGTAATGTACATAAAAATAATTATGGAAATACTTGACCTTATACATAATTGATTGAAAAAATGATGATTCATAGACTGATGTAATTATTTTCAATCATCTCACCCAATTATAAATAATTGATTAAAATAATGAATACATACATAGAGCGATCAATTGCTCAAGAGTTGTCAACTAGTAAAAGTACACACAATAAAAAATGAAATAAATTAAATCAATGTATGAGGGAATTTAATTAACTTGATTTAATTAATTAAATTAAAATAAATTAATTACATTTGATCCCTTCATAAATTTAATTTTAATTTCAAAAATTCAATTAATTAATTAATTAAATTTAATACAAAAATAAAATTAATTTTTTTCATAGATAACAAGATAATTATTTTCAATCTACTATTTAATATTTTAATTAAAACAATTTTAATTAACAAGCACTCTGTAACCCTATAAAAGTCTTGCATAGGTTGGACCAAACCCACTACTAGCTAGAAAGACCAACGATAACCCATTCCAAGTAGGAATTATCTGTCGAAAACATCACAAAAAAAGGAATATACAAGATAATGCATGGAATGGGATACCCAACTACCCATAACAAAGTGTGGGTTTTTCCTGGTTGAGTCTTCCAAGGAATGAGGCATTCTCGTGTCAGGCTAAGGAGGTCTATTGGTGTGAGAACTAAGGAGACAATAGGATTCGGAACATATTTCATAGAAGGGGGATCGAATGAGAGGAACTGGTGACAATGGTTGAAGAAAAAGTGATTAGGATCATTCCACTACTCTAGAGGAAGATGCCTCTTATGGCTCTATGAGAAGTTATGATGAATATCACGAGATTGACGATCATTTCTATATCTTGGTTGCGGTTATTCCTGTGTTGGTAGAGTAGCTGCGATGTCCAGATAGATAGATCTATGGATGGGGAGGCTAGATCTTGACTAGGGTGCTTCCAGTGGTGGAAGAGAAGATTCAGTGTCCTAATGGATTGATCTGTGGATAGGGAGGCCGGATCTCATCCATCACCATTTGTATGGTCAATCTGTGCCTCGGTGCTCTTGGAGGAAGGCTGGTGGCAGTCTGTAGAAGGAGTAGAAGCCCCGGAGGAATGTGGCATTTTGTGCCTAGTTAACATGAGGGAGGTGCGTAAAGCATTATATCTGAGAAAATACGGTCTGTGTTGCTCTAGGGAGGCGCTGAAGTGGTTAGGCGAGGGCTTCTGGCCAGATACCAAGATGTGTTAAGGGGGTGGGGCGGGTCGGCCCATGACGTAGATCATGCGTGATACATATTTTCTTAAGAGGTGCAACCCTGTTCATAAATAATGAAGCGTTAAAAAATAAATGTATGGACCTACCATGTGGGACCCAGGGACTAACTGGCCGGCCCACAGGCTTAAAAAACAATATATAAAAATATCTTTTTTTCCTTCATGAATCATATTAAAGTGGAGCAGAAAAAAATGTTTAATATTTGGTGAAAATATTTAGTTTTCTATAACAACAAAACCCCTTAAATGATTATATCCTTGATGATTTATGGGATTAATATTTTCTTAGGTTTTCCATATAACCTGATTGTTCAATCCAGTTTATGGACAATAATACTCTGGAACCTCTAATTAACACAAGAACTCATGTATATAATTTTTATTACATATACATGTAATAAAATATAATATATATTATATAAATTTATTTAACATATATAATATCTTTATTATATATACATGTAAAATATGTTATTTATTATATATACGTAGAAACTTTTCCACTGAAAATTTCCATTGATTTTTTTGGTGAAAATATATATTGGAAATTTTATGTGTAAATTTCCACTAATAATCTACGAATCAAATTTTTACATAAAATTATAATGAAAATATAATAACACATAAATAAAAAATTTAAATTTTCACTAGAAATATTCATTTAAAAATTTTCATAAAAAAATGCTTACTCTAAACTTCCACTAAATATTTAATTTGAATCATCACTTTAACTTCTAGTGTTAAAAATAACTTTTTTGTCATAATTATACTGAAAATATGATAAAAATATTCTATAATAAAACAACAATTAAATTTTTAGTATAAATATATTAAAAAATAAATAAATAATTTTATTTTACAATAAAAATTTTAACGGCATATTATCTATGGAAATTTTTAGTGAAAACATCAGTTAGAAATTTATAGTGTAAATTTTCACTTGAAATTTTCATTTTAAATTTTCACATAAAATTAAAAAATATATATATATTAAAACATAAATAAAAAATTTATTTTCTAAACACATTAAAACTAAAATAAAAATATATTATTACATATAGAGAAATTGTAAATTTTCACTAAGAATCTTTATTAGAAATTTTCATGAAAAACTTTTAGTAAATAATTTCACTAGAAAATTTGAGATCATTTTTCTACTTAAATATATATCAAAAATTTACATTTGACTTTTATTATAATTTTATTAATAATTTCATTAATAATTAATAAAATATATGAATCCTCAAATTTTATTATTTAATTTCAACTCCAAACTACCACTAAAAATTCTTAGTGCAAATTTTCAAAGAAATCTACAGTATCATTTTTCCATTTAAATTATAATGTAGACACAGTAAGACATAAATGAAAAATATAAATTTTCAATGGAAATTAAATTTAAATTTCTCATTAGAAACTTTTATAGTAAACTTCCACTAAAAACATCCACTTAAAAATACAATAAAAATATAATAATACATAAATAAAAACTCTAAAATTTCATCATAAATGTACATTGAAAATTTACACTCGAAACAATGAATAGAAACTTCCATTATAAAATTATAGTTAAAATTTTAACTTAAATTAATAATTTTAATCCTTAAATTATATTTTCTATGCATTGAAATTTTACTCTTATGAATGCAAATCAAATCTCAAAATTTTCACTAAAATTTACATTTAAAATTTTCATTGATGATTTGATTATCAAAATTTTAAATTAAATAAATGTTTGGATTTTCATTTCAAATATATTAATACATAATATTATTAAATATTTATTATTATTATTATTTTCTATTTATTAATTTTTTCTAATTTACTTTTAAAAAAACATAGTAATATATATATATCGTGAATATCAAATAATGGACGTTAATTTTTTATAATAGTATGTTGTCATCAAAAATTATGAAAATAAAAACTTATGTTAACATATATTCTAATTTAAAATAAAATTAATGAAATTATTTTATATTTTAAAATTCTACAAAAATATAAAAATATTAATATATAAAAAATAAAAAAATAAAAAAAATATATATATAAATCAAAATAATAGTAGAGCATTGAATGAGAAACAGAACGGTAGTCTTCTATATCCATTTTCATAATTATTTCAACAATTTTTTAATACATATCTCCTATAATGCTCCAAACAACCAAACATGCACCATCTATCCCATGACCAACAATACAGTCTGGTTTTAAACCTAAAATGAGTCAATATTTTACCTAATTTATGTATGGTTTTATTAAACATGAACAATTTCTTTCACACACTCATTTTAATTTATTGTATTACATTATTTTTTTCATGAATATTTTTATTGCAATAATACTTATAATTGCGTGTCAAACAGGACCTATAGACACCCGTCAAGATAGTATGTGCGGGTTGTAGGTTTTTTTCGGTAAGCTAAATGTGCTCCAAATGTTTTCATGCCTAAATTTTTAAGGCCTTAACCCACATAAACCAACAAGCTAATGGATTGCCCCATGGTCTTACAGATTTTTTCATAGGTCTACACCTACTGTTGAAGGTAGAGGGGATGATCCAACAATCAGTTGTCATTCTTTGGAATCCAAGTGGGCTACAAATTGTTTTCCCTTTTCATTATTTACAGAGGGTCATGGGCCCACCAAAAGTAATTTTATTTCTTCACCTCTATTGGATTTTTCAGAATAATCACACCTAGATAATTTTTCAATCTTTTTTTTGGAAATCCATAGTCCGAGAATTCTTAATCCTTTCTTATGGCTGAAAAAAACCAAAAAATATAATTATAATTATAATATAATGATATTAATATTCCAGCAGACACAAGACGAAATTACACCATCAACCGAAATCCAAGAGGTACTTCTAGAAAAATTCAAAACCCACTTCAAAATTAATGGTTTTATATGAATTTTAAACCCATACAATAACTGATTTAAATGCTTAATTTTTATATATTGGTAACACGGCCATCTTCCCTCATGTATGATCATGACAACATTCATTTGGACTATTTTCAGACGCTCAACAGAAATTTAAATATAATTTAAATTTTTTGTCTTAGACAATTTGTACGATCCCTCTGATACCAATTGAATGTATTTGTGTAGAATCTGAATTTGATGGACTCACAAATTAAATTTTAGGGTCACCAAGAAGATATATGTTTTCAATATTGACTATTGATACCCTAATATGAATTAAGGATCTTACATAAATTATAAAGAGCACCAAAATAAAAATGAAAACATACATTTCTTTGATCTGAAGACGCACTCAACATCTTCTTGTCACTCGGGATCACTGCTTGAAGGATCTAAATAAGAATCTCTCCATATCATCCAAATGTGCATCAAAAATATGTAGGAGTTTCAATCATCAAATTTTCAGTGCTATCACGGAGATCTTATGATGCCTTCAACCCCCCCAATGAACACTTCATTGATTTTTTTGAAATGCATGAGGGAGAACTCAATCCAATCACTTGGATCCATAGTTTCTCTCTCTAGTATACACGAGTAGAGAGGGTGTCCCTTAAGAATTTACTATGAATACTCACCGGTGAGAGCCTCTTTTCTCCTTCAAATAGTGGATGCTCCAAATACCTGAAAGTGTTCCCTGAGCCTTGTTTATTTAACCTCTACTAAATCAATAATTATGATGAACTAAACTACATCATAAATATTATTTTAATTTTTCACATACCTAAAATATATATTATTTTATAAAACCAAGTCATATAACATGACTCAATATTCATGATAACATGAAATGAATCTATAATATTAAAATAATATTCGTTCACATAATATGTATCTCATAATCAGTAAATAACATGGGAATACATTTAATAAATAAATTCAACCCTGTTATTCCTTACTTCAATGATAATGAATTTATTTATTTATTAGGGATCGATATATTGGATAACAGTCGGACCATATGGTGGGGTCCACCATATCCAATATACCTTTTTATGATAATTACAAGGCTTCTTGAAAAAGATATTGAGTGTGACCCTCTAAGATATTTTCTTAATAGCATTTAATAATATTCCTTGACCAAGAGAGAATTCTAGCAACCAACAAAGGCCCCTAAAGAGATAAGGAAAAATCATAACAACAAAAACCAACCTATGAACACGTACTCTCTAATATAATAACTTTTTCTTTTGGTATCCTATAAATAAAGGCACCCACCTGTTTCATTATACTTTTCTTGTTTTATTGTTTTTTTATTTAACTAGAAGAATTCACCCACAACTGCATTGACCGAGGTCTTATAAAGGCACTATGTTCCTGATCAAAATGGACCATGATATATTACTTCCTGAACTCGTAACCAATAAATCCTATATTGATCATTCAACCAATTTCATACCACCAATATTCACCCAACACAAGCTACCTCAACATTATTTCATTATCATGGTATTTTTCCAACACCAAATAACATGATAAATTTGAAAACATTTTCAATGATCTCATGTTAGGAGACCAACAACCACGTCCATAGATTAGAACAACTAATGAAACCTCAAACATATGATGTTCTGATTAGAAGGTCTATCATCATAATCTCAACTACAAAAGATCCACATGTGCGAACTTCATGAGAAGAATTTTCAATTCTTAATACCCCCAAAACCTGATTGGGAGATGTCAACTATGTCCAGTCAATATGATGTGTCTAGAACAAATGACATTTGATTCAGATTAATATTATAGTATGATGAGGTTCCCATTATCTATATGGATATTATAAAATCTTTTTTATATGACAATTAAACTATTTAAATTACCCTTTAACAGTGGACACACAAATGTATACACAATAATGGAAAGAGATCATCATCCATATCTCACTCTATAAATGATATGTTAATCAAATGAACAATTATGGTTGGGTATAGGAACCCAATGTTGCAATAAAATCCACCTTTTATGTTTATAGTATCATTTGATGTTCACTAATTAATTTATCTATAATAATTATGAATTTTTAGTCAAGGTAATGACAGGAAAACCAGAGAAAATTAGTTATATATGGGTGAAATAGACAATATGGGAAGTCACCTAATAGTAAATCTAATTATATTAGGGATTTAAAGAAAAACATAATGAATATGATCACATAGATGTCTTAGGATATGGGAAAAACTTGCATCATGTTGAGCTCCCAAACACAGTAAGGAAGGAGAAGCTTGTTATCAAGTCATTTACGAGGCAAGGTCTATCCATTTTAGTGGGTATTCAAAACTATTGGATTCTGAGTAGTGGTTCAACGGACTAGAAAATATATTATCAGTTCTACAGTGCTAAAACCAAGAAAAGTTTGCTTTAATACTCTATCATCGAGATATAAATGCATAATAATGGTGGTGTCTCATTAAGAATACCATATAAAAGGAGGATGTAGACTCTATGGAATGTAAGGAGTTCAAGAATATATTTTCTTCTAAGTATTCTCCTTGTAATCTTTTAACAAAATTAATTTTCGAATTAAAAAATTGAATAAAAATGGTGATAAATAAATTGGATTATATGAATCAAATTTCAATAGACTAATATGTTACACCTCTAGTTTCATCACTGATATTGAGAGAAAAATTTATCACTTATTTAATGCATTAAATTATAGTATATTTTTGGTGTTATCCGTAAGACACTTCAATAACTATGATGATATTTTTTTATTATCTCATAATCTAGATACTAAAGATTGATCATCCTAATATTATAGGGGGGAAGGGAAAGTGACTTTTCATGGAAGAACAATAAGATTGAAATGTATATGTTGAATTCTCAGTTACAAGAGGGGGTCAATTGTAGGTTGAAAAACATTCTTCTCTATCCTTAAGAAAATATATGTTTAATAATGTTAATGAAGTTGAATTCCCAATCCATATTTAGTTATAAATAAGGAAACTAACCTACTTAGGATCTAGTAATGTGGATCCGATTAAGAAACATAACCATGATTACATAAGGAATGATTCTACCTTAAAATGTGTAGAATCTAATATATCATAGGTTTTAAAAGTACAATAAAGTGTAATAAAGATACAATTTTAAATTTTACAAAATGCAGTGGAAATAAAACATATAACAACAACTAAACAAGAATAAGAAATATTTTAACCCAAAGAAAAGGGTATCCAACAACCTTGGATAAAGGTCCCTTGATTAATACTTTAAAGAACGTCTATCTTATCCACACCACTATAAGACCTCGATATAAATATTGGAATATATCTTACTATCCCAATAATCCCATGATGAAGCAGGTAATCCACACCTATATATTTCTATCCCAAGAAGACCTCAATTTATAACAGCAACAATCGGATTCGCACTAGATAGGTTGAACAATATGTTCTTATCTTCAACATGTTGTTCACAACATTCACACAAGGCAGATTTGAGGAGAGATCTCATAGAGTATCACTTCATTACATATTTCAACATCTCTCAACAAAAAACTCCATACTTTGAATGATTTCAAATATCTAGGTATTTATAGTCCAAATCTATAACAGTCAACTTCTCCTCCAACAGTCATATTTTTCCTTAAACATCAGTGGAACCTATACACATGGCACTCAAGAAATAGTTATGTTTCAATAGATTGTATGACATCATTTTCTATAACAAACTTTGAGAAATATTACTATTCTTAAGAAACATTATGAAATTTATGATATGATAAAAGAACCATATATTAAGTAAATTTGGTAACTATAGGAAAATCAATTATTCAAATTCATTAGATAGTGTAATTTGGAGTCTAAAAATATTGGTAATAGGATTATAAAAAAATCAATAATAAGATACTAATTTTTATGAACATCAGAGTTTGATGTCTATGTAAATTGGAGTCTACTTTCTGAGGGAATCATATTTCCTTTTCTAAGAGAAATAGAGTCTAATTTTTGAGAGAATTGGAGTCTGATTTCTGATAGGATCGAAGTATAATTTTTGAGAGAATGGACGTTTTATTTCAAAGAGAATCATAGTCTGATTTCTAAGTGAATCCAAGTCTCAATTCCATAGAAATTGGATTATTAATTCTTGAGAAATGAGATTATAAATTCTAGATAAATCAGATTCAAAATTTTAGAGAAGTCAGATTCTTAGGAACTTTATATTTCTAATATAGATAAGGATCAGATTTTTTGAATTATGGAAAATATGGATAGGTTTTGTATGTAAAAACTCACCTAATTCATTGGTAACCATAGTTAAACTCAAAACCATTTTTAGAGAAATAAAATTTCCCTTATGAAAAAGTTTCATAGAGATAGGGAGCTTTCCTTAAGAAAATGTGTTTGTGATTTCCAAAACATAAAGTAATAGAAAATTCATAAGTAAAATTATTGACTAAAAAATATCACCCTTTTTTGAAATCACAAACAACTTTTCATAAAATAATATAAAAGAATAAGGTTTTCATTTTTGAACATTAAAATAAATACTTATATCATTTATTTTTTATGGCTCATGAAGAATACAACTAAATCCCCTTTAAGTTATAAAATAAATAAGGATTATATTCTTGTATTTATTAGAGAAATAAATCACCATTTTTAATAATTAATTATTTATATAATCTCCCCTAAACATGGATAATCTCTTCCTTTTAGTTAATATTCTTCTAGAACATTCGTTTCTCGCCCTTTGTGATTTTCAAAAAGGAATAATGGGGAAAAATTATATCTCTAAGATTAAGAAACATACCAAACAAAATAATGAAAAGAAACACTTTAATTGATGTATCAAAAAAAATATTCATTACAAGAAAATATTGGATTTGAAAATAAAATTATTGACCCTTATTTTTCTTCTTCAACATCAAAATTTTCCAAGATGTCTTCAGTTTCTTCTTTTCTTTATGATCAACTTCAATCTTCTTGAGAAACTCTTCCAGATCTTTATTTTTTATTTTAGGATCTTTTATTCTCTCTTCCTCAGACTTAACTTTTTTCCCTAGGGACTTGATCAATTATTCTTGGTCTTTATGATTTTCTTCAAACACTTACCTAGTTTACCTCTCCCTTTAAAATTAAGAGCCACAATGTTCAGTTTCATATTCAGATCTTTGTCTTATTGATGGTAGTTGGTTTTATTTTCTTTATGTTTATCTGAAAAAATATTTGAGTTATTATTGATCTTTTCATCATATTTATCAAAATAATCCTGAATTGTGTTATTTAAATCATAAAAAAGTTAATATCATCTATGAATGACTTCCATCACACTATTAATTCTTTACAATATCATCTATGAGCATCATAACTAATCTAAAACGTTTTGAACTTGGCTTTGAGTTTGATAAAATTTTCCATAAGAATGTTCGTTGAATCTATATTCTGATTGAATAATTCTTGAATCAGTTGACATCTTGAATCAATGTTGGGAAATAATGGGATGGAGTTCACAAGCTTTTTCAGAGACTGATGCACAAAAATATGTCCTAAAGAAGAGGAAGACTCTGAAATAGATTCTACTGTTGGTGAGGAAAATTTAAATTACTCATCTTATTTATTTTTAAATGCGCCAATGACATCCTTATTTACCTTTTCAATAATATCTTTCTTAGTTGTATCGACAACAACATCCTTTCTGTTCATCTTCATTGATATTTTCTTCTCAATATTTTGAGTCTCATGCTATCCATCAATTACATGGATTATTTTATTATCATAATCATCAAATTATTTATCAAAAACTTTATTATAAACATTATCATCTTTGTTGTCATCCCATTCTTGAACAATTTTATCATTATTACTTTCATCAAATGAAGGGACTTTTTGATCTAATCCTTAGAAAAATCATCTTTCTAAATAGATTTTCCTTAATAAATAGTCCTTGTGGAGGAAAATTGGTACGTTCTTATTGAAAACATTTCAAAAGGGCTCTCCTTCTCATCATATTCTACTACCATTATTATCACACATTCAATTTCCCCCACCTCTTCTTCTTCTTCTATCTAAAATTTTTCTTCTTCAGCTATTTGTTTCAGTATTGAAATATCCTTCTTTCCCTTATCTGGTACCAAAGTCTCAGTTGTCACGGGTGCTAATGTAAACATTGGTTCCTGCAAGAATGGGTTTGGTACTTGAACTTCTTCAGAGGCGTTCTCAGTGTCTCTTATTGAGGCTTGGTTAATCCATCTTCCAACTTTTTCTTCTTCAACTTATTCTCTTTAGATTTCTCCTCTTTCTCTTCATCTTCATGGAATTTTATGGCCTTATCCTTGGCTGGATCTTTCCCGGAAACCATATCACCTTTCTTCTTATTCCTTTTTATCATTCTCTATTTGGGTATATCCTCATTAGAAATGGTCTTTTTCATTTTGGGGTTTAGTGGAGTGGATACAGTTTTAGCAGGTGGTTCTCATTTCTATGGTTCAGGCTCTTTGAATTTTCATTTCTTAGCATTTGGCTTGGATATTTCTCTAATTTCTACTTTATTACTAGAATCTTGGTCATCCTTATCAGGAAGATAAATTAAATAACCAAACTTGAAATTGAATTCAATCTTCATCCTTCTCAAGGTATCATCACATAACAACATAATCTTGAAGGATTTGGCCTTTTACTTGCACAGTATTTTAAATGAGTGTAGGCATAAGACAATGATCTTAGAAAAGATTTCATGGTGCTTCAAGATTTGAGATTTTATGGTTTCATTCTTCCTGTTGCTGATGGATAAAATAATATACTTAATGAGTTATATCATTCTTACATTCTCCAGGAGGTCTATCATAAACATATCACATATCATTAGAGAGTCTTTTTCTCCGTGCCTCAGAATCAAAAAGCCTTGCATCCAAAGGGATACTAGTATGTGGTGTGTTGAAAGAGATTCTATCAATGAATTCTTCACTCCCTTTATCCCAAGGCACTCAATAGATATAATTTTCATGATATAACCTTTCTTATAAGGTAACTTGTGCGAGAAAAGTATTTCGTCTCCTTCATAGTGTATATCAAAAATGCTTCTAGCCTTCTTGTAATAAAATGTGTATGTTTTTCCATAAATCATAAATTGAAACATTTATTTTCCTTCTTGTTCATAAAAATGCACATTATCAAAAAAATTATATAACTAAATTATCATACACAGGATCCTGATTCTTTACCTTTTCTAGAAAGATGGTTTCCTATCCATTCACTATTATGACTTTATAAATCATGGAGTAATACATCGAAAAGAATTTTGGGTCCACTAACCTTTCCCAAAAGACTGTCCTATGTAGATACCCGAAGCCTGATGTACATGGAAATTACATTACTTTTGTGGAATACATAGTACATAACAAAAACACACACACAAGGACCGTAATAGTTTAGTGTCTTTGGAAACTCGGAATATAATCTTCTAATCGTGGTGAAAGATATTCAACATCTCCCATAAAGATCTTCCTTTTTTTTACATAAAACCTTTCTTTATATCCTGGGGAAAAGAAAACATAAAAGGGTGAGCTCAAATGCTCAGTAAGGGTAAACAAAATAAATATCAATGACATCTTGTTCATAAGAACATAACATTTTGGAAATCTTAACATGCAAAAGAGAGCATAATTTCATAACATGGGATAAATCATAGTAGTGAAATGAAATCCCAATAATCATAACTTAAAACATTAAACTTTGTGACATACACACATAAACATAGAGAATCATATCTTATTAGTCAAGACTCATTGCCAAGACTTTCTTAGTGGACAAAGTCCATTTCTGAACCGAGTCACCCTCGTTTCAGTCCAGTTTCACTGAATTGGTATAACCTACCGTTCTAGCCATGTGTATCACATGAGATATAAAATCTTTACCCAATTCATTGGAGGGAGATATAGGTCCCACCCATCTCATAATGATACCTTTCTTATGTGTGCCACAAAATCATAAATCATACATCATTGCATAACCCATGTAATAAAAATGGGATTCTTAAACATCGTGACATCATAAAAAAATTCATATAAGATAAAGATATTCATAAAAATATTTCCATCACAACATAATCAAGTAAATGTAATAATAGGGATAGATACAGAACCCTATATTATCTTAGATGGAAAATAATTTTGATAAAACACTTGAACCTTATTTTTGAGGAAAATATCCTTTCTACTTCAAAAACATTTTTACTTTATTAACATGTCATAAAATTCTAAACTAAAAGAATTTGATTAAAAATAAACTTGAAAACTTTTAAAGGAAGCTTCTTAGAAATAATGTTTTAAAAATCCATTCATGCCGTATAAGTTAAAAAAACATTCTTCTCGTACTTTTGTCGGAAAAGTCAAAAAGTACCTCGTACGAAAAACAAAAAAAGATTCCTTTCATATCCTTTACAAAAAACTCACCGAAGGGTAAAATTGGATATAAAAAATTGTAGGTGGATGGAAATAATATTAAATATTGAGGAAACATGGATGTTGATGATAAAATACACCCCAGTAAATACCTAAGTATAAACAATCTCGGATAAAAATGAGATTGTGATATTTCCCTTACCTTAGGTCAGATTTGCTTTGTAAGTGTACGAAACTCCTGTATAATGATTTAAATAATGTTATTTACTTACTAAAGAATCATAATTATTGTTATGATATCATATATGGTTCACTTATGACTTTATATTACCCGTTCTTTTGTAAATTCCATGTTAAAGAAGCTTTTTTGGGTAAAATCGTTTCATTTATCATAGGTGTTTGGACTTGTTCTTCTTGAAATTATTATTACTTATATCATGATTTACATACTTCCAGAATATAAAATATGATTTATATGTCATATATATTCAGTATATATATAGATATAAAAGATAGATAAATGAAATGAAACACACCGTTCATGGAGACGGTAGTCCGTACGTACGCATGAATGTTGTTTTCCTTTCCTTATTGTCTTGAATGGAAGTAAGTAGATGACATATATATACATAAATCCATTAGATTTACCATGTCATATATTTCATTATTATTCATTATATATACTTTATAATCATTCTGGAATGGTTAACATGGATAATGAATCTCATCGCGTCGTGGAGACGGTAGTCCGTACGTACGCACGAGCGATGATATCGTTCCCATGGTCGTGGAATTGTGTTGAAGTGTATGTATACTATTTCAGTATCAATATCACTTTATAATAATCATATATAGTTACTCATTACACCATTATAACCATCCAATTAAGGTGGTGGCAGAAAATAGATTACACCACGGCGTGGAGACGGTATTCCGTACGTACGCACGCCTGGTGATTTCCTTTTTCCGTAGGATGGATAGAAGGTTAATTAGAGTAGTTTCATATTTATAATAACATATCAGTATATAATAAATACTGATTTTATTACTTTATCATTAAATAACTAAAGAATAAGAAGTTTAAGAAGAAAGAAATTGAAAAAGATCGGTAATGGATATTACCTCTTTTTGACGCGCCTTCACTTAACCTCCACTTAAAGAACTATGGATGGTCTTTGAAGAAGACCAAGACCTCTAGGATGATACTAGGGAAGTGGAGAAGAGATTTTGGCAGCGGTTGTCCGAGCTTGAATTCTCAAATTGGTGTGAGGAGGAGAGGGAGGAGGTGACCTTTTATAAGGGAGGAGAGGGGCACCTTAGGAAAATCTCAAAATATTATTTTATATTAAGGTCAAATTCGGTTTATAATGGTTCCAAAGGGTCTTATTTAGAATATAAAGTCGGTATGGGTCTAAATCCTCTCATCCGATAGGATTTAGACAAGTTTAGGTTATTATTTTAACCTTATCAATTAGATTTAACTCTAAGTTAAATAATTTAACTTTTACCGTGTCTTTTTGTTTTCTTACACTATATGGTTAATAAACTTATCATAACAAGCCAAAAGAACCCCAAGTTGTTTATTATTAATATATATATCCTTATCTAAGTCATTTGGCCGAACCTTAAATTTTTAGGAATTAAATAACAATTAATAATATAATATTTGTTTTAAAAACTAATTTATGTCAATTTTGACACTATTTGGTACATGATTTTTTATGAAATTCATAACAGAATGATAAGTTTGAACCAAGTTACTTATATCAACAATAACATGTCATATTAACCTATAAAATTAATTTAAGTCATAAAAAGTCTCAAATTACATTTATTTGGGCATTTATGCCATCAATTATGTCATTATTTCATTAATAAGACAATTACTGCATCATCTTTGTGTCATAATAAATGATAATTATTTAATCCCTAAAAATACTAAATAAATTCCTATGATGTATATAATTGTATTATATTTCTGGATACTATTCATGTTTGAAGTTTCATGATGTTTATCACTAAATTAAAATTATTATACTTATATGATTTAAGAAAGTGACATGTTGTCACATTCTTTGGTTTTAATAATAATTTAATTATTTTCATGGACAAAAGTCCATTAAATGAACCTAATCCGACCCTTATCTTATATGGGTATACTTTTAGCCATCAAATAGGATTTTTCCAAGTGTTAGGGTAATTTTGTAATCTTATATTTACCCTTAATTACTCGATTTACCTTTAACTATAGTAAATAAAATTTATCGTAGTTACTATTCTCAATGCCCAAAAATAAAAAGTAGCTTATTAACATAATTTTGACCCAGTTATTCCAAATATGGAATCCATTTTTCCAAATTCAATACACAAAAGATGAAGAAATTAAATTAAAATTAATCCAGTTGTCAAAAGAAAATGAGTTTTTCTTTAAAACATTGCAAAAGATTGAATTGATTTAACCTAGGAATTCAAGGTAAAATCAATGCTAATGACATACATTATATTAAATTGTAAAAATATATTCTATTTATACCTTAAAACCAATCAATATTATAATTTAACCACATAAGATATTACGATGAAAAAAGTTGTTTTTAATTAAAATATAGCGTGTTTTTACTATTCATTAAAATATGAAAGTTATCGGAAAAATATCAAAACATTATCTAATGTAAATTTTTATATCCTGATTCAATAGAAGAATTTTATTTTTTCAAATTGAACTTATAATAATGTCAAAACTAGATTTAAAGTGTGTGCGCCATCAAAAGGCGACAAAACTGCATTTTTTGAAAAATACTTATTTTACCCAAAAAAATTATTTTGTTCTTATAACATGTTCTAGAAATGTGTAAGATGAATAATAATGTTATAAAATTCAAAATTTAGTTAACAATATTCATAACGTCTAGTTCATAACAATATTATAATAATATATCATTGTTTAGTAAAACCCGGTATTGCGTACAACACACGCTATCGAGGAAGGTTGTGATTGCGTGTAATGCAAGCCAAGTCAGGGTTGCGTGTTGTGAAACAATCCTTAATTGTTTCGTATAACAGAATACAACCATATTTCATTTATACATTGAATATATATATATATACTCAATGCTGCGTAGAATAACTATTATCAAAATTATGTGTAACTCGATCCAAGAATAGTGTTGCGTATACTGCAAGCTAATACGGTGTTGCGTATAGCGCAAGGTAATCTTGGTGTAGCATACAACACAAGACATTAATGAAATTAGAAGAATATTTTTCGAAAAATCTTGGGGTGTTACATTCTACCCCCCTTAAAATGAATTTCTCCCTCGAAATTCATCGGGGTTATAAATGGTTTACTATTCGAAAGTTTCTTTAATAGAAACCCACATCGTAAAAAGGAATACCAAAACCAATCTTTAAAAACAAAATTATGAAATGTAATGGTTACCCAAATAAACTAATCATTGGGTTTCCACATAGGTGAAAACATGGATATGGATGAGAAATCTAACCATCATGTTCTGATGGAGAGTGGTAGAGAACATGGCTATGGAAAAGCCAACAATCACAAATCCATAAATTTGTGATGATCTAAGGTACCATCTGATTCACCAGATATAAGAGCACTAGGACAACATTTTTGGTTTTCAAGATCATTTCCCTAAAGTTGATGAAATTGGAATTAGAATAAATACTTTTGTGATTTTGGTATAGTCTCACCGTTTGTCGTTCTTTGGACAATTTCCACTTCATCTCTTAAATAAATGGAGTTGAATTTGTCATTCGTGATGTGTTAGCAGATCATGTGATGGAATGATGGGTCATTCCATCTGTCTCAAACAAATGGTTAGAAAAGTTATCAAAATAATACATAAGTCCATCTATAGTGAGATTAATCATATATAGTTCCTAAAATGGACTTATACTGCTTAATATAATAAAACTAGTTTCTACTAAACCGGGACTTCCTATAGGCCAATGGTAGGCGATAAAGGCCAGTCACACTTCGGTTGTGGGTTCGATTCCCGCAGCCTTGTCCGACACGATGGGTTGTCGCCCGTCCTGCAGGTTGTCCTTTTTCTAAAACTACATTATTATAACATCACATAAATAATATCAAAAAAAAGTTCTATCCTTAAATGATACTAACTTATGGTTAACATAATCCATTCTAATCTTTAGGCTTAAAATACTTCGGTCCAAGCTCATAGAATAAAGAAAACAATTACTTGAAATGTCGTCAACCAAGCATGTGAATACCATCATTTATCCCCCATATATCTTTTTGGTCACATTCCAATCATGTGAATACCTTAATGATGTATTCTCTTGATAAATTAATACCCATTAAACCTTAGTGAAAACATGAATGCTATCAAAAGTTAACTCTTTCCACATACCAAATTCCAAATATTCTATATACTCAAACCATGATGTAACCTTTTACTTATATCAGTCATGAGCTCATGAATACATTTAATTTTCTCCTTATCCCTTCATTATGCGCATATCATCTACATTCCAAAAATATCTGAATAACCTTTCATGGATACTGGTACCATTAATCATACACTTTCAAAACTCAAGGAATGACAACAGTGTAACAATCCTTAGATGTCTCTTTATTCCATAGTACCATGAGATTACTTATACAACATTACACATGGTAAACATGTAATAATTCCACTACCTTCTTAAACCATTGATCGAGCTTCAACAATTCTTTCATCTCACATATCATTTGTAGTCTCTTCATCATCATCCACATAAATACTACCCATACGACCATACTGATTCTCTTCATGAGAATTTCCCTTAGGGCATTGGTTTGCATAATTCCCATACATTCCACATTTAAAACATTTAACCATTGTTGATGTCGTAGCAATACCATTATCCTCATCCCTGGTGTTAACTGAAACTTTTCCTTTGCACTTACTGGCATTGTGTCCTTCTTTTCCACACCCAAAGCATCTTCCAGTTCCTTTGATCAAATCTCCTTGATGCCTCTTCCCACATGATTTACATAGGGGAAATTGAACTTTCTTTCCTCTATAATCATCCTGAAACTCCATCTTTCTCTTATTAGCCGAGCTAGGAAACTTACCAAATTTTACTTTATTGATCATATTATGAGATTGCTGATTCGGAATAATAACGATGTTTGGACTTACAAATCCCATTTAATTTGGTTTCTCATGAATAATATCATTCCATTGTCCATCATATCCTCCATTATCGTGAATCATCTTGTTTCCAGCCATTTTCTAAAACCCAAAAAGAATAGTGTGAGAAGAAAAAATCATAATAAAGGGGGAGTAACTTCAATATCTAACATCTTTGGTTTAATGTAATATCATTACCATAGTTCTAGGACTATATCCTATACGTATACTTATCCTTAAGGACATCCCTAGACATACCTTAGAAATATCTCTAGGGATCTCACAAACGTTTTCACATCCTAGTTTCCAAAGGTTGACTAAACCTCTCCTCTGATACCAATAGTAGAGACTTGAAGCCTGACGTACATGGAAATTACATTAATTTTGCGGAATACTTAGTACATTACAAAAACACACACACAAGGACCGTAATAGTTTAGTGTCTTTGGAAACTCAGAATATAATCTTCTAATCGTGGTGAAAGATCTTCAACATCTCCCATAAAGATCTTCCTTTTTTTACCTAAAACCTTTATTTATATCCTGGGGAATAGAAAACATAAAAGGGTGAGCTCAAATTCTCAGTAAGGGTGAACAAAATAAATATCAATCACATCATGTTCATAAGAACATAACATTTTGGAAATCGTAACCTGCAAAAGAGAGCATAATTTCATAACATGGGATAAATCATAGTAGTGAAATGAAATCCCAATAATCATAACTTAGAACATGAAACATTGTGGCATACACACATAATCATAGATAATCATATCTTATTATTCAAGACTCATTACCAAGACTATCTTAGTGGACAAAGTCCATTTCTGAACCGAGTCACCCTCGTTTCAGTCCTGTTTCACTGAACCGGTATAACCTACCGTTCCAGCCATGTCTATCTCATGAGATATAAAACCTTTACCCAATGCATTGGAGGGAGATATAGTTCCCACACATCTCCTAATGATACCATTCTTATGTGTGCCACAAAATCATAAATCATACATCATTGCATAACCCATGTAATAAAAATGGGATTCTTAAACATCGTGACATCATAAAACAATTCATATAAGATAAAGATATTCATAAAAATATTTCCATCACAACATAATCAAGTAAATGTAATAATAGTGATAGAAACAGAACCCTATATTATCTTAGATGGAAAATAATTTTGATAAAACACTTGAACCCTATTTTTGAGGAAAAATATCCTTTCTACTTCAAAAACACTTTTCCTTTCTTAACATGTCATAAAATTATAAACTAAAAGAAGTTGATTAAAAATAAACATGAAAACTTGTAAAGGAAGCTTCATAGAAATAATGTTTTAAAAATCCATTCATTCCGTATAAGTTAAAAAAACATTCTTCTCGTACTTTTGTCGGAAAAGTCAAAAAGTACCACGTACGAAAAACGACAAAAGATTCCTTTCATATCCTTTACTAAAAACTCACCGATGGGTAAAATTGGATATAAACAATTGTAGGTGGATGGAAATAATATTACATATTGAGGAAACATGGATGTGGATGATAAAATACACCTCATTAAATACCAAAGTATAAACAATCTCAGATAAAAATGAGATTGTGATATTTCCCTTACCTTAGGTCCGATTTGCTTCATAAGTGTCTGAACCTCCTGTATAATGATTTAAATAATTTTATTGACTTACTAAAGTATCATAATTATTGTTATGATATCATATATGTTTCACTTATTACTTTATATTACCCGTTCTTTTGTAAATTCCATGTTAAAGAAGCGTTTTCGGGTAAAATCGTTTCATTTATCGTAGGTGTTTGGACTTGTTGTTCTTGACATTATTATTACTTATATCATGATTTAATTACTTACAGAATATAAAATATGATTTATATATCATATATATTCAGTATATATATATATATAATAGATAGATAAATGAAATGAAACACACCGTTCATGGAGACGGTAGTCCATACGTACGCATGAACGCTGTTTTCCTTTACTTATTGTCTTGAATGGAAGTAAGTAGATGAAATATATATACATAAATACATTAGATTTACCATGTCATATATTTAATTATTATTCATTATATATACTTTATAATCATTCTGGAATGGTTACCATGGATAATGAATCACATCGCGTCGTGGAGACGGTAGTCCGTACGTACGCACGAGCGATGATATCGTTCCCATGGTCGTGGAATTGTGTTGAAGTTTATCAATACTATTTCATTATCTAAATCACTTTATAATAATCATATATAGTTACTCATTACACCATTATACCCATCCAATTATGGTGGTGGCAGAAAATAGATTACACACGGCGTGGAGACGGTATTCCGTACGTACGCACGCGCGGTGATTTCCTTTTTCCGTAGGATAGATAGAAGGTTAATTAGAGTTGTTTCATATTTATAATAAAATATTATTATATAAGGAATACTGATGTTATTACTTTAGCATGAAACAACTAAAGAATAAGAAGTTGAAGAAGAAAGAAATTGAAAAAGATCGGTAATGGATATTACCTCTTTTTGACGTGCCTTCACTTAACCTCCACTTAAAGAACTAAGGATGATCTTTGAAGACGACAAAGACCTCTAGGATGATACTAGGGAAGTGGAGAAGAGATTTTGGTAGGGGTTGTATGAGCTTTAATGCTCAAATTGGTGTGAGGAGGAGACGGAGGAGGTGCCCTTTTATAAGGGAGGAGAGGGGCACCTTAGGAAAATCTCAAAATATTATTTTATATTAAGGTCAAATTCGGTTTATAATGGTTCCAAAGGGTCTTATTTCTAAGATAATGTGGGGATTGGTCGCAATCCTCTAATACAATAGGATTTAGACAAGTTTAGGTTATTATTTTTACCTTATCAATTTGATTTAACTCTAAGTTAAATAATTTAACTTTTACCGTGTCTTTTTGTTTTCTTACACTATATGGTTAATAAACTTACCATAACAAGACAAAATAACCCCAAGTTGTTTATAATTAATATATATATCTTTATCTAAGTGATTTGGCCAAACCTCAGATTTT
This sequence comes from Viscum album, assembly GCA_963277665.1. Lineage (NCBI taxonomy): Eukaryota > Viridiplantae > Streptophyta > Magnoliopsida > Santalales > Viscaceae > Viscum > Viscum album. Next base: position 2,047,643,742 of record OY728122.1, read on the forward strand.
TAGGAATTAAATAACAATTAATAATATAATATTTGTTTTAAAAACTAATTTATGTCAATTTTGACACTATTTGGTACATGATTTTTTATGAAATTCATAACAGAATGATAAGTTCAAACCAAGTTACTTATATCAAAAATAACATGTCATATTAACCTATAAAATTAAATTAAGTCATAAAAAGTCTCAAATTACATTTATTTGGGCATTTATAACATCAATTATGTCAATATTTCATTAATAAGACAATTATTGCATCATCTTTGTGTCATAATAAATGATACTTATTTAATCCCTAAAAATTCTAAATAAATTCCTATGATGTAGATAATTGTATTATCTTTCTTTTTAATATTCATGTTTGAATTTTCATGAAGTTTATCACTAATGTAAAATTATTATACTTATAAGATTTATGAAAGTGACATGTTGTCACATTCCTTGGTTTTAATAATAATTAAATTATTTTAATGGAAAAAAGTACATAAAATGAATCTAATCCGACCCATAGGTTATATGGGTATACTTTTATCCATACAATAGGATTTTTCCAAGTGTTAGGGTAATTTTATAATCTTATATTTACCCTTAATTACCCGATTTACCTTTAACTATAGTAAATAAAATTTACCGTAGTTACTATTCACAATGCCCAAAAATAAAAAGTAGATTATTAACATAATTTTGACCCACTGATTCCAAATATGGAATCCATTCTTCCAAATTCAATACACAAAATATGCAGAAATTAAATTAAAATTAATCCCGTTGTCGAAAGAAAATGGGTTTTTCTTTAAAACATTGCAAAAGATTGAATTGATTTAACCTATGAATTCAAGGTAAAATCAATGCTAATGAAATACATTATATTAAATGGTAAAAATATATTCTATTTATACTTTAAAACCATTCAATATTATGATTTAACCACATAAGATATTACGATGAAAAAAGTTGTTTTTAATTTGAATATAGCGTGTTTTTACTATTCTTTAAAATATGAATGTTATCGGAAAAATATCAAAACTTTATCTAATGTAAATTTTTATATCCTGATTCAAAAGAAGAATTTTATTTTGTCAAATTGAACGTATAAACATGTCAAAAACTAGATTTAATGTGGGTGCGCCATCAAAAGACGGCAAAACTGCATTTTTTGAAAAATACTTATTTTACCTGAAAAATTTATTTTGTTCTTATACCATGTTCTATAAATGTGTAAGATGAATAATAATGTTATAAAATTAAAAATTTAGTTAACACTATTCATAACGTCTAGTTCATAACAATATTATAATAATATATCATTGTTTAGTAAAACCCGGTATTGCGTACAACACACGCTATCGAGGAAGGTTGTGATTGCGTGTAATGCAAGCCAAGTCAGGGTTGCGTGTTGTGAAAGAATCCTTCGTTGTTTTGTATAACATAATCCAACCATATTTCATTTATACATTGAATATATGCGTAGAATAAGTATTACCAAAATTGTGTGTAACACGATCCAAGAATAGTGTTGCGTATACTACAAGCTAATACGGTGTTGCGTATAGCGCAAGGTAATCGTGGTGTAGCATACAACACAATACATTAATGAAATTGAAAGAATATTTTTCATAAAATTTCGGGGTGTTACATCCTATCATTGAGTTCCTTATTGGAAACCATTAGAGTCAGTGGGTAGATCTCAAGATACATTATAAGATTAAGGAAAAGAGAAAAAATTAGTGGAAAACTTGATGAGCGGCATGGATTCATTGAAAAAACACTGAGAAACAATATGTGGGACATGAAGAGGGGGTCCCTTTATATAGACATTGTGGAAACGATTCACCTTCCCATGTCAATCCAATTGTTTAGATTATATCTATCAAATCTTATGGTTGATATCAATTCTAGAGAAGAATTTATTTGTTCCGATATTTTGTGGTTTTAAGGACAAAAACCAGATTTAAGGAATGTGAATCTGATATGGTCATCTTAAAAAAAAATTTAAATACCAACAAACAAAAATTAAATTATGATGATAAAAGTTGGAAAATTTACTTTTCAAATTACTCAGAAATAATTTTCATTATTGATAAGGTTTCTATTATATTATTATTTAAATAAAACATTTTAGTTTATAAAAAAATATTAGGTTCCAAAAAAAATGTGAAAGGAAATATAAAATTATAGACATATATACCCCCCCCCCTACGAAAAGGAGCATGTTAATGATTGTAGATGTTTTCAAAAAAAAAGTTAATATGGATTATTTAATTATAGTTATCATTCCTAAATTTTCATTAATTTATTCAAATATATTAAAAGGTAATGGTTTTGTAAGTATGATTTCAAGTTGATCTTGCATTCGAATAAATTGAAGTATCATATCTCATTTATGTGTGTGATCCCTAAGAATGTGAGGACTTATGTCTATGTGCATTCCATAAGAGTTATGTGCATGTTTTTTTCATTGGTAAATGAAACTAGTATTATCACATATTATCTGTGTTTTTTTCAAACTCATGTGATAGACTGTCAGTGTGTGTTTCATCCACAACAATTAAGCACAAATACTTCTAGCTTCTACATATTCAGCTTTAGTAGAGGAAAGTTCTCCTAAGTGTTCTTTATTGTATGAATTAGTAACTAATTAATCTCCTAATAAATGTTATGTTCTAGATTTATTTATTTTGACCGTTTTACATTCACCAAAAACAACATTATAAAATCTTTAAAAAACCAAATCATTTCTAGAATGATAGAAATGTCATAAATCCCTTGTTCCCATTGAATAGAAAAAAATTATTTTCACAGATTTTAAATGGGAATCTATTGGATTTGGTTGATATCTTGCACATAATCATATTGAAAACATTAATTCTAGATGACTACCTATTTGGTATCATAGGCTTCCTATCATACCTCTAAATGATGCTTGATTAACTGGTTTTCTTGCTTCATCATGATCAAGAGTGTTTTAGGTACCAATTGGAGTACTTGTACTTTTAGTGTTTTCATATCCGTACTTCTTAAGTATATATTTAATGTACGTATGTTGAGATATATATGTTCCTTCTAGTTTTGGAGAAATTTGGATACCCAAAAAGAATTCTAACTCAAGTATCATAATCATTTCTAACTAAGACTTCATGAGATTCACAAATGAATTAGTTAAGGTTTTATGATTTGATCCGAATATAATTCCATCATAATAAAATTTAAAAATAAAAAACGTTTTATTATCTTTCTTTATAAAAAGGTTTCGATCAGCAATTCTGTTAACATAATTGTGTTTTAAAAAAACCTATAAGTCTATCATACCGGGCTCTAGGGGATTCATTAAGTCCATATAAATCTTTAGTGTGTTTATAAACATTTTAATGATGTTTTGTGTCTTCAAAACAAGGAGGTTGTTCGACATAAACTTCCTCTTGAACATATCCATTAATGAAATCAAACATCAAATCCATTTGAAAAAGTTTAAAATTTAGTTTTTTGGAAAAGGATAGTAGAATACGAATTGATTCATGTCTAGCTACTGGAGAATTGGTTCCATCATAGTTTATTCATTCTTGTGTATTATAGACTTTAGAAACTAATAAAGATTTATTTCATTCAATAATTCCAGTTTCACCACATTTGTTTCTGAAGAACCACTTTTCTCTAATTAGGAAAATTTCTTTATGCCTTTCAACAAAGGTCCATACATTTTTCTTTAAATTCCATTTATACCATCATTTATATATTTAATCCAATCAACATCACCTAATTCTTCATTAGTACTTTCAGGTTCTAATTGTAAAGAAATTATATATTCTCTACTTCATTATTAGTAAAATTCATGTCCCTATAGGTTGATTTACATCACCAATGATACAATCACTGAGATTATTCTTAAGAAACAACTAATTTGGGTTTTTTAAAACCTATTAATCAACATAAGGTAAAAATAATCTTGGTTAGAAAATTCAGGAACATTTGCGTGAGTATTTACCTGATTAGTGTAATCATCCATCAAAGGTTGATAATATTTTTTGAAAACACATCTTAATATGTAGGTTGGGGTTGTTAAAAAAAATGAACAGTTACATCAAATTTAAGATGTATTATTTCTTCAACAGTACAACAATTTTTTTATAAAACCACTATAAGCCTTAGAAGTAGTGGAATAACCTTAAAAAATCCATCAATGGATTTGGGTGATAATTTATGCAATTTATCTTTAGTATTAAAGATTAATACTTTTCATACAAATAGTTTTAAGTAAGAAAGATTAGGTTTTCAAGTAGTCCATAACTCATAAGGTGTTTTATTAAGATATTTTCAAATAAAACATGATTTTTAGCATTGAAAGAAGAATTAAGAGATTCAGCCCAAAAAAATCTGCAATAGATTATCCACTCAATAAGGTTCTTGTAATCTCTTGAAGAATACAATTTCTTTTTTAAACAACACCATTTTGTTGAAGATTTATTGTAGTTAAGAAGTTATGAGTATTGTATTTCTTACAACAAAATGTTTCAAAATATGAATTTTCAAATTCCCCCCATGATCACTACGAATATTTATCAATAGAAGGATATTCTCATTTTTTAATTTGGCTAAAAAATATTTAAAGTAAGAAAAGGCTTCAAATTTATTTTCTAGAAAATAGACCCAAGTAAATCTTGTGTAATCATCAACTGAAACAAATACATAGTATTTCCCCCCAATAAATCTAGTTTTTGTTACTCCAAAAATATCAATATAAACTTGATGTAATGCATCATAAATTGATACATCCCTAATTTATTTAAATATTGACATATGTTTCTTTCCATATTGATAAGGATCACAGAATTTTAAAGAATCGAATCTATGATCTGATAGATCCGTAATTAGTATTTTTATTGAATATTTAACGAAGTTCCTGAGGTTAAAATTTCCTAGTATTGTATTCCATAACCAAGATTGATCTTCCATTACACTAATCCATGGTTAGTCTGGAATCCTAAGGTCTTCTAAGTTAAGTGTGTAAACATTCTCATTCCTATGGGAAGAGAGAATGAACTCTTCCCTGGAATTTTGGACTAGGCATTTATCATTCCAAAAGTTCACAAGGTAACCTTCATAACACAATTGAATTATAATTACCAGTTTTTATTAATACATTAAACAAATAAAACATTTTAAATTAATGATTTTCCTAAGAAGAACAATATTACATATACTAACAATTTCTCTTTGTGCATTATCTCCGAATGTTACTTTACCACATTTCATCTTAATAATATTTTCAAAGATGTTTTTATTACTATTAATGTGTTGGGAACATGAACTATCCTAGTACCCTATATTATTTTTGTCACTTCATTTTTTTCCCAAAAATAAAACAGTTACACTGTCAATATACAAACATTCTTGGTTTAGAAAAGGTTAAAAAATAAAATATTAAGTATGCATATTAGCTTAGAAAAATGGTCTTTATGAAAACCAAAGAATTGAATTTTATTCAAAGAAAAAATTTCTCCTAATGTACACTACATTGACACTTAGAGAAAAAAGGAGTGCTTAGGGGTACAAAAAAGACGTTACAGTAATCTGGTATTGAATGAAAATAAAAAAAAATCTAGAACAAATCCTTAAATGAGAATTTTGTGAAAACATTTTATCAAAACCATCCATTCTTTGAGTAATATTTGAACAAAGTTTCTTCTATGAAAATATTTATGATTTTAGTCTGATTACTATATCCTTGTAGTCATTATTCATATAATTTGTGTTTGTCTCTAAAACATGTTTCTTGGAAATTACTTTTTCTAGGCACATAGAATGCTTATCAATTTCAGAATTTACATTCTTATGGTTTTTGGAAACAATTTGATAATAAAGGATTTTCTGATCATTTTTTTTTGAAATATATGATACTTGTTTTTTTAAAATAGAGATTATAGAATTTTCTTTATCATGATTCTTGTTGATGTTACTATTTTTATTCTCATGTAAAATGGACAACCTTGATACATCTTAAAAATAAGTTAAAATATTATCTTCTAATGAGGAAAATTATTCATCTGAAGAGTCATAATACTCTTAATTATGATAATTATCATTTATGGAAATATTGGTTAATGATTTATCATTTTTCCCCTTAACCATGAGACATTAAGTACAACAAAATGACCATATAGTAGTGGTTTTTTATATAGTGGTACTTTAAACCACCACTATATGGTTTTGCGACAGTTTAAAAAAACCACTGCTAAAATTTGTGTCGACTATCAACAAGCGGAAGTTTTATCCATTTAGTGGGAGTTTCTATAATGTTTTGTAGAATACATATTAAGAGGTGGTTTTAATTATTTGAGAGGTATTTTTTTCTTAAATATAATTGGGATTTAGAAATTATTTTAAACTGCTGCCAAATTCTGGCTTTCCCCCCAAAAAAACATGCCACTAATTCAGATAAAACTACTATTAAGAAAAAAAAATCATATTTAGCGGTGGTTTTAGCAACCGGCCTTTGAAAAATCCAATAATATCAGGGCAGTTTGAACTGATGAAAAAACATATCTATATTTAGTGGTAGATTAAACAACTGCAATATCATGAATTAAAAAAAATTATGCTATATATTTTGCAACCGTAGGACATGAAACTAAAACAAAAAATGAAGACACTGAAAATTTTACCAGAACATAAAATATATCATCAACGTACAAGGAAAAAACATGTTAATACTAACGAATCAACCTACGTTTATTCACACCACAACATAAAGAATCGACACATTGAGAATGTAAAACAACATAATGAAATAAATAATAAATTTCTCAATACATTGAATGAATCAAACAAAACACGTCACATTAAAATAATCAACATATATTTAAAAGAGAGACAAGAAAATAAACATCATATATGATTATATAGAAATTTCAATCTCCTAAGCCAGTTGAACCACAATATATACACACATGGTCATACAACACATTCATAGGGAACCCGTTGTCCTAGTCCTATCTAAATTATAAAAAAAGGTAAAAAAATATCCACATTGGATGTACTTATACATGAACAAACACTCCCCACTAATCATTACCCAATGATAAACTTTGATCATCAGAATCCTCATCTCCACCTCTACTTCCTACTACCGGCACCTATAAGACAATTATATTGAAAATTAAACAGTGATGTATATTTATATTTAAACATTAAATTAATAAATGTTTGTGAACTAAAGGAATTTGAAGTTGTGTGATTTATTTTTAATCAACAGCCATCACTTTCAATCTTTGTTTGTCTGCTAAAGACCTCAGATGGTAATAGCACCAAACCCATCCGCGTAGTCAACCAGGATGCTCCTTCTATAGGACTTTACGTACTGGGTCATCATGGGAGACTGAGTAGGACTATGTGGGATTTGAATCCAAAAGTTCGTTAATTTTTACTTATAAATCAAATATTATTAACATTAGAAGAAATATATATTAACATATTGACAACTAATAATATGATATTTTAATCAAAAATGGATTATTACCCTAACTTCTTTACCAATATCTTTAAAAAAACACCCATCAAATTTTTATGAGCATTCCACCACACTTCTGTTCGGGATGCTTGGTGGCATATACATTCTAACCGCATTAAACAAAGATAAATAAAAAATTTCATATATTAAACATATAACATTTTATAATAAATATTTTAACTAATAAAAATATTTCCAGAGTCGATGGGGTTGTAGAAAAACTATTTGACCCCGCAGTGTGAGTATAAGGCTTCCTCGACATTCCTATCATTTAATCCAATAAAATTAAGATCAAAAATCATATTTTAACAAATTCATGCAGAAAAAGATGGTAACATATGTGTAGTAATAACAAAAAAAATATACAAAACAATGATAATTATTTACTACACAAATGACATAAGTGGTTGAAAAATGAATGGATAATTGTACATGAAATCCTTTTCCCATTTAATCAGGTCAGTTTCATGCTCCATCATTATTTCATCTACATCATCCACTCCTTATAGACTAATATTTTCAGTAACGTGATGAAAAAACGAATTCTACTTCTTTCTGTTGATGGGATTCAATGTCAGAGGTCAAATATTCCACTTCATCACCCATATCAGACAAGCCTCTTCGTTTTATGTGAGCAACTATACTCCACCCTTAACACACAAAATCATTCACATAATATACTATTTTCTCTGCGATGAAAAGATATACAGATGATGTAGTTTATGGTCACCAACATCTATCAAGCGAGTAAAGTTCACAGAAGTAAATTGCATGTAATCTCTTTTCACACCCCTGATAATATCCACCCAATTTCATTTGCATAAAACAACTGAAAAATGTTTGTGGTAGTTTAATTCGATAATATCAATCAATTTTTCATAGTATTACACAAAATAAAACATATATATGCCATTATTCTATGTTTTCGAACCCTCATCCCAATCAATTTGTTAGAATCTAAATCCATTCACATTTTACGTGTGGAACATTCTAGATTGTTTTAGAGGATATCGAACAAGAAACTTTGAAACATCTGACAACTCTACTCGAGTATCAGTATTCATGATTTCAGAAAATTAATATACATTGATTTATTTACAGAATATATATATCAGCCGAATATCCATATTGTTTTCCTTATTTAGGAACATACACATCGGTCAAACCATTCAACAAGAACTTTATTAATATATTTTTTTAAATCATTCCCATTTAATGTTCGCACTCTCATTCGCCTATTTGTTTTCATCCTCAACTATTCCCTAAATGGATCCACAATATCACTATTTAGTATCACATATATATGTGTCTGTAAAAATTAAATTTCTATTAGTTTATCATTTGACCTCCTCCCAGCTGATCGACCAATACCAGGAATGCTTTTGGATTGCCAATGTATTTCAGATTGAGTCAATGTGTTTTAAACACATCCAAATTGATTAAATCTTGTCTCAATATCATCCATGTATCTAGAATATAAGGTAAGACACTCTTATACCAAATAGCCTTCGTAAACAGAGACTTCATGTTGAGCATTATTTTTCACGTATTATTTCATATTCCCAAGTTATCTGTGAAATGAAATAAAAAAACATAATTAAGTATTTAATGAAGTTACAAGAATTGTTTACTAAAACATAAACACAAAAATTAAGTACTTATCAGTTGGATACATCTATTGATAATGTATACGGCCTCTTAATTTAGCTTCTTCAACCAAATTCATAGTTAAATGCATCATGACAGTAAAAAATGATGGAGGAAGGATAATCTCCATTTCATTAAATGTCAATAAAAATCTATCCTGAAAGTTTTCAATTGGAAATGGATGTAGAGATTTTACACATAGTTTTCTGAAAATGTTCAGAATTGGAGTAAAACAGTAGTAACCTTTAAGGTTAATAGTGTATGCAATGCCAATGGAAGTAACTATTGTAATAAAATATGTGAATCATGGATTTTAAATCCATGTAAACTACGATTATTTATGTCTAAACACCTTCATATGTAACTTTAATACCCATCACATACCTTCACCTATTTTAATGTTCTAAGGAATCTTTATTTATCCATAGTTTTCATTGGAAAATTACTGGATCATACTTTCCATTCTCATCTGGATAGAGGTCACACTTTATATTCATTACTTATAAGTATTTCTAAACATTGAGATGATCCCTCGACTATACATGCTCAATAAGAAATGTGAAAATCAAATTGTCATAAAAATTCCTCTCAATATGAATCACATCAAGATTATACGGCAAAAAATTAAATTCCTAATATGGTATTTTTTTTAATTTACATTATTTCCATCCATTGTTGCATTCTGATTTCACTTGACGATGCACTTCGCAATTGTTTCCCACTATCATTCAAATTATTCACCTTCCCCAACTATATTTCATCATTTCCATGTTGTGCCAATATTATAGAACCTATTAAAAACTTTGGAGGTGGTATACGATCAATGAAACCATTGGATTTTAACTTTTTCAACTGAAATCTATGAGGTATATAGATAAATCTTTGATGACACAAGAGGTGCAATTTTCTACTGTGAGGTAGATGCTCAGGCTCAAAATCGAAGATAAAAATAGGAAAATCCAAACCCATGTAAGTGTTACAACCAGATAAAGTCTCATGTCTATATATGTCACTAATGGTACACATTAGAGTAGAATTCATTTTGAACATTGTTCTATAAAATGCATTATATATCTCAACATCGTTGCTCCAAAAATCCTACAATTCATCAATTAAACACTATAATTATACATCAATATCATTTCTTGGTATTTTTTTTCTATGAATAATCATCTAAATGATTAAATAAGTTTGTTTCATACACATCCATGGTGGAAGATTGTAATGGATCAAAACAACTGTCTAAATACTATAACTGGTACTCAAAGTCCCAATTGGGTTCAATCCATCGCCAGGCAATCCCAACCGAACAATCCGAGAATCAGATGAGAAATATGGATTTAATTATTCAAATTTCTTCCACGATTTTGAATCTCTTAGATGTTGTATTAACCCATAATTGTTATTATCTATATAATTCCACTTCATGTGTTCGACAGTTTTCGATTACATGAATAATCATTACAATCGTGGCTTTAAATTAAAGCATTGAAAAACCATTTTAGGTTTGTTCATGTTCTTCTTATTCATGAAAGTATGTTTACTTAGACTCCAAAAATCACCCATAGACTTCCATCTAGAGGAAAAAAATTTCTTTCAATCTTGTCTTCTCTAATCCTCTCCCCAATAAAGCATATAATAATTGGGACATGCATTAATTTTTGTATAATTTAGAGTATGCTTTTTTACAAATATTTTATATCATAAAAGGAATTTGGGATCTTTGATTCAAAAAATTCATCACGCAAAAATTCCAATATCATGGACAATACCTTATTTTTAATTCCACGTCAACATTTGATATGGTACAACTTCCAAAGAAAAGAATGTTTTAAATATTTCAAATATTCTCTATAAAAATCTTGATTTCCATTGCCAACTAAACCATGAAATTCCTATGCCTACTCATTGAAGTATTCTCTTAAATTAGTCTCTACAAAATCAAGAGGAGGATCCAATGATATGTTATAATCTTGATCTTTTTTTCATTCAATATAAAATACATCACTTGTCGCATTACTAATTATAGCACCCTCAACCGGTTGTTCTAATATGTTTTAATGATGATGTCAGTTTCTTGAAATTATTAATGTGTCATTTATAAGTTTTTTCATTTCATTTTACATTTTCAATGATGTTGGGAGATCATTCTGTGGATTGACATTAGTGCTAAACATTTCTGTAATGTTCGATTCTCTTTTCGAAATTCAACAAAAATAATGAGCATGGAATTGCTTCAACCTCAAGTGTTCATAAACATCATCTCTCTTAAAATACCTTATTAATTTACATTTTGGACATGGTCATATTATTATCCCATAGACAGATCAATTGGAAATTGAAAAATCTATAAACTCATTCAAACCCTTATCATAATGTGGTGTGTTTCTTGGTAATGCGATCTAGTTATTATCCATATATATTGCTATGTGCCTATACATTGTGAAAGAAATTAAAACACATAATTGTTACCAAATAGGAAAAGATATTCATATATACTAGTGGAAAAAATATGAATATGTTAAATAACTATACACTGCCGTTCAAATGTACATAAAACCATTTTCAAAATAAATATTACAAACCCTTCTACAAAAATAAAACTATTTAGACTATTCGAATATGTCGATGAAGAAACTGGTGTAGAGTAGTGAGCATCGACCCTTCTTTAGTTGACAGAGAAAAAGTAAATATAAGGAAACTTGAAATTCCTCAACAAATCAATATAATGAATCCATGAAGTTCTAAATGTATTTATTATTCTTTATCTACTTCTTTCTCGAGCTTATATTTATAGACAAAAAACAAATGAATAAAATTCATTAGAAATCCATTGAATCTTCTACACATGGGTGTTTCCTATTCTTCATCGTACATTTAAGACCAAAAAAATATGAAATCCAATGAATATATAAGAAACATAAAATTAAAATCCACAATCAATAAATGACGTTAATAATACATTTCCATTAACCTAGAACATCATTTTTAGGAAAGTAAAATTCTTGATCAATGGAGTACCCACCATTATAAATCAATTTAGTTAAAAAATCATGTGTAATTCATGTATTTTAGTGAAAACCCCTCATTGGAATTTTATCAAACATGGAACATGCATATAATTACTTCTGAAATTAAAATATCTTATCATTATGAATTCATTTTATTTTTCAACATAGTTGACATGTGAAAGTGGTGTTTTCCCGTGATAAAACCATTACAAGTATCTTATAAATTTGTTTTATAGTTACTAAAAACAAGATTAAAATTACAATCATTAAAATAATTCCTAAATTAAAGGAATGATATGGAGACTCATACATCAATGAAAAAAACAAATCACCTTAGATAAATAATAAAATATGAGGTCACAGGATGAACTTCACAATACCTAAAAAACAAAACCCCCCATTTAAGACATCCCTAGACATGAGGTTCAAACACCATGGATTATAGGGTTAGAGAATAGGTGAGAACCAATGAAAAAATAATGAGAATAAGGAATGATAATAGTGAACAAACCCTCACCTTAGGATTTGAATGAGAAGCCGCTAATAAATCACTTATATTACATTATGGAAGGATTGGAGAGGGGGAGATTCGGTAGGGTTATGTGTCTTGAACATCTTTTTCAAAGAGGGGAATTGAATTAAGGAATTAATTTATTGAAAAAATAAAAATATAAAAAAAATCCCCTTTTCGAGGAGGTTTCATTGTTTACCAACGAAATTTACTTTCATGGTTTACAAAAACAAGTGGAAACCTTAAATCCTGGAAGAGTATCAAATTGATTATATTTTTCATCCCAAAAGACATTAAACTTTATAAAATATATAATATAATAAATTTATACACATAATGGTGAGAATAGGGAGTTACAACTTGTGTTTTAATCCTATGGGGATTGTTATACTCACACCCTATAGCTACCCATATGGTGTATATAGATTTTGTGTTATTTTACTTAATTAAAGGAAATGATCCTCTATCTGGTAGTGGGGTTATTATATCTAGTTTTTTTTGGTTTTGGAGGAGGTGGATAGGATTTAGATACAGATTATTCACACAACGATGAGTTAAAATGGTTTATGTTTTTCTTATCTATGGTCATTAATTTTGGTATCTCATGTATATTCTTCCTAATAGAAGTACAATCACATTTTTTTCCTTTATTTTAGAATTATTTATTTTATACACGTTGTTTTATATTTTAATTGGATCTATTTTTTACATTTGGTTTTGATTTGTTTTTTCAATGTTTGGTTATATGTTATTTCAGAACTTTCTATCATATATGTATGACCCACCAATTTAATGGAAGGCTATTTTATGTTTTGGGATGGAACTGAAAATTCTTTTATTATATTTTATTAGGTGAAATCTTTCCCCATATTTTATTTATGGTTCTCAATAACTAATTTATATCATATGGTATTCAGGAATTCACTTTAGGCCTTGTAGTGGGATGAATCATGGATTTGGAGGGGGAATCTTGGGTTGGTTTAATACATGTGGGATAAAAAAATCTTCCTTTCTCACCCTATATTATATGAACATCCAATATGGTTCACCACATTAATCATATTATCAAAGACTCTAGGATAATAGAATATTAAATAACTCTATTTACATATTTCTAGTATCACATAAAATTCCTTTATAATTATTGACCTCCTAGATTTCTAATGTAGTATAAAGAATTTGATTTAATCCATTATAAAATATACCAATATTAATTTCTAGATCAATTATAAATCTAAAATCCTACATTCTAATTAATTAAAGTTATCTTTATATATCATAGTGGATACATTGTTCTTCAACTTTATTTCAATGAATTTTCCTGTCATCGTGATTATTACATTTTGAGGGAAGTATTTCTCAAGGAACAACCTCCTGAAATAACACCATAACATAGATTAAATGTCTTCTTCCTTATTAATATTATCTATCAATTCACAACATTGATCACAATTTCCTTCCAGATGATAAATTGATTAAAAAAATTATATTGTTCATAGTGTTTCCCTATATTAAAAATATTTTCAAATGATGAAACCCACTATTAAACAATAAGTGGATCCCTGGGCCCAAAAAATAAAATAAGTCATTTCCTCAGGTCAATTCCATGATTAAGTATGACATTCCATAAGGTTATAGTTATTTCCCATAACATGAGTCATTGTGTTAATAAAACCATGATGTTCTTTGAACATATGTATAATCATCACATTGACTATTATATACACCACATAAGGCATTCCAATATGTGTATCTCTTTCCTCCATCCATCTTATAATTTTTTTAAAAATTAATTATGATGAATTTAATAAAAATAAATTTGAGTATAAAATTATATCATAATACACCTATGCTATCTCCATTGAACTACGGTTTTTATCCAAGTGTTTTCATTCCAATTACCTAATTTTCCTAGGTGATTTGATATGTAATACTATGAAGGAGTTTGAATTAATATTACTATGTCTTTTTTAATTTCCTTTCAAAATAACCATATTTAACTGCTTAAAGTAATGAACCCCTTGACATTAGAAACTATCACTTACCCGTTTTCAAAAAAAACATGAATACAAGGCACACAATTTTTTTACAAGGTATACCCCTGATGTGAGTGACCTTTTACATACTATTCCCTAGATAATTCTAAGACGTAGATGTATAAATAATGTAATAAAGTGATTAGAGTATTGTATGTATCATCCTTAACCTAAATCTATTCCCCAATAATAATGTGTCCTCATATTCTAGATACTAGATCCATCTGGTTTACAATAGTGTCCAAATTAGAAATGAAAATACCTTTCATGCACTCTAGAATAATTCAAAAAAAATATAGATCTTCTATTTGAGCCTTCATAATTTTCAAAATAAATTCCAGCTCCCTTATGATTTAAGAACATGGTATAAATATATTTTAATAATCAATTTAAAATTTAAAATCTAACTTAATTACTCATAAAACACTATTCTTAAAATAATTTATTCCTATTTATATCTCAAAATACTGTGATTATATTTTCCAATATTAAAAATTATAAATTCTATTACAATCAGTAACAAAATGATCTCTATATTTGAAACTATTTAAAATGATAATATTGACATCATATAGTTTGGTCATCATAATTACAGTAAAACCATTTCTTTTTTTAATCTTTTAAAATATAATACAAGGATCATCAAATAAAATCATTGAATATATATATATTTAAATAACCTCAAAACTCGTCTTCAGGAATCCAAAAACCTTGTATTTGAGGGTGGGTGGGGCTCCAGACTGGTGGCGAGAAGTAGTAAGGCTCGGGTCCGGTGGTGAGCCATGGAAAAGGGAGGCGATGCTCGAGACCGGTGGTGGGGAGTGGTGGCGAGGAATAGTGAAAGTAGGGATATGGGGGGTTGGGGTGTCGAGGGGTTTTAGGGGTTTGGGGGTGTGTGGGTTTCTAAGGAGAAGTGTTAGGAGTTTGAAAAAAAAATTATGTTTTAGCAACAATTTATTAAATCGCTGCTAAAAACTAATTTTGGGGTAGTGGTTAATTCATAGTAGGAATTATTGCTATAAGACCAATATTCTTCTATCTATAAGATTCAATATCTAAGGATTCATCAGAAGAGTCACCACCACTGGCACTCTAGGTTTCATTGGCATTCATTGCTTTCTTATACATAAACAGACAATACATATTCTTGTTTATATATTAATTCCTATCCTTTTTTTCTTTCCTTTTGAGAATAGGATAGTCTGGTCTGATATGACCTACCCTCTTGCATTCATAACATGTTACTTCTAAATATATTTTTAACCTTTTTTCTCTCTTCTTATATCTGTATTCTAAATCTTTCATTCCCACAATCTTGTTCATTGTCCAAGAATGATAGGAATGTTCATCCTCACTATGATAACTATCAGATGATTTATATTTAACATTATTTTTCTTGTATTTTGATCTACTAACTATTTCAGAGGTTTGTAATTTCATATGATTTAATATTTTAGGGAAATAAACACCCCTATTACAAATATTTTTCTTATTGATATCTGTATCTCCCATCATTCTAGTTTTATGTTATATAGTTGTCCCTAATAACTCATCAAGAGTGATGTTTGAAACAATTATATTCTCATCAATTGATGTTCCTCTAGATTCCCACTCATTGGGCATAATATCTACTATATTATCAACAAGAATCTAATCATCATGTCACTTCTCACCCATATACTTAAGGTTGTGGACAATAGTAAAAATCCTTTGTTGAAAATTGCATATATGTTCTCCAAAAGGCAACATAAAACCATGCTATTCAGCTCTAAGAATAGAACATATTGTTTCAATAAAATTGAATGTTCCAAAATGTGTAACTTTTAATTTCTTCCAGATTCTATTAGCAGCTTTGCAAGATGCAATCTAGATATAGATGTTCTATTTCATAGAACATAATAAAGTATTTCAAACCTTAATGTTGAGATGATACTCTTGTTTATCTTTTTTGGTGAGTTGTCTTATTTCCTTGTCATGAATCTTGTAGTCTCCAGTTGACATACCAAAATTATCCATACTAGTATTGATAATAAAATCCTTTATCTTTTCTCTCCAGTATTCATAATCATTTCGATCAAAAATTTTGTGTCTAGTTGGATTTAATTTTCCAATTGATCAAATTTTAATTCTTTTCATTCTTATGAAAAATTATTTTTCACCAAATGGGTTAGTAAAAAATTTTTATAAAGTGAGTTTTTATATGAAAATCTTTAATAAAAACATGAACAAGTAAAGTTAAGTATGAAAATTTGAGCAAGAAAACTTATATGTAAGTATAACTATTTCAGAGACCTACTATGATTTCAATTATAGGATATAAATGTATATGTATATTTCTCTATTATAAGAGGGGTGAATTTTAGGTTTAAAAACATTCATTTTTATCCTTAAGAAAATCTATGTTCAATACTATCAAGCAAGATGAAATCAAAATCCATCTTTAGTTCTTAATAAAGATTCTAACTTACCTAGGATTCGATAATGTGGATCCGATAAAGAAAATTAAACAAATTTACTAAAGAATTGATTATACCTTAAAGCATATTGAATCTCATATATCAGAGGCAGTACAAGTATACTAATGTTAAAAAAAGTCACACTTTATAACATTAAAAATTTTCAGTTGAAAAATAACTTGTAACGAAAAAAATTAAAGAAGTATAGGAAATATATTACCCCAAATAGTAGGGTATCCAACTAACTTGGATAGAGGTACCTTGATTTATACTTTCAATAAAGTCTACCTTACCCACACCAAGGTAGGCCCTCGATGCGAAGATCGATATCTATCTTTCTATCTCAAGAAGCCCTCGATTAAGTAGGTAATTTTCACCTATATCTTACTATCCACAGAATACCTCAATTGATAATAGAAATAATCAGATTCTCACTAGGCAGGTTGAACAAGATGTTCTCATCTTGAACAAGTTGTTCATAACATTCTCACAAGGCATATTTGAGCAGAACTCTCACAGAGTATAACTTCATTCAAAAACTTAAGTGATCTTGACACAAACTACCCACATTGAATGATTTAAAATGGATGGGAATTTATTGGAAAAAATCTCCAATGGTTGAATTCTCTTTGAACTCTCTTATTTTTTTATAAATTTCACAGGGACCTGTAAACTTAGTACCCAGGAAACGGTTTGGTTAAAATAGATTGGATGACATTGATTTATATAACTAACTATGAGAAACAATACTATTCTTAAAAACCATTATCACATTTAGGATCCAATAAAATTAAACTCTACATTATATAAATAAGGTAAATCTATGAAAATAATTTAATTTGAATATTAAGATAATGAAATTCTTAGTCTAAAAATATTGACAATAAGATTCTAAGAAAACAGATAATAGGATTATAATTTTTCAGAAAATCAATGTTTGATGTCTATGGAAATCAGAGCATGATTTCTAAAAGAATAAGAGTCTGATTTCGGAGAGAATTAGAGTCTGATTTCTCATAGAATCAGATTCTTATTTCTGAGAAAATCCATGTTTGATTTATGAGAGAATCAAACTCGGATTTCTAAGAGTATCAATGTCTGATTTTTGAGAGAATCAGGGTCATATTTATAAGAGAATTAGAGTCTAATTTCAGAGAGAATCAGAGTCTGATTTCTATGAGAATCAGAGTCTCAATTACATTGAAATCAGATTTTAAATTCTTGACAAATCAGATTCTCAATTCTGGAGAAAACGGATCTTGAATTCTAGAGAAATAAGATTTGGAATTCTAGAGAAATTGGATTCTCAATTCTAGAGATGTCCAATTCTATAGAACTGTAAGGTTATGAGTTAGATAAGGATCCTATTTTTTGCTTAATTAAAATATTGTTAGGTTTTTTTAGGAAAAAATAGGTAATTCATTAGAAAATATAGGTAATGTCAAAACCATTTTTAGAGAATGAAAATTTCCCTTATGAAAAAGTTTCTTAGAGAAAGATAATTTTCTTTAAGATAATGTGTTCGTGATTTCCAAAATAAAAATAAATGAAAAGTTCATAGGGAAACATATTTACTCATCATGAACCAATGATAATAATGGTGGAAGGAATAAATTATAATTTTCAACATGTAATAAATGTGGGAGGAAGCACCTAATTAACTAAATCAAGATATCTAGAATAAGTTTTATGTGTGGTAAATCTGGACACCATGCATATATGAATCAAACTAAGTATAAGAGACTGATTAATGTAGAATAAGAAAATATGGTCTAAGATAACATCCCACCTACACTAAAATGTTTCGTGTTTATAGATTTTGGGTATTATTTTAATTAATTCCCTAGCCCTCAGTCCAATGATGAATGTAGTCTCCAAAAAACTACCAAACTAATGGAATAAGGGAATTCAAAATCACTAAAATTGAGAAAGATCATGATACTGATGTGATTCTATGCACATGTGATCAAATTACTATTTCTAATAATATATTATTTTATTCTAGACAATCACATTATTTTATATCCCGGATGTTTTATAATACCATGAAATCACACCCCCATAAAATAGATAATGAACTATTAGTGAAAATCCCTAGAGGTGTAATGAACACATCTTTGATTTATAAATATACTCTGATTGAGATTTATTGGAGGATAATTCTTTAATTTCTAATTATTCTTCCTATAGATTAATTTTACATAATATTGGGTTTGGATTAGATTTTACTACATAAATTACATAAAAGCTATGTTAATAGGGAAATCTAATTTACTATCCCAACTCATCAAATTTTCATGTATCAATTCAAGGATGATTACGAACTATATGTGGAATAATAATCTATAATATGGGTCATAATAACCAATTATTAGGGACTCATGACTGAATCATTCTGTGGTGATGTCATCATTGATGGCATGCCTATTTTATTGGAATAAACATATGTATTTTTGAATGAACTTATCAGTCTTCCGTCAGAGTCTGAGGTTGATTTCTCAATTGAACTCATACATTGATCCATTATTATCTCAAAAAGACTATATAGAATGGATCCCATTGAATTAAAGGAGTTAAATAAGGAACACCAATACAATTAGTAAAATGGTTTTATTTACCCCATTTATTCATTTTCAGGTGTACTACTCCTCTTTGTCAAAAATAAGGATGGATCAATGCATATTTTAGTTGATTATCAATATGATAATAAAATAATAATTAATAAAAAGTATCATCAACCCATTATTGATGATCTATTTGGTCAAATAAAAAGTTCTAGATAATTATCAATGATCAATAGTCAATACGGATATCATTAGATAATGGTTAAATTGTAAGATATTTCCAACATAGATTTTTGTTTGTGGTATGGACACTATTATGTTATAGTGATTATCTTTTTATTTTCATATTCTCTTTCAATATTCAACAATATAATGAATAGATTCATTAGAGTATACCTTGACCAATTTGGATGACTTTATAAAGGACATTATTCTATATTAAATGTGTTTAGAAGGTCATTAAGATTATTAAGTGATTCTGTTAATGACTTTGTGAAGAGAGAAACTATATTCCAAAACTAGAAAGTGTGACTTCTGGATATAGATAGTATTATTCATGGGTCATGTAATTAGAAAAAAAGGTATATCAGTAGATTTTTTAGAGATGAATGTTATCAAAAAATTGACAATATCATGTACTATAACCAAGATCTATTGTTTTAAGGGGTTGGAATTATTTTATAGATGCTTTGTGAGAAATTTTTTAGGGATGCCGAACCCATTTTCCATGTTGACACAAAAGTAATTAATGTTCCTTTGGATATAATAATGTGAAGAAGTTATTAAGAAACTAAAATAATGGTTGGTTTCGACTCATGTACTTATATTACCCTATAGTCAGGAAGGGTTTGTAATATAAAATGATGCCCTTAAAAAATAACTTGGATTGAATCCTCATACTAGATGATAATGTAAATTCTTTTTCATTTTAATAAATAAATTTCCATGATAAAAATTATCAAAAACTTGTTATAGAGCTACCAATAGTGATATTTTCATTAAAAATTTGGTGACATTATTTATATAGAGAAAAGTGTGATTTTATATACAGACTACAAGATCTTAAAATATATATTCACATATAAAGAGTTAAATATTCACCAAAGGATATGGTTTTAATTAATAGAAGATTTTAATTTCTCAATAAATTACCACCTAAGGAAGAAAATATAATTACTCATGCTATGAGAAGGAAAGACCATACTACACTATCCATGATGAGGATTGAAAAAAGACCCAATACTCATGGATGTGAAAGGACGAATCTTGAATTCATAACAAGAGTAGAAAAATCCTATATTCACTAATTGATTGATCATACTTCTATTCATGTAAAGATTAATTAATCTACAATGATGATGTATAGGTAAAAATGTAACAAATATTATGTTTATTAGTTTTTATAAAGGTGGAGTAATAATGTCTGAAACCTAGGTATGCATGCCATCAAAACTAGGATTGAAGACGTATATTATGGATGATTCACATTGTTCAAATTTCTCTATATATTTGATAAATATGAATATGTATATAGATCTAAAACAAAGCACCATTTTGGATAACATGGAGAGAGAAATTGATGAATACATATCTCAGTGAATGGTATTCTAGTATGTTAATGCTAAATGATAGAATTTTAATTTTTTGTTGTAAACATTACCCATACCAATATGTAAAAGGAATAAATAACCATAGAGATCATTGTAGGACTCCCAAAAATATAAAAAGTCCATAAAATTATCTATGATGTAGTTGATCATCTAAAAAAGTCAAAGAATTGTATTTCCATTTTCGATCACCACTGGGTTCTCTAAAAAGGAAGATCTATCATCTATTTTCATCTTGCCCTTATTGATGATGTTTCTGGATTCATGAATAGCACACCACAAGTGCGTCAACCAAAGGTGAAAATCAAATCAATTGTAAAATTACAAAATCAAAAAAATTACAACACGAGGTAAATTGGATTTTCCATGTACACAGGTTAGAAACTCCCAGGCATAGCTTATTACCAAGTACCTATTCTGTCTTATCCCTGACTATAGGATCCAATAGTAAGTCGAGAAGAAAAAAAACCTTTGATACCACTTTGTAACGTCCTTGTCCGGGTGCCACTCAACAGGTGCCCCAAACCCAGTTGGTTATAGGACCTCAATTGCATTTCCCCAAACACTAGAGGCTGCCAACTAGCAGTGAGGGACTAGGTCTAATAGTGGGGAAACTATGCCCTCATTTGTTAATGTGTAGTTCATTGGAGAAAATATAAACATACAAATGTACGGAACCAGTAAACAATACTAAAATGAAATGGAAAATGATACAGAAGTAAAAGACAACAACAAATAGATAAATATGATGTTGCAATATGTCCATGAGTCTAAGAAAGAAGCCAATACAGGATACACTACAATCTAGAACAATACAGTACAAGGGAAAAATACAGAAAAACAAAACAAAATAGTGTAGCAGGAACTCAGCAGCATCGCAAGCCTAAGATTGGTTGCATGCTCTCCTACTCCTCTGCAACATCATGTACCTGTATAGGGAGTCTTCCCTTATCTAAACCTGCATCAATATAATCTGTTTGGGTTTAATACATGTCCCAAATAAGATATGAGAAATAAATCCCAGTAGGCAACCACCGAAGGCCCATGCCTAACTATCAGTGAAATTGTGCAACAGCAGTGTGTAGTAATGAAAATGTAGTACATTAGGATGTACTCACAAGTAGTTACACCTACCAGTTCCATTTCAATTTAATTATTATTTAACAATTCAATATAATTGAATTATATGTTCCAGTGATTCAGCCTCAGCCGACAGTCTCCTATACAGTGCCACAGTAAAACTACAACCAGCTATCTAACAAGTACAAGGTAAAACAGTACCAAGCATATGCTTTAGCATGGAAGGTATAACATGTAAAATCACTACAGTGAATATATGAAGTAAAAAATTTCCTTACACATAAGAACCTTTTCCCTCAGTCTAAACAGAATCTTTCCCTCAAGCTAAACAGAATCACGCCCTTAGGCTAATCAGAACCATGCCCTCCGGCCTTTCCCTCAGGCAAAACAGAAACGAAATCCTCAGGTGATTTCTACCAGGCATGTAAGCTACATCCCTCAGGCATATTAAACATTTCCCTCAGGCTAACAATCAATTGCCCTCAGGTTGAATAAAACCTTGCCCTCAGGCGGAATAGAACCTTGCCCTTAGGCTGAATAGTACCTTGCCCTCAGGTTAATCAAAACACTGCACTCAGGATAAGCAAGTAACCAGGATGAGCCCAACACATAGAAAGCAATTATGTACATTTTCTCTCAAGAAAACACAAATCATGCTAAATCACGGGTTACCCTCGGGTATCCTGGACAAACGGCTAAACAATGGAAACACACACTCGAGGTGGCCCTGGATCATTGATGTTATCCCAAAAAGTAGTTTATATATATTCATTAAATTACCCATGCAATTCTAGGTATTTAATTAATCAAGGCCTCAGCCGTACAACACCCCAAACATGGGCGCGTAGCACAACAGTACACAAAAACACTCAATCAGTTGGAATTAAACACAAGACCACCTACCTTGATCTCCTCTGATCAATATAAGTGAACGAAGACTTTCAAAATGTCTGAGAATAGCCTCGACCTGGGATAAAGGATCTCCCAATCAAACTATAATAACTTCCCCTCAGGAAAGAATTGGCCAGAAACACAAAAGGAGAGGAAAGAGCTTACTCGCACGGTCCTAACGTGATCATCGGTGAAGGAATCAGAGTCTTGGTGCACGGTCGAGAACTCTTCCAAGCTTCAGCCTCCCCTCCAGGTGCTTCAAATGAGTTCTAAGCTTCTTCTGTCGAAAGAAGAGGCTAATAACCATTTTAAGCGAAAAAAACAAACTACACGGCGTGTACTCTCAAGTACACAACGTGTACTTTTCATTTTTTAACTCTTCCTCTGGAAGCTACTTTTTACCTCCACATCGTTCATATGTCGACATGATTGCACATCATGTATTTCTAAATACATGGTGTATACTGTCATTCCACTGGCAGCTACTCCCACCACCTTACTATTCACCTGCTGTCTAAGTACACGATGTGTATATACTAAGTACACGGCATGTAGTCAGTTTTTACATCCTTCATCACCGACATGCCTACACGCCCTGTGTACTTTTCCCACACTGCCAAAGTACACAACGTGTGAAAAATTACACGGCATGTACCCAATTTCTTTTACATTTTCCCCCATTTTCGTTATTTCCTAAAAAACACTTAAGGAAAAAGGAAAATAAGCAACCCATACCTCAAGAATAAGAACCGGGTTCTTAAACTATGCGCCTACCCAAAGATCTATGTCTCGTTATGCATGGTTTCTTGGGGAAGTTTCACATTTTCTAGTAACTATGAACAAACCATGTACATTTAAGAAAGATCCAAACACGTTATAGAATGTCTCCAAACCAACCTAAACATCATCCAAGTAACCATGAACCAACCATGTACATTTAATAAAGAACCAAAAACATTATAAAATGTCTCCAAACCAACCTAAACATCATCCAAAGCCTTTTTATACATACAAAACATAAAATTAGTGTTACATGAATGAAAATGGTGGTGCAACATTCTCCCCACCATTGTCATTT
Source organism: Viscum album (assembly GCA_963277665.1). NCBI lineage: Eukaryota > Viridiplantae > Streptophyta > Magnoliopsida > Santalales > Viscaceae > Viscum > Viscum album. The sequence continues at coordinate 2,047,668,127 of OY728122.1, forward strand.
CCACCCTTGAAATGTCGAAAATCACAATTTCCTGGAAATAGTTCTATACATTTATCATTAATTTCCCTCCCCATTTCCCATGTATATTCTTAAATATTACCATCTTACCACAATATTCAATACAGATTGATGATTTTTCCATTCAATATATTCACTTTACTTTCCACAATCTATACCGAAATGTGCACCATAAAATCACCTAGCACCAGTTCAACATGATCCCATTGAATAAGATGGTCTTGATCAAGATGATACTTCTTTAACTAAGAAGAATGCATCATGTTATGCACAACAATGAATTGTGATGGAAATACCAACTAATATTCCACCTCACCAACCTATTGAAGTTTCAAAAATGGGCATATGATTCAAGGAGATAACATTCCCTATATCCAAAAAACATTGATGTCAAAGCCCCCGAGAGATTATAAAAAACACATGATTAATCCTCTACAATTAAAATGGATGTTATAAATGATCTACATACAATTTTTGATACCTCTGAGCCATCTCCATCCATTTTATGATCAATTGAATCTTCTCCATTGTATCATTGACAAGGCTAGTCCGAACTAGTGATGTCTCACATGTTTCCACACAAAAAAGATTACAAGGACAAGGAAACCTATACAATGCCTCAAAACGAATCATATGTATCAAGTCCTGATAGATTTTGTTATAGGAGAACTTCACTAATGGAATGTGCACTTCCCCTGATCCACCAAAATACATTACAATGTTCCACAATATGTCTTTAATAATTTGTATCGTACTTTTTTATTTCCCATCCATCTGAGGACAACACACCATACTCATATTCAACTAAGTTTCTTGTTCATTTTTTATGGATTTCTAAAAATGATTCATAAACCTCATATCACTATCTTACACTATTGAAACTAATATGTCATTCCTCTATAACACTGATCATATATATATTTTTGAAAATTCCTCTATTGTATGTGATTCATGAATAGGAATGAAATGAACTGACTTTGTGAGCTGATACACTGTCACACATATGGAATAGTGTTTCTGAACCATTCTCGGTACAACTTTTACAAAACCAATTGTTATTTCCTCCTATTTCCACATTGGAATAGCTAAATACTCCAACATTGTAATAGGTCCCTAATGCTCTACCTTATATTGATGACATGTTAAGAATCTTGAAACAGATTGTGCCACATTTCCATTTATTCTGAACCACAAAAATTCATCATTCAATTCCTTATACATCTTCTACATTCTAGGATGAACAACCCATCTTGAATGGTGGTAACTATGAATATGTTGTTCATGAAAATCCATTGGTATGATCAACCAATTCTGAACAACCACATTAAACTCTCAACCAGCCTTCATCCCTGAATGGCCTCCTGCCATTGAGTTTTGATCTCATCTTCCCCCCACTCTTCTTCAGATATATGGGCCTATTTAACAATTCTTAGTATATCTGAAACAAAAGAAACTTTAAATAAGGATAAAACATTAACTTAGTATTCACATACCATGTTATTGTTGTCTCGGAACTCCATTGGCTACCACTCATTTGAAGCTTCTTTTTCCAACTGATCATATGCAATTCCCCACAAGCATCTACAATGGTATTGGGTTTACGCTATGTATACATTAATTCAATGTCAAATATTCAAAGATACTCAATCCATATTCATTTTCTAATGCTCAAATCCCTTTTTTAGAAAATTTTCTTCATGCTCTTATGATTTTTAAAAACAATAAATTTCACAAAGAAGAGGTAATGACATCAATTATTCAATGCACGGACAACATCATCTGACTCCAAATAGTTTATTGGGTAGTTCTTCTCATGAAACGATAATTTTATTGAGCCATAACTAGCAACATGATCTCCATACATGAGAACACATCCCACCCCAGATCTTGAAGTATCACAATACACCTCTTACCCATGTCCGAAATCTAGAATGATCAAGAAAGGTTTTGATCTACGTCAAACCCTGTTCTCTTGAAAATAGTTTGAAATTATTTATTCCTTTTAAATGGAACATTATTTTTTTTTTAAAATCTTTCATTAGTGATGTTATTCATGAAAGATTAGAAAAAAAATCTTCATTAATAACTATATATCCCATGAAAAATATGTATCTTGTAGAAATTATTTTGTGGTTCCCAATATTACTTCCAAGTGTTGCTCTTGATCAACTCTTGTCCTTGAATAAACCAATATGTCATCCACAAACACCCCAAAAAATTAATCCATATGTCACTAAAATATCAGACTCATCAATTCATTAAAGGCTACTGAAACATTGTATGATCAAAAGGTATAATGAATATCTGTAATGCCTATCTCTACATTTGAAATCATTTTTTGTAATATATTCTATTTCCACATGCTATTGGTGATATCTTAAATGAATGTAAATTTTGGAGAAACACATAAATCCCCTCAATTTATCTAACAGATCCTAAATGTGTGGAATTGGATAATTTTTCATTATCATAACATGGTTATTATTTTTTTTAATCCACTCACAACATTGGGGTTCCAACTTCCATTTTAACAAACAAGATCAACGCAACCCACATAGATGTGCTTTGTTGGAAGAAAACATTAATTTCCATCACTTCTAATTGAACCTTCATTTCCCTCAACACTTTTGGTTCCATCTTGAAATATGGAAGAGAAATAGTAACGTTCCCCTAAAGAAGATCGATCGTAAATTCTATATCTCTCATTGGTGGAAACCTTGAGAATTGTTTGGGAAAAAATCTTCAAATGGATTAACCACAACTGGAAAACTATTACTATCAATATTTTCTATCAAGGCCAAGGTCATAACATTAAACCGGTATGAGATCATTCCAATCATTGTCTATAAAAATCATATTTCACCAGATTGTACACTTTATCCTCCTATAAAGAGATGATCGACGTCATCTTCAGTTGTGAATGAGACCTTTCTAGTGTAACTTTCATTGATATCCTTAAATTTTTTCAACCCATCCATACCCTAGACTATATTATATTTATATATATATCGTGTACAAAAAAATCCCATTTTATCTCTGCACCATTAATTGTTATAGAACATGGTCTAGACACAAATGCCAAATATTCTCTTTGAACAAGGGTAATTTTAATTTTTATCATAGAAGAAATAATCTCTACATTTCAACTCAAAAAATCAACATCATGATGAATGATAATGGAAATTTTTGCACTTGTACCAAATAAAGAATACATAGGGGTAAAATTCAAAAGAATCGTACCTCGCATCATAGGTGGTATGGACTCATTATCCAAAATAACATGGTCAGTACCAAATAATTGTTTATTTAATAGTCTTTATTATATAATGAATTATTGAAATTTTACATATTGATGAGTCTTAGTATTCTTTTTATCACTAGTTATAGCTCTATTCTACTGATGAGACAGATTCTGATCATGTTTTCTTATCGAAGTAAATGATGCCTTTGAAATCTCTAAATTTTCTTGAAGATCTGACCAAATAGAACAATGGAAATATAACTAATGATTCCCCATCTGTTTGAAATGATTTCATTCTTTAGGTGGTGTAATACACGATCACTTCATGTGACATAATGAACCTCCTTGAAAATATTTATCACGGATCTTTAGTTTTGTAAGAAGATTCACTGATCCATCCATTTGATTATAATCCATACACCCACCTTGGAAATAGGTGTCCCTCTACAGATTGCTCCCAATATTAGAGTACCCACCAATTCTTGAAGGTATCATTATATATACCCCTCCCATGGCTCCTGAGATGTCCCTCACTACAAATGTCATCTGATTAACAATCTCAGTATAGTATGTAATACAATTGACCTCTATCTTTGATGGAATCTTTATCCTCAGCCTAGATTCAAAGATATGGTCCTTTAAGGATGCACTTGCTATAAATTCAGGTTAAAAGCACACTAAATTCTTGAACATTTCCACATACTCAATGAAAAAAATACCTTCCTACATTATACTAAATAAGTCCATCATTTATTTAATTATGAATGTGTTGGGATAGAATTTTTTGTTGAAAATTATTCAAATTCCACCCATGTACGGTTGTGGTTAATTTATCCAAAGGATCTAAATCCCACCACTAACTTGTAATATCCTTTAAAATATACATATCCCTATTTAAATTTAGCTGTGTTGATGTGGCAAATAAATCAAATATTTTATTCATCATGTTCAACAACACCAATTCCTTTTTTGGTTTAGAATCACCATGAATGATGGGAGGATTCAACATCTATAATTTGATAGAATGATCAACTTCCCTTGGATATTCCCCCCTATTTCCACATTCAATATCATGAAATTCATGGATAATACTCTGAACTGTTTTTTGTTTCAACTAAGGATCATGTGAAACACCATTCTCAGTAACTTCCAATGGTTGGTTTCTACAGTGCCTACTTGGTTCCATTTTCAAGAAAAAAAATCATATGTCTCACTCCCTATTTACAGAAATCTAAGTTATTTTCAAATTCTAAAATATCATAGTATTAGAAAAGTTATTTCCAAAATCACTCTTTTTCCATGTTTAATCATTTTTAAAAAAACATTATTTTGTTTTCAAATTCATTCAATTTTTAAAATACCACAACAATGATCTTTTTAAAAACCATTCATTTAGAAACCACATTAATTTGTTTCATAAGCCAACCAATTGCATCAAATCATTACACAAAAATAGATATTCACTCCTAAAGGTATTTTTTTTATAATTCATGTCATTCCTACCTAATTGGATAAAACCATGACAATGATAGTCTAAAACCAATAAGTGTCTCCAAATCACTTATGTACCCATCTCCCTGGTGACTTGATGTTATATATAAAATTGATATCTATATCTTTTTATGCTCTGAATTTAATGTCCTAAAAATCCTACTTATTTTTACCTATCTCAAACATGGAATGAAAATTAATTTATTTCAACTCCATTACTGAAAAAAAAAGATGACCACTTGTTAGTCAAGGACTGAACAACCTTCCACCAACTATAATATCACTCCACTCCACATTTAAATCATTTGGTGGGTCAAAATTACATGGTCTTAAGAGACCTCCCAAAGGTTCCAATTGTTGGAAATAAAAGCCAAGGGCATCATTTATAGATGGGGAAAATTTTCCCTTTGAAAATAAAACAACCAAATGAAACATCCCATAAAAGACCAATAAATAATGCATGATAACAATGTAAAACACCTCAAATGTAAAAAAAACTAGATATCCAAAATTAACATGAAAAATTTACAATATCAGAAGGAAAAAATATCAATGTTTTTAGTAGAATACAGAGACACAAAACCAAAAGACTCTAAAGATAAAACTTAAACTCCTAACTTGATGTATTCTTCAAATACACCAAAACAGCCCATGTATCATGATGTATTTATAAATATATATGATACATTAACTTTTCCTATTTCACAAAAAACTGTATCTAAAAAAGCACAAAAGTTCCAAAGAATTGGTGATTAATGAAACTTAGTAGGTGTTAGGTCGACTAGGCTAGATACCCTAAGAGGGGGGTTAATCAGGTTATGAAAAATTAAAACAACTGCCCCTTTTGATCTTGTTTTGTTGTCATAAAAAACTATCTTCTTTCTCTCCTTCCCATTCCAGAGTATGAATGAATCTTAAAATGTTAATAGGACACAACAATTTTACTTGTTTCACCCTCGTTGGGCTACATCCAAGGAGCATACAATGGCGATGTGCCAATGTACCAAATCCACTATAAGCGCACTGCTATTAAATGTTCTAAGTGGACTCACTATCCCTCCTAGATTACAACCATACACAATTTGAGAACTCGCTGCTCCCTCAACTAAAGTGAGATCATTGCTTCTTTAGAAGATCCAATCAGAGTTTAAAGACATGTAATTCATTTCATTATCTCTAATTAGTGCATCCTTAACTCTATGTATATGCTGTATTGAAGCCCAAATTTCATCAACAGATGAATACCCCTTTTCTAATGATCACTGGGCAACATATTTAAGAAATAGCTTCCCAAATATCCCTAATTTTTTATGCTCCCAATTTCACAAAGCTCAGACAAGACATCATGAAGTACATGTTTCTTCATAAGGCACACACCTTCAAAAATCATAGACCATCACAGAGATCAAGCTATCACAAAGTGACTTCCATATAAATGCTCACTAATCTAACGTAGAACACACGACATTAGTGAAGCTATATTATCCGTCTTGAAGGTCCTACCTTTTTAAAGCACAATCCCTTTAGAAACATCCTTTACAATTTGAGAGCAATAATGTTTTTTGTGGAAAACTATGTATTCATCTCAAAGGGGTTGAGGCGTATTTATATGTGATTCCACTGACTCGAGAACCTTCTATGCAAGCTCAGCACCACATCGGCTCAAATAGCAAAGCTCTTAAATTCCCATATAAGTTCTCTCAATATTGAAAAGCACCATGGAAATTTTAATATCGCAGGTCTCATCATAATAACATAGAATTCAGTCAATTACTTTATTCCTCCACCTCAATGCTCCCTCGCAATGCTCTTCATCTCTTCCATTTTCTATTCTTTTCTTAATCGAAAAGCTCACCATCAACATTTTTCTTGTCTCTGTGAAATCCAATTTATGAATCCTATATTTGAGAAACTCAATCCCATTCTATGTTTTGATGATATCTTCAAGGAAATCCACTTTTCGCGATGCTCAAGAAACTCCAAATTTTGGACCCTAAAAATTTGGAAAGCACAGGAAAACAATGGCACCATGAATCTATTCTTTTGTACCACATATAGATCATCCATTCCTTTATCGCGGTTCTTTTTCAACATGGATTGTCAAAAATTTCTCCTGAACTCGATAATTCACCATGAAAACCATCTTTTTCAACAAAAAAATTCAACCCAAAAATGCTACAATGTTACCTTGAAGGATTTTTTCCCAACAGTAGATTTTATCCAATTTCATTCCCTACTCATTATAGTAGGATAGAACATGTTACCACATTTATATAAAAAATTTATATAAAAATTTTTCTACAAATAGTTTCTATCCAATATAAACAAGTTTCATAGTAAAATAATTTTCTCAAAATAATTACATGTTCCATTTGACATAATCCATTCCATTCCACATATCTACACATACAACCATTCATGTGACATGGACCTTCAAATACTCATGAGTGGTGAGGCATCCTTTCACTACGTCATCAATTAATGAACCATATAACAGGGGGAGACTTAACCCTTATCCATCAAACTAATGACAGGGGGACTCCATACCCATATCCAACCCGAATTCACACGAACACACACAACAACTATGCTTAAAATTATTCCAAAAAAACAATTTTAATAAAATATTACTTTTAATGAAATTAATTAAAACAAACCATTTTTATAAAACAACCATTATGAATATGTATATAGATTGAAAACAAAATACCTTTTGGGATAACATGTAGAGGGAAATTTAAGAATACATACCTCGATGCTTGGTATTCATGTATGTTAGTTCTAAATGATAGAATTTCAATGGTTTGTTGTAACCATTACCGATATCAATATGGAAAAGGGAAAAATAACCATATACATCATTGTTTGACTCCCAAAAATATAAAAAGTCCATAAAATTATTTGTGATGTAGTTGATCATCTAAAAAAATCAAAGAATTGTATTTTCATTTTAGATCACCACCGGGTGCTCTAAAAAGGTAGATCTATCATCGATCTCAAGTTCATCCTTATCGATGATGTGTGTGATTTCATTCATGTACCACCTCATCTACAACACATGGTATACTTTGTGCACCCCCTCCTACTGTATGGGTTGGTAAAGGTGGTAAGAAACTTCTCCAACACAATGCTCGATCTAAAACATCCCAATTAACCTTAGGGATGGATTTAATCAATGGGAAAAATTGAAATTATCAACCTGGGGAGATTCTCAAGATATTTTGGGATCCTTTCTCAAACTCCAATGACCTACAATGCTGAACTACATATGATTTATATCTAATCTGGTCCATCCTTGTCTTCTCATGACTGACTTCGAAATTCTCTGTTGTCACCTACACAATCTCTAGGACCATAGTAGATATTTCCCTGATCTAAATCCATCATAAGGGGGACCTACAAGGTCACTTGTATAGGGTATCAAAGGGTTCTATGAATATTGTTGAGAGTTAGTTGTTGTTGTATGAAAACTCTACAAAAGACAAGTGATATTCCTAGCTTCGGATGAAGTCCAAAATGCACACCCACAACATATCCTCCAACAGCTAGATAGTGCACTCAATCTTCCCATCATTCTTGTGGTGAAAGGTTTTACTCATTCTCATCTAGGTCATGAATACCTCCGGAAGGTCTCTCCATAATCATGATGTGAACTGCATGTCAGTACCAAAGACAGTCATCAAGGGAACCCCCTGATGCCAAAAATATCCCATTTGTATAATTACCCAAAACTCTCTACCGAACTCTACCCCAGAATAACAAGGATTTTTGAAGACTTGGTGGGTCGGTAAATTATCACCTACATGGCTTCATTGCCCTTCACTATGCATGAAATCCCTATCACAAAGACAATGGATTTGACATCACATTTCCACTTCAGGATCAGAAGGGGCTACATCAAATATTCCATAACCTAGTGCTCAGAATTCACTTGCTAACAAGTGATACACCATGTGGTGAAATTAGGTAAGATTAATCTCAAGCTAGACCACCAAAAATACCACTTAATGTTTCTTTATATCTTCCCCACACAAAGATTTACATCTAGGGGAGAAGTGTAGAACTCCTATATCGCCTCCTACCGCACTGTATCTAGAACCAATTTACAGCCCTAGGATAATATAACATGATTGCCTCTTTCATAATATCCATATGGTGATTTTACTATAGATATATGATCATGTAAGACCTTGTAGTCGATATCTCTTAGCTGGAACTATGACAACCCTGCTTTTTATTACAACTTAAACATGCTTTATTACATAAAACTTCACTTGATACAACAAAGAAGATCGAGAGGTTTAGTGTCTTTGGGGCTTAGGATCATTACATAAAAACTTTAAACTTGAAATACAACATCCTTATTGAAAACTTCCTTTACATGACCACTACATTCCTTCGTACTTAGCATTGCATGGGATAACCTGAGGACATGCATAAGAAAAGGGTGAGCTATAAAGCCCAGTAAGGGAGTACACAATGAATAACATGAAGAGTACAATACATGTTAGGCAATAGGCATATCAATAGAGCATAAGAGAGATGTGAACATAAAGGCATGATAAAGCATGATAATCATAACATGGAAATGTGGCAACAACACTTAACATTGAATTAGCATGAGCCAAGGCTCATTGCACATGGAGCATGAGTAAACCCTCATTGCACTTGAAGCACGAGTAAACCATCGTTGCACTTGAATTAGCATGAGTCAACACTCATTGAACATGACGTATCATGATACTATACTTTACCCAATGCATTGGAGCGCTATCAGGGCGCACCCTTCTTAAACATTTCATTTCATGCATAAGTGTGCCACATGGATCATAAAACATGGATTCATAAAACATAAACATTTATTCCACGATAAAGGAATGTGGAATTCATACATGAAACTTTACAATCAATATGTAAATGTGCATAAAGGTGAATACCCTTGATGGAGAAATGGGCATGGTATTCACTACACAATGATATTGGCTTAGAAAATCGGTGTGATTTCGGCAGCGTAACGGCGTGACATAAGAATTCATAAAAAAGGCTGATGAGTGAGGAAGGGGTTCCTCATAATATTTGAATGTAATGGACAGTAAGAAGATCATATATATACATGTCCCAACAATATAAATGGAATTTAGATTCATGATACCAAAGTATTGCTTGAATGTAAAAGAAGAGAGAGAAGTTCCTTTCGGAATTTCGGCATAGTAACGGGTGTACATGGGAGGCATTTAATGAGAGAGAAAGGGTTCTCCCATCATTCAAACAATAAGAGGGCAGTATGGGGGAGGTGCGAAACCATACCCCAACATTCATAATTGAAACATAAAGGGAAATACAATTTAAAGAAAATTGACAAAAAAATGAGAAAGGAAGAAACCCCCTTACTTGGAAGTGTGCTTCCAAAGGCTAGAGAGAGGCTTGTGAGAGGCTTCTTGGGAGCTTGGGGCACCTTGAGAGGATTCTAGAGAGAGTAGGGCAGAGGTTGGACGAACTTAAAGGGCTTTGAGTGAGGAGGAAGTGGGAGCTTGGATGGGTTTATATAGGAAAGGTGAGAGAATTCTTTATTATTTAGGTTTGGGACCCCTTATATTAAAATAATCCAAACCACAAACCATCCCATGGTATTTGCCCATGGTTTCTGGAAAGGGAAAGAGGAAAACAATATTTTACAAGTCCAAGGTCCGAACTTATTAAAAAATTAGGGTTACTTATGTGGAGGTGAGTCACACTCCCATGGAAATTAATTTAAAAAGGCAAAGTGTTGAAAAAGTCTTGAGGGCTCCATTAATGCTTTGAAAAGTGAGTCAAACAAACCCAAAACCTAATTATTTTAATGATAAAACATATATTGGCCGAACCTAAGGATTATGGTATTTTATTACATCACCATTGGGTCATTATGATGTCATAAAACACATTATATATTTAAATGGTATTTAATTTTTACCCAAAAATTTGACTGTCTCAGAAAATTATGAAAAATTCACCGTTGGATAATTTCGACGTCCTGATTCCAAAAATAATATTTATTTTATCTAAATAATTTTCTAAATATGTTAATTTTCACTTTTAAAATAAAACCGACATTTATAAAAAAATCACGGGTTTTGACAGAAATGGCTTTCAAACCTTAATAAAAATTTTAATTGCATTCATAAAATTATAAGATCATTTATATTTAATTAATATTAATTTAATATTAATAATAATATTTTATTAAAATATTATTTAATTCAAAAATCATTTAATTTAATAAAATATAATTCTTGATTAAATAATAACTAAAAACACCGTTTGTACTTTAAAAACTAATTACAATGTATCAAAAATGACTAGAAATTATATTCATTATTATATACAAAAATAATGTACATGAACATGGTGCTACTTATTTGTTACATAACCCCTTTAAAATAGCCGCATAAGACCTAAGGGTAAGGTGTGTGATGGTGACAGACTCTTGGGGTTGCTCGGATAACATCGCTCGAGTGGTGATCTCTATCAACTTCCATTTTTCCCGTAGACGATCACGTTCGAGCTTGACTTGATGAAGCTCAGCTTGGGCTTGGTCAAGGGCAAAGCCCAAAGACACCACCTCCTTTCCGAGCTCCGACAAATGGGCTTAGTAAGGGGCAATTCTACTGGATGAGGCCATCGCTTCCTTTGTCTGAGTAGAAAATTGGTTCGTTAAAGCCTTATATTTAAACTACCCAGATGATCACTGTTCAACGGCTATAAAAGTAACGGTCACAAATCTTAACGTAAAACTTAAAGAAGTTGACGTCTTATAAAAACATTTTTCATAAAGAAACATTTAACTGGATCAAGAGGGATTTTCCATTAATGAAACTTTGGGTCGTTACAACATTCCCCCCTTAAGAAATTTCGCCCTCGAAATTTTCCTTTTCCCACACTAAAACAAATGTGGGTAACTTAGCTTCATCATATCCTCCGACTCCCAAGTTGCTTCTTCAAACTTGTGGTTTCTCCACAACACCTTGACGAGGGGCATTGTCTTATTTCGTAGAACTTTTTCTCTACGATCTAAGATCTTCACTTGTTGCTCCTCATAAGAAAGATCGTCTTCTAATTGTACCACCTCGGAAGAGAGTACATGTGAAGGTTCTGGTATGTACTTCCTTAAGAGGGATACATGGAAGACATCATGCACCTTGGCCATAGTAGGTGGAAGTGCTAGTCGATAGGCCACAGCCCCAACACGATCAAGAATCTCGAATGGGCCGATGTACCTTGGACTTAACTTCCCTTTCTTTCCAAACCTCATGACCTTCTTCCACGGAGATATGCGTAAAAACACAATGTCTCCGACTTTAAACTCAAGGTCTCGTCGACGATTATCTGCATAACTCTTCTGTCGACTTTGGGCTGCCTTGATATGCTGCTGAATGGTTTTCACCTTCTCCACCATTTCTTCGACCATTTCTGGTCCAAGCAGCTTACGTTCACCGACCTCATCCCAACATGTCGGTGTTCTGCACCTTTTCCCATACAGGGCTTCATATGGTTCCATTTGGATGCTCGAGTGGAAACTATTATTATAAGTGAACTCAACTAGAGGAAGATGTTGATCCCATCCTCCTTTAAAGTCCATTGAGCACGCTCTCAACATATCCTCAAGTGTTTGGATAGTCCGCTCGGATTGGCCATCAGTTTGAGGATGATAGGCCGTACTGAAGTTCAGTTCAGTATTCAGAGCATGATGAAGACTCTTCCAAAACTTAGAGGTAAATCTTGGATCTCGGTCAGACACAATAGATAGTGGTACTCCATGCAACCGTACCACTTCCCTGATATATATCTGTGCCAGTTGATCCAAAGAGAAATCCTCTCGAATAGAAATGAAGTGTGCAGTCTTTGTAAGACGATCCACAACAACCCAGATTGCATTATTGCTTTTGGATGTCCTTGGAAGTCCAGTGACGAAGTCCATGGTGATGTTCTCCCATTTCCATTCTGGTATGGGAAATGGTTGCATCATCCCCTTAGACTTCTGCCTCTCTGCCTTCACTTGCTGACACACCAGGCACTTTGATGTATATTCGGCGATCTCCTTCTTCATATTATCCCACCAAAAGTTTTCTCAGAGATCTCGATACATCTTTGTGCTCCCTGGGTGAATAGAGAAATTTGAACTATGTGCATCATCCAAAAGTTCCTTCTTCAGCTCCGAACTTGATGGAACACATAGTCTTTTCCCAAACCGCACAATTCCTTCTTCATTAACATTAAACTCTGAGGATTTTCCCTTTTTGATAGCTTCCACTTTTTCTTGGATTCTCGCATCACCCTTTTGAGCATCCTTTAACCTTTCCAAAAGAGATGGTTGAGCAATCATTTGTGAAAGGATTGATGATGTTCCCTTCTTTATGATTCCCACGTCCATCTTCATCAAGTCTAAGAAGATTGGATCCTTCTCAATTCTCATCATTGATAGAATTGCTGGATCCTTTCTACTTAGGGCATCCGCCACCGTGTCCGCCTTCCCAGGGTGGTAATGTATTGAACAGTCATAATCCTTTATGAGCTCTATCCATCTTCTCTGGCGCATATTAAGCTCTTTCTGTGTGAATATATATTTAAGACTCTTGTGGTCAGTATATATCTCACATTTCTCTCCATAGAGATAATGCCGCCAGATTTTCAAGGCAAAGATCACCACCGCCAACTCCAGATCATGCGTTGGATAGTTTCGCTCATGGATTTTCAACTGCCTTGAGGCATAGGATATCACTTTATCATTCTGCATCAGCACACATCCTAAGCCCTTCTTCGAAGCATCACTGAATACCACAAAAAGCTCCCCACTTGTGGGTAAAGTGAGCACAGGTGCAGTGATAAGCCTCCTTTTCAACTCCTTGAAGCTTTCTTCACATTCATCACTCCAAGCAAACTTTACTCCCTTTCGAGTTAGCTTGGTAAGAGGGTTGGACAATCATGAGAAGTTTCTCACAAATCGTCGATAATATCCAGCTAACCCCAAGAAGCTACGGATATCAGTTACCGATGTTGGCCTCGGCCATCCCTCAATTGCATCTGTTTTGGAGGGGTCCACAGATATCCCATTGCTTGTGATGATATGGCCCAAGAATGAGACCTCCTTCAACCAGAACTCACACTTGCTGTACTTGGCATAGAGCTTCTCCTTGCGCAAAGTCTATAGTACAGTTCTTAAATGCTCCTCATGGTCCTCCTTGGTTTTGGAGTATATTAGAATATCATCTATAAAGACTACCACAAATTTATCTATGTAATCTCTAAAGACTCTATTCATCAAGTCCATGAATATTGCTGGAGCATTGGTGAGTCCAAAAGGCATTACTATGAATTCATAGTGCCCGTACCTTGTACGAAAAGCAGTCTTGGGGATATCTTCCTTCTTCACCCTTACTTGATAATATCCCGACCGCAAGTCGACCTTGGAGAAGTATTGTGCTCCACGCAGCTGATCAAACAAGTCATCGATTCTTGGGAGAGGATACTTGTTCTTTATCGTGATTTTGTTAAGTTCACGATAATCGATGCAAAGCCGCATTGACCCATCCTTCTTCTTGACGAAGAGGACTGGTGCACCCCATGGTGATGCACTTGGGCGTATAAACCCTTTATCCAGATTCTCCTGTAGTTGTTTCTTCAGTTCTTTAAGCTCAACCACAGCCATTCTATATGGAGTCTTGGATATTGGTAGCGCCCCAGGTATAAGTTCAATTGAGAACTCAACATCTCTTCTTGGAGGAAGACCAGGAAGTTCCTCGGGAAATACTTCAGCGAATTCCCTCACAATAGGCATTTCTTCAAGGGTGGTTTCTTCCTTGGACTCAATCATCTGGGCCAGATATGCGTGCTCATAAGGCAGTAATATCCATGCTTGAGATGATGGAGCTAAAGGAGATTCATCTTCCTCCTGACACTTGTAAAGAATCGGGGGTCGATTCTCCATATGGAGTGTGATTTCCCTCTCCCGACAATTTATGTTGGCTCTATATAAGGAAAGCCAATCCATGCCAAGAATTGCATCAAATTCCACCAAAGGAAGTATGACAAGGTTCGCCGGGAAATTCAATCCACATATTATAACAGGGGAGGACTTATACTCATGGGATGCAATGATTGACCTATTTGCCGTACTCACCGACATCTTTACTTCCATGATTTGTGGTGGTGCAGGGATTGTTCTACTAAACTTTTGAGATATAAAAGAATGCGTAGAACCTGAATCAAAAAGTACGTTCGCTATTCTTGAATGAATAACTAGAGTACCTGTCACCACTTCGTTGTCGGGGTTCACTTCGGCAGAAGTGATGGCAAAGTTTCTTCCTTGCTGTCTTGGAGGTTGCTGGTTGCCTCCGATAACCCTTGGATTAGGGCACTGATTCGCAAAATGACCCGGTTCTTTGCATTTGAAGCATTGAACAACGCGTTGAGGTTCGAACGGAGCGTTCCTCCCCTCCGTCGCAGCCGCGGGTCCTTCTTGCTGACAGTTAATAGCTAGGTGCCCCTCTCTTCCACACTTGAAGCATTTTCTTGTCCCCCTAAGGCAATTTCCAGGGTGCTTCTTTCCACACTTTTGGCAAGTGGGGTGCTGGAATTTCTTAGCGCCGTTGGATTTATCCATCGGACCACCAGCATTGAATTCCACCTTCCGCTTCTTGTCCCCATGATACCCCTGTGATTCTCCGATCTCCATTTCAACCTTGAGGGCACATCAGACAATTTCCTCATAGCTGTCGAAGTCACGGATTGCTAATGCTTTCCGCAAGCTAGGCTTCAGCCCTCCAAAGAAGCGGTCAACCTTGCATTCGGGGGTAACGACAAAGCCAGAAGCGTATCATGCAAGCCTTGTGAAGTTTGCCTCGTACGCTCCCACAGATTCCTCATCTTTCTGTTTGAGGGAAAGGAAGTCCCTTTCCATCTTAAGACGGAGGGTGCGCGGAAAATATTTATCGAAAAACATCTTCCGGAATTCCTTCCATTCCAAAGCCTCGATCTCCTCCTCAGGCTTCATATTTTTGATCAACGTCCACCATTGATCAGCTTCACCCTCCATACGATAAGCCGCCAGGAGAACCTTCTCTTTTTCAGAGCATTGGAGGATGGAGAATATCTTTTCAATGGAGTTGATCCATTGTTCAGCAATCGTGGGATCGGATGATCCACTAAAAGTAGGAGGCCTTTGTCTCATGAAGCTTTCAATAGCGACTTGTTCTTTCTTAGGGGGGGTTGAACATTCCTCTTGACCAGTGTTTCTATTCAAAACTTGAGTTAGCTGAGAGAGAAGCGTGACAAAGTTCGCGATTCCCGCTCCCATTGGATTGGGCATCTCATAAGTACAATCATCACACTGATCTTCACAACGGTTGTTAGCCCGAGTTCTCCTATTACCGGCCATTGGCTGGAATAAAAGAAAGTTAGGGGTAACACAAAAAGGGTAATCCAAAGACAAAAGTTGATGACTTATAAATAAACTTTAATCTCTTTAACTCATGAGTCTATAGGATTCAATCCAGGCTTTTCATGATCTTCCTTCTAACATATATTCTTAGGGGCATTTTTCCCTTAATAAGGGTTCATACTAAGATTGTGAATTTATCAAAACATATCCCCCGGGAGTGTCGTAACCAAGAGTGCAGCAAGGCCCGTTGTCGTGCACCAGTTCCCGTTCGAGTCTAGCTCAAAGCGGTGTTTTCGGGTTTTACCCCTAGGATACATCTGTGTCAGAGCCGCCTCTACCTGCTCGTAACCAGACAAGGATGTATTTGTTTGATAAAACACTTACTTAGTATTTACCAAAACTTAGGGATGTTTTTATTATGCTTAGTCTTGTATCTAAGGCTTTACTAGTGTTTCCTAATCCCAAAAATAACTAAACCTATCCTCTGATACCAACTATGACAACCCTGCTTTTTATTACAACTTAATCATGCTTTATTACATAAAACTTCACTTGATACAACAAAGAAGATCGAGAGGTTTAGTGTCTTTGGGGCTTAGGATCATTACATAAAAACTTTAAACTTGAAATACAACATCCTTATTGAAAACTTCCTTTACAAGACCACTACATTCCTTTGTACTTAGCATTGCATGGGATAACCTGAGGACATGCATAAGAAAAGGGTGAGCTATAAAGCCCAGTAAGGGAGTACACAATGAATAACATGAATAGTACAATACATTTTAGGCAATAGGCATATCAATAGAGCATAAGAGAGACGTGAACATAAAGGCATGATAAAGCATGATAATCATAACATGGAAATGTGGCAACAAAACTTAACATTGAATTAGCATGAGCCAAGGCTCATTGCACATGGAGCATGAGTAAACCCTCATTGCACTTGAAGCACGAGTAAACCCTCGTTGCACTTGAATTAGCATGAGTCAACACTCATTGCACATGACGTATCATGATACTATACTTTACCCAACGCATTGGAGCGCTATCAGGGCGCACCCTTCTTAAACATTCATTTCATGCATAAGTGTGCCACATGGATCATAAAACATGGATTCATAAAACATAAACATTTATTCCACGATAAAGGAATGTGGAATTCATACATGAAACTTTACAATCAATATGTAAATGTGCATAAAGGTGAATACCCTTGATGGAGAAATGGGCATGGTATTCACTACACAATGATATTGGCTTAGAAAATCAGTGTGATTTCGGCAGCGTAACGGCGTGACATAAGAATTCATAAAAAAGGCTGATGAGAGAGGAAGGGGTTCCTCATCATATTTGCATGTAATGGACAGTAAGAAGATCATATATATACATGTACCAACAATATAAATGGAATTTAGATTCATGATACCAAAGTATTGTTTGAATGTAAAAGAAGAGAGAGAAGTTCCTTTCGGAATTTCGGCATAGTAACGGGTGTACATGGGAGGCATTTAATGAGAGAGAAAGGGTTCTCCCATCATTCAAACAATAAGAGGGCAGTATGGGGGAGGTGCGAAACCATACCCCAACATTCATAATTGAAATAAAAAGGGAAATACAATTTAAAGAAAATTGACAAAAAAATGAGAAAGGAAGAAAACCCCTTACTTGGAAGTGTGCTTCCAAAGGCTAGAGAGAGGCTTGTGAGAGGATTCTTGGGAGCTTGGGGCACCTTGAGAGGATTCTAGAGAGAGTAGGGCAGAGGTTGGACGAACTTCAAGGGTTTTGAGTGAGGAGGAAGTGGGAGCTTGGGTGGGTTTATATAGGAAAGGTGAGAGAATTCTTTATTATTTAGGTTTGGGACCCCTTATATTAAAATAATCCAAACCACAAACCATCCCATGGTATTTGCCCATGGTTTCTGGAAAAGGAAAGAGGAAAACAATATTTTACAAGTCCAAGGTCCGAACTTATTAAAAAATTAGGGTTGCTTATGTGGAGGTGAGTCACACTCCCATGGAAATTAATTTAAAAAGGCAAAGTGTTGAAAAATTCTTGAGGGCTCCATTAATGCTTTGAAAAGTGAGTCAAACAAACCCAAAACCTCATTATTTTAATGATAACAAATATATTGGCCGAACCTTAGGATTATGGTATTTTATTACATCACCATTGGGTCATTATGATGTCATAAAACACATTATATATTTAAATGGTATTTAATTTTTACCCAAAAATTTGACTGTCTCAGAAAATTATGAAAAATTCACTGTTGGATAATTTCGACGTCCTGATTCCAAAAATAATATTTATTTTATCTAAATAATTTTCTAAATATGTTAATTTTCACTTTTAAAATAAAACCGACATTTATAAAAAAATCACGGGTTTTGACAGAAATGGCTTCCAAACCTTAATAGAAATTTTAATTGCATTCATAAAATTATAAGATCATTTATATTTAATTAATATTAATTTAATATTAATAATAAAATTTTATTAAAATATTATTTAATTCAAAAATCATTTAATTTAATAAAATATAATTCTTAATTAAATAATAACTAAAAACACCGTTTGTACTTTAAAAACTAATTACAATGTATCAAAAATGACTAGAAATTATATTCATTATTATATACAAAAATAATGTATATGAACATGGTACTACTTATTTGTTACATAACCCCTTAAAATAGCCGCATAAGACCTAAGGGTAAGGTGTGCGATGGTGACAGACTCTTGGGGTTGCTCGGATAACATCGCTCGAGTGGTGATCTCTATCAACTTCCATTTTTCCCGTAGACGATCACGTTAGAGCTTGACTTGATGAAGCTCAGCTTGGGCTTGGTCAAGGGAAAAGCCCAAAGATGCCACCTCCTTTCCAAGCTCCGACAAATGGGCTTCGTAAGGAGCAATTCTACTGGATGAGGCCATCGCTTCCTTTGTCTGAGTAGAAAATTGGTTCGTTAAAGCCTTATATTTAAACTACCCAGATGATCACTGTTCAACGGCTATAAAATTAACGGTCACAAATCTTAACGTAAAACTTAAAGAAGTTGACGTCTTATAAAAACATTTTTCATAAAGAAACATTTAACTGGATCAAGAGGGATTTTCCATTAATGAAACTTTGGGTCGTTACAGGAACTCTCTCATAGGCTAGTGAAGTGAAGGTGACAACCCCAACTACTAAAGAACGTTGGACCCACATTATCTACTAGGGAAATATTATATATGTCTCCTCCTCATAGGATTGAGATAGAGGGAGTAAATTACATGGCCTCAAGAGAGATAACCAAGGAATTAAAGGCTGACAAAAAAATCCAAGGGATTCATTAACAGGTGGAAAACAATTTTCCCATTCAAAATAAAAAAACTAAACTAAACATACCATAACAAAAGACAACCACATGGTACAACATACAGTAAAAAACTATAAGTAAAAACATTGATATAAAAAATAAACTCGAACAACGTATCACAAAGGAAGACTATAATATCAATGTATATAGTTGAAGAAAAACCAAAAAAACCAAAAGATTCAAAATACAAACTCCATACTCCCAATATGATCCCTTCTCTGACACCACCAAAACAGCCTATGTATCATGATGTAACTACCAATATGTTTGATACATTACCTTTTCCTATGTCTCGATAAATGATATATAAAAAAGAACAAATGATGAAAATATGGGGTGAGTAGTGAAACATGGTAGGTTTTCCCCCCAAAGGATATCCCTACTCACGCTACTACAATATAACATGTTATCACATTTATATAAAATAGTTTATGTAAATCAATGTCTAAAAGTAGATTATATCTAATATAAAAATGATACACAGTAAAAAAATCTAAAAATAGTAAAAGGGTCCAAGGAAGTAAAACAAAAATGATACAAAACAATTTAATAAATTCTATTTGGCATAATCAATTCCATTCCACATATCCACAAATACAACCATCCATGCATATGGAAATCCCTATACTCCTGAGTTGTGAGTCATCATTTCAATAATCCATCACTTAATGAACCATATTACTTGGGAGAGCCATGCCCCTTACCCATCCCACTAATGATGGGGTAGACTCATTACCCTTATATGTCCTGAATGAACATGAACATACAAAACCATTATGCCAAAAACCAATGCCAAAATAACAATTTCAACTATTTCAATAAAACTGTATTTTTTTTAAAACATTTAAAAACATTTCAATTAAAACAAAATTATATAGAAAACAATTTTTTCAAGAAATGAAACAAAAAAATCCATTTAAAAATCATTTTAAAAACATGTTGTCGATTTCACTTTCCATAAAATGCCTAATTTCCATGAATATATAAACTATCAAAAAAGAGGGTTTCTAATAAGAAATTCACATCAATTTAATAAAAAAATTCAAATATAAAAAACAATTTGAAATATATATATATATATATCAAAAAATAGGAGTCGATATTGAAGCCACCTTCCTTTTCCACTATGAAGACAACAAATAACGTCAAGAACAACATCCTCAAAACTCGGTTGAATCACCCATTACCTACCTTAGATATCATCACATATAATCAAAAAAGAAAAATATAATCATATTTGGAATCAACTACCATATATTTATCCATATAAGATATAGATATAGGAAATAGAGAGTGATAGATAAGTTGATATAAGAAACAATTCCTAGAAAAATCAATAATGATCACTTACTACATGAATCCAGCAAAAAATTACCTAGAGAAGCCTTCATATCACCACAAAATAGATGGGAGAAGCTTTAATAGTCTTTAAGAAGAGGGAATATAGAGTTATATCTACATAGAATTAAACATTATGGCCTTATAGGACAAAAAATGTGAGATTGACAATTTTAGGATCTCACTACTAACCTATGCATAGTTAGTTAAACTATTAGGAAAACTATGAGCTAACCATGTTCTAGCCACTGTATCAAGGATAAACCTTCCATGGTTGGCTCGCATAGTTTCCATACACAGATCCAACCATGCCAAATCCAACTTTCCAACATTACATGGTTTCTACTAGGTGGCCCAATGGTTTGGCCAAACTATGCGCCTACCCAAAGCACTCTGTCTCGTTATGCATGGTTTCTTGGGGATGATGCACGATTTCCAGTAACTGTGAACCAACCATGTACATTTAAGAAAGACCCAAAAAAATTATAAAATGTCTCCAAAACCACCAAAAACTTCATACAAAGACTTTATATACATAAAAAACATAAAATAAGTGTTACATGAATGAAAATGGTGGTGCTACATTCTCCCCACCATTGGCATTTCCATCCCTAAAATGTAGAAAACCACAATTTCCTTGAAATAGTTCTATCCATTTATCATTAATTTCCTTCCCCATTCCCATGTATATTCTTGAATATTACCATCTTACCACAATACACAAACTAGGCTGATGATTTTTCCATCCAAAATATTCTCTTTCCTTTCCACAATCTATACTGAAATGTGCACCAACGAATCAGCTGGATCCAGTTCAACATGATCCCATTGACTAAGATGTTCTTGATCAAGATGATACTACTTTAACTAAGAAGAATGAATCAAGTTATGAACAACACTAAATTGTGGTAGACATACCAACTAATATTCCACCTCACCAACCTGTTGATGTATCAAAAATGGGCTAATGTTTCAAGGAGATAACATTCCCTGCATCCAAAAAACAACGATGTCAAAGCCCTGGGGAGATTATAAAAAACACATGTTTACTCATCTAGAATGAAAATGGCCATTTTAAATGATCCAAATACGATTTCTAATAGCTCTTATCCATCTCCATCCATTTTATGATCAACTGAATCTTCTCTATTGTATCATGGACAAGGCTCGTCTGAACTAGTGATGTGTCACATGTTTCCACCCAAAAAAGTGTACAAGGTCTATAAAACCCATACAATGCCTCAATACGAGTCATATGTATCAAGTCCTGATAGGTTTTGTTATAGGAGAACTCCGCTAATAGAACACTCACTTTCCCTGAGCCACCAAAATACATTACAAAATTCCACATTATGTCATTAAACACTTGTATCTTACTTTTTTATTTACCATCCATCTGAGGACAACAGACCATACTCATATTCAACTAAGTTCCTTGTTCATTATATATGGTTTTTTAAAAATTATTCATAAACCTGATATCACTATCTTACAATATTGAAATTGATATGTCATTCCTCTATACCACCGATCATATATAGATTTCTGAAAAGTCATCTATTGTATGTGATTCACGAATAGGAATGAATTGAACTGACTATGTGAGTCGATCCACTATCGCACAAATGGAATAGTGTTTATGAACCATTCTTGGTAAACCTATTAAAAAACCCATAGTTATTTCCTCCCATTTCCACATTGGAATAGGTAAATACTCCAACATTTCTATATGTCCCTAATGATCTACCTAATATTGATGGCATGTTAAGAATCTTGAATCAAATTGTGCCACATTCCCCTTTTTTCTGAACCACAAAAATTAATCTTTCAATTCCTTGTACATCTTCTGCATTCTAGGATGAACAACCCATCTTGAATGGTGGTAACTATGAAAATGTTGTTCATGAAAATCCATAGATATGATCAACCAAAACTGAACAACCACGCTGAACTCTCATCCATCCTTCTTCCCTCAATGGTCTCCCACCATTGTGTTTTGAGCTCATCTCCATCCACTCTTCTTCAGATATATGTGCCTCTTTAACAATTGTTACTATATCTGAAACAAAATAAACTTTGAAAAACGATGAAACATTAACTCAGTATTAACATTCCAATTATTTTTTTCTCGGAACTCTATTGACTACCACTCATCTGAAGCTTCTTTTTCCAACTAAGCATATGAAATTCTTGACAAGAATCTACCACAGTATTGTCTTTACCCTATGCATACATTAAGTCAATGTCAAATATTATGAGATAATCAATCCATTTTAATTGTATAATGTTCATGTCCCCTTTTCAAAAAAAATTCTTCAAGCTCTAATGATTTTTAAAAACTATAAATTTCTCATAGAAGAGGTCATGACACCAATTATTCAAATCATGGTCAATATCATATAAATCAAAATAGTTTATAGTTTATTGGGTAGTTCTTCTCATGAAACCATAATTTCATTGAGCCATAACTAACTAAATGATCTCCATACATGAGAACACATCCCACCCCTAATCTTGAAGTATCACAATACACCTCTAACCCATGCCATGATTCTAGAATGATCAAGAAAGGTGTTGATCTAAGTCAAACCTTGTTCTCTTAAAAATAATTTGAAATTATTTATTCCATTTTAATGGTACATTATTCATTTTAAAATATATCATTAGTGATGTTATTCATGAAAAATCACAAAAAACGTCATTAATAACTATATATCCCATGAAAAATGTGTATCTCAAAGAAATTATTTTGAGGTTCCCAACATTGTTTCCAAGTGTTGCTCATGACCAACTCTTGTCCTTGAATACACCAATATGTCATCCACAAACACCCACAAAAATTAATATAGATGTAACTAAAATATTAGAATCATTAATTCGTTAACGTCTGCTGAACCATTTCATTATCAAAAGGTATAACGACATATCTATAATATCTATCTCTACATTTGAAAGCTGTTTTTGGAATATCCTCTATCAGCACGTGTTATGGGTGATATCATAAATGAATGTAAATTTTGGAGAACAACATAACTCCCCTAAATTTATCTAATAGATCTTTAATGAGTGGAAGTGGATTATTTCTTCCTTATCATAACATGGTTAATATTTTGTTAATCCACTCAAACCATTGGGGTTCCAACTTCCCTATTCACAAACAAGATCGATGTGACCCACATAGATGTGATTTTTCTGATGAACACTTTGATTTCCATCACTTTGAATTGAATCTTCATTTCCCTTAACTCTTTTGCCTCCATCTTTAAATATGGAAGAGATATATGAATATTCCCCAGAAGAAGATTGATCGTAAATTCTATATCTCTCATTGGTAGAAACCATGATAAATTTTTGGGAAACAAATCTTCAAACTGATCAACCAATACTGCAAAAAACAATTACTATCAATCTTTTCTATCAAGGCTAAGGTCAACACTTCAAACTGGTATGAGATCATTCCAATCATTGGTGCTAAAAAACATATTTCACCAGATTGTACACTTTATCTTGCTCAAAATAGAGGCTCGACGTCATCTTCAGTTGTGAATGAGACATTTCTATTATAACTTTCATTGATATACTTAAATGTTTTCAACCCATCCATAGCCTACATTATATCATATTTATATATATCTCGTGTACCAAAAAATCCTATTTTGTCTCTGCACCATTAATTGTTATAGAACATGGTCTACACACAAAGGCCAAATATTCTCTTTGAACAAGTGGATTTTTAATTTTTTTTCATACAAGTAATCATCTATACTTTTCTACTCATAAAATCAACATCATGATGAACAATAATGGAATTGTATGCACCTGTACCAAACAAAGCATGAATTGGGGTATAATTCAAAATAATCATACCTCGCATCGTAGTTGGTCTGGACTCATTATCCAAAATAACATGGTCAGTTCCAAATAATTTTTTCTTTAATTTTCTTTGTTATATAATGAATTATTGAAATTTTACCTACTGATGAGCCTTAGAATTCACTTTTATCACTAGTTATACATCTATTATACTGATGATACTAACTCTGATCAGGTTTTCTTATCAAAGAAAATGATGGCTTTGAAAACACAGAATTTTTTGGAAGATCTTACCAAATAGAACTATTGATATAGAACTAAAGATTCCCCATTGGTTTGTAATGATTTCATTCTCTAGGTGGTGTCATACACTATCACTTCATGTGATCTAATGAACCACATTGAAAATATTTAGCATGGATCTTTAGTTTTTTAGTAAGATTCAGTGATCCATCCATTTGATTCTGATCCGTACACCCACCTTGGAGAAATCAGTGTCCCTCTACAGATTACACCCAATATTAGAGTACCCACCACTTCCTATAGGTATCATTATATATCCCCCTCCCATTGCTCCTGAGATTTCCCTCACTACTAATTTCATCTGATTAACTATCTCTGTATAGTCTGTAATACAATGCACATCTATCTTTGATGGAATCTCCATCCTCAACCATGATTCAAAGATGCGGTCCTTAAAGGATTCACTAGAGGAAAATTCAGGTTAAAAGCACACTAAATTCATGAACATTTCCATATACTCAATGAAAAAATACATTCGTACTTTAGACTAAAAAAGTCTATCATTTATTGAATTTTGAATGTGTTGGGATAGAATTGTATGATGAAAATTCCACAAATTCCACCCATGTAAGGTTGTGGTCAATTTATCCAAAACATCTAAATCCAACCACTAGCTTTTAATACCCTCAAGAAAATACATTTCCCTATTGAAATTCATCTCTGTTGATGTGGAAAATAAATAAAATATTTTATTCATCATGTTCCACCACACCAATTCCATTTTTGGTTTAGAATCACCATTAATGATGGGAGGATTCAACATCTGTAATTGGATAGAATGATTAACTTCCCTATGATTATCCCTCCTATTTTGACATTCCATAGCTTGAAATTCATGAATAATACTCTAAACTAGTTTTTGTTTCAACTATGGATCTAGTGAAACACTATTCTCAGTAACATCCTATGGTGGGTTTCAATGGTGCCTACGGGGTTCCATTTTCAAGAAAAACATATTCATATTTCTCACTCTCTATCAACATAAGGCTTAGTTATTTTAAAATTATACAACATCATAGTATTAGAAAATTTCTCTCCAAAATGACTCATTTTCCTTGTTTAATCATTTTTTAAAAATCATTACATTCTTTTGAAATTCATTCAATTTTAAAAACACCACAACAATGTTCTTTTTAAAACCCATTCATTTAGAAACCACATTAATTTTTTTCATAAACCAACCAATTGCATCAAATCATTACCCAAAAAGAGATATTCACTCCTAATGGGATTTTTTTATAATTCATGTCATTCCTACCTAATTAGATTAAACCATGACAATGATATTCGAAAACCAATAAGTGCTTCCAAAGCACTTATGTATCCATCTCTCTGGTAACTTGATGTTCTATATAAAATTGTTATCTATATCTTTTTATGCTCTAAATTTCATGTCCTAGAAATACTAATTCTTTCTACCTATCATAAACATGGAATGAACATTAATTTATTTCAGCTCCATGACTGAAAAACTAGATGAAAAATCCTTAGTCATGGACCAAACAACCTCCCACCACATTTTATATCCCTCCCCTATGCATTTGAATCATTTGGTGGGTGGATGTTACTTGGTCTTAAGCGACCTCCCTAATGTTCCAATTGTTGACAATAAATTCCTAGGGCTTCATTTACAGATGGGGAATGTTTTCCATTGGAAAATAAAACAACCTAACTAAACATCCAATAAAAGACCAATAAATAATGCATGATAACAATGTAAAATATCTCAAATGTAAAAAACTAGACATTAAAAATTAACATGAAAAATGTACCACATAGGAAGGCAAAAATATCAATGTATATAGCAAAAAACAGAGACACAAAACCAAAAGACTCTAAAGATAAAACCTAAACTCCCAACATGATCTATTCATTAACTCCAAAAAATAGCCCATGTGTCATGATGTACTTCTAAATATGTATGACACATTACCTTTTAATATTTCAAAAAAAATAGTATCTAAAAAAGCCCAAAAGTTTCAAATCATTGGTGATTAAAGAAACTTAGTAGGTGTTAGGTCGACTAGGATAGATACCCTGAGAGGGGGTTAATCGGGTTATGAAAAATTAAAACAACTACTCTTTTTTATCTTGTTTGGTTGTCATAAAAAAACTATCTTCTCTCTCTACTTCCTATTGCAGAGTATGAATGAATCATAAAATGTTTATAGGACACAACAATTTTAATGGGTTCACCCTCACCAGGCTACATCCAAGGAGCATACATCAGCGATGTGCTGATGTACCAAATCCACTATAAGTGCACTGCTGTTTACATGTTCGAAGTGGACTCACTATCCCTACGGGTTTATAGCCTTACACAATTTGAGAACTCACTGCTCCCTCAACGAAAGTGAGCTCACTACTTATTTAGAATATCCAATCACAGTTTAATGTCATGTAGTTCCTTTCATTATCTCTAATCAGTGCATCCTTCACTGTATGTATATTCTCTATTGAAGCCTAAATTTCATCCACTGATTAATACCCCTTTTCCACTGATCATTTTGCAACAACATTTGGAAATACCTTCACAAAGATCCATACATCACGATGATCCAAATTTCACAAAGCTCAAACAAGACTTCATGAAGTACTTGTTTCTTCGTATTGCACACACCTTCACAAATCATTGACCGTCGCAGATCTCAAGATATCACAAAGCGACTTCCTTTACAAAGCTCACTGATCTAATGCAGAACACACCACTTTCATGAAGCTAGATTAGCCGTCATGAAGCTCCTACCTTCGTGAATCACACTGCCTCCACAAATCTCCTTTACAATTTGAGAGCTAAAATGTTTTTTGTGGAAAACAATCTATTCTTCTCACAGGGGTCGAGGCATATTTATACGCGATTCCACTGACTCAAGAACCTTCTGTGCAAACTCAGCACCATGTCGGATCAAATTGAAAAGCTCTAAAATTCACATATAAATTCTCTCTATATCAAAAATATCCATGGAAATTTTCTTATCGCAAAGCTCATCATAATCACAGATCATTCCGTCAATTACTTTATGCCACCACCTCAATTCTCCCTTGCAATGTTCTTCACCTCTTCTATTTTCTATGCTTTTCATAATCACAAATCCCACCATCAACATTTTTCTAGTCTTTTTTAAATCCAATTTATGAAGCACATCTTTTTGAAACTCAATCCCTTTCAATGTTTTGATGATATCTTCAATGAAATACACTTTTTGTGATGCTCACCATACTCCAAATTTTGGACCCCAAAAATTTAGAAAGCATTGGAAAATAATGCCACCGTGTATCTATTCTTTTGTACCGCCTCTAGATCATCCATTACATTAAAATGGTTCTTTGTCCACATGGATTCTCAACAAATTCTCCTGAACTCGACAATTCACCATGAAAACCATACTTTTCAACAAACAAATTCAACCAAAAAATGATACAATGTTACCTTGATGGATTTTATCCCAATAGTAGATTTTATCCAAATGAATTCCCTACTCAATCTAGTAGGATAGAACATGTTACCAAATTTATATAAAAAGGTATATATAAATTAATTTCTAAGAATATTTTATATCCAATCTAAACAATTTCTTAGTAAAATAGTTTTCTAAAAATAATTACATGTTCCATTTGACATAATCCATTCTATTCCACATATCTACACATACAAACATGCATGTAACATAGACCTTCCAATACTCATGATTGTTGAGGCATCATTTCACTAAGTCATCACTTAATGAACCATCTTATAGGGGGGAGCACTAACCCTTATCCATCACACTAATGAAGGGGGGACTCCATACCCATATCCAACCCGAATTCACATGAACACACACAGCCACTATGCCTAAAAAATTCCTAGACAACCATTTCAATAAAATTGTACTTTTAATGATATTAATTAAAAAACCATTTTAATGAAACCATAAATCTAATAAAAAAACATTTCCATGCACACAAAAGAAAACAATTATTTTAATATCATCATTTTGAAGTCATGTTATTGATTTCACTTTCCAAAAAAATACCCAATTTCCAAAATTCTCTAAAATATCAACAAATAGAGTTGACAACAAGAGTTTAACATAAATTTCATAACCAATTTCAATAAATACAATAAATTTTAAATTATTCCTCCATTTTCTATGTAGAGGAATCTAGATTGAATCGATCTACATCAGGAATTATGATGACAATGAATAACGGCATAGAAAACCACCACAAAACCGAGTTGAATCACCAAATATAACCTTAGTTGTCCTCCCCTATCCTCAAAAATCCATATATAATCATAAATGGAATAAAATAAAATATATCTATCTGAATCATATGTAGATATATGAAACCGAGAGAGATAAAGAAGTAGATCTAATAAAAACAGCCCAGAATAACCATAAATGATCAATTACCGTGAGAATATGTATTAAAATTAACAAGAGAAGCCTTTGAATCACATCTAGATTGATGGGGTAATAATCCATAGATTTTGGAATGATATAATATTAATTTAGGTCAACATAGGAAGAGAAACATGGTCGGTAGAGGACAAAATGTATGAGATCCACAATTTCAGGATCTCTCGTTTAACCCGTGCATGGTTACTCACTCGAATAGGCAAACCATGCTCTAACCATGAACCAGAAACTACCTAAAGTATGATCCTCACTTGTTAGGATCACGTGATTTCCAAAATATGTACCTAACATGCTAGATCCCATTATCTAGCTTTGCACGGAGTCTACTGAGGGGTCACACTGTTTGGAAAAACCATGATCTTTAATTGTGCTCCTAACCAAAGCCTTCTATTTCATTGTTCACTATTTCTTGGGGATAATTCATGGATTCCACTAACTATGCACCAATTTTTAAGCATTAAAAACCACCAATAACATTCAAAAATGTGTCCAAAACTTCTCAAATTTTAGCCAAACCATTTATATACAAACAATACTAAATAAGGGTTAATCACATGAAAATGGGGGCGTTATAGTAATTTTCAAGGAGGCCAACTGCTCTGAAGCCTCCTTCATTATGTGAGCTTGAGACTTCTTGATATGGGAATATACAAAGACATATCTCTTACCTAGAGTATATACTATTTTGATGTCATGGTCTTGTAGTAATTCTAGCCAACATCCCTATCTTAGGGGTTGGTCTCTTTATGTAAAGATGTATATGGGACATCATGGTCTAAGTAAACCACAAAGTGGTACCCCAAAAGGTAGTTCCTCAACATCCATAGGGTGAACACTATAACTACCAACTCTAGTTTCTATGTAGAATAGTTATAATCATGGGGTCTCCGTTTCCTCGACTCGTTTGTGATAAATTTCTAGTACTGAATCAACATCTAGAATAGCCCAACTCCTGAGGCATGTTTCAACAAGGGAGAACTCGCCATACTCATCCTAAACTCATTAAAGGCCCTCTATCACTGCTCAGACTAGGTAAATGATAGACTTTTCTGCATTAGTTCAGTGACTCTAGTTTTTAATGTTGAGAAGTCTACCAAAAACCTCTTGTAGTACCCCTCCAAAACAAGAAACCTCCACACCTCTGACACACTCTTGGGTGGATCATAAGAAATCACTATTTGATATTCCTTATATCCATGGCTAAAACAAGATATTAAATGAAATTACCAATAAATTGAACAATATGAATCTAGAACTTGATCTTTGAGAGCATTCCCTAAAGCTAGTTCTCTAGAATAAAGTGTAGGACCATCCTCATGTGCTCTGCAAGGTGGTCCTCTAATAGAGAGTAGATGAGTATGTCATCAATGATGAGACAAAATAGACCATGTATAGTTCGAGGACCTAGTTCATCAAAGAAATAAACATGGTAGGGGAATTCATCAAAACAAATAGTATCATTGGAAACTATAGTTTCTCTATCGACATCAGAATTCAAACTTTTTCATATCGGCCTTGTGAACCCTCAACTGGTAGTAGTCCGGCCTGAGATCCATTTTCAAGAACTATCTCAGGCATGAAAACTATTAAAATAGGTCTTCAAACCTTGTAAATGGGTACTTATTATTATTCACGGTCTGGTTCAAGATAAAATGATTCACACAAATCTAAATTCTCCCATCTGATTTCTTCACGAACAAGACAATAGCATCCCCATGGGACACACTAGTTTTCATGAATCCTTTATCTCAATGGTCCCCAAACTATATCAGTTGGTCATGGAGATTGGTAGGGTCCATATGATATTCCTTAGAAGATACTAGAGCAGTTCTGGGATGCAAGTAAATTAAAAAATCCATCTCCCAGTGCATAAGTAGTCTGAAACATCAATTGGGAAGATGACCAACTAATCATCCATAATGGAAGGAACCCAGATGCCTAAAGAGCCTATAGAAACTATGGATATACTATCTAACTGGTGGGCGATGGGATACATCCTCCTACTCCTAGAATTGATATTCCCTTCCATGAGATATATCTTGCCGGGAAATGATAATCGTGTCCACTCAACATGTAAGAATATAGCCTGTCTACGGTGGTAGTCAATCTCGACATGGACCCTGGAAAACCAATCCATACAAAAGTGGTAATAATATAATTCCTTATTAATGACGAAAAATTCCAACATGTACCTCTCTCCACCAAGATATATCTCTTACTTCAAGTAGATGAAACATAAAGAAGACGTTTTCCCTATAGGAACCTCAAGATGATGATCCTGGGCTTGTACCTCAACTGGGAGCTCCTGATATTACACCAAGAGTATAAAGATAAAGGAATGGGTGGAACATGCGCCTATTAATAATGATGAAAGAGTATAATAAGCATAGATCAAACACATTACCATCTCTTGTGTTTTGGTTCCATAGACAAAAAATGCTTACAGCTATCCATATCCCTAGTCTCTACCACCTTGGGCCTTATATTAGCCTCCTAGTGGTCGTGGTGGTGGAAGGATCTCACAACATCATTCACCACCGATAGATTCTCTATATAATCTTCCATCTCTGACTCCTTAGGTAATACTCATCCCACACTTGAGAGATTTCAGATCATGGAGCTATCTCTGTTGTGGCAGTCCATTATCAGTCTATCTCGACTATGTGGAACACCTAGTTAAGAAGTCATGTGCCATGTGACCTCCCCCATCACATCTGATCTATTCTCCATATTTGGGATACCTTAATCTTATGTGCTTCCCTTGACCACTTCTATGAGCTTGATCATGAAGATGTCACCTTCACTGAGATCCTAACACCATGATTCTACTTGCATTTGTAGACGACTCAACTCTGTGGAACCCACTACCAGTTCAAGCTATGTGTTATTCTACTGAAAGAAAACTCTCTATCTCTAGAGCCATCTCCAACCCCAAGATATCGGAGGGGATTCAGAAGGGCACAATGCTGGATCATATATCTCAGTGATTTCCTTGATAAAACAACTGTTCTCATAAGTATAAATCTCATATCATGCAAAGAGAGTACCACGTAAGGACTATGAGCCTCGTGGAATAGTCATACACTGTCATCCATCTCTTCTACAGCTATAGAATCTCTAGGATCTAGAATAATATAAAGAATGGTGGAAAGTACCCATCTCAAAATAACTACTGGATGTCAACCCCTGAGAGTTTCCACTCATATTGCATTTGAGTAACAAGGCTCCACTAACAATTAACTACCCCGTGGAAATGGATGGCTACCAACAGAACCATATGATCCATTGGATTAAAACAATCATTAAGACACATAAAACATCTTTATTCCAATCCTCTGATTCATGAGGATCTTGCTCACCAGGGAACCTTAGAAACATCTAAACATAGAACTTGAGAAGTGTGATAAGTTTGCACACATCATTAGACTACCCTACTAGAATGCTCTACTGCTCAATAGGTGGAGGTTCTTCTACCTTCCCCCATGAAGTAAGGGGATCATGGGATGAACTATGAATTGAGGGATCATCCATCATCAGATCGACATAATGAACTAGAATTGGTATCCACGATGGATTTCATCATGGTGGAATCCAGAGATTTATCAAGACATACCACAATATGGTTATCACATATATATATATATATATCAATAATAATGGGTAGTTGAATCAAGAAGTACAATCAAAGATCCAATCATATATGATGCATATACCATTTATATCAATAACAAATGTCCCATGATGCCTAGTAAACAATCATGTAGTCAAGCTCCTCATGAATGGATGCATTAACCTCCATAGAACTAATGGATTCCATTAACTGAGATATTCACTTGAGACACTTCAATACAATTTCCCTAAACACAACAAAATCCCTTTAAGGTTATTTTACAAAAAAAATCCCATTGATCCAACCACCATTGATACTAATTTTTCTTGATCCAATCAAAGCCAGGGCCCATGTTGCAACTACCCAAACCCTGAATCCTTAGGAAAGGGTTTTGAGACTAGCACCGAAAGAATAACTAACAAAGTGGGGTCTTTTCCTATGTTTGTGTATAGACACACATAGCCATATCGATGAAAACGTTTTGAGGGAAAGTGTTAAAGATGCAACACTACTATAAAGTAAATCAAGAATGTATAAACCTCTGTAAAGTACAAATGTATGATAGTGTAAACTGAACAATATAGGGGTAAAATACACACCCAACTATAAATAATTCATAACATGAAAAAAAATATAAAAAAAACTTAAACATCTGAGAGTTCCTAGATTTTAAATCCCAAGATTTGACCACTATAAGTGGTCCAAGACTCCAGTGTCCCTAATCTCCCTTGAAGTCCTTAATGAAATGTTCGTTATCTACAGAAAATTGACACATGTGGGAAAATACCATGCAATGGTAAGTATAAACATACATAGTAGGACACCTTGGAAGTTAAGGGGGGAGAAAGAAGAGATAAAACATAAAAAAGGAAGATAGTAGATGCGATATATAGTCAAAGAAAATATCTCAACCCAAAAAATAGTTAATGTTATATAATAAAAATAGAAGGGGATATAGATAATGAGTATATAAACTAATAATCGGGTCTTCTCCACTAATATAAATAGAGTAGAATCATCCAACCACAAGAATCTAGATACTGAGATCTCATGGGAAACCCCACATGTTGTCACTTCTCTGGGAAGGGGAGTATCCAAATATATGGTGTAAACACATATGAATATATATATATATATATATATATATTCCTAGTCAATGAATCCAAAATGGGCGGGTATGGCTTTCTCCATCTCACATATCATCCCAAGAGAAAGTGTAGCCAATAGTTTCAAAAGCCTATCCATGATGCTCAGAATCTCAAGAATCTTCCCAAAAGTTACATTCCAAGTCCAACCATGCCTCATCAATATGCCACATATCTGAAGGAGAATGAACTTGAAGTATAGGAATTGTACCCTAGTATGTTAGGGGGTTCCAGTATCGGTATAGGACCCACTTCCATGTTGATGTGGGGTTCAACTCTACTGTCATGAGAACCTGCACCCTATACTGATTGGGGGTTCCACTCATTAAGGATGAGTACTTGATCCCATGTTGATGGGGGTTCTAATATATATATTGAGTACACTTTCCCTGGTATAAGTGGGGGGTTCCACTATTTTTATTGAGGACCCACACCCTATCTCATAGGATGGATTCTAATTACATGTTTAAGACACACACCTTGGTATAATAGGGGTTCCACTCTAGATCATTGAGGACCCCCTCCCATGCTGATGGTGGGTTTCACTCAAATGGTAGATGCATAGGACCTGCACCCATACCGATATCGAGTTCCACTCGAGTGGTCGATCACCCACATCCTGGGGGGACCTGGGGGTTCCTCTTTAATCATTGAGGACTTGTTCCTTATCCGATAAGGTGGGTTCCACTCGGATGAATCCTATGGTGATCATGCATGATCATTATCATCATTGGACGTTGCCTTATTGGTAACCATGGTAGAAAATTTCACATCATATATCCAATTCTAAAACCAACGAACCCATCACATTCATTGTAGAAAAATAGTCAGGATAGGATACTCATGGGAAAAAATATGATTTCAAATGAAGGGGACATAGATGATTGACATTTCCTTAAAAATAAGATTTGGGTACACAGTGTGTTATGGGACCCAAAAAATGCATGGTCATTCTTTACCTCATATCCATGCCCCTAGAAGACACACATCAAAATACCATGTAGTAATACATGATGTGTTAGAGGACTACACGGTGTGTCCAGGAAAACGAGGACCAGGTCAAGTCCTGCTTTTCATGTCCCTCTACCGGACTCCATTTCTGTGTACCTGGACCTGTACTTTCACATGGCTCTCTGACTGAGTGACCCATCACATAGTTTCCCATATAGGGAAGGGGTACATGCATTTAAGAGTACTACAGAACATCTTATCAAAAAAAATTATGATCCCCTAACTGCCACCTTTGAGGAAGCTAAAAGCCATGTGTTCATCCTTGAACATGGTGTGTAGCTAGGTTTTAACTAGTATCTTCATATCCAATTTACATGCTTGAAATATAACCATACATGTTGATTTTGGGCACCAATATACCAAAAAATGATGGATCTAGATTTTTTTTGTGTTTCCTAGACATCGTTCACCCCAAAACAACCATAGGTAAAGCGTCGGGGTTTCACCATACGTTCCACACGTCGATGTGCCTCACCACAATATATTAATGATATAAATATAAAAAAATGTTCTCATTTATTTCATAAACATCCTTGATCTATTATTGGATTATGAATTAGCTCCTTTTTTGTGGAACCGCTAAAAATTAAGGGGTTCGATTGGGCTGGGTACTGCCCAAAAATTATCGAATTGGGACCTTGGGATCTAATCAGCGACACACAACAAGAAACATGGGGGAAATTAATAGGAACAATGTTCAAATGATCAATGGAAAGATTTCATGGAATATAAATCAATAATGGGGATCACCAGGTTATAAAATAATTTAAAACAATTTAATTTCTATACACAAGTACATGTAATGTTTAGAAAATGATGCATCTCAAAGAACAACAATCGATCTACTAAACTATTTAATAAATGGGAATAAAACACCAAAAGATGAGTCTTACCTAGATTATGGATTGATCTTTGATGAATAATGAGCTCATCGATGATTTTAGAGGAATTTTGGAGTATGATACATCCCTATCTACTCTAGCTTGGTGTTTTGTCGTCATCTGACGTGATCTTACATTGGAGGAGGAAGAGAAAGCTATGGAACTATCCTATAGTTTATGTGCCTAACCTTGGAGAATTCACCCTAGTGATGTTCTTTTAGAATTATCCATTACATTTAAGTAAATGAATGGATTAATTTAATAACTAATTAATCCACATAACAAACCACCAATGAGCGAGGAGTAGGATCACCCTGCACCGACCCATTTAATGTTACGCCTTTGGTAAAAATCATGTTCCATAATCTACCCTAGTCTCAAATTTATAATCTAAGTTACCT
Organism: Viscum album; assembly: GCA_963277665.1. Classification (NCBI taxonomy): domain Eukaryota; kingdom Viridiplantae; phylum Streptophyta; class Magnoliopsida; order Santalales; family Viscaceae; genus Viscum; species Viscum album. The sequence continues at coordinate 2,047,704,563 of OY728122.1, forward strand.
TTTAATTGTAATCCCATTTTATTAAATAAGTAACATTGGAAAAATAATATATATTTAATATTTTTATAAAATTAAATTTAGGCACACTTTGACTCAAATTTGAGTGTTGTTTTAGAACCTATCTCTATAAATATATTTAGAAATATTTCAATGTCTTATATGGAAATAACGGTGTCTGTACATGTGAGAGAAAAACTCAGTAGGGAAACACTGAACACGTCCCTTACTATCTATCATTGTAGTGATATTTGGACGTGAAATGTTTGATAAAAACAAATAAACCACTAAATAATAAACAATATAAGCATAAAATACCTACTTCTTCCTGGCGTTAGATTTTATATGATCACATTTTGATTACTATTGAAACCCATTTACTGTAACCATATCATTGTCGATACATAGGCCTATAGCCCTAATCAGCCATACCTGCTTGAAAAAGTGAAAGGGTGACTTAGAGAACATCCTGATACCATGACAACTATATAAATATGGGATCTTAATGTTACCTATAAATCCTTCATAATTGGGCTCGGTGACCAATAATCTTATGAATTGATTAACATTATGATATCGGGAATATTGGGTGTCTCTCTAAAAATAGTTTATAATTAATGGTTCAAGGATAATTATTGATATCCATTAGAATCACTGAATAAATATCATCCCCAAAGTCACCTTGCATAATGGTCAAATCCCATGAATTATGGCATCCTGATCAAGAATGAGTAATATATTCAGGCTCAACCAGTATGTCCCTTGAACCTACCTTAGAATATCATTATCATAATAATAATGATAATAAAATAATCCCAATCCCTAAATTTTTTGATCATATATAGGTGTGGAATCCTAGAAACCATTAGTACCCCGGGCATCACATATAGACCCATACGATCATTGCATCAAGACTATATGCTGAGTTATAGGAAGAGTATCTATGCACCATAGAGACATCAATAAAATATACATGAAGGTATAAATAATAGTCAAGGGTTGAATGAATTCCTAAACCCATTACTACAATCCATAGCCCCACAGGATTACACATTCTATATAAATTCAATAGTGTCACCTTCTACTAGCTCTTCCCAATCAATACACGTCCATTAAGTGTAGGACAATCATTGGGGAACCCCTAGCATACCCTAGTCCACAACATAGCATAAGAACTATCATATGGGTCCTAGGTGTTAATCTATGTCTTAGGTCAACACTCAATTCATATGGAATAGTATAACCTTTGATATAATCATAATGAATATGTTATCTCACTAATTACACATGGTTTCTCATAGTAGTAACACTATAGAGATAACACAAAACCCATATTGGTACTCAATGTCTCGCAAGGTCAGCATGCTCTATGAACTCATAACCCAAAGCCTAAGGATGATCCACCTAGTTTAACCATGCCTCAGGGATACTACGTTTCGAAGGGAATAATAATTTAATTATCCAAGACATTAGTCATTGGTGGCTGAGGAAATTTTCTGATACTTGAGGACTATTAGTTGTCCTCAACACCTTCTATAGTCCGCCCATAATCAATTCACTTAATTACATTTAATCATTTAACTAACTAACAATTAAAATTTTAATTTATATATTTAAAAATTATTTAAATTAAAATGATTATTTATTTACTGTTTTGAGGAAAAAAAATTTAAATAACATAATAAATTTCATAATCCATTGGTCTTGTACGTACCATAAACCACCTCAAATCATTAATTTCTTCTTTTTTTCCAGGGGCTGACATCTCTACATTGTCCCATCGAGGTCCTTCTATGACAGGACACGTCCTGTTTCACCAACTGATCTCCCAAATCATGCTAATAATCTCTTATAATTAATTACAAAAATTAGAATTCGTCAAAAAAATCTAATTATAATTGATCATATTCAATAAAAACTCACCACATCACAACATCACACGAAAACCAAAGAAAACAAGACATAGGTGGCTGAAAATAAACCCCTAGTAATAATATGAGCCAAATCCTTAACATAAAATTTAAATTCTATAATTAATATATATTAATTTAATTTGGGAACCATGTGAAAAAAACATGACATAATATACCCTACATAATTTAATGGATGGACCAACCTAGACATAATCTTGGTACACCCTCTAACAATTCATCACAATATACCCAAAGCAATCTGGAGATTTTACTATTCTCTACTAAAATCAACATTTTAACAAAAAACCAATATTTATGAAATTAATTTCAATAAATAAGTAGGAAGAAGAGAAGAGGAATAAGGGGATTATACCAAGTTCTACCAAAAAAGGCGTCCAAAAAACATGAAATACTCAAGGGGGAATAAGGAAAGTATGAAAATGGGGGGATTAGGCCTCATGAAAAAACCATAATGAAGTAAAGGAGGGATTTCCCTATTAATAAAATAAGAGAAAGTAATATAATTTCCCACATAAAAAACCAACTATTTAGATGGTCTCACTAAGATAGATTTGGCTATAATATCCACAGGATTCTATTGAGGGTCCTCTGAGCCCCTAGGATATATATTGTGCCTCTAGTAATCTCTAAAATACATCTCTAAAGGTATTAGAAATCATTAAACTCAATAAAAAATCCTAATTATCAAAATTATCTAGCCACTAATTGGAAAAAAAATCAAATTCCTTTTGTAATTTTAAATTTTATATAGACGTAGTCCTTGTATAAATTTTATTTATGATCTATCCTCACAAATTAAAACCCAATTCTACAAATTTATATCTTCTAATGTTTAAATTTCATAATTGTTAAAATATTCGTCCAAATGTATCCTACCTATCATTATATGATTGTTGAACCATCAAATTTGAATATACATTATCTTATAAGTCCATAAAAAATTAATAACTTTCCATCAGCCTCTCTTTTTAAATTATGAGGTAAAAACATGGGTTCAAATTTACCCTTTTTAAAAATCCTATAATAGTATAATCTATATCTTCTAGAACATGTGAAATTAGATATCTAATCATAAAATTTTCATATTAATTTAAATGGTTTCCATTAAAGTTAGTTATACCTATACAATTGAATGAATTAATATTCTTCACCGCTAATAATTTTACAGTTGTTACAAAGAAAATTTGGGATAATATTATGACAAATAAAGTGCTCAAGATATGTTAGACTACTAAGAAAGGGGGAGGGTTTAACTAATTTTCAATTTCAATAATTTTTTTTCTAGAAATAATCTTTTATGCCTTGTTAGATTTGGATCCATTAATATTTTATAATTCTTCATTTCCAAAATGAAAATGTGTTATAAATTAAACAAAGTCAAAGAATATTTTTACAATGTTATATCCAAATTTGGGTACCTACACCTTATTTTTTTTAGGTTTAGTCTATTAAATAAAAATTATACTGTATAAAAAAATTTCATGCAACAAGATATATCATATTAAGCATCTTTAATCGCTTGATTGGTATTTTTGCCTTCATATTATGTTCCTGTTGGTATCTACCATGATTTCATGAAGATACCTTAAAATAAAAAATTTGAAAAGATAAAAATATGCAATGGAATTTCGCTGCATGAAATAGTCATATCATCTACATCAATGAGATTTAAAAAACTAGTGAGTAATCAGTTAGTCTCTATTAAATATGATTCTTCCTCCCACATACATTCATTTTGATTCTTCTTCATAGACACAAAAGTTCTTCTTTCATTAATGCCTTCAAGTTATCTCTATCTTTCCCCATATCTCCCTATCTCTCCCTAATACTCTATGATGTTCATGTGAATCATAGTACCAAGTTTTATTATCCTAAATTATTCTCTCTATATATTTGACCTAATATTTATTCATATAATAAATTCACTAAATTTTTAATATTGAAAATTCATAAAATATTATCTTTCTGATCTACCCATTAATATCTCAATATAATTCAATGGACATTGTCTCTCTGACAATATGAATTAATTTCATTGAAAAATACTCTATCCTGGAGTCCATGATTACGTTTTGGAAAACCATCCGGGTATGAAATAGCATACCATAGTTAATGTAAATCATGGGAGATTCACCATGAATTAACTCATAATGAGTCTAAGTCTCACTATTATCATAGGTAAATGACTCTAATTAAATACCTTCTAAAATTAGGTTTCCATCATGAATTTCCCATTTCACAGCCACATGGATTGTCATTCTCTTTCATAGTGTGGAAACTTCAAAAAAAATAGATGTTTAATTGTTTGCTTCCCCATACTCACCTTGATTCATTACATGAATGTATTATCTATGGTGTAAAGATCGAATTGACATTTCTTCTACTATAATCACAATTCCACTTTAAATAATTGTTCATTTGCTCCCCTAAATTGTATAATTTTTATCATCCAATTTAAATTTAGAATCCTCATTCTAGGGAGAGTTATAAGATCTAGTAATTTCACATTTTTTCGAAACACATATTTTTATGTCTGAAATAAAAATACATACATAAAATTATGATCTCTTACTATGTAGATTCATTTAATCCAATTGATAAATGATATATAAGATTTTTTAATTAATTTATATTATGTAAGGTTTTATAATTGGGCACATTTCAATTGAAAAAAATATGTACCATAAATGAAATATTACATAAACAGTGTAACCTATAGGGACATTACTAAATCTCTTCTTCTAAGAAAATCCTACTTATCCAATACATTTTCAATATTTCTAGATGAACTATGATTAATACTTTTGTATATATGGAAGATAAATAAAAATATAATTATTCCATTATGAGGAATACTGTATGTAAACATTCCCTTTTCCAATACTCACTTTTTCACTAAAAAGTATTGAAATTTGAAAAATTATATGTGAACATATTTAGTTCATCTCAGGACATGTAAAATCTCTTAAAAACAACATTTATTGATTTATAAGTAATAAAAATATTTCCATCGATCATCTAAATATTTTTCCAAACCATAGAGAATATGAATAATAATATTTTGTTGTTTCCATGAACCTATAACACTACAAAAAATTCAACATCAAACATATACATATATAACCATCATCTATGTTTTGTTATCAATATAAAACACAACCATCATTCTAAATAATTGGTGAATGGTTTATTACATATCTAACCAACACTTTTATTATTTTTCATAGCTACATGATCTATTTAAAAATCATACAGTCAACAAATTTATATCCATTATATATAGTGCTATCAATAATCCATGTAGTTTCCATTAATTCATTATAGTCTTTTTTAAAAATCATATAATGTTATTGTTGCTTCTTAGAATTCATGTTGGTTTTCAATGTATCATCATTATTTTACCTCATATCCAGTGTTTTCAACGTAATCTTATTCTACAATTATTGTCCGCTTCATCCATCACTCATCTGCCACATATATTGAATTTTATCCTTGTTGATATATTTATTAAAATTAAATCATTGAATATATCTATTATAATCTACTTGACCTCTTCAATATTTATTAGAATATATTAGAAAGTCCATCAGTGATGGAAGTTGAATAATGATCATCATTACTCCATGAAACATTATTGAAATCTCGGTTATCACACTAATATATGATTTGGTTATTTATCAAAAACAAAATTCAATTTTAGAAAAAAAAAAATTAGATTCACATGAATGTGTATGATAGGTCTTGAATAACCAATATTAATACATAACTCTATTTTTATTATCATATATACCAAAAAATATAAAAGTCAACCTTATAGTAAAATATTTCTTTTACTACTTCATTTTGGATCAATTTAATATATTCATTTATGAAAATAAAATTGGAAAGTATTAAACAAGAAAGGTATCAATTTATAATATCTTTATCTAATTTTATTTTATATAATAAAGGTATCATTCATTAGTAAATAATTGAGTGAAAAATAAGGACAATCATAAAGTTATATATTACATTAGTTTTTCAAATATTTTACCTTTGAATTACAACTTTATAGATTATCATATCCCCCATAATGTATTTTATAAACTCTACAATATTCTCTAAATAAATTTAACCATAATGTCCTAACTAAATCCATATATTAATAACCTAACATAATACCACAAAATTTTAAGATATTATGTTTTTAAATACATTTATTCTCAAACATGAGTGAATATAAAAAATTATGTATGAGTTTTTTATACTAAAATATAGGGAAATATTAATAAATAATGATTTTTTCAATCCATGGAACAAGATTATGCCCATAATAATTGGTGGATAGTTTTTATACCATCACTTATTTTTCATTCACCTAAAACAATCATATCATTTATTAATTCCTTGATTGTGTTTCAAATGTCTTCCAAAAAAATGAAGTGAAATTTTTTTATTATGGATTTTGAAATTTGAATTTGGATGTGTATATATATATTCACACGTTGAATATTTAGAGAGATATGTGGAGAGAGATAGAGAGAGGCCTTGTTAAATTTGAGTAAAAATCAAATATTAGTGAGGGATGAGGGGAAATATTTGAAAAAATATGTATTTATATGCTAGAATATCACAAATCATTCATTGATATGAAAGTATTAATATGATGAGATATAATATAATTTTTTTTGAATATACAGTATCATATAATGTAATCAATAATTACAACATGAATAATTATAGATTTTTTAAACAATATTATTAATACTATAAATAGTTAAAAATTGAAAATTGAAAAATCTGTTTTTATCATAGACATGTTTGTAAAAGTCATCCATTTTTAATAATTATATATTAGTGAAACTATAATTATATCCATATTATAGTGATTCTTTCGTCTTTTATTAGTATTCACCACTATGAACTATAAAAAATTATTGGTAGGTACTAGCTCTTATATGTATATTTATGGAAACATAATTATAAATTAAATAAAAAATTATATATATACCTTTCTAAACAGAAATCAAATTCATGAAATAATTATTTTTCTGTCAAAATATATGCACTTGAACATTTTTATATCATATTTATGGTTATTTTTATTTGTATAACATAGTAAGGATGAAAATTAATTATGATAAATCATTATTGAATCCATTTTTATATATTCAATCATCTATAATTTTAATTATTTTTTGAAGGTATAAAGAATTTGGAAAAAAATTTCAGGAACGTGTGAGTGATATATATTTTTTGTGTGCATTCATAGAGGAAGAAATATATAACATCTATTAGTTTTATACCTGAGTGTGTAAAAGTTTTTTTGATATGTAAATTGAATTAGTGTTATCAAATATGATTGGTATATTCAAATATATGATTCAACAAGGAAAAATTATATTATTCATATATTAAAATTGAATACAATAACATCTTACAATTATATATAGTTTTTTTACAATGGGGAGTGTTATAGAGCATTGTTATATAAAAATACAAGACACTAATGATACCCCTACTAAGGGACACATTTTGAACATGGTTTTACTACAAATTCTATACATATCAATGTCGATATTATAATTTATATTGGGTACAAAATAAAAAAAGGATTAATTGAAACAAATAATTGATATTACTTTTAAAAATACAATTTATTTAAAACATATTATTATATATATATATTTAATGAATTTAAATTATGCATAGATGATAAGATAAAAATATCATATTGAAATTCCAATAAATATAATAAACTTCTAATAATCTCTGTGTACATCCATTAACATACCTATTTATAAACGTTATAGTTATCATGTCTATATGAGGTCGATATTTGAGTACTGATTCTTGATGAATTACCTTAGGTTAAATGATTTAATAAATTTAATTTTTATATTTAATGAATGAAAATTGATTCTTATAGAGATTTTAAATATTGAAACCAATATTGAATTTATATTCAACCATAATAGTAATCTCAAATTCACTTTTCAATATTTTATAAAAATCATTATAATATGATTTTATAGTAGTAATATAAATGATATTGACCATATAAATTTAAATCATTATTACTTCAATTAAATCCAAAGTTAATAAATTATATTCACTTTTTTATTTATGTTGTAAAATAGGTTTTTCAATGAAAAATAAATTAATGATCATAAAAATATCTATAATAATTATTAAGAATATATATGGGAGTGATATGTTTTTAAAATATGTATAGAATTTACTGATTTTTTAAAAAATATTTTCTATATTTGAACCCTCTTGAACATACACATTAAAAACCCCATTTTACATCTATTTAAAAAACTGAATCCATGATGTGTGAAAATGGTAAAAAATTCCTATATAGAATCATTTCTAGTTTATAAGTTTAATGTTCATACAAATTAATTCTATAATTTTAGTATTATCACTTAAAAAAGTAATTTATTATTTTTAGAACAACTCCCCAATAATTAATCATTTAAAAAATCATTATTACTATAGTCAGATAAAACAGGGGATGCAAAACTAGTGATATTAACTTATAAAATTTGAATTTATTTATCTCATAATTTAAATAAATGTAAAAACTCACATTACCTTAAACTTAATTTGGTATTATAGAATCATATTTAAATATAAGTGGTTAGTTTATATATTCATTATATGGTAAATTTTAGTTATTAATTAATTTTCATTAAAATCATTGAATATTTGAAAGGAATAAACCATCACATTATACTATATCATTGAGAAATATTGTGGTGTCCCATGAATTATAATTTATTTATTTTCATGTTCAAAAAATTTAATAATTAGGATGACATTCTAAGGGTTTTATAAAATCAGAGACAGACATTGAAAAATAATTCATAGATTTATATAATGATTTTATTAAGATATAACTTTCAGAAGGATTACACCATCACATTTTTCATGTACTCTTTATTCAATTTTATATGTCCTGTTGAAAAATAGATTGGAATAACATACAGTGAAGTATCCTAAAAATATTATATCAAAAAATTTATTTTCAAAAATAATATGATAATAATTATTTCTAAACATATAAAACTCTTTTGAAATTTCATATTAACCAATTTTATAATTCAAAAAATTCAAAATTTCATATGGTGTTCTATTTAAAAATATTCTAACTAAAATAAGATATATAATTTTAAAATTTTCTTTTAAAAATTCCTCTAAATTGTTTTTACATGTTAATAGTAAATCAATATAATTAAATAATAATATAATGCCAGACCCCTCGAAGCACCTCCTGGATCATCTTTGTATTCATTTGGAAAGTAATTCTAGTGTTTGTAAATGCATACATTTTGAGTAAACTTTTGGTTTCTATTCGTTTTCTCCCATTAAGGCCACTAGACATCCTCTAGTTCTCACCACTAGAGGGGAGATCGTAATGGACCGGTGGCCTAGACAAATTCTCCCACAGTTCCCTTGGATCCTATTTGGAAAACTCATATTGTCTGGATGATCAAAACCTCATCACTAGTTTGTAATCATTCATTTCCAAGTGTTCAACAACGTCTGAACATATTGAATCTAGACCATCCCTCAACACCGGTCAGGAAGCATTCTTATAGAACTCTGTCTGGTAGAGATAGGAAGGGTGAGGACATTGTATTACATTTAGATTATGGGGGTGTAGGCTCTTACTTACTAGTGGACTTATACCCCCTTCATACTCTATCATTGTTCATGGTATGGTGCATACAATTCAAGGGACCCCTAAGGTCGATGGTGCCCCAGAGAAGCACACCACATATGAGGTCCTTCAAACTAAACCTACTATAGAGGATAGGTAGATCAACACCCTGGGAGTCCAGCAGCCACTTAAAACTCCTTTGTCACCCAAAATATATTTTTCATCCTTGGAGGTGATAATTATCCAAAAAATGAAGCCAAAATTGAATGGGTAGGCCATAGAGTTGACTGACATATGTATCTTTCATAAGGTAATAGGCATATAGGATCCGATAGACCTGGGTAGGATGCGTAATTTCTCTATCATCCATCATTCTGATTTTGTGCAACACGATTCATATTTTGATTCTTAGAGGGAGCAGGATTTTTCTAAAGGTATGTATGATGATGATTTATGGTTATAGGGTCTTGTTAATGTCTGTTCATCACCATATGTGTGCCAATTTTTGTGTTTTCACTCAACCATAATGTGATTTATGAAAACTACAAAAATATTTATCTAAAAAAATCTATATGGAATTTATTCATTCACTCAAAAAATCCATTTTATTGATGTGTTATAATTTTTGAGATTTTTTATACACTTTCTGCAAAAAGAATTGTTAAAAATAAAATTTTCCTTTTAAACAATTATATCACTTCATATTATGATTATTTGTAAGTGCTTTTCATTTTGGGCATGAGAATCATTTTTTGGAAAACATTAGGGTTTATAATTTGTCTAAAAATAATTATTATATAATAAATAAAGTTAAGAATAAAGAAATATTCATATCTTTGGTCATAATAACAAGTAATTGGTGTTTTCCGAATATATCCATTTGAATGAATAGAATATGTAATAATACAAATACTTATTTAAAAAAATTATGTATTTTTTATAACATATAAAGTAGTTTATGAAATCTCATACTTTTTAGAAATCAATATTTTACTCAGTTAAGTCCTTTATTTGTATATTCAATGATTTTTAAGTTAATTTATAATGGTTATAGTGTCTTATAAAATTCATACATAATAAATAATCATATTCTATTTCACAATAAAAATAAATATTTCGGAAGTATTTGTTAATGAAATTCATGCTGCAACCCAACAATTGGATTATGATAACATTAATTTACATTAAACCTTGAAAAAAAAATTATAATAAATTATTCATTTATTAAGGACTAAGATGATTAAAATTTATATTATCATCAATCTATGTTGTCTCAATTTTAAACATACCCTATATGAACTTTTTTCATGTTCCAACGATCCAATTTTTAGATAGTTATGTATCAATAGAAACAAATTTACATATATTACATGCCCTCTAATATAGGTATTGGATATTTTTTCATTCAACTCCTAAAACCATGTATTTTTGTTTCCATATCTTCTATATCTATATAAATTATTTAAATAAAATATTAAGTAATCAAAAAATTTCAACCCTTTTAGGTTTATCGGTAAATAGATACATGGATGTATAGGTGCATCTCATTCAAAAAGAACTAATATTTTTAATGAAACCTATATTATTCCAATGTCATATAAACCTATATAATTTATAAAAATTATTCTGTTATCTAACTAAATTAATTCTTTCTTTGAAAAATTGTATTGCAAATAAAAATATTATTTGGTAGGCATATTGTAAACTGTTCCATTTTTATATTTTGTTATAACTTAGTAAGAGAATATTTTATTTAGATTTATAATTACGATAACATATTTTTTTCCAAATTCTTATCCATAATCTTAATTTATGATATTATTTATTATATATATATATATATTGATGGTATAAAAACAATGACTCTAGTTCAATGATTATATATGATTTAAATAAAATTTATTCATGAGAAAATAATCATGATAAAATAATTATATTCCATTAAGAATACTAATATACATTTCTGTTTTACCACAATATTCATTATATTTTTCATCATGGGATAATTCAATGAAAAAATGGTATGTGATTAAGAACATAAATAAATAATTTTAAGATTATCATATACCTTTGACAAAATGAAATGTTAATTTATAGATCATAATTTTAAAAAAAAAATGGGATATCTATCCCAATCCATTAGCCTATAAATAATTTGTGGAGTAATATTCACATATTTCAGTCTATGTATCTAATATATTTAAACTATCTTAATTTTTTCTTTTTTTAATTTATTTTATCTCCATTTTATATTTTAAAATATAAATTCAAATGAGTTATTTTTTATTGAAGAATATGACTTCCTTGAAATAATTTTAATATTCCTATCCACATATCTATCTTTTCAAAAAAATCAATTATTTATTTATTTATTCTCATTGATAGAACATCAATCATATTTTTTTTATAATATGAGAAAAGTTAATGTTCCGTCTAGTTGTTCCACTCTTATCGATATAATAAAAAAATATCAGAGGTTTATTTAAAGGTCTCACTAATATTTTAAATATAAATATCAATTTTCACATTTACATTAATTCAAATATGATATTATATAACTGTGTCAATAGGTTAATTTTAATTTTTTTATTTTTTTATTAGTGTATTTTATATTTATATGTATCACGTCCAACTCTCTCAGGTCAATAATTATCTTCTTATCAGGTTTATGATAATTATTGTTATCTATCATTATAAGATCATTATATTAATTTAAAATTTACAAGTGTCATTGATAGATTTGGGTGACATATATTCAATGTAGTATATTTATCCCTTATTGTTAGCAATAAACAAAACACACTTTTTCTTCTATATATTAATTGTGATAACATGTGTTACATATGGATTTCTACAAATAACATGTAATATTTCATTAATATATTAGTCTATATATTTCCTGAAATTTTAAATTGTAATGTATTTTATTCTTTTTATATTTACTCATAATCCTTATATGATTCATATGTAAATGATTTGATATATTTAATTGTTCTCTTATAGTCGTTTCAAACCCTTAGCTACCACAATAAAATTATATTTAAATAGGTTATGTATAACTATTTTAGTCCATTAAACACGAGAGAACATATTTTTCCATATGAGTTTTTCTCCATAATTTTAATGATATAGAGAAATAAATGAAAATAAAAGTTAATGTTATGTGGAAAATTTAAAAGCGCTGAAATTATGTTTAAAAAGAATAAAATTAAAAACACTTGAAAATGTTAAAACAAATAATAATAATTTGTTAAAATAATTGTTACATATGAATATTAACAATATAAATGTAAATTTTATAGTGTATAAGATATATTAATGTGTATAAAAAATATATTTTTTGAAATAGAGTAATAAATCTAGGAAATTGTTAGTTAAATTATTATAATATATGTAAGTAAATAAATCTATAATCAAAATTTGGTAATGTCAAAATAGTAGTAAAAATATATAAGAAAGTAATAAGTATTATGTAAATAGAAAATAGTGGGTATGGAAATTTTTTTATAGATATCTTATAAAATGCATCCTTATCGTCCTTTATAAAACAAATAATCAAAAGGAGGATCCAATCGACTTTATTCAGATAGGTTAACTATTTTTAAACTAAATTAGAATGATAGATTTTATCATCCAATAAGTTATACCCAACACTAATTACATCTAAGGATCATATTACATTATACTAGTTGTAAGAACCCGAATCTTCATTTCATGTACGGATCTTGATTTTGCGTGTTTTGAGAAAAAGGTGATATTTTGGAAATTTACTATGTACACGCCTTGTACTTCTAAGTACATGTCGTGTACCCAGTTACCGCCTACATCTATGTCTTGGGTGTGTAATGGCCAAGAAATGGTCATGTGGGGTGATGTGGTAGACCGCTAATGTCGGGGGCCAGTTGAGGAAAATACACGGCATGTTCATTAATAGTACATGCCATGTATTTTTTCATTTATTTGACTAATCGAACAGGCATCACATCAAATCTACATATTCATATTCTTCTGTTCTTGGACTCCCCAAGATGAGTTATTCCTTCTCCTAGATTCGATCCTCCTAATTTTTTCTCTCTCTCCCTCTATTGAGTTATTCATGGTTGAATGTTTTTGATTTTTTTGTATATCTACGTCGTTCTAGGCTGATTCAAGCGCCAAATTCCAAGAGTGTTCATTGTAAAACATCAAGGTAGGTGGTTTTTTGGCTTTTATTGATTGAATATGGATTTTATATGTCAATGTGATAATTACCCATGTTTTATGTATTCTAGGTTAAGGATATTGAACAATGTTTTATCTGTTTTAGATTGATTGTTAGACTAAGGGTTTTTTGTGTGATTATGTGAAATTTCATGTCTAAGGAACACCCCATGGGTACGTTTTCTAATTTGAATTTTTTGGGCCATTTGGTCGATGTTTCCTAGAGGCAGACCTTGTTTCCTTTCCTTGCATGATTAATTGGAACTGTTAGACTTTTGTTGGTTCTTAAATGATTTTGATATGCATTGGAGTTGATTATCCATGTGGTGTCGAGATTAATTTGGGCCGCTTGATATCATATATTCATGATTTAATAGAACACGGTTTTGATAACATGGTGTAGTTAAACCACATGGGGAATTGACATTCAGTGCTTCTTTAGGGTGTGTTATTTTTTCACATTGCGAGACCACATGGGGGATTGATAGTGAATGCTCCCTCAGAGTGTTTATAGTTTATGTTACGAGACCACATGGGTAATTGATATTGACAGATTCATCCGAGATTTAGTAGTTATTCTGGTTAGACCATAGGTAGAATTGACATTGAGTGCTTCCTCAGAGTCTCTTTCCCTTTTATTACATTACATGGCCAGATGGGTTAGACTATGTGAGCTACCTAGAGGGCCAAAATAAATACAGAATTTTTATGATGCGACTACCAAGAAAAATCACAAACATGGTTTTGGTCTTGTTAGGTAGTTTTATGAGATACATGTTTGTGATATTACTTGATTAAATGATGAACATTAAATGATAATGAATGTAACTGGAAACTATAGTATTGTTTACATTTTCATACTCCTAGTCTCTTTGATTCATTTTCATTTTTACATTTTATATATACTCACTGATAGTTAGGAAATGATCTTGTGCTGGATGCCTACTCAGATTCATCTCACAACCTATTTGTGTCATGTTTTTAGACCCAAATTGATTTTATGGTTGCTAGTTTAGATAAGTGAAAGTGCCCTTCGTCATCAGGCACATTATTGTTGTGGAGATGGAGGGCATGGAACCAAGAATAGCCTTGCGATCCAGCTTGAGATTATTTGTTTTCTTCTGTACTTTGGGTTAGTATTATATTCTATCATTGTGAATTGTTTGGCAGTTTTCCAAGACATATGGGACAACCATCATTTATATATGTGATCTCGTTGTTTATTTACTATTAGTCTTCCGATGTTTACTAGTTGTATGGTATTATTTCTTCCACTACTGTTTATTATTTTCTATTCCATTCTTCATACTATGCCAATAAGGTAATTGTTTCCCCACAATCACACCCAAGGTCCTCGCTGGTAGTCGGTAGCCTCTGGCGTTCTGGGAAATTCACTTGAGGCTATATGACTGATCGGGTACGGGGCACATTTGGGCGGTACCTGTAACTAGGATGTTAAAAAGTGGTACCAAAGGAGGTTCTTTTCTACTTTGTCTAACTATTTTGATCCTATAGGTAGGGATATGAAGGAATGGGTAGTTGTTCATATACTGTGCTTTGGAGTAACTCACCCGTGTACAGGGAAAATCCAATTTGCCTCAATTATTTCATTTTTTCTAGTTTTTCAATTATTATAGTTGATTTGATTTCAACATTGGGTGATTCACATTTTTTGTCATTTTGTCATTCATAATATTGTGGTTCTGTTTCTATGGAAACCCTATGAGATGAGGGTATTCCATATAATGGATCACATAGGAACATGTTAGAGACCACAAATCATGCATTCTTATAATAACATTTTGGGTGCATTACTGATTTCTTGTTGTTTTGATAGATGTTTTGCTATATATTCATGGTGTTGTGATATATGCCTTGATATAATACCTGCTATTTGATAGGGTATTACTAATATGTAATGTTTCATTTGAATGGGAAACAAAAAATTTTCCCTGAGGTGTTATGGTCCCTCATGGATCAGAATTTGGTGGATCATGTGATTGATTTCACTATTATACTTAGTGATATAAATTAATGTGATTCTAATATTTGATTCTTGTAGATTTTGGGCCCCCAGGGATCGGAATTTGAAGCTTTAATGCTTGTTTTAGTATTTTTATGGTGTTTTTGGAGTAGTTTCTATGGTTTACTATCTTGAAAACCCCTGAATAGATAGTATGGGGTGATTAATACATGCCTTTTATCCATATGTTCGGGATGAAAATGTTTTTCTTAAGTACACACCATGTACATAATGAATGTCTGACTGATAGTGTGAGAAGTGGAATGGGAATGGGGAACCATTTTTAGGACACACCATGTATGTAATGAACCTGTCATGTATCTGTATACCATGTGACCAACCGTGTGGGAAGAGACATTGGTTGGAAAATATTTTCTTGAACATGACGTTTACTAGGTATACATGGTGTGTTTTGGTGATCTGTGAATCCAACCGTGTGACCAACAACATGGGTCGATTTAATCCTTCTAGTACAAGTCATGTCTTGAATATACATGTCATGTAGTATTGTTCTAATAGAACCATGTAGTTCTATCCATGTAGAAGTACTTGTGTAGAAGAAAACATTCAAGTGAACATTGTGTCCCAAGGAGAACACACCATGCATATGGGTGATACAAGACCAGTGTTTGTAGAAGTGCAACCCCATGTAATGGATTAAGGGAACACGCCGTGTAGAGTGGATACATGTCGTGTAACCATATTTTGAAAAACATTAATGATTTTCCTTCTCTGTTCTGTTTTCACATATATGTTGTTTTTTCGTAAATCTTGTGTTGAGGTGTGCACTTGACAATGCAGAGTCATTCCACCTACCCATCCTCTGGTTGTACACCGGGTACTGGCTAATGATTAGACACAAGAAATGGTCGATTAGGGACTACTAGTAGATCCTCTCATCATGCTTGTCTTGGAACCCACTGTTATACCAGACACAAGTGTTGAGGCACAGTTTCTAGAAGGATTTATGAGCATGATGTCGACCTTCAATGGAACACTGCATCATTCCCCGTCTATGGTAGAGTTGATGCGGGTTTTTTAGCAGTATCATCCTCCCACTTTCTCATGAGATGGGGGACCTCAGGCTGGATAGTCATGGTTATAATCCATGTCTTCTATCATGGAGAATATGGAGACACCTATTGAGAAGAGTGTGAAGCTATAAGCGTACATGATTCGAGATTCTGCCAAGAGATGGTGGGATGTGATATCATAGTCGGGACACAAGCGGGTAATGGCTTGGGATGAGTTCCAATGAACCTTCTTTGACTACGACCACCCAATGAAATTTAGGTCTGACCAGTCCCAATATATCATTAGTTTGGAGTAGGTAAATCCCTCTGTCATGGAGTATTCTTCTCTCTTCGCAGTTCTGCAGCACTTCACTCCCATTCTAAGGGTGATGGGTTATTTATGGAAATAATGTTTGAGGATGGTCTCAGGAATGACATCTAATCTTAGGTGATCATATTCAGGTTGAATTCCATATCTTCTATTGTCAACTAGGGGCTGATCAATGAGCATAACCTGAGGAATTATGGAGCTTTGGGCCATAGCAGTTCAGCATCTAGAGTTGTCACTCTTTCAATTGACAGTAGGAAGCGCCGCAGGAAGTCTACGTGTGGAGATCCGAGTAGGTAATAGTTTCCTTCAGGTAGATATATGGTGTATAAACAGTGCAGGGTGGTCGGACATAAGAAGCCTTAGTGCCTTAGAAACCTAATTCAATACCAATCTTGCCGCATGATGGGACTTCTTCAGCGTTTCTGCAATGCCATCCTTCAAGCATTAGTGAAGGGGGATCTCTTTTGACTACTCGTATCAGAGTTGTACCACTAGTCCCACATCAGAATGAGGGCTGGAGTTCTTTAGGTCGTTTAGGCCGAGGTGGTGTTCATGGTCATTGTAGTTTGACATTGGGTTTTCAACAGTCACAGGGTGGATCTGCTCAGAGATCTCAGACAGCATCACAGGGCTGCGGCGCAGGTCAGGCTTTGCGCTGGAGCATATCTAATAAGAGTATCATCATACACCCTCTACTATTAGAAGTATGATCTTGGTAGCCTCAGTTTTATATTCTTCTCTTTATGATACAGGTGCTTCCCATAGCATTATATATGTTCCTGTTGTGGAGTACCTTGGGCACTAAATCTTTACTTTTACTGATATTATGATGTCGGACACTCCATTGGGGACTAGAAAAGCTAGTGTACATTAGTGCATGGAGTTCCCTCGGGAGGTTGGTGGGTGTCACTTGTTAAGGGAGCTTTATTTCTTAGAGATGATGGGATATGACGTCATTCATGGATTGGACTGGTAATTTCCATTTCAAGGTCTTGTCGATTTCTATCGTCATAAAGTGAGTTACATGTCACCAAATGGTGGATTGTTTCTATATAAGGGATAATGAGATGTTTAGGAGAGAAGAGATGGTCCTGAGCATCATGGTTTGAGAGGTGTTATAGCCCAGATTGCTGGTCTATATCTGGATAACTAGGTGACTTAACAAATAGAATTTCCTCTAGTGGTCGATCGTTTCAAGGATGTATTTCCAAGCGACTTTTTAGGTATGCCTCTAGAGTGAGAGGTAGACTTTCCTTTTGAGCTTCTTCCAGGAGAGGCAGCAGTGCCCATTCCTCTGTATAGGATGTCTACACTAGAGATAAAATACCTCAAGAAGTAGTTGGAGGAGTTGCAGAAAAATGGATTCATCTGACAAAGTACTTCTCCTTGAGGTTCGCCTGTCCTATTTGTAAAAAGGTAGACTATACCCTCAGACACAATGTGGATTATTGGAAGTTGAAGTGGTTGACGTTTAAGAACTGATATCCCTTTACAAGGATTAATGATCTCTTTGGTAAACTTCAAGTTTCCTAAGTATTCTCTAATATTAACTTGAGAACCTATTATCATCAGTTTCATGTTAGACCATCAGATATACCTCTGAAAACCTTTCAAAGAATGTATGGTCTATAAGAATACGTGGTTATGTAGTTCTGTCTCATGAACAACCCCTAATTTTTCATAGAACTGATGAACGGAGTGTTATATCCATTTTTGGATTCATTTGTCGTAGTTTTTTGGATGATATCATGGTGCAATCTCACACTCGACATGACCCTGTTATACATCTTGTGACCATTTTTAGTACACTAGGGGAGAATTAGTTATATACTATCATTTTAAAATGAAACTTTTGGATTGACGAGATTAACTTCTTGGGTAATGTTATCTTAGAGACAAGAGTATCAGTCAACCCAGAAAAATTGAGAGAAGTAGTTTCCTAGGAGCAGTCGTAGAATGTCATTATGGTACAGATTTTTCTGGGGCTGGCTGGTTTCAACAAACATTTTATAAATTACATTTCATGCTTAGAAGTTCCACTAATGGGCCTGACTAAGAAAGTTTTGAAGTACTTCTGTATGGATTCTTGCAATTAATCCTTTAAAAAGATAAAGGGAATGATGACTTTAGCACCGATACTAATTTTTCTAGAGCTCGGAAAGAGCTACACTATTTACTATGATGCATCTGGTATCTGGTTGGGAGCAGTGATTATGAAGGGGGAAGGATTAATTGGGTATGGTTCTCAATAGTTGAGGCCAGATGAGAGAAATTACATTACACATGATCTTGAGTTGGTTGTAGTATCTCATTTTTTACGTTGTTGGAGACATTAACTTTTGGGAGATCATTTTGTTGTGTACACTAACCAAAAAAGTCTCATGTATATCATTACTCATCATGATCTGAATTTGAGACGCTGAAGGTGGATTGATTACCTTTAGTCCTTTGACTTTTTTCTCAGCTACAAGGATGGGAAATACAATGCAGTGCATGATGTGTTGTGTAAGAGGAATCAAATACAAGAAGTTCAGGAAGCCATCAGTGAATGGTTACTCATGGATATATTTTTCTAAAATTCATTTGGAGTTGCACAGCAGATAGGGTCATACATATCATTCTTCTGTAGTTGTTACCTTTACTCTACATGATCATGTGAGAATGAGGAAACTATCAGATTCTGAAGGCTTAGTCCAACGGGAGAGTGTGTTAGGAGAGGACCATACTCCTAGGTGGGAAGTAAGAGAGGATGTGCTCTTGTGCTTTCATGGACGCGTATGGGTGTCGGTAGAGATACATGAGGAGTGGATGTGATACTTTCATACTTCAGCTTGGGCAGTTCATCCTGGTTTCACTAAGATGTACCAAGATTTGATCATCAATAATGGTGGCCAGGTATGCAGAGGGATGTTCCTGGTTTTGTGATGAGGGATTCCACATGTTAGTAGGTGAAGGTGGAGCATCAGCGACCGAATAGGATTTTGTAGATGTTACCCACTACTGAGTGGAAGTGGAATGATGTTGTTATGGATTTCATGATAGGTTTACCAAGGTCACCATGAGAGAATGATTCATCTTGGGTTGTCACTGTTAGACTCACAAAGCTTTCACACTTTTTACCTATGAAGGAGACCTTCAGTGTTGATGATCATGGAAGGTTGTACATTTAGTATATTCTACATTTTCATGGGGTTCTTCACTCTATCATTTTAAACAAGGATAACTGTTTGAATTCACGTTTCTAGAAAGGGATCCAAAAGGCTTTGGGTACACAAGTACTTTAGAGTAAAACTTACCACCCCAAGAAAGATGTATTGTTAGAAGGAGTATTCAGGTGCTGGAGGACATGCTTCGAGCATGCATCCTAGATTATGGAGGTTCTTGGGAGAAGCAAAAACCTCTAGTGGTGTTATCCTACTATAATAGTTTTTAGAAAACTATTCAGATGGCACCTTATGGGGATTTCTAATGTAGGCCATTCGGATCACCCATATGTTTTCTAGAGGAAGGAGAGTTAGCTATGCTGGGACCTCATCATGTCTAGGAACCATAGAGAAGTTGGATTTGATTTAGAAGAGTATGGTTACTACACAGCCTCAGAAGAAGTTGTATGTTGATCTATCGAGATGATCTTTGGAGTTTGAGGTTAGGGATCATGTTTTCCTATGTGTCACACCATGGTTGGGACACATGAGTATTAGGATATAGGGAAAGATTTAACCGATATACATTGGGATGTTTGAGGATTTAGAGATAGTTGGTTTAGATTCCTATCAGTTGAAGTTACCATAGATGTACCAGGAAATGCATGATGTCTTCCAAATTTCTAAACTACGACAATAATTCTCATACCCATATCATGTTTTTCAACCCTAGGAGGTTGAGTTGGAGGTGGAAGCATCTTTCGATGAGAATCCAATCTGGATTTTTTATTACATCATGAAGGTTCTCCATGGATGGTTTGTTCCTCCACTATGGGTGTTGTGGAAGCATGGTTGAGTGCAGGACGAGACTTGGGAGAGGGAGATTGATTTGTGGCCGCAGTGGCTAGAGCAGTTGAGGGATTCTTCTTCGTCACCTTGATTGGGAAATTTAGGGATTAATTTCTTTTAAGGGTAGATGTTTATAAGAACCTGAATCTTTATTTTAGGTATGGATATTGATTTTGGGTGTTTGGAAAATAATGTGAGATGTTTGAAATTTACTCGGTACACATTGTGTACCTAGTTATCGTCTATAGCCACATATTGGGTGTGTAACAGCCAAGACATGGCCATGTGGGGTGACATGGTAGACCGCTAATGTTGAGGGCCGGTTGAGGAAAATACATGGCATGTTCATTAACAGTATATATTTTTTACTTTTTCTATTATTTGACTAATTAGACCGGGGTCGTGTCTAATCTCCAGATTCATAGTCTTCTAGCCATGGTTTTCCCAGGAGTGACCAAGTTCAACGAATCTTTCTGAGCCACCATTTCTTTGTAAAAGGACTAATTTGATCTCCAAAAAGTAAGTTGGAATCCCACCTGTGAGTTATTCCGTCTTCTAGAGCCTATCCTCATGATTTCTTCTCTCTCCTTTGTTATTCAAGGATGAAAAACTTTAATGTTTTTGTATATCTACATCGTTCTAGGTAGATTCAAGTGTTGACATCAACGAGTGTTCATCGTACAATGTCAAGGTAGGTGGTTTTTTCCTTTTTTAGGTTGTCTTTGATTTTTATATGTCAAAGTGTCCATTACCCATGTTTTGGGTATTTGGGATAAGGAAATTGAACCCTATTTTATATTTCATAGATTGATAGTTTGACTAAGTGTTGTTTTTGTGAGATTATGTGAAATTTCATTTTTAAGGAACAATCCAGTGGTTTGTTTCCTTTTTTTGAATTTTTAGGGCCATTTGGTCTCGGTTGCCAATGAGGCAGACCTTGTTTCTTTTCCTTGCTTAATAGGATGTAACAACTTGAATTTTTTCTAGTTGTAAAATTCTTGTGATATTAATTGTAATTGTTTATCCGTGTGGTAGTTGAGATTACTTTAGGATTATTTATATCATATATGCATGATTCAATTGCATAGGGATGTGAGGACCTGGTGTAGTTAGACTACAGGGGGAATTGAGGTTGAGTGCTTCCTCAGAGTGTCTGTAATTTTTTTACGCTATGAGACCATAGGGGGGATTGCTAGTGAGTGCTCCCTTAGAGAGTCTATAGTTTATGCTACAATACCATGGGGGGAATTTACATTGAGTTCTTCCTCTGAGAGTCTGTAGTTTTTTGGAATGTCCATAAGGGGAATGGGTGGTGAGTGCTTCCTAAGAGTGTATTTCACTATTATTTCACTACATTCCCATAGGGGTAATACTATGTGAGCAACCTAGAGTGTTAAAGTAAATATTGAATGTTTATGAGGCATGTTCCAATCCATAAGACAATCATAGATTTAGTCATGTTAGGTAGTCTTCTGAGATACCTATTTGTGGTACTTACTTTATTTAAAGATGAACATTAAATGCTAATGAAGGTAAAAAGAAGAAGTATGATTGTTTACTTTTGTGTACTCTTAGTTTCATTGTTGCATATTCATTATTACCTACTATATATACTCAATAATAGTTAAGAAAAGATCTTGTGGTGGTTTCCTACTGGGATTCATCTCCCACCCTGTTAGAGTCATGTTTTTGGACCCAAACAGATTATATGGTTGCTGGTATAGATAAGGGAAAGTGCCCTTCGTCATCAAGTACATGATTGTTGTGGATCTAGAGATTGTGGGACCAATCTTAGGCTTGTGATGCTGCTAGATTTATTTTTGGTACTTTGTATTAGTACAATAATCTAGCATTGTGACATGTTTGGCTATTTTCCTAGAAATATGTGACATGCATCATTTATATATGTTCTCCAATTGTTTTTTTACATTTAGTCTTCTGTTGTTTACTAGTTGTATGGTATTATTTCTTCAAATACTACTTATTATTTGATATTCCATTGTGCATAATCTCCCAATGATGGAATAGTTTCCTCACTATCACACACAAGGCACTCATTGCTAGTCAGCATGCTCTAGCATTCAGGAAAATGTGCTGAGGCCATGTGACCAATCGGGTAAAAGACATGTTTTGGTGGAAACTGGAACTGCGATGTTAAAAAGTGGTGTCAAGGGAGTTTAATTAATTGTTTGTCTTATTGTTTGGAGTCTATAGAAAGAGATATGAAGGGATGTGTAGATTTTAATAAAATATTCCCAAGAGTATCTAACCCATGTACATGGAAAAGCCAATTTACCTCGATTATTACAATTTTCTAGTTTTTTCAATTATTATAGTTGATTTGGTTTCACCATAGGGTGATTCAAATATTTTGTGCTGTTATCATTGATATTATTGAGGTTTTATTTCGATTGAAACCTGATGAGATGAGGGTATGCCATCTCATTCATCATATTGGCACATACTAGAGATCACATGTCATGCATTATAATCATGCCATTTAGGGTGAATTACCGATTACATGTTTTTGTGATAGATGTTGTGCAAGATATGCATGTTGTTGTGATAGAGTCCTTGATATAATACCATCTATTTTATAGGGTATTTCTAATACGTATTGTTTCATTTGAATGGGAACCATACTTTGGTCCCTGAGGTGTTATCGACCTTCATGGATCATAATTTGCTGGGTCGTGTTATTGATTGCACTGTTATACTTTGTGATTTCCATGAATATGATTCCAAGAATTGATTTGCAGGGAGTAGAGGTCCCCACGGATTGGAATTTGGCACTTTAATGCTTGTTTCGGTATTTTTATGGGGTTCCAAAGTATTTTCTGAGGATTACTGTCCATAAAAACCTAGAATACATTGTGTGGGATGATAAATACATGCCATGTATCCTATTGTTCGTGAATAATTTTTTTCTAAATTGCACGCTGTGTACTTTTTGTACACACCGTGTACATAATGACCAAGTGATTGACCACGTGAATAGGGGAACGAGAATGAGGAACCTTTTTTAAGACACTCCTTGTGCCGTGTAACTATTTACTATGTGACCAACCATGTGGGAAGAGACATGGGTTGGAAAATATTTTCTTGAACATGCCATTTACAAGGCATACACGCCATGTTTTGCTGATCTATGTATCCATCCCTGTGACCAATGACATGGGTTAGTGAAATCCTTCTAGTACACACTGTGTCTAGAATATACAAGCCGTGTAGTTTTCTTAAGAGAGTCGTGTTGTTCTATCTTGGTAGAAGTACTTGTGTAAGAGGGAACATTCCAGTGCACATTGTGTCTCAAGGAGAACACACTGTGTGTATGGGTGATACATGACCAGAGATTGAAGAAGTACACACCCATGTAAATGCTTGAATGAACACGTCGTTTAGAGTGAATACACGATGTGCAATCCTATTTTGAAAAACATTAATGATTTTTTATTCTCTGTTAAATTTTTAAATTCTATGTTGTTGTTTCCTTAATATTCTATTGAGGTATATTTTTGACCTTGCAAAGTCATGCCACCTAGACATCAAATGGTTTTACACTAGGAACAAGGCAACGATCAGAAACCGAAAATGGTAGATTAGGGACTACTATTAGATCCTCCTAACATACTTGTATTTTCACTTGTTGTTATACCAGACACAAGTGATGAGGCACAGGTCTATGAAGGCTTTATGAGGATTATACCGACTTTCTAGGGAACACCGCATCTTGCCTCGCCTATGACAGTGTTGACGTGGCTTTTTCAATATAAATATACTCCCATATTCTCATGGGATGGAGGACCTTGGGATGCAATGTCATGGTTAGAATCCATTTTTTCTGTCTTAGAGAATCTATAGAAACCTCTGGAGAGGATGTTGAATATCGTGACATACATGCTTCGGGATTCCGCTAAGATATGGTGGTATGTGATTTCACAAGCGAGGTGTGACTGGGTTATAGCTTGGGATGAGTTTCAGTGAACCTTCTATGACTACTTCTACCTAGAGAACTTGAGGGCCAACCAAGCTCAAGTGTTCCTGAGTTTGGAGTAGCGTACACTCTTAGTCATGGATTATTATTCTCTCTTCACAGAGCTGCTACACCTCACACCCATTTTGGGGGGTGATGAGTTATTTCTGGTAAAAAGTTTGAGGATGGTCTCTGGCATGACATCTGATCTTAGGTGAACATCATACGGTGACATCTGTATCTTCTGTAGTCAACCAGTCATTGATCATTGAGCACAACCTGAAGGGATTCTAGAGTTGTGGTCCAGGGCGGTTCAACATCCAGATTTGTAATTCTTTCAACTGACAGCAGGAAGCGTCGTAAAGAATCTACGCATGGAGATCCAAGTAGGTGGAATTTTCCTTCAGCTAGTTAGGTGGTGTGATACCTATTCGAGAAGGGTGGAAATTAGAATCCATAGTACCCGAGAGACCCAATTGATGTCAGATCTTACGGGAATATGGGACATCTTCATCATTTATTCAACTCCCTTTTTACAGCGTCTAGTGAAGGGGGATATGATTCGACTCCACAAACCCAAGTTGGACCTCTAGTCCCCCATCAGACTAGGGGCTTGAGTTCTTCAGGCCATTCATCTCGAGGTGGTGGTCATGGTCATAGTATTCAGTCATAGGGTTTTCGACAACTGCATGGTGGAATAGCTCAAGGATCTTAGATATCTTCACTTGACCACGATACAGGTCAGGATTTTTCACTGGAGTATATCTAGCAGGTCCATGATCCTGGACCCTCTATGGTTAGAGGTATTATTTTGGTTTCCTCGGTTTGAGAATCTACTCTTTTCAATAAAGGTGATTCCCATATCTTTATATCTGTGTCTATTGTGGAGTGTCTTGGGCTTAGTATCTATACTTCTACTAAAATAATGACATTGGACACTCCGTTGGACACTAGAATGGATAGTGTACATCAGTGCAAGGAGTTCCCTATAGAGATTTGTGGGTGTAACTTCTTTTGGGACATTTATGTCTTCGAGATGATTGGTTATTATGTCATTCTCAGAAAAACTGGTTACTACCCTTCCAAGATGTTGTTGATTTCTTTCATCATAAGGCGAGTTTGACATCACCAGAGGGCAGATTGTTTCTACAAAAGGGAAAATGGGATGTCCTGGTGAAAAGAGCTAGACCAGAGCATCACAGGTTTAGAGGTTTTATATCCCAGATTTCTAGTTTGTATCTGGATAACCTGGGGTCTTCAAAGATGAACATCCCTCCTATGGTCGATCATTTCAGGGATGTCTTTCCAGATGTCTTTTTAGCGATTCCTCTAGAGTGAGAGGTATACTTTTCTATTGTTCTTGTTTCAGGAGTGGCACCGGTGTATTTTCCCCCATATAGGATGGCTACACCAGAGTTATAGGATCTCAAGAAGTAGTTGGAGGAGTTGGAGGTAAAGGGTTCCATCTGACCAAGTACTTCTCCTTGGGGTTCACCTGTCCGGTTTGCGAAGAGGGAAGATGGTACCCTCAAAATCTGTGTGTATTGTCTGAAGCTGAAACAATTGACGGTTAATAACTGATACCCATTTCCAAAGATTAATGATCTCTTTGATCGTCTTTGAGGAGCCTAGGTGTTCTCAAAGATTTAATTGAGATCTGGTTATCATTTGTTATGCATTAGACCATCAGATATAACTCTTACAGCCTTTGGGAGATGGTATGGTTCATATGAGAATGTGGTTATGCCATTCAGTCTCATGTACCTGTAGTTTTAATGGCACTGATGAACTGAGTGTTCCGTCTATTTTTGGATTATTTTTTTACGGACGATATCTCAGTGTACTCTCAGACTCGACAAAAACATGCTACCCATATTGAGATCATTTTGAGTACACAGAGGGAGCATCAGTTATTTTCTATTCTCCCAAAATTCCACTTCTAGATGGACCCGATTCACTTCATGGGTCATGTTATCTTAGAGACATGAGTATCAATAGAACCAGAGAAAGTGAGATAAGTAGTTTCCTAGGACCATCTGAAGAACGTCTTTGATGTACATTGTTTTCTGGGACTGGCTAGTTACTACCTTCATTTTATACAGGACTTTTCATGCTTAGCAACCCCTCTGAAGCGTCTGACTAAGAAGGGTGTGATGTACTTTGGAAAGATTTTTGCGAGTGAGAATTTTAGAAGCATAAGGGAAGGTTGAATTCAACACCGATACTGATTTTTCCAGAGCCAGGAAAGAGCTACACTATTTACTATGATGCATCTGGTATCAAGCTAGGAATAGTGGTTATGCAAGGGGGGATTCATTGCGTACGAGTCTCAACAGTTGAGGCCACATGAGAGGAATTACCCTACGCATGATCTCGAGTTGGCTGCAGTTGATCATGCCTAATGCTATTGAAGACATTACCTTATGTGTAACACCCCAAGCTTCCACAATAAACTTCCCTTTTAATAATACAGTAGCGTGTGTTGTATGCAACTTCGAGTTCTAACACACACCACAACCAATCAAACTAGCCGTTATGAATAGTAATACCCACTTTTTTAAATTTTAAAAATTTTACCTTTCAAAATGGACATCACTTTTCGATTCGGAATATCGAAATTAGCCTAGGGTGAATTTTTTGTATTGTTTAGAAAACATTCAAATTTTGATGAATAGTGAAAAATACTAAACATTAATTAAAAACAACTTTTTTAATACAAATAATTTATAGTGATAAATTATACTATTGAGATGTTTTAAAGTATAATTAGAATATATTTTTACAATTTAATCGAATATTTGTAATTGGATGAAATTTCACATTTATACTAGATATAAAGAAGTGTCAATCTTTTGATAGTTATTAATTCTTAAAAAAAAGCTCTTTGTTTTGACAACGGGAATTAATTTTAAATTAATTTCTGCCGCTTCTATGTTTTGAATTTAGAAAAATGGATTCCATATTTAGAATCAGGAGGTCCAAATTGTGTAAATAGGTAACTTTTATTTTTAGACATTTTGAATAATTACTTCGGTAAATATTTTATTTACCATGGTTAAAAGGTAAATCCGGTAAATAAGGGTAAACAAATAATATTATAATAATATTAAATTACCCTAAAACGTGTCCTAACCCTATTGGTTGATATATGTCCGACCATGGACATATTTGGGTTGATTCTGGGACCCCATGGAGCCACTTGTAAGTAATAATGACACTTTATATTAATGAAGTTTAAGTAAATACAAATATGACATAAGCATATATCTTTTATAAAAACAATTTTTAAATATGGTTATATATGTTATATTTTAGACTATAAATTTTAATTAGAAAGTTCAAAAATATTTCCTACCTAATGGTATTTTATTTATAATTTTTAGACATTTAATAATTAAATTTATTTATGACACAATAATGATGCAGTATTTTCCTTATTAATGAATGAATCAAATAATTGGTATTATAAATGTTAAAATAAATAAAATTTTAAAGATTTGATGACATACATGAATTTTATTTGTTAATATGACATGTTAAAATTTATTAAATGTATTTTTTTCGAATTAATAAATTTTTAAAGACTTTAACAAAAACCAATTATTAAATAGGGTCAAAATTGACTTAAATGAGTTTTTAAAACAAATATTATATTATTAATTGATATTATATTCCTCAAAAACTAAGGATCGGTGAAAGGGCTTATATAATGATAGGTTTATCATTAATGGACCACTTGGGGGTCCTTTGGAAATATATAGTATGTGTATAAACTATATAATATAAAAATAAAAAGAGGCATGGTAAATGTCAAACTATTTAACTAAGAGTTAAATCAAAAAGATAAAGTTAATATAGTCACCCAAACCTGTCTAAAACATATTGGTTGAGTTTTTTTCGACCTATACCAAACTTAATCTTTAAATAATCCACTTTTTATTCATTAGGAACCGAATATGATTTTATTATAAAATAATATTTCTAGCTTTTCCTATGGTGCCCTCACCCCTCTTATAAAAGGGCACTCCCCCTACTCACTAATTCACACCTTAAAATACTTTTGACTCGGCCAACCCCTGACCAAATATCCTCTCAACTTCCCTCAATTAATCCTAGAGTCCCTCCTTTGGTCAATAAAGTCAACTTAAGGATTCCTTTTGATTAAATAAAAAGGAAGAAACTGAAGAAGAGGTAATAATTTCACCACCATCTTTCAAGTTATTTTCTTCTTCCACTTCTTCTTTTTTGTTATTTCTGTTCTAAAATAATAACTCCAGTATAATCTATATACTATGAAGTTATAATAAATATGGTACAACCATATTAATTATTCTATCCATCCTTTGAATGACATGTCACCATACATGCGTACGTACGGAGTACCATCTCCACGTCGTGGTGTAATTGTTATTCAATACTTTATTATTTTAATGGGTATAATAATGATGTGTAATTCATGTAAATAATAAATATAACATGATAATGATTATATATATATATGATATTCCATCCAATTATATATTATTTTAATATCAAAAGATTGATATTGTCGCTCTTGCGTACGTACAGATTACCGTCTCCACGAACGCGATGAGATTCATTCCCCATCATATCCATTAAAGACTAAATTTCATTTGAGGATTAAAAATAAAGTTTAGAGACATGATATCATTCAGGATATGAATAATATACATCCCATCCATAACAAATATGGCTCACATAACAAATAATATAAAGTAAAATGAATCCTTTAACACCCGAAATGACGATAATACTAAGATATTATTAACAAATCAATGTTAAAAGATCATATATGATATCATATTAATGTATATAATTATTTAATAATTCAATAAAAATTATTTAAACATTAATCAGTTTGATAACCTACCCTCAAACAAGGAAAAAGTACAAAGTAAGGTGTTTCTTATCTCACTTTTAATTCAATGAGATTTCCATTTTTCGCCACTTATTTATTGCATGTGGTGTCCATGATTGTATTCATTGTGTAATATATTTTAATTTATGGATATTTAAATCATCATTGTATGATCCTTATTTCATGGGTGTATGTTTTGTATGTTACCAAATCGATAAGGGAATTTGAAATTTCAATTTCAACTCATTCGGATTTATGCATACTTCATTGATTATTTTACTCCAAGATTATGTGTCGAATCACTATTCATTTTCTTATGTCATAATTTCCACTCCCCTTTCGGTGGATATACTTTTGATACAAATATTCACTCAATCGATATATTCTTAAGTCCTCGATATGAACTTGATAAGAGTAATTTTAACTCAATCTCCATTTATTGAGTTAAATATCTAATTCATTGGTGTTGTTTTTAGAAGAATATGTGTGAATGTCATCTGGTTGATTTACACTGAATATAAAATCATATTGAGTGTATTTTTATTTTTCACACATAATTATGTCGTTGATTTATCCTTAACCAAAGGATATGGTCTTTATAAGATATTTCATCCCAATTTACATTCCATCGAGACTTCTTTGTTATTATACACCAATTCACTTTTATATGGAGTATGTAATGTACTTTGACATTGTGTATCATGAATTCCATTATTCTCATTATATTATAATTCTTTTGTTACCTCAATTATTTTTAATCAAATGTCTCTCTTTTGGTTAGGAACTATAACTAAAATATCATTTTAAATGTTTTAAATATTTATTTTTCTAAATCTTTCACATTAATGTCCCTGTTTTAAAAATGGTTTTAATGATTTATTTATATGGACATTAAAGTTTTAAAATTAAAATTCCTTTTAAAAGTTTAAAAGTGGTGTGGGACACTTTGATTCAAAAAATCAATTTTTAAATGGCTTCTTGACAAATAGTGTGACTTTTAAATGTTTTCAAGAAAAGGGGAATATTTCTCTCAAATAGTTTTGATGATCATTTTCATCTATGTCAATATCCTTCATTATTATTGATTAAGGTTAATCTATTACAATACAATCTTCCATATTGTATTGAATGAGTTATGTTTGACTGTGGATGTCCTATTTTTATACCATTCATGGTTTGTGGATAAAGTATTGACATTTTGTATGTGAGTTTTAATACGAATGTTTATGTTATGTTTCAAAATTTTCATACGAGGAATGCATTGGACTTAGTAAGTGAAGGGTGGAGCCCACTATAGCTCCTCGATGCATCGATAGGTATCATGAAACAAACTAGTGTCTTGGAACAAGGCCTTGACAAAATCTTATTTGTAGTCATCGCAAAAGGCCTTGACTATGTGGTTATGATAGTATGGCATTATGCATTCCATCATTATGAAAGTGGTTTTTGATATTGCATGTGATTATTCGACTAGTGGAATATCCATGTGAATAAGTAAATGGAATTATTTTATTTTATCATTTCCATATTATGCTGAAGTTCAAGTTTAAAAGGATTTTGTTCTAGTCTTATACCCTGCCATTAATGTTTATGCTTATTTATGAAAGTTTCTGCTATAATGTTATCCTTACTGAACATCTAATCTCACCCCTTTATATGTTTTATTTTTCCCAAGATGCAAAGAAGTATATTATGATTTACCTCCAGGGATAGTCTATGGGATCGTAGTGTTGTCTATGGAGAAAATTTCGTTGTATTTTTCCATTTTATGATGTAATGTAAACCATATGAATGTATCTATTACTTCTAAGGATACTAAAATAATCGGTATTTAGAGACTTCACCTTTTATGATCATGAAAATGATACATAATAATGCACCGACTCTAGGATTCTAGGGTCAGGGCGTTACAGTTGTTATTAGAGGAAGTTTAGTAGAAACCTTGGAAACTAGATTTATATATACTCTGATTAGAGAATATAGCCCTAAGATAGACATTGAGGATTTGTATAGAAAAACTTCCTAGAATTTTGGTATTGTATAGATTTTGTGAGTTTTCGAAGCAATACATCCCTGTCTGGATATGATCAGGTAGAGGCGGCTCGGGCATAGATGTACCTAGGGTTAAAACCTGAAAACACCGCTTTGAGCTAGACTCGAACGAGAACTGGTGCACAACAATGGGCCTTACTGCACTCTTGGTTATGACACACCTAGGGGATATGCTTAGTATAATTTAAATTTTCATTACAAACCGATTTTAAGTATTGTAATATAAGATGAGAATAAATGACCATGGTTATTCCTAAGGTTTTCTAAATTAAGAATATGGTGTCATGATATTCTCAAAATTATTTTGTGAATACTGTTACTCACATAATGATTTCTAGTTTTAGTCAATGGATGGATTCCAAGGAAGTCATAGTAACTTTGAGAATGATGTATAAGGTGGGAACGGCAGTGGAAATGAGCAAAAAAATGGAATGTTGATAGGCGTAAAAGATATCGTGGTCATGCGAAATCAGTTTTCCAAAAATATGATCAACAACATATATATTAACCCACTCCCAGACT
Source organism: Viscum album (assembly GCA_963277665.1). NCBI lineage: Eukaryota > Viridiplantae > Streptophyta > Magnoliopsida > Santalales > Viscaceae > Viscum > Viscum album. The sequence goes on from OY728122.1 coordinate 2,047,737,127, forward strand.
CAAAAAGAAGAGAAAGGTGACGAATGATAAGAGCTCTAAGAGTGGATACCATGGATAAAAGAATCCTCAATTTCCATCATGCAGGAAATGTGGAAGGAGACACCCAAGAGAGTGTCTCAGTGGAACAAATAAATTCATTACGTGCGGGAAAGAAGGACATAAAGTAAAGAATTGCCAAGGAACATTGAGGATTACAAAGGAAGAAAATAAAAATGGTCCCAAGAATCCATTTACAGTCATTTTCCATAAATGTAGGGGACCTGGCCATTACCCGAGTGAGTGCCCTATTCTATAGGATATTATCATGGTCAAAGAAAAAGATATGTGGATATAAATGGTTGGAGAAATTTTTAAAAGTACTAGTACTCCTTATTGATGGGATTAATTTGGAATAATTCCCTCTTTTATTTGTAACCCTGCAGTTTGTCATGTGAAAATGATATTTGAGGAAGACTTATCTTTTCTCTTGTTGATATAGTTATAAATAACCATTTGGTATTATATGATCATTGGGTTTGAGGAAATTACATGTTATTATATTATGGGATGAAAATGAAAGGTATGAGATAAAATTTGTGGTTAAATTATGTTCTTGTTATTTTGATGAATTTATCTCATTTTGGTAATGTTATAAAATATTGTTTTTGAAAAAGGACAACAGGCAGACCGTGTGATAACCCGTTGCGTCAGACAAATCTGTGGGAATCAAACCCACAACCAATGTGCGATTGGGATTTATCGCCTACCACTGGACTACGTGAAGTACATGGTTAGTGTAACTAATTATTTTCAGTTAAATGATTTTATTGATCAATAATAAGTTTATTTGGGATCTCATGTCTTATCAAATGAATACTGTCGGTATAGGAAAATGATTCGGTGATTAAGTGACAAATGTTATTTTGGAAGATGTTCTCTTTGTTGGGAATACTATATGCCCAAGGAAAATAGAATACAATAGGATTTTATTTGAGGAGTAATGGTGGATTTTTATCTATGTTTTTATTGTGGATTTATAGTGATTTGGGTTATTTGTGGAAATTATTAACCAATAATAGAGAATATGTGATTAGGTTAATTACATCTAAGTATGTGACTTTAAGAGTAGTTGATGTCATTCGGAGATACAATTTAACGTGGAAGACTACATAACCAGATTCTTCTATGTTTTGGGTTTCAATATTAGTTTGGATAATATTGAAGGATTTTAAGGACAATTGTTTATTGAATGGTATTTATTTATCTTTGGGGTATTGTTGGTTTATTTTTAGAAATTAAGATTAGTGTTTCTTTATCTAATGGAATATCCTTTTGGGGTATCATCAGATATTATACTAACCATTTTGGTTTTGATTAATCTCTAAAGACAAGGTAAATATTTAGTTTAACCTTCATGGATCATGTGATTCTATAGAATTTTATTTCATCTCTTCCAGTGTGACCCTGTCTTCTTGAATACTCATTGTTTAAAAAAATGATTTAGTGGTAGAAATTTATTAAAGAATGAAACTCTATTTAAAAAGTAAGTATATCTCGTTATGTTATTAGTTAATCTAATAAATTAATTCCTCATCTTTATGTAATGTAACATAAAACAAAAAAATTTTGTCGGTTTACTTTTCCTACTGGGAGACTAATGACCATTTGTCCCATCACAAGTTTGTGGTTTTCTTGTTGTTAACTTTCTCCTGATCATGTTTTTTATCCCTCTCCATCAAAACCTGACACTTATTTTATCATCTGTATCCATGTTTTCTTATATGGAATCCTAGTATGAGTTATCTTGGGTGACCTTTTTACTTCTCTTTATTTCCTTTAAAGTGATAGTTTTATTGACTCTTTTTCTGATGTAGGACTTTCCATTATATTCCCAAGCCTAATTTTTAAAAACATTCGAGAATAAATTATTTTAAGGGGGGAGAATGTAACACCCCAAGCTTCCATAGTACGTTTCCCTTTGAATAATACAGTAGTTTGTGTTGTACGCAACTTCGAGTTCTAACACACACCACAACTAATCAAACTAGTCGTTATGAATAGTAATACCCACTTTTTGAAATTTTATAAATTTTATCATTCAAAATAGAAATCATTTTTGGATTAGGAATATTGAAATTATCCTAGGGTGAATTTTTGGTGTTTTTTAGAAAACATTAAGATTTTGATGAATAGTGAAAAAACTAAATATTAATTAAAAACAACTTTTTTAATCCAAATAATTTATAGTGATAAATTATACTATTAAGAGGTTTTAAATTATAATTAGAATATATTTTTACCATTTAATCCAATATATATAATTTTATGTAATTTCACATTTAAACTAGACATAAACATGTGTCAATCTTTTGATAGTTATTATTTCTTAAAAAACACGCTCTTTGTTTTGACAACGGGAATTAATTTTAAATTAATTTCTGCCACTTCTATGTTTTGAATTTAGAAAAATGGATCCCATATTTAGAATCAGGAGGTAAAAATTGTGTAAATAGGTAACTTTTATTTTTAGACATTTTGAATAATTACTTCGGTAAATATTTTATTTACCATTGTTAAATGGTAAATCCGGTAAAAAAGGGTAAACAAATAATATTATAATAACATTAAATTACCATAAAACGTGTCCTAACCCGATTGGTTGATACATGTCCGACCACAGGCATCTTTGGGTCGATTTTGGGACCCCATGGAGCCACTTGTAAGTGATAATGACACTTTATATTAATTAAGTTAAAGTATATAGAAAAATGACATAAGCATATATCTTTTAGAAAAACAATTTTTACATAGGGTTATATATGTTATATTTTCAACTATAAATATTCATTAGAAAGATAAAACGATTTCCTACATAATTATATTTATTTATAATTTTTATACATTGAATAATTAAATTTATTTATAAAACAAGAATTATGTAGTATTTTCCTTATTAATGAAAGAATCAAAAAATTGGTATTATAAATGTTAAAATAAATATAATTTTTACTTTTTGATGACATACACGAATTTTATTGGTTAATATGACATGTTATAATTTCTTGTATTAATTGTATTCGAATTATTAGAGTTTTTATTACCTTAAAAAATCAATTATTAAATAGTGTCAAAATTGACATAAATGAGTTTTTAAAACAAATATTATATTATTTATTGATATTCTATTACTAAAAATATAAGGTTCGGTCAAAAGAATTATATACAGATAGGTGTATCATTAATGGACCACTTGAGGGTCTCTTGAAAGTATATAGTATTTTTATTAACTATATAACATAAAAAGACAAAGATACATGGTAAATGTCAATCTATTTCACTAAGAGTTAAATAATAAAGACACAGTTAATATAGTGACCCAAACCTATCTAAAACCTATTTTTTGAGTGCTTTTAGACCTTTCCCCACCTTAAAATTTAATTCACCCACTTTATATCCATTAGATAAAGAATATGAATTTATTATAAAATAATATTTCTTTCTTTTCCTAAGGTGCCTCTCACCACTCTTATAAAAGGACACTCCCCCTACTCCCTAATTCACACCATCAAAGCCCTCTGGCTCAACCAAACCCTGCCCAAATATCCTCTAAACTTCCCTCACTTCATTCTAGAGGCCCTCATTTGGTCAGAAATCCTACTTAAGGATCCCTTTTGATCAAATCAAAATTAAGAACCTGAAAAAGAGGTAATAATTTCACCACCCTCTTTCAAGTTCTTTTCTTCTTCAACTTCTTCTTTTTTGTTATTTCCATTCTAAAATAATAACTCTAGTATCATATATATACTATAGAGTTATTATAAATATTGTACAACCGTATTCATTATTCTATCCATCCTTTGAATGACATGTCACCATACGTGCGTACGTACGGATTACCATCTCCACGTTGTGGTGTAATTGTTCTTCAATACTTTATTATTTGAATGGTTATAATAATGATCTATAATTCATGTAAATAATAAATATTACATGATAATTATTCTTTATATATGATATACCATCCAATTATATATTATTTTAATATGAAAAGAGTGATATTGTCGCTCGTGCGTACGTACGGATTACCATCTCCAGGAACGGGATGAGATTCATTCCCCATCGTATCCATTCAAGACTAAATCTCATTTGATGATTAAAAATAATGTTTATAGACATGATATCATTCAGGATATTAATAAGATACATCCCATCCATAACAAATATGGCTCACATAACAAAGAATATAAAGGAAAATGAATCCGTTAACACGCAAAACGACGATAATACTAAGATATTATTAACAAATCAATGTTAGATGATCATATATGATATCATATAAATGTATATAATTCTTGTATATTTCAATAAAAATTATTTCAACATTATACAGGAGGTTAACCTACCCTCGACCAAGGAAAAAGTACAAAGTAAGGGGTTTCTTATATCACTTTTAATTCTGTGAGATTTCCATTATTCTCCACTTATTTATTGCATGTGGTGTGTGTACTTCCCATGATTGTATTCATTGTGTAATATATTTTAATTGATGGATATTTACATCATCAGTGTATTATCCTTCTTTCATTGGTGTATGTTTCATAAGTCACCAAATCGATAAAGGAATTTGAAATTTGAATTTCCACTCATTCGTCTTTACGCATACTTCATTGATTATTTTACTCCAAGATTATGTGTGGAATCACTATTCATTTGCTTATGTCATAATTTCCACTCCCCTTTCGTTGGATATACTTTTGATACACATAATAACTCCATTGATAGAATCTTAAGTCATCTAAATGAACTTGATAAGATTAATTTTAACTCAATATCCATTTATTGAGTTAAATATCTAATTTATTGGTGTTGTTTTTAGAGGAATTTGTGTGAATGTCCTCTAGTTGATTTACACTAAATATCCAATCATATTGAGAGTATTTATATTTTTCACATATAATTATGTTGTCTATTTATCCTTAACCTAAGGATATAGTCTTTATAATATATTTCATCTCAATTTACATTCCATCGAGACTTCTTTGTTGTTTTACACCAATTAACTTTTATATGGTGTATATAATGTACTTTGATATAGTATATCATTAATTCATTTAATCTCATGATATTATAATGTTTTGATTACCTCAATTATTTGTAATCAAGTGTCTCTCTTTTGGTTTTTAACTCTAACTAAAATATCATTTTAAATGTTTTAAAAATTTATTATTATAAATCTTTCTCATTAATGTCCTTGTTTTAAAAATGATTTTAAAGATTTATTTATATGGACATTGAAGTCTTAAAATTAAAATTCTTTTTAGAAGATTCAAAGTGGTATGGGACACTTTGATTCAAAAAATCTATTTTTAAACGGCTTCGTGACAAATAGTGTGACTTTTAAATGTTTTCTAGAAAAGAGGGATATTTCACTCAAATAGTTTTGATGATTATTTTCATCTATGTCAATATCCTTCATTATTCTCGATTAAGGTTAATCTATTACAATACAATCTTCCCTATTGTATTGAATGAGTTATGTTTGACAGTGGATGTGCTATTTTATACCATTCATGGTTTGTGGATAGAGTGTTGACATTTTGTATGCTAGTTTTCATAGGAATATTTATGTTATGTTTCAAACATTTCATATGAGGAATGAATTTCACTTAGTAAGTGATGGGTGGAGCCCACTATATCTCCTCGATGCATCGGTTGGTCTCATGAGACAAACTAGTTTCTTGGCACAAGGCCTTCACAAAATCTTATTTGTAGTTTTAGCACAAGGCCTTGACTATGTGGTTATGATAGTCTCACATTATGAAATCCATCATTATTAAAGTGGTTATTGATATTGTATGTGATTATTGGACTAGTAGAATATCCATGTGAATAAGTAAATGGAATTATTTGATTTTATCTTTTCCATGTTACGCTGAAGTTCATGTTTAAAAGGCTTTTGTTCTAGTCTTATACACTACCTTTAATGTTTATGCTTATTTATAAATGTTTATGCTATAATGTTATCCTTACTGAGCATCTGATCTCACCCCTTTCAATGTTTTATTTTTCCCATGATGCAAAGAAGTATATTATGACTGACCTCTAGGGATTGTCTATGGGATCTCAGTGTTGTCTATGGAGACAATGTCTTTGTAGTTTTCCATTTTATGATGTAATGTAAACCTTATGAATGTATCTAGTACTTACAAGGCAACTAAACTAATTAGACTTTAGAGACATGATCTTTTAGGATCATGCGAATGATACATAATAATGCACCGACTCTGGGCTTCTGGGGTCGGGGTGTTACATTATGGGAGAGAATTTTGTGGTGTACACTGACAAAAAAATGTCTCATGTATATCTTTACATAGCATGATTTGAATTTGAGACACTAAAGGTGGGTTGAGTACCTTTAGTAATTTTACTTTTAGCTTGCCTAAATGTCTGGAAAAGGAAACACAGTGACTAAAGTGTTGAGTAGAAGGAATCACATATAGGCAGTTCAGGAAGAATGCAGTGAGTGGCAGCACATGGCGTTGTTCTCTGAAATGCATTTGGAGGTGCACGAAAGACATGGGAAGTCATTTATTTCTTATTTATTTGTTATCTCTACACTACTTTATCGAGTGGGAATGAGGATGATATCAGATTCTGATGTCCGAGTTTAGTGGGAGGGTGTGTTACGAGAGGACCCTACTCATGGGTGGACCATAGGTGAGGATGAGGTCTTGTGCTTTCATGGAAGCGTATGTGTGTCAGTAGACATACATGAGGATCTGATGCAACACTTTCAAACATTATCTTGGGAAGTTCATCTTGGTGTCACCAAGATGTATCGAGATTTGCATCATCAATATTGGTGGCCAAGAATGAAGAGAGATGTTGTTGGTTTTGTGATGAGGTGTTCCACCTGTCAGCAGGTGAAAGAGGATCATCAGTGACCAACATGGCTTTTACAGAAATTACCCATTCCCAAGTGGAAGTGGAATGATTTAGTGAGGTATTTTGTGACAGGTTTACCAAGGTCACCTCATGGGAATGATATAGTTTGGGTTGTCATTGACAGACTCAAAAAGGATGAAATTTTTTTTACCAATCAAGGAGACCATCCATGTTGATGAGCTTGGTAGGTTGTACATCTTAGATATTGTACATTTTTATGTGGTTCCATGCTCTATATTTTTGGATTGGGGCACAATTTTTACTTCACGTTTCTGGAAAGGGACAAAGAATGATTTGGGTACACAAGTACATCTATGTACAACTTACCACACCTAGACAGATGTTCAGTCGTAGTGAAAGATTTAGGTGCTAGAGGACATGCTTCAAGCATGCATCATAGATTTAGGTGGTTATTGGTAGAAGAACATACCTCTGGTAAAGTTTTACTACAATAATTGTTTTCATGAAACTATTCAGATTGCACCATATGAGGCTTTGTATGGTCAGCCATGCTGATCACCCCTATGTTGGATAGAGGCATGAGAGGTAGCTATGGTGGGACCTCATCTTCTCCAGTAGACCACTGAGAAAGTGGAGATGATTTAGAAGAGGATGGATACTAAAAAGTATCAGCATAATTCTTATGTTGATTGACAGAGATGACCTTTGTAGTTCTAGTTTGGAGATTAGGTTTTCCTATGTGTCACACCAAGGTTGGGATATATGAGGATTAGGAGATAGGAGAAGCTATCAACGAGATACATTGGGAAATTTGTGGTTCTGGATAGAGTCAGGAAGGTTTCCTATTGGTTGTATATACCTCATAGGTACAAGGTTATGATTGACGTCCTCCACGTTTCTCATCTATGACGTTACTTCTTAGACCTTTCTCATGTTTTTCAACCTGAGGAGGTTCAGTTGGAGGTGGATGAATCATTCAGAGAGAATCCTATATTTGATTTTATCGCATTGTGAAGGTTCTCTATGGCTGGGCCATTCCTCTTGTAAGGGTGTTGTGAAAGCAAGACGGAGTGCAATATGAGACTTTGGGGAGGGAAATTGATGTGTGATCGTAGTGGATGGAGATGTTCGAGGATTCTTATTTGCATCTTTTATAGGTAAATTCGAGGATGAATTTATTTAAAGGGGGAAGTTTGTAAGAACCCAGATCTTCATTTCAGGTATAGATTGAGATTTTGGGGGTTTTGAGAAAAAGGGCATATTTTGGAAATTTACTAAGTACACGTCGTGTACTTCTGAGTACACACCATGCATATAGTTACTGCCTAAAGCTACATCTTGGTCATGTAACGGCCAAGACATGGTCATGTGAGGTGACATGGAAGACCACTCATGGAAAGGGCCAGTAGAGGCAAATACACAGTGTGTTCTTTAGTAGCACACATAGTGTAATTCTTAATTTATTTGACTAATAGGACCGGGGTCACATTTAATCATTGGATTCATCTTATTCTAGCCTTGGTTCGTCTAGGAGTAATCGAGATAGATGAATCTTCTCCAAGACACTATTTCTCTATACATGGTCTGATTCAATCTCTGGTGGGTGCGTTGGAATCCCACCGGTGAGTTCTTCCTTCTCCTAGAGCCTCTCCACTTGATTTATTTGGTCTATCGAGTTATTCAAGGTTGAACGTTATTGAATTTCTTTTAGATCTACCTCATTATAGGCCGATTCAATGGCCAATGTCTAGGATTGTTCATCGTACATTGTCATGGTAGGTGGTTTGTTGCCTTTTGTGGACTGTCTTTGAGATTTATATGTCAAAGTGCAGATTACACACATTTTAGGTATTTTATGTTAACGAAATTGAACCATATGTTATCTAAATTAGATTTATTGATGGACTAATGCATACTATTATGGTATTATGTGATGATTATTTTTTAAGGAACACCCCATGGGTTTGTTTCCTTGATTGAATGTTTAGGGAAATTTTTTCCAGGTTGCCTATGAGGCAGACCTTGTTCCCTTTCCTTTCTTGATAGGAAGGAAATTTTTTACTTTTTCTACATATTATATTCTTGTGATATTCATTAGATTTGTTTATCCATGTGGTAGTTGATATTACTTTGGGATTTTTGATATCATATATGTAGTATTGAATTGCATAGGGTTGTGAGAACCAGGTTTAGTTTGACTACAGGTGGAATTGACGTTGAGTGCTTCCACAGAGTGTCTGTTATTATTTCATGATACGATACGACAGGGGGGATTGACGGTGAGTTCTCCCTCAGAATTTCTATAGTTTACGCCATGAGACCACATGGGGAATTGATATTGAGTGCTTCCTCATAGAGGCTGTACTTATTTTGGAAAGACCATAGGGGGAATTGACAGTTAGTTCTTCCTCAGAGTTTCTTTTCCTTTTATTTCCTTACTTGGACAGAGGGGTTAGACTTTGTGGGTTACCCAGAGGGTTAATATAAATATTGAATGTTTATGATGCTTCTTCCATTCCAATTCACAAGATTGTATTAGTTCATATTAGGTAGTATTATAAGAAACCTATTTGTGATACCTACTTGATTAAATGATGAACATTGAATGATAATGCATGTAAATGGGAACTATTGGATTGTTTACTTTTTCATACTCCTAGTTTCTTTGTAGCATTTTCATTATTACCTATTATATATACTCACTGATAGTTAGGAATAGATACAAGAGTGATGGGCCCGTAAGGGGCTCCGTGAATTCGGCTCTCCCATCGTCGCCGCCTCCTTTCTTGCCTAGGGTTTGTGCGGCGCCCTTCCTCCAGGATCATTGCGGAGGTTTCTCGGTTGCAGTGGAGTCGACGCCCTTTGGGAGTCCGTCCCGGCCTTGCACGATTCAGACTCCGGTGAGGCTCCTCGTCCCTCTGGCGTCTCGCACATCGGTTCCTCTCCACCTGATTCCTTATTTTGGGATAGGGTTTCTTTGGATATGCGGTGCTGGTCGACAGAGGTTCTCTAGGATCTTCGGCTCGAGTGATTCCTCCTCTTATCCGGAATGACTTGGGCGATTCGTCTCAACCCCGATGAGCGACTTGGATGGTGACGACGGGATCTTTTCTATAGCGACTCCGAGATCTGGTTTTGGTGATGTTTTCTGATTCTGTTCTTTTTAGTTGTTATTGTTCGTGATGTGTTGATGATGGATTTTTGGTGAGTTTGGTTGGTGTTTTCTGGTTGATTTGGGTTCGCGACTCATCCAATCTATTGGGATGCGATCGATTGAAGGTTTCTCGCTTCTGGTTTTTGGTTTTTTTAATGATTCCTGGCCTATCATGCCTGTTTGATGGTGGGTCTCCATCACGATGTGCCGCCGAGGGGGATTCTGCGGGTTTCTTCAGGATGGTGATGTTGGGGAGGCGATGACCCGCGATAGTTGTGTGGGTTGTCATTCTCCAGATCTAAAATGGGATTTCTGTCTTTGAATTTTGTATTTTGAATTTTAACTTTGTGGTGGTCGCAACCCATGTAAGGTTTCCCGCTTCCCTTAAAGCAGCTTTTTGAAAATGAAAAAAAAAGGATTTGCAATGAGTTAGGCATAGATCTTGTGGTTTTTGCCTACTGAGATTCCTCTCACACCTTTCATGGGTCATGTTTTGGACCCAAATAGATTTTATGGTTGCTTGTATAGATAAGGGAAAGCACCATTTGTTATCAGGTATTTTATTGTTGTGGAGATAGAGAGCATGGGACCAAGCCTAGGCTTCCAATACTACTGCAGTATATTTTTTTCTTTCGTACATTGGTTTACTACTATATTACAACATTGTGACTTGTTTGGATATTTTTCTAAATATATGTGACATGTATCATATATATATGAGCTCGATCTATCTATTTACATTCAGTCTTCCAATGTTTACAACTTGTATATTATTATTGCTTCATAAACTATTTATTATTTTCTATTCCATTGTTCATACTCTTCCAATGTGATCATAGATTCTCCACTATCACACCCAAGGCCCTCGCTACTAGTCGGAAGCCTTTGGAATTCTGGTAAATGTGCTTTTGGCCATGTGACTAATCAGGTACAATGTACCTTTAGGCGGAAACCGGAACCGGTACGTTACACTATTCCTCTTAATAATTATTTCCTACTAATAAAATTGGCTGCAATCATAGTATTAAATTATATTACAAATAAATTTAGGTTTTTTCATTTTTATATAATGTGAAATGATTAAAGGATAACTAGAAATGATTTTTATGAAAAATTCGATCTCTTCCATTAAATAAAATAAATTAACTACCATTACAAGTTTAATAGAATCATCAATGCTAGATTATTTAATGAAATTAAATTACAATTATCTCATAGTCATATCATTATTTGCATCATCTCATTTTTAACCTTTATATATATGTAAGAATCAAATCATATTTTTTTTTGACCATTGGTTTTTCAAATTATAGATTTAATAATTTAGCATCCAAAATCATCTTTTTCAAAATGAAAATATCATTATTTTCCAAGGGAATGATCAGAAAATTATCATTTGATATATCAATTTTATATTTAAAATAATTTTTAAAAATCATGGACATTTTATTAATGATAATATAGGAATTAGAAATTTGATATATGGTATTCCATGAATATAATTTTTAATATTCAGTCTTCTTATATTGAATAAATTTTTTTAACTATGAACATTATTTTGGGTGATGAAGAATTTGATAATAGTAGTGATATTCAAAGTATCTATATTCTTTTCACTATAATATTTTCAATTAACATGAAATAATCATCCATAATAGGTCCCCTCATTGGATAGTGATAAGGATGAGTGTGAAACCTAAAGCATACATCCACTATGGGGTTAGTGACTAGTGTCAAGATAGATTACACAAAATTGGTAAGATTTTGTTTACGAATCCTACATAAAAAAATCACAAATCCAGAAAAATAAAACTACAAATATTATAAAAAAATATCAAAAAAGTATAAATGTAAATGCATATATGTATATATGTATTTCATAACATAAATATTCAATCAATAAGTTACAAATCAAGAAATGAATCTATAAAATATCCATCAATTCAAAACAAATATAGTCATACATACCATTACATGTGACATAAATATAAATGATACCTAACAATGTATCTATTCGATATTTTCTATAGACTATCCCAAACTGCTTTATGACTACTTGATAATATATAAAAGTATAAATGATTTCTAATCCATGAGTATAATAGCACACTAGATCATGTGTATGGTTGAGTATACCAATCCCATTAGTATATACCATGTACTGATAAAAAAATATTAATGCATGTATATACATAATAATCTATGAAAATGGTATCATGATATATAATATTGAGCTCATAACACGACACCCACGATCATTATCCTTGAAAATAAGTAATCCATTATGCTCTAGGGAGTATTCCCAAACTCACCAGAATCAATACTTCCATCAAAAAAGGATCCCATACAAACTCAGGAAAATACATGACCAAAACTATAATAAATATGTTTGAATTTGTAAAATAAAAATATTAGAAATTAATATTTTATGGTGAAATTGAAATTTTTATAGGATTATGACTATCAAAATGTCAATGTTAATTTCAATAGAATCATGTAAAGTTTTAATGATGTGTTAATTAAATTGGATATTTAAATTTTATGTTTTCAAAAGGATATATATACCATTTTCAATAACCAAACTTATTGGTCACTTTTTTGTAATTTTTTTCTTCATGAAACAACCATTCCATTTTATTTTAATTATTTATTTTGAAACTATTTGGTAAAACATAAAATATTTTATTTACTCAATTTTATAAAAAATATTTTATTATATGGGATTTTTGGGAGTTAATTATGTTAAAATGGGAATCATTATTATTTGGATAGAATTTTAATGTCATAGAGACTCACCCCCATTTTGGTTTGTCATATACCCCTTAGAGGGATAATGGAGAGAATTGCCTCAAATATTTCCACCCTCATATTCTTAAAAATCCACCTTGGATCATATATTTTGGTGAGTTACAATATCAAATTTTACTAAATATCAATAAATTATCCTTTCAATTATCTTATAATAATTTTTTTCCCAAATTGGGTCTCAAAAGAGAATCGAAATAATCACATCAACTTGGAAAAGGAAGAAAAAAATTGAAGTGTTGAAGGGAAATTGATTGAAGGAGCGCAAAATAGAAAATGAATAAGGATATCGTGAAGTGTAAATACTTTGTGGAAATCTACTCCACATAGAGATCCACAACATGAGGTGCCGATGAACTAAATAGTTTGAATGATGGAGATTGCGATGCAAGTTCCCACAAATGCAACTAAATTTTTTATGGGAAAGAGGTGGAGATGTCTGCCTCACAAATAATGCTCCCCAACAAACTAAAATGGTCGATGTGTAATGAGGTACTATCATATCCTCATGAAAAAATGATGTTGTCTATGGGATGGAGCCATTGATATTTGTCTTGAACACAATGTACTTGTACCCCCACTAACTAAGTCATTTTTGGGCCAAGTATCCCGCATGGGCTTCTGCAAAATAAGGCTCGGAGCCCCATCGAATACGACTAGCTATTCAATCTTCCTGTTTCTCAGTATCTCTATAAGTAGAACCTAAGGGGAACCAAAAAAGCGATTGATACATCGACAGATTGACTAAGATATTGACAACTCCACTAATAATAGACTCTTTTGATGATTCCCTATAGGTAAAACCCACCACATTGCATTATGTAGTATAAAGTAAATTAATTAAGATTCCACAAGGTCAAAATCATTCATGGGTATACTCCCCGTGAGGTGAAAAACCGGTCGAACCTTTTAACCAAGCATCACACATAGGGAAATTCTATGTGGGTGGTACCTTACTCCGTGTAGAAAATCAATATGAAAGAGGAACTCTACAACGCAGAGCAATGTGCTATGTATATGGAACTTGGCCTTGCATTGAAAAATAATACGTGGAATGAACCTAGATCTATGTACCACAATGTTATATTGACATCCCTCTTGACTGAATAGAAATTCACTACATGGTGGGAACCACATCCCGTGTAAGAACATGTTACACGAAGTGGGGTATCATGTGGAGTTCCATTCTCTGGATCAGATCATTACCTTTAATTGTATCATTATCCTCTATAAGGGGCCCTCTAGGAACTATTCCAATGACATCAGGCCAAGGCCTCTAACAGAGCCACCAACATTTATGATAACATCATCAGGTGCACCACCGTACCCATATGATTTTTTATATCCATGGTGAGAGTAACATGGGTCATCCCAAGAATAAGAAGTACCCATAGAATGGATTTGAGTTAAAATTCCTGTGGATATGAGGGTTTTGGAATCTAGATAGTCACATGTACCTCCCCATTCTAGTGAATAATAGGTACCACTGTCCATTCCATTTGATGATGGTTGGTGTTGAATGTCTACCACTTTTCTTAGAAACCAAATTATGGGCTCTCCAGCGAAGGTAATCCCCTAGAATTTATTATGATTGGATATTCTCTTTATCCTCATCACCTCGACATGGGATATATTTGGATAGTGAAAAAATGTATTTCTATCTTGAATATCAAAACAAGACTGAAAATTTTCACACGAAAATACCTCTCTCTCGCTCCCTTTGGGATCCAAAATCATTCATCTGTGGGGAGAGTGAGTCATTTGATCTTCAGATCTACTGCCTCTGCTTATCTCTCACAGCAAGCACGAATCACATGGGCTTAGAGGTTTTTGGAAATAATGACATCCCCATGATCCCAAATAAACTCAAATAGGACTACTCCGTAGATGTAAGAACCAAAATCAATCCAAATGGGCCTCCTATAATGTATAATCCCGGATCAAATCCCATAAAAATTATATATCTCATTCATAAACCCCAATTATTTTCCCTTAATGGGACTCCTATAAGGTGTAAGTCCTAGAATAACTAAAATACGATGAATTATATTTTTAACTAACTAGGATATGTCGGAAGACTCTATGAGGTCCAAACTCAACATCCATATCACCATAATATTCTCTGGGCCAAATCCCAAGTTGGTTCACAGTCACCCTGTGGACCATTTCTATTTGGGGTATCTCTGTCTGCTATTGTATAAGTACCAACTATTCCTGACCGTGAATACATTCATCTGGATGTCCTTACTGTATTACATTAATGTTCATTGTTGGGTCCTTATCTCATGACCATAAAAGTTTTTGTGTCCAGTTAAGAAACACCGAACTATGTGGGTTCTTATTCGACTCCGGAGGATACATAGGAATCCCACCTTGTGGGTTCGATCACAACATTGTAATAGCTCACGTCCCCCTGGATAATGATAAACCCTACAGCACAATCCCATGAGGCATAAAACTAGAGTTTTCTATGTGTATGAACATATGAACCTAGATCATTCCATAAAAAGGTAACATTTGTAGAAAACTCATATACATATAGATCTTTCCATTGATGGAGAACATCAGATACATAAACTTGATTCCCAAACCCAGAGTAATCTTGATTTACTACTACATTAGGGTTAATCTGTGGACACATACTTGGAAATGAAAAAAGGATTCATGAACATGACGTAAACCTATAAGAGTGTCCTAGAATACGAAATAGTTCTCCCAAAAAGGGTTTGATGGTCCCAATTTCCCATTCTCTTGACCAATGTGAGTTCTTAAGTGTTGTTGGATAAATTCTACAATGAACGTCTTCCTTTGAAAAAAAGGTCCATGAATCAAGGATGTGAGAGTTGTTGGGTGTTTCTAGATCCATGAACTGACCCATTGGGGACCATTAAATGATATAATAATCAACATCACCAATTTTACACCAGTCAACACCCTATAATCAACATAATTGAGAAAAACCCTTCATTCGTTAGAAATAAAAATGGTAAACCAGGCATAAGTATCTTAACTATGACACCACCTTTGAAAGATGAAAAGGATATACTATCCAATCCCAACCAGATCATTTTTATACGGATATAATAACATATTCAAGAGAAACGAAAATGGTGAACCTGATGTGAATCCTTAACCAAGGGGATGGTGTTACCCCACTGCAGGCCTCGTCCACATCCAATAAGGAATAGTTCCATGAAAAATTATCATTTGCACATGTGTCCAGGTGATGATAATTTTATGAGGTTTTGTTTTCTTTCTTTGTAACATAAATTTCATTCATTGTTCAGATCTTCATTAAATAAAATGGAATCGAAGAAGATATTACAGATGCCAATGTCATCCAATGAACCAGCTAAGTCCTCCACGAAGCAGAGGACTCTGTCACCCACCATTCATATCCAATGATAGGTCTCAAATGCACTAATCTAGGGATATCAATAGAATGGTACTCACACAACCCTAGAGGCAGCAAGAGAATCCCTCTAGTCGAGGAAATACCGACAGCTGCCCACACAACATAGGTTGGGTATCCAGCACTAGGCGACTCCACTATCCATTTCTAACCATTTATGGTTCCTGTCTCTAGAACAATACAATGAGTGCCACACTAATATTAGAGAGGTATTGGAAGTCTTCACCACTGAATTTTTCCCAACTATTGAGGGGTCCCATTCAAGGTCTCCTACTATAAGGCATTTCCCTCAACGCCATACAGCCTATTATCATCACATTGAGAAGGATATCATACCAAGGGTTCTTGTTGAAGGAAAATTGACATATCTCCCTCATTCTTACCGCCAAGTGAGCCAAACATATAATCTGGAATAGTTCATCACTCTGGTTCCTGAGGAAGAGATCTACCGTATAAATATGGTGACTTGCTTTGGGAAGATGTATATTCCTTCACCCACAATAGAATCCCACCATGAAAATATGGTGGCATGTTATGTGCAAGCACAAATCCACCTAATTATCTTTATACCCATCATAGAAATAGGGTAGAGAATTATATGAAAAATTTAAATCACTACTGATGCACAAGAATCCCATAATCCATGTATTTTGAAAACTATCTATGAGAAGAAGAAAATTCATACCGATATAATCCAATCCTATAATCCAAATTGGATGGAAAACTATAGGTCGGTACATATCCCTTCCATCATGTATGAATCCCATCAGTCAAATATGATGTCGATCAACAAGAAAACTCAAATATATACATTTCAATATGAATCATGCTAGTTAACTATAGTTACAAAAAAATATAAAATGGGTCAAATTACAGGGGATTCTTATCAAGGCCATAATCCATATAGGGTGGAAAATGATAAGTTGCTAATTCATGCTCATAAATTTGAATACCATCAGTCAAATACAATAGAAATGAGAGAAAAAAGTTGGAATATCCCTACTAAAAATTAGGGGAAGAATCGTTCCTCTGTCCTCAAACAAGAGAACAACCAATACCCAATATAAAAAAATAGTGGACAATATCAGTCACATATTCCTTCTCCAAAATTAGAATCAGCATATATCCCCATTGAAAATAAAATAGTATTTCAAAACATTATGGGAATGATAGAGTAACAGACATCAAGACATGATCATATCCTCCATACCTTTCTATATGAAATCAATCCTACATTAATAAAAAGGACTTGGTCTCGTAACCTTATCTCCCCCTGTGGGGTGACTCATCGAAAAAAATAATGTGGTCACATTAGAGTAGACCTTCATTCCTACTCTATTTCAAGATGGTCATTGGTCATATTCTGTGATAAATGGACAAAATTATTGGGATCAAATACATGTTCCAACTAGGGACACTGATCCACCATGGTGGCCACTCCAGGGTAGGCATATATCCATGAATAACTCAATATGGCCATCAAAATATCTCGATACCATCATAAGAACCATGGAAATAAGAACCCATATATGAAGGTCATTACCAATAGTAGGTGTCCCCAATAACCTACAAGAGAGGGCCCAAAAATAAAATAAAAAAGGTAAAGGAAACTAGAAATTGAAGTGCACATTCATGACCTTACCTGACTAGAAGATGGAGTTTTGGATTCCATCAAACAATTATCATTGGAGGCTCGGGACCATTCCAATATGATAAAAAATTACTGAAATGGTAGCAATAGTTGTGAAGGTCCTCCCATTAACATTTTTTCTAAAATTTTCAAAGGTCCTTCCAAGAGTATGTATCATGGAGGCTTACATTTTGTAATTAAAATGATCATTCACGAGATCCTATCTCCTAATTACTGTAATGATAGCCCTCCTTGTGGCTCAAAGATCGAACAAGAAGATGTTCCTCCCCTTGATATCATCATTTCTGATGGTAATCCCTGGGGTATACGCTTCAGAAATTATCCCGGTAGTTAGAAATCAAGTTATGATGGTAGTCCTTTCCCTGATGGCAGTCGTTGAAAAGGCCCTCCACAAAATGAAATCAAGGAACAATAAGGTACTCCCTTTACCGCAGTCTTCCTGGAATTTACTCCGCATGGTATATATCTTAGATATTATCCCTACTTCCTAAGATAAAGATATAATGGTAGCCCTCGACATAGTGACAAGAGCTATGAAGGTCTTACCAAAAACTAAATTTCGTACTGGAAAGACGGTCCTCCCCTTTCCGAGTTAAGAACTAAGAAGACCTAATATTCTATGGCACATGATGGGTTCATACATGTCAGGTATCCTATCAATAATAAGTGAAATCCTTTCTCAATGTGAAGAAGGCTTGGGTCCATGCACATCTTATGAGCCATCTCTATACCATTCACAAGTCAATGAGATCCCTTCAATCCCCACTACATGTGTAAAAAACATCAAGAAGCTTCAAAATTGGGTAGATTATGTAGTGAAAACTCCGGTGGATGAACAAATGGATCATTTTATCATGATAACTCAATTACCCAGGGCCAACATACTAGTTATGTTTTATTCCACAATCACATATTAGTTCGACATTACTAGAGAGTTTCTAAATGAATTCATACAAAACATTCATCTCAATATCTGTACAACTCTTTTGTAAGGAAAAAATAAATTATTTCCCTTTATAGAGTCTATAGAACTTGTTAAAACAATGGATGGTGTTCATTGTAATAATGATTTAGAATCCCTTCTGTCTGTTCAGTGACCATAGTTTGAGAGATGGAAGAAATATCTTGAGTTACACTTCCTCAATGTGAAGCATAAGTTGCGTCTTCATATCAGTGACACCCGGTTTAGCATTCATATCTACGGATGGGGAGAGAATGAATATTTACAATGCTACCCATGTCTCATCCAGAATAAACCATTGTAAATTAATACATATAATGTCATTATCCCACGACAATGATCAAATTAAATCCATGTTCTAGAAAGGAAACATGATCGAAAAGAGTTGACCAAGAGTAAGTCTCAAAATCATCAAGCCTGAAGAGAGTGAGTTATTTAAATTCTCCTAAACTATGAAACCAGGGTCATTCATTAGGCTTCTCATTGATGAGAAGCCTATCATCAAGAACTCCTAATTCCCTTAGAAGAAAATAATTCACGTGCATACCCGACACCATATTTGGATCAAAATCAAATGGGAATGAACGAGATCATGAGTGAAATAATAGAAGTAGCAATTTGCATGATATAGGATGATCCCCAGCAAATGCCCCCACAAGATGAAAATTTCTAGGTAGAGGCATAAAAAAGGAGTGAGAGAAACCCCAACCTATAGGGCTAGGGTAATTTTTACCACAACTACACAACCATCATACATCAGTCTATTCCCACCTGGGTAGAATTATTAGTAAATAGGTCACCCATTCCATCTCATCCCTTTATTCATTTCCCATTGATAGGAGTCCAATGAAAAGGCCATATAAAGGTCCCAACCGAGTCAATCTTCCCATGTATTCTCAAAGAGGACCCCAAATATGAATTAGATGATATAAAAAATAACCCAAAAGGCTCTCCTACCATTCTGTAGCTGGTGTGACACCCATAATTTTTTATTACCTGGTTAATGGAATGGACATCAATCACTCTGATGACATTGAAAATGAGGAAAATAAAAATGATTAGGGAGAGGATTATTCTTCCCAGAATCTGATCTATAGTGAAAATGTGAGTTGTGCTCACCTACAAACAAAGGGATGTCAGGAATTTGGTTATTCAGCCAATAAATTCTCCACCACCTCCTATATGAGTCCCTCAGAAGAAATAAAACCAAAACAATGCCACATACAACATTATTCCTCATCTCAATGGGAATAATCCCCTCACACTCAAGGATAGATTCACTCAGCATTAGAAACAAATAAAATAATTTAGGTGAACAATGTTAAACTAATTTGGGTAAAGTTTACAAATGAATATAATCTTTAGAAAGAGCTTAAATTAAAAAATTATAGTGAGTGTACTTTATCCACAAGGGTTTATCTTGGGAAAAGAAGAAAGGCAATGTTTTTTTCCCAAAACTATTTCAGGAATCTTAGTGTACCTAAATATAATCCTAGATGGGTATTAATAACTACCTCCATTGAGGAAATAACAAGATTAGGTTTTGAAAAATCCTCGTGCCCCTGGTTAGGTATCTGCCTCATGTACCAGCAGAACTAGCATGTCTGATCATTCCCCCAGCTATGCCCAACCATGCCTAGGATCAATAGGACACACATCAAGGAATCATGAATACCATGGAGTAATTAGAATCTTTATTAGATTCCATTGAATGATTTAAAATTCTACTATAGACTAAATAGAAAAGATAACCTAAATATGTTAGTAACATACACCATAACCAAATATTTGGAACCCCTGGATCCCAATATTCAATGAATTATGTGACCCGAAACAACATATAATTCATTATGTATCTTCTTGTGATCCTATGATGGGAACCCCAGAGAAAAATAATAATTCAAACTCTAATAATACATGTGAACTCTATATAAGTCAACCATTTTATGGTACAATAGTTTTCCAGCTTAGTTGATAAGATGTTTGGAGGATCTCCGGCAATAGTTCATATTCTAGTTCAGCTCAAAATTTCGAGACACAATAGTTAGTAACCACATAAACTAAAAATAGTGGTAGAATGATATATTCTTAGAATTAATTTCCATATGGAAAATGTTGACCTACACATTCAACCAACTGCTCCCCTAGGATGAGATTCTTGTTATGTGCATCATTAACCTCCATGACGAGTTGTGGACACTACTTATCCAATTAAAATATACATGTGGGTTTCATGATTTATCTTCGAATTCCCAAATAACATATTAGTCCTTTAATGAACTAACATCAAGTCCCTGTTATCCCCAAAGACCTTGGGAAAAAGAGTGGGAAGAGATGAAGCATCATTATTTACGCATAAGGCACCCATTGTACCTATTCCAGCTATGATGATTGCATAGAACTATGTAGGAACCCATGGGCATAAAAAATATCCCCTTCCTCACTAAGAAGAGTTGTGAGGACCAAGGATAAATATTTTGAAGGTGAATATAAATAAATTTTAATCATTCTGAGATGATCAAGATCATGGAAATTTTATAGCCTTTATGAATTTCAAATTTGTCTATCTACCATTGCAAAAATGGGCTGATGAAGTAGGTATTGATGACTCGACATATTATTTTCCATTCCAATATATATTGGGACACACCGTCCAATATTGTTTCTCCTTCAATAACATCCTACCAAAATGATATATTCATTTTACAAAAATTGGGACCACCACTAGCACAATGGAATATGTGTCCATTGAAGCCCCAAATGAAGGAGAAGAGTGATGAGAATTTTTTAGAAAGCGAGAAAAAAAAGTTTTATTGTTTTTTGAATCTAAATAAAATCAAACAATGTCATGGTATTCTTCATGTAAATTTCAATCAAACAAATGTTCCCCTAGTTTCTCTTTCTTTAACACATCAGACATCCTTGGCCCCACATTCATCTAGATGTGGATCGCCTAGAAAACAGTTTGACATGGTAAGAAAAGAGAAAATGTAGGAATATGAACCAATGTAGAGGCTAAATTTATCTCTTACCCTCTTAGATTTTATTCCCTCAGACCTGAAAAAATAGGCATGTCCCCCACCACATGGAACCAGTAGAATTAGTTAGTTAGGCATAGTCATCATTAGAAGAAGAGTTGATTTTCAGATTAGTTAATGTCATTAACTTAGTAGGTACCTTATGCAATGATGAGTATTGATTTTTAAAGAAGAACCCAACACCTGATTGGGGAACCAATGGAAGAGACCACATGTGTCAGTTATAGGATGAAAGTGGCAACCATGGTTGAAATCGAGCATTTAGATACACCCCTGATCAAACCATCAATGTTACTGACACTCGTGGAAGAGTACTTCATTAGAACCAATAGTAACATGAAAATTCCCATTCACATAACGATATCCACTCTCGCCTAATCATTTTAGAATATCCCTCAGAATAAGAATTGGTTCCTAGTTTCCCTCGACATATGAGAGGACCTGCCCGGTCTAACCCACAAAGAACTAAATCTCTTCCTGATCCTATCCAAAGGGGAGATCCATCTTTTTTTAATGTTCATGTCCCTATAATGAAAATTATTGATCATACCCATGCAGGGATGTTCTGACCATAAGACCATAAGTATGAAATAATGATGAAATTTCCCTTGGTGCTGATCAAGCTATCAATTCTAGATGCCTTGAGATTTTCAAATTACCTCAGAGAAGCACTCAAATATTCTCTAATAAGCCCTCAAGAATTTTAAGCCGATGTGGCCATTTCAAAAGTCTATCAGTGAAGAACAATTCCAATTTATTTTACATGGTAATATCCTTCACAAATCAATATGAAGACAACATTATCCATGGAAACATCAGACCCTTGAATATGTTGGGCAAGATGATTGGTTTAGATGTCTGAAAATGTTTCATTAATAATGGATCCGATGTTAATCTCATTAAAGTGTGAACACTACACCGATTAGGCTACAATGTGGATATCGTATTCCCTTCCTCTATAAAATTAGGACATAAAAAATTGAATATAATCCATTGTTCCAAGTCAACCATAAGACTAATTTTGGAGACCTTGTGGCAGACTCAGAATTTTTAGTCGTATGAAAAAACACATTCTTAAACATCTTACTAGAAAAGGATTTTTTTCACAAACATGTAGTAGTTCCCAAATCATACCATCCATGCATAAAATATTTTGTTAATGGAATTATTAGTATTTTATGCGATGAAAAGGACCAATTCAAATCCTATGATTATCATTATTAGATCTAGGATTCTATTTGGGGGAAGGGAAGTAACCCCTGATCGATGGTATTGATTGGGTAACCTCCCCAAATGGGTAGGAAATGGTCACGGTGTATCCCTTAAATAAGATAAGTCAAGAATACAAATGACAGATAAATCATGTTGGATGTATAAATTATAGTTCAGATGAATGTTCAATAACCCTCAAGGTTTCATTCATGGACACTGAGTCAATCTGTATTGATGAATCTACTAAACCTCATGATGATTGTGAATGATCAAATGAAAATTATTTCATTCCATTCCCAAAGATCCAAAAAAATACAAACATCACCCACTGTGGAAGGAGAGGAAGAATAAACCCTTTCACCCCTCACTCCATTCTCTTTAGAAAATTCCTCGCTGGAAGTCAAGTCAAGAAATGACATTTCAACGTCTAAATATCAATATCTCAACTCTTCTCCAAACTCTAGAGAGTTCATCTTCAGAATGTTTTCTCCATTGGAACAAGAAAATAACAGTAGGGGGAAGAGTAATAGTAATAAGACCTTAGGGATGAAAATAAAAAATTTGAGTAAGGCATCTCTACCACCATTGACTAGCTCAAGGATATAAATATTGGTACAGAACAAGATCTCTAACCCACCCTGATTATTGCAAACATGACTTCTATAGAGAAAGAGATATACACCTAGTTCATTAGACATTGTCAATCTGTTTTCACCAGGAAATATATTGAAATTCTAGACCTCAACCCTGAGGTGGACACACACCACATGGTCATTCCAGAAGATCATCGAGGCTATAAATATATAGACATAAGGAAACACCTGACACATGTTTCCAAGTCAAAGGCTGAAGTTGAAAAGATCATTCGAGCCAATTTCATTTGAGAGGTCTAATATCCCTTCTGGATTTCTAATTTAGTACATATAAAAATACATATAGAAAAATCAGAGTCTGTATTGAATTTAAATATCTAAATCATTACTATACGAAAAGACAATTTCTAGGATTCAGTCATAGATTTATAGATCGATGAAACTGAAAAATATCAGGGTCTCCCTTTAATGGTCGGATATTCAATATACAACCAAATATAAATGGTATGAGGAGAAGAATGATCCACTTACTTCAATTCCCCCTAGTGAATATTTTTTAAAGGGTGATTCCCTTTAGTTTGAGGAATGAAAGCACCACATATCAACTGGGCATGAATCGCTTCTTCAATCCATTCATGGGAAATCTTATCAAATTCTATGTTGATGACCTGGTGGAAAAATTATGACAACTCGTATTCCACTTTTCATATCTTGAAATCTATATCAATAAATTATGATAATAATGTCTAAAAATGAACCCATTGAAATGAGATTTAGGCATTACCTTAGGAAAATTCATCAACTTCATCATATGCCATTGTGGAATCAATTTTTACCCCAAGAAGACAAAAGTTATCCTTGGAATTTCACCTCCTTGCAACCTCACAAAGTTAAGACGACTTTAGTGTCACTTGGCTTATATTCAGTTCTTCATATCCAAACTCATAGGAAAATGTTTTCTTTTCATTTTGATGATAAAAAATGGGGTTTCATATCAATAAATTGATTATTTTCTAGAAGTGTTAGACAGTATCCAGAAATATCTCTTCTTTCATACAGTGATATTGCCACTCGTAAAAGGAAGGCCACCCATTTTTTATGTGACTACCTTGAAATGATCCATAGGCACCGTCCTCATATAGAAGAAGGATGTTGGTAGTGAAAAAAACCTTTACTATCTTAGTTAAACCTTGATCAATGCTGAGAATCACTTCTTATATATTGAGATACTTTGCTTGATTATAATATTTTCTATCCAAAAATTGAGGTACTACCTACAACATCACGAGGTACATTGGGTCTCTCATAGAAACCATCCCAAAAACATTCTCAACAATCTAATGTTGACTGGGCTGTTTTCATGGTGGGTGGTCATCCAGAATCATTTTGATATATAGTTCATTCCTAAGAAATCCATAAAAGCCCATATATTAGAATATTTCCTGGAGGAGAACCCCTGGGATGAAATGAAATAATTAGTTGAGGAAATATCCAATGAAGTGGTTTTCTATATAAATGATGATCCCCAAATATTGAATATGCACATCAACTGTACATCAAGATGACTGACAGGAAAAATGATAAAAGACCACATGGTCAACAATGTGGGGCTGAGAGTTGTACTCATATCTTTAGAAAATGTGTTCATGAATTACTCTTTCCTACTTTAGGAGGTATGCAAAATCAATGATGAATTATATCATGCTCTCATTGTAAGGATAAAACTTGAATTTCAAGTACAAGTAAAACACAAGATGATAAACAAGGATTATGAATGGGTCATTAAACAAGTCAACAAAAATTAAGCCATAAAAAGGACGTGTTGATTCATTTGTTTGATCATGTCTAAGGAATGATTGTGGAATTCCATTCAGATTCAATATTAACTCATGTCACCTAGTCACGAAATACCCAGGACGATGCATTGGCTAATGTATCCACAACTTGAACTAATCTACATTGGGATGAAACGAACATCATCAAAGCACACCACCGGATACTCTCACCACTCATTCATGCTATCATAGAGGAAATCAACTAGATCAGGGCCATCCCTAAGATGTATAGTCCTACAACAATCTGGATTAATCCCATTGTGGACTACCTCCAATAATAATATCTCCCACCAGAGAGGTCCAGAAGCGAAGAGATCAATAGATGAGAAATTAATTTCAATCTATATGATCACACAAATCTATAAATGGTCCTATATAAGTGGCACCTTGATAGGGTCCTTATTAGGTGAACTGATGGAGAAGATACTGGTACTATCATGAAAGAGGTGCATACTAGAGCCTATGGTGCACATCAATCTGGATAGGAGATTTACCATAAAATTTGGAGGCTTGGATGTTACGAGACCACTATGAAATAGGAATGCACTAAGCTAACTATGAAGTAAAATTCCAACCATGTTTAGTCCAATTTCATCCACAATCCCCATAGTTACATTACAAATCCATGTAATCCATTCCTTTTTCCATATGGTGAATTGAAATTGTAAGACCATATCCTCCCAGAAAGGCTAATCAATTCAAGCCTATACTCATAGCAACAAACATCATTTCCAAATATGTAGATATTGTACCCCTAGAATATATTGGTGCCAGAAAAATTGTTAGATTTTTTAAATGAGACATAATTCCCATATTTTGTGTCCCTCATACAATACTTACAGAAAAAAAAGAACCAATTTCTATTCTACTAATTTCGAGAAATTATATCAATAGTATGGTTTCGGGACTAATGGTTAATCCCTCTATCATGCAACGGCTAATAGAAAGATAGATGCATTCAACAATAACATATCCAATATATTCCAAAATACGGTATATAAGGATAATAATTTATGGCATTACCATACTCCTCCGTAATCTGTGGTCCTACCATACCATGTCCAACATCGTTACCGATAAAACCCTATATTCATTCGAATATGAGATAGTGGTGTTCCTGCCTATCAAAGTTCAATTTCACATGCTTTGCATTTCCATTTTCACTCAATAATCCATATATGATAAATATTAGATGTGACTGGATGAATCAGGGAGAATTTATGAAAAGAGATTGAATACTTTAAACTATTTGGATATTTACCAAAATTGGATTGCATGAGACTTCAACAAAATGGTTTTCCTATGAACTTTCTTCGAGGTAGAAATAGTGTCAGTCCCCAAAACTCTAATGATACATGAAATGAAAACTTCTAAACTGGAATTGATATTGGAGGGACAAAATTTAATACAATGAATTTAATCCATTAGAGCTTATTCCATGATTCCAATGGATAGATAGCTAATTACAACTCCTACCAATGAATGGTTCCTAATGAATTATTTAATATATCCAAAAGAACGAACTTCCTAATCAAATGATTTTGAATTGAAGGATTAAACATCCATGTTTTATGATGTTAAACTATATAACATAATTCATCTTCACCATGTGATGTTTAACTATATAGATTTCATCCCCAAAACATGGTGTTAAACTATGTTTCAATCATCTAGATTTTAAGGAATTAAAACATGGGTTATAATATTCTCTTTTACTTCACATAGGTGGATTAGTTCTCTCACCATAAGATGTTAAACTTCATGACATATATTTTCTAAACAATAAGATGATGAAGTGTATAGAGATCGTTGTTCCAATCAATGACTCGTTTCACATGATCCATATATGTGTGAGAGATGTATGAATTATTTCATTTCCTACATAAAAATCATATCTACATGGGAACCCATTTTCTCTAGAACTATGTGTGGATTGATTCTTTTTAAATGAGATACTTAGTGATTCCTGGACCCTATGTACTAGGCCTTGCCACAAATGATGTTGAAAATTCCCTCCTCTACATATGGTTCAGATCAACATGGAGAATCCCCCTTCATGAACTATGTACTGCTAGATTATTTCCCTATGAGGATATGTAGAGACACCTAGATGTCATATCTAGGGTCCAACCATCATCAAAAATGAATAAAAATTCCACCAATACTTGTGCATGGGTAAAACCGATAGAGGGGGATATATTTCATGAACTATGTGTGTATTGATTCCCATCTACAAGGGATACATAACAATTCCCAAATGTCAGATCATGGTCCCATCTATGAATCAATTTTAATCTATCCCCTTGGAAATAGATTCCTTGTGGGTATTTGGTGAGGATTTGGGCCTCTTTGGTCCATGTTAATGTCACTTTATATCAGCTACTCTATGATACACTAGTTGGGACATTTATTCTCCATCTGTCAATGCAACGTGATGTCAAACTAAACCATTAACATCCTAGACACATGATGATTAAGTACATGACACCACTATGATTCCCTCACGTAAATGAACATCAACCTCATCATTGCTAATACACTGTGATGTGTTCAAAACTATACTCCTTTTTGTGTACAAACAAGATATGAACAAGAAACCCCCTTATATCATGAACTATGTATGGAATGATTAATTATTTAGAGGGATATATAGTAACTCCCAGATCTACGATCATGGGTCCATTAAAAATAAAAAAAATCACCCCATTCGATGTGTTCTAATTAGAAAAACATAGGAGAAATTTTTATGAATTGTGTGACTCGATTATTTCCACCTCAAAACACTATGCAAAACTCAGTAGAATCGTTTACCCACATTCACAACAATTAATCATTGTCCTTACCTCATGATGTTAAACTGCATGGGATATCAAGAACACATAAGGATTGATTCTCATTATGAAGAGATATGTATTGAAACCTGGTCCCTTTTTCCTATTCCCAACCATAGAAAAAATAAAGGAATAATATCTTTTCCCCTATATGATTTTTAGGAGATCCTAAATTCGGATCTCTTATTCAGTGATCTATTATAGAAATAGAAATGATGGCTACATATGAGTTAGATATATATGGGGGATATCACATTCCATGTCCAATCATGGTCTGTATATTTCATACATATATGAACAAAACAATTTCATACATTCCGTGTACAATCATGATTACTACATATGATAAATAGAAATGATTCCTACATATGAGATAGATATATATGTGGTATTTCAGAATATCTCAGAATGATAATTCCCTATTTTCCAATGGTTTTTATGAGAAATTTTCCCTGAAACCTGACACTGAACTATGCTTACCTGGTCCTTACTACACAACATAAAACATCATGGCCATAGTCCTAATCACATGACACTGAAAATCCATGATATGAAGAACTATGCATGGATTGATTCCTACCCTCGCGGGTTACGTAGTGATTCTGGATGTTCACAAATGATACTATCCATGGAAAAAAATATCCCTTTTCATGTACATGTGTCCAACCATAATAGGAAATCTTCTCATACCTATATAGGTTAAATGCCTCTACTTATTCCTGGGATATAATTTCTTGAAATTTCCCATTCATGATTAGGAACCCTCCTTTCAAAAACCACAATCTTTCTCTTGAATGTCCTGAATCCCCATAACCTTACCTGGCCATCATAGATGAAGGGTTAGTTACCAAAGGATATCACTGTTTGGATATGCATAAAATTACATGGTTGGATTTGAATAATATTCCCACAAAAAACTACATGTCAACCAAGAGAATTCATCTTAAGATAGGACTTTTCTAGCTCTATATTCCATATGATGTTTACATCCCACATCAATCATTGGGTTCATAAGCCCCCTAGATTACATTTAATATCCATCCACCCCTTCATTCCTAAATTCGGTATAACATTCGTGGTCATATTATCATGAAAATGGATGAATCGTCTAATGCTTTTCTAGAGAATATTTATTGGTTCCAAACTTCATTGTAGTAAGACATTAAACTACACCTACAATAGCATGTTTCCATGATGTTAAATGTCACCATTGTTCAACCAGCCTTTATATAAGACAAATTCAGGTAATAGTGAACTTCCATTCATGATTAATGTTAACAGGAATGGAATCCGATTTTTCAGATACCAATCCTTTGACAAGCCACCCCTCATGTTATCGAGAAATATGAATTCTTATATTGTTACCTAGACATTAGTTATGGAATATCTGTGCCATGGGGACACCTCTATTTGACTATACACAATACATACAAGTTGGATCTACATATGTTTACCATAGGAAATGGCCATTTAACAAGAGAAAAATTCTCCATCATGAGATAATTGTCCTACCCCATACACACCTCAACAACATCACATTGGAAACTATTATTACATTTATTCTAGGTGTACTTACTCCATATCATGATTCAGATTTAGAAATCACAAAACTATTGTAAAAAATATATATTACTCGTGTATGATAATTATTAGGGAATTATATAACAATAGACCATATTGGGGCCCATTTCCCCATATTTCTAGGTTAATTCTATTCTTCCAATTACATTAGCAATGTTAGTCTAGTTTTCAAGTCATTAAACTTCCCATGAAAAGAGATGTGAAAATTTTTAGGATAAGATCCCAAAAAGGGAATCCTTGGTAAAATATGAGTACCATCTCACTAAATCCACACTTTTTTATGGTTTATGAAGAATTTCCAGCAATTAAAAACTAAAATACACAAAGCCTGTTAGGTCAAAAACCCACAAAGGGTGTCCTATCAAAATCCCAATTATAACCTCTAATCCTAAATCATAATTGTCTTAGAAAAAATTAGGGTTATAATAAGAAAAAGAACAATGTTTGTATGTTTTTTTATGTGATCCTATAAATAGTCAATTAATGCTCGTTGAGTCCCTCATCAAAGGATAATATTATAGTATGCTTTTATTATTACAATTTAATTATCCCATATCATGATTTAAGATCAACATATGATGTAGATTCCCATTAAAAATATTGTCAATTACAACTTCATTATATTTAATGAAAAGATAAAGGACAAGAACTAGATAGACAAAATGTTTTCATTGTCATAATGTGGAATATAGGAACATAAAAAATTTGGAGTCCCTCCAAGATATTATCAAACAAAAAATGGGGGAATATGACTTCCTATATAATTACAACACATCCTAAATTTATTATTTCTCTAGTTCGGTAACCATCTGACATGGGACATCATGGTTTTGTTCAAAATTGGTACATTATTCTGCTTCATCATCAACTATTGGACGTATTTGTTTAATAATTTCCCTGATATACCACCCTTTCTATTTAATGGTCTCAAAATTAGCAATTTTTATGAACATTCTGTCTTCAGTCTGGCCACATGATCCTCACACTTCCTCATTTATGTAGCTTGAGAAATGACATAGCCTTTTGAATTAGCTTCTTTAGCCACCATGTATTCTAATTCCATGGTAATACCATTCAAGGTCTCTATCAGCAGATGAGATGGGTTGAACCATTCAATATCTCCCTCACAAGAATGTAGATCTTCTCGATTTATGAATGTTTTTTAAATGTGATGGTGAAGGTGTTGATAGTTAAAACTGCCTAAGCCCAAATTAATGACCAATAACTAAAGGGTTTCCTCCTTACCAGCAAATTCTTCTAGGTGGTTTCTGTGATGATATTGCATATTTGATTTCGTTATCATATTCACATATCCTGGTGTTATCTAACATCATTACAACCCTAATTATACTCCTCCAATCCAATAAATAAATAATCTGGAAGTGAAATTATGGTAGATGGTGTCACCCTTAGTTGAGTTAACCAAGTAGGTCAGTCATCCATGTCTATAGGTGGTTCAATTTCAAATGCTAAGCGCATAGGACTCACTACAATTCAAGGAATTCCAGTTTATGTTCCACTTGGGTTGGCCTTAGTAGGACTGATAACAATTTCATTCAATGATATAGGGTCTAAGTCACTCTCTATAAATATAGGAGATTTTGATGAAGTCCCCTCTTAATGAATGTGATTCCAAAAAAATTCCTTCTTATGGAAGGAATGGATGGAGATGTTGAAATTGGTATGGCAGTATAAGCATCCAATAGTCTATGTACTCATCAAACTAAACCTTCCAATACTCTATTAGGGTATCAATCCACCCACATTTAAGAACAATCCCATGATAAGTAAGTTTAGTACTATATAAGGGATAACGACATGAATAGTGGTGTATTCATGCATCATTATTAGGAATCATTTTCAAAGGATTTCTAGGTGAGATTCCTCCATTACTAGGTAACTGGGAGAAATACGACCTACTGTAGGAATTATAATTTCCTAGAAAACCAAAGAGGATTATAATATTTATAGATAGTTATTATTTTTATGTGAGCAGTTTGGATTTTGTCTCATAGAATGATAATCAAGGAACTTTCATCTAAAGAGCCTACTCCATCATCAACTACTTCCCTATGAGGAACAAGGTATGTGGAAAAAGAAAATAAAGATAAATGACTCAACAATTGAATATTAATATCAACACTAAATGATTTAGGATGAACAGAAGAAATGTTAAATAGGGACTAGAGTAAATCTGAATGACGAACCATTGCATTATTCTGATACTCATAATTGGGGAAATTCAATGTTGTTATGCCATAAAAATTTTAAAAGTCCCACCAAGATGATGCACAAATCATCCTTCTTGTAAGTGTCCCAATAATTCCTAAATACGGGAAAGTGTGGGGATGGATAAATTGATTGGATGTCCTTCTGGAAATTTGGCCTTCATCATCAGGGGAAAAGATCTAACACTAGTATATACATCACGATAGGAGGAAGTCAATCTACATATGAATGTGGAATATAAACTCTCCACTATAAGCTCAGATGACACATCTGACCAGATATCATACCCCCATGTGGTGTATTTACCTACCTCAACGGTAGTATGGCACAAGCCTCAAATGCATCATGATTATTATGTTGGATGTGTCTGGATATAAAATAAATCCATCTTCTATCTAGCCACCAGCCAAAACAGCTATATCAAGTCTTAAAATGAAATTTTGGAGCATGTATGGAGGGGTTGACCACGCAATCTCTCTATAATGACCAACAAGTTTCTCTCCAATGGAGATACCTTCTCAACATTATACAAAGTATTAGACACTGATATGAATTTTTATTACATATTTATAATAATGGAAGTCCCCATATCTGGTAGAAATCCCAAAAAATGATTCTCACTTCCCCGTGAAATAATTTGATGGTTTTGGTGCATAAACCCCAGTAACTATGTAGTTTCGGCAGCATCTCACCTAGTGAATAAATTTAGAAAAAAGAATCCCATAATGCATGGCATAAATTGATAGCCTCAAATTGTTTTAGTAATTCCATGTAATTATGTTATACCCATAATGTCAATGACCATTTATAAAACAATCATCCTCCAGACCATAGATCCCATTTGGACCTCCACCATCTATTGTGATTACCTCATGAAAGGTTAAAAATAGATGGGTAATTATTGATAACTGATTCCTAAGATGTATCATGGATATGTACATTGATTTTTATCCAAATGGATCCATTTAGGTTTAAATAATTCTCTTTTCCAAACCATATATGGCTTCCCCCATAGAGGATAAATTTTACTATCACTCACTTGAGAGATCTCAAGATGAACTGTAGAGAGGTTCTGATTAACCAGTTGTAGAGGTGAGTCATATTAGTGTCCAAAGATATGAAATGTAAATCGAATAGGCATTGGATAGACTATATGTTATGGGGAACGATGATATTTCAGTGCACTATCCTTAGAGATAATATAAAATCAGCGATCATCCTCAACATTCTAAGTCATAACCACCCTTATTCATAAATCATTCATTGGAGTGTGAATTAGAGGCATTAATAATCTTACAAAAAAAATACATCTCAAAGGATCTAGAATAAAAAATTGGAAAAGGACATGAAAACAAGTCCCACAAAATAATAGTCTGTGAAGGCACCGTCCATGAACCAATAGTTCATAGGATTCCATGAAGCGATGGCTGGTAATCCTTTTCCAGTAAATCACTTTTTCATGGAGTAGTCAAACCATGAATAATTCCCCTCTACATGGAATTTAGACCTCATGGTTGATAGATGAATTATTTATGATCGTGAGGTGATGAGTCTAAGTTCCCAGGAAATGGTGTCCTCAAAGGAGGTAGTTTGTGGAATAATTGAAATCAAGAGTGATTCGCGAAAGTGATGAGTTCACTAGGAAACATGGTAAAAGATAAATGAGACAAGCCCCTTATATACATGTGTCGTTCCTCCTATTGTTCCACACTCTTTATGAAAACCGATTAATGATAGGAAAACTTTCTATATTGGAATAGCCTTATCTTTATCCAAAATAGAACCCATTAAGATGGGGGAATTTTTTGGGTCCTAAAAACCATTCCCATAGAATGGAAATAATCACGTCACTTTGGAAAAAGAAAAAAAATAAAACAAGAGTTTATGGAAAAAAATTAAAGGAGAAAAAATGGTAATGGAAGTAATGATGATGTGAAGTGTAAATCCTTTATTCACCGCTACTCTGCATGGTTCTCCATTTTAGATGGTTCTGTCAAAGTAAAGAGTTCATCAGATAGAGACATCGATGCCAATACTAGAAAATGAAACAAAAATGTATGTGGGATATAGGTAGAGATATCCTCCCCGCAAATGACTCCACCATGAACTAAAAGGGTTCTTTAAAAAGGTATTACCATTGGCTCCCCACAAATGAAAAAAGTCATTCACAGGACTGAGGAGGTGATCTTCACCCCAAAAATGATGACCATGTGCCCCTTCTAACTAAGTCATAAGTGGGCCAGGTACCTCCCATGGGATTCCATAAAATAAGGATTGTGGACCAATCATAGATGACCAGCTATGAAATTTTCAAGTTCCTCTGCTTCTCTATAAATAAAACCCATGGGTAACTAAAAAAGGGATGGATACATTGAAGGATCGACCAATATATTAAATGACCCCCAAAACACAGACTTCATCGATGATTCCCCACAGGTAAAACCCACCACATGGAATAAATAGGAGAAAATAATTTAATTAACATTACCCCATCTCAACATTCTTTTGTGGAAAATTCCCCATAATGAGTAGAACCAATTCCCCCATTATAACCATGAATCCCTCATAGCGAAATACTACATGGGAAAAACCATGCCCAACATAGAAAATAACTACTTGGGATGAACTATAACCCACATAGGAATATTCTATATAGATGGAAAATGGAACCATGTTTCAAAATACTACATGGAATGATCCTAGATCTGTATACCATAATGGCATCTGGATAGACCCCTTAACCACAGAGCAATGTGCTATAGAGAGGGAACTCCATCCTGCATAAGAAAATGCTACATGAAGTGGGTTATCCTATGTTGTTCCATTCTCTATAACATATCATTATCTTACATTGTATCATCATCCTCTATGATGTCCTTTCTGTGAACAAGTCTAATGACATCAGTCCAAGCTCTCTTCGAATTCCACCATATATTTTTGATAAGATCATCGGACCCACCATCATCCCCTTTGAGTTTATATAATCAGTGTAAGTAGACTTACGTGGGTCATCCAAGCAAATTTGGGGACCCATGAAATGACCTCGAGTATACATAAACCTGGTAAAAAGGGTTCTAGCCTCTGGATAATGGCATGTACCTCCTTGTTCAATGGATTAAGAGGAATCATTGACCATTCCATTCAATGAGGGAATGTGTTGAACATCCCTCCCTTTTCCCTTGATCAAAATTTAGGGCACTCCAACTGAGTTAATCCCATATCCATTCTTGCTGGAGGTGGATCTTGTTCTCCTCTTCACCTTGGACAGAGATTTATGCATATATAATGATAACTAAGACTTTACCGAATATCAAAAAACATAGGAAAATGGAACACTCAAAACCTTCTCACTCTCTCTCCCTTTGGGATCCAGAATAATCTATCAGAGGATGGAGTGGGACATGAGATCTCCTGATCTACTACCTTCTTTTGTTTCTCACACTGAGTATGTCCCACATGGGCATAGTGGTTTGTAGCAATCATGACATCTGTATTATCTTAAAGCATATAAAATGTGCCATATCTATAGCTTTAAGCCCTAACATCAATCCAAATAGACCTATTAGAAGGTATAATCCCTGATCAAATCCCTTCAAATAGGAAGCTCCCATGTGTAAACCCCAATCATGATCACTTAATTGGAATCTTCTAAAGTGAAAGTCCTAGTGAAACATGTCATGACCCGTCCCCCGGGACCCGTGCCATGGCTACCACAAGCCCACCTTCCATTGGATAGGGCATGACAACTAGCATCAAAAGGCATATTCCCTAATACTGGGAAGGCATTGCCTTTATATTCTATAAACACCTACAACCAAGCACACATCAAGATAAAAACACAAGTAAACTATATAGTAAAAAGAGTGATAAAATTATGATGGTCCGGAATACAAGCCCAACATAAAAGGTAGAAGTACAACTGAAATAAAATACAACTGAAGAAGGAGAATGATATCTACTGGGTCGTCCTCTGAGGTTCTAACCTAAAGGGTAGGTACAGATCGCCTCCTCAGCACTCCATATCCGCCTATCTCCTCTGTGTACCAACACACCATATGGTCCACCTCCGGGCACCGTCCAGTCGTGGTACCCTCAGCCTCAATTAGCACCATCTGTCATCTGCACCAAACACAACAAGGGGAAAGCATTGCTCGTGCATAGGTGTGTATCACTATACTCAATAGGGACCCCTAGACCCTCAAGGTCTCACAAAATCCACTAAGGATAAACTAAAAATCCTGAAATCAACTCAAAATCCTACTTAGGTATATTCCCATACATATACCTACATTATCAAGTATACCCACCTCAATCATGAGGAAACATAGGGTCCAAACCAAAATCCCAACCCATTCTTCTATGTGGAATACATGTGGGGTACTTACCTTTGTGGTATTACTCCATTTGTGGAAAAGTTGAGCTTTGGGATTTTGGGTTGGACCCTCTGTTTCCTCATGATTGAGATGGGTATACTTTATAACTTATGTATATGTATGGGCATATACCTAAGTAGGGTTGTCAGTTGATTTAATGCTTTGTGGTTTATCCTTTTGTGGATTTTGTGAGGCCTTGAGGGTCTTGGGGTCCCTACTGAGTATCGTTATACTCACCCCTGCATGGGCTATGCCCGAACCTTGTTGTGGATGGTGTAGACAAAGGACATTGCCGATTAAGGCTGAGGGTACCTGGACTGGACGGTGCCCAAAGGAGGACCATATGGTGTGTCGGTATGCAGAGGAGATGAGAGGACATGGAGTGCTAATGAGGCAGTTTTTACCTACCCTTTAGGTAGGAACCTCGGAGGATGACCCAGTAGTTGTCTTTCTCTTTCTTCAGTTGTATTGTATTTTAGTTGTACTTTTACCTTTACTATTGGGCTTGTATTCCGGCCCCTCTTACTTTCAGTACACTTTTTGCTATACCGTTTACTTGGGTTTGTATATTGTTTTGTGCTTGGTTGCATGTCTTTATAGGATATAAAGGCAATGCCTTCCTAGTTTTAGGGAATACACCATTCGGTGCTAGTCGCCAGCCCCTGCCCAATGGAAGGCGGGCTTGGGGTAGTCAAGGAACGGGCCCCGAGGGACGGGTCGTGAAAAAACTGAAATATGAAATATTAGATTCATAACTAATTGGGATATGTATGAATACTCCTTGAGGTCTAAAATAGACACCTACATCACCCAAATTTTCTCTTGTCCCCAACTCGGATATGGTCACATTCACCTTAGAGACCATATCTTTTCTAGGTATCTTGGGCCACTTCGACATAAGTGTTTCTCTATCCATAAATATGCAGCCTTTCCCTTATATGCCTTTACCACATGATGTAAATATGAATTTTTGGGTTCTCATCACATGAATTTAAAAGGTTATATATCCTTTTAATTGACACCAAACTACGTCGGTTCTAATTACTCTAATTTTGAGTA
This sequence comes from Viscum album, assembly GCA_963277665.1. NCBI lineage: Eukaryota > Viridiplantae > Streptophyta > Magnoliopsida > Santalales > Viscaceae > Viscum > Viscum album. The sequence goes on from OY728122.1 coordinate 2,047,774,746, forward strand.
GGTAGGAACCCCATCTAATTGTTTTTATCCTGACATCGAAACAGCTCTTGTCCCCCAAGATGATGACAAACCACTGAGTGTCATCACATGTGTCTTAAAACCAGTGATGTCTTTGCGAATGACTATTGATCCTTGATCTATACATAAAATGATTACGTGGGTGGAGAAACTTTGATACATATATATATATATTTCCATCGATGGAGAACCTCAAATACATACAGATGACCCATGCATAGTCATGATTGACTAATGCTTTAGGGGAAATTCTCGGACACACACTTGGGAGTGAACCAATGATTCATGAACAATACTTAAATCTATAAGAGATTCCTGGAATATGCAATAGTTACCCCCAAAAGGGTGTGATTAGCCTAAGTTCCCTTTATCTCGACCAATGTGAGTTCTTATGTGTCATTGGCTGAATTATCCAAAGAATGCCTGCCTTTGGAATGTGGGTCTATGAATCATGAATGTGAGATCTGATGGGTGTTTTTTCCCATGAAAAAACCTATTAGATACCATTCTATGATATTATACTCAACGTCAGTGATTGAACAATAGTCAACCCCCAAAAATCAACCTAACCTGGCATCACTCTACATTTTTTGAAAATAAAAATGGGAAACCTAACTGATGTAACATAACTATATCACCTCATTAACATGATAAAAATGATGTACTTACCAATACATTTTAGATCATTTTTTTCTATGTATAATAACATCTTCAAGTGAAAAAAATCACATTTCTAAGGATTTAGGAATTGTTTGTTTTGTTGGAGCATTGATAATCCCTTGGGGTCAAAAATTATTTTTTTATTAGACATTAGGTGAAGGAAGATCATTGTATAATTAACTTATTAGAGTTATTTTTTTCAGTATATTATTGATTACTATGAATGATTAAATCATATTTAATCACCTTGATAACTTGGTAACATGGCACATTGGATCATCGGATTTAACTTCCTTATATATATTTTAGAAAAAAACCATATCTATTTTTGATCATTGATTTTTAAAATTTTATATTTAATGATTTTGAATAGAAAATGTTCATTATTGGATAATTATATCAAATTTTACTGAAGGTATATACACATTTTCATCATTGAATATATCCATTTTATATTTAAGAAAATAATTTTTTTTGATATTCTAAATGAATAATTTGAATAAAAAATATGGTAGATGGTTTTCTATGAATGATTATTACATTGATTAAATTTAAGGGTTTTAATATATAAGTATTCATAATATATGATCTTTAGTTTATATTTTCTTTAATTTATCTATGTTAGGTTAAAATATAAACATCTACATTCTGTTTTGTTTCATTATATTTTCAAATCATTTGACTCACTTGACCTCACTGAGATGCATATATGGTCAGAGACAAGGATGGATGATCTACCCCAAAATCACATATAATAGTAAATGGGATTCTTACTAGATGTAATTGCGTATAAAAAAGGACAATGTGTTATTCATTAATCCTATATCAAGACATTGATAATCCAATAATATAAGAATATACATAAGATATATCAAGATAAAAAACTGTGGAATGATAAATTCTTTTATAGATGTATTCTATAGGTAAATAATTAATTAAGAGGATATAAATCCAAAACAGAAAAAATACATTGTCTTTTAATTAAATTAAAATAATATCACATATACCATAACACATGAAAATGTAATAAATTAATGTACCCACAATTTCCATTAAATTTTCTCTATAATATGACATCGCCAACTCTAGGATCACTATAATCTCTAATAAAAAACAAAATGAATGCACAACCCTGAGTACACTACCACATAATCTCACTGGTATATTTTAGTATTGAAAAACCTACAGATAATGTAATACCTCATGTCCATACAACATAAGAAATTTGAAGGAATTGGAATGTTAAATTTTGTGTATGAATCATTTTAAGATTCAATAATTATAATTATCTGAGTTATTAGAAGTCCCAAAATGGGGGTTTTTATATGAAATGAGGCAAATAAGGGATTATTATTCCATGAAAGAATCTGGATAATTATAGAGATATTGTCGGGGATAGCTCTGTGACTATATCAACAACTACTGGCTAGTTATATACCATCAATGAGACAATGGTGAAAGGAGTAACCCATTTTACATATTGGGTCCACCAAACAACATGTAACAAAAATTTTCTATTTGGTAACACTGTGTATCTGGTGAAACCAGGGTGGTTAGCTAGTTTTCATAACTGGAAAACAAGTATATTTCACTAAATATTTTTTTAGTGTGGGCCTTTTTTATATTTCTAGGCATTGATACCACCCTTAAATTTAATCTATCTTAATCAAATATTTTAGAGCCACCTGACCAATATATCCTCTTATAACTACTTTCATATTTATCTTTAATTTATGATTGATATATATTGAATATTTTGGTTAATTTGGGAAATATTCTCCATTAATTATTTGCTCGAACCATCTCTTTATCATGTGGTGGAGGATCAAAGTGCTATTCATTATAGATAAATCCTCTTGATAAGTCTAGTCCTTTATAATACCTTTATTCCCCAATTGTCACTATATTCTTATTATTCATTGTAATATTGACTAACTATTGACATTGGGATAAATCCCTATTAGATAATTGGATCAAAATTCCATGGGATCACAAAATACATTTATGATATTTATGGTGATTTTGATTGAAAAGGATATAGTATTTCCGATGTTTATTTATGTGTTCTATTGATTTGAGTATCATTGATGGTACTCCCATTGGTGATTTACAATATAGTTTTTTGATGAATGGAATTGAACAAACCATCGAATCATGGAACTCAATTGGGTCTACTACTTGGCTTAGGTTCGAGAATGTGCTAGGAGTGGTCTAAATCCTGTCAGGAAATATCTTATTTAATGTAAAATATTTGATTTATTTCTCTAAGAGAATACAATATAATTATATTAAATTTATAAGTGGTTGTAAATGGTTCTGATGAGAAAGGGTAGCTACTGTGTATTTATGAATTATGAATTAAGCAATTATACTGATTAATTAATGTTAAATTGTTTGATTAATCATAACTTGGTTTAAATTATGTAATTTTATTGTATTTAAGAGTGTTAGTGCCTAGGGAATTTGGATAATGGCCGAGTGGACTTGTAAGAGTCTCAGTCAGAGCTATTGGGAAATTTTTTTAACTGGGAAATGACTAGAAATAATGGTAGTTTTTCCCTAAGAATATCCATTTAATTTTTTAGTTCAATTATTCCATTCACATGACACATACCATATATGGTCTCTACATAATGGCTAATTGAATCTTGAAACTAATAAAAAATTTATTTGGAAATGAAACTATTTAATTAAATGGAATCCTTATGTGTGAAATTCTAAGAGTGACTTGAGCCACATCAAACCCCCATGAAATAATTTAAACCTCAACATTTGATGATTTGGTACTTTATTAAAAATGTTCGTTGAATAGATTTTCTATATATGTAATGTATAAAGTATGAATAAATGGGACTGAATCATTGTATCCCATTCCTTTGTGAGTTTCGGGTGTTGGAGGATCACATAAGATGTTCTAAGGTGTTTTTAAGGGAAATAGATGAGTGAAGGTAAAAATTATCATCATAGGGAATTATGATTTAAGGTTATTGGTGATATTCTTTAGGGTGACCACTATATCATAGTGATTATGGATGGGGTGCAAGAAGTCTTGAGGGAGTTATTTAGATCCATTACAAAATTTTCTATGTTTACCCTATGGAGGAAATTTATGGCCTATATAAGATGGTATGTCGTGTTGTGGAGATAAGATGTGAGGTGGGATAAGTGGATTATACATTGTGGAGGTCCTAGTTGTGGTGTTTCACATTGAGGAAGTTATTTCAATTTAGGGGTAACTTTATCTTGTGCAGTAGGTTGCAGTGTAGTCCCTTGGAAAAAATTATTTGCAGTATAATGGTTTTCCATAAACAATAGTCCCTCTCCCAAGGTATGTAGGGTCAGCACCATAGGGGGAATAATTTTCCTTATATAGTGGTTTGACGAGGTGTGATGTGGTTTGGTCCCTTTCCTTTCATTGTATTATACCCCATGCTTGTTAGATCTATGGTATAGTTAGGTGCCCTAAGTCATAGACTTTATATTTTATATTTGCCAATAAATACACAAACCCCTACCCAGAATCACTCTTCTCCCATATTTTATTTTAGAACCCTAGGTTCCCCAAAGTGATTTTTAAGGATTTGAATCCCATTTAAACTAGTATTAATCCCCATATTCACATGATCCATCTGTGGTAATATGAGGTATTTTCTACCTTAGTTTCATATGGGTTCTTCTAATTATGTCTCGTTTTTTATCGTGGGATTCTTTCCATGATATGGAGGTTGAACTCAATTGTTCTAATGACTCTTTTCTTTTTGTTTTTATGATTATATTTTTGTGGTGTTCTTAGAGGGATTTTGTTTTCTTGTTGGAGCGATAATAATATTTATGTGTTCTTATTCCGTTCTCATGCAAAGAACATTGATGCTTTGAGGAAGAGGATTCAACGATTTTCCTTTGATTTTCATTAAATTTTCAAGATAAAATTCTATATATGTTTCACCAGTGGTGGTATTAATACTAATAAACGATAAACCAAACTAATAAAATATTTTTTAGCGTTATCAACCATAGTTTTTCTTCCATTGTGATAACATTTTTCCTATTATTTTACCATATATTGTATTATCCATATAATGATATGTATAAAGGGTGTTATGATTTTTTTAGGATTTTATTATTCCTAGGATTAGCATGGTTAATGATGAAAATAATTAAACAATATAAATATGGTTATTTGTTGGCTAGAGAAATATTTTAATGATTCGATTTTAATGAACACATTATTTTTGTATCTTTATCATAGTAAAATTGATTCTCGTTGTATATTAAAAAAACTATTCTTCCATATGTTAAGTAAATAAAAAAATATGTAATATTTGTAATGATTATTGATGATAATAATTAATGGAATGTAAATTTATTTTCCATACATAATGATAAATTAATTTAGAATCAATTCATTAATATAATTTTTAAATAATTGAGTATGTTTTTATATCTAATGCCTTTGGTTACCCAATGTCATAACCCATAATAACAAAATTTGTTAATAAAATATGGAAAAATCCAGTATTTTAATAAAGATATTTTTTTGGTTATAAGAGTGTTCATTTTCTTTGGATGCTTGAATTCATTATGGTTGGGTATGAGTGAGCATGTTTGCATGTGAAAGCTAAATTCCATGTTTTAGGGCCTAGATTCCATGTTGAAATTTATTTGTTGTTTTTAAATATTTTATGGATCTGGATGAGATCCTTTATATGCAATGTGATGTAAACTTGGGATGTGTAATAATATATGGGTGTAGAGGCCCAAGGTTGTGGTAGAATTTGATGCTTGTGATAGTGAGATATATGGTGATGTGAATGATAGTGTTGGTGATGAAAATAAGATGAATTAATGGGATTAAGAATGGGTTGCCTATTTTTGTACTAAAATCTATTATTCATTATTGTTTATGAAGCTATTTAAAGTTCGAATGTCTTGGATGATTATTTATATGCCTTTCTTTCTAATATCTTAAGGTAGCTGGATGTGTTTGGTTGTGATTCCCATGTTGGTAGATTGGGATGTTTTTTTATAGTACTTGGTTTTTTGGAATTATAAAAGAATAATTAATTTCTTAACCCAAGGGTTAGTTATGGATGGGATACTGAAAATATGTTAACATTGAGAAACTATAGACCTTATTTGGATTATTACTAAAGGACGTGGAGTTCACTTTTATTGATAATGAAATGAAGTTAGAATAATGTTTTTTAATGGTTAATTAATTAATTAATGAAAGGGTAACTCTAAAAGAGGAAAAATGTAATTTAATAAAGGTATAATTAAAAACTTTTTTTGCTTATAAGAAATCTAATCCCTAGTTGTGGAATCTTTTTGTCAGAGTGACGATAAATATAGTTGATCTTATGATTAGGTTATTTCTCATTTTGTGGTTTTGATCTATATTATATGATGTATGTTTTTTTTTTGATTTTATACAATACCACACCCAATATATGTTGGAACAAAGGTTTGTTATGTCACAAAATGGAATCTATTTTTTGTTTTTTTTAATCCAAAAAAGGATTGATCTTGGAGTTTTCAAGGAATGTGATTTTACTTTTTCGATTGATTTAGTGTTGATGTTGGGGTCATATCCCAATGTTTGAAATTTTTTTGGAGTTCAATATTAGGAAGAAAGAGAACTCTTTAAGAATGGTTTTTTTTAGAATGAATGATCAAAAATATGTTAAAATAATGAATTTCATGAATTATACAGTATCATAAAGGAATAGAGCTTCATGGAGGCATCTGGTGTCATGAAGGATGGAAGACTCATGAATGCATAACGGTGTGACAATATCTACACGACTATGAGAATCTTTGTTAATGGGAATAATTTTTCTAGAAAATTGTGAATAAAGGATCCTTTTTAGAATTGGTGTATAGGATATCGAAAAGGAAACTTGGAGTTGTGAATCATTGTGAAGGGATATGTATATAAATATGCATCCACACACATTATCATTACATGATGATAATTTGAGAAAATAATGAATTTATCAGGATTTACGATTGTTGTGAGCTTCACAAATCGGAAATTATTATAGAGATAATACATCATGGAAATACTATTTATGTCTTAAATAATTCGATGTTCTTTCATAAAATGGAGTTTCATGATGATTATTTGTTTTCTAAAGACATAATGTTATGTAAATTCTGAGAGATTCGGGATTGTTGGGAGATTTTTGAAGGTTTGTGGGTTCATGAACACTAGAATTTCATTGAAACATAATGTTTTTTCACGAAACATGGGTGATTCATGAAAAATAGTGTTGAACATATTTATTTAGTGATTTGTGAATTCATGTGCATCAACTAAGAACTATGGTGCAAGAAGATTCTCATAATAATCATGGGAAAATATATAAAATTACCAATCTACCGAGGTGATATTCAAGTCATTAATATATGTAAAAGTTCACCCAAATATGTGAGTATGGGGGAGTTTTTTGAAGTGTTCTGAGGGAGGCATTTCCCAGTGCCTGAAACTTAAATAAATGTCGTGTACCTGGCACAAAGTGATTTTTTCTGATCTTCTAAAATCCATAATAACTAGTGATCCTTGGTGTATTTAGGTAAAACCGACAAAAAATAAACATATTATCCTTATACAATCAATTATTGGAGAACCATGTAATAAAAATGTGTTATCTCTCTAAATATGAATGTTTAATAACTGAATGATTTCATCAGACATGTTTTTAAATGTTCATACCACTTTGGGAATAAGATCCCTCACATTAAATGAAAATGTTGACACCTAGATTCACCCGTCCACCCTTAGGGTTTTCTATGGTCCGATAAGTGGTATCAAAGGGTATATGTTTTTGGTGTTAAATATATCCTTTATTTTTTCAGGGATAATTTTGTCAATTTTAGGGGATTCGCCCTATTTGATAGAAGAAACATCTAGATTTTGAACAATATGAGGATATATAATATTCTATCCCTGGGAATAAAATTTACCTTTTCAAAAACTCAATGGATACTGGTTAGTGATGAAACAAGTCTTTTTATGACATAAATAGATACGAAAATTCTTGATGAATATGAAAACTCACAAAATTCCATTACTGTATATGTATCTGATGAAATCAATTTTAAGGAGATGAGTTTCACTTCCACCTTGTCTATGTGGGAGATACTATAAAATATATATGAAGGAGATAAAAATTGAAGGAGGAAAAAATTTATGTTTTGGTCAATAAAATTAATGATCTAAAAATGAATCAAGATGATAATGCAGATAGATTTTTAACCAAATTACTTAATATTTTGGAGAAATTTTAGGACTTGGTAAAGAAAGTATTGATATTCACATTGTGAATAAAATTTTAATAAGGATTCAAACTATTTACAATAAAAAAGTTTTGATATATGAGAAATTATATATTTCCAAACATTCTCTTGATGATCTACTCAGAAGATTGTTGTATTATAATATTATAGTCAAACTAGGAAAAACAAAAAATAGAGAAAGAAAGGAAGTGGATTTTAAATCCAGGGTAAAATATTGATATTTTAAAAGGTTGTAATGATATGGATGATGTGGATGATGGATTTCATTCTATTATTACTAGAAAAATCATGTGAGTAAAGGGATTTTTAATAGAATGCTTCCCATGACTTTCTTTCAATGTGGTAAAGTAGAGAACCTTTCCACTTGACACCCAATGATATTTGATGATATAGAGTGTAAAGAAAAAATTACAAAAAATGATCAGAAGTAGTACCCATACAAGGGTGGCATCAAGTCATAAATAATTATAGATAAAGAGAATCATCAACCAAAAATAACCAGATGATAATGACTTTCTTGAGGATGTATCGCCAGTGTTTAAATATGAAACCAAAGTATCCGTGATGGTTATAGTGGAAATGGTATAACCTATAAAAGATGATGATAATAAGTTGAATTGTGTCATTGATATCAATGTGGAACATGTGGGTTATATTTATGAGATTAAAATTAAAATAAATAAAAATATAAATAAGGGAGATGTGATGAAAGATTCATCAGTGTATGTTGATTAGGTTGTATTAAAAGTTGATGGACTATCAAGAGAGGAAGACATACGTTTAACAAATCATGAAATTGTTAAAGAGGTTCTGGAATTTAAACACAGTGTTTAAGAATAAAAAAATCATAAATGACCTTACATAGAGACTATATCAAAATGTTGAGATTCTTGAGGTATTTGAAGAATAATTTTTTTACATTAAGGAGTAAATTGGGAACTGAATAAACATCATGGAAAACAAAGAAGAAATTATAGTTAGGAAGATTTTTAGATGAATAATCTCTAGAAATAGAAAAATATGGTTCAAAATGAGTAGAGAAAGCCATGAATGATAAAATATTAAATTTTATTGGAGAATTTGGAATTGGGGATCATTCATAAACATAAATGGTTGGAAACAAGATGATCCCAAATAAAGGGATGTATAAATTTTCAAATTATACAAAGGTGACTGATGTCTCAATATAGAAATCATCAAAAAAAGAGAAAAGAGAGGTGAAAATAATCCTCATAAATCCAGAGAGGATCGTTAGTCAAATATCGTTACTAAATAAGGACACATTTTAGGGAAAGGAAGGGTGAAGGTATTTCCCCTTATTAAATTTTAGTTCTGTGGATTTTTGGAGCATACCATTTCTCACAATGAAGTGGAAATAAGCAATATTAATGGTGAAGCACTTGGATGTTATCAAAGGAGAGTGTGACTATATCCTTCATTATATATAACAAATAGTTTCTATAAATATATTTTCCACTATTAAAACTACGCATATATTGTTATTCATTGCAGTAAGAGCAATGGAGAGAAAATAAATACCTACAAAACTCAAGGACAAGTAAATACTCATCAACCAAGTGCAGTTACTATTCAAAATTGGCATTATCCACTAGAAGAAGAATATGAGCATGGTGAAACCCTGAATATTTATGAGAGAGTGAATGTGATATCTTTAGTCTCCATTCAATAAAGTATCTCATGTAAGAAAAATAATAAGATCTAGAAATCAAATCTTTCATTAATAACTCTCAAATAGACAAAGAACAATAACACCTATCTCCTTGACAAATAATTCTCATCTCACATGATATGAAATATACATTTTTTGAAATATTCCATGAAAAGAGTTAATGGGATACTGAGAATTGACAAGGATGGTGCATTAGGGTTCATAGTTAGTGGAAATACATAACTAACAGAAGATGAGAATATAAAAAATAAATTTCATTGTACATATGGTTTGTGTTATAATATACTCACTTTGAGTCAAATATGTGACTCAAGAATGGTAGTTACATTGAATCAAAATTTAACTATCAATTCTATAATAGGTAATTCTGTAATGAAAGTATGTTGAAAAAATGACAATTTATAACAGGTTGATAGTAAATATAACACTTGATACTTTATAATGAACAAGAAAACAACATGTGGCATCATTGGATGGGTCACATTAATAATAAAATCATGGAATGAATATATCATCTTAAAATAGTTATCATCACACACAATATATAGAGTGATCAAGAAAAACATGTGATTCATTCATGCATGCAAGGAAATAATTTCATGAGTTCATATCGACCAAAGAACAAAAGGGAATTGAATCTTATTGATCTCATTCACATAGACATATGTGGTCCAATGAATTTCATTGGAATATATGGAGAGATTTCACTCATTTTTATTAGTTTTTATTATGGTAGAATGTTTGGTGTGTTGTTTATATATAACAAATGGAATGTTATTGATTTCATAAAGATTTATCATCAAAGATATAAGAATAAAACTATTCTCATATTCAATATTCTATGATATGACATTGGAGGAAAATACCCATCCATTTAATTAAAAACATTGGATAAATCATGTTGTGTATGTAGTAAGAACCCCTCATCAAAATGGAGTCATTGAATTCAAAAATAGATAGGTGAAAAATATTTCAAGATCTATGATGATTGAGATTTATGATTCATATAATTAATATAATGAGGGTTATCCAGTAGTGGTGTACATACAAAATCAAATATGGATTTTTATAGGAGAAACTAGGAAAGCATATGTGATATGGTATGGAAGGAAGATCTATATTATTTATTTTTTAGTTCCTGGATGTAAATGTTTCATTGGAAACAAATTTGAAAATCATGGAATGTGTGGTGGTGGAGAAGATGAGGGAATATTACTTAGATATTCAATGAATTGTAAATCTTAGAAATATTACAATAATCATCTTTCAATGATTTTTGAAATAAATGATGTCATGATCATTCATGGTAAAACCAATAATAAATTGAGAAACTCAGATGTTGATATGATTGAAGATAAAAAAGAAAGTGGAAAAGTGATAGATTCAAATGATAAAATAACAGATGGCTTGAAAAACTGTAATGGATAACAAAATAATGATGATTTAGAAGAAGAATCAAAATAGGTAAGCATTAATATGGAGACATCATCAGAACAATACATAAGAAATAGAATATTGGAAATTGATCAATCAAACATCATTGGGGATTAGAGCACATTATGCCTTCCAATAAATTTTAAAACAAACCGCATTTTAAGAAGTATCTATGGATAAATAATGGGTGAACTCCATGAATGAAGAAATGGATCAGATTGACAAGAAGCATTCATGGGATCTTGTTAATACACCATAAAACCACAATTTGATGGGAATAAGATTTATCTTTAAAAAAACGTTTATGATCATATAAATGTGATCAGAAACAAGGATGATTGTTGTGTAATGTCTATATATATATTGAAGGAACTGATGTAGGTGAAATGTTTTCCCAAGTCGTTACAATAGTATAAATTTGGATATTCTATTCCATGGAAATTCAAATAGGACACAATTGTTTCCAAATAGATTCCAACATGGAAGTATAAAATAGGTTTATTGAAGAAGAATTATACATTTACCCACGAGTGGGATTTATGATTGGAAATTATCAGATAAATTCTCTTAGATTAAATAAAGGTCTATATGTTATGATGAAGACACATTGTGTCAGGTATTATTGATTTTATGCTTTGTTAAAAAGATATAATTTAAATGAGGAGTTATAGACCATAATCTATATGTGAATAATTCTCATAAAGAATAATTTATTATTCTTGTGTATCTAGATGATTTTAGTTTTTTAAAATAAGGCATTAATCAATAAATCAAATTTATAATCACATTAAATATGAATTTTAAATGCCTATGATTGGTTAATTCACATATTTTTTGGTCATATAGGTGGTTCAAAATAAGTATTATAACATAATTTCTTATGAAAAATGTTCAAGAGATCTACTGAAGAAATTCAATATTAATGACTCCAAACCAACACTGACTTCCATTTTAGTTGGGGAAAACCTAGAAATCATGAGGATGAGAATTATATGGATCCCAAATTTTATATGGGGATCATTATAAGCTTACTATAATTGAATATGAAACTACCAGATATTGTATTTACAACATTCTTAGTTTCTCACTTCCAATGTAATTTTATGGAATAAAATTTTTCATCATTTAAAAGATTCATGAGGTATATTCAATTTACTCTCAATATTGGATTATAATTTCTTTTAAATAATAGATAATGAGTTATCACGATTTTTTTTGAAACTAATTGGTTTGGTGACATGGTGGATTGAAATCAAAAAAGTGGTTGAGAATTCTTTATGGGAAAATATTAGTGGTAATATTAAAAAAACAATAATGAACTTCTCTAAGTACAGATGAGTCCAATTATATATCTACTTCAAATGCATGCACTCAATTATTGTGGATGTAGAAATAATTGACTATTATTTTGGATGAGGTGAAATAACTAATAGTGATTCACTGTGAAAAAACAAGAGCCCGATCCATCATATGAAGAATATAGTTTATCACTATTGTACAAAAAATTGAGATTATATATCAATTCAATAAATACATAGCTGAACTAGGTGTAATTAAAATGGAGAATTAGAGAAATGAAAAAAAAGTGGTTGAAATATTCACTAATCCCCTGAAAGAACCAATGATCAAGAAACATCAGTTGAACCTTAGTGTTTAGCCACATCACATTACCTTAAGAGGCTATGGTTTTTTCCCCATCACCATTTATTTTAAATATTTTAATCTATTTGTGGAGGTGACTGGTCTCAATGGGGGATATACCATCTAGAGTGCGTTTCTTTTGAGAACTAAAAGTACAAGCACACTTACATTGGGTTTATTTCCAAAGGGAAAGGTAAGTGAAATTCAATGAATTTTAGGTTATTTGTGGAGGTGACTGGTCTCTAACCTGTGTCATATTAAAGGTAGGATTTGGGTGGTCACTATACACCTTCTCTTATTGTTGGATAGGGTGGTGTGAATTTGGGGGATGGGTACATGATAGAGTAGTATCAAAGGTTTATGTTTATATATAAGAGATAGTTTGGATGTTAATATAAGATATATTGCATTATTTGTTAAGTAAAAGAGGCATCTTAATTTGGTAAGTGATGTAAGAAATGGATATTGGACAAGACACTGGTATTTTGGGCCCCATGTGATTGAATTCATTGACCTTTAAACTGTGATTGAAATTGATAGACCATTGGATTATGTGAAAAATGAAATAATTAATTTTAATTAATCAATTAAATAATTTTATATATTCCATATTCTAGGTTTTAGAGACTCTAACCATTTCTTCTTTTCCATGTATTAGTCTACATTGATGTCTCTATCAAGTTCACACATAGGATGTCTAACAAAAGGTATTAGAATATCTATATAGATTAGAGGACTATGATGATGAAACTTGGAGGAGGATACTATGATAGTTTCATCGGCAAAGGTTTTAGAAGAATTATGGATCCATTTTGGAATTAGTTATTGAAGCCATATTGAAGAAGGGTGAGATAGCATTGAGTTCAATCAATGTTTGGAAAGAGCACTGTGTTTCATTGGCTAAGAAGATATTGAATATATTAGTGAGGAAATGGTGGGTCTTGTTCCTTAGATATTGTGGGGATTTAGGAGTCTTAATGGAGATATTTAGGGACCACTTACGAACATAGTTTATTTCCTTGACCATAATGGAATCCAGTCACTATGAGATTCTTACCTTCCGATAGGGTAATTTGAGTGTATGGGAGTTCATTATTCATTTTATAACCCTTATATGAAATGATTTATATCTTTTTATAGATAAGGAGGATATACCTATATTTTTTTATGATTATTTGCATCATGAGGACCACTATTATGTCCTCCCATTTGTGTTATCGATGTGTATCAAGGTGTCAGAAAAAGAAGAGGTTGTATAGAGAACACTAGATAGAACTAGGTCATCACAAGAGGGGATTAATTATGATTCCTCATTAATAATATCTATAGTTTTAGGTTCATAAATTCCTAGATATATGTTCTTTTAGATAAATGGGGTTTATTCTTATCCCACAACATACTATTTCTCCAAATTTAGTGGATCTTAGGCGTTTTTCAAGGGATCAAAAACATTTTTTTTCTACGAATACTGAGATCATATTTGATGATAGTTACTAAAACAATTTAGTAGGTAGTTTTTACAATATGTTTCACTTTAGATTACCCCATTTAGGTTGTGTTATCCAAGGATGCAGTATCCAGAAGCTCCATCATGGGATTAGTAGAGAGTATACGGGGAATACATTGGATAGCCTTGAGATGTTCCTCATTCTCAGAGATTAGTGCATGACCATGGATATGGTCTTCATCGGGGTTAGAGAGGCTATAGATATGGTTGTGGTAAGATTCATTACCTAAATGTTTCATCACATCGTGGTATGTACATCATTGAATTGCCATTTTCCTATTTTTTTACATTGGCATATTAGTTATTTAATTCAGGGTCTACACACTCAATCATATCACCTACACTACTCCTAACCACGTTACATGTGGTGGATATACATTTAGTTCTCATGGATTTTACTATGATAGTTGGAGTTTGAGTATATCTATTTTGTATTATTTTATAGACATTGAGCTAGTTTCATGGTAGGACCTCTCCTTGGGAGATTTCATATGTTTACAAAGATAGTCCCTAGATATCATCATCACCATGAAATGGATATATTCTGTGCATGATATTTTGGGTTTATTATGGAAGAATATTTTTTTCCATGACTATTATGGAGAGTCTTACATATTTTTTCTGAGAGAGTGGTCCTCTAATGGTTTTTGAGGCCTGTTCCGGCATTTACTTTTTTGGGTCAAGATAATGTTTAGTTGGTCAATAGTTTAACCATCTGTGTTTTGTGGGATTATGGAAGAGTACCATAATGTTTTTCCTAAAAAGGATGTGGAATTACCCCCTTGATGGGAGTTTGAGATTGGGATAAATTTATAACTAGGAACTTCCCCTATCACGATGTCTCCATATTAGATTGATCTTTATGATTTGTGGGAGCTATGATTATTTTTCAGTGATTTGTTTCAATGAGGTCTTGTTTGGCTGAGTGTGCCACCATGGGGTGCACCTATTTTTTATTAATAATGATGATGTAAATTTGTATCTATGTAGCGATTATCATCGATTAATCTTGGTGATTGTAAATAACCACAATCCTCTTCAATGGATTGATGAGTTATTTTATCTAATAAAACAATATAGTTTGTTCTGAATGATCGATACATGATTAAGATATCACCAGATGTTGGTGAAGGATGAAGATATTCAGAAAACTAATCTGTGATGTCATAATGGGAATTATGAATTTGTGGTGATGTCATTTGGTGTGAGAAACTATCTAGTCATGATCATGGGTTTAATGAACATATTGTTCAATGTGTTCTTGGTTTAGATTATGGTTGTTTTCATTGATGACATCATTGTGTACTCCATTTTTGAGGTGGACCATAATGAGTATCTATATACCGCTTGGGAGTTATTCATCATCAATAGTAATTCAAGATGATTTAATAGTGTTATTTTTTGGATCATTAATTAAGTTTCATATTTCATGTTATATCCTTCTCTTGAGTTGTTTTAGATCCTTTGATGACTAAGGCATTCATTTCATAGGAATCACCAAGACTATTGAATGGGCATAGAGTATCCTAGGT
This sequence comes from Viscum album, assembly GCA_963277665.1. NCBI lineage: Eukaryota > Viridiplantae > Streptophyta > Magnoliopsida > Santalales > Viscaceae > Viscum > Viscum album. The sequence goes on from OY728122.1 coordinate 2,047,790,527, forward strand.
ATTGTATGCTATAATAGGTGGTTTATTTGAAATTAATGTCTGGTGGAAACTCCATTGACATCTTTTACCATAAATGAGAAGGCATTATTATGGACTATCCGGTGGCAAGAATCATTCAAGAACACAAATAATTTCTTCAGTGATCCAATATTTTATTTTCTATAAAATATAGTTCAACATGAATTTTTATATGATGCAACACATATTGAGTTGGTATGTGTTGTGTTGTATTAAAGATCAGTGGTTTCTTATAGGAATCATCGGTTATATCCACATCAGTAGAACAATGTTTTCATGACATCAAGTTGGATGATGTTGTGTTTTACTTGATTTTTTTATTTTACCTCACCATTGAGAATTTTTGGGTTTTTACGGATCTTAAGATCTGAAATTATGTCTTCTCCCAATGCGAATTGAACATGTAACTATGGAGGTGGATGAAATTATTACAGTTTTACACCTTCATGATTTATTATACAATAGAAAAGTGAAATATTGTAGATGATGTGATGAGTTTGATGTAACATAGTGATTCCATACATGAATCTAGATATTCCTATACAGTGATGGAAGAAATATAAAATATGCATCTTGATAAAAGAGTGGATGGAGGAAAAATATTTTTTTAAGATTATAGTGAAATCATATTTTTTGAAACAGTTGGAGGATCCTTAACTATGATATTCCATGATGGAGGTCTGGAGAGATAATTTTTTTGGGTGATACCCCTGATGGTTGGATTTTGGTTGAACTAAACAAAGTGTTGTTCCCAGGAATGTATTTTACCCCATTGGAAATGCATGATATGGTTATTAAAAAGTTATATAACTCTCCCTTGTCAGTATATATAGTAATAATGGGGATGTACCAATCTCTGAGAGGGAAGGATTGGTGCTTCATGTTGAGGAGTGAAGTTTCTATGTTTGTGTCTCGATGTTTGGTATGACGAATGGTGAATGATGAGTACCATGTTTCTAGTAAATTTCTAAAGCTGTTGGATGTTGTGGGAGAACATATTGATAGAATTTATTATTGTTTTACCTTGAATTTAGGTATTCTTTGATGTCATTTGGGTGATATTGGACCACTTGACTAAATTATCACAAATTATAGTGGGTATGGAGTCGAGCTCAGTGGGGGGTTATTATCAAGGATGTGTCTGGAGGTGGTGGTGAGACTCCAAGAATTCCTAAGGATGAACATATCTAATCAAGGTCCACATTTTACATATATGATATGGAGGGGTCTCATACAATTTTTTGGATTGCAGTTATTTCATAGCACTACTTTTAAACTATAGATTGAACGTCAGACAAAGTGTACTATCCAAACTCTTGAAGACGCATTTAATTTTTGAGTCCTATATTTTGGAGTTTTGTGGATGAGACACTTGACTTTGTTTGAGTTTTTTACATTAATATTTTCTACTCCACCATTGGTATAACACCATTTTAATCCTTTTATGGCCAAAATTTCTATTTTCAATCGTGTTGTATTAGGGTTGGAAAGTGATAAATATTTGAACCTGAACTGGTACACAACACTAAATTTAATGTTCTGGTAATTCACAAATTGATTAGAGCATTATATGATCAACAAAATTCATATTCCAATCAAAGGATTATTCCATTGGATTTTTAAATTATAGATCATATATTATTTAAGGTGAACCCTCCTAATGTGTAGAAATGGTTTGGTCATGGATGTAAGATTTCTCTACATTTTTTTGGGCCTTTCTAGGTGTTGAATCATGTTGGATCAATGGAATATCATATTTCATTTCCTCTATATATTATCTAGATAAATGATGTATTCCATGTTTTATTGCTCCATTGTTCCCTTCATGATGATTCCCACATCCTAGATTAGGGAATGATCGACATTGATGATGATGAAAATATCGAGGAGTGTCATATGTAGATATAGGAAAATTATAGGAAGTTGTTGTTCATGTCTTCTATTAAATTGGATCATGAATTATTGAAACACAATTAAATGGAGGACAGTACCTAGGAACATGATTCACATATACATTCTTTGTACCCTGACCCATTTTTTGTTTATATCTTATTATATTATGAAACTCATTATGTGGTTTTCGAACTTTTTTGGATTATGATATGACTTTTTATTTCTTTATTCCATTTAATTTTTTACTCTTAGTTCAGTGGTATCTCACCTAGGGAGTGTTTAAGAGTTGGTTGTTGTTGTTTCATAGTTTTTCACTTGATTCCTCTAAGTGAGGTGGTTGAGATCGTATAATGGGGAGACACTTCAGTGGAATCTTAGAGAGTGGTTCATTAGATTACACCTTCTTATCACTATCTCTCTCTATCTCTATAAGTGGTATTTGTTTTAAATTCTTGAGGAAGAGAATTATTTGAAAGGAATCTATTTTAAGGTCTTAGATCCTAGTTCACCATTGAGATTTTTCGGTGGTTGAGGAACTAATATGAGGTTCTAAAGTGTTTATGAAATGGAATAGGGAGTTAGGTGGAAGTATCAGAATTATAGATCATTTTGTTCCATGGATCCAAGTGTTACACTATAGGGACGACCTATGCAGTGTAGTGAGGCTGGTTGCAATGCAAGGATTCTCAAGGGAGGAATAAGGATCCACTTGCAATTTTTGAATGGATAAACCATGGAGATAGGATATGGGGTATTTGGTTTGGTTTTTATGTTTTAGAGTATGGATAAGACATAAAATTAATGTATTTAATACCATGGGGGTCCAAAATTAACCATATAATAATGAGTAGGTTTTTATAATTTAGGGGGTAACAACACCATGGGCGATAAGCTGCAGAATAATCCCTCCCTTGAAAAATAGGTTCTACATTGTAGTGGGTTCCCCACATTATAGTCCCACTGACTATGTATATGGGATTTATTCTATAATAGGATCCATGTTCCTCGGATGCAGTTTCATTATGTGGGATGGGGATTGGTCCCTTGTGTTCGTCGTAGTATGATCAATGTCAGTCGATTTTGTGGCGTGGTCACGTGGGTTGTGCCACAATTTTTTGTTTTTATTTGGGCCTATAAATACCTCACCTCCCACCCTAACCCAATATTATCAAACTTTGTTTTGTTAAACCCTATATTACTGGGAGTTATTTTCAAAGGATTTAAATCTTATTTCAATAAAAAAATTTCCCTATCATCCCAAAAATAGTTCTGTCATAATATGAGATAATTTCTCTGTTCATTTCTTTTCATTTCTTCTCTATTCAGATAAAAATTCCCCTCATTATTCTATAAATTCTATGGAGGTTGATTGACATCATTCTAATGTATTTTCTCTTCTTTTTGTTCGTTTGTTTATGTCATTACATCTATATAGGAATACGTTTTTCTATGTAGGAGTGGTGATCGATGATCTGTGTTCATGTTCAGTTACCATGTGAAGAATGCTAAAGTTTTATGGTAGTGGGTTAATTTATCATCATTTTATTTCAGATAAATCACAAAGATACCATTCATTATATTTTTTGGTGGTATAGGAATTATCCCTAATAAAGGATAAAATATATTAATGAAATAATGGTTTAAGGTTAGAGCTCAGATGTGGAATTCCACTGATTTAGTGAAACTTGGGTCTGGGACATTACACTTATGGGTATAGAAATTTTCATCTCTTTGAGTGTGACTACAAAACCAATCATATTATGTTAATATGATTTTTCATTTCCTTGATGTTGTGGTGACATTTCCCCATCAATTATATTGTTTTTATTATTACTAACCCTAAGAGCCAGAGGTATGTCATCTCACAGTGTGACATACAGTTGCTGTAGTGGGGAATATAATTTCTATTGGATTACGACTTTGTGATTTAATATTCACTAGGAAATAGAACAGTTGTAGCTGATGCACTAAGTAGGAATCCATTTAGTGATTCTATCTATAAATCAAGAGAATTATAGAGAGTGATAGAATAGAAATCAATGATTCATCCTGATATGAAAGAGGTTGGGGGTAGAATATGTCTTTTTCAGATGATGGTGAAATAATATTTAGTGTAGTAGGTGGATGAGTAATGGGTAAGGGATTATGAGATGGTGGTCTAGAGAGATTAATATGTTTTTATCAATGCCCCTTCTGGTTGGTCTAATGATAAAAAACATCCGTTATTTTTCCATGGATTGTTATTCATTTATTTGGAAATAAATAAGACAGTTCTTTGTGAGTACCATAACACACTATTGGTGGTAAATAAGAAATTAGAAGAGATGTAATGAGCTTGGAGAGGGAATTTTTGGTGGCCTGGGTTGAGGCGTTACATTACAGAGTTTGTGTCCCAATGTGTTTTTACTAGAATATCATAGTTAAGAACCTTGTTCCCAATGATTTTCCCTATCCATTGGATGTTCCTCAATGGAATTCAGGGGAAATATTGATGGATTTTGATTCCAGTTTACTTCAATATCAGGGAAAATTTTATTTTATATCAATTATAGTGGATCATTTTTTGAAATCAACCAACATTATAGTGGTTATGTAGTAGATATCAGTGGAGGGTTTTTCAAGGAAATATTTTTAGGAGGCATTGAGACTCCATAGAGTTCTGAGGATGGTCATCTCTAATCAAGATCCTTGTTTTACATTTACGATTTTGAGATGTATACATCATTATTTTAGTTATTATATATACTTTAACACTTATTTTCACCCTCATACACATGGTCAGATAGAAAAAATTATTTAAAATATTGAAAAAATGCTTCATTATTATCTCCAATAGGTTGGAGGTTCCTGGATGAGGAACCATCCTTTAGTCAAGTTTTCTTACAACAATATTTTTCACTGAACCCATTTTATAGAACTTTCTTAATATTTTTACAACCATTAATTCAATTCTCCATTGTTCTTGAGTGGGCTTAGGGAGTCATCAGTTCATGGTTTGAAATTAGTATGGAACATGAAATTGAAGGTTCATGAATTTTGTGAAAGGATTAGTGCAGTACATGATCATATGAAGTCCTATGCCAACCATAGGATGAGACCTATAGAGATCTATGTTATAGATCACGTGTATTTATGGTGACTCCTAATTATTGGAAGAAACTGGTCCATTATTAGAGTAATCGTCCTCCTCAATTTTTTGAGACTTTCAATGCATTAGATCAAATTCGAGTCATGGAATATCAGATAACACTTACATTGTAGATAATATGAATACATGATGTATTCTTGGTGTTTTATCTATTCAATTACCTTCATGATTATTACCAAATCATTAAGTTTAGTGATATCGATATTGATGATGATTTGACTTCCAAGGGGCAGCCTGTGGAGGTCCAAGACAACCTGGAGAAGGTACTTTGTGGGAATGATATTCCATTCGTTTGTGTCATATGGAGACAAGATGTTGTCGAGGTGAGTAATTGGGAATGTGATTCATATATATTTTCTCTATACCCTAATATATTTATTATTTAGCTCTTCCCTTGTTGTAATTATTGTTTTTTGGAGGTTTTCCTTTTTTTGGTTTGTGATATGGATTTCTATTTCTTAATTCTTGTTGTGGACTTACTCTCATTTGATAAGAATCTCCCCAATAGAATTTTTAATAGATCGTGGTTTCTATTGTGTGGGTTTTCCCCAAATTTCTACTATGGGAGGTGGTTGAGAACCTGTAATAGTGAGTCTCTTTAAAGGTATCTATGGGGGTTGTTTGGATAACCCCTTATCATTCTCTCTCTATCTCTCTCACTAGGTTTTATTTTAAATTTTTGGGGATAAGAATTTTTTATATGTATCTTATTCAATGGACCAGTTCTTAGTATCCCTTTATTTGTTGAATTTTGAGTTCTAGAGGCATCCATTGGATGTTCCGAGGTGTTTTGTATAGGGAACATAGGAGTTAAAATGAAATATTAGCTTGAAAGAGGATTTTTCACCATAAAACCCGGTGCTGCACCATAGGGGTAGCCAGTATTGTGTAGTGAGGCTAACTATGGGATAAAGAGGATCTAGGGAGGAATTAATACCCACATCCAATTTCGAATTTATATTCCAAGGGGAATGAATATGACATAACATGGTGGGGTGGTTGTTCTGTATGTAGGGACTACAACATAGGAAAAATGGATCATATGCCACATAGGTATTTAATGCATCAAAGAACATTGATGATTATTTTATAATTTAGAGGGTAGTTACTCCATAGGATGCAGGTTATGGAATACTCCCTTCCTTGGAAAATAGGTCCAACAACATAATGGGTTTCCCAAAACTATATTCAATCTCTCTGGGTATATAGGATCTTCACCATGGGATGAATCGTGTTCCTCACATGTGGTTTGATTGGGTGAGATATAGTGTGGTTCCTTGAATTTAATCATATTATTCCTCCTTTTATCTATTTTTTACTGTGGTTTGGTGGGATGTGTTGTGGTCATCAGTTTATAAGTTATCCTATAAATAACTGATCCCCTATCTGAACCAAATATTCTAAAAAGTTTTCCACTTAAACCTTAGGATCCCTAGATTGATATTTGAAGGATTTGAATCCCATATGAATATGAATTTATACTTGGATTAACAATATCTTTCTATGGTAATAAGAGGTATGGAATTTCTTCTTTTATTATAGTTTATTCTATATTCAGAATATTATTACATTCATTCATCTTACCACTCTATATCAGTTGGACTCTATTATTCTAATAGATATTGGCTTGTAGTTGTTGGTATGGTTTTTTCTTGGTGTCCTTAGAGGAATTTTGTATCCCTATGGTATAGGTGATCAAATATCTGTGATCTTTTTCCATTGTCATGTAAAGAACATTGAAGCTTTTAGGTAGGGAATTTATTGCTTCTCCCTTTATATATGTGTACTCATAATGTCATGATGCCTTATACTTTTGTTTGGTGGGGGAATTAACCTTGATAAAGGATAATCCAAATTAATGAAATAATGGTTTGAGGTTAGTTATCACATGTGTTCTTCCACCATGACAAAAAATTTCATCTAATTTTACAAAGATAGTGTTCTATCTATCCTATATTGTTTAGCATGGATATTATTATTTTTTACCATGTTTTTATTCTTCCTTTTAAAATGTTAAAATTAATAAATTAATTAAAGAATGTAACCCTGATAATTTTTTGTGGGATTAATAATGGAAAGAGGAATGTTTAATGAAACTGTAACTCTTGCATTTTTATTTTAATCAAATTGATATTAACCAAAAGTTTAATTGAATTTTGTCTTCTAGGAATTAATGGAAATAGATAAATACCGTAAAGCTGGAATATCTTGTTAATGGTAATAATTAAAGGAATTCAAATGTTTTTTTCTTCCCAAAATTTTAATGAAACATGAAGACATGCATAAAGATAATTTCAAAAAAATAATTAATAGATTATTATAGTTTATTCCTTAGGTTATAGATAGTCATAACCTGTAATAATGGAATCATTCAAGACAGAATAAAACTAGTATTTTTATAAAGATAATATTTTGGGGGATGGGGTGCATATTTACATGTGATGGATGAATGACTATTGTTTGGGGCTAAGTGAGTCTATTTTCATATGAAGTTAAAATTCCTTATTTTTAAGGAGTTTTAATATTTAAATTTTTAGTTGTTTTATTCCATATATATGATATGGAAATGTGTATTGGTATGCAATGTAATGTGATCTCTTGATGGATCGTGACAAATGAAATTATAGGCCCAAGATTGGTTTAGTAGCTGATGCATATGATTGTTAGATGCATGTAGATATCTATGATGGTATCGAGAATAGAATCGAGATGATATATGAGGTTGATGATTAGTTTACCCATTTCTATTCTCAATGCTGTGTTGATTTGTAGTTAATGAATCTATTTAAATTTTTGATGCCTAGGTTTATTGTTTATTTACATTCTTTACCCACTACTTAAACAAAACAGATGTTCTTTCTAATTCATATCATGATTATCGATTAGGTTGTCTTATAGAGTTCTTTTAATTATGGTATGGTAAAATAATAACAAGGGTTTTAACCCATGGGGTTCGTTTTGACTAGAATGCTTAAAATATAGTAAGTTTGAGAAACCATGGACTCAGTTTGGATTATCCTTGTATGGAATGGACATTACATTTATAGTTAATGAAATGAAATTAGAATAATTTTAATTAATAATTAATGAATTAATTAATGTTAGGATAATTGTTTAAAAGGACATAATTAATTCGTTGAAGGTCATATTAAAATGTTTTTGTGTTTATAGGATGTATATTCCCATGTAGTGGCAGTTGGGTGTTTGAGTGACAATAGATATAGTTGAGATTAGAAAATGTTACTTCATATATTGTGGTTGGGGGATATATTTTATCATTTTTTTTAATTTTAGATGATACCCAACCCATATTGGTAGATCAACTATCACCTAGTGGACTCTGGGAGGGTTTTTTCCACAACATCTCAGTTGGATCGGGATTGAAGAATGACTTCCCTATTAAGCTCCAATCTCTTATATAGTTTTCATTATGTGCTAGTATATATAATGATTACTTTTCCATATATTTGTGTAAAGGGATGTAATGGATTGTGTTTATTTCATACACCTATATCCATGGGTATATTATCTTTAGGGTTATTATATGTATAGAATGTATGTGATGTGATGGCTTGAGTTATATACTCGGTGTATGGGATGTGATGGATTGAGGTACAATAATCGATGTATGATACATGACATATGGGATATGGTGGATCCAAAAAACTACTCAGTTACTATATTGAGATGTTTAATGGGATGATGAGATTATGTGATGCACAAGATCATGTTATGATACTCAGGCCCAAGTTTCTTAAGGATATCACCATTTGGAAGCAGATGGCTCTAGACATATGATGTTGGGGAATACTTGTTAACTAGAGGGGATGTGTTATAGTGGTAAATTTTTTGCCTTTACAAGAATATATGATATCTTGAATATGATACATGGTGATATATAATAGTGGTATTTCTAGGAACATAGTATACATATTAGTGTGATGAGTTAGAATCACTTTCTGTTCACTGAGCTTTAGTATTCTTTATTTTCCCTTTACACAAGAGGCTCTAGGGAGGATCCTACTGAGTATACCTATTTTTCACATCCTACGTATATATAAAATGATTTTTTATAATTTTTATTAGGATACAGATCAAGATTCATTATACTAGATTTTGGTTTTGCGGGAGTTGTATGGGATTTTTTGTATCATTCTGGTTTTCCTCTTTGGTACTTGATGCAACATTTCTAGTTTTCTAAGTCTTGTATGGTATTACATGTTTCTACTTCGTATTTATTTATTAAAACCAAGTATGTTTTGATTGGTTTATTTTCCTTATATCTCCCTTCCTCTTTTTCTCATATAGGTAATGCCTCCCATTTTATGTTAAGTATTCTCTTAGTGCTTATCGCTAACTAATGGCCTATTAGAGGTAGGATATGGGCAGTCACCATCCCCCTTATCTCATTGTTATCCTGGGAGGGGTACCATTGGGAGAGGGGGTCATGATAGTCAAGTTCCATTGTGGGAACTTTTAAACTAGATACGAATAATATCAATGAATGTCTAATATAATTTTTTAAATTATTTATGTTTTGATATGTCTTCCAACTTAGAGGTTTTAAATAAATTATTACATAACCATAGTGAATTTGATAGTTACTGGTAGACCCTTTGAGTATGGTTGACTGATGAATTATAATAGATGGCCCTTATTGGGGATATGATAATGTGAGGTGATTTAGTTCCTTTTACTAGATGAGGAAAACCTTAATTGAATATATATAGAGGACCTATTATAGAGGCCCATAAAATACACACATAGATATTATATCTCATTAAATGAATATTCGTTGTATACCAATACAATCCATGCTAGAACTGTAATGTTTTACTGTACTTGTAAAATTGAATACATTACAAATTTGTACATAAATGATTTATATCCTCTCCCACAAAATTATTCACAACTCTTGATGTTTTTATACACATCATACCTAATTGTTTTATTATATCCTAGGTAAAAGGAAACATAATTAAGGGAGACATCATATTTCTAGAAGGTGAAACCATATGATACTTCAATCTGTGATCATATTCATGTATATAATAAGAATAAGGGTTTTAAAACTCAATCAAAATTTATATTAATCATATCAAATAAGTCAAATAGATTTAATAACGAATCCCAAAATAAGGTTTGTTCAATCAAAAGACGGATGACATAAGTGTGCAGAACCATTAATAAGAAATCATAATCCATTGTGTACTTAATATAAGAATAAGGCATAACTTATTGGTAGATACATAATTATATAAAATCATTTCATAAGTCGTGGATCACTACCAGGACTATCATAGTGTATTTGGTTCACTCCCCATTACATCATTTCTATAGTGAAGTTCACTCGTGAGACTATCATAATAGATAGATTCTATGACAAAAAAAGGTCCACTCCCCATTCCAGCCCTTATTATCTCATGAGGTATCCTTATTTTTTATAATGCATTTGAGGGATATAAATTTATGGCCCTACTCTTTACATAATGAAAACCGAACATTTATGTTCCATAAGATCACAAAACATTGAATATATCATCATATCATAACTGAGGGATGAAATGGAATTTATATAAAAAAAATATTATTATAATCATACACCATCTATAAGAATAATACTGAATTTAACCTTACATTATATCACTTTTTTGTCAATTTGAGATGACCATATTGAGTAGCTGTTGAGTTAGTGTGATATGACTTTCTACCACTTTAAATAGTTTTTTCACTCTCTACCTCAATCACTTATTCGGTAAACATTTATATTATGTTATTCTCCTATTGTTATAATGAATATATATATATATATATTAATATTAGTAAATAATAATGGATAGTAGTGTTTGTTAATGAGGTTTATATCCTTTATGGACTTGTTATCAGTATATAGTGGTTATTATCTAACTCTCATACAACATCATTTTTATTATAAAAAACATGCAAAATTGTATGACTTTGAAATTGTTCTCCTAGAACCAACATGATACAATTTATGATATTCAATGTAGAAAAAATATAGGATATCATCCTGCTCCTCCTGAAGTGATAAGAAACGTAGAGAAAATATTCTTTAATATATATAAATAAATCTGATCAAGATCCTCCAAAAGAACCAATCAAATGGTTTTATTGAGTACATAATTTGATGAGCTATCACATATAATTTTTCATTCAAATAAAATTCCTCTACATCCAATCTATTCATAAGGATTTCATGATTTTGGAGACTTTTTCTCTCATAATTCTACAAATACACCATATCCACAATTTTGATTGTATCAATTATCTTCTATTATTTTTTTTAATGAAATATTTATGCAACTAAATCACACTACACATTCAATATATTTTTATTGAGGGCCATAATTATAAAAAACATAGTATTTGTCACATAAAAGTTTTAATCTTCTTATAATTTTATTAATTTCTTGGATTCTAAAAATGTTCATATAAGTTTTGTGTGTTCATGCATGTATGAACTACCTTACTAATACAAACCTGAACATGTGTATTATTTTAACTACCTAAATTCTTATTTTATTAAAAGAAAAAAAAGAACATGGGATGTTCTCCATTGCACAAAATAAGTGCAAAAAATCTTCATGTAAAAAAAATATTCTTCATGAGATCTATTTTTTCATTCATGTAATGCAAATTGGATTAACAATAACTATAATATAATACTTTAAAAAGATGATATTTTCTTCTTCATGTAACTATTGTGTATTCACTGAATAATATGGGGTATGGGAAAACCTTTAAATAATATGGAGTACATATTTCTACTTATGATCCCAAATGAGTGAGTGGAAAAATATTTTTCATGTAGACATGTGGCTAGCAGAACAATAAATTTATTCATATAAAAGGAAATGCGAACACAATTTTTTTAATAAAAAATTTTGATCAAATAAAAACATTAATGGTAGAAACCAAAAACCAAAATCCTAACTTAGTAATTATATTTTATTAAATCCATACCTTTAATATATGTATCCACCAAAATAAATTATGATTTTCTTTTGATGTATGATAAAAGTAGTGGGTCAATAATTTTATTACATATTGTTAATTAATTTGGTATTTTTCAAACACATGTTTCTTTTACATAACCCTAAAAATCATCACATCTTTTCATTGATGGATTCTTATCACATTATTAATTTAGTATCATGTTCTTGTGATGAAGACCTTAACCCGATCTCACCCATTATCCCATATATTGAAATAGACTTCTATAACATTGATTTCATTCATCAAAAGCTTACTCTTCACATTATCTCATTAATTAAATATATAGATGGAATGCATGATGTCTATCATGTATTCTTATCAAAATATTATCACTATATATGGTCATACATTGACTATCATGATCTCTCACAAAGATATTATATTGGAAAAAGGTTGACGACGCGCGAATCCATGGTAAAGGTATCCCAAACATGAATAATATTACCCCATGTATGGGTAAACTGATTGGTAATATTTCCTTGGATTAAATCAAACTACCATGATAAAATATATTGTGTGGGCAATAATGTTTCCTAATATTTTTAGTATATCAACTCTATGTTCTCTGGGGAATCCTAAATAAGACCTGTGTTTAGTCAAAGACCATTATATAAACAATTACATATCACAATCATCCTGTGTAGGCATTGGGTTTTGGAACCTGAAACACTACACATACTTCCACATGGGTTGTGTCACTCCATTTTATGGTCCCTACAATCACCCTAAACTCTCTTTAAGCATGCCATGCATGCTCTATATAGGCTCAATGCTCACCATAAGTCTTACTGATGAGTCTAGATTACCATATTAGCTCTCCCACATGGTTGAGATTTCTCCCACATGTGTGGAATTATGTTTACCATGTAGGTTGGCTATATATGTTAATATTTTTTTTAAACCCCATAACATAATTACTTTGATTGCCTTGGATAAATAATTCCAAAAAAAGGAAATTCCTCCATCAAAATTTTCTTCATAAAAAATGTTAATATTTTTTTCACAACATTTACACTTCCACTTATCCAAACATTTCTTTATGAAAAGAAATATTTTCCTCATATTCAGTAATCATAATTATTGTAGAAAATGTGAAACCCACTAGAACATGTTACTTAAACATGATTACCATTTCATCAATAATAATTATTACTTACATCATTAAAAATATAACCTGACCTTAAAAATTCTGATGGATGGTTCTATCCTCAATCTCCTCCTACTTCAAATATTTCTTTTCCAAATATACATATATATTCTAAGTGTATTCATTTGTAGTACCAAAAACACATCCAAGATTCTTTAGTCAACATTATAGATTCATAAAATTATTCTTAACTTAAAGTTCATATTTTATTCATAACATCGCATTAATATTCCATATAAATTTAGGGGAATGCCATTGAAATTCCATGATCTTCTTATTATTCCATTTATATTGAAATCATGACACCCAACACGTACTAAATTATTTAATAAAATTCAACAACAACACAATGTAGGATCATAAATCCTAACCTTTTATTTTTTTAAATGATGATATATAAAATGATCTTTTAATATGTTCTATATAACTATTATGTCTGTTTTTAATTTTCTTCCCAACCCATTGTTGATGAAAATACAATTTTCGTGAAGGAAGAATTTATAATTTATTTCTTATGAAATTTTCCATAAATTATTCCACTCTACATATATTTGAGCTATTATAATTGTTGAAAAAGGGGGTCTAATATGGAAATCAATGCTATATATTCTCAATTGATAATATGATACCAACTCATCTACCTCAACATGTATTATTTATTAGATACTATTCAACCACTTTCCAAGATGAAATTATTTAGTTGATACCAATTGATAAAATAAAAGTGAAAATTATATGATATCATTTGTAAAAAAAATCTCAATATGAATTCAACCTAGAATTCATCCATTCATATCAACACACACATTAGAAACATTAAATAATAATAGGTAGATAATTTTCATGAAATCATTCTTTGAACTTATTTATGATTATTTTGTTCATTTCATGGATTCATTTAAGTCCCCTCCCCCCTTAAAATCAGAATTAATTTCATTTTTTGGAATAATAATAGAAGATTTTTTCAACATACCTCACCAATGAGATCATTACCAAGTACCTTTTAGAGATATTAGTTTTAGAAGACATATAAAGCTATGGAAACTTATTTTGTTACCCCCTCTCAAGATGACCTCCAACTTCACTTCATCAAGATTGATATATTCAATAGTAGATCTTATGAATAACAATTGATATGAATATTAACTATTTTTATCACATTAATGATGAAACATTTGAGGATTTTATGATGTTATAACTACTTCAAGATCTTTATCATGGTTGATCTTTGATCTTTTACAATAAATAATCAACAATAGATCAACAGTTAGATCAAACCTAAATGGTGTCTTATTTAAAATTTAGAATAGATATTCCACCACATAGATGTATCAATATTAATTAAACATATTTGTCCCCTATGTATGTGAATAAACATAAATTCCCTTCAGGTATTGTGTAATTAAAATGCATATGGGAATAAGTCATATATAATTTTCTTATTAATGAAAGAAACACAGATGAGATTTATTTCTAACCCATGAATATCATTCATTTTATCCTTATTGTGATAGTGAACTCTTAATCATTAATTTTATGGACTTATTAAATTATTTTTGTAATAATGGAGTATCTAATTTACTTTTTTACTAAATATTTTTGTAATTTTTAATTACATACAGTATATCAAAGAACATACTCACCCAGTGCTTTTTTTATTATTCTTTAGTATTTATTCTTGAGCGAGAGTGAAGAAAAATATAATATGAGATTTTCCCATATTTCATTCACATTCCATAAATGAATTTTGAAATTTTATTTTCATCAAATCTAGAAAAACTCTCATGAAATATTTATTCTTCTTTTTTATCTTTCTCAAAATCCTTTTCTTATTCTTCATTCATCCTTTTCTCCCATAATTTTATAGAAGAAAAACTAATATATCATTAGATTAATTGTAAACTTTTATGTAGTTACAAATATAAATATTATGAGGGTTATTCACATTATGTGTTTTATATCTAAAAATATTCATGATATTCATATAGTTGTCTTGAATCTTACATGAAATCAACTTCTTTTCCAAGGGTGAATTCATCTGAATGTTCTTCAGTGTAATCACTTTTTAAACATTTTTTAGATTTGTAACCAAAGTTTATTCCTCAATATTTTGTGTTATTATATTCTCATTCTTCATTGAGACATATTTATATATTAAAGAATCACTTTTCTGATGACCATATCTTTTAATAAAACAAGAGTATTTGAGTGAATAAATTTTTTTATAGAGAGAGATTCATGTTGTTATGAGAATGTTTTATCTTTATTAGATTACTCCTACTTTGTAATAGTCACCGTTTGTTCTTTTTCATTTAATTAATTTTAATTAAAATCAATTTTTCAATGCCCTATTTTATTTATTCTCCATCAAATTCCCATAAACATTGATCTTTTTTAACAGTTTCATGTTATCTAGAAATTCTGGAAAAATCTAAATAGAATTTTTGGGTCTTCTTCATCACATGATTAGATATTATTTGGGAACCCATATCCAAAACAATTAATTCCACCATGTAAATGATGATAGTGTCATGATCAATTCTCCTCATATAAATTTATGAAGAATTTTTATTTATATATAGAACATATATAGAATTAGATATATCAAAATTATTACATTGGGATAATTATGATAAATAGTTTTTTCAGCTAATAGAGTGTGATCATCAATTGATGTAAAGATCTTATTTCAATATGATAAAGGTTTTTTGTTTGTAGAATATTTAAATGAACACTGTGTAGAATTATCCCCATACATCTTTGAATGTAATGTATAAATACATGTCTTTTCATGATTGGATAGTTTTATTTTAATTTCAATACATCTAATATTGGGGGAATTATATTGATATAACTTAAAATCCATTATTTCACTAAAATATTTCCATACTTTCTTAAAAATGTATTCATTCATATCATTATTTTATTACAAAAAAGATTAATGTTCCATAACTATATTTTATTCAATATCCAATTTCATATTCCTAACATCAATGTTTTTTTTATTTCCTTCCAATGAAAAACATATTTTTATCAAATTCTATAGTCGAATCAACCTTATCTCATGATTTTTTGATCCATTCATCTTTATGTTTTGAGTATCTTAATTTAATCTCCTCATAATTTACATTTATGTATCCAACTCATGTGGAGATATTTTAAAATATTTTGAACTTTTTATTCAATGTCATATTTATTTCATCATACTCAAGTACAAGAAATATTAATTCATTTATCATGTTTTCAAAAATCCCAATTATAGTAGTAATAATATCTTTGGGAAAAATTTCCATCATATCCAGTAATGCATCAATTGAAAAATCCAGTGACATGTTATCACGTCCATTGCTGCTTGGCTCCTCTTTATGATTGTTTAATCAAAAATTAATAGATACATCAAAATCAATTTAATTCATTGATACAATTGAGGTAATAATGTTTTAATATAACTGGATATTATAACAACTTTAGTTCATGTCCAATAATTTCAAATCTCAGGTAATCATTTCTTGGAGGGAAGAAAACTTATTCTTCCTCCATTTCCAAGAGGGATATCTTGTTCATTTTTATCAACTTTTTATTTCTTTGGTTCCTCAATGTCTTGGAAGAGGTAGAATTTTAATACATAGTATATAGAAATACTCTAATTTTAAACACCATAATAAATTAAGAACTAAATCATATCTTTAACAATCATCCAAATAGAGAATCCAATTAGAGGTGTGACCTATTTCTCTTATACCAATTTTTAGGATAACTTTGGGTTTATTAAAATTAGGGCGGTTTAATCAGTGTGGGATGAATTATTACCATGTTAAATCATTTATCCCTTAATTTAATTCTATAAATTATTTAGTGAGTAATTCTATTCTATTCTACCCATATGGTTACAATTAATTTACATAAAATAGTAAATCACACTAGATTAAAGGGCCAATTAATGAGGTCCATCTCCTTTAAGAACTATTCCCAAATGTATGGTGGTTATTATCCCAATCACATAGCACTCAATTTTTATTATCAAATATGAAATAGGAATGTGTATGTCCTTAAACTACCTATCTTGAAAGTAACATGGCATAACGAAAGCAACTTAATGTAGCATAAATGCATGATGTCATCCTACTCCTCCTAAATTTATTAGAAATTTAGAAAAAGTATTATTTAACAGTCCCAAATTATTTTGATCAACATAATTTCAATATACTAATAAATGGATACCTTTAATATAGAAATTGATAGGATATCTCAAATAATACATCAATCTAGTAAGCTATCGCTACTTATTATTTTGTTACAAAGACATAAAGTGGTCACAAATTGGTACACAAATAATTCATCGATACAGAATGTCAACAATTTTAATGGTATATGTTCTCTTATATTAATTTGGTTAAAAAATTATATAACTGAATTACAATTCAATTTAAATGTATTTTTATGCAAGATAAACCTTTCTAAAAAATATTTTCCCAATAACCATTTTAAAATTATTATTATTTTATATGCTTATCATATTCTCAAATAATGTATATGAGTTTCATGTGATCATGCATTTGTGCACCACATTCCTCATAAATAAACCCAAAAAATTATATGATGTTATTTATATGATTTTATCCATTCATTTAGGTTGAAAATAAACATAAGATATTATCTTTCCTGAAATAACTGCATGAAATAACATCACAAAAGAAAGATGTACTTCAAAGGATCTCTCTTTAATTTTAACAAACATGATTTTATTCATGGGATCTATGATATAATAATACAAAGAGACAGTATGTTCATATTCATACAATGCCCATGTTTTCATTGTAAAAGATAATGTATATTTAAAACATCATGTAATGGTGAGTACACAGTTCTTAATCATTATAAAAAAGTCTATTCATAACTCTCCTCTTCAAGTATCCATGCGGCTCATGTAAATCTCTACTTATTAACATAAAGAATTTTTAGAGGTAAAAGTTTTCTTTTCTAAAAATGATAGATATCACATAAAAAAATGAATATTTGCAACTGAAAACATCATCCTTTTCTCAGTATCTATTTGATAAGATATAACTTCCTTTGTTTTATATACCCACCCACAAAAATTCAAATTTTCATTTCATTTTCAATAAAAGGGATGAGTCAAGAATTTATTTAAAATTTACAAAATATTTTGTTATTTTTCAGTTTTAGGGTTCATTTATGTGACACTGGAAATCAATAAGTTTTCATACAGCTAGATTCTTATCCCTTCTAGAGTTTGGACTCATGTCCTTGTGATCCTATTGGATGCATCACCTTTACCTGATATCACCCATGCTCTTGGATTATTAAATGGTGATATTATACATTTTTATGAATTAATAACAAGATTATTCTTTTCATTATCTCATGAGTTCAATATTTAGAATACATGCATGATGTTGGGCATGTATTCTTCTCTTAATGTGATCACTAAATTTGGTTGGATGTCGACTTCCATAAGCTCTCATGAAGACACTATTATTGATGAAGGTTGAATATAATTAAAATTTTATAAATGTATCCCCAAAATTTATATAGTTACCCAATGTAATGTAAGTCTTATGGGAATAAAAAAACAAATTTCATTGAACCACCTTGATAAAATAGATTATAAGTCTAATGTTTTGTATGTATATTTATATCAAATAAATAATATGAGCTCTGTGGAATACCACATCAGACATTAATTCAATCAGAATGTGCTTTATAAAATAATCATGTCACCATAAACTCTATCTGACAATAGGGTTTATCATAAGAAATTTTGCAAACACCACCAATACAGGTCACGACACATTATTTTGTAGTCCCCCAAGCACCTTGTACATGTTTTTAAAATGCTATCTACTACTCCTATGGGATCTATGATCTTCCTCACTCTTTCTGATATGGATGGTTATCCTGGTTGGCTATCCCACAAGGTAGGTCCTTCTCCCACATATTTGGGATCATCTAAGCCTAACTGGATGTCTTTTTTTGATCATATGTTTTCATATACATCCATAATATACTTTGTATGATAGCCATGTTTGAGGAATTAAAAACCAAACAAATAATATCATAAAAATATTATTAATAAAAAATATAAATATATTTTTCGATTCTAGTACACTTCATGATATCTAAATAGTTATTCATGAGAATTAAACTTTTAATGGTATTAAAACATCTTCATTATTGTAGAAACTTTTTTTCCCACTAGAACAAATTATTTAAACATTTAGAGTAGTTCATCAATTTTCAAACCTATTTAATTCATCTAAAATGTTATATGACCTTTGAACTTATCATGGATGGTATTATTATTAAATCTACAACTAATTAATATATTTATTTTCCAAATATAAATAAATATTCTAGTATTATTCAATGTAAATGAAAAAAAAAACCATCCATTCTTCTTTAACCAATAATTGAGCATCCTAAATTGACTCTATACTTAAGGAACATATTTTTTTAGGCACCTCACTTTAATCTTCCACACATATTCTAGGGAATTTGAATGAATATCCAAGCTATTATTCTTCATCAATTTGTAATGACATCAATTGAATCATCTGTTACTATCATATTGAAATAAATACAACAAAAACACAAAGTAGTATCAACCATCCCCATTAAATGATATGAAGCATTAATTGATGTTTTTATATATTAATATAACTTTGAATTATTCCTGTAATATCTCTCTAGGTAAATACACTTTCTATTTTTGAATTACATATTTATAATATTTAAATTTCCCAAATATTAAGAAAAGTAATTTCTTAAAAATAAAAAAGGAATCATGTAAATTTATCTTCATAAAAAATAGTATTAAAGTAGGTACAGTAATATACTAATTCACTCTGTGTTAAAAATATGCATTTAAATTTTTGATAAAATGTAAAATGATCTGATTTTGGAAAAAATAAGATTCCTTAATTTTTTTTGAATCAAAAAAATGGGTGAAAATAAATTTAATATATCATTGGATAATAATAATAAAAAATCTTAAATCATATTAAATAAAATATGGACATCCAAGAAAAGATTCCCAATTGAATATAATAATAACATTGGTTTTCCTTAAAAAATATTATTTAGGAATGTTGAGTACTTAGGGAAATTAAAATGAAATGTAAAAATTAAATATATATATAAATAAATAAGAGAGATGAAATTAAATATAATTTGAGATAGATGTGTCATATAATTTCTTCATCCGACATTTATGTATAAACAATCTCATAAAAAATGGGATTGTAGAAAAAACAATTACCTCTATTTATTCTTTCTTCAAAATCACTATTATATATTATATGACAGATTTAAAGTTATTATACTTATGTAATATAACCATTATCTTACCTATAATACCATAAATTGTTTCCTTGTAACATCTTCTCACTACTTGTAAACATCCATTCATTATCATTGTCATTTCTAGTGTTAACTAGTTTGTTTTTCAGGTCTATTTTGTTTCAGAAATTAAAGTCCTTTCACGTTGAACATTGTTACATAAACTATATAATACTGATCATGAAATATATATCATATATGTTCAATATATATATATTTATTTATATATTTATATAAATTATTGATGAAAAATTAATCAAATCACTATATAGAGATGGTAGTCTGTATGAATGCACAAGTGACAATTCCATTATTCATTGGATGGAATAAAAGAAAGTTAAATATTAATAATCCTTTAAAATAATTCTTATATAATTAATATTGTATATATATATATATATTAGTTTTATCACAATAACCAACTAGGAATTATTGGTATGGAAAATGAAATATATCGCTACATGGAGCCGGTAGTCCACACTTACGCATGAGCGATTCTATCATGTCCCATTTGTTAAAGAAGATGCGGTGAATGTTTTTTAAATAATATTAGTTACATATTAGTATATTTTTTATACTATATTAATAACTTATTTATGAGAAAAAAATTATATGAACTATTAGAACAATCAAAATTGAAAGAGTTTGGTTTGGATTTATATACCTTGATTGAGGGACCTCATTGGGATTATATGTTAATATTTAAAGGATTGTAATTGAGAGAATAAAAATAGATCATGGATTAATTTATTGAATCTAGGAAGGATTTTGAGTATATATTGGATGAGGTAAAGGGATCAAACAGTGTTAATAGTTTGGAGAAGATGACCCCTTTTATAAGTGGGAGGGGGATATATGTGGAATTTCTTAAATTATTTCAATGATATAAGTTAAATTTCATAGTAAAGGAAATATATATATTTATATTTATTTAATGGTAGGATATAATAAGGCTTAAAAATATTATGAAAAAAATTAGATAAGTGTGGGAGGTAATCCTACCCTTATCTCTTGGTTTATCCCCTGGTAAATCCATTTTTTCTATAACCATGGTATCCAAATTTTATTTTTTTACTATTAATTTTGGAAATTTATATTATTATTTTATTATTATTATTTTTAATCCAATTATGGATTCTATTCTAATATGTTAAATTTCTCTACATTATAGAATATTATTTTAACTAAGCGCACAAATCGGAATGATAACCTATTTTAGATAAATGCATTTCAAAAGCATAACACTGAATTTACTTCTATTCCCTATATTACAGAAACTATAAAATTAATGTTAGAATATATAAATGAATATATAATCTATAAATTTAATTTAAACCATTAATAAATTTAGATAATTAAATTAGTGAATATTAAAACACGTTTTCTGTGTAAATGTGTTTTTATAAAAAAATTTCTTTTATCCCAACAAATGAACTTGTACAAATGTAATACATAATACTAATTACTATGAAATTAATTTTATTAATTATATTTAAGTATTAATTATGTTATTTTAAGATAATAGTCAAAACATAATTGGATTTTACATTTAAATAAATGTTATTGATAACAAAAATAGGTATTTTTTAACTATTTATTAGAAAAAACACATTTTAAAAAAACCTAAAAAAGAAACCATAATATAATACAGATAATTTTATTTTCCAAAGTATAATCATTAATTAAAAATTAATTATTTATGAATTTTTAAATTAATTATAATTTCCCCACATGGAAAATGAAATAAAAAACCATTTTTTATGAAATCATATTTTTAAGGCATAAAATGATATTACTAAACATTGATAATTTAATTATTATACATTAATAAAAATATTTTAATGATAACAATATTTTTTATAATGTGGTTATTTATATTTATACCTTCCAATTTAACTACTAAGTTATATAGGATTAATTTGTTATGATTCATTTAGACTTGGTGTTATGTAAAAGGAACTCAATTTAATACATCAAGTTTATTTTTAGGGAAATAAATATAAAATCATGGTACGTTAAAGTTTAAACCCCATTGAGATAAATTTTCCATCAAATTTCCATCACATTGATGTAAAAAATATTGATATCTTTGGTTCATCATAGCATCAGGTTTCTATGTTGCTTCATCAAATTTCGGAATCCTCTAGAAAACTTTAACCAGGTTGACTAGTCTAGTTCCATGGAACAATATACCTATGAACCAATATTTATACCATTTTTTCATCATAGGATAGATCAATATCCCTCAGTTCAACCATTTAATTTAGTACATGTGAAATATCTACTATGTACTTTCTTATGAGAGGTATGTGGAACACATTATGAACTTGTGATAGGTTCTATGGGAGTGTCAAGTGATAGGATATTTTTTCTACTCCATCCATAATTTTGAAGGGATGAAAATATATAAGGCTCGACGTTCACTTCACTTTAAATCACATAACATAATTCCATTGATAAATTCTCTGAAAAACCTTCTCACAAAAATTAAATTCTAGATCTCACCAGTGGTACTACTTGTATGACCATTTATCTGAGGATTATAGGCAATACTGAAATAGAACTACGAATTCATATCCTAATGAAGAATTCTCCATAATGATGAAGATAAACATAGATCTCAATGATATACAATAGAATATGGTACTCCATGAAAATATACAACTTACATAATGTATATCTGATCAATCTGATGAAGATAGAAATATTCTTTGATATTAATTCTGTGTTCTACCTTCATAAGTCCATCAAATACATCCGTAATAATATTATATACTTTATAAATTTTGGTGAGTGTGAAGACAATATACATGGGAATGTTTTCAAATTACCATTTTGGAATTGGTTATGGTTGTACCATTTACATATACTTATATCTATTATCTAAAACTTGTGGATATATCAAGCACCAAGATATTTACACTATAATATTTATCTTTACATAATCCCATTATAAATACAATTTTATATCTTTATACATATTTTTACATCAAAGATTAATAAAGAATGGTGAGCTATGTGTTTCTTTCAATTTCTCTTTCTTAATATTTATCATTGATGAGACTTGTAATTTGATCATTAATCTTATAATACTATCACAATTAAGGTTTAACACAAGAGCATTTCTCTCCTTGTTTTCTAACCCTACATCCTCCTTTTACAACTCTTTAATATTACCCTACATTGATATTTGAAAACTAATTTGAAAAAGATTTGATTTCTACCCTTTCATCACAATTTCAGTGTCCATCCATTGAAAATACAAAAATATTAGATCTCTTATGATCCTAATAAATATTAACTATAATGATCCTTTTCAACTCAATGACTGAACCACCTTGATCCCTTTCCCATAGTAGCAATTTATTGAGAAGTAATAATATTTAATCAACTCCAACCATCTTCTATGGAACACATTAAAACCATAATAGGTGAATATGTACTTTAATGTATTATGTTCCTTATATACATCACACAATTCTTCATGAACATAAATTCTCAATATAATTAATGAAAATATTTCCATTAGAAACACCAATTCATGATTAAAATTATTTTTGTCATTATCTGTCAATTGTTTGAAAGAATAATCTATCACCATATCATTCTGTATAATAATATATCCCAATGCCTTATTCAATTCATCATTGTATATCACAAACCATTATCCTTTATAGGGCAGTGTGAGAATAGTTACATTGAAAAAACTTATCTTCAATGCCTATAAATTTTCTTCGCATTCCTCATTCCAAATTAACTAACCACCTTTTGATTTTTATAGTGAGTGTATTTGATATCCATGAGAAAACATTGAAAATGTAATGATAATATCAATCCAATCCAAGAAAAATATTATAATGGCTCTATATTAATATTCAAAGATAATAAATCAATTTTGAAAGAGTAATTAAAGTATTAAAAAAACAGATTCCCAAAGAACGTATTAGTATACTTCCTTTGGAAACATGTAAACATGAACCCTTGTATATAAGTGATATTCATTATCTCCAGCTAGGATGTTCATGACTATCACCATTCATAGACACATCATACGTCATACATATCTTCATGACTTGGGTATGGAAACATAAAAAGGGGGAGATAAAATGATCAATAAGGGTAAAAAAAGGGAGACATGTATGTGTAATCATGAGCTCAAGATTATGAGAATGTGATCAAAACATTTGAATATCATAGCCTGAATATCAAAGAACAAAAAGAAGAACCATGGTATAAATCCTGACAGTTCATAAGACATGAATCATAAGGAAATAAATAATATATGACATGAGAGAATAACATGGGCATAGAACATGGAATTTTTGAAAACACATAAGAATATAATTATATTTCCGTATTATCTAAGGCATATCTTCCAAGACCATCTTAGTAGTATGGGTTCACTCTCCACACAATCATGGTTGTAATGGTTCAATCCCATGTCCATATTAGTATTATTATTTCACTCCTCATACCATCTTGGTGGACATGGTTCACTCATATGTCCATTTTATTAGTCAAGGTTCACTCCTAATACCTTATTAGTCTGTCTCTTGAGATATAAATCTTAGTCAATGCATTGGAGGGTGATATATATCCAACCCATATAATAAGAAAATCAATCATAAAATTTCAACAAAATCAGAAACATTTATATAATAACCCATGAAATGAAATGGGTATCATAAACATTAAATCATATCATAGTCTACGAAAAATGATACATGTTTCTGAATCATTTTATCAAATTCATAACCCATAAAATAAGCATGTTTTAAAATCATATAACCATTGAAAGTGAAATATATTCATAAACATCATTCCATCAAAACATAAACCATTTAGAGAAAAAAATAAAAATTTAAAAAATGAATCATTTCCCCATAAATGCGTAAGTAATACAAAAAAAATTTCATCTTAGATGGGAAATTTTTCTGAAAGATATTTAAAGAACTTTTCAAAGGGAAAATATTATTCTAAAATGAAAAATTAATTTTAAAACATAAAACCTTTTGAAAAATATTTTTTGTGAAAAATAACATAAACACATATAGTGTAAGATTGAAAAACATTAATAACCTTTTCCTATGAGACTAATAAAAAACACATGATGACCATTTGAAAACAACATTCCATGAAAAATAATTTGTAAAATTATAAGGAATGCATGAAAAAAAATTGAAAACCATTTATTGGAAGATATATTTTAAAAAATATTCTTAAAAATTAAAATTTTATACATTAAAATGTATCATAAGAAAACTGATGGTGGGTATATCTGTACATTTCGTATTAGGTAAAAAGAACATTACTTTTTCATGGTAAAATGGTTAAAAAATTCAACTGTATGAAAATTGAAAAGAATATTACTTTTAATATAATGTTAAAATTAAGAAGAATAAAAATTTATTTCAATGATTATATGATGTTAGTATAATATTCTTGAAATACCATTTAGGAAAGCATGGTTTTGAAATAATATAGATTTCTAACCGAAGAGATTGGTGAGACCATATTTTCTTAAAAACATTTTCTTAATTATCATAAGAACCAAAGAGTTAAAAATGGTACTAATAAATAAATAAATCCAGAATAAACATAGGATAAGAAAATTCTTGGTTTTTCTTGAAATATGGATCATAATATTTCATTAATGAAAACATGATCATAATCAATCCTGATAAACTGTGACAATATTTTAATAAAATCATACCACATGGTAACTATGAATCATACTCTACGTGTAGGAATATGAAATTATATGGAGAATTAAAATGTCATGAAAATAATAAGATTCAACTTATAACTTGTAGATGTATGTTTATACACCTCGTGTAAAAAATATAGGTTTATAACATGACATGTGTATCAAAGAAGGAAAATTGAGACAAAATTATTTTAACAATTTGGTATTTTTGAAATATAAACCCCATGAAAGGAACATAAAAAATAGTTATTTAAATAAGCATATATTTAATTATATGATTCACATAATACATTCATTGGAAGTATATACACAAAAAAATAAGTGAGTGGTGAATAAAGCATGTATTTCACAAAAATAAAGAGTAATATGAAATTTTCTTACCTAAGGTCTTGAATCTCTTTGTACTCATACAAGATTTTATATAACAGATTTTAATTTATTATACATATTTTTTAAAATAATATTATTATATCTAATACCATGTATGGTTTTATTATGACCTTATTTTACTGTCTTCTTAACAATTCTATGTTAAGGTTTCACTATGGGTAATATCTACTTTGTTCGTCATGTGTGTCTTTATTTGTTATATCATTAGTCCTTATACTTATATTGTGATTTCCAGAATGTAAAACATGATATAAATAAAATTTAAAATTATTTTATGTGTACTATAATAATCTATAGGATATATAAGTATAAAATTAATACACCGTTCATGGAGATAGTAGGTCAGATATACAGATGAACAATGTTTATGTTTTATTATTATAATGAAAGAAATAAATTATATGAAATGTAAGTATTTATATTTATATATATATAATACTAATAAATTAGAATTTTTATATCATATATATCATATTATTTCACTATACACATCCTTAATACATTCCTTGTAGTGTGTGAACGAATCACATTTCTTTGAGGGGCGGTAGTCCACACTTCCTTAAACAAAATTATCATATTTGCACATGAAGGAAACTTTAAAGATATGTGATGTAATATAATTAAATAATATTAAATAAATTATAAATATCATAAATATGATATAAAAATAGATTTTCCATCATAATTGTTACCACGATAGGGGTAAAGGAATAGTTAATAATCATCATGTTGTGTGATGGTAGTTTATAGTAAACATGAACAGTATGTTCGTTACCCATTAGATGGGATTGTCTGTATGTGTTTGTAAAAATATTAGCATAAAAACACCTTAGTATATTTATTATATTGGTTTTTTAATATTAATGTCTTAAATAATGTAGACGGTATGGAGAATGAAAATAAGAAAAAATAGGTTGAGGGAGGATGTCACTTTTTATTTGGGTAATTCTTTACGGTTTTCACAAATGGACATCCTTACATTTTATTGTAACCTGAGGAGAGAATAAATGAGTAAGTGATGGATGTTATTGATATATTTCAAAATATATTTTTTTGAAATTAAGTTTCTTTAGATGTGTGTTGATGTGGGAGGAGAGGAGGCCTTTTATAATGGAGGAGGAGGTATAAGGCCCCAGCCTTAAACCTTACTTAATATTGAATTAAATGAATAATTAACAATGAGGATCTTTTCAGGTTTAGATTTTTATAGAATTAGATCATAAATCATGAATTACATTCCACATTTAAACAAAGTGGTTACATAAAAGATAGTATTCATTTTTTCCCTTCAACGGAAACATATTTAAAATAAAACATGGATTCATTCTTGACACTTCCTTGACACTATCATCATATCATGCACCTTTCCCCTGACCTGTGAAAAACATTTCAAAAACATGGGATTAGCATAAAAAGCTCAGTAAGGGTTATAAAAATATGGAATGGAAACATGAGTTTATATATGCATAAGAATGAAATCATACTTTACCCATAAAACATTAGCACTTTAACATACCTCATCAAATAATCAATAAATCATAGAAATCATAAGACATAAAGGTAACTTGAGGCATTCATAACATTCTTACGTAGGGAGTAACCCTCTTGGTTAAGTTTGGAATACCCATCATAGTATATTCCCTAAATCTCTTTGGAGAATCCTTAACGTTTAACTCCTTCACGTTACCCAATGCATTGGTGAGCTACATCTAGCTCACCCGCCCTTAGTTTATCACGGAACCACCCGTCTTCATAATAATCCCCAAGAACCATAACATAATCGTATCACATAAAACATGCATAAAGGAAACATAACATTTCCACTTTTCAATCAGAAGATATCAATACAACACATTGATATAAAAACATTATGAAAACCATTTTCAATACCAAAATAAAAGAAAACTAAAACAAGGTATTTATTTTTCGTTTAAAAAAAATGTATGGCTTGTAGAGGAAGCCGAAACTCAAATAATGGTCACGGCGGTAGAGAAGTCGTTATCGCCGCACACGTAAAACAAAAACATTCCCTTTTGTCGTTTAGTAAAACACTTCATATAAAAAAAGATTCATTTTGGATAAACGTAAAATTCAAAGGGGGTTATACACCTTATAAAATAAGGTTGTGTATAAAACAAAATATGCATCAATGAAAGGAGATTGAGACGAAGTCCCATACAAATATGGTATCCTTGGATTAAGGATAAATCAATTACATAATTATGTGTGACAAATGAATACACCAAATATAAGTGGATATTAAGTGTCAAAAAATCAGAGGACATTCACACATATTCATAGAACGAAATATTCAAGGAGTACAAGTTTATCCCAAAGAATCCATATTGGGTTAAGAAGTTCCCTTGCAAAAATTCGACAGCCTAACTTCGTCACTTCAAAATTCAGAAAAAGAGTTGATGAGAGATAAAAAAGGGTATCTCATCACTTGGAAATAAAATTTACATTAATAAAGATTTATAAGAACATATCACAAGTTAATATTATGTGAATTAAAAGGCATAACAAAAGAAGTCTTTTAAAAAGTGGAGGGTGAAAGGTTCCCTTACCGACTTGGGTATCATTCAAAACATACACCCCATGAAAGAAGGAAAATACAAAATTGATTTAAATACTCATAAACAAAATTATATTACACAAAGAGTAGAATAATGGGCAGTACATATACCACTCAATAGAAATGGTGGAAAATGTTGCATAAATCTCATGGGAATAAAAGTGAGATGAAAAATCCCTTACGAAAATTCAGCAGCCTAACGGCGCCAAAAAATTCTAAAAAAAAGAATTTATGAGAGTAAGAGGGGGTATCTCATCATATAAAAATACAAATTACAGTATGTTTAATATAAAATAACATCCTCAAACATAAGAACATGGAGCATAAATAAAATGACATAAAAGAGGGTACTTGAAAAGAAAGCGAGAGGTCTGATCCCTTACCTCAAGTCTGATTTGTCTTGTTCATTTCTTTATATTCCTGAATAATAAACTTTGGTCAATTTATAATTGATTAATGACCTCCATTAAAGATTATTATTCAGTTCATATCAGATATTATAATGTTATAATAATTGTTTAATAATGTTAGTTCATATCAGATGTTTTTTGCCGATGTTTGGTACATGAGTAAAAAAATGAACTTGTTTAAAAATGATTGCCCATGTAGTTATAATTAAATCATTTAAAGAATAGTATTAATGATTAAAATATCATATATATCTAGTACATATTCATTTTATACTATTCCATAACATTTGGAGATAAAAAATGAAAAGCACCATTCATGGAGACGGTAGGCCGTACGTACGTATGAACGCTACTTTCATTTTTTTGTCATATTAATGGAATTAAAAATAAATGAGATATATATATATATTATAATTCCATTATAATATATATTTTATATATGTCACATATGTTCATTAATTTCATTCTTTATACATTCCATGTATTGCATTAACGAGTCACATCACTTGAGGGGGTGGTAGTCCACACTTCCTCATATAAAATTATCGCATTTGCACAACATGAAAAAAAAAATAAAGGTATGTTTTTAATATAAAATACAGAAGTATATAGTAAACATAAATACCATATATATCATATATAAAATACAGTGAAATCATAATTTCCAAATTTAAAGGTGTTAAAAAAATATTGAACAATCATCGTTTCGTGAGGCAGAAAATCACCAAACACAGAAACAGTATGTTCTTTAACCATTAGACGAAGGTGTGTGTAATTTTAGCTCGAATACTTCACATAAAAACATCCTAGTATATTTAATATACTGTTGTTGTTACAAAATAAAAGAATAAAAAGATTTTAGGGGGTTGGAGAAGAAAAATAAAACATAACAACACAAGAGAAAACACTACCTTTAAAACGGGTAATTCTATTTGATTTAAGATCAATGTCTTCCTTGGAAAGGATTCTGCCCAAAGTGAGGTTTCAATGATGAATATAGGGATTTGGAGAGATGAAATGGGCAGGTTTTGGCTGAGCCAAAGTCTTTGGAAGTGTGGTTAAGTTGGTAGAGGTGGGGGCCTTTTATAAGAGGAGAGGAGGGGAACTCTTGGAAAGTTATAAAAGAATACATTATTATAATATGATTTTAGGATTTTAAAGGTCCCAAAATTATGTATTTCCAGGATAAGGTTATAGGAGTTCTAAATCCACCCATAAATAGGTTTTGGACAAGTGTAGGTCTTAGATTTTACATTTTATTTTCATTTTATTTAAATCGTTAAATAATGAGGTAATCGCTGCATCATCATGGTGTCATAAATTATTTAATTTATTTAATGTCTAAAAATCATAAATAAAAATATCATGATGTAGAAAATATTTTTATCTTTCTAATTACTATTTATAGTAAAAAAATCTGACTTGTATAACCCCATGTAAAAATTGTTTTAGTAAAATAACTCATGTTTGTGACATTTTTACTTTTACTTTAAATAAAATGCATTAATGTCATTATCTTACCCATGTGGATCCCTGAGGTCCCATAAATCGACCCATGGGTTTTCATGGTCGGCCATGACACATCCAATAAGGGTAGTACATGTGTCTAGGTAATTTCATATTATTAAAACATTATTTTTACCTTAAACTACACTAATTATCTCTTATCGCGATTAAAATCTTAAAAGTTACTATTCACCGAAAAATCATTTTAATCCCATTGAACCACATTTTATTTCTTAATGACAACCGCGTATGTCTGATTTTTGAAATTCAAAACACAGAGGTGGTAAAATTTCATTTAAACGAAAAATCAGTTTTTTAAGTACCACTTAGTGGTTTCACTATTCATCAAAAATTGAAGTTTTTTAGAGAAATACCAAAACTTCACCCTAAGCTATATATGATATTCCGAATTCAAAAATGATGTCTATTTTAAAAAATTCAAAACATATAAGTTACATTAATTAATTTAATAATTAACTCCCGCTGTCAGAGCAAACAACGTGTTTTTATGAAATAATAAGTATCAAAAGATTGACACTAGTTTAAGTCCAATTTCAAAGTGAAATTAATTCCAATGACCACTATTGGATTAAATGGTAAAAATATATTCTAATTGAACTTTAAAACCAATTCAAAAGATAATCTAATCATATAAATAAAATATATTTAAAAAGGTTTTGAATTAAAATACAACATTTTTCACTATTCATTAAAAAAATGAACTTTATCGGAAAAATACCAAAAATTTA
This sequence comes from Viscum album, assembly GCA_963277665.1. Taxonomy (NCBI): domain Eukaryota; kingdom Viridiplantae; phylum Streptophyta; class Magnoliopsida; order Santalales; family Viscaceae; genus Viscum; species Viscum album. The sequence goes on from OY728122.1 coordinate 2,047,822,446, forward strand.
CACAATGTAAATTTTGATGTCCCGGTTCTAAAGAAAATTTTATTTTGTCAAATATAACACATAAAATTTTCAAAAGGTGTATTTAAAAGAGGTTCGCCATCAAAAGGCGGTTAATCGACCTTTTAATGAATATTAGAATGTTTACGCTTAAAATTGGATTCATTCTCATTTTTAATCCTCTAACATTAATTGTAAAGAGTAAAAATATTTGACAAAAATATATAATAATTTTTTAGTTAGTTCTATTCATTCCCGCTATTACAACGGCTAAGAGTTAACTACCATTTAAAATAATGTTATTTTATTATTAGAGTGCAACGTAAGATTACCAAGAAACTCATTGTTGCGTATTGGGTACGCCATCGAGCATAGCGTCCCCTTTAAAGTAATATTAATATTTTATTCACAAATATGGATAAATGTGAAAATGTCATATTCTTTATTTACCTGGGGTGTTACATCCTTCCCCCCTTTTGGGAATTGCGTCCTCACAAATTTAAAATTGGGCTTGGAAACTTCATTGAAAATCCCACATCGGAACAAGAGTCTGTAAAATAATCACTTTAAAATAAAGAAAGAGAAGTACAAAGGTCACTCGAGTTAACCCATACTAGGATTCCATGTAGGAAAACATGGATATGGAGGAAAAAACAGAGGGTCATGTTCTGAGGGAGAGTGATAGAAAACATGTTTAGGAGAAAGTTAACCATAATTAAATCACATACTTGTGGTGGGTTAAACTGTATTCGATTCCCCTGTAGGAAACATTAATAAACAACATTTTTGTTTTATGTTACTTTTCATTGAGGAATTTATTTTTGATCTTAAGGAAACATACTTACTTGTCATGTTGACTTTCAAATTTTACTAGATTTCTTACACAAACTCATACTTTCCCCAAATGATGAGTATTTAAGAAGACATGTTTACATTAAGAGAGCTATAATCAACTACTAGAGAATCACCTAATTCGCAAAAGAGAACTATATACTTCCCATGTATTTAGACCTTAACCAAAACTAAAACCTAAAAGGTTAGTATGAGATCAAATAATACCCAAAAGGATAAAAAATCTATTCTTAATCTCCAAAATTTGTCAAACAATACCCAAAGTTCAACAAAGACCATTAAATAAACAATTTTTCCAATGAAATCTTCAAAGTAAACCAAACTAAGATTGAAACCCAAATATTTGAAGGATTTAATCACATAGTCTTCCAAGGTACAAATTAACACTTATCTCCAAATAACATCAGTTTCTCTTAAAGTCTCATATTGAAAAGTAATTAACCTAATCACATATCTTCTATGATAGTTTAATAATTTCCATAGATAACCCAAAATAAACTTACTCTTAATTCATAAAATCATCTAACTAAAAAATAATAAGTCATACTAACCAGGGACTTCACGTAGTCTAGTGGTAGGCGATAGATACCAGTCGCACTTTGGTTGTGGGTTTGATTCCCATAGCTTTTTCCAACTCGACGGGTTATCACACGGTCTACCTGTTGTCATTTTTATAAAACTCCAAAAATAACCCTAAAATGTTTTAACCTCAATATTTTCCTTATACCTCTCATTTTCATCCAAATTCGTTACAATCTCAACATCTAAATTCTTGAAGTCTTATTTCACCACCATAAGATAAAATAAAACGATTTCCAAAATGAATAACACCATACCTTGATCATGGCGTCCACTCAGTTTCATCGTCATCTTTCTCACATAGGTATATGTCCCATGCATTACAACAATGATTTAGAGATCCTTAAAAAACATTTGCTTCCTCCATCCAAATACACCTTGTATATCATGGGTCATATGAGTGTTCACAAAAAAACAGTTTTGGAAAATAATCATGTATGACATATAATTCCAAAACATCTGATAAAACATGATTTCTATAAAATAGTTGGACATAATTTGAGTTGAAACTTTCTATTATTGGTCCTCTTAAAATACCGTAAGTATATTCTGAGAGACTATATTTTAAAAGAAAATATAAATAGGTTGCACAAGGGTCTCCTTCCTCAGCACCATTTTTAAAATCATAATATGCTTCAAATTCTTGTGATAAGGTAAAATATTTGAAAATACCTTGATAATATTTACCTTTCTTAAAAATATGAGAATATTGGGAAAATAGTATTTGTCCAAATAAAACCCATGATCCACGATGATAACGAGGAATAGTGGAGGTGTTTGATATCTCAAACAACTACTTGCAAGTGAGTTGTATGCTAGAAAAAGTTTCACAATCATCCGAACATGAATTTGCAATAATTATTGCAAGCATGTCATCAAGAAGATATAGGAATGTCATTTGAGATACTTCTCCTTCCATTCGTAACCGACTTTACTTGACCTGAAAAAAGTTATAAAACAAGGATTTAACTTAAATAATAGATATAGGGACTAATCATGTGTCTAACAAAAACTCTTAATCCCTAAAGTTGTCTAAATTGACCTCTGATACCAACTATAAGTCCCCAGCCTTAAACCTTACCTAATATTGAATTAAATGAATAATTCACATTGAGGATCTTTTCAGGTTTATAGTTTTAGTGAATTAGATCATAAATCATGAATTACATTCTATATTTAAACAAAGTGGTTACATACAAGACAATATTCGTTTCTTCCCATCAACGGAAATGTATTTAAAATAAAACATGGATTCTTTCTTGACACTTCCTTGACACTATCATCATAACATGAACCTTTCCCTTAACCTGTGAAAAACATTTCAAAAACATGGGATGAGCATAAAAAAGCTCAGTAAGGGTTATAAAAATATGGAAAGAAACATGAGTTCATATATACATAAGAATGAAATCATACTTTACCCATAAAATATAAGCACTTTAACATACCTCATCAAATCATGAATAAATCATAGAAATCATAAGAAATATAGGTAACTTGAGGCATTCATAACATTCTTACGTAGAGAGTAACCCTCTTGGTTACGTTTGGAATACCCATCACAGTATATTCCATAAATCTCTTCGGAGAATCCTTAACGTTTAACTCCTTCACGTTGCCCAATGCATTAGAGATCTATATTGGGCTCACCCTCCCTTAGTTTATCTCGGAACCACCCGCCTTCATAATAATGCCCAAGAACCATAACATAATCGTATCACAACAAACATGCATAAAGGAAACATACCATTTCCACTTTTCAATCACAAGATATCAATACAACATATTGATATAAAAACGTTATGAAAACCATTTTCAAAACCAAAATAAAAGAAAATTAAAACAGGGTATTTATTTTTATTTTAAAAAAATATATTGCTTGTAGAGGAAGCCGAAACTCAAATAATGGTCACGGCAGCAGAGAAGTCATTGTCGCCACATACGTACGACAAAAACATTCCCTTTTGTCGTTTAGTAAAACACATCTTATAAAAAAAAGATTCCTTTTGGATAAACATAAAAGTTAAAGGGGGTTATACACTGTAAAAAAGAAGGTTGTGTATAAAACAAAATATGCCTCAATGAAAGTATATTGAGACGAAGTCCCATACAAAGATGGTATCCTTGGATTAAGGAAAAATCAATTAGATAATTATGTGTGACAAACGAATACACCAAATATAAGTGGATATTAAGTGTAAAACAATCAGAGGACATTCACACATATTCATAGAATTACATATTCAAGAAGTATAAGTTTATCCCAAATAATCAAAATTGGGTTAAGAAGTTCCCTTGCAAAAATTCGACAGCCTAGCGACGTCACTTCAAAATTCAGAAAAAGAGTTGATGAGAGATAAAAAGGGTATCTCATCACTTAGACATAAAATTTACATTAATAAGGATATATAAGAACATATCCAAACTTAATATTATGTGAATTAAAAGACATAACAAAAGAAGTCTTTTAAAAAGAGGAGGGTGAAAGGTTCCCTTATCGACTTGGGTATCTTTCAAAACACACACCCCATGAAAGAAGGACAATACAACATTGATGTAAATACTCATAAATGAAATTATATTACAAATAGAGTAGAATAATGGGAAGTACATATACCACTCAATGTAAATGGTGGCAAATGTAGCATAAATCTCACGGGAATAAAAGTGAGATGAAAAATCCCTTACGAAAACTCGGCAGCCTAACGACGCCAAAAAATCCTAAAAAAAAGAATTTATGAGAGTAAGAGGGGGTATCTCATCATATAAAAACACAAATTACAGTATGTTTAATATAAAATAACATCCTCCAACATAAGAACATGGATCATAAATGAAATGACATAAAAGAGGGTACTTGAAAAGAAAGTGAGAGGTCGGATCCCTTACCTCAAGTCTGATTTGTCTTGTTCGTTTCATTATATTTCTGAATAATAAACTTTGGTAAATTTATAATTGCCTAAGGACCTCCTTTAAATATTATTATTTATTTCATATCACATATTATAATGTTATAATAATTTTTTAATAATGTTAGTTCATATCAGATGTATTTGCCGATGTTTGGTACATGAGTAAAAAAAATGAACTTGTTTGAAAATGATTGCCCATGTAGTTATAAGTAAATCATTTAAAGAATAGTATTAATGATTAAAATATCATATATATCCATTACGTATTCATTTTATACTATTCCATAATATTTGGAGATAAAAAATGAAAAACACCGTTCATGAAGACGATAAGCCGTACGTACGCATGAACGCTACTTTCATTTTTTTGTCATATTAATGGAAATAAAAATAAATGAGAGAGATATATATATATTATAATTAAATTATAATATATATGTTATATAGGTCACATATTTTCATTAATTTAATTCTTTATACATTCCATGTATTGCATTAACGAGTCATATCACTTGATGGTGCGATAGTCCACACTTCCTCATATGAAATTATCGCATTTGAACCACATGAAAAAAAATAAAGGTATGTTTTAAATATAAAATAAAGAAGCATATATTAAACATAAATACCATATATATCATATATAAAATACAGTGACATCATAATGGCCACCTTTATAGGTGTTAAAATAATATTGAACAATCATCATTTCGTGCGGCAGAAAATCGCCAACCACAGAAACAGTATGTTCTTTAACCATTAGACGAAAGTGTGTGTAAGTGTAGATCGAATAAATCACATAAAAACATCCTAGTATATTTAATATACTGGTTTTGTTACAAAAGAAAAAAATAAAAATAGTTTAGGGGGTTGGATAAGAAAAATAAAACATAAGAACACAAGAGAAAACACTACCTTTAAAACGGGTAACTCTCTTTGATTTAAGCTCAAAGGCTTCCTTGGAAAGGATTATGCCCAAAGTGAGGCATAAATGATGAAGATAGGTATGTGGAGAGATGAAATGGTCAGGGGTTGGCTGAGCCAAAGGCTTTGGAAGTGTAGGTAAGGTGGTAGAGGTGGGGGCCTTTTATAAGAGGAGAGGAGGGGCACTCTTGGAATGTTATAAAAGAATACTTTATTATAATACTCTTTTCGGATTTTAAAGGTTTAAAAATTATATATTTCTAGGATAAGGTTATAATATTTTTAAATTCACCCATCCAATAGTTTTTTGACAAGTTTAGGACTTAGAATTTACATTTATGTTCATTTTATTTAAATCGTTAAATAATGAGGTAATTGCTGCATCATCATGGTGTCATAAATAATTTAATTTATTTAATGTCTAAAAATCATAAAACACTATCATGATGTAGTAAATATTTTTAGCTTTCTAATGACTTTTTATAGTCAAAAATACAACATGTATAACCCCATGTAAAAATTGTTTTAGTAAAACAACTCATGTTTGTGACATTTTTACTTTTACTTTAAATAAAAGGCATTAATGTCATTATCTTACCCAAGTGGCTCCATGGGGTCCCAAAAATAGACCCATGGGTTGTCTCGGTCGGACATGACACATCCAATAAGTTTAGGACATGTGTCTAGGTCATTTCATATTACTAAAACATTATGTTTACCTTAAACTACACTAATTATCTCTAATCGCGATTAAAAACTTAAAAGTTTCTATTCACCAAAAAGTTATTTTAATCCCAATGAACCACATTTTACTTCCTAATGACAACCGTGTATGTCGGATTTTTGAAATTCAAAACACAGAGGTGGTAAAATTTCATTTAAATGAAAAATCAGTTTTTTAAGTACAACTTAATGGTTTCACTATTCATCAAAAATTGAAGTTTTTCAGAAAAATACCAAAACATCACCCGAAGATATATTTGATATTCTGAATTAAAAAATGATGTCTGTTTTAAATAATTCAAAACATATAAGTTACATTAATTAATTTAATAATTATTTCCCGCTGTTAGAGCAAATAGCGTGTTTTTATGAAACAATAAGTATCAAAAGATTGACACTAGTTTAAGTCCAATTTCAAAGTGAATTTAATTCTAAGGACCACTATTGGATTAAATGGTAAAAATATATTCTAATTGAACTTTAAAACCAATTCAAAAGATAATGTAATCATATAAATAAATTATATTAAAAAAAGTTTTTGAATTAAAATACAACATTTTTCACTATTCATTAAAAAAATGAACCTTATCGGAAAAATACCAAAAATTTACACAAAGTAAATTTTGATTTACCAATTCTAAAGAAGAATTTTATTTTGTCAAATATAACACATAAAATTTTCAAAAAGTGGATTTAAAAGAGGTTCGCCATCAAAAGGCGGTTAATCGACCTTTTAAAGAATATTAGAATGTTTACGCTTAAAATTGGATTCATTTGCATTTTTTATCCTCTAACATTTATTGTAAAGAGTAAAAATATTTGACAAACATATATAATCATTTTGTAGTTAGTTCTGTTCATTCCCTCCATTACAACTGCTAGCCGTTAACTACCATTTAAAATAATATTATTTTATTATTAGAGTGCAACGTAAGATTCCCAAGAAACTCGTTGTTGTGTATTGGGTACGCCATCGAGCATAGTGTCACCTTTAAAGTAATATTAATATTTTATTCAAAATTATGGATAAATTTGAAAATGTCATATTTTTTATTTACCTGGGGTGTTACAGGAGGGGCACTGTTTTTATATTTTGGAAAAAGAAATCGCCAACCCCATATTTTCTTTAAAGTGGATCCAATATTGATCTAATGTCATGAAATTAGAGGATACAGTCAAAATATGTCCAGACTATGTATTTTGGACAAGTCTCTAGGTCATATTGTGCCTTATGTTTATGGTTTATTCCATTATTAAGCTTAATTCAATCTTAATTATGTAATTAATTTTAATTAACTTCACTGATATTTTTTTTCGAAAACTATGTTTAAGTTATTAGAAATTTGATATTATTTTTATTCCAAATATGGAATCCATTTTTCCAAATTCAAATAACAAAAGTTGATGAAATTAATTTAGATTTTACTACATACGAGATGATAATGCGAGGTTTTAATATAAAAATGTTCAACTGTGGGTTATGCTTCTATAGTCAATTTGAAAGTGAAATTGATTAAAATGACCTAAATTTGATTTATTAACAAAATATTAATCTATAAAATATAATTTAAAAATATAAGAAAAATTTATGAAAATGCAATTTTTAATTAAAATTCAGTATTTTTAAATATTAAATAATAAAACATCACTGAATAATGCAAACAATTTACCATAACCTAATTTATGCATTATCTTTCAAATACAAATTTTTTTATTTCATATAAGATATATTAAATTCCATAAATTTCTATTTAATATTGGTTTTCCATTAAAAGGTGGTAAAATTGCCTTAATTAAAATATTGGTTTTTTATTTAAATTATGTTTATTATTATCTTATACCTATAAAATCTAGCAGATGAATATCAAAAATATTTTATTGAATAATATATGTATATATTAAATTAATATCACAAACTCATTTTAATTAATTTGAATAATTATGATATATAACTTTGTGAGTATAAAGATAGTTGTATATACAAATATTCAATTTATATTCAATTGGTTTTCATTTTCATTGTAACTAATGAATTTATTTTATATTTCTGTAAACCATATTTTTTCATAATTTAGTTAATAATATTCATTTATTCTATCTTAATGGATAGTTTATGTATTAATATATTAATAAAATAATATTTTAATAATATATTGTTGTTTGGTAAAACTAGTTCTTGTAGTTTACAGAGGTCGTTGAGGAAATTCAGTCTTGTGTGTAATATAAGCTATACTCTGTGTTTCGTATAGTCAAATATAAACATTATATTTAATGTAGTGAATGAATAACAAGGCATTACGGAAAATTCAAGCCAAACATAGTGCTTGAATATATATATATATATATATATATATATATATATATATTATATAACTATTTTCAGTGTTCTGTGAAATGAAAAATATCCAAAAGAATACATTAATTTGAAAAATAATAATTCAAAAAATTTCAGGGTGTTACATTTTACACCCCATAAGAAGAATATCACCCTTGAAATTCATCTGTTTTATAAAAATTTTAATACTTGAAAGATCCTTTCTTAGAAAACCACATTGTAAATATTTATACTTAATATTCCTTTAGAAAAAAACGTTTCAAACATAGTGGTTACCAAAAGTAACATATAAATAGTTCTCCAGATAGGATAGCATAAGTGGAAAGTGGGAATATTCACATGTAATAGAATAATAAGTATTAGGGAGTGATTGAGGTTATAAATCAAAAAATATATTTATTAAACATATTTTTAACCGAAAAAATACACATTAACCAAGACAACACATAGTCTAGTGGTATGTTTGATACCCTTATCGTCTTTCGGTTGTGGGTTCAAGATGTGAGGCCCTACCAGATATGATGGATTTTTGATCAACATACAAGATTTAATTTTCTGAAACTACATTAATATAATTTACAAACAAATATGATGTGAAGACTTTAAATAAGTTTACTCGCTAAATAGCCTTTTAATAATGATTTTTAGTAAAAAATCACTACATAAATATACCAACTAATGTTTAACATAAAATTTCTATAACTGGTTAACCTTATACCACATCCAAAATCTGAAATTTCAGTACATCATAATGAAAGTTATAAAATAAGATTAACATTGATCCCTCATATATCATAATGTATCTCTTGGTTGTCACATTCCAACCATTTGAATACCCTCATCAAATAATCTCTAGAAACATTGTAATAACCGAAATTACCTTAAGAACCTTTGGAATACATGAATGAATCCTTATTCCAAAGGATTCTAGATATATTTCATCAATCCAAGAAGTTGTAAACTTTGTGCATGATGACATAGACCACTTTCTAAACCAATAAATAATCAGATCCATGGTAATCTATGCTATCAAATTTACTTTATCTGTAACATCCCAGGTAAATGAAGAATAATTCATATTTAATATTTATTAATATTTGTGAAATAAATATTAATTTTACTTCAAAAGGGTTTCTATGTTCGATAGTGTACCTGACACCAAACAACGGGTTTCATTGAAAGCTTACGTGGAAGACTAATAATATAATATTATTATTTTAAATGGTAGTTAACTCCTAGATATTGTATTGGCGGGAATGAAAAAAACTAACTACAATATGCTTATACATGATTGTTAAATGTATTTACATTATCAAATAAAACGTTAGAGGCTTGAAATGTGAATGAATCTAATTTTAAGCATAATTTACATTAAAAGGCCGATTTATCACCTTTTAATGGGAAACCCTATTTAACTCTAGTATTAGATACTTTAATATATTCTATATGACCAAATAAAATCCTTCTTTATAATGGGGACATGAAATTTTACTTTGGTAAATTTTATTGGTATTTTCTTGATAGAGTTCATTTTTTAATCAGTAGTGTGAAAAATATTGCATTTTAATTCCAAAGTGCCTTTTAATCTAATTTATTTATATGGATATATTATCTTTTTAGTTGGTTTTAAAGTTTAATTAGAATATATTTTTACCATTTAATCCAATTTTGTTTATTTAAATTAATGTCACATTGAAATTGGACAAAAACAAGTATCAATCTTTTGATAGTTATTGTTTCTTAAAAACACGCTATTTGTTTTGATAACGGGAATTAATTTTAAAATTAATTAATGAAACTTCTATGTTTTGAATTTGGAAAAATATAAATAATTTTTTAATTCGGAATATCAAATATAGCTCAGGCTGAATTTTTGGTATTTTTCTAAAAAACATCAATTTTTGATGAATAGTGAAACCACTTAGTGGTAGTTAAAAAAACTGACCATTTCAATTAAATGAAATTTTACCACTTCTTTGTATTGAATTTTGAATGTCCTAAAAACATGGTTTTTATCAAGAAGTAAAATTTGGTTCAATAAGATGAAAATAATTTTTGGTGAATAGTAACTTTTGACTTTTATTTATCGCGGTTAAAGGTAAATATAGTAATTCAAGGTTAAAAAAATATTATAATAATTAAAAATTACCTTAACACTTGTCCAAACCTTATTGGTTGAGTCATTTACTACCATGGTCATCTTGGGGTCGATTTTGTGACCCCATTGAGCCACTTGGGGGTGATAATGACAATTTAGATTAATTAACTTAAAGTAATGGAAAATATGACAAAAGCAAATATCTTTTAGTAAATTAATTTTTATAAGCGGTTATATAAATTATATTTTTGTCTATAAATATTAATTGGAAATTTAAGAATATTTCCATCATGATAGTATTTTTTTATAATTTTTAGACATCGAATAAATTAAATTATTCATGACACAATAATGATGCAGTATTTACCTTATTAATAAATGATTTAAATAAATAATATTATAATGATTAAAATATTATCCAAAACATGTCCAATTCTGATTGGATGATTTTATTTATACCATGAGTCATAGTATCTTTGACTATAATGATTTTTGGACCTTTAGAAACTGAATATAATTATATTATAAGATAATATTTTCACACTTTCCTAAAGAGCCCCTCCTCCCCCTTATAAAAGGAGACCATTTCTATCCAATCCATCACACCTCTCAAGACATTTTTATTGTCCAAACTCTGCCCAATTAATCTCCCTGCATCCCTCTCCTCCTCCTAGAAGCCTTACCTTAGGCAGAAGGCACTTCAAGAAGTCCTTTGGTTCAAACCAAAGGGAGTTACCCAAATTAAAGGTAACAGTTTCTCTTAAATTGTTTTCTTTTATTTTACTTCTCCAACCCCTAAACTCATTTTATTCCTTTCATTTGTAACAACACCAGTACCCTAAATATACTAGTATGTTGTTATGAGATGGATTCAAACTACACATACACACACCTTTATCTAATGGATGAAGAACATAATGTTTCTGTGGATGGAAAACTAAGGCCTCACAAAACAATGATCGTTCAATTACATCTTACCGCCTCTCATGGAGGCCATTATGACGGAACAGTATTTATATATGATATATATTATGTTTATAATTTCCTTATACTTCTGTAATTTCCATTTATATCACGCCTTTATGGTTTACATAGTGGGTAAATACGATAATCTCATTTGAGGAAGTACATACTACCGCCCCCTCAAAGTGATTTGATTCGTTAATGCCTTATTTGGGTTGTATAAATGATGGAGTTAACGATATTATATATGATATTATATTGGAATTAAAATATACCTATGTATCATTATGTTTTATTTCCATTAATAAAAGAAATAGAAATAAAAGTAGCGTTCATGCGTACATACGGCTTACCGTCTCCATGAACGGTGCATTTCATTTCTTACCTCTAAATATTATGTACTATTATAAAATCGTGTATATTCTGGATATATATTATATATATGATATCCAAATCATTAATATCATTCTGTATATAATTAACCTTTGACCACATGGACAACTTGTAAATATAAGGTGTTCATTTTTTTACTCAAGTATCAAATATCGACAAAATGAACATTTTTTATTTAAATGATTGAATAATGTTTATAACATAGTAATAAGTGATATAAAAGGAATAATAAACATTAAAAAGTTTCTTAAGAAAGTTGAAATTATCTTTAGTTTATTATTCATGAGATTAAAGAACGATTGATTCAAGTCGGACACGAGGTAAGGGACTTCGTCTCAATCTCTTTTCATTGAGGCATTTTTAGTATTATACATGGCTTTATTTTATATGATGTATAAACCCCTTTGACTTTTCATTTTATTCAAAGGGAATCTTTTTTATATGAATCATTTTACTAAATGACAAAAAGGAATGTTTTTTAACATAAGTGGTGACAACGACCTTTCCGCCGCCGCGAGTAATATTTGATATTTGGCTTCCTTAACAAGCCATAATGTTTTTTAAAAGGAAAAATAAATATCATATACTCTTTTTACGTATTTTGGTATTGAAAATGATTTTGACAATGGATTTATTATTTCAATTTCATGAAATGATATTGCAATATGGAAATTTTATCTTTCCTTTATGCTTATGTTATGTGTTATGATCATGTTATAGTTCTTGGTCATTATTTATGTATACGGGTGGTTCCATGATAAACCTAGGGCGGGTGAGCCCGAGATAGCTCTCCAATGCGTTGGGTAATGTGACGGAGGTAAACGTGAATGTTTCTCATAAGATATTTAGGGAATATACTATGATGGTCATTCCAAAGTAACTCCCTATGTACATGTGATATCAACAACGTAAGTATGATATGAATGCCACAAGTTACCTTTATAATTAATGATTTCTATGTGTCTTTCTTAAATATTATGATTTCATGAGGTAAGTAAATGATTTCATATTTTGTATGTATTTATGAACAAATTTTTTCATTCTTTGTTTTATAACCCCTACTGAGCTTTTATGCTCATCCCATGTTTTGAAATGTTTTCACAGGACTTAAAGATGAATAGGGTCAAGGATGGGATCAAGGAAAAGTAATATTGTCTAAAACATGGAACTATACATGACTCTTTTTTTTCAAGAGTTTTTATTTTAGGAAAAAATTGAAACTGTGTAGATATGTCTACCTTGTAATCTTTTGAGATGTAATATTTATGTCCTAAATCTCTAAAACACTAAACCTGAAAAGATCTTCAATGTGAATTATTCATTTAATTAAATATTATTTAATGTATATGGTCGGGTCCTTATAGTTGGTATCAGAGGTCGTTTTAGATAACTTTAGGTGTTAGGGTATTGTTAAAGTAATATCTATAAAGTAATTTATGTTAATATTGACATCATATAGCATTTCTAGATTACCATGTTGCTTTGGCTAAGATATTTTTGTGTTCAGAATAGTTTTCCGCAGAGAAAATAGGGCAGCTGTGTTGGGACGACATCAGGAGGAAGACAACCTTCCAAATTAGCAACCAAAGATGGTCGGAATTGGAACTGAATAGTTTGTTCCAGCGATGGTATAGTTGACTCGGGCTATAAATGGTGGTTGTATCCATGTACGAGATCAGCCAGATTAACCACAGAGGAACATGTCAGTAGTGGAGCATTTCATGAGGCAACATCCCCCATCATTCAGAGGATCATCTGATCCGATGCTAGTAGAAGGGTGGATTAAAGCACTCAAAAAGATTTTCGATGTCATGGGTTGTTCAAAACATCAAAAGGTTAGTCTTTCTATTTACCGTTTTGAAGGTGAAGCTGCTTAGTGGTGGTCGATGGTGAAAAATATCAGGGGTAGTGAGGAGATTGATGCTCTTTATTGGGATGAGTTCAAATGTATGTTTCTTGAGAAATATTTTCCTAAGGTGGTTCATCTTAGGATAGAAAAAATATTCTAGGAATTGAGGTAGGAGGATGACTCTGTGGCTGCTTATGAAGAAAAATTCACTCCACTGGGAAGGTATGCTCCAAATTTCAAACGATATCTTGATAGTAAAATCAACTATTTTTACTCAGTATTAAAGCCAAAGTATCGAAGGGATTTAGCTTCTCGTGAGTTCAAAAGTTATGAAAAAATTGTTCATTGTGCGGAGAAGGTGGAAATGGAGTTTTCCGATAATTAGGTATTTTTGGACAAACAACAGAATAAGAGGTCGAGGTGTCAGGCGAAAGGGAAGAACTCTTCAAAAAAGTCTGATGGTAAGAAACTTAAGTTTACAGTTTGTGAAAATTGTGGTAAAAAGCATGTTGGGGAATGTCTTTTGAATTCTGTTAAGTGCTACCAATGTGGTAAAATGGGACATAAGGATCATAATTGCACTGAAAATGATCACGGTAATGGTAAGAGAAAATCTGATTTACAGTCAATAAAATGTTTTAAGTGCAATGAAATGGGTCATTATGCAAATTAGTGTCCAACAAAGAACTCAACTGATGGAAAGCTGCCAGACTACAAGTAGAAAGGGGTGGTGAAATCCTTTTAAACTACTTCAGCAGATGTTGGGCCATTAAATGAAGTTGTGTCAGGTACACTGTTTGTTTGTTCATATTATGACAATGTGTTGTCTGATTCATGGTCTACACACTCATTCATTTCTGAGAAGTTTTCTAGTAAATTTGGAATTCCATCTCATGATATGAATACTGAAATTATGGTAAAAACACCTGGAAGAAATGTTGAAACAATAAGAAAACATAAGAACAATCCTGTCCTTGTGTGCGGAAAGAATCTACCTGCAAGCCTTATTGTTTTTCCTCTAGTAGAGTTTGATGTTATATTGGGCATGAATTGTCTTTCTGTTTATCATGCTAAGATTGACTATAGATCTAAAGAGTTTTCTTTTCAGAATGATTTTCAGTTTGTATACAAAAATGAACCCTTGTTGTTGATAACATATCAGGAAGCTGAGAAACTAGTAAAAGATGGAAATGAATGTTACATTTCACATATTGTTGAAAACAAAGGAACTGTTCAGATTAATGATGTGTCAGTGGTAAATGAGTACCTTGATGTTTTTCCTGATGATTTGCCTGGTATTATACCTGATCGGGAAGGTGAATTTACTATTGACTCAGTTCCTGATGCTAAGACAATTTCAAAACCCCCTTATCGAATGGCTCAAATTGAACTTTTAGAGTTAAAGAATCAATTGCATGAGTTATTAGATAAAGGTTTCATTCGACCTAGAACATCACCATGGGGTGCTCTTGACTTTTTTGTTAAAAGGAAAGATAGTTCAATGAGACTTTGCATTGATTATAGATCATTGAATAACATAATTTTTAAGAATAAGTATCATTTTCCTCATAACGATGATTTGTTTGATCAATCCAGGGAGCTCAGTATTTTTCGAAGATTGACTTGAGGTCGGGGTACAATTAGTTGAAAGTAAAGGAATCAGACATTCCAAAGACCGTGTTTTGTACTAGATATGGCCATTATGAATTTGTATTTATGCCTTTTGGGTTAACCAATGCCCCTACTGTATTCATGGATCTGATAAATAGAATTTTATGTGAGTTCTTGGATAAGTTTTTGGTTGTGTTCATTGATGATATTTTGGTTTATTCTAAAAGTTAAAAGGAACATGAAATTTATTTAAGGGTTTTCTTGCAATCCTTAAAAGAAAAGAAACTATTTGGGAAATTCAGAAAGTGTGCATTTTGGTTTCAACAAATTTCTTTCCTTGGTCACATTTTTTCAAAAAATGGCATAATTGTGGATCCTGCTAAAACAAAATTTGTTGAAGAATGGCCAAGACCCACAAATATAACCGATATTCGTAGTTTTCTTGGTTTGGTAGGTTATTATCGGAGGTTTGTTGAAAATTTGGAACGGTTATCTAGTCCAATGACTATGTTAACTTGAAAAGGTGTTAAGATCATCTGGACAAAATAATGTGATGATTGTTTTCAGGAATTGAAATGAAGATTTGTGAATGCTCCAGTTTTGGCATTGCCTTCTAGAAATGGTGAGTTTTTTATCTACAGTGGTACTTCATTGAATGTACTGGGTTGTGTCCTAATGCAAAATGATTAGGTAATTGCTTATGCTTCATGTCAGTTGAAACCACATGAGTTAAATTACCCTACACATGATTTGGAATTAGCTGCTATTTTTTTATTTAAAAATTTGGAGGCATCATTTGTATGGAGTGAAGTGTGAAATATATACTGATCACAAAAGTTTGAAGCATATATTCACTCAAAAATAATTGAACATGAGACAGATGAGATTTTTGGAATTAATCAAGGATTATGATTGCAAAATCCTTTATCATCTAGGGAAATCAAATAAAGTGGATGATGCTTTGAGTCAAAAAAGTAATACTTCATTAACCATGTTACGTTTGGAACGAGATCCTTTGGTTTTGGATATGATGAACTTTGGCATAGAAGTTGTTGTTGCAGGAAATTCTTCTGTTTTGTTTCAGGTGTCATTGAAATCATCTCTATCAGACAGAATTAAGCAAGCGCATAAGGAAGACAGTGAGTTGCAGAAAAAGTTTGTGTTGGTTCAGAAGGGTAAGTTTCATGATTTTAACATTGATAATGATTGTGTTTTGAGATTTGGAAAGAGTTTATGTGTGCCATGTGATTCACAGTTAAAGAATGAGTTGTTATGTGAAGCTCATAGTTCTTTGTTTTCAGTTCATCCTGGTAGTACGAAGATGTACAAAGATATTTGGGAGTATTACTGGTGGGATGGAATAAAAAGAGATATTGTGGATTTTACTGTGAAGTGTTTAACTTTTCAGCAGGTTAAAGCAGAGCAACAGTTACAAAAAAGAAGTCTTCAGCCTTTACCGGTGCCAGAGTGGAAATGGGAAAATATATCCATGGACTTTGTTGTTGGATTACCAAAGACATCTCGAGGTAATAATGCAATATGGGTTATAGTTGACTGATTGACAAAATCTGCTCATTTCCTTCCTATTAGAGATACTTTTTCTCTCGATCAACTTGATCAGTTATATGTTAAAGAGATAGTCATGTTGCATGGAGTTCCCCTCTCTATTGTATCTGATCGTGATCCCAGGTTCACTTCTAACTTTTGGAAAGGCCTTCAGAAGTCATTGGGTACTGAATTAAATTTTAGTACTGCTTTTCATCCTCAATCAGATGGGCAGTCAGAACGAACAATTCAGACCTTGGAGGATATGTTACGTTCTTTCTCGATGGATTACCAGGTATGTTGGGACCAACATCATTATTTGGTTGAATTTTCTTATAATAACAACTTTTATTACAGTTTACAGATGGCTCCATTAGAGGCATTATATGGAAAGAATTGTCAAACTCTAGTATTTTGGGAATAAGTTGGTAAAAGGAAGCTGATGGGAATAGAATTGGTAGAAGAGATGGTAGAGAAAGTTTAGTTGATTCAAAATCACATGAGAATATCTCGGAGTAGACAGAAAAGTTATGAAGATAACCGGAGGAAGGATCTTTTCTTTGAGTTAGGTGATCATGTCTTTCTCAAAGTTTCTCCATGGAAAAGTGGGATGCATTTTGGTAAAAGGGGAAAGTTGAGTCTGAGGTTCATTGCACCTTATGAAATTTTGGATAAAGTTGGATCAGTTGCGTATAGAGGGGATTTACCTCCAGTTTATCCCAGGTACACAATTTTTTTCATGTTTCTATGTTGAGAAAGTATATGCCTGATCCATCTCATGTTTTGAGCCCAGATGTAGTTCAGTTGGAAGAATATATCTCTTATGAAGAACAACCAGTTCAGATTCTTGACCATAGAGAGAAAGTGTTATGGAATAAGGTGATTCATTAGGAAAAGGTTTTGTAGAAAAACCATATGTTTGAAGAGGCAGCGTGGGAATCTGAAAATGCTATGAGGGATAAATACCCCAACTTATTTTGATAAGTGAATAAAAATTTTGAGGACGCAATTCCAAAAAGGGGGGAAGGATGTAACATCCCAGGTAAATGAAGAATAAGACATATTTATTATTTATTAATATTTGTGAATTAAATATTAATTTTACTTTAAATGGGTTGCTATGTTCGATAGCATACCTGATACGCAATAACGGGTTTCTTTGAAAACTTACGTGGAACAATAATAATATAATATTATTACTTTAAATGGTAGTTAACTCCTAGATGTTTAATTGGTGGGAATGAACAAAACTAACTACAATATGATTATACATGATTGTTAAATGTATTTACATTATCCAATAAAAAGTGAGAGGCTTAAAATGTGAATGAATCTAATTTTAAGCATAATTTACATTAAAATGCCGATTTATCGCCTTTTAATGGAGAACCCTCTTTAAATATAGTTTTGGTTTTATTAATACATTCTATATGACCAAATAAAATCCTTCTTTATAATGGGGACATCAAATTTTACTTTGGTTAATTTTATTGGTATTTTTCTGACAGAGTTCATTTTTTAATCAATAGTGTGAAAAATATTGCATTTTAATTCCAAAGTGCCATTTAATCTATTTTATTTATATGGTTAGATTATCTTTTTTGTTGTTTTTAAAGTGTAATTAGAATATATTTTTACCATTTAATCCAATTTTGGTCATTGGAATTAATTTCACTTCGAAATTGGACATAAACAAGTATCAATCTTTTGATAGTTATTGTTTCTTAAAAACACGCTATTTGTTTTGATAACCGGAATTAATTTTAAAATTAATTAATTCCACTTATATGTTTTGAATTTAGAAAAATAGAAATCACTTTTGAATTCGGAATATCAAATATAGCTTAGGCTTGTATTTTGGTATTTTTCTGAGAAACTTCAATTTTTGATGAATAGTTAAACTACTTAGTGGTAGTTAAAAAACTGACTTTTTCATTTAAATGGAATTTTACCACTTCTGTGAATTGAATTTCAAAAATCAGACATACATTTTTATTATTAAGAAGTAAAATGTGGTTCAATAAGATGAAATTAATTTTTGGTGAATAGTAACTTTTGACTTTTCTTTACCGCGGTTAAAGGTAAATAGGGTAATTCAAGATTAAAAGAATATTATAAAAATTCAAAATTACCTTAACACTTGTCCAAACCATATTTTTTGAGTCATTTACGAAAATGGGCATCTTTGGGTCGATTTTGGGACCCCATTGAGCCACATGGGGGTGATAATGACAATTTAGATTAATAAACATAAAGTAAAGGAAAATATGACAAAAGCAAATATCTTTTAGTAAATTAATTTTTAGAAGGGGTTATATAAATTATCATTTTGTATATAAATATTCATTGGAAAGATAAAAATATTTCCTAAATGATAGTATTTTTTTAATGATTTTTAGACATATAATAAATTAAATTATTCATGACACAATAATGATGCAGTATTTACCTCATTAATAAATGATTTAAATAAATAAGATTATAATGATAAAAATATTATCCATAAAATGACCAATTCTGATTGGATTATTTTCTTTCAACCATGAGTCATCTTATCTTAGACTATAATGTTTTTTGGACATTTAGAAACCAAGTGTAATTATATTATAAAATAATATTTCCACACTATCCTAAAGAGCCACTCCTCCCCCTTATAAAAGGAGACCATTTCTAACCAATTCATCACACCTTTCAAGCCATTTGGCTCGACCAAACTCTGTACAATTAATCTCACTACATCCCTCTCCTCCTCCTAGAAGCCTTACCTTAGGCAGAAGGCACTTCAATAATTCCTTTGTTTCAAACCAAATGGAGTTACCAAAATTAGAGGTAATGGTTTCTCTTAAATTGTTTTCTTTTATTTTACTTCTCCTACCCATAAACTCTTTTTATTCCTTTATTTTGTAACAACACCATTATCATCAATATACTAGGATGTTGTTATGATAAGGATTCAAACTACACTTACACACACCTCCACCTAATGTATAATGAACATAATGTTTCTGTGGATGGAAAACTAAGGCCTCACGAAATGATGATTGTTCAATTACATCTTACCACCTCTCATAGTGGCCATTATGATGTAACTGTATTTATATATGATATATATTATTTTTATTATTTCCTTATGCTTTTTTACTTCCCATTTATAGCATGCCTTTATGTTTCCCATAGTTGGTAAATACGATAATCTCATTTGAGGAAGTGCGGACTACCGCCCCCTCAAAGTGATTTGATTTGTTAATGCCTTATGTGGATGTATAAAGGATGGAGTTAGAGATATTATATATGATATTATAATGGAATTATAATATAAAAATGTATAATTATGTTTTATTTCCATTAAAATAAGAAATAGAAATGAATGTAGCGTTCATGCATACATACGGCTTGCCGTCTCCATGAACGGTGCATTTCATTTCTTACCTCTAAATGTCATGTACTATTATAAAAACATGTATGTACTGGATATATATGATATATATGATATCAAAATCATGAATATAATTCGGGATATAATGAACATTTGACCACATGGACAACTTGTAAATATAAGGTGTTCATTTTTATACCCAAGTACCAAATATCGACAAAATGAACGTTTTTAACTTAAATGATTGCATAATGTTTTTAACATGGTAATAAGTTATATAAAAGGCATACTAAACTTAAAAAATGTTATTAAGAAAGTATAAATTAACTTTAGTTTATTATTTAGGAGATTAAAGAATGATCGAGTCAAGTCGGACACTAGGTAAGGGACTTCGTCTCAATCTCCTTTCACTGAGGCATTTTTAGTTTTATACACGACTTTCTTTTATACAGTGTATAAACCCCTTTGACTTTTAATTTTATTCAAAGGGATTATTTTTTATACGAATAGTTTTACAAAATGATAAAAATGAATGTTTTTTAACGTAAGCGGTGACAACGACCTTTCCGCCACCGTGAGTAATATTTGATCTTTTGCTTCCTTAACAAGCCGGAATGTTTTTTAAAAGGAAAAATAAATACCATATACTCTTTTTACGTATTTTTGTATTTAAAATGATTTTTACAATGGATTTACTATTTCAATATCTTGAAATGATATTGCTATGTGGAAATATTATCTTTCCTTTTTGATTATATTATGTGTTATGATCATGTTATGGTTCTTGGGCATTATTTACGTATACGGGTGGTTCTATGATAAACCTAGGGCGGGTGAGCCCTAGATTGCTCTCCAATGCATTGGGTAATGTGACAGAGGTAAACTTGAATTTTATTCCTAAGGGATTTAGGGAATATACTATGATGGGTATTCCAAAGTAACTCCCTATGTAGCTGTGATAGCTATAATGTAAGTATGATATGGATGCCACAAGTTACCTTTATGATTTGTGATTTCTATGTGTCTTTCATAAATATTATGATTTCATGATGTAAGTAATTTATTTCATGTTTTGTATGTATTTATTAACAAATTTTTTCATTATTTGTTTTATAACCCTTACTGAGCTTTTATGCTCATCCCAAGTTTTGAAATCTTTTTGCAGGACTTAAAGATGAATAGGGTCAAGGATGGGATCAAGGAAAAGTCATGATGTCTAAAAAATGGATCTAGACATGACTCTTTTTTTTTCAAGAGTTTTATTTTATGAAAAAAAATCGAAACTATGTAGATATGTCTACCTTGTAATCTTTTGAGATGTAACAGTTATGCCCCAATTCTCTAAAACTCTAAACCTGAAAATATCCTCAATGTGAATTATTCATTTAATTCAATATTATGTAATGTATAAGGTCGGGTCCTCATATTATCAAAATCCAACATCTCTTTTACCATGAAATACCCAATTTTCCCAACATATTTATCACATTAATGGTTACCTTCCCTTAATAAAAATATAACTTCTATAAGTATTATTAACCACTAAAAATATAATTTTTAATCCTTAATGAAAACTTATTCTAAAAATAATTATATATTTCTTATTCATATAACATAATCATTGAATTAAAAAACACAAGTAATTCATTCATCCGACATTATTTTTTAACCATTACTCAGCTTCATAGACTTATTAATTTATACCTATTTCATAGAATATGAAATATGAATCATGTTTTGTGGTTCCTCAACAACAATCTTGTCAATATTCTTATGATTAATATAAATAATACTAGAATAACATCACATACATTTCACATGTCTTTTGTGGTCTCTTTATATTTAGAAGTATAATTAATACTCATACCACCTTCTAGATTCTATTTATGGTATTTTCACATGGGAAATATATTTTTATAATTCCCATACATTCCAAATCTAAAATATTCCATGTTAACTATGATCCTTCTAGATCTCTCCATTGTATATAACTAGACTGCATAGGGTGACAAACACATATCATAGAATAAAACCACATAATCATGAAACATTTCTTATAGAATTTATAAATCATGACACCTTCCTTTTAATCAACAACACCTTATATTTATCCTAGGTTATTATTAGTCTTATTCTATTCAAATCCCTCATAATGGTTCATGAATAGTTTCTAAATATCTCAAGCATATCTTTCATAGTTTCAAACCAATTGTGTAGTAAGGAACATTTTCATGTATCAGATAACCCCAAGTCAGTCCTAGGAAATAATATAGGAGTTATAACCTGAATTTACAAATGTAAGAACGTAGATCTTCTTTTCAGGTATGTTTTACCTTTTCTGGTCGTTTTTGAGAAAAAAAGGAAATTATGGAAATTTTCGAAGTACATGTTGTGTACTTTATGAGTGCATTCCATGTACTTGGTTATTGTAGGTAGTCGGGTTCTGGACATGTAAAAACCATGGACACGGCCGTGTGGGGTGACTTGGAGGCCGCCTAAAGCATAGTACAGAAACGGTGAGTACACGCCATGTACATCAAAAGTACACGATGTGTACTTTAATATTTTTTCATTAAACACGCCGGAGTCACGTCTAATCTCCAGAACCATCTTCTTCTAGGTTTTCATCATTTGATAGAGCCCGTATGGTCGTGATCCTTCTTTAAGCCCCCGAGCCTCCATCCGATATCCGATTCGATCGCTATCGATTGCGTTGGGATCACCTCGGTAAGCTCTCTCTTCTACTTGAGCTTTGTTTCATGATTCCTATTCTTCCTCAAGTTATCCTTTGTTGAAAGTTTTGCACCTTTTTATAGATCATTGGTGTTCTATGGTGATTCAATCCTTTAGGTTCACTTTTATCGATCTCCCAATGCTGAGGTTGGGGGTTTGTGCCTTTTTGTTGATTGTCTTTGAGTATTTTGTGCAATCTTGACCAATACCCTTGAACGGGGTATTGTGTGTTTACCTTTTTACCATTTTTGATTGCATTCCATGCTTGTATGTTTGTGTAGAGGTTATTTGGATATGAATAGGGTTTATTTCTATTCTTTGGATGTGTTTCCCATGCATGTTCTGTTTACAACCGTTGGTCTGCTTAGCCTGTTTTGCCACCTTGCCTGTTTTTCATGCATAGTGTTGTAGTGTGGAGTGTTTGTATAATGATATTCTTGATATGTTGTAGACTGATTAGCCATGTAGTTCTTGAGGTTTACCTTTTCCGTTTCTGCCTTGCTATGCTTATTGACCTACACAGGGTCGTGAGAAGCTTGCATAGTAGACTATATGGGGAATTCACCGAGTGAGCTTCCTCAGAGAGTCTTTGAGCACTTTAGACTATAAGGGGAATTGACCAAGTGAGCTTCCTCAGAGAGTCTTTGAGCACTTTATACTATAAGGGGAATTGACCGAGTGAGCTTCCTCAGAGAGTCTTTGAACAACTTTAGACTATAAGAGAAATTGACCGAGTGAGCTTCCTCAGAGAGTGTTTGACCATGGGGATATAAGGGGAATTGACCAAGTGAGCTTCCTCATATAATATATGGCCATGGGTATATAAGGTGAATTGACCGAGTGAGCTTCCTCATAGAGTCCTTGACTTACCTTAGACTAAAAAGGGAATTGACCATGTGATCTTCGTGAGAGAGTATTTATTTTCCTTTGACTATAATGGGAATTGACTGTGAGCATTTATTCAGAGATTATTTATATATTATTACAACTAAACCAGAGGGGATAGGCTGTGTGCACTTCCTATAGGGTTACTGTGCTTGATTTGTTGTTTTTGATATCTGGAATTTTTTTCTGCTGACTAATTTCTTGTTTAATGCTTCTGTACTTTTACCTGAAAAATATTCACTGACTTTTAGGCACAGATATTTGGGTAGTTTCTTACTGGGATTTAGTCTCACACCCTGTTTGGGCCATGCTTTTGGGCCCAAACAGAATATATTTATGTAGGTATAGACATGGGAAAGCGACCGTCTACTTCAGATACTAGACATGTTGTGGAGCAGGATAGCATTGGACCATGATTAGGCTTGTGATGCGAAGGATGTGTTTATTTGTTTCTATTATACCTTGGTTTAGTACAGTTTGTATTCTAGCATCGTGACTTGTTTGGATAATTTCCTAGACACATGTACCATGTATCATTTATATATGTACTTCAGTTGTTTGTTTTTATAGTCTTCTGCTATTACTGTTGTTGGTATATTTACTTCTTTCTCTATTGTGTATTTGTTTTCCTTCTGCTGTGTTACTCTGCTAATGAGGGTATAGTTTCCCCACTATCAAACACAAGGCCCTCGTTGCTAGTTAGCAGCCTCTAGAATTTGGGGAAATGAGCTAGGGAAATTTAGGGACAAAATTCATTAAGGGGGAATTTTGTAAGAACCTAGATCTTCTTTTTAGGTATTTTCTTCATATTCTGGTCATTTTTGAGAAAAAGTAGAAATTATGGAAATTTTCAAAGTACACGTTGTGTACTCGGTTACCGCAGGTAGCCAGGTGCTGGCAGTGTAGCGGCCATGTACATGGCCGTGTGGGGTTGACTTTGAGGCTGCCTAAAGTAGAGTACGACAATGGCGAGTACATGTTGTGTACCTAAAAAGTACACACCATGTACTTTCTTTTTTTAATTAAATGCACCAGGGTCACGTCTAATCGCCAGAACCATCTTCTTCTAGGTTTTCTTCATCTGAGAGAACCCATACAGCTGCGATCCATCTCCGAGCCCCTGACCCTCCATCCAATATCTTATTTGACCATCGTTGATTGCATTGGGACTGCCTTAGTAATCTATCTCTGCTTCTTGACCTTCGTTTCAGGATTCCTCCTCTTCCTAGAGTTATCATTCATTGGAATTTTTAGACATTTTTTTATATCATAATCATTCTAAGGTGATTAAATCCCCGAGTTTCACTTTTATCGATCTCTTAACGCCAAGGTAGGTGGTTTGTGCCTTTCCGTTGAAATTATTTGAGTATTATGTGAAATATTGACCAATACCCTTGAACGGGGTACTGCATGTTTATCATTTTACCCTTGTTGATTTCCTTCCATGCTTGTATGATTGTGTAGAGGTAAAATGGATATGAATATGGTTGATTTCTATTCTTTGTAGGTGTTTCCCATGCATGTGTTATTTATGACCATTGGTCAACTTAGCATGTTTGGCTGCCTTGCATTTTTTACATGCATAGTGCAGTATGGTGGAGTGTTCGTATTATGATATGCTTGATATGTTGTACACTGATTATCCACGTAGTTCTTGAGGTTTAACTTGGCCGTTTCTGCCTTGATATTCTCTTTAACCTACACAGGGCCGTGAGAACCTGGTGTGGTAGACTATAAAGGAAATTGACCGAGTGAGCTTCCTCAGAGAGTCATTGAGCACTTCAGACTATAAGGGGAATTGACCTAGTGAGCTTCATCAGAGAGACTTTGAGCACTTTATACTATAAGGGGAATTGACCTAGTGAGCTTCCTCCAAGAGTCTTTGAACCACTTCAGACTATAAGGGGAATTGATCGAGTGACCTTCCTCATAGAGTCTTCGAACCACTTGGGGCTATAAGGGGAATTGACTGAGTGAGCTTCCTTAGAGAGTCCGTGACCTTGGGGCTATAATGGGAATTTACTGATTGAGCTACCTCAGAGAGTCCTTGACTTACCTTAGACTATAAGGGGAATTGACCATTTGATCTTCCTCAGAGAGTCTTGATTTTCCTTTGACTATTAGGGGAAATGACTGTGAGAGCTTACTCATAGATTCTATATATATTCATATAACTGAACAAGAGGGGATAAGCTGTGTGAACTTCCTAGAGGGTTACAATGCTTGATTATTTGTTTTTGATATGTGGAATTTTTTCCTACTGAGTACTTTCTTGTTTACTGCTTCTGTACTTTCACATGCCATATATTCACTAACTATTAAGCACAAATATTTGGGTGGTTTCCTACTGGTATTTTGTCTCACACCTGGTTTGGGCCATGATTTGGGGCCCAAACAGACTATATTGCTGTAGTTATAGACAAGGGAAATCCCCCATCTACATCTGGCACTGGACTTTTTGTGGATCTGGAGAGAATGGGACCAAGCATAGGCTTGTGATACTGAGGAGGTATTTTTTTTACTTTGGTTTAGTACTGTTTGTATTCCAGCTTCGTGACTTGTTTGGATATTTTCCTAGAAACATGTACCATGCATGATTTATATATGTGCTTTTGTTGTTTTTTATTCCAGTATTATGCTATTACTTTTTTTGGTATATTTACTACTTTTTCTATTGTTTATTTGTTTCCCTTTTGTTGTGTTACTCTCCCAATTGTGGAATAGTTTCCCCACTATCACACCCAAGGCCCTCACTACTAGTCGGTAGCCTCTAGAATTTGGGGAAATGCCCTTGTGGCCATGTGACCAACCGGGTACGAGGCATCTCTGGATGGATTCCAGAACTGGGATGTTACAAAATCTATTCCAGAGTCACATTCACTTGATGTATCCAAAAATTTTTGAATTTAGAGCAAACCAGTCACTATATCATTTACCAAAATTCTAGGACCTTTTCTTGTTTTTTTCCTTATCCGTTAACTTATTATTAGGCATGTCCATAGATTTTTCACTAATTTTTTTTCATTCTAGTTTCCTAAAGATAAAAAAACCTTTACTCTGATACCAACTATAACATTCCAATCTTAACGTATATAGAAATTACATCACTTTTGAGGAATACATAAAAAAAATAGACATCAAAGGATCATATTAGTCTAGTTCCTTTGGAAAATGGAAACATAAACACTAATATATAATTGAGTTAAATAATCTCCCACTAGGTTATTCTGGACTAGCACCCTTATTAAACACGTCATACCTAATACATATATACATAACCTGGGGAACAAAATATAAAAATGGGTGATCTTGTATATTTAGTAAGGGTAAATCAGGGAGACATGTAAACAAAAAAAAATGGGCATAATTCTATAAGAACATGAATTTTTTTTGAAGATCATACCCTGTATATAAAAGAACGTAAAAACTAATCATGTAATAAAATGTGAATGTTAAAAAGAAATGAATCAAAATGAAATAAATAATATATTCCATGAATGAAAAAAAATGGGAATAAAACATAGAATTGTGGAAAACACATAATAATATAATATGATTTCTACATTGTCCAACAAATTGATTCCAAGACCATCTTAGTAGTATTGGTTCACTCCCTATACCTTCTTGGTAGTCATGGTTCTCTCCCATTGTCATCTTAGTAGAATGAGATCACTCTTCAAACTGTCTTGGTAGTCATGGTTCACCACCATGACCATATTAGTAGTCAAGGATCACTCCCAATACCATCTTAGTCTGTCTCATGAGATATTAATCTTTAACCAATGCATTGGAGGGATATATAGACCCCACCCATATGATAATAAAATCATACATAAATGCTTCAAGAAATCACAAAAAACTATATCATAACCCAAGAAATTAAATGGGTATCATAAGAATGAAATCATATCATAACCTAAAGAGAAAAATATAGGTTTTACAATACTGTCATTGAATTTTTAACCCATGAGAGAAGTGGATTTTAAAATCATTTAACTCATGAAAGAGAAACAAATTAAAAAACATTACATAAAAACATAAACCACATAGATAATGAATACGAATAGAAATATTGAATCATTTCCTCATAAATTCATAAGTAATGTCAATGGATGTTATCCTAGATGGGGAATAATTTTGAAGGATCTTTTAAAAAAATTCCTTAAGGAAAATGTCCTTCTTATTTGAAAAAAGAATTTTAAAACCTAAAAACATTTAAAAACTATTTTTATTGAAAATAAACATGAAAACCTATAATATAATCCTGAAAATTATTTGAAAACCTTTTTCCTTGAAACTTATAAAAGAGACATGGAAATATTTTGAAACCCAGTTTCATTGAAAAATACTTTGAAAACCTATAAATAGATCTTTAAAAAAATTTGAAAACAATTTATTTAGAAATATATTTTAAAAATAATTTCTAAAAAATTATCCTTTTATATATAAAAATTAATCTTTAATTAAATGATGGTGGGTAAATCCATACATTTCATATAAGGTAAAAATAATATTTCTTTTAGATGGTAAAAATGATAAAAAAATGCCTTGTTCAGAAAGCAACAAGAAGACTAATTTGAAAAATTTTGTAAAAGAAAACAATAGTAAAAGGTATCTAAATGTATATATGATATTAGTGTAATATTCTTGGAATCCCATTTTTGAAGTCATGGTTTTGAAAAAACATAGATTTTTAACCGAAGAGAGATGTGATGTCATATTTTTTAAAACATTTTATAAATTATCTTAAGTTACAAAGACTAGGAAAATTGGTATAAATACATGAAGAAATTATGACTAAAAATAAGAAAATAAAAGTCATGAGTGTTACTGAAATATTTATCACAATATTTAATTAATGAAAACATTTTCATAAACAATCTCATTAAATTGTGTGATGGTTTCAATATAATCTTACCTCATTGTAACTATGAATCGTACTACATATGAAGAAAAATGACATTATATAGAGCATTAAAATATCATGAAAATAATAATATTAATCTTATAACATTTAAAATTTAGTTAAAACACCTAATATAAAAATATAGGTATATAACATGACATGTGTCTTAAAGAAGGAAATGTAAGAAAAATTTACATTGCCGATTTGGAAACATTTGAAACACAAACCCCATAAAGTAAGATCATAAAATGTTAATGTAAAGACACCCAAAAACATGTATATATATATAAGTATAAGAGGAATATAATAAACTCATGGTAAGTATATACACCAAAAAAAATATGTGAGTGGTGAATAATTCTTGTATCCCACAGAAATAAAGAGTGAGATTAAATCCCATTTCCTTTTGCCTAGTATCTCTTCGTACTCATACAAGTTTCATGTATAATAAATTTATTTTTACTAAACATATTTTTCAGAAGAATAATCTTATATAGAATACTATATATATTTGGATTATGGCCTTATATTACCCACTTGTCAAAAATTATATGTTAAAGTTTCACTTCTAGTAATATCCACTTTGTTCTTTTTATGTGTCCTAATTTGTTATATCTTTGGTGATAATACTTATGTCATGATTTATAGAATTTAAACCATGATATAAACAAAATTTATAATTATTATATGTGTATTACAATAATCCATATGATATAGACATATTAAATGGAATACACCATTCATTGAGACGGTAGGCCGTACGTATGCATGAACATTGCTTCCATTTTATAGTAATATAGGACGAAATAAAGTAATTGAAATATAATTATATAAGTACATTTATAATTATTCATATATAATTACTATATAATATATAACATATTATTTCACTAAATGCATCCTTAATGCATTCCATTTATTGTGTGAATGAATTGCACCGCTTTGAGAGGGCGGTAGTCCACAGTTCCTCAAGTCAAATTACCATATTTATATGATATGGGAAGTATAAATGTATGTGTTGTAATATAATTATAGAAGCTTAAATGAAATAGAAATATAATAAATAATATATAAAAGTATATTTTCTATAATAATGTTCACCATGTGATGTGGTAAATAAATAATGAATAACCATTATTTTGTGAGGTGGTAGTTCATCATACACATATACAGTATGTTCGTTGCCAATTATATGGATGTTTGTGTGTGTTTTTAGTTCAAAATATTAGCATAAATTGTATTATTATAGTTTTGATACTATGTATTTGAGTAATAATGGAATAAAGAGAGTGAATGGGATGGATAATGAATATAAGATAAAGTATCTTGATGGAGGTTGTTACCTCTTCTTTAGGTAACTCATTTTGGTTTACACCAAAGGAATTCCTTGGATAGATATCTAACCAATGGGATTAATCAAGGAGGAAATGGGTATTCTAAGGAGATATTTGAAAATATCTTGGCTGAACTTAAGTTTATTTATAGGTTTTTGTAACTAGTAATATAGGAGGCCTTTTATAGTGGTTGAGGGGTGGAACCCTTGTAATATTTTCGAAAAGGGTGGCCCGGAACCATGTTTTTTATCATGTGGATCTAGTAATGGTAAAAAGTCAATAAAAAGGAGAACATGGTTTAAATATGTCCATTCAATTGCTATTGGAAAAATATCTAGGTTATATTAGGCCTTAAACATAGGGATATTCCCTCAATAAGCTAAATTTAATCAAAATAATTATAATTAATTTAAATTACCTTCAATAATATTTTTGGGACAAAATCCAAGTCGATCATATTAGAAATTATAATTTATTATTATTAAAAATATTAAAACCATTTATTTAAATTCAAATATTTTATGTGGAATAAATTAATTTAAATTTACTAGAATAAGGGACAACAATGTATGTTTTTAATGTAAAAACACTCAAAATATTGTTATATTTTTATTGTCAATTTCAAGGTGATATTGATTCCAATTACCCACATCAGATTGATTAAAAAAAATTAATCTAAATAAGCTTTTAAACCAACTAAAAATATAATTTAACTATATAGATTAAGTATATTAAAAAAGATGTTTTTAATTAAAATACAGTATTTTATCTAATAAAAAATAAAACATCCTAAAATAATACAAAAAAATCACCCTAACCTAATTTTTATGATTATATTTGAGAGTGAAAATATATTCTAAAATTTTACATTTAATTTAATTATTATACATCCCAATATATGTTATTTTAATTGAAATTTCCACATTTTATGATTTTGGTTGTATTTTGAGATTAATCGCCAAATTAGCATGTTTTGGATTTTTAATTGTTTTAAATTATTTCTATATTTTAGCCTTAAAATTTTATATACTAATCAAAATCATTAAATTATTTCTTTTTATATTTCTACAAATCCTTGGATTCATTTCATCCTTCTGGACTGTTAGTTGAATCAACCATTTGGAAGCTAATAACAAGATCACAATTTTTGCTTTGAAAACTATTTACAGAAGAGTTGATTTTTGGTGTTGTGTCCATATATTAGGAATTGAAGGCCTAAATGCTATTAGATTTAGTGGGTGGACGACATTCACCTTTTATAACAACTTTTATGAAGGATCTTGGGTGTGAATAAATAGTTTTAATGGTCATTAATGCATGATTATATAGATATGTAAAATGTGGAGTGTTTTCTTTGGCAGAAAATATTATCATAGTAAAATGGACACAACTCTTTCAAAACATATCCAAAATCAATTCAATTTTGATGTTATATAGAAATAGAATTTATGAAACAATTTTGTGAAGGATGGAATATTTTTTTCGATCACTAATTGTCAATTAAACACATCAACATTAGAGGGAAATTACTTCTATAAAATATGGATAGATCCTCCCTCTTAAAGAAACTCATTCCATCCCATTCCTTTCGGGACACCAGGAAAGAGAACTTTTCATCATTATCTATTTTTGTCTTTACATATATTTTTATTTCATTATTCTTCGTCATTTATCTCTATTTCCCTTCTCATATAGGGTTTAATATTTTGAGTGATTTGTGAAGGGTATTTTTCATTCATAATATCGGAGTCTTGTTCTATAATGTAAAACTCTATTTTCAATTGAATAATCATTATTTTTACTGATAAATAATTATCTCAATGTGATTTTATTTTGGGTTTTGATTTCATTAATTTATTATATCTTGGTGGAATAACATTTAACTTGCTTCTCCTAGTGCAATTTGTCTCAATCGAGCATATTCTGTTAGGTGGTGAGTGTCTAGCGATCGTTGGCATGTGTGTGAAATAAGTGATTTCTTTATAAATTTATAAGGAGAAACAAAATATTGATTGGGACATTATTTAATTATTTTGGAGTGGATTATGAACTTTAATGCACACATGTGTGGTTATCATTCATTTCTTCAACCAAGGGTGACTAACAACTCGATTGAGAATTCATTCATTTATCATTTAATAAGAAGACACAAGAACTGATTTTTACGACCATGATGACATTGAAAAGGAGATCCTACCCTATACCCATGACTCTATTAATTAATTTGGTTTAAAATTTAATGAATTATTTATTTTCAATCTCAATCAATTTAAAAATAAAAATATACATCTTTCCCTAATTTAAGTGACAAACATGATTGTTATGCACTCATATCTGGTGATATACTAGGTCAACCACTTTACAAAATTTTAACAGAAGAAATATTTTTTTCACTCCCCATGATAGATGTGTATAAAACATGGAACCATTGTTATGGGGGTATTTCTACAATATAATTGTAAATATCTTACTATTTTAAAAAAAAAAATTCCATGTTGTTTTCAAAAGATTATTTCTTTAATTCATGAAATAATTAACCACTAATAAAAGAACCCATTATTAACTCACCCTTTTCTATGAACGATTTTTTTTAAATTATTAATTTAATAGTTGAGGTTATTTCATATGTTAAACAATAGAGAGGAAGAATTAAAAAAATTCATTTATGGCTTGATAGAGGACATGAACAATGAAATTTTTGAAGAGATAGCCTATGAGCTAATTTATTTCTACCATTATGTTCCAGAATTTTATAAACTGGCTATGGTCCAAGAATATTACCCTTTAGTCTTTCAATATTTTTCTATAGAGATCCATGAAATGGAGGAGACTAACTACCTACCTCTATCTTCTACTACTCAACACCAAAATGTGTTTTTTATTAAATAAGTGTTTGAGGATGAACAAACTCAGGGAGATCCTATTTTCAGAAAATCTTTGTCTTCTAGTTATATTAAAACGGAATTGTGTATCACCTCCTATTTCATGAAATTTTCATCTTCAACTAACTTGTTTTTTCCCTTGGAGGATGATTATAAAAAAAGAAGATTTGCCTTAAGAGGAAAATCTACATCTCCCTGAACATGTTTATCATTTATTGGAGGGATTTAAAAGTAGGAAAAAGTGGATTTTCATGAGAAAAAAGACATAAAAGATGCATAATTTTAAAAGGGAACAATTTTATATTAACACTACATGATTTAGATTTTTTCTAATATAATAACACTATAACATTCCCTTTTATTTTTATATTGATGCAACATACCATCGACAACCAATAGAGAATAATGAAGATGTTGTGAAAACCAATAAAGAGGGGGAAGCATTCATTGTCCTATATCTACCATAAATTTTTTTATCTCATTCCCATATAGGTGGATTTGTAATATTATATCCAGCGATTTCTCAAAAAATTGAAGAATTTAATGTTTGAAATAATAATTTTTGTTGGTTTACAATTAAGAAACAGAAACCACCAATAGATTAGGGATATTTGATTTGAACTTCCCAGATGAAGGAAGTCAAAACCCAATACACACATGGGGGATTATAAAAAGATATATCTATATTTTATCATTCCATTTATATTTCATTTTATTTAATAAAATTTCTTATGTTATTTTTTACCTTTTCATGTATATTATCATGGAGAAATACTTATGACCTTAACTCAACGTTGCACTACCAATAAAATAGGTTATACCTCTCCTTTAAAATTTATTTCTTAATGTTATTAAATTTTCCAATATGCTTTCATGTTAAATCCATTTGAATTAACTCAGTACCCAAAATCAATTATGTGTAGTTGAGGGAACCTTTTTAGTTTTATATTTTTATTTATTTTTTCTCTTTATGATTAAAAAAATGTGTTTTTCAAATTTTTTTTTTTTAGTTTTTTATTATTTTTGAAACTTTTGTTCTGAAATGACTATCTTTGAACTTTTTAAACCCATTTCATTGAGTGAACCAATCTATTCCATAAAATTGAGCTTAAATTTATTTTTAAAATGGCATTGTTTCAAGTTCAAATATTTAATAATTTCATGAAATGTACTCTAATTTTTTAATCCCATTATACATCCCAATGTATTTATTTTTGAAATAAATTTAATATGAGTATTTTGTACCATTTTTATCACATTCTTTACATTTATCTCACTTCATGAGAGAACCAGACCATGCAAACATTAACTAGAACATGATTTATTCCTATCACAACTTTAAGGTTATAGGTACTTGTGTTTTGAATGACTGAGGAATTTATTTTCTATTAAAATCCCCCTTTTTAAGAAAATGATTTTCATTATGTCTAACCATATAGATTTATTCCCTTTATCCCTTATATTTATGGATAAACCTATTAGTTTAGGCACATTACCATCCAATTTTACCTATCCAACCTGTCTTTCATGTGATATTGCATTTTCTAGTTGAACTTAAGTGTGGGGGAAGGTGTTTTGTGGTGTAATACCTAATTTGGTGATACATTAGGTGGAAAATTAAAAGAGTTGATATTTATTCTAACAAATTCATTCTATTAAAATATTTTTCTTTCTAGAATGTTTCTTGACAAAATAAGTTGTGGCTTTTTAGATTATCCAAAGGAGAGAGAAAGTTGTACCAATATGGAGGTTTCAATAAAAAAATGCTTTAGAATATTGAAATTTTTTCTAAAGAAATTCTAAATGGAAGGAAATTTCCTAGATTTTTCATGATTATGGATCTGATTCCCTACTAAGGCGATTGAGGAGGATACCATTCTTCAGTGAAAACTAGAATATTGCAATTTTTCTTCAAAAGAGCCAAGTCCTCATTTTTTAGCCTCAAACTTTTTAACATCTAAATCCTCAAAACCAAAATCCACCGAACAAACCAAAAAATTATTCATGATAAACAAATTTCTGTGACTCACATAGGGCGTAGAAATAGTTATTTATCAAGAATATGGTGAATCTTGCATGGGTTTGGATGAGAAAAGTTTTGTGAAGATAAACTTTTTTGAGATGAGAGAAAATTCATTTGAGGATGGTGTTATGTCTTCATGGGATGATAAATTAAGTGGAAATATATTAAATTATCAAAATTGAGATCTTTAAATAATGGTTTTTTTATAATTCATAATATATTTTTGTTTCATGGTGTGGATTTGGTGGATCTCATGGGTATGTGTTTCGAATTTTCTTTGATTTTATTTTTATGTTTACTTGTCCATGAGTCTAAGTTTTAAGTGTTGGTGAATTAATAGAGAATATATTTTCAGCAATTTTACCATGAATTTAATTGTTTTAAATACCACATATGTATTATTTTAAATAAAATTTCCATATTTTAAGATTTTGGTGGTATATTAAGACTAATCATCAAAATAACTGACTTTTGGATTTTTAACAGTTTTAAATTATTTCTATATTTTAGCGTTAACTTTTTTTATTTTGATCACAAACATGAAATTATTTATTTTTAGCATTATATGTATCTTAGGAATCATTTCATCATTATCGAGAAAAGGCTAAATTGACCATTTGGAATATCAAAACAAGCTCACAAGTAGGGCCATTAAAACTATTTATAGAACAATCTAATTTTGGTGATGGGTCCCTATCTCACGAACGGGGGCCCAAATACTTTGAAATTCTGCTTAAGGATGTGTAACAGATTTTGGAACAGCTTTTATTAAGTCTATTACACATGAATAGGCCGTTTTCATGGTCATTAATGCATGATAATCTGGGTATGTGAAATTTTGAGAGTCTACCTTGTTATAATAAATTTGTGGAGTAAAACGGACATAACCCCCTCGATGCACATCCACACACTCTAGTTTGTTTAGGTCATAAGGAAAATGAATTTATGAGTTTCTTTCATTAAGGAAATAATTCATGATTTCGTCATTAATTAGGGATGACATGCGCTACATTTAGAAGGAAAATTATTCCGATAAAAGGAGAACTCCTTCCTCTCAAAGCATCTTATTCCGTACCACTCCTTCAGGGACACCAAGGAAGATAAATTTTCAACTTTATCTATTTTATTTATTTTCTTTTCATATAATTTTAATGCCTTATTCCTCCCCATTAATCAATATAACCCTTTTCATGGTGGGGTAATGATTTTTAGTGATTGGGGAAGGTGGAGATTTCATTACAAAATGTCGGAGTCTTATTCATTAATGTAAAACACTATTTTCTATTGAATGATAACAATTTTCAGTGGTTTCCAATGCTATAAAATAGATTTTATTTTGGGTTTTGTTTTCATTCATTGATTATATATTTGGGGGAGGACCATTAAACTCCCTTCGCTAAGTGCAATTTGTATTGATAGAGCAGATTGTGTTAGGTGTTGAGTGACTAGAGATCGTTGGCACATGTAGGAAATAAGTGGATTATTTATAGATTTATAAGTTGAAAAGATTCAAGATAAAAATGTTCCTTAATTGTTTAAAAATGTTTTATGAACTTTCATTCACAAAAGAGTGGTTTTCACTACTTCCTTCAACCAGGGGTGATTGACAACTCAACTGAGGTGTCATTCATTTATCATTCAATTGGAATAGACGGGAACTGATTTTTATTACCATAATGACACTACAAAAGGTGATCATGTAATAAAACCATCACCCACTTGGTCACTTGTGTTCAAAATTTATTGTATTCTGTCTCATTAAACTCAATCCATTTCAAAATCAACATCTACTTCCTTCCCAAATTTATGTGACAAACATGGTTGTTATGCACTCCTCTCTGATGACATCCTAGGACAACCACTTTACAGTGTTTTAAATTAGGAAATATTTTTTTCCCATGACTCATGATAAGAGTGTGTCACTATTTCAAATATGAAGCTAATTTTTAGATATAAGTTTTTTAAAACTGGAAAAGGCTAGTTTTAAAGATGCTTATCCATTAAAAGGGTGCAAAATTACCTTAATAAAAATATTGGGTATTACTAAATGTAATCAATGCATTTTTTTAAGATAATATAACTTTGTGAGAATAAAAAAAAATCAATAATAATATTCCATTTTCAATTAGTTGGTTATTATATTCATTCTCACTAATGAATTCATTTTATATTTGTGTAAACAGTATATTTTCATAAGTTTTTTAATATTATTCATATCCACTAACATAAAGGATAGGTTAATTATTAATATAATTAATAATAATATTTAATTTATAATATTTAAATAAAATATAGTTGTTTGGTAAAATATGGTCTTTCATGTTATGCATGTCGTCGAGGAAAGTCTGTCTTACATTTAACATAAGCTAATCTCAGTGTTCCACATAGATAAACAAAACCATTATATTACATGTAGTTCCTGATTAAATTATCATTGCGTATAACTCATGAAAAAATAATTGATTTAATATATATAAAATAACCATTTTTATTGTGGAGTGAAATGAAAGATATTATAATTAATAAATTAATTTAGAAAAAATAATTCACAAAATCTCAGGGTGTTACAAATATAGATATCCATCATAGTAGTTGTAATGTTACATCGTTAAATGATATTTTTCCTTCATACATCTATTGATATACGCTCTATTGATATTATATGACCAAAAAATAAAACATTCTATAGGAAAAATTAAAAATTGATAAATTGTACGTTTGAATTTTCCTTCTTTAATATCTTTATTATGAACCTCATGTGATCATAACAGTCTTGATTTTTATTGGAAAAGATAATAATATAATCTATGAGTACTACTAGAAACCTATATTGTAAATATATAAAGGCAATATTCATTAAATCCATAAAGATAATAGAGGCATTAGTATGAACTAATGACATAAATATAAATTCATAGTGTATATAAAATTAATATAATTGTATCATGGGTATGTATTCAATTTTATACTTTAATTAATAGTATCCAGATCAAATATTAGTAAAGGAAAAATGGTGATCTCATAAAAATGATCAAAAAAGTCATCAATATGGAGAATCCTATACTTATTCAGGATCATTATCTTTTTATGTTACCAATAATGAATGAAGATCCTCATGGATCCATATTTATTCCTAAAAAAGCCCTACTGCACCCAAAGGTGATAAAATTGTCCAAATGAATCCCTTGACATGATTTTATAAGATATTTTTATTCAATTCAAATAGCTCTATTTGGGCCATTCTATACAGATTCTTTGATATATGTATAACATTGTTCATGAGTTTTATATAAACCCTAATTTCCTGATTTGGTGTAAGCATATGAATATATTCTTGAATAAATTTGACAAACTCTCATACATTTGTAATATCTCTTATATTGAGTTTCTCCACTACCATCTGATATAGACACCCATTTGAATATGAATCAAGACCCATTAAATGGTTCTAATTTCCTTTGTAAGCTCTTATTTACTCTCACACTGGTAGAAAATCATCATTTTTTATAGAGTATCAAATATTTATTGCCATACTCAGAAATTGATATGGTATTTTTTATAAGTAAATCCAATTGATTTCCAAAATCACCTAAAATTCAATAAGTTTGAGAATAAAAAGATTTTGAGGTACCACATTCCCATATACCTCAATCAGACACAAATCATAGACTCTATAGATGATAAACATTCCATTATGTGTTTTTACTACTATTTAAACATTTAATTATTGAGTTTGTAATACGGTACCCTTATAAAATTTATCAGATATAATAGTATGGGTAGAGCCAAAATTATATAAGACATTATTAGTTATAGAATATATGATATATATACCATTCACTACTTTGTTATCATAACCCACATCGATAAAAATGATCATATGAAATGTAAATTTTCTCTGATATTTCGATGTTTATGTTGTCAATAATTGTTATTATCCATTTGTTTCATACACTAGTAATCAAAATCCTTATACTCCTTTATTTTGGTAAGTTGTAGTGTGGGTGGTGCATTTTGCAGATATTTCTCTCCATTTGTATAATTAGATAACATATTACCAATAAATCA
The DNA here is from genome assembly GCA_963277665.1 of Viscum album. Taxonomy (NCBI): domain Eukaryota; kingdom Viridiplantae; phylum Streptophyta; class Magnoliopsida; order Santalales; family Viscaceae; genus Viscum; species Viscum album. The sequence goes on from OY728122.1 coordinate 2,047,861,434, forward strand.
ACATTTGATTTATCGATGGTATTTCTTTACATACATAAAAATTTTAAATGTAACTATAAGATCATTTCCTCCATACCTCTTTTCACACATCTGTCATAAAGGAAATCTCGTCTTCTTCTATCGAGGGTTTTTGATTTAATAATTTCCTTTGATTACAATCATTTGTTTAATTTAAATGGCATGATATTGATGGGTTACTCCAATGTAAATTTTCAATTTAATAACACACAAAATAATTTATTGATAGCTCCTAAAGCCTTTTATGAATAACACCCTAAAAATAATTGGTTTTATGCCACTAAAGGATAAATGGATCATACATTTAGGTTCAATGATAATACCAAATGTGTATCTCACATGTCTTTTAAAAAAATTTCCATTCGTACTGATGGATTAATTATCCTTCTTCATAACATCAATGAATTACTTCTCCAAATTCATATGAAGATTATGGAGGATTTTATGTGTTGAAAAATTAGCTCCTAAAATCATCCCACTCTTTATTTTTAATTTCTCCCAATTTCCTTGTATTATCAACAAGAGCCGACCATTTATCTGGTTCATGTTTCAAAATATAAACAACTAAGATATCCTTTTCTATGTTCCAATCACTATATAATGAAAAACATATTTTTATTAGTAATGATCAATTTCTCTGAAATTATTGGATCTGTGGAACCATGAAAAGAATGTGGTCATTGTATCATGAAGTAATAAATTCCATGTTGTTTATTTATTTTCACATTTTGAAACTCAACATGATTAATGAATATAAAAAATTTCCTACGAATTTAAAAAATATTTTTCATTTGATATCCCATTATTTTTTTCTCATGGGGATAATCACCCCATTCTCTAAGACATTCATCGTTAACATAGTTTCTTCTAGCTCTATCTATTGAATAAACTAAAAAGAATAGTATGAGAAACAGTAATTAAAGGGTTAAATCATATAATCATGACAATAATTTATAGTATTTATAAAACTTGACACAATCATATCAATATATGACACTATAGGTTTATCTTAAGTCATCTTTGGTTGTAATCCATTCAAATCATTCAATATATCACAAAAATGAAAATCTAATTAACCCAATAATATCCCCATGATGGTCAAACCATATGGGTTTTAAGAGCCCATTAATATTAGACTAGAATAAATTAAAATATATTCCTAACCAATAAATTTTGAGGTTATTACCCCTAGATGCATTTATACCAAAACCAAATCCACTTGAAGTATCTATATGTGGATATTTTACTAAGAAAACCACACTCTTTTCCATACGAAAACAATAGATGTTATCATAATTTTATTCATATCCTACAATTTCTAACTAAATATTTCTAATACTAATTTTCAAATGTAACTAACCATGGCTATGATACCACCTATAGAGACCCATACATTTCATACAAAAATATTAAATCTTATCATATTAGTATTCATTAAATATAAATAACATCCACACCATAACTAAAAAGGGTTAGTGTTTTTGGATACATTGATACACGAACAACAAGTATATAAATTACTTAAATATTATGGTTCCATGTTATTCAAAAATAGAACCCTTATTAGACGAATCACGCTTAAACCCATTCTTATTAAATTAGGTAAAAGGAAATATAAAAAAGGTGAGAATATATACCTAGTAAGGGAAGACACAATAGATATAGATTGATTATCATATGAAAGCATAAGATAGACATAAGGTTAATAGAACATTATGACAATTAAAATACTAATTCCCATTCAGTGAGTGATATTTAATCCAAAATCATGGAAAAGGTTTTTTACATCTTAATACAGAATATATAAGTGTTTAGAACAATAAATAGTCAATTATAATTTATGAAAACATATCATAAGAATAAGGAATAATTTTATGGAAAACACATATTCATATAAAATTATTTCCTTAGTCAAGTCTCATTTCTAAGATTATCATAGTAGATTGTGTTTTCTTGTCATTCCCTCATTTAAATAGCCAAGGTTCACTCCCAAGACTATGTTATTTGAAAAAAAATACCAAATGAATAGGTTTTAAACCTCATTATCATCCTTATTTCCACATTATACATCCTTCTATACCCAATGACCAATTTGGATATATAATTATGGTCCCACTCATCAAATAATTAAAACTAGAAAAAACAATTTATGTAAGAATATAAATAATTAACCATATCATCAAAATATAGTCCTTGGAGAGGATACTAGATTTTTAAAAATTTCATCATCAAAATACTAAAACATCTATAAAAATAATAAATATATTAAAATTGTTTTACATCCTTATTAAATCATTATAAAAAAAGTTTATTTTGTTATATATGGTAGTACCTTAAAAATATAACTAGAATATCTCTTATGGTAAATACCCCTTCCATTTTGAAATTACCTTTTTAAAACAAATAAATTTCCAAAATATTAAGAAAACGTTATATACGAAAATAAAAAAGTACAAATAGAAATCAAATTTAAAATAAAATTGTAATCATTATATTGGGTAAATCCACTCATACAATCTATATTGAAGCAAAAATCTATTTCACATTTTTAATATAATATAAAAGGTAATTCATTTGGAAAATTACAAGAAGTTATCATTACATTTTTAATAGATATTATAACATGTGAAAATATAAATTTAATTAATATTTTTATAATACTAAAAATGTTCGTTAAAACACTTCCAAAAAAACATAGACACAGAAGAAAATATTCTCTATCGAAGAGAGAAATAATGTCTGGTTTTCTTAAAAAATATTATGTTAGTCACTTGACAATTGTGTTGAGGAAAATAAAAAAAATAATATCTAGAAATGACTATTTTAATATTAAAATACATAATATTTTTATATATATATCATATAATTTTATCATTGTATTTTTATGAAAATATAATCTCAGTTAAGATGGTATTGTAACATAAAACACTTAGCTCATTTCTGTCTTTCATTGTAAGCACTCTAAACTCAAGTATAATAAATTTAAATTCATTTTAATTATATAAATGAACCATAAAACCCCTATAATACTATACATGGTTTACTTATAACATATTATCACTCATTAATTGAAAACTTTTCATTATCATTATCATTTCAGGTGTTAACTGCTTTCTTTTTCATGTAGGTTTTGATTTAGCTGTTGTAGACCTTGAACATTTATCATGTATTCATCTTTCAAGGAATTATAAAAATGGTATTAATATCATATATATTATTTATAAACATATTTATAATAATTCATATTAACCAGTTATGAAAATGATTTATATTAATACAGGGAGACGGTAGTTCGTACATTCACACCAGTGATGTTTTAATTTTTTGATGTGTGGAATAGAAGAAAGGTAAATATTAATTAAACATTACAGAACCAATACAATATCTTAAATATAACAAATATAAAGTAAATAGATCATAATAACCATCCATTATATAGGGGATGAAAAATGAATCATATTGCAACATGGACACGGTCGACACTATGTGTGCACGAACGATTCACTCATATTCCATTTTATGGAGAAGAGATGATTAATGGTTGGGATATAATCATTTTAAAATATCATAATATTTATGATAATGTTTTCACCCTGTATTAATTAACAAAAAATTGATATGATTTATAGAATAAATAATGTTGAAATAGCTTAGTTATGATTTATACCTTTTATTTTAGAAGCTTCTTCTAGACTATAGCTCAGGGATTGAAGGATTAGTTTTAAGAGAATAAAAAACTTATAAGATAAAGAGAATGAATATTTTAAAGGTTTTGATTTTTTATTTTTTTATATATGATATAAAATGTGTGAATAACTGAGGATAATATGTTCTGTTTTAAAATTGAGTGGAAGGACATGGATGGAATTTCATAAAATATTTCAACGATATATAGTCAATTTCATGTGAAAGTAGACTCAAATAGATAATGATTTATATCTACGGGAATATATGTTTGAAATAGAATCAAATAATAATATTTATATAAGTTCGGGAGGAAATTATACACTTATTTTTTTGTTTAACCCCATTAGTAAATGTGTTTTTACATTAACTTTGGTAAAAAATTTAACAATTTGTACTATTATCTATTAATAAAATAATTTGACCTGATAAGATTATTTTAATTTTAATGATTAAAAATATGGAATAAATTTTACTAATTTTTTTAAAAAGTTGTAGAATTTAATTTTAAATAAGTGTGAAACCTATAATGAAAATAAGTTTTAGAAAAATGCATTTTTTAGTATAAAACTAAATTTACTTCCATTTATTACCTTTTAAAACCCATAAAATGATTGTGAATATAAATTATTGATTATATTATTAGTAAAATATATTGAAACTATTATTCAATCATGACGAATTTAAACTTTTTAATAAAAAACATATTGTGTGCATAAAAATAGTTTTAAAAAAAATGTAAAACCTAAAAATGAAGTTATACCAAAATAATGTATAATTATTATTCCAATGTCGTTAATTAGATTATTTAGAATTAAATTATACTTATATTAATTTAACATTAAATTAAAAAGATAATGGGAACTTAACATAACAATGAATGCATTTTTTACTTAAAATTGGTATTTTTTACTATTCACTGAAGAAAATAAAACATTTTTAAGAAATACTAAATAAACTCACCCTAAGATAATATTAACATGTTGATATATAAAATGATATTTTTATAGTCGAGTAATACTTCCAAAATATATTAAAATTATTTATACTTTTTTTACATGCAAAAATTTTATAAAACCCCATTTCTGAAGAAAACAAATTTTTGAAGCATAAAATGAAATTACTAAAAAAATTATATTTATTTATTATGAATTAATTAAAAAATATATTTTGTAAAATATTTTTATAATTTTATTTTTACTATATATAGCTTCAATGTAATAGATATTTTTTTAAGTATTGTATTATTATTGTTTTTTTAGACTTGAGGTTGTGTTTAATGAAAACTATCAAATACTTCATGTTTATTTTAATGGAAATAAGTATAAAATATTAAGGAGTTACTCATAGAGTAGGGGTGACTAAAATTTCCTATAGGATGGGTGTTTTGATGGATTATTATTATCACATTTTTGGGTTGTGGTTGAGGGATGTATTAACACTTAGTAATGAGATTTTTCATAGAATATAGTTATTTGAGGATTTAAAGATTTTATGAGGAACCTTAGAACATTAACTATAATGAGAGTCATTTGTTATGTGTTGAAGAAATTATTAATGAAATTAACTACTTCTGGTGATTATTTCTATTATTATGTTATTTTGGGATACATATGTTTTACCAAGAATCTGTTGTGCCCGTTAATATTATATTATTGGGTGTCTCTAATGTGGTTCTGGGGATCATGCATGGACTTTATTATTTTATTATTAGGGGACCCTAATTTGATTATATGGATATATTATTCCCATTATTATATATATTTGTAGAACCATGTGTTTTTACAAGGATGTGGTATTCAATTAATTATTATATTAGTGATGGATCATGATGTGATTATTGGAATCATGTATTCCCATTATGATATTATTTGTGAACTATATACATAGTTCCATGGATATGATGTTCTCATTATTATATTTTATTTTCACAATGGACATATTCTAAGGTTTTGGTGTGAATATATGTTATACAAAAAAAATTATGGTACTTTGGAAAAATAAATATAAATACTCCTCGAATCAGGTGTAGTTAATCCTAGTTGCAACATTAAAATTCAAGGATTGGTAGTTTTATTTATTTATGTGTCCAAAAATAATTATTTATTACTCATGGGTATTTCAAATCAATATATCACTGAATCTACTAGATTTTTTATGGGACTATTTTGGTTGTTGAATTTAATTCGCACAAGCTTCTATGGTTTATGTTACACATTAGTTACCAAGAATCCATCATGATTCACCTGATTTGGTTGGGAGGGATCTGTTGTAGCTTGATCAATCAAGGATGCCAAATACAAGTCTTCAGGCTAGGATGATGTGAGGCATTAGAATGTACTATAGCCTTAATTGTTTTTCAATATTTTATTCTATATATGTGATTGATGAAATAGATGGATATTGTTGTATGAATATATGATACTTTTAGTCATTTATATTTATGAAATTTGTTTATGTATTATTACATGCACTCTAATGTTTACTTCTAAAAATGTTATTTTGATTATTTTCTACTGTTATTATTTATTTTATATGAGGTATTGTCTCCCCAGTATTAGACATGACACCAGCAGTGCTAGTTGACAGCCTTCGGTATATTTGTAGGTGCTCTTGAGGTCATGTAGAGACCCAGTTCGGTTATTGTTCATAGTTAACTAGTGTGGGGATGTTACAAAATGGAATTAGATCATTTTTTTCTTACCTTACAATTTTATAGGTAGTATATAGAATGTTACAGAATGTGACAGAACATTTGATGGATATTGGATTTGTGATTCATGAACACCTTTCTCAGAAAGAAAATCTAGTTTACCAGGGTATTGGGATTGATGTTCTGAATATTCAATGTTATATTTTAATAATATCTCCCCATGTGAGGTACAAGGTGATTACATTTATTATTTATACTAGTTTTTTTATCCTGAAAAAATTTTCAGAGGTAAGTTATTAGATATTTTAACCATGGATCATTGGAAAAAAGAAATCTTCAGGTATCATATTTGGGTTTAAGGATACACATGAAACGTGCATGGTTTTGTATGATTTTTCTAATGATAGAACATAGTACTTTTTTTTCAAATCAGCGATCTTGAAAATGTACAATGTGATACATAATGATAATGACTATAAAATTCATCATTGTTTATATATATAAAAATCCTAAATTGTGTGTTACAATCATCTAGTGCCTTAGTAATGAACCAATTATTCTTAAATATAATCTTGTTACTGATCTCAAAACAATAGACCCTTTTGACTAAAGGATTTTGGGTTACCGATATGGATAGTGTAGGAATATTTCATTATATATATAGTGAAAATTTTGTCTTTTATTTTCTATGTGATGTTACATATTGGAAAACAAGATGTGTTACCTATGATATTTGACCTACATGAGATGTGACCACTAGGTTATGAGAGAGATATTTGTTCTTTATGATTGGATCACGAACTTATTAAGATAAAGATTATAATTTTGAATGTGGGTTCTTTTCCTTGCTATTGTTGATATGTAAAATGAAATGGTATCCTGAGAAATGTGTTAACTAGATTATATGAGTGCCTTAGAGGAAGGAAATATTATTAGGTTCATTAGGTTATAAGAATGGTGCATGAGAGGTGCTTCCAGTTATATTGTATGGACATTTAATGCCTGGAAAATTTATGTGATGATGGCCCCATTAGGTTTTGTTGTTTTTAGAATCGAAGTGTGAATTCCAAGATGGAATCAATATAATTATTTTACCAGTGTTATTCAAGTACACATTTAGTATATGGTGAAATCATGAGTAGATTCTTGTGTGTTTTTAAATTATGCCCATATCAAAGGTATGTGATGTAATTGGAATTGAATGGGTAAATTCTTAATTTTTAGTTGGATTGACCATCATGTTTTGAACAAGATACGATGGAAATGTCAAGTGCATGGTTGGTAATTGGGTGCCTCATATTGGGTTTAATAATGTTTCACATATGGTATAATGAGTTGGAGTATTTGATTAGGTGATATAAAATCATACACAAGTTAGATTATGAAGTTATCTATGTGTAGCGCATTATTTACTCATCATACGGATTCAGTTGTTAATTAGTGGGTGGTTTTGAGTGATCTAAGAACATGAAGCAATTAATAATTTTTATTGGTATTGTTTCCAAGATAATTTTGATGAAATAAATATTTTAATTTTATTGAAATGCTATCATAATAATTGGATATCAATTTTGATAGATCATGGAGTTCCTCCCTTGCGTAGATGATGATATTCAGAGAAGTATCATAAAGAATTGACTGAGGTGAGCATGGATTATGAGGATTAGAAAATGTGACTTGATCCGAAATTTAGAGGTAATTCTTGAGGAGAGATATAAGTAAATTTTTGTGGGTGGTATTACAAATTTAATCATTATAGGTTTTGAACCTCATTATCGATAGAGATTCTATATATGTTGATGGTCACACCTCAATCTCAACATTTAATTTAATTTATTATGTTATTAGAATTGGGTATTTTGGTTGCGGTTTAGGTTGAGTTCTTGGTTTAAATTTTGGTGTTTTCAGGTTTTCAAGAGAATTTTTGGCTTGTGTTCGGTTTGTATTCATTGTTTAAGTCTTAACAGTGAGTCATGTTATGGCAGTGTGTGTTTTAAATTAAAATTATTCATGAAAAAATTTTATTACATAGTTCAAGCTTGGATTGGGACAACCCATGTGAGGTCAATGAAAAACTATGTGGCATGAGGGTTGGTTTTCGGGGAATGGTTACTGGAATGCTCACTGTTATAAGAATCCATGTAGAAATCATAAGAATGGTTCTTCAATTTTGAAAGTTGAATCTATCTTAGATGGTTCAAGGTTTGGGAAACTAGGTAACAAGCCTATTTGGGGTTCCCTTTTTCTCCAGTTCATTGTACATAGTTGGTTCAAGGTTTATCAAAACATGTACCCAAATCATTCATGTTTCCAAAATGATTTAAATTTTGAAATTCATCTTTTTCCCCCTTATATGTTTTAAAATTATTTCATGATTTTCCACACTTTCTCAACCTAGGAGCGCCAGGGGGATCTAGGAAACCCTCCTCCCTTACCCCTATTCATCCATTAAATCTTCTTTTAGGTTCCTAGGTAAGTTTCTTTGATTTATTGGATGATTTCCACATATCCACTTCCTTCACCCTGTTTTATTTGTTTTTTCAAGGTTGGTTCTTTCATTGAATAACCCTAAGTGTTAGGATTTATGTGTGGTTCAATTTCATTGATATTAGGGTTTATAGATTATCAATCATATTTTATTCTTCTTTATTCTAAAGTTTTATTTCATTTACACATCGTTGAGGTAGGTGTTTCCAACCATTTATTTTTGGAAACATTCCATTGATGTTGTATCTTCCATTTATTTCTTTAAAAATGTTATAATATTTTATGTTGTGTGTTAGTATCAATAGTTTTAGAATTTTCCATATTGAAAGTGGGTGGAAAATGGTTTCTAGTAGGTTTCTTTAATTTTTCTTATTTTTAAATGCAATAATGGTGTTTGATAAAATTTCAATTGATCTTATAAAGTGAAATTAGGTAACTTTTTTGGTGTTTTCCATTGGATATCCTTTGGTATTGAGTTTGGGTTGTAAAATGTGTATTTTATGTTGTAATTGGTGACTCTGATGATTTGATGCATCTATATGGATTTTTCTGTTTGGAATTAAAGAAAATGGGGTATCATTAAGAATAATTTTTGGTTGATTTCAATGAAACATGATGTGTGAAATAGGATTCAGGAACATCTATATGTTAATTTGGTGCACATATGGACTGGAAAAGAAATGATAATGTCCCTTGATACTGATATATTCCTTGAAAAATATTTTTCCAAAGGCTTATCCTCCATCCCCTCTTTCTGTTTCCAAAACATTATTCCTTGACTTCAAAATGGTGTATTTTTTCTTAATGTGTCTTTAATTGGTACTTCAAATGTGTTCTCTAATGATGGTACCAATTGAAATTTTGAGATATTTTTTATTGAATATATAGATTAAGGGAACTCTCGGAACATTATGACATACATAGCAATGAATTGTTGTAAAGGATTATTTGATACATTTCATATTATTATATGTTTTCAATTTTTCATGGTGTTTGTTTTGGATTTGAAATGAAAAGGACTTTTTTGAATTATTCATTTGAAATTTCTTTTTAATATTGACTTTGAAATTTTTCGTTACTTTATTTTGTATGGAAATGTTAAAGGCCTAGTTTTACTTTATACTCCATTGGGAAATTTGGTTTTGATGTGATGTGATGTGATTTCTTGATTGGTGTTTCATAATGGTGGAAAAAATGAGTTGAATTTTTATTTGATATGAATACCCAGTTTATTTATTGGCATATAATGAAAAAATGATTGAATTATTGGGTGGCGTGAAGGCCCAACTAGTATTTTATATTTTTGGGAATTCTTTTTGAAAAAAAAATTATGTGGTTGTATATTTAGAATATGTGTATGGCTTGAAATGTGATATGGGAACCTATATGGTGGATCCTCCATAGAGAGAGAGGATTCTATAGGCTGTGTTTTCAGTGCTTGGGATAAGCATGCATGGTGGTAGTGGGTTTTAGTTGAACTATGTGTGTGAGGACCTTCCCTTTCATTGTGAATTATTATCATGATATTCCTGGGCATTATCTAGTGATTCTAGTGAAGGTTTCTTATAGAACCTCATTAGACACGTTTTACCCATATATTCGCTGAGAGTCTAGGTGGGACATGCCATAGGATTATTGAGTTTAGAGAGGAAATATTGTTATTGACTATTGGGTTTCATCACATGCCAATGGGTGAGTCTGAATGGAGTACATCCAGGGTTTCCCACTAGATATTTTTAAATAAATATCATGAACTGTTGTGTTTAGGTTCATTTTATTTCTACTTCATGTAGATATTATCCTTACTATTTTATATATTGTTTTTCCATTTTCTTAATACATATCCCCTTTTTGGTCATATGGTATGAATTTTTATTTGAGTTTTGGTTTTCAACTTGGTTTTGTAGTGTGAATACATTTTTTTAAAGGAAATATGTTTGTATTATTTTAAAAATTAACCTCATGGGAATCTATTTTTGGTCGTGTAAAATGATTAAAATACTATTTTATGAATGTATTTCAAAATAAGGTAAGTAGATTATTTTCGGAAAGGAAATAAATGGACTATGTGGTGATTTCTTGCTGATATGTTGTATTCTCACACCATAATTGTTATACTCATCATTGGTATACCCATGTATTTTTGCATGTTTTGGTATCTAGTTCGGTTACCTTTGGAGCAGGTTTCTATTGTGGTTAGTGGTGACCTAGAGGTCAAGTGGTGATCATATTAGCATGGTTCAAATTTAGTTTTTTGTTAATTTTTTTATGTTTAGTAGTTATTTCATGGGGATTGCACAGTATATTTATTGATGTTCAATTTTTTGGTTTTTTTCTAGGTGTTCAGTTTTGGTATTCTGATCCTAGTTTTTTATTAGGATAAATCATTCCCATTGGATTATTTTGATGTCCAACATTAGTTTTCAACCTTTGGGGATCAGGAACACCCTTAGGGCCTTGTCTTGGGTTGGGTCAACTATCATGATGGATGGAATCCTGGTATGGTTCATGAAAAAATGGTATCAGAGGAGTGCGTGTTTATTTTGGTCATTGGGTATCTATAGATTAGGATATTTGAGACTCAAGATATAGGAATGAGAATGATTTCATGAACACAAATTCATTTTGAACCTCGAGATTCTAGTAGTAGGCAGGTATTTGAGATTTTTTTACATTTTGGCCTATGTTGAAGGGGATGATAATTTGGGTGAGCTAGTGGCATGTTGTCATGTCACATAGAGTAGTAATGCATATGGAGTCTATTTGTACATTTCAAGGCTCTCTTAGTGGTTGCAGACTTCATGGGGACTGACCCACTATCCATGTCACCAAGTTACACAAAACCATTAGTTCATCATTTACGGAGTTTTGTGTGAGATGAAATTTAGTTTTTAGGCTGCAGTGGGTTGATTTTGGAGGAGAAAATGGTTTTTTTAATGTCTTTCAAAAAAGGGTAATGGTTTTTGAAAAAGTGTTTATCAAAAAGGAAACATATTTTTCATGGGTTTTGTTATAAATAATTAACATGGTGATTAATTTGGATGGGAAAAATTGGTTTTCACATTAACAATGAGGCCTTGGAAGAAGGCAGTTTGGAATTGTAATGAGATAGGGGGTTTTGAAAATATCATTTTTGGTTTGGTCTGTGATATTTGGATTATGAGTTAGTTGTTTGGTATTGTGATAGACTCTTTTTTATGTTTTGTTTGATGTTAATTTTTTTATGTGTTTTTATTTTGTTTAGAATATGTAACCTATAATGGTTCCAATTTTTTCAAGAATGTTTCATCCATTTTTTGGCTTTTCCCATACTCCCACGATTCTGGTGGAGTTGATTTCTTCCCAGTTGTTGCTAGTTTTTAATAGTGATCAAGGATCATTATAGGTTGTGGGGTGGCTTGAATAAGTTGATAGAATCTTTAGATCCTTGGTAACTACCAATGATATTAGGACCAGTTCTATTTTGGGGTAAACTATGGTTCCATCTAAGGATCCATGGAAGGTTTTTTGTCCCTACCTCATTGAAATTTCGGATGAAATGGGAGTCATTTAAGAATAAATTCATTCAATGTTTTATACCTATCGAGAAAAAGGTGATGAATTTGGAGGATAGACTTGGTGTTAAACAAGGATAACTATCTATGAGAGCCTATGTTGATCATTTCAATGAACTATATTATTTTACTTCCAGATAGCGTTATAGAATCTGCTAAAAGATCTACTCTCTTTTTTGGATCATTTTATAAAGATTACAGAGTGAGTCCTACCATCTGGAGAGGACTAGTTTGTGAAATTGTAGAATGAGGAATTTATATCCAGGTTGATTCCTAGATATCAGTCAGAAGGGGTTGAGGAACAAATCTTTATCGATAACTGTGAAGGATATCTATCTTGAGACAGGTGTGTCTGAGAGGAGCATATTTCTGAGGAGACACTTTTTTCTGGTTCAGCTTTTGATTTTCTGTGCATTTTTCTCATGTGTTTTCAATGTGGTTGGTTAGTGAATTCGTAGCCATATTTTAGTAATCCTCCAAAGTCTATTCCTTATTGTGGCTATTTGGGTCCCCTGGAAGTATTTTGTGGGTGGGGTGGCTAAATGAAGAAGTCTTTATCAGATGATGTTTGTTCCTAACTATGGGGAAGTAGAAGCTTCAAGATATCAATGAACTTTTCATAGGCAACATAGTGAATATTTTTTTATAGTAATGAATTTTTGGGTGTTTTGGGAACCATATCATTGTCTTGTCTCCAATGTTTGAGGGGAAATAGAGAATTTTTCTCTTTTATAGCATTCACTACTAGTGCAAATTCTTTCACATTTTGGAACACCTTGATGGGTTAGTTCTTTTGAAATATGAGTGGTTATGAATATTTTAATGTGAGTATTTAAAATGGTTTTTATCTATTGTATGTTGTTATACCTTTTGGGGATGGGTTCTGGACTTTAGTTGTGTTTATTTGGGATATGCATGGGTCTTTCGGAAAAGATGAACTGTGGGTTTGCTCACTGTTTGGTTTGGATACTTTCCATGACTTCCCCCTTTTATATAGTAATTCATTAGGTCACTTTAGAGTTCCCATGTTGGTTGTCCTATGGTGAAATTATTAGGAATGACCATTTCTAGTAGTCTCATTATTTATCCTGGGAGAGCAATTTTAGTCCTGTTCATGTTGGGATTCTAAGGTAATTATTTCCATACTAGGATTTTTAAATGTTAATCTTGTGGTTGAAGTTATTATGGTGGGGAGACTTCTATTCCTTCTTTAGTTTCGTTCATTGTGGTTTCTTATAGATATGACCGAGTGTGACTTGTAGTGTAAAAGGTCACCTTGAGGTTCATGGTTTCATTTGGGATCATAATGTTTTTGGATTGATATTTGTTCCTCATGTGGATGGGTGAACTTAAGGGGGGATAAAGTGTTTGTGGGGGGAATATTTATCACACCGTGATCTTGGAATTTCATTTATGTTATTATTTTCTTATAGTTTTATATTTTTATTGAAATTTAGGTTGAATTTCCGATTTAATTTTTGAGTTCTAATGTTCTCAAGTTACTTTTGGGCATGTGCACAGTTTGTATACATTGTTTCATGGTTAACTATGTGGAATGTTATGGAAGTGGGTGTTTTCAGTTCAAATTCTTGTTGCACAATTTGGAATTCATCGTTTGATTAGGGCTTTCTCCAAGCCATGAGAGTTTATGGGAAAAAAATATGGATTGAGTGTTGTGGTCTTGGAAATGATGCACGGTCTGTGCATACTTATAAGAAAATGTGCAATGAGTAGGTGAGGGGATCTATAATTTTAATAGTGAAATTTTTCATCGTTTTTGTGTTTTTTAGGTAACCATGTGGCTGTTCCATGTGGGGTGCCTTTTTTCTCTAGTAGGGTGCGGGTGGTTGGCACAAGGTTTCTCAAACGGTGAGGCTATAGTGTCTGAGTTTCCCAAATCATTAAAAGTGTGAAATTCCTATTCTCCCATATATTTCTTTTACCCTATATTGGTATTTTCATCCATTTTTTAACCTCAGTGCACTATGGGGATCTAGGAAACAATACTTGTTTCCTCCCCATCATCCACTGAAGATCCTTGAAGGTTCTTAGCTATGTTCCTTTTAGTTTTTTGGTTGATTTCATATTCTCATATTTCTTCTCTCCTGGTTTCATGTTTTTTTCATGGTGGGTTCCCACTAAGACAACCCATAAAGGTTAGGGTTGATGTGTGTATTGACTTCATTGTTTTTAGGGAGTGATAATTATCTCTTGGAGTGTATTCTACCTTCTCTATTTTTTTCTTTTAATTCTCACATCATTGAGGTTGGTGCTTCCATCTATTTCTATCCCCACACATTTAATTGATTCTTGAGATTACCATTAATGCTTCAATAATTTTATAATATTATTTATAGTGTTTTCGTTTTTTTTTCTTTTTTCATGATTTTAAATGGGTGTCAAATCATTTATAATGGGTTTCTTTAATTATGTCTATTGTTAAATCACATAAAATTTTTGATAAAATCAAATTTTTTCTTTTAACATGAAATTGAAAGCCTTGGGTGGTTTTTCCCTTGGTTATGATTTGTTATTCTATTCGGGCTGTGAAATGGGTATTTTATGAGGTAATTGGTGAATCTTGTGGTTTTAGGCTTATGTAAGGATTGTTGTGTTTGGAGGTAAAGAAAATATTTTATCTTTGAAAAGGGTTTGTGGGTGATTTAATAGATACAAGAAGTGTTAAAATGGATGTTGGAACATGTATATATGCCCAAGGTGCACAATCGAATAGGAAAACAATTTATAATGGATTTGATATTGATGTTCTCATTGAACATTTTTTTCCAAAGGCTCCCCCTCCATTACCAATTTCTTTTCCCTAAAATAGTTCCTTCATTTTAAAATGGTTTGTTGGTTCTTAAAGTGAATTTATATATGACTTCAAATGTGTTCTCTAATTATTTTCCCATTTTCTATGATGAGATGGGTTTTAGTGAATAATTTGAATAAGGGTAAATTTTTCACTTTAATAAATAATTGGCAACCAAGTGGTGTAAAGGACTATTCATCAATTTTCATGTTATTTCATGTTTTCTATTTTTCTTGGAGATGGTATTAGATTTTAAATGTAAGGGCCAATTTGGAATTTTTCTCATGTAAGCAATGTCTCAAATTGAATTTTTAAATGATTTTGTAAATTTATTTGGATTAGAAATGTTATAGGCCTTGGTTAGTACTTTATAATGTCTTAGGAAAGTTGGTTTTGTTGTGATATGATGTGAAGTCTGGGTCGATGTTTCATAATGGTTAAAAAAATGATTGGAATGTTTATGTGATATGATATCCTAGTTGGAATATTGTAATTTTTTTGAAAATGATTAAAATCATGGGTAGCATGATGGACAAGAAGGTATTTTAAAATTTTAGTAATGTTTTTTGAAAAATGTGATGGCCTTGGGCCCCAGTGTATGGATTGACCAGTTATATGAGAACCTATATAGTGGATAATTTGAGGCACAAGGGTTTTGAATAAGTGGTGGATATGTTTGGGTTAGGGATGCATGGAGATAGAGGGATTACGTTGAACCACACAGATGAGGACCTTCCCATTCACTGTGTATTATTACCATGTGATTCATTAGCATCATCTAGAGGGTCAGGTGATGGTTTATTGTATTCCTCATTTAGATGGGATGTACCCCTGGATTTGGTGAGAGGCCCGGTGGGACATTCCACTAGATTGGAATTTTTAGATTACTAAGTTGGTTATTGACTGTGGAGATGCACAAAATATCAGATATTGAGTCCAAACTGAGTACATATAGGGATTTCTCATAGAAATATTTAATAAATAACCATGATTTACTATCTATATGTTCTATTTATTTTCTCTACATGTGAATATTATCCATTACAATTTTTTCATCTTATTTTGTTTCCATTGCTTTCTATATAGACCCTTTTTGTTCACCTAGTATGGATTTATTTTTGGTTTTGAGTCTTGGAATGGTTCTTTTAGTGTCAATCTATTTTTTAAAAAGGAATGATACTTGTGTGGTTTTAAAAATGGAACTCGTTTAAAGTGTTGTTCTATTGTGTAAAATTATTAAAATATTATTTTATAAATGTATTTGAAACAATTTATTGTAGAATTTTTTCGAGAAGGAAATGTGTGGAATCTATGGTGACTGCATACTGAGTTATTTTATTCTCACACCCTACTTGTTCCAATCAGCAACGGTAAACTTGATCTGTTTTGCAGGTTAAAATTTACGGTTCAGTTTCCTTTGGATCTAGTATTTCTTTTGGTATGTGGTGACCAAGAGGTCATTTGGAGATTATATTATCATGTTTTATATTTAGTTTTTTATTCATTTTTTTATTTTTAGAATATATTGTATGGGGATGACATTATTTATTTACTAATGTTCAGTGGTTGGGTTGTGTTGCATGTTTTGTTTTTTATTCCGGTCCCAACTGTTTATTGGGATACATGATTACCAATGGATTATTTTGATTCTCAACACTACTTTCCATCTCTTCAAGACTGTTAATTCCCTTTCGTCCTTGTCTCTGGCTGGATCGTGTTTCAGGTTGAATGGAATCCTGTCTTGGTTCATAACACGGAGGATAATTTTTATGTGACTCTGAAATGGGTAGTAGTTGATTTATCATTTTGGAACTCAGAATCTAGTGGAAAGGCCATGTCTAATCATTTTGTTTAAAAATAGATGGATCATGATTTTTTTGATTGAAATGTTTTTTTAATTGAGTAACAATGGTTATACTTCCATGGAGAGGAGTGTTATTTCATTTCCATGGGAATGGCCCTCATGATGGAGGGTTTATTGATGTTGTAATTACATATATTGGATGGTCTATATGGATTTAAAATACTAGTGAGATGTCATATATTATAATATTTAGTCATGTGATTAATAAAAAAATTAAATTTCGATAGATAATGATATGGATTCAAGATTTTGGCATTAGATTGGGGAAAATTTCAAATCGAATTGAGTATGAGTAGGATAAATTATTTTTTAGTGTTCTAGTGGGGTATAATGATGAATTAGGTGTTTTTCTAACATGACCATGAAATTTACACCAATAGATAGTGGAATAAGTTGGTGTGTGTGTTTAGAAAGACATGATATTCTTCATGATTTAAGACATCACAACAGGAATTCTAATGTTGTATTGATGGTTGATGTTGAGTGTTTTGAGGTAAGTCAAACATAGAATATTCAATTGTTGATTTTTCATGATATTGGATGTTGTAAATTGGATACCACATCGTCTATTCTATATATGTTTCAATAATAATTGTTTAATATTTCAATAGGGATTTTTATGGTAAATAAATCATTTTTGGATGATTTATCTTTTTAGGAAGACTAATCTTTTTTTGGATTGAGATATTGTATTAGAATTGATACCAGTGTTTGACTAATATTTTCATGAGTATTGGGTGTGGAAATATGGACACCATAGTGGGACAATAATTAGATGTTTGGAGATATTTATCAAAAATTAAATCCCATGGTGGGAAGCACTATATAACTGATTACCAGTGGTTAAGTGATGGATTGGTTGATGAATAATGAAATCTCATTGAGGATATGTAAAATTAAAGTGTCATGTCATTATTTGAAAATTATTTTGAGTTGTCAATAATATTTTAATGTATTATGGCCCTTGTGGTTAAATATATTCCGAGAAATATATTTTATAATTCGATAGTATAACATTATGGGTTTATCATTAATTGATGGATACAGTAATCCAGGTGAGATGACTGAAATATTAGCGAGACTTCTTGGGGATATGAAATGTTATTGTGGGAATATTTTAATATATTTTTTAAATGCTCATAAAAAAATACATGAATTTTAATTTTTGATATTTCGGATTCATTTTATTGATTTCTAGGATTTACAATTCTATTTTATGATTTCAGTAATCCAAAAGAGTGGTTTTAGACAGAGATTGAGGGATAAAATGTAGTCGGGTTCTCAATACTGAATTGAGTTAAGGATGGAGGCATTGTAGGGATTAATATGGTTATATTAGTAGAATTAGATATTTTGTGGTCTACTAAGAATCTCATGTATTCTAATAGGATCACTAGCACCTTAGTGAGCTTATGGGGGCTCGCTAGTGATCCCAATTGGAAAGATGGTGTGGGGTGTTGTGTTGTATTTAAGTGGGGTTTTTTTTATTTTAGCCATTAAACCCCCTTGAGGTTTGATATGAATTTTTAAAAACTTTGAGTTCAATTCCTCTAGTATAAATTTCTATCAATCCTATATCAATTTTATTAGATCTTGGATGGATCTAGATGAATTCTTTTGGAAAATTTTGGAATGAGCTTCAATTAATAATCAGTCCTCACTCTTTATTCCACTAAAGGTGGGGAATAGATTTTTCATTAGTTATAAACAAATACCCTTTTTAATTTGTATCCTTTATGATCCCCTTGATATCATAATTATACAAGAATTATTTTTATCATTAGTGATATTGATCATTTTTTACCATTGGATAGATCCTGAGTAGAGAATTAGATGGAAATTCCACCAGATCATGGTGGAATTTTCTCATATTGATAGGCCTTTAGATTATCAAGGTTATTGGATTTCCCATGATGGTAAAAGTGGTCCATTTATTATTGTATAAATAATTAATGTCCCTTAGTGATTTACACTATTCTTTTTGGTTGAATTGAATTAAACTATCCATCCTATCATAGAATATAATTAGGGCTTTTGCATGGCTTAGCATTTGGTGTATGTATTAAGTGGTCCTCACCCAGTCATGTGATTTTGTGGATATGGTACTATAAGAAGTTTATTTTTCATGTAAATTCTATTTTAATTGAATTAATGTTTCCTCTTAATTTTAGTGATGGGATATGTATTTCTCCGAAAAAAGGATGTGTTACAGACATTATTTTGGTGGTCAGTTGTGGTTTTGATGCAATAAGGCCAACCAATGAGTAATTTGGAATTGTTATAAAATGATTTTTATTTAAAAATTAATTTTAAATTTATAAATTTATAATAATTAATTTTAAATTTATAAATTTATAATAATTAATTTAAATTAAATAAATTGGATATATTAATGACAGTTATGGTCTCAGGAATTTTGTTGATGACTGAGAGGGCCAGTTACAATCTTAGAAAAACCTATTGATATATTGTTTTTTAAAAGTGAAGCAAATTAAAATTGAGGTATGTGGTACCAAAGAATTTCCATTTGGATTGTGTCATTTAATTATTTAATTAATACGACATCTGATATAAATGGTCTCACTACTATGAGTGATTGAATATTGAATCTGATAATTTTTTTATTTAGAAATGAAACTGTTTTATTTAAATTTAATTATTAAGTGCAAAATTCTATGAGTTGTAAGGGCCACATAAAACACTGGTGCACTAACCAACACCCTAACCCATGATGTTCACTTTTTAAAATGATATTTTTTGTGTTGAATATAATTCATATACGTGAAAAGATGAAAGTGTCTCAGAGCCACATTACAACCTTATACATTAGCTAGAAATCCATACCAACAATGGATGGGAGAAAACATGTAGTTGTATATACATTAATACACATTCCTATTGAGTGGTTTTTATTAAATGATTATGTCAGCATAATATACATGATAGGTTCCATAGATGCACTGAGAAGAGTAATGTTTTGAAGAGTAGTATTTTCCCTAGTTGGAATTAAAGGAATGTGAGATGATTTATATCCTTTAGATAGATGAGATGATCCTAAAATGAATGTATGGATGGGACCTAAATATGTTCCAAAGTAATTTCCCCTTGGTAGGGAGAAGTGATGGTATAGTATGTATACATTGAGTTGGGATTAGACAAAGGGATGTAGTACACCTAAGTGACATGAGTTACAAATGGAATAACACTTTTTAATGATTTAATGTGTTTCTATTTGGGTGTATGACTTAATTTTTATGTGCTTTAGCTCATACTCATTTGCGGTTAATTTTAGGTGTAATATTTTTGTATTCATTAAAGATGTTTATATTTTAGACAATGTAGATCATGTTTATATTTGTATCATCTTTATAACACAATATTAATTAATAGATATTCTATCCAATTGCATCCATGGTCGAAGTATTGAACCATTCAAGTGTAGTATTCAATATTATAGAACCTCTCTCATTATTTTTATATATGAAATTATTCGCTTTATTAATGGAATTAGGTGATACATCAATGTAATCATAATTTTTATGAGGGAATGTTGTAAATTTAGTGGTAAATGCATCAATTATGATAATATCAGTGTTTATATTCCCAATTCATGTTCATATTTTTGTGCCAAAAGAATTGAAGAATTGTTGGGAATTGGAAGAAAATACTTTCCTTGGATTATTTAGGGGATCCAATTTATCTAGGAAGGCTTCGAGTTCTTCACAATTATTGTATGGTATCAAAAACCACTTAACATATTCATAATTGGAAGAGATGCTTCCTATCCATTGGGAGTTGTATTATACTGGTTAGTTGCGTTTTGACATCCATCTTTATACACATTCTCTCTATTCTAAAAGTACAAAAAGGTTATTAATAACATTTATATGTTCATGAAACACTTTATTTGGGACACTCAAATAGATGTTCCTTTCCATTTGGCATCATGGGACATGATGGAAAATCCTATTGAGTCTAGTGGTATTGGGGTTAGGTGTATCAATGATACCATGTTCTTCCTTCATGATAAAATGGTGTTTGATGTTCTTGAGAGCTGTACTCTTTGGGTTAATTTTATAGTGGGGATATATGTTTCCAATTTAAACATGAAAATGGAAATGTCTCTAGATTATGTAATTTTCTATGTGTTCATATTATAAATATTTAATCTCAATCTCAGTGTATAGTTGTTCATGGGTATATTAGCTACTATATTGATAATTTGTATGGTTTCACCCTTCAATTATCAGGTTCTCATTCTCACTATATCACCTTCTCTCAAGATAGTGGTTTATAGACTCTCATTAAGGACACTCTTGATCATAATCAATGAGACACATTGAACAACATCACCTTATCTTTGGATCCTCAAAGACTTGTGTTCACAGAGTCTTATTCAAGGAATTTCTCGACAAAGAAGTACAAGGCATCTATTTGAGAAGGCATCGTGGATGGAGTTCACAAACCACTATTAGGCAAGGATATTCATAAAAAATTATTTTTATTATTTGGTTTGTGTAATATTAGTATAATATGATGGATTATACTATTATATTTAATGGAATTATGCCGGTGTCTAGATGTTCTTGTCGTCATATGCCCAGGAAAGAGTCAGCTAATAATGTTCTTTCTTTTATAGTGACTGGGATAGAGCTATATGGAGTGGTTTTAGGAGTCTTTTTGGTGTATATATTCTAGGAGATAATGAAAATATTTTTATCAGGTCTTGGTTTCGTGGAGTGTAGGAGTACAAACTCGAATACACAACGAGAGTGATTCTCATCTCTGTGTGGTGTTGGTTCATCTTGACCTCCATTTACAATGCTCGAATTGAAGGCACATTGAGGTAACATTTATCCATGAAAACTACATCCATATGCATGGTTGTTGATATAGGTTCCCTCTTTATGTAATGATGAAATTCCCACACCATGATAGTGATTATGAATGGATGTATCCATATATAATGTGCATAGAGGATAGCTTTCTAGAGTATATGGGTACACTGGAATACCCCAAGAAATGGCCTAGAACATAATACTGATGGTTCATGTAATCTCAATTTCATGAGAGGGGGAGGAGTTTTATGGGACTTAAAAGTATTTTTGATCATGGAATTAAACAACTTCTATGGGTGGGGAGATTACCTTATGGTTGAGGCTCATGCATTGCTCAATGGGTTGGAGATCTTCCATTCCACTAATATTTTTATTAATGAAATTCAAAATTACTCCATGTTGATTTGAAACTCTCTTTAGGGTAGGAATAATCCTCTATGGTCCATTATCTATCCCATCCAAAGAGTCAAGAATATTATTAGTTGATAAATAATTATTCAAACCTGGAGACAAGGTAATTATATTACGATCTGCTTCTCATCAATGGGGTATTAGAAAAATCCATGTATTATCTATTATACACCATTATCCCTTCCCCTTTAATGTGCTATCATTTTTTTAGCAGATTCCCTTGGTTTTCATCACATAAAGCCTCCTTGAGTTTTTTTATCCTAATTAAATCTGACTTATAATAAAACATCTCGCATTAGGATTAACTATTAAAATTAAAAAAATGTGATGTTTATTGTTATTATTAAATTTGGGGGGGGGGATGTGATTCTAGGGATCTGTTATGACCATTATTAAAATATTTTTTGGTAATCCAAATGTGATTATAAGGATCTAGTATGGTCATCATTATTATATATTTAGGGGAATTTATGTGATTATAATTATTTGGAATGTATGATATTATATATTTCTAAGTGACCTGGTTGTGAATCTTGGGATATTTAGGATTGTTATTGTTATATTTTTTGGGGGACCCTGATGTGATTATGAGGATTTGGTATGCCCAATTTGATATTTTTTGGGCTATATAAATTGTTCCATTGATATGATGTTTTTATTAATATACTATTATGGTACATTAGACTTAGTTGTATGACCTTATGTGCCCATATGTTATGTATATGATTATGGTTCAGAGAAAAAAGGCATATGACCCTATTTAAAGTATGTATTTTCAATCTCAGGTAATATTTTAAACTCCATGGATTATTAATTTTATTTATATATATATATCCATAGATATTTATTTATTCCTTCTTAGTATGTCATATGAACACATCACTTCATCTATTGCTTATGTATGGAACTGTGGTGGAGGTTCCATACTGATTTATATACTCAAACCATGATCAGGAATCCCTTACACTTGGGTACCCTAAAATCCCTATATATTCATAGGTCCATGTTAGGAAAGGTCCTATAATAGCATGATTGAGAAAGTCGTCTTAGATTATACTAGTCGATATGATGAGGTGAGGTTGCGGGATGTACAAGAGCCTTAATGTATTTTTATTCTTTATTTTATTGTGTATAAGTGACTGATATAGTGGGTTATTATTATTTAATGAATTTACCCTTCATTTCATCATTTATAGTTAATGAATTTTTATTATTTATGATTTTTTAAAGTATATAATTTAATATTGTGTGTAACATTCTTTTTATTTTCCCCTATTATTGCTATTATGAGAAGAGGTTGTAGTCTCCATACTGTCACATCATCACCCTCACTACATGTTTATAGCCTCTTGCATATGGTGTGGTGAACCAGTGGTCATTAAGTGACCTAGTACAATTATTATTCATAGTGATGCATGTGAGGATTTTATAGTGACATCTCTGTTATTAATAAAAAATATTCATCCTCGTATATTCAAAAAAATCTATGAAATTGAAATCCAAATACATTGATGTGATCCAAGCACACATTACTCACAAATTTCACATAGGTAATGATGTAATCTATAAATTACGAGAGAATCCATACTCAATATCACCAAAAATAACTCTTAATTAAGAATACACTCATAATTACTCATTAAAAATATGTCCCAAGCTATAACACCCTAATTTTACTACATAAATTAATAAACATGATATATTGATTTTTGGGGAATAGAAAGAAATTTTTTTATGATTATATTTATCACATAGTTAATGTTTATCATTATAAAATAACATCAAATATAGACAACTAGTAATTTTAAGTGGAATATCAGTCACAAATGTTTAAGATAATGATTTGAAAACTATTCATAATAAAAATTCCAATGATTTAATTTCATTTATTTTTTCTTCACCAATAATGCAACAACATAATTTAATTACATAAATGAATTAATTTTTATAATTATAGAATATCTTGATAATTATATTTCTTTAAATGATGGTGTGGTATGGATTTGATGATGTAATTAAGTTAAAAGAGATTATTATTATAATTATATAATGATAAAATAATGTTGGATCACCCTCACTCTAGTGTGTAATGAAACTGATAGGGGGATAATGGAGATATTTAACTCCTTCAATAATTCACACATCATCTTAAATTAACACTATAGATAATATATGTTTGTTTCTTACTAAACTTTTTATTCCAAATTTTTTATACATAATACTCCATATTTTCATACCACGTTAAATTTTACAATTTTTAGGTATTTATGAAATTTGTGGTTTCATATGAGCAATTATAAAACCCTTGGATTGATATATTTTTTGTGAATATAGGGTAAGAGATAAATGAAATATATAAATAAAATTAATTTGATATCATTCTCTAACTAAATTATTTTAGGGTAAGATTCCATTATTTTTTGACTGGTATGTATTATATACATCGATTGATTAATTTATGAATATGAGGTTTTCTATTTACTTCATCTTGATGAATGATTCTCACATTGAGATACAACTTTATTGAATCAATGCATGATCTAATATATAGGTGTATTCTAAGCATTATTAGGGATAGATTATTTAATTATTTAGTGGTTATTAATTTTAATATATGTTTATTATAATTCCCAAGCTCATGTTAATAGATTAAATTGGGTTTTTATTAATGTTTTACGTATTTATATTTTTAAGTCCCATTATGTTTTTATTTATAAAATTGATGAATTGGATTTTTAGCATTATGAATATGTTTATAATTTTTTTCATAATGAGGAATTTATGATTATATTATAGAATTCATTCTTGTGATTTAGAAATAATTGAAATATATTTATGAGGAACCCTTGGGTTGATGGGTAACAAATTTGAGTTGGTTTGGATAATACCTACTAATTGTGTCATATTAATCTTGGGAAAGTATTGGGAGATGAAACTAATCCCATACCTAAGAACTATGGGATTATAATCATTTCATTTGAGGTAATAAATATGGGAATACTATATAAAAATTTCTTTTCCGTTAGTGATTTTCTTGGATGGTAGAACTAATATGGATCTAGTTGGTAATGTGTGATGATGTTTTTTGGAATGTGGTTGAAATAAAAATGTAATGCATTAAATTATCTCCTTCAATTAAACAAAATATTGAATATTTAAAATATTTACCAACCAATATTTTTATTATTTCATACAAGAATCCTCTTTTGTATACATTTCATTGTGTGTACCGGAATTTATTTTTATAAAATATCACAAGATTTTTTTTATTTACGGGACATTATTATATTTGTGATGGACAAACCTAATTGGGATATTCTCATCCATTTTATGTTCACTTTAGTGCACATTCATACCTTATCACCAAGTAGATGGTTTGCAAGTTGATATAGCTCACGGTTATTTATTATAGAAATATTGTATCATTATCCATGGAGTATAGAGTATTTTTTAACTATTTAATTCTTTATTATAATTTTAATTTTTCTCTATTTATATAATTTATGATTCTCAATTCACATGAATTATTATATTATAATTTGAAATTTTAATTAATCTGTTTTTTGTATTTCTTTTTATCATGTGGTATGCTTATTAATTAATGATGTAATTTGAACCATGATATAATATTTTCGAATAAAATCTATAATCATATATGAAATATGTATAAAAAGGTATTTTTGGGAAAAATTACCCTAATGATTTAACAAACCATTTTCTCTTGTCAATATCCAATGATGATTAAATGGAATGTTTAAGAGGTTAGTGGTGATTGAGTTCAACATTACGTTACCCCAATTTGTGTCCTTATAATTAATATTATATGAATTTGTTATTATATAATCTATGAAATTAAGTTGTAGATATTTATATTGGGTGGAAATACTCAAATAGTTTTCATGAAAATTTATTTATAACCTTTTTCTAGAACAAGTATAATAAATATATATTTAAATACCTAATTATTATATTTATTATGTATTTAATCTATGGGAACAATTATTTTAGCATAAAAATATTTTCATATTTTTTATAAATAGATATTTTTTTAGGTTTTTGGTTTCATGATTGATTTTTTAGAAGAAAAAAGTTTAGTATGAATATCTTTGAATTTTTTTAGATGAGATAAATTTTACAAGAGGTATAACTAAGTTAGTCTTTCAATATAATTGAGTCTTTCATGATATTTTGTGAGTCGTCTAAGAAAATCACTAGAGATGAATTTTAAATTTGTAGAAGTAAACATTAGAGTTCCTCAAAATAAAATAGAAAGAACTTTTCCAAGGGTAAGAATATTGTGAAGTGTAAATGTTAACTAACAAGTAAAAAAGAGATTATCAGAAAATATAAAAAATCAATCCATATCGAAGAAAGTAGTATTGTGACTAGCCCAAGAATATAGTTTTGATAAATTTTTATAGGGACTATGAAGTTAGGGTCAATATATTTTCATATTTTTTCTAGTATTTGATAGGTATATTTATATTACAAGGACTAATATTTTAATGGATTTAAATTAACACATCCTTATTATCAACTTGAATATCCTTAAATTTTTTTAACTACTGTGATCAGTGATATAACTCATTGAAGATTGTTTTACATTCATTTTTCAATCTGAGGTAACCCATTGATGTTTATTTTTCAATGGAATGGTATAGATTTTAGTAAGTTATAAATTTATGGAGCACTATCAAATGAAAACTTCAAGTGTTGAAATGAAAAATTAAAAAAATCAATTTTATATTCATTATTACTCAATGATATTTTCATTAATTAAAATCTAAAAAAATCATACTTAAAAAAATATTCATGATTATTATTATAAACAAACATTTTCAATTATGTAATGTGGATAAGTTAGTTTTTTAATAACATACATTGTAAAAGGAAAAGATAAACCTCATTTTGATATCAATTTTTTTGTTTTTCTTTGATTTTCAATCTCAAAGGTATGTTATTTTCTAGTTTCTTATATATTTTTATTCCATAATACAAAATAAAAGGATTCTTAAACACTTTATTATTCATTCGTACATTTTAACGCTTTCTTTGTCTACCTATTGAAAATATTCAGGAATTGGAATCTATTTAGTGTTCCTGCTATTTTTAAAACCAATATCGGTCATCAACTCAACTATTGGTTAAAAATAACCCTCTTTATATAACTATATATTATTATCTTTTGATTCATTTTCAGTGGATTCAGGTTTTCCATAGAAATAAAACTATTTTTAAATTCGACTAATCTTAACTGAAATACATCTTATTATTATAGATTTATTTGATATACTTTGATGTGATATCATACCTTTTCCTTAAATATTTTTAGATAAATTATATTTTTATGGAAATATTTTATAAATTTTATTTATTTAAATTGTTTTTTATTAAATTTATTATTTTATATAGTTTGGTTTTGGGAGTTTGTATTATTAAATTTTTTAAAAGTTAAATATTTTTCTCAAAATCATGTAATTTAGTATTTTTTTTATTATGTTAAAAAAATTGTTGAACTATAAATAATTCTCTCAAACTATTTTAATAAGTAAATTTTTTTTATGAAAGGGTATTAAAATGTTCTATGTATTTTAATCTATATTTAATATATTTTTAAAATAAAATCACTACCTACAAAACATAATGAGGATAATATATGTTTTCAATTCGTTCATAGAATATTATATATATTTTTTATTACTAATTATCAACACATGATCATGTATAAATAGTCCAATATCATTTTAATGGTCAAAATGGTCTCTATGAGAAATTAATGTCACACTATGAAATGAAAAAACTTAATTCAATGTTACCAAAAATTCCTAATAGAATATCAAAATGAAAATACATCTTGAAATCCACATTTTTAATATATGGGGTAGTATTGAAGATTTTTATATATATTCCAAGTTTTCTATGATGGGAAACAATGATTCAACTCATGGAACAAAATATTATAATTGAAATTTTATCATTACAATTATATATACATGATAAATAGATATTTAGTCATGTTTATTCATATGAATCTGAATAATAAATGGGGATAGGTATGCTATTTCAGTTAATTGAACATATAATAAAAATTTATATGATTAAAAATATATAGTACCCAATATAATAAATTTAGCATGAAACCCAATGAATCAATGTATAAAATGTAATATAAGGTCACTAATATCATTGATACCATGATATCCCATAGAAAAACAATGAGTAAAAATAAATTTCCTATGGTTAGGTAAGAGTTTTCCTAACATGTTTGGAATTATAGCCTTTCAAATAAGTGAATCCTAGAATATTGTTAAATATATTATATAGTTAAGGGTTGGTAATTTTATGATTTATAAGGAAAATATATAGTTGAAATATAATGACTATGATACAACCAAGAATAAATAAAATTCATTCAAATCCTCATCCAAGTGAAATAATGTTGGGGTAGAATCCAAAAATATAATATTAGATAATGGCCATGATGAGGAAACAGCATTTCTAGTTAAAAATATTTCAAAATTTAGACATGAATAAAATACTCCTTAAAATATCCATATGCTTTTAGCAAATTTTTTTAAAAAAATAAGGGTGATTGTAAATAGGATAACACTTCTAATGATGGGGTTTTCTATTAATAGAAAAAGTAAGGGGCTAACAGTGGTACAATTTTTAAATGTAAAATATAAGAATAATTATAATAAAGTAATATAACCCATTAAAGAAATGAGTTCCACAACATAGAGTTTACTAGAAGATAGATCCATTGAATATCAACACAATGTTAGTGATAGAAAATGAGATGGACAATATGTGCTTTATGGAATCACATAGTGAGTTGTCTTTTATTTATATGGTATTAGAATAAAAATAATTACACTATTATATATACTAGAAAATTATAACAATACTTTGTAATGATAGATGATATTTTGTATGAAATTAAAGAGATTAAAAAGTCTTAACAAGAGATTTATAATTATTGTAAATGTGAAATATATTCATAATGTTGAAATTTTGAAAAAAATATCTTTGGAAATTGGGAACAAAATTCTAAAGGAGTAGAATGAACGACTTATAAATGACATATTTTTTATTTCATAGGATATATAAACCATCAATAGTATTCTATCATCCCAAAGGCCACCTAAATCCAAAAAAAATGATTACTGTAATAGAATGTAATGTAATGGAATCTTCATAAAAATATTTTTGGGAAAAGTATCAAGTATGATCCTAAATGTTTGTGTTTTATTTGTATTTTATTTGATAATTTATGTAATTTATCTAGCTATACTCTTAATAAAATCTCCAATTTTTAATAGATAATATAGTATTCATTTCTTAGATAATTATTTTTGGATATCATAGAAATGAAAGACAATTTGGGGTTCCTATGAAATTATATTCTAAATGTTCTTCACCTTAACAAATTTGAGAATTCAATATTCATTGAATTGTATTTATTTTAGTTTATAAAATTTAAAAATATTACAAAATCTATTGATAAATGGATAGTGGATGTTTAATACCCATTTGCAATGACTATTACATCTTCAAAATGAACCTAAATGATTATGGTGGACATGTAACACTTGAACACTTCTAAATAAAAAATATTTTCCCTAAAATAAGTTGGTAATTATAACTCTATGTTTTATTTTAATGTAATATGAATTGATATTTAATATAAAACATTTTAGCAATATTTAACATTGTAATATTAGATTTAATGTTATTATTGAATATGTTTTTGGAATGATTTGTTATTTAATGTAAAATTTAGGAACTATAGAAAAGGGGAATGAAAATTTTATACTGCTTATTTGGAATAATTTATTCACATTCATATTTATTATTTATGTTTATTCCTTAGAGATACTTGAATCTGGAATATGGGACATGGGTATTATAATATTCATTTTCTTCTAATTAATTTTTTTTTTTGAAAGTTTTAGTCATGTATCTTATTTTTTATTCATATAAATGGAAATATTTGGTAACATATACCAATAATATAAACAAAACAAGTTTTATATTAACCAAATAAAAAAATTTATAGCAATTGAATACTATAGTGTGTTCATATGGATATATTTTTAATTTCTCTAGTTTTTAATCTTTATTGAAACTATTATTATTATTTCATTCTTAGTGACTATTCGTGAAAAAATTAAGTTGAACGATTACATAAAAAATTAATCATATTATTTTTCCCTAAATTTGAAAGAATAATTAAGAACCATATAAAATATTCCAAAAAAATATGAGAAGTGGAAACAGAAATGTTTTTTGAAATTAATATTTTGATTTAATTTGATCATTACAAATGTATAATTTCCACTTCTTTACCCCCACCACATTTAAAAACATATGCTTCTCTAAAGGAGAAAACATAAACCTCTATGAAATATCACATACTAGGATAAGTAAATATGGTTTTAAAAATTATTTTTAGTCTATGTATATAAGTAAAACATTATTCATATCGATATAAAAAAAATATTTTAATAAAACCATATGAATTAAAAACTAGTAATAATCTAAAATTATAATCCATTAATGACTATGGATGAAAATTATTTCTTCCTAACACTAAATATAATTTTGAAAACTTTTATCCTAAGTATGATAAATTAATTACCATAGTCTATTTGACCTCAAACAAGGGTTATCTTGTTTTTGACAAAAGATGTTTTTGGAATATTATATTAAAATGATTATTAGAGAGATAAAACCACAAGAGGATAAAAATATAGTAATAACCAAAAATAAACCCTTACAAATCAATAAAAAACAAATTCAGGATATATATAATTCATATTTACATTTCTAGAAAGATCTACATGATAATTATATAGATATATAATAAATTAAAAAATTATTATCTAAAACTTATTGGATAATAAAAAATCATAATTTGGTTTGCATAAGTGTAGAGACCTGAAGATTGTCGTACATGGACATTACATTACTTTTGCAGAATACTTAATATGAAACAAAAACAGACACACAAGGATCGTAATAGTTTAATGTCTTTGGAAACTCGGAATATAATCTTCTAATCGTGGTGAAATATCTTCAACATCTCCCATAAAGATATTCCCCTTTTTGTTTTCTTACCTAAAACCTTTATTTATATCCTAGGGAAAAGAAAACATATAAACAGTGAGCTCAAATGCTCAGTAAGGGTAAGCATGGATAAAATAAAATAAATCATATACATTTGAACTTAAAAACATGAACATAATGTTTAAACATCAAAAGCTTGAGCAATGACATAAAACATGGAAGTACGTAAGGCATAGATCATAAAGAAACATTAAGCGTGATAAAATAGCATTGGAGTAAAACATGTAATTGTGGAAACCATTCAACACATGTCATGATTTCCATAGTAGCCAAGGCATTGCTTCCATGACCATCTTAGTGGACAAAGTCCCTTTCTGAATCGAGTTCACTCCTCGTTTCAGTCCTGTAACACTGAACCGGATTAACTTACTGTTCCAGCCATGTCTATATCATGAGATATAAATATTTACCCAATGCATTGAAGTGAGATATAGGTCCCACCCATCTCATAATGAAATCATTCTTACTTTTTCCACAACATAAGCATAAATCATTCATCATAACCCAAAGAATAAAATGGGTTTCATAAACATCATCCCATCATAACATAATCCATATAAAACAAATGGATATCATTTCATTATAAGAAAAGTGAAACCATTTAAATCATATATACATTATACTTGAAACATACACATATGAAATAATTTCATCTTATATGGAAAATGGTTTTGATAAAACACGTGAAATTAATTCTTGAGGAAAATATCTTTTCTTCTTCAAAATCATTTTCTTTTCACAAAATGCCATGAAATTTTGAAAAAAAAGGGTTTTGTTGAAAATAATCATGAAATCTTTTAGAGTAATCTTCATGAAAATAATGAGTTATAAAACCGTAAAAATCTGTTCATGTCGTATAAGTTAAAAAAATATTCTCCTCGTACTTTGGTCGGAAAAGTCAAAAAGTACCTCGTAGCATAAACAAAAGAAATATTCCTTACATACCATGTAGTAAAAGTCAGAAATGGTTAAAAAGGACTTTAAACATACATGAAAAGTTTTTATAAAACTTGGACATGGATTATAAATATAACCCCAGTAAATACTTACGTATAAGCAATCTCGGATAAAAAAATTAGATTGAAAATTTATCCCTTACCTTATGTCCGATATACTTCGTATGTATCCTAAACTCCTTTATAATGATTTAAATAATGTCATTTACTTATTACAGAATCATATTCATTGTTTTGATATCATATATGGTTTACTTATGACTTTATGTTACCCATTCTTTTTTGAATTCCATGTTAAATAGTGTTTTGGGTAAAATTGGTTCATTTGTCGTCCATGTTTTGACTTGTAATTATTCCTATGATTACATAGATAATGATTAATTAATTCCAGAATATAAAACATGATTTATATATAATATATATTCAGAATATACATATATATTATAGATCGATAAATGGAAAGAAATACACCGTTTATGGAGACGGTAGATCGTACGTACGCATGAACGCTATTTTCGTTTCCTTATTGAGTTGAATGGAATTAAGTAGATTACATAAATATATATATACATAAATCTAGTAGCTTTATAATGTCATATATTTCATTATTATTGATTATATATACTTTATAATCATTCTTAAATGGTTAACATGGAGAATGAATCTCATCGCGTCGTGGAGACGGTAGTCCGTACGTACGCACGAGCGATGATATCATTTCCATAATTATTGAATTGAATTGGAGTGGATGATACAATATATTAGAACCATTATGATTTTATAATAACTATTTATAGTTATTCTTTTCACCATTATACCCATCCATGTAAGGTGTTGGTGGAAAAACAGATTACACCACAGCGTGGAGACGGTATTCCGTACGTACGCACGCGAGGTGATTTTGTTTTCTATAGGATGGATAGAAGGTGAAATGGGGTTGTTTAATATTTATAATGATATATAAGTATATTATTGATACTTATTTTATTACTTTATAATGAAAAAACTAAAGAAGAAGAAGTGGAAGAAGAAAGAAGATTGAAAGAATCGGTAGAAGAAATTACCTCTTCTTCGATACGCCTCTTTGAAACCTCCTCTTAGGGCACTAAGATTGGTCTTTGAAGTAGACCAGGACCTCTAGGATGTTTCTAGGGAAGTGGAGAAGATAATTTTTCAGGGGTTGGACGAGATTGAAGGCTCAAAGTGGTGTGAGGAAGAGAGGGTGGAGGTTCCCTTTTATAAGGGAGGAGAGGGGCACCATTGGAAATCTTAAACATATTAATTTATAATAAATCTAACCCCACTTAAAAACCACCAAAAATGACTCATATTCTAATATTAGATGAAATAGGGTTGTAATATCACCAACCAATAAAATTTGGACATGTTAGTTATTTATTTTAAACATTATCAACTTGATTTATCCTAATTTAATCAATTTTATTTTATTTGTGGTAATAACATTCTAAATTTTAAATTATAACAAATAGTTACTTATCTATTGTGAATTTTCCATAATTGGATACTTTATAACATTTTATACCATAGAAATTTAAATTTATAATTTTTAAAGTTTTTTGTGATTTTTAAACAATTTTATAATATGTTATTTTTATAAAATAACAATAGTGTCAATTTTGACACTATTCATTTATATGAATTTAAATAAAATATATACTGAGGATATGTTCGAAATAAAAGCTTTAATAGATTCATAAAAGATCATATGTATCTATAAAATTATTGTATTACATTAAATAGTTCATATAATATTTATTTTATTATTTTTAAAACCATTTATTTGGTTTATCTCTTAATAAAATAATTACTACATCATTTTTTTATAATTATTTAATATACTTATTTGTTGCATAAAAATTAAAACTAAAATCCTATGATGAAGATAAATCAATTAAATTTCCCAATAATACTTTTACTCGAATTTATCATCTTAAAATAACAATATTTAAATTGTTATATTTATTAAATTATGAAGGTGACAACCTTGGCATCATTTAAAATAATATAATATAAGTATCATAATTTCTTTTATAAGGCTCAAAATGGTAAAATATTATACAATTGGATGATAAGGGTTTAAATTTACATTACCAATAAGTTTTGGTCAGGGTTTTGTGCCTTTTACAGTCACTACTAGTTTAATAAAAACCATATTCTTGATTTTTCACTAGATAAACAATTTTTTGCATCACTATTGTGTCACAATTATTTAATCCCTAAAAATTATAAATAAATTCATATGATGTAGATAATTTCATTAGATTTCTGGAGACTATTCATTTTAGATGTTTCATGAAGTTTATCACTAAATTAAAATTAATATACTTATAATATTTAAGAGAGTGACATGTTGTCACTTTTTTGGTTTTAATAATAATTAAGTTATTTTCATGCACAAAAGTCTATTAAATGATTCTAATCCGAACCCTAGGTGATATGGGTCGACTTTTAGTCATCCAATATGATTTTAATAGGTTTTAGGGTAATTTTATAATCTTATATTTACCCTTAATTACCCGATTTACCTTTAACTATGGTAAATAAAATTTACCGTAGTTACTATTCATAATGCCCAAAAATAAAAAGTATCTTATTAACATAATTTAGACCCACTTATTCCAAATATGGAATCCATTTTTCCAAATTCAATACCAAAAAGTTGCATAAATTAAATTAAAATTAATGTCGTTGTCGAAAGAAAACGGGTTTTTGTTTAAAACATTGCAAAAGATTGAATTGATTTAACATGCGAATTCAAGGTAAAATCAATGATAATGACATAAATTATCTTAAATGGTAAAAATATATTCTATTTATACTTTAAAACCATTAAATATTATAATTTAACCATATAAATTATTACAATGAAAAAAGTTGTTTTCATTTAAAATATAGCGTGTTTTTACTATTCATTAAAATATGAAAGTTAACGGAAAAATATCGAATCTTTCTCCAATGTAAATTTTAATATCCTGATTCAAAAAAATAATTTTATTTTTTCAAATTGAATTTATAAACATGTCAACAACTAGATTTAATGTGGGTGCGCCATCAAAAGGCGGCAAAACGGAATTTTTTGAAAAATACTTATTTTACCAAAAAAAATTATTTTGTTTTTATACCATGTTCTATAAAATGTGTAAGATGAATAATAAAGTTATAAAATTAAAAATTTAGTTAATAATATTCATAACGGCTAGTTCATAATAATATTATAATAATATATCATTGTTTAGTCAAACCCGGTATTGCGTACAACACACGCTATCGAGGAAGGTCACGATTGCGTGTAATGCAAGCCAAGTTAGGGTTGTGCATAGTGCACGACTCCTTTGTTGTTTCATATAACAGAATACATTGAATATTTATATATATATATACTCATTGTTTTGTAGAATAACTACTATCAAACAAACATTAAATTGTGTGTAACACGATCCAAGAATAGTGTTGCGTATACTGCAAGCTAATACGGTGTTGTGTATAGCGCAAGATAATCTTGGTGTAGCGTATAACAGAAGATATGAAAGAAATTAAAACGAATATATCTTATAAAATCTCAGGTTGTTACATTATACCCCCTTAAAATAAATTTTTCCCTCGAAATTCATTGGGGTTATAAATCATTTACTATTCACAGGAACCCACATCGTAAAAAGGAATACTAAAACTTAATTTTAAAAACTAAAGTATGAAACGTAACGATTGCCCAAATTAACTCATCATTGGGTTTCCACGTAGGAGAACATAGGTGAAAATATGGATATGGAAGAGAAATCTAACCATCATGTTCTGATGGAGAGTGGTAGAGAACATCGCTATGAAAAAGCCATTAATCACAAAGCCATAGATTTGTGATGATATAAGGTACCATCTGATTCATCGGATATAAGGGCACTAGGAAAATATTTTTGGTTTTCAAGATCATTTCCCTAAAATTGATGAATTAAAATAAATACTTACATGATTTTGGTAAAATCTCACTGTTGTTCGTGAATTGAACAATTTCTACTTCATCCCTTAAGGAAATGAAGTTGAATTTTCTATTTGTGATGTGTTAGCAGATCATGTGATAGAATGATGGGTCATTCCATATGTTTCTAACAAAAGGTTTGAAAAAGTTATAAGTCCATATTATGGTTATATTAATCGTATATGGTTCCAAAAATGAACTTATACTTCATATATCATACCACTTAATAAAATAAAACTAGTTTCTACTAACCAGGGACTTCCTGTAGGCCAGTGGTATGCGATAAAAGCCAGTCGCACATCGGTTGTGGGTTCGATTCCCACAGCCTTGTCCAACGCGATGGGTTGTTGCACATCTTGAAGGTTGTCCTTTTTCTAAAACTACATCATTATAACATCCCATCAATAATATTAAAAAAAGTTCTAGCCTTAAACAATACTTTCTCACATCCAACATAAACCATTCAAATCTTTAGGCTTATCCAAAATACTTTTGTCCAAGCTCATAGTATAAAGAAAACAATTACTAGAAAGTTTATCTATCAAGAATGTGAATACAAGAATTTATCACGCATATATCATAAGATATAACTTGTTGGTTACATTCCAAACACATGAATACCTTAGTCATGTATTCTCTTGAAAAATAAATTACCAAATAACCTTAGTGAAAACATGAATGCTGTCAAAAGGTAACTCTTTCCACATACCAAAAATCCCAAATAAAATCTATATAATCAAATCATGATATCACTTTGTCCTTTTATTAGCCATGAGCTCATGAATACAATCAAACATCTCATTATCTTCTTATCCCTTCATTATGTTCATATCATATTCTTTCCAAAAATATCTGAATAACCTTCCATGGTTACCAGTACCATTCAACATATACTTTCAAATACTTCAGGAAAAAAAATAGTGTAATAATCCATAGATGAATCATTATTCCATAGTACCATTAACTATACAACATAACTATGGATAAACATACAATCATTCCACTACCTTCTTAAACCATTGACCGAGCTTCAAAAATTCTTTTATCTCACATATCATTTGTAGTCTCTTCATCATCATCAATATAAATACTACCCATACGGACATGATGATTCTTTTCATGAGAATTTCCCTTAGGGAATTGGTTTTCATAATGCTCGTACATTCCACATTTAAAACATTTAACTGTTGTTGATGTCTTAGAAATACCATTATCCTTGTCCATGGTGTGAACTAAACCGTTTCCTTTGCAATTACTGGCTTTGTTTCCTTCTTTCCCACACCCAAAGCATCTTCCAGTTCCTTTCAAACATTCCCCTTGATGCCTCTTCCCACGTGACTTACATTAGGGAAATTGAACTTTCTTTCCTCTATGATCATCATGAAACTTCATCTTTCTCTTATTAGTTGAGTCGGGAAACTTACCAAAGTTGAGATTATTGATCATATTATGAGATTGCTGATTAGGCATAATAACGATGTTTGGAATTCCAAATCCTGTTTCATTTGGTTTCTCATGAAGAATATCATTCCCTTATCCGTCATATCCTCCATTACCGTGAATCTTCCTGTTTCCAGCCATTTTCTAAAACCCAAAAAGAATAGTGTGAGAGGCAAAAATCATGCTAGAGAAAACAGCATAGTAAAGGGGGCGTACCCTCAATATCTAACATCTTATGTTAAATTCTAAGATCTTTCATGTAGTTCTAGGACTATATCCTATACATATACTTATCCTTAGGGACATCCCTAGACATACCTTAGAAATATCTCTAGGGATCTCACTAACATTTTCGCATCCTAGTTTCCAAATTTTAACTAAACTTTTCCTCTGTTACCAACTGTAGGGACCCGAAGCTTGACGTACATGGACATTACATTACTTTTGCGGAATACTTAATATATAACAAAAACAGTCACACAAGTACTGTAATAGTTTAGTGTCTTTGGAAACTCAGAATATAATCTTCTAATCGTGGTGAAAGATCTTCAACATCTCCCATAAAGATCTTCCCCTTTTTGTTTTCTTACCTAAAACATTTCTTTATATCATGGGGAAAATAAAACATATAAAGGGTGAGCTCAAATTCTCAGTAAGGGTAACCATGGATAAAATAAAACAAATCATATACATTTGAACTTAAAAACATGAACATAATGTTTAAACATCAAAATCTTGAGCAATGACATAAAACATGGAAGTACGTAAGGCATAGATCATAAAGAAACATTAAGCATGATAAAATAGCATGGGATTAAAACATGTAATTTTGGCAACCATCCAACACATGTCATGATTTCAATAGTAGCCAAGGCATTTCTTCCAAGATCATCTTAGTGGACAAAGTCCCTTTCTGAATCGAGTTCACTCCTCGTTTCAGTCCTATAACACTGAACCGGATTAACTTACTATTCCAGCCATGTCTATCTCATGAGATATAAATCTTTACCCAATGCATTGGATGGAGATATATGTCCCACCCATCTCATAATGAAATCATTCTTACTTGTGCCACAACATAAACATAAATCATTCATCATAACACAAAGAATAAAATGGGTTTCATAAAAATCAACCCATCATAACATAATCCATATAAAACAAATGGATATCATTTCATAATAAGAAAAGTGAAACCATGTAAATCATAGAGACATTATACTTGAAACATACACATATGAAATAATTTCATCTTAGATAGAAAATGTTTTTGATAAAAACACATGAAATGAATTCTTGAGGAAAATATATTTTCTTCTTCAAAAACATTTTCTTTTCACAAAATGCCATGAAATTTTGAAAAAAAAGGGTTTTTTTGAAACTAATCATGCAATCTTGTAGAGTAAGCTTCATGAAAATAATGAGTTATAAACCCGTAAAAATTCGTTCATGCCGTATAAGTTAAAAAAACATTCTCCTCTTACTTTTGTCGGAAAAGTCAAAAAGTACCTCGTAGCGTAAACAAAAGAAAGATTACTTACATACCATGTATTAAAATTAAGAAATGGTTAAAAAGAACTTTAAACATACATGAAAACATTTTTATAAAACTTGGACATGGATGATAAATATAACCCCAGTAAATACTTACGTATAAGCAATCTCGGATAAAAAAATGAGATTGAAAATTTATCCCTTACCTTATGTCTGATATGCTTCGTATGTATCTAAACCTCTTGTATAATGATTTAAATAATATCATTGACTTATTACATAATCATATTCATTGTTATGATATCATATATGGTTTACTTATGACTTTATATTACCCATTCTTTTGTAAATTCCATGTTAAAGAGTGTTTTGGGTAAAATCGGTTCATTTTTCGTCCGTGTTTTGACTTGTAATTATTCATATGATTACATAGATCATGATTACTTAATTACAGAATATAAAACATGATTTATATATAATATATATTCAAAATATACATATATATAATAGATCGATAAATGGAAAGAAATACATAGTTCATGGAGACTGTAGGTCGTACGTACGCATGAACGTTGTTTTCGTTTCCTTATTGAGTTGAATGGAATTAAGTAGATGACATAAATATATATATATACATAA
The DNA here is from genome assembly GCA_963277665.1 of Viscum album. Taxonomy (NCBI): domain Eukaryota; kingdom Viridiplantae; phylum Streptophyta; class Magnoliopsida; order Santalales; family Viscaceae; genus Viscum; species Viscum album. Next base: position 2,047,901,407 of record OY728122.1, read on the forward strand.
ATCCAGTAGCTTTATAATTTCATATATTTCATTATTATTTCTTATATATACATTATAATCATTCTTAAATGGTTAACATGGAGAATATATCTCATCGCGTCGTGGAGACAGTAGTCCAAACGTACGCACGAGCGATTATATCATTTCAATAATTATTGAATTGAATTATAGTGGATGATACAATATATCAGAATCATTATGATGTTATAATAACTATGTATAGTTATTCTTTACACCATTATACCCATCCATGTAAGGTGTTGGTGGAAAAAATAATTACACCACGTCGTGGAGATGGTATTCAGTATGTACGCACGCGCGGTGATTTTATTTTTCGTAGGATGGAGAGAAGATGAAATGGGGTTGTTTCATATTTATAATAACATATAAGTATATTAGTGATACTGATGTTATTACTTTATAATGAAACAACTAAAGAAGAATAAGTTGAAGAAGAAAGAAGCTTGAAAGAATCGGTAGAAGAAATTACCTCTTCTTCAATACGCCTCTTTGAAACCTCCACTTAGGGCACTAAGATTGGTGTTTGAAGTAGACCAGGACCTCTAGGATGTTTATAGGGAAGTGGAGAAGAGAATTGTTCAGGTTTTGTCCGAGCATGAAGGCTCAAAGTGGTGTGAGGAAGAGAGGGAGGAGGTTCCCTTTTATAAGGGAGGAGAGGGGCACCTTTGGAAATCTTAAAAATATTAATTTATAATAAATCTAACCCCACTTAAAAACATCAAAAAATGACTCATATTCGAATATTATATGATATAGGGTTTTAATATCATCAAAAATTAAAATTTAGACATGTTAGGAATTTATTTTAAACATTATCAACTTGATTTATCCTTATTTAATCAATTTAATTTTATTTGTGGTAATAATATTATAAATTTTAAATTATAACAAATAATTACTTATTTGTTTTTAATTGTCAATAATTGGATACTTTATAACATTTTAGACTATATAAATTTAATTTTATAATTTTTAAATATTTTTGTGATTTTTAAACAATTTTATAATATGTTATTTTTATAAAATAACAATAGTGTCAATTTTGACACTATTCATTTATATGAATTTAAATTAAATATATACAGAAGATATGTTCGAAATAAAATCTTTAATAGATTCATAAAAGGTCATATGTATCTAGAAAATTACTGTAGAACATTAAATACTTCATATAAAATTTATATTATTATTTTTAAAACCATTTATTTGGTTTATCTCTTAATAAAATAATTACTACATCATTTTTGTATAATTATTTAATATACTTATTTGTTGCATAAAAATTAAAACTAAAATCCTATGACGAATATAAATATATTAACTTTCCCAATAATACTTTTACTCAAATTTATCATCTTAAAATCACAATATTTAAATTGTTATATTTATTAAATTATGAAGGTGACAACTTTGGCATCATTTAAAATAAAATAATATAAGTGTCATAATTGCTTTTATAAGGCTCCAAACGGTCAAATATTAGACCATTGGATGATAATTTTTTACATTTTCCTGAAAAATAAGTTTTGGTCAGGGTTTTGTGCCTTTTATGGTCACTATTAGTTTAATAAAAACTATATTCTTGATTTTTCACTAGATAAACAATTTTCTGCATCACTATTGTGTCACAATTATTTAATCCCTAAAAAATATAAATAAATTCATATTATGTATATAATTTCATTATATTTTTGGATATTATTAATGTTCTAAGTTTCATAAAGTTTATCACTAAATTAAAATTAATATACTTATAAGATTTAAGAGAGTGACATGTTGTCACTTTCTTTGGTTTTAATAATAATTAAGTTATTTTCATGGAAAAAAGTATATTAAATGATTCTAATCCGAGCCTTAGGTGATATGGGTCGACTTTTAGTCATCCAATAGGATTTTTACAGGTGTTAGAGTAATTTTATAATCTTATATTTACCCTTAATTACCCGATTCACCTTTAACTATGGTAAATAAAATTTATCATAGTTACTATTCATAATGCCCAAAAATAAAAAGTAGCTTATTAACATAATTTAGACCCACTTATTCCAAATATGGAATCCATTTTTCCAAATTCAACACACAAATGTTTCATAAATTAAATTAAAATTAATCCCGTTGTCGAAAGAAAATGGGTTTTTGTTTAAAACATTGCAAAATATTGAATTGATTTAACCTACGAATTCAAGGTAAAATCAATGCTAATGACTTAATTATATTAAATGGTAAAAATATATTATATTTATACTTTAAAACCATTAAATATTATAATTTATCCATATAAATTACTATGATGAAAAAAGTTGTTTTTAATTAAAATATAGCGTGTTTTTACTATTCATTAAAATATGAAAGTTATCGGAAAAATATCAAAACTTTATCCAATGTAAATTTTTATATCCTTATTAAAAATAAGAATTTTATTTTTTCAAATTGAACTTATAAACATGTCAAAAACTAGATTTAAAGTGGGTGCGCCATCAAAAAGTGGCAAAACTGCATTTTTTGGAAAATACTTATTTTACCCGAAAAATTTATTTTGTTCTTGTACAATGTTCTATAAAATGTGTAAGATGAATAATAATGTTATAAAATTAAAATTTTAGTTAATACTATTCATAATGGCTAGTTCATAATAATATTATAATAATATATCGTTGTTTAGTAAAACCAGATATTGCGTACAACACACGCTATCGAGGAAGGTCGCGATTGCATGTAATGCAAGCCATGTTAGGGTTGTGTGTAGTGAATGACTCCTTTGTTGTTGCGTATAACAAAATACATTAAATATATATATATATATATACTCAGTGTTTCGTAGAATAACTACTATCAAACAAATATGAAATTGTGTGTAACACGATCCAAGAATAGTGTCGCGTATACTGCAAGCTAATACGGTGTTGCGTATAGCGCAAGGTAATCTTGGTGTAGCGTACAATAGAATATATGAAATAAATTAAAATGAATATATCTTATAAAATCTTTGGTTGTTACAATAAGTGGGTTCTCATTAAAATGGAATTAAACCCCATGCCTCTTTCGGAAATCATTTTGAAAATTTGGTATACTTGTCACAAAATGTTAAATAGTACATTTTGGATTATATTAGTAATGAAAACAATGTTATTTCTATTGAATATTAGTAAAATAACATTAAATTAAATATTATGTATAAGTTAAATGAAATACCCAAATAATATATCGTTATTAAAAATAATGTAGCACAAAGGAATGATCTTTAAGATTCCAATACTATTTTAAAAAATAATTCTAGACTAGTTTCACAAGGGTATAATAATGAAAAATTAATTTACTATGAATAAAAATTTTCATACCTTTATATTCTTGAGGCAATTATATTCCTTTAACAATATAAAACTCACATTAATTTCTTGATTTATAAAATAGATATAAATAGTTTTTTTTAAATTGTATAATTATGGAGGATGTTTATATTGACCAAACCTTGAATTCCAAAAGAACTATTTTTTTAAATCATTTAATTAAATTATGTAATTATTTTCATAGTTTTAATCAGGTTCCTACAACTTGGGATGATAGTTTCATCACTTTTATTTTATAAAATGGATTTTCAATAAGAAAATCTACTCCTACCATATCGATCAAATGAATTCCAAAGTATATTTTTATAACCTAAATTTATATCTATTATAATATTATTTTTATTTAAAAAACTATATTTTAAATGTTTTTATATAATTAATAATTAAATTTAAATGTGTTTGAAGGGGGATTTAAAATTATTTCATAGAAATTAATTTTATTAAAAAAATTGGTGTTATTTTCATTCAAATCAAATATAACTGATATATTTTTAAACATTTTGATAAGGATAATGTTAAATATAGTGAAGCTTCTATGAATACTAAAAATAAAATAGTCATATATGAAATTGTGAAATTTTTTGAATGGATGTATTATATAATCAAGACTAAATGTTTACCATATATTATAACCTCCTAACTTGATATTATATTTTATATTCATATATTTTCAAAATTGTTGTCATATATAAGTACTCTTAATTATTTTATAGTTATATAATATTTAAATTCATCATGAATTCTTTAAATTTAGTGATACTTTCCCCATATAAATATTATATAATTTAGTTAGTTATTTTAATTTTGATTTTGGAATGTACAATTCAAATAACAGAGGAATATCTGGAAAATTACATTTTTTGGGTAAATCACCAATCTCATGGTATAGTAAAATGATAAACTCAATTGCATAATCTGTTTCAAGTTAACTATATATATATATATTATTAATATATTCTTATAATGGAGAAAAAATTTGGAATATATATTTCCATAAAAAAATTTCACATTATAATTTGATAAAAATGTAAACTAAATATTTATTTAGAAATCTTATATCATAATCATGGACTAAAAATATTTAAATAAGACACCACTTCCTATGATTTAATTATTACGAAGTTCTTATCACGCATCATTTCATCAGAACAAAATTTCATCTTGGTATTATTTTCATTATACAATTAAATATTCATAGGATTAATTATATCATACAAGAACATGAGATTAATAACATTCCATGAGTACCTTTAATACTTAATTACTGTACATTTACTTTATATTATTTATTTTTTATTTTACTACAAATTAATTTATAAATTTCTGTTATTATTTTATTAATTCATTATTGAATTCGGATTAAAAGTACATTCATGATCAAATACATGTTCTAAAAAAATATGATATGTTTTTATTATTTTTTAGATTTTATATTTAATTTATTTAGGGTATCTTATCAAAATATTTAATCTAGAAAACTTCTAACTGATATTACATAATAAAATGATCGCCTTGTATCAATATCAGTTACACTAACTTATTTATCTCTATCCACTAAGAATTTTTCTTATTTCTCTCTTTTAAAAACATATAAATAGGAATATCTATGAAGTCACATATCTATTATATAGAAAGGAAAAAATATTAAATCAATATCTATAGGGGTTGACGGAACCTCTAGAATCCTACGTGCCTTATTATATCCATGACTAGGGTGTTAAAATAAACATAAAAGATATATTAATAACTACTAATAAATTCACAAAAATAAAGTGGATATGGATGAATTGATATGTGGATATTGATATATTAAAGGAACAAGGGTGGAGAAATGTAGATATTACTCATTATCTGATTGAAATAATGGAGATATATTTTCAAGGTTTTTCTTACTCTAATGAGGATGAAAGAAAAGAATAGTAAAATATTGGGAAATAGTCCATATTAATCAAATAATGAAAAAAAACTACTTGTAATGTATAACATGATCAATTCTAGATTAGTTGACCCAGATATGTGGCCATGTGAGATGTTTTTTCAATTAAATACTATGTAATCCATTCCACCTTAGAATATCAAAGTGATCTACCTATTATTTTTTCATTTTATTTAGACCAAGTTCCAATGGTGTTGATGAAAGATTTATATGATGACCTTAGACATAATCATATTTTACGAACTATTTTTTTATTTCAATTTTTTTAATTGATACATTTTATAGTTAGTGATAAAAAATTCACCTTTTATAGATGAACCTATGACTATAGATGAAGCTTTATTTATACCCTTTGATTAGATATAGACTAGAACCCATAAACTAGAGTTAGTACTAACAAAATATCTCATGGATGAGTGTCTAAATTTCTTGGTGAGATGAATTATCAAACTTTTAATACATATAAAATTAATAGTAGGATTATCCAAAAAATGGCTTATAATATTTTCTCCAAGGTGAGTTGAGTGATATTATAGAAAATTTTATGTATCTTATGAAGAAAAAAATATATAAAAATATTGATATGAATGTTTTATTTAATAAATTATAAAATAATAAAATATTATACTAGTTACGGTTTCCATTAATATGAATTTTGAGTCGATTAATAAGATTTTAATACTTTAGATAAGTTTATAAATGTAAAGCATATGTTGTGAAAGAAATCATTTGTGTTTTATAGGAACATTTGAGACATATTTTAGAAATAAATATAACAGTGGATGATATTAAATTACTAAGAAGTGTGGAAGTATTTTTATTCTTGTACTATAACCCTTAACATTACATACCATACACCCTAAACTATCCTATAATTATTTAGTTCCTCTTACTAAAAATGATAAAAATAAATATTAAAAAAGACACGGGATCATTATATAAAATTATTCTCAATAATTATGATGATTTGTTTTTTTTCCTTTTACTAATAGTTATGAAATTTATATTTATTGATTTAATTTTCATATATATTTTTCATTAATAGGATAAAATTTTCAGTTTTATTAAATTCATATTTTTATTTAAAATATATTTATTGTTGGATATTAAAAATTCATTTCAATAATATATTTTCGATAATTTATTGTAAAAAATTTTAAAACAGTATTATTGGATTATTGTGCATCTTTAATTATTTATAAACATTATTCATATTTTATTCTCATCAGTCTTCATTTTCATTGGACATCATTTAGATGTCCACAAAGGGGGAGAAAATTTTGGAGTATTCGTTTGTTTATATTAGACAATTACTGAATTATATAATGTTACAAAATTATGTATCGTTTTTATGGTCTAATATTCTATAAACCAAAATTCATATTAAATATAAAAAATATGGGGATTTTATGGTCATGTCCACAAATTTCTCAATTAAATGCCGAAAATCACGTTTATTGTGTTTCTAATGTTTTTATTCTATGTGAATGATAGTTTTGGAATTAATAAATATTATTAGATAATATCACATACATAAAAATATTTATGGGTTTATTTGTTTCATAATATACTATATATTAGTACAAAGGTGATAGTGATTTGATAAATTTCCAGACAATATCAATTTACTAAGTTGCTCTAAAAAGTTTACCATTTTGTATAACTAAGTATGTCAATATGTATACTGATATGACATTGACAACCTCCAAAGACAAAAAATAAGTTCAATTGAGTTAACTGAGTAGTTTATTTATGTTTATCATGAAATTTTTTTCCAAGGATCTATTTTTCATCTTCTGTCAGTGTAAATAGACCATTAATAATGTCCTATTCGATAATTCAAATCACAACGATCCAATAGGATACTTTAATCTTACAAAACTAAATCAATAATTCAATTTTTTTTAATTATTTTATTGACTAAAAATTAAGGTTCAGATAACCGTGAAATATAATTTATGTGATGGAGAGTTATAATTAAGTGACTATGGCTAATATTTTGGTGTGTTCAAATTAAATATCCTAAATAGTCATAATCACATCACTAAATGGAAAAAATTACTAAAATCAAAGTAGATACATGATAGATATTGAATCACATGTTTTTTTATCAGTTTGAGATAACCCATTAATGATTAATTTTCAATATCATTTTTTACATTAATTATGTTATAAATATAGGGAGTACTCCCTGATATAAACTATATGTTCTATCAGAAATAATTCCTAAATCTCTTTGATAGAAAATTCATTCCAAATAATTTTTTTTCATAATGTTGAATATTAGTACATAATTATTCAAAATTATATTTGATAATATACATATAACACTACTATTCCCATCATGTAAGAGGGATAAGAAACACTTCTTGATCAATTTTTTCATTAAAAAAATAATAATAATGTTACCATAATTTTTATTAATTTTACTTCCTCTATAGAACTAAGAGGTAATTATTTAAATTCATTTGTTATTTTTATAAAATTTTAGTCATTACCGTACCAAACTGCATAATATGTTCTTTTTTTATAATATTAAAAATTTTCCATTTTTGTTGTATAAACAATATTCATGTGATGAAATCATCCATTGACTGTTAAGACATTCTTAGTTCATAAGTTTTCATCAGTATAGTTGTAGTTACATTAAGGTTATTAGGTGCTTCCATGAACTAAAACCAATTTAAAAATTCTAATAATATTTATTTATTTATTTCCTACAAAAACTATGGGTTTTTAGTGTGTCCCCTTTGAATATTTTTTAATTACACCATTGAATTTAATTTAAGGAGCTACATGGGTATCTAGTGTAGTTATAAACTTAATATATAGTAGATAAAATAATTTAAATATTTTATTAATCCCATTAATGAATCACTGTAATAAATTATATATTATATGAATTTTGATGAATATAGGAAAATGGATATCATAGTTGAGTTTATAATATTTATTTTACCCAAATAATTGTATATTTTTATCTCATCAGACCCCATGAGGTTGTGAGTAATGAGAAAATTAAAAAAAATTGAATAAATGACAAAATAATATTATAAAAATTCATTTTACCAAAGTCATCATCTATATAAACTCACGATATGAAAATATATGTGGTTAATAACACAAAACTAGTTATTAGAGGATCATCCTATGGTAGATCATTAGTGATGATTACGATGAAATTGAGTAGATCATCTTCGAAGAATGATGAAAATGATTACATGAGTATTTCATTCACCAAAATTCAATCCATTGGTAATGTAGGGATTTTTTATTGTATTACCATATATTTTATATTATCATTATTCTAGATTTATTATTCTTAATTTAAATATGAGTTTGATCATTACACAGCTCTGTAAAATTATGATTTTCATGAAATGATGATTCAAGATTATTTTTTTATTGGATATTGTATTATCTAATAACATCATCTATTAAAATCACATGATTTATTAATGAGTCATACATGACTATTTTTAGATTAATATATTTTTTGGTTCCTTGAATTTCTTTTTTCATTATCAGTATATGCACCACTAGAATTCATTTTGGGTAGAAGTTTTATTATTACATGGAGTGATATGATTATTGGATTGAATACTAAATCCTTGTTTTTCTATTTGGGTTTGGTAGATAGGATGGTTATGCAAAGACAGATTCTGGTAAATGGTAGAATGTAAAGGGAAGACACAAATTTGATGGGGGTCTTCATTCTAATGGATAATAGCAATAAATTATTCTTTTATGGTGGATCATCATTTGAAGACATTGTGAATACAGAATTTGGTGATATATAGGATAAAATGGTGGTTATGGAAATGGATCATGAGATAGAGGTTATTCTATATCATATAAAATAATTACACAACATATTTTTCGATAATCACACATTGTTTATTTTTTTGTTATAATTATAGTGCATTTGGATTAGTTAAAAATCACATAGCTTGTGATATTATAGTACATTCCTTGTACATCCTATTTAACTACTATATCTATATATATAGTGTGTATTTCTAGAATGTTGTTTCACCTTACCTTATATGTATTAATAACATTGAGATATTGTGGAATAAAGGTATCCATTGAGTAACTATCATGATCCTACACACCCTTTATGCCTTTCCCCATACCATATAGTAGGAATTATACCTATTAGGTGAAGCACTAGTATACATGCATGTGACTACTAGTGGATGTCAAATTTTGTAGACTAAAAACATGTTTCTTCCTTATACTATAACATTCTTGAGACCATATTACATCATTCAAGAACACATTTGGGCATGTTAGTAGTCTATTATATGAATTTTTTTCATTTAGAAATCAATGATGTATTTCCTTCAGCGTATGAAGAGAATCACCATGTGATGAGTAATAACCTTTTGTTTTATCAATATTTCAGAAAAGAAAAAGTCAATTTGATATTCTACATATATTTTTTCATTATCTACTCTCTATACATGGACTTGATATTCCATATTTTTACCTTCATGTATTTTTTGGAATCAAACCTTATCCACAAGGGAATGAGATCTCTTATCAATATAGCGATCTACTAATAGGGTTTATATATCTACCTAACTTTATGATGAGTGAGATAGTCTATCTTATCATGTGATATGGTTAGGTTTATCCCATGTTTTCTAAGGGGTCATCCTCTACTTGATCATGTATGTTTCTTATATAAGTTCCCTTTTCAAGAGTTATGAAATCTCATATGGAGTAATTGAAGAGTTTATTAAGGGTTTTGAAATTGTATGGGAATCAAGGATTCAATGAAAAATTCAATTCACCTAGATATAATGGATTGGGACCTCAATTCCTAATAGGTTATATATATAATAATATCTTATTTTAATCTTTATTCTATTGATTTATGTTTTAGATCATACTATACTAGTTTTTTTACTTTATTGTTTTGGGGTATCCTACAATGTATATATTCACACACTCCACTATAAATACGTAATTTTTGTCTTTTCAAAACACCATTTTAGGTTATGATTGAAACCTCAAAAAACAAACTAGATACCATTAGACCCAATAGAAAACCCACCAAAAAATGTAAATTACACTTTAGAATTCAAAAAAATGCCAAATTATCCTATCTTATTCATCCATTACACCATCTCCAAAAATAGTGGATTTCATTTACTTTGTCATCTTTAGACCGAAGCCATTAGTAGGTGAAAATTCAATTTTCTTAAAAGAAATATAGGAATGAATCCAGCCTAGTGACAACTCCTATAACCTTGAGATCTATTATTTGAAATGTGCCACGTGACATAAAGCACCTCGTCCACATCACCACCACTCTAGTGAGATCAACAAGGGCACCTAAGATACCCAAACCAAATTCTCCAAAATCAAATAGAACTGAAAATCAATGAATCATCATCGATCAAACAAAAAAATAAATTTTCATAACAAACATTTCCTAAAAATCCATCTTCAATGATAACATTTTTATAAGAAACACCCACACAGACCCAAATGTGTAGAATCCAACACCAAATTCACCTCTTAGAAACTTTTGGTCACTCAAACAATGCATACCAAAACCACCATAGAGGCCACTACAACAGATAGACTAAGATTGTAGGGATGGACCAGGACTTCAGAGTAGATTTGTCCATATAAAGGCCTTTTTAGAGGTTCATCTCTACACAAGAACATCGCCCCTTACATCAAGGGCCCATAGAACCTGAATGACACTACAGGACCCATCAACAACAAACTACAGTGGAAGAAGAAGAAACAAACCACTTCAAATTTCATTTCCTACTTCAAGTTGCACCTCCAAAGAAATCAACAATGCCTTATCTATCACATCCCTAACCATATTGGTATCCAGTGATATGGACTCGATAGAGGTTGGAATGAAAAAAATGATGGTAAAAGTAGTGTAAAAGGAACTACTATCTAAAAAGGAAATGTGTGAATGTTAATAGAAATAGAAACCTAATACATCCCTATAAATAACACCAATCAAGAATATGAAAACAAAAACCAAACATGAAGAAACACCATGCACGGGTGAGAACTAGGACCAAATAGAGACAAATGATAATGGGATGATTGCATGAATTCTACTCATGGAAGGATATCTATTAAAATTAGCAGATCTTCCTCTATAGAAACCATACTAGAGTTCCTAGAGATACCTGTGAGTTAACAAACTCAAAAGAATCAATCTAAGGAGAAGAAACAACAAAAAATGATAGGGGAGTTTAGCTGAGATCTCATTAGAAGATCTCCCACCTGAGGAGAGGTGTGGAGAGGTGAAACCGTGGGTCATCCAATCACCCTCATATGTATGCACTCACCCATAATTGGAATTTTATTATATGTTTTATGTCTCATATAGATGATTGTTAGTTTGATTGTGATCTTGGAGGACCAGACAAAGGAGTCATATAATAGTGTTTGGTTAATAGAACATAGTTTGTTGCCCTGACTAAAGATTATTTGAGTGAATATTCATCCTTTAATTTAAAAAATCATATCTTATATTTTTTCCTATTGAAATTATTTTATTCTCCCCCATTATTGTTTTTAAAATGGTTATATGTATATTGATTCCCTATTGTGGGATGTTAAGATTATTCAATGCTTTTCTTACTTTATCCATTGTATTGATTACTTTTCTCCTATAGTATTTTGGTATCTATAGAGGTTTTTATTGGTCATTTAATTTATGATAAGGCCTACCATGTGTGTGATATTGAAAATCTATGATAGTCACTATACTTTATACTTTTAGATATATACTTGGTGTGGAACTCTTTTATTGCCATTAGTATAATTATAGACTAATGGGATGGGTTCTGTCCAAGTGGAATCAAAGAATCAGTTTTTCAAAGATAGATTTCAGATTTATATTGTTTTGAGGATAGGTTTGGTATATATGGAAACATTTTTAAGGATTACCATGATTTTCTATAATTATAGGGATCCTAGTTATTATTTGATAATAATAATATTTATTGACCATGTATCTGATAACCATCATGTCAACTAAAAACACTGAGAAACCAAAAAAAAGAAAAATAATTAGATATGCATCATACAGTAATATTTATGAAATTTCTATATCTATTATATTTAGGTCCCCAAACATACTATTTAATAAAAGGTACATCATTTTAAACAATATTATGTCACCAGGTTGATAGGTAGTGAGACTTCCTAGTCAAGACCATGATTATGGTTAGTTTAGTGCTTGTGCTTTCATTCTTGTTCCAATCTAGGGGGTGCTTCCTCATTCTAGACATCAGGTAGTTCATTCTACCATTAAGAATCAATAAAATCCATATATAGTGGTTAAGGTAGATGATATATGTCAAAACAAGAAGTGGTTAATTCCAATGATGTGGGGTGGTAAAAATCATTATCTAAATAAAACACTTAAATAATAATGATATAGGATACATCAGTTCTATAGTGATCCAGACCAACAGGAAGTAAAGAAATGGTTAGAGGTGATCGTATAATTAATGACTCTTATTTGGACGACTTTTAACTATATAATGAGGCTTGAAGATTGTTATCTCCATAGTGCGGCGGTATTTTTTTGGTCCTTGGTGACTTGGACCCATAATGTGGTGAACATTAATTGGGTTGTGTTCTATTGCCTCTTATGAGAGAAATTTTTCATGGTGAATCTAAATTCAGGGAACATGAATGTTTTTGAGTTTATATTATGGATACATTCTATATGGATTGATTCACCTTTTTATCACCACATATACAATGCTATTGGACCATTCCTTGGTAGTATAGAGCCTTTAGTTGAGCATTTTTAGTTATTAGGTATTAGTTGGGGGAATATTCGATATAAAACCTCAACTATGGGTGGTTAATGATTATATTAGTTTTAATATCCCTTTAAACATACCCAAGATTGATCATGAATGTATGGATTAATAGAATATAGATCTCACAGGGGATCCTATTAGATTTTTTGTTTTTCTATTGGTGAGAGGGATTATGTGGAATATGAATGCCCAACATATTGTGCTTATAATGGATGAAATACCAGAAATACACCTACAATTTAGTCAAAATTGTGAGATTATGGACCAACATAGTATGATCAATGTCGATCCTAGAGAGTTAAATATTACCAAATAGGTAGTGGTTACATGTGACGATCTAAAAGAGGTGGTCTATAAGTTAACCTAATTCAAACACCGCTACCTTCAAATAGGATATTATATGTGTAGGGGTAGGTGGAAAATAGTGTATCATATTTCTTATGATGGACGTCTATCACCATATATCATGATAATTTTAATGATGTACTATTTTCATTCATTATAATATGGTGCTACTTATCACATTCACATGAATAACCCATTATTTCCGTATTATTTCCTCTGTTCATGATCATCAGATATTGAAATATCCTCTTTCTCAATTAATGTGCATAATGTTTCCAACCGAGAACTCTTATACAATTATGAACATTTTTTTCATTTTAACCTAACAATCAGAGGTGAATTATTTAGATGTGATATTATAGTATTCATGATAAGGATATATAAAATCATTCTCTGTATGAAATAGATCTCAAAAGACCATTCCCATTTTGATCATTTCCACCTGATGGAGTTATGTGCTCTAATAAATGGATATAGACTCTCCTTCAATGAACAAAAGTATTTTTATTTTGGATGAGCCATGTTCTTATGGAGGATTTTGCAACTGATTTCTTACCATTTTCCCTTCTATAACCTTGGAGTGACAGGAGTTATGAAAAATTAATTTCTAGAAGATGTGGAGGTGTATTTAGATGTCTTACCTAATGAAGTACCATGATTACATGCCCATTTAATAATGAATTTCAGTATTTTTTCACCTAGGAACTACTATAACTCCCAATATATATCAGATTACCCTTACTGATCTCTGGGAGATAATGGTAAAATTGAAGGATCTTATTGAGAAAGGAATTATTAGACTCATCATTCCTACCTATAAAACATTGGTATTTTTTGTATAAGGATGATGGGTTATTTATGTTATGCATAAATTATCATCACTTATACAAAGTGAAAATAAATAATATATATACTCTTGGAAATCTATACCATCTTCATTAAAATGATACAATCTAGGTTGTTTTAAAATATTGACATGTGGTAAGGATATTACTAGTTTCATTTAACATTTGGTGACATATTTCATATATAAGTTTTATTTCACTATGATAATTATGTGGAATTGATTATTCCCACTAGTGTGGTGAATTCACTAGTGGTGTAAATGGGGATTAAAAACTAAATCTTATATCCTTTCTTAGACTAGTTTGTTATTTTCTTCATCAATTCATTCCCAGCTTTATTAAGGTCAGATGTGGAAAATGAAGGTAAATTGATAATGGTCTTAGAAATTCATTTGGAGTATCAACTCTTTGGGAATCTCTGAATGTTTTAGTTATGGATTTGATAGGTCCACTTCATGGGGTATGTATTCCTTGGGGAAGGTCTATTTGTGAACCAAAAAATAGTTGAAATGGTTTTAGCATGGGATCCACCCAAGAGAATGATGAGGTTGTAAATCTTCCATTGGTCAGGAGGGTATTATTAGATTTTATTACAAGATTTTACTATGATTAGAACATAATTTTCAACCATGATCTAGATGGGTCACTATTTTTAAAGTTAGATAAATTAAAAAAAATCCCTCTGTGGATTTAAGATAGAGGTTGATGAGCTCTCCTTTACTACGAATAATATTGGATGGATTTGATTACAAGGTATATAAAATTACCCCAAGTATTGGAATGGTTTTATATTTATATAGAGGCGATAAATGATTTCTATGGGTCTTATAAACTAATACCCTCTCATGAATAATAAGGCAATAGTTGACATAGTTCTAGAAGTGGATGTTTTTTCCCTTAAGGATTGGTGGCTTTATCTTTTATGTTGGTTTTTTTACTACTAAAATCATCAGAGTCTTTGATGTATATTATTTGTGAGATAAATAAACCATATATAAAGGATCAAGTTGTGTTCCTATAAGACTATTACATCAAAATAGACTTACTTAAGGAAAATGGAATATGGTAGTGGATTTTATTAGATTTATGTTTCATACAAAATTTCCTAGTAAGACATCTTAATAACAGGTCACATTTTATTTATCCTTATTCAAAAATGGAAGAGAAAAATATCTCTATTTGTTAGTGGTGACCCCACCACTTCATTATTTTTTTAGGGAGGTATATCTTGGGGACATTGATTTTGATATTTTGTGCAACTAGACATTCATAAAGGATCGTCCTACAGGATTTTATGATGGTGAAAATAATTCCATTCTATTCCATATTTTGATGATGATGTCAATAGAGTAGTGTGAGGAAATATATAGAGACTTCCATATATCCCCTTATTCAATTCATCCTTGAGTGGAAAAAAATTCTATGTTCTTCAATGATAATTTTTCTGTCCAAGGATAACAAAGATGCATTGAGATGTTCATGTATAGATGCCTCACCTATTAGTAGGTAATGATATATCCTTGTATTCTAGTATGTTTTCCCACCCCATTGAGGTACTAGTGTTGATATGAGATTGAATACAGATGGATTTAATGTATGGATAGATGTTAATGGAAAAGGGCCATGAGACCATAGTTCGATAGAAGGATTAATATACTTATACATGCATGAAACTTTTAGGATTCTTGGGTTCCTATAACGATCATCTCTAACCATAGAACACAATTCATATACATATTTATTAGGGGATTAAATTCAGTTTAATAGACATAATTATGAATGAGTATGGAATTCAAACCTCTGACAGATGTCCATACTGACTATAAAATTCAGGTCCTTTGGGAAATGTTGTGGGATTGCTTGCTGACCATTGGTCAGAGTTAGGAGGACCACCTATTTTTTAAAAAGTTTTATTAAATTAATATATAACACTCTATAATTATCTTAGAATTATTTTTTCCCATATACTGGAAAACCCATAGGTAAAACCTTTTCAAGAAAATGTTGGAATCGATGACACTTATAGTTTAAAGTTACTACGAACGACGGTAGAAAATATGTAGGTAACCCAATAGAATATGGGGACATCTTAGAGCCATAATATGTCCAATTTAGAAAAAAATGTAGTCATTTGGATTTTTATTAGGTCGATACAATATTAATAATGTTATCGCAAAACTGAAGATTACAAAGACATAATTGGTGTTGAAAGCTATATTTCTGTTTTATCTTCACATTCCAAATTCGTTATAGGGTGGATGAGGCTATATAATGCTTGGAATTTTCTACATTGATAGAATGTGAACATAAATTCTGCCTCGTGTTTAATATTAGGAGAAATATGAATGATATTTCTCACAATATTGACTATAGATAGCTACTCATTGAGGATAAATCTACCTTTATAGAATACCTGGTGTAGATAGAGGAACCAATGGAGATGAAATTTAATGGGAGAGTGACTCCCCCTTTGAATGTTATTTGGAAACCATTAAATACTTCAGGTACTTCATAGAATTAGGAGATATATATGTGAGGTCATCACATAAATTTTTTTTATAGATTATTTTTTAAGGATGAAAATCATGTTGTTTTGTACGGTGTAATAGTTTGGTTTTTCAGTGTGAATACTTTGAATATTTTTCAATGTTACTCATGAATTCAATTATGATGGTTGTATGGGAATCAAGTGTTATTTGAACTGATATTTTTAATAGATAAAATGATTATTTTTTTATTAATCCCAAACATGCATCATCATATGATATTTTTTATGTTACGAATTGATCCTTAGAAGGGGAAACATAGACTGGTATTGAGTTTAAAATACATGTTTTACTCTAGTTGTAACACACCAATATTTCAAAAGAGGAACATAATGTATGATATCATAAATGACATGAAAAAACATTTTTAGAATAAAATGTAACAACTTGTGATTTTACTATATAATTAATTTTAAATAAATTCAATCACTTCAAATGCAATAGATTCACAAAACACCGTGTTTAAATGAAGCATGATACTATATTAGAATATTATTATTTAAACATGACTGTTATAACATAACTGTTATATTGGAAGGTATAAATTAGAATGGATAAACTATTAAAATTATATGGGTTAAATATTTATAAAATAAATTAAATGGTTATATATTTAATATAAATAAAATAATAACCATTTTAATGGAAAAGAAACATTTTCTACAAATCTGCATTTTATTAAGGATAAACTTTTTCATATTTTGAGAATTTATTTTAAAACTAATTTTTACCTATTAAATAATTATTATTTGAAAAAAAAGTCATTTATAAAAAATTTACAAAAAATTTTAGGGTAAATTTCTAATAATTTTATAAAAATATTAATTTTTCAATGAATAGTGAAAATACTAGTATTTATTAAAAACTATCATTCCATTTAATTTTTTTCTCAAAATTAAATTATATTTGAAATTGGTTATAAAGAAAAATTAGATCAACTATATTAAATTTTAACTAATTTAGATCATTGTTGTAAATATTATTTCAAATAAAATATAAAAACATTCCATACTCATGAGAACTTTTCTTTTGAAAATCTGTTTTTCTTCGCATAAATGGGTTCTATTTTAAATTAAATTCTAAAAATTTATTAAATTTAATTATTTAGAATTTGTTAAATATTTTTAATAATCTTAATTAATATTATCTATTATATAAAAATTAATTTTAGACCATCATTAATAGTTAAAATAGTAAAAAATTAATTTCCACATTTAAGGTGAAAAGTGATTTAATTGAGGTTAATCTAAAATGATAAGGGATAAATTGAAATAAAAACGTATAAAAACCCATTATATAGAAATATTTGGACTATATAGCCTCTATGTGTCGACAATGATTCATTTTTAGGCTTTTGGAATGATTGAAACATGGTTATAATTGATTATTTCCCAAAAAACTAAGGGTTTCCTATCCACAATTATAAAAGGTCACCCACTCTCCCTTCCTTTTCACACTCCAAAAACCACTCGGATAAGAAAATACACACCCATATATACTTAATAATTCAATAACAAAATATATAGGCCTTCATATATTATAAATCTGCTCTATGAAGTCTTTATTTTAAACCTAAATAGGTTTCCCAAAGAATAGGTTATGTTTTTAATAATACATATTCATTTTACTTATTATTCTAACTCATTGTAATATTCTTCAGGTATTATATTATTGTAACACTATTATATTTCACATACATAGATGATATTAAGTTATGTTAATTAAGGATATCCATCTCCCCTTCCATCAAATTGGAAATGAAATCGTTGATCGTGTTTACAGAGGTCAACCGCCTCACGAAGATATATAATTTACTCCCCATCACCATCTTTCAAGGATGGATTTAATGATGAATTTAACGTATGTATATTATATTTTTGAAATTATTATACTTATTGATATATATCATCACTTATAACTTCATACATTTCAATCCTTTTGGAAAACTGTAACGCCATTCATTTGTACATTTAGACTACAGCCCTCACATAATGATGTGAAATGTTTTTCATTTAAATTATAACATGGATTGAAATACAATTTATTTTTATAAATATAAATTAAATATAAAAAATTATTATTATTATTATTATTATTATTATTATTTTAATTAATATTTATTTTCCTTTCACTCCATCCATCAATAAAATGGAAATAGTGTTCATACATACATATGACCTACCGTCTCCTTGAACGGTGAAATTAATTTTCTATCTCTATTTTTTATAGATTGCTATAATTAAATATATAATGAATAACTATGAAATTTATATCATGGTTTAAAATTTTCATATTATCTAACCATAATTATAGTAAAATTAATAAAATTATTGAAATAAAACAAACAGGAAAAACAAAGCAACTATCACTGAAAAGAGTGACTTTAATAAGGAATTATTAGAAAATGGTGATGGAAGAATATAAGTAAATAATATAAGCTATGAAATATATGATTAATCTTTGTAATATATTAATAATAAACCAATATTTACTATATATAACAATATAACAAGTATGAATAAATTCAGATATATGGTAAGATATTTGTATCCCAATTTTCTTTCTTTGAGAAATATGTCATGTTACGCACCTATATTCATTTACGAGGTGTATATACAACTAATATGAAATTTAATTTCATAAATTAATTTATTATCATGATATTTTATGTAATATTATGTGTTATTATTTCACGGGGCTTATGATACAATTTTACTAAAGTAGTAATGGTATTATGGTGAAATCTCATCGTTTGTTGGGATTGTTTTTGTTCATACATATAATAAGGAAATATTATGATCCATCTATCATTAAAATATTTAATTTTATTATAATATTGTATTTCACTATAATACATATTATCCCTCTATTTTCTCCTCTTTTTGTATTCAATATTTCAAAAGAATAATTTTTGAAAAAAGTCATCTTTATTTTACTGTTCAGGTGAAAACCCATCTTCTACCATATATTTGTTTTGTAAAAATGTTTTTTTAAGATTAAAATAAATTATTTCATTAAAAAACTGTCACCCATGTTTGAATTTTTAAAATTTGTTTAAAAGTAATCTTATTTTCATTCTGTAAATAAAGAAAAATATTGGCTTTTTAAAAAAGTGTGATAGGAATTTTTTTTTAAAAAATGTTCGGAATGAACATAATTTCCCACCATCATGCTTAAGATTTTTTAAGAGTATTTATTTACAATATTAAAATATGATTAAAATATAATTAAAATTTGAAAATAATTTATGAATTTTATTTTTTGAAATGTGATTTCTAATTAATGGTTATTTTCCACAAGAAATATCCCTACTGACCTTCCAATATAATTTTCCATCTAAGGTGACATATATTGATGTTAGCAAATAATTATTGGGGAGATAATTAAATAATACCATCCTTATTATTTATTTATATGGTTTATAATTATTTTGACCTGGGACGTACTATTTTTATACCATTATCCATATTACTCTGAATGGTTTATGATTAAGTTTGTTTAATGGGGAATATAATTAAAAAAAATTATAATAGTTTTTTATAATATGAATGCTCATGTTGATAAATTTTCACCCCTTCATATGAGGAATACAATAGAATTTATTTGTTAAGTGTGGGGACCTCTATAACCCCTGGATGCAATGGAAATTATCATGAGACCAACTAGCATGTTTTTTTGTCTCACACCATAACCATTTAAATGATATATCTTAGAATAAAGACATGTAAGTATGGTTATGGTTTCTTTAATTATGAATTCCACCATTATGAGATTTTTCATTGATGTCAATGTAATTATTCGATTAGTTTTAATATCCATGGAAATGTTTTAAGACCATGTGATTACATATATGAAATTATTTGAAAATTATTTAGTCTTGTTATACTATTAATCGTGAACAAGTTATTTATTAAAGGACATCTGTTTCAGTACTTTTATTTTCCAAATTTATTATTACTTATTTTTTTATGATAGATTCTTTTGTACACATACCATTAATAATAATTATAGTTCATCCCTTGCTTATGTTTCCTTTACCCAAGATTCTAGGAACTGTATTATGATCGATATATATATATATATATTAAATGGAATAATGTAGTTCAAAAAGATTATTCATTGTTGTATTTTATGTTTAAAAATGTAATGTGAATTTAAATTATTTATCAAGTCTTCCAATAATTCTAAAATTTTTGTTCCTTTGAAATGGAATTCCTTATAACATATGCTAACATAAATAATTAACCCCTGACTATGGAATACTAGGATTGGGATCTTTACAGTTGGTATAATTGAATTGTTTTGTAGAAAACATGGGAACTATATTTAATAAAACATAAATTAATGAACATAATCTTAAGGTTGACTTTTATTATTTGTATTTAAGAACATCATTAAGTATTGGTGTGGAATATTTCATGTAGATTTTCCCTAAAATATATCCATGTCTAGATACTACAAGTAGATATGGTTCTAAAAATATTTATATATGGGTAATAACCCCCAAAAAAGAACATCATGCTTGACTCAATAATTACCTAGTACATGATAACAAGAATTATTGTACAAATGGATTGTCTCTACTAGGGTATATGATTTGGATATTTCTCATTTTATTTATAAAAATTTATTATGTGTTTGAATTGATGATGAAAATTGATAACATAGGTTATAAAAGGGAGGTATTTGATTTAAAATAAGGTGTAAGGATTTATACATCCTATAAATGATTACAAGGTTTTCAAACTATGATTATTTTTGTATCACAATAATTTTTTGTAGTATTCAATGGTTTAACCTAAATGAATCTTGTAAATAATGAATATGAAGGAAAATGGGGTGACAATGAGGAAACAAATGGTATGATGACGGGTGTTATGTATATCATGATTTTTCCTATTTAGTTATCCCAAAACATGATTGACAAACCAAACCCTAACCTTGTTTTGGGATCACCAAACAATTGATACGTTCAGTTCAGTGAGAGATCGTGTGATGGAGATCATATGGGAAAAAGAACAATTTAATTCATGTTATATCTATGCAATGATACACCCATGAAATTGTCTCAATGGAATGAAAAATGTTTTAGTGATAAAAATTATTTCATAATGAAATAAATTTTAGGGAAAAAGAAGAAGATTATGATTGAATGAATTCAATTTAATACAAAGGAACAATTTTTTGTCTTAAATGTGGGGAATCAGGATATTATCGGAGTTAGTTCCCAGTTATAATGTTTATACCTTAAACCAAGGATGGACCTATATTGAAGTGAAATGGTTGAATTATTTATGTAATGTGATTCTTTAATTAAATTGCATGATAATTTATATGAATTGTATTTTGTTTATAAGAAAAATAAAACATCTAATGATTTTTTTAAAATTTAGAATCATTTATTCCTTCATTAATGTATGTTATATGGATATTCTAATGGATTTACGAGTTTAAGGATGATAAAAGGTTCAATGTATTAAAAAGCACTTTTTAGGTTTTATATTATTAGATTTTACCAATATTAAGGATATTTTGGGAGACAATTATGTCAATACAACCCATTAGGATTGTATATTTTTTAGAGAAAAAATTATTTAGGGAATAATTCCATAACATTTTGTGTGAAAAAGATTAAAGGTATGAGAAACATTTACGGTTTATCTTATCTTTTATAATAATGTAATCATGTGTTATTAAACATTGGGAACATTATTGGAGTTGTATTAATATAGTTTTAGAATAAGGAAAAACCATATGTATGGTGACAACGCATTATATTCGGCAAGGCCATGGGGATTGATCCCACAACAGACGGAAGATATATACCGACCCATTCTTAATACACATGGATGTTACATAGTTTTAGATAAATATTCAACACATTATAGAATATGTGCCCAAGGACCATAATAGTTTAGTATTTAAGGAAACAAGGAATAATATATTCAAACTTGGTTAATGGTCATCAATGATTCATACAAAGACCTTCTCCTTTTATACTTATACGTAATATATTTCTTCATAACATCGTGAATGGATACATAATAAATGGGTTATCTCATATACTCTGTAAGGTTAAACAAAGGACACACATAAGCTTATAATGAGTATAAGGGTATATGAATAAAATCTAAAGATCATATACCTGAGACATGGCATAAATAGTGGTAGTTCATAAGTCATGAATCATTAGGAAAAAAAGATCCTAATAAATGATAACATAGAAAAGAAATAAGACATGGAATTCATGATATACACACCAGAATATAGAATATTATGTCCAAAATACCTACAAGGACCTTTAAAAATCTTATTGATGGGATAATAACATATATACCTACTTTAGGTCAGGGATGACCTCCATTGTACCCACCTGTTTCAGGCTTTGGACGCCTTCTTATTTACCTTATTTTTTTGGGCATGGGATTCACTCTGAGGTACCTTCTTGTTTTGAGCATGGGATTCAACCCCCCATACCTTCTTGTTTCAATATTGGTATTCCCTCTTATTTTTTCTTTGGATTCCCTTCCATGTAACCTATTTAGCACATAAAATATTTTTTGTTACCCAATGCATTGAATGGAGATATAGCTCCCACCCATCGCATAATAAAATTGTATATACATCTTTAAGAAGATAATAAAAATATAATCATAGCATGACCCATAAAAAGATTTGTGTTTCTTAAACATCTTATCACTTCCCATGAATTGAAACGAGTATCATAAAAATTTCATCACATAATAACCAAAGGAAAATAGATTTTTTTTAATAATAATTTCATCAGATCAGAACTTATTAAAAGAATAGGGTTTCAAAAGAATATAACCCAATTATGAAAAAGATGAATCGTAAACTTAATTACATCATAAAATAAAGCATTTAACAAGGAATATATATGTAATTATAAAAATTTTAAAATGTATGTCATCTCAGATGGATATGGATTTTGAATGATCACAGCGAATATCTCTTCAAGAATGTGACTTTATTCAATAATATTTTTCATTAAACCATTTTAAAAATGTGTTTCTTATTAATAAGGCTTTAGAATTTCTATTAATACATTTTCTAAGAAAAAATTTCTTCCGCTTTGAAAATAATTTTTTTTAAACATAATGGTTTTTGAAAACGTTTTTCTTCAAAATCTACTTGAAAAAATAGAAATAGGGATGGAAATTATTTAGGAAACCCTTTTCTAGAAAATTCTTTTGAAAACATATAAATAAAACATGAAATCATTTAATTCCTTTTCATTGAAATAACCCATTTGAAGACATATAATAGAATCATTGAAAACATATAATAGAATCATTGAAAATCATTTAGAACAACTTAATATTAATTATTTTGAAATCATTTTTCTTTATAACCATTAAAAGTTAATAAATTTCTAGATTTTTGTTAAAAAATATTATTTAAAATTATACTTTTGGACTATTATTTTAAGTTTCATGGAAATAAAGGTCATGACGGTGCGTAAGTTTCTATATTTCAAACTTTTTATTCGTACCATAAATGTTTTGAAATGTTCCATGATAAAAAAATGAAAAGAATATTCCTTTAAAAAATATTTTTTATTATAAAAAATGTGTAAAATTTTGATTTAAAATTTATAGGATGACAGTAAAACATTTTTGGAAACATTATTAGAAAACAAGATTTTGAAATATGATAGATTTATGAACAAAAGGAGAAATAATTGTAGATTTTTATAAAAACACTATCTTCATTATCTTAAGTACAAAATAGTGGTAAAATGGTAGTAATACATGATGATATAATGGATAACAAAATTATAAGATAATTAATGAGAATTATCAAGATATTTAACATAATATTATATCAATTGAAGCATAATAATAAACAATCTCGATAAATAATGAGAATACTTTAGTAAACTCTTACCCATTGGTAACTTTGAATCATACTCCCCATGTGAGAAGATGAAATTACATGAAGCATAAAATATCATGAAAATAAGTTGTTTCCTAATATAAAATTTTAATGGGAAATATATACTCCCCCATAGAGTAATATAGGTGCACAACATATAATTTATCACTGAGAATGAAAAAATTAACAAAATTACTTTATTGATTTGGTAAATTTTGAAACATATAAACCCTGAAATAAATATCATTAAATGGATATTTAAATACTAATAAATTTAATTATTATAAACATATAATAAATTCATTAGAAGAATATAAAATATAAAAAATAATTGAGTGGTGAAAAATGGGGGTTCCAAACCCTTTGGGTGCAGGTAGTGTAGCAGTATTGTAGCGGTACTATAGCAGCGGCGGCAATGTAGACCGGCAGGGACTGTATCGGTGGTAGGGTACTATAGCGGCGGCGGTACTATGCGGGTACTGTAGGAGGCGGTTTACTAGTCCCATAATGGGCATTGGACCAAAAATTTGGGCCTACGGGATATGTAATGGGCTACAAGCCCACTGGGCCTTCGGGCTATGTAATGGGTCTCCCTCTACCCAATTAAAAGAGGTATTTTCTTTGCTTTAATAATATAATGAGGTTTCAGCCCCAACCTTTAATATATATATATATATATATAATTGAGTGGTGAATATGGCATGCGTCTCATGAAATTAAATAGTGAGATTAAATTTACTTACCTTATATATTGTCTTTATTTTTACACGTTCAAAACTCCTGTATAATTTCAATAAATTTTATCATACATTTAAAAATTAACCATATTTTAATATATAATATCATAGAATATTTACTAATTAATTAATATTACCCATTTATTAACAATTCCATGTTAAAGTAATGTTTTGGATAATAATTGATTTGTTTATCAGACGTGTTTTAACTTGTTATTCTTGATCCTCTTACATATATCATTATTTACCTATTTACATAATTAAAAAATGATTTATATATCATATATATTCATTATATAATTATTTATAGTATCTTATTATATATAAAAATATTAGACTGAATGAATTGTTCATGGATGTAGTAGGTCATATGTACGCATGAAAGATATTTCCGTTTTATTATTATATTGAAAGAATGAATATAAATGAAATATATGTATGTATATATAAATAATATAATTACAGTATAATTATAATCTCATATATATCATATACAATTACTATACCCATCCTTAATACATTGCATTAAAATTTTTAAGGAATCACATCACATTGAGGAGGCAGTAGTCCTTAATTCCACAAATGTAGTTATCACATTTACAAAAAATGAAATGCATGAAGGTAGGATTTTTATAATAATTAAATAGGTATAAATAAATAATATATATCTTATATATCATATAAAAATATTTTTTTCCATCATAGTTTCTAGCTATGATAGGTGGTAAAGGAAAAAAATGAACAACATCATTTTGTGAGAAGGTAGTTAGCCATAAAAAAAGGGTGTTCGTTACACATTAGATGGTTGTGTGTATAAGAAAAGGTAAGAAACATATAATAAAAACATATATGTATAGTTATGATACAAGTGTTATTATAAATTAATGTATTAATCAGCTTTGTGGTGATGGAGAAAGGAAATAAAAGAAAGGAGCTTAAAGAAGGATGTTACCTCTTCTTGGGGTAACTCCTTTTGGTTTACTCCAAAGGGAATTATTGTATCAATTTTATAAAAAGTATAGGATTCTATGAGTAATAGCGTTATGTTTGAGATTATTTAAGATGATTTTGGGTGAGGTAAAGTTCTTTAGAGGTGAGAAAAAGGGGGGAGGGTGAGTGTTTTTTCATAGTGGAAGAGGAGTGACATTCTTGTAAATTCTTGAAAAAGGTATTCCAGCCAATTTTTCCCATGTAATATGGATAAATATATGGAAAAATTTTATAAAAGTTAGTATGGGGTTAAAATATAAATATAAAATGGATTTTCAATAAGTTTTTTGGTTATTTTACCCTTCTGTGTTTGGTTTATTCCCGTGTTAATCTCGTTTACATCTTAATCGTTGTTATTAATTTTAACATCATTCATTAATATTTTTTAAAATTTAATTTTGACATTATGATAAATTATAAATTATTATTATTCTAAAAATTTAATCCATTTTAGTATGTTTTAATCACATAATTGGATGAAATTAATTTTTAATTAATCCGTCCAGAGGAATGACAATGCAGTTTTTTAATGTAAAAATGACCAAACATTTTCTATGTTTTTATATCTAATTTCAATGTAAAGAAATTTTCCCATGGGAATAAATTGAATTAATTTATGTATAATTGGTAAAATTATACTTTAAACCCATTTTTAAATATAATTTATCTTTAAAATAAATTAGATAAAAAGATGGTTTGAATTAAAATTCATTATGTTTCATTGTTCATAAATAAATGAAAAATCACTTGAAAATTTTGAAACAAATCATCCTAACATAATATTTATGTTTATATTTAAATAATGAAGATATTTTTACATATAATATTTATAAAAGTACATATTTTTTTGTTTAAAATAAGTTCACCATTTAAATTTTGTAAAATTTCATTAACAAATATATTGGTTTTTATTTCTAATATTGTGTTTGTTCCTATCTTGTGAAAATTCAATATAATCTATGAATATGAAAAATATTTAATTGAATATATAAAATATATATTTCATTAAATTTATTCACTAATATTAATTACATTAATTTATGTTTTCAAAAATCGCTTTTTGGGCATAAAAGTATTTTTATAAAAACATTCCCTTTTTATTCAATTTGTTATTATATTTATTTCTAATTAATTTTTAACCAATGA
Source organism: Viscum album (assembly GCA_963277665.1). Classification (NCBI taxonomy): domain Eukaryota; kingdom Viridiplantae; phylum Streptophyta; class Magnoliopsida; order Santalales; family Viscaceae; genus Viscum; species Viscum album. Next base: position 2,047,929,039 of record OY728122.1, read on the forward strand.
ATTAAACCATGAATTTTGATAAATTACTTAATACTATTTATAACCACTAACATAATAGCTAGGTTATATATTATTATATTAAATCATAATATGTTTAATTATCTTTTATATTTTTGGTAAAACTGAGTCTTGTAAGTTATGCAATCCATCAAGGAAAATTAGACTTTCATGTAATGTAATATAACCTCACTGTTCCATATAGAGAATGATAAACTTTATGTTTCATGTAGTGTATTATTAACATTTTTTCTAATATAAAAAATCAAAATTTAGTCATTTAATATAAAAAAGTATTCAAAATGTTGCGTAAAATATAAAATATTAAAATGATTAAATTAATTATTAAAAAAATATATTTAACAAAATATCATTGTGTTACATTATACCCCACCTAAAAATGAATTCCTCCATCAAAATTTATCCATTCTATCAAATGTTTAATACATGATTGATTCTTTCATAGAAATCCATATTGTAAAAATGAATACTAAAAAGTAATTTAAAAAAGGAAAGTCGGAAACATAACAGTTAACCAATATTAAAAATATCTATCATTACACATAGGATAACATTGGTTGGATGTGAAAATAAGGACCTAAAAAATAAATATATCTCTCATTTTCTGATTTAGAGTGATAAAGAACTAGGTCAATAAAAAGATAGCAATCACAAATCCATAAATCTGTAATGATCTAAGTGTCCATTTGTATCATTGGAAATAAAGGTACTAACATAACATTTTTGTTTCCATATCCTTTTTCATAAAGTTGAGTAATTTTAATGAGATGATATTATTACCTAATTTTGTTTAATCTCACCCTTTATCTTATATTGATCAATTTTCACTTCATCTATTATTTGATGAAATGAAGGTGAATTATACATTTTTGAAGAATTATTAGATCATGATATCTATAAATAGGATGATAGTTCATTCCATATATCACAAAAAAAATGATATCACATGTTATCCAATATGAATGAATCCACATATGGTTAGAAGATACTTTAATCTCTAAAATGCCTTCAAAAGTTTAACAAAAAAATTCCATAAATGGTTAACCTTATTACCCTTTTGGATGATTAAAATACTAAACATTAAAAATAAGGTCACTAAATAATATTAAAATTTATCCACCATATTTCTTAAAGTGGATATTTGTTTTCAATTCCAAATATGTTAAAATCTTCATCATATTTCCCATTGAAACTTGGTAAGAACTTGAATGATAATAAATACTCCTGAAAAACATGAATTATTTTTTTAATCCGAATATTACTAGAAATATCCCTTAAATCCATGAATTTTAAACATCATTTATAATGATATATACTACATTGTTAATGAATCCATTATTATTTTTGAGGAAATAATAAACATCCAATTTACTTATTTATATCCAATATATTATTATTAAAATATCATTATATCAACATGGAAAAAAATTAAGAATTACCTTCCATTAATACAAATATCAAATTTACAAGAAATCACATTTCTACCTCAGGAGCACCATTAATCATATCCTTTCATGTCCTTAATTAAGAACTTATACTGAAAATACTTATATATTTCATGATTAGAATAACATTATCTTTGTATTCGGGAAGATAAATATATTATTCATACATATTTCTTATTAAATAGTTTACTTTGATTCGTAATCTAATTATGTGATAATTATTTAAAATAATATTATATAAGAATAATATCATAAAATTAATAAAAATCAATTTAATCATATTTGTAAACAATTCTGTTAGAAAAAAAGATATCATTCATATGTCATTCGTGGTCTCTTCATCATCAATAGAAAAAATCATACATATTCCACCTTTTTTATTATCTTCATGATTCTTCCACATAGGTCTTATTTTTTAATAATTACCATAACCTACACATTTAATTAATTCATTAAATTAAAATTCCTTAGTAATGGGGGTAAGTAATCCCAACCATTGCATTAACTAAAATTTTCATTTTCCCTATTCAGTTACATTATTTATGTCCTAATTTCCCACATTAAAACCATATTCATGTTCCTATATTAAATTGATTTGGTTGATTCTTCCCACATTACTGATATGTCGGAAACTTAATATTCTTTCCTCCATGGTCTCCATTACCAAAAATATTAGTGAACTCATTCCTTCTCTTCTTTGGTGGGTCTGGGAGTTGGTAAAGGTGCACATTGTTATTTATATTCAATGGAAACTAATTATGAATGATAATAACATCCTTAACTCCAATGAAAATTCCATTTGTCTCCTCATTAGAATGTTTTCCATCACATTCATCATTAACCCAGTTCCTTCTGGTCCTTTTTATAGACTTAAACCAAAAATAATAGAGTATGAAAAAATTGTCATAATTAGGAACCAAATAATCATTAAATGCAGAGGATGTATAATGATTAAAAAATTATTTAGTCTATAAAACCATAAGTTTATTCTATGTTATTCACATGAAAACAATTTTTAAATCTTACATGATGGTTTGCGAAGAGTTTTTGATTTCCAAAAGGATATAAACTAAGAGTTTCAAACCAGGTGCACAGTAAGGAATGTTCACATTTACCAGGATATTCTTTAGTCTTCCCCAACAAACCATGTCATTGTTATTACTCCTATGTACATCTGTGTTATAAACTCTTTCACTTGTAGTATTTATACATGTATGTATTTATAAGACACAACTCGCTCTATACTTTACCAAAATTCTAGGACATTTTTCTATACTTTTCTTAATATTAAGACTAATCCTGTAAAATTCCCTTAGGGTTCCCACTATGTCATTCTCATACTAGTTTCCAAAGGATGACTAAATCATTAAATTCATACTAACTATTGATACATAGATTAACATCCATGGACATTATATCATTTTCAATTAATATTAAGCATATTGCAGAAATACATGCTTAAGGACAATAATATTTATGTTTCTTTAGAAACATGGAAAATATATTTTATCTCAGTGAAATATGATCAATGATTTACAAAAGGTTATTACCCTATAGTACTTATACCTAAAACATCTCATTATAACATGGGTAAATAAAACATAAGGAAGGGTTGATCTCATATTCTTAGTAATGGTAAAAAATGGAGATACATAAGCATAACATGAGCATAAGGGTATGCATATAACATTGTAATATCATACCATGTATATCAAAGATCATATACATGATTCATTGAATGAATATTGTAATTTAATATGAAAATAATCATAGAGGAAACAAGATCATAATATATGAAATATTAACATACAAATAAGACATTTCATTTACACTATACACATAAGAATACAAAATTCTATGTCAAGGATGAATACCAAGACCTTTGTAACATCTTAGGTTTGGGGTAATAACCTATGTAACTACATTGGGCTTGGGATTACCTCTCATGTACCCTCATATATCAAAATTATGATTACCTACCATGTACCTTCTTATTTTTGTCTTGGGATTCCCTCATGTTTACCTTCTTATTTCGGGAATGTGATTCAATCCCACATACCTTCTTGTTTGGACCCTGGGATGCGCTCTTGTTTCGGTCTTGTGATGCCCATGTATACCCTCATGATATCAAAAAAAATATTGTTACCCATTTCAAAAGAGGAAAATGTAGGTCCCACCCATAACATAATAAAATAATATCTACATGTGCCATAAGATAATAAAACATGCATAATATCTTGTCCCATAAAAAGAGATGGGTCTTATAAAAATCATAGCATAACACATGAATTGAAATGGGTTTCATAATATTACATCACATCATAACTTATATAAAATACATAGGTTTCATAATATTTTCATAAAATTATAAGCCATGAAAAGAATATGGTTTAAAAATCACATAAACCATTATAGTGAAACAGGTATTATAAACATCATTCCATAAAAACATAAACCATTCAGAAATGAATATGAATCATATTCATAAAATAGAAAAAAGTATGTCAACTTGTATAGAGAAATATTTTGAAATATCACATGGAATATTTATAAATGAAAATATAATTTATTTGAAAATAATTTGCATAAAACAATTTAAAAATCCATTTCATATAAATATGGATTTTCAATTTATTTTAAAACATTTATTTAGGATAATATTTCTTCCACTTTTAAAAAAATACTTTTTAAAAACATAAATTATTTAGGAAAACTTATTCTTTAAAATCCCATTAAAAACATAAAAATAAGGATTGAAATCATTTTGGAAATGGTTTTCTAGAAAATTGGTTTGAAAACACAAAAATAAAACATATAATCGTTTAAATCATTTTCATTGAATATAAGACATTTTAAAACTTATAAAGGGAGAATTGAAGATAAATCAAAAAAAATTAAAAATAAATCATTCATGAAAACATTTTTATGTGAAAACCACATTAAAACCAAAAATTATTAGAATATAAGGAAACAAGTTTATTTGAAAATAAAACTATAAACCTACAAAGGATGATTAAAATAAATAATAGTCATGTTGGTTGGTAAGTCTGAACATGCTGAACATTTCGTTTTCACCTTAAATTCTAAGAAAAGAGACTTGATTATTATTAGACAAGAATATTCTTATTAAATCTTTTTTAAGGTAAAACATGGGTAAAAAATCCATTTAATCACCATAGAATAACATTTAAACTTTTTTTAAAATACTTTTATATAAAATAGTTTTGAAAGAACACAGATTTCAGATCAAGCAAATAAATAATGTTGGATTTTCATAATCTTTTATCTTAGATATATTTAGTACCAAAGAGTGGAAATTGCTTCTAATACATGAAGATGACATGGATAAGAAATTGATATGATAAATCATTATATTTATTAAGATATGGATCATAATATTTCATCGATGGAAGAATAATCATAAATAATCTCAATAAAAGATGAGAGTGTTACAATATTCTCTTAACAATTTCTAAAATTGATTCACACAACCCATGTGAGAACATGAAATTTCATGAATCCAAATATATTTGTAAAATAAGGTTCTTAATGATATAATAATACAATGGGAAGTATATATACACCCCATATAATAATATAGGTTCATAACATGGAAATAATGTAAATGATGGTAGCTTGAGACATTATTACTTTATCAATTTGATAATTGTTGGACCATAAAATACATGAAAGAAATATATTAAAATGGATATACAAATATCAATAAATTTAATTATAATAATAATATAATTCATTCATGGTCATTATATACACCAAAAAAAGAATCTAGGGGTGAATATGGCATATACCTCATTGAAATAAAAAGTGAGATGAAATTTCCTTACCTTAATTCTTGACATTATTTGTAAACTTTCAATCCTATGGTATAATAAATACAATTTTATTATACCTATTCCATTTAACCATTTTCTTATACCTATTACCATATAATATTCAATTTTGACATTATTATATCTTTTAATAAACAATTCCATGTTAAAGAAATGCTTCGGATAATAATCGCTTTGTTTATCATACTGTGTCGACATGTCATTCTTGATCCTATTTCATTGAATATGATTTAATTTTTAAATAATGTCACATATTATATATATATATATAATATATTCTGTATATAAATATTTATAGTATTGAATTAAAGATAAAAGAGAAAAAAATACACAGTTTTTGGAGACGGCAGGTCATACGTACGCATGAACGATGCTTCTGTTTTATAATCAAATTGAAAGAATGAAAGTAAATGAAATATTATTATATATATAATATCATTAAATTATAATTTTTATGTCATATATATCATATTATTTTACTAAAACATTCCTTAATACAATTCATGTAATGTGGGAATGAATCACCTCGCTTTGAGGAGGCAGTAGTCCATAATTCCACTAAGTTGTCACATTTAATGAAAATGGAAATCATGAAGGTGGGTTATATATATTATCTATATAAGAATAAATAAATCATATATATCACATATATATTATAGAAACCAAGTTTCCATTTTAATTCCCATCCATGAGATGTAGTAAAGGACAAACAATCAACATCATTTTGTGAGGGGGTAGTTCACTATAAAAATTGGTAAGCTCATTACCCATTATATATAAGTGTGTGTCAGTTAATTTCAACACCTTATAATAAAAAAAGCATATTTTTTATACATATATTAATATATAAGTATGGAATAAGAAGAGTTGATGTAACATCCTATGTTTTTAAAAAGATATACTATGTTTGATAGCGTACATAATACACCACATAAAAAATAAGTGAACAAATAAATATTATTATATTTACATATAACATATCTATTAAAATTGTGGGTACGAATATTATTATTTTATAAATGAAAATAAAACTCTTTTTAAATAAATTGAAATATTTATCACTAAAACTATTTAAATGAAAATAAGTGAGTTTATAAAATAATAAAATAACTCTTTATAGATTTTATAAATAAAATTTATATGTAATTCAATGTTTAAAATTCATCTTAAATAATTTCTAGAGATAATATAAGAAAAAAAAATCATTTTTTGGATAAATGAATAATTTTTCAAAAAATGCATTTTACTACCTTTTGATGGGGAACCCATTTAAAATATAATTACTAAAACTTTTATAAGTTCTATATAAATAAAAATAAAAATCTTCTTTTCCATAGGGGAATCAAATTGTACTTCTCATAAGGTTTTGGTTTTTTTCGGATAAAATTCATATTTTAATGAATAGTGAAAAAATACTGCATTTTAATTCATAACTTCCTTATCGTCTATTTTATTTATATAGATTGATTATAATTTTAATTTGTTTTAAAATATAATTAAATAATTTTTTTATCATTTAATAAAATTTTGGTCATTAGAATCAATTTTACAATGAAATTGAATATAAAAACATTATGAACTTTTGAACATTTTTCTTAAAGAACTTGTTTTCTTATTCTGTCAATGGGATAAATTTTTAATTAATTTATTCCATTTTTTTGTTTTAAAATTGGAAAAATGGATTCTATAATTGGAATCATAAGTTACAAATTACGTAAATAGGTACCTTTTATTTTTGGACATTATAAATAATAACATTTGTAATTAATTTTATTGCCTTTATTAAAGTTAAATCAGGTAATAAATTTAAAAATAATATTAGGATAATTTAAAACTACCATATCAATAGTCCCAATTTAATTGGATAAATTTATCCCATCCATGATCATCCTTGGGTCAATTTTAGGACCACTGGTATCCACTTGGATAACTTTAATAAATTTATAATATTATATTCAATGAATTGTCATTTTTCGTTACACATTTGTTTTTTAATAATAATGTATTTTAATATTGAGTTAAACAAGGGATATATTTGACTATAAATAGTATTTAGAAATATAAAAATATTACCAATACAATGGTAATTTGTATATAATTTTTTGGAATTAAATAATTAAATTTAATTATGACACAAATATAATGTAGTAATGGATTTATTAAAGAAAGAACCAAATAAATGATATTAGTAATATTAAAATAAATTTAATTTGATATATTTACTTTCTTAAAAAAATCATGAGCTTTATTACATGTTCTTATTGAGATAATACATTTTTCGTAGTAATAGTGTTTTTATTTTTGAATTTTTTTAAAAAGAAAAGTATGAATAGTGTAACAATTGACATAATTCATATTTTAAAATATAAAATATTTACATAAATGATATAATATTTATAAGAATAAAATATTTGGCCAAAAAGTTTATATATTAATGAAAATTTCATTAATGACTCACTCATTGGTAATTTGGCATTATTTGGTAATTATTTTAACTCACAAAGTGTAAATTCCTTAATAAATCGGTAAGAGTTAATAGTGGTTAAAACAAAAAAGATAAGGTTTAAAATAAATATTAAAAACATGACAAATATTAATTGAATGATATAAATTCGACCAAAAATTATCCTATCTTAGAAATATATTACTTTTGGACCATTTTTACTCAAAATTGACTTTATATTAATTTAGCACTTTTTAAAATTCCATGAGTTCCTTCCCCTCTCTTATAAGAAGGCACTCTTATTCTCTAATATTTAGAGATAAAATACCTTTTAGATTAGTGAATATATTCCCAAACCCCTTCCTAGAATCCTTACCCACATTATTGATGTCATATTTTTGGTATAACGCCATTTTTATTTGAGTTAAGATGTTCTTCAAAGCTGATTAACCGAAGAAGCGATATCATATTATTTAAGTGTTTCTATTTTTTTCTTCTTCCACATAATTCAAATATCATCCAAAAATGATGAAATAAAAAATCTAGTATCCTAAATATACGGAGATTTTATTATTTTAATATCATCACCAGAATCCACATCCAATTTCAACAAATGGGAAATGAACTTTTCGTTCGTGTGTACGGCGGACTACAGTCTCGCAAACCGATATAATTCTTTTTTATTCACCAAGATTAAATAATGGTTATACTGATCGAATTAATTTTCATATATTATATTAATGACATATTAATCATTATAATATTATAATATATCAATAATGTCTTTAATTACCATTCACATAAAAATGATAACATCATTCGTGTGTATATGTGAACAATCACCTCCATGAAGCGATATGATTCATTTTTAATCATGAAACAACTAGTATCATATGTATTTAATTATATTTAAATTATTAATATGATATTAATGATGTTAGGATCATTCTGTAAAGATAAAATAGTAAATACCTTCTTTCCATAATGATCAATGAAAAATGATGACATTACTCATGTGTACGTACGACTTACCATCTCCATGAATATAACATTGTTCATTTTTCATAACCACACTTCATGGATTTATTTAAATGTATTATTTATGTATAAAATTTATAAAAAAAATAATTAATATTATTCTATAGAAGAAGTAATTGTAACCACATGGACTAGTGACCTCAAATCGTATTCATTCTCGACTCAAGTACCGAATATCGACAAAATGTATGATATGAACATAAATAATTATGAAATTTGTATAACATAGTAATAATTGATAAAAATGAAATAATAAACATGAAAGAGGTTCTCAAGAAAGTATAAATTAACCTATTGTATTATTCAGGAATATATTGATTGTACGTGACAAGTCGGACTCCTGGTAAGGGACTTCGTCTCAATCACATTTCATTGAGGAATATTTTGATGTTATACACAACCTTCTTTTATATGGTGTATAATCAACCCCTTAGAATTTTAATTCATTACATGTTTCTAAAAAGGAATATTTTAAAAAAAAAATTACATAGCTATAAAAGGATTTTTTTAACATTAGTGTGACAACAACTTCTTTGCCGCCATAACAGTTATTTGGATATTTCTCTTCCTTTATAAGACTTAATGTTTTTTAAAGGAAAATAAATACACAGTTACCTTTTCAAGTATTAAGGTACTGAAAATGGTTTTATGTATGGTTTGATTATATCAATATATTGTATTTATTCCCTATGATGGAATATTTTATGTGTGAAATGTAGATAATTACAATTTTTTATGTGTTATAATTATATAATGGTACTTGGGAATTTGATGTGTGGTTACATGGTCAAAAAAAGATGAGTGATTTTGTGATAAAACAAATATGTGTTGTTACATATAAGCTCAAATTCATTGGGCTTGGAAGTAGACCGTATGACTATTCTATTTAGTGATATGTGTTGAAGTAGACCATATGGTTATTATATTAAAGTATGGTTATGTCCCAAGTAACCTTTATATGTTATATGTTTCTTTATATCGGTTTTATGGTAATAATTTTGTTAGGAAAAGGGTAAAAATGATATTATATTAAGTTAATAGTATCTAATACTTTATAAAGGTGAAAATTATTAATTTATGATAAAGTATTCATGGATTAAAGTTTTCCCAAGGCTAATAGTTTTCCCTCTTTGTGTATCCCTTACTGCTATTTTTATACACATCGCAGGTTTTTATAATTTTTTCATGGGATTTAATGAATAATACAGTCAAGGATGGGATCAAGTAAATGCCATTATGGTTAAAAGAGAAATGAAACCATATTTCTTTAAAAATATATATGAAAAAAATGGATAGTGAGTATAAGTGTATAATTTTTAATATTTAGGTAGTAATTTAGGAGTTATGGCCTAATTCTCAAAATCTCTAAACATGAAAATATCATCAATGTGAAATAACATCAAATTATTGACTTCAATAAATATTATGTGATGTTTCTGTCTAGGTATTTATAGTTGAGGTGATGGAGATAGAAAATAAAAAAGAGGATATTGTGGAAAGATGTTACCTCTTATTTGGGTAACTCCTTTTTATTTACACAAAATGGATTCCTTGGTTAGATAAATTCCCAAAGGGATGATTCTATGAAGAATAAATGGATTTTGGAAGCTTATTTTGAAAGATTTTTTGTATATAGAGATCCTTAAAGTGGTGAAAACAGTGGGGGAGTGAGTGCCTTTTTATAGTGGAGGAGGAATGGCATTATAGTAAATTTTGAAAAAGGAAATTCCAACCACGTTATTAATATGTAATGTGGCTCCAATGATGAAAACATTATATCCACAGTAAGAGAGTATTGAAATATGAAAAAATGGATTTTTTAAAGGTTTCTAAGTCATTTTTACCTTTAGTTTAATGTTCATTTCATTATTAAGCTAATTTCCCTCATAATGTTGTAAGTAATTCCTAGTAGATTCAAAAAAATATATTTTTTCAAATACTATGATTAAATTATTAGACATTATAAACTATTATGATTCAAAATATTTAATACATTTTTCCAAATTCCAATTTCATAAGTGACATAAATAAATTTAAAATTAATCTCGTATGCAGGATAATGATGCTGGTTTTTAATGTAAAAATGTATAAAATATATCTATGTTATTATATCAAATTTCAAAGTTAAATAGATTCCAATGAAATAAGTTGGATTAATTGATGAATTATTTATATTATTAGAATTTAATACCATTTATAAATATAATTTACCATTATAAATAAATTAGATAATAATTAGTTTGAATTAAAAATTAGAATTTATCAATGTTCATCAAAAAATGAAACTTCACAGAAGAATAAAAAAAATCATACTAAAGAATATTCATGTTTCTATCTAAAAAATGAGGTTAGTTTTGAAAAATAAAATTTAAAAAATTTAAAAAAATTAGATTTAAAATAGGTTCTTCATTTAAATGCGGTGAAACTGCTTTTATAAAAATATATGTTTTTGCATGTAATATTGGGTTTCTGCCTATCTTATGGCTATCAAATATATTAGATGAATTCAAAAAGAAAATTATTGAATATAAAAAATATATATTTATTTAATATCGTTCACCAATAGTAGTTAAATTAATTTATTAAGATAAAATTTGTTTTGTGAACAAAAAAATAGTTTTTTATAAAAACATTCGTTTTATATTCAATTGGTTCTTATATTAATTTATAATAAATTTATAACTAATGAATTCAACCATGTATTTTTATAAATTAGTTATTCATATTCATAACCTCCAGATTAACATCTTGGATGTATCTTATTATGTTAAATAATAATATTTTTAATAATATATTATTTTTTGGTAAAATTTATCTTTCATGTTATGCATGTCATCGAGTAAAGTCAGTATTTCTAGTAATGTAATCTATCTCAGTTTTCTATGTAGAGAAATATATGATTTATGTTGCATGTCGTTTAAGATTGACTTGTTGTTGCGTATCAATCAAGCCAAAGTAAGTGATTTAATATAAAAAATCATTATTAGTGTGGTGTGAAATGTATCATATCTAAAAGATTAAATTAATTCGAAAAAAATATTTTACAAAATCTCTGGGTGTTAAATGATAAGGGTACATCATCTACCACTAGACTATGTTATGTTTTAGTTGATATGAATTTTTTTTTACCAAAAGTATTTAATAGATAAATATTTAATTAATTAACTAATTTTAACTGTTGTTGTTATATTTATTTTTATAATTTAGTGTATCATTGGATAACCCAAGCTAAATATTATTGTCTTGGAATATATATAAAGATAGGATGAATGAATTTTCATTATTTTATGGATCCTTCGATCTATTAAAAGTAAAATCCAATACATCTTGCATAAAAAATTGATTTTCAATATTCATTTCATGGTGTAAGAAATGAAGTGGGAGTTAATTTAAGTACAACCAATGTATGAAATTATACATATTCAATAGAAAGATATCAAGTATGAATATTTCATTATATTACCATTCAATATGGTAAAGGACTTGCTCAACAATATGAAAAGGTTCTTGAAACAAGAATGATAACATAGTACCTTCATTTATAATGAATAAATGGTCTTTTAACTCATCAAATATTTATTGATATGTGGTCATTAAATTTTCTTAATTCTTCAATTTCTTGTGATCAACAATCGTTATCACTCTCTATGACCATTTACAATTTTCTTCCATGCCCACAGCTTCACTTCCCACTAGTGTTTTGATACTTTGAGACCATGTAATTTGTTGTTCTAGATGGACTACATAATTACATTTCAATACTATAAATAATAAGTTTTGTTAACCCCTTCTATGATGTGTGTTTTAGATAACACTATTTTCAAATGTTAAACCCTTGTTGATTGATATCATGATTAAATTTTTAGGATGTAATTTATTTTCAGGTGGTATAATATTAAACCTTGAGATTTTAAAATAGGAACATCATGTTTGATATCATATATAACATGAAACAGCAACCTTATAAGATAATTTAATAACATTATACTTTCTGATAAATTTTATATCTAAATAAATTCAATCAATTTGATCTCTTTCGATGCATGAAACATTGGTTTAAATAAAACATGATACTCTATAAAAAATTATTATTTATAAATGACCTTTATAATATCTATATTATATTGTAATATATAAATATGACAAAATAAATTATTCAAATAATATATTTTACAAATTTATAAATTTAATTAAATGGTAATATATTAATTATAAATAAAATAATAACTATTTTAAAGAAAAAGTCTTTTTTTAAACAATATTTTTATAAAGAGTGGTTTCCTCATGTTTTGATCACATAATTTAAAATTAATTTGTATAAATTTTATAAATTTATTTCAAAATAGGAACATCATTTTTGACATAATCATATTAAAATTGTATTAAAATTAATTTTTTAAAATACTCTAAAAAATTTAATTTTTTGATTAATAGTGAAAAATACTGGTTTTTATTCAAAACAACTATTTTTTAAATTATTTAGAATAAAAAATTCTTATATTTATTGGTTTTAATGAATAATTACATCAATTATATTAAAATTTATTTTATATACATCATTATGATCAATTTTCTCTTCAATTTCAATATAAAAACATTTTATACTTTTCAGAACTTCTATTTGGAAAACCACTCTTTCATCACTTTTATGAGTTTTATTTTAAATTTAATTATACCAATTATGTGAATTGTTTTTATAATATATATTCCATATTTTTGAACATAATAATTAATTCCATATAATAATTTGAACATAATTTTTTAATATAGTGAATAGTAAAAACAATAAAAAATAATTATTGCAATTATTGTTCATACTAATTTACCATTGGTTAAACTAAAAGGAAATGTTTTATAATGACCATAAAAGTTTAAAATAAACTATTTTATGGAAATATTTAGACCTTATAAATTCTATGGTTTAATAATAATCCATTTATTTAGGGTTTTTTCCTGATAAGAATGTTAGTATAAATGTTTCTTTTCAAAACATCTTGTTGTGTCCTCTCATCCACTTATAGAAATACACCCACTGCCCCCACCAATTCATACTAATAAATCCATTTGGTTGGTAATATAATTTATAAAATATCATAAATAATTCTATACAAACATATTACATTCATTTGATATATTATAAAGTACATTTTGGAAGGATTTTTTTTAAACGTAATGTTGTTTCCCAAAGAAGATGTAATGTTTTAATCTTTGTGATTTAATTTTACTTCTAATTATAAATACATAAAATATCAATCACATTATATAATAAAATAACACTAATATATAATATAATTATATTTTATTACGTCATGTTAATGAAAAATATCTATATCCTCTTCTAAAAAATGGTAAATGAAACAGACGATTGTGTGTGCAACAACTACCACCTCGCGAAGCAATGTAATTTGTTTTCCATCACCGCGTTCCCAATAAGGATATAATGATGGGTGTAAAATTTGCATTAGATATTTATTAATTTGTTATGACTCTATAAATATAATATCACATCTAACATATTTACTTTTAGACCTTTGTGAATATAATAACATTTCTCATGCGTACATGTGGACTACCGCATCCACATATCGATGTGAAATGTTATTCATTTTATATTAAAATGGATATTAATAAGTATTATTTTTTTAATAATATATATATATATAAATAATTATAATTATTCTTAAATTCTAAATTAATATTAATTGTTCTTCTGTTACATCCATCGAGAAAATAGAAACCACATTCATGCATATGTATGGCCTACCATCTCCATGAACATTATAATCCATTTATATCTCTATATTTTATAGATTAATCTAAATAAATATATAAATAATAAATATTATATTCATGTCATGGTTTAAAATATTTAGTTTATGTAACCATTAATAATGTAAAATGATAGAAATTACCTAACCAAAATATACATGAAAAACAAAGCAATTATCACCCAAAATAGTGATTTTAACAAATAACTGTTAATAAATGGGTGATAAAAGACAATATATAAATCATATGTGGTATGAGATATATGATTATAGTCTTATAATATTTTTATAATAATCATATATTTATTATATATGAGGTTTGAACACATATTAAGGAATTAAAACTTACTATAAGGGAATTTTTTCCCAATTTGTCATCTATGATACATATTTTATGTTACAGGCCCATATTTTTTATTATGTGTATATATAGAAAAATTTTAATGTAATATATTTTATTTATTTATTTTAACTATACATTATCTTTAATTTAATGTTTTTATTTCATGGGGATTATGTTTTAATGTTACTAAATATGTAATGGTTGTATGACACCATCTAATTATTTATTAGGATTATTTATTTATATGGTTATGCTGACGAAATATTACAATAAATTTCTCAATAAACAAGTTAATTTTATTCGACTCTGGTTATATAATGAAAATAAATTTTTCCCTTTATTTTCATCTCTTTATGTACTCAAGAGTTTGAAACAATAGTTTTTATAAAAATCATCTATATTACTCTATTTGGTCAAAAACCTATTTTCATTAAAATATGTTTTTTATAAAAATGGTATATAAAATATTTGAAAACATATTAAAAGATTTAATGTATAAACTTTTAAACATTTTTTAATTTTTACCATGGTATTAAAAATAATCTTCGTTTTGATTTCCCAACAAGGTAATTATTGAATTTTTTCCAATGTTTGAAAGGAATTTTTTCTATTAACTTTGATATCATGAAATAAATTTTCCACCATCATGAATATATTTTTCTTGGAATCAGAAATTAATATTTTCCATGTTAATTTTCATAGAAATTCATTTCAACTATATATTATAAAATTTATAGTATAAAAAATATATTTTAAATGAGAAGTTATTTTTCTCTAGAATCATTCCACGGGATATTTGAAAATCACTTTCCATCTAAGATGACATGCGTTGATGTTAAATAAGAATTATGTGGGATATAATTCAATGATATCATCCTTATTACTACTCTAGATGGTTTACGATCATTTTTAGTGTGGAAGTACTAATTTGAAACAATTTTCAATATTACTCGGAATGGTTTATAATTATTTTCATCGATTGGAGAAAGTATTAACATTTCATATTCTTGTTCATTCCTAATACAAATTTTTATGTTGATTATATTTCACTGCTTCATATGAGGAATTAATTGGAGATTATAATTGATGGGAAGAGGCTGTTATAGCTACTCGATGCATCAGTAAGTCTCGTGAAAAAACTAGATTGGGTTATTGGTTGATGCCTTACCCATTTGTGTAAGATGTCTGGGAATTATTCCTTGATGGTATAGTTATAATGACCGATGTTATGAATTTCATCATTAATTAAGTAGTCATTAATTTCCATGTGATTATTTTATTAGATATAATATACATATATATGTTTCATGCTCATGTTATTACATATATGGTATTATTTCATCATTATTTATTCGTACCACATTATTATTCATGTTCAGGTTATTAACTAAATGGAATCTGTTTGGGTTATTTACCTTTCTATATTTATTATACCTAATATTATTATGATATCTTATTCAACGCACATAACCTTAATTAGAATTTTTCCTCACCCCATTCTTATCTTTTCATACAATATGAATTAAATAATTCTATTATGATTGATATGTGGGGATATTAAAAATATAATAATGGTGTTCTAAAAGAATGTTTTATGTTTTATTTTGTTTTTAAAAATGTGTAGTGAAATTTACATATGTATCGAGTTTTCCAATAATACTAAACTATAAAGTCCTTTAGGATAATATTACTTTCATATTATTTCAATCTAATAAAGTAACCATTGATATTGGGATAGTTCAGATGGTGTCTATACAGTTAGTGTCATATGAGATTCATCCAAATCTGGCACCATGATGGTTCCCAATAAAAGGAAAATAAAAATATAATAAATTAAATTATTAAATTAAAGTATTTTTTTAGTATTTTATTTAATTATATATGTATATAAATTCCCATTAGTCTAATATATATGGTTTGTTACACAAAATATGTGACTATAAGAAATCACCAGGGTGGATCTTTGTGGTTGATCAAGAAAAGAATGACGGGATAATCAACGAATGTATTAGGAACATCGATGATAATGAATTGAGTTTTTTCTTCCATAAAAATGATTCTTTAATAAGGGTGTTCTTGAGTTATTTTTGGATTACACAATTTTTAATGTTTTTTAGATTATGTATTTATTCTTCCTGATTTAAATTTTAGATTTATCTTTGTGTGACCCCATCAATAAATAATTTAGTTAAAATTTATATTTGATATTTTTTTACATGGATTATCTATATCTAATTTCATATTCTATTTCAATCCTATGATCTATCGATTAATAATGTATGGCCATTATATATGATTCAATTTTTTAGTTACATAGATTTCTCCAACTATTCATTAATTTCTTTTTCAAAAAGCCTTCATTTAGTTAGTGGTATTACTATTATGTGGTCCGATAAAATTATGATATTGAATATATAATCAGTGTTCATCGATTTAGGTTTGATATTGGGGGTGGTTATGCAATGAAAATTTTTTATGAAGGAAACATACTATGGAAATACATGTTTAGGACGCCATTCAAGCAACAGTTCATGCAATGATTGGAATGTTATGGTGGATCTTTATTATAATTATTGGTCACAAAAAATTAGTCTAAATTTTGCGATCTTCTTTGGATTATGTGTTCAATGAAGATATGGTGAGATATAGTAAAAAATTGGTTACAATAAAGGATGCACAGTTGGAAATGATTCTAGTTCAAAGAATATATCTAGATTCCCTATTGATTGGATGAGAACATGATGTGTATTTTGGGGTTACGAAACTAATGATTTGGAATGAGAAAAGAGACACATAACATGGAATATTTGACTACACACCATGTAAACCTTATTCAAATGAACATTCTGTATAGGTATAGCACTCTGAGAAGGTCTATAACACCCCAAACATTTTACGGTATTTATCTTTTAAATACTTTCAATTCATTAGATAGCCTATATTTCATGAATCATTGATTATATGTGAATAAACAGATGGTTATTTCAATGAGATAGTAATAACCTAGCCCTTAATAATAAATTTTCTTCTTTTCTGTTTTGAATTTTGAAAAACCGACATACACAGTTGTGATTAGGATAATATTAGGAGTTTAATAGAATCTACTTAATTTTGGGTGAATAGTAACATACCCATATAAATAGTAATACACCCTTATAAATAGTATCCTAACCTTTTGAATAGTAATATGGACCTTATAAATGGAAACCCTAGACCTGAATGTATAAATAAAATTTAGGAACTATCAAAATAAAGGTGAATATTTTAATTGTTGGTATTTTTTGATTAAATGATGATTTTAATTAAATGATAAATTTCTCATATTTAGAAAATTGTTTTCATAAAATGGAATTCGTTTTTGGATTTTACATGTTGAAAAATGGTTACCGTGAATTTTTCTAATGTTTCTGATATAATATAATTTTTGTGAATATTAAAATACGATAATTTATTGTATATAAATATTTTATGGTAAATACACTATCCCGTGAATCA
This sequence comes from Viscum album, assembly GCA_963277665.1. Lineage (NCBI taxonomy): Eukaryota > Viridiplantae > Streptophyta > Magnoliopsida > Santalales > Viscaceae > Viscum > Viscum album. The sequence goes on from OY728122.1 coordinate 2,047,947,440, forward strand.
TTTCTCATATAAGAACACTTGGTTTGAAAATACATGAACTTATTACAATTTATGGCCATCAAGTCATCACTATTGCTTGTCTTAGGGAAAAATATTAAACTAATGATTAAAAAATAAGAAAAACCTCCTCCCCTCCAATATATAAACCACCCTCACCCCATCTTCCTCTAACACCACTCAAGATTTGATCCTTGTGTAGGTTATTCCAAATACACCTCCCAAGACCTACCCCAATGTCTAAGGACTTTTGGTATCACCAAAAGTCCAAAAACAAAGGCCATAAAGAGATTCTCAAGGATTAGTACTCAAGAGGTGAACCTCTCTTCATTTTTTCTTTCCACTAATTTTATATGTTCCATTCGTTTTTTTTTCATCTCCTCACATCCCCTCATCCAAATGATATTATAATTCTAGTTCCATACATGAATCAGAATATTATTATACTGATGGAATATTTAATCATCATATCTCTCTCCCCATCCTCTTATAATAAAAATGATAACACTGCCTGAGATATGTTAATTTATCACATATAAGGAAGACGGGTTTTCAATTTCTATTACCATCTTAAATTATGGTCATGACACCATTTTTATGGTTGAAACTGAACAATTTACATGTAATATATCCTATTTAATGTTCTGGAATAATTTTTTACACATGGTATTTAATTGTAAAACAAAATGATTTTGTTATGATCAAAAAATCATCAAAATAATCCAAGCATTTATCATTAAAATTTTGTATAATGATTCATCATATCAAAAAATAACAAAAATATTTTTATGATAATTTAAACTTATAGATGATCGTTAATATCTCATAACTTCCATTGAAATCTCAATTTACATTTTACACGAACTTCCATAATCTTATACAAGAAAACTGATAATAAAAACAAATAAAATGTGTACTCTCCAATGATGAAATTGAATCTCTTAACCCATCTAAAAGGCCATAAATGAACTTAATGAAGACATAATAAGTTCATTAAATGTATTAATGGTTCTGTAATTCATAATTAATCCATCAAATTAGACTGTCTTAGATATTAAGATCAAAGGAAGAACACATTGAGGCATAATGTAAGGTTTTTCATATCTCACTTTTATTTCCATGATTCATCCATTGTTCTCCACTTATTCCTTATATGTGGTGTATATTTATAGAAATTTGATATATAATATCATGATTCTTTTTATATTCATGGTATTTAGTGGTTCACTTGATTATTATTTACTTTATTGATTACAATGTTGCAAGGGACTTTATTTAAATTTCCATTTCATTGTGATTTACTCGGTATTGTGCACCTAATCATGATTATGTGGTGTAACTAATTCCCCTTTGATATCATTTCCATTTGAAATTGTTATTGAATTATATATCCATATATTTTTTATAGGGATATGATTATTTTCTTATCCATATACCATTTTACATACGTTGTTATGTGGAATATTGTTTTAACTATAGAAATATTGATGAATCGGTGTCCTTTACTCAATATTATTATTGAAAAGGCATATTATTATTATATTAAATCTTTTTACAAATAATTATTTGTATTGGGAGTGATGGGCGGGGCCTGTTATAGCCCCTCGATGCATCTACATGTCTCATGACACAAATCAGTTGGCAACAAAGCCATCAATTTTGTTTCCAAAAATCATATGGGTTTCTACCCACAGACATAAACCGTCTCAATGGTATAATGGTTCATATGCTATATACATGGAATAATAATAATAATAATCCCCTTTATTCAGTATTTATTTATTTTCTTCCATGATGTTTTCACTGTGAAAAAAATCTATGGATGCATTTTTATTCTCAGCTTATTGATGGTATGTGTTTTTGTTTATTCACCATGCCTTATTAGTTGTGTCTAATTGATTATGTTTCACTTATTATTGATTCTAGATTCCAACACATGTATCCCTTACTGAAAATTTTGTATCACCCTTATTATGTTTCCTTTCCCCATGTTATGAAGAAGATAACCTTGAATAAGCTTTCAAGGAGGTAGTTTATTTCGGTTTATTATGTGTCATGTTGTTTCTTATATTTCCAAATGTACAATGAGTATCATGTATGTAATCTAGTCTTTGAAAATTGCTAAACTAATCATTCCTTTTGGATTAATTCCTTAAAATCATTCCAATATAATGAAATAATGCACCAGCTCCGGGGTTCTGGGTTCAAGGTATTACAGTAGGTTCTAGAGGAAGTTTAGTGGAAACCTTAGAAACTATATTTAGGAAACATAGTTTAGAGGACATAACCCAAATATATACATTGAGTATAATCATAGATTAACATCCTAGAATTTTGGTAAGGTAGAGACTATGTTGGTGTTCCTAGAAAATGCATCCCTATCTATATATTACAAGTGGACATGGTTCTGTATTGATGTAACTAGAAGTAAAAACTCTTACAAGGAGTTTCGAGATTGACCCTGGGTATCCTATTACACTACAAGGTTTCTTACTATGCACCTAGTTTGACACTCCCAGGGTATATTCTTAGGATAATTCAAATTTATCTTTACAAACTATTATTATGGATTTAAAAGTAAATAGAAACCATGTTTATGATTATGAGATTAGATTTTTATAAATTTTTAAATTATTTTTTGTGTTTTCAAGTTAGAAATTATGCATTATGGACTAATTTAGTGAATGACAGGGTTTAGAGATAGAGCCTAATGGAATAAATGGAATCAATACCCATGGACAATTTAGAGATTTCCCCACTGAGAAATTCAACACAATTAGTGTTTTAGTGGTTCAGATCATAACCATATTGGGAAAACGTAGTAAGGTTGTGATGAATAACCATTCTACAACTGTATTGGATCTTTTAATGTGATACTATCCCCTATATTTGAGTGGGACTACCAATCTAGTGGTAGCATATATTTGGGTCAATTCCCTTGAAAATATTTTCTATAATTAAGATTCAATGAAAATTAAAAAGAAGCACTGGTAGAATATATCTTCCAGGGTGATGATGATCAATGGTGGTCCTTGATCCAGAATACCATAGACGTAGAATAAATAGAAGATATGGAATGTATAAATTTTAATGAAATATTCTTCTAAAAAATATTTCCCTCATGAAAAAATAAGTAAAATGAAGAGTAAATTCATTATTTTAAGGAAAAGGGATGAAGTGAGTGTTGTGGATTATGAGGCTACCTTTACAATATTATCTAGGTATGCTATAAAGTATGTACGTGATTTAGAAGAGAAGATTGATCATTTCTTTTATGGTCTTAATCCATGTCTTTGAAAGGCATTGGATTCTCAAAATATTTCATTATATGATGAAATTATATTAAGTGCCATCAAAATAGTGATGAAATTTTCTAGATCAAATTTGATCAAGGGAAACCATGATAAGAAGAAGTGCTTTCTTAACCATGGAAAAGGTGAAGCGCCAAAGAAGAAGAAGTGAATGAATAAATTCCCATTTTGCAAGAACTGTGGAATGAATCATCCTTATAAATTCTTGAATGTATTTGGAGATTTCAATAAGTGTGGAGAAAAGGGTCATCGATATAATGAATGTATGGGGAAGAAACAAGTTAATGAAGTTCAATGCTACAATTTTAGAGAGATGTAACACTATGCAAATGAGTGTCCTAAGCACCAAGGAATGTTGCCTTAGAAAAGTTCACAAGGGCAAGGGTAAGCTTATGTGATTACAACCGTAGAGGTTGAAGTTCATAACGATGTGGTGGTAGGTACTTTTATTGTTTCTGAAAGCATAGAAAATACATTATTTGATTCTGGATCATCACACTCCTTTATATATTCCAAGTTTTCAAAGAAAATTAGAAACATACAATTTGATTAAGTAAAGGAGTTGTCATTCAAAACTCCTAAGGGATGTGTCATTACAAAAAATATGTGTCAGTCAGTCCCCATTATGACACATAAAAATACTTTAATTCCTGACATTATAATCATACCTATGATTGACTTTGAAATAATTCTTGGTATGAATTTTCATTCCAATAATGATATTAAAATCTATTGCAATAAGAAGGAAGTTGAAATTTTTTAGAATGTTGTATAATCACTTATTTTTAGAGTAGAAACATCATTTACTAGAACTTATTCAGAACCTCCTTCAGTAGATCTACTATGTGAAATTAATGGAGCAGAAGAGATAACATCATATATGGATATTATAATTGAATATGTACATATTTTTCAAGAATACATTGATGTATTTCCAAAAGATTTACCAGGATATCCTCCAGGGTGGGATTTTGAGTTCTCTATTGATTTAATTCCTAGTGAAAGGCCTATATCAAATGATCCTTATAGAATGACCAATGTGGAATTAGTATAACTCAAGAAACAACTAGGGGAATTAAGTGATAAATAATTTACCCTTCCTTTTGTTTCTCTATGGGGAGCTCCTATTCTATTTTTCAAGAAGAAAGATGGATCTGTGAGGTTTTTCATTGACTACAGGGAGATCAATGCTATTATGATAAAGTAAAAGTATCATCTTCCTCACATAGATGATTTATTTGATCAACATCATAGAGCCCAATATTTTAAAAAGATTGAACTTTGATCTAGATATCATCAGATACGTGTGAGGAAGGAATATATTCCTAAGACAACATTTCAAACCAGGTATGGGAATTATGAGTTTATTGTAATTCCTTTTGGACTGACTATTGAACCCTTTGTTTTCATGGATCCAATGAATTGGTTTTTAAGGAATATATTGATGAATTTGTTGTTTCATTTATTAACTATAGCCTGGTATACTCCAAAACCTATGAAGACCATGATAATCCCTTGTGTATCATTCTGAAAACTCTAAAAAGAAATGAATTATATGTGAAGTATATAAAGGGTTCATTTTGGATTCAATCAGTTTATTTTATGGGCCATACTTTCTGTAAGGAAGGAATCATAGATGACCATGTGAATATAATAGAAATCTAATAATGTACCATGCCAATGAAAAAACCGAGGTATGTAGTTTTATTAGCATAATAGGTTACTATTGGAATTTCATTCAGAATGTTTTCCAATTGGATAACCCACAAATCAAGCTCACACGTAAAGGGGTTTTGATTATATGGAAAAAAGAATGTACATAATGCTTTAATGAATTGAAAAGAATATTTTTTCAATAAAAAAAATTGTTTCTTCCATCTAGAAATGATGGATTTGTGAAATATAGTGATCCATCAAAGAATGGACTAGGTTGTGTCTCTATGAAAAATAAAAAAGTTATTCCTTATGCATCAAGGCTATTGAAGACTCGTGAGAAAAATCATCCAACTCATGATCGTGAGTTAACCGTTATAATTGTTTCTCTAAAAATATGGAGACACTATTTCTATGGTGAAAGATGTGAGAGATATATAGATCACAAGAATTTGAAATACATTTTTACATATAAAGAACTCATCATGAGGCAAAGGATATGGCTTGAGTTACTCAAAGATTATTATTTTTCAATACACTACAACCTGGGAAAATAAAATAAGGTGTAAGATGCATTAAGCATTAAATATCATGTACTATTGACCCAAATAAGGATTGAGATAGATCCTTTGTTCATATATCTACAAAAGATGGATATGGGAATTATTAAAGAAGTGGAAACATCATTCCCCTTTAAAATTATTTCTTAACCATATTTATTATAGAAGATAGAAATATCTCAATCTGATAATGAGAATCTATAAAAGAAAATTAATGTTGCTAAGGACAGAAGATTGGAAGACTTCGTGTATGAGGATGGAGTTCTGAAATTCAGGAAGTGGTTACGTGTTCCATCAGTACCTAAGATAAAAAAGGAAACTATTAGATGATGCTCATAGATCAAATTTATCTATAGAACTTGGCATCACCAAGATGTATATATGTGTGAGGGAATATTTTTGCTGGGATAACATGAAGTGGGAAATTGTTGACTATGTGTCAAGGTACCTAGTTTTTCAACAAGTGAAGGATGAGAGACAATATCCAAGAGGGGTGATGAAACCTCTACTTATTCCTTTGTGGAATTGGGTTGAAATTATGATAGATGTTTTCACAAGACTACTAAGGTCATAGAGAATGATGGATGGAATATGGATAATTATTGATATTCTCACAAAATCACCATATTTTCTTTTCTATAAGAGAGGTTTTACAACTTGAGTTCCTGACAAGACTTTATATTAATTATGTTTTAAGACATTATGTTGCACCTCTATTGATTGCGTCTGATCGAGATCCTTGATTTACATAAAAATTATGGAAAATTATCCAATAGGATTTTAATAATAAGCTTTATATGAGTACTTCTTATCACCCCGAAAAAAATATATAGTCTGAAAGGAATATTCAAACTCTAGAAGACATATTGAGATTATGATCTCTGGACTTTAATGGTATGTGGGATCAATAATTTTCTTTGGTGGAATTTTATTACAATAATAATTTCTATTCTATAATTAAAATGGAACCATATGAAGCATTATATGGTAAGAGGTGTCGAACTACAACTTGATGTGATGAAATTGGTGGGAGGAAACCTATAGGCCAAGAACATATCAAAGAGACAACAACAAAGCTAAAGAAAACTCAGCCCCATATTAAAGCATCCCAAAGTAGGAAAAAGGGTTATGATAACAACCTGAGAAATAATTTTGAATTTTAAGTAGTATATCATATATTTATTAAATTATCATCGTGGAAGTGTGTCTTACGGTTTAGTAAGAAAAGGAAACTATACACCAGTTACATCAGGTTGTTTGAAATTATAGAAAGAATTGGAAGTGTTGCTTACCGTTTAGCAATGACACCAAGTCTCTCCAAAGTTCATAATGTGTTAGACATGTCATTATTAAATAAATACATGCTAGACCCAATGCATGTACTCACACATGAAGAAATAGAGCTACAACCTGATTTGTCATACTTTTAAGAGCTTATCAAGATTCTTGACATAAGGGGGGCGGTATTGATATATCAAGAAACTAGACTAGTAAAGCTTCTTCAGAGAAACCAAAAAATGGAGGGAGAAACATGGGAACCTAAGTATGTTATAAAGAAGAACCACCCATATCTTTTAAAGGTCTTTATACAGGAAAAATTTCATGGTTGATATTTCTGAAGGTGGGAAGAATATAACACCCTTAACATTTCATGGTTTGTATCAATTAAAAAAATACGATTGATTTGATAGCTTATACTACATTAAGAACTATGTCTCCATGAAACAAAACTTGGTTATTTATAGGAGATAGTCAAAACCTATCCATTAAACTTAAATTTTCCACTTTTGTATTTTGAATTTCGAAAAATGGACATACACTGTTGTGATCAGGGTAATATTTGGAGTTTGATAGAATCAACTTAATTTTTGTTGAATAAGAACATACCCTTATGAATAGATACTTAACAATATGAATAGTAACCTACTCTTATGAATATTATTATGACCCTTATAAATAGTAACTGTACCCATGAATGTATAAATAAAATTTAGGCACCATAATAATGAAGGTGAAAACTTTAAGTGCTGGTATTTTTCAATTAAATGGTGATTTCCAATAAAAATTTCATTTCTCATATTTATATAATTATTTTTAAAAAATGGAGTTCATTTTTGGATTCTATATGTTGAAAAATGGTTATGATGATTTTTTGGGATTTTTGGGAAATGCTATAAATTTTTATTAATAATAAAATACGGTAATTTACAGTAAATATATATATATATTAAGATACATACACTATTCCTTGAATAATTTCAGAAGTAATAACACATGGTCTGAACTCATAGGAACGTTTTTCTATTTTGGTCATAGAATAATCACTATGACCTTTCTTAGAGAAAAATAATAAACTAATGATTAAAATATTAAGAAAGCCCTCCTACCCTCCACTATATAAACCACCCCTCACCCCCTCTTCCTCTCACCCTACACAAGCATTGTACCTTTACTAAGATCTACGGAATACAATTTCCAAGGCCTCCCCCCACATCCCAGACCTACTGGTCTCACCAAAATGCCAAAAATAAAGGCCTTATAGGGATTCTCATGGAGGAGTACTCAAGAGGTGAACCTCTCTTCCTTTTTATTTAAACTTCTTTTACAACTTCAATACTTTTGTTTCTCTCTACTCAACTCCCCTAATCCAATTTATATAATACTTCCAGTACCTTACGTGAAATATTATTTTATTATGATAATGGAATATTTCAACATCATATATGTCACACCCGACCTATGATACTATTTTATTTTAATTATTTCTCTGCCTTGAAATATTTTTTGTTGGTGTTCGAGTTCAACCCCGAATTAATTTATTTGAATTGTATCAAAGTATGCCTTTCTGGTGTCGATGTCATCGGATGCACGAGAAGAGCACGACATCACACGGCTTCGCGCAAGCAACTATGTGGCTTTTCCATCTATGAAGATTTAAAATAGATAAATAAATGTTAATTTATTACATCATTTAAAATTTTCATAGTTATTAATAATTTTAATATTTCTGCAGAGTGTTGGACTTTATCACATGGCTTCAAACACATGTAGTGTCATCGCTCCTTGGTTCCAAGATTGTTTTGTCGTCGCACTTTAATCTTGAGGTAGGTTCCCATTGCACTGCTTTTTAAAATATAAGTTACATTATTTCCTGATGTTTGCGCTCACTATTTTTTCAAATTATATATTTTATAATTTTTAATAAAAGTGAGATAATATAAGATAGTTAATTTTTAAATGACTATGTAGTGTAAAAAAAGAGTCGTTTATTTTATACACGACACTTGAAACATTTTCTTGACAAGCGGACACCCGGTATTGAAAGAATGTCTGTTTGTCCTTTAAACATAATTCACTAAATTTCAAATGTAGTTCTGGTTTTAATGATAAATGATTCCTTTTCAAGCATGAACAAGCATTTTTGTTCTTCTTAGATTAGTTATTGTGAAATTTATTTAATTCTCGTTTGGAACTTTATGGCAAAGCGATGAAAATGTTTTGAAAAAAACCCTCCAAGGACAACTCTCCTTCCTTGGTTGCAATTGATTGTTTGGGAGGCCACGCTTAGAGGCTCTTGGGTACTTGAGTAGTTTAAAGGCAAGAGGTTGTTCCATGGAGTGGCTCGGGGTGATTCCTGTTGTGATTTATATATATATATGATTGGATGCTCGGTTGGCATCGGTTGGATCACCCCCTTTTCAAACACTTGAGACATGAGAATCTGGAAAATTGAGAGAATATTCTAAGAATGATTGCTGGACTGGTAGGTTATGGTACTGACCAGTGGCCCATAGTAGGTGGATATATATTGGGTTTATTACTATGGGATTTTCCCTCAACCTGACCGAGAGAGGATGGTCGAGCGTATTGTGCGTTTTGATTTCATCGTGACATGTCAACAAGGATTATTTCACATGTATCAGGGTCTTCTGGTTTATTCTCAATCTCCTAGGTTCACCCATGTCTATTCGGATTTTGTTTCATGCAGTAGTGATTATGATTCTCAAATGTATACCTACTTTGGCCTTACTATTTTTTTTACTTTGTGAATTTATGGTGTATTGTTTTCCTTGGAAAGTGGGAAATTGCTTTTGATTAGGTTTCTAAAAATGGTTTCCAAATGAAAGTGTTTAGTCCTATTTGTGAAAATTTAAAAATGTAAACATCACTTTCCCTTTTTAAAAAGCCATTGACACTAATTAAATGAACCCAAGTTTGGAAATGGTTAAGGTCAATGGTTTGTACTTTGTTTTTAAGTAAAATATTTAGAAAAACGTACTTTTATATATTGTAGTTCAAACTTGAAATGATGTTTCTTTTATTTTAAAGGTAGTGAATTGGGAATAGATATCGGGCTAGTCTGATGAGTTTTAATACTCACACCTATAGTTCTTTTATGTTTTTAGTGTTTGTGCAGGCTATAGCTTGAGTGTGCTCGCCTAGGGCGATGCTTGATCGTTGAGTCAAAGAGTGACCCTCCAGTTCGCATGAAGTTAGTTCGGACGTCGTGTTTGGTCAGTTTTATTTTTCTTCTGCTCTTGTTTAGTCATTTTAATTAGTCTGTTTTTCTTGTGCTGCTCTGTATTGTTTTTGATTCTTTATTTATTCATACTGGGAGAAATCGTTCACACAACCTCTGTTGATGCCCGGGCGCTTGTCGCCAGCCCGGGAGGTTCGGGAACGCCTCTCGGGCCATGTCGCGGACCGGATCGGGTGACCGGTTCAGGGTCGACCCGGTTTGGTTCGTGAAAAAATGGTATTAGAGGATGTCATCTCTTAGCAGACCTCACTTTTCAGAGCGCCCTTTATTATTTGGGATGTCAAGGTAGATGGAGTCGGATTGTCGGGACTCGAGGGGTAGGTGTGGGAAGAGCGTCGCGAACTCTTGCCCGTACTGATCCACTAGTTTCCATGAGAAGTCTAATTTAATTTTGTTTATTTGGGTTTTTATGTAAATATTTTGTGATTGGGATACGACAAAGGGAGTTGGGCTAATAGTCCTCCTAAGCCTCACGGCCTGGCAAGCCATGCAGAGCTTGGGGCATGGTCCAAAAAGACTCTTCGTGTTGGTGACGTGATTGACATATGGCCGCCAACAATATGGTCAAGTCTCCCACCGGCACTAGTCCCCTGTTTGAGATGTTTTTGGTCTCCTGTGGCTTCTCAGAGTGGTTCTAATTTGAAAAAAAGGGTTTAAAAAACGGTTTTTTGGACTGACATGTTTAATTTATGGATTGTTTTAAAAGAACTGGTATCAATGATTCGTTTTTGGAAAATGAAGTTTCTTTGTTTTGGCCTTGGTGTTCCTATGAGTTCTCACATGCATTGTGGTATGTTTGGAATGTGGATGGATTTCTAGTATGGTGGTTGGATGCCCGGGGTGGCACGGATACGTGCAAGTGAGTGAGACTCTAAAGAATACCAATGGCAGAGTTTTAACCCACCAAGCTTGTTTTAAATTAAAGATGATTTCAAAGAGAAAAGTTTTGATGTTATGATAACTCGTTTTCTCGTGTTTCGAGATTGTCACCTACGCAGTGTTTTATTTTGATGTTTTTATTCACTCATTGAGTTAGCCTTGATTGGGTTTTTGAATTTTTCTTGTCCAGCGGTTATCCCTTTGGAGCTTCGATGGGTGATCATAGTGCGGCTGATCAACCTAAGGATTTTATGATTGAGTTTCGGAAGCTGGATCCACCCCTCTTTTATGGTCAAGAAGACTCTTCCGTAGTAGAGGAGTGGATGCGGAATATTGAAAGGGACTTTAACCTCATTGAGTTGCCCGAGTCGCTGAAGGTCAAGTTTGCGACCTTCATGCTTGAAGGTTCACCATTGATGTGGTGGAAGTCATTGTCTTGGAACAAGCCCCGTCAAGATCTTACTTGGGAGTTTTTCAAGGCCTTGTTCATTCGTCAGTATTTCTCTAAGGAAGAAAGGGTGAGAAAGGGGATGGAGATTTGTTGTCTGCAGTAGGGCAACAGATCCGTGTTGGAATATTTCCAGTGATTTCTAGAGATAGTCCCTTACGATTCAGAGTATTCTACGAATGACCCAATGAAGGCTCGACGCTCCGAGGCGGGTCTCCACCCTGATTTACAATCAAAGGTGTCAGCATCCAACCTAACTTCATTTGTTGATGTGGAAAAAAAATCTTTTTATGTCGAAGCCATGATGGTGGGAGTGCTCGAAGTGGTCCTCCCTCCAATTCTTAGGAGTAGTGGGGAGACCTCCAATAAAAAGATGAGTAAGGGATCGAAACTGGATAGTGCAGGTCATGGAATCAAGAGTCCTCGTGATCTATCATCAACCTCTTCAGAGTGAGATATCCTCGTGTGTTATCAGTGTGGCAAGCTGGGTCACAAGAAGTCATCGTGCCCAAGCACTCTGAAGCCCTGCCAGGCATGTGGACACCTGGGTCACTTGCTACGATTCTTGTAGAGGCATTGCTAAAAAGCATCACAGAGGAAGTTCTCGTAAGTGATGTGTTGTTGAGTTTTTGTTCAAAGTCTCTTGTGTAAGTTTCCTTTCAGTGTAAGTGATCTTTTATCGTTGCAGTTGTACTAATGGTGTTTTGGGGTTTGACATGTATGGGATGTCGTGGGTCTTTTGATGAACTCTGGCCTTCAATGCTATTATGTATTTCATTTTAAAATCTTGTCCTTTATTCTGTCAAAGCAATATATGTATGTATTTTATTGGGATTATCTAAACCTGACTGCGAGGCAGGAGACACTTCATCCAACAGAGCTCCAGCCAAAAGGTCTCAGAGTGAATCCATTGCGTAGTCTGGAACCCCCAGGGAATTTTAAGGAGTCTGGTTAAGGTTGTGTCTCTATTGTGTGGTGAGACAGTTTTGGTGTTTCTACTCTGGATTATTTGTCATTGTAATTCTCCTCTTGTCGCAAAAGTGGTGTGATAGACTTATCCCTCACGCAATGTCAGTAATGGTGCATTTTTGGGATGCCAGTCGCCGATTAGTGGCCTTGCATGGACCACTGATGTAAATCGGTTACATCTTTGGTTTGTGTTTATCACAAAGTGATGGGTTATGAGTAGTAATCCATCATAGTTTCAGTGATCTGATCCATGGGCCCTCCCTCCCCACCCGTGGTGTAAGTGTTTTTGGTTTGCGCAGACTTTTCGAACTAACTCCTGTCCCTTTCGGACGAGAGTGAGTGGTTTAAATGTTTTTGATGTTCTCTTTCTAGCTTGAGTAAGGCCTAGTGCAGGTCTAAGTTGGTCTTCTGGTTAGGCGCTAGTAGGTTGGTTATTTATGGTGGGGAGACCCACCGTCTCTTTGGGTTTTATCTTAAGTAGTTATCAAATTCTAGTTGAGTTCTTATGGTGGGGAAACCGTTTAGGCCTCTCCTCTGTTGGTGATTTATTTTGGGCAATGGGGTTTAGTCCCGTTGGTAGTCGTTGTGATGTCCTTGGGATAAGAGGTTGGATCGTGTTGTGTGGAATCCTTAGATGTCGATCGATCAGCTGGATGGTGTTGTGGCTTTCCGGGGGCGGAAATCATTATGGCGGGGAGAATTGTCACACCTGACTTATGATACTATTTTATTTTAATTATTTCTCTGCCATGAAATATTGTTTTTTTGTGTTTGGGTTCATCCCCGGAGTAATTTCTTTGAATTGTATTAAAGTATGCATTTCTGGTGTCGACGTCATCGGACGCACGAGCAGAGCGCGACGTCGCGCGGCTTTGCGCAAGCATCTGCGTGGATTTTCCATCTATGAAGAATTAAAATAGATAAATAAATGTTAATTTATTACATCATTTAAAATTTTCATGGTTTTTAAGAATTTTAATATTTTTTTTAAGGAAAACTAAAATTTTTAGTCTTATTATTATTAAAATCAGATGAATACATTTATTATTTTTATTTTATCATTAAGGTTGTTATTATTTTTATTTATATCATTATGATTATGATTATTAATATTAATATCATTATTCTATTTTCCATCAATTTTTTTATTAGTCTTTTTTTGGTGTTTATTTAGAGGGAAAAAAAGTATACTAAAACCCTAATTACCCCCCCCCCTAAATCCTCCTTGATGCGCTTTAATAGGCCAAGCCATCGCCTTCTCCACTGTTGCGCGCCGCCAGAAATTGCTTCACCCACCAGTGCTCCTGCAGCCTTGCACACCCGCTCCTGACCTGGCCTCATTTGCAGCAGCGCACCCTCCGCCTCGCAACCATGCAGCCCGATGTCACTCTATGTCCCGAACCTCAGCATCCTTTCCCATCGCTCAGCCGACGCACCCCCAGCACCATATTCCAGTGACCTGACCTCTCCCTCCTTCCCTTTTGAACCACCCTCGGCAACCTCCACCAGCCATCCTAGTCGGCGTTGTCCCGGCCTCCTCCTCCCTCACGGTCGTTGGCCTTCTGGCCAGCCCACCAGACCTCTGTCTCTCCTCTTTCTTAGCATACCTTCCCTGCCGAAGCGTTTTCCAGCACCAACCCCCCCCCCCCACCCCTCGTCCGGTTTATTCTCTAGAGGCATGTCATCCCCTAGCACACCCGGCTGACCCTGTCACGATCTCCGCCTGCACCTCCCAGCTCGACAGAACCCCTCCCCTTACAGCTGGTTTTTTTATTTTTATTTTATTTATTATCATTATTTCTTTTTTCTTTCCTTCTCTCCCGCAATCCCCATAGCCACCGGCCTCCTCTCCTTTGGCGCAACCTTTTTTTGATGTGATCCATTCTGATGCCGCCTCCTCCTGTTAGCGCTACCCCTTCGATGTGTTTTCCTACCAGCATAATACCCTTACTGCATTGTTATCTGGCGCCAACCCCTTACTCATTTCCCCTACTGCCGCCCTAGCCTCCTGCTCTGACCAGCCCCACCGGCACCCCACCGGTAGCCTCCTTTATGCTAATTATTATTTTTGTTGGCGATAGATGTTCTATTTGTTTAAGGTTTGGTTTGTAGATTTTTGGTTTCTCTTGGTAGTCTGAGTTTTTAGAACCCGTACGGAGCGATTCTGAGTGAGCGTTGTCGTCACGCCACGATTCCGAGCAAGCGTTGTCGTCGCGCCATGTATCCAAGGTCGGAATCCCCTTGAACTTCCCTTTTTAATTTAAGAAAAATTAATTCTATTTTTATACACTTCGTATGCCTTTTAAATATTATTAGTGCTATCTTATGTTTAGTGGTTTGGTATGCGGTTGACATTTGAAGTCATGTTTTAAATGGTCTTATTATGCAGTTAATTTTAAAGTAGTTTTTTGTGTGTGGGTAAATTTTGGTGTGTTTTGGCATAGAACCTTGTTGTGCCTCTAGTCGGTGTTTTATGAATTTCTCAAAAATTTATTAAATTATTTTGGTAGGTTTTTGATGTTTTAAATCCCTCGCGAAGTGGTCTCGTGTTTGCGTCATCGTCGCGCTTCAGTTTCGAGGTGAGCGTTTCTTCCCGCCACTTGGTTTCGCATGCTCTAGTGATTTTTTTTTGTATGTGTCTGAGTCCTTGATATCTATTATGAAGAGTGTTGGACTTTATCACATGGCTTCGGACACACTTTGTGTCATCGCGCCTTGGTTCCAAGGTTTTTTTTCCGTGGAGCTTTGATCTTGAGGTAGGTTCCCATTGCACTGCTTTCTAAAATTTAAGTTACATTATTTCCTGATGTTTGTGCACACTATTTGTTCAAATTAAATAGTTTATAATTTTTAATAAACGTGAGATAATATAAGACAGTTAGTTTTTAAATGATTATTTGGTGTAAAAAAAGATCCGTTTATTTTATACACAACACTTGAAACATTTTCTTGACGATGGGACACCCATTATTGAAACAATGACCTTTTGTCCTTTAAACATAATTCACGGAATTTCAAATGTAGTTCTGGTTTTAATGTTAAATGATTTCTTCTCAAGAATGAACAAGCGTTTTTGTTCTTTTTAGAGTAGTGATTGTGAAATGTATTTAATACCCGTTTTTCACTTTATGGCAAACCGATGAATTTTTTTTGACAAAAACCCTCCTAGGACAACTCTCCTACCTTGGTTGCAATTGATTGTTTGGGAGGCCGCGCTTAGAGGCTCCTGGGTACTTGAGTAGTTTAAAGGCAAGAGGTTGTTCCATGGAGTGGCTCGGGGTGATGCCTGTTGTCCTTTATATATATATATATATGATTGGATGCTCGGTTGGTATCAGTTGGCTCACCCCCTTTTCAAACACTTGAGACATGAGAATCTGGCATATTGAGAGAATATTCTAAGAATGATTGCTGCACTGGTAGGTTATGGTACTGACCAGTGGCCCATAGTAGGTGGATATATATTGGGTTTATTACTATGGGACTTGCCCTCGACCTGCCTGAGAGAGGATGGTCGAGCGTATTCTGTGTTTTGATTTCATCGAGATATGTCAACAAGGATGATTTCGCATGTATTAGTGTCTTCTAGTTTATTCTCGATCTTCTAGGTTCACCCATGTCTATTCGGCTTTTGTTGCTTACAGTAGTGATTATGATGCTCATATGTATACCTATATTTCCCTTTCTATTTGTTTTACTTTGTGAATTTCTGGTGTATTGTTTTCCTTGGAAAGTGGGAAATTGCTTTTCATTAGGTTTCTAAAAATGTTTTCCAAATGAAAGTGTTTAATCCTCTTTGTGAAAATTTAAAAATGTAAACATCACTTTCCCTTTTTAAAAATCCATTGACCCTAATGAAATGAACCCAAGTTTGGAAATTGTTAAGTTCAATGGTTCGTACATTGTTTTTAAGTAAAATATTTAGAAAAACATACTTTTATATATTGTAGTTCAAACATGAAATGATGTTTCTTTTATTTTAAAGGTAGTGTATTGGGAATAGATATCGAGCTAGCCTACTGAGTTTTAATACTCATGCCTATAGTTCTTTTTTGTTTTTAGTGTTTGTCCAGGATATAGCTTGAGTGCGCTCACCTAGGGCGACGCTTGATCGTTGAGTCGGAGAGTGACCCGCGAGGTCGCACGGAGTTAGTTCGGACATCGTGTTTGATCAGTTTTATTTTTCTTATGCTCTTATTAAGTCATTTTAATTGGTTTATTTTTCTTGCGCTGCTCTGTATTGTTTTTTCTGCTTTATTTATTTATATTAGGAGAAATCGTTCCCACAACCTCTGTTGATTCCCTGGCACTTGTCGCCAGCCCGGGAGGATTGGGAATGCCTCTCAGGCCTTGTCGTAGACCGGATCAGGTGACTGGTTTAGGGTCGACTCGGGTTGGTTCGTGACTATGTCTCTTTCCCCTTCCTCTTATACTAAATATGAAAACACCGCCTGAGATGTGTTAGTTTATCATATTCAAGGACAATAGGTTTAAATTCCTATTACTAACTTTAATTCTGGTCATGAAACCATTTTATGGTTGAAACAGATCATTATATATGTATCATATCCATTTTAATATTCTGGATTCATTATTTACCCATGGTAATTAATTATAAATAAAAATGATTTCATGTTGATCAAAAACCCATTAAAATAATCCAAGTGTTTATCATTAAAATTTTGTATAATGATTATTCATCTTATAAAATTACCAAAGGATTTATATGATCATTTATGATTTTGGATGATCATTAATAACTCATAACTTCTATTCTATATTTTAATTTATATTTTACATGAACATCCATTCTCTAATTCAAGCACACTTATCATAAAAACTAAGAAAACTTGTAATCCCAAATGATGAAATTGAATATCTTACCCATCTAAAAGGTCATAAATGAACATAAAAAATACATAATACGTCAATTACATATATATAAGGTTCTATAATTCATTATTAATTAATATAATTTGACTATCCAGTACATTAATATCAAAGGAATAACACATTTGGGAATAAGGTATGGGGTGTCTTATCTCACTTTTATTTCCATGAGATCTCCATTGTTCGCCCCATATTTCTTGTATGTGGTGTATGTTTACATCAATTTGATATATTATATAATTATTATCAGTATATTCATGGTAATTAATATTCCACTTGATGATTACTAACTTTATTGATTATAATGTTGTAAGGTACTTTGTTTAAATTTCCATTTCATTGTGATATACTTGTTATTATGCACCTAATCACGCTTATGTGGGGTAACTACTGACCCTTTGAGATAATTTTTCATTTGAAAATATAAAAATATTATATATAAATATGATTGTTACATGGATATGATTATTTTTTATCCATATATCATTTAACATACGGTGTTTATGTGGAATATTTCTTTAACTGTGGAAATATTGATGAATCTGTATCCACTACTCAATACAGATATTGTAAAGGCAGATTATTCTTGAATTAAATCTTTGTATAAAGAATTATATCGACTAGAAATGAGGGTTGGGGCCCACTATTGTCCCTCTATGCATCGATAGGTCTCATGAGGCAAATCATTTGGCGACAAAACCCTTCGAGTTTGTTTCCAAATAACTGATGGGTTTCTACCCACAGACTTAAACCATCACGAAGGTGTAATGGTTCATGTTCCAGATACATTAAGTCTAAATAATAATCATCCTCTTTATTCAGTATTTAGTTATTTCTTAATATGTGGTTCTAACTAAGACAATATCTATGGAAGCATTTTTATTCTCATCTAACTGATGGCGTGTTATTTCATTTATTCACCATGCCTTATTTTTTGTGCCTAATTGATTATGTTTAACTTATTATCGATTTAGGATTCCACTATTTTTAACCCTTACTGATCATTTTATCTCACCCATATTATATTTCCATTCCCCAGGTTATAAAGAATAGAACCCGAAAAAATCATTCAAGGAGGCAGTTTATTTCATTTAATTATGTATCATGTTATTTTCTATATTTCTAAATGTACTATGGGTATCATGTTTGTAATCTTGTATTCAAAAACTGTTAAACTAATTGTTTCTTATAGATTTTTTTATTATAATTATTCCAATATAATGAGATAATGCACTGACTCCAGGGTTCTTTGTTTGGGGCATTATAAGGTTTTCAAACCATAAAAACTATGTGGTTCATCACAACTTTTTATTTACTAAATAAGTATGTGATAGGAGAAATAAATGAACACACATAGTATGTATCTATATCCTAAAAACTTTGTATTCCCTTGTACATACTATATAGTTATACTTCTACATTCCCGGTGAATAAACAGTACATTGGCATAAAACTAGTTGTGGGCTTGTAACACCCTGATATTTTATGAGAGATATTTTTTTAATATCTTTTGTTATGCGCAACACTAAGAGAATCTTTCACTACACACAACACTGGCTTGGCTTGCATTACACGCAAGAGCAACCTTCCTCGATATCTTGCGTTGTACACAATACCGAGTTTCACTAAACAATGATATATTATTATAATATTATGAACTAGACGTTATGAATATTATTAACTGAATTATGAATTTTATAACAATATAATTCATCTTACACATTTTCTAGAATGAGATATGAAAACAAAATCAATTTTTCAGATAAAAGAAGTATTTTTCAAAAAAAATGCAGTTTTACTACCTTTTGATGGCGCACCCATTTTAAATATAAGTTTTGACAAGTTTATAAGTTCAATTTTACAAAATAAACTTCTTATTTTTAATTAGGATATAAAAATTTACGTTGTATAAATTTTTGATACTTTTCTGATAACTTTCATATTTTGATGAATAGTAAAAATATGCTAAATTTTTCTTAAAAACAAATTTTCTCATCAAGATAATTTTGATGGTTAAGTGATAAACTTTAATGGTTTTAAAGTATAAATATAATATATTTTTACCATTTAATATAATCCATGTCATTACCATTATTTTTACATTCAATTCATAGGTAAAAACATTTCAATCTTTGACAATTTTTTAACTTTTAAAACCCGTCTTCTAAACAATAGGATTAATTTTAAACTAATTACTGAAACATCTGTGTTTTGAATATTGAAAAATGGATTCCATATTTGGATTCAGTGGTTCCAAATTATGTTAATAGGTTAATTTTATTTTTTTTGACATTATGAATAGTAACTACGGAAATTTTTATTTATTACAGTTAAAGGTAAATTGGGTAATTAAGGGTAAAAATAAGATTATAAAATTACCCTAACACCTTCCAAAATTCTATTGGATAAATAAAAGTCGACCCATATCACCTAAGGGTCAGAATAGATTCGTCTCATGGACTATTTACCATGAAAATGATAAAATAATAATTAAAACCAAAGAAAGTGACAACATGTCACTCTCTTATATATTATAAGTGTAATAATTTTAATTTGGTGATAAACTTCATAAAACATCTAAAAATAATAGTATCCAGAAATCTAATACAATTATCTACATCATGTAAATTTATTTATAATTTTTAAGGATTAAATAATTTACATTAATGATGACACAATAGGGAAGTTAAAATTATTTTATTAACAGAAATATCAAATAAATGGTATTAAAAATATTATAATAAATATTATATTAACTATTTAATGTGATAAACGAATTTCCTAGAATAATATTACATGTTAGAAATATATTAAATATTTTTGTTCAAATATATCCTTTGTGTAGATTTTATTTAAATTCAAATAAATGAAAAGTGTCAAAATTGACAATATTGTTATTTTATAAACATAAAATATTATAAAATTGTCTAAAAATCACAAAATATTTAAAAATTATAAATATTAATTTATATCTCCTACTATTTCATAAATTATCCAATTATGGATAATTCACAACACATAAGTAATTATTTATAACAATTTAAAATATAATTACCACAAATAAAATTAAATAGATTAAATAAGGATAAATCAATTTGGTATGGTTTAATATAAATTCAAATCAAGTCTAAATTTTATTGGATTATGAGATTACAAACCTACCTCATCTCATCTTCTAATTGAGTCATTTTTTGGCGGTTTTTAAGTGGGTTTGGAATTTATTATAAATTAATATTTCTTATGTTTCCAAAGGTGCCTCTCTCCTCCCTTATAAAAGGGAACCTCCTACCTCTCCTCCTCACACAATTTTGAGCCTTCATGATTGGAAAACCACTGCCAATTTCCCTTCTCCACTTCCCTAGAAACATACTAGAGGTCCTGGTCTTCTTCAAAGGCCAACTTTAGTACCCTAAAAGGATCTTTAGAAGAGGCATGTCGAAGAAGAGGTAATATCCTTTACCGATCATTTCAAATTTATTTCTTCTTCTACTTCCTCTTAATTATTGGTTTCATTATAAATTAATAACATCAACATCACTCATATACTGATATGTTATTATAAATATGAAACAAACCTATTTCACCTTTAATCTATCCTATGGAAAAAGAAATCACCACGCGTGCATACGTACGGAATACCGTCTCCACGCTGTGGTGTAATTTGTTTTCTACCACCACCTTACTTGGATGGGAATAATGGTGTAAAGAATAACTATATATTATTATAATAATATTAAACTATTTTTGAGAAATTCAATCATCCACTCTAGAACATTCAAAAAATATGGGAATGATATCGTCTCTCGTGCGTACGTACGACTTACCGTCTCCACGATGCGATGTGATTCGTTCTACATGATCTTCACTAAACCATGATTATATAAATGAATTGAATGAATAAATATGATATATATTATACTAATACCATTCTGTAAATGATGTAGCTATAACCTAAAAAGGGGAATGGGAATTTATTCGACAAAACATGCATAAGAACATAAAGCAATGAACATCCGAATAACAAGTAGCAATGAAATATTACTAATGAGAAGCTAAGAATATGAACATATATATCATAACAATGATTATGATTCTGGAATAAATCAATGACATTATTTAAATCATTATACCGGAGGTTCGGACACGTACAAAGAATATCGGACCAAAGGTTAGGGAAAATCTCACAATCTCATTTTTATCCGAGATTGTTTATACTTCAGAATTTACTGGGGCATATTTATCATTCACATCCTTGATTCCTCAATATGTAATATTATTTCTATCCTCCTACATTTCTTTAAATCCAATTTTACCTATTGGTGAATTTTTAGTAAAATATATGAAAGGAATCTTTTGTCGTTTTCAGTATGAGATACTTTTTGACTTTTCCGGTCAAAGTACGAGAAGAATGTTTTTTTAACTTATAAAGAATGAATGGATTTTTATGATTTCATAGAACATTATTTCCATGAAGCTTACATTACAACTTTTGTAGTTTATTTTTAATTAACTTCTTTTATTATAAAATTGTAATACATGTTATGAAAGGAAAAATGTTTTTGAAGTAGAAAGGGAATTTTTGTCAAGAATGGAGTTCAAGTGTTTTATCAAAATTATTTTCCATCTAAGATAATATGGGGTTCTGTTTCTATCCCTATTTTTTCATTGATTTTATTACGTTATGATGGAATTATTTTTATGAAGTCCTTTTATCTTATATGGATTGTGTTATGATGGTATGATGTTTAAAAATCCCATTTTTATTACATAGGTTATGCTATGATATATGATTTATGATTTTGTTGAAAACATAAGAATGGTTTTATTATGAGATGGGTGGGACCTATATCTCCCTCCAATTCATTCGATACAGATTTATATCTCATGCGCTAGACATGGCTGGAATGGAAACTTTATCTGGTTCAGTGATACAGGACTGGAACGAGGAGGGAACTCGGTTCAGAAATGGACTTTGTCTGCTATGTTAGTCTTGCCAATGAGTCTTAACTAATATGAAATGATTTTCTATGATTATGTGTGTATTCCATAGTTTAATGTTTTATGATATGATTATTGGGATTACATTTCACTACTATGATTTATCCCATGCCAGGATATTATGATCTCGTTTGCAGATTAAGATTTTTAAAATGATATGTTCTTATGAATATGATATGATTGATATTTTATTTTTTTACCCTTATTAAGCTTTTGAGATAAACCGTTTGTATATTTTTTCCCAGGTCAGGAAGAAGGGTATTAAGTAGGATATTCCAAAAGGGACTCTAGATATGATGAAATAAGTGGGAGATAATGTAGATGATTTATGAACCAGTTATTTATGTTTCCCAGTTTCTAAAGACACTATACCTATACGGACCTATCATGGTTTTGTTATATGTTGTAATAAGTATTCTTTAATTCTTTAGTAATTACAATTTATGTTAAGTATGGGTCATTATTGTTGGTATCAGAGAAAAGGTATAGTCAACCTTTGGAAACTAGGATGTGAAAGACTTAGTAAGAACCCTAAGGATATTTTTAAGCATAGAACACAATATTAGTGTTTTAGAAAAGGCCGTGAATAACCTATGATAAGACCTAAAGTGTGAAATTTTATTCTTGATTATGTGGTTTTCCTATTATGATTAGTGTTTCTCACACAATGCTTATTGGTTTTAGTCGATAGCTGGAACCTGAAGGAACTGTATTAATGCTGAATGTGATGGGAAATGCAATGATTGTCCCCCTAAGCAACCAAACGTTATGGGAGCTAGAAGGAAAAATCTTATAGCCATGCTCACACAAATTTCTAAAGCTATGAATCATGTAGGACATCCAAAAAAGCAAAGGAAGGAGCAACATTCTGTTGAATACTTCATGAGGCAGCGTCCACCTTCATTCAGTGGGTCTTTTGATCCATTAGTGGATTAACAATTGATTGGTACCACTGAAAAGATATTTTCAATTCTACAATGTTCTAAACATGATAAATTTATCTTAGCAGTATATCGTTTGGAAGGTGAAGCAGATAAATGGTGGAATATTATAAAGAATATGAGTCAACGAGACGAAATTGAGTCCATGGAATGGGATGAGTTCAACAACATATTTTCAATAAGTACTTCCCTCATATTCTTCGAACAAAGATGGAGAAGGAGTTTCTTGAACTGAAGCAAAAGAATGATGAATCTGTTGGTACCTATGAATCAAATTTTACAAGGCTTTCAAGGTATGCTTTTGCGATTAGTATCCAACCTGAGAGTAAGATTGATCAATTCTTTAGTGTCTTAAAACCAAGTCTCCGAAGGTCATTAGACATAAGGGACTTCAATAGCTATGATGAAATTGTTCGATGTGCTCTCAAGGTTGAGATGGATATTGGAGTAACCCATCAGTCATATGGGTTTGATAAGAAGAGGAAAATGGAATTCAAAGGAAAATCTAAAGAGTACACTGAAAAGAAGATGAGTTTTCCTTTATGCTCAAAGTGTGGAAAGAAACATGGAGGGAATTGTCTTAAAGGTACAAGTAAATGTTTTAAATGTGGTAAATAAGTTCAACGGGCCTTTGAATGCTGCAGTGATGGTAAAAAGATGTCTAGTGATGCGAACAAAGAAAAGGATACACAGAATGCACCTCCTATACTTCAATGTTACAAGTGCAAGGAAATGGGGAATTATGCTAATCATTGACCTAATCCTAGGGTTGTTGATGATGATCAAAGTCAACAAACTCTTAAGGCCAAAGAAAAAGGAAAGTCACGTGCAATTTATATCGGTGATGTGGAGTACGATAATGAAGTAGTGAAAGGTACACTTACCATCCACTCTAAAGTAGAAAATGTTTTATTTGATTCTCGATCCACCCACACTTTTATTTCTAAAGAGTTTTCTAAGGGTATTGTGGTACTACCTCAAAAATTAGTTGTTGAGTTAGCTGGGACAACTCCTAATGTCACAACGGTTTCATCAAAAGTTTATAATTATTCTCCAATTGATGTTTGTGGGAAAGTGCTTTCTGCAAATCTTTTGATCCTTCCTATAGTGTAATTTGATGTGATTCTTGGCATGGATTGTCTTTTCTTATATGGATCTCATAACGATTGCCAAAGAAGGGAAGTCAAATTTCATATTCCTGATCAATCTATGATCATCTATCGATGGAAGGATGAATATAACCTTCCTGTGGAAATTTCATCCATCTTTTGGGTTTTGATCCCAATAAATGAAGGTTATTTATCTAAAATGGTTGGAGAGAAACTAACGATTAATAATATTCCCATTTTATGGGAGTTTTATGATGTCTTTATAGAGTAATTTCTAGGTCTTCCACCAAATCGTGAAGTTGAGTTATCAATAGAACTCATACCGGTGCTATGCCCATTTCAAAGACACCTTATAGAAAGGCCCCAATTGAGTTGCAGGAATTGAAGAAGAAACTCCAATGGAATATTGATAAGGGATTCATACACCCTAGAGCATCACCTTGGGGCGACCTTTTTCTATTTTTTGAGATGAAATATGGAACAATGAGACTCTGCAATGATTATCGAGAACATAAAAAGATCACTATTAAGAAAACATATCTTCTCCCACGCATTGATGACTTATATGACCAATTACGTGGAGCTCAATACTTTTCCAAGATTGATCTTCATTCAGGGTATCATCAATTAAGGGTCAAAAGGGAGGATATACCAAAGACATCTTTTCGTACAAGGTATGGACACTATGAATTTATAGTGATGTCATTTGGTCTTACTAATTCCCATTCTATCTTCATGGATCTAATGAATAGAGTCTTCAGAGAATATCTTGATTAGTTTTTGGTAGTCTTTATAGACGATATTCTTGTTTATTTAAAGAGAAAG
This sequence comes from Viscum album, assembly GCA_963277665.1. Lineage (NCBI taxonomy): Eukaryota > Viridiplantae > Streptophyta > Magnoliopsida > Santalales > Viscaceae > Viscum > Viscum album. The sequence goes on from OY728122.1 coordinate 2,047,972,560, forward strand.
GAAGAACATGAAGATCACTTTAGAATTTTATTAAAGACCCTAGGAAAATAGAATCTTTATTCCAAATTTACCAAGTGTGAATTTTAGCTTCAAAAAGTTGCATTCTTGGGTCACATAATCTCAAAAGAGTGGATATCTGTGGATCCAGCAAAAACAGAGGTTATTAAAAGATGTTTGAGACCAACAATAGTAACTGATATCCAAAGTTTTCTTGGTTTGGATGGATATTATCGACTTTTTGAGAAAGATTTTTCATGATTATCTAATCCACTGACCAGGTTGACTTGAAAAAGAGTTAAGTTCATCTGGACGTAGGAGTGTGAAGATAACTTCAAGGAGTTAAAAAGAAGGTTATCTAGTTCACATGTGCTCACACTGCCTTGTAGTAGAGAATGGTTTGTGATCTACAGTGATGCATCCAAGAAGGGATTGGGGTGTGTTCTCATGCTAAATGATATGGTGATAACTTATGCCTCACGAAAGTTGAAAATCCATGAGCAAATTTACCCAACTCATGATTTGGAGTTATCTGCGGTAATCTTTGCATTAAATATTTGGAGGCATTATCTTTATGGTGAAAGGTGTGATATTTATACTGATCATAAAAGTTTAAAGTATATTTTCACACAAAAGGAGCTGAATATGAGCCAAAGAAGATGGTTGGAGCTAATTAAGGATTATGACTGCTCAATTAATTACCACCCTAGGAAAGCAAACAAGGTGGCAGACGCATTAAGTCAACATGACCATGCTACCTTATCCATGATGACAATCACAAAAGATCCAATATTTATGGATTTACAAAGGACGGATCATGGAATTATAATGGAAGGGAAAAAATATTATCTTTCTCAAATGAATGTTCAACCATCTATACATGTGAATATTAAAGAGGCATAGAAAGAAGATATAGAGTTACAAAAGAAGGTAAGAAATGTTCCTGAATTCTATATTGATTGTGATGAAATAATAAGGTTTAGGAATCGGGTTTGTGTTCCTCCCATCCCAGAATTAAAAAAGGAAATATTTGATGAAGGTCATAGTTCATAATTCTCTATTCACCCTGGGAGAACGAATATTTATAGGGACCTGAAGGAGTAATTCTAGTTGGATGGCATGAAAATAGATGTTGCTGAATATGTCTCTTGATGCTTGGTTTGTTAACAAGTTAAATCTATGAGATAGAAGTCTAAGGAGATGCTACAACCATTACCCATACCAGAATGGAAATGGGAAAACATCACTACGGACTTTGTCACTGGACTTCCTAAAACATCCAAAGGCAATAATGTTATCTGGGTTATAGTTGATCGTCTTATGAAGTCGGCACACTTCATTTCTATTAGAGATGATTTATCTCTTGATTAGCTTTCCATGATATATGTAAAGGAAGTGGTAAGATTGCATGGAATACATCTTTCCATTATATTTGATCGGGATCTGAGGTTGACCTCAAAGATTTGGCGAAGTCTTCAGTATACTCTAGATATAGAGTTGAGTTTTAGCACTGCTTATCATCCTCAGACAGACGGTCAGTCTGAGAGGATAATTCAAACCTTAGAAGGCATGTTCAGAGCTTTCTCTATGGATTTCAAAGGTGGTTGGGATCAACACCTACATTTGGTGGAATTTTCTTATAATAATACCTTTCACTCTAGTATTCAGATGGTTACTTATGAAGATCTCTATGGAAATAAATGCAGAACTCCATCTTGTTGGGATGAATTTGGGGAAAGAAAGCTATTATGACCTGATCTTGTTGATGAGATGGCAGAAAAGATCAGATCTATTCAACAACACATAAGAGCATCTCAGAGTCGACAAAAAAGTTATTCCAACAACTGAAGAAAATACCTAGATTTTGAAGTGGGTGATAAAGTGTTATTATGAATATCTCCTTGGAAGAGAGTAATGAGATTTGTAAAGAAGGGTAAGATCAGACCTAGGTATATTAGTATTTTTTAAATACTGTATCTTGTTGGGAAGGTAGCTTACCAATTGGAACTTCCACCAAATCTCTCTCAAATTCATGATGTGTTCTGTGTATCTCTCCTGAGAAAGTACATACCCTATCCTTCACATGTACTAAGCTCAGAAGTTATACCACTGGAACAAGATCTTTCTTATGAATAACAGCCGATAGATATTCTGGATCATAGCGAAAAATTTATACGAAACAAGACCACTCTCTTGGTAAAAGGTTTATGGAGGAACCACCAATTAGAAGAAGATACATGGGAACTTGAGGATATGATGAGGGAGAGGTATCCTCATCTGTTTGTAACGAAGTGACGAATTTTGAGGGAGAAATTATTTTTAAGGGGGTAGAATGTAACACCATGATATTTTATGAGAAATAATTTTTTTGATGTCTTATGTTATACGCACCATTGAGAGAATCTTTCACTATACACAACACTGGCTTGGCTTGCATTACACGCAAGAGCAACCTTCCTCGATAGCTTGCATTGTACGCAATACCGAGTTTCACTAAACAATGATATATAATTATAATATTATGAACTAGCCGTTATGAATAGTATTAACTGAATTTTGAATTTTATAACATTATTATTCATCTTACACATTTTCTAGAATGAGATATGAAAACAAAATCAATTTTTTGGAAAAAAGAAGTATTTATCAAAAAATGCAGTTTTACCACCTTTTGATGGCGCACCCATTTTAAATATAATTTCTGACAAGTTTATAAGTTCAATATTAAAAAATAAACTTCTTATTTTGAATCAGGATATAAAAATTTACATTGGATAAATTTTTGATACTTTTCTGATAACATTAATATTTTGATGAATAGTAAAAATACGCTAAATTTTTCTTAAAAACAACTTTTTTCATCAAGATAATTTAGATGGTTAAGTGATAAAATTTAATGGTTTTAAAGAATAAATAGAATATATTTTTACAATTTGATATAATCAATTTCATTACAATTATTTTTACATTGAATTCATATGTAAAAACATTTCAATCTTTGATAATGTTTTAACTTTTAAAACTCGTCTTCTTAACAATAGGATTAATTTTAAATTAATAACTGAAACTTCTGTGTTTTGAATTTTGAAAAATGGAGTCCATATTGGAATTTAGTGGGTCCAAATTATGTTAATAGGTTACTTTTATTTTTTTGACATTATGAAAAGTAACTACGGTGATTTTTATTTACTATAGTTAAAGGTAAATCGGATAATTAAGGGTAAAAATAAGATTATAAAATTACCCAAACACCTGCCAAAATTCTATTGGATAAATTAAAGTCAACCTATATCACCTAAAGGTCATAATAGATTCGTTTCAGGGACTATTAACCATGAAAATGATATAATTATAATTAAAACCAATGTAAGTGACAACATGTCACTCTCTTATATCTTATAAGTGTAATAATTTTAATTTCGTGATAAATTTCATAAAACTTCAAGAATGAATAGTTTCTAGAAAGATAATAAAATTATCAGCATCATGTAAATTTATTTATAATTTTAAGGGATTAAATAATTATCATTAATGAAGACACAATAGTGATGTTGAAATTATTTTTTAAATTGAAATATCAAATAAATGGTTTAAAAAATATTAAAATAAATATTATATGAACTATTTAATGTGATCCAAGAATTTTATAAAGGAATATGACATTTTAGTAATCTATTAAATATTGTGGTTCAAATATATCCTCTGGGTATATTTTATTTAAATTCAAATAAATGAAGTGTCAAAATTTACACTCTTGTTATTTTATAAAAATAACATATTATAAAATTGTTTCAAAATCACAAAAATATTTAAAAACTATAAATTTAAATTCATATGTTCTAAAATTTCATAAATTATCCAATTATGGACAATTCAAAATAAATAAGTTATTATTTATAACAATTTAAAATTTAGAATATTATTACCACAAATAAAATTAAATAGATTAAATAAGGCTAAATCAATTTGATAAGGTTTAAAATAAATTCACAACATGTATAAATTTTTTTGTTTGATGATATTACAACCCTATATCTTCTAATCTTATAATTTCTTCATTTAGTGAGGCTTTTATGTGGGGTTGGAACTTATTATAAATTAATATTTCTTATGTTTCCAAAGGTGCCCCACACCTCCCTTATAAAAGGTAACCTCCTCCCTCTCCTCCTCGCATAATTTTGAGCCTTCAAGATCATCCAAACCCTACCAATTTCCCTTATCCACTTCCCTAGAAACATACTAGAGTTCCTTGTCTTCTTCAAAGACCAACTCTAGTGCCCTAAAATGAGGTTTATAAGAGGCGCGTCGAAGAAAAGATAATATCCTTTACCGATCCATTCAAATTTATTTCTCTTCTACTTCCTCTTATTTATTGGTTTAATTATAAATTAATGACATCAGAATCCCTCATATACTGATATGTTATTATAAATAAGAAACAAACCTATTTCCCCTTCTATCCATCCTATGGAAAATGAAGTCACCACGTGTGCGTACGTACAGAATATCGTCTCCACGCCGTGGTGTAATCTATTTTCCACCACCACCTTACTTGGATGGGTATAATGGTGTAAAGAATAACTATATATGATTATTATAACATTATACTAATTATTAGATATTCTATCATCCACTCCAATTCCATTCAGTAATTATTGGAATGATACCGTCGCTCGTACGTACGTACGGCTTACCGTCTCCACGATGCGATGTGATTCGTTCTACATGATCTTCACTAAAAACTTATTATATATATGAATTGAATGAATAAATATGATATATATTATACTTCTAACATTCTGTAAATAATTTATCTATAACCTAAAAAGGGGAATAACAATTTATTCAACAAAACACGCATAAGAACATAAAGCAATGAACACCCGAATAACATGTAGCAATGAAATATTACTAATAAGAAGATAAGAATATGACCATATATATCATAACAGTGATTATGATTCTAGAATAAGTCAATTAAATTATTCAAATCATTATAAAGGAGGTTTGGACACGTACAAAGCATATCGGACCTAAGGTAAGGGAAAATCTCATAATCTCATTTTTATCCGAGATTGTTTATACTTCAGAATTTACTGGGGAATATTTATCATCCACATCCATGTTTCCTCAATATGAAATATTATTTCTATCCTCCTACAGATTTTTAAATACAATTTTACCTATTGGAGATTTTTTAGTAAAAGATATGAAAGGAATCGTTTTTTTAGTACGAGATAATTTTTTTCTTTTCCGGCCAAAGTACGAGAAGAATGTTTTTTTAACTTATATGACATGAAAGAATTTTTATGATTTCATAAAACATTATTTCCATGAACCTTTCATTAAAATTTTTCATGTTTATTTTTAATTAACTTCTTCTAGTTTGAAATTTTAAGACATGTTAAGAAAGGAAAATTGTTTTTGAAGTATAAAGGACATTTTCCTCAAGAATGGAGTTCAAGTGTTTTATTAAAATTACTTTCCATATAAGATAATATAGGGTTCTATTTCTATCCCAATTTTTGCATTTATTTGATTATGTTATGATGGAATTATTTTTATAAAGTCCTTTTATCTTATATGGATTATGTTATGATGGCATGAAGTTTAAGAATCCAATTTTTATTACATGGGTTATGCTATGATATATGATTTATTATTTTGTGGCACACATAAGAATGGTTTCATTATGAGATGGGTGGGAACTATATATCCCTCCAATTCATTGGGTAAATATTTATATCTCATGAGATAGACATGTCTGGAATGGAAAGTTAATCTGGTTCAGAGATACAGGACTGGAACGAGGAGTGAACTCGGTTCAGAAATGGACTTTGTCCGCTATGATACTCTTGGCAATAAGTCTTGACTAATATGAAATGATTTTCTATGATTATGTTTTTACGCCACAAAGATTCATGTTTTATGATATGATTATTGGGATTAGATTTCACTACTATGATTTATCCCATGTCATGATATTATGATCTCTTTTGTAGGTTAAGATTTTCAAAATGTTATATTCTTATGAATATGATATGATTGGTATTTCATTTGTTTACCCTTATTGAGCATTTGAGATCACCCTTTTGTATGTTTTCTTTTCCCTAGGTTAGGAAGAAGGGTATTAAGTAGGATATGCCAAAAGGGACTCTAGATATTATGAAATAAGCGGGAGAAAATGTAGATGATTTATGAACCAGTTGTTTGTGTTTCCCAGTATCTAAAGACACTATACCTATACGGTCCTATAATGGTTTTTTTATATATTGTAATAAGTATGCTTCAATTATGAAGTAATAACAATTTTTGTTAAGTATGGGTTGTTATAGGGATACACGTCATGTTCCCTATGAACACACCATATACATCTACTAGACCTCTCTATATCCCTTTCTTCTTCATCAAATCTCATATTTTTTATTATGAGTAGTTAGTTGTTTGTTTTTTCAACTTAGAATGGGAAGATGGATTTTATTATACATCTTTATGGAAATAATAAGTGATAAATAGTATAAATTCATACTAGAAATTATTTATTTCATAAATAGGGTGATTTGACAATATATAGATAGGGTTTCCATATTTGTCACGGATACCCTAGTTGTAAGATCCTCTAAATTAACCCTCAGGTATGGTTTAGAATCCACCCTACAACCCATGGGGTAGAGACCCCTTATCTTCTTGGGGATCTTTTGATAGTGATTCATTGTTTCCCCCACCTATCAAGTAGTGAGATCCTTTATATCAATACAAAGTACAGTCAGGTATCCCCTTCATTATGTGAGATCTATTACCTTAGGGTGAACCTGTTATCCGACGTGCCTTACAGAGAGGTGTGAAATCCCCAATGGTGTTATTCAGGTAGTGGTTATAGTTTTTTGAAAATTATGGTATTGTGATTTTCTATATAGAATTCATTTTAGGATGCTAAGAATATTTCAGATCTTGATCCCTAGTGAGTTCTTCATATGATAATATATGGATTTGCTTTTATTTTCTCTTGATTTATGTTTGATAATAGACTCTTTATAATAATTTTTTATTTACTATTTTTGGAGCATCCTACAAGGAAACAATATACTCATACATACATTTTTTTCTTATATATGTCATTTGTTATATAGAAAAAATGTCATTAAATGATGTTATTCTAGGACATTATACATGGGACACAAAATGTTGTTTTTTGGTTGAGATGATATTTTGTGATCTAGACCATGGATCTTGTCAAGGGAGACTCGCCCTTTCATTAGACAGTTGATAGGTTATAAGTTTTTTACTTTTAATAAAAATTTATTCTTCTTTATGTCATATTTTTTACTATAGTAATAAGAATATTATTTTACTCTTCTTTGAATTTAGAGGTTGTTTAATGACTTAATTACTATGGTTTATAGATTGATTGCAGTTATCTGGCATTATTTTAGCATTCATAGATGTGTATTAGGTTAAGATGCATTAGTATAAGGCTTCCCATGTGTATAACATGCCTACACAGTTTTCAACACTAGACCATAAACTATGAGATGTGGTATTGGGGTGTAACTCTTGGATTACCACTATACTAAGTCGGGATTAGTGATTAAGTTCATGTCATTTAATCTATTTATTCATATATTGGTAGCACATAAATCTAATGACAAAAATAATATTTTTAATTGATATGAAATAAATTTTTTGAATTTTTTTTCAAATTATATTAATTATATAGTTTTTATACTTTAATTGTTTATTTTTTTTCTAGTGTGGATTTGGTATTTTATGTAACCAAAATTTTTTTCATGAATTTATATTTTTTCTACTGTATTAGACCGCATATTGAAAAGAAACTTTAATAAAATATTGAAATGTAAAAATCTTTCCCTCTCAATATTTTAATTAGTAAATATTTATGATATAAAATACTTTAGAAGTATTTTAAATATTTTATTCAATCTATTTTAAAAAATTTATGATCAATTTATCTCCATATTTGAATAATATTATTTATTACACCTTCCTATATTTAAATTTTGTGTTCTAAAGGGATTATAAAGTGTGCCAAATGTTTCTCAATAAGAGAGAGGCCACTTGTTTTATTTTTTTCTACTCAGGGTAAGGCTTCTTCAGCATTGATGTAAAATAAAATGCATTAATTAACCTAAAAAATATTTATATATAGTAACTAATTGACATATATGTCAATACATGTGGTTTTTATGATATATTGTGTTGTTATTTTCAATTCTTCCATAAAGTAAAAAAAATAATATTTATTGAAATTAAAATGGGTTTTTGATGTTTTTTAATATTGTATATTTTTATATTATTATTATTTTTGTTAATGTTAATATCGTTTATTCTCTTTAACTATTATTATAACCCTTTAAAAATTTTCGGTCCAAAATCCAAATTAGAACTCATTGAATAGTAATATAACCCAGTTTAAATAGTTCATTATTGTGAATTATAAATCATTATATTTTTTCCTCTATAAATGTATTATTATTATTATTATTATTATTATTATTTTAATTAATATTTCATTACAAAATTAATTTTTTAATCATGTGATTTCTTTCATTTTAAAAAAAAATCAAAGGAAATTTTATTTTTTTGGAATTAACTTGATGTCTATGTGTTTAATGTTTATATTAGTGATTTTGTTTACTTATGGTGGTTACATCATATTTATATTTAACAAAACATTTTTAAATTTATTTTTTAAAATTGATTTTTGTGTTTAAAATTTTAATGTGTTCTTTATATATTAAGGGTACCTAAATAGAAAATTTTGTCTTTAAGAGGAGTTTTTTCTTAGTATGATTGTTCTAATAATAATACAGAAATTATATTTTCATATTTCCACATATTTCATGAATTTTTTTAATATTTATAGGAGAGTTGAATGTTAAATGTTTGTTGGGTGTTAATATGCATTTTATGTTTATTTTAAAATATGTTTAATTTTTGTGTTTATGTTTAAAATGTGTTTTGGATTTTATATACACTTATAGTATTATCGGTATAATATGTTCTAAAAAATTTTTAGAACAAATAATTTAGTTTAGGAATCATTATGAGTGATTTTGTATTTATTTTCAAAAAAAATTAAATTATAATCTATTTAAATTTACAAAAATTCTTTTAGGCAAATTGGTGGTGGTTATACAATGTTGTTCACAATATTTTTCTTAAAATATAAGGATTGGAAATTTTTTCCATTCGAAGATTGAAAAAGTCTTTATTTTCATGGAAATAATTCATTCATTGTATATGTTCATTAGTGGGGATTGTTTTAAAAAAAATAGTGTTTGGATTGAGAAAACATGTTTTCTATAAATTCATTTATTTTATAGCGGATAAAAACATGTAATTAAAAAGGAAACAATCAACCAAACCATATTTTCAAACAAAATACATCAATATTTTGGAATAAAATTTATATAAATGAAGAAATTATCCTTTTCATTGATTAGTTAATTTCTCTAATTTGTTTTACATGATTATATTAGAGACCCCTATGAATTTTCTAATAGATTCCTTTCTCTAATTTTACCTAAGGGGTCTATGAATATCCTAATGATTGAAAAATAATTTTTACAATCCATGGTGTAATATAAATTTTAGTTAAAAAATTGATGAAAAAATTGATATTTAATGTTATTTTATTCAAGGTTTTTTTAAAAAGAAATCAAATTTTAAAATGAAACTAAATATATATGATGTAAACTTATTTATATAGGACACTGTGTATCTCAAATATTTATCAAATTTTTTTATTATTGGATAAATATTTAGAAAATAATTCAATCATTACTTCTGTTATAGGATTATTTTAAATCAACAACCGCATCCCCCATGTGAGAACTCTAAGAATGAAAATCCCTTATTGAAATAAGACTTATATTAGATATGTGATATCAACAACCACATATAGATCATCTAAACCTTATCATATATATAATTCAAAATGCTTGAACCCAAAAAATAAGTCTCTCTCACTTTCATCTAGTATAGAAGAATGTACCATGACTAACAATAATTTTATCTTAATCAAGAAATACAAATTGAGGATTGATAGGTGTTATTTTAATCAAATTATACCAAAATAAGTTGGTTATCCCTTAAACATACACCATTTAGTAGGCATGCACAGAGCATTGATTCTATAATAATATTTTATTGTTCTATCTATTCACTATTTTAGGATAATATTTTATATTTAACATGATATATGGCCATATTTACATGTGAATTCCTCAAAAAAAATTAATAGGTGATATGAGGGTCCCTACTATAAATAATAGCCAACGGCACACCATGTGGCCTCACAGTCTCTTGGATGTACAACCTTCCCAATCCCTTCACATTATTCAAGTCATTTATTAGGTTTAAATGATATGATTTTGTTATAAAATAAATAAACACCCATACAGCATTTATTCCTTGGTGTGTATATTGTAACCCAATTATGAAATTCATGGTGGCCTCGTACCACTTCTAGGATGGAATATGGACTGCCAGAAGTAGACCTGATAGATTTTGGTTCCCATCTTTAATATTATGTTAATTAAAACATCTAGATAGAAATTTAGCTATATAAAATTTCATACCTTGCCTCTATATCTTGTGAAAAGTGTTATAAAACATCTTGGTTGTCCTAGTATGAATGGTCCACTATGAATTTTGGATATCCAAAATCACCGCCTTTTACACGGTCAATAATGGAATGAAAGAACACCTAAAGTAGATAATTCCATATGAATACATAAAGAACCCATTAGGAACCTCCCCAACATTTATAATTTATATATAATGATAAAATACTTCATCATTAGGTTGTTATTACTAAATCATTTTGATAAGGGAGGCATCAACCGAATTCTATTCATGAACATACCTCCACTATACTCCATGGATATTAAATGAATTCTAGAAAAATGTCCAATCACATTCAACACATAACATGAATTCTTGAAATTCAAGGATAAAATTTTAGTACTTATAGAATCAACAACCCAATTTAACTTTCTTGGCGTATAAAAAATATTAAATTCAAACCCATAGTGATACTCAAGCCATTTTCATTAGCTCAGGTTCAAACCATTTGAGGCGATAATGTATGACGCTATTTTATGATCCATGAAAATAGGAAAACTATCCATGAATTGGAACTGGAGCCATAATTTTATGGAATACATCACTTCTTGCAGCTTAATGTAATGAGTTGGGTAGTTCCTTTCAGGTAGTTGTAGTTTTCATGAGCCATACGCCACTATGTGGTAACCTGAAATCTGTATACATCCTAGACTCATACATGAATTGTTATAAAGAAATTACAACTTTCTAGTGTCGTTTGAAATAAAAATATTATAAGGGGTTATTCACTACATGAAAACCTCAAAATATGGATCTAATTGTAGACTCCATTCATACCTTAACCTTATTCAGGTATGTGTTGTCATAGGAAGAGGAAGTTGAGGTAAAAACCTAAAAACCACATGTATTATCCTACCGGGCCTATAAGATCTTAATATCAAAGACATTAATCCACTATTCCCATGAGATCACAACCCTTATTTTCTCTGTATCATCTGAGACGCATTCTCAGAGATCACATTCCCAAAAATTTCAAACTCTCAAATCTAGGAACTATGCCTGTATAGATTTTCATAAAGATAGAATCCCAAACAATTAATAAAAAATCCTTAGATATTGACCAGTATATTCAGTTCAATAGTATACAGGGATGCCATCCACAAAAACCATGATATTTGAGTCAAGGTATTGATAAATCCCCAAGTTTATAAAGGCCATAAAAACTATTTCAGATTTGGTTTCCTAAAAAGATAAACCATATGCTAAAATTGGATGTAGCTTATTTGGAAATACATTTTAAGTGTGTAGACTTCTATTACCCAAGACTGATTATACCAGGAGCACATATCAATATTGATAAAACACCTTCCCCCCATGAGATGATCAATGAGGTTATCAATATGGGGCCTAGGTAATTATTCTTAATGATGGCCATATTTAAATTTTGATAATCAATGAAAACCCTAAATGATTCATCAAAATTTTTATCAAACTACACTTGGGAACCCCAAGGTGAGACACTATGAAGAATTATTACTTTGGATTCTAAATATACTAACTATATCTTTAATTTTGTTAATTCATTTGGGGCCATAAGTTATGAGGGAAGAGATATTGAATGTGTCCCCAATGACTAGTCGATGGTGAAGTCTGCATCCCATTCTAGGGGAAACCCTGAAAATTCCATTTAAAACACCTATGGGAACTCATCCACCACATGAGGCAACCTGTTTTCATAAAAATTCTCATAATCTTCCTAAATAAGATAAAATCCCTTGATATCTATGTTTCCTAACTACAGATGTGGAGGTCCATATCATCCTGAGCATGGATCCCATTCAACATGGAAGTCTCGAGTACTCCCATCGGTGGTCATAAACATTACTCGATAATTGTAGAAATCAATATTTTCCATGAATAATTTCATCAAATATATTCCAAGGATTACACCATATTTATCCATTTCTATGTCTATAAAATCTCTTTTCATATCGACCACTGTTAGGGTTATAAAACAAGATGGACATCATAATCTTTATTCCCTCTTTCTTCCTAGGGATGTAACTAAATACTAGAAATAAGGCATAATTTCCATGGGAAGATTCAATGAGTCCACAAGGTGATGAGAGATGAATGAATTCAAAGCACCTTTCTCGAATAAATATACTATAATGACCCAAACTATTATAAATAAAATTTTCCTCTAGATTTAAATTAAATTTATTATTATGGATTATGGTTATAAAAAAATTCACTTCCTTGGTTTTATTATATACTATAATAATTACATGATTGTTAATCATCATTATCATTTTTAATATAGTCATTAAATAGTGATCACGTGATTAATATAAATATAGGGTATTGATAAATCTAATTGACATATAGAATGGATGTGATGACCTCAACCAGTAGGAGCGTATCCTATGTAGCCCATTTATTAGAGCTCACAGGGGAGATAGAATCAATTATCAATTAATTTGACCAAGCCCATGTTTACATAAAATAACTTAAGAATGATTGAATCCTTTTACAGGAGAAGTTATAGATTATTGAGATCATGACCCAACCCATGTATGTTGAACCACAAAAATAATGTATTACAATCACCCGCCTTACCCTCAGGGAGTTTTACGGTTTATTAATGGGATATTTATCAAGATCTTAGTGATACGATTATGTACATTATTTTGTATAGATCAATGGATATAACCTCATCCTATTATTTTTACATGATAAATGATTTATATTTTGATACAATAAAACACAAACAATTTTTTTGAATCATATTCAAATTCAATTAAGGAATTTATTTTTATAAAACAATAGAATTTTGATATAAATTAAATTTTAATAAAATATTATTTTTGAAAAAAAATTAATGAAATATAAATGATCATATAATTTTTATGAAGATAGGTATAATTTATATAAGGGTTTGAAAACTGTAATTGTTAAAAAAAACCCATCATTTCTTGATAAAATATTATTTTATTTTAAAAGAAAAAACTAAAATATTAATAAAATTATTTAGATAATATGAATATAACTTTCTGAATAGTAGTATTGAAATTATATAATGGTGACTTTTTCACAATTTTTTAAGACAATCATATTTTCAGGTAAAAATTAAATATTATATAAATTTACATTGTCTATTATGACATCATAATAATTGAAAAGATATGTAATAAATACTATAAAAGGTATACATTAATAAATATTTTTTTTATTAAAAAAATTGGGGTTTAATTTTTTTTTTTAATTCCATGATGAACTCACACAATCTTATAATATATTTTAAGGTTTTTAAATCTTTTCAGTAAGAGTGTGACTCACCTCCACATTTTGAAAGGAATTAATTTATTTTGTTTCTAAATTGTTTGGATAAAATATTGATAACCACTCCCATTTATCAGAAAACATTGGAAAAAATGGTGGTATGGTATGTGGTTTTGGTTATTTTATTTTGTAGAGTCTAAAACCTAAATAATAAAGAAATCCATGTCTTTCCATATATAAACCCAGAAAAGCTCCCATTTATCTTCAATAAAACATCTTGGAGTACATAAATAATCATCTCTTCACACTATAGAGACCTCCCAAGGCACCCCAAATCTCTCAAGAAGCCCCACCAATCATTTGTAGTCACACACTCATGTGAGAGATCTTCACCTTATCTCCATTATTCTAGTTTCCTTTTTTGTCTTATGCTTTCTACCTCCAATTCCTTATTTTCTTATATTTAATACCATGTTAATATTATTTCCCATATTATTTCCAAATAATTATCGACCCGTTTATCTCTCATCAATCCATTTTATGATTTTTTAGCTGTCACTTTTACTATGTAGAAATTTCACCATGATTTTCCATGCCTAAACAATTTTGTAGTGAATATCATACGCATTTCCTATCAAAGATGATCACCTTTATACATATAAAAATATTTTTCTAGGAATTAAATGTATTTATTCCACAATACGTGTTCATGGAATAAATGTTTATTGTAAATGATACCATGTATTATGATCTATGTGGCACTCTTAAGCATTATAATGAAATGAATGTGATGGGTGTGCCTAGAATTACATAGATCTCCAATGAATTGGGTAATTATTAGTATCATGATACATCATGTAACAACAAGATAATTTATAAATAAAATTCACTTTATATTAATGTCTTATGTATATAGAAAAATCATGAACTCTTTTTTTTATTGGTGGCTTTAAATGACTGTTATGTATCATTATCGTTGATTATATTTTTGTTGAACATTGATCGCATAACTAATATATATAAGGTTTGAAAAAATCCTTTGGATGAGGAAAAAAGAGGTAATGGCCACATATAGGTTACTCAAGATGTTTGAAGCTCATTTGTTTAGAGCTCGTAAAGGAGGTAGCATTACTAGGCTTTGCTCTTTACCAATCCCAAGACAAGATTCAACACATTAAGCTTGAACAGAATCTCATACGGGAGAAGTTCAAGTTAATAGAGATGACCACCTGGGCGATGTTAACTGAGCCGCCCCAGGAGTCTATCATCATCGCACACCTTACCCTTAAGACTTATGTGGGTGTTATAAGGGGTCATATAATAAGTTATTAGCTACTTATTCTTTAATATTGTTTATAAATAAATGTCTTATTCCATCAATACCTTTATGGGAAGAGTCTTTCTAAAAATGATGAATTTGTTGAATTGATTTTTCTGGTAAAAATAGTACTTTTGAGAAATTTATGTATTATTATGTATTTAATATTATAAAAACAATTCTTATAAATGATGACTATCTGAATTCCTAATCTATGTAATCAGTTTGATAAGAGTTTAATATTTTTATATGATAAAACAAAAAGAGAAATTTCTTAATTAAAGAATTTATTTTACGAAATTAATGAATTTTAGAAAAAATTAATATTTTCATAAAATATTATTATCAATCTAATTTTATTAATAATAAAAGAGTATATAATTTTTATAAAGTCAAATGTAATTTTTATTAAGGTTTAAAAACAACTTTTTTTCAAAATCGATCAATTTTCAATAAATATTAGTTCTCATTTAAAAAATATATTCACATGTTTAGAAAATTATATAGTTAAATTAATATTATTTTTGGAATCAAGATGTAAAAATTATCCAATGGTAAATTTTTTTATTAATTTATGAGACAGTCGAATTTGTGGGTAACAACTAAATAATATATAAATATACAGTGTGTTTTATGACTTCATAATGACCCAATAGTGATGTAATAAATACCATAAAAGGTAAATTAGACCGAATATATTTTTTAAATTTAAAATAATGTGATTTTATATTTTTTTAATTTTTTATAATTTCGTAGTGAATCCTCTAAAATGTATTATGTATTTTATGATTTTAAATTCATTTCCTTGAGAGTGTGACTCACCTCAACATAAGAAAGGATAATATTTTAATTTCTTTAGCCCTTGCCTCATAAAATACTGTTTCCAATCCCCTAGTCTAGAAACCATGGGTTGGTTTCTAGTTTTGAATATTTTATTGTGTATTTTCCAAAACCTAAATAATAAATAATTCCTCCTCCTTTCCTATATAACCCCAAAAACGCACCCATTCTTCTCACTAAATCTCCTTGAAGGTAGTCCTCACTCTTCAATTAACTCCCTAGATTCATTCCAAGGTTCCCAGGGCTCCAAAGAATACTCTCACAAGCCTTTGGGATCACACATCCAAGTAAAGGTTCCTTCTATTCTCATTTTTGTCCAGGTTTCCTTATATTGTTATATCCTTTTATTTTTCAATTACAAATTTTGGGGTATGTTTTCTCACCACCCCCATACTACCCATATTATTGTTTTATAATTGGAGACATAATTCTCTCTCATTAATCCCTCACATGTACAATACTTACCATGCCAAAATTTCATTAGAGTTATTCAATTTACCCTCTATCTTCAATTTTCATTATTATGTTATGAATTATATTTACAAATTCCTTGTGTTCCGACATGTATTTATGTGTCCCCTTATTTTAAATTTCATTTATATATTATTAGTGACCCAATTTTTTCATCAACCATTTTTATGAATTTTCATGACATTCTGTTAGGCTGCCGAAATTACACCATGATTTTACATTCCAAAATCACTGTGTAGTAAATACCATACCCATTTATCTATCAAGGGTATTCAAAATTATGAATATATACTTATTTATTATATAAAATCATTTATTTATTCTTCATTCCATTATCATGGAATAAATGGTGATGTTGAATGAATCCTTGTTAAATGATCTATGTGACACACTTAAGCTTGAGATTGAAATGATTATGAAGGATGTTCCCTAATAACGCCCAAATTCATTGGTTAATGTTTAGTGTCATGATACGTTGTGTTGGGATAGGGGTTTACTAGATTACTTTTTGGAAAAATTTCTACCATATTGGGATAGTGTTTTACCTGATTCCTTTATGTTTATGATGCAGTGTTTGAAGTTGTTTCCACATTTCTAGTTTATGGTAATCATGTTATATCATTCCTTTATGTTAATGTTTCTTTTTTGATACATTGATATTTCTATTTCATAACATGTATTGTATTCTTCATGTTATTCCTTTTTTACTCCCTTACTGGGCTTTATATCTCACCCTTTTCTTAAGTATGTCCTCAAGTTATCTCATGCAATGTTATGTAAGAGGAATGTTGTGGTCATGTAAAAGATTTTTTCAATAATGATGTTGTATTTTATGTATCAAGTTGTCTTGTAATGTTCGTAACCCTCGAATACACATGAACTCTCGATCATCTGGGTTTAATTAAGTACGAATTTATTCAATAAATCATTTTCACATTTGAAATAAAGACCAGGGGTTTTATAGTTGGTGTCAAAGGATAGGTTTAGTTATTTTTTGGATTAGGATTAAAAAACCCTAGCCAAAGATTTAGGGATAAGAGTTAGTATAACAAAAATATACATAAACTTTTGTGATTATAGAGTAAGTGGTTTATCAAAAAAATACATCCATGTATGGATATAAACATGTAGAGGTAGCTTTGGAATATATGTATCTAGGGGTATAGCCTGAAAACACCACTTTGAGATAGACTTGAATGGGAACTCGTGCATGAAAACAGGCCTTTCTACACTCTTGGTTCAACACTATTGAGGGATATGATTTGGTAAATTCATAATCTTATTAAAATCCATTATTAAGATAGCAATGAAAAAAATCTCATAAGAATATAAGATAAGAAATAGGTAATGGATAAGATACATTGAATCCCATAAATTCACAAGTTAATGAAATAGATGTAATTTTTAAGGTATCCTTTTTTTCATTATATTCCACTTTATGTGTTTAATAGTTTAAAATATTTACCCCATATTTCTCTTTTAATTCTATCCAATGGATGGTAATAGTAGTATTTAGGCTACCAACCGATGCAAAGATCAATTTGATGACTGTTCTAATGAGATGCCCAATCCGATAATAGAGAGAATTAAAAATATTTTCATGATACTCTCTCAGTAAACTCATGTTTTGAATAGAAACATGGTTCAAGAGTAACATCCACCCCCCCCCCCACAAGAAAGATCAAGTAAAAAAATAGATTCTTTAGAAAAAGTCCTCCTACTTTCAATGGATTCTTCGATCCCTCAATCGTCTAACAATGGATCAACTACATTGAGAAGATCTTGCACGTCCTTAACAGTGCCGAACAAGAGATGGTATTTTAGTCCATCTTTTATATGGTGGTTGAAGCTGATCAATGGTCGATATTGATAAAAAATATGAAGCCTGAGGAATAGATCGAGGCGATGGGATGGGAGGATATACATAAAATATTTTTTGATAAATATTCTCTTTGCACCATCTATCTTAACATGGAATGATATTTCATTCCACTAAATAAAAATGATGACGAATATATTGGGGTGTGTGAGGAGAAAATCATAAAACCTTCACAATACGCCTTTGGTTTTTTCATTACCCCCGAATGCAAGGTCAAAATATTCTTCAGTGGGCTAAAACCTAGCCTACAAAATGTCGTAGTGATCTGCGACTTTAGCGACTATGAAGAGAATTTTTTATGTTCCCTCAAAGTTGAGATAGAGACCAGATAATCTCAAGGATATCATGGGGTTACGAAGTTGAAAGTGGACTTTAATTATAGTTTTCCAATTGAAAAATCCAATTGTGATAGGAAATTCCAGCATCCCACATTCCAACAGTACTGATAGAAGACCCCTAGAAATTGCTTGATGGGGACGAGTTAATGCTTTAGGTGTGAGAAGAATGGAAATAAGCCAGTGATTTCCAAAAAGAAAAACCCACTACTATGAGAGAGGAAATGAAAAATTCGTTTGACCATTAATTCAATGTTCATCGCTACAACTACAAATAACCATGGAACTTTGCCAACTATTTCCCTAAGAAAAGGGTTATCGGAGGCAACCAACAACCTCCAATGCATCAAGGCTGATATTTTTCCATCAATACCACTTAAACGAATCCTGACAATGAAGTTGTGAAAGGTACTCAATTTATTAATTAAAGAATAGAAATTTTACTTTTTCATTTTGGTTCTATGCCTTATTTTATATCCTCAAGGTTTAGTAGAACAATCGAAACACCACCACAAATCATTGAAGTAGAGATGTTGGTGAGAATAAAAAATGGGAAAATTATTGCATCTCAAGAATATAAATCCTCTATCACAATTTGTGGATTGAACATCCTAGTGAAATTCCTCATTCTTCCCTTGGTGGAATTTGATGAAATTCTTGGCATGGATTGTATTTCCCTATATATAGCCAACATAAATTATCACGAGAGGGAAATCACTATCCATATAGTGAATCAAGCCCCAATTCTGTACAAGTAAAAGGAGGAGGATGAACCTTATTTAGCACTATCATCTCAAGCATATATATTACTTCCCAATGGGAACGTGTATCTTTCTCAGATGATTGAGTCTATCAAAGGAACCATCCCCAAAGACGTTCCTTTTTAAAGGCATTCACTAATGTGTTTCCCAAGAAATTTCCTCATATTCCTACTAGAAGAGATGTTGAATTATATATTGATCTTATACCTGGGAAGTTTCCAATATCCAAGTCTCCATAAAGAATGTATTTTGTGGAGCTTGAGGATCTAATGAAAAAACTACAAAAGAATCAAGATAAAGGGTTTATACCCAAAAATGCTTCAACATGGGGTGAACCAGTCCTATTCATCAAGAAGAAGAATTATTCCATGTGCCTTTGTATTGATTTTAGTGAGCTGAAAAAATCACGATAAAGAACAAGTATCCTTTTCCAAAAATTGATGACATGTCTGATCAGCTACGTGGATAAAAATACATCTTAAAGGTGTTTCTGCAGTCAGTATATTACCATGTAATGGTGAAGAAGGTGGATATTCCAAAGACTACTTTTCTTACTAGGTATGGGAACTATGAACTCATAGTAATGTCTTTCACACTCTATAATACTCTATAAATATTCACAATCTTGAGGAATATATTCTTTATAGATTAACTCAAAAAAATTAAG
Source organism: Viscum album (assembly GCA_963277665.1). Lineage (NCBI taxonomy): Eukaryota > Viridiplantae > Streptophyta > Magnoliopsida > Santalales > Viscaceae > Viscum > Viscum album. The sequence continues at coordinate 2,047,992,697 of OY728122.1, forward strand.
GAAGTCTTTATAGGTGATATTCTAATATACTACAAAACCAATGTGGAGAATGAGGACCATCTAATCATTGTACAAGAGACCTTGCGAAAGGATAAGATCTATGAAAAGTACATTAAGTGTGGCTTCTGGTTGAAGGAAGTATCATTCTTGGGGCATATCCTAACAATCAATGTTTTATTTTTGTATCCTTCCAAAACAAAACCAATTGAGGGATGACTGAGACCGATATCTATGATAAATATCTGTAGCTTCCTGGGGTTATCTGGATATTATCACTGGTTTGTGAGAAATTTCTCATGATTGTGAAACCCTCTTAGCAAGTTAACTTGGAAGGGGGTCATGTTTGCATAGAATTATTAATGTGAAGAAAGCTTCATGGATTTGAAGAAGAGGATTATCACTGCCCCTATTCTCACACTACCCACAAGTGGGGAGATTTTCATAATATTTAACGATGCTTGAAAGAAGGTATTGGGATGCATATTGATGCAAAATGAAAAGGTCACCACCTATGCTTCAAGTCAGTTGAAAATTTATGAGCAAGAATCTCTGACACATGATATGGAGTTGGTATTTGTGATATTTTCATTGATAATATGGCGGCATTATCAATTTGGGGAAAAGTCTGAAATATATACGGATCAAAATTTTATCTAATATATATTCACACAGAAATATTTGAACATGTGACAATGAAGATGGTTAGAGCTCATCAAGGATTATGATTTCTTAATCCATTGCCCCTACAAAAGGGAACAAGGTGGAGGATGCTCTATATAGAAAGGACCTAATGATTATATCCTTGATGAGAATTTAAACAGAACCAATATTCATAGATTTGATGATGATAGACATTAGAATCATAAATAAGGGAACATCATAAATCATTTCACAAATGATTGATTGACCCTATCTTTTGGAAAGAATAAAAGATACTCAAAAAGATGATGTGGGAATTCATATGAAATTGGAAGTAATCAAAAAGGGGAAACCCTCATAATTCAATTCTAATGAAGAAATAATTTGCAGATTTGGGTCAAGACTATGTCTTCCATTGAATTCAAAGATAAAGAAAGAACATTTCGATGATGAACATAGTTAGAATTTATCCATTCCTCTAGGAAACACAAAGATGTATTGAGATCTATGAGAGAATTATTGGTGGGATAACCTTAACAAGAAGATCATTGAGTATACATCAAAGTGACTAGTATGCTAGAATGTGAAGGATGAGAGGTATAATCTAAGGGGATTATACAACCATTACCCCTACCTACATGGAAAAGGGAGAAAATCACCATAGACTTTTCCACTGAACATACAAACACATCCAAAGGAAACAATTCTATCTGGGTTATGGAGGATCATCTAAAAAATACTACACACTTCACTACAATTTGAGAGGATTTTTCATTTGATCAAGTAGAATGTATATACAACAGAGAATTTGTAAGGCTGTTTGGTGTACCACTTTCATTTAGATGTGATCGAGGTCCAACAATTACCTATATGATTGGGAAGAGTCTCCAATATGATCTAAAAAATTATTTGAACTTCACTATAGGCTATCACCCTCCAACTGATGGCCAATATGAACTAAAAATCCAGACACTTGAGGACATGTTGAGAGTTTTCTCAATGGACATCAAAGGTGGACGGGACCAACATCTTCCTTTGGTGGAGTTCTCTTACAACAAAAGTTTCCAGTAAAGAATCAAAATGGTTCCTTTTGAATCCCTTTTTGGGAAGATGTGAGAACAGTGACATGTTGGGATGAAGTTGGGTAATTCAAACTTCTAGCTCCAAAAATGGGCGAAGAAATGGGGGAGAAGGTTATGACTATCCAATAGCACATCAAAAATACTCAGAGTTAACAAAAGATCTATGTTGACAACCATTAATGAGACCAAGAGTTTGATGTTGGAGATATGGTTTTCGTCTAAATATCTCCATGGAAGAGAGTGATGATATTTTGGAAGATGGTAAAAATTTGTCCAAGGTACATCGTCCCTTTTGAGTTCCATATTCACATCGGAACCGCGGCCTATCGAGAGGAATCCCACAAAACCTGTCTCAAGTAAATGATGTATTCCATGTATCACTCTTGAGAAATTACATACCATACCCATCACATGTACTCAATATATATGTGGTACCATTAGATAATGACCTCTCCAATGAAGATAGGTCGATGAAGATATTATATCATAGGGTAAAAAGTTTTACAAAATAAGACAACACCCCTCGTCAAAGTGTTTTGAAGTAATAAAAGTTGGAAGAAGCAACTTGGGAACCAGAGGAAGTGATGACGCAAAAGATACCCTCATCTATTTTATTTTGGGATAATAAAATTTCATGTGAGAAATTTATTAATGAGGAAGGATGTAATGACCTGATCATTTATGAATAAAATTCCATATCTTTTAATGTCTTATGGATTTAACAAACACATGCACTCTTTTTTATTGTTGGGTTAAAATGGTCGTTAAGTATCAGTACTGTTGATGATATAGCCATTGAAAAGTGATCACACAACTAATATAAATATAAGGTTTCATCAATAATTTTGACACTGATAAAGGACATAATAGCCTCATCTAGTAGATGTGGACTGTACGAAGTTCAGTTTTTAGATCTAGGAAATGAAGTAGCGTCACTGGGAATTGCTCTTGACCAATACCAAGCTAAGCTTCAACATTTTAATCTAGAATGGAATCTCCTGCAGGAGAAGTTCATGTTAATAGAGATTACCACCTAGGTGAGGTTATCTAAGCTGCCCAAAGAGTCTTTCATGTTTGCACAACTTATCCTTAGGTCTAGCACAAGGGTTGTAAGGGGTTATGTAATAAGGTATTAGTTACTTATTGTGTAATAACTTTTTATAAAAAAACTTGTATTCCATCCATTCCTTTATGGGAATAGTCTTTCATAAAAAATTGATGAAATTGATAAATTGATTTTTCAGGTACAAATGGTACTTTTGAGAAATGCATGCATTATTATGTTTTTAATATTAAAAAAACAAATCTTCTAATTGATGATTATATCATTTTCTTATTTATGTAATTAGTTTTATATGAGTTATTTATTTTTATACGATAATATAAAAAGTGCATTATTTTTATTTAAATAATTTTTAATGTAATTAATGAGTTTTTGAAAAAAATAATATTTTAATAAAATATTGTTATAAAATTAAATTTATTAATAATAAAAGCGTATATAATTTTTATTATGTCAAATGTAATTTTTATTAAGGTTAAAAACTATTTTTGTCAAAAACCGTCAATTTTCAATAAATGTCGGTTCTCATTTTAGAAGATAAATTTCACATATTTATAAAATTATTTAGATAAAATGAATATTATTTTTTGAATCATTATGTTGAAATTAACCAACAGTTATGTTTTCAAAATTTTCTGAGAAAGTCGATTTTTTTGGGTAAAAATAAAATAATATATAAATATATAGTGTGTTTTATGTAATCATAATGACCAGATAGTTATGTAATAAATACTATAAAAAGGATCTTCGACCAAATCAATGTTTTAAAATTAAAATAATTTTATTTTATATTAATTTGACTTATTTTATAATTCCTTATTGAATCCTCCAAAACGAATAATATATTTTATGATTTTAAATTCATTTACCTGAGAGTGTGAATCACCTCGACATAAGAAAGGATAATTTTTAATTTCATCAGTACATGGCCTTATAAACTAATTTTTTCTACTACCCTTGGCTAGAATCCTTGGTCAAAAACTAGGGGTGGGTTTGTAGTTTTGAATATTTTAGTGCATAGTGTCCAAAACCAAAATAATAAAAAATCTACCTCTTTTCCTATATAAAACCACCTAATCACCCATTCCTCGTCACTAAAACTCTTTTAATATTATTCTCACTCTTCTATCCACTCCCTAGAGTCCTCCCAAGTCACCCCTAATCTACCAAGAATCCTCTCCCAAGACTTTGAGATCGCAAATCCAATTAAGTGTTCCTTCCTTTCTCATTTTTGTCCATGTTTCTTTAGAGTGTTAAACCCTTTTATTTTTAAATTAAAAATGATGGGTTATATTTTCTCACCACCCCATTACCACCTGTATTATTTGTTTATGATGAGAAACACCTTTATCTCTCATTAATCCCTCCCATGTACACTCATTACCATGCCGAAATTCGTAAGAGTTGTTCCATTTCTACTCTTTCTTCAAGATTATTTGTTATGTTACGCCTTCTATTTCCAAATTCCATGTGTTGGGACATGTATTTAAATGACCCCCTTACTTTCCATATCATTTATATATTATGATTTTGATGCTCACAAATACCCTTATTTGTTATTCAAATGATTTTACATTAAGTGTTTTTCATGAATTTAATATTCATTATATTCTTATTTATGGAAGAAATATTTAAGTACTTGAACAACGATAATTAATTGCTAAAGTATTCAGAAATCGTTTTTAGCGTGTTCTGGAAACACTGTTCATACCCTACATTGAGAAGCATAGCGTAAGGATGAAATGTCATGTTTACTCTATGAGATATCATAAATGTATGGTAAAACAACCACATGTTATCAGAAAAGTATTAAAGAAGGAACCCTACGTTGGAAAGGAGCCTTACGTTTGGAAGGAACCCTACATTTGGAAGGAACCTTATGTTTGGAAGGAACCCTATGTTTGGAAGGAACCTTAAATTTGGGAAATCAGAAAATTATGGAAGAAGATCATTACGTAAGTATGGAATTATAAGTTTGTTTCTTAAAATTATGGTTCATCAATCTTACATTTATGAACAACCATACATTTGAAAGTTAAAGATAAATGGATGGTTCATCAACCTTACTTTTATGAAAAACTGTATGTTTGATCGAAATGTATGGATTATATACCATATGTTTGAGAGGTGAAGAGAAACATTTTAGATCAACCTTATGTTTGAGATTAACCATACATTTGAGATCAACCATGCGTTTGAGATCAACCTTGCTTTGTGAACCTTACATTCAGAGAATGTGTGCTATGCAGTTCAACCCTACGTTTGGCATCGGATGTTTAAATTACAACTTTATTAAATCAATGGTATTTATGCTGATTTTTAGGCTGATTTCAAGTCATATTAAAAGCCCAAATTTAAAGCAAGTCTTTGATGTATTCAAAGTAATTTATTTGTGATTCAAAGGATCAATTTAAGAGGATCTTTTCAGGCTGAATTTTCAGGGGAGTTATGACTGCTCTGCTATTCAAAGCATTGAATATCGAGATTCTAAAGGCGACTTTTGTGGATCTAAATTTAAAAGGAGAATTATCATATTTATTCTATATATAACTGTATTATTTTGTTTCAAAAAAAGGGGGACGAATTATTGAAAATAATATCTTTTGTTACGAAGAGAGAAAAAGATTTGTTTTTTGAAGAAGAAGAAGAATAAGAAACTTGACTGAAGATTTACTGATCTACATCGAATATCTTTTTGTGAATCAACTACTATTAAAGTTGAGAACGACATTTCGAGATCTACTGAAACTGGATCATCTTAGAACTAATTTTAACTTAATATCATCATTTTTGAAGACAAAGAACCCTCTACTGTCAATTATGTGCTGCTGCAATTGTGAAGAACAATTGGGAAAGTATTTTCAATGAACAAAATACTCTTTTATCTTGAGTGATCAGCTTCTCGTTCTAAGCAATCTATTTGGTTCTGTGTATGAATCATAAGGCTCCGTTTAGCCTTAATATTGTAAAGGTGTCAATTACATGTACTTGGTTGTGGAATGGTCTGTTGATAAGAGGACCAAATAGTGAAAATCACCAAGCTCATGAAGTAGAGCTTTAGTGGAGTGGGATAGGGGCTTTCAATTCCCCAAACCACTATACATCATGCATCCTATGCTATTTATTTTCCTCTTATAAATATTTTATATAAAGATAAAAGGACAAATCACGATCATTCAAAGAAATGGAAAAAGGAACAATTCACCCACCCCCCCCCCCCCCTCTTGTGTGTATCTAGTAAAACTAGATCAAACAATTGGTATCAAAGGTGGATCTTTTTCTTAAGCTATAACAAGATAAAAGTTTTAAAGGATTATACCTAGATCAAGATGGATGATACAAGAGAAGGAATATATATGGTCAGAACTTCATACTTAAATGGTGAGAGTTATGGATGTTGGAAATCAAGAATGATAATCTATTTGAAAAACCTTGCATACAGAGTCTACTCAAAAATAGTGACTTATTATGAGATAACAGAGTAATCTGAAACATGGAGTGTTTCTGTAGAAGCTAAGTATGACATGAATTTGTAGGCTATGAATGCAATCATATGTGTTCTAGTTCTAGATGAGTTTAACAGAGTATCTTAGCGCCCAACAGCATATGAAATGTGGCAGACAATTGCGGTTGCTTATGAAGGAACTGACAATTTCAGACAGATGAGGTATGCTACTACCAAAATAAAATTCAATACAATCAATATGTTTGAAGGAGAAAGAATCACCCAAATGAATGGAAGATTGACAGATATTTTCAACAATATAACTACTTTGGGAGACCCAAACAAACAAGATGATAAAGCTTTGAAAGTACTGAGAGTATTTCTAACTCGATAGAATGTAATTTCTGTTACTATCATACAATCAACACCTATCAATGATTTAATAATGGGAGAGTTAATTGGAATTCTTGTGATGTATGAAGCTGAGATGTAGGATGAAGCAAATGAGCATAAAGTTCTAATCATGAGAGAAGACACTACCTTAAAGGTGTCATCTCAAAGAAAAAGAAGTAAACTGAAGAAAAAATAAATAAAGTTGAAATAAAAAAGTTCTGATTCTTCCAATTCAGATGTGGAACTAGCTCAGCTAGCCAAAAAATTCAGTAAGATTTATATAAAGAAGAAAGGTTTTAAAAAGTCTTTCAAAGAGGATGAAAAGGAATTCAGAAGCTACAAGTGTAAGAAGATGGGTCATATCAAACCTGGCTATCCAAAATTAAAGGAAGACAAGAAGAAGAAAGTCTTTAAGAGAAATTATTATGAGAAAAAAGACCAAAAAGCAGTGACGGCTACTTGGAGTGTATCTAAAGATTCCTGCAGCTCTTTAGAGTCTGATTCAGAAAAGGAGGAATCAAATTGGAAAGTGAATATGTATCACCTCAAACTCTTCATGGAATGTTTCCCTTAAATGGATTTTAGTTATAGCATATATTTCTTGAATCACTGAGCCTATATGGAACATAACATGGTTACTTATAGGAGATATCCATAACCTAGCCATTAAACTTAAATTTTTGAACTCAGCGATTTGAATTTTAAAAATCTAAGATACATGGTTGTGTTGAAGATGATATTTAGAGTCAGATAGAATTAACATAATTTTTGGTGAATAGTAACCTACCCTTATGAATAGTAACTTACCCTTATGAATAGTAATATGGCTCTTATGAATGGTATCCATGCCCTTGAATGAATAAATGAATTTTGGCACCTTAAAAATGAAGATGAATATTTTAAGTGTTTATATTTTTCGATTAAATAATTATTTTAATTAAATATTTGATTAATAATATTTAGAATGTTATTTTTGAAAAATGGAATTCATTTTTGGATTCTACACATCGAAAAATGGTTAGGTTGGATTTTTGGGATTTTTCTGAAATACTTAAATTTTTTATGAATAGTAAAATGCAATAATTTACGATAAATGATAAATAAGGAATTTATTGAGTCATTGATGATGATCTGTTGATGTAAGACCAATTGTTTCAAATTTACATGAATATATTATTGTTCTCGTTCATGTAATACTCACTATTGATTTTCTTGAGGGGAAATAATAAATTAATGATTATTATATTAAGAAAACTCCTCTCTCCTCCACTATATAAACCACCCCACACCCACTCTTCCTCCCACACAACTTAAGCTTCAAGACTTGCCTAAATTATGCCAAATACTCTCCCCATGACCTCTCCACACTTCCTGGACCTACTGGTCACACCAAAAGGCCAAAAACAAAGTCTTAATGAGATTCTCAAGGAGGAGTACTCAAGAGGTGAACCTTCCTTCACTTTTCTTTCAATTTCTTTTACAAAGTTCCATTCTTTTGTTCTCCCTTATCACCTCCCCTCATCCAAATTCAATTATAATTCCAGTACATTACATGTACTGGATTTTCATTGTTTTAATGGAATACTTCATCATAATCACTATTTTTTCCCTCCTTTTATACAGTAAATGCGAACACCGTCTTAGATGTGTAAATTTATCACACTCAAGTAAGACGAGTTTTTAATTCTTGTTACTATCTTCAATACTAGTAATCAAACTTATTTAGTTGTTGAACCAGGTCATAATATATTTATTTTATTGTGATTAATGTTCTGGAATCTTTACACTTTCATAATATGGAATAATACTACAAAACAAGTTTATTGTGCACAAAACCGCCAAACCAAATCCAAGCGTTTATTTTAACTCATCGAATGAGACATCCTCATGGTATATAACCATAATCATTATAAGATCATTTATATTTCATTAGTGTCACTAAGAATTTATGTTAACAATTCTGTATGTTTAACCATATTTCAAACAAACATCCATTCAAGAATACAAGTAAATGGATCATGAAAACCAAAGAAGAAAATGCAACCAAAACAATAAAATTTAATCTCTTAAACCATAAAAAAGGCCATTAATGAACCTATTAAGGTCATAAAATATCAATTATATGTTGATGAGGTTTTGGAATTATTAATTAATGAATCTAAATTTGTTTATTCAGATCGTTAAGAACAATCAAGAACACCTTCGAGTATAGGGTAAGGGATCCTCTCTCTCACTTTTGTTCAAGAATATCCCCTATGTTGTGCCCTTTTATTTTAAATTCATAATGATGCGGTATGTTTTATCACCTCCCCCATACATCCCTTATGTGGTGTACCTACTTAACATTTTATACCACTTTTAATTTGAAATTATATTTATATTAAATATCCATAATCTCATATCATGGATATGTTTGTTGTCTAAACAATATAACATTTTACATAAGGTGTTTACTCAGAAAGTTATTTTATTGATGGAAATATTGATGAATCCATATACTCTACTCTATATGGATATTGAAAAGTCATATTTATCTTGTGTTGAATCAATGTACAAAGAATTCTTTAGACATGCAGTGGCGGGGGGTGGGCGCTATAGCCCCTCAATGAATCGGTAGGTCTCATGAGACAAATCAATTTGGCGACAAACCCTTCGAGTTTGATTCCAAAAATTAGATGGGTTTCTACCCATAGAACTAAACTGTTTTAACGAAATTATGGTTTCAGGATCCAGATACATGATGTCCAAATAATAATCATTTTCTTTATTCCTTATCAGTTATTACTATCCATGAGGTTTTCACTATGACAAAATCTATGGATGCAGTTTCATTCTCAATTTATTAATGGTATGAGTTTTTCATCTATTCACCATGCCATATTGATTATGTCAGATTGATTATGATTCACTTATTATTGTATTCTTTCTTCCTCTATTTTTAACCATTACAGAGCATTGGAGCTCACCCCTTTCATTGTTTACTTTTAACAGGTGACAAAGAGGAGATCATTTATTGAGTTCTTATGGATACAGTTTTTATTTTTCCTTATGTATTGTATTTTGTAAACTTTTCCAATGTAATTTGAGTAACATCTATGTATCTAGTTTCTTTAAGTCTACCAAAATGATTGTTCTTTCAGGAGTTTCATTCCTTCTGACCATGATAATATCACAAGTAATGCACCGGCTCCAGCCTAAGGGGTCGGGGTGTTACACAATATGTGCTTTATGGCCTAAACTAATGAGGTACAATCCTATTATTCTTCTGACCCTAATTCTGAATCAAGCTATAAAAATGATAAACTTGCAGCTTATTGGCACATGCATGAAGAACAATATGATTCTTTATTTAAGAAACACAAATCTTTAAAGAATATTCATAATGCTATTTTAGTAGAGAGAGAGACACTCTACTAAAACAATATCTGGAATTACTGAAAAAGTATAACTCAATAAATAAAAACAATACAGATCATGAAGCTAAAATAAAAACACTACAAACTGAAGTGGAAACATATAAATGGGCAGCTCTTATTTTTATGAAAATTTGAAAATACTCTAAATTAAATTCTTGGAAATAATGAGATTAAAAAGGAATGATATGGAATTAGCAGTAAAGATGAAAAACCTAAACTGTACAATAATTACTTTGTGCCAAGTACTAAAAAAGTAATCTATAACTATTGTGGTGGAAAAGGAAATCTATCTAAAAATTGTTATTTAAGGAAACCCTAGATAAGTGGAATAAATAAAGCCTTTGTTTCAAACAATTTATATGATTCTGTTGATTTTAGAAAAACAAAGCAAGTTTGGATTCCCAGATCATTGCTGGCTAACACAACTGGACCCAATAAAATATGTTTACCAAAACAATCTGTTTAAATGCCTTTGTAGGAAGTAGGTCATAAGATAAAATAGACCATATGGTTTATGGACAGTGGCTGCTTCAGGCATATGAGTGTAAATTCATATAATTTCAAAACACTAACACAAAAGGATTGTGTTCTAGTCACATTCGGTGACAAAGCCAAAGACAAGATTATTGGAATTGGAACCGTTGGAGATCTTAAAATTGTTTCAATCAAAAAAGTACACTATGTATAAGGGTTAATACACAATCTGATGAGTATCTCTCTACTCTGTGATGATGGTTATATAGTTGATTTTTCTAACAACTGTTTTTCTCTTTTCAAAGATAAATTGATTAAATTTAGAGCACCCAAAACTGATAATGTGTATACCCTAGATTTAAATTCCTTTTGTAAACAACAGGTAAACTACTTAACTGCTATGATAAATGAATCATGGATCTGGCATAGGATACTTGGACATTACGATGGGTATGCTTTACATAAGTTATCTAAGAAAAAATTATTTTTCGATTTTCCTAGTCTAAAGTTTGAAAGTGGTAGATTTTGTGATGCATGACAACTAGGTAAGCATCACAAGTCATCCTTCAAATCAGTTAACAAAATTGCTACATCTAAACCAATTGAACTCATCCATATGTATTTGTTTGGACCTTCAAGGGTCGAAAGTTTGTCTGGTAAATTATATGTATATGTTTTAGTTCATGACTATTCTAGATTTACTTGGATTTTCTTTCTAAAATATAAAAATGAAGCTTTTAAAATATTTGAAAGTTTTTTAAAAGCTATTCAAAATGAAAAAGGTTTTAAAATAATTTCATTAAGTAGTGATCATGGTGTAGAATTTGAGAATCTGGAATTCAATTCCTTTGGCTCAAATATGAGTTTTAAACATACCTTCTCTTCACTAAGAACACCTCAAAAAAATGGAATTGTTGAAATGAGAAAGGGGTCTATTCAAGAAATGGCTAGAACAATGTTCAATGAATATAGGTTACCTACCTATTTATGGGCTGAAGCTATATGTACAGCCTTCTATATAATTAATAGAGTATTAATTAGACCAATTTTCAAAAAGACACACTATGAACTCTAAAGTAACAGAAAACCTAAAGTAAATTACATTAATGTTTTTGGATGCAAGGTTTACACCTTAAACACCAAGGTTAATCTTGGTAATTTTGATCCAAAATCTGATGAAGGTATTTTCTTTGGATATTTTTCTACTTCCAAAACTTATAGAGTTTTTAATATAAATTCAAGGATTGTTAAAGAATCGGTTCATGAGAAATTTTATGAATTTGATCCATTTGAGAAAAGGAAAGACCAAATTAATGAATCTGACTCTAATGATAACATGAGACTTGAGAACTTGAGAAATGATTTTTAAAAAGATTTAATTGAAATTCAGTCCAGTCCAAAAGAACATGACACTAAAAAACCTATAAGTGTACTACCTAGATAGTCAAGAACCCTAAAGAATCACCCTTTAGAAACTGTAATGGAATACAGAGACAATGGAATAAGAACTGGTAGGAATATAGAAAATCTTGCTGAGTTTTCAACCTTTCAATCCCAATTAGAACCCAAAACAATATAAGAATCCTTAGTTGATGAAAGTTGGATGATAGAAATACAAGAAGAACTAAACTAGTTCAAAAGATATGAAGTTTGGAATTTAGTAGAAAGATATCAGAACTACCCAGTTATAGGAATGAAATGGGACATTAGAAATAAACAATATGATCAAGGAATAATAACTATAAATAAATCAAGACTTGTATCTAAAAGATATAATCAGAAAGAAGGTATAGATTATGATGATACCTTTGCACTTGTATCTAGATTAAAAGCCATCATAATCCTTTTAGTCTATGCATCTCATATGAACTTTAAATTATTTCAGATTGAGGTTAAGTATGCCTGTTTAAATGGTTTTTTATTGGAGGAATTTTATGTTGAGAATCCTCTTGGTTTTGAAAATTCACAAAAACCAGATTTTGTTTTTAAACTTACTAAAGCTCTTTATGGTCTTAAACAATCACCTAGATCTTGGTATGAAATATTAAGTTCTTTAATTCTAAAAAATAATTTTACTATTGGTATGGTAGATCCAACACTATTTAAGAAAACTGTTAATTATAATATTTTATTAGTTCAAATTTATGTTGATGATGTAATTTTTGGTTCAAAAAATAAAACACTTTGTCATGAGTTTTCAAACTTAATGCAAAATTAATTTGAAATGAGTATGATGGGAGAATTAAATTTCTTTTTAGGACTTCAAATTTTTCAAAAATATTTTGGAAATGTTTTGAATCAATTCAAATAAATTTCTGATTTACTAAAGAAATTTGGATTTGAAAACAGAAAGAAATATACATCTCCTATGTGTACTAATATAATACTTGATTTGGATGAAACTGGAAAATCAGTTGAAAATAAGTTATATAGAGGTATGATTGGTATTTTATTATATCTTATAGATAACAGGCTAGATATAATGTATTCAGTATATCTTTGTGTAATATTTCAATCAAATCCTAAAAAATCCCATTTAACTACTGTTAAAAGAATTTTTAGATATTTAAAATGAACTGTTTTTCAATATCTACTTTATCCCAAAATGTATGATTTTAATTTAATTTCATATTTAGATGAAGACTTTGGGAGTTGTAGATTATATAGAAAAAATCACCTTAGGAACTTGTCACTTTTTATGAAAATACTTAGTATCATGGTCTAGTAAGACACAACACTCAATTGCCCTGTCATCAACTGAGACAGAATATGTATCTTCTGGCAGTTGTTATGCACAAGTTTTGTAGATGAAAAACATTCTTATGGATTTTGGACTAAATTTTAATTATACACATATTTTATTTGATAATACAATTGCTCTAAATATTTTAAAAAATCCTATTAATCATTCTAGGACTAAGCATATTAATATTAGACATCAGTTTTTAAGAGACCATGTTCTTTAAAAGGATATATTTTTAGATATTGTGAATACAAAAATTCAATTAGCTGATATTTTTACTAAATCACTTCCCACTGCGAGGTTTGATTTTATTAAGGGGTATTTAGGTTTATTTAATTTTAATTAATTTTTTATAAATTTGATTATATTTAAAAAAAAAATAGTTTAGTTGCTTGTTCTTTAGATAGTACAATTTTATTTATCTATGTTTTTATATTTTTCTTTGCCGTGTACAATTTAAATTCATTGTAATATTTATGCATTGATTAGTCTTTACGTATTGACATCGGAATCAAGGATGTCAGAAACCATTTCAAATTCTAAACCCGTATATTTTTTTAAAAATACCCTTTGAAACATCGAAAACTTTTACCTCTCTTCTCTCATGAACTTGAACCTTCAAAACCCTAGTCCTTTTCGATCATTCTAAAATTTACAACAGAAATAGACAAGACCAAGAGAACCGATGAGATAGAGACCATCACTACGAAGTGGCAGCACTCAACAAGGAGAAAGATTTTACAAGGAAATTTCATAGATCTGGAATGGCTCTGTCAGAAGAACCTAATGCTAATGAAAGATCTAGCTTTTATGAGATTAGAACAGGAATTTAATGGAGATTACACAGATATTCTATATGAGGTACAAATTCATCATTTCTTTAAGTCATTGTAGTTTAGTGTGGAAAATGATGAGGATTCGATAATCTCTAAGATTGACGACTGAGATTTTTTGATCTTATCGGTGGAAAGCACAAAAATTCTAAACGGGCCTCATGAGGGAGTTTATCATTTTTATTTTAAAAATATTGTCGATAGTGTACATAAATATAAATATATAATTTCATTTCTATTTGGATAAACTAATATCAAGAATATGTTTGTAAAGGATTTGGAACTAGCCCAGAAGATATTGGTTAAGTTTGTGAAAACTGGTATTGCTCCTAGGATTTCAGAAATGGAAAAGATTCTTTATCCAAATATTTATTTAATGTTTTTGCTGATATGTGATATCAAGTTGAACTTTCTGAGATACATGGTGAGGTATCGCAGTTACTGTTTCCAACCAGAGTCAAGAATGAATTATTATCCTTTTGGAAGATCCATCTCAAAGATTCTGTTTAAGAAAGTTATGATAAGACTGGTGGATGCTCAGGTGACATGCCAGCATTGTAAAATCTTCAATGCTGGTACACTGAGAAAAATTGGAAATTTTTTTAGCACAATCAATGGAAAGTTGTTGCCTGTTGGAGCTAAAGAGGATGAAGAAAGTTCTTAGGCCCAACTAGCAAAATCAAAGGAAGGACATGCTGAATCAAGATTCAGTGATCTATCAAGAAGTCTCAGGTTTGAGTATGTGGATGTATCTAAAGAAAGAAGTCAGGAAGGATTTCAGTTCAAATGGACCAGGGATCCTAATCCTATTGAAGAGCAAGGTATAAATTTGAATGTTTTAAATATGGTGATTTCTAAATCTATTAGATTGTAAGAGAAGCTATAGTTAAAGTAGAAACAGAAATATAAAAAGAAGTTGAGACAGTTTCTGGTGAAAGAGATGCAGTGGCATAAACTCAAATTGAATGAGTAGAGGTTGATCAAGAACAAATTATTTTAGAGAATCCAATGATAAAGGAAGAACATGAAAAATATACTCATTAGGAGCATCCTCCAGAACATGAAAACTAGAAAGAGATTGCTTTTGAGATTTATACTAAGTTATTGAATGAGAATTTTTCTTGGGATGAGTCTGGGAAAGGCTCAAAGGAAAAATCTGTTGACAAACCAGTACTGGGAGGGGATGATGAAAAATAAGATGTAGAATCCTTTCCATTAGTGTTGTTTCATCAAGTTGAAGCTGAAAATGAGAATCAGGCACAGCGTGCCTCAAATTTAGTAAATATAGATATGGGGGAACTGAACAGAAAGTTTACTGAAGCTGAAAAGGAGAATTCTGCTCTATAGAGAGCATTAGAAAATGAACATTTAAATTTTCAAAGGTTGAAATCAAGTACTGTTTCTAAAGAAGAAGTTGAATGTTTTAATAAGGAATTATTAAATGAAGTTTCACAATTGAAATCAAAGATGGTTATTATGATAGATTTAATGTAATTTATATCATTCATAGAGAAACAATTTGCATCTGTGAGAACCAGTGAGGCATGTACATCAGGTACATCACCTAATTTAATTAGAAGATTTCAGGCTATTATAGTGGTCATGGAGAATATGAATTCTAGACTGCATGACTTATAGTGAAATAGTTCTCCTTTGTCATTACTGTTAGATAATCATACGTTTCTAGTTGACCAATTGACTTCCAATGAACTAGGAATTAAAACTATGCTGACTCGGTTCATAGAAAAGTTGACTCTTTTTATGGAGAAGGAAGAAAGACTTCATGAGTTTTTCAGAGTCAATCTGAATGAAGATATTAATTTTTCTCAGGAAAGCAGAGATATAATTATCTTGTTGGGAGATGTATTGATGAGAAGATTGAGGGAACAATTGACATATATCAAGGTAATAGTTCAAAGTAGATGAACCCTATCTCACACTCATACCCAACCTTGATTTATGTTGTTTTTCATTTCTATATTTATAATTCTATGAAATATCTTTACATCTCATTTTCTTGTGTCTTAATTTGTTTTAATGTACTATCTATGATCAAAAATCCTGAAATTTAGATTCACATATTGATAAACAGTTTATAATAACATTTACATTAATTCATTGCTACATGAAAATGTGTTATATTCCTTCTTCTATCATTATTTTTTATATCAATAAAAGGGGGAGAAATTAGGATAAACACAACATTTTATTTTTATATATTTTAATTTATTTAAAATTTTACATTAGTCTTTTTAGACAAAAAGGGAATTATCTTAATATTTTAAGGGGGAGAAATTAAGTTAAACCTAACATTGAATTTTTAAGTTATTATTTTCTTTAAATGTTATCTAAAGAGATATATTGACAACCCTAATCTTTTATTGGGGGAGATTTTTTTTCATTTTATGACTTTGGATAATACAATGTTTATTTTTGTTAAAATAATTTTGATAAAATTAAATATTTTATTTATCTTGGAAAAATTAAAAACTATATGTAATTAGTTTTGTATGTTCTTTTCATTGGTTATTTTATGGGATTTTTTATCAAAAAAAAGGGGGAGATTATTGAGAAAGTGTTGTTTTCGACAATACAAAATTTTATTATTAAAAATTGGGAGATTGTTGAGAACTATACTCTATCTCTTTATTATGATTTTGATGATCACTAATACACTTATTTGTTATTCAAATGATTTTACTTTAAGTGTATTTAAAGAATTTAATATTTGTTATATTCTTATTTCTGGAAGAAATATTTAATTATTTGAACAGTGATAATTAATTTCAAAAGTATCTAGATTTCATTTTTGGCATGTTTTGGAAACAATTTTCACACCCAACATTGAGAAGCATAGAGTAAGGATGAAATGTGGTGTTTACTCTAAGAGGTATCAGAAAAGTATAGTAAAAAAACATATGTTATCAACAATGTATTAAGGAAGGAACCCTACATTTGGAAGGAACCTTATGTTTGGAAGGAACCCTATGTTTGGAAGGAACCTTACATTTGGAAGGAACCCTATGTTTGGAAGAAACCTTATGTTTGGGAAATCGGCAAAGAATGGAAGAAGATAATTACAAAAGGAATGATAAGTTTGTTTCTTAAAATTATGGTTCATAAACCCTACTTTTATGCACAACCATACGCTTTAAAGATAAAGATAAAATTATGGTTCATCAACCTTACTTTTATGAACCACTGTATGTTTGATTGAAAAGTATAGATTATATACCGTATGTTTCAGAGTTGAAGAGAAACATTTGAGATCAACCATACGTTTAAGATCAACCTTATGTTTGAGATCAACCTTACATTTAAGATCAACCTTACATTGTGAACCTTACATTCAGAGAATTGTGCTATGCAGTTCATCCCTACCTTTGACGTCGGATATTTAAATTACGACTTTATTAAAGGAACAGTATTTATGCGGATTTTCAGGCTGATTTCAATCCAGATTAAAAGACGAAATTTAAAGCAAGTCCTTGACGGATTCAAATCCATCTATTTTTTATACAAAGGATCAATTTAAGAGGAGATTTTCATGCTGAATTTTTAATGGATTTACGAATACTTTGCTATTCAAACTTTTGAATATTGCGATTCTGAAGGCTACTTTTTTGAATCTAAATCTAAAAGGAAAATGCTTTTCGTTATTCTATATATACCTGTATTTTTTTGATTCAAAAAAGGGGAATGAATTATTGAAATGACGATCTGCTATTATAAAGATAGAAAAATCTCTATTTTTTGAAGAAGAAGAAACTCGACTGAATATTTACTGATCTACATAAAATATATTTTTCTGAATAAACTACTATTAAAGTTGCGAATAACATTTCACGATCTACTGCAACTGGAACAGCTTTGAACTACTTTTACCCAAAGATCATAATTTCTGAAGATGAAGATCCATCTACTGTCAATTGCGTGGTGTTTCAATTTTGAAAAACAACTGGGAAATTATTTTCAACGAACAAAATACTCTTTTATCTTGAGTGATCAGCATATCATTCTAAGATTTGTATTCGGGTCTGTGTATGAACCAGATGGATCTTTTTAACCTTAATATTGTAAAGGTGTCATCTTCCTGCACTCAGTTATGGAATGATCTGTTGATAAAAGGACCAGATAGTGAAAATCACTATTCTTGTGGAGTAGAGCATTGGTGGAGTGGACTAGGGGATTTATGTTCCCCGAACCACTATACATCGTGCGTCATGTTCTATTTATTTTCCACTGCTAAATCATTGATATAAATATAAAATCACAAATCAGAATCATTCAAATAAATTAAAAAGGCACAATTCACCACCCCCCCCCCCTCTTTGTGTGTATCTAGTATAAACCGATCCAACACCCTTTCCTTCTCATCAACCATTTTTATTTATTTTTATGTCACGTCGTTATGCTGTCAAAATTTCACGGTGATTTTCCATGTTAAAATCATCCTTTAGTGAATACCATACCCATTTCTCTATCAAGGGTATTCACCTTTATACACATAAACTTATTGATTATATACTTTTATGTATGTATTCCAGATTCCTTTATCGTGGAATAAATGATGATGTTGAATTAATCCATGATATATGATCAATGTGGCACACATAAGCATTATATTAAAATGATTATAAATGGTGTTCCCTCATAGCACTCTAATGCATTGGGTAGTGTTTAATATCATGATACATCATCTTGAGATAGGGGTTTACCATATTACTTCTAGGAAATATTTCCACCATGTTGGGATAGGGGTTTACCTGATTCCTTTACATTTATGATGTAGTGTATTATGTTGTTCTCACATTTCAATGTTATGATAATCATGCTATATCATGACTTTATGTTCATGTTTCTATTTTGATCTATTTATTTTCTTTTTTCCTAACATGTATTGTATTCATCATTTTATTCCTTCTTCACTCCCTTATTGGGCTTTATAGCTCACCCTTTTCTTATGTATGCCCTTAGGATATCCCAAACAATGTTATGTACAAAAATTTTTTGTGGACATGTAAAAGATTTTTTTAATAAATATGTCTTATTTTATATCTTAAGTTGTCATTTAATGTTCTTAATCCTAGAAGACACGATACCTCTCAATCTTATAAGTTGTATTCTGTTCAAGTTTATGTAATAAATCATGTTTAAGTGTGTAATAATGACCAGGGTTGTTATGCATCATGTCGGGATATGGAGTGAACCATATTACTTTATGGGACATTTTCATCCATGATCTTAGCAGTTTAGCATTGACCAATTCTTATGATATAGCGTCTTAAGCTCTGTCACATTTCCTATGATATAACTATCATATAATATCATGACTTATTATTCATGTTCCTTTTATTCCTCCCTGATATTCCAATTGACTATAATTTATTATATTCTTTATGTTATTACATTTTTATTACCTTAATGGGATTTATATCTCACCCCTTTCTTATGTATACCCCCAAGTAATCACATGCAGTTTTAAGTGCAAGCATGTGAAGGATGTTTTCAACAATGATGATGAATTTCCTATTTTAAGTTGTTATGTAACGTAGATAATTTCCAATTAAACTAGACTTATCAAACTTATGTGTTTTTAATTGTAATACTACATAAAAATTCATCAATTAATGTGAAATAGATATCAGGGTTGTTATATTTTCTATTATAGGAAGAGTATATTTATTTTTGGGATTTGGATGAGAAAACCCTGAGAGAAATCCTAAGGAATAAGACTAAGTATAGGAATAAATCCCTAAATATGGGTAATTATATTGTAAGTGTTTAATTAAGAATATACATCCATATCTCGATACTACAAGTGGACATGGTTCTGGAACACATGTTTTTAGTTGTAACATCTCTAAAAAGGCATGTCAAGCCTAACTTAGTATAACTTGCAACACAAAAATGGGACTTACTATACACCTGGTGTGACTCTCTTGGGGGATATGAATATGTAAATTCATAATCTCATTATTATCCCTTATCTAGGGGGAAAATACCAATAACAATACATGTTAGGAAGTAGATCATGGATAAAATATATTGAATCCTAGAAATTCATAAGATAGGGAAATAAATTTAATTTATATATTACCCCATTAATGTCATTAGATTACCCTTTATGTGTTTAATTGTTTAAAAATATTCTTCACTGTATTTCTGTTTTATTTAATCCAATGGTCATAAATTGGAGTAATCGGGTAAACAATCAATGTAAAGAGCAATTTGATCACTACCCTAAAGTGATTCCCAAACTGATGAGAGTATAAATCAAAAACTTCGTGATGATAATCTCCCAACTAAATTAGGTAATGAATAGAAACCTGGATTAGGAGGTGTGTCAAATTCCTCTTAAGAGATAATAATCTACAATCGAGACTATTATGTGATAAAGGCTTCAAACATTGAATGGATCATCTGACCCCTTACTCAAAGAAAAATGCATCCAATCCATTGAGAGGATCTTCTCCATCCTTCAATGTTCCAAACAATAGAACATTCCACTGTATGTTTATCATATAGAGTGAGAAGCTAATCATTGGTGGAAACTGTACATGAATAGAAATCCTAAAGAAGAGATAAAATTAATAGTGTTTAAGGAATTTTTGAAAAAAATAGATAATATTTTTCATCGCACTCACCATGTTAAAATGGAAAGGCATTACCTTTACCTCGATAAAAAAGATGATGAATCTATCGCGGTGTGTGATGAAAAAATCAAAAGACATTCACAATATTCTGCTGACTTTTTTTATACTGTCAAATGAAAGGTTGAACACATTTTTGTGGGATAAAATCTAGTTTATGAAAATCCCTTGTGATCCATTAATTATATAGCTATGGGGAAACTATTTTATGTTCACTCAAAGTCAAAATAGAGATCATAAAATCTCAATAGTATCATAGGGACATGAATTGTCAAGTGGAGTTTAATTATATAATTCTGATGGATAAATCTAACGGTTCCATGAAATTTCAACATACCACTAATTAGAATTTCATAAAGAAGCACCCCTGAAATTTATTAAGTGGGTGAGAAAATACATTAGATGCATGAATGATGGGAGAATATCTAGCAATTGGAGATAGGATAAAATCACTAATACGAAGGAGGAAATTAATCCTCTCTTCAATCCTCATAGTATTTTTCATTAAATTGACTGCATGAAACTTGTGGACATTTAAAATCAATGACCTAGTCCTAGGGTTTTTTGAGACAACAAAAAATATCCAATAAATCAAGGGAGAGAAATTTCCATCACAACTATTGAGGTGGATACTGTAAATGATGTGGTGATAGGTACACTATTTAATCATTCAATAATAGTTAACATACTTTTTTATTTTGGCTATACACATTCTTTTATATCCCCATTATTTAATAGAGCTATTCAGAAGCCACCACAAATCATGGAAGTAGAGCTTTCGGTGAAAACGTAAAATGGGAAAATTATTGCATCCCAAGTATATAACTCCTCTAAAGTCACAATTTATGGGAAAAACATCCTAGTAAACCATTTCATACTTCCTTTGTGGAATTTTATTCAATTATGGGCATGGATTGGCCTCCCCTATATGGATCTAATAAAATTTTCTATGAGAACAAAATCACTTTTTGTATTGTGAATCATCCCCCTAATTAGTATATGAACAAGGAGGTGTATGAATATTATCTAACACCAACATTATAAGCATGGATATGATTTCTCTTTGAGAAAGTGTATCTAGATTGAAGTATTAAGTATATGGAAAGAATTATCCTCGAAGACATTCATATTGTGAGCGAATATACTGATGTGTTTCTCGATGAATTGTCTGGTCTTCCTCGTAGCCTATAGGTAGAAATTTCAATCAAGATTATACCTAGGGCATTAACATCATACAAGAATCTATATGGAATAGAACTTGTGGAACTTGGGGACATAAAGAAACAAGTATATAATAATCTAGATAAAGGGTTCATACACTCAAGGGCTTCACTATGGGATGCACCAGTCCTCTTTATCAAGAATAAGGCTATTTTTGAGCGGCTTTTCATAGACTATCATGATCTCAACAAGATCATGATTAAGAACAAGTATCATCTTCCACATATTGATGACTTGTTTGATAATCTATGTAGAGCACAATACTTCGCCAAGGTGGATCTACAGTCAGAATATTACCATGTTATGGTAAATATGTTAGATTTCCCTAAGACTACATTTTTTAAATGGTATGAGAACTATGAGGTAATAGTAATGCCATCCAAACTCACTAATGATATAGAATGTTTCAGGTAAATCATCAATATATTCTTGAGATATTACCTCAAAACATTTGTGGTAATATTTATAGATGACATTCTAATATACTCCAATACCAGGGAGGAGTGTGAGGAGCATTTGAGCACTGTGCTAAAGATCTTACGAAAGGATAATCTTTTTTCAAAGTATATAAAATATGAGTTCTAGATGAAGAAATAATTATTCTTAGGGACTATCATCACATATAATGGGATATCTTTGGACCTTTCAAATACAATAGAAATTGAATAATGGTCTAAGATAACATCTATGATAGATATACATAATTTCATTATATTAGATGGGTACTATCATTGATTTTTGAGAAATTTATCTTGATAGTAAAATCCACCAACAAAAACATCTAGGAAGGGATTTATGCTTTCATTAAATGATGAATGTGAAGAAATATTCAAGGGATGAAAATTAGGCTTATCACTATCCCTATGCTCACAATACCCACAAGTAGAGAAATTTTTGTGGTATTTAGTGATTCTTCGAAGAAGGGCTTGGGTTGTGTTACTATGTTGAATGAAAAAATCATAGAATATGTTTCAAGGTATTTTAATGTTAAAAAAATATCTACCCAATGCTAGATCTATAGTAGGAAACTGAAATATCCACTTTGAAAGTATAATGACATTATATCTTTGAGGAGAAGTATTAAATATATACAAATCAAAAAAACCCTGAAGAATATATTCACTTGGAAAGTGATGAATATGCACCAAAAAATATGGTTAATGATGGTCATGGACTATGAATTCTCAATACACTTCCACCAAAGTGAATAAAGGGGAAGAAGATTTATGTAGAAAGGATTCAAAAATTCAATCATTGATGATAAATGAGAGGGATCCAATCTTATTATGTTTTAAAAGGATGAATAAGTTCATTATAAAGTAAAGAAAATCATCAATCCATTCACAAATAATTCCTCAACTGTACCATATAGAGATGTTAATGGATTACCAAAAAGATGATGTGGGAATTCAGAATAATGTGGAATCTATATGTAATGGGAAATCCTTGGTGTTAAATTTTAACGAAGAAGGAATTGTGATATTTGGGTCACAAGTATGTGTACAATCAAATCATGAGTTAATGAATGAACAGTTTGATGATGCAAATAGTTGGACTTTCTATATTCACCCAGGAAGTACAAGGATGTATCGAGATATTCGAGAGCACTATCGGTGAAAAAATATAAAGAAGAAAATCATTGAATATACATTAATGTTCCTAGTATATCTGCAAGTGAAGTCAAAATGGAATAAGTCTAAGGGGATGATGAAACCATTACCTATAACAACATGGAAATAGGGAAACATAACCATAGAAACTGTCACCAAACTTCTAAAGACAACCTAGAGAAATAATTCAATATGGGTATTTTTGGATTTTCTAACAAATACAACTCACTTAATTATGAATTGATAGGATTTTATGCCCAAATAAATTGCATGGATATACACCAGAGAAGTGGTAAAGACGAATGGAGTTCCACTATCAATTATATCATATCGAGATAATATATTAGCCTCCATGATTTGGAAAAGTATTCAATATGTTCTAAACATTTAATTGAAAATCATAATGAATTATCACCCTCAATCTGATGTCCAATCTGAGAGGACTATTTGGAAATTGGAAAACATGTTGCGAGCATGCTCTATGGAAATCAATGGAGTATTGGATCAAAAATTTCTTTTTTTAAGTTCTCTTTAATCCATAGTTTGCACTAAAGAATCCAAATAGCTCCCTATGAATGTATTTACAGGAAGAGGTAGAGAATACCTGCATGTTGGGATGATTTTGGGGAATGAAAACTTCTCATTCCGAAAAAATTCGATGAAATAATAGAAAAGGTTAAGAAAATTAAGCACCACATCAATGCTTCTCAGAGTTGAAAGAGGAGATATGTTGATTATCATTGAAGAGACCTAGAGTCTGATGTTGGAGACATGGTATTTCTTTTAATATCTCCATGGAAGTAAGTGACGAGATTTATGAAGAAGGTAATGCTTATTCCATGATACCTTAACCCCTTTGAGATCCTTGATCACATCTGAGTGGTGGAATGTTGACTAGAACTCCTACTGAACCAATCTCAAGTACATGATGTATTACATGTAACGACCCAAAGTTTCATTAATGGAAATCCCTCTTGATCTAATTAAATGTCTCTTTATGTTTATATAAAATGTAAACTTCTTTGGTTTTATGTTAAGAATTTTTACCATTGCTAATATAGCCATTAAACAGTGATCACATGATTAGTATAAATATAGGACTTTAACAAATCCAATTTACTCAGACAAAAGAAGTGATGGCCTCGTCCAGTAGAATTTCTCCATACGAAGCCCATTTTTCGGAGCTTGGAAAAGAGGTGGCATCCTTGGGCTTCTCTCTTAACCAAGCCCAAGCTGAGCTTCATCATGTCAAGCTCGAATGTGACCGTCTACGGGAAAAGTGGAAGTTGATTGAAATTACCACTCGAGCGATATTATCTGAGCCACCCCAAGAGTCTATCACCATCGCACAACTTACCCTTAGGTCTTATGCGGCTATTTTAAGGGGTTATGTAACAAATAATTAGTACTATTTTCATGTACATTATTTTTTTATATAATAATGAATATAATTTCTAGTCATTTTTTGATACATTGTAAATAGTTTTTAAAGTACAAATGGTGTTTTTAGTTATTATTTAATTAAGAAATATATTTTATTAAATTAATGTATTTTTGAATTAAATAATATTTTAATAAAATAATATTATTATTATTAAATTATTTTTTATTAAATATAAATGATCTTATAATTTTATGAATGTAATTTAAATTTTTATTATGGTTTGAAAGCCATTTCTGTCAAAACCCGTGAATTTTCGATAAATGTCGGTTTTTATTTTAAAAGTGAAAATTAATATATTTAGATAATTATTTAGATAAAATAAATGTTATTTCTGGAATCAGGATGTTGAAATTATCCAACGGTTAATTTTTCATAATTTTCTGAGACAGTCAAATTTTTGGGTAAAAATTAAATACCGTTTAAATATATAATGTGTTTTATGACATCATAAGGACCCAATAGTGATGTAATAAAATACTGTAATCTTTATTTTCGGCCAATATATGTTTTACCAGTAAAATAAAGTGATTTTGGGTTTGTTTGACTTACTTTTCAAAGCATTAATGGACCCCTCAAGACTTATTCAACACCTTGTCTTTTTAAATTAATTTCCATGGGAGTGTGACTCACCTCCACATAAGAAACCCTAATATTTTAAGAAGTTCGGAATTTGGCCTTATAAAATATTTTTTTTCTATTCCCTTTTCCAAAAACCATGGGCAAAAACAAATGGATGGTTTTTGGTTTGAATTAATTTAATGTAAGGGGACCCAAACCTAAATAATAAAGAATTCCTTCACCTTTCCTATATAAACCCACCCAAGCTCCCACTTCCTCATCCCTCAAAGCCCTTGGAGTTCGTCCAACCTCTACCCTAATCTCTCTAGAATCCTCCCAATGTGCCCCAATCTCCCAATAAGCCTCTCACAAGCCTCTCTCTAGCCTTTGGAGGCACACTTCCAAGTAAGGGTTTTTTCGTCCTTTCTCATTTTTGTCCAATTTTCATTAAGTTGTGTTGCCCTTTTAATTTCAATTATAAATGTTGGGGTATGGTTTCGCACCTCCCTCATACGGCCCTATTTATGTTTTAATGATGGGATACCCCTTTCTCTCTCATTAAATTCCTACCATGTACACCTGTTACTATACCGAAATTCCGAAAGGAACTTCTCTCTCCTCTTTTACATTCAGGAAATATTTTTGTATCACGGATCTAATTTCCAATACAATTGTTGGGACATGTATCTATATGACCTCCTTATTTTCCATTACATGTAAATATGATGAGGAACTCCTTTCTCTTTCATCAACCATTTTTATGAATTCTTATGTCACGCCATTACGCTTCCGAAATCGCACTAATTTTCTAAGCCAATGTCATTGTGTAGTGAATACCATGCCCATTTATCCATAAAGGGTATTCACCTTTATGCACATTTAATTATTGATTATAATGTTTCATGAATGAATTCCACATTCCATTATCATGGTATAAATTATTATGTTTTATGAATCCATGTTTTATGATCCATGTGGCACACTTATGCATGAAATGAAATGTTTATGAAGGGTGCGTCCTTATAGTGCTCCAATGCATTGGGTAAAGTATAGTATCATGATACGTCATGTGAAATGAGTTTTGACTCATGCTAATTCAATTTCAATGAGGTTTTAATCATGCTTTAAGTGCAATGAGGATTTACTCATGCTCTATGTGCAATGAGCCTTGGCTCATGCTAATTCCATGTTAAGTGTTGTTGCCACATTTTCATGTTATGATTATCATGCTTCATTATGCCTTTATGTTCATGTTTCTTTTATGCTCTATTGATATGCATATTTTCTAACATGTATTTTACTTCTCATGTTATTCTATGTGTACTCCCTTATTGGGCTTTATATCTCACCCTTTTCTTATGCATGTCCTCAGGTTATCCCATGAAACGCTAAGTACGAGGGAATGTAGTGGTCATGTAAAGGAAGTTTTCAATAAAGATGTTGTATTTCATGTTTCAAGTTTTTATGTAATGATCCTAATCCCCAAATACACTAAACCTCTCGATCTTTTTGTTGTATCAAGTGAAGTTTTATGTAATAAATAATGTTTAAGTTTGTAATAAAAGAAGGATTGTCATAGTTGGTATCAATGGATAGGTTTAGTTATTTTTGAGATTAGGAAACCATAGTAAAGCCATAGATACAAGACTAAGTATAATAAAAACATCCCTAAGTTTTGGTAAGTATTGAGTAAGTTTTTTATCAAACAAATACATCCCTGTCTGGATACGAGCAGGTAGAGGCGGCTCTGGCACAGATGTATCCTAGGGGTAAAACCCAAAAATACCGCTTTGAGATAGACTCGAATTGGAACTGGTGCACGACAACGGGATTTGCTGCACTCTTGGTTACGAAACTCCCAGGGGATATGTTTTGATAAATTCAAAAGCTTAGTATGAACCCTTATTCAGGGAATTAAAAAAATGCCCCTACGAATATATGATATAAATTAGATCATGAAAATCCTAGATTGAAGCCTATAGACTCTTGAGTAAGGAAATAAAAGTTTATTTATAAGTCATAAACTTTTGTCTTTGGATTACCCTTTATCTGTTACCCCTAACTTTCCTTTTATTCCAGCCAATGGCCGGTAATAGGAGGACTCGGGCTAGCAACCGTTGTGAAGATCAGTGTGATGACTGTACTAATGAGATGCTCAATCCAATGGGAGCAGGAATCGAAAACTTTGTCACACTTCTATCTTAGCTAACTCAAGTTTTTAATAGAAACACGGGTCAAGAGGAACATTCAACCCCCCCTAAGAAAGAACAAGTCGCTATCGACAACTTCATGAGACAAAGGCCTCCTACTTTTAGTGGATCATCTGATCCCACGATCACTGAACAATGGATCAACTCCATTGAAAAGATCTTCTCCATCCTTCAATGTTCTGAAAAAGAGAAGGTCCTCATGGCAGATTATCATATGGAGGGTGAAGCTGATCAATGGTGGACGTTGATAAAAAATACAAAGCCTGAGGAGGAGATTGAGGCGTTGGAATGGAAGGATTTCCGGAAGATGTTTTTTGATAAATATTTTTCGCACACCCTCCGGCTTACGATGGAAAGGGACTTCCTTTCCCTCAAGAAAAAAGATGAAGAATATGTTGGAGCGTACGAGGAAAACATCAAAATTCTTGCACGATACGCTTACGGCTTTGTCGTTACCCTCGAATGCAAGGTTGACCGCTTCTTTGGTGGGTTGAAGCCTAGCTTGCAGAAAGCATTAGTGATCCATAACTTCGATAGCTATGAGGAAATTGTCTGATGTGCCCCCAAGGTAGAAATGGAGATCGGGGAATCACATGGGTATCATGGGGACAAGAAGCGTAAGGTGGACTTCAATACTGGTGGTCCGATGGATAAATACAACGGTGTTAAGAAGATCCAGCACCCCACTTTCCAAAAGTACGGAAAGAAGCACCCTGGAAATTGCCTTAAGGGGACGAGAAAATGCTTCAGGTGTGGAAGAGAAGGGCACCTAGCTGTTAACTGTCGGCAAGAAAGACCCACGGCTGCGACAGAGGAGAGGAATGCTCCGTCCGAACCTCAATGCATTGTTCAATGCTACAAATGCAAATAACTGGGTCATTTTGCAAATCAGTGCCCTAGTCCAAGGGTTTTCGGAGACAACCAACAACCTCCAAGGCAGCAAGGAAGAGCTTTTGCCATCACTTCTACCAAAGTGAACCTAGAAAACGAAGTGGTGACAGGTACGCTAGTTATTCATTCAAGAATACCAAACATAATTTTTTATTCAGGTTCTATGCATTCTTTTATATCTCGAAAGTTTAGTAGAACAATCCCAGCACCACCACAAATCATGGAAGTAAAGATGTCGGTGAGTATGGAAAATGGGGAAATCATTGCATCCCATGAATATAAGTCCTCCCCTTTTATAATCTGTGGATTTAATTTCTTGTAGAACCTCATCATACTCCCTATGGTGAAATTTGATGCAATTCTTGGCATGGATTGGCTTTCCTAATATAGAGCCAACATAAATTGTCAGGAGAGGGATATCACACTCCATATGGAGAATCGACCCCCGATTCTTTACAAGTGTCAGGAGGAAGATTAATCTCCTTTAGCTCCATCATATCAAGAATGGATATTACTACCCTATGAGCATGTGTATCTGGCTTAGATGATTTAGTCCAAAGAAGAAACCATCCTTGAAGAAATGCCTATTGTGAGGGAATTCGCGGAAGGGTTTCTCGGGGAACTGCATGGTCTTCCTCCTAGAAGAGATGTTGAGTTCTCAATTGAACTTATACCTGGGGCGCTACCAATATCCAAGACTCCATATAGAATTTTTGTTGTAGATCTTGAAGAGCTGAAAAACAACTACAGGAGAATCTGGATAAAGGGTTTATATGCCCAAGTGCTTAACCATGGGGTGCACCAGTCCTCTTCATCAAGAAGAAGGATGGGTCAATGCGGCTTTACATCAATTATCATGAACTTAACAAAATCACAATAAAGAACAAGTATCCTCTACCAAGAATCGATGACTTGTTTGATCAGCTGCGTGGAGCACAATACTTTTCCAAGGTGGATTTGCGGTCGGGATATTATCAAGTAAGGGTGAAGAAGGAAGATGTCCCCAAGACTGCTTTTCGTACAAGGTACGTGCACTATAAATTCATAGTAATGCCTTTCGGACTCACCAATGCTCCAGAAATATTCATGGACTTGATCAATATAGTCTTTAGAGATTACCTTGATAAATTTTTGGTAGTCTTTATAGATGATATTCTAATATACTCCAAAACCAAGGAGGATCATGAGGAGCATTTAAAAATTGTACTAGAGACTTTGCGCAAGGAGAATCTCTATGAAAAGTATAGCAAGTGTGAGTTCTGGTTGAAGGAGGTCTCATTCTTGGGCCATATCATCACAAGCAATGGGATATCTGTGGACCCCTGCAAAACAGATGCAATCGAGGGATGGTCGAGGCCAACATCGGTAACAGATATCTGTAGCTTCTTGGGGTTAGCTGGATATTATCGACAAATTGTGAGAAATTTCTCACGATTTTCCAACCCTCTTACCAAGCTAACTCGAAAGGGAGTAAAGTTTTCTTGGAGTGATGAATGTGAAGAAAGCTTCAAGGAGTTGAAAATGAGGCTTATCACTGCGTTCGTGCTCACTTTACCCACAAGTGGGGAACTTTTTGTTGTTTTGAGTGATGCTTCAAAGAAGGGATTAGGTTGTGTGCTAATGCAGAATGATAAAGTTATATCCTATGCCTCAATGAAGTTGAAAATCCATGAGATATACTATCCAACACGTGATCTGGAGTTGGAGGTGGTGATATTTTCCTTGAAAATCTGGAGACATTATCTCTATGGAGAGAAATGTGAGATATATACTGACCACAAGAGTCTTAAATATATATTCACACAGAAAGAGCTTAATATGCGCCAGAGAAGATGGACAGAGCTCATCAAGGATTATGACTATTCAATACATTACCACCCTGGGAAAGCAAACAAGGTGGCAGATGCCCTAAGTAGAAAGGACCCAGTAATTCTATCAATGATGAGAATTGAGAAGGATCCAATCTTCTTAGACTTGATGAAGATGGATGTGGGAATCATAAAGAAGGGAACATAATCAATCCTTTCGCAAATGATTTCTCAACCATCTCTTTTGGAAAGGCTAAAGGATGCTCAAAAGGATGATGTGGGAATTCAGGATAAAGTGGAAGATATCAAAAAAGGGAAATCCTTGGAGTTTAATGTTAATGAAGAAGGAATTGTGCGGTTTGGGAAAAAACTATATGTTCCATCAAGTCCGGAGCTAAAGAAGGAACTTTTGGATGATTCACATAGTTCAAATTTCTCTATTCACCCAGGGAGCACAAAGATGTATCGAGATCTCCGAGAAAACATTTTTTGTGGGATAATATGAAGAAAAAGATCATTGAACATACATCAAAGTGCCTGGTGTGTCAGTAAGTGAAGTCAGAGAGGTAGAAGTCTAAGGGGATGATGCAACCATTGCCCATACAGGAATGGAAATTGGAAAACATCACCATGTACTTTTTCATCGGACTTCCGAGGACATCCAAAGGAAACAATGCAATATGGGTTGTTGTGGATCGTCTTACAAAGAATGCACACTTAATTGCTATTCTGGAAGATTTCTCTTTGGATCAAGTGGAACAAATATATATCAGGGAAGTGGTAAGGTTTCATGGAGTACCACTATCTATAATGTCAGACCGAGATCCAAGATTCACCTCTAAGTTATGGAAGAGTCTTCAACATGCTCTGAATACTGAACTAAACTTCAATACGGCCTATCATCCTCAAACTGATGGCCAATCTGAGCGGACTATCCAAACACTTGAGTACATGTTGAGATCATGATCAATGGACTTTAAGGGAGGATGGGATCAACATCTTCCCCTGGTTGAGTTCTCTTATAATAACATTTTCCACTCGAGCATCTAAATGGAACCATATGAAGCCCTGTATGGAAAAAGGTGAAGAACACTGGCATGTTGGGATGAGGTCGGTGAACGTAAGCTGCTTGGACCATAAATGGTCAAAGAAATGGTGGAGGATGTGAAAACCATTCAGCAGCATATCAATGCAGCCCAGAGTCTATAGAAGAGTTATGCAGATAATTGTCGACGAGACCTTGAGTTTAAAGTTACAGACATGGTTTTTCTACATATATCTCCATGGAAGAAGGTCCTGAGGTTTGGAAAGAAAGGGAAGTTAAGTCCAAGGTACATCGGCCCCTTTGAGATTCTTGATCGTGTCGGGGTTGTGGCCTATCGACTAGCACTTCCACTTACTATGGCCAAAGTACATGATGTCTTTCATGTATCCCTCCTAAGGAAGTACATGGCGGACCCTTCACATGTACTCTCTTCTGAGGTGGTACAATTGGAAGACGATCTTTCTTATGAGGAGCAACCAGTGAAGATCTTAGATCGTAGAGAAAAAGTTCTACGTAATAAGACAATTCCCCTCGTCAAGGTGTTGTGGAGAAACCACATGTTTGAAGAAGCGACTTGGGAATTGGAGGAAATGATGAAGCTGAGTTAACCATATCTGTTTTAGTGTCGGAAAAGGAAAATTTCGAGGGTGAAATTTCTTAAGGGGGGAATATTGTAACGACCCAAAGTTTCATTAATGGAAATCCCTCTTGATCTAATTAAATGTCTATTTATTTTTATATAAAATGTCAACTACTTTGGTTTGATGTTAATAATTTTGACGGTTGCTAATATAGTCGTTGAACAGTGATCACATGATTAGTATAAATATAGGACTTTAACAAATCCAATTTACTCAGACAAAAGAAGCAATGGCCTCGTCCTGTAGAATTGCTCCATACGAAGCCCATTTGTCAGAGCTCGGAAAAGAGGTGTCATCCTTGGGCTTCGCCCTTGACCAAGCCCAAGCTGAGCTTCATCATGTCTAGCTCGAACGTGACCATCTACGAGAAAAGTGTAAGTTGATTGAAATTACCACTCGAGAGATATTATCCGAGCCACCCCATGAGTCTGTCACCATCGCACACCTTACCCTTAGGTCTTATGCGGCTGTTTTAAGAGGTTATGTAACAAATAAGTAGTACTATGTTCATTTATATTATTTTTTTATATAATAATGAATATAATTTCTAGTCATTTTTTGATACATTGTAAATAGTTTTTAAAGTACAAATAGTGTTTTTAGTTATTATTTAATTAAGAAATATATTTTATTAAATTAAGGGATTTTTGAATTAAATAATATTTTAATAAAATAATATTATTATTATTAAATTATTTTTTATTAAATATAAATGATCTTATAATTTTATGAATGTAATTAAAAATTTTATTAAGGTTTGAAAGCCATTTCTGTCAAAACCCGTGAATTTTCGATAAATGTCGGTTTTTATTTTATAAGTAAAAATTAATATATTTAGAAAATTATTTAGATAAAATAAACGTTATTTCTAGAATCAGGATTTAAAAATTATCCAATGGTGAATTTTTCATAATTTTCTGAGACAGTCAAATTTTTGGGTAAAAATTAAATACCATTTAAATATATAATGTGTTTTATGACATCATAATGACCCAATAGTGGTGTAATAAAATACTATAATCTTTATGTTCGCCCAATATATGTTTTTCCATTAAAATAAAGTGATTTTGGGTTTGTTTGAATTACTTTTCAAAGCATTAATGGACCCCTCAAGACTTATTCAACACCTTGCCTTTTTAAATTAATTTCCATGGGAGTGTGACTCACCTCAACATAAGAAACCCTAATATTTTAAGAATTTCGGACTTTGGACTTATAAAATATTGTTTTCCTCTTCCCTTTTCCAAAAACCATGGGCAAAAATCAATGGATGGTTTGTGTTTTGGATTAATTTAATGTAAGGGGACCCAAACCTAAATAATAATGAATTCCTTCACCTTTCCTATATAAACCCACCCAAGCTCCCACTTCCTCCTCACTAAAAGCACTTGGAGTTAGTCCAACCTCTACCCTAATCTTTCTAGAATCCTCCCAAGGTTCCCCAAGCTCCCAATAAGCTCTCACAAGCCTCTCTCTAGCCTTTGGAAGCACACTTCCAAGTAAGGGTTTTTTTCCTTTCTCATTTTTGTCTAATTTTCTTTAAGTTGTGTTGCCCTTTTAATTTCAATTATGAATGTTGGGGTATGATTTTTCAACTCCCTCATATTTACCTATTTATTTTTGAATGATGGGAGACCCCTTTCTCCCTCATAAAATGCCTCACATGTACACCCGTTACTAGGCCGAAATTCCGAAATGAACTTCTCTCTCCTCTTTTACATTCAAACAATATTTTTGTATCATGAATATAATTTCCATTACAATTGTTGGGACATGTATCTATATAAACTCCTTACTTTCCATTACATGTGAATATGATTAGGAACTCCTTTCTCTCTCATCAACCATTTTTATGAATTCTTATGTCACACCATTATGCTGCTGAAATCGCACTGATTTTCTAAGCCAATGTCATTGTGTAGTGAATACTATTCCCATTTCTCCATCAAGGGTATTCACATTTATGCACATTTAATTATTGATTATAATGTTTCATGAATTAATTCCACATTCTTTTATCGTGGAATAAATGATTATGTTTTATGAATCCATGTTTTATGATCCATGTGGAACACTTATGCATGAAATGAAATGTTTATGAAGGGTGTGCCCTTATAGTGCTCCAATGCATTGTGTAAAGTATAGTATCATGATACTTCATGTGAAATGAGTTTTGACTCATGCTAATTCAAGTGAAAAAAGGGTTTACTCGTGCTTTATGTGCAATGAGGATTTACTCATGCTCTATGTGCAATGAGTCTTGGCTCGTGCTAATTCCATGTTAAGTGTCGTTGCCACATTTCCATGTTATGATTTTCATGCTTTATCATGCCTTTATGTTCATGTTTCTTTTATGCTCTATTGATATTCCTATTTTCTAACATGTATTGTACTCCTCATGTTATTCCATGTGTACTCCCTTACTAGGCTTTATAGCTCACCCTTTTCTTATGCATGTCCTCAAGTTATCCCATGAAACACTAAGTATGAGGGAATGTAGTGGTAATGTAAAGGAATTTTTCAATAAAGATGTTGTATTTCATGTTTCAAGTTTTTATGTAATGATCCTATGCCCCAAAGACACTAAACCTCTCGATCTTCTTGTTGTATCAATCGAAGTTTTATGTAATAAATCATGTTTAAGTTTGTAATAAAAGCAGGGTTGTCATATTATATGTATCCCGAATAAGGAATTACATACCAATCCCTTATCATGTAATCAATCTAGAGGTGGTACCACTGGAGAATGATCATTCCTATGAATATAATCCATTCGATATCTTATTTAAAAGAGTCAAATTTCTACAGAATAATACTAATCACCTAGTAAATGTGTTGTGGAGAAACGACAAGTTTGAATAACCTACCTGGTAACCAGAGCAAGTGATGAAAAAGAGTCACCATCATCTATTTTATTATGGGTAATGAAAAATTTGAGGGTGAAAATTCTTAAGGGGGGAAGATTTTAATGACCCAAACTATTATAAATAAATTTTCCCATGATATTTTAATTAAATATCTTATTATGTATTATGTTTATAGAAAATATATGAACTTATTTGATTTTATTGTACCTTATATGATTTAAATTATAATTAAGAATCATTAACACTGATAATATATCCCTTGAATAGTGATCACCTGATTTGTATATATATAGGGTTTTGAATACTCTAATTGACACAGAAAAATGTTTTGATGGCCTCAAACTGTAGGACCATACCCTTTAAAGACCATTTATCGGATCTTTAGAAGGATATTACATCTCTTCTATTTTATCCTGTCTAAGACCAAGCTATGATCCAACCACATAAGCATGAGAGGAACCATTTATGGGATAATTTCAACCTCACTGACATCACTACCCACACTATTTATGCTAAACCACACCATGAAAGCCTCACCATCAAGAACCATTTTATTAAAGAATTTTCTAGTGTATTAAAGGGATATTTATTGAAACCCTTGAAATATTTATTATGTACATTAATTTTTATAGAAAAATTGGTATATTTTCATCCTATTATTGTTACATTATAAATGATTTTTATTTTGAACCAATAATATAGAAAAAAAATAAAATATTCAAATTCAATTTTGGAATTTATTTTTATGAAGTAATGGAATTTTAAATTATATAATATTTCATGAAAATATTATTATTGAAAATTTATTATATATAAATGATCATATATTTTGTATGAAGTCGAAAATAATTTTCATAATGAATTGAAAAAAAAAGATTGTCAAAAAACCAGCATTCCATGATAATTGTATTTTTTATTTTAATCATTAGAATTCACATATTTAGAAAATTAGTTAGATAAAATGAATATTATTTTTGAATTAGAACATTGAAATTATCCAATGTTATGTTTTTCATAATTTTTAGAGATAATAAAATTTTCAACTATAAATTAAATACCTTCTAAATATACTTTATGTATTATGAAATCATAATTACATAAAAGTGATATAATAAATAATATAAATGCTATCCAAGACCAAATCAATGTTTCTTCCTTTAAAATAATATGGTATTTTGTTTATTTTATTTTTTTATATTTCAATTATGAATCATTCCAAGCATATAATTTATTTCAGGGTTTTTAAATCTTTTCTTTAAGAGCGTGAATCACCCACAAATTAGCACGAAAATTATGTTATTATGTTAGGAAATTGAACCTATATAATATTTATAACCACTACCATTTGTAAGAAACCATGGAAAAATAATGCTATGGTTTTTAGATTCAGTTATTTTTTCATATAGAGTCTGAAACATAAATAATAAAGAAATCGCCCTCTATTCATATGTAAACCATCCCAAGATCCCATTTCTCTTCACTAAAAATAATTGAATCACATACATACACTAACCTAAAAAATTTATTGTCCTCCCATGTTCCCCCAAGCTCACAAGAATCCCCTCTTAAGTAGTTAGAGTCACACACTCATGTACATGACCATCATCTTCCCCTCTTTATTCATGATTCTTAATTATCTTATTCTTTCAATTTCAAATTCCATATATTGGGATATGTATTTACATATTTCTTTTACTACACATTCTATTTCCAAATTATGAGGGACCCATTTCTCTCTCATCAACCCATTTTATGAATTTTTATGTGACATTGTTATGCATCCAAAATTTAACTACGTTTTTTAGGAAAAAAAATTTGTGTAGCGAATACCACACCCATTTTATATCAATGGTGTTCACCATAATAAACATTTAAATATTTGAAATGGGGAATAAATGTATGTATTCCACACTCCATGTTAATGGAATAAAATATGACGGAAAATTATTCTATGTATTATGATCTATGTGGAACAATTTAACATGAGAATGAAATTAATGTGATGGTTGAGTCCAAAATTATATAGTTCTCCAATAAATTGGGTAATGTTGAGTATTATGATACATCATGTTGGGACAGGGAGTGAACCTGATTCCTTAATTTGACCATTTCCACCATCATGTCTTGGAAATTTACCCTTGACCTATGTCTAGGATAAAGGGTTTTAAGTAGTTTTCGCACTTCCCATGTCAGGATTGTCATGTTATTTCGTGCTTTATTATTCATGTTCCTTTTATTAATCATTTATTTTCCTAATTTAAAACATTTTTTATTTTTTATATTCTTCATGTAATTACATGTTTATTACCTTAATAGAATTTATATCTCACCCCTTTCTTATGTATTTTCTCAGGTTATCCCATGTAGTTTTAAGTGGGAGCAAGATAGGGATGTTTTCAATAAAAATGATATATTTAATGTTGTATGTTTATATGTAATGTAAATAATTCCCAAACTATAATTCTTGATCATATGGGTTTTTAAATTAAATAATATGTAATAAATCATGAATTAAGGTGTAATAAAGGGTAGGGTTATTATAACAATGGATATGGATAATTGTTGATGCCCACCAGATGAACGTTGACAAAATCAAAAATGGAAAAACACCTGAATACATGAATTATTTTCCCTACAATATCAAATGAATAAGAGGATGGTCAAGATAGATGGATCACATGAGCCTCTAAAGGACTCACAATCATGTGACCATTTCATGCTAATATGAAGGTTCCACGCATGGTGAATAACCCACAACATGTCCCGTGAAGTCCCCTTCAACAAAAAAATTGTTCTCTTTTGAAGGCTCCCTAGAAAACTGATTTATGCATGTTAATATCCAAATGAGAACCACCAAGGCCATATGGTTTTTCATTGGCAGGTTCTTGACAGACCACCCTAAAACCATTGAAAATAAGGAGTGGTGATATCCAAAGAGAGAGACCTCCATTGCTGAGGAAGCTCACACGCCATATCATCTTTTGAAAGAATAAAATTATTTTATGATATACAAGAAAACCTAAATTAACCCTAATACTTTTAAAGAAAAAAAAACATGGAGATAAATGAAAGGAGGTGAGAGGTGTATGTGGTCATAGAAAGACAAGCGATGCATCGTAGGGCCTCGGTGACATGTCTGACTCCCCTCATGAAATCTCTATGGATTGTCATCCTCATTATGAGAAGTGCCTTAGGGAAAATTTTAGTGATCTAAGGGTAAACAAATAGACCTATCCAATACATGTTTACACACTCTCCATAAGACCCACATTTTTCAGATGAGACATGAGAGATGTGCAAGACCTCCGATCCTTTTTTGGATGAAACAATGGAGATAAAAGGGACTAATAATGATATGTTTATGGTCGCTGAAAGACAAGATATGTGTCCCTAATCCCCCATGAGACATCAGGAGACCTTAATGACATGTCTGCCTCATCTCATAAAATCTCTTTGGCTGGTCTGCCTCACAACATATAAGTCCTTGGTAATTTCCAAAAAACCACTTGTTACACTAAGGGTGAATTAATGGAATTGTAGAATGAAATACTCATGCCTCCCCATAAGACCCATATTGGTAAAGAAATGCATCACCAAAAAATAGATAAAATGACATTAATATTTCTCCTGAAATCCCACATGACTCCCAACCTTTTTCACATATAAAATTGAAATAAAAGAAGAAGGATACGGAAGGTACTCATGGTCACTGAAAAACATATGATGTTCTTGAGGAAGTTCACATTGTGGTCCCACGAGAACTGTTGAAAACCCATACTTGTCTTGCAGACTATAAGAAAAGTCACCTCATGTCTCTTAGATTCCTTTCAATAGGAATTTAGATCTTGATAAGGCCTTTGGGAATATCAACATGACAATGAGGAATTCCTTCAACACATTTTCATGATCAAACAAGTCCCAATTAGTTGGTTATAATCCAATAATGGAGGCATTGATGGAAGATACTCTTGATAACTAAAAATTAGGAAACAAACTCAAAGCAGTCCATTATAGAGACTCAAAAAGACGTGTGGCATGGAATCCCTTCGCTGAACTAGCATGGATTCATGCGATATATGCCACAAAAATCATTGAACAATTAGTGTAAAGATGCTTATAAATTCCCCACTCCTACATGAATAAAGGGTTGGTCTTTGGAAAGAATCTAGGTGAAGAAATCACTCAAGCGCTAGGGTCACAATAATCATAGTAGACATCTCAAAGAAACTGATGACGTGACCGACTGACCCACTGTTAGGTAATACATCGACAAGTAGCTAGATTAGTCATGTGCCAAGCATAAATCCATATGAATGATCAGTCATAGATCATGTGATGGAATTATGGGAAGTCATGTAAAGAGCATACCACATGTCGTCTAGATCACGTAAGACCCAAACACAACTAATACTAAATAAATATAAGACCCTCATAATACATGGGTTGGATAAGAGATTAGAAGTGGAGGACATAAGTAAAGGACATGATCGTTGACCCTAATTTTCTTCGAATAAGTCATCCAAAGAAACACGGAAACACCAAGGAATATCATAAGGATCTTGAAAAACTCATTCAGAATTCCATCTAGGACATGGGAAATACTCCATACAAGTTAGATAAATTCACATGGTTTCTCCCCATGGACGTAACTTTGATCTCATGAAACCCTTGGGGTCTGTCACCCGAGATATGCAATGTCCTTAAAATACATCGTATGAATCATTTAATGACGTTTGATCATATCAGTTGATTCCCATGATTGTATTTTTGAATAAAAACATGGTTCTCATGACACCCTATGGGCAGCCAATTTTAGAATCATGATTCCTTGAAGACATATCATCCAGGTATCATGAGGTCTCCCAGAGGTGTTAGCCAAGATACGCGACATCCTTTGGACTATGTCTCACTGACTCTTATGACACCCTCCATATGCTTTAATCTATTTCATGTGACGGATCCCAGTACATTCCCATTAGGGTTTTTGGTACCCTCTATCCAATAAGGCCTGGTCAATAGGGAAACCATATTGTGTAATCCCTAACATAAAATGATCTATGATAACTTTGATTCCCCCTATAACTGGGATACATAGGAAACCTTCTTAAGTCCCAATCTCTATACCAAACACTGAAATGGATGTTATAATACACAAGTTACATATCTATGCACCATGGAGTTGATTAATTGATCCACCGTATTTTTTACCCCGAGCATAGATCACATGGGCATAGGGGGACACAATGAATACCTCATTTGGTAATATGAACCTCCATAATTGGATGGGGCAACCTTAGTGTATATGCCCTAAAAAAGGGATCTATGTAGACTCTGATTCCTTCCATATCGATGACATGTAGACTAACTCTCCTAGAAGTTTAATCTCCATATTGATAATCCATGGAAACCCTAGAATCTATGTCCCTTATTCAATTAAATGATTATATCATCTTCACTATAAACCCCCACAGTGGTAAAAGGAAAACTCAGTGTATACTCCCCAACATCAACCAAACTATGATAACCCTAATTCATTCCATAACCATGTTATGTAGGATGCCTTCTGAAGGCCTAATCCCAAGTAAACACCCCGTTCGGTGTATGTCTTTTCATGACTCTGACATCTTAGCCCACGAGACTCAATCAGTGCTAGGAGATGTTCACCATAACTCATCAATCAACAGACTAAGAATCCCACCAAACTAAGATGACTTTGATTCCTATAATAACATGGATATGTAGGAAAACTTATAATGGATCAATCCCTACCTCAGAATATAAACTACCTCCTTAAATTGAATCATATTCTGATGCACATTTTCATATGAGTAACCATCACTTGATGGAAAATGATGGAGAACCTTGGATACATATAGATGGATTCACTAGAGAGAACCCATAAGTCTTTATATAATAGAAAATTTTCCTACAGTAGTTTCATTAGGGTAACTGATCTTGTATTGGGGTTAGGAAGAGATTCATGAACATATATTAAATATATATGAGATTCCCAGAGTATGAAATAATTCCTCCCAAAAATGGATTTGATGATCCATCCCTCCCACCCTCTTAGTCAATGCAAGTCCCTAAGATTCATTGGGCCTGAAAACCTAGATAACCACTTGCCTTTGGAATGTAGGTTTTTACACAACTATAAATGATCAAATTGTAGGTATTTTTTAGGGAAGATGAAAAAAATGGAAAAGATAATGCATGCGATTTAGGCAGGCATTAATATATTCCATAATCAAAACATTGAATGGAGAAGCCATCCCACATAGACGTTGAATCCCAGTGAAATAAAAATGTTGAACCTAATGTGAATCTCTTTAAATAACAAAAAATTGGTTTAGAATCTTCCGAGTCATGTATCTTTCAACCTAAATGAGAAAAAAACTGATAGGATCAACATGAATCTCAGAGGAAAATTTCGTTTTTAAACCATATATACAAACAAAGAAGAAAGACAAGCATAATCCATGATCCTTATAAGTCCATCTTTTAGTTGACAAGTTGACACAAGAAGAATTTCCTAAAAAATTAATACAGGGAAATATTTTTAACTTTTCATATATTATTTATCATTTTCAAGCCTATGATATAACACAAATCGATACCCATGATCCTCATTTTCTTCATGATTGCAGATACTACTCTCATTGACAAACTCAAAACCCATGGAAATATCTTCATCATATTACATTCAATCATGTAACTCATCTTCCACTACAACCCCCAAGGGTCATAAAGCGATCTCACATACTCGACAGGTTCAATGGAATGTGAAGAATATGATGGTCTGGGAGTATGAAAAAACATGGTGTGATCCTCCCCATAGATGCTTACTATGAGATTCTCTAAGCATGGTAGTCATCGAATATGCATCGCCTGATGAAGGCTACCTCAATACAGTAGCCCTCATCTTTATGACCAACAGTTTCAATAGATTATCCCTAGATAGAAACAACTTCCACATTTCATATATGATTAAGGATGAACAAGAGGTCGAATATGGATACCTTTTGGATCAGGTGATACTGAGGAGGGCACCAATCAAATGCAGTCACCAACACCTTCCTGCCAGTACCCATCTGTTGCCTACTGAGGGTTCCATCTGACACATAGCTACCTCTGATTCCCATGAAAGGGATATAAGGAAGACTCATCAGTTGAGGATGATGTTGGACTCCTATTAGAGAGCTCATATTATTATTCCAAATAACGATGCCTGCTGGCATACACCATAATGAACTAGCAGGTGGGCTCATATCAATGCTAGATGAGGACAAGTTCGTGAGAATATTATCATAATAGACATGGGGGAGGCTCATATCCTTACCCCATGCAAGAAACCCATCATCATATTCAAATGGAATAAGGAGGAAAAATGTGGGCACAGATCCCCACTTCAATTAAAGATATATGTCAATAGATAATGGAGATGGAGAATGTGAAATATTATATCCATGCACACACTTCTCTAAAATTGAAATATTTTTTAGCAATAGCTAAAGAACTCCATTGGCATATTCTAGCACTATTGTAGATAATGAGATAGGTGCATACTCCTATCCCTACATCCAGGTAAACTCAACACTCTGATCATTGCGAAAAATTGGTTGTACTGGAGAAAGCGCGCATCCTTGATCTCATCCCAAATGACTATCATTATATTATGGTAAGCTGTGAGGCATTGGACCGGGCTCATACACCTATTCCAACTAGATCTCACTAGGTGATTGAATCACATAACTCGAGAAAGGTGAACATGCCTATTGAAAATGTCTGGCGGAATATTCCAAATTCCCAGGATCAGGCTCATACCCCCATTCTCTTATAAGGATCACCATTTGAGAGGGGTAAAAGCCTCGGCATAGGCTCATATTCTAGTGGAAAATGTCATGTGACACACTCGAAAGGCCCAGGATCAGGCTCATACCCCCGTTATGGCCATGGATAGCCAATTTAGAATGGAACAAGCCCTATGAAATACTTTTTTTCCTATAAGTGAATCTTCCTAGCATACTCCAGCAAATCACAGAAGTAAGGTGCATATTCATACTTATGTTGATGAGTGACTGCACCAACATCATTACATGGTAATAAAAGAGAAGGCTTGTATTCCTTCTCCCGATCTGGAGTTCCATCGATATTTTATGATGGGAAATGAATATTATTACTAGGATCGTATTCATGTTCCAACCAGTACTCACTATGTGAGAGTAGTACACTCCTTGGGGCATGATCATATTCCTTCCAGGAAAGACCGACAGCTTATCCTGAGGGCTCAGGATCAGGATCAGACTCCCATCTTGACTGATCTTCACCAATTGAGAATGGCACATTCCCCAGGACATTCTCATATCCTTTTAGATAATGAGAAAACATATTGGAATATTCTAATAGCTTCTAACATGTGGGTTCATACTCACACGACACTAGGTGGTTATATATAGGTTTTGAAAACCGTCACATAGTGGGGCCATATCCCTGAAAAATCACGAAAGGTAGGTCAAAATATTCTAGCGATCATGAAAAACATAGCCCATATTCCTAATATTACAGTTCCATTATCCTTAGGGTTTTTTGAGACACATTCTCAATGCCAAAAGGGTCAGTTGACTCTTTTATCAAAGCAGAACCAAACGTCATTCATTACCATGATATCTATCCTTGTGGTAGTGTAGAGATTAATTGTGGGGACTTTACTCCTAACATCCAATGTGGTCAAGCTCCCCATGAATTTATCTCCCATGGGCATGGAAATCCACCCATTTTCAAGACACCTCCATATATATAGCTGAACCAAACCATGAAACCATTGTATAGAGTGGTTTTTGAAACATCGGGGTCAACCGTATATGGTTCCCCATCAACATCCCGCAACACACCACTCCCTTCAGCAGGTGACCATCACATCCATATTCTATGTTCTAATCAGAAGGATGCATTTAATTCTTTTTAGGAGGAGGAAAAAATAGAGATAGGGGGAGATTTATCCAGAAAAAACCTCCCCATCCTGTTCTAGATCACCGCTACTGCCAACTATGTAATCCCAAATGAGATTGAAAATGGGTACATTCTTTCCTATGGATAAAATTTGTGGGATACTTCTCAGTGACTGGAGAATCGATATCTAATTTATCTAGGATATTAGTGTCACCTTTAGATAATCAAGATACTCTATTACATAATCAACCTATCTACTATCTCTATGGCCTGGGATCCAAAACTGGAAAAGCACAACACAATTTTTTGACATGCTTGTCACCATTGAATCATGACTCTTTAACATTTGATCTCTAAAGCCACATCATGAATCATTATTCAAAGATGGGGAAAGTATAGAGTATTACACTTTTACAGTACGCTATAACAACAGAAACCCTTAGACAAAACATCTTGCAATTTTATAGCCTTCGTCCTA
The DNA here is from genome assembly GCA_963277665.1 of Viscum album. NCBI lineage: Eukaryota > Viridiplantae > Streptophyta > Magnoliopsida > Santalales > Viscaceae > Viscum > Viscum album. Next base: position 2,048,037,160 of record OY728122.1, read on the forward strand.
ATTAGGGGACCAGGTAATGATTATGCTAGTTGGTCGCTGAAACAAAATTCCCCCACTTCAATGGTTCCCACACACCATAGATGGGGAGGTAGGATAGCCAACACAACTTCAAACTGGGCCCCTTAATATAATAGGAGTACATTATGAACCTAGAAATCTATGTTGAAATCATCTGAAAACATCATATAATGAATAATTCACACCATGGGTTGTCATCACACCAAAACCCTTCATGAGCACAACTATGCCACATCACCTATATTTGTGTAGCACCTTTCATAGCATCCATCTAGGGGAAAACTCGGCCCCTTGGCCTAGGATAATATCCACCACTGCCTCCACCCCTCAGGACATCATCCCCTGCCATGATTCAGGATATACCCTCTATATTTGTATGTGAACCCCATCCCCCTTAGCTAGGGGAATTTATATCTCAATCAATATCACCAGTTTTATTTCCCCCTAACTGGACCCTGAATTCATCATAGATGATTCTGGATCACCCCTACACAAATGTGATGGGGGATTTTATATATTTGTATTCAACATGGGAATCATCAAGTCCCTGATTAGAGCCATTGGATACTCAACAACATGACCAATTATTGATAATGGATACCCCAAATGACCCCCACCTGATAGGGTTAGTGGAATTTTCATCATCAGCATCACCATAGAGGGACTCATTCTTCCACTGGTTGTGAGGAAGAAACCGACATTCGGAATCCCACCTATTCTCGCATCACAATAAAAACCTCTTTTGGTCAGGGATATCTTGAAAATCATGATCAAAAAATCTACTGAGTAAATATTCATAGGCTAGGATGGGAGGAGCATATGAAAAAGGCAATCAAACCCCATCAGGGTCACAATCCAAAATGGATAAAAAAAGTTCAATGGTTCAAATAAATACCCTAACAGATGTTATGCAGAATCAACTTGTTGTGTAGAAAGAAATTACCCAACCACCATTATCAGATATACCTTTATAAATATAGTCACCATTGACATGGTAGACATTGATCAAGATGTAAACGTAGATGTCCAAAACATGGGGGTGATTTGGATGCACCAACTGAGATTGCACACACTCATAACCAAATAATGCTTTAAAATTAGGCATCACTGAACAATTAATTACCACCTCCTCAGTAGAATATTTGAAAATAAAAAGTAAATGATTTAACTATGTATCAGTTTCCTTCTACAAAGGAACAATTTTCTCAATATAAGAGTGAAATATGAGCTATTTGAAAACTCAATAAAGAGTTACATAGGAGAAATATGCATTCTAAGTTTCATCTCTATCTAGAGACAAATATTCTCCCTCCCATAGTCTATCTTCTAGCAAGAACAATATTTGAGTTTCCAGTTGACTCCAGATCTGGATATCCAGCCTGCATAAATGAGGAAGCTGAAAATTAGCAGGACTTCCCTTCGTTGTGGTGACAACCTCTCCCACTCTTGGGAAATCATTCAATTATAGTAAGGATCGAGGATTAGTGGGAGATTAAATAAGTACAACCTCATTAGCCCGCACTGGCTCCCTGTGGATGGGAGGCGGCTCAGATAATAGTTCCCTCATACTTACTTACCACCATTGAGTCTCTTGATATAGGAATGGAAGCTATTGAAGGGAGATTCACACCAATATAGCCTAAAAGGAATCCATATCTAGAATGGGTGGATGATACTCCACCTCCACCAAAATTCAAAATCCCCACATTTACTACCCTTGATGGTCTAGATGACTTTGAACAACATCTCACACACTTCATATCTAGATTCAAGCCGAAGATGGAAAGTCAAGATGGGTATGAGGCAATAAAATTGAGGTGTTTTGTATATTCTCTAATAGGGACAACCTTTTTTGTACAATAGTATGCCAGTAGGATCTTTTTTTTGGATGGAAAGACCTTCTTCATCAGTTCCATTATCAGTTCAGTTCAACACTAAGGTAAATGACGATCATCAACCTGATGAACTGGATGCAGCATGAGAATGAGTGGGTGTCGGATTTTATAACAAGTTATAAAGGTTGAACCTATTCACATATCATCCCCTATCATAGGAGAAACTATTGGAACTCTATGATGAAAATCCTAGGGATGTGTTGAATACACCCATAATCCCCATGAAATATCTAGTAGTGTTCCTAGAGTTCACTTAAAGAGAACAAAATCTTGAAGAAGCTATTCAGTGAACCCATTCCAATTCTCAACTCATTGTCGCAACACATGGGAAGAAGACTAGCATAGAAGAATCTAATTTTTTTTGCTCTCAATCCTTTAGTAGTTCCCGTCCAATCACCTAAGCAATCCATGAACATCCCAACTCCGCTTATCGAGTGGTGGACATCATAGAATCACCCTCTTCCATATGTACCGAGAAATTAGGGTTCCTTTATAATTGGGGAATAGATGAACAAAGTATAATTTTTCCAAAATGAACTAGTCTTAATTTATTTCATTGAATCCATGGATAATAACCTACTCACACATCCTCCAACCAGGAGGCCTGATGATTTCAAATAGACTGACCATCCAGACTACTTCCCTTTACATAGAATTTTGGGTAACAATATCCATAATTGATTCATCTTCAAAGACACCCTTTAAGGCATGCTCGAATCTAGCTAAGTGAAACTAGAAAATTCTCCAGATATGTTGTCTTTTGTAACCATTTCCTAATCAGAATAAGAGGATGTTTCGTAGAATATTCCAGCATGGTGAGCACAAATGTTTGAAAACTTCATGAATGAGAAAATAATTGATTGAGATCATACTGCTCTGAAATCATAGTTGTGTTAAATCGTGATTGGTCCACCACCTAAAATGGATACATCATATTTTCCCCTCTTGGGTGTGATTGACCAACAATCACAATAATATATTGAGGTAGAAAAAAAATATTCATCTCCAAATTAATCCCTATCTCTTTCATATTTATTACATGTGAAATATACAACATGAGCTCCACCACACCAAATGGAACCCTTATCCTTAAAATATCACATATTTGGTTTTTTCAATGAGATAAACTTGTCAAAACCATTCATCGATGATGATGATGCCCCCAAATATGGTTTCACACATATAACTGAGGAATGGGAGGTTGCATGTGTCAGCGCTGAGGATACAGGGGAATACACGGATGTTATCAGACATAATATTCTGATCATATCCTCATGGAAGATATATATGCAGAAAAAACCATAGGAAAGTGCTACAATAGACTAAATATATGTAAGGAGGTTCCTCAGATACCTCTAGTAGTCACCTGCACCCAATTTTCTTACATGGCCACTTGGAGGGGGTTTAATCTGATCAACCCTGGAAACAAGGAAGGCTGGCCTGACCTACACTATTGGAAGAAGATACCCCCTCAACCTCTTCTTAAGTTCCAGGTACACATCCCTCAGACACTCAAGCTCTTAAACTACATTCCTAAGAGTAGCACAATATTTGGAAGCACTGACCTCTAGCACAAAAGTTCAATGTTATGAAATAGCTAGTTGTAGTCCTAGTTATGCTCTGAATCCTTGATACACATTGTCTTTTGAAATAACTCAAGTATCCACTCATTGAAACCCACTAAATCTCACAATAATTCTAGATATAAGTAGTCATGGTTGAGTTCTGTCTAATGTAGACTATTTCCTTAGGATGTCATGTTGTGATCTCATTCATTTATCAAGATTTGTTGGATGCCCTTCAAGGGAAAATTATGTCTTTATATGTTTTCGACAGACTCAATAATGTCAATTTCCATAAGGTGATGATTGTAATGGATCTAGGATCAATCTCATCCTAATTAGAACGCTCAAATAATTATGGTATATTTAAGGGGACTTGTCCCCTAAAAATGTGACCATTCGGTGATATGATAAGCATGGGAAAAACCCTATAGAGAAGATCAAACTGAAGGCCCAATTTGGGGAACTCAGATTTGAGAACGAGTTCATGGTTTTCCAGAAATAAACCACATAAAATTACCTTCTTTAATGACCTTGTCTCAATAGCCTCTTAGTGGTACCATCAACATTAAACCGATGTTTAATGTACCCCATCAATTGAAATGTCAGAATACTATTTGGCAACAACGCCCCCTTAAAAACATGCGTAGCCACATATACTAAAAAAATCTAAAAAGAGGGAGAAAAAGAACCAATGGGGGATGATGATATATAGGTTGAAACCCCAAATAGCCTAGGGACTAGCCCATTAAATCCCTATAGTATGCTCGATTACGATTATGTTCCCATTATAAACATGGTCGAAGTAGATGATCTAATCCTAGAAGCCCAAACCTCACATGTCCATAGTGACAACAACCGTCTCTGGTGTCTCTTTAAAATAAATCTGATAAAAAGGGATGATGATGTCTCTTTTAATAGCCTCCCTCAACCTAATATTGATCGAGAGGCCAATATATTTACATATTCACCTGAATAAATATCCACGAATTCAAAAATGGATGAGGATAATCTTAGGAATTCCCCTCAAACATTTGAGGAAGGTTTGTCCACCACCATAGGTGAGCTAAGGAAAATAAATATGGGAACATATGAAGACCTGGGGCCTACTCTAATAAGTAAGGACATTCCCCTTGAAGATAAATGGATGTAAATTTCATTTCTAAAGAAGCATCGATTTGTGTGCACTTGGAATGATATAGAAATTCCAAGATTGAATCCAGATGTGGCTACGCACCATCTTAGACTACCTGATGAACATATGGTCTTTAAAAAGGATGAAATTATAATCAACCCCTCTCATTCCACCAATATAGTGGCGGAATATGAACAATTGATCAAATCCATCATTTTCTGATATGTGACATACCCAATGGGCATTGTCACCATCATCCCCTTCAAGAAGAATAGTGGACAGATTAGGGTATTCATTGACCTGAGATACCTCAATCAGTATTTCATGAAAGACAATGTCCCATTTCTGATCACATAACACTTGATCGATGAAACCTCTGGAGTCTAAGTATTTCTATCATGGATGGGTACTTAGGGTAAAATCAAATAAAGATGACCCCCAAGAATTAAGAATAAACCACCTTCAGAGGGCCTCGGGGGATCTTCTGCAACCAGGTCATACCCTTTGGATTAAATATTGTTGGTGCCACATATAATCATTACATGCATCACATATTTAAGAGATTCATGGGGGGGATAGAAATTTTTTATGTCAATGAACTAGATAGTAAATCCCAATAGTGGTGTAATCAATTCCTGGATTTCTAAAAAATATTAGAACAGTTACGACATTACAATCTAAAGAGGAACCCACTAAATTGTTCTTTTGGGGTAACATTAGGAATGTTCCATTACTTTTTGGTATGCCACCGTGACATTACACTGGACCCAGAGAAGATGGGTTCTATTTTAGCTATGTCACCCCCATAAATTTCAAGTAATGGAGTGTAATCCTAGGGAACCTCACTTAAATTTGGAAATTCCTAGACAACCTATCAAATAAAGCTCTCCCATTCACTAGACCAATGAAGAAGGTAGTTGTTTTTTAATGGGATGATGAGTGTCAAAGAGACTTTGAAAACCTGAATAAGTAATTAATGCACGCATTTCTTGTTATTCCTCTGGTGGAAGGAAGGACACTCATCTCATATGTGGGAACCATTAAATTCTCCCTGGTCACCCTACACATGCAGAAAAATGATGTGGGAAGATTTAATAGTATCAATGTCCTCAGTCACACCATGCTAGGTACTGAGAAAAATTATTCTGATGTAAAATAAAAATTCCTTTCAGTAATCTTTGTGGTGCTAAAGATGAGGCATTACTTGTATCCCCATGAATTCTATTTCATCTCTCATATTGACCCGCTAAAGTAAATCCTTAGCCACCCAATATTTAATAGATTCTTGGCATGATGGGAATTAATTATTCATCAACATGGCATTTAGTTCATATCACAAAAGTTAGTAAAAGTACATACCCTATCTGATTTCCTTACAGTACTTCCGGCTATGGAAAATACATCAAAAAACACCAAGCTCCCCGATGAAGAGGTCTTTCATTCACAAGAAATTCCCCATACATGGGAAATGTACTTTGATGGAACCTCCAGGATTCATGTTGAAAAAAAATTGGAAACTCAAAGCTTAACTGGGTTGGTCTTGGGATTGTATTTGTCTCTCCCAAAAAATCATTTTTTCCCTTCTCTTTCTCTCTATCTGAAGTCTACACAAATAATGAGGCTATGTACCAAGCCCTCTTCTATGGATTGGAACTAGACCTACAACTACACATAGCCTACATGAATTTAATAGGGGACTCAGAACTAGTGATAAAATAGATCAATGTATACAATTCCATCAAAAATAAGGAACATGGACCTATCACATGATATGATAGCGGATTGATGGAAGATTTCCCCATTGGGACCACATTTCATTATGTCCATCGATCATAGAATGCTCGTGTCGATGCACTGGTTAATGCAGTTGTCATCTGGGTGAATGCTATCAAGAGGAATCAACCTTCTGCATTACTCATCAAAAATTCATTTCATCAATCATCATATTTGATATGGAATAGACTTATCAGGTCAACACTACCCTAGAGTGTGATGAGCCAATAACCACCCCGTGTTGGATGGATCATATAATCAGTTATCTATGAGAAGGGTCTCTCCCAATAGATCATGCCATAAGGGAATAGGCTCAGTGCTAGGAAGAAAACATCACTCTACAGTATGGTCTAAACATGAAAAAATCTCACTACATGTGAGGCTTTGACAGAGTTCTCCTCAGGTGCATAGTATAAGGATATATTCTCACCATCATGAAAGAAGTCCATGTAGGCTCCTAAATTTCCCATCAATCTGGAACTAGGATCTCCCACCATATCATAAGGATGGGATACTATTGAAACACCATGATGCCTAACTATGTGGAATTCACCAAGAAATTTCATGAATGCCAAATCCATGAAAATATCATCCATCATCCCCCAAAATTTTTAAAAACAGTTAGATATTCCTAGCCATTTTCTATTTGGGGGATGGATATTGTGGGTTGATATCCTCTAGCCACAGTTAAGCAGTTAATGTATATCCTTTTTGTTACAAACTTATTTTTTAAATAGGTTGGGGAAATACCCCTCAAAGAATTCATAATGATGAATATCATCAATTTCTTGAATTCCCATATCATCACCATGTTTCTAGTACCTAAAACAATATTGATGGACAAAAATACCAACTTCTATTCCACAGAGTTGAAAACGGTTTATCAGGAGTACAAAATAAGGTCTAATCAGTCATATCGCTATCATGTAGTGGAAAATTGAATGATAGGGTCCATCAATTAGACTCTATTGAATATACTACAGAAGATGGTGATCAATGTTAAGAATTATTCACTGAAAAAACTCCTCCAAGCATTATGGGATTAAAATACCACCATGCATACTATGACACAAGCAATGTCATAATCACTTGTATATGTAACTAATGCAGTATTACACATAGAGTTCCACCTACCCTCACTCTGAAAATACATTTTTTGAAAACACTCAGATGATGAAAAATCTCCAAAACAATTTGATGTGTCGAAATGGCTAGATGAGAGACGGTTCCACACATTTCACAATATGAAAATTCATCATAACCGGATTTCATGAGCCTCAAATAGAAAGGTTTTACTCCATCGATTCCTTCTAGGATAACTGGTGTAGGCTCTTAGAACCCCAAAGATCCTAGGAAAGAATCTCCAGAAATTGGATCCCATGTGGGAAGTACCTTACATCATAAAAAAGGTCAATCATAATAGAGGATAAAAATTGGTCAAAATAGATGGGAAGCATGTCACACCACCCACTAATTCAAGATTTCTCAATAATTAATTTTCATAGCTTTCACCATGAGGGTGTCCACATCGGTGTAAGTCTCATCATTCATCCTAAGTGTATGCTGTTAAACTGTACAAGTTCATCCTAACCTCATGAAATTAAACTGTACGGATTCTATCTTCTCTACAAGAAGGTAAATTGAATAGTTTCTTAACAAATATGTGTGTATCGATTCTTTTCATCATAGGATACATAGTAATGATCATACCTCCATTTTTGGGTCTATCCATAAGATCATTTTCCCTTCACGTTAGGTGATCCAGTGTCCTTACCACACAACATTAAAATACATAGATGTAGAACTTCCCTCTTCTTGATGGGTGGATAAATTTCCTCATCGCATGAAAAAAAATGAATGGATCTATGATATTCATCCCCATTCACATTGATTCACCGATATCCTTATTGCATGATGTTAAAATGCACAGTTCTTCTAGAGCAATGTCTATCTTGATTCTCATTTTCAAATGGGATATATAGGGATTCCTTGATATCGTATCTTGGTCCAGCCACCACATGATGCACATTACACTGTCCTGCTTAGGGATGTTTTAATTCCTTATTTCTCACACCGAGCATTTCTCATGTGGGCTCATGAATTACAAAAAAGGATTCACTACAGAGGCATAGAGAGGGATATCAGCATCGACATGTCTTCTACCTCACTGCATGATGTCAAACTACAAGAAGTTTCTAGAACTACATGTGGTACATTCTCATTCTCATGAGATACATAGTGATTCCAAGACTTCCACCCATGGGACCAACCTCAATGTTCCCATAAATTCACGACATCTCACATTCTTCCTTAATGTAGTAACATAAACTACAGCAAACATCAAGAACTACGTGAAACTTGATTCTGGTCATCATAGTATATATAGTGATTCATGGATATCCAGATCCCAGCTACAATTTTCAATAGAAACAATCCCCACCTCAACATATGGGTCATACCTACATAGAGTATTTATTTTTACAGAACTACGCGTGCATTAATTCTCATCCTCATAGGATATATAGTGTTTCCCACATCCCCATCTTTGAGCTCAACAATAAAACTACCAATTTTCATGTCATTCCAAATCAGTCCTCACCATAAGATGATAATCTACATGGTTTTCCACAACTATGTTTGGTTAGATTCTCATCCTCATGAGATACATAGTGATGCCCAAGTCTTCATCTTTGGGCCCAACTGCAACATCCCCATGCATTCCCATCACTTATTTCATCCTTACTACATGACATTAAATATAATGGAAGTACATACTTACCACACGATGTTAATTTTCAATGAAGTACATCCTTATTTCATGACAATAAAGTTCATGGAAAATGTACTTACTGTATGATCCTAAACTACATGGAAGTATGTCCTAACCTCAGGATCATAAACTTCCCAACAAATTTCCTTACCGCATGATTTTAAACTACACATAAAACAACCCCACTAAAGTACAATAAACTATGTAGACCATAAACCATTTTCACCATTCATAAAAGGGCCACAAGAGACTTATCTCAGTCAACAAGGGTACGAGGTGCTTCAATTGTCTTTGAAGAGCATCGTGAATCCATATACTAGACTTCATGTCACTTGTGTCTTAGGTTTCCATAATCATTGATGGACTTTGGAAAGGGTATTTGGATTCAAGGACCTCTTCTTGACAATAAATAAATGTATATGGATCTTACATATGCTCATATAGTCATCAACCAAATACATCACTTTGAAAAAGGACGCTCCAATCCTCATGGGCCCTGAAATCACTGCGGAAACACTCAACCCCCCCCCCCCCAGCGTGTCTAAAATAATCCCATTGTGACTATCTCAGGTCATTACCCATAACATGAGAGAACTCAATCCATGATTTTAAATATTTCCATCCCATGATTGGGAAGATGTTGGAGTAATCTTGACCATTTATATATTGATTATGTTATTGTGCATCATCCTCCATATTAGGTTCATGTAAGTCATGACATGAAACTCCCTATGTTTTATTAAAATCTATATGACCTTATACTCTAGACCATAATGGTCAAAACTGAAAGACCTTAAACTACAATTGGATGAAACACAAAACTTGTCAGGATTAAATCCTATAATGGGTGACCTAAGAAAATGTTCAGTCTCTGCCTGCTAAAATATTCATCTTTATAGTTTAGGAAAAAATATACAGAAACATAAAATTAATAAAGATAATTGTTTATATTTCATATCCCTATAAATTTCCTTGTTATGCTCATAGGACCCACTAGTCCTTGAAAAATTTAGATCGATTTTCTTCACATTTTCTCATTATTAGAATATGTTAATTAGATGGTGGCACCAATTTTAGGTTACTCAAACCCTCCATGGATTCTATACATTACACAAAGAAACACATCATGAGTTGGGTTATCTCAAACCACCATAATATTTCATGTCCCTTGTAAAGCTTATATGACATCAAGGACACTTTTCGTGACTATGAGTACATGAATATGGATCTTGTATATGTTCCAACCGTCATCAACCAAATGTTTCACTCTGAAAAAATTCATTCCAATTCTGGTGATCCTTGATAGAATTATTATATCACTCAATACTCCAATATGTATAAACCACCCCATGAGTGATTATCCCATATCATTCTTCTGACATGACCACTCCAAATCATGGATTACAATTCCCACACCAAACTGTCCAAGAATATTCAACATCCTCGATGTCACATCAACATATTTCATACCCTTTATCATGTCTGGAATGTGCCACTCCATTATTGAACCTTTCATGGTCTACAGATCATGATTTAAAACCCCATGTCATAGAGATCGAGCTTCACATAAAGAGATAAAGTTCCCTAGGGTGTCGTAAACCTTACAGGATAGCATTCTTCCCACACCCAATTTCATAATCTAGAATTTTAGGTCTTTTCAAATCATACATATCTTGGAAATAATTAAGTATCATCCTTTTTCAGTAATTCAATCAAGACCTAAGGTCCTTGACCCTCCAACTAAAGGTATCTTCTCCTTTCTAAAATGGATCTTCAGTTATTGTGAGCCTTCACAACACCGCGGTGGAACCTAGAATTGTAGAATGTTATGGTACATACCCATCATTTCGGAACCAACTCATATTCAGGGACTCAAAAATTCAAGTTATGATTCACATCATCCACACATCAACTACCCAGGAGGGATTAGTATCCCTAGTATTCCAACCTCATCCATATTACTTCCATAATTCATCCTTATCCCATGGAAAAGATACCTATCTTCAAGGAACCCTTTTTTAACTATGCATAAAAGACTATGGATCCTTCATGTGTGCCTTTTTCCATCAACCAAATACATCACTCTATAAAAAGGTCTTTCTGAACCTCATGATCCTTCGCCGAAGTACGGAAGAACCCAACACCTCAGAGTTGTTTAGGTCATTACTCGTATGTCTGCACTATATCCCGCAATCATATAGAATTTCTGAGATAAAAGATACTAAACAAAATTAATAGTAGTCATGTGTTAAAAGAACCTAAAATAAAGAAATATTAATTCTGATATAATATAACATGAACTAAAAAAATATTATGTCTGAGCTAAAATACCCAAAACTAAAAAATATTAGGTCTATGCTAAAAGAATATATACTAAAGCAAAAAAATGTCTGAGAAACAAGACCCTAAAATAAAAACAATAGTTGGTCCGAGATAAAAGAAACTAAACAAATTTAATATTAGGTAAGAGCTAAAATACCCTAAAATGAAGAACGACATCAATTAAATCTACAAAATATTGAAAGGCCCACCATATAGACTTGAACTCAGTCTATGGTCACCAATAATATCGGCTTTGGAAAGAGATAGAGCACTCTCCCTCCATGGAATATCGTGAACCCAAGTGATACCTCTACATATCAGGTAATCTCAAGATAGATGGAAAATATTACCAATATGGAAGCTTGAGTAAGTTGGTATTCTTGAGCATCTAAAATTGGAATATGTGAGAATTTAGAATTTCAATTATGTTCATTCAAGTTCATTAGATATGAAGTAAGGGATGGGTAGGGATGAAGACTTCTAAATTTATGGAGTCAGAAGATATCAAACACTTAATGAGGGAAATAAACTAGGTTATTATTATATAAATGTCATAGAATTAATCCATTCATAGTATGAAAAGGAAGAAGGAATATCTACATATTGGAGTCTCTCTAAATCCGCATAAAAAAGTAAAAAGAGAAATGGAAATGGATTTCATAGTAAAAGTTGAGTCATGATAAAATATAGTCATTAGTGCAGGAATGACTAGAAAGAGTCTAGAGGGAGGCATAAATAGAAAATTTGAGCTCCACCCATCAAAATTATGCATCAGGCCATATCTACACTATGCAAGAATCTATTCGTAGAGTTTCATTCGCAAACTAGTCTCTTCAATTTAAGATTTCTTGATGCATAATTTCATACAAAGGCTTCCATTCGAAGAAACCTTCCCCTATGTCCTAACATAACTGGAAAATACTTTCACCTTGGATGCCGAATATTTCTAATGGGGTCTCACTAATCAAGATGAGAATGTGTTCCTAGATGAGCTTACAATGAGATTGAGCCTTGGCAGCTGATGAGGTATGTGTATTGGAATGATTATTTACTAGTCAAATTAGTGCTGAAATAGGAGAGGATTCCTCATATCCCTCCCTCTCAATAGGTGTATCACAAGTAGCCTATGACTAAGGACTAATATCCTCAACAAAATTCAACCTGTTATCGAAATGAATTTCAATGATGCGGGGTCGCTTCCTTGATGTCTCTTCGGAATCATCAATGAATTCCATCAATGCCACTAATAAAGGGGTTGATTATATAAGAGGCCTATACACATGAATGATCAGCTGGCCTAACACACCATTAGGATAACATGTAACCCAAGAATATGAATTATCCTGGGTAAGAGAAGTAGAAGCATCAGTGATAGGAGGCATAGTCTCAACACTAGTGTCTTCGTGAAATATCATCATCTATAATTGGTTGATAATACGAGGATACCATTCCCATCAAACAATGTCCAAAGGAATGGTAGAAACTCTACGAATATATCCAATATTTCAAGTGAATTGTTAAGGTGTGTATAGGTCTCAGATGGTCAAATCTTCCACCCTAGATGTGAGGACCCTATCTCAATGGGAGGCCATATAATATGCTTCCTGAAGGGACCCACTTCAATCATCTATAATCAGACCACTCAATGCACAGAGGTTAGTTAATTCAAAACTATCATATTGGTACAATCCACCTCTGACATCATCAAGGTTTAGGTACATAGCCCCAACTTTAGATATATTCAGCAATCTGGGATGGGAGGGAGCATTCGGGATCATAGAAGCATTGAAGTACTAATAAAAATGGACATAATCCACTATCTAACCAAATACAAACTAAAAGGGTACACTGATCTTTTGAGGAGTGTGTCCCTACTAGATATGTCCCAACATTTGGTAGAGGCATTAGAAGAATTTTACTACTAGGTTAAGGCACCACCCATCCAAATTTTATGCCGCCATCCCCAATGTGCTGACACGTACTCATAAGAATTTGTTTATATATTAGAAAATCCACTTGTTCCGGAACATTTCAAGAAAAAAAACCAACCTATGTTCTGAAGGAACCTGTGAGTTAACCAAATAACACCATGAGGGTTATACACTAGCTTTCAGATTTCCCAATATGAGCTAGCACTTTCCTGGAATTGTTAGGAAGGTCACTGGTGAGGGAAAACAATAGTTGGTCTATCCCCACTACCACATAAGAAAATATTGATCCAGCATGTGAAAGAAATAATTGAGTGAACCATTATATCTCTCTCTAAATTTTCCTCCACAAGTACAGGCATCTACCATGCTAAAATTGTAATCTGTAAAGGATCATCCCATATATGTACAGTAAGGAGGAATTCATCATACATCTCCCCAAGAGGATGAATACCACCCAATTGATGAATATCCCATAAGATGATGCATACCTCACTGTGGGGAAGATGGAATATGTTGGTCCTAGGAAACCAATGGAATATAATCTCCTAGAGAAGGTTGGGATGATGGTAAATGGTAAATTGAGAGATCCACACCGCTTCATAATGTTGGATCCTCTATATAATATCAAAAAACATAAAACAGCTCTACTAACCCAAAATGGCCATTCCATTTTTCAAAAAAAATTCTTGTAGGATGAGGATCCCATTTTGAGTACCATCCACTGCAGGTAGTATCCATAGAAGAGGTGAGTATACTAAAATAACTTCTCGAAAAATACTGTTGGCCGAAGTCATGTCCATCCAGACTCAGTGGGGAGTTGGATAAAAGATAATACAAACACTAGGATTGAGATAAAACCTACTAACTATCATCGATAATGGATGATTGAACATAATATGGAGAACCAAATAACCATCAACATGGCAGATTAAAATCTAGGGGATGTTTGGCGGCCTCATCTAGTAGATCAAACCCATAAAGAGGAAGTTTATTAGATAAGGGATAATCATTAATGTTGGATATTAGGATCCTCATCATGGACTTATTGTTAGTATGTACATCATAGTGGGGATCAACATTAAAATTCTGAGAAATCAAGGGTCTTTCATTGTCCACTGCTGAGGAACCTTGACAACAACTAAAATCCATATGAAAATAAGTAATTTGGTTCATGTTAGACCAAGAATACATTAAATATTATTGAAAATTGAGGACTGAAAGTTTCAGGGACACCATGAACATCACATGATTCAACAAGGTATTCACATACCCTAAAAAGGGTTCACATATCTCCTGACCTCCAAATGATTTTTGGATCGCATAACCCCCGTAGAGGGTCATGAAAAACACATGAACCCCCTGCATACTTGTTATCACTTGACCTTAACATGGTCACATGAGTCACAAATTGCTTGAATGATCAGGCAAGTGGATCTTTGGAAGTCCTCAAGGAAACCATATCCCTCATAGTTTAAGTATAAGAAATTATCGATGAATAGTTTGTGACTAGGTGGACAAGCTCCTAAGAAAGAAACAGTCTTGTGGGAGAGCTTAGACAAAACAGACACCCAACAAAGGCTTATAGAAAGGGATCGAGATCAGGGCTATGGTAGGGTATTTCAATGGATGAAAGGAGTGGATAACTCTAGAGATGAGTCATCCGGTGGAATGAGTTTCTCTCCAACCCCTATATATTTGTTGTTTCAAGGAATACTGGGTGAAACCCTATACAACAAACGTCACCTGAAGCACTGTTTCATGACACTTCCAAAGACTCTACCATGCATTAATTTTCCCCATAAATGAGCCCTAATTCCATCTGATGTCGCTCATGAGGGGGGGTTATTTTTTTGACCCCCACCAAATGAACATCGAATAAATCACAAAAGGAGAAAGAATAGAATATATTTATTATTTTACCTAAAAAAGGAAATAATGAATTGGATGGTTGAGACCTATGGATCACATGATCCTCTAAAAGACTCAGGATCATGTGGCCATTTCAAGGTATGTGAAGGCTCCATGCATGGGGCATAACCCATGGGATGTCCCGTTGATTTCCCATTGATATAACTTCTTTCTTTTGAGAAGGCACCCTAGAAACCTGATGGTCTCTTGGTGATAGTCGATTGGTCACCCTAGAGGTGTATGGTTTTTCATTGGAATGTGCCTTACAAACCTCCCAAAATCCTTTGAAAATAAGGATTTGTGGTATACAATGAGATAGAACCCCAATGGACATGAATCCCTCACACCATATCATCATTTGAAAGAATTGAATTCATTTATGATATCTAAGAAAACTATCATAAACCTTTAACCTTTGAAAACATTATATATGAGATAAAGGGAAGGATGTGATAGGTATTCACTGTCATAGAAAGACATGTGATGCACCATAGGGCCTTGACGACATGTTTGAATCACCTTGCAAAGGCCCTTTGGCTTGTCATCCTCATTATGATAAGCGCCCCTAGAAACATTACGTCTCTCTATGGGTAAATGGATAGTCCTTTCCACTTCATGCTTACACTCTCTCCATATGACCTATATTGGTAAAATGATACATTACCAAAAAAAATTGAGTAAAAATACAATATATTATACATAAAAATTCACAATACCTATGAACCATTGTTAGATGAAACTAGAGAGACAAAATGGAGGAGGAGAGTGATGTTCGAAGTTACTGAAAGACCTATGACATACCCATGGATACTAGTGAGACACTGGAAGACCCCGATAACATGTACACCTCATCTTGTGAATGACCATTGGCTTATCAACCTCACAATATAGAAGTCCTCAAGTATGTCCTTGTAACCCTTCAGCACACTAAGGGAGAATGAATGGATTTTTCTAATGAAATGCTCAAACCTCCTTGTATGACCCATATTGGTCACGTGACACATCACCAAAAAATAGAGAAAATTTCCTTAACATTACAAATTCAATATGCATCAATCCCAAAAATTTTCACATAAAAAAGGAAAGAAATGGGGGAGGAGGTGGATGGTACTTGCGGTCACTGAAAAACATAGGATGCACATGAGGATGTCCACAACATTATCCCATTAGACCCCTATAAAATACACTCTTGTCACCAAAGACCCTAAGACAAGTCACCCAAGGTCTTGCGGATTCCTTTCAATAGGAATTTGGATCATGAAATGTTCTTTTGCATTGTGAATATGACAATAAGGAAGTCCTTACACACATCCTCATGGTCAAAAAAGTCCCCATTAATTGTATATAATCCAATAATGGAGGGTTTGATGGATGAGACTCATGATAACTAAAAATCAGGTGACACGCTCAGATTGGTTCACAGTAATGACTGAAAAAGATGCATAACTCCATATCCCATTGCCAACTCCAGCCTGGAATTGTTCTAGATACACTCCACAAAGCTCTAGAAAAATAAGGGTGGTGATACCTATAAATTCCCCACTCCAACATAAAGAAAGGGTTGGACTCTAACCATATACAAGGAGAAGGAAATCCCCTAGTGAAATTTTCCCATGAATCATAATGGAATTCTTAGAGAATATAATCACACGACCGGAAAACCCTATATCAGAGAATACATTGGGGAACATTTAGAGTAGTCATACACCATGCTTAATGTTGTCAATGTGATCAATCATAGATCATGATAAGGACTTCTATAAGGATGTATGAAGAGCATACCAAATGTCTTCTACATCATACAATATGAAATTACAAATAATACTGAATAAATATAAGTCCCTCATAATACATTGTTTGGAGATGAGATTGGAAGTGGAATACATAAGGAATGGACATGCTCATTGACCCCCATGTGCTTCACTTAAGTCATCCAAAGACACACAGGTGAACCAATTCATGTCTCACAGATCTTGTGACTCTCCTGAAACATGCCATCGGAGACACGCAAAACACTCTAGTTATGTTTGATTAAGTCACACTATCCCCCCTGAAGAAATCAATTTTATATTTTGAAACCATCAGGGTCTTTCACCCCGGATGTGTGAAGTCCTTCAGATACATCACCTGAATCATACAATGATGTTTTATCATATCAGTTGAGTCTCAAAGTTTCATCTGGTTAGGACAACTAGGATCTCACGACACCCTCTGGACAGGCCATCTAAGACTCACGATGACCTCCTAACATGTCTTCTAGGTCCAGTGACATCTCCCAGAGGTGTCAGCTATGATACGTAACATCCATCATACCGTTTCATATTAAATTATGAAACAAACTCAATATGTGTCAAGCCAATTCATGAAATTTATCCAAGGTTATCCCCACAAGGTCATGAAACACACTTCGAAAAATAATTCCAACACCCTAAGGGCGGTTCTAATACACAAGTTCCATTTCTTTGTGCCTTGGGGATGATATTTTTATCCCCATTGTTTCTCACCCAATGCAAGGATCACGTGAGCTTATGGGGATGTAACAAACACCTCATTAGTAAATATGAATCCACTACTAAAAATTTGGGCTATAGCGACCGCCAATGGCAGTCGCTATAGGCCTCTAGAGACAGCCCAACGACCGCCATTGGCGGTCGCTTTAGCCTCGTCGCAATAGGCCAATAGTGACCACCATTGGCGGTCACTGTAGGTGGCCAAAATTCTGACCTATAGCAACTGCCAATTGTGGTTTCTTTAGGTGGCCAAAATTCTAGCCTACAGCGACCGCCTGGCGGTCGCTGTTCTAGGAAAAAAATTTAAAAAAAAAATTTGCAGTGCATATAAATGAAATATTTTTAAGATTAAAATTGTTTTTTATTATTATAGAAAATAAATAAAATACATTCATTTATGGTTATTAGTGAATGAAATATATATATATATATATATTAAATAAAAATATTTTTCTTATTCATCCAATAGGTTTGTTAAGCATATGGTAATAATAAATCAAATTTTATGTTTAAAATTTGTATTTCTCTAAAAAGGTAATTTTACTACCTATTAATGGAGAGACTATTTTAAATATAAATTCTAGAACATTTATAAATTTTTGATTTCAATATAAACTTATCTTTTTTAAAACATAACATAAAAATGTGTTATGGTTAATTTGTGGTATTTTTTGTGGATTTTCATTTTTTTAATGAAATGTACAAATTGTGTTTTTTTTAATTCACGGTGCAAAATCAGAGATAAAACAAGGTAAAAATCATAAAAAATGGAAAAAAATCAAACAGCATAAACATCAAGATCGTCATAAACAATAAATGATAAATGTGCTTCAACGATCCGAGCAGGTCCATCCATTTCAATCTTTTGCTTCAATAAACCTATAATAAGACAAAAAAAACAACTAAACAAAACAAACATAAATTAGAAGTATTTATTCAGTTATTATATACATATAATTAAATTAAATCTAACATCAAATCATGGTGCTATAATAATTTAAAACCCCAAATTTAAGAATTTCTATCATTTCGGGATTTTTTTTCTTATTTGGTTTAGTTTGTGAAATTGTTTTATTGTCTAAAAAGGATTGTTCTCCGCACGCACCACATGTCCAATGGGTATGTTATCTCCTCCTACACGTCACGAATAATATTCCTATTGTTTTCGTGTAGTTTTAGGTCATTCGGAGCATGTTTGCTCCGAATTCAACCGTTTCACGCCGTTTTGGGGTTTTATGACTCCAGAAATGTGTTCCCGGTCACCGCGGTCAAAGGACACCTCCGATAGATGTGTCGTCTGCCCGACCATTTCAAAATTCACAAAAAAATCTGTTGTCGTACGATTTCATGGCATTCCAAGGTCGTTCGGGTGGTTTTGACCCCCCAACGCGCCCTTTTAGCACGCACCGAGCTACTGAAAACGACACAATCGGTCGTACTGCGCGCACTGCATGTCCGATGGGCATGTCGTATACTCATAAACTTCATGAATAATATTCCTATTGTTTTTGTGGTTTAAGGTCATTAGGAGCATGTTTGCTTGGAATTCGACCGTCTCACGCCGTTTTGGCGTTTTATGACTCCGGAAACTCGTTTCTGGTCACCGCGGTCAAACGACACCTCCGATTGACATACCGTCTACCCGAACATTTCACAATTCCCACAACAGCTATTTTTGTACGATTTCATGGAATTATGAGGTCGTTCGGGTGGTTGTGACCCCCCAACGCGCCCTTTTAGAGCGTGTCGAGCTGCTTAAAATGACACAATCAGTCGTATCGCGCGCACCGCACGTCTGATGGGCATTCCGTCTCCTCCTACATGTTAAAAATAATATTCCTATTGTTTTTTTGTGGTTTCAGGTCATTCGGAGCACGTTCGCTCCGAATTCGACTATCTCACTCCGTTTTGGTGTTTTCTGACTCCCGAAACGTGTTTCCGGTCACCGCGGTCAAATGACACCTCCAATTGATTTGTCGTCTGCCTGTCCATTTCACAATTCACACAAAGGCTGTTGTCGTACGATTTCATGGCATTCTGAGGTCGTTCGGGTGGTTTTGACCCCCCAATGTGCCTTTTTAGCGCGCGCCGAGATGCTGAAAACAACACAATTGGTCGTACCGCACACACCGCACGTCCGATAGGAGTTTAGTATCTTCCTACACATCATGAATAATATTACTATTGTTTTCATTTGGTTTCAGGTCATTCGGAGCAGGTTTTCTCCGAATTCGACCGTCTCACGCCGTTTTGGCATTTTATTACTCTGGAAACGTGTGTCTGGTCACCGCAGTCAAATGACACCTCTGATTGATGTGATTTCTACCCAAGAATTTCACAATTCACACAAAAGCTATTATCAAACGATTTCATGGCATTCTGAGGTCGTTCGGGTGGTTTTGACCCCCCAACGCGCCCTTTTAGAGCGCACCGAGCTGGTGAAAACGACACAATCGGTCGTACCGTGCGCACCGCACATCTGATGGGCATTTAGTCTCTTTATACACATAACGAATAATATTCCTATTGTTTTCGTGTGGTTTCAGGTCATTCGGAGCAGGTTTTCTCTGAATTCGACCCTCTCAGGCCGTTTTGGCGTTTTATGACTCCAGAAACGTGTTTCCGGTCACCACAGTAAAACGACACCTTAGATTGACATACCGTCTACCCGACCATTTCACAATTCACACAACTGCTGTTGTCGTACGATTTCATGGCATTCTGAGGTTGTTCGGGTGGTTTTGACCCCCCAACGCGCCCTTTTAGCGCGCGTAGAGCTGCTGAAAACGACACAATCGGTCGTACCGCGCGCACAGCAGGTCCAATGGGAATGTCGTCTCCTCCTACACGTCACGAAAAATATTCCTATTGTTTTCGAGTGGTTTCAGGTCATTCGGAGCACGTTCGCTCCGAATTCGACCGTCTCACGCCATTTTGGTGTTTTATGACTCTAGAAACGCGTTTCTGGTCACTACGGTCAAAAGACACCTCCAATTGACCTTCTGTCTTCCCTACCATATCACAATTCACACAACGACTATTTTCGTACGATTTCATGGCATTCCGAGGTCGTTCGGGTGGTTTTGACCCCCCAACGCGCCCTTTTAGCGCATGCTGAGCTACTGAAAACGACACAATCGGTCGTACTGCGCGCACCGTACGTCCGATGGGCGTGCCGTCTACTCCTACATGTCACAAATAATATTCCTAGTATTTTCGTGTGGTTTCAGGTCATTCGGAGCATGTTCGCTCCGAATTCGACCGTCTCACGCCGTTTTGGTGTTGTATGACTCTAGAAACAAGTTTATGGTCACCTTGGTCAAAAGACACCTCTGATTAATGTGTCGTCTGCCCGACCTTTTCACAATTCACAAAACGGCTGTTGTCGTATGATTTCATGGCATTCCGAGGTCTTTCGGTTGGTTTTGACCCCCCAACACGCCCTTTAAGCGCGCGCTGAGCTGCTAAAAAGGACACAATCGGTCGTACCGTGCGCACCTAACTTTCGATGGGTATGTCGTCTCCTCCTACATGTCACGAATAATATTCATATTGTTTTTATGTGGTTTCAGGTCATTCGGAGCACGTTTGCTCCGAATTCGACCGTCTCACACCGTTTTGGCATTTTATGACTCCGGAAACATATTTCCTGTCACCACGGTCAAACGACGCCTCCGATTGATGCGACGTATGCCCTGAACATTTCACAATTCACACAATGGATATTGTCGTATGATTTCATGGAATTCCGAGATTGTTCGGGTGGTTTTGACCCCCAACACGCCCTTTTAGATCACGATGAGCTGCTAAAAACGACACAATCAGTCGTACCACGCGCACAGCATGTCTGATGGGCTTTCTGTCTCCTCCTACATGTCACGAATAATATTCCTGTTGTTTTCATGTGTTTTTAGGACATTCGGATCATGTTTGCTCCGAATTCGATCGTCTCGCGCCGTTTTGGAATTTTATGACTCCGGAAACATGTTTCTAGTCACTGCGATCAAATAACACGTCTGATTGACGTTTTTTCTGCTTGACCATTTTACAATTCAAACAATGGGTGTTTTTGTATGATTTCATGGCATTCCGAGGTCGTTCGTGTGGTTCTGACCCCCCCAATGCGGCCTTCTAGCGCGCGTTGAGCTGCTAAAAAGGACACAATCGGTCGTACCATGCGCACCGCACGTCCGATGGGCATGTCGTCTCCTCCTACACGTCAGGAATTATATTCCTATTGTTTTTTTGTGGTTTCGTGTCATTCGGAGCACATTTTCTCTGAATTCGACCGTCTCACGTTGTTTTGGCGTTTTATGACTCTGGAAACGCGTTTCCAGTCACCGCGGTCAAATGACACCTCTGATTGACATGCCTTCTGCCTGAAAATTTCACAATTCACACAATGGCAGTTTTCGTACGATTTCATGGCATTCTGAGGTCGTTCGGGTGGTTTTGACACCCCAACGCACCCTTTTATCGTGAGCCGAGCTGCTGAAAACGACACAATCGGTCGTACCATGCACACCGTAGTCCGATGGGCGTTATGTCTCCTCCTACACGTCACAAATAATATTCCTATTGTTTTCATGTGGGTTCAGGTCATTCGGAGCATGTTTGCTCCAAATTCGACCATCTCACGCCATTTTGGCGTTTTATGACTCCGGAAACGCCTTTCCGGTCACCGCGGTCAAACGACACCTACGATGGATGTGCCGTCTACACAAACATTTCACAATTCACACAATTTCTATTTTCGTATGATTTCATGGTATTCTGAGGTCTTTCAGGTGGTTTTGACCCCCCAACGCGCCCTTTTAGCTCGCACCGAGCTGCTGAAAATGACACAATCGGTCGTACCGCGCGCACCGCACGTCTGATGGGCGTGTCGTCTCCTCCTACACGTCATGAATAATATTACTATTGTTTTTTTATGGTTTTAGGTCATTCGGAGTACGTTTTCTCTGAATTCGACCGTCTCATGCCATTTTGGTGTTTTATGACTCCGGAAACGCATTTCCGGTCACCGCGGTCAAACGACGCCTCTGATTGACTTGTCGTCTGCCCGACCATTTCACAATTCACACAAAGTATGTTGTCGTATAGGGGGAGGTATGTCCAGGGTGAGGGGGGGGATGTTCGGGGTGCGGGGGGGGGCTTTCTGGGGTGCGGGGGGGGGGGGGGGGGGGGGGGGTTGTCCGAGATGCGGGGGGGTGGCTATCCGGGGTGCAGGGAGGGCTGTCCAGGGTAATGGAGGGATGCCCGAGGTGTGGGGGGCTGCCCAGGGTGTGGGGGGGGGGGCTATCAGGGGCACTGGAAGGGGCTGTCAGGGGTGCGGGGAGGGCTGTCCGGGGTGCAGGGGGCCTATCCGGAGTGCGGGGAGGGCTGTCAGGGGTGCGGGGAGGGCTGTCTAGGGTGTGGGGTCATGTCTGGGGTGCGGGGGGGGGGCCCTTTGGGGTGCATGGAGGGCTGTTTGGAGTGCGGGGAGGGCTGTCCGGGGTGCGGGGGGGCTATCCGGGGTGCGGGGGGTCTGTTCGGGGTGCGGGGAGGGCTGTCCGGGGTGCAAGAAGAGTTGTCTGGGGTGCGCCGAGGACTACAAATAGTGAACCTCGGCTCATTCATCAAAAACAAGTTTAATGATTTATATTAGGAATCACATGGTTTTTTCAAAAAATTTACAGAACATGCAATTGAAAACATTGAAGAATTAGATGAACAAAAAATATCCAAATCATTAATCAGTTTCATGGTTACTTCTCAATTCGCGCACACAAACATTGCATCAGGCCAAAACACACATGATACCCCCAAATCACAAAAAATCTCACTGTAAACCCTACCTAAATATCAATAACAACCCCACCATTAAAACCAGAAACACACCTCGTGAATATGATGCGTCATGCGTGGTCATGACTACTACCTCCTTCAGGTGGGTCAGGGGCCTACAACAAAAAAACATTATGAATATTTTCATAACAAAAATAATATAAATTAAATAAATAAATACAGTATAAACCTTCATCATCTGATCCCCTGTACCATCACCTAGATGCACATATTTCCGCAGTAACTTTAGCAATCAATTGAGCATTTACCTCCTCAGAATCCCGTAGTCGTGCCTTGAAATCTGACAACCACTGTGTCATTTGAGCAATAGCAGGACCGACAACCGCAGCACGTGACACTACAGAATGAGGAATCCATGTTCCATATGTCAAACTATATCCATGCCCATCCTGACCAATAATGCGATGAAAGATCTCATCTCTTCACATGGGAAGCTGTAGTTGGTCCTCTGGAAGATATTCTAACTCAGCTTCAAATTGAGCCTGTGAAATATTAAAATATATATACATATATTAATATACAGATTTAATGTAAGTATTGGTAATGAGTACAAGCACTTACTATCACTGATGCAGCCTCTGGATCATTGCGATCACGAGTCCTCAACCACACCGACATTTTATTAGTCGGTGCACCTTGCTCCCGCAACTGTATATGAATAGAATATAAACACAAAAACATATTAATTAATAAATTAAAAAATTAATAATAAATACCTCATGTCGTATCAGATACACATGATGAGTCTCGAGCCTGTGAGGTGGTCCCTGCAACGCCCGATTCTCAGAATGGCGTGTTGACACCTCTTACATTCAATTCATTCAAATTTCAAACAAATCACACATTCTTGAAAATATATATACCAAAATAAATATAAAAACTGAAACACCCTCAGTAGACCAATATGCAACTAAATCACACCACTGAGCCATGTGGACACCTCTCAGGACTTTTTCCAGAATGTCTAGGGCACCCACATTTGGTACCCAGTGGTCCCTCTTGACTTTGCCTTTATAGTATTTCCACATCTTACAACATTTTCTCATACACACTGGCTGAAAATCATCGGGGCCTAATTTCAAATTTTTCTATTAAATAAAAAAATCACATATGTTATTATTGTTTATACATATGGAATAAAGTAAAATGGTCTTCTTACCTGAACCCCCCTCCAAAGACGATCTAATGTGTCCGGAGGGATAGAATCCCAGTCACACGTTGTCAATGGAAATCGATGTGGGTCACGTATGATATGACCCAGATGGTGAATAAATGCAGGGGCATTCTGTCCCACAGGATGAAATACCTCATCAAATGAAATATCAAAAGTCGTGTCGGAATTCCATGATAATATGCCACGTCCAGGGCCTCTCTTGCGAGAGGAAGAAGCAGTAGAGTCTGATCCTGTTGAAAAAAAATTTATATTTAAATTGAAAGAAGTTATAAAAATATATATATTTTTATCAATTACATAAAAAATAGAGACAATGACATTCAAACATACCTTGGCCCTGAGACGTAGATGCCTCAGAAGGATGATGTGGATCTGCTTCCTATTCCCCTGACATGCCTGCAGTCATGGAAAACATTAGTAAGGGTACTATCCAAAGTGTCCAAATGATAAATTGGATTGTTTTTAAAAAAAATCAAACTAGTACAGTTGTTAATAAAACAAAAAGGGATTGAATAATTAGTTATGAATGAATTTTAAAAAATCATAAAGTTAAATAAATAGATATACAAATTATGTACAAAACCAATGAATGCATAGCCAAATTTCAAATTGAATAAATAAAAATTCAAGAAGCACATGAACTAAAGGAAGAATGCCTCAATGGGAAGATACACCGAGGGTGAGACGATGAGGGAGGGGACAAAAGACAGGGGGAGCCGGAGTGGACAGGCGGAAGTGGCAAGGGTATGAGTAGCGGCCATGCGGGGAGGGAGGGGATCAGGCGGGTGGCGGTGCGGCATGGGAGAGGACGGTGAGGGAGGGGACGGGCGACGGTGGTGCGGCGAGTGAGGGGACGAAGACAGAGGGTACGGGGTTTGGCGGGGTGTGGGGGGGTTTCTGGGGTGCGGGGGGGGGGGGGGCGAGGGGGCGGAAGGCCGAGGTCAGAGGCCGGAGGGAAGAGGGGTCGGAGGCCGGAGGGGCTGGAGGACGGAGGCGGGTGGAGGGAGGCCTGAGGGCAGAGGGAGGACGGAGGGCTTCCAGAGGGCTGCCGGAGGGCTGTCGGAGGCGGGGTGGCAGGAGGCTCGAGGGTAGAGGGAGGCCGGAGAGTGGCCAGAGGGAAAACAGAAGAGGACGAAGGCCGATAGGGTGACGAGGGACGGTGGTGAGGGAGGGCGCGCGACGATGGGGCAGGGCGCACAGCGACAGGGGAGGGCGGCAAGGGAGGGAGTGCGGCGATGGGGGAGGTGCGCGGCGAGGCGAGGGAGGAGGAGGGTTCAGGGGGTGCCGAAGCCGTGAGGCGAGAGGAGGGAGAGGATGGTTCGGGGGGGGCCGAAGCCCCCCCTTTTTTTGGGAAAACCTAGCGACCGCCATTGGCGGTCCCTATAGGTAAGGGGGATCCAAAGCCCAATTTTCTAGTAGTGACCTCTATAATGGGATTGGATAGCCTCATTGTGTATTTTCATACAAAAAGGGACCTATAAAGACTATGATCCCTACCATATCTTGGATATGTAGGATACCTATCCCCAATGTTGGAGCTCCATATTGATCATCCAGGGAAACCCTAACATCTAAGTCACCTATTCAATGTAATGATCATATCATATGGATTAAAAACTACCAAAATAGTACAAGGGAGCCTCAGTGTGTAAGCCCCGACAAAAACTGAACTATGATAATACCAATTCCTTTAGTAACCAGGATACGTAGGACACCTTATTAAGTCTTGAGGAAAAAATAAGAACAATTTCATTGTAAGTACATTCATGACTCTAACATCTCATCCAAAAATATTCAATTAGTCTTTGTAGATGAAAACCATAACTCATCCATCAATGGAATGATAAACGCACAAAACAATGATGTATTTGATTCTTGTAATAACATGGATACATTGGATGCCTCATAATGGGTCAATCCCCTACTTGGAATATTAATAACCATTTAAATGGAAGCATATTCCAAATAATTTGGTTATAAAACTTCATCATATAAGTGTTAAGTTAATAAGGCTTTCCTTATGACTTTTCCATTCCTTCTTGTTTTGAAAATCACAAACACATTATACTTATGAAAATGTATGTTTTACCTCCATAAGGAAAATTTACTTCCTTAAGGTAATTTACCCTAACCCAAATTTTCTTATACATAGCAATATTCTTCTTAAGTTCAAAAACCGGATTCTTAACCAAAATCCCAGAATCATATAATGTAAAGATTTGGTACATTCTATTTTTAGGACCCGAATTCTGGACTCTGAACTTTTTTAAACAGTTTGACTCCGAACTCTTAAGAAGTTCGACTCCGAACTCTTAAGTAGTTCGACTCCGAACTCTTATGAAGTTAGACTCCGAACTCTTAAGAAGTTCGAATCCAAACTCTTAAACAGTTTGACTCCGAACTCTTAAGAAGTTCGACTCTGAACTCTTAAGCAGTTCGACTCCGAACTCTTATGAAGTTCGACTCCGAATTCTTCTGAAGTTCGACTCCGAACTCTTAAGAAGTTCCACTCCGAACTCTTATGAAGTTAGACACCGAACTCTTATGAAGTTCGACTCCGAACTCTTAAGTAGTTCGACTCCGAACTCTTAAGCAGTTCGACTACGAACTCTTAAACCGTTCGACTCCGAACTCTGCAAGTTCAGATTCTGATCTCTGGTGAAACCAGACTCCGAATTCCTATAAAACAGAATCCGAACATTTCTTAACATAGACTCTGAATTCCATTTTAGTTAGACTCTGAACTTTTGACTTGCTTACACTCCGAAATATTGATTAGCTTTTACTTAAATATTCTTCATTTAAAAACGATGTCGTGAATTCAGTTATACATGGTTTGTTATAAAACGATGTCATCTATTATGTTTCTAATTAACCGTTGGTTGAGTTAAAAGTGTACATGTCCCTCCGAATTTCATGGAAAATATGACCGTTGGAAGAGGGAGTCGACCGTTGGTATTTCTCCTATAAATAGGAGCTCATTTGAAAGAGCTCAAAATAGGAAAGAAGGAGCTCATTTGAAAGAGCTCAAAATAGGAAAGAAGTTGATCAATAGAGACCACACGCTGTTAAGGTGATTTCTAGAGAGAGAAGCTTTTCATGCCTTGTACGTACTGAACCGCTCGTTCATATTTCTTTGTGCGACTCCGAATGTTGGTGATTACATTTGAGGACTTCCGGGGATAGGAATACAGAGGTGCCGACTACCTTGAAGTTCGAGGGCTTCCTAACTGCGGAAGACAGAGGTTCCAACTACCTTGAAGTTGAGGGCTTGCGGGGATAGCAAGACAGAGATTCCGATCTTCATATCGAGGGCTTACCCTGGTGTAGGTAAGATAGGCTTGCTTGAAGGTATAAATCAAGAGACCTTTATCCAAGGTTGCGGGATACCCTTCTCTTTGAGTTAAAAGACTTATATCTTGTTACTTGTAGTTTTACTACTAGTTTTTACGTTGTATATTGTATTGTAAGGAAAGTATAAAATTATTATATTTCCTTAAACTTGTACCCTGATAATTTTAGATTCTATACGCTTTAAGGTAGAATCTCATATTGTAAACCTTAGTTCCAATTCTCCAATTGGTGTTAGAGGTGTTGTGAATCTGCTTTGTTTAACTTTGTTAAACTCAGTACTTTCCTTGTCGAAGGAAAACATAGTTATCAGTAACCAACTTTAAAGGTTCCAAAGGAATTTTTAAAGTGTACAATTCACCCCCCCCCCCCTCTTGTATATTGAGCATCTAAATCATTATTTCGATCCTACAATTGGTATCAAAGGAGGTTTTTGAAATACTTATACTCACGTATAAGTTTTTCTTGCTCATCTTTAACTTTTTCATTCCGAACTTTGTCATTCCAAACTTGTTCATTCTGAACTTTGTCATTCTGAACTTTGTCATTCCGAACTTTTTAATTCCAAACTTTGTTATTCCGAACTTTTTCATTCTGAACTTTGTCATTCCGAACTTTGTCCTTCTGAACTTTGTGGCTACGGATTTTTTCTACTAACAAGTTCTATTGCCAAGTTTTTTTAAGAATGGAAGGAGTCAATGTTGGTTCTATTGACAATCTAAATCCTACAAGACCACCAATCATTGATGGTAATGACTATGAGTACAAGAGAGATCAAATGAAGACTTTTGTTATCAACACTGGAGTGGACAACTTCTTTATGCTTACTGGTGATTATAAAATACCTAATAAGGAAGTTAGAACTTTCACTAACCAGGAAAAGCAAGAGTATCAACTCAATTATAAGGTACACAATACTTTACTATACTCAATTACTAGAAATATATATAGCCAAATTTCTTCTTGTGAAGCAGCTAATTGTATCTGGAAGAAGTTAGTAGTTACACACTTTGGCACTTCTAAAGTGATTGAGACTAGGAGAGATATGCGTGGAGCTGAATACCATGGATTCAATTTTCTGTATGGAGAACCAGTCTGTAAAGTTCAATAGAGGTTTATAACTATAGTCAACAGCTTACAGTCTATGGGAGAAAAAGGGTTCGATGATGAAGCCCTTGTGGATAAGATAATTGATATTATGCCTAATGAGTGGGAATAAAAGAGAACAGCTATAGATGAGAACAGGAAGGTCACTCAAATTTCTCTTGATGAGCTATTTGGAACTCTTCTCCAACATGAAACAAGAATGAAGAGAGATGATTACAACATCAAGAAGAAGAATGGGAATGGTACTGTCGCTTTTACAACAACATCAAATCATATGAAAACTAAGACTCCGGAGAGACTAACCATATCCAAGTCTAAGAAGGTGGTTATTCAATCAGATTCTACTGAAACTGAAGTCTCAGAAAATGAGTTAGCAAATCTTTCTCAAAGAATGAACAAGATAGTTGGCCAGAGAAATTTCCAATCCAAGTATAAGAAAAAGGAAAAGAAATATAGGAAAGATGGAGAAGTTACTTGTTATGAATGCAAGAGAGATGGACATATTAGACCAGATTACCCTTTGCTCAAAAATAAAGAAAGGAAAGAAACGTATTCTGAGAGGAATAGAAAGAAGTATTACAAAACCAAAGCTAAGAAAGTTCTGAAAGAAAATGACACATGGAGTGCCAGTGGTGGTGACTCTTCAGATGAATCTTCTGATTATGAATCTTCAGGACAGAAGAATCATGGTCTTATAGCCAGATTACCAATTGACAATCATTTCTTTAGGGCTAAGGTACGAAATGTTAAACCATTGACCAGTGTTTCTTTAAATTCTAATGATAGTAAGAATTATAACTCTTCAGATGAATAATCTTCTTCTGATGAAGAAAATACTTCACCTACCTATGAAGAATTTTCTAGGTTTTCTAAACTTCTTGAAATTGAGAATTCTAAACTCAATAAAAAACTTGATAAAGAAAACTCTAGGAATTATATTTTTATAAAAAAAATATCAGATCTTACCAAAGATCTTGATAAGAATAATGCTGATTTTATAAATATTTCAAAAAATCTTGAGGAAGTAAGTTCTGAGAAGAACAAACTTTCTAAAGAGTTAGAAAAAGTAATTTCTGAGAAAAGTATCTTCGAGCCTAGCTCTAGTTCTAAATCTAATGATTTTGAAGATAAAAACTTGGTTATAAAACTCAAGTCCAAAATTTTTTCCTTAAAGAAGTGTTTATCAAACTTTACCCAAGGTAAAGAAAATTTTGATAAAATGTATTCTCAAATAAGACCTTTGAGAAACAAAATTCAGATTTGGTTATACCCATGCAAAACTAATTTTTAGTAACAACTACTTTGTTCCACAAAGGGCCCCATTTTGTACCATGTTTCAATGTGGTAGTCACTGGGAAAAGAATTGTTCTTTAAATAAAACCCAATCTCTAGGTTTTCATAAAGCCTATTTTTCTAAAAAAGTGTGGGTTCTGAAAATTTTGTTGTCTGGAAATCTCGGATCCAAGCAAGTTTGGATTCCGAAAGTCTAATTATTTTCTTGTTTTTAGGAAAATAGTGGAAGTACAAACAACAATACGTGGTACATGGATTGTGGTTGTTCCCAACACATGACTGGTAACAAAAGCTGTTTTGAAAAGATTATCAAAACGAAAGGAGGAAAGGTAACTTTCGGAGACAACGCACATAGAGAAATTGTTGGTATTGGTAATATTGTTCTTCTAGGTAAAACATTGATTTCAAATGTTTTATTTGTTAAGGGTCTTAAGCACAACCTCATTAGCATATGTCATTTATGTGATGAAGGGTACCTTGTGAATTTTAGGAATGATAAGTGCTTAGTACACAATTCCAAGGAAGAATTTATTCTCTCAGCCAATAGGCAAGAGAATGTTTACACATTGAACTTATAAGACCTTAAGAGTCAAGACCTACCTTGCCTAAGTGCAATGGAAGATCATTCCTAGTTGTGGAATAGAAGACTATGTCACTGTAACCTTAGAAACTTATGTAAACTTTTTAAAAAGAAACTAGTTAAGGATCTACCGGAGCTTAGATTTGATTCTTCTAAAGTTTGTGATCCTTGTCAATATGGAAAGCAACATAAATATAGTTTGAAATCAATTGGTAAAGTCTCAACGACTGATGCATTACAGTTAGTGCACATGGATCTTTTTGGTCCAACACAAACTGGAAGTATTGGAGGCAAATAATTTGTGTTTGTTTTAGTTGATGACTACACCAGATTTACTTGGGTCTATTTTCTAGCAAAGAAGTATGAAGCTTTTTCTTATTTCAAAAGTTTTAGAGCACAAGTTAAAAATGAGAAAAATATTCCTTTGAAAACTATTCATAGTGATCATGGAGGAGAATTTCAAAATTCTGATTTTGAATCTTTTTGTAGTAGAAAAGGTATTACTCACAATTTTTCAGCACCTAGAACTCCTCAAAAAAATGGTGTAGTCGAAAGAAGAAATATAATTCTTCAAGAAATAACTAGAACCATGTTGAGTGAATATTCTATAGCTAGACATTTCTGGGCTGAAGCTGTAAGTACTGCTTGTTATACTATAAATTGAGTTTTGATTAGACATTTTCTTAATAAAACTCCTTATAAATTATGGAATGGTAGAAAACCAAGACTTTCTTATTTCAAGGTTTTTGGTTGCAAAGTATTCATTATGAATACTAAAGATAATCTACATAAATTCGCACCAAAATCTGATGAAGGAATTTTCTTAGGCTACTCCACAACTTCTAAGACATATAGAGTTTTCAATAAAAATACTTGTACTGTTTAAGAAACAGTGCATGTAAAATTTGATTAGTCTGACCCTTTTGTTTTCAAAATATCCCAATCTACATCCTTGGATGTGTTTTCAAAAACTTATTTTCATCCTTTGATAGAATATCCTTCTAATAAGGAAAATTTTCAAGAAGATACTTCTGAAACATTTTCCCCAGAAGACTTTCTACCCTATGTTGATGAACAAGTTTTACAAAACCCAAATAAAGTGTTTCTTAAGAATCATCCCAGTGGTAGCATCATTGATGATGTAAATCAACCTGTAAGGACTAGAAGTTACTTAAGGAATGAAGTAGAACATCTATCATTTCATTCCCAATTATAACCAAAAAGCACTGATGAAGCTTTAGGTGATGATGATTGGATCAAAGCCATGAAAGATGAACTAAATGAATTTGAAAGGAATAAAGTCTGGACTTTGGCTGAAAGACCTAAGGAAACTTCTGTTATTGGAGTGAAATGGGTTTTCATAAACAAGTGTGATGAAAATGGAGTCATATTAAGGAATAAATCTAGACTCGTTGCTAAAGGCTATAATCAGCAAGAGGGGATAGACTATGAAGAAACCTATGCTCCAGTAGGTAGAATTGAATCTATTCATATTCTACTTGCCTTTGCAGCATTCTTCAATTTTAAACTTTTTCAAATGGAGGTGAAATGTTCTTTTCTTAACAGTTAAGTTCAAGAGGAAGTGTTTGTTGAACAACCTCCTGGCTTTGAAGATACAAAACATCCTGATCATGTTTTTAGACTTACCAAAGCATTGTATGGTCTAAAGCAAGCCCCACGAGCCTAGTATGATAGACTCACAGGATTTTTGCTTCAAAATAACTATGTAAAGGGAAATGTAGATCTAACCCTTCTTATAAAGAAAGATAAGAAAAATGTTTTAATTGTTCAAATTTATGTTGATGACATCATATTTGGTTCAACTCAGCAATCTTTAACTAATTCGTTTTCAAGTCTAATGAAATATGAGTTTGAAATGAGTATGATGGGTGAGTTAACTTTTTTTCTTGGTTTTCAAATTTCTCAAAAACCAGAAGGAACCTATATATCTCAACATAAGTATATTAAAGATCTTCTCAAAAAGTATGTTTATAACAATACTAAAAGTATAAGTACTCCCATTGGTACCTCAAACTCTTTAGATCTTGATGAAGCTGGGAAACCAGTAGATCAAACATCTTTTAGAGGTATGATAGGAAGTCCACTTTACATAATATCTAGTCGACCAGACATAATGTTCTCAGTATGCTTATGTTCAAGATATCAATCCAATCCTAAGGAATCTCACTTAAAGGAACTAAAAAAGAATTTTTCGCTACCTAAAGGGAACCATGGATCTAGGATTATTTTATACATATGGAAATGATTTTGTTCTAAAAATATTTTCTAATGCTGAATTTGGTGGATGTAGGATGGATAGAAAGAGTACATCAGGAACTTGTCATTTCATAGGAGATTAGTTAGTTTCTTGGTCGTTCAAGAAGCAACATTCTGTAGCACTTTCCACTGCTGAAGCTGAATATGTGGCAGCTAGAAGTTGTTGTGCTCAAGTGTTGTGGATGCAACACACACTCACAGACTATGGCCTGAGTTTTACTAAGACTCAAATTTTGTGTGATAACACAAGTTCCATTTCCCTAAGTAAGAACCCTACACATCACTCTCGTGCAAACCACATAGACGTTAGGCATCACTTTCTTGGGTATCACACACTTAAAGGAGATATCATTCTTCATTTTATCGGAACGCAAGATCAACTTGCTGATATTTTCACAAAATCTTTACCCTCCGATAGATTTGAATACATTAAACAAAAGTTAGGAATGATAACTGTAAGGTAATCATTATTCATTAACTTCTTGTTGAAAAATTCTCCTAACAGTAATAAACTCTTTCTCATAGGGGGAGTACATTTGAATATTAGTGTAAATAAAATTTTTCAGAATCTGTTTTTCAAAATTAGTATAACTAAATTTTTTTTGTAGTTAGTTTTTCAAACCTTTTGGAACTGTAGTTTTCGGAATGGAAATTTCTAAAACTAAAATTTCCAGAATGGAAATTTCCGGAACTGAAATTTTCAGAATTGAAATTTTCCGGAATGGATTTTTTCATGCTGGAACTTCTGGAATGGAGATTTTCGTACTAAAATTTTCCAGAATGGAGATTTTCGTAATGAAATTTTCAAGAATGGAGATTTTCGTACTGGAACTTCTGGAATAGAGATTTTTGTACTGATGTTTTCGTAACGATATTTTCATAATGGAACTTTCGTAATGAGTTTGTTTTTAAATTAATTTCTTCAAGAAGAATATTACCAATTACGAACAATCTTTCTAGCCAATCCAAGAGTTGTGATTTCCTTACTTATAGTTTCGTAATCATATTTTTCTTTCTGGTATTTTCCTATGTTTTTAAAAGATCGGATTCTAGCTTTCTTCAAATCTGAATGTTTTCTTTAAAAACCTCAAATGATTAGAGTCAAGTTCTTCTTGCGAGATTTTTTTCAACCATCAGATCATATCAAAACCTTTTCAACCGTCAGATGGATTTTGGAAGACCAACTGTCACAATAATTTCCTATATAAAGGGGACCCCGAGACTCGTCCCACATCAGTTTTTCAAGCTTTTGCATCTCGAAGCCCTGCTGCTCTTCTTAAGGCCGGTTCCGAACTTTGAAAAAGCCGATCCGAATCTTTCACATTTCTTCACTCCGAATGTCTGTTGAAGCAACATCTCAATATATGTTGACTGTGAAACCAATCTCTAAGTGTTTAGTCTTTAGGTAAAGGTTAGTTCATCCAGATTTTTGTAAGCTTGATTCCCTTATTTCCAAGAATATAAAGCTGAATGGATGGGAAGATGTCTGTGTGGCGAAGTCAGAAAAACAGGATCCGGTTTATACTGATTTGTTGACTGAGTTGTACGAGTCTGTTTCCTTCGTGATGGAAGATGGCAGAGAGTGGTTTTCTTTCAAGTCTTGTGGGAAGACTTATAAGCTTTCCTACACCAAGTCCGCGATCTTGGTTGGTTTATCATACTAAGGAGAAGCTGAGTTCTGCTCACACAAACTTCACGATGTGCAAGGAAGTTTCAATAAGGAGAAGGCACTAAAGTGTCTTGGGCTTAAGGATGATTCAACTATAAAGATTTCTCGTCTCACTCCGAACAATAGAATTATTAAGCTTTGGGTGCAAGGATTTTTGGTTCCAAGAAGGGGTGATAAAGACAATCTGATGAAAAGTGATATATATGTCTTAGATTTTTTGGTAAACCTAAGAAAGATAAATCTGATGAGGCATGTCTTGGTTACGATCAAGAATATCAAAGAAGGAAATTTGAGAGCTCAGATTATCATGTTTCCTGCCTTACTATCTAAGCTGATAGTTCGGTGCTTAGTATCCTTCAAGGTTGCCTGCAAATCAAAGATCTGGAATTGCAAGATCATGCAAGTCAGTGATGATACTCTCAAGAGGATGAAGATGGGTTTTTATAGTGAAACCAGATAATTTTACCCTCTATCCGTGAAAGAGTTTGAAGCAGCTCAGAAAGAATCACAGAATCCATAACCATCCAAAAATCAAAGGAGGAAGAGAAAGGATAAGGAAGTGGTTGCTGATGAAGAAATTCCTTAGGCTAAGGAAAGTCAATCTGCTCCCCCAAAGACGAAGAAGCAAAAAACATATATGGATGAAGTGGTAGCCAAGTGGAGGGAAGATAAAGAAATGAGGAAGGAAGGGGATCCACAATTCGGATTGGACCCTACAGAGGCTAAAACCTTAAAGGAAAAAGCTACTGAGGGGCTAGAGAAACAAGAGAAGGAAAAGAAAATGAAAAAGAAAATGTTTGAAGCTGAAGTGCTGCAGTCTTTGCTGAAAGATTCAGAGTTAGCTTCTGAAATTCTTCCCATTCCGGAAACGTTCGAACTTGAACCTTATTTACCAGAAACTCCAGCCAAGAACTATGTCTCTCCGGATAGATCCAAGGGTAAAGAAATAGTTGAAGAAGCTGCTGAAGAAGTTGAGGAAGAAGAAAAAGAAGAAGAGGAGGAGGAGAGTGAAGGCTTGGATACCCTGATCAAACAAGTACACGACTATAAAGATAAGGATGAATCCGCAAAGTTAGTTACTCTAGGAAAGGCAGATGAGGAAGCTAGTAAGAATGTTGACAACCAACAGCAAGAAAAAGAAGAATAAAATGTCCTGTATGATGAGGAAGAATCCTATGAGAGGAATTTCCTTGAGGAAGGTCAAGAAAAACAGAAACCAGATGAAGACCAGATTATCCAAGTGTCTGAATCCGAGGAAGTATCCCTTAATAAAGAACCTACTCCGAGAGCTGATAAGGGGAAGAAAACTCTCATGGATACACCTATAAAAGATTTCATCAGAAAGAAAGAGGTTGGTGGTACCTCTAGAATAAAGCTGGTGTAAGTTGAAGAAGAGCATTCTCAAAGAGAAGTTTCTGATTCGGAATCATCATCTCCTGGGCATGATTTTGTGGTTCAGTCTCTAAGGAAGTTGGTGGACACAATTCCAATTCTTCCAACAATAGATTCTAGATGCCAGATGCTGCAACAAACTATGAATCAGAAATCATATTCTTTATCCATGGCCATGGATAAGTTTGTGATGTTGGAAGCTGAACAGAAAATTTTTCTTATCGATTATGATGTGCATAGAAAGTCCTGCAGTAAGGTAACCAAGTGGTATAATAGAGTTGATGAAGATTTAGTTCACTTTGAGAATTTTCAGGTTGAAGTTCAAAATGCTTTTGAAATGGATGATAAAAAGGTTAATGAGATTTATGAGAAGTTGACCCAGGAGAAAAATTCTCGGAATCAACAGGTCAGGGATCTGAATGGGAAGCTTAACTCAGTATCTCAGAATTGGAAAACTGAAAGAGATTTCTGGATTGAGTTTCAGTAGAATATGGAAAAGAAATATGAGATAATAAAGTTGCAGAAAGAAGTCTTGGAGGCTCAGGCAGAAGATTTAAAAGTCCAAGAAGAAAAGGTAAAAGCCTTGGAGAGGTAGCATGAGGAAGATCAAAGAGACTTGAAGAAACTCAAAACCTTGTAAAAGAGGCTCATTCCGAAGGAAAAGGAAGACAAATGAACATACTCTGATCTTTTTTTGTAATTGTATTTCTTTGTAAAATTTTCCAACTCTAATGAAATGATTATTTGGTTGGTTGTATCTTGTCATATACTAGTGTTTCAGGTACCATATTTTGTTTTCCATTCCCTTCAATTATTTTTGAAAATCACAAAGGGGGAGAAGGAAAAAGAACTACTCCTAAAAGGAAGAGAAAGGAAAATTTCTAAGAGAAATATTCTTAAAGAAAGGGGGAGTTTCCCACTACAAAGTTCTTTATTCTTACAATAATGAAAACTTCACTCCAAAAACTCAGAATACAATCCTTAGCACTTTCATGCCTAAGGGGGAGTTAGTTGTATTCACTTTCATCCATGAACAAAGGGAGATAAGTGTTTAATTTCAAAGTCTAATAATTTTTTTTCAAAATTCTTATATGCTTTTTCGAAAGAATGTTTGTGCTTTCCAAAAAGGGGGAGATTGTTAAGTCAATAGGGTTTTCTTTATGACTTTTCCATTCCTTCTTGTTTTGAAAATCACAAACACCATATACTTAAGCAAATGTATGTTTTACCTTCACAAGGAAAATTTACTTCCTTAAGGTAATTTACCCTAACCTAAATTTTCTTATACATAGGAATATTAGTCTTAAGTTCAAAAACCGGATTCTTAACCAAAATCCTGGAATCATATAATGTAAAGATTTGGTGCATTCTGTTTTTAGGATCCGAATTCTGGACTCTGAACTTTTTTAAACAGTTCGACTCCGAACTCTTAAGAAGTTTCACTCCAAAATCTTAAGCAGTTCGACTCCGAACTCTTATGAAGTTTGACTCCGAACTCTTAAGAAGTTCGACTCGAAACTCTTAAACATTTCGACTCCGAACTCTTAAGAAGTTCGACTCGGAACTCTTAAGTAGTTAGACTCCGAACTCTTATGAAGTTCAACTCCGAACTCTTATGAAGTTCGACTCCGAACTCTTAAGCAGTTAGAATCCGAATTCTTATGAAGTTCGACTCCAAACTCTTATGAAGTTCGACTCCGAACTCTTAAGCAGTTCGACTCCGAACTCTTAAGCAGTTTGACTCCGATCTCTTAAACCGTTCGACTCCGAACTCTTCAAGTTCAGATTCCGATCTCTGGTGAAACCAAACTCCGAATTCCTATAAAATAGAATCCGAACATTTCTTAACATAAACTCTGAATTCCATTTTAGTTAGACTCTGAACTTTTGACTTTCTTACACTCCAAAATATTGATTAGCTTTTACTTACATATGCTTCATTTCAAAACGATGTCATGCATTTAGTTATACATGGTTTGTTATAAAACGATGCCATCTATTCTGTTTCTAATTAACCATTGGTTGAGTTACACGTGTACAGGTCCCTCCGAATTTCATGGAAAATATGACCATTGGAAGATAGAGCAGACCGTTGGAATTTTTCCTATAAATAGGAGCTCATTTGAAAGAGCTCAAAATAAGAAATAAGATGATCAATCTAGAGACCACACGATGTTAAGGTGATTTCTAGAGAGAGAAGATTTTCATGCTTTGTGCGTACTGAACTGCTCGTTTAGATTGCTTTGTACGACTCCGAATGATGGTGATTACATTCGAGTACTTCCGGGGATAGGAAGACAGAGGTGCCGACTACCTTGAAGTTTGAGGGCTTCCTAGCTGAGGAAGACAGAGGTTCCAACTACCTTGAAGTTGAGGGCTTGCGGGGATAGCAAGACAGAGATTCTGATCTTCATATCGAGGTCTTACCCTGGTGCGGGTAAGATAGACTTTATTGAAAGTATAAATCAAGAAACCTTTATCCAAGGTTGTTGGATACCCTTCTCTTTGGGTTAAAAGACTTATATCTTGTTACGTGTAGTTTTACTAATAGTTTTTCGCTGCATATTGTATTGTAAGGAAAGTATAAACTTCTTCTATTTCCTTACACTTGTACCCTGATAAGTTTAGATTCTATACGCTTTAAGGTAGAATATCATATTGTAAAACTTAGTTCCAATTCTCCAATTGGTGTTAGAGGTGTTGTGAATCTCCTTAGTTTAACTTTGTTAAACTCAGTACTTTCCTTGTCTAAAGAAAACATAGTTATCAGTAACCAACTTTAAAGGTTCCAAAGGAATTTTTAAAGTATACAATTCACCCCCCCCCCATCATGTATATTGATCATCTACATCATTATTTCGATCCTACAATAAGAAACCTCCCATTATTGAAAAGTTAATGAGAACCTAGAATACATACAAATGGATTGACTAGAGAGATCACGGTATTTTTCATATAGAAAAGAATTAACCTATAATAGTTTTTTTTAGGGTATCATGTCCCATACCAGTATTAGGTAGAGATTCATGAACATATTTTAAATCTATAAGTTATTCTTAGAGAGACATTAATTCCCCCCATAAAAGGGTGTGATCAACACAAAATAACCTCATCTTTACCAATGTGAGTCCCCAATATTCATTGGGCCTGAAAAAACATATGACTACCAGCCATTGCAAAGAAATTTGACAGCCAACTATAGTTGAGGGAATCATTGGGAGTTTTTATGGAAGATGGAATAGATGTAAAACCTGATTTGTTTGATTAAATGTGGCCTTATTATATCCCTCAATCAGACCATTAACTAGGGAATCCATCCCTTGACCATGACGAATCTCGATGAAACAATGATGAAACAAATTGGTACCTCAAGCTATTCTGGGTCTTACATAATTCTCCACTCATTCCGGATCTATAGAATGGATGTTTTTATTATCCACTAATACCTGAGGTAAACTACTGACATATGGCTTTGGAATGACCTATCTTTGAATATAGGAATATCTAGAATTTCTACCATGCCCAATAGAATGAGAACCCTTATACATTGATGCGCTAGACAGAGTTATCGAATCCCTATAAACTATAGACCCTTTACCAGTATGATAAGGAGGAAAAGATTTACATTATCTTTGAAAGTAAACCATGTACCCATAATGATGGTATATTTTATACAGAATAGGTCATGTAGACTATATATTCCTAGACCTCCCATACTTATGGAACATAAATTATTGTGTAAAATCTATAATTTTAGAGGATTCTATTTGTTAATATAAGTAATAATTAACCCTTATGAAGAAATATATATAGTTAAAAATATAAATGATACATTAAAAAAATATTAGAAGAACACCTTTATAGGCTGATGATTTAGGATTTTTGAATATACAACATCCATTAGAAATAAAAGGGGTTAAGTAAAGAGAACATGCTACTAGTGAGACTATTGCTCACACTGTCTGGATCCATCATTAGTAAGAGACCTTAAGAGATAATGATTATAAAAATAAAAATAATTGGAAAAATAGGAATAATGATTTCGAGTAGAATACTTAAATTTGTATAGTATGATTATTAAAATAACTTATATGTATACAATTTATTGAAAACATATTTTATGGTTGCTAGATGATTTACATTAAGGATTTCAAAGATAAGAAAAATGTTTGTAATAAAAAAATAAAAAAATAACCACTGAAACCATTTTCTGTAAATTATATATATATATATATAATTCTATGTTATTTAAATAATGAAAAAAATATCAATATTACATTAATAAATGATTAGTGAATTTAAGTAATTTTGATGAAGAATGTTAATAATGAACTTTTATAAGAGATAATACCTAACGAATCAACCAAATAACTAATTTAGTTGAGAATATTATCACATAAGAAACAATTTTAGAAAAAAAATATAATATAAGTTTATGTTAAATTATGGTTCACTTAATATTAAGTAATTGATGTTAGAAATTTCTAACTATAAGACATTTTCATCTTTTTCTTCTATTTAACTGAATTATAAATTTATAATTTGTATTTAAAAATAGAAAATGCTCTAGGTTGTGGTATGGATACCTCAACACATTGTGGGACACATAAGGGTCAACCACTTAGAGGGATAACCAAAGCTTATCCTCAGTAGCAGAAAAGGCTTGTCACCTCGCATAAGGCATATTCATGGAAGAGAGCTCGTGTGAGCATAGGTTAGTAAGGTTGTAGCTGGTAGAATGTTAGAGGTAGGCAAGTACACCTACCTACCACTATGTAAGGCCTTGGTTTTTGTTCTAGAGTATAAAGGAAACATTTTACAATATAAAGAATCAAAAAAATGATTTCAATTTTGTTGTGGGATCAAATATTTTTAGTCTGGATGAACCACAACAATTAGATCAACACATGTCAACCATATGTTCGATTTTGATCATATTATTCCTCATAACCCCACATTCCATCCTAGATTTCCCTCCCACAATCCATCAAGCTTCTCAATCAAACCTCTATAATCCTATATCCATATTTTATTTGTCTTCATTTGATCCATCTTCATCCCTTATCCCATGACTGTGCATCAGCCTCCCCAACAATCAATATTGAATCCCACATATTCCACTGTCATTGTATTCTCAACCCATCTTCTGAATCATGACATCAAAATTATAGGAACCGATGGCCATGGTTTCTTCACAGATTCTCTTGGAAGCTCAAGATGCCTATATATATATGGGTATACCAAGGGAACACACCCCTGCTGGAAAAATCCAATCAGAACCCCTCCTCATTTGTCCCTCTCTTACCCACTAATTCAAACACACAATAGATATAAGGCTACTACCTTTTATTGAATTTAATTCCCTCAGGTAAGGAAATATTTTTCCCTTCATTTGGTTCAACCACCCTTAGGTAGAAGGGTTGGCTCCCATCAGTTTCCATTTATAGAAATGTAAGGGGATACTTTCATTTTTTCTAAATAAATAAATAAATATGTATGTATGTATTTATGTATGTATGTATTAGACCATTTTTACATTCTTCAAAAGTGAATCTATAAATTTATTTCTAATGTTTTCAAGAATATACCTATATATATATATATTAATTTAATGTTTATTCATTTCTTCACAATTTTTAATTTCAA
Source organism: Viscum album (assembly GCA_963277665.1). Taxonomy (NCBI): domain Eukaryota; kingdom Viridiplantae; phylum Streptophyta; class Magnoliopsida; order Santalales; family Viscaceae; genus Viscum; species Viscum album. Next base: position 2,048,079,320 of record OY728122.1, read on the forward strand.
GCTAATATTAATTTAAGCATTTATTTTATTGTTTTTTAAATTACATCAATTTTTATAGACTTCTAATTACAAAATAAAGTTTTATTTTAACAATATTTATGCAAGGGGACATCTTATTTTAAACTATTAAAAATAAATTATTTTCAAATTCAATGTATCATATATTATTTTTTGAAACATCAATTTTTCATTTTTAGGATTTAAATTCATTTTTTATACATATATGAATATAATTTTTAAAATGTATGTTTGTCCTACATATATTTTTAAGTAATATTTTCCAACCATATAATTATTTACATCAAAAATCTGAACTTATTTTCAAAGGAGTAATATATTTATATATATATATATATATATTATACTTGTTATATTATTTTATGATTTATTCAATGTTTAGTATATTTTAATTTTAAGAATAATATTTTGAAGTTTATAATTATGTACATATTTATATTTATATAAATCATCAATTTTATGTTCTTCAAAACATATATGCAAATACTTTTAATTACAGAAGTACTGTCAATTTATATTTATGTATGGTTTTTATACTACTGATGTATATATATAATTAGTAATATATATATATACATATTGGGTTATTATTTAATGATTTTAATTGATAATAAATTCATTAAAAATCATAAGTCTTACTCAATTTAATATTTCCAAGTTGTGTGAGGATGAAATGTACATTTTAAGAAAAATGTTAATTTTATAATTTTTATGTGTTTTTTATAAATTTTCATTCAAAATTGTATGTTATGCATACATTTTTTTGTTATAATTTTTTCATCTACGTCAAATTATATATGTATATATTGTTAAGAGAACTATTTTTGGAAAATACTAATTTTAAAATGACTATTATGTAAACAATTATTTGGTGTTATTATATTTTATGTGACAAAGAGGGTAATATAAATTTTTTAAGAATGGTATACATTAGAAGTGTGTGTCTATATATATAACATTCATTATCGTTTCATGATTTAAAATAATTAATATTTCATGTACATGAAAATTCACAATAAATGTAGGTTATTAATTTTCTCAATTTTACATTTTTCAACTAGTGGAAGGATGAGATTTTTTATTCAAAATTAATACATATTATAATTTTATGTGAATTACATAATTATTAGAATGGTTATTCTATGAAAAAAAATTTATATTGATTATTTTCTGATAATTGAAATTTAAAATTTATATTATTTTATGTAAAATGTTTATATATTTCCCCATTTATTTTATGACAGAAAGAATAAACGTTTGAACAATGAAAACTTGTTATTGAAGTATGAGTTGTAAATGATTAAATTTATCAAATTATATAAAATGTATTTCATGAATTGATGGATGAATGTTTGAATAAAAGGATGTTCACTATTATTAATAGACTATGAAAAGGCTAAATGAGATTATTTTTTATTGTTCCAAATCTTGTATGTGACTTACTAAGGAAGTAAATATTTACATATAATATATGTTTATATATATTTAAATCATGATTACCTTCTTAAAGGAATAAAATCCAGTGATATATATATATATATATATATATATATATATATATCTGTTAGGAAAGATCAACGTGTTTTTATAAAAATTGGCACTGAGATATTGTTAACATGAAAGATGAGTGGGGAGTGAACCCATTCCAATGTAAAGTGGATTGGTTGAGACAACCTTAAAGGTTTAAAGTGTCCCCATTTTTTGTTCAATAGTTTACATTTTTTTTGAAAAATCACTGGATTATTTTAATGAATTTTAAAAGCGTTAGTATTTTCAAAAGGATTATAACATTTTTAAAAGCATAAGTATTTTCAAAGGATTTATATAATTTCAAAAATAATTTTCATTCTGAAATTTATTATAATATTTTAAAAGGTGTAATTATTTTCAAAGGAAATATCAAATGATGTTTTCAAAGGATTTTCAAAAGAGTTTTCCAAAACAATTAGATTTTTAAAAGTGTTTTCAAAATTATGTTTTCAATAATATAAGTATTTTTAAAATATTTTTATAGTTATATTAAAAGATATATTCAAAAAATATTTTCAAACATTTTTTCAAAATATATTTTCATAAATGGGTTTTCACTGGCTTTCAAAATTCCCATTGCTAGGAAATTTTGGTCACCCTATGTTCTTATAATAATATTAGGTTGATTTATAGATTTCATAGAGTTTAGGCTCAATAAAGAGTTAGCTCGTGAAATCTCTTATCATTTAATTCTTATTTATTTTTCAAAAATTGATAATATGTAAGAATATGAATTTATCTCCAAAGACTAGACTAGAAAAGATCATCAGATGTAAATTTATGTTTATTTCTCCATTACTCATTATAAAAACAAATTAGATAATTTTTTTATTGGATCAAGAAGAATAGTTCTGGTGATTAACTGTTTATATCAAAGGAAAATTTTAGATAAATTTTGAGATTATGAATTTTTTTTAACAATGATTTAAGAAACTATATATATATATATATATTCTAATTATAAGGTATGATTCCTTTTATAAAATCTTTTACATATTAAATTTTTTTCAGTTAAGGATCATTTTCGAGTATGGGAGGAGGAAAATCTCAAACATCACATTTATCTCTTCTCAATACCATTGTAAGATCCTGAACTTTTACAGAGAAGTCTCGTGTTTTTTACAGGTACTCTTTTACATTGTGTTGAATACTTTTCATTAGGCTTTTACCTTCGGGTGTGTATGGGTGAAATTAAAAATTTTGGAAGGACGAGGGAATGTTCATGGTTGGCGCATAGTTTTCATAAACCATGCACCATAGCCCAAAAATTGTGAATCCCTAGAAAAATAGGGTTTGAAAGTATGTCACATGGTTTCTCAAAAAAGGATCCCTATTAAGAGTAACCTTCACCCCCACCCGTTGAAGTAGTTCATTATTAAGGTTCATGGCTTGGAAAATTGTTTTCCCCTACCCAACAAACACTGCATGCAGTTTTAATTAACCCAAATATTGGATTTAATAATACCCAAATCCCCATTTTAACACCTAGTCAACCCATCTTGGAAATAATAGATTACCCTCATTTTTGGATTCTTATAGAAGGATTCTAATCCCTAACAACCATCATTCTTTGTGATTCAAAGCCTGTATTAATGATCTGCACCACCAGGGTATATAGTTTCTTCCAGTTTAGATATATATATATATGTGTGTGTCTGTATGTATGTATATATAACTCTATATCCTACACTTATTTTCAGATAAACTAAAGATATCCTTTCACTTTTGGTTATACATGTATATCTAGGTTTGATATATCTTTAACCATTTTACCATGGATATTATTTTCCGATCTATAACATATTCTACATCATGTTCTTGACTGATCCCCTTCAATTTGGGGGTATTCTTTGTCAAGAGTATTTCATATAACATTATGTAGGTATCCTATAATTGAAATCCAAAAGTATTGATTTCAATTATGTGTATGTAATTGTTGAATTTATATTAGATGATGATACATTGAGTTTATTTGATATAATTAATTAATTTTTTGAATTAATTAATTGAAGGAATTGTGAAATCAAGAATATTGGGAATGTGAATTGAAATAATTACTTATTGATCTAATCATGGATTCATTGACATTGTTGAATAAGATTAATTTATTGTTGAATTAACCAAAGGTAATGGTTGGTATTATGAAATTGATTGATTTGAAATATTAATTTGATGAATTAATTGTAGCAAGATTTGAATTATTGAAATTGAAAAATTAATTATTGAATTAATTATTTTTATATTGTAATTTATGAATTGTAATAATTAATTTTTTAATTAATTACTGGAGATTTTTGTGATTATGAAATTTGTTGATATGGTTAATTATTTGATGAATTTTTAATAGGTCTCAGGTGATTTATTTATTTCTGAATTTATTAATATAATTTATTTTATTAATTAATTATTCAATTAATTAATAGTATGTTGTTAATATGATTGTTTTGAATTAGATTAATTTATTGGTTAATTATTTAATGTCATATTGTGATACATGTGAATTAAAATTATTAATGGTACCAATGGAATTCCTACATTTCTTGAAATCATGAATGGTAATAATGGAATTCATATGTTACTTGAAATGATGAATGGTAAGAATGGAATTCATATGTGACTTGAAATAATGAATCGTAAAAATGGAATTATTATGTGAATTAAAATGATGAATGGTAAAAACCAAATTCATATATGACTTTAAATTATTAGTGGAAACACTGGAATTTATATCTGACTTGAAATAATGAATGGTGACAATAGAATTGATATTCGAAAACATACAATGATTGGTAACAATGGAATTGATATTTGACTTGAGATAATTAATGGTAATAATGAAATTCATATGTTATTTTAAATGGAGAATCGTAATAATGGAATTATGAGATATGATATTCCTTGTGGATAGTTCATTCTCAAGTGTGGGTTGAAGTAGGTATTGAGAGTTTGGGTGTCTATAAGATCTTGGGAGTTATGTGGTTAAGTAAAGAGTAACAAAATAAGTGTAAAAGGTTTATTTATTTCTTTCCTTAATTATTTATACAAATTACATACATTGGTTTGACTAGATATTGTTTCAGATAACATTGGTTTTTGCCTACTGAGTTTTAATCAAAACATACTCAGACAGCCTAATTGGTACACAAATGGAGTTCATGGTTGTAGGATATGATAACAGAAAATTTCATGTGTTTGATAGATGAGTCAAGATAGAGAATGGATGTGGGAGCCAAACATGGTTATAATTTTGATCAGGATTTATTAGTGACTTTATTTATAGTTGGGTTTTCCATATTTACACAAGACATGTACTTTGTCGTGGAATATATATTTTTTAGTTTTGATAATGCATTTCTTATTCTATTCATCTTGTGATTCTTGTATTGTTCTGGTTAATCTAACATGTTTTTTTCATTATTTATTTATTTTTTATTGGTGTATTACTTTGATAATGATTGTATAGTCTCTCTAGGATTGATATTGTAACCTCACTGCTAGTTTTCAGCCTATGACATAAGGGGAGGCATGATTTAGGTCCTGTGACAAACCAGATCAGTGCACCAGTGTGTGGAACTCTATTCATGATGTTACAAAGTTTTATCAAAATAGTTTTCTTTAATATTCTATTATCTTTCTATTTGGGAAAGGTATAAAAGAGAATTGAAATATTCCTTCCATGGTTATGATCTCGTCCATGTGAGTAGCTAACCAATGTATGGGGTAACCCTAGGTACCTGGGGTGGGATGCTGTTATTGGTATTTTCTATTTCAGTTGGATGATATTCCACCTTAGGTGATGAAATTTATGTATGATGTGATAATTGTTTTTTTTATTTTATGATATTTTACTTGTGGCTCGGAATGGAATGATAGTTGATTATTCATGCATCATTCATGGCACTCAATGATTTTTTGTACATTCATTATTCTAATAATTCATAGGAAAATGAGATTTCAATAAGTTGTTTAACGTAAAAAATTTTCCCTACATGTGACATTGAATTGAAAAAGGTTCCTAATGTGAAATAGAAAATTTAAATATGAGGAATGATTGTAATAATGGGTGTCTAATAAGAAAAATGAATACAATAATGATTCTACACTTTGATAACCATGACCTTGATGTAGGATGGTTAAGACTTGTGATAACACCTCAGTTTGGACTGAATGGTGGGGTTTGGGGAAAAAGGCTTATTTTACCCTATTGTGAATCCCTCTTTTAAAATGTTTTATAGTGGTGTTATGTGTCTAGAGACCTATTTTTTGAATTATAGAGATATTCCTCCATTACCACGCTTATTAAGAGAATTATAGGATGATATGGGTGGAGATGATCTTCCATTATTAGAACAGGAGGCACAAATAGTGTTGGGTGAGGAAGAAAGGGTGTAGTCCTGAGAAGACATTGATCTCATCATGTAGTTTATTGAAAGATACCCTGAGAAGGTTTTGAAGACAATGTCTTACTTTTCAAAGGATTTTTAGTTGCAAAACCCTCTGAATTTTACTCTATTGGGTGAACTTGAGGGAGATGAGTTTTTGATTGAGTCTATCCATATGATTCTTTACCATTTGGATAATCCTACTAGGAATTGGGTTAATTTGGATACTTACATTATATGAGGATTAGTGAAGTGTCAGTGGGACGTTCAGGCTTAGACTGGACAAGATGGTGGTATGTTATGGAAGGACTTATTTGACATGATCTAGGAGAACTTCTATCCGTAGATGCAAAGGAAGGATAGATAATATGAGACCAATACGTTGAGTAATTTAATAGATAGACTTAGATGTGAAATTAAGTCCCAAGTTATCCTATTTCGGCTAAATAAGTTTTTTTAGGTGGTGGATCAGACTCTAATAGAATAGTGAAACCTGAATGAGGAATCCAGTGCATGATAGATGGTTTCTACTAGACAACCAGCAGGTACAACTTCTGAGAGAAGGAAACATCACTAAGAGAATGTTATACTGGGGGATAGCAAGAAGAGTGGCCAGGGGTAAGGGTTAGTCATAGAGGACCTTACATGGATTTTCTATTAGTAGTGTGGTAGGAAGGGATACTATCATATACACTATCCCCGACCACTAGTAGAGTGATAATCTTGCAGTAGGATAGGACATCAACAAATGTTATGCCAAAACTCGTGACAGATGTGTAGTGACGGAGGAGCTGGACAGAACCACGGTGTGGGAAGGGGATCTTCAGCACCAGATCAGTTTGTTATCTGGATTTCTTCTAGCCCTGTAGTGGATTTCATGAATGTTGATTTGACGATAGACACACCACTTGGGATATAGTTGAGACATATCAATTTGTGAATGGGTAGTTCTCTTGAGGATGGGGTGGATCGTTTTATGTTGGATATTTACATCCTTGACATGTAGGTCATCAACCTAATTATTGGTATTGACTAGTTAGTATCATATATAGCCCGTATTGACTATTTCTGTTGTATAGTAATATTTTCATCTATCGACCGTGACAAGTCTTTTCACCATGTATTATGGGATATCATGGCGGGCTGTATAGGGCTAGTTCTGCAGAAAATGAGGGAGAAAACCGCAGAGGTTTCTATTTTATTTTTGTTTGACAGAGGTGTAAAGTGGTATGTCTTTCACCCATAGTGGATAGGTTGTAAGATGTGCCTCCTGAGGAATTCTTTGTTTTTTCACTCAAGAGTGAAGTGGAATTTACTATTGAGTTCATGCTGGGGGCTGAGACATTTTCTATTCCACTATACAAAATGGCACTGACAAAGCTTAAAGATTTAAAGATTCAGTTGTAGGAGTGTGAGTATATGGGGTTTTATCCATATGATTATGTCTCATTGGTGTCTCCCCATGTAGTTTTATAGTAAGGATGATGGAAATATACACCTATGTGTAGATTACGAGAAGTTGAACTAGATGATAGTGAAGAACTGATGTACACTTATTCATATTGATGATCTATTTAACTAGTAGATAGGGGATTGTATTATTTACAATCTGGACTTGATAAAATGGTTTCATTAGTTGATAGTTAGAAATTTTTAAAAAACTCACACTATATTCATTAGTAGGTATGAACTATAAGAGTTCATTGTAATACTATTTGGGTTGATGAATGAACTAGCAGTACTTATGGCCTTGATGAAACAAATCTTCCATCTGTACCTGGATCATTTTGTGGTAGTGTTTATAGATGATTTCTTGGTGTATTTCAGGACTCTTGAATTCCATGCCCAAAATATTGACATCATCTTGACTACACTGAGAGATCATCGACAATACGCGATGTTTAATGTGTCTTAGTTTTGGATGGATCTGGTTAACTTCATGGGGCACATCATCTCTATGGACGGTGTGCTAGTAAACCCCACAGAAGGTCCCAGAAGTTGTTTCTTGTGAGCATCCAAAGAACATGTTTGATATCCTTATCCTATGGGGTTGTTAGTATATTATAGAAGGTTCATTCAAGACTTTTCTCATTTGGAAACACCCTTTTGGGTTTGAACAAGAAGGGGGTAATGTTTGAATTGTCATAAGCATGTGAGAGTTCCTTCCAGTAGTAATTGACCCCAATAATGATCCGACTTGAGTCATGGGTGGAGTAAACAAAGTTTTTTATTTATTTTGGATAGTTATTGGAGAAGTGTTGATGTAGGGATATTGTTTTGTGGTGTATGGGTCATGGCAGTTGAGGCCACATGTGTGGAAATACCCTATTCATGACTTAGAGGTGACTGTAAAGGTTTAGGATTTAAATTGTGGGTGACATTATCTATTGAGTGAGTTTTTTACTCTATATATAGTTCAAAATAGCATAAATTATATCTGTTCATAGCAATATATGAATCTCTAGAAATAAATATGGGTTGATTATATGTAGTCATTAAATTTTTATCTTGAATATATTCATGGAAATGGAAATAGTGTTGTTTATGCTTTAAGTAAGAAAACAAAATCTTGGGATTTTTAGGAGTCTAGTGCTAAGTGTATGATGATAAATCGACTGGCTAAAATGAATGTTGTGGATCAAGAGATTCATGAACATATGACTCCCATATCAGTGTTATTTGATTCTACTCTTTTGCAAAAAACTAGGGATAGATAGAACAAGGATCTAGAGTGCATGGCCATGAGTTAAAGACATGATAGTGGGGAGTCACATTCAGATTGAAGAATTTTTGGGGATGATATCATCTATTTTTGGAATTAATTTTCACTTATAAGAATATATGAGGAGCCTATACAAGGATTTAATGCCTTGAAATGGTTGGTGCATCCAGGTTTGACCAAAATATACTATGACATGTGACGAAGATTAATGTGGCTGGGAATAAAAAATGAGATAATAGGGTTCATGACATGATTCTACACCTTTCATCTAGTGAAATCCAAGAATCAAATACCTTTTTCTATACTGCAGTCATTTCCCATTGTAGAATCAATGTGGTATGACATGAATATAGAATTTTTGGTGTGTATCTCAAGGACTCTTCAAAATAGTGACATTATTTGGATTATTATGGACAGTTTGAAAATTTTATTTCATTTCATTCTAGTGTGGGTGTCCTTTTCAGTGGATCATTTAGGAGAAATATAAGTTTGGGAGACAGTCTCCCTACATAGGTTTCCACAAAATGTATTTTTAGACCATGAGTTATGTTTTACTTCATGATTATAGTAGTTATTTTAGATGGTTCTTGGTATGCATGTTTTATCATGCACATCATTCCACCCATTAAAATATGTGTAGATGTAGCATACTATATGAGTGATGGATTATATTCTATGATCATGTGTTCTAGACTTCGTCGGGTCTTGGGATACATAACTGTATTTAGTGTAGTTCACCTATAACAATAGTTATTCAAAATATATAATGACGGAACCATATGAGGCTCTTTATGGTAGGCTATTAAGATCACCTCTATGTAGGATGAAGATAGGTGAGTCAGAGTTATTGGGACCAATTATCATATAGGAGATGTCGGAGAAGGTGTAATTGATCTAGAAATGTATGGATACAGCTCAGAGCTGGTAGATGTTGTGTTTCAAAAGACATCGAAGACCCCTAGAGTTTATACGGGGTGATCATGAAACACCCCAATGTTCTGTGAATTATTATTTTTATTAATTTAATCTTTTTGATATTTTACTTTTCATGCAACATTGAAAATAGTTTATTTTATATTAAATAACTATGATTTTCTTGCATTTTATGCCCAACAAAGTTAATCATGAACTATAAGAAATATAAATTTTATCTTTCTCAACACGAAACACTATGGATAGATTGCTTCAAATGTAATAATGACTTTCCTTAATGGTTTGTGTAACACGCAAGACAGAATAATGATAATGATATATTATTTAGTGCAACTAATCTATTCAATTTGTAGTTATGATATGGGTTAAGTAAATAATTAAAGTTCAAGGTTTAAATATATTTAAAATGAATTAACTGAATACTAATGAATTATAAATGAATATGAAAACTGATTGAATATAAAGAAAAATATTAATATTCTTATGCACAAAAATCAATTTTACCCTAACGAATTAAATTATTTAAAATTAGTGAGTGATATTAATGTGATATATATATATTATATATTCAATAAAATATATTTTATATTCTTCTAATATATTTGGTAGGATTAAGATAAAAATCCCAATTTTAGGCATAAAATATTATATTAAATGAATTTTATCTCATTTAAAAAGAGAACCTTTTTGAAATCAAATTTTGAGACCTTTTATTGATTTTATATGAAAAAAAGTTAATATTTAAATGAAAAGCCAAAAAATATTTTAATGGTAATATCATGGTGTTTTCCTATGATGTTTCATTTTTTTAATGAGTAGTGAAAAATATTGAAATTTAATTCAAAAATGATTTACAATCTAATTTATTTATAAGGATAAATTATATTTTAAATTTTTTTTAAATTTTAATTAGATCATAATTTTATCAACTAAACTAATTTAATTCATTTAAATAAATATCTCTTTGAAATTTACTATAAAAACCTAAAAAGTTATTTGAGGTTTTTACTTTAAAAACCTGATTTGTTGTCTCATCTACGATATTAAATTTAAATTAATTTATTCCACTACTACAATTTAAATTTGTATAAATGGATTCTATATTTTGAATCAGCATAATATATAATTTATACTAAGGTAAAATTATTTTTTTACCAATAATATGATTTAATGTAATTAAAATTATTTACATTTATTATGGAAAATTAGGTTTAAAAGGGTATTATTCTTTAAATTAAAGGTCCTAAATGACCTATAAAATTATGAAAAACCCATTTTCATTCCATATTTCTTTTATAAACCATAAAATATTTATTTTGGTTGGGTTGTGATGAATTTATTTTGGTAAAAGTTTGGGTACCCCTATCTTTTTTTAAAAATTGCCAAGTGTGTCACTGCCCTTCCCAATAAAAGGCTCATACCTATCCCTCTTTGTCACGCCTCTCAAGCCTCTTAGGATCCACCATTCATAGCCAAATAAACTTCCAAAACTTCCTCCATTCATACTTTTATCATCTCTTTTGGAAGAAATCAATCCAAGGAATTCCTTAGGTGAAAAAAAAGGAGTTCCCCAATGAAGAGGTAGCATCCCTCCTCAAACTCATTTCATAAATTTTCCATTATCCACTCCCTAAACACTTCATAATCCATGATTTTATAAAAATAATGTATCATAAATATACTAGGTTATTATTATTCAATGTTTTATTCTAATACTTTTAAATAATTCCATAAAATGGGTAATGAACGTACTACTTATGTTTACGAAGAACAACCACCTCACAAAATGATGATTGTTAATTTTTCTTTTATCTATTCTTATTGTGGAAATTATGATGGAAAATATTTTTTATATATGATAAGTATGATATTTATAATGTATTTTTTCTTCATAAATTTTTTTTATAACATATCTTTCTTCATTCAATCTTTTTTAAATATGATAATTTCATTTGAGGAAGTGTGTACCACCGCACCCTCCAAGCATTGTGATTCATTCCCCAACTACATAGAATTTATTGAGAATGTGTTTATTGAAAATATATGATATATATGAAATAATAATTATAATATAACACCATTATATAAATATATACTTAATTTCCTTTTCCTTTGTTCTTTTAATATTACAATAAAATGGAAATAGTGCTCACGCAAATGTATGACCTACTATCTCCATGAACAACATATTAGATTTAAATGATTCAATATTATATATATTATTATAAAAAACATGTACAAAATATATTTAATATTTATATAATTTCTTACAATTTTTAAATCTGGATACAATAATAAGGACCAAAGAAACCACAAATTAAGAAACATGTGAAAAAAGTGAATATTACCTGAAGTGAAAACCTTAAAATAAAAATATTAATAAGAGGATAATATAATGTCACATTCAAAACATATACAGTATTAGATTTGATAATATTTTTTTGTGATATATTTATAATAAACTTATATTTAATATATAGTAATTATTAATGAGTTTGATGAGAGTCAAGACACAAGTTAGTGGAATTTCATATAACTTTTTATTTCAATAAGATGCATGCCTAATTCACCACCCATTACTTTTGAATGGTTTTTATAATTCCAGTGTATGTATTCTATTATTATTATACATAAATTTATGGTTATTTAAATATCCATTTTATGATATTTTATTTATGGGGTTTATGTTTTAATAAATATCAAATCGGTAAAGTAATTATGTCCTAATTTACTTTATTTAAGAAACATGCCATGTTAGGCACATATATTTTTTCATGAGGGGTATATACTAACATTAAAATGTAATGACATGAATATAATTATTTACATGATATTTTAATATTCAGGTATTTTCATTTTCCAAAATGGTTATATGGTTCTATGTTACCAAGTTGTAAGAGTTTATTGAAACAATCTCATTGATTTTTTAGTTTTTTTGTGATTATGCTTCCTTTGATTAAATAATATGATCTATATCTCAAGACCACATAGGAATTTTATTATTCTCCAGTTATTCATGTTATATTTTTTTATTTTTACAATTTTTCCACTCTTTGGTTCACACAATATTTAAGAATATGTTTTTAAGATAGCTCGACATTACCCTCTCTTCGGTCAGAAATTTTTGTTCCTTCAGACAATGTGTTCCAAAAAGATAATCTTAAAAAAATTTCCAATATTATCCAATAATATTTAAAATTTATTTATATCCATGTTTTACCTTTTAATAAAAAAAATTTATGGGATGTTCTTTTTGTTTTCTGGTGGAGGCACATTTCTAACATTTTTATGGTGAAAAATGATTGTTCGGAATGTATGGATTTACATATTTTATGACTATAATTACAATGAAGAATCCTATACAAGATTACTGATTTATGTTTTTAGAAAAAGTTTTTTCCTCATAGTATGTAAATTCATTGTTTAATGGTGGTTTTCAATGAAAAAGGATTTCAAAAATGTTTTATATTTTAAAAAAATTTAAATGCTTTCAAAATATTATTTATAAAATTTGGAATTAATTTCAAGGAAAATTATTTTAATATTATTTTAAAGAATATTTTATATGTTTTCAAGGAAAATTGTTTTCAAAATGTTTTCAAACTTCTTTTATATGTTCTTAAAGTGATGGGGTTTTAAATTTTTTTTAACTCCGTTGTGAGTTTTCAAGGATATCATTCATGAAAATGGTTTTTAAATTTTTTTATATTTAAAATGAAATTTCCAGTGATGAAAAGATATATTCCTAAAAAATGTTTTTACATGATATTTCTAAATCACTTCCCATCTATTATGACACCCATTGGTGTTACTCATTACTTTATGGTAAATGATACAAAGGTTCCATTCATATTGCTTCTTTGAATGGTTTTTGTTTTGATGGAATGAGGTTATGAAAACATTTTTCTCTCTCACGTGTTATATTAGTAGGATACCCATCCCCCTTACAGTTGATTTGTTCTTATGAAACCTGGTATATTTCTTGTGTTTTTCTTTGATTAAATGATTATGAAAATAGTCTTTTTTTAATTTTTTATGATATAATTACATGTTTATGTAACCCATTTCATTTGATGGATTATTATTGGATGTTTATTTAACCCATATATTTTTATGGGTCATGATATGATCAAACTTTAATTATCTTGTGGAAGATATATGAATTATTTTAATAGGATATGGTCTAGACCTATATCTCCCTCAAATACATTGGGTAATGATTTATACCTCATGAGATAATGAATTGAATCAAGTTGATGGGTATGATCCCCTATGGGAATATGGGGAAACCCAATCCCTTAGAAATAAATTGCTATGTGGGGATGTTGGTGAATCCTCCCAAGTAGGTTTAGACACCATGATGATGGATGATGGGGATACCCAATCCAATATGGGATAATATGGAAACCTGGTCCACTATGGGATGATGGGGAAACCCGATCACTTATAAGGAAAGGACTATAACAGGGGATGGTGGTGTGTCATACCCAGTAGGTGTGCTTCCAATAAGGTGACTTGATATGTTCATGAAATGATTCCTGACTTATAGGTAATGATATCACATGTCTATGTATGCCACAATTCCATGTCTTATTCATATGATATTCTATCGTGGATTATGTTAGTTATTTTCTTATGATTCTTGTCTTATGAACTACTAAGATATATTACATTACTCATGTTTTTAATAACCCAATATTTCATATTAAGTTATATATTTAAAGTAATTCAATAGCTTATACTGCACACAACACCGACTTGGATTGAATTATACGCAAGATTGAGTTTCTTCAAAACAACACATTAGTATTATAATTATTTAAACGATATATTTATATTTCAATTAAATATCATGATATGAATAGTAAGAAATAAATTTTTATTGTTATTTATAATGTTTTCACATAAATTTAACATATTTATAATGAAATGTATATGTTTTGTAAAAATAGTTATATATTTAGAAAAACTGTTTTCTTAAAAGAACTACTTTTTATCTCCTTTTGTGAACAATAATAAAATTAATATTAGACACTCCTAAAAATTTAATTTTTTAAATTAGGCTTTATTTTTGGATTCAGAATATCAAAATTATCTTAGGGTGCATTTTTTGTATTTTTCTGAAAACTTTCAATTTTTGATCAATAGTGAAAAACACTATGATATTGTTTAAAACCAAATTTTATTTAAATAATTATTGTTTTATTTAAATTTATTTTAAATTAATAATAGATACATAATACCTATATATGTTTAATGTAATTCATTGGAGTCATTTTACAATAAGATTAGATATATTATATTTTATTGAACTTTTTAACGTCTTTTACCCACCTTCTAGACACATTTACAAATTTTCATAAAACGTGATTTTACCACTTCTATGAATTGAATTTCAAAAATCCAAGAGACACATTTGAAATCAGTAAGTAAAATCTGGATCAATAGGTTGAAAATAATTTTTTATGAATAGTAACTTTTGAATTTTATTTACCACAGTTAAAAGTAAATAGGGTAATTAAAGTTAAAAATGATATTATAATTACCCTGACACATGTTCTAATTCTATTGGATAAGTGTTTTTTTACCAAAATCAACCATATGAATAAAATATGATCCTCTTTTATCCACTTGGATTGTTTTAGGACATTTATTATTATTTTATTTAAAGAAGAGTTAATAGTGTTAAATTCAAATTTTTATAACTAAACCATTTTTAATATTGGGTTATATATAAGATAAATGAAACTATAAATATTAATTAGAAATTTAAAAATATTTAATACGTCTTGGTATTTGATTTAAATTTTTAAACATTAAATATTTACATTTATTTATGACACAATGATGATGTAGTAATTACCTTATTAATGAAAGAATAAAATAATTGATATTATAAATATCTAAATAAATGTATATTGAGACTTTTGATGAATTAAACTTATTTTATATGTAAATATGACATGTTATGATTAATTTAATTTATTGTTTTTTAAGTAATCATGTTTTTTTTATTTTCCCAAAAACCAAATACTAAATAGTGTCAAAATTGACATAAATGAGTTTTTAAAACAATTACTATATTATTAAATGATATAATATTCCTAAAAATAAATGGTTCACCCAAAGGAATTATATAATGATATATATGTCATTAATGAACCATTTTAGGTTATCTTGGCATTTTCTAGTATGTTTATTAACCATGTAATATAAAAATAAATAAATACATTGTAAAAGTTAAACTATTTAACAAAGAGTTAAATCTAAACGATAAGGTAAATATGGTGAATTAATCAATCTAAAAAAATTGGTTTCATGGATTTGGAAGCATCCCCACCATATCTTAGAAATAAATCTATTTGGATCCATTATAAACCAAGAATGATTATATAATAAAATATTATTTCGATTCTTTCCTAAAGTGACCTTCACCTCTCTTATAAAAGGGTACTTCCCCTTCACTCAAAACCACACCTCCAAATCCATTTGTCTTGGCCAAACCCAATTAAGATATCATAAAAACTACCCTCACTTCAACAAATATTCCTTACTTTGATCATAAATCCAACCTAAGGGGCCTTTTGATCAAATCAAAAGGAAGCACCCGAACAAGAGGTAATAATTTCATCACCCCTTTCAAAGTTCTATTCTTCTTCCACTTCCTATTTCTTTATTGTTTCTTTAAAAAAAATAATAAATTTTGTACCTTATACATACTTTGATGTTATTATAAATATTTTACAACTATGTTCGTTATTTTATCCATCCTATGAATGACAAAGTCACCATACGTGCGTACGTACGACTTACCGTCTCCACATCGTGGTGTAGTTTGTTATTCAACACTTCATTATTTGAATGGGTATAATAATGAGTATAATTGATTTAAACAATAAATATAACATGTTAATGATTCTTTGTATGTAATATACCATCCAATTATATATGATTTTTTCATCAATAGAATGATATTGTCGCTCGTGCGTACGTACGGATTACCGTCTCCACGAACGTGATGACATTCTTTCCCCATCGTAAAAATAAAAAGAATATTTTCATTTTTTGATTAAAAATAATGTTTATGAACTTAATATAATTCTGGATATGAATAAAATACATCCTATCCATAACAAACATTACTTATGTAACAAAACTTATAAAGGAAAACAAATCAATTTACACCTGAAACAATGATACTATTGAAATATTATTAACAAAGAAATATTAGAAGATCATATATGATATCATATTTATGTATGTGTTTATTGTATAATGTAATAACAAGGATTTAACTATTATATAGGAGTTTAATGTACCTTTGACTAAGGAAAAGTAAAACATAAGGGTTAATTTTACAATCTCATTATTATCTAAGGTTGTTTTTACGTAAGCATCTACTAGGAATTCTTTATCATCCACATCCGTGTTTTCTTAAAATGAATTTGTAAATATTTTTAATATTTCCTATAATATGGGTTAAATTCATTTATACCCTTTTTTTTAATTTTTATAAAATCATTTGAAAGGAATATTTCCATCGTTTTCCAAACATGGTACTTTATAACCTTTTCGATAAATTAAGGTAAGAATGTTTTTTTTAACTAATATAGCGGGTGTGGCTATTTTCCACAATTATAAAACCTTAAAATCTTCCCTTATAAGCTTATAATAATATTTTCAAACTAAATTTTTTCTTTTATAATTATGTTACTTTTAAATTATTTCAAAATAGAAAGAGATATTTCTCTCAAATATTTTTGATTACATCATTGTCAACATCCTTTGATGGATTTACACTTTTTTGAAGTTAATTTATTGTGATAAAATATTCTATATTGTATTGAAGGTTTTCCGATATGTTTGACTGTGGATGTTTTATTTTTATACCATTCATTGTTTATGGTAAAATTATTAACATTTCATATTTCGATTTTAATATTAATTTTTATGTTATGTTTCAACCTTTTCATATGGGGAATGAGTTTGACTTAGTAAGTGACGGGTGGTGCCCGCTATAGCTCTGAGATGTATCGGTTGGCCTCATGAGAAAAGCTAGTGTCTTGGCACAGGGCCTTGAAAAAATCTTATTAATAGTCTTCGTATGAGGCCTTGACTATGTGGTTATGATGTCCAGCATTATGAATTCCATCATTATGAAATTAGCTATGGATATTACATGTTATTATTCAACTAGTAGAATATCCATGTGAATAAGTAAATGGAATTATTTGATTTATCTTTTCCATATTATATCGAAGTTTATGTTTAAAAGGCTTGTGTTTTAATCTTATACATTTCCTTAAATGTTTATTATTATTTAGGATAGGTTCTGTTATATTGTTATCCTTATTGAGCATTTGATATCCCCGCTTTATTATGTTTTACTTTTCCCAAGATGTGAAAAAGAATATTATAATTGACCTGCAGGAATAGACTAAGGGATATTAGTATGCTAAAAGGAGAAACAATGTTGTTGTTTTTTCATTTCCTAATGTAATGTAATACTTATTTATGTATCTAGTAATTCCAAGGCTACAAAATTTATCGGTCATTAGGGATTTGATCATTGTGATAATTCCAATGTTATGTAATAATGCACCGACTATGGGTAACTGGGGTCAGGGCGTTATAGTTGGTATCAGAGGAAGTTTAGTACAAACCATGGAAACTAGATTTTGAAAAACTCTGATTAGAGAACGTTAACCTGAGATAAAAATAGAGGGTTATTATATAAGAACATCCAAAAAATTTGGTAGTGTAAATATTATGTCGGTTTTCCAAGAAAATGCATCCTTTTCTGGATAAAAATAGGTAGATGTGGCTCGGGAACAGATATACCAAGGAGTGAAAACTCTGATAAGAAGTTTCAGGCTTGGCCTGGGATATCCTGGTATATGACAACAAGTCTTGCTGCACTCTAGGTATTGACACTCTATAGGGATATTTTTAGGATAATTTACATTTTCTTTACAAACCTTTATGAATGATTTATTAGTAAATACATCCTAAAATAAAACATTTTTATGATTATGGATTATATGAAAAAACTTTTCAATTTAGGTTAGGTGTTTTACAAGTTTGGAATTATGCATTGGATTCATAAAATAACCCAGTGTATGACATTATTTAGAAATGGTGTCGAGTAGAAGGAATGAGAACACTTGAAAAACTCATGATCCTAAGAGTAATAAGGATCATACTTTTCATGGTCTTAAGCCAACATTTAGAAGGGAAATAGTCTCCCATGTATACTCATCAAACAAAGAAATAATATAATGACTTAAGAAGATAAATAATGAATTATCTGAGTCATGTGGATTTGAAGGGAATCCAGAGATGAAAAGGATAGTAGAGAGAAAGATGGATAAAGGGAAGAAGGGGAAGAAGGCTTTTACCATATGTGATAACTGTAGAATGAATCAACTTGGTAAGTGTTTGAAGGTAATGGGCGTTTTTTATAAGTGTGGAGAAAAAGGACCCCAAGTATGTGATTGAAAGGGTAAGAAAGAGGTTTCAAATGTAAAATGATTCGTCTACAAGGAGTTGGGACACTACGGGAATCAATGTCACAATAATCAGATAATACCCCAAATGATGCTATTAGATAATAATCAAGTTATGATACTACCATAAATAAAGAATAATAATTAGTGTTCTTATATTTTTTTAATTAATTATGTCATTTGATTGTTGTATCAATGATGTACTGGTTATATTAATTTTGGAAATAAATAAGGATTGTACTGCAATACTATTTCATTGAGGGATTGAGATTATATAGTTCTAAGGAAAGAGACTCGACAAAAAGTTAATATTTTTGGAAAATACATGGTTGAAAGAAAGATAAATCGTAATATGGTCCTAATAATGAGGTAGTGATTGTGGAATAAGATAAGGTTGGATTTGATAAATTATATTGCATATTCTTGACTACCTAGGAACAAATTAATGGTTTGTTTATTCCATCATTGCTGGAGTATTAAAAAAATTTGGATATAAGGAATATATCTTGTGTTCTATAAGGTATTTGGGAGCATGAATGTAATCAATAAGGTTTTATGTTAATTTAGGGTGTTATCATGTTTTAATAGAATACATGATGAAGGTACTCACATGTTATTATGTATCAAAAATAGATCTTCATTATGTTATGTTGACCTACCTTATAAATTTTTGGACTATGAGTTTAGACACAAGTATTTTGGATAAGTCTAAAGAATGGAATGGATTAAGTAGTAAATTGGATTCTATGGTTTAAGGTTAAAACATTTCATAAGATTATTTTCTAGATTTTTTATAAAAAGTACAACCCAAAGGTCGGGCAATGACCCATCATGTCTGGAAAGGCCGCAACACCTGAACCCACAACCGAAGGGCGAGAAAGGTGCATCACCTACCACTGGACTACGTGATGTCCTGGTTTGTATAATGTAATTTTTTTAAATTATATGATAAAGGATTTATAAATTCACTTTTTTTGAAACCCTGTATGATTAGGATAAATAAAATATTTTTGAGTTCTATTATCTTTTGAAGTCAAAGATGAGTTTGTGGTAGAAATTAGTTAAAGGATGGAACTCTACATTTCAAGTATTTTTTTATTATTCTGTAAAGAAATTAATTCTTAAACTTTAATTAAAGGATATTAAAACCAAAAAAAATTATCCTAGTACATTGTGTTTCGCTGAACTAATAATATTTTAATTCATCATAGATTTATGGCTTTGAGGCCCTCAATTTTTTATTTATTGTTCACTTGTTTGTGATTGATAACCTCAATCAATCCCTATAAATATTTATGTTTTTTGTCCAATTATATGTCTCAAATTTCCACCAATGTTGTCATATTCAATATCGAAATTTGGTGGTGACTTTTTCATTTCCATATTCCTCTTATTAAGACTAAATTTTATTAACCCTATTTCCGATGTGGGTTTTCCACAAAGTTATTTTATATTTTTAACCTTTTATTTTCGAAGAACAATTTCAAATTACGAGGAAACAATTTATTGAAGGAGGGGAGAATGTAAAACCCCAATATTTCATAGTAAGTAATATCTTTAAAGTAATTCAATAGCTTATTATTCATGCAACACCGACTTCGCTTGCGTTATACGCATGATTGTGTTTCTACAAAACAACACATTAGTATTATAATTTTTTAAACGATATATTTTTTTATCCATTAAATATTGTGATATTAATAGTAAAAAAAATTATTTTCATTTAAAATGTTTTCACATAAATAAAACCTATTTATAATGAAATGTATTTGTTTTGTTAAAATAGTTATATATCTAGAAAAACTATTTTCTTAAAAGAACTACTTTTTATGTACTTTTGCAAAAAAAAAATTAATATTATACACACCTAAACATTTAATTTGGTTAAATAGAATTCATTTTTGGATTCAGGATTTCAAAATTATCTTAGGGTGAATTTTTTGAATTTTTATAAAAACTTTCAATTTTTGATGAATAGTGAAAAACACTACGTTATTGTTTAAAACTGACTTTTATTTAAATAATTATTATTTTATTTAAATTTATTTAAAATCAAAATATATACATAATACTTATATAAGTTCAATTTAATCCATCAGAGTCATTTTATAATAAGATTAGATATATAAAATTTTATTCAACTTTTTAATATCTTTTACCCACCTTCTAGGAACATTTGAAAATATGCATAAAACGTAATTTTAGCACTTATATGAATTGAATTTCAAAACATAAAGAGACAAGGTTGAAATAATTATGTAAAATGTGGTTCAATAGGATAAAAATTTTTTTTTTTGTGAATAGTAACTTTGGAATTTTATTTACCACGATTAAAAGTAAATATGGTATTTAAAGGTATAAATGTTATTATAATTACCCTAACACATGTCCTAATTCTATTTTATAAGTGTTTTTAGACCAAAATCAACCTTATTAATAAAATATGATCCTATTTTAACCACTTGGATTATATTAGGACATTTATTATTACTTTATTTAAAGAACAGTTAAAAGAGTTAAATTCAAATTTTAATAACTAAACCATTTTTAATATAGGTTTATACATTAGATAAATTAGACTATAAATATTAATTATAAAGATAAAAATATTTACTACATCATGGTATTTTATTTATAATTTTTTACATTAAATGGTTATATTTATTTATAACACAATGATGATGCAATAATTAGCTTATTAATGAATGAATAAAATAAATGAAATTATAAATATCCAAATAAATATAAATTGAGACTTTAGATGCATTAAAATAATTTTCTAGGTCAATAAGACAATTTAGGATTAATTTAATATATTTTCTAGAAGTAATTAAGTTTTGGTGACTTTCAAAAAAAACCAAATCCTAAATATTGTCAAAATTGACCTAAATGAGTTCTTAAAACAAATACTATATAATTAAATGATATAATATCCCTAAAATTTTATAGATCGGAAAAAGAACATATATAATGATATATATGTCATTAATTAACCACTTTAGGTTCTATTTTCATTTTATAATATGTTTATTAAACGTGAAATATAAAGATACAAGAAGACATAGTGAAAGTTAAACTATTTAACTTAGAGTTAAATCTAAATGATAAGGTTAATATGGAGACCTAAACTTGTCTAAAACATATTTTCTAAGAGTATTTATACCCATATCCACCTTATCCTCTAAATAAATCTATTTTTATACATTATAAACAGAAAATTATTTTTTAATAAAATTATATTTCAAGCTTTTTCTAAAGTGACCCTCACCTCTCTTATAAAAGGGTGCTTCCCGTTCTCTCAACATCACACATCCATATCCTTTTGGCTCGGCCAAACCCTACTAAAATATACTAAAAACTAAACTCAATTTAACCAATAGTCTCTAAATTTATCATAAATCCAACCTAAGGATCCCTTTTGATCAAATCGAAAGGAAGAACCTGAAGAAGATGTAATAATTTCATCACCTCTTTCAAAGTTCTTTTCTTCTTCATATTCCTATTTCATTGTTGTTCCCATAAAAAAATAAAAAATCCAGTACCTTCTACATAATAAGATGTTATTATAAATATGTTACAACAATATTCATTATTCAATTCATCCTATTAATTACAATGTCACCATACGTGCGTACGTACGGCATAGCGTCTCCATGTCGTGGTATAGTTTGTTATTCAACAATTCATTATCTTGATGGGTATAATAATTTTTACAATTGAGGTAAATAATTAATATAACATGTAAATGATTCATTATTTGTAATATACCATCTAATTACATATGATTTCTCCATCAATAGAATGATATTTTTTCTCATGCGTACGTACGGATTAACATCTCCACAAACGCGATGAGATTCATTCCCCATCGTAACCATTAAAGAATAATTTTCATTTTATTATTAAAAGTAATGTTTAAAATAATAATATCATTATGGATATGAATCAAATACGTCCTTTCCATAACAAACATGACTTACTTAACAAAACATATAATGGAGAATGAATTAGTTAACACCAGAAGCAATGATACTTCTGAAATATTATTAACAAAGCAATATTAGAAGATCATATATGATGTCATATTTATGTATTTGGCTATTGTATAATTTAATAATGATTATTTAAATATTATAAAGGAGTTTAACGTACCCTCTTCTAAGAAAAAGTTCAAGGTAAGGGTTAATTTTACAATCTCATTATTATCTGAGGTTGTTTATACATAAGCATCTACTGTGAATTATTTATCATCCACATCCATGTTTTCGTAAAATGTATTTCAAACCATTTATACTATTTCCTAGAATATGGGTTAAATTCATGTAAACCCTTATTTTAATTTTTATAAAAAAATTAAAGTAATCATTCTGTCATTTTCCAAACAAGGTACTTTATGACCTTTTTGAAAAATTAATGTAAGAATTTTTTTTTAAATAATACGGCAGGTGCGGCTATTTTCTGATGTTATAACTCCTTTGAAGCATCCCTTAAAAATTATAAGAATATTTTCAAAATAAATTTAATCTTTTATAATTATGTGACTTTTAAATGATTTGAAAAAAGAAATAAATATTTCTCTCAAATAGTTTTGGATTTCATCTATGTCAACATCCTTTGATAGATTTTACACTTGTTTGAAGTTAATTTAGTATTATACAATTTTTGATATTATATCGAAGGTTTTGGGATATGTTTGACTGTGGATGTGTTATTGGTATACCATTTATGGTTTATGGTTAAATTATTAACATTTTGTATGCTAGTTTTAATATGAATGTTTGTGTTATGTTTCAACCTTTTCATATGAGTAATGCATTGGACTAAGTAAGTGATGGGTGGAGCCCACTAAATCCTAGATGTATCGGTAGGTCTCAGGAGACAAACTAGTGTCTTGGTATAAGGCCTTCAAAAAAATCTTAATTGTAGTCATGGCCCAAGGCCTTGACTATGTGTTTATGATTTTCGGCATTATGTATTCCATCATTATGAAATTATCTATTGATATTACATGTGATTATTCGACTATTAGAATATCCATTTGAATAAGTAAATAGAATTATTTGATTTATCATTTCCATATTATGTGCAATTTTATTTTTAAAAGTCTTGTGTTTTAGTCTTATACATTTCCTTAAATGATTATTCTTATTTATGATAGTATCTTCTATATTGTTATCCTTATTAAGCATCTGAGCTCACCCCTTTCTTGTGTTTTATTTTTCCTAGGATGCGAAGAAGTATATTATGATTGACCTGCAGGAATATACTAAGTGATATGAGTGTGTTCAAAGGTGACACAACGATGTTGTTTTTCCATTTCATAATTTAATGTAAAACTTATGTACGTATCTAATACCTCCAAGGATACTAAACTGATTGGTCTTTTGGGATTTAATCCCTCATGATCATGCCAATGTTATTTAATAATGCACCGACTCTGAGTAACTAGGTTCAGGGAATTACAATGTTTATGATCTTTGATATATAGGGTCACTACTGGAAAAAGAGTCATTTCCAATGGTTCACAACTGTTGGGAAAGGCCGCAGAACCGTTGGGAATATCTATCCCAATGGTTCTGCAAACCGTGGGGAAGTAAGCCATTGGGAAAAGTTTTCCCAACAGTTTACAAAGAACCGTTGGGATAGGCTAGAAAAATCAACTTATCCCAAGGGTTTACATTAACCGTTGGCATATGTTTTCCCAACGGTTTTAAGTAAACTGTTGGGAAAACCCAACAAAATCTCTAGCTTTTACCAACGGTTCACTCAAAACCGTTGGGAAAAAGCCACCTATACATCTTTTTTCAACGGTTTGAAACCATTGGGAAAGAGTTTATACCAATGGTTCCATCTGAACCGTTGGCATAAACCTCCTTATAAGACTATGCCAATGGTTTCAAACCGTTGGCATAGCCTATGCTGTGCAAATTGCACAGCAGCCTGTAATTTGCACAGGGGAGGAGCAGGGACTCCATTCACCTGTGATTCTTCAATCCCTCTCCTTTACCTACAATAACCAAATAAAATATACATATATAGAACAAATTCATATACATTTAACATATAATACATCCTGAAATTATACATATTCAAAATTAAATCAGAATTCATAACGTAATTATAAAGATACATAATTTAGAATTCATTTAGAATTAATTTTAAAATTCATTTAGAATTCATTTAGAATTCATTTTAAAATTCATTTAGAATTCAATTTCAAATTTAGATGACAACTATATGTGAAATTTTGAATTCAATTCATAATTTGATCGGTTTTTCGTATACAGGTGTTTTTACTATATATGATATCCATTTTAAACAAAATACATGCACTTGGAGTAGTACTGGTCGCACCATGCCTCGTATTGAGGCATGATTGACTAGTTCAAGTCACACATGACCCATTGATAATTTTCCTAAAGTATCAACATATTCCGAAAGGGTTTCGTTGGTTTTCTGTATGCCAGTTATTATCACTTAAAATGTGGTTCATTTAAAAAATGACATTTTTGAGTGATCCCCGCCACACCGTGACTCGGATTGAGGCGGGGTTGAATCATAAACATCACAAATAACCCATGGATTGGTTTCCTAAAGTTTCAACAGAATCTGAATGCATTTGTTCAATTTTTCGTATGTCAGTTGTTGTTTTCACTTAAAATGCTTTCCATTTCAAATAAAATCGATCCACTTTGAGTTGTGGCGGCCACACCGAGGCTCAGATTGAGACGCGGTTGACTCGTACAAATCAAAAATGACCCATGGATACTTTTCCTAAAGTATAACACAATACGAATGTGTTTGGTCGGTTTTCCGTATGTCAGTTGTTCTTTTCACTTAAACATTTTAAACTATAGAGAGACACTTAGAGTTATCCTGGCCACACCACGACTCGGATTGAGGTGGGGTTGACTCTTACAAGTCAAAAATGACCCATGGATTGTTTTCCTAAAGTTTGAATAGAATCCTAATGCATTTGGTTAGTTTTTAGTATGTCAGTTGTTGTTTTCACTTAAAATGTTTTCCAATTCAAAGAAAAGTGAGTCACTTTGAGTTCTCCCAGCCACACCAAGGCTCGGATTGAGGCACGGTTGACTCATAAACTTCAAAAATGAACCATGGATTGTTTTCCTAAAGTTTCAATGGAATCCAAATGCGTTTTGTGGGGTTTTAGTATGTCAGTTGTTGTTTTCACTTAAAATGTTTTCCATTTCAAAGAAAAGTGAGTCACTTTGAGTCGTGGCGGCCACACCGAGGATTGGATTGAGGAATAGTTGACTCATACACGTCCAAAATGACCCATGGATCCTTTTCCTTAAGTATCAACAGAATCCGAATGTGTTTGGTCAGTGTTCTGTATGTCAGTTTTTCTTTTCACTTAAAATGAAGTCCATTTTAAACTATAGAGAGACACTTCGAGTGGTTCCGGCCACACCGCTCCTCATATTGAGGTGGGGTTGACTCGTACACATCACATATGACTCATGGATTGTTTTCCTAACGTTTCAACTGAATACGAATGCATTTGGTCAGTTTTACATATGTCAGTTGTTGTTTTCACTAAAAATGGTGTCCTTTTGAAAGAAAAGAGAGACACTTCAAGTGGTTCTGGCCTCACCGCACCTTGGATTGAGGTGGGGTTGACTCGTATACATCACATATGACCCATGGATCGTTTTCCTAATGTTTCAACCGATTCTGAATGCGTTTGGCCATTTTTCCGTATGCCAGTTGTTCTTTTCAGTTAAAATGATGTATATTTTAAACAAAAGAGATACACTATGAGTGGTGTCAACCACACCGCACATCAGATTGAGGAGGGGTTGACTTGTACACATCACATATGACTCATGGATCGTTGTGCTAAAGTATCAACACAATCAGAATCTGTTTGTTCGGTTTTCCGTATGTACTTAAAATGTTTTCCATTTTTAACAAAAGAGAGACACTTAGAGTGATCCCGGCCACAACACGACTCGGATTGAGGCGGGGTTGACTCGTACACATCACAAATGACTCATGGATCGTTTTCCTAAAGTTTCAATGGAAACCGAATGCGTTTTTTTGGGTTTTAGTATGTCAGTTGTTGTTTTCACTTAAAATGTTTTCCATTTCAAAGAAAAGTGAGTCACTTTGAGACGTCGTGGCCACACTGTGGCTTGGATTGAGGTGCGGTTGACTCATACACATCAAAAATGACCCATGGATCCTTTTCCTAAAGTATCAACAGAATCAGAATGTGTTTGGTCAGTTTTCCATATGTCAGTTGTTCTTTTCACTTAAAATGAAGTCCCTTTTAAACTATAGAGAGACACTTCGAGTGGTTCCGGCCACACCGTGCCTCAGATTGAGGTGGGGTTGACTCTTACATGTCACATATAACTCATTAATTTTTTTCCTAATGTTTCAATGGAATCTGAATGCATTTGGTCGGTTTCCCCTATGTCAGTTGTTGTTTTCACTAAAAATGATGTCCTTTTAAAACAAAAGAGAGACACTTCGAGTGGTTCCGGCCACACCGCACCTTGGATTGAGGTGGGGTTGACTTGTACACGTCAAAAATGACCCATGGATCATTTTCCTAAAGTTTCAATGGAATCTGAATGCGTTTTGTTGGGTTTTAGTATGTCAGTTGTTGTTTTCACTTAAAATGGTTTCCATTTCAATGAAAAGTGAGTCACTTTGAGACGTGGCGGCCAAAACGAGGATCATATTGAGGCGCAGTTGACTTATACATGTTACAAATGACCCATGGATCCTTTTACTAAAGTATCAATAGATTCCGAATGCGTTTGGTCAGTTTTCCATATGTTAGTTGTTCTTTTCACTTAAAATGATGTCCATTTTAAACTATAGAGAGACACTTCAAGTGATTCCGGCAATACCGCACCTCGTATTGAGGTGGGGTTGACTCTTACACATCATATATGACTCATGGATTGTTTTCCTAACGTTTCAATGGAATCTGAATGCATATGGTCAGTTTTCCATATGTCAGTTATTGTTTTCACTAAAAATGATGTCCTTTTGAAACAAAAGAGAGAAACTTCTAGTAGTTTTGGCCACACCGCACCTTGGATTTAGGTGGGGTTGACATGTACACATCAAATATGACCCATGGATCATTTTCATAAAGTTTCAACAGAATCCGATGGTGTTTGGTAGGTTTCTCGTATGTCTATTGTTGATTTCACTTACAATTTAGTCCATTTTGAACAAAAGAGAGACAGTTTAAGTGGTACCAGCCACACCGTGGCTCAGATTGAGGCAGGGTTGTCTCTTACACATCACATATGACCCATTGATTTTTGTCCTAAAGTTTCAATAGAATCTGTAGGCGTTTGGTCAGTTTCTGGTATGTCAGTTGTTGTTTTCAATTAAAATTAAGTCCATTTTAATCAAAACATAGGAACTTTGAGTGGTGTCGGCCACACCAGGCCTCAGATTGAGGCAGGGTTGACTCGTACACATTACATATGAGTCATGGATCATTTTCCTAATGTTTCAACACAATCAGAATCCGTTTGATCGGTTTGGAATATGTACGTAAAATATTGTCCATTTGGAACAAAAGAGAGGCATTTTGGGTGGTCCCGGACACTCCGCGCCTCGGATTGAGGCAGGTTTGACTCATACACATAACATATGACCCTTGTATCATTTTCCTAATGTTTCAATAGAATCCAAAGGCATTTGGTCAGTTTCTCGTATGACAGTTGTTGATTTCACTTACAATTTAGTCCATTTTGAACAAAAGAGAGACAGTTTGAGTGGTCCCAGAAACACCGCGGCTCAGATTGAGGCGGGTTTGACTTGTACACGTCACATATGACCCATGGATCGTATTTCTAATGTTTAAATAGAATCCTAAGGCATTTGGTCAGTTTGGCGTATGTCAGTTGTTGTTTTCACCTAAAATTAAGTCCATTTTATTCAAAGGAGAGGCACTTTGAGTGGTGTCAGCCACAACAGGCCTCGCATTGAGGCGGTGTTGACTCGTACATGTCACATATGATCCATGGATCATTTTCCTAAAGTTTAAACACAATTAGAATCCATTTGATCGGTTTGGTGTATGTACGTAAAATATTGTCCATTTTGAACAAAAGAGAGGAATTTTGGGTGGTCCCGGCCACACAGCGCCTCAGATTAAGGCAGGGTTGACTCTTACACATCACATATGACCCATGGATCGTTTTTCTAATGTTCCAATAGAATCCAGAGTCATTTGGTAGGTTTCTCGTATGTCAGTTGTTGATTTCACTTACAATTTAGTCCATTTTGAACAAAAGAGAGACAGTTTGAGTGGTCCAGGCCACACCACATCTCGGATTGATGCGGGGTTGACTCTTAAAAGTCACATATGACCCATGGATTTTTGTGCTAAAGTTTCAATAGAATCCATAGGAATTTGGTCGGTTTCCAGTATGTCAGTTGTTGTTTTCACTTAAAATTAAGTCCATTTTAAACAAAACAGAGGCACTTTGAGTGGTGTCAGCCACACTGGGACTCGGATTGAGGCGGTATTTACTCTTACACATCATATATGATCCATGGATCATTTTCCTAAAGTCTCAACATAATCAGAATCCGTTTGATCAGTTTGGCGTATGTACGTAAAATATTGTCCATTTGGAACAAAAGAGAGGTAGTTTGGGTGGTCTCGTCCACACCGCACCTCAGATTGTGGAGAGGTTGACTCTTACATGTCACATATGACCCTTGGATAATTTTCCAAAAGTTTCAATAGAATCCTAAGGCATTTGGTCAGTTTCCCGTATGACAGTTGTTGATTTCACTTAAAATTTAGTCCATTTTGAACAAAAGAGAGACAGTTTTAGTGGTACCGGCCACACCGCGGCTCAGATTGAGGAAGAGTTGACTTGTACACATCACATATGACCCATGAATCGTTTTCCTAAAGTTTCAACAGAATCTGAAGGCGTTTGGTTGGTTTGGCTTATGTCAGTTGTTGTTTTCACTTAAAATTAAGTCCATTTTAAACAAAAGAGAGGCACTTTGAGTGGTGTCGGCCACACTAGGTCTCGTATTGAGGTGGGGTTGACTCGTACATGTCACATATGATCCATGGATCATTTTCCTAATGTTTACACACAATCAAAATCTGTTTGATTGGTTTGGAGTATGCACGTAAAATATTGTCCATTTTGAACAAAAGAGAGGCAGTTTGGGTGGTCTCGGCCTCACGATACATCGGATTGAAGCAGGGTTGAATCGTACACATCACATATGACCCATGGATCGTTTTTCTAAAGTTTCAATAGAATCTGAAGGCGTTTGGTCTATTTCTCGTATGTCAGTTGTTGATTTCACTTACAATTTAGTCCATTTTGAACAAAAGAGAGACAGTTTGAGTAGTCCCGGCCACACCACGGCTCATTTTGTGGCGGGGTTGACTCGTACACATCAAAAATGACCCATGTATCATTGTCCTAAAGTTTCAACATAATCCGTAGTCATTTGGTCGGTTTCCTGTATGTCAGTTGTTGTTTTCACTTAAAATTAAGTACATTTTAAAAAGAGAGCCACTTTGAGTGGTGTCGGCCACACCGGGCCTCGGATTGAGGCAGGGTTGACTCGTATGTCGATTTTTGATTTCACTTAAAATTTAGTCCATTTTGAACAAAAGAGAGACAGTTTGAGTGGTCCCGAGGGGTGTCCAGGGGGTTGGTCGGGGCTGTCTGGGGGGTTGTCCGGGGGGTTGTCCGGGTACCAAGGAGGAGGTTAGGGGGCTGTCCGGGGGGTGTCTGGGGGGCTGTCCAGGGGGTGTCTGGGGGCTTGTCCAGGGTCCAGGGAGGATGGTGGGGGGGCTGTCCGGGGGGTGTCCAGGGGGGGTGTCCGAGGGCTGTCTGGGGGCTGTTCGGGGACTCAAGAGGTAGGGTGGTTCGGGGGGTTGTCCGGGGGGTGTCCGAGGGGTTGTCCGGGGACCAAGGAGGGAGGTTGGGGGCTGTGCGGGGGCTATCTGGGGGTGTCCGGGGGGCTGTCTGGGGACCAAGAAGGAGGGGGGGCTGTCCGGGGGCTGTCTGGGGGCTGTCTGGTGGGTGTTTGGGGTCCAGGGAGAAGGGTGGGGGCTATCCGGGGGGCTATCTGGGGGGTGTTCGGGGGCTGTCTGGGGACCAAGAAGGAGGGTGGGGGATGTCCGGGGGCCTGTTCGGGGGGTTTCCGAACATTAGTACAGTTATCTTAAGAATCCAATTAACACTCATGACTAACCATGCCACTATAAACAACATAGAGTGTATGAGTTTCCTCTCTCATCTCAATAATATCATTACACATTCTTACCATGATGTGAATCATGTGGAATATGGATGATATTTACACAAAATTCCCAAAAATACCAAGATTTCTAAGAACTGAAAATTTATAGATGATATTAAGACATAAATCATTTGGAATCAAATTTGGTTCAATGTGAAAGCCCAACACACACCAAATCAAACATAAAAAAAGTCATACACACCCAAATCAAAACAGAAAACTAAAACATTAGATGAAAAACATTAAAATGATAATATCACTTATAGATTAGAAGTGTAAAACTAAGAAATGTAACAAAAACAGAAAACAGAAAACAAATCAGATATCATTTAGGAAAAATCAAAACAGAAACCAAGAATAATAGATGTAGAACATTAAATCTAAGGTAAGCCTTACAGATTTGGAGTGTAGAACTAAAAAATTGATTGATTAAAGATGGTGGAAGATGTTCTTCGACCTGGGTAAAGAGAGACCTTTCAGAGAGATTGGAATTAGGGTTGCATTCGCACGGGAAGGGAAAGAATCAGGGCTGCTGTATATTAGGGAAAACATTCCCAATGGTTTTTAAAAACCGTTGGGAAAATGTTTTCAAGAGGACATTTACCAACGATTTTAAAGAACCGTTGGTGTACATTCTTCCAAGGTGACAATTCCCAATGTTTTTGTGTAATCGTTGGGAAAAGAGTGACCTTTCCCAACGGTTTTGGTAAACCGTTGGGAAAGCCTTTTTTAAAATCCAATACACCAACGGTTTACTCAAATCGTTGGTGTATCCTTCCTATACCAACAGTTTTGTATAACCATTGGTATGTAAGTGTTGGGAAAACTCCCATTTCCAATAGTGGGTATTATCTACTAATGTTATCATCTTATTATCATACCACTATTCTCATGTTTATACTACATGCCTCCATTTTCCCCTTACTGGATATCTGATCTCTCCACTTTTTATTTTTACTTCCCCAGGTTATAAAGATATGTATTAAGAATTATATGTTTAAGAAGGTTTCTAGTCCCAAAGAACCTAGTGGGAGATAATGTATCTCACTTATGTACCAGTGTTAACATCTCCATGTTTCCAAAGGCACTAGACTATTATGGTCTTTTTGTTTCGATTGGTTTAATGTTTAATATATTATTAAAAAGTAATATAATGTATATATATGTTAATACTAGTTTATTATAGTTGGTATCAAATAAATGGATTAGTTAAACTATGGAAACTATTAAAAGAACACTTTAGTGATAACCCTATATATTTGTCTAAGGATATAGCTAGTTATGTCTCTAAGGATAAGTATAAGGATGATTTAACATTTAAGAAAATATCCCTAAATTATTGTAATGGATATAGTAATTTGATTCCTATAAATACATCCATGTCTGGATAAAAAAAGTATATGTGGATCTTGTCATTGATATACACATGGTTTTACACTCTCGAGGGATATGCTTTGGGAATTCACAAAATCATTATGACCCATCATGAAGGGTTTAAAAAAGAGTATGAATTTGAATAACCTAGGATAAAACTAAGGTTCCATAGATTAAAAAAGTATGTGTTATGAATTAAGGATCCTATAAGAAAATATTTTTCATTAATATGTGGTTTTCTTCTATGATATGTGTTTCTCACCCAGTGATTTCTAGTTTTATTCAATGGATGGAACTAGAAGGACCATGGTTAACATTGAATGTTTCAGATGTGGAATGTATGGGAATTATGAAAACCAATTTCCCATGTGGAAATACCATAAATAGAATTAGTACGGTGGTATGAGTATTGGTTTTACTTATGAAGATAAAGATACTGCAAACGATATGTGAAATATATGTGATATTCTTCAAGTATTGTTTCCATTAAGCATAAAAAGAATGAATATATTAAGATTGAGGTACCATAAAACATGATTCTTATTTAATATTCTAGGTAATAGGTATTAATTAATATGTTGATGAATCCTGATCAATGGTTTTAGAATATTGTTGAAAAAATGAAGTATTTATGTTTTTGAATTCAATGATTATGTAATATGAATCCTAAAATATATAATTATATTTATTTTTAGATTTAATTAATGATTAAAAGACACATGATGAATGGTGATGACGACATGGAAAAATGATATTTTTATAAGGGGAAGGTAACCCTTAATTAGAACCTGAAGTTGAGATAATTATGTTTTTATAATGATATGTTTGATATCAATAATTAAATTTGAAGGTATGGATTACCCTAGAATTGATTATCGAAAAAGTGGAATATGGCATCAACGATGAAGTTTACAAAATCTTAGATTTAATGAACATATCCATTAATCATTAGAATAGGGAAGCATGCTTGTTTTACAAAATAATTTAGGGAAATAAATATTATTACCATGTTTTGGGGGAATATTCATTCTGTTTTTACACATGTTTCAAATGTGACAAACAATTGGTGATTTGTGATATTTTATAAGTCAATTTTTAACTAATGTCATGAATTTATTTCTAAAATTTTCAATTTTAATATTCCAAAAGGGTTATAAGTTTAACAATTCATGTGAAGTTTTATTTAAACATTGGAGGAAGTATTTATGTGTTGAGATTTTATTAAAAATCTTGGTTACAAGGATATTTAGTGATTAAATTTACTTCATGAAAGTCCATAATATTTATTTTTGTATATTATGTTTTTGTGGTTTTAGAAATGTAAATCATGTATCTCGGGTGATGATAAATCAAGTCTGTAAAGGCCGCATGGCTTGAACCCATGACTAATTGACAATAAGGGTTTCACGCCTACCACTAGCATATGCATTATCTTGGTTAATGTATAATAATTTATTATGATTAAATATTTATGATTAAATATTAGAATTAAATTTTATGTTTATATTTTAATATATAAAACATATAGATTTTTAAGGATATATAGAGATAATTTTTTATAAATTTAATTCATTTACAGTCCTAAAGATATGCTAAAAGTGTATTTTAGCGCTTCAGGCATCAATTTTAATTTCTAGACATCCATTTCTTAATTTATTTGGTGAATTGGAAATAGATAAAGGAACAAACAAATAAATATTTTTTTGTTCTAAAAATATAGAAAATAAGTATATTTACTTGGTCAATAAAAAAATTACCCAATTACAGTACAATAATGGAGAAATTTTTTTGTCTTAATACCTTAATTTTTTTAAACCGATGGGCTTTTAAATCATCACATATTTGTTACTTTGAGGCCCTCAAGTTTTCTTTTATCATTCACTTGTTCTGGATTGATGACATAAATCAATCCCTATAAATATTCACACATTTCTTCAATATCTAACCATCAATCCCATCCTACATTTTCCTATGTCGAAACCTAGTTATATGATACTTTGGATATCCATTATTTCTCCAACTTTCCCATTTTAATGGTAGTTTTAGTATCAACTTTAATGATGTGGTTCTCTATGAATGAAAATTTCAAGAATTAATCATTTAATTACCTAGACCAATTTTGGGGGTGAAAATCATTTGAATTGTTGAAGATTAAAACACAGACTTTTTTTAAATATTTCCTTCAAATTAATTTAATATTTTTGATATTTTTTATTTCACGCAACACTGAAAATAGCTTATTCTATATATTATTTAACTTTTTTAGGAATTTATTATACGAAAAAGAATCTAATTATGAACTACGCACAACATATATTTTTACTTTCTCTATATAGAACACTAAGGATATCCTGGGTTACACGAAACAATGACTTTTATCGATGACTTTTGTATCATGAAATAATAAATAATAATAATGATATACTTTTAAAATATTATTTTATATAATATGGATGTTAAATTAGTAGTTATGAAGTGGATAAACTAACATATGAAAATATATGGTTCATACAAATATAAAATGAATTAATTGGATACAAATTAATAATAAATGAATATGAATACTAATTGAATAAAAAGGAAAATTTATTATTTTTATTCTCAAAAAACTGTTCTATACTAATAAATAACATTAATTACAATTATTGGGTTATATTAGTTTGATATATATATTTTACCTTTATTCAAAAAACAATTAAATATTCAACTATTAGATTTGATAGGTTTAAGATAAAAAACCCAATTTTATTCATGAAATACAATATTAAGTCATTTTTACATCCTATTAATGGTGAACCTATTTTTAATCTATTATTTGGAACATTTATGATTTTTATATGTCGAAATAAACATCATATTTGAAAGAGACCCATAAAAGTATGTTATGGTTAATTTTTGGTATTTTTTGTGATGTTTAATTTTTTAATAAATAGTTAAAAATACTGAAATTTATTTTAAACCCCATTTTTGTTTTATTTTATTTATAATGTTAAATTATATTTTAAATTGGTATTAAAGCTTAATTAGAATATATTTTTATAAATTAATCCAATTTAGGTCATTGTAATCAATATCACTTTCAAATTGAATGTTGAAACATAGAAAACTGTTGGATGTTTTTAAATTAAAAATCCTATTTGCCATCCCATCTGTGAGATTAAATTTAAAATTAATTTCTACCGCATCTATGAGTGTAATTTGGAAAAATAGATTCAATATTTGGAATTAGAAGAATTTATAATTTCTAATAATTTCAAATAAGTTTTTTTTAAAATATTAGTGAATGTAATTAAAACTAATTACATCGATTAAGGTGATTGGAATAGAAACCTAGAACCAAGGTTTCAAACTGTGGGTATAGCCCCCAAAATTGTGGGTATAGGTTATACCCACAGTTTTGAGAACCGTTGCAAGTTAGTGTGATGGTATAGTCCTATACCCATGGTTTTTATAGAAACTGTGGGTATAGGTCACATGGATTTTTCTATACCCATTGTTTTAATAAATTATGGGTATAGATCCATACCCACAGTTTTTGGAACTGTGGGTCTATGTATCCCTATCAGAGAACCTATACTGATGGTTCTACAAACTAGTAGTAATGGTTGCTGCCTGCATTTGGCATCATCCCCACCGACTTCTTCCCCAAATTCATGAACCTGTAAATCAAATAAACCATCCAATTTACATTCAGTGAAGTATAGATTTTATACATTTAGCATCCAATCAACATGTGGAAATAATTTTCAGACCATATAAATACAAAAAAATATACATATACATCCATAAAACAAATAAATTAAATTCATTACAAAATTGTACAAGCCTCCTTCCCGCTAAATCAAAAATGAAGGGGATAAATATCTACCTCATCTCCAAAATCACCATCCTCACAATCTACATCATCATTAAAAGTATCCAAAACAACATCATCACCTACAACATCATCTGGAGAAGAAAAATCATCAACAGTATCAGTGTCACAACCATCAGCTTGATCAATACTAGGACCATCATCAGAATCACTCGGTTAATCATTTAAAGAAAAAATTGATTTCAAATTTGAATCAATAGTATTATAATCCTTTGATGTAAATGATTGAATGATAACCGACATAGCTTTCATGAATTGTTGGGTGATCATGTTACATATTTCATGTTGTTGTTTACTTCATTTTCACTCCACTAAAGCTATTTTTTAGCTGCTTCTGTACAATCTCTTTATATCTTGACAGTCTCATAGCCTTGAGAAGATCTTAATGAGGAACAAAACCTAAAGGGTAAGTTTTTTCACCTGTTCAAAATCGGACTCTTCCCTGTTTTTCATCACATAAAACCTGACTCAAATGATCATTTGTCTAGATGTTCTAATATTCTTTATCATCAAAAACCTATAGGGAAGTCTGTTGAAAACATAAAAATTATTTTAAATTAATAATTTCATATAAATATTTTAAATATAAATAAAAAATTTAATAACATTTCTTTTGTTTTTTCATTTACTATACTTCCATTATTTTCTTCCTAGTTGAAAAAAACCATTTACCTCGAGTTACATGACCTTAGACACCCAATATAGCTTGCTTTAAATTTAATTGATTAGTATAAACATATTAACAATATAAAAAATTTATAATATTGAATGATAATAAAATTTAATAACATTAAAATAAATGAAATATTCATAATTATGGCTATTTTCCAATAGGCCTCGAGGCCAATTGGACATTATTCTTATAGGCCTATAGTCCAATTGAACATTATGTCATTACATCTATAGTCCAATTGGCCATTATGATATTAGGGAAATTGGAAAT
Source organism: Viscum album (assembly GCA_963277665.1). Classification (NCBI taxonomy): domain Eukaryota; kingdom Viridiplantae; phylum Streptophyta; class Magnoliopsida; order Santalales; family Viscaceae; genus Viscum; species Viscum album. Next base: position 2,048,116,884 of record OY728122.1, read on the forward strand.
TAGACCGATACACCAATTGGTCAATAGGCCTAATAGCATAATGTCCAATTGGCCACTATCCCTATGGAACTAATGGCCAATTGTCCTATAGTCTTAATGGCCAACTGTCCAATTAGGCCTATAGGGAAACTGGCCATTAGGACTATATGAGAATTCTCCATTAGGCCTATTGGAAAATTGGACAGTAGTCATATAATCAAATTAGACATTTGGTCTATAAGACAATTGTCCATTAGTCTTATAGGAAAATTGGAAACTATGACTATAGAACAATTCGAAATTATTCCATTAGGACTAATTGAATAATTTCCAATTGTCCTAAAGACCTACAGGCTAATTGGACTATATGACTAATAAGCCAATTGGACATTATGCCTAATTTTCCAATTGGACATTATTCCATTAGTGAAATTCCCTATTAGGCCAATAGTAAAAATTAACATTCAACCTAATTTCCAATTTTCATATAGGCCTAATGGCCATTTGACCTATAGGACTTATAGGCTAATTGTTCGTTAGTCATAGAGGCTAATAGGCAATTAGGTCTATGGGCCAACTTGCCATTAGGACTATTGGACATTTTTCCATTAGGCCAATTAGCAATTTCTTCTAATGGGATAATGTCCAATTGACCAATATATCTAATGTCCAATTGGCTTATAGGCCTAATGGCATGATTTCCAATAGTCATATAGTTATAATGTCCAATTTTCATATAGTCCTAATGGCCAATTGGCCTATATGGATAATTTTCAATTGGCCTATCAGGCCTATAGTTCAATTGGACGTTAGGCCTATAGGCCAATTCTCAATTATTAATATAGGCTAATTGACCATTATTCTTATAGGCCAATTGAACATTAGGACTAGAGGCCAATTGGCCATTAAGCCTATATTCCAATTTTCCATTAGGTATATTGGCCAATTGGCCTTTAGGCCTATAGACCAATTTTCCATTAGGTATATAGGACAATTGGAAATTAGGCCTCTAGGCCAATTATACATTATTCAATTTGTCCAATTTTCCATTAGGCCTATCATTCATATATGTCAATTTGTTTTAGGCCTATAAGCCAATTTTCCATTAGGAATAATGGAAAATTGGCCACTAGGAATATAGTCCAAATTGCTAGTTGGGCCTAATGGCTAATTCACGTATTAGGCATATAATCCAATTGGCCATTATGCCAATTTGGTCAATAGGCCATCATACCTAGACGCTAATTGTCCATTAATACTATAGGATAATTGGCTAATTATGCCTAATGGTCAATTGGCTTCTTATCCTATAGTCCAATTATCCATTAGGCCTAATGGCATAATGTCCAACTGTCCTATAGGCCTAATGTAAATGTCCATTTAAAAGGGGTATCTTCCGAATTTTATTAAAGGGATTAATGAAAAAAAAAATCATCATGAAAATATAACCAAGTAACAATATAAAAAATGTGGTTATTTTAATTCAGATTAATGTATCGGGCACTTCCTCTGATTGTGAATTGTAGTGCACCCCATTGTGTGTACATAGGTCATTGAATCTTTTTTATTTTTATTTTTCCAAAATGCATCCTTAAAAAATTACAATATGATTAAAATAATTAAATTTTATATGAAAACTATTAATGATTTTAAATACCTTAAATTCATTAGTTTTCCAATGTGAAATCATTTTTTTAATTGATTTTTTGGACAGTAGGGGAATATGGGTTCACCCTCTAAATGAGAACCTACTTTGATATTGTAACCAACATACAAATCATGGTTTTATGATTTACATAACTCCCCAACATCCAATAACCTTTCACTCTTAGAATATTCTCTATCGGGAAAGTTAAACGGACTCCATAATTAACAAGTTATTCCATATAAATAAGGCATTAATACATATATAAATTTAAAATAAATTCTTATCCATATTTAATTCCATTATTTTTCCTTGATGTCTTTACTAACATGTATCTATGATAGTGGTTTTACCTGAATGATATCGTACTCTTTAGATAATGTGTCCAAAAAAATTCTACACTACCTTGAATTTTTACCTACCATTTGACATTATTTTTTCTAATCCACAATTTCCTGTTTTTAGAAATTACAGGCTTCCTATATATGAGTGTACCCATTTCACCTAGAAGAATTTCCCACTGAATAAGAAATGAGGGGAAAAAAGAAGAATTATGTTATGATACAACAAGAAAAAAAACGAATTAATATAATTTAACACAATTATGATAAAAAAACCTAATGTTGGCTGCTCAATAGAATGTGATGGATCTACAGGAAATGTTGGATCAGCAGCCTCTGAAGGAAGATTATATTCCAATGCATGATCTGGGGGGTCTTCATGCACTGAAGTGGAAGCTGATGGAATAGGCTCATTAGATGTTGGATGGATGGTAGTAAGTGGACTCTTCATAGACATGGAAGAATATCGGTTGTAGTCTTGGGGATACATCATCAGATATGGATATAGTATAGGAGGGAACATCCATGGAGGTACTGTAGACATGGAATGGGATGAATATGATAAATGAAATGATAGAGGCATCAATGGGATAATCCTTGGTTATGGAATAGTCATGGTATATGACTAAGAGGGTAGTTGAGATGATTATGGAGGTATGGATAAGAACTTCCACGGATACTCAAGAAGAGGATGGAACAGTGTGGTAGATGGGGTTTTTCCTGGTGGTTCAATGTGGGAATGGGTATGACATGTTCTTCATCAATGCATAGGAGCATCCCCACTCATACCCATACTAGAAGGATGAGGATTAAACACTCAGGGAAGGGAAGGACCCTAAAAAATTGATAATTTATATTAACATGAAATTATATGTAATGATGAAGATAAATAGTGCAGTTATTATACTCACTAAGAGAAGAAAAGGAGTTAATGCACATTTGTGCACTTGTCGATCAGGATCAAATAGTCACTTGCATCGACGTTCTGAAGTATTTTGTATAATCTTTTTAATAATGAGATGTAAATTTTTTAGAAATATATTTCATAATTCATGCATACAACTTATAAGTCGAATATTGAATAAGAAATTTCATGACATATTTTTTGTAGAAATAATTTAAAACCATGTTATACATTTTTTAAAAACTTGTTTCAAACCCCATAATCTAAATTGAAGTTATTCCATTTAAATGAAAATAAAAAATACAATACTAAAAAACATATCTTTCTAAATTGAAAAAAATAAAGTAATTATAGTAATATTAACCTTATAAACTCATGTGAAGGTTAAATGAATGAATTGTGAACATATTTGATTGCTTCTATATATTAGACACCACTACTTCAGGTTCAACATAAAATCTCACAATGGAAAATTTTGTATCATAAAATGAAATATTTTGGTCAACACTAGTGGGGGCCTCAATGGTGGAAATTTCATCACCATCATCATGAAAAATATGGCTTGGGATTACTTAATTAATGACATTGTAATCAGGTATCTGATCATCTTTCAAATAAAACAATTTTATTTAGATTTATTCCAAAATGTATGGTTCATTAGTATGCACGAATCAACTCATGTTAAGAAATATGAACCCACAATAATCGATAAATGTACCATGTCGATTCATTGAATCAAACAAATTACATTACATCATAGTGAATTGACCCTTAGAGTAGTAATCCTATTACAATACATTCTCAAAAATCCCATAACAATACACATCATCATATCTTGGATACTATAAGATGCAATGGAATAACAATCGATTGTAGCAGTTAAAATAATTTCATCATGTTGTCTTCTCATTTTATTCACTTGATCAGTTGAAATAAATTTATACTAGTTGATTATTACATATTTTCATTCATGAACCAAGGAATTACGACCAAAATCCAACATTATTAATTCTCAAGAAACGGATTCAACAGGTAAACTCAAGAACTAAAATATTTATGAATAATACAATTAAATGGACATATATAATTTAAAATAATTAAAGTAATGTTCAAAACATTGATTTCAACAAAGTAGGAAACTCTAGGCTATGCAAAGCCTCTCTCCATATCAACGGAAAAGATCGTGGAACTCTACTTATAATTTTTTATGTTCCCTACAAAAAATGACAATAAAATTCTAACATATATATTAAATTTCATAATATAAGATAAAATAAAAATATCAAAATTACTTTCTTAATATATCCATCGAACAAAGAACAGTTAAAGAAGACTATGTGATGTGACATATTATGCCCCTCAAGGATCATTGTATCCAATGTATAAGACCCAAAAATTCCTAATTTTTGGGGAAGAGATGGAAAAAAGGGATAAATTTCCCCATAATCCCCATATTAATTTATAATTGGCTAGTTATGTATGATTATCGCATCAGATAAATTCATCAATCAAAAATCCATACATTCTTGAGCCAGATAACATCTCACAATTAATCCTTTAGGATAATTCTTATTTCAGACATATGATTTTTTTATGCACATATTTCTTACAGTAGGATACAACTATTGAAAATTAACTAGTCCCCCAATAATTTTTTAGATGGAATATTGAGTGTTAAATGCATCATAAAGGTAAAAAGGGATGGAGGAAAAATTTTTCCATCTCACAAAAAATTAATTGCGCCTCCTACTACATTTTTATCAAAAATGAATTGGATAACTATTTATCCCAAAGGTCTCTAAAAATGGAAGAATGGAATCACTAACACCCTTACATTATTGGATAGAAATTTCTGAATTTATATTAGAATCAATTAATTAATAAATATGTGATAATCATGAATTTTTAGGTATTTTAGTTTCAGATTCCTTCTACTGACTCATTTAGATATGTTGCTAGAATAGCCATCATGAACCTTGATATTCTCCATTAAATATATAAATTTATCTTTATCTAATAGTGTCATCACATAAATAGCACAAGGTACTTTCCATTTGATTTCACCAATACACAAAGGACATAGTTCGAGTTGAATATCACAATCCAACATGTATTGATGAGATCAGAAGACATATTCAGTCTTCCCCATGATATTTATAAGAATTTAAAGAAACATATCACATATATTTTTTTCAATTTTCATTACATATAAACAATGATATAATAAATTGGAATACCAATTTGAAAAGTCAAAAAAGATAATTCTATTTTTTTTTAATTGTAAGTGGATTCAGTGACAACATTATTCCACCTTTTAGATTCCTGCTAACATTTCACTAATGAAAAAATCTTTAAATTCATTAAGAACATTACTACCTGACATACGTTGAGGTGGTTGTTTAGTTTCAAATATATTATAAAACCTCCCACAGTTCTTCCGGTACTGATTATCCATTGGAAAGATTCGTTAATGCCCCTTGAAACTGAAATTATGATGAAATTTAAGCATTCTCTATTGTGTTTTATTCTTAAATACAAGACACGATTATTTCCCTTCATTACACAACCAGACATCATTTCATAAGAAGGGAAATCATTTATAGTCCATATAAGGGATTCACGTATTTGAAATATATTTTTTGGAGAATCATTGAATGTCTGCACACCCATATCCGACAGTGGATTAAACTCTATTATTAAAGGTTGTAAGTAGATGTCTATATCATCACCTAGATAAAAAGGTCCAGATATCAATATAACCTTGAAATTGAATGTATTTTTCATACACATACTAGTAGGAATGTTATAAACATGAATAACAATTGACCATGCATTGTGAGCTATAATCATCTAATCAAATGGATTAAAACCATCACAAGATAGACCCAACCTGAAATTACACTCCTCACCTACAAAATCAATATTATATGCATCAAATCAACACTATAATTATCATGTGAATGATTAATCAAAACATAATTACATTTAATTATCTCTACAACATCCAATCACATATTAGATTATATTTCTATAGACATGAATAGATTTTCAAGTCTAGTAATCAATTAAAAGATCAACATGACTTTCTGGGGCCCATGAGATGGTGTTTCTTCTCTATTTTCCATCCATCGAGATTCACCAAATTATTCATAGAAATTATGTTCATCTATTCCCTCCCAAAATAAACTAGAGTATTTAGGATAAGAATAAACTTTATTAGTATAAATATAACATGCTTAATTAACTTTCATGTCTTGAAATGATTTGAGAGAATATTTGTACCATCAGGAAGAAATTCATTTTAAAAGGAAATAATATATTCAATGAAGTTATAATAAATTCTATATATTGTTTTTCCATGATATAACCACATTAAAGAATTCAATTTTTTCATATTATTAAATTCCAAATATAATGGTGTTCTAAATTCATCCATTAAAATTTTCACTCTCTCAACATCATCCTCTTCAGAATTTTCCTCATGTGTAATAAAATCATTGTCTTCTTTCACTGGCATACTATCTCTCTCATGATGATGAAAAAATTGAAACTGATCAAACAACACATTCTGCATACCTGTACTTTGTTTTAATTCATTAAAAGTAGAATATTTTCTATCTCTCCATTGTGATACCAGACATAATAGTTTTTTTTTTGAAATCCAAATTTCGTTATATAGAATATAACTTCTTCCTAGATTAACCATGGTCGTCCAACATATTTATATCATGGACCCTATATACAATCTCTAACTGAAGCATTTTTAAATGAAAAATCTAATAAAAAATAAAAATTAGTATTAATCTCGGTTGAAATCTGATCGGTATGACACATCCATCTTTTATCCTTACTTTTATAAGGGAAAATATTTATCTTCAAATCAATATTTTCAAAAATAATAAAAAAATGCATTACAATATATTTTAATATTAAATTCATCAATGCGTACTAGTAGCTATAAACCAAAGAATAAGATAAATAGTGTATTATATAATTACTGACTACAAGTAATAAAAAAGGTGGGTAACCCTAATAGTTAAGAATTAACTATCGTGGTCACTATCCAAACATCTCCCCAGGAAGATCAAGAGGTGACAAAAGCTATATTGAGATGAAAAAATAATCATTTTTCATAAGGATATAGGAAATAAAATGATAGAAAATCAAAAGTGTTAAAACCATGCACATTTTCCTAAAACATTGTTTTTAAAACCAACACTCACTCATATATTCCTTAAAAACAAAACATCATTTCCTATTAAATTTATTCGGAAACTATTTTGAAAATAACATTTTTCACTTTATAGAACACAACCAGTCAAATTCTTTTACAAAGGAGTTTGAAAGAACTATATTTTTACACTTTTTATTTCATTATTTTAAAATAATTACAAATCCCACATTAAAAAATAGATATGTAAACCAAAAAATTATATTAAAAAAGTAGGGGTAAATAATCAATAAGAAACATGGTAAATACAAGGATGGAATAACACAAAAAAGGTTAACCCACAATAGGGGAAACTCGCCTAGAAAGAACATCCAATAAATAAACAATAAAAATTAGAATGTATAAATGAATGATCCAAAACAAAAATACCTATCATTAGGAAAAATAATTATGACTACCATGACCACAAACTACATGAAAACATTGAACTAGTTGTTGATAGGGTAAAATCATACATCTATCAAGTGAATCACTAGATGTACTCTCCTTAGTGAAAAACCAAAAATAAAGGTTTTACATGCATCTATGGGGGTATATCCAATGAAAAACCAGTAATAGACTATAAATTTACCACTACTGCCCTCCTAGAATCCTCAGTATCCTTATAAAATAATAATTTTGGTTGACTATTTACAATAACATCAACACAAGACAATAATAAGATTCTAGGGCTAACAACATTATAACGTCCTTCCCACCTCATGTACTACAATCAATGTGACCCACAACACACAATCACAACATGCATCATGTACCCATGTATCCATCACATGGATAATAAAATCCTTAACAACGAAATGGGGACCAAAGGGGTACCATCAATGATAAACTCATAACAATGTTCCAACTAGGTGTTAACCTTTACACATACAACATATGGTATTATAAATTTTTTCAGAAAACCACATTTCATGCCAACATAATTAATAAAAGAAACATAAAAATAAACTCTTATAACCACACAATTAATGGGATACCTCTTTTTAAATTTTGAATCCAAAAATACCATCAAAACATGAAATCCCTCTTTTGAAAAAAAATTAACCCACCTTGGAAGCCTAATTTTAATTCTAATACCAAAAACATGCTTGTTTCATTATGAAAACAACCCATATAATTTTATCAATCATAGGAAGTTTATAAAAAACCATTTCCCATCATGATACCATTTCAATGAAGAAATCACACTCATTTTCCACATGAAAAACAATCAAAACAAATGATTGAAATTGAAAATTGACCATATATATAGTCCAAAACATGAATAAATATGAGAAATATGAATTAATAAAACACATGTAACATTCCAACTCTTGAAAAACTAATATGAAACATAAACACCAACATCAGGACTAAAACCCATTTCTCCTTTAATAAAACACTAGAAAAATATTGAAAACTATGTAATAAATAAGAGTAAGGAATAAAATGTTACCTATCAAAAATAGAAACAAAATATCACCATACAAATAACACATATAATGGGTTGGTATGACAAAATTACATGAGTAGGTCAGTGGGGTAGCTGAAATGGATTGAGGAGAGCATTGGGGTGGCTGATGTTTTCTGAGGAGGATCGTGGGGTGGGAGAAATCACCTGAGGGGAGGGAGGGCACCGACCAAAGTCACCTAAGGGTAGTGGATGTGGGGTAGAAGAAGTCTCTTAAGGAGGGTAGTGGGGTAGAAAAATCACAAGAGGGTGTTTGGACACTAGATTAAATCTCATGTGGGGAGGGGGTTCTTGAGCACATGGGAGGAGGTAGGGAACGAATGTGGATAAGGGGAGGTGGAGCCCGAGCCAGCTTCCAATATTCTGAATTCTATATCGATGGTATCAAAAAAACCATTGGTATAGACCAACCTATACTAAATTCTATTTAAAAACAATTTTTATATTCGTGGACAAACAAATCTGTATCCATGGTTCTTCTAAACCGTGGGTATAGATCTATTGGTATTGGTCCCTTTTCAAGTAGTGAAAATCAATCTTAAAAAGGGACTAAAATATAAACCTAAGGGCCTAAATGACCTATCAACTAGTACAAAAATGATTGTATATAAATATTTCGGCCATAAACCTTCCATTTTTGAGTTTTAATGGTTTTTGACTGCTTCTTTTATGTAAAAACGTTGTTACACCTAACTTGTTTTAAAAAAATTCCATGTGTTTCCACTCTGTTCCCTATAAAGGGACACCACATATCCCTCTTCTTCACACCTCTAAAATCTCTTATTCTTGTCCAGGCTCTACCCAATATAAATCAAAAAATCCCTCCCATCCTCCCTGAATCCTCCTTATGGGAGGAATGAAATCCGAAGAATCCCTTTGGTGATAATAAAAAGGTGTTACCCAAAGAAGAGGTAACATCACTCCTCAAGCTCCATTACTTTATTCTCCACTCCCCACTCATAAAACTATTCTTATTACCATCTTTTATAGAAAAAAAATATATCAGAAACATAATAGGAATTTTTATGCTAGGGTTTATACCTAAAGACACACACACTTCCATCTAATGGGTTACGAACATATTGTTTATGTGTACAGTGAACTATCACCTCCCAAAATGATGATTTTTCATTTCTCCTTTCCCGCCACCCATGGTGGACATTATAATGAACACACTCTTTATATATGATAAATTTTATATTTATAATGTATTTATCCTTTTATAATTTTTTATAATGGACCATTATACTTTCCATCTTATGTAAATACGATAATTTCATTTGAGGAATTGTGGACTATGGACCAATCGAAGAGATGTGATTCATCCACACACTAAATAGAATGTATTATGGATGATTTTAGTGATATTATTCGATATATATGACATAAAAATTCAGTAAGAACCCAATTATTATTTTGAGGTATAGATCTTTCCTTTTCAGTTTAAACTTAATAAAATAGGGGGAAACTGCTCAAGGTATGGCTTCAGGCCGGTTTCATGATGTGATTGGAAACTACACACAATGTAATTATAGGTACATGTTGTGTATGATATGTTACACTCCATGTAATCCATGTACATGACCATGTAATGGTCTGGCCAGAAACAGTACGGACATGGCGTGTATTCTTAAGTACATGTCGTATAATTTTTTATTGATTAAATCAGTTAGTAGTGTCATTTTTGAGAAAATGGATAGAGGCTCTCCTAGGTTGGAAAACAAGCAATGCCAAACGGGATTTTTCTTCCCAAATATCCGTTCGAACTCTAATTAGATCATCATCGGAGGGGTTTGAACCCAATTGGTAATCCCTTGATTACTCTTGATCCATTATTCGTGATTTTTTCTCTCAAAAAATTTATTTATGATTGCACGTTTATCACAGTTTTGTAGATCTACATCATTCTAGCTTCAATTTGTGGTTAAGGCTTGTTGATGAGGGTTTTAATATAATGAGGTTGGTGGTCTTGTTTCTTTCGCTCAATGTCATGTTTTTTATATGTGTCAAAGTTCCATTCACCCTTGTTTAGGGTATACCCTAGAATAGAAATTAACCCTTGTTGTTACCTAATGATGATTAGGTCATAGATTAAATTTATTTAAGCATGTCTGATCTAGTTTGATTTGATTAAGGGCCACCCCATCAGTGTCTTTCCCTCAGATGACCATTTTTTGCCCTTTTATACTAGGATGCCTACGGGCATGCATTTTTTCCCTTTTGGGGTTATTTAAAATGAAATTGGTTAATTGAATGTTGGCCATGTGAGATGAAAATTGCTTAAGACCTGTGATATTTTAATTCACATATTGTCTTGTTATACATAAACTACCCAAGTGAGTATATTTGTTTTAGCTTTGTAAATGTTAGATTACATTGGGCTTGTGATATGAACTGCCCATGTGAGTATAATTGTTTAAGGCATGTGATAGTTTAATTCAGTTGTTGATATTTTTTATTCCCATGTGATTTGTTATTATATTAACAATGTAATAGTGTAATTTATATGTGTTGTCTTTTTTTTTGAAATGCTAATATACCACGCCCGACCCTCTCGACTGCTATGCCAGCGGGGGAAGATTTGATATGCATGTGGGTGAGGATTTGTTATGCTTGTGGGTGAGGATTTGTTATGAATGTGGGTAAGGATTTGTTATGAATGAGAGTGAGGATTGGTTTTGCCTATGGTAGGGGGGTTTCTATGTATGCGGGCAAGACGTTGAGTAGAATATTGGAATGGAATGACTTATGATGTGTTAGACAAGCCAAAGAACAAACTTGGATTTGGTCTTCACTTCTTTATATTTAGATATCTAGTGGAGGAATATTTTGTACATTGTATATATAGGGTATTTACTGGATTATTCCAGATCCTTAGACTTATATAATTCAATTTAATTTAATTAATTAAAGAACATTAACTAAATATAAATGGAATCTATTACCTATAGGATTGTTTGCTTTTGATTACTTCCTAGTTTACTGCTTTTCCTTTTTTTACACTAACAGTTGCATATACTCACTGACAGATAGGCACATTTCTTTGGAGTTTTCTTTCTAAGGTTTATTTCTCACACCTTTTTTGGGTCATGCTTTTGGAACCAAACATATAATATTTTTGCACATGTCGATAAGGGAAAACGCCCATTTATAGGTACTTGAGATGCTGTCTAGGAGTTGGAGAGCATGGGATCGAGATGAGGCTTGCAATGCTTCTTAAATTCATTTATTTATTTTACTTTTGGAAAATATATTGTGGATTCATGAAGTGTATCTATTTTGGATGTTTTCTTTGATCATAATATGTTGCATCAACTTTTGTATAAATTTATGCTTGGTTATTTTTATTATCAGTCTTCCGATTTTTATTTCATATGTATAATGTTTTCTACTTCTTCTATTGTATTATTATTTATTCCATTGTGTTACAATCTACCTATGAGGGAATAATTTCCCCACTATCACACCCTAAGATCTTGCCACTAGTCAGAAGCCTCTGGCATTTGGGGAAATGTGCTTGAGACCATGTGGCCAACCAGGTATGGGGCACCATGAGTGGAATCCAGATCTGGAAAGTTATAAAGTGGTATCAAAGATATATTTCATTTTTTTGTTTTATTTATTGTTTGACGACAATGGAAAGAGAAGGAAATTCAAGGGATTTGTTACCAAGCAGTGCATGGTATTAGCTACCCCCTGAATAGGGTAAATCCAAATTCCCTCAAATGAAATTGTAATTTTGGGATTTGGAGCTATTACAGTTGATTTGATTTCACTATTGGGTGAAGCAATTGTTTTGTGCTCTTATTGTTTATATCATTTTGTTTCTATTTTTTTGAAACCTGATGAGATGAGGGTATGACATCTCATGTATCATATAGGAACTTGTTAGGAATCACATGCCATGATTTCTTTCCATTCCATTGAGAGAGCATTAAAAATTGTATGCTGTTGTGATAGATGTCGTGCTAAATGTGCATGAGGTTGTGATAGGTACCCTGATAGATATTATTACTATTGTGATAGGTTTATTGGTATGTGTTATGGTTCAATTGGATGGACACCGTACTTTATTCCTTGAGGAGTATGTTCCCTCTTGGATCAAAATGTTGAAATCATGATACATCTCTGGGATATAAATTGTGTTGTTATGGGCTATATGTAGACGCCAATCATTGATAATGGGGGAGTATGGGCCCCCAAAAATTGAATGTAGGAACATTGTTGCTTTATTTGTAAAAAATATGGGTTTTAAGGAAGTTTTTATGGATTACTATCCATAATCCCAGACCACATGGCATGTGGTCCTATATACACATGCCATGTGTTCTTCTGTTTTGGAAGAAAAGAACTTTTCCATGTACACGACATGTACTTTGATCCCAAATTATGTGATAGATGACTATTTCACTAGCCATTTGAGAGAAAACATAGGTTTTTGAATTTTGATAATAAAGCATTGTGTACTATATGTACACCTCGTGTAGTTTTATATAGGTAGACTCGTGTTTCTCTGGCCTTGTAAAAGTAAAGGTCCAGGAGAGAAGACTTGTGTACTCTTTTTATACTCAAATAACACATTGTTTACCTAGGGTGTCTACTCACCCATGCCTGTAAGAGTACATAACCATGTACGAGGTTATGTGTTCAATCCATGTATGGTCCCTACACGCCATGTACCTGGGGTGTTTACACACCTTGGCCGATAGGAGTACATGACCATGTAAGAGCTAAAGTGTACACACCATGTATAGTTCCTACACATCTTGTACTCATGTTTTGTGAATTTTTAGGCTTTTATTCTCTTGTTTGGTTATTGCGCACTTAAAATATGTACAATAAAGAATAATATTATACGAAGGTGTATAGGCTAGACATTATAAAGAAATTCCACCAAGACGACCTCTAGTTGTATTCCATGAGAACGGCAATGCGAATACCCCAGAGGTGGTAGGTCATGGGCTACCAGTGGACCCTCTATACATGTGTGTTTTTGGAACCATATGTTATACCAAAAACAAGTGTGGATTCATAGTTTCATGACGACTTCATGAGGTTTCAACATACCTTCTAGGGAGTACCTCAACCTGCCACGTCTTTGGCAGAACTGACATGAGTATTCTAGTAGTTTCATCCACCTATGTTTTTTTGGGATAGAGAACCACAGTCTACAGATTCATGGATGGAGTCCATGCTTACAATCATCGAGCATCTAGAGACACCTACTGATAGGAGGGTCAAGCTTGTGGCTTATATGATGTGTGATTTATCCAAGAGGTGGCGGGATGTTATTATTCAGGCAGAACGTCATCAAGACATGGTTTGTGGATATTTTCATATAGTATTATGTGACTACTATTTTATAGAGATTTTGAAGGCCAACAGAGCCCAAGATTTCATGCATCTAGAGCAGGGGGCTATGTTAGTGATGGACTACTGTGCCTTTTTCACTAAGCTACATATATTTTCACCTATTCTGATGGGTGATGAGATATCTAGTGCTAGGTTATTCAAGGATGGTATCAGATACGTCATCTGATCATATGTGAATGTTTTTTGGTTTATTTCAAGATTTTCCAACATGAATCAAGCGCATATTACCAAGAGTAATCTATGAGAATATAGAGGTGCGAACTATGCAATTTTGGCACTGAGATCTGGTATAGTCTCTATAGGGAAAAAGAAACATCATATGGAGCTTTCTCACGGTGATATGAGTAGTTAGAGTTTTTTTCCAGTAGCATGTGAGGTGTTATCTATGTGGAAGAGCTAGAGATATGAGACCATAGTTCCCGATGGACCCATTTGAGTGTCGATCTTGTAGTGAGATGGGCCATCTATAGTAATTTTTTAGGGAGTTTCCACTAGCATCTAGTGAGAGAGGTTCTACACCGACTCCATGTTGATGAGCAGGGTCAACATCTTCTCACCAGTCAGGGAATTGGAATACGTCATGTCGTTCAGGCCAAGGTGGTGGTCATGGCCCTATTAGCCAGACCCTATGATCTCAATGACAGTAGGGAGGGTCAACTTAGGGTATCTAGAAAGAGTCTCAGGTTCATGTTACATGTCAGACTTATACAGTGTAATAGAACTAGTATAAGTAGGCTCTCAGACTTTCTAATGTCGGTGGTACTATTCCAGTCACCTCCATTTTATCTTCTACACTCTCTAATAGAGGGGATTCATATAGTTTTATATATGTTCCCATTATAGAGAGTTTTCATCTCTGTGTTTTATCTTATGATGATGTTTTGAAGAAAGAATCTGAGTTAGGGATAAAGATGTTAGGTGTGCGTCTATGTAAGGAGTGCCCCCTTGAGGTTGGTGGGTGTCATGTCCTTTCAGGTCTCTATATCTTAGAGATGACAAGCTTTGATTTCATACTCAGAATGCACTGGCTAGTCTCCTTTCAAACCATTATCGATTCCTATCACCGAAGTGAGAGTTTTACATCACCAGAAGGTGGATTGTTTCTATACAAGGGAGATTGGGATGTCCAGGAAAGATGAGATGGACCTGAGCAATGGGGGTTGAGTGGGATGATAAAAAAGATTTCCTGTTTATATCTAGATGAATAGTAAACACGTCAGATATATTTCCATCAATTGGTTGATCATTTCAGGGAAGTTTTCTAGGATGACATTTTGGGGTTACCTCCAATGAGATAGGTGGAGTTCATGATCGAGCTAGTTCTAGGAGCTGCACCAATATCCATTCCTCCATACATGTTGGATGAAATGGAGATTCAAGAGATCAAGAGGTAGCTAGAGGATTTATAAGAAATGGGTTTTATTCAACCCTATACTTCTCTATGGGGTTTTCTGGTCCTTTTGAGAAAAAGGATATTGGTAACCTCTGGCTATGTGTGGACTATCTGTAACTAAACTTGCTGTAAAATAAAAAACTAATATCCCTTGACACAGATAGATGACCTGTTTGACCATCTTTGAGGAGATGAAGTGTTCTAAAATATCGAATTGAGTTATGGATTTCACCAGGTGTGTGTTTGACCTATAGACATATCTTGTACATCCTTTTATAGAAGGTATTTCCTATATGAGTGTCTGGTTATGTCGTTCGGTATCATTAATGCACCAGTGGTTTTCATGGAACTAATGAACCGAGTGTTCCATCATTACTTGGATTCCTTTATGGCAGTTTTCATGGATGACATCTTGATGTATTCTCACAATTGACACGACCATGCCAACTATGTGGAGATTGTTTTGAATACATTGATAGAGACTTAGTTATATTCCAATCTCACAAAGTGCCACTTATGGATGGATCATATTCACTTCCTAGATCACATCTTCTCAAATATAGGAGTATTAATGGACCTAGAGAAAATGAGAGAAGTAGTTACCTAGGAGTATCTCTAGAACTTCATTGAGGTGCGGAGTTTTGTAGGGATGTCCAGTTAATACAATCATTTCATATAGGACATCTCATTCTTAGAAGCGTAGATGAAGGGCTTGACAAAGAAGGGTGTGAAGTATGTATGGTCAGATTCTTGTGAGATGGACTCTCAGGAGTTGAAAGAGAGCCTAATGTCAGCACTAATATTTTTTTTACAGACATGAGAAGGAGTAACACTTTGTACTATGATGAATTAGGTATTGGCCTGGGATTAGTGCTTATGAAAGGGGATCGAGTCGTTCCATACGGGTCTCGGAAGTTGAGGCCACAATAGAGGGACTACCAGACACACGATATTGAGTTAGCCACGGTTGTTCATGCCTTAAATTTTTTGAGACATTTCTTATGTTGGGATCATTTTGTGGTGTACAAAGACAAAAAAAAAGTATCATGTAAATCTTTACTCAGCATGATCTCAATATTTTGTAGTGAATGTGGGTGGAATACCTTCAGGCATTTGACTTCGAGCTTTCCTAAACGCCTGGAAAATGCATTGTAGTGGTTTTTGTACTGAGTAGGAGGACTTAGATGCAGGCAGTGCAGGAGTATATTAGAGAGTGGTAGCTTATGGAGTTGTCCTCTAAGATGTATTTGGAGGTGCACAACAGTCAAGGATAGACTTTACTTTCTTCTTTAGTTGTGACTTCTATCCTCTTTAATAGAGTGAAGATGATACAACTATCAGATTTTGAGGGCCTTGTCCTGTGGGAGAGTATAGTAGGTGATGATCCACCTCCTTGTTGGATGGTAGGTGATGAAGAGATATTAAGGATCAATGGATGTGTTTTCGGTTTAGTGGATATATGTGAGGAGTTGATGCGGGAGTTTCATGCTTCATCTTGGGATGTATATCTTGAAGTTACCAATATTTACCATGACATTAACCATCAGTATTGGTGGCCAGGTATGAAGATATTGGTGGTGGGTTTTGTTAAGTGTTGTTACACTAGTAAGCAGGTGAAGGAAGAACATCAGCGACCTGTCGGGATTTTACAACAGTTACATATTCCAAAATTAAAATGGGATAATGTCATGATGGATTTAGTGACTAGGTTACCGAGGACACCTATAGGTAATGATGCTTTGTGGGTGGTGGTTGAAAGACTTATAAAGGTCACTCACTTATTTTCCATCAAGGAGACCTTCGGTGTTGATGATCTTGGAATAATGTATATTCATGAGGTGGTACGACTTCATGGGGTCCCTAATTCTATCATTTCAGATAGGTAAACCCACTATACATATTGTTTCTGGTATAGTTTTTAGAGGGTGATGGGTACATAGGTTCTTTTGAGCACATCATACCACCCTCAGACTGATGGTAAGTCAGAGTGTATGATATAAGTGCTGGAGGACATGCTTCGAGCATTAATCCTAGACTTTTGGGGCTCTTGGGAGAAGAATATTCCCCTGGTTGAATTTTCCAACAATTATAGTTTTAATGAAACAATAGGGATGGTACATTATACCGAATGGTACAGTAGGCCAGCTGATCACCCATGTGTTGTCATGAGGTGGGTGAGACAACTTTACTAGGACAACACCTTATGTCGGAGACTCCTGAGCAGGTTCAGTTGATTCAGAAGCAGATGAAAACTGCGCAGTATCTTAAAAAAATATTATTCTAATCTCCATAGAAGACCTCTAGAGTTTGAGGTTGGGGTCGAGTTTTCATACGAGTTATACCGAGGTGGGGTATAATAGGATCAAAATATTGGGTAAGCTTTCTCCAAGATAAGTCAGTCTGTTTGAGATTATGGAGAGGGTCGGACCAGTTTCATATAGATTGATATTACCTCATATGTATGGGGTTGTGCACGACATCTTCGAAATTTCTTAGTTGCAACATTACTTATTAGAACCATCTCACACCTTTCATCTCGATGAAGTGGAGTTGTAGGAAGATATGTTGTTTGAGGAGCATCTCATTCATATTGTGGATCGTAGCATGAAGGTACTATGTGGCCAGTCTTCTCTTATTGTACGGGTTCTATTGTAGCATGACCAAGTGCAAGACGTGACTTGGGAATAGGACACCTGTAATGCCTAGACCCCAATTACCCAGAGTATGTGCATTATTACATAACATTGTCATGATCACAAAAGATCAAGTCTAGAAAGACCGATTAGTTTTGTAGCCTTGGAAGTACTAGAGACATTCATAAGGTTTAAATTACACCATAAAATGGAAAACTACAACAACATTGTTTCCATATACAACACTAAGATCCCATAGACTATTCCTATAGGTCAGTCATCATAAACTTCTTTGCATCCTGGGAAAAATAAATCATAGAAATGGGTGAGCTCAGATGCTCAGTAAGGATAAAAATATAGAGGAAACATTCATAAATAAGCATAAACATTTAAGGCAATGTATAAAACTAAACAAAAGCCTTTTCAACATAAACTTAATCATAATTTGGAAAATATAAATTAAAGTAATTCCATTTACTTACTCACATGGATATTCTACTAGTTGAATAATCACATGCAATATCAATATCCCCTTTCATAATGATGGAATACATAATGCCAGACCTCATAACCATAGAGTCAAGGCCTTATGCCAAGACTAAAAATAATATTTTGTCAAGGCCTTGCGCCAAGACACTAGTTTGTCTCATTAGACCTACCGATGCATCGAGGAGCTATAGCGGGCTCCACCCATCACTTACTAAGTCCAATTCATTCCTCATATGAAAAGTTTTAAACATAACATAAATATTCATATTAAAAATAGCACACGAAATGTCAATACTTTATCCATAAACCGTGAATGGTAGAAAAATAACACATCCATAGTCAAACATATCACAAAACCATCAATAAAAAATGGAAGATTTGTTTCATAATAAATCAACTTCAAACAAGATTAAAATCCATTAAAGGATGTTGACATAGATGAAATCAAAACTATTTGAGAGAAATATCTCTTTCTTTTTTTGAAATCTTTTAATGTTACACAATTATAAAACAAAAAAATTATTTTGAAAATATTTTTATTAGCTTGTAAGGTAAGCTTCTATTATGTTATAACGGCAGAATATATCCCCACCCACCATATACATAAAAAAACATTCTTACCTTAATTTTGTCGAAAAGGTCATAAATTAACTTGTTTGGAAAAGGACAGAAAGATTCCTTTTAAAACGTATAATGTGAAATAAGAGTATATATGACTTTAACCCATAGTCTAGTAAGTAGTAAAAATGTTTTATAATACATTTTTTGGAAAACACGGATGCGGATGATAAAGATGTCACGTTAGACAGTTACATATAATCAACAATGAATAATGAAGAGGTTGTAGAATTAACCCTTACCTTGTTATTTTCCTTGGTTGAGGGTAGGTTAACCTACTATATAATTCTGAAATAATTGTTATTAAATTATACAAGAACCATATACATTAATATCATATTATATAATATCTTCTAATATTGCTTTGTTAACGATATTTCTGTAGTATCATCGTTTCGGGTGTTAACTGATTCATTTTCCGTTATACGATTTGTTACGTAAGTAATGTTTATTGTGGATATGATGTATCTTATTCATATCCAGTATGATATCAAGCCTTTAAACATTATTTTAATAATCAAATGAAAATTATTCTTGAATGGATATGATGGGGAATGAATCTCATTGTGTTCGTGGAGACGGTAATTCGTACGTACGCACGAGCAATAATATCATTCTTTTGATATTAAAATAATATATAATTAGATGGTATATCATATATAAAGAATAATTATCATGTTATATTTATTATTTTCATCATTTATACTCATTATTATACCCATTAAAATGATGAAGTGTTTGAATAACAAACTACACCACGACGTGGAGACGGTAAGTCGTACGTACACATGTATGGTGACATGTCATTCATAGGATGGATGAAATAATGAATATGGTAGTACCATTTTTATAATAACATCATATTATATAGATGATACTGAAGTTATTATTTTATAATTGAAACAAAAAATAAAGAGGAAGTGGAACAAGAAAGGAACTTGAAAGAGGTGATGAAATAATTACCTCTTCTTCGGATTCTTCCTTTTGATTTGAAAAAAAGGGATCCATAGGTTGGCTTTCTGACTAAATGAAGGACTCTAGGATGAAGGTAGGACATTTGAGAGGATATTTGGTCAGGGGTTGACCGATCCAAATGGTTTGAAGGTTTGAATTTGTGATAAGGGTAAGTGCCCTTTTATAAGAGGGGTGAGGGGAACCTTAGTAAAAGATTGAAATATTATTTTATAATAAAGTCATGTTCTTTTTCTAATGGATCCAAAATAAATTATTTAAAGGATAAGGTGGGTATGGGTTGAAAACCACTCAACCAATAGGTTTTGATAGGTTTGGGTCACTATATTGACCTTATCTTTTAGATTTAACTCTTAGTTAAATAGTTTGACATTTACCATGTCTCTTTGTATTTTTATATTATATGGTTAATAAACATACAATAAACTTCCAAGATAACCTCAAGTGGTGAATTAATGACATATATAATATTATTTTATACCTTTGGAAAAACCTTAGATTTTTAGGAATATAATTTCAATTAGTGAAATAATATTTGTTTTAAAAACTCTTTTATGTCAATTTTGACACTATTTGCTATTTTGTTTTTTATTCATAAAAGCATTATTACTTCGACCAAAATCCAGTTAATCAATCCTAACATGTCAAAGTAACCTCTAAAATTAGTGAATAGCATCAGAACATTCAAATTATATTTATTTTAACATATATAATACCATTTATTTGATTCTTTCATTAATAAGGAAAATACTCCATCATCATTGTGTCATAAATAAATTTCATTATTCAATGTCTAAAATATATAAATAAAATACCATTATATAGGAAATATTTTTATATTTCTAATTTATATTTATTTTCTAAGTGATAACATATATAACCCTATGTAAAAATTGTTTTACTAAAAGATATATTCTTATGTCATTTTTTGTATTTACTTTAACTTAATTAATATAAAGTGTCATTATCACTTACAAGTGGCTCTATGGGGTCCCAAAATAGACCCAGGGATCCCCATGGTCGGACATGTATCATCCAATAGGGTTAGGACACATGTTAGGGTAATTTAATATTATTATAATATTATTTTTTACCCTTATTTACCGGATTTACCATTTAATCGTGGTAAATAAAATATTTACCGAAGTAATTATTCAGAATGTCTAAAAATAAAAGTTACCTATTTACACAATTTGGACCTCCTGATTCTAAATATGGAATCCATTTTTCTAAATTTAAAACACATAAGTGGAAAAAAATTTAAAATTAATTCTCATTGTCAAAACAAAACGCGTGTTTTCAAGAAATAATAACTTTCAAAATATTGGCACTTGCTTATATCCAATTTAAATGTAAAATTATGTCCAATGACCAACATTGGATTAAATGTTAAAAATATAATCTAATTATACTTAAAAACCACTCATTAGTTTAATTTATCACTATAAATTATCTTCATTAAAAAAGATGTTTTTAATTAAAATTTAGTATTTTTCCCTATTCATCAAAAACGGAATGTTTCCAGAAAAATACAAAAAATTCACCCTAAGATTATTTAGATATTCTGAACCCAAAAATGTAGTCCATTTTGAAAGATAATATTGATAAAATTTCAAAAAAAGGGTATTAATATTCAGAATGGCTACATTGATTGGTCACGATGTGTTAGAATCTCAAAGTTGCGTACAACGCAAGCTATTGCATTATTCAAAGGGAAACATACTATTGAAGATTGGGTTGTTACATTCTCCCCTACATCAAATAATTTCATCCTCAAAATTTCATGAATATTACTGCATAAAAAGACACGGGTGGTTCTTCATCATAAGCTCCTCGGGTTCCCACGTTCCCTCTTCCATTTTATGGTTTCTCCATATAACATTTACCAGGCGAGTCGTCCGGTTTCTCAGCACTTGTTCTCTTGTATCAAGAATCTGACAAGCTCTTCAAAATAAGATAGATCGGGTTCCAGTTCTAATTCCTCGTAGGTGAGTACATGCATTGGGTCAGGCATGTATTTTCTAAACAGTGATACGTGGAATACATCATGAACATTGGAGAGACTTGGCGGCATTGCCAAACAGTAATCTATAGCCCCAATTAGTTTTTGAATTTCGAAAGGTCAGATGTACCTAGGACTTAATTTTCCCTTCTTACCGAAACGTATAACACCCTTCCATAGAGATACCTTCAAGAAAACATGATCTCCTACCTAAAATTTCAATTCCTTCCTTCGATTATCAGCATAGCTCTTCTGCCTACTTTGAGCTGCTTTGATGTGGGTTTGGATTACCTTCACCTTTTCTATCATTTCCTCAACAAGTTCCGGGCCTATGAGTTTTCTTTCACCAACATCATCCTAATAAGATGGTGTACAATATCTCATTCCATATAACGCTTCAAATGGTGCCATTTGAATACTTGAATGGAAGTTATTGTTAAAGAAAAATTCTACCAATGGTAAATATTGATCTCAAATACCTTGAAATTCATGTGAGAAAGATCTATACATGTCTTCTAAGGTTTGAATAGTCTGTTCTAATCATCCATCAGTTTGAGGGTGGTAGCAAGTGCTCAAAGGAAGTTCGGTATCTAGGGATTTCTGAAGGCATTTCCAGAATTTTGATGTAAAACGTGGATCACGATCAGAAACAATCGATAGGGATACTCCATGAAGTCTCACAACTTCATTAATATATAGTCTTGCTAGACATTCAAGTGGTAAATCTTCTCTTATAGCAAGAAAATGTGCTAACTTGGTAAGACGATCAACATTGACCCATATTTAATAGTTCCTTTTGGGATTATTTGGTAGTCCCATGACAAAGTCCATCATAATATTATCCCATTTCCACTCATGTATGGGAAGAGGTTTCATGACTCCTCCAGGTTTTTGCCTTCCAGATTTCACTTATTTAGAAACCATACATCTTGAGACAAAATCAACAATCTCCCTCTTCATATTGTCCCACCAAAAATGTTCCTTCAAATCTCTATACATTTTGGTGCTCCCAGGGTGTATAGTGAAATTGGAGCTATGAGAATCATCCAATAATTCTCTTTTTATATCAGTTATATCAGGAACACAAAGTCTCTTCCCAAATTTTAAAATCCCATATTCATATACAAAGTCACTCAATCTTCTGTTGTTCACAGCTTTAATCTTCTTTTGAAATTCCTTATCATCAGCCTAAGAACTTTTTATCCTTTCTAGTAAAGATGGTTTGGAAACCATTTGAAAAAGAATTGATGTTTCACCTTCCATGGTTATTCCCATATCCATCTTTTCTAGATCCATGAAAATAGAATCCCTTTCAACTCTCATCTTGTTCAAAACTCCATGATCTTTTCTACTCAAAGCATCTGACACCTTATTTTCATTCCTCGGGTGGTAGTGTATGGTGAAATCAAAATCCTTGAGTAGTTCAAGTTATCGCCTTTGCCTCATGTTGAGTTCAATCTGTGAGAAAATATACTTCAAACTATTGTGATCGGTATATATATCACATTTTTTCCATTGAGATAATATCTCCATATCATCAAAGCAAAGATTACAGCTACTAACTCGAGATCATGAGATGGATAGTTTTGCTCATGAATTTTTAGCGGTTGTGATGCATAGGCAATAACCCTATCATTCTACATAAGGACAAAACAAATTCATTTTTTGAGGCATCACTATAAATAACAAACCCATCATTCTCTGATGGTAGAGTCAATATAGGATAATTGACTAATATTCTCTTCAGTTCTTCGAAACATTCTTCACACTCTTTTGTACAAACAAATTTAACCCATTTACATGTGATCTTTGTTAATAGATTAGCTAATCGGGAAAAATTCTGGACGAACTGTCGATAATAACTTGCTAAACCAATAAAACTACATAACTCAGTTATACTCGTCAGTATTGGTCATTCTTGGACTGCCTTGTTCTTTAAAGGATCAACAGATATTCCATCCTTAGAGACAATATGGCCATGAAAAGAAATCTCTTGATGCCAGAATTCACACTTGCTAAAATTCCAATATAATTCATTTCTTCTAAGAGTCTTCGGGATAATTCGCAAGTGATTTCCATGATCTTTGTAGTTCTTGAAGTATAACAAGATATCATCAATAAATATCACTACAATGTCATAAATATATTCCTTGAAAACTCTATTCATTAAATCCATGAAGACAGAGGGTGCATTAGTCAATCCAAAAGGCATTACTGTAAACTCGTAATGCCCATACCAGGTTCAAAATTTTGTCTTCCGAATGTCTTCCTTCTTCACGCACAACTGATGGTATCCAGATCGAAGGTCAATATTTGAAAAATATTGAGATCCCGGAAGTAGGTCAAATAAATCATCAATGCGAGGTAGGGGATACTTTTTCTTTATTGTTATAGAATTTATCTCCCTATAGTAAATGCAAAACCTCATAGATCTATCTTTCTTCTTAACAAAAAGGACAGGGGCTCCCCATGGAGAAACACTAGGGAAAATAAATCCCTTGTTACTCAATTCCTCTATTCGTTTCTTTTGTTCCACTAATTACACAACGACCATTCTATAAGGGGTCTTCGATATGGGATTTGAACCATGAATTAAATCAATGAAAAACTCAATTTCTTATTCTAGAGGATTACCACGTAAATTCTCTAGAAATACATCAACATACTCTTGCACAATAGGTACATCCTCTATTTGAACATTCTTTTCCTCACCCACAGTTATTTCATTCTCTTCCTCCCCAATAATTTAATTTAGTTGAGCTATTGGGGGTGGATCTAGATAAGAATCAGGTGGTGACGATTCTTATCTAAAGATAAGGTGTTATTTATCATCGTCATAAAAAATTGTAACCTCCTTCTTCTCACAATAAATTTTTGCATCATGGTTCGAAAGCCAATCCATACTGATAATTATATCAAATTCAATCATGGGTATGAAGATGAGATCAGCAGATAAAGAACATTGATATGCCCTAATGGGGACTGATTCACAAAACATTGTTGAAATGATACATACCTTAGAAGTTTTGACTAACAACTCCCTTGTTAAATCAAATTGTAAATATCTAAATTTCATAGAAAACTGGGAAGATATGAAACAATTTGATGATCCGGAATCCA
Source organism: Viscum album (assembly GCA_963277665.1). Classification (NCBI taxonomy): domain Eukaryota; kingdom Viridiplantae; phylum Streptophyta; class Magnoliopsida; order Santalales; family Viscaceae; genus Viscum; species Viscum album. Next base: position 2,048,142,034 of record OY728122.1, read on the forward strand.
ATAAATCATTTTCTAAACATGAGGAAACCATTAAATTACCTGCCACCACGTCTTTCGGAGCTTCAACCTCAGCAGTAGTGATAACATAAGCTTGGCCTTGATCCCTTGGCCTTTTCTGAGGTATGTTTTCATGGTACTTAGCACATTAATTTTCATAATTCCCCCTTTCTCTACAATTGTATCATTCAACATTGACAGCCTCTTTCTTCCCCTTGAAATCACGAGCTTGGTGGCCTTTTTCACCACACTTGTAACAGACTCCCATTCCCTTCAGGAAAGCACCGGGGTGTTTCTTCCCACATTTACTACATTATGAATATTCAACTTTTCCCTTCTTCCCCTTATTTCCATTTCCATATTGTTCGACAAATCTCGTCTTCTCTTTCTTTTCTCTAAAATCATAAGACTTAGAGAATTCATTTTCTGTCTTGATAGCACATGAGACAATATCTTCATACGATGAGAAGGATTGTGAGACTAATACTTGACAGAGAAATCATTTTAACCCATCCATGAAATAATCAATCTTACTTCATGGGATACATATATAATCTGATGCATGTCGTGCTAAACTTGTAAAGTTAGCTTCATACTTTGCGATATTCTCTTCCTCCTTTTGACTCAGAATTAGAAATTGTCTTTCCATATCCTTGATGGTCAGGAGGAATGTATTTTTATAAAAAAATATCTTTAAACTACCTCCATTACATATTTGATACTTCATCACCTTCCTTTGTGTTCTGAATCAATGACCACCATTAATCAGTATCTCCAGTGATGCGGTAAACTGCCATGAAAACTTTTTCCCTTTCACTACTCTCCAAGGAGTGGAATATTTTCTCTAAGGAATTTATCCATTTATCAGCCACTAATGGATTTGTACTCCCATATAATGTTTGTGTTTTTTTCCTCATGAAGTGATCTAACATTGATCCTCCAGGCTGTGGATCAGGGTGCTCCATACGGGTAAGGTTATTATTCATAAACTGAGTGAGTTGTCCCAGTATAGTGATAAGCTGATCAGTACCAGTTGTATCACTATCTCCACTATAATTATCTTAAGTAGGATAGATATCCCTACATAGATTATGTACGTTGATATGGTTTCCATTTCTTCCACTAGGCACCATTTCTAAACAATGGCATAAACTAGATTAGTTTATTAATCGAAATACATAATTCCAAACTTGTAAAACACATAAAATAAACTGAACAGTTTATGGATATAATCAATAATCATAAAAATGTTTTCATTGAGGAAGTATATACTCAGAAACCCTCCATAATTATTTGTAAATAAAAGGATAATTTTCATAAGCATATCCCCTCAGAGTGTCGTAACCAATAGTGCAACAAGGCCCATTATTGTGAACCAGTTCTCGTTTGAGTCTAGCTTAAATAGGTGTTTTTAGGTTTTACCCCTAGGTACATCTGTTCTAGAGCTTCCTCTACCTGCTCGTATCCAGACAGGGATGTATTTTTTAGAAAACTCTGAAAATATCTATAATACCAAAATTCTAGGAAGTTCTTCTATACTAATCCTCAAAGTTTATCTTAGGTTAATGTGCTCAAATAAGAGTTTATCTAAATCTAGATTCCAAGATCTGTACTATACTTCCTATGATAACAACTGTAATTCCTCAACCCCAGTTACCAAGAGTCGGTTCATTATTACATAACATTTCCATGACCATAAAAGATCATGTCTCGAAATACTGATTAGTTTAGTAGCCTTAGAAGTACTAGATACATTCATAAGGTTTACATTACATCTTAAAATGGAAAACTAAAACAAAATTATTTCCATATTAAACATTGAGATCCCATAGACTATCCCTGCAGGTCAGTCATAATATACTTATTTTCATCTAGGGAAAAATAAAACATAGAATGGGGTGAACTCAGATGCTCAGTAAGGATAACTATATAGCGGAAACTTTCATAAATAAGAATAAACATTTAAGGAAATGTATCAAACTAAAACAAAAGCCTTTTCAACATAAACTTAATCATAATATGGAAAATATAAATCAAAATAATTCAATTTACTTACTCAAATGGAAATTCTACTAGTCAAATGAATAATCACAAGAAAAATCAATATCCACTTTCTTAATGATGTATTGCATAATACCAAACATCATAACCACATATTCAAAGCCTTGTGCCAAGACTATAAATAATATTTTTTCAAGGCCTTGTTCCAAGATACTAGTTTTCCTCATGAGACCTACCGATGCATCGAGGAGCTATAGCAATCTCCACCCATTACTTACTAAGTCCAATGCATTCTTCATATGAAATGTTTTAAACATAACATAAACATTCGTATTAAAACTAGCACACAAAATGTCAATACTTTATCCATAAACCATGAATGGTAGAAAAATAACACATCCACTATCAAACATATCCAAAAACCTTCAATACAAAATGGAATATTTGTATCATAATAAATTAACTTTAAACAAGATTAAAATTCATTAAAGGATGTTGACATAGATGAAATCAAAACTGTTTGAGAGAAATATCTCATTATTTATTTTGATATCATTTAAAGTTACATAATTATTTAAGAAAACATTTATTTTCAAAATATTATTATAATCTTGTAAGGGAATCTTCGATGATGTTATAACGGCGGAATATAGCCTCACCCTCCGTATAAGTAAAAAAACATTCTTACCTTAATTTTGTCGAAAAGATCATAAAGTAGCTTGTTTGGAAAATTTCGGAAAGATTCCTTTCAAAACATATATGGTCAAATAAGGGTATAAATGAATTTAAATCATAGTCTAGTCAGTATTAAAAAAATTTGTAATACATTTTTTGGAAAACATGGATGTGGATGATAAAGAGGTCCCAGTAGATAATTACATATAAACAACCTTGAATAATGAAGAGGTTGTAGAATTAACCCTTAACTTGTTACTTTCCTTGGTTGAGGGTAGGTTAACCTCCATTATAATGGTGAAATCATTGTTATTAAATTTTACATGAATAATATAAATTAATATGATATTATATATGATCTTCTAATATTGCTTTGTTAATGACATTTCAGTAGTATCATCATTTTGGGTGTTAACTGATTCATTTTCCTTTATATGATTTGTTACATAAGTAATGTTTGTTGTGGATATGATTTATATTATTCATATCCAGTATTATATCAATTATTTAATCATTATTATTAATCATTAAATGAAAATTAGTCTTGAATGGATACGATGGGGAGTGAATCTCATCGTGTTCATGGAGACGATAATCTGTACGTACGCACGAGCGATAATATAATTCTTTTGATATTAAAATAATATATAATTGGTTGGTATATCATATATACAGAATAAATATCATGTTATATTTATTATTGGAATCATTTATACTCATTATTATACCTATCCAAATGATGAAGTGTTGGAATAATAAACTACACCACTACGTGGAGACAGTAAGTCGTACGTACGCACGTATAGTGACATGTCATTCATAGGATGGATAAAATAATTAATATTGTTGTGAAATTTTTATAATAACATCAAAGTAAATATAAGATACTGAATTTATTATTTTTTAATAGAAACAAAAAATAAAGAGGAAGTGGAAGAAGAAAGGAACTTGAAAGAGGTGATGAAATATTTACCTCTTCATCAGGTTCTTCCTTTTGATTTGATCAAAAGGGCTCCATAGGATGGCTTTTTGACTAATGGATGGCCTCTTGGATGAAGGGAGGACAGTGGAAAGGATATTTGGGCAGGTTTTGGCCAAGAAAAATGGCTTTGAAGGTGTGAATTTGAGAGAAGGGGAAGTTCCCTTTTATAAGAGGGGTGAGGGGTACGTTAAAAAAAGATTGAAATATTATTTTATAATAAAATAATGATAGGTTTATAATGGATCCAAAATAAATTATTTAAAGGATAAGGTGGGTATTGGTAGAAAACCACTTAACCAATATATTTTAGACAGGTATGGGTCACTATATTAACCTTATCTTTTAGATTCAACTCTTAGTTAAATAGTTTGACATTTACCATGTCTCTTTGTATTTTTATATTATATGATAAATAAAATTACTATAAACTTCCAAGAAAACATCAAGTGGTTCATTAATGACATATATAATATTATTTAAGACCTTTTTCCTAAACCTTAGCTTTTTTTGAATATATTATCAATTAATAATATAATATTTCTTTTAAAACCTCTTTTATGTCAATTTTGACACTATTTGTTATTCTGTTTTTGTTAAATTCTTAAAGGCATTATTACTTCGAAAAAAATCCATTTAATCAATCCTAAAGTGTCCCATTAACCTATAAAATTAGTCTATGGAATCAAAACTTTCAAATTATATTTATTTTAACATCTATAATACCATTTATTTGATTCTCTCATTAATAAGGAAAATATTGCATCATCATTGTGTCATAAATAAATTTAATTATTCAATGTATAAAAATTATAAATAAAATACCAATATGTAGGAAATATTTTTATATTTCTAATTATTATTTATAGTTGAAGAGATAACATATATAACCCTATGTAAAAATTGTTTTACTAAAATATATATGCTTATGTCATTTTTGTATTTACTTTAACTTAATTAATATAAAGTGTCATTGTCACTTACAAGTGGCTCCATGGGGTCCCAAAATAAACCCAAGTATGACCATGGTCAGATATTTATCATAAAATAGGGTTAGTACATGTGTTATGGTAATTTAATATTATTTTAATATTATTTTTTTAACCTTATTTACCAGATTTACCCTTTAACCATGGTAAATAAAATATTTACCGAAGTAATTTTTCAGAATGTCTAAAAATAAAAGTTACACAGTTACACAATTTGGACCTCCTGATTCTAAATATGGAATCCATTTTTCTAAATTCAATACATAGAAGTGGTAGAAATTAATTTAAAATTAATTCCCATTGTTAAAACAAATAGTGTGTTTTTAAGAAATAATAACTATCAAAAGATTGACACTTGCTTAAGTTCAGTTTAAATGTGAAATTACGTTCAATGACCAATATTGGATTAAATAGTAAAAATATAATCTAGTTATACATAAAAAACCACTCAATAGTATAATTTATCACAATAAATTATTTTTATTAAAAAAGTTGTTTTTAATTAAAATTTAGTATTTTTCACTATCAATAAAAAATTGAATGTTTTCAAAAAAATAACAAAAATTCACCCTAAGATAATTTTGATATTATGAAACAAAAAATGAAGTCCATTTTGAAATATAATATTGATAAAATTTCAAAAAGTGGTTATTACTATTCAAAACGGCTAGTTCGATAAGTCGCGATGTGTTAGAATCTCGAAGTTCCGTACAAAGCAAGTTATTGCATTATTCAAAGGGAAACGTATCGTATAAGCTTGTGGTGTTACAACACCGAAGTATGATCATAGTGAGTAGAGTTTTTCTTAGATAATTCTCCACCACCCATGGAAGGGAAATTTGAGGATGAATTGCTTTATGGGGGAAGTTTGTAAGAACCCAGTTCATCCCATGAGGTATGGATCATTTCTTTTCAGTTTATACTTAAGAAAATGGGGGGAAAGAGGTCAAGGGTTGGAATCAATCATATTACACAACATGAATAGGAACTACATGTCATGTACTTATAGGTACATATCGTTTATTTTAGGTTAAGCACCATGTAATCCTGGTACACGGCCATGTATTGGTATGACCAGAAACTATAAAGACATGATTTATAATCTCAATTATATGTCATGTACTGTATTTATGGATTAAATTGGGTAGTATAATCATTTTTATGAAAATGGATAATGGCTATCTCGGGATAATGAACCAATGGTGCTGAATTGGATTTTCCCTCACAAATCTCTGTCTGACGTCCGATTTGATCACCATTAGAGGTGTTTGAACCCAATAGGTGAGCTCTCGATTCCACTTGAGTTGTTCTTTCTGATTTTTTACCATGAAGAATTTTTTTAGAGTTGATCTTTGATCATATTCTTCTCAATCTACATCGTTCAAGCTTTAATTGGATGTTGAGGATGGATGAGGAGAGTCGTAATATGAAGAGGTAGGTGGTCTTGTGCCTTTCGATCAATGTTGAGTTGTTTATATGTGTCGTAGTGTTGTTCTCCCATGTTTAGGGTATAACCATGAATGGAAATTGAACCTTGTTGTTTCCTAATAAATATTATGTCACAGATTAAATTAATTTAATCATGTTTGAGGATGTTTGGTTTGATTAAGTTCCACCTTGTTGGTGTGTTTTCCTCAGATGACCAGTGTTTATCTGTTTGGCCTACGATGCATATGGGCATGCCTTTGTTTCCTATTCTTGTGTTGTATAAAATTAAATTTGATAATTTAATGTTTCCCAAGTGATATGAAATTTTCTTAAGCCTTGTGATAGTTTAATTCAGTTGTTTTCTTGTTATACATAAACTGCACATGTGAGTATATTTTTTTAAGCCTTGTAATTATTAGATTACATTAGGCTTGTGATATGAAATTCCCATGTGAGTATAATTGTTTTAGTCTTGTGGTAGTTTAATTCACTTCTTACTTGTTTTTTATGATACCCATGTAATTTTTTAATATGTTAACCATATAATAGTGTAATTTACATGTGTTTTCTTTTATGATGAAATGCTTATATATCGGTCTCAACCCTATTGACTGCTATGCATGTGGGAGATGATTTTTTATACCTATGGCTAAGTATTTGTTATGCCTGTTAGAGTGGATTTGTTATACCTGTGGGTGTGGATTTTTTATTCCTGAGGGAGAGGATTGGTTATGCATTCAGGTGGGTTATTTCTATTCTTGAAAACAACATGTTGAGTTGAATATTGAAATGGAATGACTTGTGATGCATCTGCCATGCCAAAGCACAAGCTTGGATTCAGTCTTCACTTAATTCTTTTTTGTTAGCCTGTTGAGGTATCTTTTATGCTTACCTTATACAAGGTATTTATGGGCTTTGGTCAGATCCTACGACTTATATAATTTAATGCAATTGAATTTTTTAAATATCGTGAACTGAATATAAATTGAAGCCCGTACTTGTATGGTTGTTTACTTTTGAGTACTTCCTAGTTTACTGATTTTCCTTTTTGTACACTACCTGTTGCCAATACTCACTGATAGATAGGTACATATATTTGGTGGTTTCCTACTGTTATTTATTTCCCACACCCTTTTTGGGTTATGCTTTTGGACCCAAATAGATTATATTGTAATAGGTGATGATAATGGAAAGCACCCTTCTACAAGTACTTGATATGCTGTCTATGATCCAAAGAGAATGAAACTGAGATAAGGATTGCTATTCTTTATAGTTTCCCTTATTTCTTCTTATTTTGGGACATATAATATTGATTCCTATAGTGTACCTATTTTGGCCAGTTTCTTAGAACATAATATAAAACATCATCTTTTGTATGAAATAATGCTTGGTAATTTAACTTCTCAGTCTTCCACTGTTTATTTTAAATGTATGATATTTACTACTTATGATATCATATTATTATTTATTCCACTATGTTACACTCTACCAATGAGGGTATAGTTTCCCCCACTATCACACCCTAGGCCCTTGCTCCTAGTAGACAGCATCTAGCATTTAGGGAAATGGACTTGAGGCATTGTGGCCAATTTGGTATAGGGAACCATGAGTGGAATACGATTACAGGATGTTACAAATTCTACATTAATTTTATTATATAAAAATATACCTATATTTAATTTTTATTTTTTCTTTCAATATGATAATAAAATTCAAATAGTGTTCATGCATACATACAACCTGCTGATTCCATGAATGGTGTATTCCATTTTTCATACTTATATATTATATAGATTATTATAACACACCTATAATTATTATAAGTGATATTTATATAATTTTTTAAATTCTGAAAATAATGATATAAATATAAGGACCAAAGATACAAAAAATTATGAAACATGTGAAAAAGTAAGTGAATATTACCTGAAGTGAAACCTTAACATAGAAATGGTAATAACCTGGAAGTATAAAGTCATAATACACCCATATAAGGTCTTATATATAATAATGTGGGTATGTGATATATGTATAATGAATATATATTTATTATACAGGATTTTTGAGTGATTACAATTTGAGTCAAGAAATAAGGTAAGGGAATTTAATCTCACTTTTTATTTCTATGAGATACATGCATTATTCACCACACATTCCTTTTGTGTGGTGTGTATACAAACCCTGGATGTATTATAATATTATTTACATAAATCTATGGTAATTCACATATCTATTTGATGAAATATCTTTAATGGGTGTTTATGATTCAAATGTTAAAAAATATGTAAAGTAATTTTGTCTCATTTTTCCTTATTTGAGACACATGCCATGTTATGCACCAATATTTTTCCTTGGGGTGTATATACTAACTTTTGTAATTTATATCCTGAATATCATTATTTTTATTATATTTTAAGATTGATGTATTTTAATTTTACTAAATGGGTACTATGGTTTAAAGTTACCAATGGTAATAAATTATTGAAACAATGTCATCGCTTTTCATTATTGTTTATGATTATGCTTCCATTGATGTAATATTATGATCAAACTTTCATAAAAACTAATAAATTTAAATATAATCTAGTTATTAAAGATATATTCATGTATTGGTACCATTTAACCACAATTTTTTACATAATAAACATAATAAATTGATTTTAAGAAAACCTGACATTAACCTCTCTTCTGTCGGAAATATTTGTTCTTTCAAATCATGTTTTACAAAATGAAATGTTTCCAAAATTATTATAATATTCTCCTATGATATTTAAAAAAAATTATAAACATGATTTACCGTTTAAACAAAATCATTTTTTAAGGAATAATCTTTTCTTTTCCTGGTTGAGTCACTTTTCAAAATGTTTTACGGTCAAAAAGTAATGATTGACATGTACATATTTACTCAACTTCATGACCATCATTCCACTGAAGCTTCCAGTATATGATTAAAATGTTATTTTTTTAACAAAACTTTTTCCCTAATATTTCATAAATTCATTATTTTAAAGTGGTTTTCAACAAAAAAGGATTTCTAGAATGATTTATGTTTAAAATGTTTTTAAAATTATTTCGAAACTTATTGTAAAAGTTTTCAGAGTGATTTCATGTAAAATGGTTTTAAGAATTTTTTAAAACCTCTTTTATATGTTATAAAGGGAAATGTTTTTCAAAAAATTCTAGAGATTATTTTAAAAAATTTCAAGTAAATTTGTTTTAAAGATATTTTCAAGTGTCTTTTATAATTTCTCAACGAAAAAGGGATCTCAAAATTCCATTAAGACACCATTATGAGATTTTAGGCTTATCATGTAAAAATAGTTTTAAAAAGGTTTTATGTTTTAAAAAAGAAATCTAAAAAAAGATATTTTACTCAATAAATGTTTTTAAAAGTCCATTCAAAATTATTTCCCATATGATATGACACCCATTGGTGTTACTCACACATTTTTGGGAATTTATCCGAATGTTAAATTCATATTCTTTCACTAAATGGTTTTTGTTTTTATGTCATGAATTTTATGAAAACCCATTTCTCTTTCTTGTGTCATATGTGTATGAAAACCATTCATCTTCGTGGTATTTATTCAATTTATCCCTAATTTTTTCATGGGTTATCGTTTGTTGAAATGATTATGAAACCTGAATTTTTCCAAAGATTTAGATATGATTACATGTTTATGACACACATTTAATTTCATATATTATGATAGTATTTTTTATAAAACCCATCTCATTTTATGGGTAATGATGTGATGAAACATTTATTATCTTATGGAACGTGTATGTATGATTATATTATGAGATGGGTGGGACCTATATCTCCCTCCAATACAATGGGTAAGGAAATATATCCCATGAGATAATGAAGTAAATCAAGTCAACGAGCTTGTTCCACTATGAGAAGATGGGTAAACCCAATCCCTTACAAGGAAAGGACTATGACTACGGATGGGGGTGTGCCCCTCCAAGTAGTTATAGTCATCATGATGAGGGAAGTTGGGGAAACCCGATCCACTATGGGAAGATGGGGAAACTCAATTAACTATGGGAAGTTGGGGAAACCCGATCCCTTACAAGGAAAGGAATACAACTGGAGATAGTGGTATGTTCTACCCATTAGGTGTGGTTCCAATGAAGTTCCATGATAAGTTATAGAAATGAGTATTGACTTATAGGGAATTATATCACATGTCTATCTTTGACATATGTGTGTCTTATTCATATGATATACATTCAAGTATTGTGCTCTTTATTTCTTTATGATTCATGTGTTGTTAACATCCAATCTTTAATACATTATTTATTTTTCAGATCTTTGATATGTAGGGTGTGATCTTATAACGTTACCATCAAATTCACATACCCCTTTTCTCCTTTTTATGCTTACAAGTCTCCCTTGTTTACCCTTACCAATCATCTTATCTCACCACTTATTTAGTATCCTTCACTATATTATGATGATAGGTGTAATAGCCCAAGATTCCATGGTATGTTTCCCTTTGAATAATGCAATAGCTTGCGTTGTACACAACTTCGAGATTCTAACACATCGCGACCAATCTAACTAGTAGTTATGAATAGTAATACCCACTTTTTGAAATTTTATCAATATTATCTTTCAAAATTGACATCATTTTTGGGTTAGGAATTTTGAAATTAGCTTAGGGTAAATTTTTGGTATTTTTCTAAAAACATTCAGTTTTTGATGAATAGTGAAAATACTAAATTTTAATTAAAAACACCTTTTTAAATAAAAATAATTTATAGTGCTAATTTATACTATTGAGTGGTTTTTAAGTATAATTAGATTATATTTTTACCATTTAATCCAATTTTGGATATTGGATGTAATTTTAATTTTAAACTGGACATAAGCAAGTGGCAATCTTTTGGTAGTTATTATTTCTTAAAAACACGCTTTTTGTTATGACAACGGGGAATTAATTTTAAATTAATTTAGGTCAATTATGTGTTTTAAATTTATAAATATGGATTCAATATTTAGAATTAGGTGGTCCAAATTGTGTAAATAGGTAACTTTTATTTTTAGGCATTCTGAATAATTACTTCAATAAATATTTTATTTACCATGGATAAAGGGTAAATCCAGTAAATAAGGGTAAAAATTAATATTATAATAATATTAAATTAACATAACACGTGTCCTAACCCTATTTTCTAATACATTTCCGACCATGGTCATACTTGGGTCAAATTTTTGACCCCATGGAGCCACTTGTAAGTGATAATGACACTTTATATTAATTAAGTTAAAGTAAATACAAAAATGACATAAGCATATATCTTTTAGTAAAACAATTTTTACATAGGGTTATATATGTTATCTCTTAGTCTATAAATATTCATTATAAATATAAAAATATTTCCTATATAATGGTATTTTATTTATAATTTTTAGACATTTAATAATTAAATTTATTTATGACACAATGATGATGCAGTATTAATTTATTAATGAAAGAATCTAATAAATGGTATTATAGATGTTAAAATAAATATAATTTGAAAGTTTTTATGCCATACACTAATTTTCTAGGTTAATTTTACATGTTAGTATTTATTAAATTGGTTTTTTATAAGTAATAATGATTTTAGAAATTTAAAAAAAACAAAATAGCAAATTGTGTCAAAATTGACATAAAAGAGTTTTTAAAACAAATATTATACTATTAATTGATATTATATTCTTAAAAAGATAATTTTCAGAAAAAGGTATTAAATAATATCATATATGTCATTAATGAACCACTTGAGGTTCTCTTGGAAGTTTATAATATGTTTATTAACCATATATTATAAAAATACAATGAGTCATGGTAAATATCAAACTATTTAACTAAGAGTTAAATTTAAAAGATAAGGTTAATATAGTGACCCAAACCTATCTAAAACCTATTAGTTTAGTGTTTTTAGACTCATTCCCACCTTATAATTTAAATAATTTATTTTTGAGCCATTAAAAACTAAACATTATTTTATTATAAAATAATATTTCAATCTTTTCCTAAGGTTCCCCTCACCCCTCTTATAAAAGGGTACTTCCGCTTATCTCAAATTTACACATTCAAATACATTCCGCTCGACCAACCCCTGCCCAAATATCCTTTAAAATTTCCCCCATTCATCATTGACGACTTCCTTTAGTCATAAATCCAACCTATGGAGCCCTTTTGATCAAATCAAAAGGAAGAACCTGAAGAAGAGGTAAATATTTAATCACCAATTTCAAGTTCCTTTCTTCTTCCATTTCCTCTTTCATTGTTGTTTCCATTATAAAATAATAAATTCAGTATCTAATGTATATTGTGATGATTTTATAAAAATGGTACAACCATATTCATTATTTTATCCATCTTATTAATGACATGTCACCATATGTGCGTGCGTACAGCTTACCGTCTCCACGTCGTGGTGTAGTTTGTTATTCAAACACATCATCATTTGGATGGGTATAATACTGAGTATAAATGATGAAAATAATAAATATAACTTGATAATTATTCTTTATATATGATATACCATCCATTTATATATTATTTTAATATCAATAGAATGATATTTTTCGCTCGTGCGTATATGCGGATTACCGTCTCCACGAACGCGATGAGATTCATTCCCCATCGTATCCATTCAAGACTAATTTTCATTTAATGATTAAAAATAATGTTTAAAGACTTGATATCATACTGGATATTAATAATATACATCATATCCACAACAAACATTACTTATGTAACAAAGCATATAAAGGAAAACGATTCAGTTAACACCCAAAACGATGATACTACTGAAATGTCATTAACAAGGCAATATTAGAAGATCATATATAATATAATATTAATATATATGGATATTTTATAATTTAGTAACAATGATTTCACCATTATATATTAGGTTAACCTAGCCTTTCCTATGTAAAAGAACAAGGTAAGGGTTAATTTCACAATCTTTTTATCATCCAAGGTTGTTTTTACGCAAGTATCTACTTGGACCACTTTATCATCCACATTCATGTTTATTAAAATGTATTTCAAAACATTTTTATTGTTTACTAGACAATGGTTTGAATTAATTTATACCCTTATTTGACCTTATATGTTTTGGAATGAATCTTTCCATCGTTTTCCAAAGAAGGTACTTTACGACCTTTTTGAAAAAATTAAGGTAAGAATGTTTTTTTAACTTATACGGTGGGTGCAATTATTCTACGCCGTTATAACATCATCGAAGCTTCCCTTACAAGTTTATAAGAATATTTTCAAAATAAATTTTTTCTTTTATAATTATGTAAATTTAAATGATTTAAAAAATGATATATTTCTCTCAAACAGTTTTGATTTCATCTATGTCAACATCCTTTAAGGGATTTTAATCTTGTTTGAAGTTTATTTATTATGATACAAATATTCCCTTTTTCATTGAAGTATTTGTGATATGTTTGAATGTGGAAGATTTATTTGTATACCATTCATGTTTTCTATTTAAGTATTGTCATTTCGTATGCTAGTTTTAATATGAATTTTTATCATATGTTTAAACCTTTTCATATGAGGAATGCATTAGACTTAGTATGTGATGGGTGGATCCCGCTATAGCTCCCTGATGCATCAGTAGGTCTCATGAGACAAACTAGTGTATTGGAACAAGGCCTTGACAAAACCTTATTGGTAGTCTTGGCATAAGGCCTTGACTATGTAATTATAATGTCTGGCATTATGCATTCCATCATTATGAAAGTGGATATTGATATTGCATGTGATTATTTGACTAGTATAATATCCATGTGAGTAAGTAAATGGAATTATTTTTATTTTTATTTTCCTTATTATGATGTAGTTTATATTGAAAAGTATTTTGTTTTATTTTTATACATTGCCTTAAATGTATATGCTTATTTATGAAAGTTTACACTATATTTTTATCCTTACTTAGCATCTGAGCTCACCCCTCTCTTTGTTTTATTTTTCCTAGGATGTGAAGAAATATATTATGACTGACTTTTAGGGATAGTCTATGGGATCTCAGTGTTGTCTATGGAAACAATGTTTTTGTAGTTTTCCATTTTATGATGTAATGTAAACCCTATAAATGTATCTATTACTTCCAAGGCTACTAAACTAATCTGTCTTTAGAGACTAGATCTTTTGTGATCATGCTAGTGTTATATAATAATGCACTGACTTTGGGTAACTGGGGTTGGGATGTTACAATTGGTATCAGAGGAAGTTTATTACAAACCTTGTAATCTAGATTTAGATAAACTCTTATTAGAGCACATTTCCATAATATAGACTTTGAGGATTAGTATTGAAGAACTTCCTAGAATTTTGGTATTGTAGAGATTTTGTGATTTTCCCAAGAAATACATCCCTGTCTAGATACGATCAGGTAGAGGAGGCTCTGGCACAGATGTACCTAGGGGTAAAACCCGAAAACACCACTTTGATCTAGACTCGAACAGGAACTGGTGCCTGACAATGGGCCTTACTACACTCTTGGTTATGACACTCCTGGGGGATATGCTTAGGAAAATTCTCATTTTCTTTACAAATAATTATGAAGGGTTTATGAGTATATACTTCTTCATAGAAATTTTTTTATGATTATGGATTAAATCCATAAATTTTTCATATTAAGTTAAGTGTTTTAAAAGTTTGGAATCATGTATTTCGATTCATAAACTAATCTAGTTTATGCCATTGTTTAGAAATGGTGCCTAGTGGAAGGAATGGAAACTGTATCAACGCACGTAATCCATGTAGGGATTTTCCTCCAGCTCAAGATAATTATAATGGAGTTAGTTATACAACTGGTGCTGATCATCTTATCACTATACTGGGACAACTCACATCAGGTTATGAATGATAACCTTACCCGTATGGATCACCCTGATCCACATCATGGAGGATCAATTTTAGATCACTTCATGAGGAAAAAACCACCAACATTAAATGGGAGTACAAATCCATTAATGGATGAGCAATTGATAAATTATTTAGAGAAAATATTCCACGCCTTGGGGAGTAGCAAAATGGAAAAACGTGTCATAGAAGTTTACCGCCTCACTGAAGATACTGATCAATGGTGGTCATTGATTCAAAACATGAAGGAAGATGATTAAGTATCAAATATGGAATGGATGGATTATAAAGATATTTTCTTATAAAAATACTTTCCTCATGACCATTGAGTGGATATTGAAAAGAAATTTCTGAGTCTGAGGCAAAAGGAGGATGAGAATGTCACAAAGTATGAGGCTAACTTTACTAGTTTAGTAAGGCATACAGCAGATTATATACGTAACCCAAGAAGTAGTATTGATAAATTATTTGATAGGTTAAAACCATTTCCCCGTCAAGCATTACTCTCACAATCCTTCTCGTCGTACGAACATATTGTCTTATGTGCTATCAAGATAGAAAAAAGAATTCTCTAAGCCTTATGACTTTAAAACAAAGTAAGAGAATAATAGATCTGCTGAACACTCTAGAAATGGAAATAAGGGGAAGAATGGAAAATTTGAATATCCATCCTACATTAAATGTGGGAAGAAACACCCTCGTACTTGTCTGAAGGTAATGTGAGTATGTTACAAGTGTGGGGAAAAAGGCCACCAAGCTCATGATTGCAAGGGGAAGAAAGTGGTTGTCAATGTTGGATGCTACAATTGTCGAAAAAGATGGAATTATGCAAATGAATGTCATAAGAGCCAAGGAAACATACCGAAGAAAAGGCCATGGGATCAAGGCCAAGCTTATTCTATCACTACTTCTGAGGTTGAAGCTCCGAAAGACATGGTGGCAGGTAATTTAATGGTTTACTCAAGTTTAGAAAATTCTTTATTTGATTCTAGATCATCGCATTGTTTTATATCTTCCCAGTTTTATAAGAAACTTAGATATTTCCAATTTGATTTAACAAGGGAGTTTTTAGTAAAACCTCCTAAGGGAAGTATCATTGCAATAAAGTTTTATGAATCAGTCCCCATTTGGTAAAATAAATGTTCTTTATCTGGTGATATCACCAGCATACCCATGATTGAATTTGGTATAATTATCAGTATAGATTCACTTTCTGACCATGATAAAAACATTTATTGTAAGAAGAAGGAGGTTACGATTTTTGATGATGATGATAAAGAACACCTTATATTTCGAGCAGAATCATCACCACCTGATTCTTATCTAGATGAACCCCCAATAGCTCAACTAAATTCAATTATTGGGGAGTAAGAGAATGAAATAACTGTGGGTGAGGAAAATAATGTTCAAATAGAGGATGTACCTATTGTGAAAAAGTATGTTGATGTATTTCTAGAGGATTTACCTGGACATCCTCCAGAATGATAAATTTAGTTTTCTATTGATTTAATTCATGGTTCAAGGCCCATATCGAAGACCCCTTATAGAATGGCCACTGTGGAATTAGTGGAACTAAAGAAACAACTAGAGTAATTGAGTAACAAGGGATTTATTCACCATAGTGTTTCTCTATTGGGAGCCCCTATCCTTTTTGTTAAGAATAAAGATGGATCTATGAGGTTGTGCATTGACAACAGGGAGATCAATGCTATAACAATAAAGAAAAAGTATTCCCTACCTCGTATTGATGATTTATTTGACCTACTTCATGGAGCTCAATGTTTTTCAAAGATTTACCTTCGATCTGGATATCATCAGTTGTGCGTTAAGAAGGAAGACATTCCGAAGACAACATTTCAAACCAAGTACGGGCATTAAGAGTTTACAGTAATGCCATTTGGATTGACTAATTCACCCTTTGTCTTCATGGATCTAATGAATAGGGTTTTCACAGAATATCTCGATGACTTTATAGTGGTATTTATTGATGATATCTTCGTATAATCCAGGAGCTATTAAGATCATGAAATTCACTTGTGCATTATCCTGAAGACTCTTAGAAGAAATGAATTATATGGTATGTTTAGGAAGTGTGAATTCTAGCTTCAAGATATTTCTTTTCTTGGCCATATTGTCTCTAAGGATGGAGTCTCTATTGATCCTTCAAAGACCAAGGCAATCCAAGAATGGACAGCACCGACGAGTATAATTGAGGTATGCAGTTTTATTGGTTTAGCAGGTTATTATTGACGTTTCTTCCAAAATTTTACCTGATTTTCTAACCCATTAATGAAGATCACACGCAAAGGGGTTAAATTTTTTTAGAAAAAAGTGTGTAAATAATGTTTCGAAGAACTGAAGAGAAGATTAGTCAATGCTCCTATCATGACTCTACCATCGGGGAATGGGGGGTTCGTTATTTATAGTGATGCTTCAAAAAAAGGACTTGGTTGTTTCCTTATGCAAAATGATAGGGTTATTGCCTATGCATCATGACAGCTAAAAATTCATAAGAAAAACTATCCTACTCATGATCTTGAGTTAGCAGCTGTAATCTTGTCTTTAAAGATATGGAGACAATATCTCTATGGTGAAAAATGTGAGATATATACCGATCAAAAGTGTTTGAAGTATATTTTCTCACATAAACAACTCAACATGAGGAAAAGGCGATGGATTGAACTACTCAAGGATTATGATTTAACCATACACTACCACCCGTGGAAGTCAAATAAGGTGGCAGACGCTTTGATCAGAAAGGATCATGGATTTTTGAACAAAATGAGAGTTTAAAGGGATCCTATTTTCATGGATATAGTAAAGATGGATATGGGAATAACCATGGAAGGTTAAACATCAATTATTTTTCAAATTTTTTCCAAAACATCTTTACTAGAAAGGATAAAAATTTATCAGGCTGATGATGAGGAATTTCAAAAGAAGATTTAGGCTGTGAACAATGGGAGACAGAGTGACTTCGTATATGAAGATGGGATTTTAAAATTTGGGAAGAGACATTGTGTTCCTGATATAACTGATCTAAAAAGAGAATTGATGGATGATGCTCATAACTCCAATTTCTCTATACACCTTTGGAGCACCAAAATGTATAGAGATTTGAAGAAAAATTTTTGGTGGGACAACATGAAGAGGGAGATTGCTGATTTTGTGTCAAGATGTATGGTTTTTCAACAAGTTAAAGCTGGAAGGCAACAACATGGAGGATTCATGCAACCTCTTCCCATACCTGAGTGGAGATTGGATAATATTACGATGAACTTTGTCATGGGAATACCAAAGACTCCTAGAAGGAACGATGAAATATGGGTCATTTTTTATCGTCTTACCAAGTCATCAAATTTTCTTGCTGTAAGAGAAGATTTACCATTTGAACGTCTAGAAATACTATATATTAATGAAGTTGTGATACTTCATGGAGTACCCCAATCGATTGTTTCTGATCGTGATCCATGTTTTAGATCAAGATTCTGGAAAAGTCTTCAGAAATCCCTGGATACTGAACTTAGTTTGAGCACTACCTACAACACTCAAACTGATGGAAAATCAGGACAGACTATTCAAACCATTGAATACATGTTGAGATCTTGCTCACTTGACTTTCAAGGTATGTGGGATCAATATTTATCTCTGGTAGAATTTTCCTATAACAATAGCTTCCATTCAAGTATTCAGATGGCACCATATGAATCGTTATACAGAAAGAGATGTCGAACACCAACCTGTTGGGATGATGTTGGTCAAAGAAAACTCGTAGGCCCAGAACTTGTTGAGGAAATGATGGAAAAGGTGAAGGTAATCCAAACCCACATCAAAGCATCTCAAAGTAGGAAGAAGAGATATATCGATAATCAAAGGAAGGATTTGGAATTTTTGGTAGGAGATCATGTTTTCTTGAAGGTATCTCCATGGAAGGTTGTTATACATTTCGGTAAGAAGGGAAAATTAAGTCTCAGGTACATCGGACCTTTTAGAATTCTAAAACTAATTGGGGTTGTATTTTACCATTTGGAAATGCCGCCATGTATCTCTAAAGTTCACGATGTGTTCCATGTATCACTATTGAGAAAATACATGTCTGACCCAATGCATGTACTCAACTATGATGAATTAGAACAGAAACCCGATCTGTCTTATTACGAAGAGCATATCAAGGTTCTTGATATAGTAGAAAAAGTGCTGAGAAACCGGATGCCTCATCTATTAAAAGTTCTATGGAGAAACCATAAAATAGAAGAGGCAACGTGGGAACCCGAAGAACTTATGATGAAGAACCACCTGAGTATTTTTATGCAGTAATATTCTAGAAATTTTGAGGGAGAAATTATTTATAGGATGGGAGAATGTAACACCCCAATATTTCATGGTATGTTTCCCTTTGAATAATGAAATAACTTGCGTTGTATGCAACTTTGAGATTCTAACACATCGCGACTAATCCAAATAGCCATTATGAATAGTAATACCCACTTTTTGAAATTTTATCAATATTATCATTCAAAATGGACGTCATTTTTGGGTTTCGAATATCGAAATTATTTTAGGGTAAATTTTTGGTATTTTTCTGGAAACATTAAGTTTTTGATGAATAGTGGAAAATACTAAATTTTAATTAAAAAAACTTTTTTAATCAAAATAATTTATAGTGCAAAATTAGACTATTTTGTAATTTTTATGTATAATTAGATTATATTTTTACCATTTAATCCAATTTTGGTCAGTGGACGTAATTTCACATTTAAACTAGACATAAACAAGTGTCAATCTTTATATAGTTATTATTACTTAAAAACACGCTTTTTTGTTTTGACAACGGGAATTAATTTTAAATTAATTTATTCCACTTCTGTGTTTTGAATTTAGAAAAATGGATTCAATATTTAGAATCATGAGGTCCAAATTATGTAAATAGGTAACTTTTATTTTTAGTCATTCTGAATAATTACTTCGGAAAATATTTTATTTACCATGGTTAAAGGGTAAATCGGGTAAATAAGGGTAAACAAATAATATTATAATAATATTAAATTACCCTAACTAGTGTCCTAACCCTATTGGATGATACATTTCCAACCATGGGCGTCCTTAGGTCAATTTTGGGACCCCATGGAGCCACTTGTATGTGATACTGGAACATTATATTAATTAAGTTAAAGTAAATACAAAACTGACATAAGCATTTATCTTTTAGTAAAACAATTTTTACATAGGTTTATATATGTTATCACTTCAACTATAAATATTAATTATAAATATAAAAAGATTTCGTACATAATGGTATTTTATTTAAAAAAAATTATACATTGAATAATTAAATTTATTTATGACACAATGATGATGCAGTATTTTCCTTATTAATGAAAGAATCGAATAAATGGTATTATAGATGATAATATAAATATAATTTTAATGTTTGGATGACATACACTAATTTTCTAGGTTAATGTGACATGTTATTATTGATTAAATGTATTTTTTCTCAGTAATAATACTGTTAGGAATTTAACAAAAACAAAATATAAAATAGTGTCAAAATTGACATAAAAGAGTTTTTAAAATAAATATTATATTATTAATTGATATTCAATTCCTGAAAATATAAGGTTTGAGAGAAGGTATTAAATAATATTATATATTTCATTAATTAACCACTTGAGGTTCTCTTGTAATTTTATACTAATTTTATTAACTATATAATATATAAATACAAAAAGACATGGTAAATGTCAAACTATTTAACTAAGAGTTTAATCTAAATGATAAGGTTAATATAGTGACCCAAACCTATCTAAAACCTGTTTTTTGAGTGTTTTTAGACCCATACCCACCTTATCCTTTAAATAATTTATTTTTTATCCATTATAAACTGAACATTATTTTTTTATAAAATAATATTACAATCTTTTCCTAAGGTGCCCCTCACCCCTCTTATAAAATGGCATTTCCCCTTCTCTAAAATTCACACCTTCAAATCCATTTGGATTGGCCAAAACCAGACAAACTATCCTCTTAACTATCCTAAATTCATCTTATAGGCCTTCTTTTAGTCATAAATCCAACCTATGGAGCACTTTTGATCAAATCAAAAGGAAGAACCCGAAGAAGAGGTAAATATTTCATCACCTCTTTCAAGTTCCGTTCATCTTCCATTTCCTATTTCTTTGTTGTTTCCATTATAAAATAATAAATTCAGTATATTCTATATACTGTGATGTTATTATAAAAATGGTACAACCTTATTCATTATTCTATCCATCCTATGAATGACATGTCACCATACGTTCATACGTACGGCTTACCGTCTCCACGTCGTGGTGTAGTTTGTTATTCAAACACTTCATCATTTGTATGGGTATAATAATGAGTATAAATGATGAAAATAATAAATATAACATTATAATGATTTTTTATATATGATATACCATCCAATTATATATTATTTTAATATAAAAAATGATATTTTCGCTCGTGCGTATATAGGGATTATCGTCTCCACGAACGTGATGAGATTCATTCCACATCGTATCCATTCAAGAATAATTTTCATTTGATGATTAAAAATAATGTTTAAAGACTTGATATCATACTTGATATGAATAAGATACATCATATCCACAAAAAACATTACTTACGTAACAAAGCATATAAATGAAAACTAATCAGTTAACACCCAAAATGTCGATACTACTGAAATATCATTAACAAAGCAATATTAAAAGATAATATATAATATCATATTAATGTATATGGTTCTTGTATAATTTAATAACAATTATTTCACCATTATACAGGAGGTTAACCTACCCTCGACCAAGGAAATTAACATGGTAAGGGTTAATTTCACAATTTCTTTATCATCTGAGGTTCTTTTTATGTAAGTATCTACTAGGACCTCTTTATCATCCACATCCATGTTTATTAAAATGTATTTAAAAACATTTTACTTTTTAATAGAAAATTGTTTAAATTCATTTATACCCTTATTTTACCTTTTATGTTTTGGAAGGAATCTTTCTGTCGTTTTCGAAACAAGGTACCTTACGACCTTTTTGAAAAATTAAGCTAAGAATGTTTTTTAACTTATACGGCTGGTGTAGCTATTATCCTCTATTATAACATCATTAAAGATTCCCTTACAATCTATTAAGAATATTTTCAAAATAAATGTTTTCTTTTATAATTATTTAACTTTAAATTATTTCAAAAAAAAGAAACAGATATTTCTCTCAAACAGTTTTGATTTCATAAATGTCAACATCCTTTAATAGATTTTAATCTTGTTTTAAGTTGATTTATTATGATACAAATCTTCCATTTTGTATTGAAGGTTGTGTGATATGTTTGACTATGGAAGCGTTGTTTTTATACCATTCATGGTTTTTGGATAAGTATTTTCATTTCATATGCTAGTTTTAAAACTAATGTTTATATTATGTTTAAACCTTTTCATATGAGGAATGCATTGGACTTAGTAAGTGACGGGTGGAGCCCACTATAGCTCCTCGATGCATCGGTACGTCTAATGAGACAAACTAGTGTCTTGGCACAAGGCCTTGACAAAATCGTATTTGTATTCTTGGCCCAAGGCCTTGACTATGTGGTTATGAAGTCTGGCATTATGCATTCCATCATTAGGAATGTGGCTATTTATACTACATGTGATTATTCGACTAGTAGAATATCCATGTGAGTAAGTAAATTGAATTATTTTGATTTATATTTTTCATATTATGATAAAGTTAATGTTGAAAAGGATTTTGTTTTAGTTTTATACATTATCTTAAATGTTTTTGCTTATTTATGAAAGTTTCTACTATATTGTTATCCTTACTAAAAATCTAAGCTCACCACTTTCTGTGTTTTATTTTTTCCAGGATGTGAAGAAGTATATTATGAGTGGAATGTAGGGATAGTCTATGGGATCTCAGTGTTGCCTATGGAAACAATGTTGTTGTAGTTTTCCATTTTATGATGTAATGTAAACTTTATGAATGTATCTATTACATCCAAGGCAACTAAACTAATCGGTGCTTCAAGACTTGATCTTTTGTGATCATACCAATGTTATATAATAATGCACCGACTCTGGGTAATTGGGGTTGGGGCATTACAATACGTATTTTTTATGTTCTATCAAAGAAGGTTTATAGTCATGTAGAGCCTAGTGTGAGATAATTATCTCTATTATGTACCAATGTTAATGTTTCCATGTTTCTAAAGTAACTAGACTAATACGGTCTTTGGGAATCTATTTTTTTTGTTTTATGTATTATAAAAAGGTAATAAAATATCTATGTTTATTAAGATTGGGTTTTTATAGATCATTTATTCCTTCTAGTGTCACCTATATTGGGTCAACATATGATATTGAGATAGGGTATGTTGGCTCTTGAATTTTTGGACCATTTGGGGTTGTGGAAATAATTCTATTGGTGGCATACCGATTGGCTCTTCTACAGAGCTATAGTGATATGAATGATATCTTACATGTGTCAAATATATTATGGTATCACCCCGACCCTACTCATTTGATATATGTGGGTGATGTTGGGATTGAATTATAGTCATCCTTTGAGGATCATCTGATATTTGTATTGGATTTCAGTGAGAAGGTGTTGTAGGGGAAGATCATGTTGATAGTTTGTGTATTATTGAAACATGGGAATGTGTAGGAGGAAACATTGGAGACTGAATCAGATATGAGGTTTGAGATGCCCAAACGTTTGAGTTGAAATACTAGGATGAGCTGTTATAAGGTGTAGAGATTGTAATATCCATATCTTGTATATAGATGTATTGGGAATGTTTATAGGCACACTTTTTCCTGGTGTTGAGTACTTTTCATTTGGTTTTTATCTTGGGCTGTGTTTGGAGGAATATTGAGAATTTTTTTAACATGGGAGGAATGTGAACAGATTTCACATGGGTGCCTGACACCATGAACCCCGGACCATCAAATTGTCCAACCCTAGAAAGAGATGGTTTTCATGGAGGACACACAGTTTTTGTAATATCATATCTTTTCCAAGTTCAAATAATTTTAAATTTATTGTGGAATACCATGTCAATTTGATTCATCGGTTGAATTAATTCAATCCTCCAAAAAATTACACACCATGTAAATATTTTTCATCACATGTATACATGTCACAGAACAAGATTTCACACCATGTATCTAGTTTTGGTGACATGTCGACATGTCACGAAACCAAATAACATCATGTGTAATCTTTAATTAATATTTTTTAAATAGTTTGACGAGATTTATTTTGGGAAATCTGTAATACATTACAATTTCTACATGATGTGAAATTTGAAATCATGTCATGTAATTTTGAAGCCCAATATATTAAAACATGTCTCCATCATCGTGTAACCCTTCAAAAATTCTTCTCATTATCGTGGACACTCTATACACTGCCTTATTCAACCAAATATGCCTCAAAAACCTCTTCCTTGGACCAAAAATCCCCAACGCACCACTATCATTGACCGATGATGTCATGTGCACCGCTAACTTGGACCAAAACTCCTCCACGCACCAACATCTTTGGATGAAGACCCTCTGTGCATCTCTCTCTTGGATATGATTATTCTATTGTTGATTTATGGTAGTCTTCTATGATATGGAAGTGATCTAGTATCAGATCATGGACATATGGATCTATATTTTTAGGGTATTTATTATGGTTATTCAACTGCTTCTTGATACACTGATAATGGATTATCTCGTTCATGTTGAAAGGAATCGAGAAGAAGATTTCTATCATATACATTGGGTTCTAACACCACTTCAACTTTCAAGGCAGTTAGTATAAAATCTAAATCCCATAGTCATGATTTTTCTTATTTGTATGCAAGCTGTAGAATCTCTAGAGTTGTTTAGAAATTATAATCGCTAATTGAAATTACTAATGTGGTAAATTAATTAATTGAGATGATTATAAAATTGTGATATTTAGGGATCATTGAATAAGATAAATGATTGGAAAAGTTATTACAGGATTTTGATATTACTAATTTTAATAATTAATTGAGGGAATTAATTATGACAGAATTGAGATAATTGAATTTGGTAATTAATTGTAGAATTAATTATGGATTATTGACATTAACAATTGAGATAATTAACTGGGAAACTAATTATGGGATGCTGATATTGGGATTTGGGATAATTAATTTGGAAATTGATTATGGGATATTGATGTCAATAAATGAATAATTAATTCTTGAATTTATTATGAGACATTGAAATACTCCGTTTGAATAATTGATGGGTGAATTAATTATTGCATGTCGATATTGTGAAAATATTAATTAATTATCAAATTAATTGATTGATTCGGATTAATTAATTTATGAATTAATTAGTTTATGTTGTGATGGGTAATTGTGATAATAATATTAATACAATTAATCTTGATCAACATGATAATTTTGAAATATGTGATGATGAGATACATGTAAGGTTGTGATAATGTATGGTGCACCTCCAGAGCTGAAAAGTGGGGTGTTAGACATGGTGATCTACGCTAGTGATATAAATGCATAGTTGTTAAAGGGGATGGGCTCAACATGATTATCTATGCCTCTAATAGATCTATCTTAATGATTGAGAATTGGGATGTTAGACATGATGTCCATCACCAATGATATATATGCATAGTTTATAATTGGGGCGTTGGACATGATGTTATAATCCTATAATATATTTTGATTATTTATAATTGGGGTTCTAGACATGAGGTTCTATGCCCAAGGAATATATGCAGGATTGATAAATGAAGAGCTAAATGTGGAGATCTATATGCAAAACATAGGCATTGGACTATGTTTCCTAGTGGCTATAATAATGAGATTGAAATGAAATGGATAAGGAAACAAAATTGTTTAAATGAATAGTGAATTGAATATGTAACATGGTTCAAACCAGGCGTGGTTCAGAGCTGGTATTGAGGTACGAGTGTCCTCGAAAACTCAGTAGTCTATGTAGATTAATAATAGTTAATTGATGATGTGATAAATGTTTACTTATTGCATTTTAATTGTTTCTTTTTACAACTAAATAAACTTGTAATCGAGTGGAAACGTCTTAGACCACATTGGTGGTGGCCTACTGAGTTGTACTGATACCCGGCTAGGGATTCCTATCGGTTCCAGAATAGACATTCTTTTTTATGAATACATTAAGGGAGAAGACCCTCAGTTAGATATATGATTTGGGATGGAGATAGATGAGGGAACCAAATGGAAATCAGGATCCTATTCAGATTCATTAGTGTCTTTATTTTAATTTTTCAATTTAGACACTTGACGCATACTTCAGAATGGAAAGTTTTATGTTTTAGTTTGACATTGTATTCCTGCATCGTTTATCTTGATATATTGGTACTTTTTATGATTATATATGCTTCAGAAGTTGTATATTTATTTTTTTCTATTTTTTTAATCTATTAAAAGAGGGTATAGTCTCCCCCTGACTGAATTACTAGACCATCGCTTCTAGTCGGCAGTCTATGGTGTACGGGGATGAACTCCTAAGTTCATGTGGCGGTCCAGATTGAGGTACCAGTGTGTGGTTCTTGGGATGAGACGTTACAAAATGGTATTAGAGCTTCATTTTTCTTTCTTAGTCAATTTTATTACAACTTGGGAAAGGTAGAAAGGAGACTAGGAAGAGTCACGACTTGCTTAATAGATCATGCATGAGATTCTTAGACCCATGTACAGGGGGAACCCCAATTACTAAGGGGGATTATTGTTGTTGTTGTTTTCTGTTACAATTGAATATTATTTCACCTTAGGTGATTCACTTATTGTGTGATGTGATTATTAGTCTAATAATTTTATAGAAATTACTAATGGGATAAAAATTCACAAGGTTGGTGTCTATTTTTATCATTATAGACACTCAGTGTTTTTTAAACATTCATCATTTAGTTCATGCACATGAAAAATTGGGTGTGGGTAAGATGTTGAACATGACTATTTTTCCTTTATTCTCTAAATTAAAATGAAAATGGTTCCCAATTTGAAATTGAAATATGATGAAATAATGAGAATAAATGGGTATCTAAATGAGAAATTGAATACTAAAATGTATATTCCCTTGTTAACCAGGACCTTGGTGTAGGATGGTTAAGGGTAGTGATAGAACTTCTGTTCTGACTGTGTGGTGAGATTTTGGGGATGACACTAGTTGTGTCTTGTTGTGTTCCCCTCTAACTTAAAAATTTTATCCTATTGAACTATTTCTTAACATGTGTGTTTATATTTATATAGATATTCCTCCACAGAGATTCATTTTGATAGGTTGATCAGAGGACATTAAAGTGGATGATCCTCCAGTGGTGGAACCTGGGGCACTGATAGTGGTGGGTGAGGATACAGGGAACAGTTCTTGGATAACTTCATTTACTTCATGTAATAATTGATAGAGGCCCTAGGAAGGTTGAGAAGAGCATGTCTTACGTGAAAATGGAATTCTATCTGTGGCATCCTATGTCTTTTACTAGGGTGGGTGGACTTGAGGGAGTTGAGTTCTGAGTTGAGTCCATCGAGGTGATACTTGATCATCTAGTGACTCAAGTTGAAAGGATGGTCAAGTTGGTTTCTTATATTAATCAAGGATTATGGGAGAATTAGTGGGTTATTCAAGAATGGATTGGATAAATTTATGGTATGTGGTAGAAGGAATTCATGGTGAGGTTATTTAAACACTTTTATCTAGAGATGTTGGTCAATGAAAGAGTTGTAGAGTTCATGTGGATGACTCATTGGAGAAACTCTATGATGGACTATGTGGGATGCTTTATAGATCTCTAGTACTTTTCTCCAACATTGGTATGAGGTGATATGGCTACAACAAGATGTTTCTAGGATGGATTTTAGTCCAAGATTAAGTCTCATGTTAACATCTTCCGGTTGAAGAATATTTCTGAGGTGGTGGATCATGCTCTCATATTTGGGGGGAACCTGACTGAGGCTTCGAGTGAAGTACTAAGGGTTGTTTCGGGATGATCAGGAGGTACTAATTTCAAGTTAAGGAAGCACCATTATGTCAAATTTAGGAAGAGGAGTGAGAAGAAGAGTGTCCTTCCAGGGGGATTAGGTACTCAAGATCTTACTCAAGTTCTTTTAAACTAGTGCATTATGCCGATAAACATTTGAAAACATTGTCACTGACCAACATTTGAGTTAAAATCATGTAGAAATATGGAGAATCTAGAAAGGTTTTGTAGGAACCTATGACATATGATTAGTGATGGTGGATCTAGATAGAACCAAGGTGTGGGAAAGTGGTATTTTTCACCATATCATCCTAGAATCTAGAGTTGACTGGTAGAGGAGATAGATCCAATTAATGTGGTGCTTATAGGAAAGAGCTCCCCCATCAGAAGAGTGGTGCAAGTCAGGGTAGTTAGATATAATCATAGGGGAGAGGGGAAACACAATTGCATGTTGTACTGCATACACTTGTGGATAGAGGGATTGGACCATCGACATTGAGAGGTATAATGATTATATCTTATACATTATCTAGATTAATATTTGATATTACTGCCTCTAATTCGTTTATATATAGAAACCATGTTAATGGTTTGATCCTGACAGTGGAGTTTGTGAGTGCAGATATTATTATAGATACACCTATAGTAGTACAGTCTCGATACATTTGTATGTTCCGGGGATATTATCTTAATATCAGGTAGTACTATTTTCTAGGGGATCTCAATATTCTTTTATGACAAGCTTTGACCTAACTATGGATGTGGAGTGTCTAGTCACATATCAATTAAAAATATCATATTACCATTGTAGAGTTATGTTTCACATCTCCTAAGGGTGAAAATTATATTCCCTACGGAGACTCGGATATATAGGAAGCCTGAGTAGGGCTGATTACTCAACATTAAACAGAGATCACAGCCCATATTTCCAATCTATTTCTGGATGATGGGGGTGTTAGGAAAGATATCCTTCCACCAGTAGTAGAACTTTTTTAGGAGGTTTTTCCTCAGGACATATCAGGGCTACCACATTAGAGAGATATGGAATTTACTATTAATATCATAACATGGGCTGATCCAGTATCTATTCCACCTTATATAATGGAATCAATAAAGAATCAATATCTCAAGACTCAGTTAGAGGAGATAGAGGATACGGGATTTCTCAGTCCCTGTACATAGGCTTGGGAATCACATGTGTTATTTTGACTGAAGGATGATGGGATTTTGTGTTTATGTGTTGATTAATGGAAGTTGAACTATAGGAATGTAAAGAACTGATATCATCTTCCATGCATCAATGATATGTTTGAACAATTAGATGGAGCTGGTGTTTTCTCGAATATCGACTTGAGATCAAGGTATCATCAGTTGAGAGTTCAGACTTTTAATATACAAAGGACTTCTTTTATAATTTGTTATAGACTATATGAGTTCTTTATAATGTAGTATGGGTTGACGAATGCACTAGAAGAGTTTATAGTCCAGATGAACAAAATATTTCATCTGTACTTAGAGGAATGTTTTTTTGTAGTTTTTGGATGACATCTTAGTATACTCCAAGACTCAGGTGATCATTCCAAAACATGTTGAAATCGTCCTAAGTAGATTAAGAGAGCATCGAATATATGCTAATCTATCTATGTGCCAGTTTTGGAATGATTAGTTATAGTTCATGGGTTGCATCATCTTATTGTGTTCATGATTCTAGTTTTTAGTGGAAGATGATGATGTTTTTAGAGCAGATTCACATTATGGTTTTAGAGAGTGAGGTGCATATGACTATCATATCAGTTTCAGTGGAGTTGACACTTTTGAGATGGAGCATGGATAGAAACTATGATGAAAAAAAGTTCTTGGCCTTTAGGTAAAGCATTAATGGTGGGGATACAGCTTTGAAATGGTTGATTTATGATAACGATAACATCTATGTGAAGAATCAGGTTAATGTTCCTATGAGCATGCAAGAGGAGAACATGCCGGAATTTCATACCTCAAAGTGTGAAGTTCATCATGGAATAACTGAAATGTATCATGATCTATGAATAATTTTTTAGTGGTAAGTCCTCGGAAAGAAGATACCCAGTATCGTTGCACGATACTACACCTGTCAGTAGAGGAAGGCATAAAATTAAGGACCTAGAGATCTGCTTCAGCCATTGCCCATTCCGTAATGGAAGTGGGAAGATGTGACCATGGAAATTGTGGTAGATCTTATAAAGATACTTAGAAAGACTAATTCTATCTATGTAGTTGTGTTCTGATAGACCAACGTATCACATTTCTTTCCAATATGGGAAACCTTCATAGTATAATAGATGATAGAAATATATGTTTGGGAGATAGTCTATCTACATTGGGTGCTATGAACTATAGTTTCTAACAACAATTTGCGTTTTACATCACCCTTCAAGCATGGATTTCGAAAATCACTTGGTATACATGTATTATTGAGTACATGTTTCCACCCAATGATAGATGGGAAGTCAGAGCAAACTATACAGTTTCTTAAGGATATGTTGCAGGCAGGTATGCTTGACTTCAGTGGGTCAGGGGAGAAACACCTAGATTTCGTGGAATTTTCCTATAAAAATAGTTATTAGGATGCTATATATATGTAACCATGTGAGGATATTTATGGAATTCCATGTAGATCGGTGCTATGTTGGATAGAGGCTGGTGATTCGGAGTTATTAGGGTTGATTCTCTTGCAGGAGACAATAATGCAGGTTCAATTGATTCAAAAATATGTGGTTGTGACTCAAAGCAGGAAGAATTTGTATGCTTCCAGACAAAGAAAACCCCTAAAGTTTATATAGGGTGATTTTGTATTTCTTTTTGTGTCTTCTGGGTTGGGTCACCATAGGATATGAAGGCAGGGCATTTTGGTGAGGACGTTTCTTGTACATTTTGAGGTAGTGGTGAGAATCGGGCAGGTGGCATACCGATTGGATCTTCCACATAAATACAATTCTATACATAGTTTTTTCCATGTATCACAACTAATGAGGTATCTTCATGACCCATCTCATGTGATATATGTGGATAAGGTTGACCTGGAGATAGATGCGTCCTTTGAGGAGCATATGATATGTATGTTGGACATTAGTGCGAAAGTGTTGTGGGGAAAGACCATTCATATTGTTCTTGCACTATGGAAACATGGACGTGTGTTGGAGGATAAATGGGAAAGGGAGGATGAAATGTGGGTCCAAAGGCCCAAAACTTTTTACTCAGATTCTTAGAGATTCTTGGGAGTAAAGGTTGAGGATGAGCTGTTATAAGGTGGGACGATTGTAAGATCACAATTTTTACAGGTATGAATCCAGTTGAATTGTTTTCAGAAGATGATGTGAATTTGATTCAGGAATTAACTTAATCTAAATCATGAAAAAATTACCCACCCTATAAATAATTTTCACCACATGTATGCATGTCACGATACTAGATTACAGAAACTATATCTAGTTTTTGTGACATTTTGTATTGTCAAGAAACCATATTACACCACATGTAATCATTAATTAATTTTTTTAAATAGTTTGACGGTATTTCATTCAGAAGAAGGGGAAATACATTGTGATTTTTACAGAAAATGAAATGGTAATTCATGTTTTGTAATTTGGATGTTCCGTATATTAAAAACACATATCTATCATCACTTGACCCTCAATTCAGGCTTTTCTTTTCTGTGGATGCTCTACGCACCACCATCTTTGATCGAAGATGTTTTGTGAACCCCTTTCTTGGACCAAAACTCCTCCATCCGCCACCATCTTTGACTAAAGATGTCCCACACACCTACCTCTTCGTTTCTGCTCTTCTACTATTGATTTCTAGGAGTCTACATCAATTTGAAAGTGATCTAGAAT
Organism: Viscum album; assembly: GCA_963277665.1. Taxonomy (NCBI): domain Eukaryota; kingdom Viridiplantae; phylum Streptophyta; class Magnoliopsida; order Santalales; family Viscaceae; genus Viscum; species Viscum album. The sequence continues at coordinate 2,048,173,888 of OY728122.1, forward strand.
TAAAAATTGGACATCCATACCTATATTTTTATGTAACTCATTTCAATAATTCATATTCTTGTCCATCCGTTTCTAAGAGTTTATCTATTTCTTGTTGAAAGAAATCCATAATAAAATTTTTATCATAGATTTATGGTCTTGTCACTGATTCTTATTTATTGGCAGGTGGTCTAAAATATAAATTCCATAGTTGTGATTTTTCATATGTAAATGAAAATTGTAGAAATGATACAGTTGAATAGAAATTATAATCCAAATTGAATTAGTTAATCTGGTAAATTAATTAATTGAAATGATTGTTAAATTTTGTGATTTTGGGTTCTTTTTATTATATAATTAATTGGAGAATAAAATACCAGATTATGATATTACTGATTTTAATAATTAATTTTTGGAATTAATTATGATTGAATTGAGATGGTTTAACTAGGTAATTAATTGTGTAATTAATTAAAAATTAAAAATGTTGCTAATTGAGATAATTTATTGGGAAATTAATTATGGGATACTGATATCAGGATTTGATATAGTTAATTGGGAATTTGATTATGGGATATTAATGCCATGAAAATAATAATTAATTGCTTAATTAACTATAAGACATTGAAATAGTCTATTTGAATTATTAATTGGTAAATTAATTAATTAATTTTGATATTGTGAAAAGATTAAATAATTCTAGAATTAATTAATTGATGAGTTTAATTAATCTATGAATTTATTAATGGAATCTATGATGGGTAATTCTGATAAGAAGGTTAATATGATAAATCGTGGTCGACCAGATAATATGGAAGCATGTGATGATGATAGACATGTGAGGTTGTGATAATGAATGGTATACATTCACATTTGATAAGTTGGGTTCCATACATGATGTCTTATACCAGTGATATACATGGATAGTTGTTAAAGGGGTGCTAGACATGATGATCTATGCTACTGATAGTTCTATCTGAATGACGGAGAATTTGGATGTTAGAAACGAAGATCAACACCAACTAGATATATGCATAGTTGAGAATTGGGGTGTTTGGGATAAAATTCTAATCCTTTGATTTATTTTCATGATTGAGAATTAGGGTTCTAGACATGACATTCTATGCCCATCGTATATATGCAAGATTGATAAACAGGGAGCTACACATGGAGATCTATACCCAAAACAACAAAATTGGAAGATAGATCCAATTGGCTGTAATAATGAGATTAAAATGAAATGGATAATGAAATCACATTATTTAAATGAATATTGAATTGAATATGAAACATGGTTTAGACCCGGCGTGGGATGGAGTAGGTAATGAGGTACACATATCCTCAGAAACCTCATAGTCTATGTATATTAATAGAGGTTAATTGATAATGTGATAGTTGTTTACTTATACAATATAATTGTTTATTTATACAACTAAAATCACTTTTTATTGATTGGATTATTTTTAGACATTTTTGGTGGTGGAATACTAAGTTGTACTCACACCCTAATTAGGCTACCTGATTTGTACACGAATAGACTTTGTGATTTTTGGATAGGTTAATGGGAAATTCCCCATATTAGATGGATGAGTTCAGAAGAAGATGGATGAGGGAACCGAATAGGTATCATGACCTATTTTGAGTTTTCATTTTAGACACTTGACACGTACTTAGGCATGGAATGTTTTCTATTTCAGTTTGATATTGTATTCAAGCATTTTTTAACCTGAGATATTGGTAATGTTTATGATTATATATGCTTCCACTATTTTATTTTTTTATGTTGGTTTTTTACTCTAATAAATGAGGGTATAGTCTCCACAAGTCTTACTTATCAGACCCTCGCTGCTAGTCAGTAGCCTCTAGTATATACGGAGGCGTGCCTTAGGTCATGTGGTGGTCCGTCTCTGGGCACCAGTGTGTGGAAAATGGCTTGGGAAGTAATAGTTATTAAAAATGTACTCCATATTAGAATAAATAGTGCACCCCTTTCCCCAATAATGGGTGAAAAGTTAAGGCACATAGTTTTGTAAAATTGTGCACCCCATCCCATAGAATCATGTGCATAGTTTTGATTAAACAAAAAAATAGATTTAAAAAAAACACAAACTTACATTTTAACACCTTTTTTACCCCAACTCAGAAATAATAGATTCCACACACTTCGGAGGATCACAAAAAGATTTCAAAACCTCCTAGTATTCATTCATAGAAAGTTTAATCATGTATTAATGATCTTATCCACCCATATTTATATTTTATTTATGTTTAGATCACCTCCTCTCTCTCCCGCCCCTTTCTAAATAAAATATGGGATTTTATCCAATATTTTTACAATATCTAGAACTAGGTTTGGTATATCTAGATTAGTTTTATCATGGAAGTAGGGTTTAGATCATGATAATATTCTACATCGTGTTCTTGATTGATCCTCTTCAATTTGGGGGGGTATTCATTGGCAAGTGTTCTTCATCCAACATGAGGTAGGTGGTCTATAATTAAAATATAAAAGTATTGATTTTAATTTCCTTCATGAAGTTTTAGAATTCATATTAGATGATTTGAAATTTAGTTTCCTAGATAGAATTAATTAATTTGTTGATTTAATTAATTGGGTAAATAGTGAAATTGGTAATTTTGGGATTGTGAATTCAAATCATTAATTGTTGAATTAGTTATGGAGTAATTGATATCATGGAACTTGATTAATTTATTATTGAATTAATTAATTGGAATGCTCAGTATTATAAAATTTATTGATTTGAAATAATTAATTTTTGAATTAAATATGGAGAGATTATGCTTATTGAAATTGAATAATTAATTGTTGAATTAATTATTTTTATACTAAAATTGATTAATTGGAATAATTAATTATTAAAGTAATTATTGCATATTTTTGTGATTATGAAATTGATTGAGAAGATTAATTAATTGTTCAGTTAATTAATAATTTTGAGGTGATTAATTAATTGTTGAAATAATTAATGGAATTGATGTGATTATTTAATTTTTGAATTAATTAATCAAAGGATTTGAATATGAAATTGTTGAATTTTAATAATTAAGTACTGAATTAATTAATGTGATATTGTGATATATGTGAACTGAAATAATGAAAGTAAAACAATGTAATTCAAATGTTACATGAAATGATGAATGGTAATAGTGGAATTCATATCATACTTGAAATGAAAAATAGTAATAATGAAATTCATATGTGAATTGAAATGATGAATGGTAATAATGGCATTCATATGTGACATGAAATGGTGAATGGTAATAATGGAATCCACATGTGACTTGAAATGATGAATGGTAACAATTTCATTCATATGTGTCTTGAAATGATTAATGGTAACAATGTCATTCATACGTGACTTTAAATAGTGAATGGATAAAATTGAATTCATATAAGACTTGAAATTTTGAATGGTAACAATGGAATTAATATGTGACTTGAGACCGTGAGTTATAACAATAACATTTATATGTGAATTGAGATGAATAATGGTAACAATGAAATTATGAGATATGATATCCCTTGAGGAATTTTAAGACATCAAAATAGGATAAAGAAGGTATTTAATGTTCGGATATCCTTAGGAACCTGAGGGTTATGTGGTTAAATAAATGGAATTAAATGAATGTAAAATGATTACTTTATTTATTTTTTTATTATTTATAAAAGTACATACACTCGTCTAACTCGATATTTTTTTGGATGTCATTGGTGGTGGCCTACTGTGTTTTACAAAAACCTTTCATGGGCTTTCTAATCAGTAACCAAATTGATTTAAGGATAATAAGATAAGATTAGGGAAAAGTATTGGTGTTAGATGGTTGAGTTGGGAAAGAACATGTATGATGGAACCATATGTGGTTCAGGACCCACTTAGGAGTTTTCAGTGTTTGTATTTATTTTTGGTTATTCATATTGACACTTGACAGTTTTGTTGGCATGACATATAAATTATTTTGTTTTGATAATGTATTTCCTATTATAGTCATCTTGTGATTTGGGTAATTTTATGGTCATCGTAACATCTTTTCGTTATTTTTTATTAATTTTTTCAGGTGATTTACTCTAATAAAGATGATATTGTCTCCAAATGATTGATATTAGACCCTCACTAGTAGTCTATAGACTCTAGAATACAGAGAGGCATGCTTGAGGTCATGAGACTAATAATCTTGGGGTACCTATGTGTGGGACTCAGGTCGGGATGCTATAGACATGCTTCATATCATCATCACAAAGTCATGCACTATTGGTATCAAAACATTTGGAAACATTCAAATTTCCATAAAATATTTATAAGATATATCCAACACCTCCTCTATAATCCACTGTAGTCGTGGATCATGGGACGATTTATGAAAAGTAAAATATTCTAGATTATCCCACTTATCTCAGAAGGAATGGTATCATAGTGTAATTTATAAATATTTTTTTGCCTAGAAATTGTGATGCACATTATGATTTTGCCTAGAATACAGAGGAAGAGGATCCTCGTGCATCCTTCCTATATTTAAAACAATATATAATATTTTTGGTCACACACATGGAAATTTGAAAGGACATGTGATCAAAAATTTTAAAATAGACTCATTTCAAGTGTATTATAAAAATGAATTCTTACCATATGTTATAAAATTATACATCAACAAGGATACTTTTCCATGATCATTCCCTTATGAACATTATTACAACCCAAGTTGTACAAAATGCTTCTAGACCAAATAATTGAAGATCTCTAAGGGAGATCTCGAACAAATTTTCATTTTCTAGACTATCTACCATCATTAATGACATAATGATGGGGATATGTGGATATTTTTATAAAGCTATGAGTTGTTTTTAAAAAATTGTTAAATTTAAATTTTTAATGGTTACTATTAATAATGAATACATTTGATAGGGGTAAAAAAACCTTCAATATAAAGTTTATAGAGTGAGACTTATTCATTATATAGGTGTCAAATAATTGTGAGGGTGAAATTTTATTTAAGAAGAGTATAATGTAATATCCAATAATTTTAGAGGATTGATTTTTTAATATATGTAATAAATAATCCTTCTCAAGAAATATATATGGTTATAAATATTGATGATACATTAAAACATAGTATAATAACACCTATTTTGTCTAAAGATTCTGTAATTTTAAATATACAAGGGATATTTGGAATAACGGTGGGAAAATTAAAACAAACATTCCTATAGTGAGATTTTAGATCACTTATTCTAGATCCATCATCAGTATGATCCCTCTGAAGATGATGATGATAAAAACAAAAATAAGTGGAAAAAAATTAATAATGATCTCGAGTAGAATACTGAAATTCATAGAGTCTAGTTATTAAAATACCTTATAAGTAGATTATTTACAGAAAAAAAAATGTTTAGGGATGTTGGTTTATAGCCATTAAGGCTTTCAAACAAAAGAAAGATGTTAGTATTAAAATTATTATAATGTAAATGTTAAAAAACTTTTTTGTAAATTATAAACATATTTAATTATAAGTTATTTCAATAATCTACATAGTGTCTATGATACTTACATTAGTAATATGTGAATTTAAGTAATTATGAAGAATAATTCATATAATGAACATTCATAATAGGAAATTTTCAAATAATCTAATAAATGACTAATTTAATTTAGAATATTATAAAATAAAAAATAATTTCTATAAAATACCATATATGTTTAAGTAAAAATGTGGTTCACCTAATATTTAGTAGCTAAGAGTGAAAATGTATAATTATAAAAAAAATAAACTTTTTCTTCTAATTCACTTGAGATTAAATTAATAATTTGTATAAAAAAATTCAACCTAATATGTCAATATAGGGATCCCTCGACACATTTTTGGACCCCCTAAGGGTCAATCATGTGGAGAGCTCACCCAAGACCAACTCAAGTAGTTGTAATTATAGGTCACCTCGCATGGTGAATAACTAGGTAATAGAGCCCACATGGTCATAGGTTAGTAAGGATACAACCTATAGATTGTGAGAAGTAGGCGTGTACATCTGCATGCCATTGTGTATGGCTTTGGTTTTTGTTCTTGAAAATGAAAGTCACATTTTACCGTATACAGAAGTGGAAAATGACTTTTTGTTTCAATGTGGGATTGATTTTTTTTACTCTAGATGAATTATAGTCATTGGATCTTCCTACCTCAATCATCTGATCAATTTTGACCATTTTCCCCCTTGTTATCCCATTGTCCTTCATGGATTCGTCTTCTATAAACTAGCCATATTCTAGATCACACCTTGACCATCTGATCTTCTTATTTTCTTCAACTTCATTTGAGTCACCTTCCCCCCTCATCCAGTGACTTTAGGTTGAACTCACAAAAAATCTACACTGAAGCCGATAAATTCCAACCCATGTTATCTTCTCAATCGGTATTCTAAATCACAAAATCAATAGTATAGGAACCAGTGGCCATGGTTTCTTTATTGTTTCTCTTGGAAGATCATACTAACTATACATATATATGATTATACTAAGGGAACACACCATCATTTGAAAATCCCAAGAAGTCCCCCTTCCTATTTTCCCTTACTTACCCACTAATTCAAACACACCTCAGACAGAATGACACTAACTTTTATTTATTAAAATTACATCAGGAAAGTAAGGAGAATATTTCCTTATTTGGGATCAATGACTCGTAGGAAAAGGGGTTTCATCCCTTTGGCTTGTAATTACAAAAATATAAGTGGTTCCTATCATTTTTTTAATATATATTTATGTATTATTTCATTATTAAATTAATTAATAGTATAATTACTTAATTATATCTCATTTTTTTAATATATATTTAGGTATTATTCCATTTTTAAATTCTTTAATAGTATAATTTCTTGGGAGCATCATAAGAACTTTTTTGATATCTATAGTTTTCTACATATTTCATGTTATTATCTGAGGTTCATCTCGGATGCTTCTCAATTTCTAGCACCATATTCAGGCCTTATCAAGAATGGAGTTATTTTTGGATAGTCTAGAGCATCTGAGAACATTATCTAGAATTTGAGTAAGAGTTTGAAAACTATGCCAATATTGATCATACCAGAGCCAGGTGCGGAGTATTAGGTGTTTTTACACACCTATAGGATCATTCTTGGATAGGTGATGATGCTTGAAGATGGAGTTGTGTTATATGGTTGTTGGAAGAAAAGGACACGTGAATAGAAATACCCTATGAATGACCTAAAATTAGAAACAGTGGTTTATGATTAGAGGTGTTGTTAGCATTATCTATTGGGGAAACTTTTTACTGTGTTTACTGATCACAAGAGCATTAAGTATTTCTTTTCGCAATGAGATTTGAATATTCGGAATGAGATATGGGTTGTGTATATTAAGTTGAATGATATTTTAGATAAAATATATGGTAAAGAAATGAAACAGTGTTATTGAATCTCTATGAAAAACAAATCCATACTCGGGCAGTTCAGGAGTCTAGTTCAGAGTAGAGGATGATGAATTTACAATCATAAATAATTATTTTGGATAATTAGGGTTAGAAGAATATGAATCTCATATCATTTTCACTAGAGTATATACATTTGAGCCAGATCATGGAGAGGATTTATGAGTATCTGTATTGTTTTCCCTAGAGGTAAATCCTTGATGGTTGGGATTCACCATCTGATTGGACTATAGATGAGGACAAATCATCTATGTTAAGAATTAGGTTATTGTTTCTATGAGTATAAAGGAGGTGATGATGCATGAATTTCATGCCTCAAATTGGGAGGTGCATCTGGGTTTCACCAAAAAGATCCATGAAATACGAATATTGTATTGGTATCCTAACATGAAAAAGGAGATTTCAAGGTTCATGACACAATGCTACGCCTATCAACATGAGATAGCTAGGCATCATGGGACTAGTGGATTAATAGAGACATTTTTCATTCCTGAATAAAAGTTGGATGATGTTACTATGGACATTATGGTGGGTCTACAAAGGATGACTTAGATGAATGACTCTATTTAGGTGGTTCTAGATCAACTATAAAACGTGGGACATTTCATTCCTATATGGGAGAATTTTCTAGTGGACTAGTTGGGAGATTTGTATATACGGGATATACCTTGTCTGAATGAGGTTCCAGATGGTATGGTTTTAGATCATGAATCACCTTTTACTTCATTATTCTGGTAGATATTAAATAAATTTCTTGGTATGAAAGTTTTATTGAGTATGAAATTCCACCCACAGACAGATTGGAAGTCATAACATATGATACACGTGCTTGAGGTTATGTTATGAGTGTGTTTTCAAGACTTTGGAGGTTCATGTTTGAAGAACCTATAATATTAAGCATTCTCATATAAATATTGTTATAAGGAAACTATAAAAATTGATCAATATTAGGATATTGATGGTAGGCCATGCAGATCCCCTCTATGCTAGATGGACGCAGGCAAGTCAGAGTTATTGGGACGGAGTCTCAAGCATGAGACTTTAGAGCTGGATTAGTTGATTCTGATGTGTATGGATACAAATCAGAGTGGGAATAATTCATATACTGATATATTTCTATGACCCCTAGAATTTACATAGGGTAATCATGTGTTCATCCAGGTATCTTCTTGATGGGGTCACCATAGGATTCAATAGTCAGTCATGTTTGGGCCCAGGTTTGTTGGGCCATTTGAGGTTATGTAGAGAATCAGGCTGGAGGCATACCGATTGTAACTTAAATAATGGTATAGTGATATATAGGATGTTTTTCATGTGTCCCTCCTTTTTTTGGTATCCCCTGACCCTTATCATGTGATTAATATGAATGATGTTGATATTGTCACTGATGTTTCCTTTGAAGAGCATCTGATATGTGTGTTGGATCGTAGTGAGAATGTGTTGTAGGGCAATAATATGATGATAATTTTAGTATTTTGGAAATGTGAATGTGTTCAAGAATAAACGTGGGAGATATAAGTGGATATACGGGCTTTGTGGATGAAACTTTTTGGATTAGAATCTTATAGATGATTGGGATTACATCTCAAGGATGCACTGTTATAAAGAGGGGATATTGTAAGATACTAACCCTTTCTAGTGATGTATCAAGATATGGAATATGTAAAATTTTAGTCTTGTTTTAGGGTATCTTGGTTGGGTTTCACCTTGGGGAGTTATGTGGTGAAATTGAAAGATTTTTTGAAGGAAGATGGGAAGTTCATGGTTGGCGCATGATTTTCCCAAACCATGCACCAAGGCCAATAAACCATAAAAAACCATGACATATGCTATTCACATGGTTGAAATATGGTTTTTTGAAACATTAACCCTCTTATTAGTAACCATGGAACCCCCTAGGATGAGGTGAACAGTTAGGGAAAACATGTTCCCTATAAAAGAAACTATTATGCTAGAAATTGAACCCCCAAAAAAGTAAAATTAAATCCAAAATCCCCTAGTATTAATCCCTAGTCTCCCACAATCACACATAAACTGATTCATATGAATTTTAGAGTCTCCTAAATGAGTTCTAATTCATTATAACCTATGTTATTGATGAATAAATGATCTTTTTGCATATCATCCCCAATTTCCAGTATGTGATCTCATCCTGATTGGTTTGTACCATCTCTCTAGTATCTATCTCATCTTTTGAAGGGATTTTTTCCATTTTCAGTGATGGATCTTGATCTAGGTTTGGATAGATATAATATGTGTGATCATGGTTTGAGGTTTTGGATCAAGATCTCACTCTTCTTGGTAATCTTTGTTTTTCCACTTCAATTTGGGAATTTCAATTGGCAACCATTCTCCATCAATCTGGAGGTAGGTTGTCTAAATTAAATTCCTATAGTATTTATTTCTAATTTTTTGTATGTGTTGTAAAATTTCAATTGGCGTGTTTTTTGATCAGATGTTTAACTTAATTAATTAATTAATTAATTAATTAATGGAATTATGGAATTGGTTAATTGATTATCCATTTTATTATAAAAAAATTTGAAATTGGGAAAATCGAATTTGGTAATTATGATTATGAAATTGGTGAATAAAAGGAAATTACTTTGAATTATTAATGGGGTTGTATAATTGGTAAATGGATGTGATTTTGGATATGATTGATTAATTGAATGTTGAATTGGATGATTAATTAGAATGGAAGGGATGTTCAACTTAACCATTAAGGGTTAAATAATTATATGTTTACATGTACATGATTGGTTTATTAGTGATTTATTCATATTTTTACATGTAATAGAGATAATGAATTGTGATTTTTTTGATAAATTGATAATGTTCACTTAAATGAGAATTTTTTATGAGAAGGTTAATGATGAATAACCTGAATGTATATAAAATTTTGATATTTGTGATATATGTGATATTGAGGCTTTGGAAAGGGACTAAGGCACCAAATATCCATATGAGATGCTAAGTGTGGGATAGGGACTGAGGTTCTAAATACCCTTATGTGGTTATTATTTTATGGGATAGGGATTGAGTCTCAAAATACTCATTTGTGATAGAATTTATGGTATAGGGATTGAGGCTCTAAATAAACATGTAATAAGGAGTTATGGGATAGGGATATAGTCTCCAAATACCTATGGGGTGTTAGACATGATTTTCTATGCCAATGAGAATGGAATAAGAGTATTGTTCCAATTCTCCATGATATGAATTGAAATGAAATAATAAATGATAACCATGGTATTGTGATATGTGGTATCCCTTTGGGATAGTTCAGACTCCAGCATGGGCCAAAGAAGATACTGATAATATGGGTGACATAGTGACCCTGAGAAACTATGGGATTAGTTAATGAAATATTAAATGTGTTAACTATTTACTTTATGTATTATAATTTATTATTAATAAAACTATATGCACATTTAATGAATGGATATTGTTTTATACATCATTGGTAGTGTCCTTCTAAGTTGTACTCATACCCTACTCTAGATTCCGGATCGATACCCGAATAGATATCATGTTTGCAAGATTGGACCAAGAAAAGAGGCCTATATTATATTGATGAGTTGGGATGGATCATAGATGAGCAGACTATACATTGTATTAGGACCCTCATGGTAGTGTTGCTGTTTCATTCATTTGGTTTTTCATTTGAAAATTGACATGTACTTCGCATTACAAACCTAATGTTTTGTATTGGATATTGTATTCGTATTTTTATCATCATGTGAAACTCATTTTTTTGGTTATTAGTTATATCATTTGTTTATTCATGATCTCTTTCCACTATTTTATGACCCTCATAAAGAGGTAATAGTCTCCCCATATATTAAATTATTCCCTTATTACTAGTCGACAACCTCTAGTATATGGGGATGCATGATTGATGTCATGTAACCGATTGACAAGGGGTACCGATGTATGGATCCTAAGTTGGTAAATTACACATTATCAAAAACTCAATTATATTAATTTGTTCTCCATGTGTAATTGAATGGTTTTTAAATATGCAATCCCATGATTGAAAACTTTATGTACCATTCTAAAGAAGAAGAATAATAACATCTAATTTCAATAAAGTTAATTTTAATTTCTCTAAATAATTTCATTATTATAGATATTATTATATGATGAGATATAAACACATATGTTCCCTTGCCTATATTTATTCTATTTTGAATCATGTATGATACTTACAAATACTTTTATTTATCATTAATTTATTTAAAACTAAACAATTATTGTATCTAGAATCTTTTTTATTAATAATATAAATAAAAAAATTAAATGTTATAATTTTCATCCAAAACATGTAACTAAAAAAATGTCTAATAATATTTAAAAAATAATTATAAAGATTACTATAATTAGAAAATAAATAATTTTATATACCTATATTTTATTATAAATGAGTTAATGTTATAAGTAAAAATATGATTGTTTATAATGAATATAATTATAAATGTTTTGTTTAATTAAAGTGTGTAAATAAAGAAATATATAATGAAAATATTCATAAAAAATGATGATAGAAAAGTATTTAAAAAAAAGGATACATAAATATAATAAATATAACAACAATTATAAAAAATAAAAGAATTACCAATATGTATATTTTTAATTATATCAAAGTAAGAAAATAAATGTTTTATTTGGATCAGTTTCATCAGATAGTAGGTATTTAGTTAATTAATTAGGATTGTAACAATGTTTTTTTCAATATCTTATCTACTTGGTCACTTTGTGTTCCATGGAATATGTTTTCACAATATTCATTGTTTTCCCAAGGTAATCATGAAACATATGATGAAATATCACATAATCCTTCACAATATAAGAATTCTCATCACACATGTGAATTTTTCCATATAAAAATAATGAACCACTGATCATTCACTACTTCAAAATTTTAAAATATTTTTTTTTGAGTCTTCATGAAAAAATGTTCCACTTTACAACTCAATATTTTCAAATCAACAAGTTAAAATCTGTATTCCTAATATTTCCTACAATTTTTACTATCAATCCAATTACACAAAAAACTGATACTTGAAATTTGATATAATAAATCCCATATAGAACCTCAAAATTTTTAAAAATATGTTATTTATACAGAATTTTGGATTTTATCTTTAGAACATGAAAATTATTGTGTTTCATTGATTTCAATTATAAAACAATTTTGAACAGTTCTTTTAGAATAATAATGTTTATATAAAATGTGTAAATCTTAATATAAATTTAGTTTGTGTGATTACATTGACACTTGGTCCCCATATTTACCATATAAATGTATCTAATATAGGTAAATTAGGGTTGAATTTATAACTAATCCATTGAAAATGTGTATTTATGTTCATTTATAAATTAGTTATTTTTTTCTTTTATGATATCGTTCCTTCAATTGAGTAATATGTGATGATATGTATTCTTAAACCACACCTATTTTGTTAAAAATGTATAATTGTGACTGTATCATTGTATCAAATAGAATTAAATTTAGGTGTAATCTGTAGATCCTTTTTTCTTCAATATCAACTATAAAATGTTGAGTTGTAGGGAGACCACTTTTATTCACTATATACAAATAATCATTATTAAACTTAGTCACCACTTCTAATATATATTTTTTAATAATATAGATTTCTAGTCAATGTCGATTCATAAAATATCCCTTCAGTATGTCCATATAACTTTTAAAATGTTACATTGAACATATTCAAACATTCCCACATATTCTTATCACTCTCACTAAAAAAATTTCTCTAATAGCCATTATATAAAAAAGGGTATATAAATACATTAATAGTTGAAAAAGTATGAGTAAAACTTCATTCTCAAAATAATTTAAAATATTTGGATATTTTACATTGCCAAAAATGGAATTGAAAAAGTAATAAAAATTGATGATAAGATTTCTGATAGGTATTAATAATATTCCTTGAGATACAACTAGGAGTAATTTTTTTCATTAATAGATGAAAATAATGACATTTAATACTTATTTACATTTCATCCTTCAATGAAATCAATTTTTTACATTTTATTAAAAACCACTACGTATTCTAATATCATGCATACATTTAAAAAATATTATATAGTCATGATTACATAATGTTTGACAAGATGGAGGTAAACATGTTTTGTTTTTATTCATATAGGGTGATAATGTCAAACATATTCATATGGTTATTTTTCCTAGTTTTTCATATCATCCATAATCTTTTATTTATTTTGTGTCAAAAAAATATCTAATTAGTCTATCACATATATTTTTACAAACATTAACAATGTAGATGTTATGTTATACCTATAAAAATTATAATAAAGTTTCTTCAATGGAATTGATTGCTTCTTATTTTTATTTTTTTAAGGTTTATCGTGTCCTTTATTTCTAAATGTGACATCGAATTTTTCAAGCTTATCATAATAATATTCAATTGAAAGTGGTTTTGGGGAAAATTCATAATATTATAAACTATTAAATTTTTAATTTAGTACCTGTTTTGTAAAATCCATTAAAAATATCTAATATACCATGCACATTATCTTTCATCCATTATATAATTGATGATGTATATTAACCTCTTAGAAAATTGTAAATCATTTATATCCCTCAACAATATATCCCAATATGTTTTTATATTGTGGAAATTTATTTACAGTGAACATTATCATTACATGAAAATAAAAATACTCATTCTTGTAAGCATCAACCACTGTAACACTTTTCCCCTTTAGAAATTCAGAATTATCAATCAGTTATGATTGACAAACATCAATATCATTTCCAGGTTCTTTTTTTCCAGAAATCACCAAGCTCATCATTACATATTTTATCTTCCTATATATTTTTGGGAACATATTGTGTAGAATCAATATATTAGACTACACAATGTGTTAGATACTAAGGATCAGATGAAGATTTGTTACATCTATTCACAATATCATTTAGTGATTTTTGAATTTATTTCCAAAATAATAAAATATTTGAACAAATATTTTCTATTATAGTGAATTAATACACTGACAAAAGTTTCCATCAAATATATTCTCATATATATACCATATTTCCTTTTTTTGGGTATTTTGAATTAGAAAATAAATTTTTTAAATAAGGAATTATCGTATTGTCCAATATTAGTTTAGAAAGATATTTGATTATTTGTCTGAATATTGAATCAGAATTGTATTTATTCATCCATTTTATGTCACAATGTCCCATATTTAAGATATTTTTTATAAATTTCATTATTCCATATTATACAACACAATATATTTGGGGAAGTAAAGTATATTTATGCACCCTGATCCCACTGAGAATAGTGTATTTTTACCTTTTACGTAAAATATGGAAGCCCGCATCCTTTTGAAAGTATAAGTTTTAAATGTTCAAACAATTTGGTTGAATTTTATTCACTCTAACCATTTAGTACATTCATGTTAAGTAATATCATTATAGTTTATAACATTGGTAATTTAGTGCTAGCCCAGAATAATGGCGTCTCTACATCTCCTTACAATAACATTATATTTTTATATTAAATGGTTTAAACACCTGTTTTATAAATTGATTCTTTAAGATGATAATTTTTCTCATGCTGAATATCATCATTAATTTCCTAGTACATTAATTTTATTATATTTGGATACTAATCATGAAAAAAATTGGATGTACATATTAAACATTTCAATTATAAAATTCAGTGATAGTTTCAACACATTTCCCACATTCATCACTAGTTCTTTGTATATTTATCCAATAATGTTCCATTAATTAAAAAAAATCATATTAAAATAGATGAATATATTAAAAAAGTTACACATAAAAACATATATATTAATAAATAAATATAAAACCTAAAACCATTTAAAATTTTAAAATTCATAAATTTATAACAAAAAAATTATAACAATTTGTTTTAAAACAATAAGATAACTAATATTCATAAGAAATTTTAACGAAAAATATAATAAACAATTCTAATTTAATGATCATAATCCTAGAACTTTTCTATTATTAAATTTTCATTATGATCATTTTCTAACATAATCATTTATACCTATTTATATTAAGATCATTATATACCTATATATCATAATAACTTAAAGATTATAAAGTGGGGTTTTTTCAATGAATTAAACTATTATATTCATTTATTTTTTACATTTTAAACTTCACTAAGCCAAAATATACTCCCACTAGCCTCTATGAAATTATATTTTTTCTTAAATTATTTTTTAGATACTAAAACGCATTTGGGTTAGAAAACCAACTGTCTAGTTTTTTTAGATATTTTCAGAATAATAACTTATGTTTTTAAGTAAGAAACCTCACAAATAACAAGATCATAAAAAAATTAACAAAAAGAAGTAAATTCAAAATCCAAAGTTTAGACATCTATAGATCAAAAAAAATAAGATCATATACACTCAGATGAAGGAAATAAACACTCTTTAGATGTTACACCTTAAGAGATTAACCCCTATCAAGCCTACTCTTATCCACATCAAACAAGAACAACACTTCTTGTGAACTAGATCAAGGAAAACCTTATATTTCCACTAACATCACCATCACACAGTACCATGTAATCATAAAAATAGAACACCTTAAAGAACATAAATTTGATCCACAATTGAAATAAAAAAATCTCGAACAACATACTAACATACATTTGTACCATCCCGGCCATGTATCAATGCAAGTAACATGAACCATGAACCATGAACCATGAACCATCTAATGAACATATGTCGTGAATAATGAAAATAGAGAGATGCCTTCAAAATATGAACACAAAAACATTATATTCAACTATCATCATCATAAAGAATACTAAAAATGTTAGGAATATCCATTAGATAAAATAGTACCCCACCATACATAAATGTATATTGAACCCCCATACCCTTATGCTGACAAAAGGTGAGAACCAGGCCAATGCTCCAAATATTTTAATGTAAATTGACCAAAGATTTCAATAACCTACATTAATGAACTTCAAAAGGTAAGAAATAAACCTAGGTTTGGGATAGAAGAATCTATAAAACATTTATGATGAAACAAAAAAATCTAGTTGTTATTGAGAAATCCTTCCAACACTATAGACAAGTTAGTTTAGAAAAAGCGTGAATGACCAAGTTGGAGTCCTGAGTGGAAGTTGTAATGGATGAGAATAAAAGGAATGATAAATAAAATACCCTATGAGTAATACCATAATTCACTACATTAGTATACCCTAAGACATATGATGCTTATACAGCCAACACATTTTCCTTTACATCCAAAACAGTCATGGGAATTAGAACACATGTGTCGAGGTAGGATCAAAACATGGTTGTGTAGGCCATGATTATGGAAGAGGATATTACCTAAAACGTTGTTATAAATAGTAATTAATAACCACCACCACCCAGAGAATACCCCATTAATGCCTAAAAATTATAAAGGAAAAATACCAAAATAAAATCATCCATAGAAAATACAATATGGACAAAAAAATGAGAAACTTGGGGGAGTCAAAAAAACAAATGGATTGAGAAACATTGAACATGAGAGACATCATCACCCTCCCAATGGGTTTCAAGATGAATCCCCAAAATAGGATTCTAGTGATAAGAGATAGAGATATCCCACATGTGATGGTTATAGAATTAGATCAACTCGCATACAATGTGCATTAAAAAATTATCAACTTTTTTTCAAAAAAATTCCATATTATATTAAATATATTATCATGAAAGAGGAAGAAATTATGATACTATAAACATCCATTATTATTAAAAAATATTTAAATAATTAAATTTCCAATTTAATTTAAAATTTATATATTTGAAACTATTTTTAATTATTTGAATTCAAAACCGTAGGATTCATCGATCCTTTATTTAATTTGTATCACCTATATGATTAAAATAATTTAAAATTCTGAATTTGAAATAATATTACATTAAAAATAAATTGATTGATT
The DNA here is from genome assembly GCA_963277665.1 of Viscum album. Lineage (NCBI taxonomy): Eukaryota > Viridiplantae > Streptophyta > Magnoliopsida > Santalales > Viscaceae > Viscum > Viscum album. The sequence continues at coordinate 2,048,191,311 of OY728122.1, forward strand.
TATATAATAATAAAAACCAATTTCTATTCAACATAGAGTTTCTAACACCCCTTTAGAACATTTGGTGTATTACATTTATATTGGAATAGTTCATTATTATAAAAAAATGATCATCTTTTGTAACACATTATTTATGGTTAAATGACCTAGTATTACTATAGGAATACCCAATATTATTTTTCATACATAAAAGTATATAAAGATATACTATCAACAATGAAAAAAGATCCTTGACATCCCATGTTCTTCTCATAAATCGAAAATATATTTTGTAGATGAGGAAAACTTTTATTGAAATCATTTATAATAACATAACCATTTGAGAAATTATTGTAGGATGAATTATATATCTAGATCATTTCTAAAGGTAGTCCCCTTCATTTTAAAGTTATTAATATACACAATAATTTTGATTAAATGAGTGGAGAATGAATTTCCATCTATTATCTAATTTTAAAATTAAGCATTTGAAACTACAATTAAAATACTTCTTATACTTATCAAATTCATATAGATTATTATTTTTTGAATATTTCCACCAGTTTTATATTTAGGAAAAACATAGATCAACGATGTAAAATTTTCCACTGTTTTGAAATAATATTTTAAAATAATACTTCAATGTGTTTCTTAGATTAAAATTATCCATTTATTGAATTGTTATCATGATCTAATTTAATGATAATGATTCAATATTATCTATAATAGTGATTTTATTAGATGTGTATCTAGTTTAAAAATCCACAATTAAGGAGTTTTATTAAAATTTAACCCATTAAAAAGATGAGACCATTTAATTTTACATCATTTTCATTAGTGATCCTAGATTAATATTCCATTATGAATTTTTTTAAATTTTATGACTATCTAATTGTATCAATATTTAAGTAGACCATCAGGACAATTATATCATATTTGAATCATGCATAGTTGAGTGAAAAACTCATTGTATTGTCTAAAATAATAATTATCTGAACTACATTCCTCTAATTTCATATCTTCTATATTTTCCCAAATATGTTTAGCTTAATGTATATGATAGGAATAAAACCCAAACCATTAAGGTTATAATTTTCCATATCACCTTACATAGGATACTAGATGAGTACCTAACCATTAGGTTAAATCATACTCATTTATTAGGATAATGAAATGTGTCTTCCTAGTAATTAATATATCACTTAACAATTAATTACTTACATACTTTGAATAAAATTTTTAGTAAGTAGGCTAATAGTTTAATCTCTAAAAATAAATTAATTCATAATATAAAAACATTGTACTCCTAAATTAAATATTTCATGGAATAAACTAAATAATTAATCTATTAATATATATTTTTCATTTAAAAAACATTTATTAACATTTCATGAATAAATAGTTATACTCTATAATAAAGAATAATTTATAGAAATTTTCTAAATAAATAAACCATAACATTTCATATTAATTTCAATATAAACTATATATAATTATAAATTTACAAGGTATTCAATATGGAATTATTCATATTAAATATATATATGATACTTATGAAACCATTTATTATATTATAAATATTTAATATTTTATGTAATAAAATATCATTACAAAATATAACATTTAACTTTCTATGTAAACTATAATAAAATATAGAAAATACATATTTGATATGGTTTAAATAAATTGAAAAAAAAAACTATAATTTATCATTTCATATTTTTATTTATGAATATTTCATAAATTAATATTAAATTACTTTTTTAAGCCTCATTTAAATTTATAAAGACATTATAAATTTTTAAATCATGTAAATTTATTTGGCTTAATTATATATTATAAAATATCATTACTAGGATTTATACACGCCCTTGTATCTAGATCATACCTTTTAATAAAAATATTTTTTCATCAAAATCTAATAACCATAGAAGATTATTATATATCTCATAACATGATTTCTCATGCGTGATAACACTTGGTAAAAAAAACTAGGTTAATTTTCCCTTGTTTGAGCTATTTTTTGGAAGATCTTTAAAACTTCATAATTTTGAAACCATGATGTGTTTTTCATTGGTAATATTATTGTTTTCTTATAGAAATAAAAATGTTACACTAACAACGATCAGTTTTAGAAAGTCTTATGCAATAATTTTAATGTTTTGTAATTTTTGTTTTTTAGAAAACTCTTCAATACCCAATTTTTGTAAACTAGGATAATAATTTATATATTTTGTAAACACATTCTGGTTATTATTATAGCTACTTTTTTATGGAAGAGAACATGTTAAAAAATTATTTTTATAAAAAAACCCAGTTTTAAAAAAATAATTTTACAGTTTCATAATATATCTTCAACTAAAATAATATTTATATAGTAGTAGATATGAAATAAATATGGTATTTAAGGGGAAATGTTTTTCCAAAAACAGTTGATAAAACCCACAAAATCTTTTTTTTTACAAGATGCATCAATATATTTGATCTAAAAAATATAAATTAATAACATATATGTTTCTCTAATAAATAAATATATCCATGATCTCATACACAATATTTATATAAAACACTAAGATGAATCAAATATAATATTTCCCCCACTGGTTATCATAGGAAAAATAAATTCCCATCTCTTTGGAAATACATTACTCAAAAAATAATCATTCTCATGCTTTATTTAAAATAATGATGTGAAATCAGGGATATTACCTGCTTTAGTCTATGAAATTTTAGTTCCATGAATCTCATATTCAGAATAAATAAACAGTACATGAGTTGAACCAGTTTTTATAGGACTATAATAATCAGGGATGTTTCATAATTTTTTATCCCATCAATGAAGCATATCAAAAAAAATAGATGTTATGTCTCCTTTTATTTTATAATTAAATCTTAAAAATGATTTTCTAATATTTAAAAAAACATTTTGTTGTTCAATATCCACTACTAAAAATTATATTATTATCCAACCAAACATTATTTCATATAGTAAAAGAAATAGGATGTCCATATGAAATATAATTTAATAAATAAGCTAAAATTCATGAAACCATAGTATAATTAGTTTAATTATTTTTGTGATTTTGACCAACAAAAAATTGTGATTCAAATTATACGATGAAATCAAGGTTTTGTTTTAGTGAATATTTTATTTAATAAATTTTATAAATAAGTTTTTGAATAAAAATTGATTCATTATAATCTTAATGGGTTGTATTTTCGACCATGTTTTTTTATTGGGTATATTTTTAAATTGATGAGTTTAATATTAATGTATTTATTAAAAATACATAGTCTTAATTTTAGTGATTATAAATTATTATATTGGGGTTTATACTCATGGTACTAAAACTGAATCAATTTTTATGTTTAGAAACATGTAAATACATGAACTGAAATTTTTTACTTTTTAGTTGGATGGAATATTGGTAAATTATTTCCTGGTTATTCATTTTAGATAAAGTGGGTCAATTTGATGATTTTTTGAATTTGAGATATATTTTTTTGATTTGATTATGAACCAACATAGCATAGAATAAGATTTTTTTTATTTGATATTTTGATGGGATGAAGTAAAATCGATATGAAATGTTATGAACTGTGTTATTTTCGATACTATAAGAGTTATTTTTTAAAATTGTGATGATATTATTGATATAAGTAATGTTTGAATTAAGTTGGATAAGGGAAGTGAGAAATGTTTATTTTTATGATGAATCAATAATTTGAATTATTTTCTGAGGAATTAAATAGATGTTTCAAGAAATATACATAAATAAATTATAAATTGTATAATTTCAATATAATTAAAGTTTATATATAATTTTTTTTATTATAATGATGTTTATTTGTATAAATTGTTATTATGATAATTTTGTTCATAAACATGGAAATTGGTTAGAATTAAGGATGTGATAAAAATGGAACACTCTATGTTGGATGTAGGGAAATTGTATTTTATTAATATTATTAGGTGTACTACAACCATGAATAAAATATTAAATGTACTTTTGGGATGTAAATTAATGAGTAAGTGGTGTGTTTATTAGAATTTTTGGTTGCACAAAGGGAATTAAAATTGGAGGGGATTGTTTAGTTTCATTTATTTTTAAATATGGGAGTTATATAATGATTTAGTTGGTTGGTTTATATATTTTAATGATTTTGAATTTTTTTGGAAGCATAGAGTAGGTAGAAAACACTTGTAAAGGGATATAAATTTATTGTTTGCAAAGAATTGGTTGTGGATTATAGAAACTAGTATTTGTGTGTTTTATTAAAATAAATTAATGGTTAAAATTATTTATAGTGGAGTAAATAATTATAGTACTATAAGATATGAGTGTTAAATTTTCTATCTTGTAATATTTAGGCATATTTTAGTATAAGGAATTTTTTAGTAATGATATTATGTATATTTATGAAAACTTTTATTTTACCTGGATTTTTTAGCATGTTGAATGATTTTTGTTGCTATTTTATGAACATGTGGATGATTTTGGAAAACAATACACCCCTTTAACATGTATTTTTCATGTTTAAATGGTTTGGTGCAATGTATTAAAACATTGAAACCAAATTTCTCATTTTAATGAGAAATATTTTGAATTAATGATTTTCAAACCACACCCACTGACTATAAATGATGATAAATAGACCTATATGACCAAAACAATTCATATAAATAACTTATTAAGGTCTTTGGGATTTTTTGAAACCATAAATTTTCTTGAAAATAAATTAAATTCAAATTGATTTATATTTTGATATGGTTGTTTTTTTGTGAACCATGTAAAATAAAATAATAAATTTCCTTAGATAACTATCTAAATCATAATAGTTATTTTTTATGATGGAATAGGTAATGAATACCTCTTAAATTAAATTTTACAATAGGGTTGATATTATCTACTAATTTATTAAAAATCAAATACACTTATAAGGATCTTATAATAAATTTTTAATATAAAATTTCATTCCTATTTTAGGTTTATAACCCTTTCATTGTTGAAAATTATTAGTTTTTGTAATATATACTTAGGATGTAATCAATAGTTTTTTTATGATTATGTCACCCATAAGGAGTTTCTTTTGATTCGTATTAAGGATATTTTTACATCCTTCTATGACTCATCCTATGAAAGAATTATCAAGAAATGTGGGATTAAGACTATTTTCTATAACAAAAATTCAATTCTAGATAAACTAGAATTTTTCATTAATTAGATCGTTGAAAAAACCATTCTTCAAAATTGTGAGACTCCCTATAAATATAATGACATTTTTAATAGGATATCAGATATTTTTGGATTCTCAAACTATAGGGTTATCATGATTGGATCATGATACTTCCATTTTATTTTCCCTATTGATTATGTCAAATGAAAATCCTTAGTATGTAGATTGATTTATCTCAAACTGAGAATCCATGTAATTCAAGAATTGGATAATAATTTTAAACCTAAAAATATCAAAAATTAATAATTAGAAATTCCTTATTTGTAAATCATAACTCAATTAGCTATATCAACATCTTAAAATTCTGTTAGATATTGCATAGGTTATTAGGAATATCATTAACTTATATAGTAAAATATAAAACTCCATGTATTGGTATTTTCTCCCTCACTAGTTAATGTGGATATACCTATATCTATTATAAATTAATTGATAATCATAAAATTTTAAGATATTTTCAATATTTAAATAAGTTTTTATAAACATTATAACATCATTAATGAATGTAGATTAATTGAGCGTATTATATATAATAATAGAATGAAATTTTTTTCCTTATTACACTTATAAGATACATAGTAATTTATCAAAAGAATTTAAGTTAAAAAAGTAAAGTTTAATGTTAAAAATAAAATCATATAATCCTCTAATAAGTAAATCTAAATAGGTAGCATGACCTAGTAATAAAGATTATAGTTGTGGGCACCTAGCAGTCAGGGTAAGTAATCCTCAATTATTTACTAAACGTGGTAATGATAAATGAGAACTTGGAAATTAATTTTAGATCCTTAATAAATAGACGAATGTACCACATAATAATTATTAATATAATGTTGAGTATTCCATAACTCAACCACAACATGTCACTGTTTTTGAGGATGATGCACTAAAATAAACTTCACTTTCTGAAACCATTAAAAATGTGGTTCCCACAGATGAGTCCACATAACCCATATAACACATTGTTTCCACCCAAAATGTTTATTAGTGTCTCATGAATAAAAATTAAATGGATATTAGGACTATTAGTAACCATATTAATTTTATTCATGATACTATTCATGTACATGTTGATCCTAAATAAGCTATGAATGGGGATGATGTAATAACTTGTAAATCCCTCAAGTATAATGAGATGGCTATAAGTTGAATCAATGTGTAAATATTTAATAAATTTACCTTAGGTAAAGCATTGAAGCACAAAACCATGGTTGATCCTCAAGGATCATATATAATTTTGTATGATGTTTTGTTTAGTCAACTCATCGATTATAATATATAGGGTGATGAATTATATGACCCTTCCAGAATTGGGAACATCTAATTGACCCATTAAATTTGGATTGAGGTCTCATAAAAAAAGGTGTTTTTATGGGAAAGTAATTAAGGAACTAAAAAACCCAATTAAATAGGGAACATCATATGAAATATGAAGACAATTTTTTGTAATTATCATGGTTTTAATAATCATTAAACTATTACTGCCCTTAAGTGCATTATCTCTATTAATAACCCTGGTGTTATTTTCATTACAGTTCCAAATATTTCATCATGAATATTTTAATATTTTTTATATAGATAAAATATATTATATTTTTTGTATCCAAATTGAAAAATTAATGACGTTGAACCCATTTGGTTAGTTATTAAAAAATAGTTTGAATTTATTTGTTTTGCTGACTAGAAAGAAACATATTACCAAAAAAATAAGGATTCTAATGAAAATAATTTTTCCTTTGTTATCTATTATAGAACATCTTATTTCAATAATAATGATCTTTTGATAATATCAAAATATATATCTATTACAGTGATAAATAACTAGACTATGTTTGTTGATTTCAACTCCATACAAGATCCATATGAAATAATTGGACATACCTTTTTTATTATTTAAATTGGAGACTTTCAAATATGTATTTAACTCTTCAAAATCACTAAATTAACTATTTTTGGATTTTATTTCACAAATATGAGGCACACCACAAGTGGGAAGAATCCTAGTAAAAAGGATAAGGTGTACCTTTTTATAATGTGTGATGAAAACATTACATGTATTACATGAAATTCCCTCGCAAGAGTAGAGAAAAATAAAATTCCCCTTTCGGTCACATTTAATAAATAGGGAAGATAACTACATCCTAGCACTTATATATTTTCCAATTCATAGCTAAACATGGATTAATGTGATGACATCATTTCTATGGAATCATCAAGGAAATATAAATGAAATTGTTACTTGATGTTGACTCATAAGATAAAAAGGAGTAGCTCCACATTAGTTGTCATAAATATGATGATAAGAATAATTTTTTATCATATTTGTAAGAAGGGGAGGAATAAATAAAAATTAATATTCTTTACTAGTATGAATTGATAGGTCACTGATAATAATGATTATATTTCTGAATCTCTAGTGAGAAAATTTACACAAATCTTTAGTGAAGACTATACTAATCATAGAGAAAAAATCATTGCTACCATTAAATCTAACATGACTGATATAAAAAATTCTTATAGATATTCATTATGTACCAAGGATTAAATTTAACTAGAACTCTTCTCCTATAACATAGAAACTTCAATAAGATATTATGGTTTAAAAAATATAGTGTTCATATATTATTGGTATATTCATGATAAAGAGCTATCTTAGGATATGATGGACTTATTTTATACTAAGTCCCTTATAATTGGGATTACTCTCAGCTTTATTGCCTCCTTCTAAATTTTAAAGAAGGATTTTATTTCAATGACATTATGATGATTGTGTTTTTCAACACTACTCTCATGATCATCAATAAGATCTGGTCACAAAGTATTAGATCCATTACTAAATAGATGAATTCTTCTAATTATAATGTATTTATAAACTAGAGGAGAATTCAATAATATCATAAACCAAACTTTATAATATGTTATCCTACTATAGAATTAATAAATACTTGGGATCCTTTATTTGAAACATGAAATTTAAAGGGAATTTGATATTATAAACTGTTACATTATCAATGGTATCCTCAAGAAATATGGTTTCTAAAAAAGGCTTATTTGAATGATCAATTAAAGGATTAAATGATTAAAAATCTTTGTTATGGTTAATGACTCCCACAGATGTTATTTAATGTGATCAATGGGTCTCAGAAAAGTAGACACTTTATCTTAACTCCTAATTTGAATGGTATTTTGATACCTAAGTAAATGATTGATTAAGGCTATGACATCCAAATATTTATCACATTTCATAGGTTTAATAAATTTGAATCCTCTACTCGTATATTTTATTAGGATTATTTACTACTCTAATTGGAGTGGATGATAAATCCTTACATGTTATAAAAATGTATTATATCCCAATTAATATGTCTCTAGATATACGATCATTTGGAATAAATAATTTTCCTTTTCTTCAAATAAAAGTCTATTTCAGGACAAAATCATATTATAATAACTCTAAAATCTATGAATGGGAGTAATCCTTTCTTTATCAAAGGCTCTATATCAATAATATAATGATCAAGGAAACATACCTGGATAAAATTTCAACAAAAATGTCTTCCTATATTATTTCTATGAAATGTAATACACAATATTAGGATGATAGGGAATTTATTTTGAATCCAATTAGAACCTAAATGTTTTTCCAGATTTTTACTTATACAAATAAACTAATGACATCTTTAAGAGGTGTTATAGGAAGGATTGGAATTTCATCTGGAATAGATCCATTAATTAAAGTAATATCATAAATTTAACCTAGATGATTTGAGTTATAACCATATATGTTGGTGGTATTTGGGTTATGAATTTAAATTACTTTAATATTACAATTATTCAAAGTATTAATTGTAAAAAGGTGGGGTAAAAAATGATTCATCAAATATTCATTATAAAAAGGCTTTTCAAAAGGATTATTCATGGTAAAATGTTTAATATTTTTTCTTCTATTTAGTCCACCATTAACAATTCTTATGATGAAATTTATCAATAAGAAAAATTGTTCCTATTGATGTAATTAGAAAATAACTTTTTGAAGTAAAAATTTATATAATTTTTTTTTCATACCTATTTTGAATTACCATATAATTATATCCAATATCTATCTCATTAAGAATTTAAAATGGGGAAATTCAACCCATGAATCCCAATTGATTTGATGCATCAAATTCAATAGTTTCATTTTACTGACTTAGATATGAAGACATGGTCAACAATTATGATGGCTCATCTAACTTATAAATTTTATTTTATGAAGTATTTTTAAATTTTTACCCAAATTGATAATTGATTTTAGTATATATTTTATTAAATTTATAAAAACTCTACTAATTTGGAATATATGTCACAATTGGATCTCAGTGAATGAAAAAATTCAACATTTTGATCACTATATTGGTTTGGATTATTTTAACTATCCAAAGGATTGTTATAGATTCTGTCACCAATTATTTGGTTGTATTATCACTATGAACAATGAAATTTAGATTTTTAGGTGGTTCCCTATGACTCCGCCAACAATATATGACATGAACACATTCCATTAAGTAGTGTCTAGAATGATGTTGAAGGCATAATTATGAAATTTAATAAAGGTAGTTATCTATTCATACATACATACAATTTATGATATGTGAAATTAGATTTTGTTTTATTAGAATAATACCATAATGAATATTATTCTCACATATATATTAATGGATATTGAGGTGGAAGAAAAATTGAAACACATATGTGTGAATTATAATAGTCATTATTTTTTACATTAAAATAATTAAGAGAATCTATAAATAAATATAATCATATTGAGATCACTTATTTAAAATGGATTCCATAATGACTTAAATAGATCAATTTAAAAATTTATGGAGCTTCTATGGGACCTTCTCAACATGTAAGGTGTGTCATAATTATTCACAAATATATATTATTAATTAATGATACATTCACGAAGTTTCATGGTACTTTAATTTCATATGAAGTAGTGTTATCTTATATTATATATTTCATTAAGTATGAAAATAAATTTCTTTTCAATTTCTTCCTGATTTAAATTTAATATAATACTATTGTTAAAGAACTATAATCATGAACAAATTTATTCTAATGGACACAGTTTTCCAGTTTAGGATTGGGAATTTATTCCTTTAGGGGAGTGAAGGATAAAATTTCTTACATATACTGTGAGGATATCATTAATTATAACACATTATCAAAGAATGAAGGTTTTCATGACCCTTTTTATATTCCTTGTATACTTTTGGAATAGTTTGTTTATATTCATATTTCCAATGTGAATGGTGAATCTCATTCGTGCTTTCACCATTCCACTTTACAACATTTTAATTTTATTTTTTATAATATAGTGGATATAAGTAACCTTTTCTTCTTATACTTATTTTTTAGAAAAAAATCATAATGAAGGGGGACTTTACAAAATATTCAATGATCCATGTGACCCATATATGGATAAGGCTAATTGTTCTATCCTCATTATCCTAAAAATCATTAGAAATATTCACAAGTGATCAAATCAGATCGCGGGTTACTCAACATTCTCTTCATCTAAAAATTCCATACATCCTCATAGACTTTTTCGCTAATGTTTTTTTCATTAAATATGATTTATGAAATAAAGGTTTCCTTGAATAATATAAAAACCTCTAGAATTCACATTTCTATTATGATTAGATTTTAGAGGATTGTATAACTATGTAAACTAATATCATTAGAGGGATCATCATTGTTCAATGATTGTATGATAAAATACAAAAAAAATCTGAAGGATTTGTAACTTGTATAAATTTTTTTAATTTAAATTATTTAGTGTTATATTATGTATCAATGAATGGATTTATTTCTTGGAGTTTTTATGATTAAATTAAAGTATCCCTTAAAGTAGGATGATAAATATTCATTCTCATTAGTGGTGAATCCATAATACATTAGTGATTTTTTTTTGAAAATATATATTTATTTATATTTTCATGATTGAATTGATGAAATTGGGTATTTTATTAAATTATAAATATTTAAATTCAAAAATACATCTGTGTTTTTTTATAAAATTGATCAAGGGATATTTATATCTAGGTATTTTGGAGAAAATATATTTTCTATGATATAGATTTATTACCAACTAACTAGGTTTCCAGTATTGATTAAGAATTGTATTAAATAAATTTATGATCAAACCATATAGATTTAAGTAAAACCCCTAGGTTAGTGGGGAAACACCAACTATGGGTACCAACTTTAGATAATACTAACCTACTGGGATGAAACCTAACATTTTCTTAGAACTTATAGGAATATAACTATTTTAATATATTATTAATTAAAAATTAAATAATAAAATCCCATTTTACATTTTTATCTATAATACAAGACAACCATTTTAGAATTAATTGGTAGAATAGGTTGGTGTAATGTCCCACCAAGATCCTCTTTCAATAAAAACCAAACAATAAAACTAATGTTGTTTTCATAGTCAATTGGGATAGAAACTAGAACTTGGGTTTTGGTATAATTATTACGAAAAAAATCACCCTCTAATAGAGTTTACATAATTCAATATCAAATTATGCTAAAAATATATAAATAGCTATTTATATATCAGACCTGTCCAAAAACATAAAAAAAATATTTCTAGAGAAAATAAACCTTTCATACATATATAATGATATATAAAAACCATATATATATAAGAATAAATATAATTACCAAAACATTTCAAGAATAACATTACATAAACTAAGTAAAATAAATAAAATATAAATATATTAATGTGGTTATATACTATGGAATCCTTCTACCAATGATATCTCTTATTATCCATCACCAAGTGGTGACATAGTCCACTGCACTAAAAAATTATTGTTCAAATTTCATCAAAATATATAACATTTTACCTATTGAACATAAAATTATACATGTGAAGCTACATATGTACCATGATACATGTATAGGTTTGTAAGTACAATAACATGATAAAGAGTACCAAGATACCTCATATCCTATAAATATTGGTAATCTTGTGTATTCCTATTCATGTGTGTATGAAGTTTATAAAAAATTTAATTTAGATGAACAACATAATATTTCAGATAACTCCCAAAGTATAAATAAAATAATTATAATAAAATCCTATTATACCAAAAAAAATTATCTATACCTATTTCAAGAATTTGTTAAGAATCCATGATGGTAGAAATTTAGTATCTTCTATAATAATTAAATGAATATAATGTATATAAATATATTCATACACACATAGGGTACTTGTACTCTCATAGGAGGGAATGAAACAATATTTACATGCCCTCATACAAGAGGATCATCATACCATATACATTAATGAAATTATATATATTATTATTATTATTAAACCTCCATTATGGGTCACAAATCTTATATAAGATATTTTTAACAATTCCTTAAATATACCTACCCCTAGAGGGTCCCTACTCATACCATTTATTAAAAATGTATACATAAAACCATCTAACATCGTTATAAAATAGTTAAAGAAATCAATTTATAGTTAATAGAAAAAAATGTGATATAGATTAATGATTCAATATATATATATATTCAATCAATGGGTTTATATAGAGGTTTAATAATGATTATTTTAAAAATAATTAATTTATGAAACTATTTTTAGAAGAAACCCCCTTATTATTTGTAAAAAATTCATGTGAATTCACCAAATATCCCCTAAATGTATCTTTTTAACTATGGGAAACATTACCAAGTATCTAATACACATTATGTTTTTTACTAAGAAAAAATTAAGACAGTTCTATATCAATATAGTATTCTATCAACTTTCCCAAGAATTATATCACTAAACTCGTGCATAGATTCATTCCTATATACATACCTTTCCCACAAACTATAAATGAAGAAAAAAACAAATGTCCCTAATTAAACTGTATAATCACTAAAATATTTTCAACCATCTCACTAACAAAAAATGTCATTCATTTATGAAATTTTCTAAGTCACGAACCCAATCAATAAATCGTATACACACACATATAAATAAGATTCACATTCAATGAACATAATAAAATCGATGAGGAAACATAGGAATTGATGTAAAAATATTTGGTAGAATCAGAAAGAACTATCCCAATTAACACATTTATCCAACTGAAGAGTAATAAAGAGAAACTATGTAGATGATATAAGAACCTCATGGAATAAATAAGTTTAATGAGCAGGAAAAATATTTGAAAAGGATAAAACATAGATAAGTAACCAAAAATACAAAAAATTATTCTTAATATAGTATATTCAAGATCACCTAGTAAGATAATTATTCAGAATAGCTAATTATATATAGTTTTTCCCTAGTTACTCACACCTAGAGGGAATTGGTTCGACAGTGAAAAAATAATAGTTTAAAAATAATTTTTTTGAGAGAAAAATTTTTATTTTCAAGAATGAGTCATTAATCACTTGTATATTGAATATAGACATCAAATTAATACCAATAAAACCTTATAATATATGGTAAAGTGATATTAATTTATTTATATTTTATTTAGGGTATTTTTTAAAAGGATTTATTACCCTTTCAATCAATATAAATATTTCTGGATAGAATGATTAAAAATGACTAATATATATACATGTATACTGACTTATGTTACTATAATAAAGCATTGAAGGAATAACATAAAAAATGATAGTTATATGATTTAAAATAATAATTATGAAAATAATCATCTTCTTGTTTCTACCAAATTAATTAAATATTCCTATTAGTCGATAATCATGGATAATAATATTGGAGACATTAATAAAGAACGTGAAATTTTATATTATCACACCGATAATAAATATATATATATATATATATATATAAAACATTTATACATTCTCTAGAAATATTATCTAAAATGAAAAATCGAATCAATATGGAAATTATATTTTTTTAATCTTTTCATTTATTTTTCAAAAACCATCAATTATTTTTTGGGATAATAATATTTGGATATGAGTCTTGAGGTTCCCATTGATGTGCCATTTATTTGATGATGAAATTAATATTTTTCATCACTTTACCCCTCCCCATGCATTAAATATTATTCTATCATTAGAAGAAACACTTTAAATGTATCATAACTAGGATTTCTCACACATTGAAAACCAAACAAGAATATTAAAATTTAAGCAAAAAAATTAGAGGGTTTTTTTCACGTTTCAAATGAACTATGATATATACAAGGATAATTCATATAATGACGTTACAATATACCAAAGTATACTATTAAGAAACTATTTTACTATATATATATATATATTTATACCAAATTCACTCCCCACCAAGGTTCGTTTCCACTTTATGTACCATAAGGAGGGAACACTACTACTCAAGGGTTACACCTTTATTCATTATATACTCACTTATTTGAGGAATTATTCACACACACACATAAACACACACACACACATATATATATATATATGGGTATCTTAACGGTAATAATGTGGGCCTAAATCACTATTCACCACAACTCTATAATTAATGATTCTTCTGTCTCCACATCACTTTGATCTTCATCTCCAATGACTTGAACAACTCTATAATGATATATTCAAACCAATTTCTTCCACATGATTAGTTTAGTGATATAAAACTCCTCCAAACATAAAAATTTATTCATATAAATTACTTTCAGGGGAATTTATACTCTCTTCTAATAGTTTTTATAATCAATGAAATTTCATCAAAAAATTTAATTCTCCATCACCTAAACATGATCTAACAATTAGTGTCTTCCTTGGATATTCTTCTTTATGAACTAGATTTAAAAATTATGTTCTTATACTCTTTCTATATGTCTAAAAATATTGTAGTTTTTTTTAAGAAGTTACTATATCTTCATACCCTTTTTTGATGGTGTAAATTTATTCCCACACAATCTGTGATCCAATATCATTCTAGGATTACTATATATTTTAATGTGTTAAAGTATTGCCATTTAATTTGAGCTAGACATTGAAAAACTTTATCATTATCTACTCCTTTTAAAATTCAATACAAACCCTTATAAAATATATTTTTCCATGAATTATGGCGTGAATGAAAAAACTATGGTGTGAATCATCTCCACTCACACCATTTTATGGTGTAATACACTTGATTTTAGCATGACATCCTTCAAAAACAACTTCATACCAAAATTATATATGTGATCATATTATTATATATAAAATTATACTATCTATCCTTTTAGATATTTATATCACAAACATTTTGTGTCAAGGAACTCTCCTTCATGACCCACTTCCATGTTCCAAAGAAACACTGAGTAATTAAGGATTACATTTCTTGTTATGTAAATTGAACTTCATGGTGTATCCTAGGTATTTATATTGTGAGACTAGTTTCCCATTTCTATATTAATATCTCATTATAGCATGGTATCTATATTTTATTATTGTACATGATTCACCTGAGATATCCCTAATCAATGTCATCATGTGGTTCTCACATGATATATTATTCTCTCTTATGGTTCAATGTATGTTGTTTTCGAGTGATCACCTAATATTTGTTTCCTAAATATCATATATTATATACCTATAAACCAATAATTATGTGAGAAAACCCATTATATCATGTACTTTCTTACTTCACCAAAATAACTTTCTTTCATTCTCAAACATCCATCAACCATACAGAAATTTCATCTAATTATATTATTTTCTATAAAATAAATTGTTTTACATATCATAATCCACCTTAAATCTACCTCAAATTTATATCAATCCATATTTATTTAAGAAATATTCAATTTATCACATCTTCTTAAACGATTCTGGGATAGGCCACCTTTGCATTGTGTTTTCCATAACTCTATGTAGTCACTTTGAAGTTATCAAGGATTTCTCCTATAATATCTGATACTAATAATCATGTTCCCATTCAGGATAGATCAATGTTATATTTCACTCACCAATAATGGTTTCATGGAATTGTAACTTTCATTATGTTTATTAATTCACAATCATATCTATAGTGTCTTTTAAAATAATAGAAACTCTGGGATTTCGTCATTCTCCTTTCCCTATGGACTTTTATCAATTAAATATTATCTTGGTACTATTCTCCCCCTTTAAATGTTTCCCATTCCCTATTTTTATCTTCACCTTTTAACAAATAACCTCTTGGTAGTCTAAAATTATTCCAATATCAAAAAATCATATTTTCTAATTTTTCAGAAAATTATAATATTAATCCTACATTATTTTCACAATTTATTATCAATAAAATCCACTAAAAATGATGTTTTAATCATTTATATGTTATTAATGTTTTATAAATTATATGGTAAACACATAATTTGTCAACCATATTATAATCTAGGGTTTTACACCACCATCGTAAATAATCCAATGAAAGGATCATCATAATCTGATGACCATATACCGCTCCCCTTGAAATAAAAAATCATCACGGAAAATTAACTAAAAATAAATAAAAAAGAAAACATACTCTGAAACAACTACTAAAATTAATTTCAATAAACTTTGGGAAAAACCATAATTTATATAACCCATTCAATTCTCTATTCTGACCAATATAAAAAATGATAGCAAAAAATTGCATTGAAGTACTGTTCTTTTTTTGTAGATAAGTCCGTT
Source organism: Viscum album (assembly GCA_963277665.1). Classification (NCBI taxonomy): domain Eukaryota; kingdom Viridiplantae; phylum Streptophyta; class Magnoliopsida; order Santalales; family Viscaceae; genus Viscum; species Viscum album. The sequence goes on from OY728122.1 coordinate 2,048,208,186, forward strand.
TTAATAATTTATAACATAACTTGAAACACCATAAAGAATATGATGAATATTTTGATGGAGTTATAGAAAATATATCAATAGTACATGAATAAAATCATGGAATACTAGTTCATTCTATGAAAATATTGTGTCTGAATAACCAATTCTTGAAGGGACCCCTTAAAATATTGGATATAGTATATTTAAAGATAATTTCTAATTTATAACGAGAAAGAGGGTGACACATAGTGTCTCGTTGATAAGTTATAATTTCTAAATAATGTATAAGTGATCATTAGCATATTTCTTCATATGTTATAGTTATTATATAATACGTCATGTTGTGGGAAGGAGGAACATGTTGTCATGAGGTTTAGGTGGATTTATATGTTTCTTCCAATTTTTAGGTGGCCATTGTTTGATGATTATATGAATAATGGTGTTCTAGTTATTGTGTAGTGAATATTTTTTCACCTCGATATGTTTTTTAAAATGTAATCTATGAAATCCAGAGGTTGTTGGTTGCATTATTCAAAGGATAGTTTCATGCATTGGAGGTGTCTAAGATGGATAAGTTATTCTTCTCAGTTTTATATTGTAGTAAGGATTACTCTATGATGATAGTTCTCATTCTATGAATAATATGTTCTAATATATTTCCATATTCAATTATAACATCATTATTTATGGAAATGTGAGATTTTATGGCCTAATGTTTTTTAGTTTAATGGAAATTATTAGAACAATTTTCCCATCATAATGATTGTAAAGTTATGATCAATTTATAGGGAACCCATATGATTTTTTCTATAATAGAGATATATTTTTTTAATAAATCATAGAGGATCTAGAGTGAATAAAGTGGTGAAATAAATGAATTATAGACCAGTTATAAGAACCCAACATTAATAATTACATAATCTAATATTTTTATATAATAATGAAGTTAAATGGATTCCCATGGATATTTTAGATTCATATTTTTAGATAATTTGATCATAAATATTACATAGAAAAACCATTATTACAAGGAAGACACATTTAATCAGTATCCATGTTTTCCAAAATATAAAACTTTTAAAAATAAAAAAAATTATTTTCATAAAAAATTTCATGACTTTCAACTTGACTTATTTTTTGTTCTTATTCATCCTTATACACTTTGAAAATCTTTTAAAAACATGTTATAACAACAAAAATATCACTAGGTACATATAAATAAGAAATACACGATTCTGGTTCTAATCATGAAACCCCATAAAAGTTTTACATTTATCAAAATATTCATTGAGTTTATGAAATCAATAATTTCTTCATGAGAAACACCGTCATTTTTCAAAATTAAAACATCTAAAACTCATAATATGAAAATAAAAATCATTTTTTGGAAACTCATAGAATTATAATCAAAACCCATGTCATAAATATTGGGATCCTATTAAAATCAATTATAGATACCTACCTAATTATCTCCATGTATCATTATTTTGAAGACATGGAACATTACCCAATGCATTAAAGATATATATTAGACTCACCATTGAAAAAGTAGTATCTGAATCAACCATTATATAAGCTATATTAGTCTCAACAGTTATCATATATAATTCTCAAGTGGCATATTATAAATAAATAAATTTATGCTTGCACATTTTCTTTATAAAAACCATGAAAAACAATTTTGAACCCTTATGAAATTCATTTCTGTTGATCAAAATACCTGTTTCTTTTCAAAAACACATTTTCAAAAATACATTCCCAAGAAACAAAGTAATTTATGGTTTTTCATGGATGAAAACATGAATTCTTATAAATAAATATAAAAAATAAAAAGAAAGTAACAATAATGAGTAAATTTTTTGACACCGTAAAATTTAAAATAAAACATTCCTTTTGAATTATTTAATGAATGTCAAAATATTTGGAATAAAATACCTAAGACTACTCCTTTTGAAAAAATTTTATAAGAAACTAAAATGATACATAAAATATTATATTTAATTAATTTATGTGCACATATATAAAACCATAAAATAAAATTGAAAATATTGACCTAGTATAAAATTATTTTGAAAATAAATCATTAAAACATTTAAAATGATTTTTTAAGGTAAAGCGTCCCTTACCTTGAGTCATGCACATCAGAAAAAGAAATTATTCCAGAATAAGAAAATTTATATCATTTTTTTGATTTATTAAGAATATTTTCAAGTTTATTATTGTTTTTTATTTTATTTATTTCGATGTATTATTTAGGTAATTATTCATTTTTTCATGTATGATATTCAGTAAATATTTATATCATATGTCAAAAATGAATTTAGTAAGTTGAATAAGGTTAAATAGGTCATTATTAAATAATCTAAAAAATATATTCTATTCATAAATATAATTTTATAGAAAAATTAAATTTTAAAAAAATAACCATGAAATATGGTTATGAAAAATGAAATTTTTTGTAATCATGGAGACGATAGGTCATATGTACTCATATTTAATGTTTCCATTTTTCAACGATCAATATATATTGAAGGTAATTATGATGTTAACCTTCCAAAATTAAGATTATTTCTCAAATATCATATTATATATTTAAATACAATTATTATATACTACCTATTTTATGTGGTTCTGAAAAACGAATCACATCACTTCATGGAGGTGGTCATCCACACACATACACTGATAAAGTTACCCTTTTAAGGGTTGTAAGGGAAAAAAATAAATGAGTGATTATCATTAAAAAATTATATATATTTATATACATTAAATACATCATTATAACCAGCCATTATAGTTGGTGATGGAAAAAAATTTACATCGGTTTGTGAGGTGGTAGTCTTCTTTAAACACAAAAGTTGTATTCATTTACCATTTGATGGAAGAGGAGATGGATATATATTTTAAAATTATAAAAATAATATCTTATTATATGGATGATGCTGATGTTACTATTTTATAATGATTGCAGAATATTTGAATGTGGTTGAAGAAGAAATAAAATGAATACACTTTCTTATGCATTATGCCTATTATTCTGAAAACATTTTTAGGTTTAATACAAAATAATTACTAGGATGGTTTTATTAAAAATGACATCTAGGATGTGGGAATAGAATTTTGGAAGATAATTTGTTTGGGACATACCAAACTAGTGTGCTGAAAAGGTTTGCAGAAAATAGGAGAGTTGGTTCAATGTCATAAGTAAGGGGAGAACCACTCTTGGAATTAAATAATATATTAAATTAATATAATTTAATTCTCATGGAAAATGGATAAAAATTTATATAATTATAATATAATATGAGTCTGATTGGAAATCCACTCAAATAATAAAACATTTACATGTTTTGGTGAAGTTTTTAACCTCGCCTCTTTGTTTTAACCAACATTTACCATGTTTCACAAAAACAAGGACACAAAATATTTTTAAACTTTATGGGTTAATAAATATACAATAAAAGGATATATGGAACATAAATGGAAAATTATGGATAATTTTCACCATATACCATTCAATTTTATGACCATAATATTATTATGATTTTAAAATCATTAATAAAATACCATTTATTATATAATATCATTAATGTAATTTTTGGAACAATTCATTTTATTTGACTATAATGGAATAAAGAAAGTAATGGAATAAAAATATAAAATCATAAAAAATTATCCTATATGAAATGATAATCTATAAATTCATGGATCTCTAAAAATCACTCACAAACTATTACATTTATAGTTTCTAAAATTATTTACATTATTTTTCTACTAATTTCACAAGAACCGAATCTGTTTGGAATATGAATTTAAGGTAAATATTTCATCAATAAAAATTTTATAAAAATCCTAATGAATAAAAAAATAATTTATCCTTAAAATTAACATTTATTATTTAAAATAAAAATTTCTCCCTCCCTATAAAATATTATAGATATTAAAACAAAGAGATTGGGATTTTGTTTTTATTATTTTTCTTAAATTATAATAAGGTCCTTAACAAACCAAAATTTCATGGTATTTCAAAATTTTAGAAACATTTTGGTTAAAGGTATAAAAAGGATCCAATTAAATAAATAAAAGTTTTAGGAATATTTTATTACTTATCAAATTATTTTTAACCATAATTTCCGGATTTACCCTTATTGTAGTAAAAAAATTATTACAGTTACTTTTCCTAATGGAAAAAATAAGTGGGACCTATTTACTGAATTTACACCTCTTAATTGTAATTATGGAATCCATATTCCAAAATTCAATTTATAAAATAAATATAACTTAATTTAAAATTAAAACATCAAAAGGTGATGAAAAACAGGTTTTCAGATAAATGTATTTTATGTATAAAAAATGTTTTATATTTAATTCATGTACGAAATTAATTCTAAATATCATAATTGTATTATTATTAATGAAAATTAAATAATTACATTTTAAAAATATCTAAAAATATAATTATACTTTGTAAATACATGATAAGAAAATATAGATTCCAATAAAATAAGTATTTTTCACTATTCATTAAAAAAACTATCTTTTTATAAAATTCTAAATAGCTCACCCTATGTTAATATTTATATGATGATTTAAAAAATGATATTTAGTTTTTAATATTTAAATTCTAAAATTTTCAAATTAAGCCTTTATAGAAAACCATATAATATATGTAAAAAAATTAGTAAGAATAAAACAATTTCCTTTTTTATTAGAAAATTACATAATATTATTATAATGAATATATATATATAGAATATAATTCATTAATAAAAATAAGTAAATTGATTATTATCTTTTCCTAATTTGTTACATTTATTCAACCTTTTGAAAATTACATCCTCACAATTTTATTCATTACTTAAACAAGTGGGAATATTTTTCTTTTATATAATTCTTAGATACACATGTTGCATCTCTAGCCATACAGTATTTCTACAAAAAAAATAACTTTATGAATAACTTATTTCAAAAAAACTCACTCTCTATGATCCAGAATCCAAATAGAATATTCCACTTATTAAAGGTTTTTCTTCCAACTAAACTACTTTTTTGCTCAAAAAAATAGATTCATCTTACATAATTATTCTTAACATTGAAACGTGAAATTAATCACGTACCTAATGAAAACATGAAAGAAAGTCTATTAAGTAAGAAACTGATCTTAATTTTTATAGGATTTCATATGGTTTTATCTACCGTAGATATAAAAAAAATATCCAAGATTCATAAAAATTTTTCATCATGATACTGTAATAAAAACATAATCTCCCACCTCAAATGAATGATCATTCCTCTTGTTATCTGTATAAATATTTTTCATACTTTGAGCCATACTCTTGATATACTAAATCATCTTCAATTTCTCAAAAATTGAATCTACTAATTCTAGTCTAGAATACATCCTTTAACTTATATCATCCCAACATACCAAAGTCTGAAACCTCTTCCCAAATAAATCCTTAAAAGGTACCATATGTATAATTGATTGAAAAACGGTATTACAATACAACTCAACCAATTCCATATATTGATACTAACTTCCCTGATAAGCCATTATATAAGATAATATTATATATTCCAATGTTTTTATAATTCTATTTGAGTATCCATAATATTGAGGATGTATGGATGCACTAAAATTCAATCAAGTGCAAAATGTCAGCAAAGGTTATTTCATGGAATTAAAGGTGAATATGGAATCACAATCAGATATAAGGGAAAAATGGGCTCCATGTAATCAAATTATCTCTTTTCCATAATTTATAGAGCGTTTACCTAGAGGAAGATTATCTAAAATGGCATAAAAATGAGTATATTTAGGTAATAAATCAATATTTACCCAAATAAAATTATTACCTAAAGATATATTTGGAAATTACACCATCATATCCATTAATATATTCAACCATTTCTATCATGGAACTAGAAAAGGGTGAAGAATCCCCTTCAAAAAATGTCTTTCTACATTAACTTCTTGAAATTTTTAAAATAATATGGGGAAATAAATGATATCTTTCTTCCTTAATTCCCGCTAGAAATATTCCCAAACAATACTATAAATTTTCATGGTAGCTAAATGAATTGTGAAATGTAGAACGATGAGCTTCCGTCAACAATTCTATTATTAATTAGGAATCCAAAAGAACAAACAATCTCCTTCCAAATTTGATAAAACATTCTTAATCCACATTACATTATGGGAACCTACCCTTATTAACATAGTATACCATTTCCTACAAAATATAGTCCTACTTTTTATATTTCTTAATTATTTATGATAGTAATGATTCTACTAACACCTAAAAAAATATAGAGGAAGTTCGTGCATGCATAAACTCTAGGAAAAAATTCATAAAATCATTAAAAATATTTACTCTATAAATTAAACATAGTAAATGTAGAGTTACATGTTTTACTCAAAGCATTGAAAACATTGTTTTCTTTTCTATGATGGTAATGAATCATGCAGTTGTAATCTGTAATCTGTTCTGGTCATCTTCTCTACCTATTATTCATCTATTTCTAATTGAATGTATATATATATACCAACATTAATGGATTAGTATATATATATATATTAAAAATTACTCTATATAAATGATTCATTTTAATTATTAAATAAAAAACCAAAATAGGAAATTAAAAATTATATGTATGATAAACTAACACACAAGGTTTCAGGTGATGTTAAACACATACAATTACCAGATCATTATGAATTAGATCAAAACCATTTCCCTTGAATGAAGAATCATTATAAATAAAAAAATTCACTATTTTTAGAGGGAGGGGTCAAACCAAAACATTCTCTAATAATTTTTAACTTCATAGAATAAATCATTACACTATTTTATCCCAATTATGTTTACTCTTTTTGGAGTTATATTAGTTAGTTTCTAGATAAAAAAGAAGTGATTTTAAAAAACTGATGGAGGTAACCTAATAATATCATATAATTATGAGTCTCTTTGAAAATTTTATTTATTTTCCATTCTATAATATCTTTAGTTTTTGAAAGGTGAATAGTTATGACATATTTAGAAAGAATATACAAATGGAAAGAAATTTATTTTAACCAAAATTCATAGTTAAAGAATTTTCTATATATTATATTTTCTATTATGTTTTGAAACAATATATATTTATTAGTCCTTCATGATCCTAATTAATTTTAGAATATTAAAATATTTTTCCAATAAACACAACCCCACAATTTTCTAAATTATCATGTAAAAATATAATAGTATGTTTCGTGAATAAAATTGGATAATTTGACAAACCAAATAGAATATCTTCAAACTCATAACATCCATATCTAGTCTGGAACTACATATTCAGAATATCTTCCTCCTTCACCTTCAAAGGATAATATCTGGACGTCTGGTCAATCTTCAAAAAATATTCTACTCGTAAAATATGACCATAGAAATCATCAATATGCGAAAAAGGGTACCAATTCTTAACAGTGATGTTATTCAAGGATCCTATAATCAATTAAATGTATAATTTCAAGACATTAATTTTAATCTAATAAAATAGGAGTAACCCATGGTTAAGTGTTATGTTAAATGAAACCATTATACAAGAACTCCTACAGTTTTTTTCAATTCCAAAATTTCAACTAGTGACATTAAAGTAGTGGGCCTTAAAATAATCCTAGAATTAAAAAATAAGTCAATAGTTCACTCAAACTCCTAATCAGTAATAACATCTTCCAATTAATTCTAAAATAAATCCATATAATAATTAACTAATAACATATCACTAATCTGAAAATTTTCATTCTTTACAACAACAAGAGATAGGTAGCTTCCACTTCCATCTATAATAAATTTATTAGATTCATGATATGATATAAACGGTATGAAATCATTGAATATTTATTTTTTAGATCTGAAATATTTCATTGAATGATAAACTAAAATTCAATCCAACCCCAAAATAATATTGAACTATACTATGGTCAATTCGATAATATTTTATAAAAATATATTGCCACTAATAAAAATAGTAAGATTATTATTATTAGGTCTTCAAATTAAACATTACATTATCTTAATTTTTAGTTAATAAAATAATTTGTTTTACATTGTGGATCTTTTCAGGAGAATAGATTTAGATAATTATTCAATAACTCATACATAAAAAAAATACAAATTGGCCACTTCTGATTAGTTTTCATATTTCCCATAACACAAACATTAAAAATAAATCATTATTTCTTTTTATGGAATATAACAACCCGACCCAAGAAGCTCAGAGCCAGTGCATTATTTTAATACAGTAGAATGATTACAAGGATTCAAGTCCTGATGGACCAATCAGTTTAGAATTCATGGAAAATATATCACATACATGAACATTGCATTAAACTTTATAAAATAAATCACAACATAAATAATTCTTTGATAATTCCATTAATACCTTATCTTAATCCTTCATATCAATCAGAATAAACTTCTTGGAATCTTGGGAAAACAAAACATAAGAAAAGGGTGAGCTCGGATTCTTAGTAAGGGTGAATAATTTAGTGGAAGATATAAACTTTTAAGGCAAGATGTTTAATAAAAACAGCATCCTTTTAAGCATAAACTTCAACATAATATGGTAAAAATAAAATAAAAAATTTACCATATAAACATTCACATGGATATTCTACAAGTAGAATAATTACATGTAATAACTAATTTCATAATGAGAGAATGCATAATGTCGGACATCATAACCACATAGTCAAGGCCTCGTGCCAAGACTACAAATAAAAATTTTGTCAAGGCCTTATGCCAAGACACTAATTTTCCTCATGAGACATATCGATGCATTGAGGGGCTATAGCGGGCCCCACCCATCACTTACTAAGTCTAATGCATTCCTCATATGAAAATGTTGAAACATAACATAAATATTCGTATTAAAACTAGCAAAAAAATGTCAATTCATTAACCATAATCCATGAATGGTATAAAAATAGCACATCCAGAGTCAAATATATCATAAATCATTCAACAAAACATAGAATATTGTATTATAATAAGTCAACCTCAATCAAGAATAATATTCAGTAAAGGATTTTGGAAAAGTTGAAAATGATCAGTAAAACTCTTTGAGAGAAATATCCTTTTTTTGTGAAGTCTTTTAAAATTCACACATTCTTAACAGAATTAATTTAAAATTGATTTTTGAATCAAAGTTTCCCATATGACATTGAATCTTTTTAATGGAATTAAAATTTTAAAACAGTCATGTTCATATAAATAAATACATAAAATCATTTTGAAAACATAGACATTAAATAAAAAGATTCAGAAAAATAAATCGTTAAAACATTATAAATGATGATCTATTTAAAGAGTCCCTTCCATAAGGCCATAAAATATCCCTTTTGAAAACATTTTTATGAAACAGGGACATGTATTATAAATATGACCTAGTAAATACTTACATATAAACAATCTCATATAATAATGAGATTGAAGAATTAACCCTTGCCTTGTATGTTTCTTTAGTCAAATGTACATTTAACCTCCTATATAATGACCATAGTATGTTATTAAATTATAAAAAAACCATATTAATATTTATGATATCATATATGATTTATTTATTACTTTATACTTCCCATTTAATAATAATTTCCTAGTTTAAGTAACATTTCAGGTAATAATCTCTTTCTTTATCGTACGGGTTTTAACTTGTTATTCTTGATCATATCACATATATCATTATTTAATTTCTTCTAGAATATGAAACATGATTTATATATCATATATATTTATAATATAAATATGTATAATAGATAGATATATGAAATATAAAACACCGTTTATGGAGACGGTAAGCCGAACGTACGCATAAACGTTGTTTCTGTTTTCATATCGTATTGAATGGAAGTAAGCGGATGAGATATATGTAAATATATATATATATAAAGTATCATTATTATGTCATATATTACTTACTTATTAATAATATTTATTTTTATAATCATCATTGAATGGTGAACGTGGAAATGAATCTCATCGCGTAGTGGAAACGGTAAGTCGTACGTACGCACAAGCGAAAATATCATTCTATTGATGGTGAAATTGTATATAATTGGATATTATATTATATATAAAGAATAATTAACATGTTATATTTATTATTTAAATAAATTATACTCATTATTATACCCATCCAAAAAAATGATGTGTTGAATAACAAACTACACCACGACGTGGAGATGGTATACCGTACGTACGGATATATTGTGACTTTGTTAGTAATAGGACGGATAGAATAATGAATATTATTAAACCTTATTTATAATAACATAAATATATGTATAGGGTACTGTATTTATTATTTTTGAATGGAAAAAACGAAGAAAGAGGAAGTGGAAGAAGAAAATAACTTTGAAAGAGGTGATGAAATAATTACCTCTTCTTCGGGAGCTTCCTTTTGTTTGAACTGAAGGGCTCTTAAAGTTGGATTTCTGAAAAATAATAAGGCCTATATATTAAACATAGAGTATTTGGTAGTATATTTGAGTAGGTTTTAGTGGATCCAAAAGGCATTGGATGTTTGAATTTAAGATAAGGGGTAGCACCCTTTTATAAGAGAGGTGAGGGGCACTTCAGGAAAAGCTTGAAATATTATTTTATTATAAAATAATTTTCGGTTTCTAATAGATAAAAATGGATTTATATAGATAATAATGTGGGTATTGGAATAAATCTTCTCAACCAATAGATTTTATACATGTTTAGGTCACAATATTAACCTTATCATTTATATTTAACCCTTAGTTGAATAGTTTAACTTTTACCATCTCTTCTTGTATTATTATAATACATGGGTAAGAGACTTACTATAAAATTACAAGTGAAAAAAGAGAGGATAATTAATGATATATATATAATTATATAAGTCCTTTGTCCAAACCTTATATTTTTATAACTACTTCATAATTTCATAAAATGGTATTTGTTTTAAAAACTCATTTGTGTCAATTTTGACACTATTTAGTATTTGGTATTTATGAAAGTCATAACAACATGATTACTTCAAAAAAATCATTTAATCAACCCTAACATGTCATATTAACCTATAAAATTCTATTAATTCATCAAAAGTCTCAATTTACATTTATTTATTTATTTATAACAACAATTATTTTACTCTTTCATTAATAAGGTAATTACTACTTAATCGTTGTGTCTTAACAAAATATAACTATTTATTGTCTAAAAATTATAAATAAAATATAATGATATGGGAAATATTTTTATTTTACTAATTAATATTTATAGTCGAATTTATCTTATGTATAACCCTATATTAAAAATGGTTTTGTAATTAAAATTAGAATATAACACTTTTAACTCTTCCTTAAATAAAATATTATAAGTGTCTTAATCTAACCCAAATGGATCAAAAAGAATCATATTTTTGTCCTAAGGATAATTTTGGTCTAAAAAAACTTATCCAATAGAATCTTGACGTGTGTTTGGGTAATTTTATATTATTATAATATTATTTTTAACTTTAATTGCCCTATTTACTTTTAACCGCGGTAAATAAAATTCATAAGTCGTTATTCCTCAAAAATTATTCCAATCCCATTGAACCAAATTTTACATACTGATTTTGACCATGTCTCTCGTATTTTTGAAATTCAATTCTCAGAAGTGGTAAAATGACATTTTATGCAAATTTACAAATGTGCCTAGAAGGTGGGTAAAGGACGTTAAAAAGTTAAATAAAATTTTATATATCTAATATTATTATAAAATTACAATAATGAATTACATTGGACTAATAAAGGTATTATTTATATATTTAGACTCTATGATAAATTAAAAATAATTATTCAAATGAAAAAAGTCATTTTTTCCTACAACGTAGTGTTTTCACTATTCATCAAAATTTGAATATTTTCAGAAAATTTCCAAATATTCAGCCAAAGATAATTTTGATATTCCGAATTCAAAAATGATATCTATTTTAAAAAAATTCAAACATAGAATTTTCACTAATTAATTTAAAATTAATTCCCGATGTCAAAATCAGAAAGTGGGTTTTTAAGAAGTAAAAACTATCAAAAGATTGATATGTGTATATATCTAATTTAAATGTAAAATTAATTCTAATGACCAAAATTATAGTAAATGATAAAAATATAATATATTTATATTTCAAAACCAATCAAATTTATAATTTAATAGTTAAAATTATTTTGATTAAAAAAGTTGTTTTCAATTTAAACTTTAGTATTTTTCACAATTCTTCAAAATATGAAAGTTATCAGAAAAACACCAAAAATTTATCCAAAATAATTTTTTATGTCCCGCTTCAAAATAATAATTTTATTTTGTAAAATTTAATATTTAAAAGCAGAAAATATTGGATTTAAAAATGGTTCTCCATTAAAATGAGGTAAATTTTCATTTTTTGAAAAATATTTCTTTTATCAAAAAATTGAATTTGTTCTTATATTATGTCTAAGAATCACATTATACGGATGTTAATATTATATGGAGTATATAAAATTCAAAATGCTATTAATACAATTAATAACCATTTTTTGAACGGCTAGTTTGGTAAGTCGTGGTGCGCTCGAACTTAGTGTTTTCTATGGTGCAGGCTATTAAATTACTTTAAATAGATAACATGCTATGTTATCCTGGAGTGTTATATTCTCCCCTCTATAAATAAATTGCATCCTCACAATTTGAAATTGTTCTTTGAAAATAAATGGTTGAAAATAGAAAATACCTCTTTCACGGATTTTGTATCCCCCTCTCCTGGTAGGGTGATTAAAAAAGGATGGGTTGTGCATATTGTGGCAAACCAGAACGTTGTTGTGGAATGAGTTTGCCTTTGCAAATTTTCGATAATTGCTCGAGTTATTACACCAAAATGTGAAAGGATGTGGAGGTTTCAGGAGTTGATCAATAAAATTACTACTGCATGGGGATTTGCTGATTGGAAGATGACCGCAATGGGCAGGGGCTTCTTTCATATTGTCTTCCCTAATGATGAATTCAAGAGGAGGGCGTGGGGTGTTGGATCTATTGCCCTTATGCCATGAATTCTTTGAATACAGGAATGGTATCATAATTTAGATCCTTTCAATGTCTCCAATACACATGTTCAGGTATGGGTCTGTATTTACAAGATTAATTGGCTCTATTGGCACCCCTAGATTCTTTGAGATATCGCATCCTATATGGGTAATCCAATACATGTGGATAAGCAAACTGATAATCCCAGATTTGGAAACTTTTCCCATGTTCTGATTGAGATTGATATGGCTAGCACGCTGGTGGAGGGAGTGATTCTTACTACCAGGGTTGATAGTATCACTCTGGGTATTTTCTATGAAAGAAAGCCAAAGTTCTTCAAGGAATGTAATGTATTCAGACATCTCTCTGGGGAATGCAGGAGGACAAGCATCTATCCTTTCGGCAAGGTGAAGGGACATGATGAGGCTGGATTTAGGAAGGCTACTGATCTGAGAAAAAAACCTTCCTCTTCTGATATTCACAATTCACTATCTGAGAAAGAGGTCTTACAGGCTGATTTATTATCCCTTGTTGGAAATATTGAGCTTGAACAGGTTTCCAAAGAGATACTTGCCACCGATTTTAACCTTATTCGCATGCCTGATGTTCCTTTCGCCTCCATGGAGAATTTGGATAATACCACTCATGTTGATGTTCAGAGGATCTCTATGAGCAAAAGCATGACCCCTTGTGTTAGTGGTCAGATTTCTAATGAAGGAAAACCTATTATGTCACAGGATCAGGGAGACTCCCCTGTGTATTCTGCTACTATTGCTATAGGGGGTTCTGAAGTGAATCAGGGACCCAACAATATTGTTTCTGACTCTAGAGTTGCTACTATTCAGGGGTCTTTTCCTCTGGTTTCAGATAAGTCTCCAACTCTGATCTCTATTTCTACTTCTGAAGGACATTCTTTGCAATATATTTTCACTCAGACTCCTACTGGGGATGCTTTTACTTAAGTCCCCACCAGTAAAATTGCAAAGAGGAAGAATGAAACTGAGTTTGTAATGGGTATTGACACCTCCATTAATAAGTTCAGTCCACTCACTGGGGTGTTTTGGTCAGACTGTGCTGGGGATGGAGATAAGGATGTCTATGATGATGAATCTGATGATGTTGTAGTATCAGACATAGATACTATTCATGAAGATACCAATAGTAAAGGCAAGGGAAAGGCCAAAAGAGAGATTACTAGGGGTGGGGTCCAAACAAGGGCCATGACTGCCCTGCATAGATGAAGCTTTTATTCTATAATTGTCGAGGGAATGGGAATGCTCCCACGTCAGGGCCCTTAGACATGTTGTTATGACCAATAAGCCCCTCATCATTGGTATTGCTAAGCCACGAATGAGGTTTAGTAATTGGAAATCCTTCAAATGGGAATTCCTTGGATACTCCTTTGTTAATCATAATTGGAATGAAGGAAATATGGAGATTTTATGGGTGTCCAAGCATGAGTCTATTAGTTTATTTTCTTGTACTGAAGGAAAAAAGATTGTTTCTGTATCTTTTTGTTTGAATGGGAAATCTTACTTTGTTTCGTGTGTGTATGCTTCCAATTCTTATTTGAGAAGGAGAGAGTTATGGAGTTACATGTCTTCTTTATCCTCTACTCTTCATTCCAACTAGATCATTATTGGTGACTTCAATGCAGTTTTAAAACCAGATAAAAAAACTAGATCCTACTTTAACAGAGTTACTGCCAATGATTTTTCACATTGCATTGACATTTGTAACCTCATTGAAGTATCTATGGTTGGTGCTGATTTTACCTGGGGTCGATACACTCTCAATGGGAGGCTGGCCAGTAAGTTGGATAGGTGTTTTATTCAAATTGATGATAATAATGGTATTATTTGTGCCTCTGGGCTTCTTCATCCTAAAATTTACTTTGACCATAACCCTCTGGTGGTGGATATTTCCTCCAGTGACCCACGGATGGCCCCTATCCCCTTAAAATTCAATAATTCATGGCTTGTGATACAGGGGTGTCGGGAGATTGTCATTGCTGCATGGAACTCTGGGTGTATGGGTTCTGCCTCTCAGATTTTATCTTCTAAGCTGAAGATAACTAAGCTCCGGCTTAGGGAATGGAGTAAGACTAATTTTTATAAGCATTATGAGGAAATCCATGATGCTGAGATTAATCTTCTCAATTTTTAGAATATCAATCAATTGAATTCGGTGCCTTCCAGTGATGAAACTCATGCACTTTCAAAGTTGAATGATTTTCTCAATGCCAAGGAGAATCTGGCCAGATCTCTTTATAATATCAAATGGCTGAAGGAAGGGGATAGGAACTCCAATTTCTTCCATCGTCTTCATAAGGAAAGGAAATTTAGAAGGGGTGTATGCTCTAAGCATTAATGGAAGATTATTCACTGTAGAATCTGAGATCTTAAATTCAGTTGTGAGTTATTTCTCTAATCTCTATTTTGAAAATGGGACTAATAATTTCCATATGATTTCCCAGAATATCATGCCAACCATTGATGATCAGTCTAATGAGGATCTAGTTAAGACTCCAGGGGGGAGGAGGTTAGGGAAGCATTGTCTTCTCTTAACATTGATAGTGTTTTAGGGCCGGATGGGTTCTCTACTAAGTTCTTCATGTTTAACTGGGAAATTGTTCGTGAGGAAGTTGTGAATGCTGTCAGGAAGTTCTTCATTTCTGACTCTATGAATTATGGTGCCAACTCTAACTTCATTGCGTTGATTCCAAATAAGGAGAATGTAATTGACATCAAGGACTTAAGACCGATTGCTATTGGGAACACCATCCCTAAGATCATCAGAAAAATCATTTCCACCAGGATGTGTCAAGTGGACAAAGGTATCATCACCTCGAAACAATTTGGGTTTTTCCCTGGAAGAAGTATTGAAACCTGTATTTTTACTGCCTCTGAATGTATCAATGCTATGAGAAAGAAGGTGAATCAAGGAACTTTTTCCATGAAAGTGGATATTTCTAAAGCATTTGACACTATGAAATGGAGTTTTCTTATATCTATTTTCAGGATACATGGATTCTCCATAAAACTTATCAACCTGATTCACTCTATCCTTAGGAGTGCCCCGTTATCTATCTTGGTTAATGGATCTCCTAGGGGTTTCTTTAAATATTTTGGGGTTTTCATTAAGGGGATCCTCTGTCAAGTATTTTGTTTTCTCTTACTGAGGACTATTTAAGTCATTGTCTCAATAGTTTGGTTCAATGTGGTTTGTATAATCTGATTCCAGTTGAAAGAGATCTGCATGCCCCTTCTCATCTTTTTTATGCCGATGACATCCTGCTTTTTGGAAGGGCGGATTTTAGGACTATTAATTCCATTAAATCCATATTTAGTCATTATGAAGATATGGCAGACCAGGCCATTAGCCTCCAAATGTTCTTTGTGGTTTTTGGGAAGGGAGTGACCATTAGAAAGCAGTTTAGACTTTCGAGATCTCTTGGGGTTACGAAGGGTTCTCTACCATTTAATTATCTTGGTGTTCCCCTTTTTTGGGGAAAGGTGAAAAGATGTTATCTTGAATCTATCTTCTCTCGTATCACTTCTCAAATGGATCATTGGAAAGGGAAAGCTATGACTCAAGCTGGAAGAATCTGTCTTGTCAACTCTGTGATTACATCTATGTTTGTTTATGCATTTTCTATTTACAGATGGGCAAGGAATCTTCTCAAGGAGCTTCAAAGGCTTATTAGGAACTTCATATGGACTGGTTCTATGTTTGAAAAGAATCTAGTTGTTGTGGCCTGGAAAGATTGCATAAAGCCCATTGAAATGGGGGGCCTTGGCATTAAGGACCTGGTCTTATTCAACGAGGCTCTGGTTAGAAAATTCACCTGTAATCTTCTCACTTCTACTGATATTTCAATAGATTTCATTGCAGCCCACTTCATTTCAAGATTATGGATAGAATATCCTCACTACCTTTTCTCTTCTGTTTGGCCTTCTTTGAGGTCTTCTTTTATTGGGATTTTGGCTTCATTAAAATAGTTGGTTATAAGGGACTCTACTATGAATATATGGAGAACTCTTTGGTTATCCAGACCACTTCAACAGGACGTTCAGATTCCTCTTCACCTGTCAACTGCTCAGATTTTCTCTTTGCAGGCTGACTGTCTGGATTTATTGAAGCTCATCCCCCCTCATTTACAAACTGAAGTTCTCACTTACAGGTAAATGGATCGTGATACTTTTATCTGGGAACCTAGCATCACATGCATTCTTACCACTCGGGATATGTACAGATATCTCTGTACTAGGTAGAATCCTAAACCTCAATGGCTGCTAGCCTACATGAATTTCTTTATGCCACCTTCTGTTTACTTACTTTTATGGAAAATCTGGAAACAAAGACTCCCAGTTCACTGCATTCTTCAAAGAGCTGGATTCCATCTTGCTTCGGCATTACCTGTTTTCCGAGTGGCTGTGGAATCTCTAGACTATATTTTTCTATCTTTTTCTCTTGTTTTCAGTCTTTGGATGTATATTCAAGATATGACTGGGTGTTGTTTGGATGTAAGTTCGCTGGATAGTCTCCTTCAGTCTGCTTCTTTTGTCTGATGCAGTGATCAGGTTAGGAATATTATTATACTTGTTGTTTCTTCTTCTCTTGGGTTTATTTTTAGGGATCGTAATGCTCAAATTTTTGAGGGTATCACACCCACCTTTCATTCTGGTGTTAGATATATTCATAGGGCTATTATCACTGCTTCTAAGATACAAGTTGGGTGTATGAAAAATGGGTTGAATGACTTTATTGTATTGAGGAATTTTGGTGTGAGTGGTAGACCTTGGAAACCTTTGGTTCTAAAATCTATCAAATGGATTCCTCCTATCCCTTCTTGGCTGAAAATCAATGTTGATGGTGTGGCTGCTGGTTCACCTGGGCCTTCGGGTTGTGGTGGCGTTTTTCATACCTATCAGGGCTTTGTCAAAGGCTGTTTTCATCATTATATTGGGTAGGGCTCTTCCATTGAAGCTGAATTATGGGCCATGATCAAAGCTATTAAATATGCTGTTCATTTTGGCTGGTACTTTCTTTGGTTAGAATCAGACTCTATGGTGGCTGTGGATCTTCTCAAAAATTGATCCAGGAATGTTCCTTGGGTTTTAATGCCCCATTGGATTGAATGTCTATGCCTTCTTGACACTATTGTCATTGACATGACTCATGCCTATAGGGATTCCAATCAGGTTGTTGATGCTTTATCAAAGAAGGCTATTGAGGAGTCAAGCTCGGAATGGTATTTTGTGGCTCTTGATTGTTGTGTGAATTTTTTTGAGGCTGATGCATGTGGCAAGTTGTTTTCTCATCTTTGTAAACCTCCCTTTTGATTCTTTGTCTTTATAATTTATTTATTAATAAAATTTGGTAGGGGTGGATCTTTGATTCACTCCTGGGCCTTTTGAGTAAAGTATCATCGTTTCAATAGAACATAAGGTATTATGACAAAAAAATTGATACTATTTTTGAAGTGGAGGGATTAATTTACTTTCAAGATAAGAACCAAATAAACATAATTCATTTCATTACCTATCATAATCAAAATCTTATCTTTTTTTTGTACTTAGATCTATTTTCACTTCATCCCTTACACTAGGAAATGATTGTTAAAAAATGATTTTTCTTACGCCTAAAGCGCATTTGATAAATCATAATGTCAAAAAGTATTCCCTTAATATTATATATGATCACTAAAAACCAAAAGGTTGTGTCAAATTATTCAATATATCATAATTTAACCTCAAACAAAATATCATGTGTTCAACTTACTCAATTACAACCTTTGGACTTATCCAAAATACTTGTATCTAACCTCACAGTCCAAAAATTTATAAGGATGGTCAACATAACATAATGAAGATCTCTTTTTTCATATAACAAAAATTGAATTCCTTCATCGTGTATTCTATTAAAACATGGTAAAAAATTGAATTAACTCAAAAACTTATTTTAATATCTATGTACTTCCTTATTACTTCTGTAAAACATAGAATACTGGATATACTCCTTAAATTAAAAAATGTTGTAATCTCCAACAATGATGGAATAAACAAACCACTAATTAGTTTCAAGGTAGTCAAGAATATCCAATATAATTTATCCAAATCAAAAATATCTTATTCCAAAATCACTACCTCAATATGAGAACTATATTAAGGTTTATCTTTCCTTCAAACATGTATTTTACAAAACGTTTAACTTGATATTGAGTAACTTTTCATAGAACCATATAATCTCAAATCCTCAATAAAATAGTGTTGTAGTACAATCTTTATTTATTTCCATAATTCATATAACCAGTACATAATTGATACAACACTCCAATGAAATAATTCTTTAATAATATCATAAGAACACTAGTCAATCCTCTTCATCGGCGGTAGTATCATAACTTGATTATTATCCAATAGCATCATTTGGGGCATACTCTGATGATTTGGAAATTGATTCGTGTAGTGTCCCAACTCCTTACAGATGAAGCATTGTACATTTTAAACATTTTTCTTACCCTTTCAATCACAATCGTTGTTTCCTTTTTCTCCACACTTATAACACACTCTCATTCCCTTCAATCATTCACCAAGGTGATTCTTTCCACAGTTATCACATGTGGGAAAATCCTTATTTCTCTTCTTACCTTTATACATCTTTTTTCCCATCCACTTCATTTCTTCCTTCCCTTCAAAGCTATAGGACTCAGAGAATTCTATATTAATCTTATTAACACATGATACTATTTCTTCATATAATGTAGATAAGTGGGAGACTATTTCCCATCTAAATTTTGTCTTAAGACAATGAAATATATGAAACTTATTACTCTTTGTATCATGCATATTACTAGAGTTCATATTCCTTCTACTAGGCGCCATTTCTATATGATGACATACACTAGGTTAGATCATATCATAATGTATAATTGAAAACTATAAAAATAATCAGCATTAATTTAAGAATTACACACATCTAGTCTCATAATCATAACATTGTTTTCTTTGATGACATATTTATTCATAAATCCATCGTAATGGTTTGTAACAAAAATGTGAATTATCCTAAGCATATCCCCTTGGAGTGTCAAACCAGGTGCATAGTAAGGCCTCTTGTCGTGTACCAGAATACCCCGAGTCAAGCCCAAAACTCCTTGTCGGAGTTTTCACTCCTAGGTACATTTGTGCCTGAACCATATCCACTTTTAGTATCTATATAGGGACGTATTTCTTGGAAAACCCACTTTATATCTACATTACCAAAATTTTTGGATGTTCTTCTATACTAATCCTCAAATTCTATCTTATGGTAATGTTTCCAAATCAGAATTTATCTAAATATAGTTTCCAAAGTTATTTCTAAACTTCCTATGATACCAACTGTAATGCCCCAACACCAGAATTCTATAGCCAATTCATTATTTTAATACATTGGCATGATTAAAAGGAATTGAGTCCTGAAGTACCGATCGGTTTAGGAATCTTAAAAAATAGATTACATACATGAACATTACATTACACTTTATAACATAAAAAAATAATTATTCCTTTGAGAATTCCATTAATCCCCTTGATTAACCCTACATATCAATTATAATACTCATCTTGGAATCGTGGGAAAACAAAACCTAAGAAAGGGGTGATCTCAGATACTCAGAAAGGGTAAATAATTTAGTGAAAACTATAATCTTTTAAGGTAAGATGTCTAATGAAAAAAATATCCTTTTAAACACAAACTTGAACATAATATTGAAAAAATAAATCAAACATTACTATATAAACATGCACATTGATATTCTACAAGTCAAATAATCACATGTAATAACTAATTTTATAACGAGGGAATGCATAATGCCGGATATCATAACCAAATAGTCAAGGCCTCATGCAAATAGTAAAAATAAAATTTTTTGTCAAGGGATTATGCCAAGACACTAATTTTTCTCATGATACCTACCAATGCATCGAGGGGCTATAGCGGCCCCCTCTCATCACTTACTACATCCAATTCATTCCTCATATGAAAATGTTGTAACAGAACATAAACATTCGTATTAAAACTAGCATAAAAAATTTCAATACATTAACCATAAACCATGAATGCTATAAAAATAGCACATCCATAGTCAAAAAAATCATTAATAATTCAATAAAACATAGAATATTTTATTATAATAAATCATCCTCAATCAAAAATAATATCTATAAAAGGTTGATTATGTAGTTCAAAATGATCAGTAAAACTCTTTGAGAGAAAAATACTTTTTTGTGAAATCATTTAATATTCAAAAATTTATAAAGGAATTAATTTAAAATGTATTTTTTCATTAAATCATCCCATAATTATTTGAAACTTTTTAAAAAAATTAAGATTTTAAAACAATCATGTCCATATAAATAAATACTTAAAATCATTTTGAAAACAAGGACATTAATTAAAAATATTTAGATAAATAAATCGTCAAAACATTTAAAATGATGGTATATTTAAAGAGTCCCTTCCATAATACCTTAAAATATCTCTTTTGAAAACATTTTTATGAAACATATACATGGATTATAAATATTTCTTAGTAAATACTTACACATAAACAATCCTCGTAATAATGATATTGAGGAATTAACCCTTGCCTTGTACGTTCCTTTAGTCGAGGGTACGTTTAACCTCCATTATAATGACCATATTATGTTATTATTTCATAAAATATCCATATTAATATTTATGATATCATATATGATTCATTTATTACTTTATACTACCTATTTAATAATAATTTCCATGTTAAAATAACATTTTGTGCAATAGTCGCTTTCTTTACCGTACGTGTATTAACTGGTTATTCTTGATCGTATCACTTATATCATGAATTAATTGATTCCCAAATATGAAAAATGATTTATATATAATATATATTTAGAATATAAATATGTATATTATATAGCTATATGAAATGGAAAACACCATTTATGGAGACGGTTGGACATACATACGCATAAACGTTGTTTCCATTTTCATATCGTATTGAACTGAAGTAAGAAATTAAGATATATATATATATATAGTAGCATTATTATTTCATATATTGTATACTTATTAATAATATATATTTTTATAATCATCATTGAATGGTGAACGTGGAAATGAATCTCATCGCGTAGTGGAGACGGTAATCCATACATATGCACGAGTGACAATATCATTCTATTGATGGTGAAATTGTATGTAATTGGATGGTATATTATATATACAGAATCATTAACTTGTTATATTTATTATTTACATAAATTATAATCATTATTATACCCATCCAAAAAAATGATGTGTTGAATAACAAACTACACCATGACGTGGAGATGGTATACCGTGCGTACACACGTATGGTGACTTTTTCATTCATAGGATGGATAGAATAATGAATATTATTATACTGTTTTTTTAATAACATCATACTATGTATAAGGTAATATATTTATTATGTTGGTATTTAAATAACAAAGAAATAAAAAGTGGAAGAAGAAAAGAACATTGAAAGAGCTGATGGAATAATTACCACTTCTTCAGGTGCTTCCTTTTGATTTGTACAACAGGGATCCCTAGGTTGGATTTATGAACAAATTAGGGCCTCTAGATTGAATTTAGGGTATTTTGGAGGATATTTAAGCATGGTTTGGCCAGGACAAAAGGCACTGGAGATGTGAATTTAAGAGAAAGCGAAGTACCCTTTTATAAGAGAGGTTAAGGGAACTTTAAGAAAACCTTGAAATATTATTTTATTATAAAATCATTTAAGGTTTATAATTGATCAAAAGGGATTTAGTTCGATTATAAGGTGGTTATGGAAAGATATTAGCTCAACCAATAGGTTTTAGACATGTTTAGGTCACTATATTAACCTTATCCTTTAGATTTAACCCTTAGTTAAGTAGTTTAACTTTTTCCATGTCTTCTTCTATTATTATAATAAATTGTTAATAGACATACTATAAAATTCCAAGAGAACATATATTAGTTAATTAATTACATATATATAATTATATAAGTCATTTGGTAGAACCGTAGATTTTTAGGACTACTATATAATTTAATAAAATGGTATTTGTTTTAAACACTCATTTATGTCAATTTTGACACTATTTAGTATTTGATTTTTTTGAACGTCAAAACAACATGATTAATTCAAAAAAAAATTATTTAATCTACCCTAAAATTTCATATTAAAATATTAAATTAGTGGAATTCATCAAAAGTATCAATTTAAATTTATTTTAATATTTATAACATCAATTATGTTACTCTTTCATTAATAAGGTAATTACTGTATCATCATTGTGTCATAAATAAGTTTAATTATTTAATATCTAAAAATTATAAATAAAATATAATGATTTATGAAATCTATTTATCTTTATAAATAATATTTATAGTCGAATTAATCTTATGTATAACCCTATATGAAAAATAGTTTAGTTATAAAAATTAGAATTTTACACTTTTAACTCTTCTTTAAATAAAATATAATAAATGTTCTAATCTAACCCAAATGGATAAAAAAGGATCATGTTTTTGTAATAAGGTTAATTCATGTTCAAAAACACATATCCAATTGAATTTGGACATATGTTGGGGTAATTTTATATTATTACAATATTATTTTTACTTTTAATTACCCTATTTACTTTTAACTGGGGTAATTAAAATTCAAAAGTTACTATTCACAAAAAAATTATTTTCATCCTATTCAACCAAATTTTACTTATTGATGTAAACCATGTCTCTCAGAATTTTAAAATTCAATTCACAGAAGCAGAAAAATTACATTTTATACGAAATCGCAAATGTGCTAGAAGGTGGGTAAAAGGCGTTAAAAGGTTAAATAAAAGTTTATATATATAATATTATTATAAAATTATCCTAATGAATTAAATTTGAAGAATATAGGTATTATGTATCTATTTTTACTTTAAGATAAATTAAAAGTAATTATTTAAATGAAAATTTCATTTTTATCTACAACGTAGTGTTTTCACTATTCATTAAAATTTGAATGTTTTTAGAAAAATATCAAAACTTCTACCTAAGAAAATTTTGATATTACAAATTCCAAAAATTATGTCTATTTTAAAAAAATTAAAAAATAAATGTTTCATTGTCACGACCCGTCCTCGGGGCCCGTGCCGTGACTACCCCAAGCCCGCCTTCCATAGGCCAGGGGCTGGCGACTAGCACCAAGGCGTAAATCCCGGCAAAAGGGAAGGCATTGCCTTTGCAAAGTAAACAAGCACCACAGAGTAAGCAAGTGGAAAGTAAAAACTAAGTGAAAGCAGAGTACAACTATAAGTGCAGAAAAGTAAAAGGGCCAGTATACAAACCCCAACTCAAAGTAAAGAACAACTCGAAAAGGAAAACAGCAACTGAAAAAGTAAAAGCAGCTACGCTGAGTCGTCCTCTGGAAATCCCACCTGAAGGGTGGGTACAGATATCTCCACAGCTCCTCGGGTCCCGCCGTCCGCTCCGAGTACGTCCCGCCCAGTGGTCTACCTCAAGGTATCGTCCTGCTCTGCAAGCCTCAACCACGATCAATGCTGTCTGTCGTCTACAACCAACACAAGGAGGTGCGGGCATAGCCCGTGCAGGGGTGAGTATAACGATACTCAGTAGGTACCCCGAGACCCTCAAGGTCTCACTAAACCAATAAGGATAACCACAAGAATATCTCAACAGATAACCTCTACTTAGATATATGCCCATACATATACCTAAGTTATCAAGTAACCAATCTCAATCATGAGGAAACACAAGGATTGTGAAATAAATGCATAACCACTACCCAGGTATATGCCCATACATATACCTAAGTTATCAAGTGACCCATCTCAATCATGAGGTAAACACAAAGGTCAAAAGTCTCATCTCAAACCAGGATTTTCATTATCGAAACCGTAACTGCTGAAGAGCTTCATCTCTGGAGTGTACAGTGGTCCTATCACGACTCCGAGGTACTGCTCACTAACCTAAGACTGTTGAGGTACACCTCATGTCGAGTACCGCGGGCCTGCCACCTCACACAGTAGTGCTTCCCGCCGGGGTCTGTCACCCAACACAGTAGTGCTCCCCCCTCATAGCCTACAGAGGTACTCCTCCTGTCGAGTACCATGGGTCTGCCACCTCACATAGTAGTGCTCCTCCGCTGTGGGTCTGCCACCTCACAAAGTAGTACTCCCCACTAGGCTACGTAAGTCACTCCGAATCGAATCGGACAAGCAGTCTTTAGGTCTCTGCTGGCTACACGGTCTCCGTACTCCGTACGCTCGTATCTGGGAGGGTCCGCTCCACGAGCTACAAGTCGATACTCCAAGTATCTCAAAGTCCCACTAAGATGTATCTGAAAGGACCACCTCGTCATAGGGGTCTCAACACAACAGACGGCGCATCAATCAGACGCCTGGTCTGTGAGTTATTAGCCTTTTCGTCTTAGGGGCCCAGTTGGTTTCGTGAGCGAACCAAACCCGGCCATATCTCAACTGTACCCCGAACTCTCATACGGTATACTCATAGGGACCGTTTCTCAACGAGATCACCAACGCCGCTGACGGTTCGTCAAACGGACGTTCTGTCAGAAAGGTATCAGCTTTTCCGTTCTAGGGGCCTGGTTGGATTTCTGTGCGATCCAACCCGGCCACCATCCATCTGCTTCCAAATCACGGGCGGAGAATGCCAAAAGTTCTGTATCGTCAACAGGAACTCAACGCAACAGACGGCGCGTCAATCGGACGCCCGGTCTGAGAGTTATTGGCTTTTTCGTTCCAGGGGCCCCATTGGTTTTTAAGGCAAAACCAACCCGACCGTACTCCACCTGTGTCCAAACCTCGGGCAGAGTATGCCAAAAGATCCGTCTCATCAAGAGGAATTCAACGAAACAGACGGCGTGTAAATTAGACGCATGGTCTGTTAGTTATTGGCCTTTTCGTCTCACACCCACCCTGAAAAACTTCCCAGGAGGTCACCCATCATGATCACTACTCTAGGCCAAGCACGCTTAACTATGGAGTTTTAACCACGTAGGCTCCCGAAAAGGATGGTGCACCTTGAGTATAGTATACCGAAATGACCGTCTCGATCCAAGGATCGCGTTGCCGCTGACGGCGAGTCGTTTGGAGGCCCGTAGCCCAAGATACGGGCATTTGACCAAAAGTGGTCCGAAACTGGGGGTCTGGGCCCAGGCCGACCCGGCCCGACCCCCCTGGGTCGGCCGAACCGGGTCGACCCGGCACGGGCGGCGACGCGGCCCGACGACCCGGCCCGGCTCGGAAAAATCCCAACCCGGCCCGGCGGCGAAGGTCGGCGCGGTCTGGGTGCCGCGTGAGCACCGCGCGCGGGGGGCAAAGCCCCCGCCTTTCCTCAGCTGGCGACGCGGCAACCTGCCGCACCTTGAAAAGAAACGGCCCCCCTCGCGTGGGGGCCTGCCTTCGAAAAAACAGGGGGCCGCCTGCCCCCCTTTGTGAAACCCCCCCCCCCCCATAATGGGGGACCATTATGGCTGGCCGGGGGAAATTATTTCCCCCGGTTTTCTCCCTTCCGGCCGGCCCGACCTGGCCGGTCGGTTCTTCCTCAACGGGACCGGCAAAGGCCGGTCCCCCTTCCGGCTTCCGACACCAGCGGCCCGGCTGGCCGCCGGTCTTCTCATTCCGCCGCGGCTCGAAACCAGCTGCGGCCTTCGTTGTCCGGCGCGGTGCGACGACACCGCGCCCCTTCCGCCGTAGCCTCGCTCTGGCCGCGGCGCCTTCGACTTCTTTCGTCGCGACGCGACGGCGTAGCGTTCTTGAAATCTTTCAACGGTGCGGCGCGACGGCGCCGCGCATTTCCTTCCGCTTGAAACCGCATGGTGCGATGGCACCACGCCTTCCCGAACCAATCCACAAAGATCCAACACGAATAAAAAGGTGGAGGGTCGGCCGGGTTTGTGCGGTCCGAACTCCTCGCGTTAAATTGATAGCAATCGGCCTTTAATGAATGATAAACTTTCACAATCTTTTAAATTAAATAAAAAGATTTGAAATCAAGGCCCGACAAAAAAATAAACCTTCAAGTTCGAAGGAGAGATCCACATAACTTTAAAAAGTTAAAACCCCTACCTCGGTTTCAAGAACGGAGTTCTTCAACGACCCGCGGAAGACAAGCGTCGCGGAGGTTGGGCGTCGTTTCGTCTAGGTTGGTGGGAGAAGAGCTTGGTGAAGTCGAGCCGAGACGTCACCCTCTGTATACTTCGAAGGCGGCGGTGCTTCCCTTCCTTACTTCGGTTGAAGATGGTCGGAGGCATTGCTTCACGTTCTTCGGAAACGTGGAACGTTCTTCCTCGAGAGGTTGGTGATCTTCCAAGAGTTCTTCTCCTCTCCTTAGTTCTCCCCACAAGGTTTATGCCAACCCAAAAAGAAGAATATAATCTCTCTTTTTAATTTTGGAAAAATGAATTCAAAATAATTCAAACACTCAAAATAATTAATTAAGTTGGTTTAATTAATTAATTGCAAAGTGTTGGCAAGAATTTCAAAAGATTGAAATTGAAATAAACCATACTTAACTCACCTCATTAATTAATCAAGTTGTCAAATATTAAAGAATGTGAGTTAATGGGGAGTTGGAATGTTAGGGGTTAAGAGAGTTAGGGAGTTTAAGGAATTTGAAAAGGTGGGGGGGTTAGTGTGGGCCCCACCCTTTCAAATATCCACACATGGGAAGTTGGATGGATGTGGGCCCACCACCAACTTCCCATGGGAGAAGTTAACCACTTAACATTGTTAAATTTTGATTTAACAATTTTGTTCACTTTTTTAATTAAACGCCAAAAATTAACTTCTCCTCCCGCACAAACGCAACTACGGTAAAGGTTCTCTTAAGTGATTACCGACGTTGCGAGTTCATCGGTGCAATCGGATTTCAATTCCGAGCACCGGTTCAAATGATAGAAATTCCCGCTCGCTCGTTCACTGAACATACCCGAGCCAAACTTCGGAAATTAATTCCGGGCACACCGGGCCTCGGAATCAGGCGCCGTCAGAAACTGCGTTCTTGTAAAATTCCAAAGAAAATTAAGAAAAAAATTTCCTTGAAATTTCAGGGTATTTACATTACTCCCACCTCAGGGCTTTACATCCCCATAAAGATTCAACACAAACTAGGGTCACAAAAGCGGTACAGAGCACGCATTTGAGACTTCCGCTTCCATGTGCTTACCTGGAGGTTCCGTACTGCCAAAGAAAGTGCACCCGAGGAATCGATCGTCCTCGTAGGATCTGCTCTTGTCGATCCTCGATCCCCACTGGAACCTCCGTGAAAGACACCCCATCGCCATCGTCCAGCTCCTCATGGTCGATGGTATGCGAAGGGTCGAGCACGTATCTCCTCAGTTGAGATACGTGGAAGTCGCCGTGCACCTGGTGCAACTGCGGTGAATGGGTCAAGTGGTAAACCACCCCGCCTACCCAGCTGAGGACCTAAGAAGGTCCGCTGAACCTTAGAGATAACTTGCCGCCTTGGCCACATCTCCGTAAACCTCGTCGAGGTGAGACCCATATAAGAACGTGGTCGCCATCCTCAAACTCCAGTGGTTTCCAATTCCTGTTAGAACTGGAACTCAAACGACTGCTTCCACGAGGGTAAGGTTGGCCGATTCAAGAGTGATCGGTCGCACCCTCCCGTGAAAGAGTTTATCAAGTGTTGCCTGGGGTTTCCTTTTCGCCGACCAAGGAAAACCCATCCCGACGTTTTCCTAAAACCATCAATTTGGGTATGAACAGTTATTGCCCATTCCATACTCAAACTAACTTCGTAAGGCCTCGACACTGTCACCAAGAGATTCCAACCGAAACTCTCACCTCAAGGGTCTGACCACACCGTCGGCGTAAGTGTGATTATCGAGTCTCCTCCCAAGGTATCTCCAGACGTGAGGGTCAAGTCCACGGCTTACCGGAACTCTAGGTCTGGAACAAGATTTGTGAAAGCAAGAAATGATTCACATCGACGTCCGTTACTACAACAGCTAGTAGTGGACACTGGTTGTCCCTTGAATCATTTCTAGAGCCATTGGGTCACACTCCTTGACCGCATGCAGCCGCACTCTTCCTCCGCCCTCCAGCTCCCTGAGCCTGGCAGGAATAACTAAGGTGGGTGGTTGTACAATGTTAGGATGTACACCACCTCATGCTGCTCTCCTAGCTCTGCCTCCACGTCTGCTGCTTAGTAGACTCATCTCTCCTTTAAGCTTCCTCTTTTTTAACACGCCCGAGTCTCTAAGACTGGAACCGGTTTCCTGTTTCTTGCTGCATTGTGCAGTCTTCATCCTCTCTTGGATGTCCTGGACGTCCTTTAGTCTCACAAGAGCTGCTATGATTTCTTCTTTGCCGATAAGAGAAACTCAGTCTCATCCCATGGATGAACCACATTCGTTGCCTAATACAGTCAATCCTGACATGAATAACGCATTCATCCCATGAATGACGTCGTAAGGCCTCGACGTAACTACTAAGAGATCCAACTGTCACTCTCGCCTCCAAGGGTCGAGTCACACTGTCGGCATCAGTGTGAGGTCACTGGGTCACCTCCAGTAGAAATCTCGAAAGTGAGGGTCAAGTCAACAGTTTAACTGGGACCACTCAGTATCAACCAAACAAAAGTACAGGAAAGAAAACATCTCAAAGGTAAGAGTCTTTTTATTATTGCATCTCATAGCTCATAGTACAAAGACACGAATACAAAAGCAACATGGAACTACAAGTACAAAGGACGTATCCACTAGTTCCTCTCCTGTCCACCTGCTCTCAGAGCTCTACTGCCTTGTCCACTGCTCGGCTGTTTCTCAAGCACTCGTCGCTGCTTCTGCCTCGGTGGCTCCTCCAACACCCGCTGATCAACCGTATGAGGAGTCGGATAGTCACGTGCCAGGTGACCCTTTCCGCCGCATGAGTAACACAACCTGCTTCTGGCACGCCTAGATCTGTTCCCACCACGGGTGCCACGCACCACCGGTCCTAAAACCCGAGATCGTCCAACTGCTAGTCTGGTCCTCCTGGTCCTCTGCATCATCTATCTACTACCCACAGATGGTTGTGCTGCTGATCGAAAAACACGCAGCAAAGGCAGAAGCTCCTGTACACGCTCGGGGTGTAGAGCTATTGGCACAAACTCCACCCTGAAGAAGGTCTCGAAGTCTTCCCAAGAGAAGTTCATCCCGTCGCAAAACTGAAACAAGTGGCTCCACCACCTGCCTGCTACTGCCTGAAGGAGGCTGGTAGCAAAGATCACCATAAAATCTGCCGGCATCCCCACTAGCCTGAAGACTCTCACCACATCCTCCAGCCAAACCTCAGCCCCCTGCGGGTCCGTCTCTCCCCGGAACCTGGGTGGCCTCGGGCGCTGGAACTCATGCAGCGCGCTCAAGCGTCGTGCATCGCCTACAGCTGGGGCTGGCGGCATCGGTGGCCCAACGGGTAGCAGTACCGTTGGTGCCTCCGCTGGTGCCTCAACTGGGATAGGGCCCTGTACTGAGGCCTCGTCGCTCGGCGGGCTATCAGTACACACCACTCTCGGGGCTCTAGCTGGTCGTCCTTGAAAAGGCATCATGAAAGAAACATCGTGACACAGTCCAACATTTATACCTGGTGAGCTGACCTGGTTTGAGCTGTTTTAAGGGAAAACCTTTGAAAAAACACATGCAATCCGTGTTTTTGTGCACAAAGTCGGAAATCAGTTGTCAGGGTCCTGGTGTATGGATACGTCGGCCGCCCGCACCAACACTGGACTCCCTGAACTGAAATCCACACTCGGTACTCTTAACATTATTTCTTCACAGAAAGAAAAAGTCAGAGTCATAAGTTCTACGGTAGAACTGAACTCCTCTGATACCAATTTGTCACGACCCGTCCTCAGGGCCCGTGCCATGACTACCCCAAGCCCGCCTTCCATAGGCCAGGGGATGGCGACTAGCACCAAGGTGTAAATCCCAGTAAAAGGGAAGGCATTGCCTTTGCAAAGTAAACAAGCACCACAGAGTAAGCAAGCAGAAATTAAACACTAAGTGAAAGAAGAGTACAACTATAAGTGCAGAAAAGTAAAAGGGCCAATATACAAACCCCAAATGAAAGTAAAATACAACTCGAAAAGGAAAATAGCAACTAAAAAGTAAAAGCAGCTACGCCGAGTCATCCTCTGGAAATCCCACCTGAAGGGTGGGTACAGATAGCTCTACAGCTCCTCGGTTCCCGCCATCCGCTCCGAGTACGTCCCGCCCAGTGGTCCACCTCAAGGTATCGTCCTGCTCTACAAGCCTCAACCACGATCAACGCTGTCCGTCGTCTACAACCAACACAACGAGGTGCGGGCATAGCCCGTGCAGGGGTGAGTATAACGATACTCAGTAGGGACCCCGAGACCCCCAAGGTCTCACTAAACCAACAAGGATAACCACAAGAAGATCTCAACAAATAACCGCTACTTAGATATATGCCCATACATATACCTAAGTTATCAAGTAACCCATCTCAATCATGAGGAAACACAAGGATTGTGAAATCAACGGATAACCACTACCCAGGTATATGCCCATACATATACCTAAGTTATCAAGTGACCCATCTCAATCATGAGGTAAACACAAAGGTCAAAAGTCTCAGCTCAAACCAGGATTTTCATTATCGAAACCGTAACTGCTGAAGAGCTCCGTCTCTGGAGTGTACAGTGGTCCTGTCACGACTCCGAGGTACTGCTAACTAACCTAAGACTGCTGAGGTACTCCTCCTGTCGAGTACCGCGGGCTTGCCACCTCACACAGTAGTGCTTCCCGCCGGGGTCTGCCACCCAACACAGTAGTGCTCCCCCCTCATAGCCTACAGAGGTACTCCTCCTGTCGAGTACCGCGGGTCTGCCACCTCACATAGTAGTGCTCCTCCGCTGTGGGTCTGCCACCTCACAAAGTAGTGCTCCCCACTAGGCTATGTAATTCACTCCGAATCGAATCGGACAAGCTGTCTTCAGGTCTCTGCCGGCTACACAGTCTCCATACTCCGTACGCTCATCTCTGGGAGGGTCCGCTCCACGAGCTACAAGTCGATACTCCAAGTATCTCAAAGTCCCACGAAGATGTATCTCAAAGTACCGCCTCGTCATAGGGGTCTCAACACAACAGACGGTGCGTCAATCGGACGCCCGGTCTGTGAGTTATTAGCCTTTTCATCCCAGGGGCCCGGTTGGTTTCGTGAGCGAACCAAACCCGACCGTATCTCAACTGTACCCCGAACTCTCATAGGGTATACTCATAGGGAACGTTTCTCAACGAGATCACCAACGCCGCTGACGGTTCTTCAAACGGACGTTCTGTAAGAAAGGTATCAGCTTTTCCGTTCCAGGGGCCCGGTTGGATTTCTGTGCGATCCAACCCGGCCACTATCCATCTGTATCCAAATCTCGGGCGGAGAATGCCAAAAGTTCTGTATTGTCAACAGGAACTCAACGCAACAGACGGCGCGTCAATCGGACGCCCGGTCTGAGAGTTATTGGCTTTTTTGTTCCAGGGGCCCGGTTGGTTTTTAAGGCAAAACCAACCCGACCGTACTCCACCTGCGTCCAAACCTCGGGTGGAGTATGCCAAAATATCCATCTCATCATGAGGAATTCAACGAAATAGACGGCGCGTAAATCGGACGCACGGTCTGTTAGTTATTGGCCTTTCCGTCTCACACCCACCCTGGGAAACTTCCCAGGAGGTCACCCATCCTGATCACTACTCTAGGCCAAGCACGCTTAACTATGGAGTTTTAACCACGTAGGCTCCCGAAAAGGATGGTGCACCTTGAGTATAGTATACCGAGATGACCGTCTCGATCCAAGGATCGCGTTGCCGCTGACGGCGAGTCGTTTGGAGGCTCGTAGCCCAAGATATGGGCATTTGACCAAAAGTGGTCCGAAACTGGGGGTCTGGGCCCGGCCCGACCCCCCCCCCCCCCCTGGGTCGGCCGAACCGGGTCGACCCGGCCCGGCTCGGAAAAATCCCGGCGCGGTCCGGGTGCCGCGTGCGCGTCGCGCGCGGGGGGCAAAGCCCCCGCCTTTACTCAGCTGGCGGCGCGGCAACCTGCCGCACCTTGAAAAGAAACGGCCCCCCTCACGTGGGGGCCTGCCTTCGAGAAAACGGGGGGCCGCCTGCCCCCCTTTGTGAAACCCCCCCCCCCCCCCCCATAATGGGGGACCATTATGGCTAGCCAGGGGAAATTATTTCCCCCGGTTTTCTCCCTTCCGGCCGGCCCGACCTGGCCGGCCGGTTCTTCCTCAACGGGACCGGCAAAGGCCGGTCCCCCTTCCGGCTTCCGACACCGGCGGCCCGGCTGGCCGCCGGTCTTCTCGTTCCGCCGCGGCCTTCGTTGTCTGGCGCGGTGCGACGACACCACGCCCCTTCCGTCGTGGCCCCGCTCCGGCCGCGGCGCCTTCGACTTCTTTCGTCGCGACGCGACGGCGTCGCGTTCTTGAAATCTTTCCACGGCACGGCGCGACGGCGCCGCGCATTTCCTTCCGCTTGAAACCGCGTGGTGCGACGGCACCACGCCTTCCCGAACCAATCCACAAAGATTCAACACAAATAAAAAGGTGGAGGGTCGGCCGAGTTTGTGCGGTCCGAACTCCTCGCATTAAATTGATAGCAGTCGGCCTTTAATGAATGATAAACTTTCACAAGCTTTTAAATTAAATAAAAAGATTTGGAATCAAGGCTCGACAGAAAAATAAACCTTCAAGTTCGAAGGAGAGATCCACATAACTTTAAAAAGTTAAAACCCCTACCTTGGTTTCAAGAACGGAGTTCTTCAACGACCCGCGGAAGACAAGCGTCGCGGAGGTCGGGCGTCGTTCCGTCTAGGTTGGTGGGAGAAGAGCTCGGTGAAGTCGAGCCGAGACGTCACCCTCTATATACTTCGAAGGCGGCGGTGCTTCCCTTCCTTACTTCGGTTGAAGATGGTCGGAGGTGTTGCTTCACGTTCTTCGGAAACATGGAACGTTCTTCCTCGAGAGGTTGGTGATCTTCCAAGAGTTCTTCTCCTCTCCTTAGTTCTCCCCACAAGGTTTATGCCAACCCAAAAAGAAGAATATAATCTCTCTTTTTAATGTTGGCAAAATTAATTCAAAAGAATTCAAACACTCAAAATAATTAATTAAGTTAGTTTAATTAATTAATTGCAAAGTGTTGGCAAGAATTTCAAAAGATTGAAATTCAAATAAACCATACTTAACTCACCTCATTAATTAATCAAGTTGTCAAATATTAAAGAATGTGAGTTAATGGGGAGTTGGAATGTGAGGGGTTAAGAGGGTTAGGGAGTTTAAAGAATTTGAAAAGGTGGGGGGTTCGTGTGGGCCCCACCCTTTCAAATATCCACACATGGGAAGTTGGATGGATGTGGGTCCACCACCAACTTCCCATGGGAGAAGTTAACCACTTAACATTGTTAAAATTTGATTTAACAATTTTATTCACTTTTTTAATTAAACCCCAAAAAATTAACTTCTCCTCCCGCACAAACGCAACTACGGTAAATGTTCTCTTAAGCGATTACCGGCGTTGCGAGTTCATCGGTGCAATCGGATTTCAATTCCGAGCACCGGTTCAAAAGATAGAAATTCATGCTCGCTCGTTCACTAAACGTACCCGAGCCAAACTTCGGAAATTAATTTCGGGCACACCGGGCCTCGGAATCAGGTGTCGTCAGAAACTGTGTTCTTGTAAAATTTCAAAGAAAATTAAGAAAAAATTTTCCTTGAAATTTCCGGGTCTTTACATTCATTAATTAATTTAAAATTAATTCCCGTTGTCAAAACTAGAAAAGAGGTTTTTAAGAAATAAAAACTATCAAAAGATTGATATGTGTTTATGTCCAATTTAAATGTAAAATTTCTTCCAATGACAAACATTGGATTAAATTATAAAAATATAATCTAATTATATTTCAAAACATTTCAAATTTATAAATTAAGAGTAAAAATTATTTTTATTAAAAAAATTGTTTTCAATTAAAACTTAATATTTTTCAGTATTCATCAAAATATAAAAGTTATCATAAAAACACCAAAAATTTATCCAAACTAAATTTTTATGTCCAGATTCAAAATAATAAGTTTATTTTGTCAAATTTAATATATAAAAGTTTCAAATATTGGATTTAAAAAAGGTTCTTCATTAAAAGGCGGTAAAATTGCATCTTTTGAAAAATACTTCTTGTATCTGAAAAAATGAATTTGTTCTTATATTATATCTAAGAAAAAAATTATATGGATTTTAAAATTATATGGATTATATAAAATTAAAATTTCAGTTAATATTATTCATAATCACTTTTTGAATGGCTAGTTTGGTAAGTCGTGGTACGCTCAAACTCGGTGTTGTGTGTGGCGCAAGCTATTGAATTACTTTAAAGAGATAATATGCTATAAAATCCTGGGGTGTTATATGAAAAATCTCCACAAAATTGAACTTGATATATTCCCTTCGCTAAATCATCCTTTAAACCTGTGAAAAATATTTAAAAAATGTTTGATTAACATAAAATCTTAGTAAGGGATATAAAAAAGGAAAATGTTATTTCTCTAAAAATATTAAAACTCATTAAATATTTACCTTTTCCTCAAAGTACGTGGAGAAAATTAAACAAAAAATTTCACAAGAAAACACAAACACATTTATCCCAAAGAATTCAATTAAATCCCATGTATAGCAACTAAAACTCTTTTTTGGTGACTTCAAAAAACATATTGAAAACCCCCTTCAAAACACTTTTTATTGGAATAACCATACTAATAAATTAAAATATAATCATTAAATAATGAATTGGAGACCTATAATGTAGATCACCCATTTTATAAGCTATATCGGTCTCACTTGTGAACTATAATTTTCCCGAATGCTTTGTATAATCTATATCAAGCTCACCCATTTTTCATGATCTATAATGGGTCTCACCCCTTTATATAAACTATATCATGCTTACTTGTGATCTATAAAGGGGGTTCAACCCTTTGTATAAACTATATAGAGCACTCTTGTGAGCTGTGTTGGGTCTCAATCATTTTTATAATCTATATAGGTATCACCCATTAGCAATAATTTTCATGAACCATATCATGAATAAAACACCTTTATCATAAATCTCATTTTGAAACTTTTTAAAACCCATATGAAAAACTATTTTAAATATAAAATATAATTTTTTTAAAAAATATTTTTAATAAATAAATAAACAAAAAAAGTTATTTTTATTTTATCATTTAAGGATACATGAAATATTTCAATGGAATTCAGAAGTCAAATAATGGCCATGATAGTGGAAAATCATTGATTCTATATACATTAAGAATAGAACTTTCCTTTTATAATTTGTCATAATGTTCTATATAAATATTATAAAAACATTCCTCTTTAAAAACTTTGAAATAATTTAAAAAGAGAAATAAAATTTAATCTATAAATATTTTATTTCCATATTGAATATTTAATAAAATCATTTAGAAACATGGATATTAAATGAGAAATAATTAGATGGAAAATATTAAATGATGGTTCTTTATAAAATAAAAGTCTAGTAACACTTGGGAAACACTTGAATAATAAAAATAATTAAAAAAACATTATAAAAATTTTAATATCATGATAATAGATAAATTCAATATATAAAATGTCTGATGGGATGTATATACACCATATAAAATAATACAATTTTATAACATCAAAATATGCCTCAATAAAATGAAATTGAGATGATTTCCCTTAACATGACATTGATTCATCACATGTTCCTTTATCATACTAAATAATAAAATAATTTTAATTATATATTGAGAAACTTTTTAAAGTTTATTATTAATTTTAGTTCACATATTGACATGTTATATTCTATTATTTAATCAATTAAGTTGAAGTCAGATGTTTTGACCATATTTAGTATCTGAGTCAAAAATGATTGTGGTGGGTTTACTAACGTTAAATAGGTCATTATTTAAACTAATAAAAAATAATAATCAAGAAAAAATTATAATATTTATAAATAAATTATACTTTTAAAAAAATCATGAATGATATTTATCAAAAAATAGCTAACATTATGATCATGGATATAATAGGTTGTACGGATGCATGAGTGACATCTACATTTTTATATGATCTTTATGTAAAGAAGGTAAGTAAATTTTTATCATCCGTGAATGTTAATTATATCATAAATACCATTTTATATAATTATATATAATTATATATATATATATATATATATATATTGTTATTAAATATGGAATCATATCACTTCAAAGAGGTGATAGTCCACATGTCCACGAACAACGTTATCATCATTTTCAGTGAGTGAAAATATAAAACCTAAAATGATATATTATACTTCCAAAATGATAAATATTTCATGAATATAATTAATATTTAAGTTATATTACAGTTATTTTTTATATTAACCCTTATCACATTCCACGCAATGCATTTGGGAACAACAATTCACATCACTTCATGAGGTGGTAGTCCACCATACACACAAGGGACATTATTACATCTCGTATGGAAAAAAACATAAAATTTTGTATATGATAAAATGAATTTATATGTATAATTATTTTATACATATCATATATAATATTTTGATCTATCATTATACCCAATCATGACATGTGGTAATGTAAAAAAGGAATGACATCATTTCACGAGGGGTTAGACTATCGTTCAAATTAAAAATGATTTCATAACCTATTTTATTGGTATTTTCAGGGTTCTATGTCATAAAATTATCATAAAAAATATAATTACATTGAATATATTGATTTTATTATATCATCATATCATAATAATAATTTAAGAAGGTTGATAAAGAAGTAAAATAAAGATGCCCCCTAAATAACATTACCTCTCTTTCAGGTATCCGTTTTAGGTTTGCACAAAATCCATGTAAGGCTTGATTTATTCCCAGAATAAATCTTCTTATATGAGTTGAGGAATATTTTTATGTGACATCAGAAGGTTTTGGTTGATAAATTTTTTTATAATTGTCACTAAGGGAGGGTAGTGGGTGTCCCTTTATAATTGAAGAGGAGTGAAATTCTTGCAAATACCCAAAGGTAATCACTCTTGGGAGGTTTCTATGACCTAATGTGCCTAAAAAGGTAGATAAATAATGTAAGGGAAGTATTATTTGGTCTATAAACACCTCGGCCACAAAAAAATCATTTTTATCTTTTTTTTATTACTTTTTACATTTACTCAATTTTACCCTTTTATTTTTTTACCACAAAAAAAGTTATATATTTTTATTTACCAAAACAATTTATCTTTTAAGACTATAAATAATATGAGTTTTATTATATTATTAAAACCATATTATTTTAAATATTATACCCAATTTATAAAATGAAAATAATATGGTTTTGTAAAATTAATTTTAATACAGACAAATCTAATACGCAAAACCTCGTTTTAATCCGAATCATAATGATTATTTTTAACGGTTTTTACTAATAAATATGAAAAAAAATTATGTTAAACTTATTATATAAAATAAATTATTATGATTAAAAACATGGAATCCATTTTTCCAAATTCCAATCACATATGTTGACTAATAAAATATTAAATTTTCCCTGCATATCCAACAATAAATCCGGTTTTTAAAGAGAAAAAAATCAAAAGTTTACAAAGTATTTTCATATAATTTCAATATGATGTATGTTACAATAAAATAAATTGGTTTAATATTTTTATAATTTGAGTAAATATATTTAAATAAAAATACGTTTTTAATTTTTTTAAAAAATCAGTTGAAAAGAGAGTTTCCAATTAAAATTCATATTTTTTCATTATTAATAAAGATATGAATCTTTTTGGAAAACCTCAAAAAATAATCCTATGATAATTTTTATATTATAATTCCAAAACTGATTATTACTTTTTAAATTAAAGTTTCTAAAAATTGGTAAAAATTAATTTTTAAATAACTTCACCACTAAAAGGTGAAAAAACATCTTTTTGAAAAAATACCTTTTAATCATAAAATTAGATTTATTTTTATATATTGTCTATAACACAAATAAGATGAATTATAAAATTTATATTGAATATATTATATATTTTAATTAATATAATTAACAAATAAATTTTTTTATTTATTGGTATATAACTTATTTGTGTCATAAAAAAAATTCAAAAAAATATTTTTTTACTTTCAAAAGGGTTTTATTTCCAATTCTT
Source organism: Viscum album (assembly GCA_963277665.1). NCBI lineage: Eukaryota > Viridiplantae > Streptophyta > Magnoliopsida > Santalales > Viscaceae > Viscum > Viscum album. The sequence continues at coordinate 2,048,247,483 of OY728122.1, forward strand.
ATTAATTGGTTAAAAGAATTTATTATATAATCATGTAAAAAATATTTTTTTCATAATTTACTTAATCTTATTCATACCTTCCATTCCAATGGTTATGTGATAATTGTTATTTAATACTATTTAAATAACATTCTATGTTTTTTTAAACTCAGTGTTGCGGGTAGTGCAAGATAAAATGTGTGTTGAATTTAATTTAAGCTATAAAACAAAATTTTATTCTTTTTAAAGTATCTAGGTTTTCATTACTACCCTCTCCAAAACAAATTCCACTCAAATTTAACATTATATTGGTAATAAAAGGATGGAAATTGGAAAATACTTTAGTTGTAAACCCACATCGTAAAAAGGGTTAATGAAACATCAAATTAATTATAAAGAAAGTGAATCACAAAGGGATGATTTAATAACACATAAATATTTTTCCTAGTAAAATAAAAATGGTAAATAATTATAGTTTCATTGAGATAATCAATAACAATCAAGTGAATTATCAATATAGAGTTGAGGTCCTCAAACCAATAAATCCATAATAATCTAAAATTCCATCAAATTCATCTGATTTGAATGTAATAGGATAATTTTTTTCTATATAATTTTCTTATTGATGAGGATTAATTTTAATATCTACAAATATATGGAAATATAATTATTTCATATGTTTCTATTTTATAATTACAATTTAATCCTTTGGTTATGCTTCGATAAACTTCTGATTCATCCCTTAATCCATGAAATTACTATCCCAAATTAAAATTATTATGTTTATCACTCTATAATTCACTTTTAATGGATAATAATATCCATAAAGGATTTAAAATACTTTCTATATTTCTATAACAATTTTTCAAAACAAAAATGGATAGAATAAGTTTTCCAATATAATAAATTAGTTACTAAACCTCAAAAGTAGTACTACTAGGTTACCATTAATGTTTATTTTTCATATAATTTAACAAAAACATGGTCATATTACCCCTAAAGGTTATAATTAACTTTAAAATTATGTCTATAAAATGTAAATTTATTATTCCTCAACTAAATATTCCACTAAAACATATAATTTAGGTACTTATGAAAACTCAATGAATGCTTCAAATTGTAATTCCATTTAATAAAACATAAAAATAGGTGTGACTAAGTCATTGAGCTTATGATAACCCATTAAAAATACCGAGCTCTTTGGATATGTCAGTACTTCATCAGATGGACCCACATAAACTATTAAAGTAGAATATGATTTTACACCCGTTTTTTCTTATGATTATTATGATTTCCACCCTAAGTAAGTAACTTTACACACCCGTTAGTATAATGTCCAAACTCATTTCAGCTAAAACATATAACTATTCAGTGTATATTTTTCATATCATTCTTTGATTTTTTAAGGTTCATTTTCTTTCAACCACAATCCTTGTGACTAAACATACCACACTAGTTCCACTTTATAGATCCTGACTTACAATCTACATAATTTATTTTACCGTACTTGGAACAAGTTTTTGGATTAACTATTGAATTATTCATAGGTTGCTTCTACACTTCCAACCACCATGACCATTTATTACTATTATCAACTCATGGAACATAACTATCTAAAAACCCATATAATTATTCTCAACACAATGAAAAAAATTCACATAAAATTTAAATACTCATATGGCCAATGCACTTCGTAATAATTGTTTGAATCCTGAGTAAAATCTTTTAGTTTTACTATCAATTACATGAATAAAATCATGTACATAACTAGACATCCTTTTAAAGTTTTCTTCATATTCAAACATTGAATCTTCTTCTTTTTTCCTCGATTTGATGAATTTGTTCTCCATCCTAAGACAAAAACCCATAGGGAAATATTTTTCAAGGAAAATATTCTTAAATGTGTCATATTCCATATAATCAAGATCACCTTTCTCCCTCTTATTCTTGACTAATTACCACCATCACTAAGCCTCACCCTCGAAATAATAGATTGAAAGAGTTAACTTTTGACATCCCAAATATCCCATGACTTCAAAAATATCATCCAGTGAATTGATCTATCTATTGGTTACCAATAGGTCAGATCATCCCTTGAATTATGGGGGATGTTTCCTCATGGAATAATCCATTATAGAAATGGTAGATCTGTTTCCTCTCTGGAATAGATACCATCACCATTTGTAGCTTGTGTCAACTAAGACATTCAATAAAAAACTATTTTGTTCTAATTATAACTAGCTTGGGATGTTGATTTGGAAGGGTATTTTCTTCTCAGTGCCTTCCCACTATAGCTTCCTCTTTAATATGTGGAATAATATACTGAAAAAAATATGGTTAAGATGAATAAACAAATAAGTATTAAAATTCTATATCATTTTAACTTAACTATAAAAATAATATTTTATGGCCATGATTTTAACATTATCCTCAACTATAATGTTATCTAAACAATCATTTGATAATAACTATATGTAACTGACTACAAACATTACATGATCTTGATTTTTACTCAATAAATTAATTTATTTAACATTTATAATCATTTTAGGATTATAAATTTAGATAATTATGACATAATTAATACATAACAAAACAATAAAATAACAATTTTACACTTAATATTAGTATCCATTTTCCTATAATAGAATGCTCTTAAACTAAAGCATGATTTACTTCCATGGAAAATCTCCACAACATTAAAATTTTATTTTAATTTCTCTTACTCATCCTTAAACCCTATGGAAAACATTCTCAAAACATGAGATGAAAAAAAAATCTCAATAAAAGATATAAAAATAAATGAATCCATTAATTAAGTAAAAACATTAAAACCCATGGAAAAATTACCTTTACATCAATTTTATATGATAGAATGTAAATAAAATATTTCTTAAGGAAACAAACAATTTTTTTCTTCAAATTTATCCTATAAAACCCATAGACAATGATTAAAACTACTATTGGCTGACATTGGGAATCATATTCAAAAACCTCTTGGAAAACCCTTTTTATTGGAATAACCATATTTCTAACTTCCAATATAATCATTAGACAATGTATTAGAGAGCTATAATGGGAATAAACCATCATTTAAGTTATATCGAGATGACCCCCGATCTATAATGGGGAGAAACCCATTATATAAGCAATATCAATCTCACCAATATTCTTTGATCTATAATGGGGTGCAACCCTTCATTTAATTTATACCAGGCTCACCTCTAGGCTTTAATGGGGTTCAAACCTTTGTATAATCAATATCAGGCTCACCCATGAGCTATAATGGGGCTCAACCCTTCATATACACTATATCAGGGTCACCCATTAGCTATGCTTATTGAGTAACATATTATGAATAAAACACTTCCATCATAAAACCCTTTGAAAAACTCATTTAAACCCATATGAAAAACAATTTTATATCAAAATACCATTTTTTAAACCACATTCTCAATACAGAAACACCCAAAAAAGATAAAGATGATTTTTTCATTAGAGGAAACATGAAAGGATTCAAAGTAAAATAGAAATCAAACAATGCATATGGAAGATAAAAATTTGTTTCCTCCACGTACGTTAAGAATAGAATATTCCTTTAATCATTTGTATCAATGTTTCATATAAAATATGTAAAAACATACCATTAAAAACCATTGAAGTAAATTAAAATAGAAATAAAATTTAGTTTATAATTATTTTATTTTCATATATAAACATTAATAAAATCATTTCAAAAAAATGTACATATTAGAGAAACAATTTTTAGGAAACCATTAAACGATGATTATTTTTAAAAGAAAAGTCATGTATCACTTAGGGATCATTTGAACTATAAAATTCATCAAACAATGAAATTAAAAAACATTAAATAAAATAATAATAGATAACTTCATGATATAACATGAAAAATGGTATATATATACACTTTATAAAATAATATTGTATCATTACATCAATATATACTTCCATGAAAGGAATTTGGGATCAAATCCCTCACATTGAATATGATTTATTAGTTGTATCTTTATCTACATGAATAATAAAATTGTTATAATTATTTATATACTTTAGAACCATTTTAAATATTATTATTAGTTTTATTTCATTTATTAACATGTTATATATAATTAATTAATCAATTAAGTTTAAGTAATATGTTTTGTACGTACTTGGTTTATGTGTCAAAAACGAGTTTTGTTGGTCAATTAGGGTTCAAGTGGACATTATTTAAAAAACTGAAGAATAATAATAGTTAAATAATTATCTTATTTATAAAAAATTATCATTTAAAACCAATCATGAATTATGTTTATAAAAAATTAACTAACATTCTGATCATGAACATGGTAGGTCATACATACAGATGAGTAAAATTTCAATTTTTTATGATCATTATGGAAAAAAGGTAAGTAATATTTTATATCTATAGAGTTAAAATTATATAAAAAATGAAATGTTATTTAATTATATATACTTATATATATATATATATATCATTTTTTATTTGATGATGAAAAAATGAATCACATCACTTTGAGGAGGTGACAATCAACATGTCCATGAATGACGTTATCATCTTTTTTTGCGAGTGAAAAGGTAGAAAATAAAATGATATACTATAATTCATAAATGATAATAATTTCATTAATATCATAAATATTTCAATTATGTCACTTATATTTCATGTATATCACATATATATATTATATTTAACCTTATGACCCTCAATGTAATATGGTAGTGAAAAATGAATGACATCACCTCGTGTGCCAATAGTCTTCCATACACACGAGTGAAGTAATCATATAACTTACGGAATGGAATGTAAAATATTATATATGATATAATGAATAATAAGGTATAATTATGTTATAAATATCATATATATAATATATTTCCATCATTATAACCTACACTGGTATGTGATAATAGAAAAACGAATGACATAGCTTCTTGAGACAGTAGTATGATGTACACATGAATGATGATTTAAAAACCCATTTTATAGAAGTGTGTTTAGTTTTAGGTAGTAACCTAATAAAAATAACATCTTTATATATTTATGATATTGATTCAATTATATCATCATGGTATAATAAAAAATTATATAGGTGGAGAAATAAGTAAAATAAAGATGATCATTGGAGAACAGTGCCTATTCTTCGGGTTTCCTCCTTAGGATTGCTCTAAGTAATTTGAAGGATGGATTTATGATAAGTATAAATATTATAAGATTAGGTAAGGGATTTTTAGAAATTATTTTTTTAGGTTTTTTTACCCAAATGGTTTTAGAGGTGTGAAGAATGTAGGGTTTCGAGTGCCCATTAATAAATGAGAAGAAGTGACATTCTTGTAAATAAAAAAAAGTATTCACTATTGGGAGGAATACCTTACCTCATGTTCCTATAAATATATACATAATGGATGGGTGTTTTTATGTAGTTTTTAAAAATATCCACTAAAAAATTCATTTTTATCATGCTTTTCTTTCGTCTTTGTGTTTTCTCAATTTTAGGATTTTATTTCCACGGTAACTTGAATCTTTTTATTTGCCTAGGTAATATATCAATTAATACAATAATTAAAGTTATTTTTATTAGATTATTTATACTCCTGTATTCTAAATATAAATAAATAAAATAAAATAAAATCATATTTGTTTTTAAATTTAATTTTAATACAATCACATGTAATGCATAAAACCTCATTTTAACCTTAATCATGTAAATTAATTTTAAAAGTTTTCACTAATAATTATGGTAAAATAATAGTAATCCGATATTTTATAATATAAATTATTATGATTCAAAATATGGAATAAATTTTTTCAGTTCCCATCCAAATTTTTAGAAGAAATTAATTTAAAATTGGTCTCACTAATGCAATGAGTAAGCAAGGTTTTAAAGAGAAAAATATCAAGAGTTTATAAAGTTTTTAGATAGATTTTCAATATAAAATTTATTCTTATTACCTAAATTGGGTTAATAGATATATAATAGAACAAATTATACTTAAAAAATATATGTTATAATTTAACTTTGTATTTAATTTTGGTGAAAAAACTATTTTCAATAAAAAATATAATTTCTCACTATTAATCAAAAAATAAAACTTTTCATAAAAAACACAAAAATTCATCCTAACATAATTTTTTTACATTCCTATTTCTCAAATGATGTTTATTTTGTCAAATTAATTTTCCAAAACTTCGAAAAATTAATTTTAAAATAATTGTACAATAAAAGGCGACGAAACTATTTTTTGAAAAACATAGAGTTTTAAGCATAAATTAATATTTATTTTTCTATATTTTATCAAAAAAAATATGATGAAATTTTAAAAATTAGATTAAATATATAATATATAAATTTAATTAATATAATTCATAAATAATATTTTTTTTTAATTTTTTGGTATAAAACTCACCTATGCGCAAAAAATTATTTTTTAGAAAAATATTTCCTTTCTTCAAAACTATATTATTTTAATTTCTTTTTATTTTTTCACCAAATAATTCATTATATAAAAATTTGAAGACCGCTTTTTTAAAAATTATCATATTCATACCTTCCATTACAATTACAAGGTGATAATTATCATATAATAATATTTTAATAAAAAGTCACTTTTCATTTAAACTCAGTGTTGTGTGTCATGAAAGCAAAACTAATTGTTTTCTATAACTTATGATATTGAACAAAATTTTATTCATTTTAAAAATTCATGGTGTTAAATAAATAATTCATGGATTCTTTAATATTTACACCTAATGTGTTCACCCAATGTTATATCTTCTTTTCCTAAGGTGATATTCCCATTTTATATGAAAATTTCTTGGAAATGAATGAATGTGAAGATCCAGATTCAAATTGTAAATTGGAATAATTTTAATGAATAAGTAACATACCTATTTCAAATTAATTAAATATAAAAAATTATCCTTAGTAGTCTAAATGTTTTCTATACACCTTATTTTTCTATTGATATTTGTGATTTCAACTTGGACTCACTAACTTCACAAAAATTTTAGCATAATACACCTATTCATTACAATGAAAATGTCCCACTTTTGGTTGAATATCCATTACCCCATTCCTCACTTGTTAAAGTCTATTTTATTTATAGATACAATATTAATGACCAATCTTACCACAGAAAATATAAATTTCTAGATCCCATAAAACATTCACGGATTTTTTTTACCATACATGGAATATGTTTTTGGCTTACATCTAGAAGTTTTATTTGATCACTTCTCCATTTCTTACCACTATTAACGCTTCTAAGTCTTGTCATCTTGAGTAACATAAGGTTTAGTAAAACCCATTTAAACCTATTCAACATGAATAAAAATATTATAATAAATTTTAAAATATTTTGAGGAAAAATATCTTTTTAGATTTAGTTTCAATCATGAGTAAAATCTATTAATTTTAAAATGAAGGTACTGAATAAAATTATGTGCATACCTGGACAATATTGTAAAATTGTCTTCAAATATGGATAGTGAATCTTCATCTTTCTTCTATAATTTTAATAAATTTTTATCCATTTTTATTTAAAAAATTTTAGGGAAATATTTCTCTATGAAATGATTCATAAATGTTTTCCATTCCAAAGAATCAATATATTATCTTTATGGTATTCATAACCAAATAAAACCATCTATCATATTCACCTTAAAAATGATAAATGGAAATAGTTTCATTTTTTAATTTTCTAAACCTCATATTAATTCAAATATCTTTTACAGTGCAATTATCCATCCTTCATCTACCACAATATATTAGGTTCCATAGAAATCTATAGGTTGTTGTTTCTTTAAATTCTCAAATATCAATAGGTTCTAGTTACTAAATATAGTTTCTCCCTAACATACATTACACCACCATTTATATCATACATCAACTGATCCATTACTCTGTCAAATTTCTTAGTTCTAATTCTATAAATTTTATGCTATTGATTTGGAAGGATACTTTCCTCTTGATACATTCTTACTCCAGCTTCCTTATTTCAACTATAGAAAACCATTCTGAATAGACATAGATTAGATGAAGAAACATGGTAATTTTTAAATTCTATATCATTTAAACAAAACTATAAATTATAATCTATCATGGTTTTTTTAATTTAATTATCCTAACAATAATAGATATCAAAAAATTTCATCCTTTTACAACTATAGGGACCAAAACATAAATATTACACAATCTATTGTCTTTAGAGTAGAATTAACTTCTTAAATTCCTAAGGATATTTTAGGTTTATAGTTTTAGACAATTAGATAATAACTCTTCCATAAAAAACAAATATAATAAAAAATTGATACTTATACTCAAAATCTATTTTTACTATAATATATAAAATTTATAGATAAAAATGTTTTCATTTCAAGATAAATATTTATAACTTTTAACATGACTTATTCTTTATTTCTACTCACACATAAACCCTAATAAAAAATGTTTAAAATTAGAAATGAGAAAATAAATTAGAGAAAAGGGGTATAAAATAATGAAATCCATCAGTCTAATGAAAAAAATGAAAACACATAATGTTTTTATATTTATGAAAATACTCTTTGGGAATTTGATATGAATCATGTCTACATGAAAAACACACACATTTTCCCACGAAATATATTTGAGACATGTAACATGAAAATATAGAAACCTTTTAAGAATATTTGAGTTCTATATATATAACTCATGTAAGAATAATTAGATTCCATTTAAATGCATAGAATAAAATTCATAGGTTAACTCCCTCTTTTATTCCTTCGAAGACAAGGAATATTACCCAGTGCATTAAAGAACTATATGAAGCTCACACATCGTATAAGCTATATCATGTTCACCGGTAATCATCAATAAATATCAATTACCATATCATGGATAATTTTATTTATTTTTTCTCATTTATATCATAAAACCCTTAAAAACATGTTTGAACTCAAATTGAAAACATTTTTAATATTAAAATACTATTTCCTTTTCAAGACCCATTTTTCAAAAAAAATACCTATAACAAATGAAATAAGGGATTTTTTTTTGAATAAATCTTGGAAAATTATAGATATAGAAAAAAAAAATATTTTTGCAGTTAAATACTATTGAAATAATATATAAATAAATTTAAAACATTCAGTTTCCCTTTTGTAATGATTGTTAAATCATTCTGTATAAAATATGAAAAATGATTCCTTCTACAAAAAATTTAAAAAATTAAAAAGATACATAAAATAGAAATTATAATTTATTTTTTTCCATATAAATATATGCATAAAATAATTTTAATAATATGGACAAGAAAGAATAATATTTAGAAAATAAATCCTTAAAATATTTAAAATAATGGTTTTAAGGTAAAGTGTCCCTTAACTTGACTTTGTATTGTCATGCACAATATTTATATTTTTGAATAATAAAAATATATAAATTATTCACTTCATTAAGAAAATATTTCGTGATAATTATTTATTTTTTTTATTTTTTTTTCAAGTTATATTTAGTTACATAATCATTCAAGTTTATGTCGGATTTTCAGAAGATATTCGACTCAAATGTTTGAAATGAATTTGGTAAGATGACTATGGTAAAATTGGTCATCATTCCATCATCTCGAGAATAATAATATTGAAATAATTATAATAATTATAAATTAATTATACAAAAAAATAACCAATAAGTATGGTTATGAAGAATGAACTAAATTATAATCATGGAGATAGTAAGCCATACAAACACATGTGTAACATTTCCATTTTTCAGTGATCATAATGGGAATAAAGTAAATATCATTTTGTCATTATAGAATTATGATTATATCATAAATATAATATTATATCATTAGTTACACTTATATATATAATAAATGTGTTTTAGGAATTAAAAATGAATATCATCGCTTAAAGGACATGGTAATCCATTTGTACGTTGAACAACGTTATCCTTTTTTAGTAGTTCTAAATATAAGAACATATTTGAAAAAATTTATTCCAAGAATGTAAATATGACTTGACTATCATATATATATATATTAAATATTTCATTATAACCATATGTGATATGTGGTGATATAAAACAATTTAGATCGGTTTGTGAAGTGATAATCGACCACACACATGAACAATAGTTTAATTTCAAATTTGGTGGGAGAGGAGATGGATATAGATTATTACATTAATATAAAAACATCTTAATATATGTAATTTAAGTATTATATTATTTTTTTATGTGTTGAAGAATATTTTAAGGAAGTATAAGAATAAATAAAATGAAAATTCATGGTTAAGAAATATATCGCTTCAATATACAACCCCTTTAGGATTGAACCAAAAGACTTCCTAAGATAGTTTTATTTATAAAAAAGGAATTTAGGAAATGGGGAGTGGATTTAGTGATATAATTATATAGGTATTGGGTAAAATAAATAGCTAAAAATGTGTGAGGAAGATAAAATAATAGGTTCTCTTTTATAAGTGAGGGGATGGGAACTCATGGAATTAATTAATGTATTATATTAATATAAATTAATTTTTATGGAAAATTTGTTAAAAATTGATATAATTATAATATTAGATTATTTTGAGTTGAAATACCCTCATATAATAAAAATTTTACTTTTATAGTTCATTTTATTAATCTTATCTTTTTGGTTTAACCCATGTCAATCCTCTTTGTCAATTACTGCAACAACAATATATTTTACTATTTAAAGGTCCTGAAATTTACTATAAAAGGAAAATTTTCCCATAAATGGACCATGGTATATTTTATAAACCATATAAAATTATATTTTCCTATTATTTTATTTCTAATATATTTAACTAACTAGATAATTTATAGCTAATTATAGTATGTCATTAATGCAATTTTGGAAATATTCATTTAATTTGACATAAATGGAAGCATAATAATAATGTAATTAGAGTATAAAAAATTAAAATATTAATAATATGTTATAATAATATTTAAATTTTGTATTAATATAGAACTAAACCAAAAATTATTACTTTTATAGTTTTTATAATTATTTTCTTGATTTCTCTATAGTGTGAAAAAACACTATGTTAGTGTCGTGTAAAAATTTCTTGTAATTATTTAATCCCTAAAAATTACAAACACATTATCATGAAAAAAATAATTTTTATTTATAATATCCATTAAGAACACAACAAAACATATTTTCATCAAAATTCAAAATAATTTAGAGATATTAAAACAAAGAGAACGAAATATGGTTTTTATTCTTTATTTCAAATTATATTGAGGTAATTATGAAAGGACAATGGAAAGATATTGAAAAAAAAATTAAAAAAATAATGGTAAAGGTAAAAAGACATTTCTAATTAAATAAAGAAAATAATTTCTAAGTATTTAGTACTTATCACATTATTTTTAACCTTGACTACAAGAATTACACTTATCATGGAAACAAAAATTTACTCAGATTCAAATTCATAATAAAAAAAAATTAAAGGGAACAATTTAAAAAATCATGAAAACCTGATTCCAAATATGGAATATAATTTTAATTATTTAATTTCAATATTTTTCAAAATATAATTTATAATTTATCCTACCATACATGATGGAAATCGGGTTTTCAAGAAATTTCTCTTTAGGTATAAAAAATGTTTTTACACTAAATTATTGTATAAATTATTAATAAAGACCATAATTTTATTTTATTTTTTAAATTTAAAGGAACTAGTTAAATTTTTAAAATATTCTAAAATAGGATTTGACTTTGTAAATATTTTAAAATAAAATAAATTTTCCAATAAAATCATAATTTTTAAATATTCATTGACAAATCAATCTTTTTAGAAAATTCTTAAAAATCACCATAATATTCATTCAATATTATAATTTTAAAAATAAAATTCTTTTTATCAAATTAAAATGATAAAATTTAAAAATAAAAAATAATATTCGACCATATAATATTTTTAAACAAATTTATTAAGAATAATATTATTTCCTTTTTGACTGGAAAATTACTTTATATTCTTATAATGAATATAAATACGTAAAATATAATTTATGAATACTAATAAAGAAATAAATCATTAAATTTACCGATATATTTACACATATTATACAATAAAATATAATAATATAAATGAGATAATAAAGGAAATCTTAATAGTGGTTCATGCAATTCATCAAGTGGATCAATGTAAAGATGATTGATAAACCATTATTTGTGTAAAATCATTATTTTCTCATGAAGTTCAATCCATTTTATCATGTATTTTTTATTATTTCTCTATGTGATTGATTAGACTGAGTTATAAAATTTATGATTTTTATAAATGAATAGGGTTGGTGTGGCTACTCTAAATTAATAAAAAATCTGACGCCCTAGATCGGATTGACCACTGGGGGTGAATAAGTTGTATTCTTTAGAAATTATTTTCTTGAACTAAATATCTTGAATATATTCAGGTTATAATTATATTAATATATATATATATATATATTATCTCATATCATTTTGTGTATATCTAAGAGAAAGAGTAGAACACCGTGATTTACAAGGTTCAATGTAAAATCCCACTCCATTTCATGATGGGTTATATTCTATAATAGAAAATGATCTACTATTTACACAAGTGTTTTTAACCACATACCTTACTAGTATAATAAATATATAGTCACATAGTGTTCTTTATCGACATGAATGGTCATAAACATCAATCACAACTCCTTCACATGACTTTTTATACACCTCAGTCACAACAACATTTTAAACCATAATTAGAATAACCTCATTCACAGTCTAGGTTTATTCTTTACCACCTTATATAATATTTCCCATAAAAAATTAATATGGTCTACTTTTATAGAAAAAACTTCAATAACACCACTAACCAATTTTGGAGATTAACACTACGCCTGTAAAAACATACTACAGAGCATGAACAATATGGGTTAATATCTTTTTTCAAAATACTTTGTCACTCATAATTCTTCACTAATTAATGATCTGATAGTATTTAGATTCATGTTATTTAATTAATAAAAATATTATTATCCTTCCATATTTCTCATGCATAGTCTTCATGAGTTCTCTCATAGTTTTATTTTTATCTACCTCAATTCAAAGACATTTTTATAGCTATAATAATATCCTGAATAATTTCATCCATATTCAAAATATTAAAACACTGTGAATTGTTAAAAAAATCATCCTTAAATAAAAATTTATTGAAATGCCTATTAAAATCATTCTTTTAAATCATCAAATAAGTCATGAATTATTCTTTTCTATGATATTCAAATATTTTTATCTTAGTGTCTAAAAAATCAACTATACTTACATTTAATACAAATCTACAAGATTCCCATAGTAATGTGGATATCTTGTAACATATTTATTGATGTGTTGAACCTCGATCAAATTTTAACATTGGGGTATTAGAAAATATAACACCCATAAATGACCATGGAATGATCCCCACCATTTTGAATATTGAACATTGAATTCCATGTGTGTATTATGACTTTGATCACAACATTTACCTCAACATAAATTTGTAATCATTTTTCCTTAGTATTTTTTTTCCACAATCTACTCATTACTATGACATAGTTCTCATTATCATTATCATCCCATTTCTAATTAAATATCAGAACTACTATTTAGTGTATTATCTATAGTAACCAGAAATCCCACACAAAATTCACTACAACATGTTAATCATAATATTCTTTTTTTAAATTGACCATAGATTTCAAAATGTTATGGCAAACACTATCTTCCCATTTTATTCTTTATGAATTTAATATGATGCATTTTGGAACATATACTTGTTCCAAAATCATCCTTGGCTGGTCCTCTATTAATCATTATATGAATAATGGTCATTTGATTGAACATGATAGTTTAATTTCTTAATATTGGATAAAATAATAAAAAGAGATATATAAATATTTTATTTGGAATTCACAATTATGGAAATATTAGTATTTAATTTTTTTTATTTTGAATGACATTAATGTCATACAATAAAATAATAAAATCTAATATCACACTCTCCATCAATGTCGAACAGTGATGTAAAAGTTATTGAATTTGTATTTCTCTTAAATTCAAATGATTTTACTGAAATCCATACACTAATAAATGTTATATGATCAGAATAATATTATACTACTCATTGAAAATCAAAAATTACCATTATGTAGGTACTATTTTACATTTTCTTTTTGTCTATGTAACCCTTATATAAGTCATTTTCATCTAGTATGGTAATTAAAAAACTGGATATTACACATATATTTCTCCTGGGTTTTCAGAGTTACCTTTAATATGCTTGGTTTATAACTTTTCATAGACATTAAAATTACATGGAATTAAGGTATTGTATTATAAAACTCTACGCATCTATATTTTTTATATATGACCATTATACATGTATCGATTTTCTTTTTTACAAGTATTCATTTAAACAAAAAACCACCAAATTCTTTTATAAATCAATTCCAAGGACATATAATATCCATTAAATGTTGTACATTTTACTCTCAACATTTTTATATACCTTTAGATTTAGTATTTTGACATAAATATTCACATATAACATCTTGAGTACCTTGGTATAAAAATCATGCATGTTGTTGTAATAATGTTTTCCCTACTCCCAACTAAACAATACATTTCGATTACCATGTCATGCTTACAATTAGATATACCTGATATACACTTACCATTATAGTGTATATATTTTTGTGTCCTCTATTTTAATGGTTATTTCTATATATCAGTTGTGTCATCAAATGTTTGTAGAAGATTCTACGTTATAATGACAATCGTCAAATACTGTGAAATTAATATTAAATATATTTCATATGGTCTAGATACACCATATGTAAATGATACAGTTGATGTTTGATTATTAGGTGTTGGGGTCTCATATGCACTAATACATCTCATGAAGTTCTCACTTGTGGATATCTGGTATGTGAGATCATGAGAAATGACCTGCCAATTGAAAAACCACTTGTTTCATGTTTACTTAGATGTTCCCATCTAAAAACATATGCATTAGTCTCCCAAAATGAGATCAATACTAGTGTGTTACATTTGATCATATACATTTATTGAATAAAAAATCCATGATAATGAAACAGTGGTGAGGTATCTTGTGTTGGGTGTGTCATTTGTGGTATTTCATTAGTTGAATTGTCAAGTTGGAATTTGTTGCCTCGATGTTTTGGAAGTAATATATCTCAAGCTTGGTTGATCAGGATGGTATTACCATCATAAATCTATGTCAAAGGTTTTCAAATGGAAAATCAATCTAGTTAGATCAATGAACAATAATGAAAGAAAGGATGTTGACCCAAGTGTGCATCATGATTTATGATATATCTAAAGATAATGAAATTATATTACATGGTGTGTGTTTATTGGTTAGTTTTTGTTTATATAACTATTACTTATCACTTTTGGTGACTTTATGGGTTTCTAGGCTTTTATCAAGGACTATTAATATTATTCACTACTATCGAGATAAAGGCATAGAGGGTCACACCCAATAGTGAATTAATGAATCTATCTTATTCCAGTGAATAGTTATATGGGACATATTAGGCCCCACTATGGGGATCCAGTGTTTTCCAAGTTTTATCGAACACCAATAAATAAATAAATTAATTAATATTAAAGTAATTATTAATTCGATTGAATTTATTTATTATGTGTATTCACAAGGTATTTTTAGAATATGAGGAATAATATTATTCGAACAAATACTATTTTAATATTCTAGATTTGTTTAATATTAGTGGGAATTACAAGTCGAATTAAATAACTAAGTCTTTTAACATAATATACTTAATATATATTACAGGTATGTGATAAAATATAAATAAAATTTATCTTGTAGTTTAGATCATCATATTTATTATATATCATATTTTTAGTGGACACAAAATATATGGTTGTTGGGAACCCTATCTGGAAATTTTAATAATTCTATTTTATAACTAGGAGAGGAGCTTATTTCCATACACTATTATTGAATTTAGGAATGAAAAATTATCTCTCCTAACAATTCATATAGAGATAAAAGCTCTAACTAACTGTATGATCCAAGATCACATTCATGGATTGAAGGAAAGGGATCATGGTGATCAACACGACACTAAAAGATTCATCAAATATCCACACTAGAACCCACAATTTTATGAACAATGAGCATGTAGAATATTGAATTGTTTTTGGGTGATCTATAGGGTTTGGAATCATATCCTTGAATCAATGATCACCAGTGACTAGCTTCAATAGTGCGTGGTACCTTTTTGAACAAGCTATTTGTTTTTTATTAACTCTTGTACTCTAAATAATTTAAGTGAGATCCTAAAGACATATCGGGGCCCAATTTCCATATTCAATTAGTCTCTTCATCTTAGGGATGAAATGTATTAAAATACCCAACCCACCATCTTCGACTTCTCCCTCGGTACCTTCAATTGATTTCAGAGTGATCATGTGAATTTTTTTAGCGAAGAAAAAATTAATTTTCATTAAATTAAGTGGAGGGTATAATTTTTGTCCCAACGGATCAGACCATGATTCAATATGAGTTTAGATGACCATGTTATGACCATCCAATTTTTTAATGATTGAAATCATTTATTTAATGGCTATTGAAATATAAAAAATCAGTATTTGTTTGAGCTTGTGTGTTTTGATAGGTGATGGTCGAAAAAATTATTTCTGAATAGATTTGGTTTCTACCTATAATTGTATTTTAAATTATAACAATAAATTTTAACTTGTATAATAATGATTTATCCTCTAAATGGTTTTTAAAAATTGGGATGAATATAACATTTTTCAAGCAGTTGTACCATAGAAATCACCAAAACAAAAAAGTATTTTATTTTTCTAAATAGCAACATTGTGCATAAAAATGGTCAAGTCTATATGGTTTGGATCATGACTGGATGGTTTCAAAAATTATGTGTGGTTTTTTTGAAAAAATTAGCTACACACAAAAAGGGTGGCCCCATTCAGTCGGGCAACTTCCCTCTAGTAGCCCTAGTACATTTCCAGTCTGCTGCCGCCACCCAATGCACTAACACCTAGGCATCACCATCCCATTCCACTAGATATAGATAAACATAATTTCTATTGCAACCCTATGTTATCTACTTACTATATGCCACACCTCCCCACCAGTCAAGACAAGTCCTGAGTCCAATCAGAAAAAAACATTTCCCTCATTTTCCAGCCTCCCATTTTTCCTGGTTATTCCATGCTACTCCTGGGTACCCCGCCTATCGCGTCGCGAGAGAGAACCACTGGGATTGCCACCGGCTACATGATTTCGCTCCATATAATTTCATCTTACAACCATACACCCCAGTTAAAATTATGGTTAACACCCATAGCATGAAAATAAAGAACCACAACCTCCTTCTCCCTTCAGATCCCGATTTGGAGCCTCTCTATCACAGTCGAAACCCGAGACACCACCATCTCATCCGTGCTCCATTAACCTAATCTATGCTCTGATGCTGATCCACCCTCACCATAGAATGCCTCCTCATATGCCAAATCATCTGATGAGTGTCTAGATCTACTGATTTTTACCCCTCCCAGATCTGGTCATCCCTTATCATACCACTGTTTTCCACCTATACCCTCAGTTCAGCCTCTTTCAGGAAACCATCGAGCACTTTACTGGTGTGATGTACCCTTCTTTTTATTAATTAAACCAAATACTCCCTAAAATGGGGTTAGGTGGGTCTTACCAACCAAAAGCTAGTCTAAGAAAATCAGTCTGGCCTAGAATGGCCTTACATAGGCTTTACACTACCTGAAATGGTTCTGCATGGGTTTAACGTGACAAGCATTGGGCCAACACAAAGTTTATGTGCCAGAATTAATAGTACCTAATTTTATTAGTTAATTAATATTTAGAATAAAATTAAAATAACTAAAATATTTATTTTTATTTAATAATAATAATTTATTAATTGATAAATATTCATTTTATTTTGGTATTAATTTAAATTAATTAATTAATTAATTTTTAGGAAATAATATTAAATTAATTATAGGGTTAAATGCAATTTAATTATTTGATTTTAAGTTATTCATTTAATTTAATTATAATATCCTTTTACAATAATTCATTGCAATTTAGTTTTTATCATGCATTTATTTATTACCCACTAACTAGTCTTGAGAAAACAGTCGACTTGTGTATATAAGTTTTTCAATCAATTATTTCTATGTGTTCAATTATTGTACATAATTAATTATATTCTGACAGTCTGTGTATCACCCTTTTATACAAACTTTCTAAGGTCCTACATGTCCATCATTATATGTTTTTACATTTCACTCTCGAGCTCCCCTCGCCTACGTGTGAGTACACTTTTACATAGACCCTTCCATGAAGGGGACTGTGTAAGATGTAGACAATTACAAGTTAAGGTGAAATATAAATGATAGGTGGACACACTGGATGGGGGAAAGTTGTATCATGACTTGAGCCATTACTCAGATATTATACCCCTATGTCAATATTTCTCCATTGAGGATAAATAGCTCAATATTTTTTATATTCTCAAGGATAGTTGGGTAATATATTCCATTTATGCATGTATTTATTATTTTAGGCATTTTCATAGAAGCAGGAAACACTTAAAATAATATATATGAAAATGCATAACAAATTGATGGATGTTTTTCTATTAATGTTTTATAGTGAGTGCTCCAACATAAAATGGGAAATATTAATAAAAATGTATTACATTCATTGAGAAAAATATTATAAACCCTCAATGAAATATTATGTCATAAAATCCTTTTGTCATTTGAATTTGAAAACAACCACGTGTATAGGGTGCTCGGTTAGCCATAGATGTGGGTGCCTACTACAGCTGGGAAGTTCTTATGTGAATAATGGGTTGATTTAATTGAATATGGTGGTTAAGGATTATATGTGTCTAGATTTCTATAAATTTATATGAAAAGCATTATGGTAATCGATTTTATGGTTCAGAAAAACTAAGAAATTCATCAATAGTTCAAGGAGCCTCAAGTTAATGCAGGTTTCCAGTAAATGCCTATCTTGAACTCTATGAGTTGTAGTGTATCCATATCATATAAACTATAAGGAGAAATAAAAGTATCATATACATGATAATACTCAATTGATAGAGTATTGTTATTTTAGTAAAGACGGATCTTATAATTAAATAAAATATTTCGATAAATTTAATGATGTAAAAAATAGGTAATATCTAAATCAATAATCAATATAAAAGAATAATCTGCAAGATTTTATTTTTGTAGTAAATGAAACTTGATTACACAAGACGCTTTGTTATAATCATGGAAAAATTAAATGGTCAAACTATTATGAACTTCCAAGTGTAGTACAAGAGCTTTCTCATAATACCATGATATCAAAAATTGATGGTTTGGGTGTCCTCAATACCTATTATGATACCTAAGGAAGTGATGGTATTTAAATACTTAGAAGATATTAATGTATAGTGAATATGATGGTTTTGTTATAATGTTGTCATCAACTTCTGATATGAGTCATGGACACTATATCAGAACATATATGATTACAAATATTGTTTTGTCTCCAATAAGATCACATAGAGAAACTGAAGTGAGATATGAATGGATGATATTACACTGGTTACGTATAAATATGATTTGTAGACTAAAATATTTTAGGAAATCCAATTCTTACATATTTTCCACCCAATTAATCCATTTTAATTTAAATTTACCCAATTAAAAGGATGGATTAAACACTTCATTATATTTAGGGTAAGGTTCCCCAAGAAATAAGAATACTAAATAAGGATTCATATTTAGTTTTTATAGTGATCAATTTGAAAGAAAAAATGATAAGAACAATGGAAAGAGTGACAAAAAAGGAACCTTTATAAATTTCATAAAAGAGAGAGGTAAAAAATATGATGTTATTATATTCTCATATCATGAAATAAATATATGGACATTAAAATCCAATGAACTAAATTAAATAAGAAATTTCCATATTCTTCTTAAATGTATATTCATAAATTATAATTATTGTTTCTAGAACACATCTTGGGTATTTAACAAAATATTTTTATCACAAACGTGTATCTAAATACAGTAACCATGTAAGTAATATGAGCATTATAAGAAGCAATATGTATTCCCCATGGGGCTGAGAAAGGATGATTACTATGTCTAAGGAGAGAAACACGTAACTTCAAATTTCCATGTTGAATGATTCCATTTGAAAACTTTTTAAGTATAACTAAATCATTTATCTCATATATTAATTTGGAACTATGAGATAAAATTCTAGGTTTAAAGATAAATGTTGTTTGTGGTTTCGAGTACTCATGTAATACTACCATGATACATGAATCTAAGGTAATAAATGATGAATATAAAATATAGGATTATATTCCTAGTTGGGGAAATATAATTTTTTGTAAAATTAGAAAAATGTGGATGTTAAGGATAAAACTAGTATGGTATTTAGAATAAGAGGAGAAAATTCCTTAGGTATTATCGATTTTTATAATTATTTTTTATAGACAAAAAAACCTTTAGAGATAAAATTAATCCAAAAAAATTGGAAATAGTTCATATAGAGTGCGTTAAATATTCCAAGGGTGATCTATTTGTATGTATACTTCATAATATTCCTTTAATATCATAAGGAATGTGGAATTGAAATATGGTATATTCATTGTTACAAGTTATTAGGTTCTTTGAGTGGGCATGTCAGAGAATATATTGTCAAAGCATTCATCGGTCAATATAATGTTGCATGGAGTAATTATTGAGCACACATTATCTTATGTAAATCAGGGATATGATGTTAATAAGGAGGATCAATAATGTGTCTCACATATTTACATTGTTTAATAAAAATAAGCATGGAGAAATTCTTAAATGAGTATTTCCTTATATACATCAGATTCATGGTCTAAGTATAATAATCATTAATTTTTTGACATATATATATTCTCCTTGAAAAAACATCCATTATATTTCAAGATGTTCTTCACAAATAATAGATATATTCAATAACCATTTACAAACAGTAATAAAAAATGGATTTAATATCCATTATAGTATGTTGGAAATAAAATATTTCCCAAGATCATGTTTTTTTAATGAAAATAGTTTGTTAGTATATATACAATCCTCCATCCAAAAAACATAGTGTGAATCTATAGTAATCATCCTAAAAGTTTATCTAGATTTTATAAAAAACCCTAATATATAAATAAAATTTTAAGGTGATAGAAAATATTTCTATAAAAGGGTGAAAATCAATACATGAAATAGTGGGAGCATGATTAAATTGGGTTTAGTCAATGCCTAAGATGCATAATTAGTTGAAATAGAAGTAAATTCCACAAGAGGTGTGGAATGGAATGTCTAAGAGACACATACTACATAAGAAGTTTAAAACCATAGTGATGGTTTTATATTCACCATAGTCGTTGATACATTATTCATTGATAATAATAGATCCTACATGTAACTAGTATATGGATATTATATAATATTGATAGGATCAATTGAAATTTAATAATGGATTACACATATCAAAATTTGGGGTCTAATTATTTTGAATAATGAGGTGGGTATTCAAGTGTGGTGATACATGGATGGTATAAGTGTGATAAAAATAATGATCAATTGGTAATACCAATTTTTTGTGCCTAAATCCATTATAATTTTACTTATCATATCTAATTTCTATGATCTTTATATTTTTCATTGGATGTCAAGACAACCAATCATGGATGGTTTCTAAATTATGTAACTATAAAGGGATGGTGACATTACAAAATTCCAATAAAGGGTGTAAGTTACTCAATTCTAGTTTAGAATTTATGTATGAAATGTGATCATGTTACATTCATTTGAAATGAATATGTTACATGTGCCTATATGAGGTTAGTGGGAGCACCACTATTTTCCAGGAGAAATGTGTTTGATAATATATGGAAAATAGCTATTGCTCTTACAGTTAGTTAAGACATGGATGATTTTTATTATCCATTGGTTTACTTAAAGTACCAAAACTAAATTATAAGGAATATTATCTACTGAGGTGGATCACATGACTTCTTAATTCCTAGTCAATAATGCATATATTGACATGGTATTGAAAAAAACAATTTGGAATAATTCAATAGATATTCATTACAAATGTCACATGGAATTAGTCTCTCCAATAATACATGCATTGGAATAGGAGGAGACTATATTCGTGAGTTAACATTTTATATTCTAAAGTGATGGAACAATAAAATATGCCATGATATGTAGAATAAATTATATTTACAACATATAATTTATGATAGGAAAATATCAGTTATATCTAGGTGAACAGTAAGATATGTAGTGAGAACTATCTAATAATACTGGAGGGAGTACAAAGGATATGTACCTGGTATGTGGAGAAGAACATATATAATTTTGAGAGGACACGAAGTAGTCTTCTAAATATCAATGTGATCTAATATTAAAGTTAGGATAAGTTAATGAGTAAGACAATATCTTTCAAGAGAATGGTCGCCATACCTAAAAAATCGAGTATGTTATAGCTTCTAAGGATGTTATGAAGCAGTTATTAAATATAATGATTTATTCATGTTATTGGAATCAAACATATTTGGTGAAGTTTTCTCATCATGATAATTTATTTACCGGTACTTGCCATTATATATAGTTTTGTTAGTTAAAATAAGAGATTTGCACAAGAGTTTAAAAATCTTGTGATGTTTGAGGTCGCACATAACAGAATTTCCAAGCACTAAAAATATGGAAGGCCAACCCACTAAATCCGTGACTCAATAGAAACATGAGTATAGTCTTTTGAATGATAACAAGGATGTTTGAAAGCTAGCTCTAGGGAAAGTGGGAATTTTTTAATGGTGGTTTCCCAATACCAATCTAAATCATACATTTCTTTTTCCATATCATGCATACCATTAGATATCATGATCTACAATTACCATTATAGTGTGTAGATTTGTAAATCCTCTATATAAATGGTAAATTCCATCGATTAATTGACTGATCAAAAAGATATAGAATATCCCAGGCTGTAATGGGGACCTTGAGATACTATGAAAATAATCTCAAATATATGCCATGCTGACTGGAAAGAGTTTATGTTTGACTATTAACTACTCAGGGATCATAAGCAGTGATAATTTTACTCATGATGCCCACACATTGTGATCCCTAGTAGGTGAGATCATGTTGATAGACCCACCAATTGGAACACCACATGTTTCAGGTTTCATTGATTGTTTCTATCTATGTAAATTTGTATATTAGTATCATTACATGTGATCATTTATAGTATCTTCTATATTATCACATACTATGATGTAATAAAAATTCCATTATAATGAAATCATTGAGAGGTAGCTTGTTTTGGGTCCGTTATTGGTGGTATTACATTGGTTTAATGCTCAAGATAGAATATGTTTCTTTTGAGTTATGGAAGTAATATATCTCAAGACTGGTTGATTAGAATGGTAAAACCTTCATAACTCTATAGAAAAGGTATTAAAATGGTAAATACATCTAGTTAGATCATAAAATTATAAATAAAGGATGACAACACAAGGGTGCATCCTACTTTTTGAGATATCTAAACACAAAGAGATTATATTACACAATGTGTTTTCATTGGTTGATTATCATTGTTGTGAAAATTTATTGTCTCTATAGGGGCCTTGATGGGTTACTAAACTCCACTATTGGTCTTTGAATATTATTCAATTATATTGAGATAGGGTCCAACAGGTTCGTACACAATAGCATATTCAAGATGTTTCCTTATTCTTGTGATAGATATATGTGACATGGTGTGCCCCACCACGGGGTTCGAGTTTTTTCCATGTTTTATTGATCAAAGATATATAAATAAATTCGTGATTATTGATGTAATGAATAATTGGGTTCAATTTATTTATTAAATTTAATGACAAGGTATTTAGTGAATATGAGGAATAACATTATTCAAACGAATATTATTTTATTATTCAAGGTTCATATAATATTATTGGGAATTTCAATTCACATAATGTGTCTTATTTTTATCATGAAAATTTTTTAATATATATTATAGGTATGTGATAAAATATAAATAATATTTGAGATTCTATTTAGTTCATAATAATTATTATCTATTACTTATTTAGTAGACATTAAATATATAGTGGTCAAGAAACCTATTTGATTAGTTTGAAAAATCCACTATATAAGTACAATAGGAGCTTTATTCCATGAAGTATTCATGAATTTGGGATTCACAGCCTACTCTACCCCTGATTAATAGAGAGATAAATAATCCAACGAAGTGTACGATACAAGATCACCTTCGCGGATCGAAGTTAAGTGATCATGTTGATCGACTCTACATAAAAGGATTCATCATAGCTCCACACTCACATTAATGTCATTTAATAGAGAGCATGTGGATTCTTGAAACATGTGTGGTTGATATAAAGGGGTTCAACTTTAGATCCTTTATGAAATGATCATTGATGAAGAGATGCAGTTGTTCCGACATCATGTTCAACATAAGTTTGGTGTTTGTTTTTAACATATATTCTATTTTTAATTCACACGAGATCCTCATACCATATTGTGCCCCGTATTTCTGAAGATGATATGTCTCGTCATCCTGGTGGTAAAATTTATTAAATATCTATGGACCCCATAATTTTGTGGCAAGAATGATACCTTCATAAGAATCATCACTTACTTATTTTCCAATTTATATTAAATCATCTTATCCACACAAAATTAAATCTACATTAATATTTGTATTATTCATTTATAATAAATACATCTTAGTCAAACTATACCACCAGTCTTTAAAATTTGTTTTTTATACCATTAAATCCCTAAGTAATCTATTTTATTCTCTTCCTTATAGTTAATGAATATAAATGGAACAACATTCTCCCCTTATTGATTTCATAAATTTGAGGGTTTAACATATTATATATTTTATACTAATCAAACCTAAATTTAATATCCCAATTTTTCAGTTAATTTCATTGTTTGAAAAATTTTAAAGATGGATGATTGTCCATATATATTTATAAAATATCCTTTGGAAGATAAATATTTTTCTATATAGGATAACCATTTGTAGAAAAAAAATTGTTTATTTATAGTGATCAAAGTAATCCATAAATTAATTAACCTATGGTACCAACTCACAAAAAATCATTCTAAGGTTTATTCAAAAAGAATTATTAGTAGTAATTTTTATCCTCTATAAATATTGAAAAACTCATCATAATTGTTCATGTGATTTTTAATAAAACACCACCATTTTCTAATCTTTCATCAACCGACACTCTACCTTTTAAAAAATATTTGTTAAAATAAAAAATAAGGGATATAACTATGATTGAATAAAAAAGTCTCTAATTTTATTAGATATTTATAGAAATTATATATTAACACATCTTGATAATTTTTATCATCTACACCTTATGTATTATTACCCTCGAGGGAGGAAATAATTTCATTTATGATATGGAAATTGAGATATACCATGAAAAATATAGAATTTTTTGGTAGTCGTGATATCATTAAATCATCTCCTTTAATCCCATTAATATAATCATAATTAAAAAATGTTTTATTTAACAAGGAGGTCCCACTTTGTTCTCAAGAAGTTATACTGATATTATGATGTTCCTCTCAACCTATACTAATCATTTCTTAAAACAATAGATTGAAGTGTGATATTTTTCTTATTGTAAACATTATTTGATTAAATATTTGAATTCCTCCAATGAACCATTTGATTATGTGGTGCTTCATTCTCCCTATGTATGATAAAGGAATCTTCATTACCTTATTCTTTCATTGGTAATTTAAAAAATTATTTATTGTATTGAATAATAGTCAAACAATTTTGTATGTCATTCAGAGTTTTTCTACATCTATAATATTATATATCTTGAATGATCACTTATGTGTTTGTTAAAACTTTTTAATAATAAGTAGAATTTTAATGTGAAATCCCTTTATTTACATTAAAGTTTGTATCCATCTGTTATTTATCCTTTTTTATCCAATTTTAAGTGATATGTCCAATGATTTAATCATTATTTATTAGCATAGTTAATTTATGTGGGCTTTACTCAAGACTTATTGGTATACATAATAATAAATTAAATCACATTCATAGTATTAAAATACATCTAGGGATTCATGTCATTAACAACATACATTTTTTACATTCCTTCGCACATATTCAATATGTTTATCCAATACACTCAATTATTTTTTATATCTATTCAATAAATTTTTAATACCAGGTTGATTCCTTTAAAATCTAATTCAAAATTATTTCCAATTCCCCCTTGATTCAATCCTATTTCATAGTAATGACATATTAAACCAATAAGAAAATTCCTTATGTAAATACCTTAAAAAATAGTAGTAGAGCCCTTGAAACACTGATCTTTAATATTGCTGACTAGTTTATCAATAAAATTATTATAGTCCATTTGTGCCATAATACTTCTATTTTCAAGGTAAAATAATCTCATTGGCATGTTCTTCACTTAAATTTATGAGGAATATTACATCTCAATAGCCATCATAGTGTAAATATATTCTTAATTATATGTATCGCCAATTTTATTATAGAAATTAGATATCAAAATTTAGAAATTTGATTCCTATTTTCATTACTTTTTTGGAAAATCTTATTCCACTATCTTGAGAAGATTCTCTTTTAATCTCAGTAGACTTGATGTAGACTTATCTTACTTTATTCCACTCATTTTGAACAACAATTAATATTAATTATGTCTTATATTGTTCATATTACATAATAGCGATCTTCTTATCACGATCAATCACAATCATCTCATATTTAACTTCTCTAATATTGTGCATCTTGATATCATCAACATGGACCTCTTTCTTTTTAATAATATCCTCATTTTCATTAGTGGTTTTTTCTTATCCTTGATAATTTTTTTCTTTTATTTCATGAGGTACATAATCTTCTAAAAATTTCCTTCCAATTAAACATTCTAGTGTCATTCATGTTCTTCATTTCCTTTTCCATTGTCACTAATAGAAAAATAAAATCATTTATCACCATGAGAAATGTAATTTAATTCAAATTATAATACAATATATCATTAGTCAACCTCTTCTTTATCACTCATATAACCTCATTTCCTTCTAATGAACTTATTCTCACCTTTAACACATTTTTGTTTTTGAGATTTCCTTTCCTTAATTTATTAATCATATTTTTCAAATTACTTATTTCGGAAATATTTTGTAATATGAATAATATAATCACAATTATAAAGACGTAGTAATTTCCAAAATTTAAATTTTTATTTTCCCTTATAAAATCTCTTTTATAGAAGAGGATCAATTTTGTTAAAGTCTTGATCATCCTCATCATCATATTAGTCACTTACCCTTATATCTTTATCATCATTTACTTTTCTATTTCTCATGGATTCAATTTCAATGTTATTTTTTTATTTTTCCTGAAAGATGATTCATTTTTTGTATCATATTATATGATAGTAGATGAAGATAATTAAAATAGCTCAGGTTTTTAGAATCCATATATTCTATATAATATATATTTTTATAAATCTAATTTTTTTCTATATGTTCATTTAATTTAAATATATTAATAAATATTTCATATAATATTGAAATTGAATAGACAAAAATATGTTCATTCATAATAAGAAATTAAAATATTTAAACATGAAACTAAGTATTACACACCATGTATTATTAGTCAACATGTACTAGTACAACCATTAAATGTGGGTGAATTAAAAAGATAAAATAAATAAAAACTGAAAAAAAAAATCAACTCTAGGAAATCTTTTTGATCGTTTACACCTTTTAGGATGACCAATATCCAAAGAAACCCTATAATAAAGATGAAAAACATGAATAGATAATAATATTTTCATAACTAAAATGGAAAAAATTGAAAGAAAAATTATAAAATGAATAATTTTAGTAATTCATACATAAGAATAAAATATGGTTATTGAAAACCTGATCCATCTCAATATAGTTATTGAAAATATGGTCATTGAAGATATACTTATTACAAATATATTGATTTTAGGTATAGTCATTGGTCATTTTTATAATAGTTATACTAAAGATAGATATTATTAAGTAGTAAATTTTAAATAATATAACTCATAATGATATAAAAATATGCTATTAAAATATTATATATATATATATTTATTTAAAAATGTTACATATAATAATAATAACAATTTATATAAATATTTCAAAATCAATAAAGAAGAAAAATTAAAGTCTAGAATATAAATAACTAATTAATGGTATTAATTAAAGCATGTTTAGTACAGAACTAATAATTATATTCAACAATTTTTTTATATTTTATTTTGTTTTTTTTCTTAATAAATTTAATTTAAACTTATAAAATATTATTGTATATGAAAAAACACATTAACATCACTTAAATAATTAATCTAAATGAATTAATCATATCCACACATATTGGTTAAAACACCATTTTCAAAAAATGATTTTATATTTATAATTTATATTTTTAGTTTAAAATATAAATATATAAATTGTATAATTTTAATTTTATAAAACAAAATTCATTTTTGAATTCATTTTTTTCAAAATTATCTTGGTATGTCCTTTTGAACCTTTTTTGAAATAATAAATATTTAGATGAATAATATAAATACATATTTTTCTAAAAAAACAATTAATTTTATAATGAAAGAATAAAATAAACGTTTAAGAAATAAAATTTATAAAAAAACAGTATTAAAACCCATCTTATATATTTTAAAATACTATATTGATATATGAAACCTATTCTTATCATCATAAAAAATGTAATGTTTTAACAAAAACTATTTTTAATCTGTTTATTTTAATAAATTTATAAAATTGTGTAATTAGATTTTAAAAATAATCTGTTGTTAATTAAATATTATTTGAATAATTATAATCATTTTAATTTTAGCAGAAACAAAATAATTAGTAATTTTATCCAAAACAGAAATCAGATGCTCAAAATATGTTATTTCTAAAAATGGGTCTTTATGTGTTATATGCCATAAGATTGAAACTAAATTCTATAACTTAGGTATAGTCATTATAAAATTATTTCAATGTTTTAAATTAGTATGTTAAACTTTTTAAATAATTTCAAATTTTTGTTTTTTCCATTATTATTATTTTCCAAGGGTGAAAGTGGAGTTACCACGGTAAGGGTAAATTCGTGTAAAAATAGTTTAACATAGTAAATGAGGTTAAGTCATATATAAAAATGATTTATATTGGATTATAGAGGTATAATATCAGTTATATCATTACCCACAACATCAATTTCTATTTATGGATCCTTTTGATGTGAATAATGCAGTGATATTTTTGATAAATATTATGTTTTTACAAAAGTGCCTTTTTATTCAATTTTAAAAGGGGGACCACATCCTCACCATTTTTATTTTCATCCACTCTTCTTTTTATAAAACACTAAAATTCAGTTATATAAATATAGTCATGATAAAAAATTCATTTTTAGTATGATTAAGTTTTATTATACTAATGGGATTACCATTTTATACTTTCCAAAAAAATATTTAAAAAAAAGAATGTATCATCATGTGTGTGTAGACTACTACCTCTATGAATGATTTGTTTACTGTTACATCACCACCATAAATGGAATGTTAAAATAGTTTATTTAATTAAATAATATAATATCTTCCACACTGTTAATATAATGGAAGAATAATATTTTGTTTTTAATGTGCG
The DNA here is from genome assembly GCA_963277665.1 of Viscum album. Classification (NCBI taxonomy): domain Eukaryota; kingdom Viridiplantae; phylum Streptophyta; class Magnoliopsida; order Santalales; family Viscaceae; genus Viscum; species Viscum album. The sequence continues at coordinate 2,048,277,330 of OY728122.1, forward strand.
TGATTAATACGAAACACGCATAGTAAATTTATCCACCTTAAATGGATATATGAAGTTACCATTCTTAATTTGGAAATATTTTGATATAAATTTTTAAACTATAAATTATTTTTCTAATTGAATATTAAATGAAATAATCCTATACAATTATATAAAATAATGAGGTTTTTACAACACCTTTTACCACTATCAAAAAACATAAAGTGTTATGGAGAAATAAACCGAATTACCTCGAGTAACTACCACAAATGAAAAATATATTAAAAATAAGTAAACGAAATATAGTAGATCGATCATATAAAATTAAATATTTATGAACCAGGTTCTTGGATATATATATATATATATATATATATATATATATTAATTTAATTATTTAGGAATTTATGTGCATGTAAAGAGTTTTTTCAGACCAGGTGCAATAGTTTCCCTCTCAAACACTATTTATTCAGGCATGAATTGATATTATGAAACAAAATTTTTTTATATAGTCCAAGTAATACTTAAATGAATTATAAAATCATAAATTATTATGGATATTTTAAATTTAACTTCCATTTCTCTCTTTCTTTCTATGGGATATGATTTAGGTCTTCCCTAAAATATATAGGTCTTTCATAAATCAATACGATTTTTTTAGTTATAATGTTTCTCTTTGAATTTTATCTTTTGTTTCCTATGGGACACCATTTTTATATATTTTTAGATCAATTTTTATAAAAATATTTCTTACAAGAAATTTATAATTATTTTTAAAAATAATCATTGTTAAGAAAAATTATAATCCATTTAAATGATGGTTTCCCCTCCTTGTCCACCATTTCACATTACACTAATTTTATCTTTTTTAATTTAAACCCTAATTAAGAATTATACCTCAAAAAATATATATTTACCTTTTCTTTTATTTATAATAATTATTTTTTATCTTATTTTATGATGTGGGGTTTTAAAATATGTGTCTTTAAACATTAAAAATTATCTCCAATAGAACACTCATTATTTTCTAGTTACATGTTCCCTTTATTTTAATTAAATTTTATGAAATATTACACTCCATAAATTATTATATTTTTTTATATTTTTCCCATAAATTTATATCTAGTTAAATTTCATTTTCATTTTTATGTTTGTACGTGTATTAATATCACCTCAAAATTCTAACTTTAAACTAATCCCAATTTAAGAGAACATTCAAATTTCTTGTATCATATCAACAATTACCCAAATATAATGTTTTTAAATAATGAATATCTTATCAAAAATCATTACTCTATACTTAAACCTCTTGGTTAAATTCTAGTATTATTAAAAATAATATTTTTTCCTTATTTAAAATATCATTTAGTTATTTATTGAAACTTCACCCAAGTGGGTATTTTTTATTATTTACTCTCCAAATCCTATTAATTTTTTTTATAAATTATAAATTACTTTTTAAGAATAATGTCACTATTTTATTTATGAATGATAAAAAATATTTAAATTATTATTCTCTTGGTAAACTATATTATTTATCTTTTTCTTACACTATAAATCAGATATAAGAAACACACATCATTATAAGGGGTTTGGTCATGATTTGGTTTTATATATGGTTTATTTTCCTTATTTGGAACACATATGTATGATTTTCATTATGTTTTGGGTGGGATCAGAATATAATATCCCTCTAATGAATTAGGTTACATTTTATATCTCATGAGATGTTATATATAGTATTAGAGAGTGAAACTAATTAAACATGGGAGTTTATCCACTATTTTTATGGGAATGGGGAGTGAGCCCTATCCAACATTGGATTTTTTCCACATTATATTTATAGTCATGGAAGTTACCCTCATATTATGTTTACAAATTCTTGTCTTATGTTATTTCCACTTATCCCTTAACTACATGAACTTATGATTTGATTTATAGATACCATATCAAAAAGTTTTTTATAATTCTCTTTATGATATCATTATATGTTCTTGAAACTCTTTTTTATTTATTAATATGTTTATTCCTTTACTCGGAATTATATCACTCCCTTTTCTATATTTATTTTATCCCAGGGTACCATATATTATTTTAGATGATCTATGAGAGTTAATATCACTCTGTGGAGTATGAAATATTTCATATTTTTTAAATTTAAATTTATTCTTTTATGTATCTAATCATTCAAGGTCTCTATAACTCTATATTCTTGTCTCATTTTGTCAAAAAATTATTTTATAAATCATAAAATAATGTAATACTATGGATTAGGTTGTTATAATCATAAAAAAAATATTCATGTTCTTATAAGGTTGAACCGTTGGGATTAAATATATTTTAAAAATTCTTCATCGGATTCTTAACAATAGTGGAGTCCTCTTTCTTCTCACTAAATCTCTAGATATTAATTAAAATATCATTTACTCTTGAGAAATGGTCATAAATGTTCTCATCATAATCCATCTTAAAATCTTCAAATATGCTCCTCTATATTTTTAATTTTTCTTCTTTACCCTTCATATTACCTTCACATCATCTTATTAATTTTCCCTGTATTACCATTTTAGTTTGAAGACACATAAACATTGTGTATAATTTTTTAGAAAGAGACATGATGATTTTTTTTCTTTTCAATCATTCTCTATATTTATATTGTCAGAATGTTTCATTACAACCCCTTTAAAAATGGTTTTAAAATAATAGTGGAACAATATATTACCTCTGTAACAATTTAAAGAAGATAGTAAAACATATGTTTCCTCTATATTTTTTAGTTATTTCCATTAAATGTATGAGAATATGACTATTCATAGAGTGTTTAATATATATACATAGGAACATCATGGATATTTCCTCTAATACAACTTGGTATTCCCTTGGTTATATTGACCATTGAGATAGCTTGAGGTGTGAATTAGTTTAATTATTTCATGAATTATATTTTTAAACCCATTCACTTGAACTTTTAAATGTTCTAATCATCTAAATATACTTTCTCAACTTCAACTCATATATGGTAGATATTAAAGGATAAGCACAAAAGGATTTACAAGTTTTTTCATAAAACCTCACTAAGTGTTGTGATTTTTTAGATTCCCCAATCACATATTATCCACTATATTTAACATTGGTTAAAACTATAGGCTATCCCAATCCATTCATCACAAAGTCCCACTATGTTCATCTTTAATTTGAGTGGTTATACATCCAAACCACAACTCCTTCCCCTGACTTTTTATACAACTCAGTCAAATCTAAAATTTGACCCAAAATCCAAAATACAACCATCAAAAATTGAATATAATGAATCTCAAAAATGCTGGATATAATCTCCCACTACATGATTACTTAACCTAGTTCAGTCATTTATAACACATTAATGAATATAAAAAATTGAAAATTATGATTTTTACAACTGGTTTTGATACTCAATATAGATCTTTATATATCTGGGTCTTTATCTTCCTTCTGAGTACTCAAGCAGTCATTTTTCATATAGAAAACATTCTCTCATGTTATAGGACAAATATTATTTCATTAATACAAAAAATTATAAATTTACTAGAATTATATTCCATATTCTTCATATGTTCTCTATTTTTTTATTCCCCAATAATTTCCCTTTTTAGAAAATATGATCTAGAATAATATCTTCCATATTAAAAATATTGAAACTCCTTTAATTGTAGCAGGAAATCATCTTTTTCAAAATGTATTCAAACCCGCCCATCAGAACCTCATGTAAAATCTCTATATAACATAGTGATTTCTATTTTATATGATTTTCAAATACCATTATTTCAGCATCCAAAAAATATTCTTCTTCTATGTATAATCCATGCTTTAAAAAATCCTGAAGCAACATGACATATGTACTGCCCCGACCCTAGTTACCCAAAGTTGGTGCATTATTACAAAACATTATCATGATCACAAGAGATCAATACTCGAAAAATCTATTAGTTTATTCACTATGGAAGTACTAGATACATACATAAGTTTTACATTACATCATGAAATTGAAAAACAACAACATTGTGTCCCCTTTGAACACACTCATATCCCTTAGCCTATTCCTGTAGGTTAATCGTAATATACTTCTTTGCATCCTAAGAAAAATAAAACATAGAAATGGGTGAGGTCAGATGCTCAGTAAGGATAAAAATATAGTGGAAACTATCTTAAATAATCATAAACATTTAAGGCAATGTGTAAGACTAAAACAAAATAATTTAAACTTAAACTTCAGCATAATATAGCAAAGATAAATCAAATAGTGTCATTTAATTTTCACATAGATATTCTACTAGTCTAATAATCACATGTAATATCTATAGATAATTTCTTAATGATGGAATGCATAATTCCAGACATCATAACCACATAGTCAAGGCCTCATTCCAATACTACAAATAAAGATTTTTTCAAGGCCTTGTATGAAGAAAATAGTTTGTCTCATGAGACCTACAGATGCATCGAGGAGCTATAGCAGGCTCCATCTGTCACTTACTAAGTCCAATGCACTCCTCGTATGAAAAGGATGAAACATAATCTAAACATTCGTATTAAAACTAATATACTAAATGTCAATATTCCAACCACAAACCATGAATGGTATAAAAATAGAACATCCATAATCAAACATAACTCATTCAATACAATATGGAATAAATTAACCTCAATCAAGAATAATGAAGTATATTGACATGGAGATAATAATCATTAAAACTATTTTAGAGAAATATTTCCTTTTTCATGAAAACATTTAAAAGTCTCACTATTTAACAATAATTGGTTAAAATAGATTTTTTAATCAAAGTGTCCCATACCACTTGGAAACTTTTAAAATGAATTTTAATTTTAAAACATTCATGCCCATATAAATAAATCCTTAAAACCATTTTTAAAACATGGACATTAATGAGAAACATTTAGAAGAATAAATATTGAAAACATTTAAAATGATATTTTAGTTAGAGTTCCTAACCAAATAATAGATGATTGAATACAAATAATTAAGGAAATAAAAACATTATAGTATCTTTAGAATAAAAGGATTCATGATATACTATGTCAAAGTATAGTATATACACCATATAAAAGTGAATTGGCGCATAACAACGAAGAAGTATCAATGGAATGTAAATTGGGATGAAATCCCTTATAAAGACTGTATCCTTAGGTTAAGGATAAATCAATGACATAATTATGTGGGAAAAATATAAATACACTCAATATGATTGGATATTTAGTGTAAATCAATCAGAGGACATTCACACATATTCTTGTAAAAAGAACACCATTGACTTGGAGGTTTAACTCGATGAAAGGAAATTGAGTTAAGATTTATCTTATCAAGTTCATATCGATGACTTGAGAATTTATCAATGGAGTAATAATGTGTATAAAAAGTATATCCACACAAATGGGAGTGTAAATTACAACATAAATAAGTAAATAATTATTTCACACATAATCTTGGAGTAAAATAATCAATGAAGTTTTTGTAAAACCCAATGAGTGGAAATCGAAATTACAAATTCCCTTACTGATTTGGTAACTTACAAAACATACAACCCAAGAAAGAAGGATCATACAATGAATATGTAAATACCCATAAATTAAATTATATTACACAAATAATACAATCATGGGTAGTACATATACCACAAAAAAGTAAATAGTGGCAATATAGCATTAATCTCACAGGAATAAAAAGTGAGATGAAAACCCATTACCTTGAACTTTTCCATAGTTTAGGGTAGGTTAACCTCTTTTATAATGTTGAAATAATTTTTATTAAATTATAAAATAACCACATACATAAATATTATATCTTATATGATCTTCTAATATTTCTTTGTTGATAATATTCCAGTAGTATCATTGTTTCATGTGTTAATTGATTTGTTTTCCTTTATATATTTTGTTACATAAGTCATGTTTGATATGGCTAGGATGAATTTTATTCATATAAAGAATTATATTAACTTCTTAAACATTATTTTTAATCATAAAATGAAAATTATTCTTGAATGGTTATGATGGAGAATGAATCTCATCGCGTTCGTGGAGACAGTAATTCGTATGTACGCATGAGCGACAATACCATTCTATTGATGGTGAAATCATATGTAATTAGATGGTATATTATATATAAAGAATCATTAATATTTTATATTTATTATTTACATCAATTTAACTCATTATTATACCCATCCAAATGATGAAGTGTTGAATAAAAAACTACACCCCTACATGAAGATGGTAAGCCGTATGTACACATGTATGGTGACTCTTTCATTCATAGGATGGATAGAATAATGAATATAGTTGTACCATATTTATAATAACATCATATTATGTATAAGGTAATGGATTTATTATTTTGGTATGGAAAAACAAATAAAGAGTGTTGGTTAGAGTAGAATACTCAAGAGGGGGGTGAATTGAGTATCTACAAAAAAAATCTGTTTAAAAAGGTGTTCTTAAAAATATTTCCCCGTCAAGTTAAATAAATCCCTATTAATAAAAGTAATATGTTTATAAAGGTTTTAGTATTTAAATAACTTCTAAAAATATTTATTATTTATTAGTAATAATAATAGTTATTAATATTACTTTTGAAACTATTTTACTAAGACAAAGCAATTATAACTTTTTTCCAAGATTAACTATCAAAGTAATTTTAGTGATTTATAAATTATAAAATAGAGCATTAAAACAGAAAAAACTAAAGTAAGAAGCACAACAGATATACAACAAGTGGTTCAGTCTCAAGCCGAGACCTAATCCACTCCACATGGCGATCACCTGCCACCAAGAATTTTATATAAGCAAACATGATTCACACCCTGGATCAGGGTTAAACAATAGTACATAGGATTTTACAGGTCGCACAAGGACCTCTTCCACATTTCTTCATGGGTACAAACTACCAGGACACACAGAGACCTCTTCCACACTTATCTGTGGGTATACACAAGATTAAAATAATGTTTTAGTAAGGATATCTTGTATCCTTTAGTTTTATGAAGAAGACAGAGTGTGTTATTATACAGAAACACGCACTGCTCAAAAATTAATAAAATGATACACAATGGATAATTAATGTTCAGATAGATTTAGAAATGCTCTGAGTGTTAGTCTTTGCAGCTCTGGACTTCTGAGATGAAGCATATGTAGAACTCGGGTCCTCGTCTAGAAAATAGAGTGTCATAAGTCAGACATATTCGTCTTGTGTTCTTCATTATGTTTGACAGTGTGAAGATGTTATCAGGATTCCAGTATTGTTCGTGTGTTCTTCTGCAGAATCGAGTTGCATGAGCAAATTCTCCAAAATGTATATTGTTCTAAGGTTCACTACCACCATCTTGTTCTTTGTGTCGTGCTACTTCATGCGAGATTTTCACTACTGGTTTCCAGGACACACTACTCTTTTTATCTAGGAGTGATTGTGTTAGTGCTGACAGGTTGCATGTATTCTACACCTCATACCTCATACTGTCTGATTATATTTCTACAGTGAAACATTAATTATTTCAGTGCATTAAAATCTTCAAATATGACCATTAGAGATTAAACTGAAAGACAAAAAAAAATATTAGGAAATGATGTCATAGTATGTCATAGAAATGGTGTCTCTCTCAAATGGTGTATGGGTTGGTCACGGTGTCTTATTCACGGTGTCTGATGGTCATGGTGTCTGGATGTCACGGTGTCTTGTTCACAGTGTCTGATGGTCATGGTGTCTAGATGTCATGGTTTCTTGTTCACAGTGTCTGATGGTCATGGTGTCTGGATGTCACGGTATCTTGTTCACGGTGTCTGATGGTCACGGTGTCTGGATTTTCACGGTTTCTGCTTCACGGTGTCTGAATGTTCACAGTGTTTGCTTCACGGTGTCTCAGACTTAGGCAAATATCTGTATTCAGACTTAAGAAGTGATACTTATGGAAAGAATTAAACTTAATAATTTTTCAGAGAAATCATTATAAAGGTAAATCAAGGATAGTATAAATTAGTTAAAATGAATGTAGAGAAATTAAGATCTTGAATGGCTCTTCTTAAATCATGAGAATACTTAAACAATAATACACATGATTTGATATAATTTACCAGATTTAAGAAGGTTGAATAGGGTTTGTGATCATTAAAACATGATTAGTACATGAGGAGTCCAACAATATCCCCCTTTTGATGATCACAAATCATATATATTTAAAGTGTATACTTGATTCAACTATAGATATAGAGATAAATAAATATCATATAGAGATTTCTCCCCCTTTTGGTATTATCAAAAAGATGAAATAAAAGATTTCATGAAAAGTGAACATTTCATTCAAAAAAATAAGATCTAATACAAATAGAAAGGATAAAAACAAAAGAAACATCATACCTATAAAAAAGGAGTAATCACTATACTTCTTCACTGACTGGTCTTCTCTTTGACTTTATCAGCAGCAATAGAAGAGGAATCCATAGGAGCTAAATTGGAGGTAGAATAAGGGAGGGAGATGGTCGATAGAGAAGGTAAAGGAAGGCCTTAAAAAACCGATGGAGCCAGAGTAAGAGTAGTAGAAGATCGAGGTAGGTGTTGATCAAGGATCACATGCCTGATATGACTTAGATCTTGGAGAAAATACATGGAAGTGGAGGCGAGGGAAGAGGTGAAGGTAGGTAATCCAGGTCTTAGAGGTGCAGTCGCAGGAGCAACAGTGGCTATACTCTAGACATGAATATAGGGCCACAGAAGCCTAATTAAATCCTCAATGATATCTCCACCATACTGCATGGCTTTCTCAAAATCTTCTTTGTTCTCCATAAACATGTCCAACAACCAAGTAAACTCTGTGATTTTTTGGACTTGGGTCTTGAAAGGTTTAGTAACAGGAGGAATCTGTAGATTTTCTACAAGATACTTGAAGTGATTATTCATGTCATCCTTGGAGAATATTTTTTTGAAGTAGAAATACACTTTCTTGGCAATCTCTTGTTGAGAATAATTAGAAATTTTAGAATGGATTTGGACCAGGTCAAGAACTCTGTCATTGTTCTTGATAACTTCAGAGAGAGAATATTTATTGAAGCCACTAAGAAAAGTCTAAAGCTCTTATTTGACCATTGTTCTGAGCAGATCACTATCTACATATGGTTGAGAGGAGTGACCAGAGGCTTTAAAAGCATTGGAAATGGTGGTGAGAGATTTTAGTTGATTCAGCACTTTCTGAAGACACCCTGTATACTCATCAGTGAGTTTGTTAAGATTTACAATAATATCTCTCATCTCCTCCACAATTTGTTTGTTCCTTTCAGTGACCTTTTCAGCTAAGGATGCTAAGTGTGGCTGAATCTCAGAGACAAAATTCTGTGGGGTTTGAGGAACAGAAGATACTACAGGACGAGAAATAAGCTTTGATCTTGAATGCATCTCTTTTTGTATGTCTTCAATCATACCTCTTAGGGTCTTCACTTCCTCACTAAGCAGTCTGTTCTCAACTCTTACTTCCTGAATCTCCTGAAGCATTTTGGGTTGCATTTTCCAGATAACTTTCTCCAACAATAACCTGTCATAATTCTCAGTTAGATGAGTCACAAGAGTAGGTTGGGAATTCAAAACTTTTTCAACACCAAAAAAAAGGGTAGCACCAAATTCCTTTAGATCATCATTACTCACAAAGGATGGTTGTTCTAATGAAGGTACAGAAATAGAGGTTGATACGGTTTCACGTTCCTTTGTAGGGGTGATATTAGAGACCTATTTAAACTGAAATAAAGAGGAAAGGTAAAAGCCTTTTACTGAAACATGCTGAGAGTCATCCACATCATAGAAACTAGGGAACTTATATCAAGTTCTTACAGGTATTGGATCAACTGGATTTGGTACTTCAATAGATTCCAGATTTGGGGGTTTCTCCCCCTCAATGGTTGCATCCTTCTTGAGATTGAGAGGCTTAGGATCTTTATCTAATTCCACAAACTCATCTCATAGTTTTTATCTCATTTCCTATCTAGCCAGTTGAAAAGCCAGCTCCATCCTTTCCTTAGCTGAAGGAATTATTTCAGGAACAGATTGTTCCACTAGGAGTTCCTCAAGGTTAGCCTCTTACATAATAGGTAGCTCTTCCACTATAGGTTCTTCCATGGAATTATTTTCAGTTTCTTTGGCAGCATATTATATTTCAACCTCAGGTTGATCTTCCAAATTAACAACATCTTTAGGAGCAGGGACCTCTTCTTTAAGAAATTGATGAGGAATAGGAGTACTATCTTCCACAAGAGAAATTGTTTCCCTGGGAGGCATAGTAGCCTCTTCTTCTTCTTCAGAAGAGTATTCAACAGCCTCATCTAGTTCCAAACTAGGATCAGAAATATATCTTGGTCTTGAGGGATGTTCCATAGGATTGAATTTTATATAAAGTATATCATTGTCTTCTACCCATGCCTTTTTCCAAGGGTTCCAATTTATCTTCATCCTCAAGATAGTGATTTTTGAGATGCAGTACTCACAATCCTTTATAACTTCCTCATTAGGTCCAACCATACCTTTGGCAGGAGGCATGGCTGAGATATTTCAAGAGTAAAATAGGTAGGTTGACTTGGATGTGTCTTTGATCAGTTCACATATGTGGTGAATTATATAATTGAAAAGGTTGATCATATGTCCATTTTTTATAAGGTGGATTAGAAACACATCTTGATATTTCAAAATAGCAAAGTCACCTTTTCTGGGGATAACCAGATTCTGAATATACTTGAACAGAATCCTTAATTCGTTATCTAGTTCAGCACCAATTGCCCTCCTCTTGGTGCCATTTCCAGTTAAGGCTTTCAAAGCATCCTCCATATCAAAGAATTCTGTTGAAGGTGGAGGTCCTCTCTAATAATCCTCATAGATTCCTTCATGAGGTATCCTAAAGAATGCATCCTATAACCACGAAGAGAATGAGCATTTTTTCCCATTGATCTATCTTCTCACAACATATCCATCTTCAGACTCAAAGGTGCACTGAACGTATTGATAAAACCGAGCCACTAACTTAGGATAGATATGTTTATCTTCCTTCGAAAACCACCCTATCCAGCCTTGCTATTTTAAAACATTCAAAACCAGAGACTTACTTTACAGAATCTATTTGAGGCAAACCTATTTATTAGTTATGACAACTCGGTTTACTAGATTTGGGTTTAGAGGACCTTCGGGTGCTAGCTTGGATGCAATTTTCTTCTTCTTTGCGCTACGTTTCTCAGGAGTCGACGATGAATGGTGTTTCATCCTGGCCATCCACCAAAGGTTTGAGAGAGAGAGAAAAAGGGTTGTAGGTTTGAAGAAGGATTCCAAATGAGTGAATAGAATAAATCCTGAGTGAATAATCAAGTGATACTTTCTTTATTTTATCATTTAGGAATACCAAACGTCGCAAAAGTAAAAACACGAGAAAATAAAAAAGGTGAAATGAATAATTACTGCAATACGGTTTTTAATTCATTACTAAACATTAAAGAAAAGCTTTGCGGTGAGACATATCAGGTATTTGTGGTAAGAGAGAGAATGAATGTTATGGTGAGACAGTAACTGAGTGTTACGGTGAGACAGTAACTGAGCGTTACGGTGAGACAGTAATACGGTGAGATAGTAACTGGGCATTATGGTGAGATAGTAACCGAGCGTTACGGTGAGACAATAACTGAGCATTAAGGTGAGACAGTAACTGTCAGATAGCAGTCACAAAGCACTGACTGGGAGACCGTAATCATGAAATAGTAAGATATTTACTTAAGATTTATCATTCTTAATTCATGTATAATATAGTCTATTATTTCAGAATTTGTTGATTTGGTAAATATATCAGAAAACTGATACTCAGTACCAATGAATTCTAAAGTGATGTCACCTTTTTGATAGTGATATCTCAAAAAGTGAGGTCTTACATTAATATGCTTTGTCCTAGAATGTGAAACATGGTTTTTTGGGATGTTAATAGCACTTTTATTGTCATAGTTTGTAGGTACATGCCTGAATTGAAATCCATAATCTTGTAATGTGTGTTTCATCCACAAAATTGGTTCACAACAACTACCAGTAGCTATGTATTCAGCTTCTGTAATAGATAATGAAACATAGTTTTGTTTCTTACTACACCATGATACTAGTGACTTGCCTAAAAAGTTACATGTTCCAAAGGTTCTTTTTCTATCTAACTTATATCCACTAAAGTCGGCATCAGAATAACTAACTAATTCAAATGTTTTCCTCTAGGATATAATAATCCTATATTGGGTGTATTATTGAGGTATTTGAAAACTCTATTTATAGCATTTAAATGAGATTCCTTTGAATTTTATTGAAAATGAGCACACATACACACACTAAATATAATGTCAGGTCGACTAGTAGTTAAGTGGTGTAAACTTCCAATCATTCTTCTATAAGTGGTATGATCAACAGATTTTCCATCTTCATTAGGATCCAACTTACAAGTGGTACTCATGGGAGTGTTACAAATTTTAGTGTTATCCAATCCAAAACATTTTATAAGATCTCTAGTATATTTACTTTGAGTTAAAATAATATCATCATTATTTTTAATGATTTGAAATCTGAGAATGAATTTTAGTTCACCCATTAAACTCATTTCAAATTCATTTTGAATCATTTTAGAAAAATCAACACATAAAGATTTTTTTTAAGATCCAAAAATAATGTCATCTACATATTTTTGAACAACTAAAACATCATTACAAATTCGTTTTATAAAAAGGGTAGGATCAGTTATTACTTTGGTAAAACCTTTAGAAATAAGAAAAGTACTCAGCCTATCATAACGGGCTCTTGGAGCTTGTTTCGAACCATATAAATCTTTTGATAATTTAAAATAATATTTGGAAAATTATGGTTTGTAAATCCATGGGGTTTTCATAAAATATATACTTAGCTATATACACATTTAAGAATGCACTTTTAACATCCATTTGATATAGTTTGAAATTCAGATGTGTAGCATAGGCAAGCAGGATTCTAATGGCTTCAAGTATAGCTACTGGTGAAAAGGTCTCCTCATAATCAATTCCTTCTTCTTGACTATAGACTTGAGCAACCAATCTAGCCTTGTTTATAACTATGTTACCAGTCTCATCTACCTTATTTCTAAAAACCCATTTAGTGCCTATGTTGAATGTGTCCATAGGTCTTTCAACAAGTTTCCAAACTTTGTTTCTTTCAAATTGATTAAGTTATTCTTGCATAGAAATCACCCAAAATACATCATTGATAGCATCATAAATGTTTTTAGGTTCAAGTTGTGATAAAAAGACTTGATGTTCAACCTAATTTCTAAGAGAAGCTCTAGTTTTAGTTCCTTTGTCTAGGTATCCTTCAACATCATCTAGGGGATGGTTCTCAAGAGTTCCAACAGCTCTAGTAAATGAGGGACAAGTGATTTTAGGTTCATTAGTAGGTTCAGGTTATAAGGAATTTTCAGAACTGGAAGTTTTGACTGATTCTTTCACATACTAGTTTGAGTATTTTGGATTAATGTTCATATACAATAGATCATCCACCAGGTTCTCTAGAATGGTTTTAGTCTCATGTGGATATATTTCATCAAATTTGACATGGATAGATTCTTCCACACATTTATTTCATTTATTGAACACTCTATAGGCTTTACTAGACATGGAATATCCTAAAAAGATACCTTCATCACTTTTGGATGCAAATTTTTCAATATTGTCCTTAATATTAAGGATATAGACTTTTCATCCAAAAACTCTAAAGTAGTTAACCATGGGTTTTCGATTGTTCCATAACTCATAAGGAGTTCTTTTAAGAATAGGTCTGATCAACAGTCTATTAATTATGTAGCATGTTTTATTGAAAGCTTCAGCCCAAAAATAAATAGGCAGGTCATATTCACTGAGCATTGTTCTAGAAATATTTTGCAGGGTTCTATTTCTTCTCTCTACAACTCCATTTTGTTGAGGTGTTCTAGGGGCAAAGAAATTGTGATTATAACCATTTTTTGAGCAAAATGATTCAAAATATTGATTTTCAAACTACCGGCCATGATCACTTCTTAAGGATTTAATTCTAAGTCCACTAATATTTTATATAGACTTGGCATATTTAGTAAAATAAGAGCAAGCTTCACCCTTGTGATCCATAAATAATTTCCAAGTATATCTATAAAATTCATCTACATGAACATAAACATAGTGCTTCCCATTTAAACTAGAAACTCTAGATGGTCTAAATAAATCCATGTGAACTAGTTCAATAGGTTTAGAAGTTGACGCTCCTTTCTCTGGTTTGAAGGAAATTTTCTGTTTTTTCCCTTTTTACAGGGATTACATACTTTTTTATTTGGAAACTAAATTGTGGGTAAGTCTTTAACTAGGATTTTTCTAGTTATCTTTCTAAGGGAGTGAACATTGCAGTGTCCTAGTATCCTATTCCAGAGCCAATACTCTTTATGAAATAAACTTAAGCATGAATAATTTTTAGAAGCTAAGAAATCTAAGTTAACAGAGTAAACATTTTCATTTCTTAATACAGAAAATACTAATTCTTATTTATAATTAAAGACATTGAAAGAATCATCTTCAAATCTAACATGAAATCCATCATCACATAATTGTGAGATACTAAGTAGATTATATTTTAATCCATGAAAAAAACAATAATTTCAAAATCAATACTGAATTAGAGTTACCGATTTGGCCGAGGCCAATAATCGTTCCTTTGGCATTGTCACCAAATGTGACATGTCCTCCATATATTTTGATTAGGTTTTTAAAGAATGAGTAATATCCTATCGTGTTCCTTGAACATCCACTATCCAAGTACTATAAAATTTTACAAGAACTCTTTAAGAAGCTTTCCTTAGACGTGTTTTTCATAAAACACATATTGGATTTGTTATCTTGTTCATCATGTGATGTTTCTGAGTCACTTGAACTATCCTGAGAGGCACTCCAGGTTTCTTTAATTTCCTTTTTATACTTCATTTCTTTATCCTCATACCTCTTTTTGTACTTGATCTTTGGAGAGTCATCCTTGATATGTACTTTGCGCTTACATTCATAGCATACAATTTCATTAGCCTTGTCACTTCTTTTATTGTCCTTCTTAAAATTTCCTTTTTGGTCATATTTTCCCTTGAAGATAGGATTTCGTAAAAAGTTCTTCTTCTTGTAAAATCTTTTAAATATTTTGGATAATTGAGCCATCTCCTCATTAATATCGGGTGATGATTGTTCACTACTGGAACTTTCTATAGAAGCTTCTAATTTCCCTTTGTCTTTGTGTTTAGAGGTGGTGGTCTTGAATGCAACAGATTTCCTTTTAGGTTCATCCTCCTCCTCCTTGTTGACTTTCAGCTCTTCTTCATACATCATCAGTTTCCCAATGAGTTCTTTTACAGGTAGCTTGCTGATGTCTCATGATTCACTAATAGAGAAAGAGTTTCCCCTATATCTATCAAGCATACATTTGAGAATTCTCATGACCTGTTCCTTGGCAGTGACTTCTCTTCCAAGCGAGATCATTGTGCTGAAAATCTCATTGAACCTAAGATACATGTCAGAAATAGTCTCATCATGTTTCATTTTAAAATTATCATATTTGATAGTATAAGTATTAAGTCTCATTTCTTTTACACTAGATGTTCCTTCATGTGAGACAGACAGGGGTTCCCAAATCTCATGGGCAGTTTTACAAGAAGAAATTCTATTGAATTCCTCATCTCCTAAGAAGTAGTATAAAGAATTCATTTCTTTGCAATTGTTATTGTAGGAAGTTTTGGTAGGTTCAACCCATGTGATTATATTAGTAGCAGGAATCTTATATTCCTCTCTAATAGAAGACCAAATTTCAAAACTCATACTCTATAAATGCATTTTCATTTTAATTTTCCATTGAGCATAGTTGGTTCCATTAATAAATGGTGGTCTGTTGGTTGCAGCACCTTCCAATATATTATCAATAATAAAAGAATAGGTTTAAAGAGCTAGAAATTTAAAATTGATATAAATTTAACAATCATTAAAGTAAAACGACAATCACAGTTGAATAAGATTAAACAGAGTCCTAATAAATAGCCTCTGATACAAAATTTTGGTCAGAGTAGAATACTCAAGAGGGTGTGAATTGAGTATCTATAAAAAATTCTGTTTAAAAAGGTGTTATTAAAAATATTTCCCCTTCAAGTTAAATAAAGCCATTTTAATCAAAGTAATACGGTTATAAAGGTTTGACTATTTAAATAACTTCTTAGTAGATTGATTATTTCTCAGTAATAATAATAGTTATTAATATGACTTTTGATACTATTTTACTAAGACAAAGAAATTATAACTTCTTTCCAAGATTAACTATCAAAGTAGGTTTAGTGATTTCTGAATTATTGTCACATACAAGACATATTTTAAAGTTATTTTTTTCATTTAATTTACATCCTTTCTTTTTTGGGGGGTTTCCCCAGGTTTTAGGGAGGAATAGATGAGTATTCATGAATTGGGCCAAACCGTGAGCCCAATTCCAGATTAAAAAATAAATTTTGTATCTTTTATAACTTCTTAATTTTTCAACATTTTTCATCTATTCAAATTCCTAATTGACCTCCCCTAACCTATTAACACAACCAAGGTAATTTGGAGCTTTTAGAAATCCATAACTAGGTGTTATTTGGGTTTTTGTCTAAGGGGTTGGGCCTGCCCGAAAGCCCAATTCCTGTTTTAAAAAAAATTGATTTTGTTATAACTTATTCAATATTTGGTATTTTTCGGTGATTCTAAGTCTCAATCAAGCCCAAGTAACCCAGACGTGCGTATGAACTCTATCCCACCCATTTGGAGCTCTGTAGAATCGTGATTTTGTGCCGATATTCATAGGGTTCCTCAAATTTCCCAGATTTGAAGAGGTAAAGTATTTCTTTCATAACTCTCTCAATTATCAATCTTTTTCCTCCATTCCAGTTCCTAAATGAGATAATACATCTTGTTCGAATGTACCCTAAATTTGGGCGCTTTTAAATTTCAGATACTGGAGTTTTGGAGTGATTACTTCAAGATACTTCAAATAAATGAGCCCTTTTCTTTCCTCTTTCAAATTACTTTGGGTTTAACTCATTGTTCTTAAGGTTTCTTCGGTTATAATTGAGTTTACTAATGTAAAAAAACTATTATTTCTAACCTAGGGTTTAACTTTGGGCTTTATTGGCCAATTTTTGTGGTTTTAGGTTTGATCTAGTTCTATCTTGGTGCGGCGGGGGTGCGATTTGATTTTCGCACGGAGATTCAACAGGTTTTGTTAATTTGGTAGGTGATTCCATTGTGTGTGAAATTTTTGTGAATTAGATTGCTGTTTTCATAGTACTATAATGTTTATTTCACTTGAATGTTTCTGCAAAAATTGGTTTTAGTTTCATTTATAATGCAAATGAATTTTAAGTTCCAATTTTTGGTGAAATTGAGGGGTTTCCATTCAAATCTTTTATTGGTTCATTTTGGGATGCCCCATAACTGAATTTTTGGTTTCATTAAAGGGTTTTGAACTGAAATTTTGTTTTAATAACTTACAAGTGTTATAATAGTGTGAAAGGTGGATATCTTAAAGAGATTTGGGTGAAAAACAATGTGATGTTTTGAGAGGTTGTTTTATTGGAAATAAAATTATTTTATTGTGTGTTTTAAATGGTATAAAATGTGTGTAGCTACTGTACAATTTTTCTGTGACCAGTAGTGATATTTTATATGAAAAAGTATGTGTGTTGTTTGCTGAAATTGTTTGAGCACAAAAAGGGGAAGCCCGGGTACTTAGGTGGGGCGGATTTGTACTAGTACGGCTAGTGGATCGGATGGGTTTTGTCCCTGTTCCACTTAGCATCTGGATAACAACAACTCTAACTAAACTATTTGGATGATTATTAGGGACCACTAGGTTATGGGTATGTTCCCTACTAGTGGCTCGTGCACGAGAACGGATTTTTCTATGGTTACTCTACATCGAGGTACGAGGTACATAGGGCCCGAGACATCTTAGTGCTTAGGGGTGTTCCGGATTTTGATGCTCATAGGATTTGTGGTATTTACCCTTGTTGTGGGTTGTTTTTGGAAGTACATTACAGTATCTCACATGTCTATTTAATGTTATAACATTCTGAAATTCTCGGATTGAAAACTGTTTTCATTTGAAAGTTTCATTTCTTTGAATTTTAACACTGTTTCACCTTGTGTATTAAAATTGCTTGTTTTGTTCACATTGTATTGCATACTCTTTGGAATCAACCGGTGGTATCCTATTGGGCTTAGGCTCACACCCTACATACACCCCTTGGGTGTAAGTAGACCTACTTATGCTTGACTCAGGTAAAGGGAAGGCTAAGGGTGATGGCGGTTCAGGATGTTAGTCCCCATCGTTGGGGCGGAGTTGCGGGGACGGCTTGCAGGTGATGATCCCCTTGTCATGTGGAGTCCATGGGGATGTCTTTATGTTGTCATTATTTGTTTTTAGACCACTTGTAGTGTCTTTAAACATATGTATTCAGGTCTGGTTTTGTTAATAATTGTTTATCATGAAAATTTTCAGATTTTAATAATTGATTGTTTTTTTATGATTTCTGATTTCATACTCGGGTAAATCGTTCCCAAACCAGATTTGTTTGATACCCGGGCACTTGTGCCAGCCCGTGGGGATAGGGAATACCCTTAGGGCATTGCCACGGGCCGGGTTTGGTGCCATTAATGGTGGTGACCAGATCTGGTTCGTGACAAAATGGTATCAGAGGAAGGTTAATTTTTTGGGGTTATATTGTTATTTTGAGATGAGTCGGGATAGATAGGAGCTAGGACTTTCGGGGCTCGGGGTATTGGTTGTGAGTAGGGTGCCTGGCCCACACCTCTCATAGGAGACCTTGATTCACCAGAGGATGTTGGAATATTCTGATTGACTTCACTTCCAGGTGAGACGTGTGGGCTGCAGACCACATGTGGACATCAGGCAGATGTGGAGTAGTTGTTTCTTTTATTACAAGAATGTGTTTAGTTTGTTTATATTTGATGTATTTGATTAAAATTTTCAGAATTGTGGTATTGAATATTGTTTTGTGACTGTTGCATTTTGTAGCAACATGCCTCCCCGGAAAGCTCCCACGCACCCACAGAAGGAAGCTGGAGAGAGTTCTCCCACGCCGATTGATCAGAGGCTCGTAGAGGCTATTGTTCGGGCTATCCAAGATTTGGGACAGGGACCATCTCATACTCCTATTCCTGTTAGGGCAGAGGAGACAGGTCCTAGAAAAGATAAAGCACAAGAGTTTCTGAAAAACAAGCCTCCTACCTTCCGAGGTAGCGCAGAACCCCAAGAAGCAGAAGAATGGCTCGAGAAGATCGAGCGTATGTTTGAGTTCCTGGAAACACCCGAGGAGCTTAGGGTGAAGTGTGCCTCTTTTCTGTTGGAGGGTCCCAGCTGTAAATGGTGGGAGTCAGTGCTTCAGTCTGGGAAGAATGAGCAGATGTGATGGGGAGATTTCAAGGCTGTCTTCAATGAACAGTATTTCCCTGAGGTGTTGGCTTATGCCAGGTCTAGAGAGTTCATGGAACTTGTTCAGGGGAATCTATCTGTGATGGAGTATGCCAACCGTTTCGCTGAATTGGTTCGGTATGCTCCAGAAATTGTCTCTAATGAGTAAGCGAAGGCCCAGAGGTTTGAGAAAGGCTTGCGACCAGAGATATACTCCCAGGTGTTCTTGTTTAAGCTGAGGACCTATGCTGAGGTTGTTGATCGAGCATGAATGGTGGAGATTGATAGGAAAGGTAGGGCTGGTTTCTATTGTTCAGTATCAGCAGTGGGTAGTGGCAGCTCCTCAAAGAAGAAAAGGAAGCGGGGGGATCATGTGAAGAAAGGAGGGGGCAGTTCAGGCCACTCTTCTAGGCAGTTTTCTTCTGCGACTTCTAATGCGAGATCGGTTGTGTGCCACCAATGTGTGAGGACTGGGAATATCCGACCATCATGTCCTCTTCCTCCGAATCCTTGTTACCAGTGTGGAGGTATAGGTCATTTGCAGTGCTTCTGCGGTGTGGCACGTCCACTCCCAAGTGGGGCAGGGTCAGTGGCTTCAAGAGGAGTGCCAGCACAGTCCGAGCCGTCGAGGACTGGGAGATATCGATTTGGTGGTCATGGTGGTAGGGCTGGATCATCTTATGGGCCGAGCCAGTTCAGGGCACAACCACATACTAGCGGTCGTCCTCAGGCAGATACTGGACATCTCCATGTAGTGGATCAGTCACCAGCAGGATCAGAGGCGGGACCATCGACAGTTCGAGGTACTGTTCTGATCACATCTTCTATAGCTACTGCTATTTTTGATACTGGTTCCTCTGTTTCATTCATTTCTGGACATTTTGTGGACATGCTGAATTTGCCAACTGAGTTGATGTCTTTTGCGATGGAGTTGGTGACACCATTGGGAAAGAAGAAGGAGCAGGGCCTGAGGTTCCCCTCGTGTGCACTTTCTGTGTCAGGGGTCGAGATGGAGTGGGACCTCTTGGTCTAAGATATGGACCTTTTTGATGTCATACTCGGGATGGATCGGCTAGTACACTTCCAGGCACACATCGATTGCTACAGACAGTGTGTGAGTTTCACAGCACCTGATGGGAGTCGTCAGGTTTTTCATGGAGAATGGGATCCACGATCAAGTCGCGCAGGGCCTCCACTCCCAGAGTTGGGAAGTTTTATCTTCCAGTTATCTTAGATTGTGCTAGAGGATGGTCTTTCCCCTGAATGTTCACTACCTCGTGTAGTGAATGAGTTTCTCGAGGTATTCCCTGATGATTTTTCTGGTTTTCCCCCAGAGCAGGATGTGGTGTTTTCGATTGATCTGGCGCCGGGAACACAGACGATATCTCTTCCCTCTTATCGCATGACCCCCACCGAGTTGAGGGAATTAAAGATACAACTGGACGACTTTGAATCCAAAGGATTCATTCGCCCGAGCGTCTATCCTTGGGCCGCTCCTGTGTTTGCAAAAAAGGCTTATGGATCCCTCCGGTTGTGCATTGATTACCAGAAGCTGAATAAGGTAACAATTAAAAACAAATAACCTTTGCCCAGAATAGATGATTTGTTTGATCAGTTGAAGGGGAAAAAGTGGTTCTCAAAGATAGACCTGCGTTCAGGGTATCATCAACTCAGGGTGAAGGAGTCAGATATCCCTAAGACAGCCTTCCGAAGCAAGTACGGACACTTTGAGTATTTGTTCATGCCCTTCGGATTGACCAATGCTCCAGCGGTATTTATGAAACTTATGAATAGGGTGTTCCATCAGTATCTCGATTCCTTTGTTGTGGTGTTCATGGATGACATTCTAGTATACTCTTGCTCTGAGGAGGAACACGAACATCACTTGAGGATCGTTTTGGGTACATTACGAGATCACCGGCTCTATGAAAAGTTGTCAAAGTGCACTTTCTGGATCAGAGAGGTGAGATTTATGGGGCATGTGATCTCAGAGCATGGAGTTTCAGTGGACCCTAAGAAAATTAGTGCAGTCATGTCATGGGAGAAACCGAAGAATGTGTTCGAGATCAGGAGTTTTCTTGGCTTGGCCGGTTATTACAGGCGATTCGTTAGGGATTTCTCTCGGCTTGCTTCACCGATGACTTCCCTCACCCGGAAAGGGGTGAAGTTTGTATGGGGTCCAGAATGTCAAGCATCGTTCGAGGAGCTGAAGAGGCGGCTGACTACCGCCCCCGTGCTGATTTTGCCAGAGGCTCGAAAGGGATATGTGGTATATTGTGATGCTTCAGGTATGGGTCTTGGGTGCGTGCTTATGCAAGATGATCATGTGGTCACGTATGGCTCTCGCCAACTTCGACCACATGAAAAGAACTACCCAACCCATGACTTGGAGTTGTCAGTGGTGATGCATGCTTTGAATACTTGGTGTCACTACCTCTTTGGGGAGAAGTTTGTGGTATACTCTGATCACAAAAGCTTGGATTATATCTTCTCGCAGAAGGACCTCAACTTGAGGCAACGTCGCTGGATCGAGTACTTGCAGGGGTTTGACTTTGACATTGTCTATACCCTAGGCAAGGGTAATGTAGTGGCCGACTCTTTGAGCAAAAGAGTTCCAGTGCAGGCTTTGAGGAAGTCTAGTGATGAGTGGGCATTGATGGGTCTCTTTTCTTAGATGCATGTGGAGACCAGGTAATACAGTGGAGGGGAATTCTTGGCAAGTGTCTAGTTGACTCCTTCTCTATTGGAGTTGATTCAGTAGGAACAGCCCAGTGATGATCTTTGTCAGTAGTCTAAGCAGTTCCTTCATGGTGGGGAGACATCCTCTGATTGGTCGTCGTCTCCCAAGGGCATCTCGTGCTTCAAGGGCCGTTCAGTAGTGCCATTATCTCTGCGGAATGTGGTGATGCAAGATAGCCACCAGTCTCAGTGGGCTGTCCATATGGGTGCCACTAAGATGTATTATGATGTTCGTCAGCAGTTTTGGTGGCCTGGTATGAGACGGGACATAACAGACTTTGTTTCGAGATGCTACACATGTCAGCAGGTGAAAGCAGAGCACCAAAGTCCATCCGGTTTGCTCCAACCACTACCCATTCCTACCTGGAAGTGGTAAGAGGTTTCCATGGACTTCATTGTTGGCTTACCTCGTACACCTCGGGGTAAGAAATCTATTTGGGTGGTAATTGGTCATCTGACCAAATCAGCCCACTTCATTCCGATAAAAGATACAACTAAAGTAGATGAGTTGGGCCATTTGTATCTTCAGGAAGTGGTGAGACTCCATGGTGTACCATCAGCTGTTGTCTCGGATAGAGACCCCCGCTTCACTTCTCGATTTTGGGAAGGCCTTCAGAAGTCCTTGGGGTCTCAGATTAAGATGAGCACGGCATACCACCCACAGACGGATGGTCAGACAGAGCGGGCGAATCAGATATTGGAGGACATGCTTTGTGCATGTGTCCTGGACTTTAGAGGTTCTTGGGATAGCCATTTGGGATTGGTATAGTTTGCTTATAATAATAGTTACTAATCCACGATTCGAATGGCCCCTTTTGAGGCGCTCTATGGTCGGCCTTATCGGTCCCCCCTATGTTGGGCTGAGGTAGGAGAGACTTCAGTGTTGGGGCCGAGCCTTGTGCAGGAGACTTCTGAGAAGGTCAAATTGATCAGGCAGCGCTTATTGACAGCTCAGAGTCGTCATAAATCTAATGCTGACCGGAGGCGTCGAGACCTAGAGTTTTCTATGGGTGACAGGGTATTCTTAAAAGTAGCCCCTCGTCTGGGCCATCATCGATTGGGGAAGCAAGGTAAGCTGATGCCACAGTATGTCGGACCCTTTGAGATCACCGAGCGTATTGGTAAGGTGGCATACAGGTTGGCCTTACCTTCTCAGTTGATGTCTATCCATGATGTCTTCCACGTCTCTCAGTTGAAGAAATACAATCCGGATCCATCCCATGTGTTGAGTTGGGAAGAAATGGAGATAGAGCCTGACTTGTCTATCATTGAGAGACCGATGAAAATAGTGGACTCCCAAGAGAAGATACTTCGAGGAAAGTCTATTCCTTTAGTCCGGGTTTTATGGCAGCATGGGAATGATACACATGAGACATGGGAGCGAAATTCATTGGTCGAGGAAGAGTACCCATTCTTGTTTTCCAACCGAGATTCATGTTGACTTTCCGGGGCGGAAAGTCCTTCATGGTAGGGAGAATTGTCATATAAAAGACATATTTTAAAGGTATTTTTTTCATTTAATTTACATCCTTTCTTTTTTTGGGGGTTTCCCCAGGTTTTAGGGAGGAATAGATGAGTATTCATGAATTGGGCCAAACTGTGAGCCCAATTCCAGATTAAAAAATAAATTTTGTATCTTTTATAACTTCTTCATTTTTCAACATTTTTCATCCATTCAAATTCCTAATTGACCGCCCCTAACCTATTAACATCACCAAGGTAATTTGGAGCTTTTAGAAATCCATAACCAGGGGTTATTTGGGTTTTTGTCTAAGGGGTTGGGCCTGCTCGAAAGCCCAATTCCTGTTTTAAAAATAAAATTTGATTTTGTTATAACTTATTCAATATTTTGGATTTTTCGGTGATTCCAAGTCTCACGCAAGACCAAGTAACCCAGCCACGCGTCTTAACTCTCTCTCACCCATTTGGAGCTCTGTAGAATCGCGATTTTGTGCCGATATTCATAGGGTTCCTCAAATCGCCCAGATTTGAAGAGGTAAAGTATTTCTTTCATAACTCTCTCAATTCTCAATATTTTTCCTCCATTCCAGTTCCTAAATGAGATAATACATCTTGTTAGAACTTACCCTAAATTTGGGCTCTTTTAAATTTCAGATACTGGAGTTTTGGAGTGATTACTTCAAGACACTTCAAGTAAATGAGCCCTTTTCTTTCCTCTTTCAAAATACTTTGGGTTTAACTCATTGTTCTTAGGGTTTCTTCAGTTATAATTGAGTTTACTAATGTCCAGAAACTAGGATTTTGAACCTAGGGTTTAACGTTGGGATTTCTTGGCCAATTTGTGTGGTTTTAGGTTTGATCTAGTTTTCTCTTGGTGCGGCGGGGGTGCGATTTGATTTTCGCACGGAGATTCAATGGGTTTTGTTAATTTGGTAGGTGATTCCATTGTGTGTGAAATTTTTGTGAATTAGCTTGATGTTTTCATGGTACTCTAATGTTTATTTCACTTGAATGTTTCTGTAAAAATTGGTTTTAGTTGCATTTATAATGCAAATGAATTTTAAGTTCCAATTTTTGGTGAAATTGAGGGGTTTCCATTCAAATCTTTTATTGGTTCATTTTGGGATGCCCCATAACTGAATTTTTGGTTTCATTAAAGGGTTTTGAACTGAAATTTTGTTTTAATAACTTACAAGTGTTATCATAGTGTGAAATGTGGATATCTTAAAAAGTTTTGGGTGAAAAACAATGTGATGTTTTGAGAGGTTGTTTTATTGGAAATAAAATTATTTTATTGTGTGTTTTAAATGGTATAAAATGTGTGTAGCTACTATACAATTTGTTTGTGACCAGTAGTGATATTTTATATGAAAAAGGATGTGTGTTGTTTTCTGAAATTGTTTGAGCACAAAAATTGGAAGCCCGGGTACTTAGGTGGGGCGGATTTGTACTAGTACGGCTAGTGGATCGGATGGGTTTTGTCCCTGTTCCACTTAGCATCTGGATAACCAAAACTCTAACTAAACTATTTGGATGATGATTGGGGACCACTAGGTTGTGGTTATGTTCCCTACTAGTGGCTCGTGCATGAGAATGGATTTTTCTATGGTTACTCTACACCGAGGTACGAGGTACATAGGGCCCGAGACATCCTAGTGCTTAGGGGTGTTCCTGATTTTGATGCTCATAGGATTTGTGGTATTTACCCTTGTTGTGGGTTGTTTTTGGCAGTACATTACAGTATCTCACATGTCTATTTAATGTGATAACATTCTGAAATTCTCGGATTGAAAACTGTTTTCATTTGAAAGTTGCATTTCTCTGAATTTTAACACTGTTTCACCTTGTGTATTAAAATTGCTTGTTTTGTTCACATTGTATTGCATACTCTTTGGAATCAACTGGTGGTATCCTATTGGGCTTAGGCTCACACCCTACTTACACCCCTTGGGTGTAAGTAGACATGCTTATGCTTGACTGAGGTAAAGGGAAGGCTAAGGGTGATGGCGGTTTGGGATGTTAGTCCCCATCGTTGGGGCGGAGTTGCGGGGACGGCTTGCGGGTGATGATCCCCTTGTCATGTGGAGTCCATGGGGATGTATTTATGTTGCCATTATTTGTTTTTAGACCACTTGTAGTGTCTTTAAACATATGTATTCAGATCTGGTTTTGTTAATAATTGTTTATCATGAAAAATTTCAGATTTTAATAATTGATTGTTTTTTTATGATTTCTGATTTCATACTCGAGTAAATCGTTCCCAAACCAGATTTGTTTGATACCCGGGCACTTGTGCCAGTCCGTGGGGATATGGAATGCCCTTCGGGCCTTGCCACGGGCTGGGTTTGGTGCCGTTAATGGTGGCGACCAGATCCGGTTCGTGAAAATTATATAATAGAGCATTAAAACGAGAAAACTAAAGTATGCAACACAGTGGATACACAACAAGTGTTTTAGTCTCAAGCCGAGACCTAATCCACTCCACTTAGTGATCACGTGCCACCAAGCAGTTTATATAAGTAAACTTGATCTACACCCTCGATTGGGGTTAAACAACAGTACACAGGACTCTTCAGGTCCCAAAGGACCTTTTCTGCAGTTCTTCATGGGTTCAAACTACCAGGCCACATAGGGACCTCTTCCACACATATCCGTGGGTATACAAAAGAGTAAAATAATGTTTGAGTAAGGATATCTTGTATCCTTCAGCTTGATGCAGGGGAAAGAGTGTGTTATTATACAGAAACACACGCTGCCCGAAAATTAATAAAATGATACACAACAGAGCAGTAATGTTGACATAGGTTTAGAAATGCTCTGCGTGTTAGTCTTTGCAGCTCTGGACTTCTAAGATGAAGCAGATGCAAAACTCGGGTCCTCGTCTGGAAAATAGAGTGCCGTAAGTTAGACAGATCCAGCTTGTGTTCTTCATGATGTTTGACAGTGTGAAGATGTTCTCGGTATTACAGTATGGTTCGTGTGTTCTTCAGAAGAATCTAGTTGCATGATCCAATTATCTAAAATGTATATTGTTCTCACGTTCACACCCACCACCGTGTTCTTTGTGTTGTGCTACTTCATAAAATATTTTCATCACTTGTTTTCGGGCCACACTACACTTTTTATCCACGAGTGCATGTGTTGGAACCAACAGGTTTCATGTATTCTGCACCTCGAACCTCATATTGTCTGATGATATGTCTACAAAGATAAATTAAATATGTTAGTGCATTAAAATCTTCAAATATGACCATTTGAGATTAAACTGAAAGATGAAAAAAAAAATATATTAGGAAACGGTGTCATAGTATGTCATGGAAACGTTTTCTCCATCACATGGTGTCTGGGTTGGTCATGGTGTCTTGGTCACGGTGTCTGATGGTCACGATGTCTATATTTCATAGTGTCTTGTTCATGGTGCCTGATGGTCATGGTTTCTGGACGTCACGATGTCTTGTTCACCATGTCTTATGGTCATGGTGTCTAGATGTTCACGGTGTCTGCTTCACAGTGTCTGAATGTTCACGGTGTTTGATTCATGGCGTCTCAGACTTAGGCAAATATCTGTATTCAGACTTAAGCAGTGATACTTATGGAAAGAATTAAACATAATCATTTGACATAGAAATCATTATAAAGGTAAATCAAGGATAGTATAAAGTAATTAAACTGAATGTAATGCAATTGAGATCTTGAATGGTTGTTCTTAAAGCATGAGAATACTTAAACAATAATACACATGATTTGATATAATATACAAGATTTAACGAGGTTGAATAGGATTTTTTATCATTTAAACATGATTAGTACCTGAGGAGTCCAACAAAGATGAATTGGAAGAAGAAATTAACTTTGAAAGAGGTGATGAAATTATTACCTCTTCTTCTGGTTCTTCCTTTAGATTTGATCAAAAGGGTTTCTTAATTTGGATTATGAACAATGTAAGGCCTCTAGGTTCAAGTGAGGTTTTTTGGGAGGATATTTTAGTAGGGTTTGGCAGAGCCAAATGGATTTGGAGTTGTAATATTTAGAGAAGGGGAAGTAGCCTTTTATAAGAGAGGTGAGTGTCCTTTTTGGAAAAGTTTGAAATATTATTTTATTATACAATCATATTCGGTTTATAATGGTTCGAAAAGGAATTATTTCGAGGATAAGGTGTGTATTGGTAGAATACCTCTCAAACAATAGGTTTTTGACCGGTTTAGGTCATCATAATAACCTTATCTTTTAGATTTAACACTTAGTTAAATAGTAAAACTTTTACCATGTATTCTAGTATTATTATAATAAATGGTTAATAAACATACTATAAATATCCAAGAGAACACCAAGTGGCACATTATATATATATCTAACCTTATCTAAGTCCTTTGGTCAAACCTTATATTTTTAGGAATATTATATCAATTAATAATATATTATTTATTTTCAAAAATCATTTATGTCAATTTTGACACTATTTAGTATTTGGTTTTTGTGAAAGTCATAACAAATTTATCACTTCAAAAAAATTATTTAATCAACTCTAACATTTCATATTAACCTATAAAATTCATGGAATACAACAAAAGTCTAAATTTACAATTATTTTAATATTTATAATATCAATTATTTTAATCTTTCAATAATAAGGTAATTACTGCATCATCATTGTGTCATAAATAAATTTAATTATTTAATTTATAAAAATTATAAATAAAATACTATTATGTATGAAATAATTTTATCTTTCTAATTAATATTTATATCTGAATTTATCTTATGTATAAACCTATAATAAAAATAGTTTGGTTATTAATATTTGAATTTAACACTTTTAACTCTTCTTTAAAAAAAATAATTGTCCCAATCTAATCTAAGTGGATCAAAAGGATCATATTTTATTCATAAGGTTGATTTTGGACTAAATAAACTTATCCAATAGAATTAGGACATGTGTTAGGGTAATTACAATATCATTTTGAACATTAATTACCCAATTTACTTTTAACCATGGTAAATAAAATTCAAAAGTTACTATTCACAAAATATTCTTTTCATCCTATTGAACCAAATTTTACGTACTATTGTAAACCGTGTATCTCAGATTTTTTAAATTCAATTCACAGAATTTGTAAAATTATATGTGATGCAAATTTGTAAATGTGCCTAGAAGGTGAGTAAAAGACGGCACAAAGTTTAATAAGATTTTATATATATAATCTTATTATAAAATGACTTAAATGAATTAAATTGGACTAATATAGTTATTATGTATCCATTTTTACTTTAAAATAAATTTAAATTACAAATATATATTTAAATAAAAATTTGACTTTAAACAATAACGCATTGTTTTTCACTATTTATCAAAATTTGAAGGTTTTTAGAAAAATACCAAAAATTCACCCAAAGCTAATTTTGATATTCCAATTTCAAAAATTATTTCTATTTTACCAAATTCAAAATATATAATTTTTATTAATTTATTTAAAAAAACTATTGTTGTCAAAACCAAAACACGGGTTTTTGAGAGGTAAAAACTATCAAAAATTGATATGTATTTATGTCCAATTTAAATGTAAAATTACATCCAATGACAAAAAATGTATTAAATGATAAAAATATAATCTAATTATACTTCAAAACCATTCAAATTTATAATTTAACACCCTAAATAGTTTTGATTAAAAAACTAGTTTTCAATTGAAATATAGTATTTTTCACTATTCATCAAAATATGAAAGTTATCTGAAAAGCACCGAAAATTTATCCAAACTAAATTTTTATATCCCTCTTCATAATAAGAAGTTTATTTTGTCAAATTGAATATATAAAAGTGAAAAATATTTAATTTAAAAATGTTTCTCCCTTAAAAGGATGCAAAATTGCATTTTTTTTAAAATACTTCTTTTATCTGAAATTTTTAATTTGTTCTTATATTATGTCAAAGAAACACATAATATGGACTTTAAAATTATATGGAGTATATAAAATTCAAATTTTGGTTGTTACTATTCATAACCGCTATTTAAAGGGCTAGTTTGATAGGTTGTGGTGTGCATGAACTCGGTGTTGCGTACTTTGCATGCTATCGTATTATTCAAAGAAAATGTACCGTGGAAGATTGGGATGTTACATTATTCCCTCCTTTAATAAATTTCATCCTTGCAATTTGAAATTGTTCTTCAGAAATAAAAGGTTAAAAAATAGAAGATACATTTGTGGAAAACACACATCGAAAATAGGGTTAATAAAATTTATTCTTAATAAGAGGTAAAGGGAAATGGAAAAGTCACCACCTAATTAGGTTTTCAAATAGGAGAACAATAGTGGAAATTATAATTGGAGGAAAATTTAAATATTTATAGGGGTTGATTTAGGTCATCAATCACAAAAAAGTGAGTGGAAAATTGAGGGTCTCAAATCCATAAATCTATAATGATTTAAAATATTGTCAGTTCAACAAAACATAAGGTATTAGGATAACACATTTTTGGTTTTATGATACTTTACCTAAAGTTTAATAATTATTTTATTCATAGAATAAGAAATATAATACTTGTGAAGTATAGTTCCATCCTTTAACTAATTTTTACCACAAACTCATCTTTCACTCCAAAAGATAAGTATTCAAGATGGCTTGGCCACACCTGAAGCGCTAGAATCAAATTTTAGAGAATCACATATTCCACAAAATATGAAATATATATTTCCCTTGTCTTTAGATATTTACCAAAACCAAAATTTTTAGTACAAGATTATATGATCCCTAAAAAAGATAATCCTTTATAGAAATAAATACAACACTTAATCTCTAAAATTAAACAAACAATACCCAAAGTTCAACAAAGACCATTCAAAAAACAATTGTCCTTAAATTTATTCTAAATAATCCAAACTAAGTTTTAAACCCTAAAATCAGAAGTATTTGATCACAAATTCTTCCAAGATAAATCTTAATAATTATGTCCAAATAACATCGACTACTCTTAAAATCATATACTTAAAAGTTATTAACTTAATCACATATTCTCTATGACAGGTTAATCCTATTTCATAAATAACCCAAATCTCTATAAGTCCACCAAAAAATACATACATTCTTCCAAAATAAAATCCACTATTACTCCTCAAATTAAATCCCAGAGTAATCTATTTTCCTTATCCATATAGTGTTCCTGAAAGAGTGAATGTCTTCCAAAATAAAATTTATCACCTAGTCACGAAATCATTTTCCTATACTAATGATAAATAATAAGTTCCCAAAATCAACATATTCTTGATCTATAAAATCATTTAACTAAAAATAATTATTCATACTAACCACGTACTTCACGTAGTCTAGTGGTAGGAAATAAATCCCAGGCACACTTTGGTTGTGGGTTTGATTCCCACAGCTTTGTCCGATGCGACAGGTTATCACATAGTCTCTGTGTTTTCCTTTTTCACAAACTATATAATATTATAACATTCCAAAAAATGAGATACATTCCTAAAAAAACCTTAACATATTTTAACATCAAATTTTCTCTCATACATTGCATTTTCTTCCCAAAAACTAATAACCTGTAATTAACTCAAATTCAAGAATCATATAAACCCAAATGGTTCTTTATAACTATATCCACAAAATAAAAGATAATTTTTCCTCAAATAGAATTTTCACATAACAAACTGTGGGGTTACACATACAAGAAAAAAGTATTCCAAACTAATCCCATCAACAAAGAGCATTAATACTTTTAAACATTTATACATCTATTTATTTCCATATAGGTTCTTCCTTGACTTAGAGGTTATCCTATAGAATAAAACATTGACTCGGGTAATTCTCAGGTCCCCTAAATTTATGGAAAATGACTGTATATAGATTCTTAGGATCATTTTTATTTTCTTCCATAGTACACTTCATTTTTTCTCATCAATTCTTTACTTTATGTCTTTCTTTCCCACACACAAAGAATTTCTTTGTTCCATTGAGACACTTTCTTAGGTGTCTTCTTCCACATTTCATGCATGATGTAAAATGAGATTTCTTTTCTCCATGGTCTCCACTGCTGAAGCTCTTATCATTCTCCTCCTTCATCTTCTTTTTTGAGTTTGGGAGTTGGTTAATGTATATATTGTGGATCATATTTTTGGAAAATTGATTTGTCATGAATACAATATCTTTTATACCTATGAACATTCCATTTCATTGCTCATTTCCACTACTTTTCCCACCTTGTATATCATGTTCAATGTTACTATGACTTCCTTGGAATCCATCCATTGACTAAAACCAGAAAGCAGAGTGTGAGTGACAATAGTTATAAAGTCATTTATAGAATATAATGATACCTTATCTTCAATCTAAAACACCATATAATTAATCATGGTTATTTATTCTGATATTATATTAAAATCCTTCAAATCATTTTTTAAAGAAAACGTGAATTATCCTAGGCATATCCCTGGGAGTTTCTTAACCGAGAGCATAGCATGGCCTGTTGTTGTGTACCAGGATACCTTAGGTCAAGCCCAAAACTCTTTTTCAGAGTTTTCACTCCTAGGTACATCTATGCTAGAGCCACCTCTACCTGCTAGTATCTAGATAGGGATATATTACTTGGAAAATACACAAAATCTCTATATTACCAAAATTCTTGGAAGTTCTTCTATACTAATCCACAATTTCTATCTTAGGATAATGATCTCTAATCAGAGTTATTATAAATCTAGCTTCCAAGGTTTGTACTAAAATTCCTATGATACCAACTATAACGTCCCAACCCTAGTTACACAAAGTTGGTGCAATATTACATAACATTGGTATGATCATAATAGATCAAGTCTCGAAATACTGATTAGTTTAGTATAAAAGTAAGTACTAGATACATACATAAGTTTTACATTACATCATGAAATGGGAAAACAAAAAAATTGTGTCCCCTTTGAACACACGCATATCCTTTAGCCTATTTCTATAGGTTAATCGTAATATACTTCTTCGCATCCTAGAAAAAATAAAACATAGAAAGGGGTGAGCTCAGATGCTCTGTAAGGATAACAATATAGTGAATACTATCATAACTAAGCATAAACATTTAAGGAAATGTATAAGACTAAAACACTAGACTTTAAAACTTAAACTTCGGCATAATATGTAAAAGATAAATCAAATAGTTCAATTTACTTATTCACATGGAGATTCTACTAGTCTAATAATCACATGTAATATCAATAGCTAATTTCATAATGATGGAATGCATAATGCTAGACATCATAACCACATATTCAAGGCCTAGTTCCAAGACTACAAATAAAGATTTTGTCAAAGCCTTGTGTCAAACACTAGTTTGTCTCATGAGACCAACTGATGCATCAAAGAGCTATAACGGGCTCCACCCATCACTTACTAAGTCTAATTCATTCCTTATATGAAAAGTTTGAAATATAATCTTAACATTCATATTAAAACTAGCATACGAAATGTCAATATTCCAACCACAAACCATGAATGGTATAAAAATATCACATCCACATTCTAACATAAATCATTCAATACAATATGGATGAAATTAACCTTAATCAAGAATAATGATGTAGATTGACATAGATGAAAATAATTATTAAAACTATTTGAGAGAAATATCCCCTTTTTCTTGAAAACATTTAAAATCCTCACTATTTATCAAGAGGTCGTTTAAAATAGATTATTGAATAAAAGTGTCCCATACCATTTTGAAACTTTTAAAATTAATTTAAATTTTAAAATATACATGTCCATATAAATAATTCCTTAAAAACATTTTTAAAATAAGGACATTAATTAGAATCATTTAGAAGAATAAATATTTAAAACATTTAAAATGTTATTTTAGTTAGAGTTCCTAACCAAATGAGAGATGCTTGAATACAAATAATTGAGGTAATAAAAATTTTATAATATCATGAGAATAAAGGTATTCATGATATACTATGTTAAAGTACAATATATACACCATATAAAAGTGAATTGGCGCATAACAACAAAGAAGACTCAATGGAATGTAAATTGAGATGAAAACCCTTATAAAAAATGTATCCTTAGGTTAATGATAAATCAATGACATAATTATGTGTAAAAAATATAAATACACTCAATATGTTTGGATATTCAGTGTAAATAAATCAGAGGACATTCACACATATTCTTGTAAAAACAACACCAATGACATGGATGTTTAACTCAATGAATGGAAATTGAGATAAGATTACTCTTATCAAGTTCATATCAATGACTTGAGAATTTATTAATGGAGTGATTATCTGTATCAAAAGTATATCCACATAAATGGGGTGGAAATTACAGCAAAAATAAATAAATAGTCATTTCACACATAATCATGGAGTAAAATAATCAATGAAGTTTGCGTAAAACCCAATGAGTTGAAATCAAAATTAGAAATTCCCTTACTGATTTGGTAACATACGAAACATAAACCCCATGAAAGAAAGATCACACAATGAGTATGTAAATACCCATAAATTAATGTATATTACACAAATAATACAATCATGTGATGTACATACACCACCCAAAAGGAAATAGTGGCAATATAGCATGAATCTCACAAGAATAAGAAATGAGATGAAAACCCCTTACCTTGTACATTTACTTTGTATAGGGTAGGTTAAACTCATGTATAATGGTGAAATCATTATTATTAAATTATACAAGAACCACATACATAAATATGATATCATATATGATCTTCTAATATTGCTTTGTTAATAATATTTCTGTGGTATCATTGTTTCGGGTGTTAATTGATTTCATTTTCCTTTATATTTTTTATTACATAATTCATGTTTTATATGGATAAGATGAATTTTATTTATATAAATAATTATATTAAGTTCTTAAACATTATTTTTAATCATAATATGAAAATTGTTCATGAATGGTTATGATGGGGAATGAATCTTATCGCGTTTGTGGAGACGGTAATTTGTACGTATGCACGAGTGACAATACCAATCTATTGATGGTAAAATCATATGTAATTGGATGGTATATCATATATAAAGTATCATTAACCTGTTATATTTATTATTTACATCAATTATACTCATTATTATACCCATCCAAATGACAAAGTGTTGAATAACAAACTACACCACAATGTGGTGACGATAAGCCATATGTATGCACGTATAATGACATTGTCATTCATAGGATGGATAGAATAATGAATATGGTTGTACCATATTTATAATAACATCATAGTATGTAGAAGGTACTAGATTTATTATTTTTTATTGAAACAATAAAGAAATAGGAAGTGGAAGAAGAAAAGGACATTGAAAGAGGTGATGAAATTATTACCTCTTCTTCGGGTGCTTCCTTTTGATTTGATCAA
Organism: Viscum album; assembly: GCA_963277665.1. Lineage (NCBI taxonomy): Eukaryota > Viridiplantae > Streptophyta > Magnoliopsida > Santalales > Viscaceae > Viscum > Viscum album. The sequence goes on from OY728122.1 coordinate 2,048,312,400, forward strand.
AAAGGTTCATTAGGTTAGATTCTGATCAAATTAAGGACTCTAGGTTGAATTGAGGGTAGTTTTGAGGATATTTGAGTAGGTTTTGGCTGATCCAAATGTTGTTGGAGGTGTGGTTTTGAGAGAATGGGAAGTACCCTTTTATAAGAGAGGTGAGGGTCACATTAGAAAAAGCTTGAAATATTATTTTATTAGACAATCATATTCAGTTTATAATGGCTCAAAAATGATTTATTTCTAGTATAAGGTGGGTATTGGTGGAAAACCTTTCAACCAATAGGTTTTAGAGAGGTTTATGTCACCATAATAAACTTATCTTTTAGATTTAACTCTTAGTTAAATAGTTTAACATTTACCATGTATTCTTGTACTATTATAATAAATGGTTAATAAACCTACTAAAAAAATTTAAGTGAACCCCAAGTGGGTCATTTTATATATATATATATATAACCTTATCTAGGTCTTTTGGCCAAACATTAGATTTTTAATAATGTTATATCAATTAATAATATGGTATTTTTTTAAAAACTCTTTTACGTCAATTTTGACACTATTAAGTATTTGGTTTTTATGAAAGTCATAAAAACTTTATCACTTCAAAAAAAAATTATTTAATCAACACTATTATTTCATATTAACCTATAAAATTCGTGGAATACATCAAAAGTCTCAATTAACAATTATATTAATATTTATAAGATCAATTATTTTAATCATTCAATAATAAGATAAATTTTACATCATCATTGTGTCATAAATAAATTTAATTATTTAATGTCTAAAAATTATAAATAAAATAAAATTATGTAGGAAATATTTTAATATTTCTAATTAATAATTATAGTCAAATTTCACTTATGTATAACCCTATATTAAAAATGGATTAGTTATTAAACATTGGATTTAACACTTTTAACTCTTCTTTAAATAAAATAATAATAAATGACCTAATCTAATCCAAGTGGACCAAAAGGATAATATTTTATTCTTAAGGTTTATTTTGGTCGAAATTAAATTATCCAATTGAATTAGTACATGTGTTAGAGTAATTATAATATCATTTTTACCTTTAATTACCCTATTTACTTTTAACTGTGGTAAATACAATTCAGTGTTAGTATTCTCCAAAAATTATTTTCACCCTATTGAACCACATTTAACTTACTGATTTCAACCATATCTCTCATATTTTTGAAATTCAATTCACCTAAGTGGTAAAATTATGTTTTATGAAAATTTTCAAATGTGCCTAGAAGGTGAGTAAAAAACGATAAAAAGTTCAATAATATTTTATATATCTAATATTATTATAAAATGACTTCAATGAATTAAATTGAACTAATATAGGTATTATGTATCTATTTTGACATTAAAATAAATTTAAATTAAAAATAATTATTCAAATAAAAAGTCATCTTTAAACAATAACGCAGTGTTTTCACTATTGATCAAAAAGTGAAAGTTTTTAGAAAGATACCAAAAATTCACACAAATATAATTTTGATATTCAAATTTCAAAAATGATGTCTATTTTACCAAATTAAAAACTTATAAGTTGTATTGATTAATTTAAAAAAATCCCATGGTCAAAACTAGAAAGCAGGATTTTGAGAAATAAAACTATCAAAAGATTGATATGTGTCTGTGTCCAATTTAAATGTAAAATTACTTCCAATGACAAATATTGGATTAAATGATAAAAATATAATCTAATTATATTTAAAAACTAGTCAAATTTATAATTTAACACTATAAATTATTTTGATTAAAAAATTGGTTTTCAATTAAAATTTAGTATGTTTTACTATTCATCAAAATATGAATGTTATCAGAAATGCACCGGAAATTTATCCAAACTAAATTTGTATAACACTATTCTAAATAATAATTTTATATTTTCAAATTGAATATATAAAATTTTCAAATATTGGATTTAAAAAAGGTTCATAATTAAAGGCTGTAAAATTGCATTTTTTGAAAAATACTTCTTTTATCTGAAAATTTTAATTTGTTCTTATATTATGTCTATGAAACACATAATATGGATGTTAAAATTATATGGAGTATATAAAATTCAAAATTTGGTTATTATTATTCGTTGCTGCTTTTTAAACAGCTAGTTTTATAGGACGTGATTCGCTTGAACTCGGTATTACGTTCATCACACGTTATCATATTATTCAAATAGAATGTACCATGGAAGATTGGGGTGATAAAACATATCCTAAGGAATGGTGAATACCATTCTAGTACTAGGTAAACTTCCATTTTAAAGAGTTTCTCAAAAATATTAACATCAAAATGAATGTGGTGTGATCCTTATCATTTTGAATCTCATACCTCAACTTCCATGTGATATTCATGACTTAAAACATTTCATACACCATGGATTAAATAATTCACCATTTTTTATAGGAAATCATATTTAAAAAAACACTAATTTCTAGACAATTGTGTTCATAGTCTATATATTTATAATAAAGTTTTAGAATATCCATTTTTTGTGTTCATTACATATATTAAAATTCACACAAAAATATTCCATATGATATTGTAATAATAAGATTCTATTTTTAATGTTATCACAACTTTCAAAATATTGTTTCCACCTCCATATTTCCTTTTTTCACCCCATGTTTTTATTTTCTTGAATCATGGAACTCATATAAGCCACAAAATATTATTTCCCTGGTTATCCATGAACTTTATCTTGAATCATGATCAGGTGTTTGATAATGATGTTTGAATTTATAAATAAGTACTTAAATTAATATTTTTAATTAGGTGTACATTTTATTCAGAATTAATAATTCAAGAAATCTAAAAATTTCATTTTTTCCATTTTTAATGACCTTAAAATCAAATAGTCAAGAAATATTTCAAATGACATATGCTCCATCAATGTCTTAAAATGATATAGAAGTAATATAACCGGTATTTATCTCAATGTTTTATGAAAAATCCCAAAATAGATAGATTTACTAAATCTATATAATCAGAATAACTTCATGTAACTCATTGAAATCTAGAAATACCTTTACAATTTTGTTGGTTTAACATTATTTGGTGTCTATTTGATATTGACATAAGTGATTTTATAATAGGATTCCAATTATTCAGTTAAATGTTATATAAATATATCTCTTAATTTTTCAATGGTTCCTCAACATATAGTTGGTATATCCACTCCACAGCTATTGAAATTTATATGAACAATACATATATTTTGGTTGACCGTTATAAAACACATATTTCTCACTATTATATTTATAGAAGATTAAAATTTCCATTAAAAATATACTCATTTCAACTTAAAATAACCTCTTACCTTTCTTAATCAAATTAAGAGCCATTTAGAATCTATCAAATATTGTATATAGTGCTTTCAAAATTAGTACATGTCTTTAGATTTAATAATAGTACATCAATTTTCTCATTTAAAATATTATGATTATATCCATAAAAATCCATTAAGCAACATCAATTCCTTATTTACTAGTCAATATGAAAACATATGAATAACAAATATTGGCATATCCTTTAACAATTAACTTTCTTATTGGCCAAAAACATAATTCGATCCAATGTATAGAACCAAGAATAGTTGTGTGCTTACTTATTCTAGTTCAATGGAACATCACCAACATATCCTCCTTGGATTATCCTAATTTTGGTGAATAGTATAAAATTTAATTTATCCATATTCAATTTTGTTATCTCTTTATGTCTCGGGTAAGGGAAAGCGTTTTTACTGTTAAACTCAAAAAAACATTTTTGATGATGGTCATTTGAATATATCAACATACACTAATTCACCCACCACTCATTTTACTTACCTTTATTAGGACCAATAATTTGTATCAATGTTGATGGTTCTCATTTATGTATCCTATATATAACAAAATTGTATTTATTATTAAAAAAATTAATTCTATTCATTAATGCAATAAATTTACATTAATATAAGAATTAGAAGAAAAATTATTTCAGATCATCAGCAATAGATTTTTACATGGATGACATACATTAGATCTTTATAAAAATAGTGATTGAAATATTATCAAGTAAGTAATGAATGGTTCTTAATTCTAATACAAAAGATTCAGTGAATTAGGGGATCCTTTTAAAAATAAATCTACATAATGATGATGTTATATACATCATGACACACTATATGGGAAAAAATATAAATATTTAGAAATGAAATTACTTGATATGTAAATATAAATCATAGTTTTTATGGAATAGGTAGGAGGATTTGAGTATACTTCTCAATGATTAGGTTAATACATTCATTAAATGGGTTCACAACACTTTTGAGGACATGAAAAAACTCAGATAAACCTTAGATGATATCAAAATCATTAAGAGTATCCTTGTAATATTACCAATATATTTCAATGCGAAACATATTCCTAAAATAAAAAGACCCAATGAATGTGGTGATGAATAGAATTTATAGAACTCTCATTGCATGAAATATAAAAACTAATGGAAATATAAAATTCTTTGGAACTTTTGTTTAAGGAAATGAAAATATTCACATTAGCAGATGATATTTACAATGTAAAAGATGAGAGTAATTATCTATCATTTTCTAAAATATCAAAATTGAAAATTGAAAATTTAAAGTAATTTTTCATATTTCTTACCACAAATATGAAAAATTCATACAAATCATAAAAAGGAGTTCAAATAAATTCAATGATAATGATGAAGATGAAGTACCCATGAATAAATAATTTTAGGGAGTGAATGGAAAGAGGAGTTGTCAATAATTTTTTCGGTAAAGATGAACTATAATTTATAAGATGTTATTATCTCATTAGGGATTAAAGTAGAATAAACTATGTAAAAATGCATATATAGTGAATTTATTCTTGTTTCTATTATAAACTGTCCATAATAAGTGGTTATAAACATTGAAATTGTTGATGTTTAGGGGTAAGATTATCATATGTATAATCTAGAATTTACACTGGAATAAATTACTATATTAGGGATAAAAATAAAACCATTGGAGTCGTATTATATTCTAAACTCTATATATAGTTGAAAAAAGAAGAAAAATCCATGTTTAAAGATGAAATTAAGTGGATAAATTTTTGAAAAATAGAAAACATAAAAAATGTTATTGATATCAAAATCAAATTCATAAATTAGTCTCAAATTTTTGATGTTATGAATAGTTATGTAAAGTATAATTTAAATATAGTTGAATACCATGAAGGAAATTTCATATATATATATATAATTATATTTTAATAAAAAATAATTAATTTTAAATAACAACATTACATAAGGAAGCTTTAGTGTTTGTTCTATCGAAGAATATAAAAATTTTCAAAGTGAGATATTATAAAAACTAAAAAAAATTAATCAAAAGAAAATGTGGTGGATGTAGATAAAACTCGATAGGCACCCACCCCTAAAAATGATTAATTTTTATAACCCAAAAAATAATAGAAAATAAATAGTTAAATAAGAATTTACATGAAGTAATAAATACCGATTATAGTGTTATTTATATCAAGAAATGGGGAATAAAAAATATGTGTGTCGCATAGAAAAATATCATGTCAAGGATCAAGATAATGAAAAATAGTTTAGTAATAACTTATACACCATATATCTTTTTAACAACTATTGTTTTTGTATTATAGTTCCCAAATGATTTTTTTGAATTTATCATAAGGGGTAATGAGAAATGTTCCAAATGAGAATTGAAGAAAAAAATATAAGTTTATAGAAGTAATGAAATTTGGGATAAAAACTGATAATCAATTTCCATCCCTTTATGATTAGTATGATTTAGTGTATATGATAGTGGGTCATTCTCATTAACCACCAAAGGTAGGGAAGCCGTGAATAAGGATCATGAATTTAAAATAAAAGAAGAAATATTTCACCAAAATTAATTTGAATGATAATGATTGGGATGCAATATGACTCTATGATAGTTTATACACATCCAATATTATGGGGAAAAAATAATGTTATAAGTATCTTTTATGAAAATATAGTTTCATTCTATTTTACAATAATAATGTTTTTAATATTATTAGATATAAAAATATATAAAATTTATAGTAAATACTTAAGCCATATTTATTAATTGGTGGTTAAAGGGATTGTTTAGAATGTATTAAATGTAAGTCAATTATGTAACTTAAGACTTTTAGTCATTTTAAATAAGGAATGGATTTTCAATGAAAGATATTGTTTAATTTTGATACATTGAAATCATAATAATTGGAATCTATACAATTTTGGTGGATAAGAATAAATATGTTTTACAATGATGTTAGGGGGAATAGTTTTTAGTATAAAAGGTTTTCCTATAGGATCAAAATGATATTTAAAATTTATTGATGAATTAAGGACCTTGTGAAGTCCCTAAAATCTCACATGGTCATACTCATACATGTGTTTCTGATTAAAAAATTGAACATCATTTGGACGATTTACAATCAAATGGATAAAAAATTAATAGCATTATCAAGTTAGTGTAAATTTAAATTTTTAGACCAATATACCACAATTACATTAATATAAAGAGGTATTATGTTCTATTTATCATTGATTATAGTGGGATGGAATGGTTGACTGTAAACTATCAAAAATCCATAGTGTTTAGGTGTATTTCAATTTATTAATGATTAGTATAAAATAAGGTTGGTTTATGTCACAACCTATCCTATTGGGGCCTATGCCATGACTCCCTAAGCCCACTTCCAATATGCCAGGGGAAGGTGACTAGCACCAAGTTGGCATATCACTAACATGAGAGGAATTTCCTATTTACTGATACACATTTACACATCTTTAATCCCATAATAAGATAAACTGTAAACATCAATAAGTATAAAATGCATGAAAACCACTATATCCCACAACCAGAGTACAAAATTTAAAGTTCTAGAAAGTAAATAGGTCCAAATATAATCCCACCAAAAAAGAGCATGTAACCACAAGTATAAACTTTATAAAAAGAGATACTGGGAATACTTTCTGAAAAGCTTTAGGAACACACCTCGATATGTTTGGTCTCACAAAGAACTTCTTGGTCCTAGTCCTCCTAGGAATTCGTCGAAAGTTCAATCGTCTGCATAAGATATGACAGGTAAGGGAAAATCCTATGAATGGGTGAGTATAACAATACTCTGTGTGACACCCAAAACCAAAAAGGAATACAACAAGTAAATACAAAAAAGGAAATTACATTCATCTCTACACATGTATATGCCTACAAATCATATAAAATTTACATCCATATATACTCAATCCAGGACACAATGTCTGGAAGTAATCCACAACAAATTAATAGCCATAGGATTCTACTCAAAACATATTTATTCTGGGAGAACTAACTCCTTGAGGTAGGATATCAGCACATACACTCACAAGGAGGTAAAAATCATTCACCCCAATGAGAATGCATTAGTCAATGAAGATTATGATACACAGAGAGGGGATCCTTCCCAAAAACACTAGGGAATACCATCTAACCAATCTGAATCAACTCGAAACATAAAGGATCCTTCCTAAACAAACTAGGTAATACCACTGACCCTACTGATGTGGCCCTCTAGATGGAGGACACACACCCTGCTCTCGGTTGTTATGTTGATTCTACAAAACATGAATAGGGGTGATAGAGGATCACACTCTAGTACCATGTAGGGATACCATACTCTATCTGGGAATCATCTAATAGAGTAGATTAAAATCTAGTGAAGTGGATGTAATGTCATATTGAACCCTCTAGGAAAGGACAAATGAAACACTCTCAGCATATACAAGACCAAACTATGAAAACAGAGCATCTCAAGACCTTTTTATTGGATTACATGACATGTACCAAGGGGTACACGACGTGTAAAGCTATTTTATGTCTTTTCATATTTGAATAACCCCACATGGAATATAGTCTCTATATACATGACATGTAGGATGGGTACATGGTGTGTAGAGATACACAATTCTATGATTGTATCACCTGGTCTTGTCCATGTATCGAAGTTGTGTCCATATATCAGCCCATGTTTGCCAAGTATTGTTCCTGTCTAAGTATAGGACATGTCATCTAGATGTGTACTTTTACACATGTCTGTGTACTCTCCAGAATACACATCTAGTAGTCTGGGGAGGGTCATATTCCATCTGACATGGGTCACGTGTTGTGTGATCCTTAACTTCGGCCAAACCCTAATGATGTAGCTAGGGGGACCACATGTCATGTAATATCATATTACACACCGTTTGGATCTTGATTTTCCTCAATCCCCGTTTTTTCTCTATGCATCCCGACTGGTGCTCCACCATCGATCATGTGATCGATTCTCTATGAAACTAATGATCTAAGGGTGTCCCTACATTTTCTTCTCCAAAAATAGAATCTCATCATCAGGTATGCTCATATAACATATCAAATTGATGTTCTTCATTGTGCGCCAAAGAACATGAAATTAGGAATCAACCCTTGTCCAATTCATTCTATTTCTATTGTCTCACCTTCATCATGCCATGCCAATACCATATCGACAATATTGGATCAATCCTCCAATAAATGGGTGAAAAACAATCAATTAATAGAGAATAGTTGAGTCATGATCTAAACAATGATCGCCCATAATGAACAATGAATCGGGGGGGAAAAAGAACACAAAAAAATAGAGGAATAAACCTTGATCGATGTTCATGTCGATATAAATTTGTTTCGTTAAGATAATCAATGAATATGTTTAGGAATAATTCTCTCTTCTTTACCCCATAAAAATTCCATCATGAAAGTCGATCGATCCAGAAACCAATCCATACGTCAATTTATTTATGATCTTCATTGAAATTATGAACAGGTAATCATACAATTGAAACATACACCCTACCTTGATTTGGTTTAATAGTTGAGGATGAATGAAGAGTCATTGTTATCGATGGAAAGCTTTTTCAAATTTGAGGTGTATCGTTCGACCGATCTGTCATTGTTCTCCAAGGGTTTCTCCAGAGGTTCTTTCTCCAAAACTCTAGAGAAATTTCAGGGTTATGATGCTAACACATAAATTCTGACAAATACTTAATAAAAATAAAGTCACCAGGTAGAATTAATTTCTTTGTTAAATTATTTTATTTACCATTACGCCCTCCTTGACGTTTTCCACATATGACCCACACTAACTAAAGGTATGTTTCTACTAGGGTAAAGCATCTATTCTAAGCTTGATGGTGCCCTCATATTTATGATTTGGGCACTCATTTTATATTTAATTTACTTTTTCAGAAAAATCATGCAAGAGTTCTAATAAAATGTTTAATATTCTTAAATCATTTATTTATAGCACACCGGGCCTTGGAATTACTTGGTTTCTTAATACCTGGTCTCGAAATCAATCCATATAATATCTAAAAATAATAGATGGAAAATATGAGACATTAAATTCTCCCCACCTTGGGGATTTGCATCCCCAAAAGCCAATATAATGGATACTAAAATAGATAATGGTATTGAGCATGAATCTGAGCCTCCCACTCCCATGTGCTCTTTTGGAGATTATCATACTACCATCGGTCATGCACTAATGGAATTTCTCTCCCACAAAGTATCCACTTTTTCTGATCCTCAATCTCCATCGGGTACTCAGCAAAAGTCGATTCATCCACGGTGTCCAGTTCACCCCAGTCGATGAAGTGTGATGGGTCATTAACATACCTCCTCAACTATGACATGTGGAAGATGATGTGTAACATCTCTAACTATAGAGGTAGATCTAATCCATACTCCACCATTCCAACTCTATATAGAATCTAGAAATGGCCAATGAACCTCGGTGATAGCTTGTTGCCCTAAAAAAAATATCTTTAATCTCCATTGAGGTGAAACCCAAAGGAACACATGGTATCATTCCTAGAAATTCAAAGGAATCCATCATCTATTATCATAAGACTTCTAAAAGCTTTATGTAGTATTCATCCACTCTGGGATGATCTACACCTTCTCTGTAGTATTTTACACCAATTCTGGACCCATGAGTGCTGACTCTCCTAGGCCAGTCCAACAATGGGGTAACCTATAGGTTCATTCGTACAATTCCTCAAATGGTTCCATACCAAAGGTGGAATGATAGATATTGATGTACTCAAACTACACCAGTGGTAGGTGGTCCTCCCAACTACATCCAAAGTCTAACATATGAACCTACAACATGTCCTCCAGAACCTAAATGGTCCACTCATTCTAGCCACCTGTCTATGAGTGGAACTCTGTGATCAAGTGTAACTGGGTCCCAAATGCATCCTTCAAACCCTTTTACAACCAGGATGTAATTAGAGCATCATGTTATAAAAATATCTTCTACAGAACTCCATGGATTCGAACTATCTCCTTCGCGTAGAGGTTTCCCAAACTCTCTACTAAACTTCGCACTTGGATAGATAGGATGTGGGCTGAATTGGTGAATCTATAAATGATCATCCTGATTGAATCATGTACCTTGTATTTACATGTTAAACTTGTCACTGAGTCCATCGATATCCCATCCCACATCCATTATAGTACATTGAGGGGTAGATATAAACCCATTGGAACCTTGTTATTAGCCTTCAATTGTTGATAAGTAAGGCATCGAGAGACAAATTCTACATCCCCCTTTATAATTCTTGGCCACCAAAACTGATGTCAAATGTCACGGTTCATCTTTTCCACACCAAGGTATACTTCCAAAGGGGATGTATGAAACTTCGTCAAAACCTCCTCCCATAATTCTATTGGTACAGATGTACGTCCTCTAAAAAGAATGATATCCTCCCAACCCTATGAATATCCATCAGGAGCATGTCCTCTGGATATCTGACCACATAAGGTATCATCATTGGTATCCCCAAGCCTTTCCTTCCTGACTCATTGTATGAGTGGAAGGGTGAAAACCATCTACTAGAGGTAAGCTTCTCCCACTCCATCCACAAAGGATGCCTATAATGAGGCTAACTTCCCTGATTCCACAATCAGTAACTATGAACTAGATCTCCTTTTGAGAGCATCTGCCACCAAATTCCACATACAAGGAGTATAGAGAATATCAAATTCGTAGTCTTATAGGAACTATAAACATTGCCTCTATGTCTTGTTCAGATCCTTCTAAGAGAATATGTACTTGAGACTCTTGTGATCGGAGTAGATGATAAACTGATTTCCCATCAGGTTGTGTCACCACATCCTCATCATGAATAATACCACTACTAACTCAAGATCATGGGTCACATAGTTCTACTCATGTGGTCCCAATGGACATGAACCATTGGAAATCACTACCTACCTCTTAATTATGAAACAACCAATCTAGGTTCTTGATGCATCGCACAACACAACGTACTCAACACCCTCCTATGGAAATCTCAAGATGGGTCCATCGGTCAATCTCTAAATCAATTTCTAAAAACTGTCCAAGAACTTCTCCATCAATAGGAAAGGATTCCCCTTTCATGTAAAATCTTTCAAGGATTCTTCAACCCTGGATAAGTCTCATACAAAAATTCAATAGTACCCATCCAAACCAAGGAATTTTCACACCTCGGTAACACTCTTGGGTGGATCCCCAACAAGAACCACCTCAATCTTCACGGGATCCACTACAACTCCATCCTCTAAAATGAAATATCCTATAAAATAGATCTATTGAATCTATAATTGACACATAGAGAGATTCTCGTAATTTTGGTGATCTCTAAGTGTGTCTAAGATGGTCCTAAAGTGTCTCGTGTGATCCTCCTCAGAATCCGAGTACACTAGGCTTTCATCAATGAACACTTCCATGAACCGGTCTATGTAAGGCTGAAATATTTGGTTCATGAGTACCATGAATACTTTTGGGGAGTTTATCATTCCAAACATCATCACCATGTACTCATAGTGGTCGTAACCACTTCTAAAGGCCATATTCGGTATATCCTCATCTTGTACTCATAGTTGGTGATAGCCATATATAAGGATAATCTTCTAGAACAACTATTCCCTATTCAACTAATCAAATAGGTGATTGATCCTTGGTGGTGGAAACTTACTATTCATGGTCACCTAGTTTAATCACTGGAAATACCCATATAACCTCTAGCTCACATATTCCTTCTTGGAAAACAAAAATGGGGATACTTAGGGTGAAACATTGGGTCTCGTGAATCACTTCCACTATAAGCTCTCTAATTGTACTCTTATCTCACAAATATTTGCAGGATTCATACAATATTTAGGTTTAGATATCGGTGTCTTCTTGGTGTATAAATCAATGAATAAGTTATTTTATTATGGGGAGGTAATCATGGAACATACTTGGGAAAGATGACCCCATACTCTTCCACCACTGCAGGAAATTGAAGAATCATATTATCCACTACACTGAGGGGTTGGCAAGCCAACTGATGAGTGATTGGATGCACCCTCATATGTGTTTTTCCATCCAATGTTGCCTTGGTTTCTGTAATTCCCTGGCCCTAGTTACAAAGAGTCGGTGCATTATTACAGAACATTGGCATGATCATAAGAGATCAAGTCCCGAAAGACCGATTAGTTTTGTAGCCTTGGAAGTACTAGATACAAACATAAGTTTTACATTACATTATGAAATGGAAAAACAAAAACATTGCATCCCCTTTGAACACACTTATATCCCTTATCCTATTCCTTCAGGTTAATTGTAATATACTTTTTCACATCCTGGGAAAAATAAAACATAAAAAGGGGTGAGTACATATGCTCAGTAAGGATAAAAATATAGAGAAAACTATCGTAAATGAGCACAAACATTTAAGGCAATGTATATGTCTAAAATACAAGCCTTTTAAAGATAAAATTAAGCATATTATAGAAAATATAAATCAAATAATGCAATTTAATTATTTACATGGATATTCTAATAGTCAAATAATCACATGTAATATCAATAGATAATTTTATAATGATATAATTCATAATGCCAGACATCTTAACCACAAATTCAAGGCCTCGTGCTGAGATCCTAAATATAAATTTTTTCAAGGCCTTGTGCCAAGACACTAGTTTGTCTCCTGATACCTACCGATGCATCGAGGGGATAAAACGAGCCCCTCCCATCTCTTACTATGTCCAATTCATTCCTCATATGAAAAGTGTGAGACATAATCCAAACATTCATATTAAAACTAACATACGAAATGTCAATACTTTAACCACAAACCATGAATGGTATAAAAATATCATAGTCATAGTCAAACATAACTCATTAAATACAATATGGAAGATTGTATTATAATAAATCAACCACAATAAAGAATAAAATACAATGAAAGATATTGACATAGATGAAAATAATCAGTAAAACTTTTTGATAGAAATGTCCCTTTTTCTTGAAAAAATTTAAAGTCGCACTATTTATCAAAGAATTCATTTAATAGAGATTTTCAAATCAAAGTGTCCCATACCAATTTGAAAATTTTGAAAGGAATTTTAATTTTAGAACATTCATGTCCATATAAATAAATCCTTAAAACCATTTTTAAAACATGAACATTAATTAGAATGATTTAGAAGAATAAATCTTTAAAACATTTAAAGCGATACTTTAGTTAAAGAGTTCCTAACCAAATAAGAGATGCTTGAATACAATAAATAGAGTAATAACATTAATCAAATATTTCTAAATGTCATGAGAATAAAAGGATTCATGATATAATATGTCAAAGGACTTTATATACACTATATACAATTTAATTGGCATATAAAAACAAATAAGTATCAATGAAATGTAAATTGAGATGAAATCCTTTATAAAGACCATATCCTTAGATTAAGGATTAATCAAGGACATAATTATGTGTGAAAATATAAATACACTCAATATGATTGGATATTTAGTTTAATTTAATTAGAGTAAATTCGCACATATTCTTGTAAAAATAAAACCAATGACTTGGATGTTTAACTCAATGAATGGAAATTGAGTTAAGATTACCCTTATCAAGTTCATATCAATGACTTGAGAATTCATAAATGGATTGATTGTGTGTATCAAAATTATATCCACACAAAGGGTGGTAGAAATTACAACATAAACATATAAATAGTGATTTAACACATAATCATAGAATAAAAATAATCAATGATGTATGCGTAAAACCCAATGAGTGGAAATTGAAATTAGAAATTCCCTTACCAATTTGGTAACTTATGAAACATACACCCCATGAAAGAAGGATCATAAATTAAGATTTAAATACCCATAAATTAAAGTATATTACCCAATGAATACAATTGTGGTAAGTACATACACCACACAAAAGGAAATAGTTGAAAATATAGCATGAATCTCATGAGAATAAAAAGCGAGATGAAAACCCCTTAGCATGTAATTTTCCTTAGAAGAGAGTATGTTAAACTCAACTTTAATGGTTAAATAATTTTTATTAAATTATAAAAGAACCTCATACATAAATATGATATCATATATATTATCCTCTAAGATCACTTTATTAATAATATCTTAGTAGTATCATTGTTTCGGGTGTTAACTGAATAGTTTTCCTTTATATGTTTTATTAAGTAAGTCATTTTTGTTATGGATAGGATGTATTTGATTCATATCCAGAATGATATTAAGTTCTTAAACATTTTTTTAATAATCAAATGAATATTATTCTTGAATTTTTATGTTGGGGAATGAAATCTCATCGCTTCATGGAGACTGTAATCCATATGTACGCACGAGCGAAAATATCATTCTATTGATGGTAAAATCATATGTAGTTGTATGGTATATTATTTTTACAGAAACATTAAAATGATATATTTATTATTTAAATCACTTGTACTCATTATTATACCCGTCTAAATAATGAAGTTTTGAATAACAAACTACAACACGACATGGAGACAGTAAGTCGTATGTACGCACATATGGTGACTTTGTCTTTCATAAGATAGATAAGATAATGAATATTGTTGTAACATATTTATAATAACATAAAATAATTTAAAATTTACTAGAATAATTACTTTGGTATGGAAACAAAAAAGGAAGAGGAAGTGGAAGAAGAAAAGAACATGAACGAGGTGATGAAATAATTACATCTTCTTCGGGTTCTTCCATTTGATTTGAACAAAAGGGATTCTTAGGTTGGATTTATGATCAATTTAAGGCCTCTAGTTATAAGTGTTGGCATTTGGGAGGATATTTTAGCAGGTTTTGGCCAATCCAAATATCTTTTGAGGTGTGAATTTGAGAGAAGGGGAAGTACCCTTTTATAAGAGAGGTGAGGGGCACATTAGGAAAAGATTGAAATATTAATTTATTCTATAATCTAATTTGTTTTATAAAAGATCTAAATGGATTTATTTAGAGTATAAGGTGGGTATAGGTCTACATCCTATCAACCAATAGGTTTTATACAAGTTTAGGTCACCATATTAACCTTATCTTTTAGATTTAACTCTTGGTTAAATAGCTTAACATTTACTATGTAGCCTTGTATTTTTATATTATATGGTTAATAAACATAATATCAAATTCCAAGAGAACCTCAAGTGGTTCCTTAATGACATATATAACCTTATATAAGTCATTTTTGTGGATATTATATTTTCATAAATATTTTATCATTTAATAATATAGTATTTGTTTTAAAAATGAATTTATGTCAATTTTAACACTATTTAATATTTGGTTTTTTTGAAAGTCATAACAACTTGATTACTTGGAAAAAAATACATTGAATAAACCCTAATATTTAATATTAGCCTAAAAAATTTTATGGCATCAAAACATCCAATTATATTAATTTCAATATTTATAATATCATTTATTTGATTCTTTCATTACTAAGGAAAATACTGCCGCATTACTGTGTCGTAAATAAATATATTTATTTTATGTCTAAAAATTTATAAATAAAATATCATGACATAAAAAAAATATTTCTAATGAATATTTATAATCTAAGATATAAATTATATAACCTCATATAAAAATTGTTTTACTAAAAGATATATGTTTATGTTACATTTTTCATAACACTAAATTAATTTTTATATTGTCATTTTTACATACATGTGGCTTCATCGGGTCCCAAAATCGACCCAAGGATTCTCATGTTTGTAAATTTTTCATCCAATGGGTTTTAGACACGTGTAAAGGTAATATATTATTATTATAATATTATTTTTTTACCCTTATTTACCGGATTTACCCTTTAAACATGGTAAATAAAATATTTACTGATGTTACTATTCTTAATGTATAAAAATAAAAGTTACCTATTTACCTAATTTGTACCTTATGATTCCGAATATGGAATCCATTTTCCCAAATTCAAAACACAGAAGTCACAGAAATTAATTTAAAATTAATTCTCGTTGTCAAAACCAAAAACAGGTTTTTAAAAAGTAATAACTATCAAAAGATTGACATGTGTTTTTGTAGAATTTAAATGTGAAAATACATACAATTACCTAAATTACATTAAATGATAAAAATAAAATCTAAAGATAATTTAAAACCATGAAAATGTATAATTTAACACAATAAATTATTTGGATTTAAAAAGATGGTTTTACTTAAAATTTAGTATTTTTCATTTTTCATCAAAATATGAAAGTTATCAGAAAACTGAAAAAATTTCATCATAAGCTAATTTTGATATTCTAAATCTAAAAATAAAGTCCTTTAGGAAAAATAAAATTTATAAAATTTCAAAAATTGGGTATTACTATTCATAACTTCTTTTTAAATAGCTAGTTTGATTGGTTGTGGTGTCCTAGAACTCGAAGTTGCGTACACCGCAAGCTATTCTATTATTCAAGGAGAAGTGTACCATGGAAGATTGATGTGTAACATTATCCCCTCATTAAAATAATTTAAACCTTGAAATTTAAACTTGGAAATGAAGACAAGAGGTTTAACATTTCAAAACAACTTTGTTGAAATACCACATCGGAAAAAGAGACAATTAAACTATCACTTTAAAATAAATAAAGAGAAGTAAAAAGGACACCCAAGATAACCCATAATAGTATTCCATGTAGGAAAACATGGAAATGGAAGAGAAACTAAGTGGAATGTTCTGATAGAGAGTGATAGAAAACCTGATTAGGAGAAAGTTAACAACAAGAAAACCACTTGTGATGGGTTAAATGGTCTTTGATTCCCCGGTAGGAAAAGTAAACGGACAACATTTTCATGTTTTAGGTTACCTTTCATAAACATGGAGATTTTATTTATGATATTGACTAAGAAAATAAGGAAATATACTTACTTTTCATGAAGAGTTTAATCCTTTAATAAGTTTCAACCCAAAACTCATATTTTCTTTAAACGATGAGTATTCAAGATGAAGTGGTCACACCTGAAGCGTTAGAATCAGCCCCTAGAGAATCACATAATCCACAAAAGATGATATATATATTTATCTTGTTTTTATACATTAACCAAAACCAAAATGGTTAGTACAAGATTAGATAATTCCCAAAAAGGATAATCTTTTATAAAAAGAAATACTACTCTTAATCTCCAAAATTGTAAAAACAATACCCAAAGTTCAACAAAGACCATTAAATAATCAATTGTCCTCAAAATACTTCAATACAATCCATACTAATATTGAAACCAAAAACTGATTAGAATTTAATCACATATTCTTCCATAGTAAATCTTAACATTTATCTCTAAATAACATCGACTACTCTTAAAGTCTCATACTGAAAAGTAAATAACCAAATAAAATATTCTCTATGATAGGTTAATCATAACCCAAATCACTATAAGTCCATAATAAAACATATATTATTCTAAAATAAAACTTCCACCATTATTCTACTAATTAAATACCATAGTATTCTATTTTCTTTAGGCATATAGTGTTCCCAAAAGAGTAAATATCTTCTAAAATTACCTTTTTTCACTGAATAACCAATTCATTTTCCTATACTAAGGATATCCATTTGATAAATCATATGTTCCTAAAATCAACATATTAATGATCCATAAAATCATTTAACTAAAAAAATTATTCATACTAACCCAGGACTTCACGTAGTCCAGGGGTAGGTAATAAATCCCAATCACACTTTGGTTGTGGGTTCAATTCCCACAGATTTGTCCGACGTGATGGGCTGTCACACGGTCTGTGTGTTATCCTTTTCAAAAACTATTTAATTTTATAATATTCCCAAAAATTAGATAAATTCCTCAAAAATAACCACAACATATTTTAACCACAAATGTTATCTCATACCACGCATTTTCATCCCAAAAAGTAATAACCTCTAATTGCCTCAAAATCATAAACCCAAATGGTTCTTTATAAATATATCCACAAAATAAAAGCTAATTCTTCCTCAAAAGTATTTTTAACATAACAAACTATAGGGTTACACATACAAGAGAAACGTTTTCCAAAGTAATTCCACAAACAAAGATCATTAATACTTTTAAACATTTCTCCATCCATTTATTTCCACATATGTCCTTCCTTAACCTAGTTATTATCCTATAGAATAGGGAATTTGATATGGTAATGAATAGGTCCCATACATTTACATAAAATGACTGTAAATGGATACTTAGGATCATTTTTATTTTCTTCCATATTACTGTTCATTTTTCCTCAATAATTCTTTACTTTAGGTCCTTCTTTCCCACACATAAAGCATTTCTTAGTTCCCTTGGGACACTTTCCTCGGTGTCTCCTTCTACATTTCCTGCATGATGGAGAATGAGATTACTTTTCTCTATGGTATCCACTGCTGGATCTCTTTTCATTCTCTCCCTTTCTCTTCTTTGATGAGTTTGGGAGTTTGTTAATGTATATTTTATTGATCATATTTTGGGAAAATTGATTCAGCATGAACACGATATGTTTTACACCTATCAACATTACATTTCTTTGCTCATTTCCACCACTGTGCCCACCCTGTATATTATGTTCAATGTTACTATGACTTCCTTGGAATCCAGCCATTGACTAAAACCAGAAAGCATATTCTGAGTAATAATAGTCAAAAAATCATTTAGAGAATATCATGACACATTATTTTCAATCTAAAACACCTTAAGATTAAACAAGGTTATTTATTCTCATCTTATATTAAAAGCATTCAAATTGGTTTGTAAAGAAAATGTGAATTATCCTAAGAATATCCAGTGTGAGTTTCGTAACCAATAGTGAAGCAAAGTATGTAGTTGTTCACTAGTTCCTGTTTGAGTCTAGATCAAAGCGGTGTTTTCGGGTTTTACCCCTAGATACATCTATGCTAGAGCCGCCTCTATCTGCTTGTATCTAGACAGGGATGTATTGCTTGGAAAATTCACAAAATCTCTAAATTAACAAAATTCTAAGATGTTATTATATACTAAAGATCAATGTTTATCTTTGTTTAATGTTCTCTAATCAAAGTTTTTCTAAATCTAGTTTCCAAAGTTTGTACTAAACTTCCTATGACACAAAATGTAACTCCCTGACCCCAGTTACCCAGATTTGGTGTATTATTACATAAAATTGGCATGATCACAAGAGATAAAATCCCAAAATATTTATTAGTTTATTAGCCTTGTAAGTACTAGATATATACATAAGTTTTACATTACACTATGAAATGGAAAAACAACAACATTTTGTCCCCTTTGAACACACTCATATACCTTAGCCTATTCCTGAAGGTTAATCATAATATACTTCTTCACATCCTGGGAAAAATAAAACATAAGAAGGGGGTGAGACCAGATGCTTAGTAAGGACAACAATATGGCGAAAACAATCATAAATAAGCATAAACATTTTAGGCAACATATAAGACTAAAATACAATCCTTTTAAACTTAAACTTCAGCATATTATGGGAAAGATAAATCAGATAATTTAATTTACTTATTCACATGGATATTCTACTAGCCAAATAATGACATGTCATATTAATAGATAATTTCATAATTATTGAATGCATAATTCTAGACATCTTAACCACAATGTCAAGGCCTTGTGACAAGACTCTAAATATAAATTTTTTCAAGGACTTGTGCCAAGACACTGGTTTGTCTCATGAGACCTACCAATGCATCAAGGGGATATAGTGGGCCATGTATGTCACTTACTATGTCTAGTTCATTTCTCATATGAAAACATTGAAATATAATCTAAACATTCATATTAAAACTAACATATAAAATGTCAATACTTTAACCACAAACCATGAATTGTATAAAAATAGCACATTCACATTCAAAAAAAATCATTAAATACAATATGGTAGATTGTATTAAAATAAATCAACCTCAATTAATAATAAATTACAATGGAGTAAATTTACATAGATAAAAATAATCAGCAAAACTATTTGAGATAAATATCCCCTTTTCATGAAAACATTTAAAAGCCGCATTATTTATCAAAGAAGTCATTTAAAAGAGATTTTTGAATCAAAGTGTCCCATACCACTTTGGAACTTTCAAAAGAAACTTTAATTTTAAAACAATAATTTTCATATAAATAAATCCTTAAAACCATTTTTAAAACATGGACATTAATGAGAAATATTTAGAAGAATAAATATTTAAAACATTTAAAATGATATTTTAGACAACAAGTTCCTAAGAAAATGAGAGATTTTTTAATACAAATAATTAAGGAATAAGATTAATCAAATCATTATAACATCATGAGAACAAAATTATTCATGATATAATATGTCAAATGGTAGTATATACACCATATAAAAGTGAATTTGCACATAATAAGAAAGAAGTCTCAATAGAATATAAATTGAGACGAAATCCTTTTTAAAGATGGTATCCTTAGATTAAGGATTAATAAATGAGATAATTATGTGTCAAAAATATAAATACACTCAATATGATTGGATATTTTATGTAAATCAATCATAGGACATTCAGACATATTCTTGTAAAAATAAAACCAATGACTTGGATGTTTAACTCAATGAATGGTAATTGAGTTAAGATTACCCTTATCAAGTTCATATCAATGACTTGAGAATTTATCAATGAAGTTATTATTTGTATCAAAATTATATACATGAAAATGGGAGTGGAAATTACTTGATACACAATTAAATAGGTATTTCATGCATAATCTTGGAGTAAAAAAAATCAATGAAGTATGCATAAAACCCAATGAGTGGAAATTGAAATTAGAAATTCCCTAACCATTTTGGTAACTTATGAAACATACACCCCATGAAATAATGATAATAAATTAATATTTTAATACCCATACATTAAATTATATTACACAATTAATAAAATCATGGGTATTATATATACCACACAAAAGGAAATAGTGGCGAATATAACATGAATCTCACGGGAATAAAAAGTAAGATGAAAACCCCTAACCTTGTACTTTTCCTTAGTCAAGAGAACTTTAACCTAATGTATAATGGTTAAATAATTGTTATTAAATTATACAAGACCTATATACATAAATATTATATCATATATTATCCTCTAATATCGCTTTGTTAATAATATTTCAGAAGTATCATTGTTTCGGGTGTTAACTGATTCATTTTCCTTTATATGTTTTGTTAGGTAAGTCATGTTTGTTATGGATAGGATTTATTTTATTCATATCCATAATCATATTAAGTTCTTAAACATTATTTTTAATCATTAAATTAATATTATTCTTGAGCGGTTATGTTGGGGAATGAAATCTCATCGCTTCGTGGAGACGGTAAGCCGTACGTACGCACGAGCGACAATATCATTCTAATGATGGTGAAATCATAAGTATTTGAAAATTATATTTTATATATATAATAATTAAAATTTTATATTTATTATTTACATCACTTATACTCATTATTATAACCATCCAAATAATGAAGTGTTGAATAAAAAACTATACCACAACGTGGAGATGGTAAGTTGTACGTACGCACGTATGGTGACTTTGTCATTAATGGGATGGATCAAATATTGAATATTATTTTAACATATTTATAATAACATGAATTTATTTATAAGTTACAAGAGTTATTATTTTTTTATGGAAACAACAAATAAATGTGAAGTGGAAGAAGAAAAGAACATGAAAGAGGTGATAAAATAATTACCTCTTCTTCGGGTTCTTCCTTTTGATTTGAAAAAAAGGGCTCCTTATGTTGGATTTCTAAGAAAAGTAAGGAATATAGGTTAAATTGAGGGTATTTTAAACATTTTTATCAGGTTTTGGCTGATCCAAATAGCTTTGGAGGTGTGAATTGGAGAGAATGGGAAGTACCCTTTTATAAGAGAGGTGAGGGTCACTTTAGGAAAATCTTGAAATATTAATTTATTCTAAGATAAAATTCGGTTTCTAATAGATAAAAATGGATTTATTTAGAGCCTAAGGTGGGTATGGGTCTAAATACTCTCAACAAATAGGTTTTAGACAATTTTAGGTCACCATATTAAACTTATCTTTTAGATTTAACTCTTGGTTAAATAGTTTAACATTTACCATGTCTCCCTGTATTTTTATATTATATGGTTAATAAACTTACAATAAAATTACAAGATAACCTAAAGTGGTTTAATAATGAAATATATTACCTTATATAAGTATTTTTTCTAAATATTAGATTTTTAGGAATATTATATCATTTAATAATATAATGTTTTTTTTGAAACTCTTTTATGTCAATTTTGACACTATTTAATATCTGGTTTTTGTGAAAGTCATAAAAACTTGATTACTTCGAAAAAAATACATTGAATCAACCCTAAAATTTAATATTAACCTATAAAATTCTTTTATGGTATCAAAACATTCAAAATATATTTATTTTAATATTTATAATATCATTTATTTTTATTCTTTGATTAATTAGGAACATACTGCATCATTACTATGTCATAAATAAATATATTTATATTATGTATAAAAAATATAAATAAGATATCATGACGTATAAAATATTTTTATATTTCTAATTAGTATTTATAGTTGATGATATCAATTATATATTCTCATATAAAAATTGTTTTACTAAAAGATATATGTTTTTGTTTCATTTTTCTTAACTCTAAATTAATTTATATAAAGTGTCATTTTCACTTACAAGTGGCTCCATGGGGTCCCAAAATAGACCCAAGGATTCTCATGGTCGAACATGTATCAAAAAATAGGGTTAGGACACATTTTAGGATAATTTAATATTATTTGGTACCCTTATTTACCATATTTTCCCTTTAACCATGGTAAATAAAATATTTACTAAAGTTACTATTCATAATGTCTAAAAATAAAATATAACTATTTACCCAATTTGAACATTTTGATTCCAAATATGGAATCCACTTTCCCAAATTCAAAATACCGAAGTTGCAGAAATTAATTTAAAATTAATTCCCATTGTCAAAACCAAAAAATGAGTTTTTAAGAAGTAAAAACTATCAAAAGATTGACATGTGTTTATGTACAATTTAAATTTGAAATTACATAAAATTAACTAAATTACATTAAATGATAAAAATAAAATCAAAATATACTTTAAAACCACTCAAATTTATAATTTAACACTATAAATTATTTCGGTTTAAAAAGATTTTTTATTTAAAATTTAGTATTTTCACTATTCATCAAAATATGAAAGTTATTATTAAAGTTACAAAAATTCACCCTCAAATAATTTTGATATTCCTTATCCAAAAATAAATTTCATTATGAAAAACAAAATTTATTAAATTTCAAAAAGTTGGTATTACTTTTCATAACTGCTTTTTAAATGGCTAGTTTGATTGGTTGTAGTGTACTAGAACTCGAAATTGTGTATAGTGCAAGCTAATGTATTATTCAAGGAGAAATGTACCATGGAAGATTGGGTTGTTATAGTTTCCTTTTTACCCACAAAGGAATCCCTAGTTAATCACTATAGACACACCACACTCTGCACCTAAAACATTTAATCTTAGTATGAACTAAATATAAACAGTCCATACCAAGAATGATGTCATAAGGCCTCAACGCTTCTACCAAGTGATCCCAAATAAAACTATAGTCTCCAAGTTTTAATTCACACTATCTAAACTGGTGTATAATCATTGAATCTCCTCATGTAGGAATCTCCAAGCATAAGGGTTGATTCAAAGTTTAAATTAGAATCTTCTATTCTCAAACAAAATTCATGGAAATAAAGGAAGGACTAACACATGTGTCAATCAAAACTATATAAAATGTGGAAAATAAATATATTGTACCTTAAATTATTCCTAGAGACTTAGGTTTATAATACACCATTGCTTTAAACATTCCCTGTCCCTGTCCACCAGCTCCCTGCACCTGGCGTAGACCACCTCGGGGTGGTGTTGGTAATAGGTTATACCTCTGGCCACCTCCTGGTTCCTTTCCTAATCCTGTACCTTGTATGTCACCCTACGGATGACAATGGTCCTGTCTTTGTATTTTCCCATATGGTCCCTCGACCATGTCCTAATCAGTTGTATGACAGGTTAGGAAATCTCATGCCAGATGTCCCCGACCTCCAGATGAGTAACATCGTCTTTCCCCTGACTAATTGGAGACTCCCTGAGAGCTCTACATCATGGACCATGAGCCCTAGGATCACCTCTAGAAGTGTCTGACCCTCTGGGATCCCTGTAACTACTGTCAGTTACCTGTTTCTAAGGTCTCATCTACCCGGTTCCCACTACTACCTAACACTACTAGGTCTACTCTGATAGGAATATCCCCACTAGAAGGTCTCACTCAAGTACACCAGTATAGGTAGGAATTAAATGGGATACCACTGATGACCTGATGTCCTAGTGTATTCCCTACTTGATGGTCCAATCCCTGAATATCTAGTCTCACACCATATCCATGGAGTAACATGAAAGATTAGTATAATTCTCCGAATAATCCTTCATGGTCAAACTACCCGACTACATATAGAGAAGATCCTATATGCACACTAATGGATGGATATAAATCCTCTCTAAAGAGATGCTTGAAGTCTGTTCAGGAGAGATTTGTCGCATCGTGACTCTAAGTCACCAAGTTCCACCATTGTCCTGCAGATCCTTGAAGAAGACTCATGGAAAGGACTTCCATCTGGCTGGAAGACATCCACACAAGGCATGAAAGATGGGTGACAACCTCTATAAGATCATAAGCCAACTGGGGGTATAGCTCACCCCGAAACTGGAGAGGTCACCTTATCTGAAAATCATGCAATGCACTCAGACTGTATGCATCCTAATCTAGTAGTGTTCATTTTTGTTGTTTCTCGACATGTTGTGTCATATCTGGTAAATCAAAAATAGTTGATTTATCTGATATATCCCCCTATACCAATGCCTCTTCATTAAGTGATTCATCCTTTTGATATTGTGGTGGAATCCTTGCTAGCATTCTACATGAAGGTATCCTATAACAAAACTAAATGTACCACTCTTAATAAAGTATATCTGGAGTGATGACTCAAAAATGACATGGAAAACACAACCATTACTATATGATTCATGTACCATTTTTTAACTTAAAACTTGTGCATTCATGTACTGAGTCGGAAAAAAGGTGCCCAGAGTCATATTGTATGGATATGTCTACCACCACACCAAAACTGGATTCTCTAGCCTGAAAGAACATCTTGAAACACATAACGTTGTTTCCCTAAAAAAATTTCACATACCCCCAGTACTAAAGTATAACCAACCCCTTTGATTCCACTCTTTCATGACCCATCTCAGGGGGTACTATTTCATAACTCCCCAAGTCCGCCTCCAAAAGGCCATAGGCTGGTGACTAGCACCGAGTATGTATATCAATAACATGGGAGGCATTTCCTATATACATGTACGCATGAACACATCTTTAATCCCTCAATATGTTTAAAGGTAAAAAAACACTACGTAAATAATGAATGCAAACCACTATATCCCACAACCATAGTACAATAGTTTAAATACTGGAAAGTAAACAGGGCCAAATACAATCCCCAAAAAATTGTTGGTAACCACAATTACTTCCTGTAAGAAAAGAGGTTATGAGAGTGTTGTTTAAAAAGTCACAGGAATAAAACTCAGTCTATCGGATCTCCCAAAGTACTGCCTACTCCTGGTCAGCCTAAGAATCCATTTAAAGGTCGATCGTTTTAACAAGACATGACATGTGCGGGAAAATACTGTGTAGGGGTGAGTATAATAACACTTAGTAGGACACCTTGAAACTAATAACGAATACCATAAAAAATACCATAATGGAATAACACGAAGGATACACTACTGGAAAGGGGAATTTTCCCAACACTTGTATACCAACGGTTCAAAGAACCATTGGTATATGTTGTCTTTCCCAACGATTTATATAAACTATTGGTAAAGACCTTGAAGAACTTAATTTTCCCAAAGATTTTATGAAACCATTGGGAAAAGTGGGGAAAAACTAAGTTTTCCCAACGATTTTATGAAACTGTTGGGAAAAGTGGGGAAAATGTAGTTTTCCCAACGGTTTCAACCATTGGGAAAGATTGGGATTTAGTAACAGTTTTTAAGAACTGTTGGGAAAAAAGCCCCAAATACCCAAATGCAGGCAGCGTCCTCCCCACGATTCCAAAAGCCTTCCGCTCGTCTCCAGATGTGATTCCTTGGCAGAAGCACTTCCCAATCCCCACATCTTCCATCGGATCAGTAGCTACCAGGTTAAAATCCTTCTATATTTTATCAAGGATATAGTTCCACCACTTATAAAGCATATCCTTCTATTCTCAATGATTTCTTTATTCCCAATTTTTAGGGTTTTTGTAAAATTTTATGATTGTTCCACAAATTGTGTACTCAAATCCCTATATCGGTGTATGTCCAATTAATGTTTTCATTACACGTTTACATTTATAAGGGCATGGTGTCTCTTTATTGTGTTCTAATTTTGATGATTCATAGTTTTTTTAATTTGGTTCAAATATTATAGGTTCATGTATAAGAACTAATAAGAAATTGTTTGTAATATTTATTGATATTATTTCATGAAAATCACTCTTTCATTAAGGTCATGCCAAACATGAAGATCTTGTTCATCTTAATTTTTGTACACTATGTGTATTACATAACAAGTATGTATCATGTTTCTATCAAAATATATATATATATAAAATGACACACAGTTCACTTATCCTTTACACAATAGAACATATGGAGTATCTTCTTGAACTTTGCCAAATAGTATGTGGTCCCCAATTAGTACTTCTTCCTTCATCATGAAACTAATTCACAGAATGTCAAATTCGCAATATTAGTGAATATTAGTTTTTCTAATATAACCATTAATCATTCTGTCTTCGACATCGTACATGTGTTATTCAATCACCTTTTTAAAACACAATGACCATTTTCACTGATTTGGGGTTCCTCAAAATGCTTGGGAAAATCAGAAAAATGCATGTATTGAATCGTTTTTATCATATGGTTTCATGGATACAAGTTCATCTCGAAAATCATGACTGTGTGGTTCAAATATCATGAGGACCATGAGATTATTATTCTTCACACAATATAAAGTTTTTTTCTACAACTATGTGTTTTTGTTTTCACTTTTGATTTGGCCAAAAGGGGAGATTTGTGGTCATTAATCATAGTTGTGGGTGGTCATTTATGATTTAAGATAGTATGACTTAATTTTACTTGATATATCCAATATTATTATTGATTTATGTTCAATTTGATTATATTTAATAATTGATGTTATTTAATAATTTCTTATTAATGGTTGTAATAATGACGATATGGTATAAGGGTTCATATGGTGTGTATAAGGGTTCACATGGTGTGTATAATGGTTGACATGGTATCAGTGAACTCAAGTCATTAATTTAAGTCTTCATTCTCACTAGCATGTAAGAAATTGAATGATGTAAACCCATCCTCACATGATTTCTTACCTTAGATAGTGTCCAACATATGGAATACGAGCTTATGAATTCATCAGTTAACCAGGATCATATATTCCATTTCCCCCAAGATGAATGTACTAATATAACTTTAGGGTCAACTAAATATGGTTCTCATTGTACGTTCTATATTATGTGTCCTTCTTGGCCAATACTCACTTTTATGAGGGTGGGGTTCTTTTCACTACATCGACTAGAAACTTCTTCCTTTATCGTTTACTTAAAAAAAAATTCTATTAAAGTTCAATTCTATTGAATTGTTTATGAAAAAATGACTTATATAAATTCTTTTTACAGAATGGACAGAATTTGGATGTATGAAACCGATCGGATCTCAAGAGATTTTCAAAACAATTTGGAGAGCTTTATAGATTTTTCATTTCACAATGCTTCATATAGTGGTCGCATACACTGCCCATGTTCCAATTGTGTTGGTAGACCTTGGTTGAGCCGTGAAGAAGCCAGCTACCACATAACCAAAAATGGTTTTCAAGCAAACTACTTTGTGTGGTATCACAATGGGGAGAAAATGAAATCTCAAATTGGTGATGATCGAAATGAAAAGACTGGAATGGAGAATTTGTTAGATGATCGGTTTCCGTTTATTCGTCATCATGAAAAAGAAAGGATTTCGATTCAAGAAGACTTTGATATGAGCACAGTTGATGCATCTAGTGAATATGATGATATTGATAGGGTGAAAAAAATTAATGATGCTGCCATGACTCCAGTATATCGATAATGTGATAAAATGAAAAAGATGGAATTTTTAATCCGATTGTTTCATGGGAAAACTATGTATGGGATTTTTAATACAACAATCGATTACATTCTTACCCTCTTGAAGGATTTACTTCCACATGATGCAGATATTCCCTCAAACCACTATATGGCATGGAAGTTAGTTGAGGAACTTGTATTTTCAAGAAACACAATTCATGCTTGCCCGAAAGATTGCAGTTTATTCTGGGAGGAAATCGCTGAACGAAATGATTGTATTAAATGTGGCACATCCTGCTGGAAGTCAAAATCTAATAGAACACCATCCCGCGTTCCACAAAAATTAATGTGGCACTTTCTATTGATCCCCAGACTCCAGAATCTTTTTATGTCTGATGAAATATCAATAAAAATGAGATGGAATGATACCGAGAGAAAGAAGACTAATTATGAGTTGGTTCATCCTGCAGATGGATTTTCATGGCAGAGAATTGATTCTCGACATCCTGATTTTGCAGCTGACGTGCATAATGTGAGGCTGGTTCTTTCATGTGACGGTTTTAATCCATTTGGGCATATGCTTACTTCGCACAGCACATGGCCAGTTTTTATACACATTTATAATCTTCCCCCATGGTTGTGTATGAAAAAACCTTTCACTTTCATGAGTATACTCATATCTGGTCCTTCTGATCCCAGCATTGATATTGATGTCTACATGCAACCTTTAATAAAAGAGTTGAAACTTCTTTGGGATGTGGGTGTGTGCACATAAGATGCATGTTCGAAAGAAATATTTTAGATGCATGCTGCGCTTATGTGGATGATCAATGATTTTCCAGATTATGCAATGATGTCTGGATGGAGCACGAAGGGAAAATTGTCATGTCCAGTTTATATGAAGAATACACGATCCAGAAGACTGAAACATCGTTGTAGTTTCAGTTTTATGGGAAATCGATAATTCTTACCAAAGGATCATCCATATAGAATGAATCGTCGAAGATTTGATAATGCCATAGAGACCGATGATCCACCTCAGTGTATGTCTAGAACTGACATGCTTAATGAATTGAAAGATTTTAGTTTTTCGTTCGGGAAGGGTCAAATGAAATCTGTAAAGAGAAAGAATGTTTCCACTAAAACCTATTACAATTGGAGGAATAGGAGTATCTTTTTTGATTTGCCTTATTTGTCAACCAATTTGTTATGTCATTGCTTAGACGTAATTCATATTGAAAAGAATATATGCGAAATGTTGCTTTTGGTTCTTCTAAATGTCAAGGGGAAGGCAAAAGATGATTTACGATCTCGGCGTGACTTGGTGGATTGGGGCATCAGACCAGAATTACATCCTGTGCGTATCAGTGAAAATAAATGGCGACTTCCATGTGCTTCTTATGTGATGACACCTACAGAAAAAAAACAATTTCTGGAAGTATTAGAGACTATTAGAGTTCCTGATGTCTATTCAAGCAACATATCTAAACGGGTCAACAGAAGAGAGTTGAAGCTAAAATCTTTGAAGACTCATGATTATCAAGTTCTACTGCATTAGTTTCTTCCAATATAAATCCATCATCTTTTGTTTAATAATGTAAGGGTGGCTGTTATTCGGTTATGTCATTTGTTTAGAGATCTTTGTGATAAGAAGTTGTCCAAGTCTTTCTTGTAAAAAATGTTGACAGATGCCCCATTAATTTTGTGTGAGTTGGTGAAAATATTTCCTCCATCATTTTTCACATGCATGTTGCATCTGAGTATCCATATTCCCACTAAAATACTTCTTGGAGGACCTATTTCTTTTCGTTGGATGTATCCAACTGAAAGAAATATGTTCACATTAAAGTCTTATGTCTGAAACAGAAATCATCCCAAAGGTTCTATCGTGAACGGTTACTTGGCTCAAGAATGTATGGATTTATGCTCGATGTATTTGTTTGATCTTACTACAAGATTGAACAGACCAATGAGAAATGAAGAAGAATAGTATGATAAAATTGAACCCAGTTTTCCATCACTTCTTCAAACAGGAGGAATTCCTGGATCATATACATTGAAGACATTAAGCCATGAAGAGCGGGAGATGGAACATCGCACAGTTTTGTTCAACTGTGATTTGTTCGATGACTATATCAGGTAACTAAATTGATTATGTATATCTTACATATATATCTGTTAAACTATTAATATTTTATATCTACAGGGAACATAAAACAATGATAAATAGGAAGCATCATTCTTTATCTTTGAGAAGGAGAGAGACTTTGCATAGCAAAGAGTTTTCTGCTTGGTTAAAATTGAAGGTATAAAAAAATTAATGTTTAAAATAATTATATCAATATTTAATTAAGTTTAATAATCATTTATATTGTAGGTATTGAGTTTGTATGCTGACTCTGTCTCTGAGGAAATAAGAGCTTTGGCTTTTGGTCCTAATACCGTGGTTCGTGACTGTAAATCAATTGTTATCAATGGGTACAAATTTATTGTCACTGAATGAGAAAAGAACATGAGAACACAACATGATGGTGTTATGGTTACTGCCACAACAGATTGTTATGCCAGTGCATCAGATAGTAGACCGCGATTTGAAAATGTGGGTTATTATGGAGTTGTTGAGAAAATAATAATATTGGATTATTACTCTCATGGATGAGTCACAATGATGAAATTTCATTGGTTTGATTAGATGACGAGACATGGCAAATTTATTGATGATTGTGGATTTCTAGTAATTAAGATGACTCACACTCTTGCTACCGAAGAACCATATGTGTTGGCATCAATGGCTAAAAAAGTTTTTTATGTCAAAGACCAACTTAGACCTGAATTTGGTGTCATAGTTGAAGTAATTCCAAGACATATTTTTGATGATGGTGATGATGGAATTGACATTGTCCCTAGTGCCATTGAAACCAATCCATTTATTTCTTTTGATGACTCAAATATATCAATTGTCAGAGTTTATTGTGAACCTGAAGTTGTGGTTGAAAATATATAGAATCATTCATCCATGTTCTCAATTATTTTGTTTTACCTCGATTTGGGTTGTTAAGGTTGGTAATATTCAAATTGATTTAGTATTGATCACAAATATTTTTTAGCTGACTTGACCGTTATGTGAATTTTCAATGTTTATTGGTTGCAATTTTATTTGAATTGCATTTTCTAATTTGGAATTGAACTGTGTTCAAACATAGTCAAACAATATTTCTAACTTGGTGAACATTACAACTTGTATGATTTATTAAATCCATTCAATCTCTTCTAAAACAATTGATAGCTGACTTGACCATTATGTGGATTTTCAATGTTTATTGGTTGTATTTTTATTTGAATTGTATTTTCTAATTTGGAATTGAACTTTATTCAAACATAGTCAAACAATATTTCTAACTTGGTAAACATTACAACTTGTATGATTTATTAAATCCATTCAAGCTCTTCTAAAACAATTGATAGATAAATTACCAATGAATCCCCCTATTCCCTCATATATTTAGTTTTTTGGGTTACACATTAGTTTTCTTTTTCTAATTAATTAAATTTTTTTTCAAAAGCAAGAAATGAAGCCAATTGAAGAGAGACGAAGGAAAAAAATGATGGAGAACAATCGTCGAATGACGGAGTTGGGAGTTCCATCATTAGTTCCTCTAGTGAGTACTTTATTTCAAATTGATATATTTAAAGAATAAATAATGTCATGTGATTATTTTTTTTGTAAACATTTTTGTAGGATCCACCTATACGTCGACAGTTATTCGACGAGGAGCCTAGTACTGGTCCTAGTACTCAGGCTGGTGGTACGAGGAGGGTTCATACCAGAGGTGGACGAGCAGCTGCGCGTACCCGACTAGACCCTTCCCCTCCCACTGACATGTCATCCTTCCCACATTCTGATCCCGGTGTGTCATTAGGGACACACGGGATCTTTAGGCCTCCCATGTTTTCGCTACCTTCTGCATCTTCTGACTCATCATTTTCACATCCCATGATGATTCCCACTCCCCAGTCAGCATCCGGTCAGAAAATTGTCCCATCTTCTTTTCCTTCTACTTCTGTCTCTCCGAGCTTCTATATTCCATCGTCTTCGACTCCTGTTCCACCACAGGGTGTTCCATCAGTTTCTGTGGATCCAGCGGCGCTCAGCGATCAGACCGGAACAGGTATATTTATAGAACCCTAACAAATTTTTATAGCAATATTTATTTTCATTATAACATGTTTTGATAAAATATTTTTTTTTCTTTCATGACCGATACATCTACTGACAGGAGGCATGGGCTGGGTCATACATGCATGTGTTCGGTGTGGAACCGCCACACACAGGTTATGGTGGATTATAATGAAGACAACCAAATGGTTGAGAAAACAGGGTAGCAATGTCAGAGTTTTTTGGCGACGCTTGCCAAATACTCCGAAATCATTCCCGTCAGCCAGTTATCGTGGAGACATTTGCCACATGAGGTCAAGGATAGAGCTTGGGCAGAGATATGGGTAAAAAAATCTATTCTATTTAATCCCATGAATTATTTTTGTATTTATATGAATTAATATTTTGATTTCATCTTTGATTTAATTTTCCCGATGGTAAGGGTGCACGACCGAAACGTCTAAAGGATTTAAGAGAGATTTGGAGAGCCTAAAAGCATGATTTGTATATTGGCTGGGTTTCTAGAGTTGGAACTGAGTTAGAGGCGGTACCAGTGATGGATGATTGTCCTATAGAGCAGTATCTTCAGATGATTACTCATTGGACGAGTACCCAGTTTAAGTTATTAATAACATTTGAGGTATTTAAATAATAACTTTCATGTTTTGAATTAATACTATCAGTTTCATTTTTGAATTTTATTTAGGAATCATCTGGAAAAAATAAAAAGAACATTGATGCAAAAAAATACCTCCACACACTGGGACACACTATGATGCCTGATCATGAGAGGAAGCAGGTATGACAATTGTTTATAAGTTTTCATTACACCTTAGACTTTCTTTTGTTTCCTAAATTATTTAATAGTTTGCTAAAGTTTTCATATAACTTCATTTTTCAATGTCATTGTAGAGGCAAATACAAAATATTAAAGGACGTGTGCCTTGAGTAAAAATGTTTTTCTCGAGTAGACGGAAAAAGGATGGAAGTGTCGTCAACGAAGCGACTCAGCAGCATATGGTAAGTTTTAATATGTTGAATTTATATTTTAATATCTATTTTTTAACTTAATGATATATTTATATTTGTAACAGGCTGCTTTAGAGGCCCTCGATGCCCAAGAACCAGACAATTTTGGGCCAATAGATCACTTACATCAGGTCTTGGGAGAGGAGCATTATGGCAGAGTACGTTGCCGACCTAGGATAGCCCCGACGAGGTATTGGCCATCCTCAGGTACGAGCTGTAGTGCCACCGATCTGCAGAATGTTAGTGTTAGGGCCAATAGGGGCCTATATACCCTGAGAGGGGGGGTGAATCAGGGTATGGATATTCTTTTTCAAAGTTCTTCCTACCCCACTGGATCTTGACCTCTTTATTACAAGGGTCACTTTGTTTGCTCTTGTGTGTAAACTGTGATCACTTATTTACTTCTTTATCTAATGATGATGCTTTGAATGCAATTCAGGGAAGCAAACAGATAGACACAGAGATTTTTACTTGGTTTACCCTCACTGGGCTACGTCCAAGGAGCATACGCCGACAAGTTTCTGGTCGTACCAAATTCCACTAATCTTCACTAGCTGTGGATACAATGTTCGGGCTAGATCACTTCTATGCCCAGGCTCACTGACTTTACAATGTTTAGGGTCAGCTCACTGATTTACCAAGGGTCACTCCCTATTTCTCTCTCTCTGGCTCACTACCGGTGGAGAGGATCACCTTCTTCCTCTTCCTAAGCTCACTACTCTAGAAGGGAATCCACTCACAGTTTATAGACCTGTAGGTCTCTTCATTTGCATGAAAGAATGCATCTTCTCCTGTGTGTAGATGCTCTGTTGAAGTTCAACTTTCATCCGTAGATGAATCTCTCTTTTCACCAAAGGTATCGGGCAAACTTCCAACTTCCACGCAGCCCGAAAACCACTGCTGGAACAAACCTTACTTGGCGCGCAAGTCAATCTTGGCGCGCAAGTATCGGCGCGCAAGTCACAACGGGCGCGCAAGTCCTCCTCAGACACTTGCACGACTCAAGCTTCCTCAACTCCAAACTTGCGCGACTCTCTTCCTTTTACGCCCAAACCAATATTGGCATGCAACTGCCAACCGGCGTGCAACTTCTAACACCGGTGCACAACTTCAACTACTGGCGCGCAAATTCACCTGCGCGACTCACACTCACCACTTGTGCGACCACCACACCTGCGCGACGGGAGCTCTGATTTCTCAAAGTGTTGAACTCTGTTAAAGAATGAGGAGGGGTGGTCCAGTATTTATAGGCAATCTGACCACCCTACGCGACGGCGCGCAAGTCACCTGCGCGACCCAGTTTCGGCGCGCACGTCTTCTGTCCTTTTGGACACTTGCACGACCAACTCCCAAACTTGCGTGAACCTACTTCCTTTGTCATATTTTGATCTTCTGATCTTGAAAAACATATGGCACGCAATTTTCCTATTCTCCAAGTCCTCGGCGCGCAAGTCCCTTTTCCAAAAACACTTTTCTTCATCTGCCGATTTTCAGGCCAAAAAAATTGGCAAACACTGGAAAACGGCGCCACCTTGTATCTGTTCTTTTGTACCGCCTCCAGATCATCCATTCCTTTTATCAACGTTCTTGAATCAAACATGGATCGTTGAACTTAGCTCTTGAACTCGACATTCCACCATGAAATCCTCTTTGTCAAAAAAGTTGTATGTCATCGTTTTGCTTTGTCAACAATCACTACTCAGATGTCCACTTTGTCAACAAACACAATCACCTCAAAAATGCTTCAATGATACCTTGAGGGATTTTTGCCCAACAATATCCCCCTTTGGGTTTGTTGAAAACTCTTCCAAAACAAAGATACGTCGTTGATTCTTCAGCCTCCATTCGCCTCATTGCGATTCTGATAGCGATCAAGGATTTACTCAACACATACTCTAAGCCCACATGAGCAATGCTCGGCGTGAGAAATAAGAGTAAATGAAAAGTTCATCAATGAATCACTTTATCTCTGACATCCACTATTGACACCAAACTGATACCAATTTGTACTAAACTGATACCAATTGTTGATGGGCTTGTTGGAAGACCAATGTTTGGTTTGGAAATATTCTTACCACTGTCCAACACCACTCTTCTGATTTTATCACGATCCTCAGCTGTCATGATATCTATTCTTTGATCGATCACTTCTAGCATCGTCAGATTTAATACACTCCCCCTTTCTCATTGCTCCCCCTTTCTGGCTGCTCCACCTGTCAGCTTCTCCCCGTATCCGTCATGATTTCTCAAATAGCCACACTGTCTCCCAATCACTATTTTCTCCCCCTTTAACAAACACTATTTTCTCCCACTTTGTCAACGAACCCAAAGGTCACTCCTTTGTAGTCTGTAACAGAGTAGAGAACACAAATCAACACATTAGGGAAAAAGACATCATAACTCGGGGAGAGGGGGTCCCACATCCACACTATTTCAAGTGCGGGGAATCGACTGAACTCCCAGAGCCAGTCGATGCTTCTCAAAAGCTTCCTTGGGTAAGGCCTTTGTCAGAATGTCTGCAACCTGTAGCTCTGTAGGCACATACTCCAACTTCACGATGCCCTGCTCAACCTTCTCCTTGATGAAATGATACTTGATCTCAGTGTTCTTTGTCCGTGAATGATGGACAGGATTTTTTGCTAATATTTATAGCACTTGAGTTATCACACTGGATTCCGATCGGAGACTTCACTTCAACTCCCATATCTTCAAGCTGCTGCTTCATCCACAATAATTGTGTGCATTCTTGAATGGCCGCAATATACTCAGCTTCTGCGGTGCTCAATGAAATGCAATCTTGCTTCTTTCTAAGCCAAGAAATACACAATCCACCATGATAGCTTGCACCACTTGACGTTGATTTTCTATCATCTGCTGAACCGGCCCAGTCTGCATCAGTATATCCCAATAACTCTGTATCAGATTTGTCAGTATATGTCAGGCCGAAATCCACTGTGCCCTATATATACCAATGTATTATTTTCACTACAAGCATGTGTCTTTCCTTGGGATTGCTCTGATATCTTGCTGATTGGCATGTGGCGAAAACAATTTCAGGCCATTTCGCAGTTAAGTACAATAAGCTTCCAATGATTTTCCTATATTCTGTGATATTAACTTCCCTTCCACTGTCATCTTTTGATGATTTCATCTGGGTAGAAACCGGTGTCTTCACTTCCTTGTCTTTTCTTCATGATGGAAACTAAGCTGATAAAAATATTGATCAAGCCTTCAGTACCATGCTCTCGGTGCTTGTTTCATCCCATACAATGCCTTCTATAGTCGACAAACCTTATTCTCATATTCATGAATGAGAAAACCATTTGGATTCTCAATATGCACTTCTTCTTCTGGAACCCCATTGAGAAATGCAGATTTGACATTCATCTGAACACTTTGAACTTCCTTTGCACTACGATGGCTAGGAATAATCTTATTGTCTCCAGCCTTGCTACTGGTGCAAATGTCTCATCAACATTAATTCCCTCGATCTGGGAGTACCCCTTGCACACTAGACGTTCTTTGTTCTGAATCACTATTCCATATTCATTCATCTTATTGCGATAGACCCATTTGGTCCCAATGACATTCTTGTATGCTGGCCGCGAAACAATCTCCCTTGTCTGGTTCTTCTCAATTTGATCAAGCTCTTCATTCATAGCCTGAACCCAGTTTTCATCTTCAGCTACATCGGAAAAACATTTTGGATCCACCAATGATATTCTGCATGTCAATTTCAGCTCAACTCTTTGACTGTTGTGCAGACGAGGATTTTTCATTTCTAAATCAGCATTAGTCACTTATGCTTCCCCTTTGTTGCTTTCCTCCTCATCACGTTTATCAGGAAAATTCTCACTGTTTCATTGTTCAGTGAAATAATTCCTTTAAACTACTTCTCACAGCTTCTTGGTATCCTGAAAACATTCAGCTGATACCAAAATGTTAGATCAAAATAAATAAGCATGAAATGCTTGATCACTACTGCTTCTCCCATAGTATGTCTTCTCTCGATAGACAACACTTGAGCTGGGTCATCCAATTATTTCCTTGATAGATCTGGCATCTGATTTTGTTGTTGAATGCTCCCCCTATGTTATGCAACACTTCCTGGGGTTAGACCTACTGTTTATACCCATAAACGTCATTCTTCTCCTGCATCATTTATTCTAATCTGGCACTCAGCATCGAGCCATTAACCAAATCTTTAAGCCTACTGAGTTGGAACTCGGTGTAGGAAACAAGAGACAAAGTCAATAACACAATCACTTCCTGTTGTGCTCTCACTTCCTGTTGTGCTCTGTTTCTCCCTTTTATCATCAACTTTGATAACTGATTTGAGTCAATCAAAACACTGAAGCATATCACGTTTCAGTTTTGCATCTTTAGATGCCACTTACCCTTGGATCGTATCTCCCTAAAACTTGAAACACATCAATCATCAGTTAATAGCATTTATATACATAGGGAGATGGGGGTTTCCTTCTAGACTCCTCAAGATGAGGATTGTGGTTGATCCTGATGGGTCAACCCATTGATTCTTTCTTGGAGGGCATCACACTCTTTTCTTGCTTCCTCCATCTACCTAGCCAACTTCAACTGTTCTGGCCATATGACTAGGCATTCATTGCCTACATTTTGAGCCTTTTTTTGATATGTAGATTTGGTAGGCTCGGCCTTCCTCACCGCTTGGGGTATAAACCTGCTAGTACACATTTCCTTCTTTGAGGTTCTATCAAAATTCCATTTTCCTTGATTATTTCTCTGAGTAGGAACCTCTCTGTTTGGCATCTTCCCTTTCTTCTTCTCTCATCGTAGGGATCTTCCTCTTTCCTTCACTTCTCGATGAGAAACACGACATGCGAATTTTTCAATACGTTCTTTTTTCATCCTTCTTTTATCAGATGTCTGAGTCACCACCCTATTTTTCATTGGTGGTGGGTCCTCCACTGAACGTCCATTCTTCTTACTCACAGCTATAGCATTTCCTCCCTTTTTCATCCAGATTTGTTCATGTTCTTTTTTAGGGGGCAGTAGTGAGTGTGACAGAGGAGGTGACTGATACACCTTTCTTTCAGCTATATATGATTCAACTGAGGCTCTGAGCCTATTCTCAAACATACCACATTGTCTCCCAGTGTAGAATCTCTCATTATGCATCACTAGGGATGAGAATCTCCTTTAGAGTCCCTTTTCATTTCTTGCATTCTTCTTGCTGCAATGTCTTGCCAAATGCCCATAATTAGAACATATAAAACAATTTCCATCAAAGGCATACCTCTTTTCATCATTTCTATATCGAGATGCTGATACACCTTGAGTTCTTCTTCTGACACGAGGCTCTTGAGCATCCTGACACATACTCACGGTGTGTCCCATTCTTCCACGGTAATAGAATCTAACAGATGCTTTCCTCTGAGAGACTCTTCTCTCTAATTTCTCAAGACGCTTCTTCTTATTCTCAGATTCAGCAAAGTTTCTATTTTCACAGCCTGAAATGTATTCCAGAGCATCTGGACAGAAGCTTGATGTGTGGCCGTGAATCCCGCAGAAATAGCACATGTCATCACTACCATTTGTAACTGTCCTCTTAGGCCTATCTCCAGCACCTATAGGATTTCTTTCACATCTAGAACTGTTCACATCTCTCTTTCTATCTTGCACGGGAGGGGATTCATCAAATCCGATACCAGTTGTTCCCAAACTGTATGGTCTTTGGGATGAAAAAATTTGTTCTTGCCTCTTTTCATAAATAGAAAATTTTGTTTTCATTTCATCATCACCTGTCGAAGGATAATCAAATAGCAAGTGTAAGGCATCCTTCATTTTGGGCTTTCCTCTAGCATTGTATTTCTCCACTTCTTTCTTCATTGATTCTAGTTCTTCTTCCAACTTTTGAATTTTCATATCCATTGATTCAAGTTGAGAATTGAGTTCTTTTCTGAGATTCTTTCCACAAATCATCTCATCTTCCAGTTCACGCTTCAACTTATCAACCATGTCATTTTTCTCCTTTACCTTCAATTTTTCTTGAGCGAAAGAATCAGAACAACATGCATTCTCTTGTTGTAGCCTTTAACTATTCTGAACTTCTGCTGACAACTGTGTTGCTAAATCATCATTTCTAGCTTTAAGATTCTGAACTTCATCTGACTGTTGATTCTCTTCATAATCACCAGCCTTCTGTATTCCTTTCGTTTTAGCCATCTTTTGTAGTTCTTCACCCTGAGAATCATTCTTCTCCTTTATCTCAGTAGCAACATCAATAAGCCTTTGATTTAAGCCTCTTATCTTGTTGATCTCAATTTCCAGTGCTTGGATCCGAATGTCTTTAGACTTAATTTCATTGGTGTTTCCAACGTAACTTGTAATATCAGGTTTTTCGATGCACTTGACTTGATCTTTCACTTTTCTATTCAAGCCATCGATCTCCATTTTCTGTTCTTCAATCTTAAGCTTATACTCACCAACTGATTCTGAGTTCTTTGGTGCTAATAACTTGAGTTTCTCAATTTTATCCATCAACTCAGACTTCTCTTCTTCCTGCTGCTGCATATAGAGTTTGTTATCATGAACCACTTTGTTGGATTTATTGGTTTTGGCTCTCCAAACATCTATCTCTTCAAGAGCAGCCTCTAACTCATCTTGCATATCTATTCTTCCTTCAATTCTTTCTTCTTCATCATCACTTTGAAGTTCATGTACTTCACTCATTCCTGCATCCTGCTTGAGTGAATCAATATTTTCCCTATCAGATTCATCCAGACCTTCCTTAAGTAAGCCATTTGTTTCTTTTAATTGAATCACACTTTTTCCATACACACTTCCACAATGAGAAATACTACCTGACTTCTGCTTATTCTTTGATGTTTTTCCCTTTGCCATGGCACACAGATCGACTATACCAAGTTGGAGCAAAAAAATATGATAACAGCAAACTTCCCTTTGATACCAATTGTTAGGGCCAATAAGGGCCTATATACCCTGAGAGGGGGGGTGAATCAGGGTATGGAAATTATTTTTCAAAGTTCTTCCTACCCCACTGGATCTTGACCTCTGTATTAGAAGGGTCGCTTTGTTTGCTCTTGTGTGTAAACTGTGATCACTTCTTTACTTTTTTATATAATGATGATGCTTTGAATGCAATGTAGGGAAGCAAATAGATAGACACAGATATTTTTACTTGGTTCACCCTCACTGAGATACGTCCAAGGAGCATACGCCGACAAGTTACCGGTCGTACCAAATTCCACTAATCTTCACTAGCTGTGGATACAATGTTCGGGCTAGATTACTTCTATGCCCAGGCTCACTGCCTTTACAATGTTTAGGGTCAGCTCACTAATTTCCCAAGGGTCACTCCCTGTTTCTCTCTCTCTGGCTCACTGCCGGTGGAGAGGATCACCTTCTTCCTCTTCCTAAGCTCACTACTCTGGAAGGGAATCCACTCACAGTTTATAGACCTGTAGGTCTCTTCATTTGCATGAAAGAATGCATCTTCTCTTGTATGTAGATGCTCTGTTGAAGTTCAACTTTCATCCGTAGATGAATCTCTCTTTGCACCGAAGGTATCGGGCAAACTTCCAACTTCCACGCAGCCCGAAAACCACTGCTGGAAGAAACCTTACTTGGCGCGCAAGTCAATCTTGGCGCGCAAGTATCAGCGCACAAGTCACAACGGGCGCACAAGTCCTCCTCAGACACTTGCGCGACTCAAGCTTCCTCATCTCCAAACTTGCGCGACTCTCTTCCTTTTACGCCCAAACCAATATTGTCACGCAACTTCCAACTGGCGCGCAACTTCTAACACTGGTGCACAACTTTAACTACTGGCGCGCAAATTCACCTGCGCGACCCACACTCACCACTTGCGCGACCACCACACCTGCGCGACGAGAGCTCTGATTTCTCAAAGTTTTGAACTCTGTTAAAGAATGAGGAGGGGTGGTCCAGTATTTATAGGCAATCTGACCACCCTGCGCGATGGCACGCAAGTCACCTGCGCGACCCAGTTTCGGCGCGCAAGTCTTCTGTCCTTTTGGACACTTGCGCGACCAACTCCCAAACTTGCGTGAACCTACTTCCTTTGCCATATTTTGATCTTCTGATCTTGAAAAACATATGGCGCGCAAGTTTCCTATTCTCCAAGTCCTCAGCGCGCAAGTCCCTTTTCCAAAAACACTTTTCTTCATCTGCCGATTTTCAGGCCCAAAAATTTGGCAAACACTAGAAAACGGCGCCACCTTGTATATGTTCTTTTGTACCGCCTCCAGATCATCCATTCCTTTTATCGAAATTCTTGAATCAAACATGGATCGTTGAACTTAGCTCTTGAACTCGACATTCCACCATGAAATCCTCTTTGTCAACAAAGTTATTTGTCATCGTTTTGCTTTGTCAACAATCACTACTCAGATGTCCACTTTTTCAACAAACACAATCACCTCAAAAATGCTTCAATGATTCCTTGAGGGATTTTTTCCCAACAGTTAGGGAACAGGCAGTACAGGCTGAGAAAAGGGTCACAGAGACAGAAAAACAGTCTGCTAGGGCAAATAGTGAGTTTATGAAATTTATTGAAGTTCTACGTCCTACACTTCCAGCAGAGGCCATCCCAGCTTTTGATGAGTATATGCCATCGATATGTTCTATATACGGTGCACCAGGTGGCAGTTCTAGTGGTGGTTAGGACGATGTCGAGCTTGACGATGGTGATGGTGAGGAGTCTGATGCGGTAGAGGAGGGAGAGGAGGAGGGTGAGGCGGGTGGTGAGGGAGAGGAGGAGGGCGAGGATGAGGAGGGTGAGGACGATGATGGGGACGAGGACGAGGGTGATGATGATGGTGATGATGGTGATGGTGATGGTGATGTGGGACAAGTTGATCGATTACATTTTTGACTGATATTACTAAGATTTGATATTTAATCTATTCGAGTTGTTGGTTTTATCTAGACTCGTAGTATATTATTGGAGTTGAGTTATTTTTATATATTATCTATTTTTATGGATGTTGTTGTCTTTTAGTGGTAGTGTGTTCGGGAACCCCCCTCCTTCCTGGAACCTGGACAACCCCCCACCCTCCTCCCTGGACCCCGGACAGCCCCGCTGGACAGCCCCCTAGACAGCCCCCCGGACAGCCACCCCCCCACCCTCTTCCTTGGACCCCGGACAACCCCCCGAACACCCCTCGGACATCCCCCAGATAGCCCCCCGAACAGCTCCCCCCCACCCTCCTCCCTGGACCCTGGACTGCCCCCCAGACAGCCCCCCGGACATCCCCCCCACCCTCTTCCTTGGACCTCGGACAACCCCCTGAACACCCCCAGACAGTCCCCCGAACATCCCCCCGGATAGCCCCCCCCCCCACCCACCCTCCTCCCTGGACCCCGGACAACCCCCCGGACAGCCCCCCAGACAGCCCCACCAGACAGCCCCCCACCCTCTTCCTTGGACCCCGGACAACCCCCCCCCCCCCCCCCCGAACACCCCTGGACAGCCCCCGGACAGCCCCCTGAACAGCCCCCCAGACAGCCCCCCCCCCCTCCTCCCTGGACCCCAGACAGCCCCCCAGACAGCCCCCCAGATAGCCCCCCCCCCCCCCCCCCCCACCCTCCTCCTTGGACCCCGGACAACCCCCTGAACACCCCCCGGACAGCCCCCCACACAGCCCCCCACCCTCCTCCCTGGACCCCAGACATCCCCCTGGACTGCCCCCCAGACAGTCCCCCAGACAGCACCCCCACCCTCATCCTTGGACCCTGGACAACCCCCCGCACAGCCCCCCCCCCCTCCTCCTTGGTCCCCGGACAGCCCCCCGGACACCCACTGGACAACCCGCCGGACAGCCCCCCACCCTCCTTGATTTCATTTAATACTAGAAAATCTATAATATATATTTTAGTTATTTTCATCATGATAATAAATGTAAATCACATTTACACATCTAATCAATATCATAGATTCTTGGTATGTTATAAAAGAGATGTATTCATTGGGCATGAATCCAAGGCACGGTGTGGCCGGCACCACTCAAACGCATTGGGTTTCCGTTGAAACTTTAGGAGAACAATCCATGGATCATATGTGACATGTACGAATCAACCCCACCTCAATCTGAGGCACGGTGTGGCCGGCACCACTCAAAGTTTCTGCCTTTTGTTTCAAAAGGACGTCATTTTAATTGAAAAACATCAAT
Source organism: Viscum album (assembly GCA_963277665.1). Taxonomy (NCBI): domain Eukaryota; kingdom Viridiplantae; phylum Streptophyta; class Magnoliopsida; order Santalales; family Viscaceae; genus Viscum; species Viscum album. The sequence continues at coordinate 2,048,356,398 of OY728122.1, forward strand.
CGGCATACGGAAAACTGACCTAACGCATTCAGATTATGTCGATACTTTAGCACAACGATGCATGGGTCATATGTGACATGTAGGAGTCAACCCCGCCTCAATCTGAGGCGTAGTGTGGCCGCCACCACTCAAAGTGTCTGCCTTTTGTTTCAAAATGACGTCATTTTAATTGAAAAACATCAACTGGCATACGAAAAACTGACAAACGCATTCGGATTGTGTCGATACTTTAGAAAAAAAATCCATGGGTCATATGTGAAGTGTACGATTCAACCCCACCTCAATCCAAGGCGTGGTGTGGCCGCCATAACTCAAAGTGTTTGTCTTTTGTTTTAAAAGGACGTCATTTTAAGTGAAAAATATCAACTGTCATACGGAAAAGCGACCAAACGCATTAGGATTGTGTCGATAATTTAGCACAACAATCCATGGGTAAAATTTGACGTGTACAAGTCAACCCCGTCTTAATCAGAGGCATAGTGTGGCCGGAATCACTCTAAGTGGCTCTCTTTTGTTTAAAATGGACAGCATTTTAAGTACATACGGAAAACCGACCAAACACATTCGGTTTCTATTGAAACTTTAGGAGAATGGTCCATGGGTCATATGTGACATGTACGAGTCAACCTCGCCTCAATCCGAGGCATGGTGTTGTCGGCACCACTCAAAGTGTCTTCCTTTTGTTTCAAAAGGATGTCATTTTAATTGAAAAACATCAACGAGAATACGGAAAAGTGACCAAATGCATTCGAATTGGGTCGATACTTTAGCACAATGATCCATGGGTCATATGTGATGTGTACGAGTCAACCCCTCCTCAATCCGAGGCACGGTGTGGCCACCACCACTCAAAGTGCCTGCCTTTTGTTTCAAAAGGACGTCATTTTAATTGAAAACATCAACTGGCATACGGAAAAGCGACCAAACGCATTTGGATTGTGTCGATACTTTAGAACAACGATCCATGGGTCATATGTGACGTGTATGAGTCAACCCCTCCTCAATCCGAGGTGCGGTGTGGCCGGCACCACTCAAAGTGTCTGCCTTTTGTTTCAAAAGGACGTCATTTTAATTGAAAAACATCAACTGGAATACAGAAAACCGACCAAATACATTCATATTGTGTCGATACTTTAGCACAACGATCCATGGGTCATATGTGACATGTACGAGTCAACCCCACCTTAATCAGAGACGCGGTGTGGCCGCCACCACTCAAATTGTCTGCCTTTTGTTTCAAAAGGACGTCATTTTAATTGAAAAACATCAACTGGCATACGGAAAATTGACCAAACGCATTCGGATTGTGTCAATAATTTATCACAACAATCCATGGGTAAAATGTGACACGTACGAGTCAACCCCATCTTAATCGGAGGCACTGTGTGGCCTGAATCACTCTAAGTGGCTCTCTTTTGTTTAAAATGGATAACATTTTAAGTACATGCGGAAAACTGACCAAACGCATTCGGTTTCCATTGCAAATTTAGGAGAACGATCCATGGGTCCTATGTGACGTGTAAAAATCAACCTCGCCTCAATCCGAGATGCGGTGTGGCCGGCACCACTCAAAGTGTCTGCCTTTTATTTCAAAAGAACGTCATTTTAATTGAAAAACATCAACTGGCATACGGAAAACCGACCAAACGCATTCAGATTGTGTCGATACTTTATCACAACAATCCATGGGTCATATTTGACGTGTAAGAGTCAACCCCACCTCAATCCGAGGCGCGGTGTGGCCACCACAACTCAAAGTGTCTTCCTTTTGTTTCAAAAGGACGTCATTTTAATTGAAAAACATCAAGTGGCATACAGAAAAGCAACCAAACGTATTCGGATTATGTCAATACTTTAGAACAACAATCCATGGGTCAAATGTGACGCGTACGAGTCAACCCTGTCTTAATCGGTGGCACAGTGTGGCCAGAATCACTCTAAGTGTCTCTCTTTTGTTTAAAATGGACAACATTTTAAGTACATACAGAAAACCGACCAAACGCATTCGGTTTCAATTGAAACTTTAGGAGAACGATCCATGGGTCATATGTGACGTGTAAGAATCAACCCCGCCTCAATCTGAGGCATAGTGTGGTCGGAACCGCTCAAAGTGTCTGCCATTTGTTTCAAAAGGACGTCATTTTAATTGAAAAACATCAACTGGCATACAGAAAAGTGACCAAAAGCATTCGGATTGTGTCAATACTTTAGAACAACGATCCATGGGTCATATGTGACGTGTACGAGTCAGCCCCGCCTCAATCTGAGGCATGGTGTGTCCACCACCACTCAAAGTGTCTGCCTTTTGTTTCAAAAGGACGTCATTTTAATTGAAAAACATCAAATGGCATACGGAAAACCGACAAACGCATTCATATTGTGTCGATAATTTAGCACAAAGATCAATGGGTAATATGTGATGTTTACAAGTCAACCCTACCTCAATCTGAGGCGCGGTGTGGCTGACACCACTCAAAGTGTATGTCTTTTGTTTCAAAAGGACGTCATTTTAAGTGGAAAACATCAACTGGAATACGGAAAACCAACCAAACGCATTCGGATTGTGTCGATACTTTAGTACAATGATACATGGGTCATATGTGACATGTACGAGTCAACCCTGCCTTAATCAGAGGCACGATGTGGCCAGAATCACTCTAAGTGTCTTTCTTTTGTTTAAAATGGACAATATTTTAAGTACATACAGAAAACCGACCAAACGCATTCGGTTTCCATTGAAACTTTAGGAGAACAATCCATAGGTCATATGTGACATGTACGAATCAACCCCACCTCAATCTGAGGCACGGTGTGGCCGGTACCACTCAATGTGTCTGCCTTTTGTTTCAAAAGGACGTCATTTTAATTGAAAAACATCAACTGGCATATGGAAAACCGACCAAACGCATTCATATTGTGTATATACTTTAGAAAAACGATCCATGGGTCATATGTGACGTGTACGAGTCAACTCCGCCTCAATTAGAGGCGTGGTGTGGCCGCCACCACTCAAAGTGTCTGCCTTTTGTTACAAAAGGACGTCATTTTAATTGAAAAACATCAGCTGGCATACGGAAAAGTGACCAAACGCATTTGGATTGTGTCGATACTTTATCACAATGATCCATGGGTCAAATGTGATGTGTACGAGTCAACCCTGTCTTAATCGGAGGCACGGTGTGGCCGTAATCACTCTAAGTGGCTCTCTTTTGTTTAAAATGGACAACATTTTAAGTACATACGGAAAACTGACCAAACGCATTTCGTTTCCGTTGAAACTTTAGGAGAACAATTCATGGGTCATATGTGATGTGTACGAATCAACCTCGCCTCAATCTGAGACGTTGTGTGGTCGTTACCACTCAAAGTGTCTGCCTTTTATTTCAAAAGGACGTCATTTTAATTGAAAAACATGAACTGACATACGAAAAACTGACCAAACGCATTCGGTTTCCATTGAAACTTTAGGAGAACGATCCATGGGTCATATGTGACGTGTACGAGTCAACCTTGCCTCAATATGAGGTGTGGTGTGGCTGGTAGCACTCCAAGTGTATGTATTTTGTTTAAAATGGACATCATTTCAGGTAAAAATATATGGTATACAAAAAACTGATCAAATTATGAATTGACTTGCGGATTCCACATATAATTGTCATATAAATTTTAAACTGAATTCTAAATGAATTATGTATGTTTATAATTACGTTATGAATTCTAATTTAATTATGGATGTGTATAGTTCCAGCATTATATGTTAAATGTGTATGAATTTTTTCTCTATATGTATGTGTTAGTTGGTTATTACAGGTACAATAATTGTATATGTATGTTAGTTTATTGCAGGTATAATAATTGGATTGAAAATGAGGGGGAACCCAAAAAATGAGACCTGGTGGGAAAATTGGAGAGCTGCTAGGAAAATTGCAGAGCTGCTGTGCAATTTTCCCAGCATAGGCTATTCCAATGGTTTTAAACCGTTGGCATAGCATTCTGTGTTTTGTTTTACCAACGGTTCATGGAACCGTTGGTAAAACACTTTTCCCAACGGTTTAGAAACCATTGGTAAAGAATAGAACTTGGGTTTTTTCCAATGGTTTGGCCAAACCGTTGGGAAAAACCTGGTAATTTTCAGCACATTATCCCAACAGTTGTAAACCGTTGGGAAAAAGCTTTCCCAATGGTTTGCCAGAACTGTTGGGATAGGGTAATTTCTCTCCACCCTATCCCAACGGTTCACTGTAAACCATTGGTAAAAGCTTTCCCAATGGCTTACTTCCCTACGGTTTGTAGAACCGTTGGTCTAACATACACCAACGGTTCTGGAGCCTTTCCCAACGGTTCTAAACCGTTGGGAAATCCTCTATTTCCAGTAGTGATAGTGCATTCGTCTCTACATAGGTATGTGTATACAACACATATTACAAGAGCACTCAGATATAACCATTCCAAGGCACAAATTTTATAGGTAAGAAACAACCAATTACCATCCACATGGTTCTTCTTGAATCATTCTCATTTTAAGAGAACTCACTTCTCGAGCCAGGATTTCATCAGAGACACTCACGATAAGATCATATATAATATCATATTAATGTATATGGTTCTTGTATAATTTAATAACAATGATTTCACCATTATACTGTAGGTTAACCTACCCTCGACCAAGGAAAAGAACAAGGTAAGGGTTAATTATAAAACCTCTTCATTATTCAAGGTTGTTTATATGTAATTATCTAATGGGACCTCTTTATCATCCACATCTGTGTTTTCCTAAAAATGTTTTAAAAACATTTTTACTACTTATTAGACTATGGGTTAAAGTCATTTATAATTTTATTTGACCTTATACATTTTGAAAGGAATCTTTTCATCATTTTCCAAACAAGTTACTTTATGACCATTTTGACAAAATTAATGTAAGAATGTTTCTTTTACTTATACAGAGGGTGCAGCTATATTCCGCCATTATAACATCGGCATATCTTCCCTTACAAGCTTATAAGAATATTTTCAAAATAAATGTTTTCTTTTATAATTATGTAACTTTAAATGATTTCAAAAAAAAGAATGAGATATTTCTCTCAAACAATTTTGATTTAATCTATGTCAATGTCCTTTAATGGATTTTAATCTTGTTTGAAGTTGATTTATTATGATACAAATCTTTCGTTTTGTATTGAAGGTTTTTTGATATGTTTGACTGTGAATGTGTTATTTTTCTACCATTCAAGGTTTATGGATAAAGTATTGACATTTCGTGTGCTTGTTTTAATACGAATGTTTATGTTATGTTTAAAACTTTTCATATGAGGAATGCATTGGACTTAGTAAGTGATGGGTGGATCTCACTATAGCTCTTCAATGCATCGGTAGGCCTCATGAGACAAACTAGTGTCTTGGCACAAGGCCTCGAAAAAATCTTATTTGCAGTCTTGGCACAGGGCCTTGACAATGTGGTTATAAAGTATGGAATTATGCCTTCCATCATTATGAAAGTGGCTATTGATATTGCATGTGATTATTTGACTAGTAAAATATCCATGTGAGTATGTAAATTGAATTATTTTGATTTATATTTTCCATATTATGATATTGAAAAGTATTTTGTTTTAGTTTTATACATTTCCTTAAATTTTTATACCTATTTATGAAAGTTTCCATTATATTTTTATCCTTACTGAGCATCTGATATCACCCCTTTATATGTTTTATTTTTCCTTGGATGTGAAGAAGTATATTATGACTGACCTGCAGGGATAGTCTATGGGATCTCAGTGTTGTCTATGGAAACAATGTTGTTGTAGTTTTCCATTTTATGATGTAATGTAAACCTTATGAATGTATCTAGTACTTCCAAGGCTACTAAACTAATCGGTCTTTTGAGACTTGATCTTTTGTGATCATGCCAATGTTATGTAATAATGCACCAACTCTAGGTAAGTAGGGTCGTGGAGTTATATAGGATGTGATTACATTGGCCAGTCATCATCAATTCAAGGACTGGGTTGATTTTCAAACTTCCTTCTACAATCACTTCTTTCCTCAGACATTTAAAACTAATTGATCCAGAGATTCTAGGCATCTAGAGCAGGGTTCTATGCCATTTATGGATTATTTGGCATGTTTTATTGAGTTAAAACACTTTTTACCACTTCTTTCTAGTGATGAGCTATCACAAGCATATCGTTTCGAGGATGGGATTATGTATGACATATGTACTCAGGTAAATACTTTTCACCAGCCTACTTTTTCGAAGATCATCAATCATGATCTTATCACTAAGCATGATAAAAGGGAAGTAAATAGTTTTTAGCATGTAGGTTCAGTGCTAAGGTATGGTAGTAGTACTTCCATTAGTAGGAAGGGTACCCTTGAGGTTTCTCTTCGAATTAGTGGAAGTCGGAGTAATTGTACTTGTAGTTTTTTTATATTCCATTAGTGTGGATAATGGGGGCTTATGAAGCCTCAGTGTGATAGACACTAATAGGGTGTCATGCTTGTGTCTGTATAGGGAATCTATAGAGATTCTATCGAAACTTTACATCAACTTTCATTGGAAGAGGTCCCCCCATCTACACCTTCTAGGGGGAAGGATCTTTTATTCCATGTTAGGTGGGGAGTTAGAGTAGCACCGATAGGACTGGTTGTGGAAAAGGTTTGTTCCATGGTATCTATAATTCTGATTAGCAGCACTAGTATAGTGGTCATGATCATGGTAGTACATATATAGCACGAGGTCATGGAACAGGTCAGTTTCATGAATTATATATGATACCTGAGGATTAGAGTGAATGGTCATCTACAGTATGAGGTTCTATTCTAGCATATGTCACTATTGTATCTGCTTTTTTATATAGGTTCTTAAAACTCCATTATCTCGATATCAACCTTGGAGAGTCTCAGGTTTTTAATCTAGTACTATTGTGGTGTGATTACATTAGATATGACATTGGTTGTATGGTATTAGGGCATACACTAATACAGGGACTGGTCCCTTGTGGTAGGTAGTTATCCCTTCCTATGGGACCTCTTTTTCCTTGAGATTATGGGCTTCGATATCATTCTTGATATGGATTGGATGGTTCCATATCATGCTTGTGTGGACTAATATTACCATAGGGTTTCATTTATTACATTATAGGGAAAAAGTTTTCTTTAAAAGGTTCGGTGGAATGTCTAGGCTGGTAGAGCTAGACAAGAGCATCATGGGCTAGGTGGAGTGATTGTCCATATTTCTAGTCTCTTCATGGAGGAATAGAGAGTACACCAGAAAGATTTTCCACCCATAGTAGATCATTTTAGTGACATCTTTTCCTTTTTTTGTTTTACCTCCTAAGAGAGGTAGATTTTATGATTGATCTTGGTCTAGGAGCAGATCCAGTGTCCAATCCTCTATACGGGATGGAAACTACTAAGATCCCGGAGCATAAGAGACAGTTAGAGAATCTAGAGGTCAAAGGTTTTATATGATATAGTACTTCCTCCTGGGGTTCACCTATTATTTTAACAAATATGGTGGATGGAACCCTTCATTTATGTATGGATTACCAATACTTTAACCAGATTATTATTAAGAAATGGTATCTATTGCCTCATATAGATAATCTCTTTGACCAACTCTGAGGATCTAGGGTGTTTTCTTAGATCGACCTGAGATCACGCTATCATCAAATGAAAGTTAGAACTTAAGACATACCTTATAGTAGGTTGGTCTGTATGAGTGTCATTTTTTCATTCGGTCTTAAGAATGTTCCCATTTTCTTCATGGATTTGATGAATAGGGTCTTCCACCCCTTTCTAGATTATTTTTTTGTGGTATTTATGGGTAAAATCATAGTGTATTTTCACAATCGTAGTGACCATTCTAAAGACCTGGAGATCATTTTTAATACACTGAGAGATAATCATATTTATTCTAAGATTTCTAAGTCTCACTTCTGGAATGAAAAAGATCACATATTGGGTCAAATTATATCTGAATCAGGAGTAACTTTTCACCTAGAAAAGGTGAGTGTTGTGGTTTCCTAGGAGCATCCCAATAATGTGTTTGATATATGGACTTTTTTATAGCTAGAGAGATATTAAAACCATTTCATATTGTACTTTTCATACCCTGTTAATACTCTTAATTGACTTATAAAGAAGGGTGTAAAGTTCATATGGTTAGAAGAGTGTGTGAAAGACTTTCAGGAACTGAGATAAAGGCTTGTTTCAACACCTATTCCCATTATTCTCGATCCTAGTAGAGGTTATAATTGTGTTGTGAAACATTATGAATCAACTTGGGTGTAGTGCTAAGTGGAAGGAAAGAGTAATTTTGTACAAATCTTGGCAGTTGTGGCCTCATGAGATAAACTATCAGATTCATGACCTTGAGCTAGTGGAAGAAGTTCATTCCTTACACTGATGGAGACACTGCCTATAGGGTGAGCACTTTGTGGTGTATATGGACCACAAGAGCCTCAAATATATCTTTTCAAAGTGTTGATTGAATCTCATATAGTGAATATGGGTCTAATATCTTCAGTAATTTTACTTTGAGATTTCATATTTACCTATAATGGGTAATGTAGTTACTAATGCACAGAGCTGGAAAACTCAGGCACATGCCGTATAGGAATCCAGTCATGAATGGAAATTGATTGCCCAATTTTTTGTGTTACATCGAGAGTTTCATAATAGTCATGAGCTATCACGACTCGTCCTCGGGGCCCGTGTCCTGACTACCCAAAGCCCGCCTTCCATAGGCCAGGGGCTGGAGACTAGCACCAAGGCGTAAATCTCGGTAAAAAGGGAAGGCATTGCCTATGTAAAGTAAACAAACACCACAGATCAAGGAAGCAGTAGAAGTAAACACTAAGTAAAAACTGAGTACAACAGTAAGTGAGGAAAAGTAAGTGGGCCAGTATACAAACCCAAACTGAAAGTAAAGTACAACTGGAAGGTAAAATATCAACTGAAAAGTAAATCCACAACGTCGAGCTGTCCACTGGAAATCCCACCAGAAGGGTGAGTACAGATAGCCTCCACAGATCCTCAGGTCCAGCCGTCTGCTCGAGAACATCCCGTCCAGTGGTCCACCTCCAGGTACTATCCTGCTCCGCAAGCCTCAACCACGATCAGCACTATCTGTCGTCTGCAACCAACACAATGTAGTGCGGGCATAGCCCGTGCAGGGGTGAGTATAAGCTACTTAGTAGGGACCTCGAGACTCCCGAAGGTCTCCCAAAACCCACAAAAGATAATCCACAAAGGAAAGATACAATCCTGAAGTAATATCCGAAACTGCTTAGGTATATGCCCATACATATACCTATGTCATCAATTCTCGTTCGGCTCCAACATCCGAGCCCAAGTACAACCCAGTCCACACAGGAAAGCGAAACGTAAATCCACACAGGATAGCACAACACAATCCACATAGGAAAGCAAAACAGGATTCATCTCACACAGGTATACTTCTTTGTATGATGATAGAGATAATCAAATATTGCCATTGATTCATCTAAGTCATCGGACCCACAAAGGATTGTTAGGTACTAACCCCCGCAATGACCCACAAAGGATCTGGCCCACAAAGAATCGTTAGGTAACTAACCCCCGCAATGACCCACAAAGGATCTGACCCACACAGGATCGATAGGTAACTAACCCCTGCAAAGACCCACACAGGATCGAACCCACACAGGATCTGTAGGCGCTGGACCACACAAGACCGCTGAGCGCTGACCCACACAGGATCGGACCCACACAGGATCTGTAGCACTGATCCACATAGGATCGCTGAGTGCTGTAGTCGTTGTCGTCGAATCCACTGAGGATCTCTGTACAGTCGTCATCGTCGTCGTCGCAGTCGCAGCCAGCTCTAGGGTTCCTACACACAGCAAGCTCGTTCGGGAGGGTCCGCTCCACGAGCTGAGAGTCTGATACATCAACTGACACATAGTCCAGATTTTATGTATCCAAAAGTTTTTTATCGTCAACAGGAACTCAACGTCGCAGACGATGCGTCAATCGAACGCCCGGTCTGAGAGTTATTGGCTTTTTTGTCCCAGGGGCCCGGTTGGTTTTTAAGTCAAAACCAACCCGACCATACTCCACCTACGTTTAAACCTTGGTCGGAGTAATCCAAAAGTTTCGTCTCACTTAGAGTAATCCATCAAAGTCGACGGCACGTCAATCGGACGTCCGGAGCTCAAGTTATAAGTGTTTCCGCTCCGAGGGCTCGGTTGGTTTCGTGTACGAACCAACCCGGCCAAACCCAAAGTATTCTGAAACCTTGAGTGTAATATGTCAAAACGATTGTCTCAATCCAAGGAACACATCTCCGCTGACGGTACGTCAATCGGAGGTCTGTAGCCCAAGATATGGGCAAAAGACTGAAGAGGTCAGAAAACGGGGGGTCTGGGCCCGGACCGACCCGGCCCAACCCCCCCCCCCCCCCCCGGGTCGGCCCGAACCGGGTCGACCCGATCTGGGTCCGGGTCCGACCTGGATGGCGCGACCCGGCCCAGCCTCGGCGCGACCTGGCCCGGCCGGTGGGTCGGCTCGGCCCGTTACGGCCGAGCGGAGCGGGGGGCGCGCTGCCCCCGCGTGATGGAGCTGCAGCCCCGCGTGGGGACGCCCTTGCCAGCGGACGCAGCTGGCTGCCGCGTCCCATCCTTCGCCGATCCCGCGTGGTCGCGGGACGGTCGGTCTGCCGCCGCGGCTTCAGCCACGGAGGATCCTTCCGGCGGCGCGCCGGGTGCCACCGCCACCTGCCGCTGGTGCCGCCGTGCCGGCAAGGCACATCGGCGGGCTGCTCCGCGGACCACAGGATGAGTTCCGGTAGTCAAAAAAACACGTCGTCTTCACCAATGGCCCTACCGGGGCCCGTCCTTCACTGTGAGGACCTTTCGTCGCTCGTGTGGCTTGTTTTGTTTTGGTCCGCCGTTCCGCACACCAAGAACGAAAAGGGCGGTGGGTTTGGTCTTGTTCGTTGGTCCACACCCACCGCATTAGCGGTTTTAAAAGTCTCACAACAAATTATTTAATCATACGCCGTGGGTATAAATCACAAAGATTTAAAAGAATTAAAACCCCTACCTCAACGTTTTCGTCAAACGTGAGTTCATCGTGGATTTGATCGTCATGGAGAAGAGGATCGTCGCGTCGCAGAAGGGGCGTCGCTATCGTCGCGGTACACGGCGTCGCGCCGTCAAACTCCGAGGATTAAAAACACACAGATTTAATTGCATCAATTAAACCCATGTTGAGGATAAAAATTCACAAAGAATTAAAAGAACCTCAATCAGTTGTTGATCGACGATTGTCGCGGGGAAGGAACGTCGCGGAAGAAGCGTCGCGGAAGGAGAATCGTCGGGGTCGTGGAACAGGGCGTCGCGGCGTCGATCTCCGAGGGTTCGGTGTTCTTCGGGTTCTTCGCATTCTTCGCGTTCTTCGCGTTCTTCGTGAAAGAGGATGAAGATCTTCAAGCTTGATAGCTTCTCCCAATCCTCTCAACAAGCAACCCTCAAGTAAACATGTGTTGGTCTTATTTTATTCTTATGCCAACAAACAAAAATCACAGTTAAGAAACAAACCATTAATTCGATGAATTAATGGTAACGACTTAACTGCCCAATTAAAAGGGGCATTTAGAAATTAAGAAAATGCACCGGTTGACTTTCATTAAAAGGAGGTTTTCGCGGGTGCGTTACTTAGAGGAAAAGAAATGGTGGGGCTCGTGCGGGCCCCACCTCACAAATATCCTACCAAGTGGGTAGGATATTTTTGGGTTCCATCCTATCCACTTAACTTAGCTTAAGTGGATTTAAGTGGCTTTAAGTGAAATAAAATAAAGTTGTCGCACCACTTTATTTTATTTCTTAACTTAACCCCAAAAACTGAAAACCACACCTGAGCAAACGCAACTCTGGAAAAGGTGTTTCTAAGAAAATACTGGTGCTGCGATTCCATCGGTGCCCTCAGAATTCGATTCCAACCACCGGTTCAAAAGTTAGAAAAACCTGCTCGTTCATTCACTGAACGTACCCGAGCCAAACTTCAGAAAATGATTCCGGGCACACCGGGCCTCGGAATCAGGTGCCGTCAGAAACTGCGTTCTTGTAAAATTCCCAAGAAAATTAAGAAAACAAATTCCTTGAATTTTACGGGTCTTTACATCACTCCCACCTCAGGGATTTACGTCCTCATAAAGATACATCATAAATTAGGGAAACAAATGTGGGTACTGAGCACGCATCTGAGCCTCCCACTCCCAAGTACTCTCCTGGAGGTTCACGTGCTTCCATCTGATGTGCACTAGAGGAATCAACCATCCACATAGGACCCGCTCCTGTCGATCCTCAATCTCCACCGGGACCTCCGTAAAAGTCACCCTATCATCAACATCCAGCTCCCCATGGTCAATGATGTGTGTCGGGACATGCACGTATCCCCTCAGCTGAGATATGTGGAAGACGTCGTGCACCCGATGCAACTGAGGTGGTAGAGCCAAGCGATAAGGCACCTCGCCAATCCTGTTGAGGACCTGGAATGGTCCGATGAAGCATGGAGACAACTTGTCGCCTCGGCCAAATCTTCGTAATCCACGTCGAGGTGAGACACGCAAGAAGACGTGGTCGCCATCCTCAAACTCTACTGGCCTCCGCCTCCTGTCAGCATAGGACTTCTGCCGGCTCTGAGCTGTCCTCATCCATTCCTGGATGACCTAGACCTTCTCTATCGTGGCCTGGACCATCTCTGGTCCCACAAGTGCTGACTCCCCAGGGTCTGTCCAGCACAAAGGAGATCTGCAAGGTCGGCCGTAAAACGCCTCGTATGGTGCCATCCCGATGGTGGAGTTGTAGCTGTTGTTGTACGCAAACTCCAATAAGGGTAGGTGGTCCTCCCAGCTGCGACCAAAGTCGAGAACACATGCGCGGAGCATGTCCTCGAGAGTCTGAATGGTCATCTCCATCTGCCCATCCGTCTGAGGGTGAAAGGCGGTGCTCAGACGTAGCTGCGTCCCAAACACCTCCTGCAACCCCTTCCAAAGTCGGGACATAAAGAGAGCATCTCGATCGGAGACAATAGATGATGGCACACCGTGAATCCATACAATATCCTGAATGTAGAGACGTCCCAAGCTCTCCACTGAGCCCTGCTCCCTGATGGGTAAGAACTGAGCCGACTTGGTGAGTCGGTCGACAATCACCCAAATGGAGTCGTGACCTCTGGAAGTGAGTGGAAGTCCAGGCACGAAGTCCATAGATATCTCATCCCACTTCCACTCCGGGACCTCCAAGGGCTGTACCAAGCTTGCTGGTACCTGGTGCTCTGCCTTCACCTGCTGGTAGGTGAGGCATCGAGAAAAGAACTCTGCCACAGCCTTCTTCATGCCCGGCCACCAGTGCTGTCATCTGAGATCCTGGTACATCTTTGCCACGCCAGGATGTACCGCCAAAGGGGAAGTGTGAAACTCTCTCAGCACCTCCTCTCATAAAGAAACTGGTACCAAGGTACGTCCTCTAAAAAGGACATCGTTCTCTCCTCCCAAAGAGAATCCATCAGGTGCCTGTCCTGAGGATATCAGTGTGCGCCGCGTCTCACAGTCAGTGTCCCCACGCTGTGCCTCTCTGACCCGCTGCAGTAGTGGAGGGATGACTGTGAGAGGCTGAAGTAAGGCTTCTCCATCTCTATCCACAGAGGATATCTGCAAGGCAGCTAGCTTCTCTGTCGCCTCCTCAAGCATCTGAATGCCCGTCCTCCTGCTGAGAGCATCGGCTACTACGTTCCCCTTACCAGGAGTATAGACTATCTCAAAGTCATAGTCCTGGAGGAACTCGAGCCATCGCCGCTATCTCAGGTTCAGGTCCTTCTGAGAGAAGATTTACCTGAGATTCTGATGGTCAGAAAAGACTGTAAAGTGCTCGCCCATCAGATAGTGTCTCCACGTCTTCAGAGCGAAGACCACTACTGCTAACTCCAGGTTATGGGTAGCGTAGTTCTGCTCATGTGGCCTCAACTAACGTGATCTATAGGCGATCACCGCCCACTCCTGCATCAGGACACATCTGAGTCTGGTCCCTGATGCATCGCAGTAGACTACGTACCCTACTCCCTCCTCAGGCAACCTCAAGATAGGGGCGCTGGTCAATCTCTGTCTCAGCTCCTGGAAGCTCTGCTGACATCTGTCTTACCACACAAAGGGTTTCCCCTTATTTTTCAAAGCTGAGAGTGGTTCCGCAACTCTGGAGAAGTCTGGCACAAATCTCCGGTAGTATCCAGCTAGTCCCAAGAAACTTCGCACCTCCGTCATGCTCCTGGGTGTCTCCCAAGCTAGCACCACCTCGATCTTCGCAGGATCCACCGCAACTCCCACCTCAAAGATGACGTGTCCCAATAATTGGAACTCACGTATCCAGAACTGACACTTTGAGAGCTTTCCATAAAGCTGGTGCTCTCGGAGTGTGTCTAGTACAACCCGCAAGTGGTAGGCGTGCTCCTCCTCAATCGTCGAGTATATAAAAATGTCATCGATGAAGACCACGACAAATCGATTGAGGTATGGCTGAAAGACCCTGTTCATGAGGCCCATGAATACTGCCGGAGAATTGGTTACGCCTAATGGCATGACCAAGAACTCATAGTGGCCATACCGATATCTGAAGGCCATCTTCTGCACGTCCTCATCCCGAACTCAGAGATGATGATAGCCTGACCTGAGGTCTATCTTTGAGAACCACTGTGCTCCCTTGAGCTGATCGAAGAGGTCATCAATCCTCGGTAGCGGATACTTGTTCCTCACCATCACCTGGTTCAGGCGACGATAGTCGACACAAAGTCGCAAGCTCCCGTCCGCCTTCTTGGCGAACAATATCGGGGAAGCCTAGGGTGAAACTCTGGGTCAGATGAATCCCTTTCCCTGCAAGTCCTCCAATTGTACTCGTAGCTCTCGAAACTCAGCGGGGGCCATCCAATTTGATGGAGTCGATATCGGGGTTCTCCAGGGGTACAGGTCAATATAAAAGTCTACCTCTCTGTGAGGAGGTAGTCCTGGAACGTCGTTGGGAAAGACGTCTGCATACTAATCCACCACTGCAGGAAAACTAGGACTCTGCACGTCAACTGCTCCTAGGATGAGGCTAGCCAACTGATGAGTGATGGGATGTCCTCTCCTCTATGGAAGTCCATCCTGTGCTGCGAAGGCTCCCTTCTCACCGGTGAAGGTGAACCTGCTCCCGTCGGTGCGTACACATCGCACCTTGCGCCTAATACAGTCGATTTGAGCATGGACTTTAAATAACCAATCCATGCCCAAGATGACGTCGTAAGGCCTCGACGCCGCTACAATAAAATCTCAGCCGAAGCTCTCGCCTCCTAGAGTAAGCTCACACTACCGACACAAGTGTGTAATCATCAAGTCTGCTCCCGTAGGAGTCTCTAGCCGTAAGGATCGAGCCAACGGCTCTGTCGGAATCTCTGAGCTCCGAACAAGGGCAGTGGCTATGAAATAATGACTCGCTCCTGTGTCTATAAGAACTACAACAAGGGTGGAATAGACACAGATAGTACCTCGAATCATCTCGGGCGTGCCGTTGTCGTAGGCCTCCGCTGCTTGGACTTGTGCCTGTCTCTGCCCGCCAGCTCCCTGTGGTCAGGGTGGACCTCCTGGTGGTGTGGTGGTAGAGCCTCAAAGCGTCATCCACCACCTGCTGCTCCGCCAGCTCCTCTGCCTCGTCCGCCTGCTCCCTGTGGACTACCACGGTCAACCCTCTTCCTCTACCTGGGTGGCCCCTCAACCGTCTGCTTCTCCTCGGCATGGTGGGTTGGGCAGTCACGAGCCATGTGGTCCTGCCCGCCACATGTGTAGCATTGTCTGCCTCTCAAAAGACTGGCTCCATGCTGTGAGCCCCGCACTGCTGAGCCAGTGTCCTGAGGTCATCTACCTGAGGGTCTGGTCTGCCTGGACCCATGAGTCATCCGTCGACTGCCTGCTACAGAAGACTCTGCTACATGCCACCCCGCGGTAGGTCTCGCTGCTGAAGAAGGCTCAGCAAGAAAGCTCTCGATCAAAAGGTCTTGATCCAGTACTCCTGCCTGGGTCGGAATGCTGAGGGAGATCAACGATGCCCTTATCTCATGCCTCAATCCCTTCTCAATGTTCCGGGCCTGGAAGAATGGGTTCTGTACCATGTCTGTCGAGTAGCACGAGAGATCGGTAAATCTCGCCGAGTACTGGGCGACCGTCAAGCTGCCATTCCGCAGCTATAGAAGCTCCTGGATGCACACCGCACGGAGGGTGGTTGGGACGAACTCTGAGCAAAAGAGGCTCTCAAAGTCCGTCCAGAGAAGAGATGCCTCATCGTGCACCTGGAGCATCAAGCTCCACCATCGGCCTGCTGTCGCGTGCAGTAGGCTCGCTGCGAGGATCACCATGAGGTCTTCTGGTGTCCTCACTAACCTGAAAACTCATACAACTGCCTCCAGCCAGTCCTCGGCGGCCTGAGGGTATGTATCCCTGCGGAACCTAGGCGGTCACTGGTGCTGAAACTCATGCAGTGCACTAAGGTGACGTGCATCGTCAGTGGCTGGGGCTGGAAGCATCGGTGGCTCAGTAGGTAGAGGTACCGCCGGTGCCTTAGCTGTCAAAGGGCCCTGTACCGAGGCCTTGTCGCTCGGTGGGCTTTCATCACACTCAACTCTCGGAACCCAAGCTGGCTGTCGTCGTGGGGCCATCCTGAAAAGGAAATAGGTGCGCCACGGTCAGAAAAGTATACCTGGTGAGCTGACACAAAGTAATCACAATGAAAACTTGAAACACACACATGCAATCAATGTTTTCGTGCATTAAGTCGGAAATCAGAAGTCAGGGTCTTGGTGTACGGATACGTCGGCCGCCGCACCAACACTGGACTCCCTAGACTGATAACCACACCCAATACTCTTAACACTATTGCTTCACATAGAAAAAGATCAGAGTCCTGAGTTCTGTGGTAGAACCGAACTCCTCTGATACCAATTTGTCATGTCCTGTCCTCCGGGCTCGTGTCGTGACTACCCCAAGCCCGCCTTCCATAGGTCAGGGGTTGGCGACTAGCACGAAGGCGTAAATCCCGGTAAAAAGGGAAGGCATTGCCTTTTTAAAGTAAACAAACACCACAGAGCAAGCAAGCAGTAGAAGTAAACACTAAGTAAAAACTGAGTACAACAGTAAGTGAGGAAAAGTAAGTGGGCCAGTATACAAACCCAAACTGAAAGTAAAGTACAACTGGAAGGGAAAACAGTAATTGAAAAGTAAAGCCGCAACGTCAAGTTGTCCACTGGAAATCCCACCTGAAGGGTGAGTACAGATAGCCTCCACAGCTCCTCAGGTCTAGCCGTCCGCTCGAGAACGTCCCATCCAGTGGTCCACCTCCATGTACCGTCCTGCTCCGCAAGCCTCAACCACGATTAGCGATGTCCGTCGTCTGCAACCAACACAATGTAGTGCGGGCATAGCCCATGCAGGGGTGAGTATAAGCTACTCAGTAGGGACCCCGAGACCCCCAAAGGTTTCCCAGGATCCGCAAAGGATAATCCACAAAGGAAAGATACAATCACGAAGTAACATCCGACACTGCTTAGGTATATGCCCATATATATACCTAAGTCATAAATTCTCATTCGGCTCCAACATCCGAGCCCAAGTACAACCCAGTCCACACAAGAAAGCAAAACGTAAATCCACACAGGATAGCACAACACAATCCACATAGGAAAGCAAAACGGGATTCAGATCACACAGGTATACTTCTTTGTATGACGATAGAGATGATCAGATATTTCCACTGATTCATCTAAGTCGTCGGACCCACAAAGGATTGATAGGTACTAACCCCCGTAATAACCCACAAAGGATCTGACCCACAAAGGATCGTTAGGTAACTAACCCCTGCAATGACCCACAAAGGATCTGACCCACACAGGATCGATAGGTAACTAACCCCCGCAATGACCCACAAAGGATCTCACCCACACAGGATCGATAGGTAACTAACCCCCGCAAAGACCCACACAGGATCGGACCCACACAGGATCTGTAGGTACTGGCCCACACAGGACCGTTGAGCGCTGACCCACATAGGATCGGACCCACACAGGATATGTAGCACTGATCCACGTAGGATCGCTGAGTGTTGTAGTCGTCACCATCGAATCCACTGAGGATCTTTGTACAGTCGTCGTCGTCGTCACAGTCGCAGCCATCTCTAGGGTTCCCGCACACAGTAAGCTCGTTCGGGAGGGTCCGCTCCACGAGCTGAGAGGATGATACATCAACTGACACATAGTCTAGAGTTGATGTATCCAAAAGTTTGGTATCGTCAACAGGAACTCAACGTCGCAGACGGTGTGTCAATCGGACGCCCGGTCTGAGAGTTATTGGCTTTTTCGTCCCAGGGGCCTGGTTGGTTTTTAAGTCAAAACCAACCCGACCATACTCCACCTGCATCCAAACCTCGGTCATAGTAAGCCAAAAGTTCCGTCTCACTTAGAGGAATCCATCAAAGTCGATGGCACGTCAATCGGACGTCCGAAGCTCAAGTTATAAGTGTTTCCGCTCCGAGGGCCCGGTTGGTTTCGTGTACGAACCAACCCGGCCAAACCCAAAGTATTCATAAACCTTGAGTGTAATATATCGAAACGACCGTCTCGGTCCAAGGAACACATCTCCACTGACGGTACATTGATCGGAGGTCTGTAGCCCAAGATATGGGCAAAAGACCGAAGAGGTCAGAAAACGGGGGGTCTGGGCCCGGACCGACCCGGCCCAACCCCCCCTGGGTCGACCCGACCCGGGTCCGGGTCTGACCCGGATGGCGCGACCCGGCTTGGCTGGTGGGTCGGCTCAGCCGGTTACGGTCGAGCGGAGAGGGGGGCGCGCTGCCCCCGCGTGATGGAGTCGTGGCCCCGCGTGGGGCCGCCCTTGCCAGCGGACGCGGCTGGCTGCCGCATCCCATCCTTCGCCGGTCCCGCACAGTCGTGGGACGGTCGGCCTGCCGCCACGTCTTCAGCTGCGACGGATCCTTCCGGCGGCGCACCGGCGGGCTACTCCGCGGACCACCGGATGAGTTTCGATGGTCGTAAAAACACGTTGTCTTCGCCAATGGCCCTCCCGAGGCCCGTCCTTCACTGCGAGGACCTTTTGTCTCCTGTGTGGCTTGTTTTGTTGTCGTCCGCCGTTCCGCACACCAATAATGAAATGGGTGGTGGGTTCAGACTTGTTCGTTGGTCCGCACCCACCGCATTAGCGGTTTTAAAAGTCTCACAAAAAATTATTTAATCATATGTCGCGGGTATAAATCACAAAGATTTAAAAGAATCAAAACCCCTACCTCAACGTTGTCGTTGAACGTGAGTTCGTCGCGGATTTGACCGTCACGGAGAAGAGGATCGTCGCGTCGTGGAAGGGGTGTCGCTGTCGTCGCGGTACACGGCGTCGCGCCGTCAAACTTCGAGGATTAAAAACACACATATTTAATTGCATCAATTAAACCCATGTTGAGGATAAAAATTCACAAAGAATTAAAAGAACTGCAACCCCCTACCTCAATCGGTTGTTGATCGAAGATTGTCGCGGGGAAGGAACGTCGCGGAAGAAGCGTCGTGGAAGGAGAATCGTCAGCATCGCGGAACACGGCGTCACGTCGTCGATCTCTAAGGGTTTGGCGTTCTTCGCGTTCTTCGCGTTCTTCGCGTTCTTCGCGGAGGAGGATGAAGATCTTCAAGCTTGAGAGCTTCTCCCAATCCTCTCAACAAGAAACCCTCAAGTAATCATGTGTTGGTCTTATTTTATTCTTATGCCAACAAACGAAAATCAAAGTTAAGAAACGAACCATTAATTCGATGAATTAATGGTAATGACTTAACTGCCCAATTAAAAGGGGCGTTTAGAAATTATGAAAACGCACCGGTTGACTTTCATTAAAAGGAGGTTTTCGCGGGTGCGTTACTTAGAGTAAAATAAATGGTGGGGATCGTGCGGGCCCCGCCTCACAAATATCCTACCAAGTGGGTAGGATATTTTTGGGTTCCATCTTATCCGCTTAACTTAGCTTAAGTGGCTTTAAGTGGCTTTAAGTGAAATAAAATAAAGTTGTCGCACCACTTTATTATATTTCTTAACTTAACCCCAAAAACTAAAAATCACACCCGAGCAAACGCAACTCCAGAAAAGATGTTTCTAAGAAAATATCGGCACTGTGATTCCATCGGTGCCCTCAAAATTCAATTCCGAGCACCAGTTCAAAAGTGATAAAAACCTGCTCGTTCGTTCACTGAACGTACCTGAGACAAACTTTGGAAAATGATTCCAGGAACACCGAGCCTCAGAATCAGGTGCTGTCAGAAACTGTGTTCTTGTAAAATTCCCAAGAAAACTAAGAAAAAAATTTACTTGAATTTTACGGGTCTTTACATGAGCAGTCTTGTATTACAGCCTTGGTAGTTAACTATTCACTCATTGATAGGGTGATGAGTATAAATTTTTCAGTTACGGAGGGGTTAGTTCTTCAAGAGGGTATTGCTGGTGAGGACCCACCTCTTGATTGGTCAATTGATAGAGATGATTTATTGAATATACATGGGAATGTTTGGGTTCTTAAAGATATTATATAGGAGCTGATGTTCGAGTCCCCTGATTCTTAATGGTAATTTCATCTAATAATCTCTAAGATGTATCAAGATATGTGATTTCTGTATTGGGGGCCTATGATGAAATGTCAGGTAATAGGTTTTATCACAAGGTATTCCACCTGTCAGTAGGTGAAGGCGGAGCACCAACAACCAACAGGATTTTCACAATCAATTTTAGTCTCAGAATGTAAATGGTAATATATTTATATATATTTGGAAGTTGGATTACTGAGGTCTCTTAGAGAGAGCAATGCAGTTTGGGTAGTTGTTGAATGACTAAAAAATGTATCCCAATTTCATCCTATCTGGGATACTTTCTCAGTTGATGATCTAGGAATACTGTATGTCTATGAGATCATACATCCAAATGGTTTCCATTGCACTATCATTTCATATAGGGATTCTAATTTCACATCGAGGTTATAGGATGAGTTTTCGAAAGCTATAGGTGCACAGGTGCTTTTGATCACAACTAATCACCCTTATACTGATGGGTAGTAAGAACAGATGATACAAGTTTTAATGGACAGGCTCCGAACATGCGTCCATGATTTCAGTGGGTCTTGGGAGAAGCATATCCCTCTCATCATGTTCTCCTATAATAATATCTTTCAGGTGATGATTTAGATGGATTCCTATGAGGACTTGTATGGTTGATGGTTCTGTTCACCCCTGTTCTTGTTAGAGGAAATAGATGCAGCACTACTAGGTCCTCATATCATGTAGGAGACTTTAGAACAGGTTTAGCTGATCAGGAATCATATGATGCCATGACCCGTCCCCCAGGGCCTATGTCGTGACTACCCCAAGCCTACCTTCCATAGGCTAGTGGCTGGAGACTTGCACCAAAGGCGTATTCCCTAAAACAAGGAATGCATTGCCTTTATAACCTGTAAAAACACGCAACAAAGACACAACAATATACGAACTCAAGTAAATTGAACAGTAAATAGAGTGAGTACAGTAAGTAAAAGGGGCCAGAATACAAGACCAACTAGAAAGTAAAAGAAACTGAAAGTACAAGTAAACTGGAATAGCTCCTGTTATCACCCTCCAAGGATCCTACCTTAAGGGTAGGTAGAGATCTCGAACAGTCATCTTTGTGGTACGCCTCATCTAAGGTCCACCTACAAGATACCTCCAGTCCTGGTACTCTCATCCTCAGTCAGCGTTGTTTGTCCTCTGCACCAAACACAATGAGGTGCGAGCATAGCCCATGCAAGGGTGAGTATAATGATACTCAGTAGGGACCCCGAGACCCTCAAGGTCTCACAAAATCAACAAAGGATAAACCACAAAGCATGAAATCAACTGAAAACCCAACTTAGGTATATGCCCATACATATACCTAAGTTATCATGTATACCCATCTCAATCAAGAGGAAACACATGGTACAACTCAAAATCCCAAATCTCAACTATTCCACAAAGGAAGGAATACCACGAAGGTAAGTACCATATAGGTACACCACACAGAAGAATACCACTAAGGTATTACCACAAAGGAAAGTACTGCACAATTACGAACTCACCTCACACCAGGTATTTCTTAGGTATAGTAGTAGAGATGATTAGATGTAACTACTAAATCATCTTACTCTGTTAAGAGGCTCTGATGCTTACCCACACAAGATCGCTCGGTGCTAACCCACATAGTATCGCTCGGTGCTTACCCACACAGGATCAATCAGTGATGACCCAAACAGGATCGCTCGACGTTGACCCACACAGGATCACTCGGTGTTGACCCACACAGGATCACTCTTCATTCTTCACGTCACAACCATCTACTGGGTTCTTGCACTAAGCTTGATCATCTCTAAGAGTGTCCACTCCACAAACTACTAGTCGATACTCCAACTACCACGAAGTCCCACGAAGAAGTAACCCAACAGAACGCCACGTTATAGGGGTCTCAAAGAAACATACAGTGTGTCAATTGGATGCCCAGTCTATAAGTTATTAGCCTTTTAGTCCCAAGGGCCCGGTTGGATTTGTGCTCTATCCAACCCGACTGTATCCCAACTTTATCTAAATCTCAAGTGGGGTATACCAAAGGGACCGTTTCGCTCCAAGGATTTCAGTGCTTCTAATAGTTCGTCAAACGAATGCATTGTGCCAAAGTTTTTTCCAAAAGAGAGTATAGGGTCGAAACTGGTCTGGGTCTGGTCCGACCTGATTGGCCTGACCTGACCTCGGTCAACCCAGTTCGGGTAGACCCGGCCCGACCCATGCACGGTCTGGCCCGGCCTATGCTTGGCGGCCCGGCCCGCACTGGGAAGTCCGGCCCGCGCTTGGAGGACCGACCTGGGCGGCACGGGGCGACGCGGAGGCGCGTGCGCCGCGAAGGCCACGGGTGTCATTGGGTGGTGGAGGCCGCGGAGCGGCGCGATGCTGTGGGTGTCGCAGGGTGGCGTGAGGTCACAGGTGCCGCGTGGCGGCATGAGGCTGGGGGTGTCACGGGGCAGTGGAGGTCACGGGTGTTGCGGGGCGGCGGAGGCCTCGGAGCGGCATGAGGCTGCTGGTGCTGTGGGGTGGCACGAGGACACGGGTGGCGCGGCACGACAGAGGCCGCAGGTTCCGTGGGGCGGCCACAGCCGTGGAGCGACGTGAGTTCGTGGGTGCTGCTGGGAGGCAGAGGTCGCGGGTGTTGCGGGGCAGCAGAGGCCGCGGGTGTCACAGGGCAGAGGAGGTCGCGGGTGTCGTTGGGCGGCAGAGGCCACGGGTGTCGCGGGGCGGCGGAGGCCGCAGCTGTCATGGGGTGGCGGAGGTTGTGGGTGCCACTGGGTATCTAAGGTTGCGGGTGCCGCGAGACGGCGTGAGGCCACAGAGCAGCGCGGTGACCACGGGGCAGCGGAGGTCGTGGGCGGCGGAGGCTGCGACGGCACGGGGACCACGTGGCAGCGGAGGCCGCAGTGGCGCTAGGGCCATGGGGGCGGCGGAGGCTGCCGCTGCATTGTGGCCGCGTGGAAGTGGAGGCCACGAAAACGCGGTGGTTGTGGGGAGGTGTCATTGCGTCATCACCTTCATCGTGTCTAGCGATGGTGTCGACTACTGTTTCCATGCCCCACCGAGGATAACTTGTCGTCCTCTTAAATCACGAAGAACACACCAAAAAGAAGAATGGAAGAGGGGTCGGGCCATGTTTGTTTGTCCTGCACCCTCAGCGTTAGAGCGGTAGCAAGAGGACCAACAAAATCTTGAATGAATAATGCCAAACTCTACAACTCCCGGAAATTGATTATTCCCAATCCCGCAAAGGAAAAAATATGCGGATCTACTAATTAGAGAGTTGGTCTGCATTCTTTGTTTTAGAAAGGAAGAACATGGAAATATATAACCATACAAAACTAAACCCCTACCTTGGGGATTTTTCGATGGAGTTCAGGAGGAAATAGATGATTTCCTAGGGGATAGACGAACATCGGTGTCGTCGGCGTTTCCTCGATCATCAGTTTGTTGTCGTTGAAGATGTTTATCATTGGCAAGAACATTGTTTTTTTGAGGATGAGTTTCTCCATGATTCTCCAAAGCTTCTCCCCTTCCTCAATTCCACCAAAAATAAAAGGTAGCCAACTTATTAATTTAATTTTATCTAATTAAATTATGTTGGCACAATTAATTGGCATCATTAAATGGGTTGCATTGGCGTAATTAAAATAATGGATACCAATGGTCACCTCCCTCATTAAATGGGAGTTCAAGAGGCTTCTATCAATAAATAAGGATTTAGGGGGTTTGAGTGTTCCCCACCCTCAAATTCAAATTGGGAGGTTTTAGTTCAGGTGGTCCCCACCTTTAAACCATCCATATGCAAGGTTTCAACAGAAAGAGAAATAAAATAAAAGTTTGTTTTATTTTATTTCTATTTCCACGAAAAACCCAAATTCTATCTTTCACCCTCGACCTACTGCGGTTGAGGTGAAGGTCCCCT
Source organism: Viscum album (assembly GCA_963277665.1). Lineage (NCBI taxonomy): Eukaryota > Viridiplantae > Streptophyta > Magnoliopsida > Santalales > Viscaceae > Viscum > Viscum album. The sequence goes on from OY728122.1 coordinate 2,048,380,993, forward strand.
TAAGAGAATACCAACACTGCGAGTTCAAAGGTGCCCTCAGATTTCAATTCTGAGTACTGGTTCAAAAGTTAGAAAATCTCACTCATACGTTTACTTAACGTACCTGAAAAAAAGTTCAGAAATTCATTCCGGGCACACTGGGCCTCAGAATCATGTGCCGTCAATTTTCACGGACTCATAAAATTCCCATATATTGAAAAAACAATTACATGGAAATTCAGGGTCTTTAAATTCTCCCCACATCAGGGTTTTTCATCCCCGAAATCCACATAACAAAACTAGGAAAATAAGTGGGGGTACTGAGCACGAATCTAAGGCTCCCGCTCCCATGTGCGGTCCTGCAGGTTCCCATGCTGCCAACAAACATGCACCAGAGTTATCGATCGCCCATGAAGGACCCAATTTTTTTTATCCTTAATCTCTACTGAAACCTCCATAAAATTCAACCCATCATCGACGTCCAACTCACCAGGGTCGATGATGTGAGAAGGGTCATGCACGTATCTCCTCAGCTGGGATACATGGTAGATGTTGTGCACCTGATGCAACTGAGGTGGAAGAGCTAAGTGGTAATCCACCTCGCCAAATCTGTTGAGGACCTAAAAAGGTCAGATGAACCTCAGAGATAACTTTCCGCCTTAGACAAATCTCCGTAAACCTCATCGGGGTGAGACCCGTAGAAAGACTCGGTCACCATCCTCAAACTCTAGAGGTCTCTGTCTCCTGTCGGCATAAGAATTATGCCTACTCTGTACAGTCTTCATCTTCTCCTGGATGATCTTCACTTTCTCTATGGTATCCCGTACCATCTCTGGTCCCACGAGTGCTGACTCACCTGGGTCAGTCCAGTACAAAGTTGATCTACAAGGTTGCACGTACAATGACTCAAAAGGTGTCATCCCAATGGTGGAGTGATATCTATTGTTGTATGAAAACTCCACCAAAGTAAAGTGATCCTCCCAACTGATACTGAAGTCGAGGACACAAGAACACAGCATGTCCTTGAGGGTCTAAATGGTCCTCTTAGTCTGGCCATCTGTCTGAGGATGTAAGGCGATGCTCAAACAAAGTTGTGTCCCGAAAGCCTCCTGTAACCCCTTCCATAGCCGAGAAGTGAAACATGTATCATGATCAAAGACAATCGTTGAGGGTACTCCATGTAGCCACACAATATCTTGCACATAGAGGCATCCCAAGCTCTCTACTGAACCCTGCTCTCTAATCAGTAGGAATTGGGCCGACTTGGTGAGTCGGTCGATTGAGTCATGACCCCTTGATGTATGTAAAAGTCCTATCACAAAGTCCATGGATATACCATCCCACTTCCACTATGGGACCTCTAAAGGTAAAACCAAGCCTACTGGTACCGGATGCTCCACCGTCACTTGCTAACAAGTGAGGCACTGAGAGACAAACTCCGCTACTGCTTTCTTCATTACCGGCCACCAGTGTTGTTGTCAGAGATCCTAGTACATCTTCGCCACTCCTGGATGTAGTGCTAGAGGGGATGTGTCAGACTCCCTCAACACTTACTCCCGAAGTGACACCGGTACCAAGGTACATCCTCTAAATAGGATGACGTTGTCCCCACATTTAAAAAATCCATCAGGTGTCTACCCTATGGATATCTGAGCACGTCGAGCCTTATAGTCAGTGTCCCCACACTGTGCATCCCTGAATCGTTGAAGAAGTGGGGGAGTGACTGTAAGAGACTAAAGAAAAATTGCTCCATCCTGATCCACAAAGGATATCTGCAAAGCGGTCAGGTGCTCTGTCACCTCAGCTAGCAGCTGTATACCAGATCTCTGGCTGAGTGCATCTAATACAACGTTCCCCTTCCCAAGATTATAGATTATCTAGAAGTCATAGTCCTGGAGTAACTCAAGCCAACGTTTTTGTCTCAGGTTTAGGTCCTTATGAGAGAAGATATACCTATGACTCTTGTGATCCAAGTAGACTGTAAAACACTCACCCATCAAATAATGTCGTCACATCTTTAAGGCGAAGGCCACTACTGGTAACTCTAGGTCATGGGTAGCGTAGTTATTCTCATGTTGTATCATCTGTCGAGAACCATATGTGATCACTGCTCGCTCCTGCATTAGGACACATTTAAGTCCAGTCCTTGATCCTTCACAGTAGACTACGTACCCTACACCCTCCTCTGGTAGCCTTAAGATGGGGGCACTAGTCAGCCTCTACCTTAGCTCCTGAAAACTCTGCGGGCATCTCTCCAACCACATGAAGGGTTTCGCCTTCTTCGTCAACATTGATAGTGGTGCTGAAACTCTGGAGAAATCTGGCACAAATCTCCGGTATTATCTGGCCAAACCCAGGAAACTCTGTATCTCCATCACACTCCTGGGTGGCTCCCAAGAAAGTACCACCTCAATCTTCACTGGATCCAATGCAACTCTAGCCTCTGAGATGACGTGTCCTATAAATTGAACCCCTCGAATCCAAAACATTCACTTTGAGATCTTACCATAAATATGGTGCTCTCAGAGTGTGTACAGAACAGTCTAAAAATGATAGGCATGCCCCTCTTTAGTAGCCAAGTAGATCAGAATGTCGTTGATGAAGACTACTACAATGCGATCCAGGTATGGTTGAAAGATCATGTTTATGAGTCCCATGAACACTGCTGGAGAGTTGGTTACACTAAATGGCATAACCAAGAACTCATAATGGTCATACTGACATCTGAAATTCATCTTCTGAACATCCATGTCTCGTACTATGAGTTGGTGATATCCTGATTATTACAACCCTGCTTTTATTACAAACTTAAACATGATTTATTACATAAAACTTCACTTGATACAACAAAGAATATCGAGAGGTTTAGTGTCTTTGGGGATTAGGATCATTACATAAAAACTTAAAACATGAAATACAACATCTTTATTGAAAACTTCCTTTACATGACCACTAAATTCCCTTGTACTTATCATTGCATGGGATAACCTCAGGACATGCATAAGAAAAGGGTGATTTATAAATCCCATTAATGGAGTACACATGGAATAACATGAGGAGTACAATACATGTTAGGAAATAGGCATATCAATATAGAATAAGAGAAACATGAACATAAAGGCATGATAAAGCATGATAATCATAACATGGAAATGTGGCAACAACACTTAACATGGAATTAGCATGAGCCAAGGCCCATTGCACATGGAGCATGAGTAAATCCTCATTGCACATGAAGCACGAGTAAACCCTCATTGCACTTGAATTAGAATAATTCAACACTCATTGCACATGACGTATCATGATACTATACTTTACTCAATGCATTGGAGAGCTATAAGGGTGCACCCTTCTTAAACATTTCATTTCATGCATAAGTGTGCCACATGGATCATAAAACATGGATTCATTAAACATAATAATTTATTACATGATAAAGGAATGTGGAATTCATTCATGAAACTTTATAATCAATAAGTAAATGTGCATAAAGGTGAATACCCTTGATGGAGAAATGGGCATGGTATTCACTACACAATGACATTGGCTTAGAAAGTCGGTGTGATTTCGGTAGCGTAACGGCGTGACATAAGAATTCATAAAAAAGGTTGATGAGAGAGAAAGGGGTTCCTAATCATATTTACATGTAATGGAAAGTAAGGATGTCATATAGATACATGTCCCAACAATTGTAATGGAATTTAGATTCATGATACAAAAGTATTTCTTGAATGTAAATGAGGAGAGAGAAGTTCCTTTCGGAATTTCGGCATAGTAACGGGTGTACATGGGAGGCATTTAATGAGAGAGAAAGGGGTCTACCATCATTCAAACATAAAGAGGGAAGTATGAGGGAGGTGCGAAACCATACCCCAACATTCATAATTGAAATTAAAAGGGAAAAACAACTTAAATAAAATTAGACAAATATGAGAAAGGAAGAAAAACCCTTACTTGGAAGTGTGCTTCCAAAGGCTAGAGAGAGGCTTTTGAGAGGATTATTGGGAGCTTGGGGCACCTTGGGAGGATTCTAGAGAGAGTAGGGCATAGTTTGGATGAACTCCAAAGGCTTTGAGTGAGGAGTAAGTGGGAGATTGGGTGGGTTTATATAGGAAAGGTGAGAGAATTCTTTATTATTTAGGTTTGGGACCCCTTATATTAAATTAATCCAAACCACAAACCATCTCATGGTTTTTGACCATGGCTTTTGGAAAAGGGAAGAGGAAAACAATATTTTATAAGTCCAAAGTCCGAACTTCTTAAAATAATGGGGTTGCTTATGTGGAGGTGAGTCACACTCCCATGGAAAATAATTTAAAAAGACAAGATGTTTAATAAGTCCGGAGGGGTCCAATAATGCTTTGAAAAGTAAGTCAAACAAACCCAAAATCACATTATTTTAATGTAAAAACATATATTTACCGAAAATAAAGCTTATTGTATTTTATTACATCACTATTGGGTCATTATGATGTCATAAAACACATTATATATCTAAACGGTGTTTAATTTTTACCCAAAAATTTGACTGTCTCAGAAAATTATGAAAAATTCACCGTTGGATAATTTCAATGTACTGATTCCAGAAATAACATTCATTTTATCTAAATAATTTTCTAAATATATTAATGTTCACTTTTAAAATAAAAACCGACATTTATCTAAAATTCACGGGTTTTGACAGAAATGGCTTTCAAAACTTAATAAAAATTATAATTGCAATCATAAAATTATAAGATAATTTATATTTAATAAAAATTAATTTAATAATAATATTTTATTAAAATATTATTTAATTCAAAAATACCTTAATTTAATAAAATATAATTCTTAATTAAATAATAACTAAAAACACTATTTGTACTTTAAAAAATATTTACAATGTATCAATGATGACAAGAATGTATATACATTATTATATACAAAAAATAATGTACATGGACATAGTACTATCGATTAGTTACATAACCCCTTAAAACAATCGCATAAGACCTAAGGGTAAGGTGTGCGATGGTGACAGACTCTTGGGGTGGCTCGGATAACATTGCTCGAGTGGTAATCTCTATCAACTTCCACTTTTCCCATAGATAGTCTCGTTCGAGCTTGAAATGATGAAGCTCAGCTTGGGATTGGTCAAGATCGAAGCCCAAGGATGCCACCTCTTTTCCGAGCTCCGAAAAATGGGCTTCGTATGGGGAAATTCTACTGGATGAGGCCATCGCTTCCTTTGTCTGAGTAAATTTGGATTTGTTAAAGCCCTATATTTATACTAATCATATGATCATTTTTCAATGTCTGTATTAGCAATGGTCAAAATTCTTAACATAAAACCAATGAAGTTGATATTTTATATAAACATAAAGAGACATTTAATTAGATCAGGAGAGATTTCCATTAATGAAACTTTGGGTCGTTACAATATTCCCCCCTTAAGAAATTTTGCCCTCGAAATTTTCCTTTTCCCACACTAAAACAGATGTGGGTAACTCAGCTTCATCATTTCCTCCAATTCCCAAGTCACTTATTCAAACATGTGGTTTCTCCACAACACCTTGACGAGGGGAATTGTCTTATTTCGTAGAACTTTTTCTCTACGATCTAAGATCTTCATTGGTTGCTCCTCATAAGAAAGATCATCTTCCAATTGTACCACCTTAGAAGAGATTACATGTGAAGGGTCTGGTATGTACTTCCTTAAGAGGGATACATGAAAGGCATCATGCACTTTGGCCATGGTAGGTGGAATTTCTAGTCGATAGACCACATCCCCGACACGATCAAGAATCTCGAAGGGGTCGATGTACCTTGGACTTAACTTCCCTTTCTTTCCAAACCTCATGACCTTCTTCCACGGAGATATGCGTAGAAAACCCATGTCTCCAACTTTAAACTCAAGGTCTCGTCAACGGTTATCTGCATAACTCTTTTGTCAACTCTGGGCTGCCTTGATATGTTGCTGAATGGTTTTCACCTTCTCCACCATTTCCTCGACCATTTACGGTCCAAGAAGCTTACATTCACCGACCTCATCCCAACATGTCAGTGTTCTGCACCTTTTCCCATAAAGGGCTTCATATGGTTCCATTTGGATACTTGAGTGGAAACTATTATTATAAGAAAACTCAACCAGAGGAAGATGTTTATCCCATCATCCTTTAAAGTCCATTAAGCATGCTCTCAACATGTCCTCAAGTGTTTGGATAGTCCGCTCGGATTGGCCATCAGTTTGAGGATTATAGGTCGTACTGAAGTTCAGTTCAGTATTCAGAGCATATTGAAGACTCCTCCAAAACTTAGAGGTGAATCTTGGATCTCGGTCAGACACAATAGATAGTGGTACTCCATGCAACCTTACCACTTCCCTGATATATATATGTGCCAGTTGATCCAATGAGAAATCCTCCCGAATAGCAATGAAGTGTGCAGTCTTTGTAAGAAGATCCACAACAACCTATATTTCATTGTTGCCTTTGGATGTCCTCGGAAGTCCGGTGACAAAGTCCATAGTGATGTTCTCCCATTTACATTCTGGTATGGGCAATGGTTTCATCATCCCCTTAGACTTCTGCCTCTCTGCCTTCACTTGCTGGCACACCAGGCACTTTGATGTATATTCAGCGATCTCCTTCTTCATATTATCTCACCAAAATTTTTCTCGGAGATCTCGATATATCTTTGTGCTCCCTGGGTGAATAGAGAAATTTGAACTATGTGCATCATCCAAAAGTTCCTTCTTCAAATTCGGACTTGATGGAACACATAGTCTTTTCCCAAACCGCACAATTCCTTCTTCATTAACATTAAACTCCTAGTATTTACCTTTTTCGATAGCTTCCACTTTTTCTTGAATTCCCACATCATCCTATTGAGCATCCTTTAAACTTTCCAAAAGAGACGGTTGAGCGATAATTTGTGAAAGGATTGATGATGTTCCATTCTCTATGATTCCCATGTCCATCTTCATCAAGTCTAAGAAGATTGGATCCTTCTCAATTCTCATCATTGATAGAATCGTTGGATCCTTTCTACTTAGGGAATTTTCTACCTTGTTCACTTTCCTAGGGTGGTAATGGATTGAACAGTCATAATCCTTGATGAGATCTATCCATCTTCTCGGGCGCATATTAATCTCTTTCTGTGTGAATATATATTTAAGACTCTTTTGGTCAGTATATATCTCACATTTATCTCCATAGAGATAATGCCGCCAGATTTTCAAGGCAAAGATCACCGCCGCCAACTCCAGATCATGCGTTGGATAGTTTCGCTCATGGATTTTCAACTACCTTGAGGCATAGGATATAACTTTATAATTCTGCATCATCACACAACCTAATCCCTTCTTTTAATCATCACTGAAAACAAAAAAAAGTTCCCCACTTGTGGGTAAAGTGAGAACGGGCGCAGTGATAAGCCTCCTTTTCAAATCCTTGAAGATTTCTTCGCATTCCTCACTCCAAGAAAACTTTACTCCCTTTTGAGTTATCTTGGTAAGAGGGTTGGACAATCGTGAGAAATTTCTCACAAATCGTCGATAATATCCAGCTAACCCCAAGAAGCTACGGATATCCATTACCGATGTTGGCCTCGGTCATCCCTCAATTGCATCTGTTTTGGAGGGATCCACAGATATCTCATTGCTTGTGATGATATAGCCCAAGAATGAGACTTCCTTCAACCAGAACTTACACTTGTTGTACTTTTCATAGAGCTTCTCCTTGCGAAAAGTCTCCAGTACAGTTTGTAAATTCTCCTCATGATCCTCCTTGGTTTTGGAGTATATTAGAATATCATCTATAAAGACTACCACAAATTTGTCGAGGTAATCTCTAAAGACTCTATTCATTAAGTCCATGAAGATTTCTAGAGCATTAGTGAGTCCGAAAGGCATTACTATGAATTCATAATGCCCATATCTTGTGCGAAAAGCAGTCTTGGGGATATCTTCCTTCTTCACCCTTACTTGATAATATCCCGACCGCAAGTCAACCTTGGATAAGTATTGTGCTCCAAGCAGCTGATCAAACAATTCATCAATTTTTGGGAGAGGATACTTGTTATTTATCGTGATTTTGTTAAGTGCACGATTATCTATGCAAAGCCGCATTGACCCATCCTTCTTCTTGACGAAGAGGACTGGTGCACCCCATGGTGAAGCACTTTGGCGTATAAACCCTTTTTCTAGATTCTCCTGTAGTTTTTTCTTCAGCTCTTCAAGCTCTATAACAGCCATTCTATAAGGAGTATTGGATATTGGTAAATCCCTGGGTATAAGTTCAATTGAGAATTCAACATCTCTTCTAGGAGGAAGACCGGGCAGTTCCTCAGGAAACACTTCAGCGAATTCCCTCACAATAGGCATTTCTTCAAGGATGGTTTCTTCCTTGGACTCAATCATCTGAGCCAAATACACATGCTCATAGGGCAGTAATATCCATGCTTGAGATGATGGAGCTAAAGGAGATTCATCTTCCTCCTTACACTTGTAAATAATCGGGGGTCGATTATCCATATGGAGTGTGATTTCCCTCTCCCGACAATTAATGTTGGCTCTATATAAGGAAAGCCAATCCATGCCAAGAATTGCATCAAATTCCACCAGAGGGAGTATGACGAGGTTCGTCGGGAAATTCAATCCACAGATTATAACAATGGAGTACTTATATTCATGGGATGCAATGATTTCCCCATTTTCCGTACTCACCGACATCTTTACTTCCATGATTTGTGGTGGTGCTGGGATTGTTCTACTAAACTTTCGAGATATAAAAGAATGCGTAGAACCTAAATAAAAAAGTACGTTCTCTATTCTTGAATGAATAACTAGCGTACCTATCACCACCTCGTTGTCGGGGTTCACTTCGGCAGAAGTGATGGAAAAAGCTCTTCCTTGTTTCCTTGGAGGTTTTTGGTTTCCTCCGAAAACCCTTGGATTAGGGCACTGATTTTCAAAATGACCCGGTTCTTTGCATTTGTAGCATTGAACAATGTGTTGAGGTTCGAACGGAGTGTTCCTCTCCTCTGTTGCAGCCGCGGGTTTTTCTTGCCGACAGTTAATAGCTAGGTTCCCTTCTCTTCCACACCTGAAGCATTTCCTCGTCCCCTTAAGGCAATTTTCGGGGTACTTCTTTCCGCACTTTTGGCAAGTGGGGTGCTGGATCTTCTTAGTACTGTTGGATTTATCCATCAGACCACCAGCATTGAATTCCACCTTACGCTTCTTATCCCCATGATACCCCTGTGATTCTCCAATCTCCATTTCGACCTTGAGGGAACATCGGACAATTTCCTCATAGCTTTCGAAGTCACGGATTTCTAATGCTTTCCGTAGGCTAGGCTTCAACCCACCAAAGAAGCGGTCAACTTTGCATTCTGGGGTAACGAAAAAGCTGGAAGTTTATCATGTAAGCCTTGTGAAGTTTTCCTTGTACGCTCCAATAGATTCTTTGACTTTTTTCATGAGGGAAAGGAAGTCCCTTTCCATCTTAAGCCAGAGCGTGTGCGGAAAATATTTATCGAAAAACATCTTCCGGAAATCCTTCCATTCCAATGCCTCGATCTCCTCCTCAGGATTCTTATTTTTGATCAATGTCCACCATTGATCAGCTTCACCCTCTATACGATAAGCCGCCAGGAGAACCTTCTCTTGTTCAGAACATTGAAGGATGGAGAAGATCTTTTCAATGGAGTTGATCCATTTTTCAGCGATCGTTGGATCGGATGATCCACTAAAAGTAGGAGGTCTTTGTCTCATGAAGCTCTCGATAGCGACTTGTTCTTTATTAGGGGGGGTTGAACGTTCCTCTTGACCTTTGTTTATTTTCAAAACTTGAGTTAGCTGAGAGAGAAGCGTGACAAAGTTCGCAATTCCCGCTCCCATTGTATTGGCATCTCATTAGTACAGTCATCACACTGATCTTCACAACGGTTGTTAGCCAGAGTCCTCCTATTATTGGCCATTGTCTGGAATAAAAGGAAAGTAAGGGGTAAAACATAAAGGTTAATCCAAAGAAAAAAGTTGATGACTTATAAATAAACTGTTATTTCCTTAACTCATGAGTCTATAGGCTTCAATCTTGGCTTTTCATGATCTACTTTCTAACATGTATTCTTAGGGGAATTTTTTTTAATTCCCTTAATAAGGGTTCATAATAAGATTGTGAATTTATCAAAACATATCCCCTGGGAGTGTCGTAACCAAGAGTGCAGCAAGGCCCGTTGTCGTGCACCAGTTCCTGTTCGAGTCTAGCTCAAAGCGGTGTTTTCGGGTTTTACCCTTAGGATACATTTGTGCCAGAGCCGCCTCTACCTGCTCGTATCCAGACAGGAATGTATTTGTTTGATAAACCACTTACTCAGTACTTCACAAAACTTAGGGATGTTTTTATTATACTTAGTCTTGTCTCTAAGGCTTTACTAGGGTTTTCTAATCCTAATCCCAAAAATAACTAAACCTATCCTCTGATACCAACTATGACAACCCTGCTTTTATTACAAACTTAAACATGATTTATTACATAAAACTTCACTTGATACAACAAAGAAGATAGAGAGTTTTAGTGTCTTTGGGGCTTAGTATCATTACATAAAAACTTAAAACATGAAATACAACATCTTTATTGAAAACTTTCTTTAAATGACCACTACATTCCCTCGTACTTAGCATTGCATGGGATAACCTCAGGACATGCATAAGAAAAGGGTGAGCTATAAAGACCAGTAAGGGAGTACACATGGAATAACATGAGGAGTACAATACATGTTAGGAAATAGGCATATAAATAGAGTATAAGAGAAACATGAACATAAAGGCATGATAAAGCATGATAATCATAACATGGAAATGTGACAAAAACACTTAACATGGAATTAGCATGAGCCAAGGCCCATTGTACATGAAGCATGAGTAAATCCTCATTGCACATGAAGCACAAGTAAACCCTCATTGCACTTGAATTATCATAATTCAACACTCATTTCACATGACGTATCATGATACAATACTTTACCCAATGCATTGGAGCGCTATAAGGGTGCACCCTTCTTAAACATTTCATTTCATGCATAAGTGTGCCACATGGATCATAAAACATGGATTCATTAAACATAATCATTTATTCCACGATAAAGGAATGTCGAATTTATACATGAAACTTTATAATCAATAAGTAAATGTGCATAAAGGTGAATACCCTTGATGGAGAAATGGGCATGGTATTCACTACACAATGGCATTGGCTTAGAAAGTTGGTGCGATTTCGGCAGCGTAACGGTGTGACATAAGAATTCATAAAAAAGGTTGATGAGAGAGAAAGGGGTTCCTAATCATATTTATATGTAATGGACAGTAAGGAGGTCATATAGATACATTTCCCAACAATTTTAATGGAATTTAGATTCATGATACAAAAGTATTGCTTGAATGTAAATGAGGAGAGAGAAGTTCCTTTCGGAATTTCGGCATAATAACGGGTGTACATGGGAGGCATTTAATGAGAGAGAAAGGGGTCTCCCATCATGGAAACATAAAGAAGGCAGTATGAGGGAGGTTCAAAACCATACCCCAACATTCATAATTGAAATTAAAAGGGCAAAACAACTTAAAGAAAATTGGACAAAAATGAGAAAGGAAGAAAAACCCTTACTTGGAAGTGTGCTTCCAAAAGCTAGAGAGAGGCTTGTAAGAGGCTTCTTGGGAGCTTGGGGCACCTTGGGAGGATTCTAGAGAGAGTAGGGCAGATTTTTTACAAACTCCAAAGTCTTGGAGTGAGGAGGAAGTGGGATATTGGGTGGGTTTATATAGGAAAGGTGAGAGAATTCTTTATTATTTAGGTTTGGGACCCCTTATATTAACTTAATCCAAACCACAAACCATCCCATGGTTTTTACCCGTGGTTTTTGGCAAAGGGAAGAGGAAAAAAATATTTTATATGGCCAAAGTCCGAACTTCTTAAAATAATGGGGTTGCTTACGTGGAGGTGAGTCACACTCCCATGGAAAATAATTTAAAAAGACAAGATGTTTAATAATTCTTGAGGGGTCCATTAATTCTTTGAAAAGTAAGTCAAATAAAACCAAAATCACATTATTTTAATGGTAAAACATATATTGGCATAACATAAAGCTTATATAATTTTATTACATCAATATTGGGTCATTATGATGTCATAAAACACATTATATATCTAAACGGTATTTAATTTTTACCCAAAAATTTGATTGTCTCAGAAAATTATGAAAAATTCACTGTTGGATAATTTTGACATCCTGATTCCAAAAATAACATTTATTTTATCTAAATAATTTTCTAAATATATTAATTTTCACTTTTAAAATAAAAACCGACATTTATCGAAAATTCACAGGTTTTGATGGAAATGGCTTTCAAAACTTAATAAAAATTATAATTTCATTCATAAAATTATAAGAACATTAATATTTAATAAAAACTAATTTAATAATAATATTTTATTAAAATATTATTTAATTCAAAAATCCCTTAATTTAATAAAATAAAATTCTTAATTAAATAATAACTAAAAACACTATTTGAACTTTAAAAACTATTTACAATGTATCAATGATGAAAAGAACGTATATACATTATTATATACAAAAAATAATGTACATGAACATAGTACTATAGATTAGTTACATAACCCCTTAAAACAGCTGCATAAGACCTAAGGGTAAGGTGTGTGATGGTGACAAACTCTTGGGGTGGCTCGGATAACATTGCTCGAGTGGTAATCTCTATCAACTTCCACTTTTCCCGTAGACGGTCCCGTTTGAGCTTGACATGATGAAGCTCAGCTTGGGCTTGGTCAAGAGCGAAGCCCAAGGATGCCACCTCTTTTCCAAGCTCTGAAAAATGGGCTTCGTATGGGTAAATTCTACTGGATGAGGCCATCGCTTCCTTTGTCTGAGTAAATTTGGATTTGTTAAAGCCCAATATTTATACTAATCATCTGATCACTGTTCAATGACTATATTAGTAATGGTCAAAATTCTTAACATAAAACCAATGAAGTTAAAATTTTATATAAACATAAAGATACATTTAATTAGATCAAGAGGGATTTCCATTAATGAAACGTTGGGTCGTTACACTGATCTGAGGTCTATCTTCAAGAACTACCGTGTTCCCTTCAGCTGATCAAAGAGGTCGCCAATCCTTGGAAGTGGATACTTGTTCTTCATGGTCACATAGTTCAGGCGCTGATAGTCAACACAAAGTCTCAAGCTCCCATCCACCTTATTCTCAAACAAAATCGGGGCTGCCCAAGGGGAAACACTAGGCCGAATGAACCCTTTCCTCTATAAGTACTCTAGTTGTACCCGCAACTCACAAAGCTCCGCGGGAGGCATCTGATAGGCTAGTGTAGATATCGGTGTCGTCCTGGGGTAAAATTCAATGTTAAATTCCACCTCTCTGCGAGGAGGTAGACCCAAAACATCATCAGGGAAGACATCTGCATATTGTTCCACCACTACAGGATAACTCGGACTCTTCACATCAATTGCTCCGAGGGTAAGGTTAGCCAACTAATGAGTGATTGGCTGAACTCTTTCCCAGGTAAGTACATCTTATGCTGCAAAGTCTCCCTTCTCGCCGGTGAAGGTAATCCTAGTCCCATCCATGTAGACATGTCACACTTTGTGCCTAATACAGTCAATTTGAGCATGGACTATAGATAACCTTTCCATACCCAAGATGATGTCGTAAGGCGTCGACGCTGCTACTAGGAGATCTCAGCCAAAACTCTCTCCTCCAAGAGTAATCTCGCACTACTGGCACCAGTGCGTAATAGTCAAATCTGCTCCCATAGGAGTCTCTAGCTGTAACGATTGAGCAAATGGCTCCTTCGGAATCTCCGAGCTCCAAACGAGGGCTGTGAGAATAAAATAATGACCAGCACCTTTTTCTATAAGTATTGTAGATAAGGTGGAGTAGAAATAAATTGTACCTTGTATCATCTCTGGAGAGCCATGACTGTAGGCCTCAGCTGCCTAGATCTGAGCTCACCCCTGTCCTCCTGATCCCTATGGTTGGCGTGGACCACCTGGTGGTGGAGACGGTAACATCTCGAATCATCATCCACCGCTAGCTGCATGGCCAGCTCCTCTCCAACGTCTGTCTGCTCCCTGCAGACCTCCTCGGTCGAACCTCTATCTCTGCCTGGGTGGTCCTTCAACCATATTCTGATCATATTTATGACGGGTCAGACAATCACGAACCATGTGACCATGCTCGTCGCATGCGTAACATTTCTTGATCCTAGCATGACTAGCTCTGCCTCAGGTGCTCCGCACAAACGACCCTGAATCCTGCAGTCATCCACCTGTAGGTCTGGTCCTCTTGGACCTCTGTGTCATCTATCTATTTTTAGCTAAAAAATAATCCACTACGTGACGACTAGTAGTGGGTCTCGCTATTGGTGACTGCTCAGCAAGGAAACTCTCCACTAAGATGGCTATCTCTAACACCCACGTCTGCGTCAGGATGCTAAGTGAGATCATTGAAGCCCTGATCTCCAGCCTGAGTCCCCACTCGAAGGTCCAATCCCTGAAGAATGGGTCTCTCACCATATCTGTGGAGTGACATGAGAGGTCAGTGAACCTCCACTACTGGAAAACCAGGTATTTGCGACGGGCTATTTGCGACGGGATCCCGTCGCAAATAGCCATTTGCGACGGGGTCCCGTCGCAAATAGCCCGTTGCGGAAAACGCCGTCGCAACTAAACTTATTTGCGACGGGACCGTCGCTAAAGCCCTTTTTTGCGACGGGCATTCTCCCCGTCGCAAATAGTATTCCGTTTTTTGTAAAAAACTTTTTAAACAGTTATTGCGACGGGCCCGTCGCAAATACCTTTTGCGACGGTTCCCGTCGCAAATTGTTTTTGCGACGGGCCCGTCGCAATAACGTTTTTTTTAAAAAATAAAAAAAATAATAATACTAGTATTTGCGACGGGAACCGGGACCCGTCGCAATTACTATGAATAGTATTTGCGACGGGTCCCGTCGCAAATACTCTTTTTAAAAAAAATAAAAAAATATTAATAATACTAGTATTTGCGACGGGCATAGTATCCCGTCGCAAATACTATAAAAAAAATAAAAAAAAATTATTAATAAATTATTTTAATTAATATAATAATAGAATTATAATTTACAAATGAAAATAATAAATTATTTTAATTAATATAATAATAGTAGAATTATAATTCAAAAATAAAAATAATAGAATACTAATAAATAATTTAATTAATATAATAATATTATAATTATAATTCATAAATAAAAAAATATTAATAAGTTATTTTAATTAATATAAAAATAATAGAATTATTTTACATTCAAATATTAAAATAATTCAAGTATTACAAAAAAATAATTAAATTATAATATTATAAAATTTTAATATATATATAAAATTTTAATATATATATAAAATTTAATATTATAAAATATAAATATTATTATTATTCATATTAATATTGTTATTTAAAAATATAATATTATTAATATTTTATAATGAGACAGAAACTACGAATAGAAAAAAAAAATATTTTGATTTCACAAATTTTATAACAGAAATACAAACTCTAATCTGTAGGAGGGGGGGGAGGTGGGGGATCTGCAGATGGTGGTGGAGGAAACTCCATCCCTAAAGCATGAGTGAGTCGGCGCATGTACTCCATCTGCTCCTGATGCTGCTGCTGCCACCGACTCGTCTGCTCCTCGTACAGCTGCTGCTGGCGTCGACGCTCCTCCTCATGCTGCTGACGTATCTGCTCCTGCTCCTGTCGGAGACTCTCTATCTGTGCAGTCTGAGATCGCAACTGCTCCTCATACTGTGTAGAAGAAGATGCACGAGCTCCCCTCGAGCTGGACGCCGACATCGCAGCACTGCCATAATAATCTCCGGGAGTCAGTCGAGAGCCGATACCAACTACTCGGCCCTTCTCGAAGGCATACTGGGTGGCCTGCATCCATGCCGCCTCATCAAACTGACGGGCAGTGGTCTGATCTGATGACTCGGCCTGACTCTCAGGCCGGGCCTGTGCCGCTGCGGCCTCATATGACTCCTACAGTTGCAATTTAAAATTAAAATTGTGAATATATTATATGCAGTTAATTTTTAAACTTGAAAACAAATAATACTGACCACGATGTGATGCTGACGATCACCTCTGAGCTCCCCAGTAGCAGGATCACTATACATCCTCCGATATACGTCGTACTCTGTAATATCGGGGTGCTCGACAGCCTATAAGAATAAAAAATAAACTGTTAATATTTATAGTTATATAAAATATTTATAAATAATGTACGTACCAGATGCTGTCTATGAGTACTGAAAGAACGACTCCCAGCTCGATGAGTCACCTCCTGCCTCCCCCGATTCTGCCTCCCCACCGATGATCTCCTCTGAAAGGCACCACTCAACCAGTGCGCACATAATCCATCCCATACATGGGATGAAATGTACTCTGGTCGGTGTGCTCTACATGACTCCTCAAAATCTGACACTCCTGATTTCTTCATCGCAGCTTTTCTTAAATTGTGCAAAAACTGACGAAGGCGATCACGCATGGCCACCTCCCATGCCTCGTGGATGGCGTCACGCATGGTATCCTCGATCGGATACCATAAACCCTACAAATAAATCAAAATATCAAGTTAGAAATGAAATAATTTTCAAAATAAAAATTATTTATTTACGTACGTACCAACCAATGGCCGAACATGGCCTGCTGCACATCAATGGGAATCTGCTCCCATGTGGTCCACGGCTGAGAGAAATAGTTGCGCAAAATAGCGCTGCCCTGTCCGACTGCTATATGCGAAAAACTGAAAAAATAATAAACATTTATTATGTGAATAGATTAATGAAATCTTAGTCAAATTCACAGGTTATTACACAGGTTATCACACCTCCGGGTGCGCGGATCAAACCCAAGACGTGGACGTCGCTCGGGGACGGGGTCAGGAATCATCAATCGTGCAAGACCGCGCCCCCTCCGCGTACTCCCTGAAGCGCCTGCAGGCTGAGGGTCATCTGCCAACAACTCATCCGCATCGAAAGGCAGGTCAGCCTCCGTCAACTCACGAAATGTGGCCTCGTCCATCTGAAACAGAAAATGTTAATATTAGCAAATAATTGATAATTACTATTATATATACATATATATACATATTATGATTGTATATAAATACCATGGAATTCTATAAGTGTTCATCTTCATCATCATCTTCATATATGTCAATGTCATCTTCATATTCCTCCTCAACATCATCGATATCCATTCGAGTTGCAGTTGCTTCATCTCTTACCATTTCAAATTCATGTGTGACATCATTAACATCATCGTCATCACCGACTCTTAAATGTGGGGTGTCGTCATCGATACTCATATCTCTTTGTAAAAAAGATTGATTTTGAGTACTTTCTTGAAAAACTTCAATTCTTTGCACATCAGTGAAAGCACATTCACTTTGACTAAACTGATTGTCTCGAATTTTGATTTTTATTACACTCCACCAATCAGTCAAGTCTCTTGATGTTGCACAGTACTTTGCATAATAAACTTGATATGCCTGTTGAGCCAATAAGAATGGTTCATTTACTGCGAGAACACTTTTACATTTAATATCGATGATTCCATGAGTCGGATGAACACGCACGCCTCTCTCTGTATCCAACCACCGACATTTGAACATGGTTATGTAATGTTGTCCAAGATAACAGAGTTCAATGATTTCATCAAGCATGCCATAAAAGTCAACTTCATTTTCTCGATGATGAGATCCTCTCAAGCTAACTCCACTGTTCATTGTTTTTTTCGATTCCCCATATGCATGCGTGTGGAATCGAAATCCATTCACCACATATGCATTATAAGTTTTAACAAGTTTGGAAGGTGGGTTACTCAATACACAGAGCCGTTTGTCAATTTTATCAGCATGTCGAGACACCTGAAGATTTGTGAAATAATTATCAATATAGTAAACTATACATTGAATGAGTTGCTAAATGATAAAGAATTTATGTTACCAGTTTTTGAAACCACTGAGAGAAATTTTTCAGTCGCCGTTCTTCGAGAGCAGCTGCTGTAATTTGTGGAATTTGTTTCTTGATATGATTATCATACAACCTATAAAAACCAAAGTTATTTACTGTAACATAAATGATAGAATAAGTGATATAAACACTTACAGTACAACTGATGTCATCTCTTCACAGTTGAGCAGAACATACGTATGAGCTCTATGATGTTCATCATCTGAAAGCCAGCGTTCAGAAACTCCACCAAAACCAAGCTCTGACTGGTTGAAAACAGATAATTGATTGTCGATTTCATCAATATTCCTCTCATTCCGTCCCATTCGGTTGTGTTTTGAAGGATACTCAGATTCAAAATAATGGGAGCAGAAAAAAGATATTTCCTCTTGCAAATAAGCTTCTGCAATAGATCCTTCAACAGATGCTTTGTTGCGTACTTTTCTTTTCAATTTTTGCATGCATCTTTCAAATGGGTACATCCATCGAAACTGTACCGGACCTCCACATTTGGCTTCATATGGCAAATGTAACATCAAATGTTCCATTGAGTCGAAGAAAGACGGCGGGAATATTTTTTCCAGTTTACATATAATTACAACAACATCTTTTTCAAGTTTGCCTAGAGCATCATAATCTGCCGTAGCCGCACAAATTTCCCGAAAAAAATGAGACATGTCTGTTATGGAATCCCAAATCACAGAATTCAACAGACCTCTTAATCCAATTGGTAGAAGTCTCTCCATTATAACATGACAATCATGACTTTTCAATCCAGTAATATGACCATTCTTTACACATCTACCCAAATTGGAAGCACAGCCATCTGGAAGTCTCAAATCTGCAATCCACTGACAAAATAATAAACGGTTTTCTTTAGACAGTGTATAAGCTGCTTTTGGTTTCAGTAACCTTTCTGTTCTGACATTCTCAAATAGTTCCAATTCTGGACGTCTGCAAATTTGGGCAAGATCTAAACGTGCATTTACATTGTCTTTGCTCTTTCCTGGCGTATCCAAAACTGTATGAAACAAATTATCAAAACAGTTCTTCTCAATATGCATGACATCTAACATGTGTCGGACCAACAAATCAGACCAATATGGCAAATCCCAAAATATGCTACGTTTAATCCAATTGTGTTCTTTCCCAAAACCAGAAATTTTCTGTTGGTTTATTGTGGGACCAAAAGTGATGGGAGGTAATGAAAATACAACCGATTTTAACTCCGAACCTGATAGCATTTTTGGAGGTCCATCCCTTTCAACTGTTCCTTTTCTGAAATGAGATCTGTTTCTGCGAAAAGGATGATCAGCTGGAAGAAATCTGCGATGACAGTCAAAATAACAAGGTTTCTTTCCATGAATGAGCATAAATGCTTTGTTCTCTCCCATACAGTAAGGACATGATTTCTGACCATGTGTACTCCAGCCAGATAACATCCCATAAGCCGGGAAGTCACTTATTGTCCACATCAATGCTGCTCTCAGTATGAAATTCTGTTTCGTTGCAACATCATATGTACTGACACCAGTACTCCACAATAAATTTAATTCATCAATCAATGGCTTCAAATAAACATCAATATTTTTCTTCGGATGTCCTGGAATTAGTAAAGTCAAAAAGATATATGGCTCCTTCATCAACATCCATGGAGGTAAATTATACGGAGTTAAAAAAACAGGCCAACATGAATATTGACTACCATAAGATCCAAACGGACAGAAACCATCAGTGGAAAGGCCCAGTCGAACATTTCTAGCTTCTAAAGCAAATGATGGATGCACTCTATCAAAATGTTTCCATGAATCACCATCGGCTGGATGATTCAAGCTTTTATCGGTTGAAATATTCTCTTTATGCCATGACATCATTGTCGCTGTATTCTTAGACATGAATAAACGCTGAAGTCTGGATGTAAGCGGAAAATATCTCAACTGTTTTACAGGAATCAAACCAGACTTCCCGTGTTGTCCTTCTTTATATCTCTGTTGCCCACATGTGGGACAACTATCCAACGACTCATTTTCCCCTGAATATAAAATGCAGTCATTTGAACATGCATGAATCTTCTGACAAGTAAGCCCCAAATTTCGAACCAACCTCTTACTTTCATAGTAATTTGCAGGTAAAACATTTCCTTCGGGTAACAGTGTTTTCAGCAAAGAAAATATCTGGTCAAAACATGTGTTTGATATTCCGTTATCTGATTTGATAGCCATAAATTTTGCAACTGCTTCTAATTTGCTCATCTTGCAGCCAGGATATAATGCATCCTCAGCAGACTTCAACAACTCATAAAATTCAGACGGTCCCAACTCAGGATTTGAAGCTATATCAGCCGGAGTTTCTGTATGTTGAACAGATGAACCTGCAACATCATGTACTAAATCTTGAAACTGGGATGGATCCGGAATCAAGTTGGTATCAGCTGCTCTGGAACTGCGTTCACCGTGTTGATACCAAAAAACATAATCAGCTTGAAAACCAAAACGCAAGAGATGTTCCCCCACTTTGTCAAACGTGTCAAACGTTCTCAATGCACATTTTCTGCAAGGGCATTTTATCTTTCCTTCTGAAACAAATTCTGAATTTGATGCCGCAAATGATAAAAAAATCTCCACACCCTCTATATATACTGGATTTAAACCAGAACCATTTGGATTTCTGCGTTGATTTATCCATATGCGGTCATCTAATAATGACTGTTGACGACCTCGCTGTTCCATATTTTTCTATAAAATATAAAAGCATTACTGGTTTTGAATAATTTGTTAGAAAAAACACTCAAGCAAGGATTACTAATTATTACAATTTATTACTAATTATTACAATTTATTGCTAATTATTACTATTTATTACTAATTTAGCAATACTTAGCAATACTTAGCAAAAGGAAAACTGCTTGAATAATGAAAGGAAATTTGATAATCATCGTTGTGGAGATGGTTATAAATTTTCCCTTCATTATCCAAGCAGATTTCGTTTACTAATTATTAGTAATAAAAAAAATATTATCAATATTTACGAAAAAACAATATTAATATTATTAATTATTGCTAATTATTGCTAATTATTGCTAATTATTGGTAATTATTTCTAATTATTTCTAATTATTTCTAATTATTCGTAATTATTACTAATTATTAGTAATTAATACTAATTATTGGTAATTATTGCTAATTATTGGTAATTATTGCTAATTATTGGTAATTATTGCTAATTATTGGTAATTATTGCTAATTATTGGTAATTAATGCTAATTATTGGTAATTAATACTAATTATTGGTAATTATTACTAATTATTGGTAATTATTACTAATTATTGGTAATTATTACTAATTATTGGTAATTATTACTAATTATTCGTAATTAATACTAATTATTCCTAATTAATACTAATTATTCCTAATTAATACTAATTATTCCTAATTATTGTTAATTAGTCCTAATTATTATTAATTATTGTTAATTATTCCTAATTATTACTAATTATTGTTAATTATTCCTAATTATTACTAATTATTGGTAATTAATACTAATTATTGGTATTTAATACTAATTATTGGTAATTAATACTAATTATTGGTAATTATTACTAATTATTCCTAATTAATACTAATTATTGGTAATTATTACTAATTATTCCTAATTAATACTAATTATTACTAATTATTGTTAATTATTCCTAATTATTACTAATTATTGTTAATTATTCCTAATTATTACTAATTATTGTTAATTATTCCTAATTAATACTAATTATTGTTAATTATTCCTAATTAATACTAATTATTGGTAATTATTACTAATTATTGGTAATTATTACTAATTATTGGTAATTATTACTAATTATTCGTAATTAATACTAATTATTCCTAATTAATACTAATTATTCCTAATTATTGTTAATTAGTCCTAATTATTACTAATTATTGTTAATTATTCCTAATTATTACTAATTATTGTTAATTATTCCTAATTATTACTAATTATTGGTAATTAATACTAATTATTGGTAATTAATACTAATTATTGGTAATTAATACTAATTATTGGTAATTATTACTAATTATTCCTAATTAATACTAATTATTCGTAATTATTCCTACTTATTGTTAATTATTCCTAATTATTACTAATTATTGTTAATTATTCCTAATTATTACTAATTATTGGTAATTAATACTAATTATTGGTAATTAATACTAATTATTGGTAATTAATACTAATTATTGGTAATTAATACTAATTATTGGTAATTAATACTAATTATTCCTAATTAATACTAATTATTTGTAATTAATACGAATTATTTGTAATTAAAACTAATTATTGGTAATTATTACTAATTATTGGTAATTAATACTAATTATTGGTAATTAATACTAATTATTCCTAATTAATACTAATTATTCCTAATTATTCCTAATTAATACTAATTATTCCTAATTATTACTAATTATTCCTAATTATTCCTAATTATTACTAATTATTCCTAATTATTGTTAATTATTCCTAATTATTACTAATTATTGTTAATTATTCCTAATTATTACGAATTATTGGTAATTAATACTAATTATTACGAATTATTGGTAATTAATACTAATTATTGGTAATTAATACTAATTATTGGTAATTAAGACTAATTATTTGTAATTAATACTAATTATTTGTAATTAATACTAATTATTCCTAATTAATACTAATTATTTGTAATTAATACTAATTATTCCTAATTATTCCTAATTATTGGTAATTATTACTAATTATTCCTAATTAATACTAATTATTCCTAATTATTCTTAATTATTACTAATTATTCCTAATTATTCCTAATTATTACTAATTATTGTTAATTATTCGTAATTATTGTTAATTATTCCTAATTATTAGTAATTATTGTTAATTATTCCTAATTATTACGAATTATTGGTAATTAATACTAATTATTGGTAATTAATACTAATTAATGGTAATTAATACTAATTATAGGTAATTAATACTAATTATTGTTAATTATTGGTAATTATTACTAATTATTCTTAATTATTGATAATTATTAGTAATAAAATGAATAATTATCAATAATTAGAAATAATTACCAATAATTACAAATAATAACATTATTAATATATTTTATTATTAATATTAAAATAATATAATTTTCTAATTTATATACAGTTCTTTTTTCATCTGTGCGTTTTCTATCTCCACATACAAATAATACATGTGAAGACAGCAAACACACAGATGAAAAAAGAACTGTATATATATAAAAAATTATATTATTTTAATATTAATAATAAAATAAACTAATAATGTAATAATGTTCTTATTCCTAATTATTGGTATTTATTACTAGTTATTAATATTTATTCTTAATTATTAAAAATTATTACTAATTATTCCTAATTACCATATAAACAATACTAATAATTTAAATTTATTAAGTAATAAAACAATGTAAACATAATTAAATTACAACTAATTAATAATAATAAAAACTAATAAAAAAATAAAAATAAATAAAAAATTAAAATGAAGATAAATACCTTGAAAATTGATCTGTTCTGATCGTTCTTCAAAACTTTAATATCAGCTCCGGAGAAAAAACTTAAACTGGAGAAAAACTAAACTCTAGAAATATGATTCTGAGAGAGAGAGAAGATAAGGAATGAGAATGAAATGAAAAAAACGGATGGGGGTATTTATAGGTTAGATTAGTTGCGACGGGTCCATTTGCGACGGGATTCCCGTCGCAAATAGTATTATTTGCGACGGGACCCGTCGCAAATACCTTCGCCAACATTTATTACGGTCAACCGGTAAATAGTTATTTGCGACGGGTCCCGTCGCAAATAACCCTCTGCCGACATAGTATTTGCGACGGGGGAATATTCCCGTCGCAAATACCATTTACCGCCGCCGGTTATTTGCGACGGGAATATTTCCCCGTCGCAAATACGTTTCCCGCGATTTGGCGCGCATCGCGGGAAAACTATTTGCGACGGGGAAAGCAATCCCGTCGCAAAAGCCTCCTTATTTGCGACGGGGATGTACCCCCGTCGCAAATACTTTTTTAACATGACTATTTGCGACGGGATTTAATCCCGTCGCAAATAACCCGTCGCAATTGCTCATTTTTCCCGTAGTGCTCGCTGAGTACTGATCCACAGTCATGCTGCCCTACTGCAGATGAAGAAGCTCCTTTATACGCACTGCATGAAGAGTCACTGGGAAAAACTCTGCCCGAAACAGGCTCTCGAAGTCTACCCATAGAAGTGTCACCTCATCTTGAGCCTGGATCATCAAGTTCCACCATCTGCTTGCTACTGACTATAGAAAGCTGGCGGCAAGGATCACCATGAGATCAGCTGGCGTCCCTACTAGTCGGAAGACTCTCACCATAGCCTCCATCCAATCCTTAGATGCATGTGTGTCCGTCTCTCCCCTTAACCTGGGTGGCCTCTAGCGCTGGAACTCATGCAATGCACTCATGTGGTGTGCACCCTCTTCTGCTGGGTCTGGTGGAATTGGTGGCCCAACGGGTAATGGTACCACTGGTTCCTACACTAATGCCTCTACTGGAAGAGGGCCCTATACCGAGGCCTCATCACTCGGTGGGATATCAGTGCGTATTATATCTGGAACCCTAGCTGGCTGTCTGTGTAGAGGCATCCTAAAAAAGAACAGGTGTGCCACAGTCAAAAAGATATACCTGCTAAGCTGACTCCAATAGATCACAAAGAAAACTCTTTAAAACACACACTCAATCAGTTTTTTCATGCACTGAGTCAGAAATCAGAAGTCAGGGTCCTGATGCATGGATACTCCGACCGCTGCACCAACACTAGTTTCCCTAAACTGATAACCATACTTACTACACTCAACACTATTGATGTTAAAAGATCAGAGACCTATGTTCTATGGTAGAACCGACTCCTCTGATACCAATTTGTCACGACCCATCCCCCAGGTCCCATGTGGTGACTACCCCAAGCTCGCCTTCCATATGCTAGGGGTTGGAGACTAGTACTGAAGGCGTATTCCCTAAAACAGGGAAGGCATTTCCTTTATAACCTATAAACACATGCAACCAAGCACACAGCAAGATACGAACTCAAGTAAACTAAACAGTAAACAAAGTGAGTATAGTAAGTAAAAGGGGCCAGAATACAAGCCCAACTAGAAAGTACCAGAAACTAAAAGTACAAGTAAACTGGAACAGTTCCTGTGATCACCCACCTAGGATTCTACCTGAAGGGTAGGTATATCTCTCGAATGATCTTCTCTGTGGTATGCCTCATCTAAGGTCCACCTCCAATCTACCTCTAGTCCTAGTACTCTCATCATCAGTCAGTGTTGTCTATCGTCTGCACCAAACACAACGAGGTGCGGGCATATCCCGTGTAGGGGTGAGTATAACGATACTCAGTAGGGACCCCGAGACCCTTAAGGTCTCACAAAATCAACAAAGGATAAACCAAAAAGCGTTAAATCAACTAAAAACCCAACTTAGGTATATGCCAATATATATACCTATGTTATCAAGTATACCGATCTCAATCAAGATGAAACACAGGGTCCAACTCAAAAGCCCAAATCTCAACTGTTCCACAAAGGAAGGAATACCACGAAGGTAAGTACCACACAGAAGAATACCACCAAGGTATTACCACAAAGGAAAGTACCGCACAGGTACGAACCCAGCTCACACCAGGTATTTCTTTGGTACAGTAGTAGAGATGATTATATGTAACTACTGAATAAATTTACTCTGTTAAGAGGCTCTGCTTCTGACCCACATAGGATCGCTCGGTGCTGACCCACATAGGATTTCTCGGTGCTGACCCACATAGGATCAATCGGTGCTGGCCCACACAGGATCGCTCTTCATTCTTCACGTCACAGTCAGCTATTGGGTTCCCGCACTAAGCTTGCTCGTCTCTGGGAGGGTCCAATCCTCAAGCCACTGGTCGATACTCCAACTTCCACAAATTCCCATGAAGAAGTAACCCAAAGGACCTCCACATCATAGGGGTCTCAACCCAATAGATGATGCGTCAATTGGATGCATGGTATGTAAGTTATTACCCTTTTAGTCCCGAGGGCCCAGTTGGATTCGTGCTCAATCCAACCCAACCATATCCCCAATTTATCCAAATCTCAAGTGGGGTAAAGAAAAGGGATCTTCTCGCTCCAAGTTTTCTAGCACCACTGACGGTTCATCAAATGAATGCTCAGATCCAAAGTTATGGCCAAAAGAGAGTATAGGGTCGAAACTGATCTGGATCCCGTCGGACCCGGTCGGACCGACCCGACTCGCGCGGGGCGGCCCGGCCCGCACTGTGTGTCCTGGCCTACGCTGGGCGGTCCAGCCCATGCTGGGCTTCCCGACCCGCGTTGGGCGGTCTGGCCTGTGCTTGGCTGCGTGGGGTGGCACAGAGGCTGCGTGGGCAGCGAAGGCCATGGGTGGACGCGGGTTCTGTGGGGCGACGAAGGTCGTGGAGTGGCATGAGGCCGCATGTACCACGAAGGCCACAGGCGGCCATGGGTTATGTGGGGCAGTGGAGTCCACGGGTGCCGCGGGGTGGCAGAGGACGTGGAACAGCGCGAGACCGCGGAGCAGTGCGAGGCGGCGGGGGTCGCAGGGCGGCGGAGGCCGCGGCGCGGCGTGAGGCCGCGGGTACCGCGGGGCGGCTCGAGGCCGTAGGTGTCACGGGGCGGCGAAGGTCGTGGGTGCCGCGGGACGATGCGTGGCTACGGAGTAGTGCGGTGACCATGGGGAAACGGAGGTCGTGGCGGCACGGGGACCGTAGGGCGACGGAGGCCACGGCGGCGTGGTGACTGCGGGGCGGCGGAGGTTGTGGCATTGTGGAGACCGTGGGGTGGCGTGGGGTGGCGGAGGCCGTAGCGGCATGGGGGATGTGGGGCGGCACCGTTGCACCATCTCCTTCTTCATGGCCGGCTGTGGTTCCGGACGCCATTCTCATGCCCCACTGAGGATAACTTGTCGTCCTCCTCCACCGGGAAGAACACACCAAAAAGAAGAACAGCGGAGGTTTCAAGCCATTTTTTTCCACACACACCATGTTAGAGTGGTAGCAAGGATCTCAAAAAAATCTTGAATGAATAACGTCAAACTCTTAAACCCCTGACAATTGATTATTCACAAACCCGCAAAAGAAAACATTTGCGGATCAAATAATTAGAGAGTTGATCCACATTATTTGTTTTATAAGGGAAGAACATGAAAATATATAATCATACACAACTAAACCCCTACCTCGAAGATTTTTCGATGGAGGTCTCAAGGAAAGAGACAATTTCGTTGGGTATAGATGGACATTGGTGACGTTGGCGTTTCCTCGATCATTGATTCATTGTCGTTTAAGACGTTCCTCATTGGCGAGAGCATTCTTCGCTGGAGGATGAGTTTCTCCATGATTCTACAAAGCTTATCCCCTTCCACCATTCCACCAAAAATAAAAGGTATCCAACATCTTAATTTAGGTTTATCAAATTAAATTATGTTGGCACAATTAATTGGCATCATTAAATGGGTTGTGTTGGCATAATTAAAATAATGGATACCAAAGTTAACCTCCCTCATTAAAGAGGGATTTCAAGAGGCTTCTCTCATTAAAGAAGGGGTTAGGGGGTTCAGGTGGTCCCCTCCCTCAAATTAAAATTGGGATATTTTAGTTCAGGTGGTCCCCACCTTTAAACCATCCACATGGGAGGTTTCAACAGAAAGAAAAATAAAATAAAAGTTTGTTTTATTTTATTTCTATTTCCACGAAAAAACCAAATTCTATATTTCACCCTTGACCTACTACGGTCGAGGTGAAGGTCCCCTTATGCGAATACCAGCACTGCAAGTTCAATGGTGCCCTCAGATTTCAATTTCGAGCACCAGTTGAAAAGTTAGAAAAGCCCGCTCATACGTTTACTGAACGTACACGAAAAAAAAGTTCATAAATTCATTCCAGGCACACCGGGACTCAGAATCACGCGCCGTAAATTTTCAAAGACTTGTAAAATTCCCATATATTGAAAAAAAATACATAGAAATTATGGGTCTTTACATATGCCTACTGCTCAGTATAGATAGAAATATTAGGTCAAACGACGTCGATGACCTCTAGAGTCTGAGGTTGGGGATTGTGTTTTCATATGGTTATCATTCAGTCCTAGTAATAGATGGATATAAAGGATAGGGAATATATAACCTCATTATATTAATCCATTTTAAATCCTGGATTGAGTTGGGATAGTGGCCTATGAGTTTTTATTACCTTAGCGGTACCATTCCTTGAATGACATCTTCCATGTCTCATATCTTCACCATTATCATGTTTGCTTATCTCATAATTTTGATCCTAAGGTGGTTGAGTTTTATGTTGATTATTCATTTGAGGAGTATCCTAGACATATCATTGACTGGAGTACAATGGATCTATGAGGTTGGATTATTCCTTTAGTATATTTTTTATGGAATGGGTACATGAAAAGACTTCAGATAAGGAGGTCGACGTATTCGCTCAGTGGATGGAGTTGTTCTCAGATAGTAATTCGACGCACTTAGAATGTGAAATCGTGGATGAGTTCAATTAAAGGGGGAAGACTACAAAAATGTGGTTTTTTATTAGGTACATATTCTTTTATCTTTTGGTTGAACTATTATTTATGTTATTTTTGGATTAGATCCTAATTTGGGTTGTGGTCCATTTGGGTAGTTTTTTGAAAGGAAGGGGAAGGATGGATTTAGTCTTGCAGTAGGACAATTACACGTTGTGTAACTAGATTACACAACCCATATCCAATACATGACATGTAATATCCAAGGCAGTCCAATTCACATTGTGTAAGGGTTTTCTCACACAGAAGAATTCCCTAATCTTTACACAATGTGTAAGGCACTTACACAGCATGTAACTTCCTGAGTAGTTTGTTTAAAATGTGGAAGGTCTTTCACTTTTAGGAAAAAAACATCACTTATCCCTCTCTCTCATGCATGATCCCCAAGGGGACCTAAGCTAGGTTCTTCCATAGCTTCACTATATGGGATCTAATTTCCAATATGTCTATTATGTTAGAAGTGTGTAGGTAAGTGCTTCAGTCCTTTATCTCCTTTCTTCATTTCTCTTCTCCTCAATGAAGTTATTTTAGTGTAGGATCATATTCCCTATTTTTATTGAATTGATCCATTCTTCCATTTTCTTCCAATCCAGGCTTAAATAAAGGATAATACTAGATGAGAAGAGTTTTAAGAGATTAAGGTAGGTGTTCTATGACTCATCTCTCAAGTCTCTCCATTTTATAAACTATTTTCATTGGGCACACGCTGATTTCATATGGTGTTGCATGTTTAATTCATGTTCCTTTATTAAAATAATTATTCTCATGTTAAAGAGCCCCTTATATATATGTTATTCATCTTTGGAGGTTATGACCTCAATACCTACCACCCCAAGTAAGGTGTTTCCTCTAATTTATTCTTTTATTATACCATATTGACTATATATGCCATTTTTTAGCTGAGATTTACTGGACCTTTATAAAGGTATGTGTAATAATTAAATGAATGAATTATTAATATCTATTAAATTATCGTATCTTATGACCCTTCTATGGTAATTTCATCAAATTAATCAATAAATATTTTAGAAGTTGATTTTCTAGTATATTATGGATATCACTTGGCCTAGTTTTTAGTAATTGAATATTTAACTAAAGTATGAATGGTTTTATGTTTGTAGCACACCTTTCTATGTTTAATGGAAGGAAACATAGTGAACCTTATTAATTATTAATTAATTAAAATTAAAATGGTTGCATGTCCTTGTCATTACTTATCACACTAATGAAGGCATGGAATGAACCAAATTGAAATATTAAATGGAATGATTATTACGTGGGATAATCTATAAAATGAATCAAGTATATAGTTCATATTGCATATGAACATATTCATATTTATAGGTGTGTTTAAACTCGATCCATACTTGGATTCCCAATGGAATTATTTGAGCACTCTTGGATTCCATTCTGATTTATAGATGTTTGTTTCCAAGGGATACACCCACCTTGGAACCTGATACTTGTCTACTAGTGGATGCCCGACATGATTTTGTATGATCCATCTATTATCATTAAGATATTAGGATGTATTGGATACACTCCTTGGATCTAGAATGAAATTTTTGGAAATATGGGTCCATGGTTACACCCATCATGCCCAGTCATTAGTTATCTCATTTTACCTTGGATGAGATCCTTGGACTTAGTTAGAATCGTATTACAATGGAAATATTTGGTGATGCCCTTGGACTACACATAGACCCCCTTATAGTTAGGGTATAGGTTATTACTGAGTTGGATTGTCCCTTAAGGTCAAGGATGGCTTGGTCATTACCTTGGATCCTCTTTATTATTTTTATCATCAAGGATTCCATGGTTATTACCTTGGATCCTCTGTTGTTATTATTATTATAGGATGCCTTATTATATCTTGGATCCTTTATTGTCATCATCATGTTATATTTTTAATTATTTTATATCTCACATGGCCTAAATGTATAAACTAGAACATAAATAATTAAATTATTACATGTTTAGACATAGTCTTAGGCTGAAGAATGTATCAAGATATTTACATTGTTGTACTATACTTAATTCCATATATATGTATTCACACTATTTCAGTTTATATTTCATAGATTGAATTGTATAGATGTTTTTTGTGGTGGCCTACTAAGATTTATCTCACACTCTGTTCAGGATGCCATTGGTACCCAGGAAGATTACATATATGTAACTGTTGACAAGGGGAAGCTTCCCACTTTCGACACCTAATCTTGATTACTTTTTAGGATAGATCTGAGAATAAGTTGATTGGGCCAGGGCTTGAGATGTTGTATAGTTTTTGGTTTCTTTTTCTACATTTGTGTAGAATATATTTCTTACTTCTATATATACCTATTTTTTTAGCTTTGTAGATACATGAAATGCATCAAAAAAAAATTTATATTTTTCAGCATATTAGATGATTATTTTTATGTGTATTTATATTTCTACTTCTATGTTTCTAATACAGTGGGTTACTAGTCTAGCTGACTATAGCATCTCTTCCAATTATGCATTTTATTTACCTATGAATCTGTTATTTATCTGTTATTCCATATGCAATTTCTTCTACTCTAGTATTGAGGGAATAATATCCCCATAGACACACCTTAGGCCCCCACTACTAGTCAGTAGCCTCTGGCGTTAGGGGAGACACACTTGAGGCCATGTGGCCAACTAGGCTCAGGGAACCATTTAGTGGAATTCGGGTCTGAGACATCACCCTCATCATAATAAATAACTAAATAAATTCATACTTATAAAAGAAAAATATATACCAAAAAATATCAGATCATAAACCAATGAAAACTCATGTGAAAAATAAATAATATAAATAACCATTTTTATACATAGTTGTATAATCATAAACATACATAAATAAATTTTTATTTATATCAAAATAGAAAATTTTATATTTCACTTATAATTTTAAACATAATCATAATCATGAAGGTTTATTAATGAACTAGAAATTAATATGATATTATTGCAAAGATATGAAAATAAAAAAATGTAATCAAATATTTATACAATTCCTGAAAGTAGTTGTATTAAATAAATATCATACAATTAAATTGATTTTTCTTTTAATGATTTAAAAATGAAAAAGATATTCAAGGGAATTACTATTAATAAATGGTCAACAAAATAACATATAAAAATGCAATAAAAGTAATGGATAAACAAAGTGTTAATAAATTCATGTAAATTTTCTAATTAGACTAATTTGTTTTAATGTGTCAAAATATTCTTATAATATTTTCCTTAAATTTTTAAAAGAAACATTTAGGTTTGATAAAAGATTTGGAAATCACATAGAATGAAAATTACAAGAATAATTCAACTAAACAATAAGGAGGGTTGTTACCACCTACCAAAACAATCCATCTATGATCTCATATTCCTACATCATCCATAAAGAAGCTTCCTTCATTTAATAAATCAAATCCAATAACCAATAAATTCAAAACAATTAAATTTTATTAACAAAGATACTTAAAAACTAAAATAAAAACACTTATATAACCCCAACATACACACAATTATCTAATAAAACAAATTCTAAATTAATTTAAACTATACATATGTTAATTTCAACCCAAATCAAAGGAATCCATAGAATAGTTCACCTAATAGCTATTTTGAATCCAAATGGTGATCAAATGAGTGAAACAAAAACTTCCTTAACTTCTTCTAACTTACATGAGTAAAATATTATTTTTTTATTGATTTAACCATGCTTCAATGAAATAAATCATGAAATCTGTACCACAACCATTGATAATCAAAAAAGAATAAAGGAGGAAGAAATAATAAGATTAACCTTGATTTCATAGATCAAAAAACCCTTGCACTACATAGATCAATAGGAAAAGTGGGGGTAAAAATGGAAGTGAAATGAGAGGTATCCCTTAAATATAAGTGGAATGGGATAAATGGGGTCATTGGAAGACCCCAAAGAGGTATATTAAAAAGGACATAAAAATACCACATCTCGCCTATTAAAAAATCATTTGAAATACATCGAGTTCTTAGTGGAGTCACATCAAAACCCAGTGGCAGCCCAATATGGATAACCCCAATGAATTGATCATCTGATACTCAGTGAAAACATGTGTAGTGACCCTAGTTTTTTATTGAAAGCAACATAGTTCTATCTTATGATTCAAATTACTAAAACCATAAAAGTATTAAATTGTAATTTTTTTAATTCTTAAAATACAGTTTTGATTGCACAATTGGATCCAAGACATGTTTTTACCCTTGGATAGGGATTTTATAATTTTCATAGAGGGTTAAATTTACATGTGAATACCGGTTGTCAGTGGAATTTAATATATATTTATTTATTTAAGTATTTCATATTTTTATGTATTATTTTTATAAACTAAATATTGTGGAATTTGTGATATTTCATATGGTTTCAGTGGCATATAATTACAAGAGGGAGTGTATTAAAATATTATTATACTGATAGTGTGGAATGTAAGAGATATTAAAAATGGGTTTTAAATGTGAAAAATTAAATAGAAAAGTAATAAATGTTTTAATGGGTATTTTTTTCATTGAATTAATGGGGAAAATGAGGGTATACTTAGATAAATTGAATAGAGACAACTATTTTACTATCAGATGAATTATTCATGATCCTCTCAAAATTACCTTTCAAGTAATAACAATTGGAATTATGGTGCTATTGTAGAAATTGATGGAGAAATATAAATAATGAGATCAAGTGGGTGTATAGTAGTGATCATCCGAGGATTAAAAGATTTCATTTATCATGGAATCGAGGTAAGAAACTCTATACTCTCACTCTATTTATGGATTCTCTAAGTAATTAACATTATTTTATTAGTTATGTATGATGGAATAAACATAATATTAAGATGAAATCATAATTAAGAAGAATAAGGGTTTCTCTGGTTGATTTATTAAAATTTATGTTTTTTTTAATTTTTAAGAATTAAAATAGTGTAATAAGGAAATTAATTAAATAATGACAAATTATGTGTTTAGGAAGCTTCTAGATATGATTTTAAACCATATATATGTGATTTCGTTCTTCAAGGGTGGTTTATGATTCATGTGGTAATTATTAACATGTGGTTTATAATGGATATTATTATTAGTATTAAATTTAATTATTGTGTATTATTTGGGTTAAATACCTAATTTAAATTTATATTTTGATTAGTTAAAACCTTTATAAAATAAATTGGAGGTGAGAAAATTTATTTTTATAAACTTCAGCATAGTTTCTACCAATATGGAATCAAGTTCATGGCATTTTCTTAACATTTGGTTATAATTTCAAGTGAGGGGTGGGAGAAATGTTTCAATAAGTTTCATGGTGTTGTGAAATATATTCATAAGAATGTTCATCTTTCAACAAATAGAATAATTTAGAAAGTGGGTTACATAATTTGGTGCAGTGTTTTCATGGTTGTTCAACCATAAAGAATGGGTCATCCCAAATATTTCAAGGGGTCATGCACCCTTTTGAATTATCATACGATACCATCACCTTATGTGTGACTCATAGTGAATATATTAGATTAAATAAACATTATATTATGATGAAAAACACTAATCCTAAGTAGAAACTAGTACATAGTCATTAGTAGTGCTTGGGGTTTAGATTCTTAATGACTAGGAAAATAATAACAACACAAGGTGTGTATCCCAAAAGTACACATCATACAAATGAAGTAAAAGCCTTATACTTTGCATCTTTAGGGGTATTTAACATCACTATTCCTATGTTCTAGAATCACACTATAAAATAGTTTGTGTTATGTGTTTTCCTTTATAGAATTGTGGGTGAAATTTCATTCACCATTAGAGGTTACATATGTGGAATTTTGGATAGTTCATGTATCTTGTATTTATATGGATAGAAACTAGTTTTTGGTGAGATTATCATAATGAAAATGGGGTTTGGTACTCCCATGGTGATGTGTTAATTACAAGGTTTGAGGCCCCTATACACAATATGGATTTCAGAACTCCCTCCCGGAGATGAGGAATGAGTACTCCATTCAAAAATGGGTCAAGTAAAACCTTGACTTCAAGAAGTCTTAGGTCCCCCATATGAAATATAGATTCTGTACTCATCCATTATATAGGGATGAGTCTTCTATCCATAGGATCCCCCCCCCCCACAAGATGGGTTGTGGGACCTCCATCTATTGGAGTTGGTATCGATTGATACTTTTCCGCTCAACGAGGTCCAGGTCCCCCAGAGGGGTAAAAACTCCCTTGACCTACATACTTACCACAACAAGGTGTGAATACCCCCACTATGATTTTATAGAGGTGAAATAGAATATAAAAAATCTAATTAATTACAATATTGTGGGTTTTATAGTTTATTTGGTATCTAAAATTTATTTCGATGTATGATCATGGTGTGTTGAGTTCTCATGAGTGAGACTTTCCTTCATCAATGAGTTCTCTATCCTTAAAGCATATATAGGTTTTATTTTTCTCCATTTGTCTAAGGGTTTTGAGAGGCCTTGTTGATTTCATATTCCCTTTTTTCACATTGGGTATTTTTTACTCACCCTTACACGGGTCTCTATTCCCAAACATATTTCATTCATATTGATGTAACATAGTTTAGAGGTGTCGTCCATGAATGTAAAGGTTGGTTTTATTCTTAGTGGTTCTTAGTGGTGATGACATTAACAGTTTTTATTGGTGTTTATGATAAGATATGGTCTAAATAGAAGACCTCCCTTTCTTTTGTCTAGTGTCTGACCTATCTAAAATTTTCGGATCATGTATTTTCCTCTAATCATAGTGTTTTATTTATTATTTTGTTATGTTTTTAAAAAAAAATGCATGAATGTAAATCTATATTTGGTTATTCTATTTTGTATTGGATTATTTTATATTATTTAGGTGATATGTGGTTGTTTATAGATTCATTAGGCTACGAAATCCCATTTTTTATATGTATTCTGGGTTCTAGTCATCATTCTCCTTCCTATTAGAGGTGGGATTATAGTGACACACTCAGTTTATCATCAACCCAGGTAGATTCCTGGTGGGTCAATCCATTATAGAATGACATCAATATAGTTATTTCTTAGGTAAAGATTTTAGACATGGGTATAGTGGTAGTTTTTGGTTCAAGAATTGTGGAGATTATTTCTGAATTACTCTGGTCTGGTTTCATTCCATAAATACCAGATATAGGATATAGAAGCTGATGCATTCCTACATGTGGTTTCATATAGCCAACTGATTGATTTGAGTAATTAGAAAATTATTTATTGGGTATAATTAAGTGGTCCATATATCATATAGTAGTCAGAATGTTATTATTCTATTATTTTGGAATACAACATGTTGCAGTTTCACTATAAAATAAGGATATGGGATTTCTAATGACGGGGTATATTATAGAGGTTAGATACTAGCCTTTTTGGGTGGTTTGAATGTCAGAATTACTCAGAATGGTCTGAAATTAATTGATAGATATTTCCTTTCCATTTTAAATGTACTTTCACCAATAAAATTTTATTAATATATCCCTAGAATTGGGAAAAGGACTCTAGGTTACAATTAGAGTTGATGTAGGCATGGGTTCAAGGACTCTTATAATGATTGTCGTCAATGAGGTGTGGATCCCCCATGTATTTTACAATGTTTGGTAATCCATTAGTCGATTCATATTCAATGAGGATTGGGTATCATGTATAATGGATGAGGTTAAGTACTCCCTTAGTTACATACAAGTAATATGGTTCCAGTTCTCCATATGGATTATGGAGTCAGTAATCCCCCACAAATCTAGGGCTTGAGTCCTCAATTTAAATAATGGGGTCGATACTCCCTTTATCCAGACAAGGTGTGAACCTCCCATTTGACATAAAAATTTAGTACTCCTGTGATGATTTGGGTGTGGGTCATCCATAAATAGATTTGGTTCTCCATAAATTTTAGGGGTGTGGGTCCTCTATTAGTGGAGTAGATACTCCTCAAAAAATGGGTTTTGGGTCCTCCATTAGCACAGTTGGTACTCTCCTGAAGATTGGGGTTTGGATCCTCTATAAGTGGAGTAGGTACTCCCCCACTGATTGTGGTGTGATTCACCCAGGAACAAAGCTAATAT
This sequence comes from Viscum album, assembly GCA_963277665.1. Lineage (NCBI taxonomy): Eukaryota > Viridiplantae > Streptophyta > Magnoliopsida > Santalales > Viscaceae > Viscum > Viscum album. Next base: position 2,048,417,796 of record OY728122.1, read on the forward strand.
GTACCAAATATAATATTGTTGGTCCTCTATCAGTTGATTTTGTACTCTCTTGATGACTAGGGTATGCATTCACCATCAATGGAGTAGGATCTCCCCAAATAACAATGGTGTGGTTCCTTTATCATTAGAGTAGGAACTCTCCTTATGATTTTTTTTGTGGGTCCCATGATATTTGGGTGTGTACTCACTTGATAAATATCAATTTCCTTGGGGTGGAATAGATCCTCCATAATAGCACATTGATTAGTGGGTGCTTGTCTAGCATATTATTTTAACCTAAAAATTGTGTACCGTGAACATTATCACGATGAACATAATATGAACCTCACTCGGATAACATGAGGTGTATTGATGAAGGAGTTTCACACATAATAAATAAAATGTTAGTAGGATCTCCATGGTTGTATAACCTCTCACACACAGAGAGGTAGAGACAATTTTAAAAGTTACCAAATCTATTGACATGGTGGGGAGAACCCCCCCACTGTGAATAGACTGTGGACTTCATCTGTTATTGTAGGGAATTTTTTCTTCAATTTTTAGGTGAATATTGTTTTTTATACTTTGATTTCATATCTCATGGAGCCAAAATGGACTTATAGATAAACAATTACATCCACTTTAAGTTATACTTGTTATGCAAGAATTTTTTCAAATTCCACACCTATTCCAAGATGATGTTTGGACACACACCCTACTTTGTGCATGATCCCTGATTCATGTCCCCATATTCACACCCAAATGTTTGTGCCCTTCCCTAAGTGTCATTCCTAGTTGCTCAGCCTCATGGACTACTTCAATAACTCTACTCTATGTTCCCTATTAACACATTATATGATAATACCCTATGTGACCTACTACTATGCACCTTGATGAACCTTTGGCCATACACACCCATATATATATACAGACATATTAAATCCATACCTTGGAACCCAACCAGTTATGTGTGGTTACATCTCATAACTATGTTCCAAGGCTAAAGATTTCCAAATAAAGTATCCCTGGACACCCCCCCCCCTCGATTATTGACACCAAGAGGGGAATCTAAATCCATTGAACCTAAGCACACATATATTTTTTCTATGCACCCAAGTCTTCCATAGAACCCTTCTTAATGTTATTTTTTATAAAAACATATAGATATGGAATAGAAAAAATATCTCTCATAACATCCTAATTAGATCTGTTCCATGAGTGTTGGACCACTTGAGAAATGGACTACTTAGGGCCCAATCACCTAAGTTCCAAACCACTTAAGTACCAGACCACATGGGTGTAAAATAACCTAAGTGTTAGACAAAAAATTCATCTCCCACCTAAGAATCTATTTACCCATGCACCCAATTTGGATCCATACCCTTCCATCAAGGGTATACCTCAGTGACACTTCACCAAATCACTTACCTGGGTGCCAGGACAAAACATTTTGGCCTATACCACATGGTATATTCCCTCACACCCCCATATGGGATTAGTGACCCCATGAAAATTTGAGAGTTTCATGGTGAAAATTTCTAGGCTAGTAAAACATTATTTGTGTTTTGATACCTATAACCCTAACCTTAATCCCAAAGAATTCCAAGAGTGGAGATTCTCCTCTTGGTATCCTAAATATTCCTCTAGTTGAGACACTCCTCTTAGTTTCCCTCAAACACCTTTAGTCAAGATACTCCTCTTGTTACTCTTAAACACCTAGGGTTGAGATTATCCTCTTGGTTTCCAAAATATGACATAAGTCGAGATGATCCTCTTGGTTTCCAAAAAAAATCCTTAAGATGAGATACTCCTCTTGGTTTCCTCATATTCCATGATTCAACATTCTCTTGTTGGTTTCTTCAAATGCCTTGAGTCAAGATACTCATCTTGATTTATAAAATTAATTCAATTGACTCATATGTTATGTTAAACTATAAAGATATGTTCATTCATAAGTACCACACCAGATCATTACTAGCTACCATTCACTGATTATCCCACTCCACATAAATTTTAAAAAACATGGATGTTTTCAAGGATGAATTACCTTAAAAGACACCACTATGTTTCTTGTAACAAGGCCTTACAAGGTACATTGTGTCTCATTATGTGGTACTAAACTAAAATGTTTCTGATTACCTTCAAAGGGATATATAATAAGCCCATCTTATTGGACTTATTGCAAAACCATAACACATACAACATACATTCATAGGATTTTAATGCCTCTCTTAATAGTGATAAATTCCAAGTGCCTTCCCATATAGATTTAAACAATAGAGTCACTAAATACTTGGATAAAATGAGTGATAATATAATTCCCACATTCATTATCCTATTAAATGCATTTTTTAGTAAATTAATTTCACCATATGGAAATTAATATTATTACTAGGGAAGATTTTAGGAAAACCTCATAAATCTATAAGAGTGTCTAGACTTGGAAATAAGATACCATAAGGGATGAGATGAACTCCCATCCTCTCATCTGATAAAAGGATTCATCATCACCACCCTAGGTGATCAAGTGATCACTCAACTTTGAAACTAGGATAGTCACGTGAGATCCAAAACAAATAAAAAAACATCAAAACAACGTGTGATAATTTTTTGTTACATTTGAGCTAAGGATTACACCTAAAAATTCCATCTTATAGAATAAATTTGTTTTTTGTGATCTATCATTAGGTGAGTGTTAGATATTATAATATTGATTCTGGTCATGGGATCTATAGTTTAATAGGATTTATTGGATATTTATGTCTAGTTGTGTATGAGACATCATTATTCAATGAGTTTATTCCATAACTGGTAGAAAAAAAAAAGATGGTGAACATGGTAGTATCTCTTTCTGATGATTGGTATTTAGTTTTATTCTCTTTTTTATATCATGATCATGATCATGTTATTATAAGATGTTTGAGGATGGGGTTTTAAAGTTTAAATGTTCATTGATAATTATTAACCTTCATAGATATTCAATGGAGAATCTAAAATTACTATATAAGGTTTTCAATAACATTATTTCTATTTTATCATTCCTAGTGGATTTTTGTTCATAGTTTCTTTTGGTATCCCAAATTTTAGGGGTAATGATGCAGTTCCTATTATAGGTGGACTAACTAGGTAGTTATTGGTATCTATTATATAGAACCTTATCTACTTAGTAATATTAGTTGGGGGATAATTTCTCTACAACATCTCATAGGGAGTGATGAGGAATTTGGTTATATAGGTTGGGGTTAGGTTTGATCAAGTCATGGTAAGTTTTATCTAAGGTTCTAGATTAAACATAATAAGGTCATCTAAATGGGTCAATAAATCCCAGCTTAGAATGTTGTGAAATAGTTTACTTATGAGATAATATCATTTTTACAATGGTTAAAGGAGATAGATTTAATTTACTGATTCTCTTTTCAGTAGAATTTTCAAGATAGAAAACTTCTCATTCAACCAGGACACCTATAGTGGTTGATGAGGAAATAATAGAAGTTAATGATATGTCATGGGCTTCTCTCACTAATTTCACAGAAAATGTGATATGGGAAGTCTTTAATTCTATTAGTTCTTTAAGTAAGTGTTATTGATATGTTTTCTTTTAGAATATATGAGGATGAGTAATGAAAGAAATCTAAGGTAATAGTAACATGTGGAACTTGTGAAGTGGTGTAGTGTGGTTGTTAATGAACCTGGTTATAGGGTTTGATGTGATTAGATTGCATTAATGTGAAAATATCTTTGGTTTCTCATTAAAAGGTGGGTATTGTAACACATTATCTAAAAGGTATCTTTATTAATGAACCATCTCAAAGATGAGGTTGTTGGTTTCTGATTTTTCTTTTTTATATGAGGGTGAATAAGCTATAAATGAGAATTGATTTATAGGATAAACCCTTGATGATATTTTTTAAAAGAAATTTGTTTCACAGGTTGAGGATTTTATGTAAAGTGGCCTTGAGGTGATCATTTTTTATAATAAAAATTAAAATCTCTGGAAATGTAAATACGAGTGAAAGTGATAGAATGGAGATAGTTTATCTGAGTGGTTATGATTCATGTCCACATATATTTTTGACCCTATGAAATGGGTGAAGCATGTTTGAGGGATTAGAATCCCTTCATATGAAATTATTTATCAGATTATTGGATTAGTGGAATTTGTTTTTTCTTTTTGGGGATAAAACTTTTAAATATGGGGTAATATACTAACCCGAGTAATTACTTTAGAGTAACTTATCCCATTATTGAGGTTTAAATATATAGACACATAAAATTGAAACATAGTAATTTCTCAATTCTGAAAATAATATTTTGAATACACCATTGGATTTGGAATGTGATTTTTACCCTTAGGAAGGTATTTGGTGATATTTAGAGAGGGTTGAATTTACCCAAAAATGTTTGGTTTCGATGGAATTAATTATTTAATTATTTATTTAAGTATTTTATATTTGTTATGGATTTTTTCATAAAATAAATAATTTTACAAGTGAGATATTTAATTTGGTAACATTGGAATGAAATTATTAGAGTAAGTGAATTCAAATATTTTTTTTATTGATGACATGGAAAGTTAAATATATTAAAAGGGGTTGATCTCAATGGGAGAAGTTAAATGGATAAGGAAAAAATCATTAACAAGATATTATATATATAATTAATAGGTGAATTAGGGGTAGAGTTATGGAAATTTAATAGAGATAACTTTTTCACCATCAAATGCATTATTAATGATTCTATCAAAATTATCTCAAGGGGAAAAACAAATGTATTTGTGGTGGTGTAGCTAATCGATATGAGGAAATATGAAGAACAATAATATATTATCAGAGGATCAAAGGGTAGTATTTTCATGAAAATGAGGTATATAACTCTATAAATTCACTCCCTTAATGAATTATCCATGGAATATCTATTTTTTGTTAGTTTTGGATGAAAAAAAATAAAATGATAGCAAGGATAAATTATATCCATGAAAAATAAAGGTTTCTATTATTGAATTGCTGAAAATAATTCTTTTTTAATTTTCAAGAATTAAATTGGTGTACTAAATACTACCAATTGAAAAATGATAAATTTCATTATTATGGGCTTGTTAGATATAATTATATTCTATAGGTGTGTGATTTCCTTCTTCAATGGTGATTTATTATTTATGTGATAATTATTAATATATTTTTTATAATGTAAATTATTATTATTATAAAATTGGATGAGTATATGATGTTTAGATTAATTCCCCATTTTTAATTTAAATTTATATTAGTTAAAACATACATATAATTCATTAGAGGTGTATAAGGTGATTTTAATTTTCATTGACTTATGTCATGTCAATATGGAATAATGGTCATTACATTATTAGTGAAATTTTATAGAAGTTTTATCAAGGTTTATAGGATGAATTGGTAGTAAGTAATATAACAACCCACTCTAATTTAGGTAAGCGTGTTTGGGAATAAACCATATTTTAAAAGAGAGTGGAACTATAACCAGTTTGATTTTTTGCATTTTGAGAGAAAATTGTAGTTTTAAAACCCTTTTGAAATGTTTAAATGGATTTTTAAAATGTTATATTTTGGTTGATAGAGACTTAGAGGGAGTTTTTAGTTTCTCTAAGATATAAAAGTGTAGGTTGGGGCTACAAAGGGCCATCGGGTACCCATTTAGGGTGTATAGGGTGCCTAGTGGGGGTATTAGGGAGATCAGATCCCTTCCTAGGGCCACCAAGTGGAAAGATAAGGTGGAATATGTACTTAGTAGCTCCCAATATTTTTCTTTTAAATACCATGGTTATTTAATCCTTTTGGGTTTCAAAATTTTTAACCCCTTATAGGGTTCTCTCATTTCATTTGGCTAGAGCACAGGGAATCCAAGCCCCTCTCCCCTTCTTTTTATCCCCATAAACCCCTTTGATCTATGGTATGTGAGGGTGAATTTATTAATTGATAAGGTGAGTTCGGGAATTTGTTTACTCATCCCACTCACCCTAACTTATTTCTTATAATTTTAGTGAGTTGAGACTGATTCCACCAGAGCATGGTGGAATCGGGTCCAAAACTATAAGGATTTCATTCAGCCTAGTTAGAAGGAGTTCCAAGGGGAACAATTGTTATGGTTTGAGGTAGTTTTGTTTGAGTTCAGATAATGACATAAATTTTTTTTGTTTCAATCAATTAAGGATAATATTGGCTATTGAATTGTTTTTTGTTATTGTGGATTTGGTCAACAATGAATTCAGGGATGTGCTATTTGTGAATTACACTCCCTTAAATGAACTTTCAGAATTTTTATGTTGTCTAGTGACTTAGTGATAGACTATTCTTAATTAAATAATTATAAATTAATTATGTTAATTAGTTGTATTAATTTTACTATTAATTAAATTATTTTTATTGAATTTAAGTCCCTGTATTAATGGATTATGATAGGTTTAAATTGGTCCTCAATGGTACTTGTGATTTTCTATAGGAATGGATTTCGTGTTTGAGGTAGGTGGTCCCTGAACATCTCCCTATGGTTTATGATTTTTTATCTAAAAATTGATATGTGGTATTTTTTTTGTAGGAATTCAACCCTAAATTAAAAAAATAAATTTTTATCACATGACCAACATGAGTGGTATAAATGTAAAGGGACCACACTGAACACTTGATTATTGATGTTCGATGATTTAGCCACCAATGATCATGATATTGATATAAGGTGTGATATGTATGATATTTGAACCATAGAGGAGAAATACATGGGTGTATTAATACATAATAGTACATGGGATAGGTTACCTTTATCCCCTCCGAGTATAGGGGTATGATGGATTTATAATGGTTGATTCAAGGGTGGGCCATATGGGACATTGAGTTACCTTATTACCTCATGTCTAGTTATTAGAGTAAGTGGTGAGTATTCCTACTTCATTAGAACATATTATATGGGTGGGTATACCTTGGACATTGGTTTGTGTACAATTGTTTTCTTATGATAATTTTATATTTAAAATAAGTGGTGAAATATATTAAGAATCTCAAACTAGGAACCCAATTCATGAAACCCGAAATCAAAAAACTATAAAATGAAGAATATTTCATGTTTTCCTTTAACCAATGGAATTATCTTCCATTGTATTCACTTGTATAGGATTGATGAATATTATAAGAGGCATAAGAATGACATCCATCCTTCATGGTGTATCCATAGGTCACACTAAATCACCAAACATCTTTTGTGGGATACTTATCACTCTCATGATATGCTATCATCTCAAGGTGTAAATATATGAGAATGTGGAGATCTTTGGGAAGGAGATATTTGGATGAATCTTGGGAAATGTCACATTCCAACCATCTATTGGTCAATATCTTTTTATATGACCATTAAGCTACCCACATACGTTAACTCATACATTCATAACATATGAGTTAATGTCATATGGTTAGAAAATTTATAACCCATCAACATAACATGAACTCATCACATAAGTAAATTATGATTCTACATTCATTATATTAATGATACCTTGTGAAGGTGATACATATAATTTACTAACTTATGAAAACTAATGCATTATAATATCAATATATCACCAGGCATAAAACCAAAAAAGTACTAGTGTCACAATATCATATATAGTAACCGATGACATACCTATATTGTAAATTATAATATAGCCAAAGAAGTTGGGGTGTGCCTCAGTGGTAGAGGTGCCCTGTGATTCTACATTAGACCTGGGTTCAAATAAGGGTGGGAGAAAATTTCCTCTATAAGATGTTGATGCAAGCATGACACAGGCATGACGCGGGTAGATGGTGATGTAGGTATGATGTTGCACTGGGCCTTCGGGCCACGTACTGAATAAATAAGTCTTGATGGGTGGGATATCCCTTGGGATGTGGCTATGGCCTGCCTTTCTGTCATGTGTGTGTTGTGTGTATATGTTTTATGTAATTGTAACTCCAAGCACCAGATATATATAATATATCCAAAACTCATCAAATGATTTTAAGTATTTAGATCATATCCCCTTTAATGTCCCAGTTCTATTAAATCCTCTAAGGCTTTGTTCCATTTAACATTATATTATATCATATTAAATAACTTGTGAAATCATATCTAAACTTCCTTTGGATATTTATAAAAAAAATTGGAAATGTATCATAAATTTAACCTTATGTAACATTCTGTGTAATACCTTGTGAATACCCATACAAAACTCCTTTTTTAGAAACTATAATACACCTTTTGAGTGGATATCTGAGTCAAACTCAATATACATTCAATAAACCACAAATTTTGACCCCATTAGATTTTTTATAATTGAAAAAAATGAATCTTAGATCCTTAAATGTAAGTGGATATTTTCCTCTAGCAAAGCATCATTACTACTCAAGATACAAAGGGATCTATAGTGACATCCATCGAACACATGTATCTCTATACCTATGTCCACCATTTGTATCATCTACAAGATATAATTATCATATGATCCCTTTGTCCAAGTCATCGACTAACCATGGAATAAATATTATATCAATCCTATATTCCATCTCAAACATTCTTAATTATTTGAGTATAGGCTGACCAAGTTGACGAATATATCACATTCCATTCACCTGTATGAATTATAACATCATATTCCCCTCACTCGAATAGATAAGAACATAATATATATACTATCTTGGTATGTTTTTACACTTCCTCATCATATCTTAATCAAGGGTCCAGATGTCATTCTTAAGAAATGATAATAAAGATCACATCTTGGTTAAACACTGATCGAAGAAATTATCAACAACATACCCAACCACCCCTTTGTAGCAACCCAACCCCATAGGGCCCTGAGTCTGGGTCTAATATGAATTAAATTGGAATGATTACAAGGAATCAAATCCCAAAGTACCGAAGAGTTTAGTAGTCTTGGTAAACTAGATACATAAATGATTCTTGTATTACAAATTTATACACTAATTACAGCATAATTTCTTTCTTCTAAATAAAAAAAATAACATTGAGTATAACTTTATTCCATATAGTAAATATCTTCATATCTTTTATAGTATTATTCTTTGATTATTGGGGAAAAACATAATAAGGGTGATCTAAAATGCTTATTAAGTGTAAACTATAGTATAAGAACTAATTAATTAGTGAGATTAATAATTATTTCATGGTATATGATAAAACACACATACCATATAATCAAAAAACATAGAAGGTAGTTCATAAAAATATTTACAAGGTAATAAATGGAAACACAATCCATTCAAATAACTAGATACAGAAAAATCAATATGGAAAAGTAAGAAATAGAAAAACATTAAATTTAATCAATGAACAAAAAATGAAATGTATCCATAGATATGTGGATGAAAGATCTCAGGGATGAATAATAACTGAAACTAAATGAGGGAAATTATTAATTATTGGATTACATGTTTCCTTGGTACATGGAACCATTACCGTTAATAGATTATTTACCTATTCCAATTTCTGTAACTAATTCATCAAATGATACTACCAATTCATCGAGGGGATTGAATTAACTGGTCCCCAACCTATAGGCATTTCCTTAAATAGTCCCCAACCCATGTATTTCATGTCAAAAAAATCACTCATATCAAACAAACAATGTGCATTATAAAATATTATAATTGAACAAAGTATACAGATATATCAATATTTCCCCAAATAATAAAATAACATTCAATGAAAACATTATATCAAAAATGGTATATGGTTTAGGTAATAATCAAATCCCTAAAAATGATATGGTTATTTAGGGTAAATTCAATGTCAAATGATCATAGGAAATTGAATATTTTAAAGTGAATAAAAGGAATCAAGGAAGTTAATTTTAATACTATCCTTGTACAAATCAGTAATAATCCATCCATATGAATATTAAGGATGATATCAATACAAAATAACCTTAGGGGAGTAAAATAAACGGTTGTTGTCATTGATGAATGTAAACATTATAAAAAGATCTTTTAAAAACATTCTTGAGGAAAATATCCTTCTATTTTGAAAAACCTTTTCATTGAAAATAACTTCTAAATATTTTTTTAAAAAAGTAAACTTTTAAACATGCAAAGGAAGCTTCAAATAAATAATGGTGGGGAAATCCATACAAGCCGTATGAGGTAAAAATGAACATCCATTTTTTATGGTTAAAGGTTATAAAAATTTCTTATTCAGAAAGTGATAATAATATTCATTTGAAAACATTTGTACAAGGAAAAAGTTTAAGAATTTATTTACCAAATCATTTTAAAAAAAATTAATAAAGCCTTCTTTTTAGAAGAAAACTGTTTCTTCGACTAAAGATAGATACAAAGTTGGGTTTTCTGAAAAACATTTTTTAAAACATTTTGAGTACCAAAGAGTGTAAAAAAGGTATTAATACTTAAAAATGGTCATGAATAACAAGATGATAGAAAACTAAAGGTTTTATTTAAAAATGTTCATTTAATTCCCTTGAATTGAAATACCATTTAAGGATCATTAAATTTATTGTAGAGGAAAATAATTTTTAAAAATTCCATAGTGTCCTATACCACTTTGAAACATTTTAAATAATAATACTCATGGAGGAATAACATTAAATAAAAGTTTAAAATAAAATTAAGATAAAATTATAAATGATATAATATAAAAGTCGGGGAAGTAGATACAAAACACAAAATATATAAGTGGTGAACATGAAATTTATCTCACAAATGTTAAAAAGTGAGATGATAATCTCTTACCATATGTTTACTTTCGGGTGAACATCCAATAACATCTTGAATTATAAAATTATATTAATTATCAAATTGTTTCAGAACTTTTTTCATGTTTATCAATACTTTTATTTCACTTTTTGTAATGTTGTATACAACTACTTAACCAATTAAGTTTACATTGGGTGTTTTGACCAAATTTGGTTTATGTGCCAAAAATAACTTTGGTAGGTAAAATATGGTCCAAGGGGTCAGTATATAACATATAAAGAATAATAATAATGACATAAATATCATATTTATACATGGATTATAATTTTAAAAACAATAATTAAATATTTTTATGAAAAATTAATTAACGTTATAATCATTGAGACGGTAGGTCGTCTGTATGCGTGAGTATTGTTATCATTTTCCAATGATCGTTATGAAAAGATGGTAAGTAGCATTATATCGTTACATAATTATTATTATATCATAAATAAAATATTATTTAATCATATAAACTTGTATATATAATTCTTTTTATGTAAATAGAATCACATCATGTTGAGGTGTTGGTAGTCCATACATCCACAACCGACATTATCACTTTTTAGTGTGTGAAAGGATAATAAAAAAATGATATATATATATATATATAGAAATTTAATTATGTAATTAATATAATTTATATGTTTTTTATGTCTCATATGTTTAATTATAACCATAATTTATACATTCCATGGATTGTGTGAATGAATCACATCTCTTTTAGGGGTAGTAGTCCACCCTTCCTCAAACGATGTTATCTTTTTTACATAAAATGGAAAGTATAAATATATGCGTTTTAAAAGAATTAAATAAGTATAACTAGATTATAAATATCATATATAACATATATAAACATATTTTCCATCATAATGAACACCATGAGAGGTGGTAACGAAAAAATTAACAATCATCATTTTGTGAGGCAGTAGTTTATCAGACATAGAAACAGTATGTTTGTCACCCATTAGATGAAAGTGTGTTTAATTGTAGGTAGAAACATTATAATAAAGACATAATAGTATATTTATGATACTTTTTCTATATAATTTTGGAATAATTATGGTTTAATGAGTGGATGATATAAATAAAACTAAAAAAGATTAAGGAAAGATGTTACCTCTTAATCGAGTAAATACTTTTGGTCTGTACTAAATGGATTCCTTGGATTACTTCCTTGATATGGTAAAGCTTCTATAATTAGGGTAGGTATTTGTAGGATCTATTTGGGAATATATTGGTCTATCCAAAGTTTCTTGAGATGTGTGAGGAATTGGGATCAAATGAGGCCTTTTATAGTGGAGGAATGGCAATATTGAAATATTTTGACAAAGGAATTCTTCCCACATTTATCATGTTGCATGGGGATCCAATAATGGACCCAATTATATAAAATATAGGATAGCGAATATATATGGACATAAAATATCTCTTGGAAAATTTTATAGGTCATTTTGGGCCTCAAGGTTATGGTTCAGTCCCCTATTAAGTTTAATTTAACCTCAATGGTTGTAATTAATTTTAATCACTTTCACAAATTGTTTTCATAAAAAACAAAGTTACTATTATTATAATTTAAAAAAATTATGATTCCAAATATGGAATATATTTTTTAAAATTAAAATCACATAATTAGAATAAATTAATTTGAAATTCATCCTTTAGGTAGGACAACCTTGCAGGCTTTTAATGTAAAAATGTCTGAAAGATTGCTATGTTTTTATTAGAAATAGCAAAGTGAAATTGATTACAAAGAAATAAATTGCATTAATTGATAAAAAATATTATCTATTAAAACTTTAAAACAAATTAAAAGTATAATTTTATTATATAAATAAATTAGATGAAAAACCAGTTTTGACCTGAAATTCTGAATTTTTAACAATTCATTAAAAATGAAATGTTTCAGAAAAATATAAAAAAATCACCCTAAACTAATTATTATTTTTAAATTTAAAATATGGAGTTTATTTTGAAATATTAAATATATTAATCTTTCAAAATTAATATTTAAAATGGGTTCTCCAATAAAATTCATTAAAATTGTCTTTATAAGAATATAAGTTTTTGTGTGTAAAATTGAGTTTGTTATTATCTTATGCCAATCAAACCTAATAGATGAATATAAATAAATTTGATTGATTATATAACATATATATTTCATTAAAATCATTAACTAATTGTAATTAATTATGTTTATTAAGATAAAACTCCTTTGGAACCATAAAAATAATAATATTTCTTTTTATATCCAATCAGTTCTTATTTTCATTTCCCATTAGTTGGTAACCCGTGAATTAATTTTATATTTATATAAACCATAAATTTTCATAATTTAGTTAATAATATTAATTACCTCTATCATAATGTCTAGGTTATATCATATTATATTAAATAATTATATTTTTATAATACATTGTTATTTGGTGAAACTCAGTCTTGTGTATAACGCAAGCTATCGAGGAAGGTCTCTCTTGCATGTAACACAAGATAATAGGTTTTTCCATGCATTACAAGTAATATAATGTATTTAAATTATTTAATACAGAAAATATATATTATATTCTTGAGATATTATATTACATTACATTCTTGGGGTTGTGTGTCATACACGCTATCGAATACAAGGTTCTTACTTTAGAATTTAGGGGTGTTACATTCTCCTGGCCTTAATTAAATTGTGTCCTAATAATTTAAACTTGATCTGGGTGATAAAATATTTTATGTTTCATATGTTTAAATCCCACATCATGAGATGGGTTTTTAAAACATCCTCTAGAAGAATAGGGAACAGGAAGTACAAGGGTTACATGGAATTACAGATAACTTGGTATCTAAGTAAGAGAGTAGGAAGTAGATATATGTACTTAGATAAAAAAGTGTAAATATTTATAGGGGTGATTGTGGTAATAAATCAAAAAATATTAAATGATCAATGAAAATTTTAAGGACTAAAATCCATAAATCTTTTATGATTTAAGAGACCATTGGTTTAATATAAATTACTGTATTATGACAACATTTTATTTCAAAGTCATTTTCCTAATATTGGGTAATTATTTTACTAACCAATATTGTTTGAAAGTATTCTTAATTGATAGGTTTCAATTTCATATGAAAAATCCTAACATTTGGATGTGCATCAATGAAATTCTAATTCATCCCTTTACTCTTAGAAATTAATTACCAATAATAAAAAAATTTAATTCCTCAAGCACTTAAAGAAAATTTTAAATGATTGTAAGGCCTATAAAAGGGTGAAAAGTATAGCTATTTATCTCTAACTATTTCCCAAAACTAAAAAAGTTAATAGATTAATATCTAGACCTAAAACGAAACACTACTGGTTCATCATTAGTATGTATTCATCAAACTGTTTAACTAGAAGCAATATCAAATTAACCAAGAAAATTTATAGGTGAGTGGTAGGCGTGAAACCCTTATAGTCCTTCAGTCATGGGTTCAGGACCTGCAGCTTTACCATATTTGATTGGTTTTCACCCAACTTATATTTTTTCCTTTTATAAAACCAAATTAATATAATTTTTAAAATAATTGTGATGGATATCCTTGAAATAAGTTTAATCACAAAATATACTTTTAACAAAGGTTTTCAATACAACCTCAATACATAAGTACTTCATCTATTTATTTCTACATAGGTCCTTTATTGTTCTAGGGTTTATCCATAATATAATTCATAGGATTTTTAAACTATTAAACCTTATATTCAATATAAAACACCCCAGTTTTAACCTATGTTACTCATTATCAAAATCATTCATAGTAGTTTGTAAAGAAAATGTGGATTATCCTAAGAATATCCCCCCAATAGTGTCAAACCAAGTGCACAGTAAGGACCATTGTCGTGTACCAGGTTACCCCAAGTTGGTATTGGAACACCTTTTCAGAGTTATTACTCCTAGGTAAATATTTTCTAGAACAACTTCTACTTTTAGTATCCAGATAAGGATGTATTTCTAGAAATACCCACAAAATCTCTACCTTAACAAAATTCAAGGTTGTTCGTATATACTTATATTCAAATTATACCTTATGGTTATGATATCTAATCTATGTTTTCCTAAATTTACTTCCCAATGTTTCTACTAAACTTCCTTTGTTTCCAACTATAGTGACGCACCCCTAGAGAGCTCGGAGCAAGAGTCTTCTATCAATTACATTGGCATGATTTCAAGGAATAAAATCCCGAAGGACTAAAGAGTTTAGTAGTCTTGGTAAATCAGATATAAAAATGACTCTTTTATTAAAAATAAATACACTAATTAAATCCTAATTTTTTTATTCTAAATAAATAAATAACTTCAATAATAACTTTATTACACCCAGTAAATCCATATATATCATTCATGGTGTGCTTATTGGGTTCTTAGGGAAAGAAACATAATAAGAGTGAGCTCAAATTCTCATTAAGGGTAATATATACCAATAGAAATAATGAATCAATGAGATTAATAATTATGTCATGGTAAATAATAGAATATAGATACCATATAATCAAAAAACTGAGAAGTGAATAAACAATATAGAAAGGTAATAAATATAAACACATGCCATTAAAATAACTAGATAAGGAAAAATCAATATGGAAAGGTAATAAACTGAAAATAATTCAATTTAATCAATGAACTAAAAATTAAATGTATCCATTAATATTTCTATGGAAGATCTCATGGATGAATATTAAATAAAACTAAATGAGGTAAATGCTTAATTATTAGATGCCATTTTTACTAGGTATATTGAACCATTACCATCAAGAGACAGTTTACCTATTCCAATTTGGGCAACTAATTCATCCCATGAGACTACCAATCAATCAATTGTCTTTCATTAATCATCCCCATCCCATAGGGATTTCCTTAAATAGTCCCAAACCCATATATTTCATGTCCAAAACATTCCTCATATAGAATAAACAATATGCATTATAAAATATTCATATTGAATAATGTATATGGATTTATCAACATTTCCCCAAATAATCAAAAGAATTTCAAAGTAAAAACCATATGAAAATTGGTATACATTTTAGTAAATAATCATATCTATGAAAAATGATATCGATATCTAGGGGAAATTAAATGTTAAGGGATCATAGGCAATTGAATATTTCAAGGGCACTAAAAGGAATCAAGGAAGTGAATGTTAATATTATCCTTGGAAAAATCAATCATAATACATCAATAAGAAGATTAATGATTATATCAAAAAACATAACCTAAGTGGATTAAAATAAAGGTTTGTTGTTATTCATGAATGAAAACATTATAAAAATATCTTTTAAAAATATTATTGAGGAAAATATACTTTTGTTTTGAAAACCTATTTGAAACCCCTTATTTGAAAATAACTATTGAAAATATATTCTTTAAAAAGTAACCTTTAGACATGAAAATAAATCTTTAATGAAATGAAAGTGGGTAAATCCATAAAAACCATATTGGGTAAAAAGAACATTCTTTATTCATGGTTAAAGGTTAAAAAATTCCTTGTTCGGAAAGTGAAAAGAAGAGTACTTTGAAAAAATTAGTAAAGGAAAAAGAGGATAAAATTTTCTTTACCTAATTTTTTTTTTTAAAAAATAATAAAACATGATTTTTAGAAGGAAATAGTTTCTATGACTAAAGATATATACAATGTCTGGTTTTCTAAAAAACATTTCCTAAAACATTTTGTGTACCAAAGAGTGGGAAAATGGTACTAATACTTGAAAATAACCATGAATAACTAGAGGAAACAAAATAAATGGTTTTATTAAAAACATTTCATATAATTTCCTCTAATATAAATACCATTGAAATATCATTAATTTTATTATTGACGAAAATAGACTTTAAACATTCCAAAGTGTCTCATACCACTTTAAAGCATTTTGAATCATAATAATCATGGAGGAATATCATTAAATAAAAATTTTAAATACCATGAAGATAAAATTATTAATGATATATTATAAAAACATGGGAAGCATATACACCACAAAACATATGTATGTGGTGAATATTACATTTATCTCATAGATGTAAAAAGTGAGATGAGAATCTATTACCTTGTGTTTCCTTTTGGGTGAAAGTCCTTTAACTTTCTAT
This sequence comes from Viscum album, assembly GCA_963277665.1. Lineage (NCBI taxonomy): Eukaryota > Viridiplantae > Streptophyta > Magnoliopsida > Santalales > Viscaceae > Viscum > Viscum album. The sequence goes on from OY728122.1 coordinate 2,048,434,636, forward strand.
ATGATAAACTTATGTTAATTATATACTTTATTCAGAAAAAAATTCATGTTTATAATTAATTTTATTTCACTTATTATGATTTTGTATACAACTACTTAATCAATTAAGTTTACATTGGTGGTTTTGACCAAATTTTTTTTATGGGTCAAAAACAACTTTGGTAAGTCAACTATGGTCAAAGGGGTAATTATATAAGCTATAAAGAATTATAATAATAACATTATTTTAATATTTATACATCAAATATAGTTTTAAAAATAATCATTAAATATAGTTATGAAAAATGAGTCAATGTTACAATCATGAAAACAATAGGTCCTACGTATGCATGAGTAATGTTCTCAATTTTCAATGATCGTTATAGAAAGAAGATAAGTAGAATTATAACTTTAAAAAATAATCATTAAATAATAAATACCATATTATTTAATCATATATACTTATATGTATAATTATTATGATGTAAAAGGAATCAAATCGTGTTGAGGAGTAGGTAGTCCACATGTCCACGACCGACATTATTACTTTTTATTGTGTAAAAGGATAATAAAGAAAATGATATATATATATATATATACATAATGGAAATTATGTCATGAATATCATATGGATTTTATTATTCCTCATATGTTTAACTATAATTATCCTTTATACATTCTATGGATCATGTGATTGATTCGCATCGCTTTGAGGGGGCAGTAGTCCACAGTTCATCAAAAGATGTTATTATTTTTACATAAAATGTAAAGTATAAAGATGTCTATTGTAAAGTAATAAAATAAGTATAAATAAATTAAAAATATCATATATAACATATAGAAATATATTTTCTATCATAATTTCCACCATGATATATGGTTAAGGAAAAATCAACCATCCTCGTTTCTTGAGGCAGCAATTCGTCGTACATAGAAATAATATATTCATTATCCATTAGATAGAATTGTGTGTAATTTTAGGTATAAATATTAGAATAAAAACAACCAATTATATTAATTATACTTATTTTTTATAACATAATAGAATAATGAGAGTTTAGTGAGTGGATAATAGAAATAATACTAAGAAATCTTAAGGAAAAATGTTACCTCTTAATCAGGTAGCTACTTTTGGTTTGTACCAAAAGGCTTCCTTGGATTACTTGCTGACCAAGGTAAGGCTTCAAGGAAGAGTATAAGTATTTTTATAAGCTGATTTAATATATATATTTTGATTCAAAGTGGATTGAGATGTTTGAGTAAGTGGGAGTAGAGGAGGTCTTTTTATAGTGGAGGAGGAGTGGCACTATTGTAATATTTTTAAAAAGGGATTCTTACCACGTTTTTTATGTTGAAGTTGAATCCAATAATGGATCCAATTTGATAAATTAGAGGATATGTTAGATATATTTCAATAAAATATCTCTTGGAAATGTTTATAGATCGTTTTGGGCCTTAAGATTACGATTTACTCTCTTATTAAGCTTAATTTAACCTTAATCATTGTAATTAATTTTAATCACTTTCACTAATCATTTTGGTAAAAAAATAGTGGCCTTATAGATATTATAAATTATTCATATTAGAATTATTTAATCCATTTTTTCAAATTTAAATCACAAAATTGGGGGAAATTAATTTAAAATTCATCTCGCATGCAGGATGACAATGTGGGTTTTTAAAGTAAAAACATTTGATAGTTTTCTATATTTTTTTAATCAATTTCAAAGTTAAATTGATTAACATGATATAAATTGTATTAATTGATAAAAAATTATCTAATTAAACTTTTAAATTAATTAAAATTATAATTTAACCTTATAGATAAATATATATTAAAAACAGTTTTGAACTAAGATTCATTATTTTTAACTATTCATTAAAAAATGAGATGTTTCAGAAAAATATAAAAAATTCACCCGAAACAAATTTTTATTTTTCTATTTTAAAGATAAAGTTTATTTAGACATATTAAATCAATTAAAGTGTTATAATTCATATTTAAAATGGGTTCTTCGTTAAAAGGTGGTAAAATTGCCTTTATGAAAATATAGGTTTTTATATTTAAAATTGAGTTTGTTCTTATCTTATATCTTTCAAAACTGATTGATTAAAAGAAAAAATATTTTATTTAATATAAAAAATATATATTTAATTAAAATAATTCAATAATTTTAATTAATTATTCTTATTAAGATAAAACTCCTTTAGATGCATAAGAATAATATGATGTCTTTTTATATCCAATTGTTTCTTATTTTCATCTCTCATCAGTTGGTAACCCATGAATACATTTTATATTTATATAAACCATAAATTTTCATAAGTTAGTTAATAATATTAATAACCACTATCATAATATCTAGGTTATATCATATTATATTAAATAATAATATTGCAATAATACATTTTTATTTAGTGAAACATAGTCTTACATATAACACAAGCTATCGAGGAAGGCCGCACTTGAGTGTAACGTAACTTAACTCAGTTTTGTGTGAATTACAAGCTATATAATGTATTTAATTTCAAAAAAATATTCACTATATAGTATATTCTTGGGATATTATATTCCATTATAAGCTTCGTGATGCATGTCACACACACTATCAAATACAAGGTTCTTATTTTAGAATTTTGGGGTGTTACAGCCTTGATTAGCTAAGCCTCAAGGATTGTGTAAGAAAGGTGTTAATGTTTAAAGGTATACATTGTAGGTATATCACCAACATCAGGTATTATGGACTATAAATACTATCCATGAACCCCTAGTACACCAAATACATAGTGTATGACACCCCATGGGGTATGCTTCATGGGCCATCAAGTGCGCAAAACATATTTTATGCCTTATGATCTTATTCAATATTATAATAAAATAATTATACTCATGAAAAACTTAACATTTCATTATAACCTATAATAATACATGATTAATATCATCTATGGATAACTCAAATTTATACTTTTAGAGGTCCATTATAATTACTCTTTACTAAATGTATGTCAATATATATATACCCAACATAAAATAATGATAAAATGGATATTTCATTTTATTATAACATAATACATTTTATTTTCTTAAATTACTTTAACAATACTTAAAAACCCATCAATAATCACATGTATAACATATCATTTATGATATACTACTAATTCAACCTTATGTTTGATGCACTGTTAGGGGTTTTACTAAACTAATTATATCTCCATATAATTCCGACCACATCACTATATGAACATTTGATAAAATCCTCCCACTAAAATCATTAGTGAGTAAAAACTATGAAAAAAATCCAATTCTAATAGTGGTGATACTTATGAATCATATTCCTAATATTTAACTCCTTTATCATATTTAAACTTCTTAAATTAATAGCATCAAATTTTATGATGTTAGATAATTACGTTTTACACTTGGAACACTTTTTAAGTTCATCATCATTATGTCCCTTGGAACTATTTCATTAAACATATTCCTTGAAATATTTTTTGAATCTATTTATCAACACATCATAGGCTCCTTTATGATAAATTTTCTTGAAATTTATATTTCAAATATTATAATCTTTTATTTTTTAACTTTGAACTTCTCTAAGTCCAAAAATACTCCCACTAGCCTCCTATAAACTATATTTTCTTTATAATACCATCCTAAGAAACCCAATCTCCTTCGATCGAGGGAAATAATTATTATTTTATTTTAGAAGTAATATTTAAAAAATAATATTTTGTAATAATATCAAATATGTTATTATGTGTGTTTGAATAATTTACTCAAAAAGAATATTATTACTTAAAATATTCCACTAATTGTGGTGGAATATCAATTCCTCCTATTTTAACAAAAATATGGATAAAAATTTTATCCTAAATAAAAAAACATCCTTATATTCTTTTCAATTATGTTATACAATACAATGAATCATAAACTATGTGTGTAGAATTTTTCATCTCATATTGTTTATAATAACTCTTTGTTAGTATAAAACTTCTCTTATCGTAACAGATAAATGATATGAATTTACAAATCCTTTACTTAGATCAATATGACCTTGATATATTATTTTATAATCAAATTTTTTATATATAATCAATTAACACCATAACCTGAATGAAAACTACATTCTCTATCAATTCTTCCATTGACTTTGAACTCTTTTATATTAACAACATTTGTAAAGTATACACTTGGTATCATATACCCTTCAAAACTAAAAAATTGATTTCTATAAGACTAATAATTGACATGGATTACCAAAAACTCCTTGAAGTATTTGAGATAACTCCATATAATGGAACATTTCCTTCCTAACCTAGTAATACCCTTTTGGTTTCAATCACCTTAGTTGGATACACAAAGAAACATTGTTTGAGTTTCTAATTGAGTTTTCTTCTTCTTGTTTGAATTTTTAGCCACTTATACTGTCGATATGTCACCAATACAATGAAATACCCAATCATATTTAATATATGAGTGGAGAATAAATATCCTTAGGTCATTTTACATATAATTCCTTTAGAATCTTAGGTGAATCCATCTATGATTCTCAAAAAAACTATATTTTAAGTGTTGAATAACATCAATATTTGGTTATTAGAGATGGTATTTCTCTAACACATAGAACTCTCTATTGATTAAGAACTTTTCTTAAGTTTTTATACCAGTCTAAGATATTATTTATAAAAATATTCTCTTTTCTTTAAGATATATTTCAAATTCAATTTTGATAATGATGATGTTATTATCTATAAAAAATGGTTTTTTCAAATGAGTATCATGTTTTACAAAAATTTAATAAGGAATTATATTAAATGTTCTCCTATAATACACTATGATTTTTAATGAATTTTCATTTAAATAAATACTATTTTTAATAACTTATTTCAAATTAAACACTAAACCAAAGTGAACTGTGATACATTTTATTAAGGTAAAATTATAAGTAGTAAATATAACTCTTTTAACATAACCATTAAGTTAGTGGGTATAAATATAGCTAACCCCATTATGAATTACATATAAAAAGAACAATAAAGGACCTTTATAATACTAATTAATTTAAAAAATTCAATTAGTGTATCAAAATATCTAATAAATTTATTTTATGTATAAAATATTTTTTAATAAAAATTTCCTTTTTATGTACTATAAATTTTGTTATATTATACTCAAATAATTACTTTAATGAAATTTATTGATAATATATAAATTAAATTAAATTAAAATTCATCCATTAGTTATTACCACACTAGTAATAAATTCATTTTAATTTTAGAACATACATTTTTTATAAAATAATTTTTTTATTCTTTGTACGCTTACGTTAAAATTAATCTTTATCTCTTTTACATAAAATAAAATGATTTTTATATTTTTAATATGAATTTTTCAATTAGTAAATAAGGTAAATTTAATTGTTAGTATTAAAAATAATTTACCTTGATTAAAGATAATCACATGATTGTGGAAAAAGGTTTATTATTATATAATTATTTTAAAAAAATCTGTATTTTTTAAAAATTACATTGATCTCATTTAAATAATGACTCTAATGTTATGTTTAAACATATAAAAATATATATCAAAATTCATTTAATTAGTTTTTATTTGAAGTAATAATAAAAACATTTAATGTTTAAAAATTCATTTTTCAACAAAATCATTTTTATATCATATATTCTTATATAAAAGTTAATTTTATCAAATTTTAAAATTTAATTAGATAAAATAAATTCAATATTTTGATTCATAACTTTCAACTTTTTTAGTATGGGTCAAATTTAATTTTTAGTGAAAAAACAATTACCATGGTTAATTTTTAATCAAGTTTAATAAGTGTAAAAATTAGTAACCTAAATTGGATCAAATTTTAACAAATTAAACTAATGAAAAAAACTTTAAGATTCCTTTTCATGGGTTTTAAATTAATACATTCATGAATCTCCAACATTTCCTCACCTAAATCTCATTTAATTTCATTCTTACCTCTCTCCTGTAATTTAATTCCAAGGAAAAGTCACTCTTTTCACTTATAAAAGTAATTCACTTCCACTATATTAAAACAACTTTATACTTTAATTTTTCCAAGAAAAAATGAACATTTAAATCATACTAGAGTATTATCTCACTTTTTGAAGCCCTTTGTTTCAAATATAATCAAAAAATACTCCATTTCCAAGAGTTTCTCCAATAGAAGGTTCAAGTTCTCAATGTGAGTACTAATCACTCCCGAACTTTTTCAATCTCAGTATTTCCCCTCCAAACCTATCTTAACCATTATAATATTATTAAATTATTAATATTTATATACTTAAATTTTTTTATGTTAATATAATAACCATTCAATACCTTTCCCCAATCCTTAGATTATTGAGAACATCGTTCAAGTTATGTGTGAACCGCTGCCTCCTTGAACGACGTGTTTTATTTTTCACCACTAAATTACACAGATGGTTATAAAAGAGTATTTTGTGATTAAATTTTATATTTATAACATTATTATTATTATGAAAATATAAACCATTTTATACCTTCATCCCATTCAATGGGAAATGAAAATGTCATTCATGTGTATGTGAGAACTACGACCTCCATGGAATGATGTGTTTCATTTTTTATCACCACCCTTCATGGATAGTTCTAATAATGTAATTAATTAATTAATATGATATTTATGAGATTTTTATGGGTTTCAAAATATATATGGGTAATTATATTAATAAATAATCCATCTGAAAATAAAAACATCTCTCGTGTTATTTGTGAACTACCACCTCCATCGACGATGTATTTTGTTTTTAATGACTTCCTTCAATACTGGTTATAAAAACAATTTTATTATCAAATATGAGGATTACAATTATATTTTAACTTATTTTATACTCATTAATTATGAACCAAAAATTAATGATCATTATAAAGTAACCCATTGTTATCGGTAAATTACCTGAAACAAGCTCATCACTGATTTCATCTTCAAGAACCATAAAAAACTATCATAGAATGCAATTAAAAATTTATAATTCACAATTTAAAATCTATTATAGTACCATAAATAATATATAAATGATGAAATTTTATCAAAAAACGATTATTGACATATCCATTATGAAACTCATATGAAGTGAGAAAAATAAATAACATCTGATGATGAAAATAAACAATAATTAATTATTTAAAAGTATGATAAATTATTATAATTAAAGTGTAAAAAATTTAATAGATATTAATAAGGTTTTAAAATGATTTATTAATATTTTTATGTTTATTTTATAAGAGTTTAAATCTATTTTTTGGAAATCGAGAGTTAAGGTAAGAGTTCTTCGAATGAAATTCCCTTCTTTGGGATGTTCTTCTTATTATGAAATAATTTTAATTTATATAATGTATATACTCCCACATTGACATGTTTTTCCAATAATATATTTATTCAAGGTATTTAAATTTATATTTAAAATTTTCCCTTTCATGGTATTTGGATTCAAAAGCTACCAAAGTCGTAAGGGTTTTCATATCAATTCTCCTTCATTGAGGCATGTTTTCATATAATGCAACTATTATTTCATATAGTCAACCTACTACACCATTTTTTATATTCTTATTAATAAAATTCCTTCTATGGGATTTAAAATTATTTTTTGTAATCCCTCCAACACTTTTTTTTCAATGGTTATCAAATTTATAAGTGTTTTTAACTCAATTTTCACTCATTGAGTTATGATCATTCTTATTAAATTTTATTATTAAAATTTAGGTACAATATACCCCATTATTGAATTATATTGTACTCCATCTCATGATTTTTTGGATTTAACTTTATTTCACATTAAATAGTTTTGAAATATTTGTTACCTAAATTCTTCTTCAATTCTTTATAAAAATGCATCATTATTAAGAATAATACCCACCAAATTTAACGGTTGTTTCTCCTCCATGTCCACATTATTTATTTTAAAAAATGGTTTACTCTATTATTTTGAAACCCAAAAATATTTTAACTCATATATTCTTCTTTTTTCTCTTCACCCATTTCCAAAATAAAGTTTTATTATACTTTCTATGATGTGGATTTTAATAAAGGAATTTTAAAATATCAAAAAAGTATTTTCCTTTCACAATCATATATTTTATCTTATACTCCACATTTATTATAAAAACCCATTTATTTCATTTTCAATGAACTATTATTTTTATTTCATTGTAATTGGTTTTTCAAAAAAATCATGTTACCTCTTTGAAAATGATATTGAAAGTGACTCATAACATCCTCTTATTAAAAAATCATTAAGAATGTTATATGAAGACACTATTATAATTTAGATTCCATTTTCATATTTATGTAAAAATAATTTTTCTCATTGAGATTTATGTTTCATAAATTACCCAAAAAAAATATCTTATACTATTTTTCCTAGGGATTAAACTCCTTATATCAAATGATCGAATTCTCAATCTCTTCTTATGTGCTACAATTTGATGTTTTCTTATTATAACATTTTTTTAATCTATGTAAACATCTTTCAAGTTATTATGTTTAACTAGGTGTATGATATAGTGATACCATCCACCTAATTTATCTAGATGGATTATGATCATGTTATTTGGTTTATTGAGTGGGGGAAGTATTTCTATCTTGTATGTTTGTTATTCCAATACCAATATTTATTTATTACTAAGTCAAGTTGACTATTAATTGTATTTGTATTCATATATTTGATATGTTGAATGCATTTTAATTAATTAAGTGATGGCTGGGGCTATTAATTATATATCCCCTCTATACATTAGTGGATATCATGAGGCAGTCTAGTGGGGTAGTTTGATGTATGACTTACATGTTTAAGTAATGTATATTTGAGAGAGTTATTTATGGTAAGATAATGATGTTCTGATAATATTACTTTATAGTATGATCACAATGTCTTGGAATAAGGCTTTTATAATAAGATCATGATGTCTTGGAATGATTCCTTGATGATAGGATCATGATGTCTTTCCACGAGGCCTTGGTGGTGAGATTAATATGTCTAAAATTATACATTCCATCACCATGAAATAAGTTATTGTTACCCATGTCATTATTTATATTTTTATTCCATCCATGAATTTATTTCAAGATCATGTGATTAGTACTATTTAATTATTTTATTATTATTTATTAATGTCATATTATTCATGCCTTGTTTATACTCTGATAGCTTCTGATATACTCTACCTTTATTTTGAGAATTTGAGCTCACCCTTCTTATGTTTCTATTTCCCCAAGATTATATAGAATATTTTTATGTATGAAATTCCTATATGGGTATCATTTTTTAATAATTTTTTGGTAGATGTTGAAGAATTAGTATTAAATAATAAATTCAAGGTATAATGGAAAAAATGACCATTGGATGGGAATGATATGGGTTGTATTAGTTAAAGGACTTACTTACTCTCTAAATCTCTTAAATTAAAATTAATTTAGTAAATACGTGACAAAATATTTTTTGTTGATATTGTAATTATGGATGGTTATGTTTTAGTTACTTCAGTTGGTTTCAAATCTGGTATGTAATGAATGAGTTTATTAGTACCAAATATGGGAGTGCGAGTCTGGGGCATCATAGTTGGTATCAAATCTGGATTTAGATAACATTAGTGGATAATAAGATTATATGATCAATTTATAGTTTACCATTAGATTTGGTATGTAATTTTACATTAAGTGAATTTAGGTTGTTTTTGAAAAATATTAATATTTTTTTGAGTATACATGATAAAGTTATATATTGATAGGTATGTGGTTTTAGGTTTTTTGGGGGTAAGGGTTAAGTTGATTTCTTAGAGAATAGGTTTCCATGAATTTTGGGTTTACGATATCATAAGAAAGATCATGATTTAATTTTTATTAGAAATTAGGATTGTAATACATTAGTTAAAACCTTAAGGACAAGTCTAAATATTGGAAAAATAGACTAGAATTTTAGTAAAGTATAGAGTGTGTGACTTCCTAGAAATGATATCACTATTTGTATATAAATAAGTTCATACAAGCTCTAGAATAGATCCTCCTAGGGTAGAAAATATCTGAAAATGGTTGTTTGGGTATTAACTCAGTCATCACTCAGTGCACAACAAGTAGGACTAACTAAACACTTGGTTTGACACTCTCAAGGAGATATGATTTTAATGTTTTGCATTTAATTTATAAACAATTATAAAGGACTTAAATGGAATTTAATGGTATACTATATAACTAGTCAGTTTAGAGTACCTGGTATATTATCATAGACAACCTAGGTTAAAATGAAAGGGTTATAGGTATCATGAATCATAGTTGAACCAAAAGTATCAAAGGTTGAAATAAAGGTTCCATGGGGGAAGACATATTTGGATTTACTATCCATAGCCATATGGTTATTTACTCTAATTTTATTGGGTATTATGATAAAAAAAATTAGTATTTTGTTAGAAATATGATCATGAAAATGATGCTATAAAAGTTATGTCTCTAGAATATCATAAGACATATAGTCATATAAGGAAGCATGTTTGGAATAAATTTTTTAGAATATAAATATATTCATATTTTTCACAAACTATCCCAAGATGCCCATATATTAGAATCATAATTGGGTCTGAGACAAGGTCCAAAGGGAATTCCTAATTTTCATGTGCAAGCAAAAGTACTTAGGCATTAAGGAAACACCACTTGAAAATTATTTTACCCTAAAATTAGTTGAAAAGAAGGGTAAAAAACTAATGAAAAATATCATGATACATGTGTATATTTTTTATCCATGAAAAATTAGATATGTATAAAATAACTATAAATTAGTAAATAAAATTAAGCAAACAATTCTGAAAAGAAATCAAGTAATCACTTTTCTCACCACCAGTCTCCCTCCCTTGCAATGAACAAACACACAAAAATATGCCACCAGATACCTTTTCTTTGACCAATAGCAGATATAGATAATCTATTTCTATAGAAATTAGTAGAAGTCATATATGGAAGATGCGATAAAAGAAAATAAAATGAAAAATAAACATCTGACATACATGGTTGAACTACCCCCGATGACCCAATCTCATAATCCATCCAAATAAGAACAAAAAAAGCTCCAAGAAAAAAAAATATTATTTTCACCTGAAAATGAAATGATATATATATATATATATATTAATGAGCTTAAAAAATTCCCAGTAGGAAACCACTCGCATTTCCACATGATTGCACTTTATGATGATCCATTATTATACTAATTTGAAAATAAAAAAAGAAATAGGCTTTAAATTTTTAATTACATTTTAATAAAATGAGACATCATCAAAATTAATTAAATTTATTTTAAAATCATTTAAACCTTTAATGAAACATCAATAAAATTTATGAACTCTAATATTATAGTTAAAATAGTTTTTAAAGAAACATGTTTTTGATAATTTACATAGATAAAGAAATAGTCAAAAGTAAGTAAACCATACCAAAAACCATTGGAAATCATAAGGAAACTATGTTTAAGTCCTATCATCAAAGTATCCTCACATTCTCCATGATTTAACCATGAATAATCATTCCCATTCATGATTCATTGAGGATATCGAAGCAGAGTTTCAAAAAATAACTAACCATATAGCATCATATAGTTTTTTTTAGTGTTTTAGAATAGTCCAAAAGCTATAGAGGATGTACCTTGCCTAGTGTACTTTTATTATTCATCCTTCATAAGTACCAAGGTTCCCATGTTCTATTTATATTTTAAGAAAAAAATGTTAGAAAAGAAAATATGCCACTTTAAACTATTTTCACATCAAAACCATTATGACATAGCTTTCAAAAACCCCAAACACCCTTTATAAGGTGCAATGAGAAAGTAAACAAGTCAAACCAGGATTATAAATTTTATCTTTAAATTATACTAAATACTTGTTTAAAACTAGGTTTGAAACCCATTTTTAAGTTCATAAGGTTTCCTATTGTTATGCAAATGTATAAGTGCACATATATATATCTATAATTTCAGAAATTCTCATTCTACGATGTGAATTTTTACACCCCCCCCCCACACACACACATATATATATACATATATACTCACGCAGGTGTATATGAATAATCATCGGATACAAAAAAGGCATTTTTAGAACCTCACATTTTTCCATTTGAAACCATCATGGTAATACTTTGTAAAAACACTTTGATATATATATGTGTGTGTGTGTGTGTACTCTTATATAATTCACATATCCACACATAATTTTGTGATTATGCGAAATAATATATCTATATATATATGTACATATATATACATGTATCTATATAATGAATAGTATAAAATAACATGTAGAGTTTTAAAAAAAATTCAAATGAACTGAATTGGAATAAAGCATATGAGCTCCATTAAACCCATTAATAATGCATCTAAAATCGTTACAAGGTTATTAGATATTAAAATACTAAATTTCATTTTAGAAACCATCAAAAATATTTTCTAAGAAGAAATAAGAATAAATTCTTCACATGTGGAAGAAATCATGGGAAATCCATGGAAAACGAATTTAAAAATAAATATATTCCTTAGGAAATCAATTAATATAATTATTAATATTATTAAACAGTTAAAATATAAATTTATAAAGAAATCAATTGATGGTTATAGAATTATATATACAAGCATGGGGTAAACCTACCTCGATAAAATATGGATATGTCAAAACTATTGATTTCTGAAGAATAAACCTCCATAAAACCCTCACACACCATAACATCAATAAATAAACCCAATTTATAACTTAAACCCTACCCTAGTGGTTGATTCAATTAGGTGTGTAGAAAAGGGAGAAGAAAAAATAAGAGAAAGGGAAAGAAATAGGGGGATAGGGCCTACCTAAAAGACCCAAGCTTGATTTGTGAAGGATAAAGATTGAATCACCATGGGAGAAGGAGAATAAAGGGATGGGAGTCATGTCTAAGAGAGGGAGGTGTGGTAGGTGGACCACGTGATGCATAGGGTAAAATAATTGGGGGTTGGTTTTAAATTTTTTGAGGGGAAATTTTTGAAATGGAAATTTTTTAGGACCTTGTAGTATCATACAATTGGCCAAACCATACGCCAACCATGTGACAGGAACTATAAATCTAGGACAACTACATGGGTGGGCCACACAATTTGATAAACTATGTAAAAACCCTAAAAAATACCTCAAGTTAAAAATAGTCCCACTCACGTGGTTATTTTATTGTTTTTCCAAACTATGTGCCACAAATAAAGGTTTATTTTTTTTAATATTATCCAAATTAAAATACTTGAACTACTGAGTCAAAAATATAAATAAATAAAATAAATAAACTAAATAATTATAAATATCAAGGTATGGGTGTGACAATATCCCAATGATATCATTTTATTCCCCTATAAAACTAGAGAGATTATGAAGGAAGACACACCACCAATGGAAATAAAATTTTAATGAGAAAGAGAATTCAGCCAAATAACTAACTCAACTTCCAAAAGATACCTAAAAACTCTATATGTCCCAAAAGTCACATGTCAACCCCAACTACTTTGATCAAAATACAAGTTATGGAAACCCACATTGAATCTCCCCACAATTTAAGGTTTATTCTAGAATGGTGGATTGAAAAGGAAAAGGCCCTCTATGAAAAATTAAATAAATGAAATCTCAAATTCCCAGCTGAGGGGACTCATTAAGAACCTATGATCTAAATATCATGGAAACCCCTACAGGAAAAACTATTTATCCAAATTATTGTCTATGGGATAAAAATTAGTAACACTTAAGTAATAATAAAAATAAATAAAGTGGAAAATAAAGGAATAGGGAAAGAAAGATAACACCCCAAAAGTTCCAACAAACCACACCTAATGAATAACACAACCTAAAGAACACTCTGAAGATTTACCAAATTAAAGACCCCCAAGACACCCATTACCAAATTTTTAACTATGAATAAATGGAAAAAGTCATAAACCATGAGAAAGACTCTTTAAAAACAATATTTATTCCACTATGATGTCGAAAATAAAATAAGGGTAACCTAAGACCTCAAATAAAAATCACTGACCATGGTGATCTCAACTACAATCAAATTGAAACTAGCTTGGGCATAAACTCATTTAGTGTATAATCCATCTTAGTCACCCAAAACACACACCAAGGGTTTACCATGTCTTGTAAATAAAAAGAATTTCTCACCATAACCCTCATCGCATATGATCCCCAATAAGTACAACAAGTTACATTCATAACCCAAGGACATCCAAAACCACATAAAAACCTAAGGGGCCCTAAGAACACACCCAAGTAAGGATTACCTTAAAAATCATTTGAAAAAACCCCATAATAGTAAATATATGATGTCCAAAAACACTTGAGACTTTTTTGGGAGGCATATTCAAGTAACATGAAGCAAAAAAATTTAAATAATATTAAACTCACCACAGTAAGATAAAATAAATTCAAGTTACTGATATTAGTTTTTAAACCCAAATATTTTTATAAGAATCATTTTTTCATAAAAATTAACTTTTCACACCAATTTATAAAATCAAAAACTAATTTAAAACACAAAAAACATTATAATCCAAATTTTAAAGTAAAAAATCAAGAATCTTGATCATAACCACATTCCAAATAAATCAAAAATCAAATAAAATCATTAATTTCTCCTTCAAAATCATTTTCAAAAACCTCACATATGAATTTAAAAACTATGAAACCTTATTGAAAAAATGTTTTGACCCTTAATTTCAAATTAAAAAAACTTTGGTTCCCATTAAAACCACTTTAAAACTCTATAATTACCTTCTTAAAACATCCAGTTTCCATTTAAAAATAATTTTAAAACATTAAAATTTATTTTTGAAATCATTTTACTAGTTTTAAAATATAAAATACATTTTTTTTCCATTTCAAAACTTAATATTCATCAATTTTTAAAAACATACCATTAAATTAACTTTTTTATTTTAGAAAAATTACTATTTAAATCACTTAAAAACCTTTCATGTTCTTTTGAGAACATCTCTTGAGTATTTAAACCTAAAAACCATTTTATTTTGTCTTAAATAAAATCCTCCTCCATCATTTCAAAGCTCATATATACCCTTTAAAACTAAATTTAATTTTAAAAAATACTAGAATAAAATCAAATTATATTAATATACTGTTGGGAAATTTTCTAAATGAAAAAAACCCAAAATAAAATTTCTATGGGTTAGTGGTCAAACGTGGTTAGAACACACAATTTGATAAATCACATTCTAATTATGAAACTACCACTTAGAGTTTCTTGGAACTATCCACATGGGATCCACATATTTTTCTAGGTCATTCGATATACCAGTGCATTCTATTACACTCCCTTTTTATCAAAAATTTAAAAACTATCTCAACAAAACCCATAGAACACCCAAACAAATCATAATGACATCAATTCAAAATTAAAATACATCAAAATGATCAAAATAATTATCAAATTTAATAATAAAATCCAAAAATACCCCGATAACTTAGGTTTCACTATGAGCAATGGGGATCAAGAACTAACCCATGACCTACCTCCTAAGATCTGAAATAATTATATTCTATATATAGAACATACCAAATAATAATGGAACTCGAATAACCTTTGTCCACTTTAGAACCTAGGCCTATGATACCATTTTTTGATAAAAAAACTGATCCAACCATCTAGAAAACACCTGATTTAGCCCACAATAGGACCCTAAGGGTGTTATTAACCACTTTGGGCTAGTACAAGTGTCCAGACATTAAGGAAACACCTCTTGGAAACATTTTCTCCCTAAAATCAGATTTAAAGTTGTAGTATAAAACTAATGAAAAATTCATAAACAATTTTTTATCGGACATCTATTTCAAATCATGAAATAAAATAACTATAAATATATAAATAAAAGTATGTAAATAATGTATAAAATAATGAAAATAATAATACGCTCACCCCCAATCTCCTTCCCCTTCAATACATAGCCATATAAAAGGCTTCCACTATATGCCTTTGTTTTGGCCACCAAAAGATATAGATGCCATATATCGATATAAAATATTAAAAAGGCATATATAGTCGATCTAATAAAAGAAAAATAAAATAAAATAAAATAAACAACTAACATGCCTGGTCATACTATGCCATGTTACCCAAGGGTACACTTCATCCAAAGAGAAACAAGAAATGCTCTAAATGAAAACATGAGATGGGCCTGAAACTGAAATGATGTGTATAGGCATGAGAACCCTTTATTTAAATATAAATTATAATAATAGTTTGAAAAAATAGGACTTCCATTTTTAATTTCATTTAAAATAAATTACACATCATCAACATTAATTAAATCTCTTTTAAAAACCTTTAAACCTTTAATGAAATAAGAAGATCAATGATAAAATTTAACATGCTAGTTAAAAAATATTTTAATGAAAACACATTTTTGATAATTTAAATAGAAAAATAAATTATCAAAAGTAAGTAAAACATACCAAGAACCATTGGAAAATCTAAGAAAACTAAGGTTAGGTCCTATCATTCTAGGATCCTCATACTCTTGTTGATCAAATCATGCATAACTGTCATCATGCATGATCCATTGGGGATGTTGAATCTAAATACTCAACATCAACAAACCATATCATTCAATATAGTTTAGTTAGTATTATGGAATAGTCCAAAGTCTTGGGAGGATGTACCTTTCCTAGAGTACATTTCCTAATAATCCCACCTAAGTACCCAGGTTCCCAAATGAAATTTCTATTTAAATTTTTTTTGGCAAAGCACATATGACACTTTAAATCATTTTCACATAAAAACCGTTCTAAAATAGCTTTAAAAAACAAAAACACCATTAATAAGGAAGAATGAAAAATTAAATAAATAAAATTGATCCTATAAAATTTATTTTTAAATTCACTTATTGACTTGTTTGAAACCAGGTTTGAAAATTACTTTGAAGTTCTTAAGGTTTCCTCTTATTATGTATATATATGAGTAAACATATATATCTATAAATTCAAAAATTCACATGTTACCATGTAAATTTGTACACTTATATATATATATAATCACCATATATATTTGCATAACCATTAGATACCAAAAACCATTTTCAAAACCTCACATTTGTTATATTTGAAACCATTCTGTTAATACTTTTTAGAAACACTTCGTGATGTATATATGTAGACACATATGCATACATACAGAGATATTATTATCTAAATTCACATATTCATGCATAATTGTTGAATTTTTGCAATAATGTATCTATATATATATATTCATATATGTGTATAAATATTATAATAAAATAATATAAAGAGTTTTAAAATGAATTAAAAGTGAACCTAATTGGAATAAAGCATATGATCTCCATTAAACCCAATAATAATTCTTATGAAAATAATAAAAAATGTTAACAGATATTAAAATACCCAATTTCACTTTGGAATCCATCATAAATATTTTTCATGAAAATCAGAATATATTCATCAAGTGAAGAATAAATCATGGGAAAAATCCATCAAAACCCAAGTTAAAAAAATTATTCCTTCTAAATTTGATTAATATAATTAATACAATTATTAAATAATTAAAACCTAAATTTAGAAATCAATCAATTAATTGTTCTATATTTAATGATCCACACATTGGGAAAACCTACCTCAGTCAAATGTAGAGACATCAAAACCCTTGATTTTAGAAGAATAAAAGACCATGATACCCATTTCACACCCTAACATTGAGAACTAGAACCAATTTAAAACTGAAACTATACCCTAGGGTTTAACCGATTTGGGCATGCGGTAATAGAAGGAGAAAAAATAAGACAAGGGGAAAGGAAGAGGGGGGAGTTGACATACCCTAAAGTCCCAACCTTAATTTGTGTGGGATCAAGATTGAATCTCCAAGGAAGAAATAAAATCAAGGTATGGGATGTGTGGATATGATAGGGAGGAATTTTGGGTGGCTCTCATGACCCATAGAGTAAAATAAGTGGGGGGTTTGGTTTTTAATTTGGTGAGGGGTAATTTGGGGAAAATAAATTTTAAAGACCTAGGAGTGTCGCACAGTTAACCGCATAGTTAGTCGAACACGTGGAAAAAACATGTTCTATCCATGTGACTGAAACTGGATATCTAGAATAAATGTATGGTTGGGCCACACTATTTTATAAACCACGCCCCAATCATGAAAACCCCCTCCGTTAAAAAATATAACCACTCGTACTATTGTTGCACAGTTTTTCCATCCACGGAGCCAAACCGTACAACATATATTAAAGATTAAAAACATTAAAAATATTCAAATTAATATACTAAAACCAAAAAAATAAAAAATAAATAAATAATATAATATAATTTTGAATATCAGGGTCGAATTTCGATACTTTTGTAAAGGATTACATGAGTTATTTAGTCTTACCCATGTTAGTGGTTTAGAAATTATATCTTGAGTCATACATTTAAATATTTTCATTAATAATTTGTAATTAAAATTTTAGGGGTGAAATGTATTTTTACTGGTAATATAACAAAATAAAATTTTATATGAATTTTAATTTAAATAAATTTTATATTTAAATACTTTTTTCACATGAAACACTGAACCAAACGAACCACAATGTGTTTTATTAAGATAAAATTGTAATTAGAAAATATATTTATTATAATGTATATGTTAAGTTAGTGGGTATAAATAGAGGTAACTTAATTATCAAATATATTTAAAACTAAAAATTAATGTCATTTTTATTACTTATTCTTAGATAAAATTTAATTTGTTTAGCTAAATAACTAATAAAATTATTTTATGTGTGAAAATATATTTTATAAAAAAAACATGTATTTTATGAGCTATGTATTTTATTATATTATAATTAAATAATTATTTTAATTAAATTTAATTATGATATATGTAATAAAATAACTTACCACTCATCTAATGGTTATTATCATCGAAGTAATAAATTCATTTAATGCCTTGAAGATTCGTTTTTACTAAAATTATTTTTATGTGTTATGCATTCTTACGTTAAAATTAATTTTTAACACTTTTAGAAATTGAATTAGATAAAATGAATTGAATATTTTTAAAAATAATTTTAAAATTATTTAAAAAATTTAATTTCATTTTTATCCCTAAAAATAAGTTACTGAGATTAAATTTAATTACCACGATAATGGTAAAATGGTGATTCTCAAAGAATTATTTTCAAAAATGATTTTTAATTTCTATAAATTAAATTTAGATATTTTAAATAATGACTCTAATGTAATATATAAAAATTTAAAAAAATATTCAAACTCATTTAATTATTGATTGGTAGGAAATAAAAATTATAATAGTTAATATTTAAATTTTTCATTTTTCAACAAAAGCTGTTTTTTCTATATATCATATTTTTTAATTTAAAATTAAATTTTATCATATTTATAAATTATATTATATTAAATGGATTTAAAATTTATATAATTTCAAAAATATTCCAAGATGTTTCATATTATATTTTTATTAAAAAAATAATTATAATGGTTAATTTTTAATCAACGTTGATAAGGATAAAAATAAATAACATAGAGTTACCTTAATTTTACTAAATTAACATAAAAATCACCTTATAGAATACATTTTTTAGTTTTTAAATTCATACCTACATGTATATATGATATTTACTCACCTAACTCACCCAACCCTCATGTAATTACATTCTTACCCCTCACCAATCAATTAACTCCAAGGAAAAGTCCCTCTTTTTCATCTATAAAAGTATCTCACTTTTGCACTCTTAAATACACTTTATCATTAGAAATCTCTATAAAAACCTACCAATTTTACTAATCCTAGAGTTTTATTTCACATTTATAAGCCCTTTTCCAAGGATAATCCTCAAATCCTCCATTTCCACGAGTTCCTCCAAGAAAAGGTTTATGTTCTCATCCGGAGTACTAATCACTCCCTAAATTTTTCATTCTCTATATTTATCTTATAAACCTATCTTACACATTATAAAATAGTTACATTAGTATTATTTATTTACTAAAATGGTGGTATGTTAATTTAATAATCTTTTTATACCATAATATACCTTCTCCCTTATGTTATGTGTGGATTATCGCCTCCATGAATGATGTGTTTTATTTTTCACCACCACCTTACTTGGATGGTTGGAAAAGTGTATTTAATTAATAGATATTATATGTTTTAAATAATTATAATTCTTAAAATATAACACATTTTCTACCTTTCTCTCAATCAACGGAAAAAGAAAACATCATTCGTGTGTAAGTGTGGAGTACCACCTCCAAGAAATGATGTATTTAATTTATCATCGACTCCCTATATAGATAGTTCTAAGAATGTAATTAATGAATATAAATGATATTATGTAATTAATAATTTACTATAAATATATATTGGGTGCCCAATTAATATTCTTATCCAATGAAAATGTCACTTGTGTAACATGCATACTACCACCTCCATGGACGACGTGTTTTGTTTTTCATCAATGCCTTTTTTGGGAAAAAAGCATAATAATGAGTTTATATTGCTTTTGGGTATATTATGTTTTCTGTAAAATAAGTTGTAAATATTCATTTTTGGACCTCAAGAACAATTTTTGACAGGTTATGTTGAAAAATATCCAATACATTTGTATGGAATCTCTAAAATGCCACATAAATTTTTGTATATAAGGTGGCGTGAAGGTTTTGTGATTTGAAAAATAATGCTTTTTGATGGACTATTTAAATGTGAATGAAAAAGAAGGAAAATTATATTATTAAAAAAAAGTTTCATGAATTCAAAATTTCCCTAATGTTTTATGAAGAAAGGTAGTTTTTTGAACATGGATAAAGTGTTTTGAGAAAAGGCGGTGACGAGCTTGAAAGTTTCGTGAATGGGAGGTAATGTATATAAATTGGAGGATATCCCATTATTTGAATAGATAAATCCTTAATGAACATAAAAAATCTCTAAATTCTTGAATGAATTTTGAAAAATATTTTATTGTGTGAAGGATTCATAAAATCATTAGTTTTTAAAAGGAAGGAAGTTTCATGAAAGCATTGAATGTATCATGGACGATTTTGAGTTTCGAGAAAGGAATAGTTTTGTGAAGGTTTGAAACATTTATTGAATAATTTGGTAGTTTCATGAAATTCAATAAGGGGTTTTTCAAAATTTAATATTACATGAACCAGAAGGTCTTTCCCAATAATTTTATGGTAAGGAGGTTTTCATAATGTAGATGAATGTGGAGCTTCATGATGCACCAAATGAGGTGTAAACTATATTGATTCAAGTGATCAATGGAATAATATTCTGAATCAGAATTTAAAACAATTTATTTGAAAGATAATTCAACTTTAAAATTGTGTTTATTAGTGAACCAGGGGGTATAGTGATTCTACTCCACACTTTGTAATAGTACTGTGCTTTAGAGGATTTGGTACATAGGCATATTGCATGTATATGCTCATTTAATATAACCCAGTGCAGGTGAACCAATTAAAATTACTGTGTATCATACATGATCTCATTTATACTCATTTATTACTATAGAAAAGAGATATAAGAGTGTTTTTTTAATGACAAAACAAGATCCAAATGGGAATTCATTTTAATCGGTCATACCCTGATCCCCCCCCACCTCAGTGTTTTTAACCTAGTTAGGATAACACCCTTCATGGATGATTATATAAATAATTTTATAGTTTAATATTATTATATCAATTAAATACTATCTAATTTAATATTCTTTAATTATGAAACAAAAATTATTGATCACTATAAATTAATCTGTTAATATCGGTAAATTGCCTAAAACAATCTTATTATTGATTTCATATTCATGAATCCTAACAAAAACTACCATGGAATGAAATTATAAAATTATATATCATCCTAGAATATCTATTATTATACCATAAATAATCTATTAATGATAAAATTTTATCTAATAATGATGATCGATGTCACCATTATGAAGCTCATACAAAATGAAAAAATCTACTTACATCTGATGATAAAAATAAAAAATAAATAACTAATAAAGGTATAAAAAATTATTATAAATACATTTTAGAAAATTTAATAATTATGAATATATTATTAAATAAGTTATTAATATGGTTATGTTTCTTATATGAGGTTAAATTTCTTTCATGGCAGTCGATAGTTAAAGTAAGGGTTCTTCATCTCAAATTACGTTCTTTGAAACATGTTTTTTATTATACAGATATATTCATTTATATGATGTATATTATACCCATTAGACATATTTTACCATGAATATATTTATTCATGGTATTTAATGTTCTATTTTAAGTTTTACCTTTTAGGGTATTTTGACTCATAGGTTACCAAATCCCTAAGGGTTTTCATCTCAATTCCCCACTATTGGGGCATGTTTTCATATTATGCACTTGTTATTTTATATGGTATACCTACTAAAACATTGGATTATATTATTATTAATTTTTATTCCATGATATTTATAAATATTTTCATGAATTTATTATTTCATATCTTTTAATTCAATAGTTACCAAATCCATAAGGTTTTTTGATAACTCAATTTTCATTTATTAAGTTATGATCATTCTTCTTGAAATTTATTATTATAATATTGGTAATATATACCTTTTGATCTAATTTTATTTTAATTAATATAATTATTTTTGTTATTTTCATCTCTTTCTCATGAAATAATTTTCAAAGCGTTGTTACCTCAATTATTAATCATTTATAGAATTCTTTATTTATAAAAATGTAACATTGTTAAGAATAATCCATGTATAC
The DNA here is from genome assembly GCA_963277665.1 of Viscum album. Taxonomy (NCBI): domain Eukaryota; kingdom Viridiplantae; phylum Streptophyta; class Magnoliopsida; order Santalales; family Viscaceae; genus Viscum; species Viscum album. The sequence goes on from OY728122.1 coordinate 2,048,457,445, forward strand.
TTTGATGGTTGTTTCTCCACCATGTTCATATTATTTATTTCTATAAATTTTCTACTATAATATTTCCATACTCCAATATATATTATCTCATGTGATCTTCTTATTTATCTTTATTACTTTTCAAAAACAAATTATTAGCCTTTTGTTGTAATTTTAAATAATTGTATTTTAAAATAAAAAAGGATTTTTCTATTAGGATCCAGAATTAAACATTACATAATCATAATTTTTATTAAATAATTTTTCTTATTTCACTTGTAGGATCTTTTTAGGTATGTAGTTTTAGTGAATTAGGTCATAACTCATACATAACAAGACCAGAAAATTACAAAGTGGACACTTCTGATTAGTATCCATTTTTTCCATAATATTAAAATTTTAAAATAAATAATGTTATATTTTTAAGAAAACTCTTCATGACATTCAACATGAATTACTCCGTACCCTTACCCATCCTTTAAATCATGCTAATTTTTTTAAATGTTGGATGAACACAAAAAATATCAGTAAGTGAAATAAAAATATGATAATAATTAGTGAAGTGAACAACATTAAAATACATAAAATCCCCTTTATTGAAAACATAACATTTTTCCCCTAAATTTAATTATCATTCCTTTAAAATATATTTTATTTTACCTTTTTAAGACCAATTATTTCCATGAAAACTCATTATAAATAACATAAAATTCATGTAGGAACCTTGGGGCATCATCTCATAAAACCCTTACAGATCCCTTACAAATTAGAATAACCATACTACCAACATCTAATATAATTATTTAATTAATATAATTATTACCCAGTTAATTAGAGTGATATTTGGTTGAAACCATCATTTAAGATATAATGGGATCACCAATTTATATCTGAGTGTGCCTATAATATATAATGTCCAAGAACCACAACATGAATAAAACATTTTATTATTTGAAAAAACTATTTTAAACTCATATGAAAATCAATTTCAGATATCAAAAAACCCTTTTCTTTTAAAACCCATTTTCAATACCAAAATACCCAAAAAATGAAAATAGGGTATTTCATTTAATAAAACTTGTATTATTGTAAAGTAATCTAGAAATTAAATAATAGGCATAATAGTAGGAAAAGTCATTGTATCAATTCTATTTAAAGCACATAAAAATATCCCTTTTTAAAAACTTTGAAATAAAGTAAGAGATGCATAAAATAATGTTTATAAATATTTTATGTCCATATAAAAAATTTCAAAAATCATTTTAAAACATGGGCATAGAAGATAAATAGTGTTTGAAGGAAAACATTAAAAGATGATTTATTAAGAAGAAAAGTCCCTTATCACTTTGGAAATATTTAAATCATATACCCTGTGAAGTAATAACATTAAAAAAATACAATTATAATAGATAAATTCAAGATATAAAATGTCTAATGGGGTGTATATATGCTTTATAAAAGAATAAATGTATATAACCTCAAGACATGCCTCAACGAATGGAAGTTGAAATGAAGTCCCTTACCTTGTGCTTGACTTGTCACATGTGTATTTATATTACTAAATAATAAACTTATGTTAATTATTTTATTTATTGAGATACTTTTTCAATTTTATTATTACTTTTATTTCACTTATTAATAAGTTATATATAATTACTTAATCAATTAATTTCATGTTGTATGTTTTGACCATATTCAGCTTATGTGTCAAAAATGGATTTGGTAGATAGAATATGGTCGAAGAGTTCATTATTTAAACATATCTGGAACAATAATTATTAAATATTTATCAAATTTATACATAAATATTACTTTTAAAACCAAACATGAAATATGGTTATGAAAAATAATTTAATGATATGATCATGGAGACGGTATATCGTACGTACGCATGAGTAATGTTTCCATTTTTCAATGTTCATTATAGAAAGAATGTAAGTAAACAATTATTTTTATAGAATGATAATCTTATCATAAATACCATAATATTTACTTATATATACTTATATATATCATTATTTTTATGTGGTGATGAAACAAAAGAATCTTGTCGCTTCAAGGAGACGGTAGTCTACACATTCATGAACAACGCTATCATTCTTTTATGTAAATGAAAATGTAAAAAGAAAATGATATATTATTTTTAAAGAATAATAAATATGTCCTTATTATCATAATGATTTCATTTATATCATGTATATTCATTATTTTTACCCTTATTACCTTCCTTGTAATGTGTTAGTGAAAACGAATCACATCGCTTCGTTAAATGGCAGTCGGTCGTACACAAGAGTGATGTTATCATATCCCTTTAAAATCGAATATAAAAAGGTTATATATGATATAATTACTCCATAGGTATAATTATGTTATAAATAACATGAATAATCATTATAACCATCATTATACCCAACTTTGAGAGCTAGTTTTGGAAAAAGGAATGAAATCATTCCGTGATGCGGTAGTCCGTCGTACACATGAATGATGATTTTGTCACCCATTTGATGGAAGTATGTGTCATTTTGTCACGACCCCACCCATATCGGGGCTCGAGCCGCAACTACCCCAAGCCCGTCTCCATAGGCCAGGGGCTGGCGACTAGCGCCGAAGGCACAACAAACTAGGGGAGTCCTTGGCCTAAGAAACTATACACACACACGCAGCCAACTCAAAGAAAAGTGCAGAGAAAGGAAAGCAAGATACAACACTGCTACAAAAGGGAAACCAAAATACATGCATCGACCTCTAACAAATACAAGTAAAGTGCTTAAAAGTGTTGACAAATAAACTGGACAGAAAAAGGGGAAAAACACGTGGCCAACCAGAAAGGTGCCACAACCCGGCAACACGTAAAACGAAAGTAAACCGCTGGTGAGTCACACCCAAAAAGTCCTACTATGGCCCCTGAATGCAAGCCACTCTCCTGTGTACTCTACGCTCCTCTGTAGTCTCAACCGACCAGTCTATCATCTACAAGGACACACCAAGTGCAGGCAAAGCCCAAGAAGGGGTGAGTATAAATATACTCAGTAGGATGCCCCGAAAACTCAAGGGAGAAACAAAGGAGGTACTAAAATGGTTAGTAGTAGACAGATCAATAACATTGTAAGAGTACAATAGAGATACTGCAACTCAACCCAACAAGAGAAAGGAAGCACACTCGTCCAAACGCAAGGAGCTAGAAACGGTGAGAAGATGAACTTCTCGTCGAGTCTTCGCTGCCTATAGTAGGAGAGTAGACTCATCCAACCAAGAGGATCTAGACACAGAAAGCACATGGCATACCTCGTGCGTCTTCGCCCCTCCTAGAAGGAGAGTAACCGAACCCAAGGAGTGAGAACAAAAGTAGAGTGTTTATATATATGCTCAACAAGAAACCCGAACGAGTGTGTAAGGGGATCTCTATCTCCAAGATCATCCCAAGAAGAGTCGCCAATAGTTCAAAGGATAAACATCACTAAAACCCAACAATCTCGCATGCCAAAGCTGCCTCATCACTGAACCGTACAAACAAGGTTCCCACTTCAGTAATCACAGAGGAAAGTCACTGACTAGACTCATATAAAGTACTAAGTCTGAATTAAGTCGTTGGGTAACCCATTGCTCAACCCCACTGGAGGGTAAACCCCAATAAGTCAACGGTGACCCACTGACCAGCCCCGCTGGAGGGTAAACCATAATAAATCATCGGGTGACCCACTTCCCAACCCTACTAGAGGTTAAACCCTAAATAAGTCGACAGTGACCCACTACCCACCCCCGCAGGAGGGTAAACTGTAATAAAACGTCAGGTGACCCACTGCCCATCCCTGCTGGAGGGTAAATCCTAAATAGGTCAACGGTTACCCACTGCCCAGCCACGCTGTAGGGTAACCCATAATAAAACATCAGGTGACCTACTTCCCAGCCCTGCTGGAGGGTAAACCCTAAATAAGTCGACGGGAACCCACTGCCCAGCCCCGCTGGAGGGTAAACCGTAATAAAACATCAGGTAACCCACTTCCCAGCCCTGCTGGAGGGTAAACCCTAAATAAGTCAACGGTGACCCACTGCCTAGCCTTGCCAGAGGGTAAACCGTAAGGTCAACAGGTATCCCACTGCCCTACCTCACTGGAGGTTAAACCTGGAACCAGTCCGATATCTCTGCCAAACCCATGCCATCACTGGGTGTCATTATCACCGCTACCGTGCGTAGGTTTGGAGTGTGTCAAAGGAACCTCCGACCAATGCCCTTTTCATATTTCCACATTTAATAAGATCTCAGAAGAGGCTCTGTACGCCCAAACAGATCACACCATTGCAATCCTCGTGGAAAAACACGCGAGATAGACTACTTTCTCGCTGAAAATGGCTCCGGGTGGAAAATTTATTCAACACCACTTTATGCCCATACGATGTCTCGTGGGGCCCACACCTCGGTCCCGAAAGAGGTCGATCGAACTGCACCATCAGGATGCTCTCGGAAAAACATGTCGAAATGACTACTCATACGCCCCAAACGGACGCCGGAAGAAAAAGGTGCAGCACGCAGCACATAACTTAAGAGACGGCCTGTGGGGCCCATGCCTCAACTACAGCTTCAATACCTAAAACCACCATGTCAACTTCGACTCGATTCCAGGGTCACAACACCACTGACGGTGCCTAAAACGGACTATGGACGTAGAAGCTGCAACTCCCCACGTTATAAGCCAACGGGGCCCTGTGGGGCCCGCACCTCGATCCCAAAACATGTTACACAGATCGTAGCATTACGTTCCTTGCAGATAACCATGTGGGATAGGCTATTCATTTTCCCTAAATGGACTTATGTAGCATAAGTCGTAAAAACACAGCATGCATCCGAAAGCTGCCTCGTGGGGCCCACGCCTCAGGCCCAAACTTAGGTGGGAAGATTGCACCATTGCAATCCCCTTGTAAAAACACTCAGAAAAGAGTACTCAAACAACCCAAAAAGATTTCGGGTGAAAAAATTGTCTTTTCACCGTAAAACGTGCAAACTAGGCCCTGTGGGGGCTGCACCTTGTCTCCAACCTGAACGCTTCAGAAAGCACCTCAAAAAGTCTACACGGGGACTAGGGTCACGCTGCCACTGACGGCGCGTCAATCGGACATCCCAAACATGAGTTAGGTCCGACGCAACAATTAATTAATTAATTAATTAATTAATTAATTACTCACATTTAGCATTTTGTGCCACCGAGCAATGAAACCAACCCGAAAAGGTTCTGAACCAACTTTGGAAGGACCGTCTCAGCTCTGGGGCCATCGTGCCTCTAACATCACGTCAAACGGACATCCGACTCGTGAACCACGTTCGTCGCAACTTTAATAATAATTTACTATTATCAAATTAATGAGTTTCGGGTCACCCGCCTTCGGGCATGGAACCCAAAAACCCCGAAACCCATCTTAAAAAGTCTGTCTCGAAGAGACAGATCCATAGCCGCAGACGGCGTGTCAAATAGGATGCGTCATTTAGAAGTTACGAACTCAACATAAATCTTGTATTTCCATTCTGAGGGCTCATTTGAATGTTATTTTAAAGGAACGTCTGTGATAAAAATCACTTAGTCATTATTTTAAAAAAAATGACGATTTTTCTCCTGGGTGACATCTCTCGCAGTAGGCCACACCCGCAACTTTTACACCTCACCTAGGGTAAATGGAACGCTCCAGATGCAACTGTGCCCTCATATTTCTGATCCGAACTACCGTTAAGGAGGAAACACAAACCGGCCATGTGCATAGTATAAAAACACTTAATATTTTTATAAAATTTATTCAGGGCACACCGGGCCTCGGAATCGCACGTCGTCTTCGCACTTAGCTCTGGATTTATATGTAGAAATATTACAAGGTCTTACAGGGAAAAAATCGGGTCTCTACATCATTCCCTCTTTCAATCTTTTCATCCTCGAAAGGAAAAACTAGGGAAGACAACTCGGGATACAGAGCTCACACTTAGCTCTCCCACTCCCAATAAAACTTGCACAACACCATACTGGCACAACATGCGAACCTAAGGGATAGTTCGCACTTACAAGGTCTTCTACTCTCAAATACATGCATAGGGATACGCACACACCTCATCAGCTGCAACACGTGAAAGACATCGTGTGCCCACTCCTACTGTTGGGAGGGTAGGGAAAAATGGTAGGCAACCCCTCAACCGCTTGCACGATTCCCGTATGGTCCAAAGAAACTTTGGGGACTTCCCCGACCGAACCTCTACTTTCCACGTCGTGACCGAAATCACAGTTTGTTCTTGGAACATGGTCTCATGATTCCCTCCTTCAGAATACCCCTCTGGTGAAACACCCAAGGATATATGGTCACACAAGCTTTCACAGTCGGTGCATCACAACCGAGACTCTATTACACACTCAACAAACGAAGGAGTCATCATCATAAACTGTAGAAAAGTCATACCCTCCTACAGAAACTCCATCCAGGACCATCATCTCAGGTTCAAGTCTCTCTGGGTGAGGGCGCACCTGAGACACCGGTGGTCTGAGTAATCCACAAAGCACTCTCCCAGAAGATAGTGTCTCCACATTCTCAGTGCAAGGACCACCACCATCACCACATAGTGAAACGCTTAGTTATATTTATGGGGTTTCCATCCCCTCAACCTGTACTTGATAATGGTATCAATATTGACATTGATCATGCAAGGTACCAATGAACAAGGTAGGTGAGCAAACTTATACAACTGTCATAGGCTAGACACGGAAAGCATGTGGAATACCCCAAGTGTCTTTTCCCCTCTTGTAAAGAGAGTAATTCCCAAAACAGGCTCTCTGCCAAACCCACTAGTGACACTTCAAGAAAAGGGAGGTCAATCAGAAAGGCCCCACTGGAAAAACCAGAACATGCTCTGACACTCCAACGCACAACCCCGCCATGAATGCACATGTCAGAGGGACTCATCCACCACACTCAATACTATCCGCTTTGGGTGGTACTGACTCTCCCTCACGGTTTTGATCATGCCACAAAAACGCGTCTCAGTGGGGGAATAACCCCTCTTTCCCATGCATTCAAAGCTACGTCAGACAATACCAACACAGGGTTACACCGACACCCTGCGCCACCCTCGGTAACCCCTCAAACAAGGAGTTAGACGAAAAGAGTACCTCACGCAGTGTCTATCAAGTTCTACTTAGAAAATTAGAAAAAGACATAGAGTGTACCTCTTATCATCTATTGAATTGTAGGATTGTAGACATCCATAGCACACAGCCGCCTACGGCCCCACCCGTCAGCTCCCTGAGCCTGACATGGCTGCCTAGTAGTGGTGGAAGGACCTCGAAATGTCGTTTTCCAACCACAGTTCTTCCTGCTTTTCTGCCAACATCACCTCCCTAGGGACCACCCTGTCCTCACCTGGGAGTTCTCTGATCACGACACTACCTCTGTTGTGGCAGTGCATCTACCAACTATATGGAAACCTAGCACATTTGGTCGAGTAGTCTCATGCCATGTGACCTCGCACATCACAACCATAGCACTAGTCCTCCCTGGGATATCTTGTCGCTCTACGTTGTCCCCGACCATGTGACTGAGTCTCGACAAGGGGAGACCTCCAACGTCGAGGCCCTGCCAATCGATGTCTCTCTTCCAGAAATTTCTCTGTACCAGTGCCTGCTCCAGCACCCCGAGATGGGTGAGGATGCACAAGGGCACTAAACTGGCACGAATTTCCTCTACAGAGATCTCGTTAAAACTTTTGTGCTCGGAAGTTTCCATCGTGGTTCATGTCCAAAGAGTACTGAGTAAGGTCTGTGAACCTAGTCGCGTACTTAGACATCGCCATCACTTCCTGCTGAAGCTCCAGTAGCTCCCGAAACCGTAAAAAGCGTAAGCAGGAGAGGTAGTACTCCTCACGAAATAGCTTCTAGAAGTCATCCCACAAGAGTACTGACTCATCGTGTATCCGAGTAACCCTGGATCTACCAACGCCAAACTGCTTGGTGGAAAAAGACTGGCTGTCAAAGCCACCATCTAACATGTCAGTGTCCGAACAAGCCTGAAGAGGCGGACCACCGACTCTAGCCAACCCTTCACTGTTTGAGGGTATGGCTCACTGTGGAATCTCAATAGTCTATGATGCTAGAACTCACGTAGCATTCCCAGCCTGCGCTCGTCATTGGCCCTCACTGCTGGTACTATCTGTTACTCCCCAGGTGGAGGTGCTACTACCTGTCCTCCTAGAGAAAGGGTAATTGTATGATAAATCTCAAACTGAGGCCTTGTCGTTCACGGAATCGTTGTCACAATATGGAGCTAGTATCCTGGATGGCTATCATCGCGGAGACATCCTATATCCGATCAAGGAGTACCGCGGTCAAATGAGCATATATATATAAAAAATGATGGGTAGATGACTTAAGAAGGACAGTCGAGACTCAATCCTATATGATGCACGAAACAAATTCCCTACAAGAAGTGTCTCAGTGTGCCGAGTCGACAAGCGGGTTATCAGGGTCCTAGTGAATGGATACGTCAGCCGCTGCACCACCACCGAACTCCTTGGTTAGAGAGCCGCTCTCGAGGCACATTGGCACTATTTCCCCAAACTCAACCAACTCCTTTTTAGGGACATCCGAACAACACCACAAGGAACGAACCACCTCTGATACCACTTTGTCACAACCCGACCCATACCGGGGCTCGAGCCGCAACTACCCCAATCCTGCCTTCATAGGCCAGGGGCTAGGGACTAGTGCTGAAGGCACAACAAACTAGGGGAGGCCTTTGCCTAAGAAACTGTACACACACACACAGCCAACTCAAAGCAAAGTGCAGAAAAAGGAAAGCAAGATACAACACTGCTACGAAAGGGAAACCAACATACATGCATCGACCTCTAACCAATACAATTAATGTGCTAAAAAGTGATGACAAGTAAACAGAACACAAAAAGGGTAAACACACGCGCCCAACTAGAAAGGTGCCAAAACCCGGCAACAAGTAAAATGAAAGTAAACCCTTGGTGAGTCACGCCCAGAAAGTCTTTCTATGGCCACTGAATGCAGCCCATGCTCCTGTGTCCTCTACGCTCCTCCGTAGTCTCGACCGACCAATCTGTCGTCTGTAAGGGCACACCAAGTGCGGGAAAATCCCAAGAAGGGGTGAGTATAAATATACTCATTAGGATGCCCCGAAAGCTCGAGGGAGCAACAAAGGAGGTACTAAAATGGTGAGCAGTAGACAGATCAAGAACAGTGTAAGAGTATAATAGAGAGAGTGCATCTCAACCCAACATGAGAAAGGAACCGCACTCATCCAGATGCAAGGAGCTAGAAATGGTGAGAAGATGAACATATCGTCAAGTCTTCGCTGCCTAGAGCAAGATAGTAGACTCGTCCAACCAAGAAGAGCTAGACACGGAAATCACGTGGCATACCCTGCGCGTCTTCACCCCTCCTAGAAGGAGAGTAACCGAACCCAAGGAGTAGGAACAAAAGTAGAGTGTATATATATACTCAACAAGAAACCCAAACGAGTGTGTAATGAGGTCTCTATCTCCAAGATCAGCCCAAGAAGAGTCTCCAACAGTTCAAAGTATAACCATCACTGAAGCCCAACAATCCTGCATGCGAAAGCTACTTCATAATTGAACCGTATAACCAAGGGTCCCGCTCCAGTAATCACGGAGGAAAGTCACTGAATAGCCTCATAGAAAGGACCAAGTTTGAATTAAGTCATCAGGTAACCCACTGCCCAGCCCCGCTGGAGGGTAAACCCCAATAAGTCAACGGTGACCCACTACCCAGCCCCGCTGGAGGGTAAACTGTAATAAATCATCAGGTGATCCATTGCCCAGCCCTCCTAGAGGGTAAACCATAAATAAGTCAACAGTGACCCACTGCCCATCCCCGCTGGAGGTTAAACCATAATAAAACATTAGGTGACCCACTGCCCTGCCCTACTGAAGGGTAAACCCTAAATAAGTTGACGGTGACCCACTGCCCAGCCCCACTGGAGGGTAAATCATAAAAAAACATCAGGTGATCCACTGCCCAGCCCTGCTGGAGGGTAAACCCTAAATAAGTCGATGGTGACTCACTGCCCAGCCCCGCTGGAGGGTAAACCGTAATAAAACATCAGGTGACCCACTGCCCAGCCCTGCTGGAGGGTAAACCCTAAATAAGTCTATGGTGACCCACTGCTCAGCCTTGCTGGAGGGTAAACCATAAGGTCAATAGGTTTCCCCCTACCTAGCCTCACTGGAGGGTAAACCCGGAACTGGTATGATACCTCTGCACTACCCATGCCATCATTGGGTGTCACTATCACCACTACCGTGCGTAGGTTCAGAGTGTGTTAAAGGAACATATGTCCAATGCCATTTTCATATTTCCACATTTAATAAGATCTCGAAAGAGGCTCTGTACGCCCAAACAGATCACACCATTGTAATCCTCGCAGAAAAACACACGAGATAGACTACTTACTTGCTGGAAACGGCTCCTGGTGGAAAAGTTATTCAACACCACTTTATGCCCATACGACATATCGTGGGGCCCACACCTCTATCCTGAAAGAGGTCAGGCGAACTATTCCATCGCGATGTTCTTGCAAAAATATGCCAAAATGACTACTCATACGCCCCAAATGGACGCCTGAAGAAAAAGACGCAGCACGCTCCACACAGCTAAAGAGACGGCTCGTGGGGCCCATGCCTCAACTCTGGCTTCAACTCCTGAAACCACCTTGGTCAACTTCGCCTCGATGCCAGGGTCACAACGCCACCGACGGCGCCTAAAACGGACTTCGGACGCTGAAGCTACAACTCCCCGCGTTATAAGCCAACGGGGCCCATGGGGCCCGCACCTTGATCCTGAAACATGTCATGCAGATCGTACCATTACGTTCCATGCAGATAACCATGCAGGATAGGCTATTCATTTGCCCTAAACAAACTTATGTAGAATAAGTCAAAAAAACGCAGCATGCGTCCGAAATCCACTATATGGGGCCCATGCCTGAGGCCCGAACATAGGCGGGCAGATTATACTGTTGCAATCCCCTTGTAAAAACACTCATAAATGAGTACTCAAACACCCCAAACAGATGTCGGGTGAAAAAGTGGTGTTTCACCATAAAACGTGCGAACTAGGACATGTGGGGCTCACACCTTGTCTCCAACCCGAACGCTTTGGAAAGCACCTCAAAAATTCTACACGAGGACTGGGGTCACGCTGCCATTGACCGTGCGTCAATCGGACATCCCAAACAGGAGTTAGATCTGATGCAACAATTAATTAATTAATTAATTAATTACTCACATTTAGCGTTTCGTGCCACCGAGTAACAAAACCAACCCAAAAAGGTTCCAAACCAACTTTTGACTGACCGTCTTAGCTTCGAGGCCACCACGCCTCTGACGGCACGTCAAACGGACGCCCGGTTCGCGAGCCATGTCTGTCGCAACTTTAATAATAATTTATTATTATTAAATTAACGTGTTTTGGGTCACCCACATTCGGGCATGGAACCCAAAAACCCCGGAACCCATCTTAAAAAGTTTGTCTCTAAGAGACAGATCCACAGCCGCAGACAGTGCGTCAAACGGACACGCCGTTTAGAAGTTAAGGCCCCCCGAATGCAAGGGGGCCTAACCGGGCCGGTTCACCTCGACCGGCCCGGTCCGAACTGTCGGCCCGTGGCCCAGGCGCGGGTCCGTCCCATCACGCCGCGGCCCGCCCGCCGCGGCCCACCCAGCAACACTGGACCCCTTCCTCGGGTCCGGTTTTTTCCAAACAGACCGGCCAACTGGCCGGTCTTTGTCGCCCAACAGGACCCGCAAGGTGCGGGTCCTTGTTCCCCAGCAGACCGGCTTTGGCCGGTCTTCATTGACGCATCGGTAGGACCCGCAAAGCATGGGTCCCTTCTTCCTCTGCATGCCTTAGGTTGATCCTCGGGCTCCCTTCGACTGCGATGCCACGCCGGACGTTGGTCGCGGCACACCTCCGTCGGATGCCCTCGGCGCCTCCGCCTGCTGTCGCAGCGCACCGCTGCACTACCCCGGCTCCACACCGCACTGCCTCCTCGGCCGCGCACCGCTCTGGCGCCTCCTCCGTAGCACTGCCCTGCTACCCCCTATCCCAGCTTCACCACACATAGCCACACCGCCGGACTCCGACTAGCCTCTCCTCCGGCCACTCGGCTACTCCGGCCACACACCACCTTCGGCCAGCCAGCGACACCCGACACCACCCAGCCGCCGCGACTTCAATCCAAACCCCATCCACACCGGCCACCTCGTACAAACCCCCGGATGCAACTGCTGCCTGATGCTCGAACCCCCACTGTGCCACCCCGAGCTTCGGCCACCACCCTTGCCGGAGCCGGGACTTCTGACGGCCTCTACCACCGCTTCGGTGGCCCAAATTCAAAACCGAACACGGGTGGTTAAATGCATGGTTTGATGGTTGTATTCATGCGGATATCAACGACGATAATCAAAACAAATATCAAATGACGACGGTTCAAATAAATTAAGAATTGAAAACAAGGGTGCGGAAAATTAACAAGAATCCTACCTCTTTGGATCTGTTCGTCGTTGGTGATGCCTTCGTTGCACTCCACCTTCGATCCGCCAAGGTTTCGGCGAAGATCACTCCTCGATCTGGAAAAAAAAGCGAAGAATGCCGAAGAACATTGGAGAGAGAGAGAGATAGATGGGAAACCCCAACTCCAAATTCCTGTTTTTCTATTTATAGAAAAACCCGCTTAGCGTAGAATCCGAATTCACCGCGCCCTCTCATTTTACGTCGCGCCTAGGCAAAACGTCCCATTTAAAACTCAATGGAAATCTCAGATTTCCATTCCAAGGGTTTGTTTTAATGTTATTTGAAAGGATATCCAGTGATAAAAATCACTAAGTCGTTATTTTTTTTTTTAAATGACGATTTTTTGCCTGGGTGACATCTCTCACAAGAGGCCCGCGCCCACAACTTTTACATCCCTCCTAGGGTAAATGACACGCTCCAGATGCAACCGTGCCCTAGGATTTCCGATCCGAGCCACCGTTTAGGAGGAAACACAACCCCTCCATGTGTATAGTATAAAAACACTTAATATTTTTATAAAATTTATTCCAGGCACATCGGGACTCGGAATCGCACGCCATCTTCGCGCCTAACTCTGGAATTATATGTAGAAATATTCCAAAGTCTTATAGGGAAAAAACCGGGTCTCTACACATTTTAGGTGATACCATAAATATTAAAACATATCATTATATGTAATATTATTTGGTTATTATATCATCATATTATAAGAATAATTTCTCTGAGTGGATGAATAAATAAAATAAAATGCTTGTTGATTAACATTACCTCTTATTAGGGTATCTCCTTTTAGTTTTCACTAAGTTCCTTAATTGGTTGGATTTCTAACCAAATTAAGGAATCAAGGATTATAATAGAGAATTGGATAAGTGATTTGGGTAGGTATTTTCTAATCCAATTGGTTTTGAAGTAGAAAAGTGAGTGGCAGTGGGGTGGCCTTTTACAAGTGAGGTGAGTGGCACACTTATAATTGTTTGAAAGAGTGAATTCCACCCATGTTTTTTTCATGTCACCAGAACCCAATAATGGTAAATTATATATCCTTGAAATTATAAGGTCTAAAATATCCATAAAATGGGTGTTTCTTAGGTTTTGGTTCATTTCTATACCTTATATTATAAGTTTATTCATTAAGTAAACTCATTTTTACCATAATCATTGTAATTAGTTTTAATGGTTTTCAATTATCACTTTGGTAAGAAAGTAATTTTGAAATATTAGAAATTATAAATTATGATTAATATAAATATATATTCTATTTTTCCAAACTCAATCCACATAATTTTCAAAATTAAATTTAATATTAATCTCATAGACGCGGTGAGACAATGAGTTTTTAAGAAGAGTATTTTTTTTAAAAAGATGATTCTATCTATACTAAATTACTAATAATTATTATTATATAAAAATAAATTAATATTTAATCATATATAATATATAAGTTTCATTTAAAAAATTCCACATTAGGTATTATTTTAATTTATTTAAAAGGAGATACATTTTTTATTTTAAAATAGTTTTTGAAAAAACCCATTTTTAAACCAATTAACAAACTTATAACAAAAACCCATATAATTTTGTTTACAAATTAATAAATTTGATTAAATATAACTAAATAATAATTATGTTACTTTAAATCATATTCAAAACATAATGGTACACTTAAATTACTTAATTTATTAAAAATAAAATATTTTTTATAAAAATCGGTATTTTTCACTATTCAATGAAAAATAAATATTTTCTGGAAAAAAAATCACCCAAAGTAAATTTTTATTTGATTATTTAAAAAATTATATTCATTTAATAAAATTAATATTCTAAAATTTAGAAGTTAATATTTTAAATAAAACCTTGTAAGAAATTTTTTTAATTAAAATAATTCCTTTTTGATAAACAAAATATTTTATATTTTTTATAACTAATATAACTATCTAATTCATATTTATACATATAAAAATGTTTTATTTTATCATTATATGGGTTTTTAAATCCTCCACCTTCCCTTTTATAAATTTATTACTCACAATTTTATTCATTTATTAAACATGTGAGGATAACTTTCCCTCAATGATTTTTGATATTCCTATGTTGTCTCTTTAACCATATGGTTTTTTCATAAAACTGTAACCTGATGAATCATATTATTTCGCAACACTTGAACAATATGTTAAATAATATGAATTATATATTCCTCATAATAAATATTCTCTTCCAAATGAACTACTTCGAGGCTCAAAACATGATATGAATATGGCGCATATTTCCTTAACATTAAAACATGAAATGCATTATGTACCTAAGATAAACTTGGATGTAAGGCCAATCGATGGGAAAATGATCCAAATTTATCTAGGATTTCATTTGGTCAAATTAAATATGGAATCATCTTTCCATTCTTTCAAAAATTCTTCACACTTTTCCATTGATAAAATTTGATAAATTCATGATCACCTACCTCGAAAGAATGATCATTCCTCAGGTTATCTGAATAACTTTTTTATTTAATCTGGGTTTTCCTCATGTGTCACTAAATAAACTGAATTTATCTATTATTTCCTCTAATAAATATGGTCTCATCTACTTACTTTCTTCTACATGATCCTAAAATGTTGGTTTCTGGAACCGCTTTATATATAATGCCTTAAATGGTGCCTTTTGTATACTGGAATGAAAACAATTGTTATAGAAAAACTCAACCAAAGAAATATGTTGATCCAAATATCCCAAGTAATACATTGAATAAGAATGAATTATATCTTCAATTGTATGAATTTTCATCTTAGACCATCCATCATATTGAGGATGAAAATTTGTACTAAAATTTAATTCATTACCCAATGACTTCTGAAGTCCTTTCCAAAAATTAGATGTGAACCTGGGATCGTGGTCTTATATAATGTAGAGTGGCACCCCATGTAATATGACTATCTCATTTATATAGAATCAAGAAATCTGATCTAAATAAATTTTATATCTAATGGTAAGTAAATGTGTATATTTAGTAAATTGATCAACAATAACCCAAATTGCATTATTAACTTGAGAAATCTATGGAAATCCTACCATGAAATCCATTAATATATTTTCCAATTTCCACTCTGGAACTGGAAACGGTTGAAGCATCCCCTTTAGTAAATTTATTTATAATTTAACCTACTAATAAGTCAAATAATTCTTGTTAAATTTAATAATATCACTTTTCATTCCATTCCACCAATTATACATCTGAAGGTCTCTATACATATTGACACTACCCGGATGGATGGAAAATAGAGAACTATGAGCTTCAGTCAACAAATATTTTCTCAACATGGAATCACATGGCACACATAATATTTTAAAAATAATAAAACACATTCTTCATTAATATTAAAATAAAGAAACCTACCCTTCATAATGTATTCCACCTTTTCCTTCAAAGATTGATCCTCCTTCTAAGCTCACATGATTCTTTCTGAAAAAATCAATTGTACTGAAATCTGAAACAAAATAGAGTGTCCTGGTATCTATAACATCTAGGACAAAATTCATAAAATCCTTAACTAAAGGGCCATGTTCCATACATAAAATGGTTAATGTAACATTACTTTTTTTATTCAAAGTATCATCCACTTTGTTTTATTTTCTAGGATGGTAATGATTCGTGCAATAATACTCCTTGATTAGTTCATGCCATATTCTCTGTCTCATGTTCAATTATTTATGAGTGAATATATACATCAAATTTTTTTAATTCGTATATATTTCACACTTTACTCCATAAAAATCTTTCCTCAAAATTTTTAAATAAGAAAACATAACATCTAATTTCAAATTATGTGTAGGGTAATTTAACCCATGAGGTTTCAACTAACATGAAGCATAATAAATTACCTAATCATTCTGTATTAGGAAGCAACCAATTACTTTAAATGAAGCATCATTGAAGATAAATAATTCTCCATTTTTTTAAGGAAGGTAAAAAACTATAAAATTCCCCAATATTATTTTTATTTCCTGAAAATAATCATCACGTTATTTTTTCTAGATGATCAACTCCTTTTTGAGTTAACTTAGTTAGTGGGATGGACAACTAAGAAAATTTTTCAGCAAACCGCCAGCAGTAACCCATTAATCCAAGAAAACTACAAATCTATGTGATATTTTTGAATCTTGACTATTCTCTATCAACTTTTATTTTAACAGGTTCAATAGTTATGCCATATTTAGAAACGATATGACCAAGGATTGCAATTTGTTTCAACCGAAGTTCACAATTGCTAAATTTACCATATAATTTACTTTCTTATAAGGTTTAAAAAAAATCCATATGTGTCTTTCATATTTCTATTTAATTTTAGAATATATAAAAATTTAATCAATAAACACAACCATAATATTTTCCAAGAACTCATGAAAAATTCGATTTATAATGTCCATAAATATTGTACGTGAATTAGATGCCCCAAAGGGAATAACAAAAAACTCCAAGTGCACATGTATAGTATTAAATGAAGTATTATGTATTTTATCTTCCTTGACTTTCCACTGATGGTACCCTGACCTAAGGTCAACCTTCAAAAAATAATATGTTCCCTAGATCTGATCAAAAAAATCATCGATATGAGTAAAATGACACTTATTCTAAATAATGATGTTATTCAAGTCTCTATAATCAATGAAAAGTCTCATCGAACCATATTTATTTTTAACATACAAGATAAGAGCACCCCATGGTGAAGTTCTAGGTTGGATGAAACCTTTATTTAATTACTCATACAATTTATTTTTCAATTATAAAAGTTTCACTTGATCCATTCGATAAGGGTGTTTAGAAATAGGATTAGCATCATGTGCTAAGTCAATTGTAAACTAAACCTCCCAATCAGGAATAGAACCTGGAAAATCATTCGGAAAAACATCCATGTATTCATTTATTACTAACACATACCTATTCTAAATAGTTTCTTTATTTTCAATAATATAATAGATGTAACTTTTACAACCATCTCTAATCAATTTCTCATATTCTTAGTAAGTTATCAAATGCATGAAATCATTAGACACAACTTTATTTGCACTGTAATCTATCTTAGAATGATAAATCAAAATCTAATTCATACTAAGAATGATATCAAACTCTATTCTGCCTATTTAAATATGGTTTTCAAGAAAGACCATCCCACTGATTATAATAGGAATGTTCTTATAAATCTTAGAAACTTTAATACTAACACCATGAGTTTTGACCAAAAAAATTATCTTACTTTTATTAGGTGATGTTCCCAATTTACTTTAAAATTTCTTATAAATTAAATATTGAAAAGATTGAAAGTCATACAGGGTATTGGAATAATTCTAATACACAAGTAACATGCCTTTACCCACATCATTTTATGGCCCAACATAAACTGTAGTAGTGAAAAATGACCTCATTACACCTTTCTTTTCCAATCATGACGATTTACATCCTATGAAACTAACTTTGAACACACATTAGCCTTATGAACCAACTCATTATAACTAAAACAAATTATCATTGTATGGTTATTGTTAATTCCATTCTTTGATTCCATGGGACTCATTCGTGTTTCATGTGGCTAAACATTCCACATTGGTAACACTTCCCTGACTTCATAATAAATTCTCTATGGTTCTTTTTACCACACTTACCATAATATGGGAACTTAATTTTCATACTTCTATATTTATTTATTTTATGTTTCCCCCATCACATGTCATCCTGTACACTTCTTACTTTCACCATCAATAGGCCTTTAAGAGTTATAGAACTTGATCTCAAACTTTTCAACCCAACGAACAACTTTCTCATAGATTTTAAATTATTATGTAGCCAAAGATCTTCATATACTTGGATATAGTCATAATTAAAACCAATGGATTATTATATTGTTATATTGAATAAAACATTTCATATACCTAGAAAATATTCTAAAGTTTGACTCAAATGCATCTATGGAATCATTATATTTTTTCCATAATTATAGGATTTGTTTTCCATTCAGATTCAAAAAACATAGGGAAATATTTCTCAACAAAAATATCCTTAAATATTTTCCATTAAATGGAATAAATATAATATTTATCTCTATTATTCTCAACCAAAGACTACCATTTATCATCTTCACCTTCAAAATGATAAATGGAAAGGGATATATTTTGATATTCTGAACATCTCATGACATCAAATATCTTCTCTAGAGAATTGATCAATCCTTCAGCTTCCACTGGGTCATATGAACCAATGAATGATGGGGGATGTTCCCTCATGAAATTATCCACTATAGAAATGTTCCTTCATGGTAGATAAGGTTCCTCTCTAGCATGTATACCACCACTATTTATAGCCTGTTTCAACTAATTCATCACTATAGAAAACTGTCTGGTTCCAATTCCAACCATCTTAGGATGCTGATTTGGAAGGATTTTTTCCTATTGGTGCCTTCCTGCTAAATATTAACAATTTCCTATATGGAAATTCATTATTAAAATACATATTTTATCCAAATTAACATGGTAATATTCAAATTCTATATCATTTTAACATGATCGTAAGGTAAAATATTTCAAGGGAATGTTATTAACATTTCCTAACCTATAAAGTTATCAAAAAAATTATTGTGATGCCTACTATAATGAACCAACCATAAATATTAATCTATCTTGAGTTTTAGTCAATAATTTACTTTCTTTCACATTTATGATCTTTTCAGGTTTAGAGTTTTACAGAATTAGGTCATAACACATACATAACAAAATCGTAAAATTAAAAAGTGGACACTTATGATTAGTTTCTATTTTTCTAATAATATAAAACTTTTAGAATAAATAATGTTAAATTTTCATGAAAACTATTAATTAATTTTAAATTGAAATCTTACATTCCCTTACCCATCTTAAAAATTTTGTGAAAACATTTTAAAAACATGGTATGATTACAAAAAGCATAGTAAGGAACGTAAAAAAATGAAAAATGTTAGTCTAATGAAAAACATTAAAATCCATAAAAACCATTATTAAAAACATAACATTTTACCCACAAATATAAATATCATTCCTTTCAAATGTCATTTATTTTACCTTTTAAAAATAAATTATTTCCATAAAAACTCATTATAAATAATAGAAAATTCATGTAGGTACCCTGGGACATCATCTCATAGCCATTAAAATTATGAATAACCATATGGAGAACATAAAATATAATTCATTGGATAACATAATAATTACCCAATGTATTGGAGATATATCTTGGCACACCCATCATATATGATGTCCAAGAACCACAACATGAATAATAAATTTCATCATTTGAAAAACTCTTTTAAACTCATATGCAAATCAATTTCAAATATCAAAATACCATTTTCTTTTAAAACCAATTTTCAATAAAAAAATACGCAAAAAAATGAGATGTTAGTTCTCAATTAAAAAACATGTAAGCTTTCAAAGGAAGCTAGATATGAAATAATATACACTCTGATAGGAAAAGTCATTTTTGTTGTTCTATTTAAAACACTTAAAAATATTCCTTTTGAAAAAATTTGAAATAAATTAAAATAGACATGATAGAATATTTATAAATCTTTTATGTTGATATAAAACATTTCAAAAATAATTTTAAAAAAATGTAAATAGAACATAAATAGATTTTGAAGGAAAATATTAAAAGATGGTTTATTTAGAAGAAAAGTTGCTTATCACTTTGGAAATATTTAAATCATATACTCCATGAATGAATAACATTAAAAAACATTAAATACTATGAGAATAGATAAATTTATATATAACATGTCAAACGGTCTATATATACACCTTCTAAAAAAATAAAGGTGCATAACTCAAGATGTGCCTCAACGAAAGGAAATTGAGATGAAGTCTCTTACATTGAGTTCGACTTGTCATGTGTGTCTTTACCTTCTTGGATAATAAACTTATGTTAATTATTTACTTTATTGAGAAACATTTTCAAGTTTATTATTAATTTTATTTAAATTATTAACAACTTATATATAATTACTTAATCAATTAAGTTTATGTCGAATGTTTTGACCATATTTGGCTTATGTGTCAAAAATGGATTTGGTGGGTTGAATATTGTCAAATAAGTGTTTATTTAAACGTATAAAAAATAATAACAATGATATAATTATCATATTTATACAAAAATTATACTTTTAAAACCCATCATGAACTATGATTATGAAAAATGAACTAACATTACGATCATGGAATCGGTATGTTGTACGTACTCATGAGTAACCTTTCCATTTTTCAATGATCATTATAAAAATAATGTTAATTAATATTTTATTTTTAAAGAATTATAATTATATCCTAAATACCATTATATTTAATTATATTTACTGGTATATATCATTCTTGTGATGTGGTGATGAAAAAAATCACATCGCTCCGAGGAGGAGGTAGTCCACACGTCCATGTACGACGTTATTATTCTTTTCATTAGGTGAAAAGGCAAAACAAAAATGATATTTTATATTTATATAATGATAAAAATGTCATTAATATTATAATTATTACATGTGTATCACATATATTAACTATAGTTACACTTATTTCCATCCATGTAAAGTGTTATTGAAAATGAATCACATCGCTTCACGAGGTGGTAGTCCACTGTACACATAAGTAATGCTATCGTACCCTTTACAGAATGGATTACAAAAATGTTATAATTAATAAAGAGGTATATATATTTTATTAATATAATATATAAACCTTATATCTATCATCATACCCAACTGTGAGTAGTGGTGATGGAAAAAATAATGACATTGTTTCTGGAGGCGGTAGTCCACCGTACACAAGAATATTGATTTTGTAACTCATTTGATGGAATTATGTGTGGTTTTATTTCATAACATTAACATAAAAAAATCTAATTATATTAAATACACTATTTTTATTATGTCATCATGGTATAAAAATAATTCAAGGGGTGGAAGAAGAAATAAAATAAAAAGCTCGTTGATGAACGTTACCTCTTCTTTGGGTATCTCCTTTTTCATTAAACCAAAGGTATTCCTCGATTGCATTTAAACCCAAATTAAGGATTTGAGGATGATAGTATGGAATTAAGGACTTTATTTTGGTATTTCTTGGCCAAAAAAATTGGTTTTTAATGCATGAAGAGAGGGGGGGAGGGTGGCCTTTTATAACTGAGATGAGTGGCACACTTGTAATTTTTTAGAGTGAATTTCACCCATGTTTGTTTCAAGTCACCAAGCCCCAATAATGGTCCATTATCAATAATAATAGGTATAAGGTTTAATTATTTCCATAAAATTTGTTTCGGATAAGTTTTGGTTCATTTTGACACCTTATATTCTATGTTTAACCATTTAGTAAACTCGTTTTTACCTTAATCATTGTGATTAATTTTAATTATTTTCACTATTCACTTTGGTAAAAAATTATATTATACTTATTAGGAATTATAAATTATGATTATTCCAAATATGAAGTCCGTTTTTTCAAATTCAATTCACAAATTTGGAAAATTCTAATTTAATATTAATCCTACAGACGCGACGAGACATCGGGTTTTTAAGAAGAGTATTGTTTTATAAAAAGGTGAATCTATATTAACTCTATGACTAAAAATAATCATTGTATGAAAAAAAATTATTATTTATAGATATATAATCTCTAAATTTAATTTAAATCATTCCCCATAATGGATTATTTTAATTAATTTAAAAGGATAAACATCATTTATTTTAAAACAGTTTTTAGAAAAACCCGTTTTTAAACCTAAAAAAACTTATACCAAAAACCAATATCAATTTGATTAAAATGTTATTAAGTGGATTAAATATAAATAAACAATATTTATTTTAGATTAAATCATATTAAAAACATATTGGGACTCTTAAATTACTTAATTTATTAAAAATAAAACACTTTTTTATTATCACCCATGAGCTCGAATGTGCTTAACGCGCCTCCCTACTTTCAAATTTCCCCGCCAGTTGCTTGCTCCCCAAAGGCTCCTGTGGAAGCTCCAATTCTTCTCCGGCCTCCAGAGTTTGGCCCCTTCGCTCCCCGCCCTCCCTCTAGTGGTAAGGATTTCCCTCTGATCGATCTTCCTAGCGGTCCGGGGGCGTCGTCGTCGTCTGGTCCTTATTTCAAGGAGATTCTTCTCAGATTGGAGCCCCCAGTGTGTCTGTTGCCTCTTCCTCAATTTCTAGAGGTTCCTTTCTAGACTGCTTCTGTCTCGGAGAAGGGGGAACCAGTCCTCGTCTTCCCAGCTTCGTCCTTCGAGGAGGCGTCAGATCGGCACAGATGGACTCTCGTGGTGAGATTCGGCACGGATAAGACACTCCTTCCTGTGTTCCAATCCTTCGTCACCTCCTGGGGCTTAGAGGCTCCTGTCTCCGTCTTTGTGCTCAACCGCCACTCCTGCATTTTTTTCTCTTCAAGGGATTCCTTCATCAAGTCTTGGGCCTTTAGCCCCCATTCTGTTGGTCGATGGCGCTTCAACCTTCTTTGATGGTCCATGGACTTCCACTATGGACGGGAGTCTCCTCAAGTGGCGGTTTGGATTCTCCTACCTGCCCTCCCACTCCATATCTTCAATCTTGATTTTCTGTGAAGGATTGGCGATCATCTGGGTGAATTCCTTTGTGATGATGATCATTTACTTCATCTCCGAGAGGCATTCGTCTGCCGGATCTGTGTGGCTATGGACGTCTCTCATGGGCTTCCATCTCAGCTCCTCCTTCAAATTGAAGGTTCTTCAGAGTGGAGGCAGCGGCTTCTTTATCCCAACCCTCCCAGGTTCTGCTCGTCCTGTCACATTCATGGGCACGAGGTGTCAGATTTCAGGCGTCTGCATGCCGCGTGCATCTTAGATCGGCAACGGGATCCTGTATTTGTTCCTGAGTCGTGCATCTCGTCGTCAGTTGATCGGCCTGCCGAGGTTGTTGTTCCTCCGGTGTCTCCCATCGCTTCCTAAGAATCCATTGGTCCCTCCTCTCTTCAGCCCCAGCCATCTCCTCCCCTTGCCGTCTTTGCTGCCTCGTCGAAGCCCCTCCCCTACCTGGATTTGGTTTCGTTCAAGCCGAGTGTCCATTTTTCTCCTCTAGTCAGCGACTTCCTCGTCGATTCGTTTTTTTGCATGCACTGCTTCAGTGTAAGATCGTTGATATCACCCTAGCTGAATCCCTTCTCTTCTGAGATCCGGGTCTTCTGGCATCGGGTGCTCATCTCCACTTGGGTGAACATGGTTTGCACTCAATTGGTCAGGAAGATGCTCCTCGGATGGTTGTTTCCCGCACTTCAGAATCTCAGTCGATCACCCTGGTAATCACCTATAACTCTTTAATTGTGTTATCATATGATACAGAGGAGGGAGACACTCAGTCTCCATCTCCCTCTTTGGAGCCTTCAGGAGTTTGTATGCGGTCCCGATCCAAGAGGAGCTTAGCATTCCTGTCTTTTCACCCGAACTACCGCACCTCGCCAGGGGCCAAAACCAAGCGCAACCTATTCCAATGATTTCCTTCATTGCTTGGAATGCCCGTGGCCTCAGGGCCCAGGTGAAGACTGATTTTCTCTTCAATGACTTATCCTGGGGCAGGTCCGCTGTTGTGGTGAAGACTGATTTTCTCTTCAATGAATTATCCTGGAGCAGGTCCGCTGTTGTAGCAGTGCTTGAACCAAAACAATTTGTGTCTAAGATTGCTGACATTGGTTTTAGAATGAGACTTCGTCATTTTATGCATGGAGAACCTGCAAACCACCACATCTGGATTTTATAGAAGGATTCTCTTTCAGTTAATCTTCATGATATCTCTGATCAGCACGTCACAGTTTTGGTTGATAACGGTGCTTCTCAGTGTTCTTTAACCATTGTCTATGAAAAATATGAGCCTAGGATGAGGGATCAACTATGGAACAATCTTGAAAGATTCGATCTAGGGAATATCGCTTGACTACTCAGTGGTGATTTCAATGTTATCTTATACACTTCCGAAAAATGGGAGGTGGGATTTTTCATCAAAAGGAAATGCATGCCTTTGCCTCATCCATGGCCTGAAAAGGACTTCTGGATTTAGGTTTCACTGGGGACAAGTTTACATGGTGAAATAACAAAAAAGGTGGGTCATCGCATGTGGAGTAGATTGGACTGGTCTTTAGAAAACATTCATGCAATTTCTGAATATCTAGGGGTCCGCGTTTTTCACCTTATTTGTGCTATGTCTGACCACTCCCCTTTTCTGGTTCATATGTCTTCCATTGTGGATTTTGGTTTCGCGTTTTTCTTCTCTAAACAGTGGACTTTTGACCCTGATTTTCCATTTACAGTGCAATCTTCCTGGAGCAAGCCTATGCAGGACAATTTGTGGCTTGGATTCCATAAAAAACTCGGATGGTTGAAAGGGGACATGCTTACTTGGATTAGAAACTGTCCCCATCACTTTCAAGAGTTGGATATAGTAGAGCGGGAACTTGAGGAGGCTGAATCCAGTCTTGAGGAAAACTGGGATGATGATTTGTTCAGGGATGTCATTGACAAAAAGAAGAAGTTAAAGGATATTATACTCGCACAAGAACGTTTTTCTCATGAGAAATCCAAACTGAAATGGCTTATGGATGGCGACAAAAATACCACATTTTTTCATGCGTGTATCAAAGAGATAAAGTGTCATCGCCCCCCCCCCCCACAACATTTGCAAGGAGGATCGTTCTTTCACAAGAAATCCTGATGAAGTAGGTGATATGGTGAAAGGTCATTTTAAATCCTTGCTTGCGAGTAGTAATCCTGAGATTCTAGAGGCATATCCTCATGGTCAGTCTTCCTTATGTGAAGTTATTCTGAATGTGGTGTCTGATGGTATTAATTTTGAGATGGGAAAGATCCTTGATGAGATGGAGGTTTGGGATGTAGTGAACTATCTTAATCGGGAAATTTCTCCTGGGCCAGATGGAATTCCAGGTTCCTTTTATGTGGCATCTTGGGAGGTGGTTAAAATGGATTCAGTTAACATTATACAGGACTACTTTCATGGGGGAAACTTGCCTCGTGTGGCTTGTTCTACAACCTTAATTCTTATTTTGAAGGTTAAGGACCCCTCCTCTATCAGGCATTAGAGGACAATTATTAGGTGTAACTTCCTTTATAGAGTTCTGGCTAGTATCATCAACAGGAGGCTTGGCCCTCACCCCCAAAATTGGATTTCATAGGAACAACATCGTTTTGTTAGAGGGAGGTCAACTTAGGAGGCAATTGCTCTTGCTCAAGAGATGGTTGAAGACATCAATAGGAAAACCATGGGATCTAACATGGAAATTAAAATTGACATGGGAAAAGCCTATGATAGAATTTAATGGGGTTTCATTTTGAAATTCCTGACCTGCTTGGGTTTCTCTAATTGGGTGTCAGACTTATTCTTCAGGTGCTTTAGCTCTCCTTGGTTCTCAGTTATGTTCATGGGAAGGAGCTGTGGCTTTTTCAAATCTGTTCGAGGTTTAAGACAGGGATATCGTCTCTCCCCTTGACTTTTCATTTTTGGCTCAAGACTCCTTTAGCAAGTACTTATCCAATTGCATTCATAACAGAAATATGCTTCCTTTTAGATGTAGGTCTCATTTAAATGGCATATCTCACCTTCTCTTTGTCGATGACATGCTTCTTTTCATTAACGGAAGCAAGAGATCAATTCAGGGCTGAATGTCATGCAATAATATAGCAAGTGGAGTGGACAACGTATCAATGATGAGAAGAGCAGCTTATATATCTCCAAATCTTATTCTGAGCAATGTGTCAAAAAGATTGAGGACTTGCTAAGGGTCATCAGGAAACTTTTTCCAATGGAATATATGGGGGCCCTGATTTCCCCCAGTGGTCTTCACTTCCAGCACTTTGATAGCTTGACTACAAAAATCACGGGGTTCATCAACAATTGGAAGAGTTCTTTCTTATCGTTTGGGGGTCGTATTACACTGATTAACTATGTTCTTAAATCTATTTCGATGAATTTCCTCTTAGTCCTTAAAGTCCCTAAAGCAGTGATTCAGAAGATTGAAAACACAATGGCTGCATTTGTTTGGGATGCACATAGAGAGGGTCGTTGCCACTAGGCGTCTTGGGTAGCATGGCCAAATCAGTGGATGCAGGCGGTGATGTCCTTTAGAGTGTGACCATTACTATAAATAGCCTTCAAGCTAAGATGGATTGGGGTGCTTTAGAAAGCAATTCCCTATGGAGAAAATTTGTGACTGGCAAGTACGTAGAGAACTTAAGTGAACCCAAAGGGAAGGTTTCTTCCATGTGGTGGATGTTACGCTGGCATATTCCAGAATTACAACGCCAGTCCAGATTGCTTATTGGATGTGGCGATATCAGATTTTGGCATCACAATTAGGTGGGAGAGATCCTCATCTTCCTGGGTTTCCCTACCCCTGATATATCCTTTTCTCTAGCCAGTACCTTTCCCAGGCTTATTCATACCACACTTGACTCGCATCAACTGAAAATTTTCAACAGCATTCACCTTTCTATTGTTCCGAACAAGCTTGTGTTCACTGGCGCTTTGTCGAGAGTCCTTTCAGCTAAGACTTTTCATCAAGATACTCAGATTTTACCTAATACAGGTGAGGTCTAGATTGTATGGTGCAAGGAGGTTCCAATTAAATATAATTTTCATGCTTGGCATATTTGGAATCGTGTTGTTCCGACATATGATCTGATTCAATGCAGAGGTATCTCCTTGGTGTCCAAATGTTTTTGTTGTGAATTTTCTAAGGTGGAATCGATCACGCACTTATTTTTTGATGGTGACTGGGTGAAGGTGGTGTGGTTCGGTTTTGGCAATATCGTCGGTGTTGATATGTCAAATGTTAACAGTGAGAATTTTACTCATACCTAGTTCCATGGGATCACGGATAGCAGCGTGGAGAGGAATACAAGAACTAGCCTAATCTTGGCTGGTTGCAGGACATTTGGTGTGCTAGGAATAAGGCTCAGGTCAATGGTGTGGAAATCTCAGGTTTAGCGTTGTTTACTCGTTCCAGAAGCGTAGCAGTGGACTTGGGTCTCTGTTGAAAGGTTGGGATGCTTCTCCTTCCTTGAGGTTGTTATTGAATGGTTGAAGATCTGCACCAAATTCTAGGGACTTACCTAAACTGGGCCGATGGGTTCGCTGAAATCCCCCTGGACATGGACTCAAACTCAACATTGATGGATCCTGTAACCTTGGCATAATGTGAGGTGGAGGCGTTGTTCGTGATTCCCTCGGCTTGGTCATTATAACTTTTAGTAGCTATTATGGTCATGGTGACTCACTTATTGCAAAAGCCAAGGCGATGCTTAATGGGCTTCAGCTTTGTCATGCCAAGAATATCATCCTTAGTTAAATCAAAACTGACTCCTCAGTTATTTGCAACTCCTTACAGGGAAGGAATGACCCCCTTGGTCCACTGTTTATATTATCAAAAATATGCTTGAACTTCATCAGTCGAGCTCGCTTGACCCAGTCATGGCGTGAGGGTAACGCTCTTACTGATTGCCTGGCTGCCCAAGGCAACCTCTCTGATCCTTCTATTATTTATTTCTCCTTGGGCTCATTACCCCATGAGTGTGGGCTTTTGTTCAGGAAGACGCCCTTGGTTTACATTTTTCAGCCCCCCTTGACTATGCCTCTCATTTTTTCAGTTTTTCTCCCTTCATTATGATTAATAAAAAAATCCACATGTTTTACTGCTGTATTAAAATCAGAATTTTTCAGTATTCACTGAAAAATCAATATTTTCTGAAAAATCGCAAAATTTCACCCAAATTAAATTTTGATATACTGATTTCAAAAAAGATATTATTTTTATCAAATTCAAATTCTAAAATTTATATATTAATTTTTAAAATAAAAAACTTTTTTATAAAAGTGTTTAATTAAAACAATTCATTTTTGATAAAAAAAATTACTTAGTAGTTTTTTAACTAATATAACTATCTCATTCATATTAATAAATATGAAAATGATTTATTCTATCATTACTTGGGTTCTTAATTTTCCTTTCATGGTCATATATTTTATCATCCTCTCCACATTTCCTCTAGAAAAATTTTGTCATTTTAAAGGATATATTATTGGGATTTATTTTAAAGTGGTTCTAAAAAAGGTTTTTCATGTTACCACCTCAAAAAAATCAATTTAAAGGTGACTCATAAATTTTTATTTTTATGAAATTTTTTAAATATGTTTTATAAAAACAATTTTATGATTTTTATTCCATTTTCCTTTTTATTGCAATATGATTTTATCTCCTTATATGTTATGTTTCATGAATTTCCCTCTAAATTCTCTTATATTATTTTTTTTTGTGGAATTTTACTCAAGGTATCAAATGATCCAATTATTGATCACTTCTTCTATGGTACAATTTGAAGTTTTCTTCCTATAAATTTGTTTTTCATATATTTTAATATCCTTAATATCCTTATATTTAACTAGAGATATTCTCTAATGATACTATCTACCTTATTTCTTCGAATGGCTTGTGATCATGTTAGTATGTTTATTTACTATAGAAAGTATTGGCATCCCATATGTTTTTATTCCAATAAATAGGTGTATTAATTATTAAATAAAGTTGATTATTTATTATATTTTTATTAATCTCGTTTATGTGGTGAAAGAATTGGACTTAATTAACTACTTGGTGGTGATCATAATTTTATATCCCCTTGATAAATCAGTGGGTAATATGAGACAAACTAGTAAGTTAGTTTAGTGTATCCCTTACACATTTAAGTAACATATATTATAACAATACCTAGATGGGATGTTCTTAATTTATTAAAATGAGGACTTGATGGTAAGATCATGATGTCTTAGCGTGGGGCCTTAATGGTAAAATCATGATGTCTTGGCACAATTCCTTGGTGGTAAGATAATGATTTCTTGGCATGAGGCCTTGATGGTAAGTATAAGGACCTAGCCTTTAACATTACATTATCTTGAGTTAAGTCAAGAATTCACATTGATGGTCTTTTCAGTTTTAGAGTTTTAGAGAATTAGGTCATAACTACTACATTATATCTCCAAAATTACAAAGTAGACACTTCTAATCAGTTTCCATTTTTCATAAAATAAAAACTCTTAAAAAAAGAAACATATCTAGTTCCATGTTTTAGATAGCATGACTTTTCCTTGATCCCATCCTTGACCCTATTCATCTTTAAGTCCTGTGAAAAAAATTTCAAAACTTAGTATGAGCCTAAAAAATCAGTAAGGGTTATAAAATAAGGAAAGGAAACATCAACCCATCAATAAATACAAATCAATGAACCCATAATTTTCAATCATAACATGCCACATGAAATCATAAGATTTACGAATAACACACGGAAATCATAAATCATAAAGGTAACTTATGGAATACATAACATACTTACATTGTAGCATTCACCGCTACATAGAGAGTTACATTTGTAATACTCATCACAGTATATTCCCTAGATCTATTAGGAGAAACATTAACCTTTACCTTTGTCATGTTACTCAATGCATTAGAGAGCTATCTTGGGCTCACCCACCCTAGGTTTATCACGGAACAAGCTGTATATGTAAAAAATTACCAAGATCCATAACATATTCATAACACATAAAACGAGCATAAAGGAAATATAAAATTTCCACATTTCAATCACAATATATCATTTCAATATATTGAAATAATCAATTCATTTAAAGCATTCCAAAATAAGAGTTTTGAATCAAAGTGTCTCGTACCACTCTAACATTTTTGAAAGAAATTTACACTTTAAAACACTCATGTCCATATAAATAAATCCTTATAATCACTTCTAAAATGTGTACATGAAATAGAGGGATTTAAAAGATTAAATATTTAAATCATTTAAAATGATGTTTTATTTAAAGAATCCTTTTCCACTTGAGAAACTCATAAATTAAAGAATAACATCAAAGAAAACTATAAATATCATTATAATATATAAATTAATGATATGAAATTTCAAAATGGTTTAATATATAACTTATAGGATAATAAAGGTGCCCAATATCAATATATTCCTCAATGAAAGGAGATTGAGACGTAGTCCCTTACAAAGATTGTACCATCAGATTAAGGATAAATCAATGACATAATTATGTGTGAAAAATATAAATACACACAATATAAGTAGATATTAAGTGTAAAGCAATCATATTTCATTCACACATATTCATAGAACAACATAATCAAGAATTTAAAGTTTAACCAAAAGAATAGAAATTGGGTTAAGAAGATCCCTTACAAACATTTGGCAGCCTAATGACGTCGCATAAAAATTAATAAAATTAGTTGATGAGAGGGAAAAGGGTTTCTCATCACATGTAAATAAAATTTATAGCAATAAGGATATAGAAGAACATATCCCAATATTTTTGAATTTAAATTTAAAGACATAACTTAAAAGAAGTCTTTGGCTAGAAGAGGTGGGTGAAAGGTTCCCTTACCGATTTGGTAACTTATGAAACATACACCATATGACAGAAGGGTCATACAATGAAGATGTAAACACCCATAAGTTAAAGTATATTAAAAAATTAATACAATCATGGGAAGTACATACACCACAAAAAAGTAAATAGTGGCAAATATAGCATGAATCTCACGGAAATAAAAAGTGAGATGAAAACCCATTACCTCGTGTCCGACTTGACTCATTTGTTTCTTGATATTACCGAATAATAAAATTATGTTAATTTATAATTTCTTCAGAACATTTTTTATGTTTATTATTCCTTTTATATCACTTATTACCTTGAAATAACAATTAGTTAATTATTTGAGTTCATATCGGACATTTTGTCGATGTTCGAAATTTGAGTTAAAAATGAACTTGTTAAAATTACAATTTGTCCATGTTTTCAAAAGTACATTATCTCTAAAATTATTTTCATGATTTATATACCATATATATCTATTATATATGTATTTATAATATTCCAAAACAGTTTGACATAAGAAATGAAATGCACCGTTCATGGAGACGGTAAGTCATACGTACGCATGAACGCTACATTCATTTCATTTTTTCATTTTTAAAGAAATGAAAACTTAATGAAACATAGATGTATTTTAATTAAAGTATAATATCATATTTTATATATGTTAAATAATTTCCTTAACAACATCATTTATATGTTCCATGTATGGTATGAATGAGTCATATCACTTTGAGGGGGCGGTAGTCCGCACTTCCTCAAATGAAATTATCGTATTTATAACACATGAAAATCATAAAGGTATGTTATAAATGATAATTAAATAAGTATATTGATAAAATAAAAAAAATCATATATAATAAAATTTCCATCATAATGGCCACCATGAGAAGTTGTAGAAGAATATTGAACAATCATCGTTTCGTGAGGCAATAGTTCGCCGTCCACAGAAAGAGTATGTTCGTATCCATTATGTCACGAACCGAATCTGGTCGCCGCAAAAACTGGCACCCGACCCGACCCGTGGCAAGTCCCGAAGGGCGTTCCCAATCCCCACGGGCTGGCACAAGTGCCCGGGTATCAAAAACTGAAAATTGGGAACGATTTACCCGAGTTTTTATACTTGAAACATCAAATGAATCCAAGAAACCAAATATGGATTTTTCAAACCGAAACATCTTTTTAATAAATTCAGAACTGAATTGCACAATTTTAAACAATGTTTGAAGATCATTACAAAGGTACAAACCCATGAAAAGACATCCCAAGAACCTCAACATGGCAAGAGGCATCTTCCTCAAGCCATCTCCACAACACCGCATCATGAATGACCGGTGGAAACCCGAACTGTTGGCACAAAAGTTATACCCAAACCTGTGACAACAAAATAACCAAGTCTACTTACACCCAAGGGTGTAAGTAGGGTGCGAGCCAAAGCCCAATAGGATACCACCACTAAGAGATTCCATATAATAAGCATTTAAAGACGAAAAGCATGCAAGTTTTCAAAAACATGAAAAACTAGTTACAATTTCTAAAAGCTGCAAATTTGAATAAGAACAGTTTTCAAGTGGGCTATTTTAAAGGATTAACGCTTTTTAAAATAAACACCAAAGCTACTGAATTTTCCAGCAAAATGTACCGTATGCCGACGGTAAGCACAAAATATCCAGTGAGCACAAGCAATGGGAAATAACCCCTAGGCACTAGCTAGCTGTGGGTCCCAGGTACCTCGTATCTCGGTGAGAGTAACCATCACAAATATTCGTTCTCGTGCACGAGCCACTAGTAGGGAACATACCCATAACCTAGTGGTCCCCAATCATCATCATCTTAGTTTAGTTAGAGTTGTAAGTGTCAATCTTGCTAAGTGAAACTGAGGCCAAACCCCACGGGATCACTAGCATACTAGTACACGTCCACCCACCTAGATACCCGGGTTTTCCCTTTGTGCTCAAACAATTTCAACAAGTAAATGAATATACACTTCACATGAAAATATCATTTCCATATCATAAATTCACCAAACATCCCACATGTATACAACACAAGTCACAAAAGTCCACTTTTCATTCAAATGCATTTTGAAATCAAACCCACACCAAAATAGCCCACAACACTTTTTGCATAACATTCACAATCCAACACATCCTTTAAAAATTTTATAAAATACCTAAAAATATAATAAAAATCACATAACAGCCCACTCACATGTTTCCTAAAACCCTTTTTATAAACAAAATCCACTTTTCACATCGCACTCACACAAACAACCCATATAACGTTCACACCTCTTTCACATTTTAGTAAATCCATTAAACATTTTTATAAAACATTTCCAAGAGGATACACATAACATAAAAGAACTATTAACATTTAAAATGGTCCATTTGAAAGTATAAACAATCCCAAAACAGTTTTCCAATATGGTTTCACATCTTACATAAATCATTAAACCATTCAAAACTTTCATAAAACAATTCTAAAGAGTGTACCAAATCTTTTCACAAAGAAACTCATTTCAAAACCATATTTCAAGGACAAAATCACACCAATAAAAATTCAAAACAGAATTTTCATCCCCAAAAACATTTATTAAACTACCCCCATGTGTTATAAAAACACCTCAAACAATACCACAAAAGATCCACATGAAAAGCACACATTTTCAAAATCACTTTCAAGAAGTACAATAAGGCTTTACACCTTAAACCCATTAAAAGAAACCTCTTTAAAACCTAATGGAACACCAATACCCTTCCAAATCAGAATTTTCAGCCCAAAAAAGATTTATTAAACCAATTTCATATGTTATAAAACACACCCAAACAATACCCAAAGGGTTGCACATGTAAAACACCCAATTTTTTTAAACTAAAATGAAACTGTAAAAACAAATGATTTACCAAATACAAAATAAACAGTTCCCGCACAATACACAACATATTATTAAATTCATAATAAGTAATTCAAGCAAACTAACTCATCTAGAAATGATTACACATGGAATCACCTACCTTTTATGACGAAACCCTCAAAACATGGTGCGAAACATCAACCGCACCACCGCCGCACATCAAGGAATATAAATCCAGACCTAGACCACCAAAAATTGACCCAAAAGATACCAAATAAGACCATATGTTCGAACCCTATGTTCTGGACATTCTATAAACTCTTGAGATAGGGTGGAAACCCTAAGGAGAAGAGAAGAATTGAAAAGAGAAACATTACCCAAAATAATCTTGAAGAAAACGACTCAAATTCCACCAGAATCTGAATTTGAAAACATCCAAAAATTCATGAGATGTTTGAATAGGGATTATGAGATCATATAGGAACTGGAATGGGAGAAAAATAGTAAGAATTGAGAGAGTTATGATGTAAATACCTTACCTTCTCAAATCTGCCCGATTTTTGAAACCCTAATACTTTCAGCACTCTATCGCGATGCAAACGAGCTCCAAAGAGGGGGAAAATTAATGGGAGCGCGGATGGGCTCCTTAGGGTCGAGGGAGAGGTAGAATCACCGAAAAATTCATTATAATGAATAAGATATTAAAAAATTAAAAAAAACAATTTAAAACTGGAAAATGGGATTTCGGGTTGGCCCAATTCTCAAATAAAAACCCAAATCCCCCATGATTATGGATTTATAAAGGCTCCAAATTTTAATGAGGTGTTAATATATCAGGGGAGGACATTTAGGAGTTGGAATTACTGAAAAATATTAAAAAATGAAAAAGTTATAAAAGAAAAAAAAAATTATTTTTAAATCTGGAATTGGGCTCACGGTTTGGCCCAATTCTTGAAAACTCACATATTCTCCATAAAACCTTTGGAAACCCCCAAAACAAAGCATGAATGTAAAATAAATTAAAAATAACTTTAAAATAAGTTATGTATGTGACACATTAGATGGAGGTGTGTATAAGTTTAGTTCGAATTATTCTCATGAAAAAAACTAGTATATTGAATATACTTTTATTTTTATAAAAGAATGGTATAAAGTGTTTTTAGGGGGTTGGAGAAGGAAAATAAAAGAAAAGAACTTGAGAGACGACGTTACCTTTAAATTAGCTAACCCCCTTTAGTTTGAACTAAAATGATTTCTTGATGTGCCTTATGACTAAGTTAAGGATTATAGGTGGAATATAGGGATGTTTTGAGCTTATTTGGGAAGATTTTGGATGATCCAAGTGGGCTTGAGAGGTGTGAGTAAGGGTTAGAGGTGATGGCTTTTTATAAGGGGGAGGAGGGGATCTTTAGGAAAGTTTGAAAGTATTATTTTATTATAAAATTAATTTTAGATTCAAAAGGTTCAAAACATATTTAATTCTATTATAAGGTGCATATAAGTCTAAATAAAATCATCCAATAAGAATTGGAAAGTTTTTGGATATTTTTTTAATCCTTATCATTTTTATTTAAGCTTTTGTTAACTTATTTAACTTTTACCATATTCATACTATAAGGTTATTATATTGACTATAAAATGCAAAGTGACCCAAAATGTATCATTAATAACATTTTCAACATAATATATTTCATTTTTCTGAATCATATATTTTTAGGATTATTTTAACATTTAATAAAATATTAATTGTTTCAAAAACTCATTTATGTCAATTAATAAACTATTCATATCAGGACTTTTCAAAAATATATAACAACTTGATTATTTGAAAAACTCTTTATTAATTAAAGGATAACAAGTCATTATTATCTCTAAAAATCATGGATGGTATAAAAAGTTTAAAAATAAATTTATTTAAATAATTATAATATCATTTATTTGAATCCTTTATTAATGAAGCAATTATAGCATTATCATTGTGTCATAATTAAATTTATTTATTTAATATATAAAAATAATAAATAAAATACCACGACGTAGTAAATCTTTTTATATTTCAAATTAATATTTATATTCAAAGGTATTACTTATATAACCCCATATAAAAATTGTTTTACTAAAATATATATGTTTATGTTACTTTTATCTTTACTTTAAATTAATTAATATAAAGTATCATTATCACTCCCAAGTGGCTCCATGGGGTCCCAAAATCAACCCAAGGATGACCTTGTTCAGAATTATCTCATATAATAGGATTTGGACAAGTTTAAGGGTAATTTAATATTATTTTAATATTATTTTTCATCATTATTTACCAGATTTACCCATTAACCATGGTAAATAAAATATTTACTAAAGTAATATTCATAATATCTAAAAATAAAAGTTACCTATTTACACAATTTGGACTTATTTATTCCTAATATGGAATCCATTTTTCTAATTTCAAAACACATAATTTTCATAAATTAATTTAAAATTAATTCTCATTGTCAAAATCAAAAAGTGTGTTTTAAAAAAATAATAACTATCAAAAGATTGACACTTGTTTATGTCTATTTTCAAAGTGAAATTACTTAAAATGACCAATATTGGATTAAATGGTAAAAATATAATCTAAATAAACTTTAAAACCAATTTCAAAGATAATCTAACCATATAAATAAATTAGTTTAAAAGGCGGTTTGGAATTAAAATACAGTATTTTCACTATTCATTAATAAATGAACTTTATCAGAAAAATACCAAAAATTTACCCAAAGTAAATTTTGATGTCTCGATTATAAAGAAAATTTTTATTTTTTCAAATAGAACATATAAAAGTGATAAAACTATATTTAAAAGGGGTTCTCTATTAAAAGGCGGTAAATCAACCTTTTAAATAATATTAGAGTATTTATGCTTAAAATTGGATTCATTCACATTGTAAGCCTCTAACTTTTATTGGATAAGTGTACAAAAATTTAATAAACATGTATAATCGTATTTTAGTTAGTTATGTTCATTCCCACCAATATAATGACTATTCATTAACCACCATCTAAAATAATAATATTATTATATTATTTTTTTGTATAACTCAACGTTGTGTGCAATATAAGATTTCAGAGAAATCTGTTGTTGCGTGTTGAGTATGGTATCAGAAAAAGTGTCCCCTTTAACAAAAAATTAATATCTTATTCATAATTATTAATATAAATAAAAAATTATTACTCCATAAATACCCAGGTCGTTACATCCTTCTCCCCTTTTGAGAATTTCATCCTCACAATTTTAAAATTGGGCTTGTAAACTTCATTAAAAGTCCCACATCAGAAAAAGAATCAATAATACTATCACTTTAAAAGAAAAAAAGAGAAGTACAAAGGTCACCCGAGATAATCCATGATAGGATTCCATGTAGGGAAACATGGATATAGAAGAGAAACTAACCATTAAGTTCTGATGGAGAGTGATAGAAATCATGATTAGGAGAAATTTAACCACCAGAAAATCAAAAACTTGTAATGGGTTAAACGGTCATTGATTCCACAGTTGGAAAAGTAAACAGACAATGTTTTTATTTTAAGTTACCTTTCATAATTTTGAGGTATTTATTTATGATCTTTACTAAAAAAAAGGAAACATACTTACTTGTCATATAGAATTTCATCATTTATTAAATTCCTACGACAAACTCATATTTTCTCTAAATGATGATTATTAAAACTGACTTGGTCACATCAAAAGCAGTAGAATAAAATTCTAGAGTAGCAAATAATCCAAAAAAGATGAATTGTATATTTTCCCTATCTTTAGAAATCAACCAAAACCAAAATGGTTAGTACGAGATCAGATAATCCCCAAAAGGATAATCCTTTATAAAAAGGAATATTACTCTTAATCTCCAAAATTCAACAATCAGTACCCAAAGTTCAACAAAGACCATTCAATACACAATTGTCCTTAAAATTATTCAAAATAATCCAAACTAAGATTAAAACCCAAAACTCAGAAGGATTTAATCACATAGTCTTCCACAGTAAATCTTAACAGTTATCCCCCAAAATATCGATTACCCTTAAAGTCTCATACTGAAGAGTAATTAACCTAATAAAATATTCTCTATGATAGGTTAATCATTTCCAGAAATAACCCAAATTACCGTATGTCCATAATAAAAACATATATTCTTCCAAAATAAAATTCAAATGATTACTCCACAAATGAAATCACATCGTATTCTATTTTCCTTAGGCATATAGTGTTTCCTCAAAAGAGAGAACATCTTCCAAAATAAACTTTATCACTTCATCACCAAATCATTTTCCAATACTAAGGATATCCATTTGATAAAACATAAGATCCAAAATTAATTTATTCTTGATCAATAAAATAATTTAACTAAAAATAATAAGTTATACTAACCATGGACGTCCCGTAGTCTAATGGTATGCGATAAATCCCAAACACACTTTGGTTGTGGGTTTTATTCCCACATCTTTGTCCGGCGTGACGAGTTGTCACACGGTCTGTGTGTTTTCATTTTTATAAAACTCAAAAATATCCCTAATATGTTTTAACATCAAATTTTTTCTTATACCTTTAATTTTCATCCCAATACATTAAGATCTCAACATCTTATATATTTTGATTTTTTCACCTCCATATGATAAAATAAATCTATTACCAACAGAAAGAACATCATACCTTGATCATGGTGTCCATATGATTTCATCATCATCTTCTTCACGTAGGTAAAAGGTCTATTCATTGAAATAATGATTTAGAGATCCTTCAAATCATTTTCTTCCTTAATCCAAATACACCTTTTACAACTTGGGTCATATGGTTGTTCACATAAAAATAGTTTCAGAAAATAATCATGTATGACATATAATTTCAAAACATCTTATAAAACATGATTTTTATAAAATATTCAGACCGAGTTTGAGTTGAAACTTTCAATCAATGGTCCTTTTAAAATACCATAAGTATGTGCTGAGAGACTATATTGTAAAATCAAATATAAATAGGTTGTATAAGGATCTCCTTCTTCAATACCTTTTTCAAAATCATAATATGCTTCAAAATCTTGCGATAAGGTAAAATATTTGAAAATTCCTTGATAATATTTACCTTTCTTAAAAATATGAGAATATTGAGAAAATAGGATTTGATTAAATACAACCCATGATCCATGATGATATCAAGGTATTGTGGTGGTGTTTTATATCTTAAAAAACTACATGCAAGTGAGTTGTATACTAGAAAAAGTTTCACCATCACCTGAACATGACTTTGCAATAATTATTACAAGCATGTCATCAAGAAGAGATGTGAATATTGTTTGAGATCCTCCTCCTTCAATTTGTAACTGACATTCCTTGATCTTAAAAAGTTATAAAACAAGTATTTAACTAAAATAATTGACATATAAACTAACCACGTGTTTAACAAAAACACATAATCCCTAAATCTATCTAAACTGACCATTGATACCAACTATAAGGACCTATCCTTAAACATTACATTATCTTTAGTTAAGTCAAGAATTCACATTGTGGATCTTTTCAGTTTTAGGGTTTTATAGAATTAGGCCATAAATATTACATTACATCTCAAAAATTACAAAGTAGACACTTCTACTCAGTTTCCATTTTTTTTCATAAAATATAAACTCTTAAAAAATAAAAATGTCCAATTATATGTTTTAGACAGCATGACTTTTCCTTGATCTCATCCTTAACCCTATTCATATTTATGTTCTGTGAAAAACATTTCAAAACTTTTGATGAGCATAAAAATCTCAGTAAGGGTTATAAAATAAGGAAAGGAAACATTAACCCATCAATAAATACAAATCAATGAAACCATACTTTTCAATCATAACATGCCTAATAAAATCATAAGATTTATGAATAACCCATAGAAATCATAAATCATAAAGCTAACATATGTCATACATACCATACTTATATTGTAGCTTTCACATCTATGTAGGGAGTTACATTTGGAATACCCATCATAGTATATTCACTAAATCTCTTAGGAGATACATTAACATTTACCTCGGTCACATTACCCAATGCATTGGAGAGCTATATCAGGCTCATCTGCCCTAGGTTTATCATGTAACCACCCATACACCTAAAACATTCCCAAGATCCATAACATATTAATTACACATAAAACTAGCATAAAGGAAAGATAATATTTCCACATTTCAATCACAATATATCATTTCAATATATTGAAATAATCAATTCATTTAAAGCATTCCAAAATAATAGTTTTGAATCAAAGTGTTCCATACCACTATAAAATTTTTAAAGAAATTTACACATTAAAACACTCATGTACATATAAATAAATACATAAAATCATTTCTAAAATTTGTACATGAAAGAGAGGGATTTAGAAGATTAAATCTTTAAAACATTTAAAACGGTGTTTTAGTTAAATAATCCTTTGCCACTTGAGAAACTCTTAAATTAAAGAATAACATCAATGAAAACTATAAATATCATGATAATAAAGTAATTAAAAATATAAAATATCAAAATGGTTGAATATACACCTTATAGGATAATAAAGGTGCACAATATCAAGATATGCCTCAATGAAAGGAGATTGAGACGTAGTACCTTACAAAGATTGTACCATTAGATTAAGGATAAATCAATGACATAATTATGTGTGAAAAATATAAAAACACCTGATATAAGTGGATATTATGTGTAAAAAAATCATATTTCATTCAGAAAATTTCATATAATGACATAATCAATAATTAGAAGTTTAACACAAAGAATTGAAATTAGGTTAAGAAGTTCCCTTACAAAAAATTGGCAGCCTGACGACGTCACATAAATATTCAGAAAATGAGTTAATGAGAGAAAAAAAGGGTCTCTAATCACATGAACATACAATTTAAATCAATAAGGATATATAAGAACATATCCCAACATTTTATAATTTAATTTTAAATACATAACATAAAATAATTCTTTGACTAGAAGAGGAGGGTGAAAGGTTCCCTTACCAATTTGGTAACTTATGAAACATACACCACATGAAAGAAGGGTCATAAATTGAAGATTTAAATACCCATAAATTAAATTATATTACACAATTAATACAATCATGTGCATTACATACACCACACAAAAGGAAATAGTGTAAAATATAGCATGAATCTCACAAGAATTAAAAGTGAAATGAAAACCCCTTACCTCATGTCCAACTTGACTCGTTTGTTCCTTATTCTTCGTAAATAATAAACATAATTTAATTAATACTTTATTTAGAAACTTTTTAAATTTTATTTTTCCTTTTATATCACTTATTACCTTGAAAAAACAATTAGTTAATTATTTGACTTCATATCGGACATTTTTTTGATATTCAGAATTTGAGTTAAAAATGAGCTTTTTATAATTACAATTTGTCCATGTGGTCAAAAGTACATTATATCCAGAATTATATTCATAATTTAGATATCATATATATCATATATATCCATTATATATATATTTATAATATTCCATAACATTTTAAGATAAGAAATGAAATGCACCATTCATGGAGACGGTAAGTCGTACGTACGCATGAACGCCACTTTCATTTCTTTTTTAGATTTTTAATGAAATGAAAACTTAATGATACATAGGTATATTATAATTCCAGTATAATATCATATTTTATATAATTTAAATAAATTCATTAAAACTATCATTTATATGTTCCATGTATGCTATGAACGAGTCATATCACTTTTAGGGGGCGGTAGTCTGCATTTCCTCAAATGAAATTATTGTATTTATACAACATGAAAATCACAAAGGTAGGTTCTAAATGAGAATTACAGAAGAATATTGATAAAATAAAATAAAATATATATCATATATAATAAAATTTCCATCATAATGTACACCATGAGAGGTGGTAGAAGAATATTGATCAATCATCATTTCGTGAGGCAGTAGTTCGCCGTCCACAGAAACAATATGTCTGTATCCATTATATGGAGGTGTGTGTAAGTGTAGTTCAAATTATTCTCATAAAAACAAACTATTATATTCAAGATACTCATTCTGTTTTAAAATAATGGTATAAATATAGTTTAGGGGGTTGGAGAAGGAAAATAAAAGAAAAGAACTTGAGAGAAGACGTTACCTTTATATTGGGTAACTCCCTTTGGTTTGAACCAAAAGTCTTTCTTGAAGTGTCTTCTTCCTAAGTTAAGGATTATAGGTGGAATAAAGGGATTTTGGGAGCTTATTTGGGTTGATTTTGGATGATCAAATGGGGCTTGAGAGGTATGAAGGGTTAGAGGTGATGGATTTTTATAAGGGGAAGGAGGGGCTCTTTAGGAAAGTTTGAATGTATTATTTTATTTTAAAATTAATTTCGGTTTCAAAAGGTCCAAATATTATTTAATTAGAAGATAAGGTTAATATAAGTCGAAAAAAAATTATTCAATAAGAATTTTACAGGTTTTGGATATTTTTTTAATCCTTATCATTTTTATTTAATCTTTTGTTAACTTATTTAACTTTTACCATATTCATACTATAAAGTCAATATATTTAAAATAAAATTCCAAGAGAAACAAAATGGATCATTAATGAACTTTTTAACATAATATATGTCAGTTTTATGAATCATAGATTTTTTGGATTATTTTAACATTTAATAAAATATTAATTGTTTTAAAAAACTCATTTATGTCAATTTATAAACTATTCATATCGTGACTTTTAAAAAATCTATAACAACTTGATTATTTCAAAAAAAATATTAATTAATATATAAAAAGTCATTATTTTCTCTAAAAATCGTAGATGGCCTAAAAAGTTTCAAAATAAATTTATTTTAATAATTATAATATCATTTATTAGAATACTTTATTTATGAAGTAATTACTGCATCGCCATTGTGTCATAATTAAATTTATTTATTTAATATCTAAAAATTGTAAATAAAATACCATGATGTAGGAAATTTTTTTAGCTTTCAAATTAGTACCTATAGTTGAAGTTATTACTTATATAACGCCATATACGTTTTTTTAATAAAAGATATATGTTTATGTTACTTTTGTCTTTACTTTAAATTAATTAATATAAAGTGTCATTATCACTCCCAAGTGACTCTATGGGGTCCCCAGATAGACACAAGGATGCCCTAGGTTAGAAATATCTCATCCAATAAGGATAGGACAATTTTAAGGGTTATTTAATATTATTATAATATTATTTTTCACCCTTATTTACCAGATTTACTCTTTAACCATGGTAAATAAAATATTTACTGAAATAAATATTCATAATGTCTAAAAATAAAAGTTACCAATTTAAAAAATTTGTACCTACTGATTCCAAATATTTAATCCATTTTTTCAAATTCAAAACACATAGGTTGCATAAATTAATTTAAAATTAATTCCCATTGTTAAAACCAAAAGCGTGTTTTTAAGGAATAATATCTATCAAATGATTGAATCTTGTTTATATCCAATTTCAAAGTGAATTTACTTCCAATGACCAAAATTGTA
This sequence comes from Viscum album, assembly GCA_963277665.1. Classification (NCBI taxonomy): domain Eukaryota; kingdom Viridiplantae; phylum Streptophyta; class Magnoliopsida; order Santalales; family Viscaceae; genus Viscum; species Viscum album. The sequence goes on from OY728122.1 coordinate 2,048,500,888, forward strand.
TTAAATGGTAAAAATATAATCTAATTACACTTTAAATCCATTTATAAAGATAATCTAACCATATAAATAAATTATATTAAAAGGCAGGTTTGAATTAAAATACAGTACTTCTCAAAATTAATTAAAAAATTAACTTTATCAGAAAAATACAAAAAAATTACCCAAAGTAAATTTTTATTTCCCGATTGAAAAATAAAAAATTTTATTTTTTCAAATAGAACAAATAAAAGTTACAAAAATTAGATTTAAAAAGTTTTCTGCATTAAAAGGTGGTAAATCGAACTTTTAAAGAATAGTAGAGTATTTATGCTTAAAATTGGATTCATTCACATTTTAAGCCTCTCAATTTTATTAGATAAGTGTAAAAAAATTTAACAAACATGTGTAATAATATTGTAGTTAGTTATTTTCATTCCTTCCAATACAACAACTATGCATTAACTACCATTAAAAATAATATTATCATTATATTATTTTTCAGTACAACTCAACATTGTGTGCAATGTAAGATTTCAAAGAAATCTGTTGTTGCGTGTTGAGTATGGTATCAGAAAAAGAATACCCTTTGACAAAAAAATTAATATCTTATTCATAAGTATTAATAGAAATCAAAAAGTATTATTTTATAAATAACTAGGTCGTTAGAGTATGATTAAGATATTTGACATTATACATTCCATCATCCGGAAATTAGATATTATTATCCTTGAGATTATTTATATTGTTATTTCATTCATGGATTTATTTTAAGGTCGTGAGATTAGAAGTGTGGAATTTTTTTTATTCTTATTTATTCCAACCATATTATTCATTCTTTTTTTTATGATTTAATAAATTCTGATATACGCTACCCCCTTACCAAGTGTTTTAGCTCACCCTTCTTATGTTTCCAATTACATGGGATTATAAAGAAGTGTATTGTGTATAAATTACCTATATGGGTGTCATGTTTGGATATTTTTATGAGATATTTTGAAGACTTGGTTTTAAATAAGAAGTTATTGGTATAATGGAAAAATGTACATAGGATGGGAAATATATAGGTTTTGTTATTTATTGATTTTTCTAAACTCTGTAAAACATTAAACCTAAAAGTTACTTAGTTTTTACATGACTCAATATTTTTTTATATTAAAAATATTTTAACACCCCAATATTTTATAATTTATTTTCTTTAAGAAATATATTTGACAGTGTGTGGTATACACAACACCGAATGTAAACAAACTGTGACATACTATAGAAATATTATTATTTAAGTATTATTTTTATAACCGACACATTGGTTTGGTGGGTAAGAATAAGAATAATCATATTATTAAATGTTTGTATCAAATTTTTCTTAATAAAAATGTACGTATTAGGAAATAAGATATCAATTTTAAATAAAATCAGATTAGATTAAAGGGGATATTTTCAGAAAATGGTTTTATTTGGGAAATATATTTCAATCAAATTAAATTAAGATAATATATATAGATAAATTATTTTAATAAAATTTATAAGTATTATATTTAATAAAATCAATTACATTCATCTAATGGTGTTTACTGGATAAGGAATGAGAATAAATTAATATTTTACTTCAAAATTGGTTTCTATTATTTTTTATTCGTGGATATCGGGATTAATTTCATCCACTTTTAGAAGTTTTTTTTATAAAATGGAAATAATTTTTTATTTATTATTTCATAATATTATTAGGATGAATTTTTGATATTTTTCTAAAAATATTGATTTTTAAGTGAATAGTAAAGAATTATGATTTTTTCAAAACTATCATTTATTTTCTTTAAACTAAATAATTTGAAAGTATAATTATGTTTTGGATTTGGAATAAAATTAAAACTAATTATATTTTAATTATATGTAATATAATTAATCACATAATAAAAAAAATTATATTTTATTTTAATATAAATTCATTTTTAAGCTCAAAAATGTATTTTTTTAAATGTTTTTAATTTCCTTTTTCAAATCTATATTAAAGTTAATTTATAAAACTTATATAAATTTTATATTGAATAATATATTCTATATTGTGAATCATGAGGTTTAAATTTTATAAATAGTATCCTATTATTTTCTGTTGTTGTGAATAGTAACGATGGCAAATATTTATCATTTTGGTAAGGGTAAAATGAGTAAAATGATGTTAAAACTATTGGATAACACCTAATAATATCCCTAAAATATGAATTTATTTTATTTAATGAGTGAAATTTGAATGATAACATCCTGTATTTGAACATTTCAAACATTCTGGTTAATTTCCTTTGATTATAACCATCATATTATTTCAAGTGAAGAAAAAATCCAAAATGTAACTCTTTCTTTTAATATCAATAATATATTTTATTTGGGATAAAAATAAGTTATGATCTTATATAAATTTTTATTTTTAATATGAATAATTTATTTTGTTAATATAAATTTATTTTTTATTTTTAGTGATGGTATAATTACCTTAATCGTTTATGCAACATTTATACAGTGCTTGTGAAAATTGTAGAAAAATAGAGATAAATGATTTTAAAAAATAAAAGTAAAATGTTTTGAAATAATTGTAGTATTCCAAAAATTTAATCAGTAATTATAAATTATAATTAATGATAATTTTTTTTAGATTCAAATACCAATATGTCATCCATGTATTTGAACTCAAATTAAATGAATAGTCTCAAAAATGGCATTAATGACATTTTGTGATAAAAAATATTTTAAAAATTAATTAATAATAAATAAAAATTTAAATAGGAAAATAGATATGGTAAATGGTGTAAAATTGCATCCATTTACCATTTTCAAGCCACTTTACATCTTATAAGTAGATGTAGAACCCTTATATAGTGAAAATGTGTTTCCACAGTTATGGCTAAAAAGGTTTAACGAGGGAGTTAAACCAAAATATAAGGATTAAAATGAAACATAAACATGTATAAATTTTATTTTTTGAATATATGTAAACCTTATCATGTATTAAATTCAAAATTATAGTCAAATGGTGACACTTTACATTATTATGATTCTTATAATATTTTAAAGTTCTTAATATTTATAATGGTGTCACTCCCCTCATTTATAAAAAGGCACCCCTATCCTCTCCATCCATCCAATGGCCCGAAGGCCTTCATTTTTTATTGATTTTTGATAATCCACCTTTCAAGGGGGGATGTGGAACCCTTACAAGGCCCGTAGGTGTAAGTATTACATGGTTCGTAGGCCTTGGAGGAATTCATTTGCCCGTAGGCTTCAAACATTACATACAACCTGGACTAACTACTTGGAACTGCTCCTCCCCAGAATCTTCATCATGAAATTAGCTCTCCACCTTCACATGTCTGTTCGGCTAGGAATTCCCATGCATGCACAGGCCTGTCCCAATGGCAGGTTCCATACCCTCTTATCCTTGCAATCCATTTAGCTTCTGCTGTGGTGAAAGTTCCTTGCTCATCCTCCTTATAGAGCTTGTTCCTCGTAGGTCGTCTGGTTTTCATATTCACTTATGGTGGCCCGAAGGCCTTGAGGTGGCCCGAAGACCTTACTGACCCGAAGACCTGGGTGGCCTGAAGTCCTTAAAGGACTCAGGGACCAAATTGGTGGCCCGAAGTCCCAAACAGGGGCATATTCCCGGCTGCTACAGTGCCAAACAGTACCTACTACAGGTCCCGCTACAGTACCTACTATAGTACTGCACAGTTCCTGCTACAGTACTTCTACAGTGCCTGCTATAGTACTGCTATAGTTCCCCTCAAAAATAATTTCTCTGCCTGGATTTGATCCTGGGTCTTCCGGATGCACTTATGGAGTCTTTACCAACCGGGCTAAGGCTCATGTGCCCCCTATCCTCTCTTACATGCTTCTTTTTATCCATTAAACTCAACCAATTTTGGTCCACATATATTACCAAGAATACTTCCCATGACCTATATGTTATCTTCTCACCAAAATACCATCCTATAAAGGATTGAGGTGTAAGCCAAATGGGGTTTTCTAAAGAAGAGGTACAACTCATAATTTAGTTCTTTCATTTTATTCCTTATTCAAACTCCTTATATTTTGTCCTAAAATTATTGATATAATAACATTGATATCTTAAATATAATTTAATGTTATTATTATGATTTAGAAACCCTTTATATTCTCTTTTATATCTTATGGGAAATGAAAACATCGCTCGTGTGTACGTATAGACTACCACCTCCCTGAAATGACGTGTTTTTGTTTTCATCACTTCCACATAAGTATAGTTATTATGATGGATTTAATAAATATATATTATATTAATGGAATAATTATGATTCTATAAATATAATATATTACTTATTGTCTTACCTTCCACCCGTTAAAAAATGATAATGGCACTCGTGCATACGTGCTGAATACTACCTCCGTGAAGCGATGTGATTCGTCTTTCATGTCTTCCATTCATGTGTGATTATAAAATTGTATTTAATGTATAAAAATTATTATTATATAATGATTTATTTTTTTATATGAGGTATCCATGAACTCTTTGACCATGTTCGACCTACTGAGGTTATTTTATGATTATGAACTAAACATCCTCAAAACGTATGACATGAACTTAACAGATTTAATAACTATATATGGAATGTTAATAAATGAAATAAAATTTTAAATTATAATTTAATATGCCTAAAAAAATTCATATGAAATTATAAAATAAATAAAAGTTTTTTATATAGGAGATAGAGTACGCACATGGTAAGCCATACATGAAGTAAGGGTTTTTCATCTCAATTCCACTATATTGAGACTTATTTTATATTATTGATCTAATTTCTATGATATTGTATATATATATATGGAACCTGTAATATATTATATAGGTAATTAATATTTATCAATGGTATTTAAATATTCAATTCATGTATTTTATTTTAACTGGTTTGGATTCAAAATTTATTAAATCCCTAAGGGTTTATTACATAATCTCATTTTTATTCAAGATTGACTATACTTAAATATCCATTAAAATAAATTATAAGAATAATCATTTTAAAATCCACATATTTTATTCTTCTATTTATATATATATATTACATGTTTTCCTTTCATTTTTCACTCTTTTGTACTTAATACGATCAAGAAAATGTTTTTTAAGAAAGCCTACATTATTTTATCTTTAGTCAATGAACATTTTCATCCATTTCCGTGATTCTTAAAATGTTTTCAAGAATTATATTTTACTATGATCAAATTATTATTTAATTTCATTATCAAACATATTTTACTTTCTTTAAAAATAATTAAAGGAGTTTTATTGTCATATTTTGAATGAGGTAATTTTGACTTTTTACCAAAAGAGTGAATGAAATATTTGTTTTAAAATTTACCGAATGACTGATTTTTTTCATCATAATTATTATTAATTACATTAAATATTCTTTTTAAAAGTTTACATGTTTATATTTAAATAAATCAATTTTTAAAATATTCCTTGAGTTTTTTAAAATGTAACCAAAATAAAAGGATATGTACTCATATTTTCAAATAAAGGATAAAATATTATTTTAAAGGTACTTTCATATATATAAAAATCATTTGATGATTCTTATGATTTACTGGGGATATAATCTAATGATACCATCCACCTAAATTATTTGGATGAATTCTGGTCATGTTGCTCTATTTAGTGACTGGGGAAAATAATAACATTTCATATTCTAGTTTTTAAATACAAATGTTTATGTAAATTATGTATTGAATTTTAATTAATTTATTTCATATAATGAATTAATTTGACTTGGTAAGTGACATTTGGGGCATGTTTTGTCCTATATATGAATCGGTAGGTCTCATGTGACAAAATTTCTTGGTTATTTTGTGTAAATCTGCCAAATTATTTCTGATCACTTAGCATGAGTCCTTGATGGTATGATTATGATTTCTTGAAAGAATTCTTGGTGGTATAATTATAATGTTAAAAATTATAAATTCCATCATTATGAAACCATATATTGTTATCCATATTATTATTTATGTTTTTATGTCATTAATGGATATATTTCCCTCTGATGATATTAGTTATAGGTCATATTTGTTTATTGTTTATATCTGTAATATTACCCATGATTTATTTATTCTATGATAGCTTTAGTTATATGTTTTCGCTTTATGAGAATCTAATCTCACCCTTCATTATTTTTAAATTTCCCTAAGACACTAACAAGGGATCTATGAATAATTTAAGAGATATTTTGGAAGATATAATTAAGTTCTCACTTGAATTTTTGTTTTAAATGAAACATGGGTTTAAATTTAGGAATCATATTTTTGTTGGATAAAATGGAAATTTAGTAGAAGTATCCTCATTTTATTGTAAGGATTTGATGTGTCAGAGTTTTTTATAATTATCTAAAACTATAAACCAAAAAGATCCTCCAAATATAAGACAGTTCAACCCTTTCTATAAATCATGTGATTATAGGTTGTTTGAGATACATAGAATCCTAATTAGTATCAAAGGAAAGGTTTAGATATTTTTAGAGGTTAGAAATTTATTGAGTAAGGATAAATTCATAGTTTTAGATACCATCATGGGTTAATAACTCCAAGGTTTGTCATAAGTTTAAATTCATTAATACTCTTTTGAATTAATATGTAATAATAGTTACTCAGAGACATTTATTGAGTTTTAATAGTTTTTTAAGGTATATGTAACTCTTAAGTTTAACTTGTATTATAGGGAAAAGGTTATTTTAGGAAGAATGGTTTTATATTATGGGCATAAGTGGAAATGTAATTATAAACTTTAGGTTTAATATGATTTTTGATGCTAAGGTAATTATCGTTAATTGGATAAAAGGGTTATTACATTTTGGGAACGTATGTTTTATCATATAGATAACCAGGGGATTAAAATTTGATTTGATGAATAAGTGATTAATTCCATTTTTTTAATAATTTCACTATATTAGAAACATTATATGATTAAGGTAAATTGAAATATTTTTGGTTAAGATGGGACTTTATTTGAAGAATAAATATGGAGTTATTTTTTGGAAGCATATATGATTTTATTAAAGCATCATGCTGATTTAGGTTATTTATGAGAAAGATTATCATATTTTTGATATTATTTGATTATAGAATATACATTTTTGGTATGTGAATTTATGAGTGATTAATTCTATTTGGAGATAAATATTAAATTTATCTCAAAAAAATATGTGATCAAATATTTATGATTTATAGTTTTTTAACTTGGTTGGGAATATTTGGAAGAGATTTAAGGTTAGTTACTTAATAAATAATTTAAGTTAAACTTTTGTGTTATCATTGAGTATTTGGAGATTAATGTAGTATTTCTTCATATGAAGGTTCATTCATATTATATATCATCTTAATTTGTGATAAACATTTTTTTCTTTTGATTAATTAAAATATCCATAAGAAATAATATTCCTTCTATTTTGAAAATTAAGCTCCACTAAAATTTAATTTTAGTGCTTTAGACAAGAAAAATTCATCATTTATCATTTATAATATGTGATAAAGTAGAAGTGGAAAAGCTTCATGAAGTACAACCAAAGGATGAAATTGTAATTATCAAATGGAAATAAATCAAGTAATTATATTTTCTCATGTTAAATATCTTAATGGTAAAATAATATCTCAACTCTAATAAAAAGTATCTTGAAATAAAAAAATTATCCATTTTCAATAATTTCTAATGAATTGAAGTTCTTATTTATACTTTATTGATTTATCATTTTCTATTTATTAACTTTATCATGATCATGTTATCTATCAATCTCTATTATTCCTTGGATGTTATTTTTCTCCTCCATGACTATATTTTCACTTCCCGCTAATATTCTCCCCATTTGGGAACCTGGTTATGTGTTATTCCAGGTGACCTTAATATTTTCCTTTTAATCTTTTCAATATGATATTTTATTATAAATTTATATAATTTGGGTTTTCAATAAAGGTATTTTTAAATATTAAAATGTTTCCCCTTTTATGATGATATGTTTTATCTTACACTCCCAAGAATTAATTTTTTTTAAAAAAATTAAAACTTTTTTTATCATACATGATATAAAATTTTTAGGATGTAATTTATGTAAGGGGTTAAGAATAACACCCCAAAATTTTAGAATTTATTCTCTTTAAGTAATATATTTGATACTATGTGGTATACATAATACTGAGATTAAAATAACTATGATATACAATAGAAATGATTTTATTTAAACATGATCATTATAACCTAGCTATTGGTTTGGTGGGTATGAAAAGGAATAACTATATTATGAAATATATATAGAAAACTTTTCTTAATAAAAATATACTGATTAAGGAATAAGAACAAAATTTTAAATTAAATCATATAATATTAAATGAGATATCTTTCAGAAAATGGTTTAATGTGTGAATTTTTTTTCAAAGTAAATTAATTTAACATATAACTACCTGAGATTTTATGAAATTCTTTTTTGAAAAAAACTAATTTCTTTGATAGCTGGTGTTAAATGCAATACCAAGTTTTAACAAACAATGATAAACTATTAATATTATTATTCAAATGTGACCATTATTACACATGGAGTCATGAATAGGAATAACCAATTTATAGATATTAAGTATAAAATTTTTATATAAATAAAACATAATGACAAAAAATAACTCGATTTTTGAAAAAGTTTTTATATGTTTTAAAAATACTATTTTCTAAAAAAATTATTTATTTTTGTGAACAAATAATACTTGTAATTTTTTAAACTCTTAGAAAATTTATTTAAAAAAAACTTCATTTTTGAAATCTATATGTTAAAATTAGGATAGGATGAATTTTTTGGATTTTTTTTAAAGGATTAATTTTTCAATGAATGGTAAAAAACACTGGTTTTAATTGAAAACTGTCTTTTCATTTAAATGAAGTATAAGGTTTATTTTGTTTAAAAATGGTTCCAATAGTAAAATGGGTTAAATTATATATTTATTAATACAATTTAGTTCATTTTAATCAATTTTATATTGAATTTTTATATAAAAACGTATTAAACATTTGACAATTTTCTCATTGGAAAATCGCTTTCTCATCACATATACATGTTTAATTTTAAATTAATTTTATTTTAAATTATATGAATAGAATTTAGGAACATGTATTCCATATTTTTAATCATAATAATTTATACAATATAATAGGTTAACTAATTTTTTTTTAAATGAATTGTAAAAACATTAAAAATTAAGTATCACAGTTAAGGTTAAAACATGTTTACCATGGGTTAAACAAAAATATAAGGGGTAAAATGAACTAAAAACTTTTATAAACCCAATTTTATACCTATATTGCAACCTTATAACCTCTAATTTTCTATAATTTATCATTTAGATCTTTTTAATGTGAAAAATGTGTGTAAATTTATTCTTTTCAAAAATTCCAAGTGTGTACTCTCCCCCACATATAAATGTCCAAACCCTATCATCCCCTATTCAAACTTACAAAAACATTTAGTTCATACAATAACTATAAAAATATATTCCCTAATTCCTCATACACCTATTATAACACTTATTTTGATTATAAAACCCTCCTATGAAGGCGTTAGGTTTAATCTTAAAGAGGTTATCCAATGAAGAGGTAAAATTATTAAACTTGTATTTTTGTCTTATTTCTTCTTCCACATCCATTAAATATTATTAAAATATAATGATATAATAAAAAAATTATCTCAAATATACTGATATTTTATTAAGTTCATCTAACAACCTATATTCATATCCACATCCACCAAATGGTAAATGAAATTATCGCTCGTGTGTATGGTAAACTACCACCTCCTGAACTAATGTTATTCGTTTTTCATCACCACATCTCAAAGATAGATATAAAGATGGATTTAATATTTATATGATATATTAATTATATTAATATACTTATAGAATTATAATATCACACATAACTTCTTACCTTACAACTCGTTGTAAAACAATAACGTCGATCGTTTTTATAACGAACTATCGCCTCACGAATAGATGTTATGTGTTTTTTATTTCTATTTTAATTAGATGGTGATAAGGATATATTTAATAAATTAATATGATATTTTTAACATAACTATAGTTATTTAATTATGATAACACATATACCTTCTTACTTTATATTCCTTGGGGGATACAATAATTTCATTTGTGGGTACAACGAACTACCATCTCACGAATCGATGTGATTCATTTTTCACTAACACTTTACATAGAACATAATTGATATAAATTTAATGAATATATGTGATATATATATAAAATAAAAATTAATTTTTAATATTAATATATTATTTACAATTATTTCATTTCATCTTTCAATAAAATGGAAACATCGTTCATTCATGCGTATGACCTAACGTCTCCATGAATAATGTGTTTGATTTTCTATATATGGATTCTATGGATTAATATAAAAACATATATACCGAAAATATAATATATTTATATCATTATTAACAATATGGATATTATAGAACCATGATCAAAGTAATAGGATCTAAATAAATAAATCAAAACATATATGAAAAAAATAATTTATTGCTTGAAACATTATTTTAACATGGAATTGTTAATAAATGGGAAATAAAAGGTTAAAATAAAATTATATTTTTTATTATAGTTATAATTATTCTTATTTAATATATTTATAATAAACTTATATTTATTATAAAGGAGGTTTGAAGGAGTTTGAAGTAATTTGAGACTTAAGGTAAGGGATTATTTCCTCAATTTGTCTTTTTTGGGACATACATTATGTTATTAACAGATCTTCTTTTATAAGATGTATATAAAACAAATTTGACATGTTATATCATGAATATATTTATATTAATTATATTTAATGTTTATTTTTATGTTATACATTAACAGGGATTACAATTAAAAGGTTACCAAATTTGTAAGGGTTTGATGTTATAATCTCATTATTCATTAGGATTATTTATGATTATGCTTTTGATGATGAAATATTTTGATCCATATCTCAACAAACTTGTCATTTTTCTTATCTTATGTTTATTTCATGAGAACCCATGTTTTACCTTTATTTTCTTATCTTTAGGTGTTCATGATTCTAACATAATGTTTTTAAATAAAACTAACTTTATTTCTCTCTTTAGTCAAAAACCCTTTTTTCTTACACATCCATGTTTTCTAGAAATGTTCTTAGAAATGTTTTAATGTTACTATGTGATTTTTTATAGTAATTATTACATGTGTTTAAATTATTGAAAAAAATTAAAAGTAATATTTAGGTTGTTTGCAAAACAAGGTTCATTTGGATTTTACTTAAAATATGAAAGGGATCTTTGTTTTAGCAGGTACAACATTTCCCACCGTTATGACCACTCAATGTTTTAAAGATTCATTTATAAGTTTTAATGGTTATATTAAAAGGAAAGGATTTTGAAAATGATTTATGTTTCAAAAAAAGTTTTTTACAAATATTAAAGTATATTTTCCTCCATAAATGTTTTAAATGATGTTTAAAAAATCCTTTATAAATTTTCATGGCTATTTTGAATAAAAAAAGATTTTTGAAATATTTTATAAATTTATAGTTTTATAAAGAGGGATTTTCAATGTATTTTTCCCCTCAAGAAAATTTCCTTGTGATTTTTCATTAAAAATCATTTTCCTTATAAGAGGGAATCCTTTGGTGTTACTTAATATTTACTGGGGATATGATCCAATTATGATACCTTTATTCATTCCCTGGATGTTTTATGTTTATAATTAAAAAGTGTTTATAGAACTTGTTTATTTTTAATGTGTTATGATATGATTAAATGTTTTATGAAACCCATCTCTTTTAATGGGTTATGATATGATGAATTTTTTATTATCTTATGGCACACATATGTATGATTTTCATCATTTGACGAGTGGGGCCTATATCTACCTGTAATGCACAGGGTAATGATTAATGTTATATAAGTTTAGAGGGTATATGGGAGGTTATCCCAAGCCTTAATAGGGTATATATAAGGTTATCCCATGACCAAAGATGGTAAATGGGTGCTTAGCCCAAGCCTAACATATTATGAATTTCTTAGTGATTAGTCTTGGCATAATTTTTTCTATGCTTATGAGTTTGACAAAAATATATGTCTTATGCCAATTTTATTCAATCATGGATAATGTTCTTTGATTCCTTTATGATTCAAGTCTTATGAAATGTTAAGATTTATTCCATGACTCATTTTTTATGATCTATGATTGGTAGGGTGTCATTTTAAAATGTTTTTATAATGTTATCATACCCATATAATCAATGTATTTTAATATCTCCCTTGTTTACCATTACCGAGAATACGATATCAAACTTTATTATGTTTCATTTCCCCAAGATATGAATAAAGTTTTTATATATGATATGTCTAAGAAGGGTTCTAGTTATGAAGAACTTAGTAGGAGATGACATAACTCACTTATGGACCAGTTGTTTGTGTGTCTAAGACTCCAAAGTTAGTAGAACTAAATGATTAAAGCCTAGATCATTAAGTTATGTAATGAATATTAATATACTAAGATGTAATATTTATTTATGACAAGTAGGGGTATCTAAAATTGGTATCAGATAAAGGTTTAGTTAAACCTTTTGAAACTAGGATGATAAAAATTTAGTGAGAACCATAAGGATAAGTCTATGTATAGAAAAATATCCTAGAATTTTGGTGAAGGATATAGTGAGTAGTTTCTAAGAAATTACAGCCTTGTCAAGATACTAAAAGTGGATTTGACTTTGGAAAATAGGTACCTTGGGGTAATAACTCTAAAAATGAAACATTGAACTAAACTCAGTCATCACCTGGTGAATGAAAATGGGTCTGATTTCATACTTGGTTTGATACTACTAAGGGATATGCTTTGGAAATTTATAAACTCTTTACAAATCACCATAAAGGATTTAAATAGATAATGATCGTGAATGTACTAGGTTAAACTTAAGGTTCCATATACTAAAAAATATGTGTCGTGATTTAGACATCCAATAAATGAATTTTCATGATTATGTGGATTCCCCATTATTATTATTATTTATAAAACTATTCTTTTTTGTTTTAGTCAATGGTTTGAGCCTGAAAGAACCATGTTCATGCAAAATGAAACAGAAAATTCAATTATTTTACTCCTGAAAAATGAAATGTTATGGGATCTGGGATGTAAAATCTTATTGCTATGCTCAAACAATATTATATTTCTATGAATCATGTTGATCTTATGTATGAGGGTTCTGTTGAGTCCATCATGAGGAAAAATCCACTTTATTTTAGTGGTTCTTCTTATCCACTAGTTTTTTATAAATGTATCAATACCAATGAAAAGTTATTTTCCGTTCTCCAATGTTTAGAGCATGAAAAATTCATTTTGGTTATTTATCATTTGGAAGGAGAAGTGGATCAATGGTGAACGCTTATCAAGAATATGATATAATAAGATGAAATTGACTCCATAGAGTGGAATGAGTTTAAGATATTATTTTTCAATAGGTAACTCCATCATATTATTCATATAAAAATAGATAATGAATTCCTTGATCTAAAGCATAAGGATAATGAATCTATTGGTACCTATGATGAAAATTTTACAAGACTTTCATGATACACTATTGGAATCATCATCCAGCCTAAAATTAATTTTGGTTGATTTTTCAGTGTCCTAAAACCAAGTCTTAGAAGGAAATTAGCCATAAGGGAGTTAAGTATATATGAATAAATCATCTATTGTGCTATCAAGGTGGAGATGGATATTGTAGTGACCCATCAATTTCATGATTTTTATAAGAAAACAAATACGGAATTTGAGGGAAACTCTAAAAATAATTGAGAGACGAAAATGACCATTACTTCATGCTCTAAGTGTGTAAGGAAACATGGAGGAAGTTTTATTAAGGGGGCTAGTAAATTTTTGATGTTTGGAAAGGAAGGTCATCAAGAAGTTTAATGATGAAGTGATTAGAATAAGTAATCTAATCATATGAATAAAGATAAATAATTAAAGAATAAACCATCCACACTTTAGTGTTTAAAATGTAAGGAGTATTAGAATTATGACAATAGGTACCCAAATTTTAGGGTTGATGACAAGGATTAATTTCAAGAACCTTTTAATATGAGGGATAATGGGAAATCACGTACGATCACTATTTCAGATGATGGGTGCAACAATGACATGGTGAAAGGTATACTTACCATCCACTCTAAAACTTTCAACATATTATTTGAATCTATATCTAGCAAATATATTATATATAAATAATTTTCTAAGGGTATAAAAATAACACCTCAATGATTATATGTTGAATTAGTAGTAAAAATCCCAAATGGTATGATGAACCCATCACAAGTATTTTGTCCCTCTTAGATTGAAGTCTATGGGAATGTTCTTCCTAAAAATATTTTCATTCTTCCTCTATTTGAATTTGATGTTGTCTTAGGCATGTATTAGATTTCTCTACATAAACCCACATCAATTTCTATGGAAATTAATTCAAATTTTATATTCCAAACCTACCTATGATTAACTATCAATGTGACGATAAATATAAACTTTTGATGGAAGTAAAATCAATTATATGGGTTTTTATTCCTATTAAAAGGGGGGATTTTTTTCATATTCTTGGGGGGAATCAACATTGATGATATTCCTATTATAAGGGAGTTTTTAATGTATTTATAGAAGTATTTCTTATCCTTTATCCAAATTATGAAATTTATCTCTCAATAGAACTCAAACATGGTGATATACCCATTTTAAATACTCCCTATAGAGTGACCCTAATCGAGTTTTAGGAATTGAGGAAGTAACCCTAGGAGAATCTTGATAAGGGATTCATTCATCCAATTGTGTCACCATGGGGTGAGCCTATTCTCTCTTTAAGAAATATGGATCAATGAGACTTTGCATTGGTTATCATGAATTGAATAGGATCACAGTTAAGAAAAAGTATCTTCTACCCCACATTGATGACTTTTTTAATCAACTATGTAGAGCTCAATACTTTTCTAAGATTGAACTTTATTTTGGATATCATCAATTGAGGATCAAGAAAGATGATATACCCAAGACAGTATTTCGTACAATTTAACACTACTGGAAAAACGGGCTATACCCACGGTTCAAAACCGTGGGTATAGCCCCCAAAACCGTGGGTATAGGCTATACCCACGGTTTTGGGAACCGTGGGCTGGAATGGCGTCGGTATAGGGGTCTTGACCTATACCCACGGTTTGGGGAAACCGTGGGTATAGGTGTGCCACACACCAGCACCACGTTGTACAGCGTGGCAATCACATACCCCACGGTTTGAAAACCGTGGGGAGTTCAATTCTTTTCAAAAAATCGGGTCCAGCGGGATTTGAACTCGCGCCTCCCGCAATGCGCCGAAACCACGCCCCGCAACTAACCAACCGAGTTCTTAATTCAATCTATTAATTATACATATATTTTTAGATATATATTAATATATATTAACGCCGCATATTCAAAAATGGATGCCGCGGTGTTTCGAACCCGCGCCTCACGAAACGCATCCCAACCGCGCCTGAAGAATGACCAACTACGCTGGGTTATTTAACTATTATGTTTTCATATATGTTTTTATATATATTAATACTATTTATTTAAATTCAAAAAAAGAATCTACCGGAATTCGAAACTATGCTTAACACTAGGACGGACAGAAGCGGCGCCTTGGGCAGACCACCCAACCTATATATTTTATCGGAAACATGTACATATATCAGGCTATATATATTAATATTCTCTATTAGTATTCAAAAAATGAATCTCGCGTGAATCGAACTCGTGCCTCTTATATGCCTTGAATATGACAGCAACCAACCGAACTAACAATTTTATTTGTTAATATATGTACATCTCTTTACTTATATTTATATTATTCATATTAGTCACCAAAAAAAATTTCCCATCCCGCGGAATTTTTTGTTCCTGCCATAACGCGGGAACAATATACCCACGGTTTTGAAAAACCGTGGGTATAGGTCTATGAAAAAAATACCCCCTATACCCACGGTTTTCAAAAACCGTGGGTATAGGTCTGTAGAACGACACCTTTACCCACGGTTTTTCCAAAACCGTGGGTATAGGTCTTCAAAAAAAACCTATACCCACGGTTTTTCCAAGAACCGTGGGTATAGGGGACCTATACCCATGGTTTTTCAGAACCGTGGGTATAGGTCCGGATATTATACCTATACCCACGGTTTCCAGAACCGTGGGTATAGGGGGGGTCTATACCCACGGTTTTCTGCAGAACCGTGGGTATAGACCCATTTTCCAGTAGTGTAAGGACATGATTGGTATATAGTAATTCCATTTGTTCTTACCAATACCCCTGTTATCTTCAAATATTTAATGAATAGATTCCTTATAAATTACCTTGATCAGTTTACAGTAGTCTTTATAGATGGAATTATTATTTATTTAAAGATTAAGGAAGATCATGAATATCACTTGAGGATTATACTAAAGACCCTAAGGAATGAAAAAATATATGTATATTTTTCAAATTGTGTATTTTTTTCAAAAAAATATATTTTGGTCCATATAATCTTAAGAGAGGGTATATCAGGGGACCAATCAAAGATGGAAGTTATTAAATATTTTCCAGGACAACCATTGTGACTAAAATATGGAGTTTTATTGGTTTGTCTAGATTGGTTTTTTGAGATTTTTTTATGACTATCTAATCCACTCACTAAGTTAACTCAGAAGGGATCCAATTTCCTTTCGACAAATGAATGTGAGGAAACTTTCAAGGAACTAAAGAGAATATTATTCAGTACACTTGTTCTTACATTACCCTATAGTGAATAAGGGTTTGTAATATATATTTATGCTTATAAGAATGTATTGGGATGTGTTATTATAAAAATTGAAATTGTTATAGATTATTCCACAAAAAAATTGAAGGTTCAAGAGAAAAATTACCTAACTCAATATTTGGAGTTAGATGCAGTAATTTATTCATTAAATTTATGGTGGGTTATCTTTCTAGGTAAATGTGTGATATATATACTAATCAAAAAAGTTTAAAGTATATATTCACATAGAAGGATTTGAACATGTTCTAGAGAAGATAGTTATAGTTGATTAAAGATTATGATTTCTCAATAAATTATCTCCCTATGAAAGCAAACAAGGCAGCTAATACTTTGAGTCAAAAGTATCATACTATATTATCCATGATAAGGATCACAAAATATCAAATATTTCTATATTTCTAAATGATGGATCTAGAAATCCTGGAGGAATGGGAGAAATCCTATTTTTCTCAAATGATTATTCAACCATATATCCATGTGATGATTAAAGAGGCATTGAAGGAAGATATAGAGCCAAAGAAGAAGGTAAGAAATATTCCTGAGTTTAACCTTGATTATGATGGAATTATAATTTTCAAGAACTATGTATGTATTCTATCCATACAAGATTTGAAGAAGGGTTTGTTAGAGGAAGCTCATTGTTCTTCATTATCTATTAATAATGGAAGTATGAAGATTTATAGATTGTTTAAAGATTATTTATAGTGGGTTGGAATGAAGAGAGGTATCCCAATATTTATATATCAATGCATGGTATGTTATTAAGTTAAGTATAAGATAAAAAACCTAAGGGGATGTTACAACCATTATCCATACCATAAAGGAAATGGTAAAATATCACCATTTTTTTGTTGGTCTCCCCAAAAAGTATAAATGGAATAATATTGTAGGGTTTATAAAATTTTTTCTTAAAATGTCAACATATTCATCAAAATCATATAAGAATTATATCTTGACCAGTTTTCCAAAGTATACATTAATGAAGTGGTAAGGTTTTATGGTGTAAAAAATTTTATTATATATGATCATGGTCTGAGGTTTACCCTAAAGTTCTAACAAATTATTTAGAATTCTCTGGATAAAAAGTTGAGTTTTAAGATATGTATCATCCACATACATATGGTCAGTTTAAGAGAACAATTCAAACCCTAGATGATATATTAAGACCATTTTCTATACATTTCAAAGGTGTTTGGATCAACACCTTCCTCTAGTTGAACTTTCCTACAATAATAGCTTTCACACAAGCATTCTGATTTCTACTTATGAAGCCTTATATAAAATAATTCTATAACTCCAATTTTCTAGGATAAAGTTAGAGGAAGGATGATATTGGGACCATACTAGCTGGAGAAATGGAAGAGTATGTTAAGGCCATTTTGAAGCACATAAGGGAGGAACAAATTTGATGGAAAGGTTATGCTGATAATCATCGATGTGATATAGAATTTGATGTTTTTTAGAAGGTTTTCCTATAAATTTATCTATGGAAGAAGGTAATAATATTCATAAATAATGGAAAACTAAGCCCAAGTTATGTCGATCACTTTGAAATTCTTTATCGTATCAAGACTGTAGAATATCCTTTAGTGATTTCACTAAACCACTCTATGTTTCTTAGTGTGGTCCATGTATCTCTCCAGGGGAAGTACATACCCGATCCATCACATGTAATAAACTTAGAGTTCATATAGATAGAGTATGATCTTTTTTTATGAAGAAAAATCGGTGGATATTCTAGATCGCACTAATAAATTTCAATGAAACAATACCAATCACCTAGCGAAAGTTTTGTGGAAAAAAATCAGGTTGAGGAAGCTATGTGGGAACATGAGGATGTAAGGAGACAAAAGTATCTTCAATTGTTTATACTGAAGTATTGAATTTTGAGGGAAAAATTATTTTAAGGGGGGGTATAATGTAACATCCAAAGATTTAATGAAATGTTTTTTTCAGATAAATTTTATTTCATTGATAGCTTACATTACAAGCAACACCGAGTTTTAACGAACCATTACAAACCATTAATATTATTATTTAAACGTGACTGTTATTACTTATAAGTTAAACTTGGGGAATGAATAGGAGTAACCAAATTATAAATATTATGTATAATTTTTTTTATATAAATAAAACATATTGATAACAAAAGTACTCAATTATTGGTAATGTCTATATATGTTTCAAAAATACTTTTTTTAAATGTTTTTTATTTATTTTTGTTAAAAAATAAAAAAAGTATTTTTTGAATATTTATAAAAATTTATTTCTCAAAACAGAATTCTTTTTTAAAATCTTAATGTCAAAATTTCTTTAGGGTGATTTTTTGCGATTTTTCTGTAAAAATTATGTTTTTGATGAATATTGAAAATATTGATTTTTATTAAAAATTATCTTTTAATTTAAAGAATATATAAGGTATGTTATGTTTTAAAATAATTTTAAAAGTAACACTAGTTCAATTATATATTTATTATTTTAATTTATTTCACTTTAATCAATTTCATAATGAATTTTTATATGAAAACGTTTTAAAATTTTAAACAATTTCTCTTTGGAAAATCAATTTCTCGTCGCATCTTCATGTTTAATTTTAAATTAAATTTTACCACTTTTATAAATGAAATTTGAAAAAATAGATTAAATATTTATTATTAGTATTATTTAAATTATATAATAATTTGAACTTAATTTTCTCTATAATTAATAGTAAAAATAGTAAAAATTAATTATCTTGGTTAAGGTTAAAACAAGTTTACTAGGGGGTTAAACTAAAAAAGATAAGGAATTAAATGTCATATAAAATTTTCCAAAACACATTTTCAGTCCCTATATCTAAATTATAACCTCTAAGGTTCAATAATGTCCCATTTCAGAGCTTTTTTCTAGGTTAAATACATGGTTACACTTTATTTTTTTCAAAACTTCCAAGCGTGTCTTCTCCCCTAAATATTAAAGGCCTCCCACTCTCCTCCCCTATTATCAAATATAAAATCCCTTTTTAAGAGAATAAATTTTCAAATTTCTTCCCTATTTATATATAAAATTTTTGAGACCTTATTTGGATTAGAAAACCCTCTTAGAAAGGCTTTTGTTATAAACCTAAAGTGGTTCTCTAAAGAAGAGTTAAAATTCTTAAAGTTATGTTTTTGTTTTCATTCTTCTTCCAACTCCTTAAAACCTTATAAAAATATGTTGATATAATAAAACTTGTATCTAACAAATACTAAGATTTTATTATGATAATTTAATAACCTATATCCATCTCCACTTCCATGAAATGGGAAATTAAACGGTCTCTTGTGTGTATAGAGGACTACTGCCTTACCTTCTTACCTTAAAACCTTTTGTAAAATAATAATGTCATTCATGTGTATGGAAAACTACCGCCTAATAAACCGATGTGATGTGTTATTCAATTCTATCTTACTTGGATGGAAATAAGGACAAAGTAAATGAATATATATGATATTTTTAACATAATTATACTTATCTAATTATAATATCACATATACCTTCTTACTTTCCATTCTGTGGGGGATACGATAACATCATTTGTGTGTATGGCGGACCACCACCTCATGAAGCGATTGATTCATTTTTTACTAAAACTTTTCATGGAAGGTAATTAAGGTAAATTTAATAAATATATTTTAAATATATGAAAAAAATATTAAATAAAGGTAATGAATTATTTTCTTTTATTTCATTTCATTCATCAGTAAAATGGAAACAACATTCATGTGTAACTATAGACCATCTTATCCATGAACATTGTATTTTATTTTATATCTATAACTTTTATAGAATACTATAAATAAATATATTCCTAAAACATATGATATTTATATCATGTTTAATATATATATATATATATATTATGTAACCATGATTAATGTATGAGGACTGAAAATAACAAATCAAAACATACATGAAAGACAAAGCATTTATTGCCCAAAGCGTGATTTTAACAAGGAATTATTAATAAAAAAGTAAAAAAGGTCATAAGAAAATCATATATGGTATGATATATATAATTATATTTCTTTAAAATATATTTAATAAACTTATATTTATTATATTTTAGGTTCAAATGTGTATGAAGGATGTTCAGATTTAAAGTAAGGGGTTTTTATCTCAATTTGTATTCTTTAGGACATATATTATGTTATGAACCTATCTTCATCTATGAGGATTATATAAAACCCCATTCACATTTTATATCATGAATATACTTATATTTATGATATTTAAATTTTCTTTTTATATTATTATTTAATGGGTATTATGATTCAAAAATTACCAAAGTTGTAAGGGTTTGATGTTATGATCTCATTATTCATTAGGATTGTTTATGATTATTATTTAGATGAAAAAATATTTTGATCCATATCACAAGAAACACATGTATTATCTTCTCCTATAGTTATTTCATGATACTATATGTTTTTAATTAATTTTCCTCTCATTATGTACTCATGATTCCAAAATAATGTTTTTAAATAAAACCGACTTTATTTCTCTCTTTTCTCAAAACCCCTTTTTCCACATCTATGTTTTATAAAAAAATTAAAAAAGTTTTAATGTTTCTCTAGGTTTGTTTAAATTCATTTTTACCCCTGTTTGTATTTTTTAAATGTGTTTTAGAAGGAATCCTCATGTCATTATCAAAACAATTCCCACTGGGATTTTACCAAAAAGATGAAAGGAACCTTTATTTTATTATGTATGAAATTTTTCATCAACATGAACACTCAATGTTTTAAAGATTTTTTATAAATTTCAAAGGTTATTTTCAAATAAAATGATTTTAAAAATATATATGTTTAAAAAATCAAATTCGAAAGGATATTTTACTCAAGAAATGTTTTAAATGATTTTTAGACATTCCTTTATAATTTTCAAGGTAATTTTTAGAGAAAATAATTTATATAATATTTTATGACTTTATAGTTTTGAAAAAGGATATATTCAAATAAATTTTATTTTACACTTGAAATGTTCCAAGTGTTTTTATTTAAAAAATATTTTCCATCTAAGATATCATCCTTTGATGTTACTTAATCAATACTGGGTATATAATCCAATAATACGATCTTTATTCAATCTCTAGATGGTTTATGTTTATAATGAAAATATGTTTATGAAACACATTTCTTTTTTACAAGTTATTCTATGATGAAATGTTTTGTGAAACCAATTTATTTTCATGGGTTCTAATATGATGAATGTTTTATAATCTCTAGGAGCAGGTATGTACTCTTTTTATCATGTTTCGAGTGGGAACTATATCTCCCTTCAATGAATTGGGTAATGGTTAATGTTTTAGGAGCTCAGAGGGTACATAGGATGATATCACAGTCCCCAAAAGAGCATACACTGGAGATTATCTCATGTCAAAAATAGGTACATGGGTGGTTATCCCAAGCCTAACATGTTATGAAAGTCTTGGTGGGAAGCCTTGTTATAAGGTTTTCGATGCTTATGTGATTTCCAAAAATGTATGACTTATGATAATTTTATGCTCTCATGGATCATGTTATTTGATTCCATTATGATTCATATCTTATGAACTTCTAAGATTTTTTCCATGACTCATGTTTATGATCTATGATATGTTGGGTATGGTTTTCAAATGTTATTCTCATGTTATCATACCCATATGCTCATGTTATGTCGATATATATCTTGTTTACCCTTATTGTTCATCTAAACTCACCCTTTCTTATATTTCCTTTCCCCAAGATAGGAAGAAAGTTATTATGTATGATATGTCTAAGAAGAGTTCTAGTTATGAAGAACTTAGTGGAAGATGACATAGCTCCCTTATGGACTAGTTGTTTATGTTCCAGTTGAATTATTGGGTGAACCTTTTTTGGTTTCTCACTCTTTAATTAAAAATGTTTTTGGTAAAAAAAATGTTAATTTTCAATCAGTCACTAGACCTAAATGATTTTATCATGGATTGATATGTTATGTAATGAATATTCGTCTACAAAGATGTAATATTTATGTATGAGAAGTTTGGGTCTATACATAATCACTATAATTGAATGGTTTTAATAAAATATTTTGTTCATATGTTTAATAAAATAAATTAACATAAATCTAATGGTGGTTACCAAATGATAATAAATTCATTTTATACTTAAAAAATACATTTTCTTCAAAAATGGTTTTTATTGCTTCTTGTGTATAGATATCAAAATTAATTTCTGTCACATTTAGAAATTATATTTTATATAATTGGAACAAAATTTTAATTAATCATATCATAATATGTTTATGTTGAATTTATTATATTATTCCGAAAATATTAATTTTTGAGTGAATATTGAAAAATACAGTTTTTTGCAAAACTACCATTTCTTTTTTTTAATTAATTAATTTAACTGTCCCATTCTAGTTTTTTGGATTTGGTAGTAAATTGAAATAATAATATTTTAATTTTATATAATTTAATTAATCAAATATTAATATATGTTTTATTTTATTTTAGTATAAGTTCATGTTTAGGAACAAAAATAATTTTTCTAAAACAAATGTTTTTCGTTGTGTTTTGCAAATTTATATTAAAATTAATATATGAAACTTACATAAATTGAGTTTTGAAAATTTGATTCAATAATTTTAATTAGTAGGTTTAAATTTTATAAATATTTCCCATTTTATTTTTGGTCATTATGAAAAGTAATTGTGGTAAATATTTATTACCTCGGTAAGGGTAAAACAAGTAAAATGATGTTAAAACTATTTAATAAGATCTAAAAAGCTCTAAAAATATACCATTATTTCGTTTTATGATTTTAATTATACCAATATCATCCTATATTTGAAAATATGGAAATTTATTACCACTTTCCTTGGATTGTAACCTTCATATTATTTTAAGTAAATAATTAATACAAAATGTCACTCTCTTTAAATATCTATTTTATATTTTCATTGGGATAAAAAGATTTTATGATATATTATAAAAGGATATTATTAATATAAATAAATTATTTTTATTATATGAATTTATTTTTAATTTTATTTATGGTTTAATTACCTTAAATGCTTACGCAATGTCGATACAGTTCTCGTGCAAACAGTAGAAAAATCAAGTTAAATGATTTTAAATACAATAAATGTAAAATGTTTTGGATGTATTATGGTATTTCATGTATTTAATATTTAATTATAAAGTTTAATTAATGTAAATTTTTTTTATATTATAATTCCATTTCTTTCATAGTTTCTTTGAAGCCAAATTAAATAAATAGTCCCAAAATGAATTTAATGATATTTTTTGATAAATAAAATTTTATTAAATGATTGAAAAAACAAAAAAAATATTTAAATAGGAAAATTTGGATTTAAATCATATAGAATGACATCCATGGACCATATTTTATCTACTATTCATCATATAAGTAAATTTATAACCCTTAAAGTGTGAAAAATATGATATCTTGATTAAGGTTAAATGGGGTTAACGACGAGGTAATACCAAAAGACAATTTTTAAAATGAAATTAAAACATATATAAAATTTATTGGATGAAGGTATTTAAACATTATAATTTCATAAATTTTAAATTATATACATCTGGCTCCACTTTACATGATTATGATACTTATTATATTTTAAAGTACTAAATTTTTACAATTGTGCCACTCCCCTCAATTATAAAAGGGAACCCACTCTCCTCTCTTCCTCACACCTTTTGAGACATTTATCTAAACCAATATATACCCAAATGATTTTCTGTACATCCTACCCATGACCTTGAGGTTGTTTTCTAACAAAAATACTATCTAAAAAAGGCTTAAGGTGTAATCCAAAGAAGGGTTTCCAAAGAGGCAGTATAACTCTTAACTGAGTTCTTTCATTTTATTTATTATTATACCTTATTCAATTCTATATTAACTATTATAATATAATAAAATCATTATATTAGATATAATTAAATGTTATCATTATTATGTAATAACCCTATATCATTTCCCTTTCCATCTTATGGGAAATGAAAACATTGTTCGTGCGTACGTGTAGACAACCACCTCCACGAAGTGACATGTTTTATTTTTCATTACCACCTCACAAAGATAGTTATTATGTCAAATTTAATAAATATATATTATATTCATGAAATATTTATTATTTTATAAATATAATATATTACTTACTTTATTACGCTTCCACCCATTAAAAATGATAATGTTGCTCGTGGATACAAGTGGAATATCACCTCCACGTAGAGATGTGATTTGTTTTTCATGTGTGCCATTCATAGATTATTATAAAATTGTATTTAATGTATAAAAATGAAAATTATGTAATTATTAATAATATTTTGATTATTTAATTAGTCCCCCAATCACTAACCAAGGTAGGATTCCATCCAAACAAACACCTGACCCAGTCTGATATATGGCCCAAAAGGTGTTCACATTCCCCACAGGTGGGAAACTAGTGTCAGGAATCAAATAATCCAATGGAGATAATTTAGACAAAATAAAACCATGATCAAATAAAAAAATAGATAAATAAAAAATAAACAATAACTTAACAAAAATAAATATAAAAAGTGATCCAGAAAAAGAAATTTTGACCAAAAGAAAATAAAATACAAAACAAAAACTGAACCATGATAACACAATATCCACATGACCTCTTGGTCACCACCAACCACAAGACAAACCTACTCCAAGGGAGGACACATGAACCAGAAACATGAACTTTCAAAATTTATTGGGTCTATTGACATTGAGTGGCACAAGTGGGTTTTGATCTTAAATAGCTCAGTAGGTAATCACTATAAAGTCCATTCATTTCCTTTCTTGAAATATTCGACAAACACTAGTTTAAAAAACATTCAAAAGACATGATTTTAATCATTTTAAAAAACCAAACGCATACTTCCATAAATTACCTTTTTAAAACTAAACACACACAAATTTGCTTTATAAAAATGGTTTCACATTTTAAAAATCGGTTCAAAACCAAAACCCATGTTCAATCCATACCAATTATCCCAAAAGTGGTTGTGCCGAAATTAAAGGAAAGAGAACAAGAAGTAAAAACTATAAAAGATAATATCCAATATTAAATAGAAATAAACAGAACATACAGATAATAGATCATGATCATTTCATGAACATCTCTGGAGGCAATCCCTGTACATACTTAGTCCAGACTCACCTAAAAGTGTATAGGGTAGCTCCATAGTCAATAACCAACTAGTTGCTTTAAACTAGCCTCATAAGTGGAACATCCCACCTGGCCTCTCAGAAAATTAAGGGGGGATATAACCCGTCTAATTGGGGTAAATAAACAACTGTCACTTGAACCAATAGATAACACCCAGGATTCCTATGATAACAGTACATGGTGAGAGTGGAAGGCCCTCACATGTGTGGCTTAATGGAATCCATTTCCACCGTATTTTCCAGCCCCAAATAATGAAACCACCTATTTGATTCCCCCCTCTTTAGGGAATCCTCCATATAGGTTCCCGTATCAAAAAAAATTATTCACAAGTTCTAATTGGTCCATTACATCATTTGAGTTTCAAAAACCACTTTCCTAATCATTTATAAATACCAACCGGGCCCTGCACTACCCAATTTTTTAAACCATTTTCCAAAACATGCCAACATTCCCATCGAGACCATACATCTCATAAGTTCCAAAACCAATTTTTAAAACATCACAAGGTGAGAATTGGGCCTTCTCATCACATCAAATAAAAAATAACACTTTAAAGACAACACAATGTGATAACTGGGCCTTTTACAATTACAATCCAAATACATTTACAAATCCAATACCACACCATTTCCAAAGCTAATGTAAAACACCATTTTCACATGAACAATGAAAAATGGGTCTTTATCATTTTAAATTCAAATCTCTTACCAATACAAAGTAAAAACATTCAAAAATATAAAAATTTCCAAATGATATTCTATACCATTTAGCTACCAAAACAAACCTCAAAGTTCTAAATGGGAAAAACTTTATGAAACACATTTAAAGTCACATTTTCATTTTCTTAAAACACCAAGGCCATTTAGAAACACTTTTCACAAAACTTGAACAATTTATAAAATCCATTTTGAGCATAATAAGAAGAGAAAACATGAAATCCAACCATTTCTATGGTGAAGGTTTATTTCAAATCCACACGCACCCCAAATCCATTTTAAAACATTCTTCACACCACTTGAAAAATTCATAAAACACGTTTATAAAGTACAAGAAAGAGGTACACATGAAAACCCAATCAAATTCTTTTTTAAATTCATCTTTCAAAACATATGCACCTCCAGTTACTTTGAAAATAATATTGTCTTAAAAGAAACATATTTTAAGGAAACACCACTTGTTTTACCACCAAACACAACTAGCCACACATAAGAATCAAACCATAAGAGTTGCTAATTCCCACATACAAAACCCAATTCACAACCAAAACACATTACTAAAACATAATCAAGGGAAAAAACCACCCAAAGACCCCAATTATACTTTAAAGGATCAATTGAAATTTTATCAAACACCGTGTGTGTAGAAACGGCGGGCAATGTAGCGACGATAGGTCGTTGTAGCAGTGGAAGAGTACTGTAGCAGTGGTGGGTATTGTGCAGTACTATAGCAGCACAGGTACTGTAGCCGTACTATTCATAGAATGGGATTTGGGCCAAAAAAAATGGGCCTATGGGCCATGTAATGGGCTAAATTCCCACTGGGCCTTCAGGATATGTAATGGGTCTCCCTCTACCCAGTTAAAGAGGTATTTGCTTTGATTTAATAATAAATGAGGCTTCGGCCCCAACCTTTTAAAAAAAATAAAACACCGTGTGTGTATATAAATACAACCATAGTTAAAGAATCCCTTTGAAAACCATTTCTCACCAATTTACCATTATTAAAAAAAAAATTAAATTAATAATAACACTTCACAAGCACAGTTATAACATTCTTAAAGCATTAAAGTAAATATCAAGCATCAATGGAATGTTCTATAAAGGAAATGGAAGGAAACAATTTCCTCAACGATGTGCGTATGCGATGAGACTTCAAGAAGAGGAGGAATACAAACCAAGAGAAAATTTTCACACCCTGACATCCAAGGAAAACAACCCACACAAAAACCCTAACCATTAAGGATCATCCAAAAGAGAAACCTCACTATGAACAACCAAGAACTAAGAGAGGAGGAAGAGGGGAAGGGGAAATTAACCAAAAATCCAAAGAAAACTCGCCTAGGAACCTTGGGGTAGCTTCAATTGTGGAATGAGA
Organism: Viscum album; assembly: GCA_963277665.1. NCBI lineage: Eukaryota > Viridiplantae > Streptophyta > Magnoliopsida > Santalales > Viscaceae > Viscum > Viscum album. Next base: position 2,048,529,051 of record OY728122.1, read on the forward strand.
GAAAGGGAGGATATAAGACCCCAACCCTTTTCTATAGATTTATTATGATTTTTTATAAGTATCTGTTTTCCTTGTTTTGAGTATAAATTGTATGGGTCTTAATTTGGGTGTGTTTGGATAAAAATTTGATAATTTTTGAAGGAGGAGAGGCTTTTCATGGATTGTGCATGGTTAAACAAAGTGTGCAAGGGGTTTCATGGTTTGTACATGTTTTTTTCAAGGTTTTCACATGGTTAAACAATGTGATCAAGGGGTTATCATAGTTTGTGAATGTTTAAACTATGTTTACAGCCTAAGTGTGCAACTAGGTGCATTGTTAGGTTTATGGTTAGTACTAATCGTGCGACTTCACCCCACAAACCAAGCACACAAAAATTAAAGTTATGAAAAATTATTTTCAAATATCATAAACCCACATATTAACCCTAAATTCACCCCAACTTAGAAATAACCCATTACACTCAATTTTGGAGGCTTTGAGACGAATTCATAAGGCTCCCAACCTATGTTCTTAGTGATTCAAAGCCTTGTTAACATATCTATAACTCCTCGGGTATGTAGTTTCTTCCTGATTGATTTCCCATATCTCTCTCATTCTTCTCCCATTATTTTGGTGGGTTGTTATCCTATATTTTTTGGATATAGATATAGATTTAAGAGATCTTCTATTAATTAATCATGGATTTAGGTTTTGGATCTAGACCACATTCATCATCTCATTATTGATTGATCTGCTTCAAATTTTGGGTTTTCATTAGGCAATCACTCATCAACAAATTGATGTTGGTGGTCTATTATTAAAACCTCGTAGTCATGATTTTAATTACATGTATGTAATTGTATAATTTCTAGAGTTATTTACCAATTGAATTTCCTAATTGAATTAATTAATTTGGGTAATTAATTAATTAAGGAACTATGATTTGGTGATAATTAAGTGTTGAGTTAATTATCGGAATATTAAATTGGGATTTAGGGATAATTAATTATTGAGACAATTATCAAAATATTGAATTAGGATTTGTGGAAAATTAATGGTTGAGTTAATTATGGAATATTGAATTGTGAAGTTGAATAATTAATTATTGAATTAGTTAGGTTATATTGATATTGTGAAGTTGAATTATTAATTGTTGAATTAATTGTGAGATATTGAAATTGTTTAATATAGATAATTAACTGTTGAATTAATTATTGAGTTATTTAATTTTTTGAATTGAGATAATTAATTATTGAATTAATTATAGAGTTATTGAATTTTTTGAATTGATATAATTAATTATTGAATTAATTATAGAGTTATTGAATTTTTTGATTAAGATATTTAATTATTGAATTAATTATAGAAATATTGAATTGTTTGAATTGAGATAATTAATTGTTGAATTAATTATTGATATATTGAATTGTTTGAATTGAGATAATTAATTATTGAATTAATTATAGTGTTATTTAATCATTTGAATTGAGATAATTAATTATTAAATTAATTATAGAGATATTTAATTGTTTGGTAGAGATAATTAATTGTTGAATTAATTATTATTATTATTATGGGAATGTTTTTATTACTTAGTTGTTGAACTAATGAATAAATTAATTTTTGAATTAATTGATAGGGTTGAGATGATTAATTAAACATTAATTTAGTTAATAGGATTAAGATGATTGATTAATTATTGAGTTAATTAATGATATTTATATGATTAATTAATTTTTATGTTAATTAATTTAACTGAGATGATTAATTAAATGTTGAGTTAGTGGGATTAAGGAGATTAATTAATTTTTCACTTAATTAATAGAGTTTGTGTGAGAAATTAATTGGGTAATTAATTAAAAGGATTGAAAGTGATTAATTAATTATGGAATTAACTAATGGAATTGATGTGAATAATTAATTGGTGAATTAATTGTAGAGATTGAATATGATTAATTAATTTTTTAATTAATTAATGTAATTGATTTAGATTAATTAATTATTGAATTAATTAATTTTTTTAATGTTATGATTGTTGAATCAGATTACTTAATTTTTTTTAATTAATTAATGATACTTTTTTCGATGATAAAATTGGATTAATTGGATTAATTAATTAGGGAATTAATTAATTGGGATTATTGGGATGATGTAACTAATGAATTGATTAATTATTTGTTGAAATAATTAATGGATATCATGGTGATTATGAAATTGACTATTGGGGTTAATTAATTATTTAATTAATTGATGTTATAGATGTGATTAATTAATTTTTAAATTAATTAATGTTATTGAGGTGATTAATTAATTGTTGAATTAATTAATGTTATCAATGTGATTAAATAAGTGTTGAATTAATTAATGTTATTGATGTGATTAATTAATTGATGAATGAATTAATGTTATTGATGTGATTAATTAATTATGGAATTAATTAATATTATTGACTTGATTTGTTTTATGATTTTGGGAATATCAATTGTGGAGATGGTTTTGAAGGAGGCGAATAATTTGGAAATAAGGTACGTGATCTGGATTTGGCACTTAACTGGCATGTGGGCTGGGGAAAACTTTTGGTGATGGATGGAGATGACATCGGGTACAGGGAACCACATGGGGGAGACTGGAAATGAATGATTTGGATCCCAGCGATAGTGGGATGACCGAAGATGGTCATGAGTAGGGGATACGAGCACTGAGTGGTGTTGTTCTGCTTCACGATTGGGGGATGCGGTTGGCCCACCAACCCAAGGCCTCGATGTAGGGATCCAAGTGTAGGAAAACAAACCTGGTGAAAATTCTAGAGTGGATCTGTGGGGCATTTTTTGATGTGACCAATTGGTTTTTTAGGATGCATAATGTACCTCAATGACAGTCTGAGGATGGAGATCTAAAGGCCAGTGATATATCGATGATTTGTTTTTACGGACCACTGTAAGATGGAGGTCGGGTGGGATGCAGGATGACGAGATAGGATCAGTGTTTTATGGTCTCGGTGGAGGTGATTTTCTCAGATGTTGTTCGGCTTCTAGAGATTGCAGGTTGGACTGGGAGCAGATACCTAGAGGTGTGCACATGACTTTTGTCATGGGGGATACAGACATGGTGAGGATGTGCATTGAAACATAGGTTTGTGGCTATAGGTGGGGACCTCCTTTACCCTCAATATGGAATTTTGAACTCAGATGGAGTAATGATGATGGTTGATATCATTTGTGGGGTGTAAGAATAGAAGAATGACCAATGATGGGAGGGAGACCACTGGATGCAGGCTTGACTTTGACAGCCTGGTGATAGGCTAGTTCTCTATTCTTTTTCGGTAGGTTTTGGGTGGGGACCAAGCTATGGGTGGTCTCTGTGTCCTACTATTGGTTTGTTAACTTTTTCCCAAGATCTATGTTGAGTTTGGGTGGGATTGTGATGCAGGAGTAAAGGCAGGGCCTTAGGTCTTTTACGATGTTGGAAATTTCCTTTGGGATTCTATGATGTGGGGTTGTGGGTCTATCATTTAGTGTGTGGGTATTTGGGGTCTTTTTGTGTGTGGTATTTTTAGTAATTTTATGGTGTGGTGGTGATTTTTTTGTCACATTTGAGTTTCATTGTTTTTATATTTTCTTAAATAAATTTTTATTACTAGCTCACTCGAGTCCTAAACTTTCTTGGTAAAGTAATTAGCATGATTAATTAATTATTGAATTTTTTAATGTTATTGATGTGATTAATTAATTATTGAATCAATTAATTTTATTAATGTGATTAGTTAATTATTTAATTAACTAATGTAATTTATGTGATTAATTAATTATCAAATTAATTTATTTTATTAATGTGATTAGTTGATTTTTTAATTCACTAATGAAATTGATCTGATTAATAAACTGTTCGATTAATTAATATTATCGATGTGAATAATTGATTGTTGAATTAACTAATGGAATTATTGTGATTAATTAATTGTTTAATTAATTAATGAAATGATGAATGGTAATTTTGGAATTCATATGTGGATTGAAATGATGAATGGTAAAAATTTCATTGACATGGGATTGATTGTTTAATGGGGTGTGGGACATGGAATGACGCTCTAAATAACCACAGGGTCCTAGCCATGACATTTTAGGGCCCAAGGAATGCATGAAAATTTTATGGGGCAGGGACTGATTCTCCAAATACACATGATGTGGGGTATAGGGACTGATGCTCCAAATAATCATGAGGTTTGAGATAGGGATTGATGCTCTAAATACTCACAGGGTGCTAGAAATGATGATCTATACTCAAAATGTTGGCATTGGAGTATGGTTCCAATTATCCTTGATAATGAATTAAAATGACATGGATAATGAGATACCATGTGTTATAATTAAATTTGAATTAAATATGTGACATGGTTTAGAATTCAGTATAGTACAAAGCAGTTTTTGAGGTATAGGTATCCTCGGGAACTTAGTGATTTATGTGGTTAAATAAATAATAATTGATAATGTGATAACTATTTACTTATTTATTGTATTTATTTTTTTATACAAATGAATACATTATTTGAATGGATATTGTTTTATAATTTTTTGGCAGTGGCCTACTATGTTGTACTCACATCCAACTCATGTTTCCTAATTGGTACCCGAATAGATTTTGGGTTTTCTGGATAGGAAAAGTGAAAATACCTTGTATTAGATGGTTGATATGGGAAGGAGCGTGGATGAGGTAACTGAACTCAGTTTTGGGACCCGCTTGGGGAATTTGGTAGTATATTTATTTTTCAATTTAACACTTGAAATTTACATTATCATAGAATATTTTTTGTATTAGTTTTGAAATTATATTTCCAGTTTTTTCCATCTTATGATACCGGTTCTTTAAGTTTATGATTATATTTTATTTAGTCATTGTTTATTATTTTCCACTAGTGTATTACTATGATAAAATATGTTATATTATCCCCTTGAACAATATATCAAACCCTTGTTGACAGTATGAAGCCTCTTGAATACTGGGAGTCCTACTTGGGGTCATGTGGTGGTCTGGATCAGGGCACCAATGTGTGGCACACGGTTCGGGACATTACAAAGTGGTATTAGAACCCAATTTTCTTTTCTTTTTTTCTTTTGTCTTGATATTTTTGGAATCTAGACTAGAGACTGGGAAGATCCAGGACTTGGTTATGAGCTTGTGCATAGGAGTATCTAACCCATGTATGGTGGATAACCCAGGTACCCAGGTGGGATTATTGTCATTGTTTTTCTATTATAGTTGAATATTATTTCACTTTGGGTGATTCATTTTTTGTGTGATGTGATTTTTATTTAAAAGATTTGTAGAGATTTTAATATTGTCCTAGTAAGGAGATAGATTTGTGTACACAGTCATCATTTTAGGAACTCATGGTAATTTTGTGGCATGCATCATTTTATGCATGCACGGGAAACATTTTTTTAGTAAGTTGTTGAACTTGAACTATATTTCCTTGATTTTGAAATTGAAATGAAAAAAGTTACCTAATGTGTAATTGAGAAAGATTTTAAAATTATTCAAGATGAGAATAAATTGGTGTCTAATGAAAAAATTTAATAATGAGAATTATTATACCCCTTTTTTACCATGACCTAGATTTAGGGTGGTTAAAGGTAGTAATTTCACCTCAATTTTGATAGTGTGGTGGGAAAAGGGGGAAAGAATAGTTATGGTTTTTTGTAAATCCCTCTTATTAACTAATTTAATATTGTGAAATGAAAATCCTTTGTGTTTTTTTTTTATTTTTTCCTTGATTTGAATGGTTTGGGTAGTGAGAATTTCCTAGTTTGAGAACTCATTTATAGGTTGTGTGAGGGACAATCTAGTTTCGGATTGGTGTGGTGAGATGTTGGAAGGAAGGGAATCCCAAGACATTTTAACATATTAAGGTGTTTCCATAGTGGGATGTAACATCATTGATAGAGGATTTTGGGTGGTGTTCACCAAAGAATTATAAAACTACTCATGATTAGTGATGATCATTTACACTACCTTGAAATCATCTTGGGTACGCTAAGAAATCTATGGCTTTATACCTAACTACTTGAATGTGTTTTGGTTGGATATGAGGCCTCTTAGAGGTTGAGCTTTTAAATAACTATATGTGAAGATAAATGGTGGGAGGTATTTCATCAATAATTTATAGATGAGGTTCTCATGATGGACCAAAGGTCTATGAATACTATGGTTTTCACTCTCAAAATCTAGGAATGGGTATTTGATGATGTTTTTTTTCTTTTCTTTTAAAAGTATAGAAGACCACATCCAAGTTTTAGGGTTTAACTTGTGATTGAAGCATGGGTTGTGGTGGTTTATTTTCTTGAAAATTATGTGTTAATGACACTCCAAAGTTGGGGAGATATGTGTTAGTTGTAGGTTCATGGAGCAAGACCATGGGTTGGAAGTGGTGGCATCCGAATTCTAATGAGGAACTTGTAAGGTGCATGTTTTAATCCCCTGAGGAAAGGCTAGGTGGGCCTTGTAAGTGGTGGATATATATACTTTCTAGGCAATTTTTGATGAAATGGTTGATTTTTAATGTTTTATTGTGTTCTTGTGGTTATTAGGAATGGTGAGTTAGGAAATGTGTCTAGTATGTTGTGAAAGTTGAACTTGAGACTGATGTGTCCTTTTAAGAGAATCTAATATGTGAATTAGATCATAGTGAGAACATGTTTTGGAGAAATATTGTTTTGTTAGTTCATGTATTATGCCAACATGGGTGTCTATAGGAAGAAACATTTGAGAGATAATCAGATATGTGGGTTCAGTTTCTAGATCCTTTTCACTTGGAATCAAAGAGGTTCTTGGGAGTACAACACGAGGATGAGCTTTTATAAGGTGGGGAGATTGTAAGATCTTAACCCTTTTCTAGAGATGACTCGAGATCATTTAAAAGTATTATTTTTCCTTAGTTTTTAGATAATTTTTATGGGTCTTGATTTAGGTACGTTTGGGTAAAAATGGATAATTTTGGTAGGAGGAGAGGCTTTGCATGGTTTTCACATGGTTTGCACATGGTTTATGCATGGTTAAACAAAGTGTGCAAGGGGTTTCATGGTTTTCACATGGTTTGTTAATGGTTAAACAAAGTGTGAAAGGGGGAACATGATTTTCACATGATTAAACTAAGTATGATCCTAAGTGTGCAACTAGTTGCATGGTTAGGCACATGGTTAGTACTAACTATGCGATTTCACCCAGCAAACTGTGTCTGCAAAAATTAAAGCTATGAAAATTGATTTTAAATATCCTAAACACCCATATTAACCTCAAATAGACCCCAAATCAGAAATAACTTATTCCAATAATTTTTTGAGGCTCCCGAATGAATTAGTAAATATCTTGACATTTATTCTTTGTGATTCGAAGCTCGATTGACAGATCTACACCTCCTCAGGTATGTGGTTTATTGCCGATTTATTTCTCATCTCTCTCTATTTCTTCTCCCATATTTTTGGTGGGTTGTTATACATTATTTTTCTAGATAAATATCTATATTTTTTTAATCTAGATCTAGGATTACTGGATATAGATCTAGATTTAAGTGATCTTGTTTCATTTAATTGTGGATTTAGGTTTCGGATCTAGATCATGTTATTCATCGCATTCTTGATTAATCCACTTCAAATTGGGGTTTTATGTTGGGAAATCACTCATAAATGAATTGAGGTGGGTGGTCTATTATTCAAATCTCATATTCATGATTTCAATTATATGTATGAAATTTAATAATTGACAGAGTTTTTTTAGGAAATTAATTTTCTAATTGAATTAATTAATTTGGTGAATTAACTAATTAAGGATTTGTGATTTAGGGATTATTAAGTGTTGAGTTAATTATCAGAATATTAAATTGGGATTTGGGGATAATTAATTTTTGATTCAATTAATGTAATATTGAATTGGGATTTAGTTATAATTAATGGTTGAGTTATTTATCAAAATATGGAATTATGAAGTTGAATAATTAATTGTTGAATTATTTATGTGATATTAAGATTGTGAAGATGAATAATTAATTATTGAAGTAATTATGAGATATTGAGATCATTGAATAAAGATAATTAATTGTTTAATTAATTATAGACTTTTTGAATTTTTTGAATTGAAATAATTAATTTTTGATTTTATTACAGAGTTATTGAATTGATTGAAATGAGATAATTAATTGTTGAATTAATTATAGAGTTATTGAATTGTTTGATTGAGATAATTAATTACTAAATTAATTATAGAGATATTGAATTGTTTGAATTGAGATAATAAATTGTTGAATTAATTATAGAGATATTGAATTGTTTGAATTGAGATAATTAATTGTTGAATTAATTATAGAGTTATTGAATTGTTTGAATTGAGATAATTAATTATTGAATTAATTGTTGAGATATTCAATTTTTTGTTTCATATAATTATTTTTTAAATTAATTATTTTTTAATGTGATTTTTTGATTATCTAATTGTTGAATTAATTAATTAATTTTTTAATTGATTGATAGGGTTGATATGATTAATTAATTGTGTTGTTAATTAATGTGATTGAGATGATTGATTAATTGTTGAGTTAATTAATTGGATTGAGATGATTAATGGATTTTTGGGTTAATTAATTAGATTGAGATAATTAATTAATTATTGAGTTAGTTAATGGGATTGAGGAGTGTGATTAATTGTGGAATTAATTAATAGAGTGGACGTGAAGAATTAATTAGTGAATTACTTTAAGGGATTTATTATGATTAATTAATTATGGAAGTGATTACTGTAATTGATGTGAACAATTAATTGGTGAATTAATTGAAGGGATTGAATGTGATTAATTAATTTTGAAATTAATTAATGGAATTAATTAGGATGAATTGATTAGTGAATTAATTAATGGATGTAATATTATGAATGTTGAATCAGATTAATTAATTATTAAATTAATTAACAAGAATTATTACGATGATACAATTGAATGAATTGGATTTATTAATTGGGGAATTAATTGATGGGTATTGTTTTGATGATGTAACTAATGAATTGATTAATTAATTGTTTAAATGATTAATAGAGATCATAGTGATTATGAAATTGACTGTTGGGACTAATTATTTTTTGAATTAATTAATTTTTTTGATGTGATTAATTATTTTTTGAATTAATTAATGTTATTGAGGTGATTAATTAATTGTTTAATTAATTAATTTTTTTGACGTGATTAATTAATTGTTGAATTAATTAATTTTATTGATGTGATTAATTGATTGTTGAATTAATTAAGGTTATTGATGTTATTAATTAATTATTGAATTAATTAATGTTATTAATTTGATTAATTTATTATTTAATTAATTAATTTTATTGATTGGATTAATTAATTATTGAATTAATTAATGTTTTTATGTGGTTAATTAATTTTGGAATTAATTAATGTTATGGACCTAGTTAATTAATTGTTGAATTAATTAGTATTATTAATGTGATTAGTTAATTGTTGAATTAACTAAAAGAACTAATGTGATTAATTAATTATTGAATTAATTAATGTTATTGATGTTATTAATTAATTGTTTAATTAATTAATATTATTAATGTGATTGATTAATTGTTGAATTAATTAATATTATTGATGTGATTAGTTAATTATTGAATTAACTAAAGGATTTAATGTGCTTAATTAATTTTTGAATTAATTAATTTTATTTAAGTTATTAATTAATTATTAAATTAATTAATGTTATTAACATGATTAGTTAATTGTTGAATTAACTAATGGAATTGATGTGATTAATTAATTTTTGAATTAATTAATGTTATTAATGTGATTAGTTAATTGTTAAATTAACAAATCGAATTAACCTAATTAATTAATTTTTGAATTAATTAATATTATTGATGTGATTAGTTGATTGTTGAATTAACTAATGAAATTGATGTGATTAATTAATTATTGAATTATTTAAATAAAGTATGAATGGTTACTATGGAATTCATAAGTGTATTGAAATGATTAATGGTAATAGTGGCATTCACGTGTGATTGATTGTGTAACAGGGTGTGGGAAAGAGACTGATGCTCTGAATACCCATGGGGTCCTAGCCATGATGTTCTAGGGACTAAGGAATGCATGAAATTTGTATAGGATAGGGACTAATGCTCCAAATACCCATGATGTGTAGGATAGAGAATACAGATCCAAATACCCACAAGGTGTGAGACCAAGACTGATTCTCCAAATACTCATGAGGTGATATATATGAGGATTTAAACACAAAATGAGAGCATTGGACTATGGTTCAAATTATTTTTGATAATTAATTGAAATGACATCGATAATTAACGACCATATGTTATAATAAAATTTGAATTGAATATTTGACCTTTTTCAAACTCCAGCATGGTCTGAGGCAGGTTTTGAGGTTCGGGTGTCCTTGAGAACTCAGTGATTTATGTGATTAAAAAAAGAATAATTTATAATGTGATAACTATTTACTAATATATTTTACTTATTTTTTTTAAAACTATGTACACTATTTGATTTTATATTGTTTTAGATGTCATTGGTGGTGGCATACTAAGTTCCACTCACACCCTAATTGGGATTCCTACTCGGTACCCAAATAGAATTTGTGTTTTCTAGACAGGTAAAGGGAAAAGTACCTATGTTATATGGATAATATGGTATGAATCGTGACTGAGGGAATTTTACTCAGTGTTGAGACCTGCTTGGGGAAGTTTATAGTGTATTTATTTTCCATTTTAGACACTTGACATGTACATTGGCATGGAATATTTTTTGATTTAGTTTTGAAATTGTATTTTCGGTTTTGGCTATCCTGTGATACTTTTTATTTTAGTTTATCATTATATTTTATTGAATTATTGTTTAATATTTGTTTGTTTGTGTATTACTCTGATAAAATAGGGTACATTCTCCCCATGATCAATATATCAGACCCTCGCTACCAGTCGGAGGCCTCTGGTGTATAGGGAGGCATTCCTAAGGATATGTTTTGGCCCATCTTGGGGAACTGGTGTGTGGAACCTGGGTTCTCACATTACCGAGGAGTAGAATGGAGACCCCCCTTGTGCACTTTGGTCAAATATTGGGAGGAAATCCCGAATTTGGGTTAATGAATCCGAGGTGAAAAAGAATAATTTCAATGTTTTAATGACATTGACATGTCACATGGTTTTCCCGCATAGTTTACCAAATAATACGACAATTGTGTATCCCTCACTGTCTGAGTGGAATATGCCACAAAGTTACCCCACATGGTTTTTAAAACCATTCGACAACTGTGTGGTTGACACTTTACAAAATCAACATTTGTTGCATGGTTTCCTCAGTGAGGTCCATAGTTTCCCCTAACCATGTGCCAACTGTGAACCACCTACTGTCAAGCACAAAATACCCACTCTTTAACAAAAACTCCCAATGAAACTAAGTAACTATAATAGAACAACTTAAGACCTTTCTAAATTCAAAAATTCAAATCGGGAACTCAATATGAACTTCAACCAAAAGATTTAAATCCAAGAAAATAATGAAATAAAATAAATTCCAGATTGGGATGTGACAATTCTCCCCACCAAAAACACTTTATTCACCTAAAAGTTCACCCATCAATACGAGGAACAAGGATCAAACAAAAACCCAAACGAATCCAAATGAAACCACATACTTCAGGGTGACCTTTCACTCCACCATTCACACCCAATCAACTCTAAGAGAAACCACAATAAAAGGAATCATGAAAAACTAGAGTGTTCTCACCACCATAAGAACCTGACTAATACTAGGGCATGACATCAGATTGGCCCAATATGGGACCTCCCAACATGAACTTACTAAGAATTCTCTTTGTAATCTGGATAACACAACCATAGAAACTGAGAATTATCAACAATTCCACCATGGGCTAGCCAACATGGGAATTCTCAATGTAAACCCAAAACCTCCCACAAAAAAGGGAAAAATCACGGAATATATAGAGTCAAAACAGAAAACAGAACCAAAATTCATCATTTCCACAAGATCTAAGCATCTCCCAAATGAACACAACCAGAAATCATAACCCATCCAAAAAAGGATAAGAATCCATAAAAGAGAATAAATAATTAAGGACTCATACTCGAAAGATGAAACCATTAGAATTTCAAATCATAGGAACATCCAAAATTTTATAAGAGAATAAGAAACTTACAATGGAAGAAGAAACTACAACAGATAAAATTCAACTTTCTCCACTCCAACACTAGAGACAAAAATTGTTCTAAGGTTTTCCAAACCCTCAAAAATTCATGATTGCGTGAAAAGATTCACTCTGGGGACTATGGCTGGAGACCTGATGTCTGAGGCATCCATGTACCTGTAGTTAGGAGCTCATATCCTCTGATCAAGGATTCTTCTTTAGGAAAAACATCTTACAAAACTTCTCCAAATGACCCAAACAGTCCCAATGATGACATGAATTCGGAGTAATATGGAATGAAGGCTTCGAATTCCCGAGTCTAAAAAATAAGAAGTTGGGACCAACAAGGGGGCTTCTCAAGAATAGGTTCTTCTGGAATACACCACTTTTCATATTGAGAAATATCATGAGCATTGAGGGTGAATGGTTCACCAACCACCACAGAATGTACTTCAAGAACCAATTCAGCCATAAATTCTTCATCTAACAACTTCCAAAAAATTAATTTCCTTAGAGGAGAGGGATCTATCCTTGATATCTAGAAAAAGTCCCCCAAATAGAAAGATGAGCTTTCAATAGATCCCGATACACCACCTCTAGAGAGAAGGAAACCAGCTCCTTGAAGTGGTCAACATAATCCTTAACCATATACTAGCCTTGCAGAATACTCATGAGCTCTCCCAACTTCTTCTTATTCAGCTCCTTATGAAAAAACCTTCAGAAAAAAATTGGTCTTGAATACATCACATTTCACCCCAACTTTCAATGGCGATAGAACAATAACCTTCCACTAATCCAAAGATAAACCCTCAAAAAAATCTTGAAAATCATGCACTCTCACAGATTCGGGAGTTCCCAATGATATGAAGACACTCTCAACTTCCTCAAGCCATTCTATAGCCTCTAACGAACCTTGATCACCATGGAAGATAGGTAATAACTAAGAAGAACCAAAAATAGGATGAGACCTAATAGAGACCTTGGGGACCTTTCTGGGCGGCATATTCTGAAAAGATGAAAATCACATAACTGAAATCAAAATAAACCCAAAACTTAACCAAAAATAACATATCCTTCCAAAACAATAGGATCACAAGCCAAAAATCACACACAAAACCATAATCCACTTTTCAAAAACCACCATTTTCATTCCAATTCCAAACCACCTTCTTCCAAGGCCACTTTCCAAATTCTAAAACCCATTTTTTAATCCAAATCAATCATCAAGTTCCTATTTTATAACAAAACCCATGCCAAAAAATTATTTTCCCTTATGAAAACTACATTTTTTCCAAAATTGTTTCCCCTTAAAAAATTAACCTCTGCCAACCAAAATCAAACCAAATTAAAACACATAAAAAACTCCCAGAATGAGGAACTATTTTCCATGCATAACCTAGAGACATAGTTAGTGGTCCATGTCCCCAAGTAAGCATCAACAAATAAGAGGTCCTTGAATCATACACTTGGACTCCACATGGGTCACTACTCCATGTGAGATCAAAACATGACACCAGATCACCTAAATTTTCATCCCCCATCTATACCCAAAAACAAAAACAAAGGACTCAAATCTCAGATACCCTTAGCAACTCAAGGATAAAAATGAGAAAGTGTCCATGATGTTCTTATTGTACCAACATCTTAATACCTGAAAGTCCTAATCTCTGATCTAACTAACTCCCCAAATAATAAGAAATTTCTCTAATACCATTTTTTCAGGAACTAACCCAGGATGCCATCCAACCCAACACCTGACCTGGTCTAAGACATGGCCCGAAGGGCATTCCCGATCCCCACAGGCTAGAAACTAGTGTCAAGAATTAAATAATCAAATTTGAAATATTTATCCCAAATAAAACTAAGATCAAATAAACCAAAGATATATCATAAAAATAAAAAAATTACTGAACATCATTAAATATAAAAAGAGATCCAAATAAAAAAACTACTAAAACAAACAAAACTGAACATAAAAAAATTGAACCATGCTAACATGATCTCCACATGACCTCTTGGTCACTACCAACTACAAGACTAACCTTCTCTAAGGGAGGACACATGAACCAGAAATCTAAACCTACAAAAGAGCTTAGGTCTACCAATGCTGAGTGGAAAAAGTAGGGTGTGATCTTAAATAGATCAGTATGTAATCACCATAGAGGCCATACATTTAATTTCCCCAAATAGTCCAAAAACCCTATTTTTAAAAAAAATTATAAGTCATGATTTTAATCATTTTAAACAACCAAACATAGCTTTCCATACATTACGTTTTTAAAATCACACATGTATAACTTCTCTTTATAAAAATAGTTTAACTTTTCACAACCCAGTTCAAAACCAAAACCCATGTTCAATCTATACAAAGTAACTAAAAATGGTTTGTTCAAAATGTAAAGGAAACAAAAAAAGTAGAAAAAACTTGAAAATCCAATATCCAATATGCAGTAGAAATAAACTGAATATATTGATAGTAGATCTTGATCATTTCCTAAACATCTCTAGATGAAATCCCTAAACGTACTTAGTTCAGACTCACCTGTCGATGTATGGTGCAGCTCCATAGTTTATAACCAACTGGTTAATCTAAACTAGGATCACCAGTGGCACGTCTCACCTGGAATCTTATAAAATCCATGGGGATAGAACCCGTCTAATTGGGGTTGACAAGAAACCATCACTTGGCCCTCTAGATAACACCCATGAATCCCATGATAATAGTACATGGTGAAATAGCAAGTACCTCACATTTATGGATGAACGGAACCCATTTCCACCGTACTTTCCTACCTCAATCATCAACGCCACCTATGTAATGCCCCTCTATTTGGGGAATCCACTATAGAGGTTTCGTCTCACAACAATCTATTGACAAGTGCCAACCAGTCGACCACATCATTTGAGTTTCAAAAACCACTTTATCAATCATTTATAAATGTTAACCATGCCTCACACTACCCAAGTTTTCAACCCATTTTCCAAAACATGCAAACATGCCCACCAGGCCTAAACCTCACATGAATTCCAAAACCAATTTATAAAATATAAAAAGGTGTCAATCGGGCCTTCACATAATGTCACATAAAAACAAAAACTTAAAAGACAACACAAAGTGCCAACTGGGCCTTTAACATTTCTAATCCAAATAAATTTATATAGCCAGTCCCACACCATTTCCAAAGATAATGTAAAACACCACATTCATATGAAAAATTCCAAATGGGCATTTAGAATTTCAAATTCAAAGATCTTCCAAATCCAAAATGAAAACATGAAACAACATGAAAAGTTATCAACAAGATTTTATACCATTTAGTATCCAAAATACACCTCAAAGTTCCAAACATGCCAAACTTTAGGAAACACATTTTAAGTAACATTTTAATTTACTCAAAACACCAAGGTCATTTAGAAACACTTCTCACAATACTTTCATGATTTATAGAATTGATTTTTGAAAAAAATAAAAAAAAATAACACATGAAATCCAACCATTTTCATAGGCAAGGTTTCTTTCAAATTCACATGGAAACCAAACCCATTTTAAAATGTTATTCTCACCACTTTCATAATTCATAACACACATTTATAGAGTATAAAAAATTGGTACACATAGAGCACAATCAAATTCTTTGGGAAATAAATCCTTCAACTCATACACACATCAAATGACTTTGAAAATAATATTGGATTGAATGAACAATTTTTAAGGAAATTCCACTTGTTTTATCACCAAACACAACAAGCTACACATAAGCGTCAATCCACAAGAGTCATCAATTCCCACATAAAACACCCAATTCAAAACCCAACCACATTACCAAAACATAATCAAGGTAAAACACCACCCAAAGCACCAAATTTCACATTAAAGGATCAATTAACATTTTATCAAACACCTTGCATGTATGTAAATGAAAAAAAAGTAATAGAATCCCTTTGAAACCCATTTTTCACCAATTTACCATTATGAAAACACCAATTAAATTTATGCTATCACTTTACAAGAAGGATTAAAACATTTTAAAAGAATTAAAGGAAAGATCAAACAATAATGGAATGTTCCAAAAAGGAAATGGAAGGAAAAACCTACATGAACAATGTGTGAAACTAAAAATACTTTGGGAGGAGGAAGAATACACCCTAAGAGACAATCAACACACCCTAACATCTAAGGAAAATAACCCACACATCAACCCTAAACCTTAGGGTTTATCAAAATGATAAATCCCACTAAAAACAACCAAGAAACAAGAGAGTATGGAGAGGAGAATAAGAAATTGACTAATAATATAAATAAAACACACCTATAAACCTTTGGGGTGCTTCAATGGTGGAAGGAGAGTAATGAAGGAGGAGCTTAGAGAGCCCCCTGGTGTGCCTAAATCAAGCAGGGGGGGGAATTATGAATTGGGGTTAAAATGGGTAAAATAGGAATTTCACACTTTTAATAACCTAAATAGGTTTCATGGTTTTCCCACATGGTTTTCCAAATTTTTGGACAATCGCGCATCCCTCTCTGTCCAAGAGGAACATGACACATGGTTACCCAACACAGTTTTTCAAACAGTGTGAAAACTGTGTGGTCGCCACTATCCAAAATCAATATTTTATACAAGGTTTTCTATGTGAGGGATAAATTTTACCCCTAACCATCCACCGACCATGCACCACCTGTTGTCGAGCCCAAACTATCCACTCTTCAAAGAAAACTCCTGGGGTGACTAAGGAACTAACACGAGACCAACCTAGGAACTTTTGAAATTCAAAAATTCAAATTGGGAACTCAATAAGAATAGAAAACAAAATATCCAAATCCAAACAAATAATGAACTAAAATAAATTCCATTATTGGGGTGTGACACCGCCTTTGACCATGTTCAACCTACTGATTTTTTTTGCGATTATGAATTGAACGTCCTCAAAACATCTGATATAAACTTAACTAATTTAATAACTTTATAATATATTTTAATAAATAAAATAAAAGGGAAAATAATAATGGAACACATATATAAATATATTATTAAAGTATAAATTTATTATAAATTTATTTTATAAGAGATAAATTACATAGGTGGAGAGTTAGACTCGAGGAAACGGTTTTTCATATCAACTTTTATCCATTGAGAATTAAGTTATATTATGCACCTAATTTATTTTATATGGTGTTTATACTACCAATTTTATAAATTATATCATGAATTCCTATTTCTTCATGGTATTTAATGTTTCAATTCTAGTTTTATCTTTTTAGGGGTTTTGATTCAAAAGTTATTAGAGTGGTGCAGGTTTATTCTACAAAATCATTTTTATTTTGGATTATTTATGTTTAAATTTCCATTAAATGAAATTATAAGAAATTTATCTTTTAAAATCCATATATTTTCTTGTAATTTGGTAATCTATGGGGTTTATATAATTTTTTTCATTTTCATATATTTGGTTCTTAATATTATCAGGAAAATGTTTTTTAATAAAGTTAACCTTATTTTCTCTTTAATCAGTGAAATTTTTCCTCCATGTCCATGTTTCTTGAAATGTTTTCAAGAATGTTATTTACTATGATAAAATTAATATTTAACTTAATTATAACCATATTTTACTTTCTTCACAAATGTTAAAATGGAATATTCTTGATGTTTTCTAAATAAGGTACTTTTAACTTTTTACCAAAAGTATGAATGAACATTTTTTTAACACTTATCAAATGAACGGTTTTTACCCTCATTATAACTATTTTTTCTATAAATATTCCTTCACAAGTTTCCATGGTTATTTTGTAATAAAAAAATTCTCAATATTTTGGTAAATTTTATTTAAAACTATACTAAAAGAAAAGGAGATTTTTCTCATGTTTTTAAAGAAAGGATTAAATGTTATTTTAAAGGTATTTTAATCTATGTAAATGTACTTTGATGTTTTTTATAATTTATTAGATATATAATCTAATAATATTATCCACCTTATTTCTCTCAATGTCTTGTGATCATTTTTATCTATTTATTGACTAAGGAAAAATATTAACATTTTGTATACTTGTTTTTTAACCTGAATGTTTATATTGATTTTGTATTGAATTTTTATTAATTTAATTAATATGATGAATGAATTGAACTTAGTAAGTGACATGCAGGGCCTGTTATATCCCCTAAATGCATCAGTGGGTCTCATAAGATAAACTTTTTTGGGTATTTGGTGTATGTATTCTTATTATTTATTATGTATTGGAATGAGAATTTTATGGTATGTTTAGGATGTCTTGGAAGAAATTATTTATGGTATGATTATGATATCTGGCATTATGAATTCCATCATTAAGAAATTTTTTATTATTAGCCATGATATTATTTATGTTGTTATTTTATCCATGGATATATTACCATCTTATAATATTACATATATGGAATATTTTATTATTGTTTACCTCTTCCATATTATTCATGATGTATTTATTATATGATATCTTATGTTTTATGTTTTCCCATACTGGAAATCTAGGGTTACCATTTATTATGTTTTCCTTTCCCAATGATACTAAGAAGGTGTCTAGGAATGATTTATGGAATATACTAGAATAAATAATAAAGTGATCACTAGAATTTTTGTTTTGAATGAAATATGAGTTTAAATTTAAGAATACTATTTTTTTTGGATAAAATAGACATTGAGTGGAAGTGTTATCTTTTTATTGTAAGGGTTTTATATGTAATAGTTTTTACTAATTATTTGAAGCTATAAAATAAAAGGATCCTTGAAATTTAATAAAGTGAAACCTTATTATAAATTAGGTTATTGTGTGATTTTTAAGATATGGGTTGATACAATTATGGATGGTTATGTTTTGTTCTCTTCAGTTTGTTTCAAAGTTGGTATGTAAAGAATTTTTTTTAGCACCAGAATTGGGAGTGTGTGTCCAAGGCATTATAGGTCTCACAAAAATTATGACC
Source organism: Viscum album (assembly GCA_963277665.1). Taxonomy (NCBI): domain Eukaryota; kingdom Viridiplantae; phylum Streptophyta; class Magnoliopsida; order Santalales; family Viscaceae; genus Viscum; species Viscum album. The sequence goes on from OY728122.1 coordinate 2,048,548,184, forward strand.
CCTTTTGAACTCATCTTATCCATTAGTGGGTCAAGATACATATTTCAATAATAAATTAGTGCATTTTGGCATTCTCATCACCACTTAGTTATTTAGATAAGGAATCATCCTAATCATAACATATATGACTCCTGGATGTTTGAGTAGAAAATTATATGTCAAATATATAATATGAATAGACTCAAAACATTCATATGGTATCCTAACTCTTCTAGTTTCCCAGTTAAGTGTAACCCAAATATCATAGTAGGGTTTTTTTATATAACGGTTAGAGTTATCCATTTCCACCATGATTTATATGAGAAAATCCATGGGTACCTTGCTTTGGAAAAACCTTCTTGGTTCAATGATAAATGTTATGACATGTGTTCTGTTTGGAAGGAATCTGACACTCATTATTTTTAAATGATATTAAGTCCCACTATATTTTTCATGTTATTCCCCTTTATATTTAAACATTATTCTAATGATTTAGTTTCTATAATCCTATTTATTTCACCAAATCAACATAAACAAATCATATTGATGTGTAACTCTTTACACAACTCAAATCTTGTGTTACTGAGACAAATTAAAATAAAATTATATTTATACACATCCAAATCCATCCCATGAATAAGGTACATGAAACCCTTTCATGTTATGTATAAATCATAATTAACTTCCAAATTAAAGTTCATAACCTATTACAAGCCAAAGTCAACGGATAAGAAAACTAAATCATTTATCATACCTAGCATCAAACAATATAATGCATGTATGATAACATAGATGTTTTTTGACATATTAAATTAAATAATATATATCAATTAATGATATATAAACTATATCTATGATTAAAATAGGGGAAAAATAAACTATTAAACAATTTATATATTTAAACATAAGATAGACTCTCTAGAAAAAAAAGCAAAATAAATTTTAATCATAAACACTCTAATTTCAACTAACCTTATAAATATTACATAATTTTGAATATAAACACTTTATATTATTTTCTAATATGAAATATTACATATTATTTCATTAAATGACAATAAATTTAAATACAAAATATTTAATGTAACCTAAAAATTTTATAGTCTATTTTTTATTATTTAATCAATTTACATAATCAAAATATCACAAATTTAATATTATTTAATATTTATGAAATTAATAATAAAAATTCATTTTGTTGTTATTTAAATAATTTATTAAATAAGACCTTGATTTGAATAATTTAAATTAATTAATTGTGAAAAATTCATAATTAAATATAAACTCTTTTATATTTGGCCTTATTTTTGTAGTTTATAAGCATGAAAATTAACCTTATAATTTCTACGAAAAAACATTATTTCTAAATCATAAGTCATGCCATATAATTTGAAAAGGGTATTTTAATATTAATAATTATGTTATGGGATATTTAATAAATATTTGAAAAATATTTAAATAATTAATTATAAACATTTTATAATTAATTAATTTGTAAAATAATTAAATAATAAAATATCATATTTTACCTTTTCTATAATTTATACAAAAAATTATAAATTATACAATTAAAATCATAATTTCATTTTTGAAAAAAAACAACAGTTTCCATTTTTTAACATTATATAGGATTAGAACACTTAGGAAAATCTATGTAGGATTAAAATTGTGGTGTAGTAATCATGGAATATGACATATTACCTATGTGAGATTAAAACACACATAGAATGTTGCACGTATTGTTAAAATAGTGCCATAGGTACCTGTATATAATATTGTACTAAACTACATCAAATTAACTAGTGTGATCACCTATATAGGACTAACTTTGTTCTAGCCCATGTAGAATTAAACTTGATACAAAATAGCTCGCATGTGATTAACTCCAATGTGGTATCTACATAAGATTAATCCAAGTGTTGCGTGAGAATAACTTAACACATTCAGGCCTCATGTAAGAATCAACAAGTAATGGATTATGTTGGAATAAAACAAGAAATGCATGACATTAACTCGACAGGACAACCCCTATGTAGGATTAACCTCACACAACATCATATTAAATCTTCATTGCAATGGATTGTGTATGAATGAAAACATTACTGCATATAAATAATCTAATGTTGGTGGTGCCTTTGTGAGACTAAACATATATGATAGCATAGGATTAATCATGCATACACTAGGTATGCATACTATTAAGTTTTTTAGGAATCATTCAATGTGTTGAAATTCTATATGGAATTAAAACAACAGTGCCTTATAATATTTCCCATATCATAGAGATGTTTTTACACTATGTTTTTATATCATGAATTCTTCATGTGTACTCTTTATTTTAAATATTTTCTTGAGAATAAAATCACTATTGTTTTGGTTGGATACCACTGAAATGTTTCTTAGGATATTTTAACATTTTACCTAAGTAGTGAAAGTGATTAAGAGGCCCAAACCAGGACCCCATGCATAAAACCTGAAATCATGTAACTATAAAATGAATAATCTCTACTATATGTAATGGTTATACTAATAGTTTGAAACCATTTATATAGGCCCTCAAACCATTGGTATATCCTATATGAATGGTTTGAAGATTCGTTGGATATTTCTGCATCGAGATAGACTTATGCCAACAGTTTTAGGAAAACGGTTGGTATAGATGGTGTCTACCAATGGTTCCAAAATTGTTGGTATAGTTTATAATAAATAACTATACCAATGGTTTGTAAAAATTATTTGTGCAGGTAATGTAAAAAATCCATGATTTTTTGTACCAACAACTCTCGATTATACTTTAAAAACTTAACTACTAAGCTACAATCACTTTTATAAACATAATTATATATATATATATATACATTTAAAATTAATTTAAAATTTTAATTTTTTATTAATATTTGAAAAAAAACTTAAAAAATTCAGGTACTTATACCAATGGTTCTCTGAAACTATTGGTACAAATAATTGGTATATGTAAAATTTCTAGTAGTAAATATTACATTTTTACTACTCTCCGATGGAATTTGTTTCCATTTTTTCACTCATATAAGTTTAATAAATATCATAATAGTAATTCTAATGACATCCCTTCTCCAGGGTTTATCCATGAGCCACACTGAATCAACCAAAATCTTAGTCAGGATCCCTCTCTCTCTCTCATGATATTCTAGTATTTTGAGGCGTAAAGAGAGGATAATGTGGAGAGCTTCAAGAAGGAAATATTAAGTCAAAGATTGGAAAAGATCACATACCCACCATCTCATGTTGACTTCCATTTTATATAACCCTCATCTATTCAACATGAATAAAATCATACATTCATAATGTATGGTTTAATTCCATGTGGTTACAAAATTAGAAACACAATGGATTAACATTCATCAATCACATGAGTGAATTTTGGTTATCTATTTATTACATTAATGATATCCAGTGTTGGGAAATTTCAAATGTACTTTATTATATATAATAATTCATTGCGATATCATTATATCATAAGGAATAAAATAAAAAAAGTAATAGTTCTACAATATCATGTATTGTAACAAAAAATTTACCTATATCATACTATATGATATAGCCAAAAAAATCACATGAGTTTATGTATTTAGTTTATATCCCCTTTAGATTATAGGATGTAAATGAGAGGACTGGCCAAGTGGTACCTTATGAGGGATAGAGATGTTATTCTATCCTTTTGTAAATTTTTATGTTAGATTGTTTAAGTTTTTTATTAAACCATAATGTGATTTTGGTTGATGTTGAGGAATGTTATTACCATTTTGTAAAAAAATATATAGAGGTGTATAGAATTATGAAGGGAACCCATGAGGTGTTTTGGCTATATTATAACCTTTTAAACCATGATCAAAACCCTAGGTCCCTTCTTTGAAAGTTAAAGGATAATAATGAAATGATAGCATAGTGTTATCCTTAATTGAAATGTAAGTGGGTATATATTGTGTACTTAAGAGGCCAACCTAGGAAATCTATATCAAGTTTAGATAAGTTTCTAACCCATGCAACCCATATGACATAGATGATTATTAAATTGTATTATTTCTAACATGTTTAAATAATAAATGATTTATATTATGTGAATGGTTGTGCTTGATATGTTAAATGGTTATGGGTTGTTTTGTGGGTTGGTCAAGAATTACAACCATGCGTAGTGGGATGAGATATGTTTAATGGGTTGGGAGAGCATTCTATCCATGGAGGTGTATGTTTTTATGGGATGTACTGTGTTATAGGTCAGATGAAAAGCCAACCATGGGTAGGTTGTGATATGGGTTGACTGAGATTTCCAACCATGGATGTGTGAGATATTATGGGATGGATGTTGTGATATGGGTTGGGTGATAATTATAATCATGGATGTGCTTAAGGTATGAGTTGGGTGGCATTATAACTGTCACCTGATGTGTGTATTGGGCTGAGTATTCATTCCAACCATGGAAGATGACTAATTTTGGATCGATGGATTATTTGGGTTAGTAATTCATGATAACCATGATTGTATGAGACTTGTATGTGCATTTCATATGAGTTGGGTGTTATTCAAACTAGAGGTGTACTGTGATATAAGCAATGGATCATGTTGTGGTGAGTTATAAGTGGTGCCTCCCATGATGATTATGTTATGGCGTGTTGGAAGTGATTCCTTCCAATATAGTTATAATGTATAATATTGGACATGATACTTCATATAATGATTATGGTGTATGGGTTTGACCTAATACCTCCTGATATGGTTGTTATGTAAAATTTTGGACATAGTGATTCAAGTTGGATGTGATGCCTCTGAAGGATGGTGGTTTCTTTTGATTAATATGTATGTTAAGTGATAAGAATTGGGATATCACACCTAATAGTTATTATTATGATGTGTTCAAAGACACCTCTTCACTGGTTGAAGTAGGTTTGGTCTCTCCTGAGTGGATAGGGAAGTGCTTGTGATCATGAAGGTGTTTTTATTTATAGTTTATTTATTAATATCGACCATAGAATATTATATATTCACTATAAATAATGATTTTGTTATGTACACTATTTTTTATAGACAACTAAGTTGAACTCATAGCTTGTTCAAGTATTATTGGAACTTTGGTATCGAAGAAGGCCTATTAATTGAAAGAACAAGTAAGTCAGAGGCCCGATGATTGATGGTTGAGCCGAATAGTTCAGAAAAAGTCAAGATATTGGACTAGGTGGGGACTCAGGTATAGGTGGGGTTGTATTTGATTTTATTTTCTTATTTTTGGGTCATATATGATCTTCACATGGGATATATTTCTGGTGTCTATCTGACTCATGTGACTTTAAAATTGGTCATTCTATTTTAGTATGAATATTATTTACTTTTGGTTAGTTTTAGTCGTGATTCTTCATTAATTATTTTGGGTATTTTGGAGGATATTTATATATCATTTTTTATGATTTATGTTTGTATGTACAATAGGGTATAGTATCCCCATGATATCACCTTAGACCCTCACTACTATTTGGTAGCCTCTAGCCTACTAGGAGGTGTACTGGAGGTTATATGATGCTTCAATCTAGTTACTATTGAGTGATCTGGGATAGGATGTTACAAAGTGGTATAAGAGTCTTTTTTAATTTTTCTTGCTATTTGGGATATTGTAGATAGGAGATAGGATCAGTTTGAACATGGGATAGTCACTATTTCATGGGCCTGGTCAGTAGTTTTATAAGCTGAAGTCCATGTTATTATGGAGTAAATATTGATGCTCTAACTTTTTGATGTTTTAGTTGGGTTTATTTATTTAAAGTATGATGTTTAATCTATTGATTTATTAGTTTTTATCTATTCTTGAAGTGCAAAGAGGTGTGTAAACATGCATCATATTTGGTATATAGGTTCAAATTACATGAGCATTCTTATATATGGTTGTGATACTGATTTCTAAAAAGAAAATAGTTTTAGTTATTTAAGGTGTCAATTATAACTTATTTGGTACTTTCCCAAATAACATATTAAAGGAATTCTTCTTAACTAAAACATATGGATATGATTTTCTTGATACAGGTTACCATCGTGAGATTTTCTTTATATATGTGCATGTATTTAATGTTTATCCATGAGGAGGTGGTCATATGTAGAGTCATCTGGTGAGTATTATTACCCTTGAGAGACTAAATTACTTAGTTACATGATTCCCAATGAATATGAGAACCCCGGATAAGGTGTTATAGAATGTGAGTTCCTTATCACATCTAAGATGAGATTTTGGATGTTTCTGTATGAGTTGTGACTTGTTTAGGATGTGACCAATAGACTAAGAGATACAATCAAGTAGTTTTGAGATGTGACTTGGGATAATGGTGAGTTGAGTTCCATAATTGAATGGCAAGATAATTTCTGATTATTATTCTAAATAATTTATGGTGTTTGAGGTTAACCTAAGATATAGGTTATATCGGTATTGTGAGTTCCATTAGAGGTGAGAAAGATGTTAAAAATACACTATCATATTGTATGATATAACCTATGTCACAGACAATGATATAGGAATGTAAATGATTCTATCATTGATTATGATCAATGTCTATCATAGTATATAATAGAAAATTGATAAGTGATATAAATTTCATGGATTACACCATGTCTTCTACATGTTTTACCTTTGGTTATATATCAATGGATTGATACATTTATCTCTATAAAAAATTGAAACTTTCAAATGACTATAAGATCCCAATGGATATGTGTCATGGGTGATGCGTGATGATTACCATGTGATGGAAATATATTCTTGAATCCTTTTATTAAAAAATGGAGTCTATATAAATGGATTTGATCCCCCTATTAGTGATATATGATACTACTATGTCTAAACTGAAGCTCTCTCTCCCTCTCAGTTCACTATTCATCTTTTGAAAGAAGGTACTAACACACCTTTGGTGTTCGGGGGTCCTCTTATAATGAGTAATGATCATAGTGTCCAATGTCATCCCTATATAAGAAATATTATAATGGTTTTTTCTTGATGATCTATATCAATAAATATTCTATGAGTTTATAAAAGATGGATTTTACAATAGTAAAGGTGTGGAAATTTATTTTATGTTTTTTCATTATTTATATTGACTCATGATGATAGATCAGGCACTATAAATGGTTTTTTATACTCCCATGATCATAAGATTATACCCCAAAACCCATTATTGGTATCAAATCCATGTTCATTAAATAATAAAAATGTTATTTTATTATTTTTAAAAATAACATGAATTTTGTAATCTTCTTGATCAATATCATAGCATACGATATATCATGGTTGAATGTCAACCATCGGATCACCAGGATTTACAATATAGGATATCATAATTTGTGATTCTATTTTAAATTTTCATAGGGTTTGAATGATACATATCATAATGTATGATACATTGAAGACCCATGGTTTTGATCTATGATGTAAGATACAATATAGGTGATATCATAGGCTATGATAGAAACTCAAGTAATACAAAAAATAGCATAATTTCATAATGTTGATATCATATATATCATTAAATATGACTGGATTCATATGGTTTTCACTATTAGGGCCCATATGTAAGATACTTACCCATTTTTAAGGTATTTACCTTTGAATAATAAACTCTCTTTTTCATGGATTACCCCATATGTAAGGTTTTTCCATTGTGTAATATATACTCATATATATGGGTAACTCTATATGTAAGTGTCAATCCCATTACCAAAAAAGTGATTTCATAATACATAAGAGTTATCTATGATTCCTATTATGGTTTATGATTGATAATACCATTTATCTTGCACAATATATTATATGAGACAAAATGTAAAAAATTAATATTTTGGATAAAAATTATTATGGTTATTAAATGGTTTATAAAAGATAAGTGTTAAGAATTGTAAATGAGATATTTTAATGCCTAAATAAAATACGAAATGTTCATATTAATATCTCATATTTGAAAAATAAAAAAAATATTTACTTATTTTTTATTCCTTTTTAATATTCATATTTATAAATTATTTATGAAATGTTAATATTATGTATGCATGAATTTATGTGATAAATAGATTCTTATAAATTCCCATGCCATGAATTACATATTAGGTGCAATAACATAAGATTTAGTTTTCATCTACCTTGACATCAATTTAAAATTAAAGTTATTATCTTGAATTTAGTTATCGGATATATATATATATATATATATATATATATATATTAGGTATTATAGTTATGATTAATTGGAATTTCTCTTGAGTAAAGTATCTATGAGTATAGGGACTTTAGGTCAGAATTTCCACAGCCTGGAAGCTTATTCCTTATTCTAAAAATGTGGGGGTTGGAAATCTATCGCTCTAGTCTTACTTAAGTGAGGATTATCAATTTTATATAATTTTAAACCATTACATTAAAATTTCACATACCTTATACATTGTATGAAATTTGATATGTGTGAATATGTTTTAATTTTTTTGATGATTAAAAAATGGTGGGTTGTGTAAATGGTTTTACATTAATATTATTTGAACATATTAATTTGGTGTAGGTAATAAGGATTACCAAACTAAATCATTATAATAATGTATAAATAAAGGAATAAAACGTGAGATAATAAAGATTTATTGTGATAAAATAGTTATGAATTCAATACACATGAGAAGTATAATAAATTATTGATACTTTAAAAGAAAACCATTAAAATACCAAGTGTGAGATTCCATCTAAATAAAACACATGTTAAGATCATGATCATACAACCTGGTATTTTCATGCTAATGTTGGGTTATCATGGATTATCTTGTATAATTCATGGTGGATATAGACAAACCTAAGAGTTATGTAATTATATCCCATTATGAGATTTGGGTGAGACTTAGCTGAAAACTATAAGAGTTAGGATACTAGAGGGATAGTGTTTAGTTTATGTCTATATGATGGATTTGAAAAAATAGTCTTCCAATCAACTATCAAAGATTAATATGTGTTACGATTGGAATTTTTTCAGACATAAATAGTTATTTCATGAGATGAACACTAAATTTGAATAAAATATTAGTGAAATATGGATCTTGTCTCACTAAAGGTAATGATGTATGGGGTCATCATTTTAGTGGGAGTACCTTCATTAAAATTACATTATTTAATGACATAAAACATGATACTCACACATATATATGTATTTATTATAGATTATGCAATGCATCATGTTTTTAATCTTGAGGTATCTTATATGTATGACCAATAAAACTATTCTAGATTTATATATAAAGTATAGAAGTGTTCACAAAGAGAATCATTCTGAGAATTTAAATGTGAATGTTATAAAAATTAATTTCTTTAACTGTAACTCATGGGGATTGGATATTGGTTTCCCAATACACATTTTTTTTGATAAACACAAACTCATAGATATGATATAATTAAAGAAAGTTAAAGTAGACCTGTCTGTTGGAAATGGAGAAAGAGTTTTCGCATTAGAGGTTGATAATTATGGTCTAACTCTACCTGATGGATTAGTTCTTGAACTAGAAACTATTATTATATTTCTATTACAAATTGAAATTTTATTTTTGTATCTTATTTGGAAAATACTATATATAAAATTTAGAATAAAAAGGTCTAGGTTGATTCAAAGAATAAGATTTTATTCTAAGAAGGTTGATTTGAGGTTTATTTTAAGAATTTAATGGTTGATTATTAATAATGAGAGTAGATTATAAACTTAAATTTGGAACTTTCACATTGGGTATATAAATTAAAAGTTCAGTGTTGATTCTAAAAAAAATATTTGAATCTGATAATGCTTATTCAAGGTTGATTCTATGAAGGCCAAGGTTTATTATTAAGAATAAGAGTTAATTATAACCTTACCTTTGGGATTTTCAACTTGGAAAAATAAATGAGAAATGTATTCAAAGAATACATATAGATTTATTTTTGTAATCATTTTATTATGAATCATTTGAAAACTTTGAATCTTGTTAATTAGTAAAAATTATCAAAACACCTCTTAGTGGAAAAGTTGAAAGGGTTGTTATACTATTAGATCTTATACATAGTGACATATATGGACCAATGATTACTCAATAAAGTGGTGGGCTTAGGCACCTAATAAGTTTTACCAATAATGTAACCCCCTGAGAATTTAGTTTAAAAGAACACTATGTTTGATAACATTCTTAACAAGAAACTATAAGCTTAAATTCAATTGTGATATACTATTAAAATATTATTATATAAAAGTGAAAGTTATAACCTAATTATTACATTAGAGAGTATGAATATTTTTAAATAAATTAGGAAATATATATATATATATATATATAAATTTTTACTTAATACAAATGTATTAATTGATTTCTAGGAAATAAGTGCCCAATTTTATTAGTAAAGTTATTTTATGCTTCCAAAATGGTTTTTGTTTCATTTTGTGTGTGGAAATTAAAATTAAATTTTTCTAATTTTTGAAATTTTATTTTATAAAATTATTATAATTTTTGAAATCATCATATCAAAATTATATAAGGGTGTGATATCTTGTTTTTTATAAAAAAAATTGATTTTTCTGTGAATAGTCAAAAAGACTGATTTTTCTAATACATTCATTTATTTTCTTTAAATAAAGTAATTTAAAATACCACTATGTTTTGAATTTTTTATTAAAATAAAATAATCCTTCATTAATTATGAATAATATAATTAATCACATAACAATAATAATTATATTTGATTCTGGTATAAAATCATTTTTAGGCTTAAAATGTATTTTTACAAAAAAAACTGTTTTTCATTGAATTTTGATAATTTATATTAAAATTAATTTATTCCATGTAATGAACTAGCATGTATAGACATAACAAAACACCCTATTTGTATCACCATAATGCCTTAAGTGAACCTCCTTAAACACCAGAGGATGCCGACTAGCAATGAGGTTCTAGAATGTGTAATGGGGAGACTATACCCTCTACTCTGAGTTAAATAACAATGGAAAATAACCAAAAATCCATACACGGGGATAAAAATTAGATTACACAGAATAAATAAACTGAAACAAAGAATTCTATAATAAATGAAATATAACATATAGACTCAAAGCATGAAAAACATACAACAGTCAGTGACCCACAAGGCTGACCACAAATATAAAATAAAAAAACTGAAAGTAAAATATAACAAGATCTACTTTCAACAATGATTCCACCCACATACTTGGTCACTACGATGATCAGGATGCACTAGCTCGATCCTGAGACTCCACATGAACGACTCCACTCAATCCAACAACACTGGGCCTCAACCCCAACCATCGTGCAACTTATGCTCCAACAAGAAATTAGACATCTGTTCTGAACGCACATTGAGACAAACATATAGGGGAGGAGAAATAAATCTCGGTAGGATACCCCCAATGGAAGACATATAATACTATATCATAACAAGTGGATGCACACATGATATGCCTAGCCTATCCAAAAACTAATAGAATATGAAAAAAATGAAACAACAGAAAAATGGGTAAATAAACATAAGAATGTTTCCAAACAGTGGGTTATAACCTTTCACCTTTTATAAATATACCCCCACTCTAGCCCCTACCAAAGTATTTATAGCATGTGTCTCACCCATACACACAAAACCCGGTGTATCTGTTGGATCTACATAGGATCTCAAAGACATATAAATGCAAGAGGAACAAAGTTAGACCCCAAGGTATAACCATAGGCATCCACTTAAACAAAAAACATCTAATGGGAACTAAGACACCAACAGAATGATCTGAATTGGAGAAATGAACATCAAGTAAAACCACTAGAGAACATGTTATTCTTGGAGGTCCTGTGGAATGAATCGAGCACCAACTATAAACCTGAACAAAATGTCCCATAGGTACTATAAAAATGGGAATGCAAATCATCCACGACAAAAAAAAACCCACTCTATGAGTTCCTAGAAATCACATGAGCCTAAAGAAGCACTAGTTATAGATAAGACTCAACTAGATGGGGGGTTCACTCATCCATATTTTCCATTAGCTCCCTAAGCCCATCAAACCATATTAAGAGAGAAAGTAGAGGAGAGAATAAGATCAAAATATAGGGCCATTTCTTGATCCAATATATCCCAAGAATCTCCCCATCAAACCATAGTCCTAAGTAGAAACTCCCTCAAAAATCACGGCCAATGGATACCTGATCATGGGATGATCCAACCTCAAACCTATCATCCAATAAGCTAAAATAGCAATGTCAATCCACTATTGGCCAACAAAGAATAGGCTCTCACTCTCCCCTAGATCTCAATATACAAAAAATATCCACCATAGTCTCTCCATGACCAGCATTAGGATCAAACCAAACTTGAGGGTCTCATGGTTATTAGGGACACATCATAAAGTGGTTTCCACCATGGTAATCACTTACTTCACACAATAAATTAGGACACACCTGTAGAAACAACCTCAACCAACCCAAATTCGACAAAAAGAGAAGGACACACTATGAGGGGTTCCTATTTCTTATCTAAAATCAAGGGACACACCAAGTACAGAAATATTCAAAATTTCCCACAGTGGCCTCCAACTGATCCTCAATCAACAACATGCCCAAATGGGAATCTAAGATAACACACCTACCAATAGGGTCATTCACAATAGTCATCATGACCATCTCAAAATTAATATACCCTCTACAATGGTTCCTCATCACAAACCAAACCAAAAATTTCCATACAGTCATCCTCAATAACCGAATATGGAAACCATTGATCGCTTGATTAGAAACTATTCCACAAGGTCATCATTAAGAGTCCCTCAAACTCATCTCCAAAGAACAATGGAACATGTACATAACCGCCAACCAAATCCATCAACATAGCCCAAAGGCTCCATTGTCTCTGGTATCCAAACATATAAGTTAAACCTCAACAACTCTAACCTCGAGAAACCAGTCCCGAAACATAGGAGAAACCAAGATCTCCTCATAGATACTACTCGATCTCACATTCAAGGATCCTCCTCGTAGCTCATAGCCCAACACCCAGGAGAAAACTAGAATAACCATAATAAATCCTCTTATTTAACTCTCATAGTCAAAAATACCATCTAGATGGTCTCTAAACATTTAATGGGAACTATAATCCATATATATATAGAAAAACACTCATAATAGACTACTCACAAGTCCAATTCTGTCTCTGGGGTGAAAAAAAGGCAAAAAATACCAAGAGGGAAAAGTAGATGGCCTACACTTGGGGTATAAGGCATGTAAGGAAAAAAAAAATCATCCTTGTATGTGTGCCTATGGACACTCAACATGTACTTTTACAATGTAAAATGTGTTTAGATGTATTACATGGCATGTACCCTAGCATGGGTACCTGACAGTGTTCCTTATCCCCACTCGGCATGTAAAATTCCTGAGTACACAGAATGTGCCACCAGTACACAGTGTGTAACCTAAAATGGGGTCCCCACCCATGTACCTAGCCATATTCCCTACCTGGGTTTTTAAGATTACTTGGTGCGCACCCCACCCAGGTTCTGGTTGTGTACCTTACATAGCCATGTACCCCCACATGGTGTGTCCTTCTGATCACTCAACCACATTCCCAAGCCCACTATATGGAACATACCCCCTGTACATGTCATATTGTCCCAAAAATTTCATCTTCCCCAAATAGGAATAACACATGGCATGTTTTTTTTGAACTACATGTTTTTACGTGGGTTTTCCCCAATGGAAACCCCTCAAAATGGCCCAAACCACCTGATTCATCCCCAAAACTCCCAGATCAACCCACTAGGGGTCCTAAAAACCCATAAAAGACTTTAAAAATGAAAAAATACTATTATATAGGTATTTACAACATAAAATGTAAAATTTTCCTACCTCTAGGTAGAAATTCATGAATATTTTCACCAATCTGTGATCTGCAACTGTCATATAATGGTCTCACATGACTCGATCTCCATGATAGTGCATCCTCTTCTCCCTTCCAATATTCTATCTATATACCCCTCTCAATAACGTGGGAGGAATCCCCAATAGGCATATGAAAAAAATAAAATGGAAAAGAAAGAGTAAATAAAAAAATAAAATGTGAAAGAAAAAATATAAAAAGGAAAGGGAGCTCGAACCCGGTGCCCAACGCAAGGTTATACCTCAGCTAGGGAAAAAACCCCATTCCAGAATCAATGAAGGAGACATAAAATCAATTCAACACTCTTTTTAAATGATACAACCTGATGAATATTTTTGAATAATATATATTTAATTAAGTAAATGTAAAATGTTCCTCGAAAATTCCAACGACTCATAATTCCACTAAATTCGTGTCCTAGGGTAAATACAGTATTCCAAGACCAATGGAATAGTCAAAAAAATTGAGATTATATCAGAGGATAAATTATTATTTTTCCCCTAAAACACTTTCAATGACAAAAAGGTTCAAATTTCCCCTTATTTTTACAAGCCATGATGAAACTAATCTTCAAAAACTCCCCACAGCTAATGCTTCTCGCCACTGAAAAGCCTAGATAGACACCCAGAAACCTTGATCTCCTTAAAGAACTGGAACAACTGATGCAATCTCAACCATCCAATGACCATTCTTACAGAGTGAAAATCTCTCTCCCTATATCCGAGATATTCAAGATATCGATATGATGATCCCCACCATAGGTGTATCCTTATCGCTGCCCTTCTTCCCAAATAGAAACCACATAGCTCACACTATAAATATCACTGATCACAATGTAAAGGAATGACCAAACCACATTTACCTGAGATCCAACAAGAAAACCCAAAACAATTTCACTCAAAAAAACACTTAAATGAGGCTCACAACCTCCAACATCCTATGATAAACTCCCCGCCACAAGGATTTACTTACTTATCTCCTTGAGTGCACAAAAGGACTTATACTCACACAATCCATGTACTAAAAAATCAAAGGTAACAAGCCTAAAGCTACCAACCACTTTCTACACTAGCATCAATCTAAATCCAAAAGTGCCTGACCACACTCTCACTGCACTACCCAAGGTGCATCAAAAATTTGTAGGGTTAGGGATCTAAATAAACCTGGACTAACAATCTAGCCATGAGATAGGGAGAACTCCCATCACTATACTTCTCAAATTTTAGGAATCCTCATACCTGACCACATCCTAGTGATAGAACACCTCAATAGAACCACCATGTAACAACCACCACACCAACCCAAGTCATTGGTGATAGTAGTCACAAAATCCCCAATACAAAGACCTAGAAGACAACACTTAGAAAAAAAAGATCCCTCCTAAGGAACACAAACTTGGGACTTCTCAGGAATCACCAGTTCAGGGAAACTCAATCCAAAACTAAATATACTTCAAGCATCCTTGCCCTCATCAATCCACTAATGAGAAACTCAGTGCCTGCACTGACCCACACAGGTCTCTATGTAACCCTGGTCGAAGGGACTGTATCTCCAACACTGGTGAGCCACTCACCACATGATCCAAATGACCTATCATTAGAATAAATATATATTACAACAACATATAAAGATATATTTCACATGAATCCTAAGTTCCTAGAATGATTCATGAACATTGGACTCTTTCCCATGGTCCATGGTCCAAAAACAAGAATAAGACTTAAATCCACAAACTCTAGTGCATCATGCTTGGTGAAATCATGAGACTATACAAATTAATACCAATAATAGAAATACCATGACCTAGAAACATGAAATTCATATCATAAAATATGTTCTTGACACACCAATCCAATATCCATTATATGTTCTGACACATTCCTAGACTACCTATCTACCAACTTCTCAAATCATAAAATAAAACATCTCTGATACCATTTTCTAAAAAACAATCCCAAGATGACCTAACATGTCACTTGATATGGCACTACACAAGGCCTCGTGCATGCCTCCTTCAATGTAAGAGACTGATGGCCAGTAAAAAGGTTTTATAAGGTTCAGTGGGGAGACTCTACCCCCTACACATATTGTAATAACATTGGAAAATAAACAAACGTCCATAAATAGGTTATAAACAAAATAGTACACATAATAAATAAAATTAAACAAATCAAGATATAATAAATGGAATAAAACCTATAGATTCAGTGAATGAAAAATATACAACAGCTGATTACCCATTAGGCTGACCATAGATACAAAATAAAAAAACTAAAAGTAAAATACAACAGGATCTACTACCAAAACTAAGTCAACCTACATACCCAGTCTCCATTATGCTCGAGATTAACTAGACTAATCCTAAGACTCCACATGAGTGACTCCACCTGATCTAGAAATAATGGGCCTCATCCCCAACCATCAGACAATATGTTCTATAACCTGAAATTATAAATCAGGTCTACACACACCATGGCGCACATACAGGGGTGATAAATAAATCACAGTAGGTCACCCTCAATGGTAGGAATATATTATTATTTCATAAAAACTACAATAACTTGTGATATTCCCATCCTAGATATAAACTAACAATAGTTATCATAAAAGAAAAAACTAAAAAAAGGAAAACATAAGAAATCATCCAACCAGCAGGTTCTAGCCTGACATATATGTTAAATCAAACCCTGATCTAGCCCCTTATTGAGGATTTACAACTATTGACATCTACCAAATGAGCATTGGAAAAATCCCAAAGGTAGAAATACCTTGATATGGGTATTATTTTCCCCAAAAAATAAAATTAAGAAAAAGGTTTCCAAAACCTATAGATCGTGTGTTTCTCCATGGGGTGTGTGATCATGTGACTAGTATAAGGTTATGCGAAGGAGCCATGCATAGTGTATAGTCTCCAAAAGATCCAATGAATACCATTCTAAGGGTCCTTATTCTTTTTTGAAGGTTCCCCGGACAATCACTGGCCATGCAGTGGTGGTGAGATAACCTCCCCCGGACATGAATATTCTCAGTTTTCTAACACCTAAAATACCGTCCCAAAGTCCTTTGAAAATAGGAGGAAAAATCTAAAATGTGGGATCCTTTTCTGGTTTTAAATCTCACACAACTCATCACTAATGAGGAGAATGGTTTCCCTTGACAACATTCAAATAAATTATCCAACTCCAAAATCTTTGAAAAATGAAAAAAATGAGTAAATAGTGAGGAGGTGGGAGCCTCTGACGGTCATAAAAGTCACATTATGTGCCCTTAATGATCTTTAAGACACTATGAGACCTTGTTGAAATGACCACCTCATCATGTGAAAGCCCTTTATCTTGTCACCCTCATCGTGTGAGGGGAAACGGGTATGTCCGAGAAACCTTGTGCTACCCCTTTGAATCCAAGAGGAAAAATATATGAAATTATCTATGAAATGATTTTGCATCTCCATGGGACCTTTTTTGGTCATCAGATGCATCACTAAGAGGTAATTTGATTGTCCTCGACAACACCCAAAAAACCTCATGAACTCCCAAACCTTTGTAAAGTAAATAAAGGAAATAAAAATTGGGAGGTGTTGGGAGTATCTTTTAGTCATAAAAATCTTGTGAGGCACTAAGTTTGTTTGCAACATAGTATTTCAAGACCCATTGACAAACTGGCCTAACTTTGCAAAGGCCCTTTGAAAATCAATCCTTTTCTTGTGTAAAGTCCCAAACAAGTTTCTTAGGATCATGTGAAGGACTTTCAATAGGCATCATAATCTCACAAAGGAATTTGAACATGTCAAAATAACAAAATGAAGGTCCCTTGGAATATCTATGTTATCAAACCATACCCCATTAATTGGAAATAATACAATAAATGAGGTGGTGAAGAGATGGCCTTGTGGTTGTTGAAAGACATGCAATGACCCCAAAGAGATTTATGGTAGGACCTCATAAAGATGAATGACGTTAAATTCCTCCACTGAATCAATCATGGATCTGCATGATATGTTCCATGTAAATAGTAGAACAACTAGGGTGGTGAGGCCTATAAATCCCCCACCCTAGCCTCAAAGAAGAGGTTGTCCTTTTTACATCCAGATGCACCAGCGCACCAGCGCACTAAAGAGGATTTCTCAAAGTGGATGACCTCATGACCAGAAAATATTACCATCAGGTAAAGTTTAGGGAACAATAGGGCTGATCATGCACTAGGAATAAATAACTCCACATTATCACTCATAGATCATGAAAAGGAATTCTAGCAGGACATGTGAGGAACATCCCCCAAATCTACTAGATCACGCGAGACATAAAACAAGATAAAACTGAAAAAACTTATGGAATTCATGATAACAGGCCAAAATTAAGACTAATTAATGGGATAGTTAAGAAAATAACACAAGTCTTGGTCCTTATGTGCTTCCCATGAACCACCCAGGACACATAACATCACAAGTTCATGTCACCTAGATCTCGCGACATCCCTTTGGAATACCATTTGGATCATGGTAAGTCTTCTGGACATGTCAAAACAAGTCACATGATACCCCCCATCCAAGCCACCCAAGTCTCATGAATCTCTCTAGGTTCTCCATCCAAGCCTCACCAATTTCCTCTAGATATATCACCTAGATCACATAATGACAATAGTTTATGTCAACTGAGTCTCACAGTAGTACCTGGGCATATCGACTAGATCTTGAGATTACCTCTGGGTGTGAAAACTAGGTATCATGGTTCCATCCAAAAAATATCATCCAGGATATGAGACACCCATCGAGACATGTTATATTAAATCCCATGATTCCCTATAAGTTTTTCATCCAACTATCATGATGACCCTAGGGCATGTAATCTAGATCATGCAACGCCCTGTAGACATGTCAATTGGGGTCATGTGATGGCTCCTAGGAAAAACCACCTGGGTCTTGTGATTTCCTCTGGAAAATTCTACCTTGACCATGAAACAACCCTCAAATATTATATCCTTGATATGTGGTGTCCCCAGGACAAGTCAACTGGATCATTTCATTTTTTTAAGACATGTATGGAATACATCCTCTGACATGTCAAGAAGATAACCAAGGCATATCTATAGGATTGTCAAAACATGTTATAAAGTTAAGTAGGCTATATCATAAGGGCATCCTAGGACTTGAGAACCTTGTACATCCTTAGTGTGTAAGCCTCAATTATAAGGTAAACCTTAGTGTGTTAGCCCCAAAAAATGAACTATAAGAACTCTAATTCCTTCCATAACTAGGATATGTAGGATGCCTCCCCGAGGCCTGACATCCATATCTACTATTCCAAGGGTTTCCCTAATACGTAAGTCATGCACCCATAAGCAATGAGACTGGTCACTTTTCATCCCTTGTTTCTTATACAGAGCATAGTGCACATGGGATTATGGAGTTTCAACAATCATATCATTTGTATCATAAGACTCTACAAACATAAGGGCAACCTTAGTGTGTAATCCCAAACTAGCGGCATAACACGATATGTCCCATTCATAAGGGAAATTTTAGTATGTAATCCCCTATCAAATGAACTACAATAACACTGATTCCTACCAAAACCTGGATACATAGGACACCTCTCCAAGGATCAAACTCCATATAATCTATTACAAGGGTTTTCCTAATATGTAATCCCCGCATCCATAAGCAATGAGACTGATCATTTTACATTCCTTATTTCTCACATCAAGAATATCTAACATGGTCTTAGGGAGCATAATTAATCATATCACTTTCACCATAAGCCTCTACAAAGGCAAGGGAAATGTTATTGTGTAAGCCATAGACAATTTAACTATGAGGAATCTAATTCCTTCCATAATCAGGATATGTAGGATGCCTTTATAAGGTCTGAAACCAAACACAAATGGGAATCCACATAAGTGAATGTCCTGCCATGTCTTGTACATCTCAACCATTAGGACCCAATCATTCCGATGGGTTAATCATCTTTCCTCATCCACCAATTGATTGAGAGCTAACTAAACTATGATGAATCTTATTTGTGTCGTGACTAGAATACATAGGACTTCTCCTCAAGGCCCGAGAACCATATTAATTATACAAAGGGTATTCATAGAACATAATCCCCCACATTCATATGAAATAAGGTTTATTACTTGTTATCCCTTGTTTATCACACTGAGAATATCTCACGTGGGCTTAGGTCACCACAATGAATGACTAATTGGAATCATTAATCTCCACCTTCCAAGGAAATCCTAGTATGTAATCCATGATGAGTGGCCTGATATAAACACCCATACGCATATGGGCATATACCTTGGGTCCAGTCCCAAGGGTGTGATCGAACTATAGTAACTTTGATTCCTTTTATAACAAGTATATGTTGTATTTTTCCTTGAGGATCGAGCATCAATATTTGGTGCCTCAGTGCCTACACATATTTCCTCTTTTCATAAAGTTAAACTACATAAGTTTAATGTACTATGTAGGTTTTGATTCTTTAAATGATTAGTATGTGTATGGTTCCTCATAATAGCTCAATCCACTCAGAATATTAATCTCCTCCCTACATGGAAGTGAATTACAAAGTTTCTGGTTATATAGCTTCAGAAAATAAAGTAGCTATCCATCAATCAGAAACTAATGAAAAACCTTAGATACATACAGTTGGATTCACTAATGAGATCCCCTTTTCTCTATTCATTAATAAGATCCCCTCTCTTTTTTATATAAAGATAATTAACCTATAATAATTTTTTAAGGTTAACTGCTTCTGTATAGGGATTAGGAAGATATTTTCAAACATATCTTAAATCTATAAGAGTGTCACAAAGTAGTCAATAATTTCCCCCCAAAAGGGTGTGATGAGCCTGACCTTCCATCCTCTCAAACAATGATAGCCCCTAAGCATCATTAGGTCTGAATACCCTACTGAACACCTACCTTTGGTATGAAATTTTATACCCAGATATTAATGATGGAACCATTTGAAGTTTCTATTAAGAAATAAAATGACCCAATGTTAATGATTATGCAAGAAATTAAATCCCCCACAATAAATCATCAGGAAAATATGAACCCACCTCATGGAGGGTTTCCCCATTCATCTCTTTCCTTTAAAAACAGAAATGGTGAATCTATCCAATAAAAAATTATTGGGTTATCATCTATTGGGCCATTTTTTTGTGCACAATACGCAAAAAAATGGAAAACCTGATATGAATCCCTCAATAACAAATGATTGGGTTATAATCCATCAGGACTTTTTTGCACACTATACACAAACAAAAATAGTGAACCCAATATGAATCACTCAAATAAAAAATGATTGGGTTATTATTTTTCGGTAATTTTTTTTCACACTATACACTAACAGAAATGGTGGACCCGATGAGAATATTTCCCATGACAAAATGATCAAGCATCGTGTCACTTTTTATTTCATTCCTTAAACAAGATAATATGATAATTATAACATAAATATGACAAATGATCCTCTGTAACCAAGGTCCTCATGAAATAATCCCATCCTCACATTTAAAAGTTCATGTGATCATAATGGCCGGATCGAGAATAAAAGAAAAATTGTGTTAAAAATTCATATCTAATTGAGCACATCATGTCTATGATACTTCACTAATTGGTGACCTTGTTCCATGTTTTCTACATTAATTTAGATACTTCTCTCTTTAAAAACATCCTGATATAAGATAATTTCATCATCTAGCGACCGTTATGGAAAGTTAGTTGTGGCTTCAACCCCCACGATTCGAAAAATGATATCACATTCCCAAAAGATTCAACTTCAGGTGGAGAACGTGATGGTATAGATGTAACATCAATGTGGTACAATCCTGGTCCTTGAGATTTATCATGAGGGTATCCAAGCATTGAAGTCATCGAGTTTTCATCATCTGAGGAAAGCTTCATATAATGTAGTGGCCCTTGTTTCCATAGCCAACCACTTCAGGAGCTTATCTCTAAGGTGTGATAACAACCACATTCAATATCTAATGAAGGTAGACCAAGAATCCAAATAAATCTCTTGTTTGGTTTAGGTGTCACTGAGGAGGGATCCTATCAACCTTTGTTTCCAGCACCATCCCATTGGTACCCACCAGTGGCCTACTGAGGGTACCACTTGACACACAATGACCTATAATTCTCATGCATGGGTAGAAAGGAAGACACATAGGGTGAGTAAGGTTATGTATAATCATGATTGGGCTCATATCCCCACTCTTGTTGATGATATCTTCCATCATATTCCTACAACAACTAGTAAGCAGGCTCATATCTTTCCTCACTCAGAACAAGTTTGTAGGCATATTCCCATAGTAGGCATAGGGGGGAACATATCCCCACCACCATGCATGAAGTCCATTGGAATATTCTAGTGTCATAAGGAGGAAATAGGTGGGATCATAACCCCACTTAAATCGAAGATATATACTAGTACATAGTGGGGATGGAAGGATTATATCCCTGCACACACTTTTCTAAAATGACAATACATAGTAGAAATAGATGAATAACTCCAACAACTTATTCTGACACTGGTACAGATACAAGGATATTTGAATATTCCTATCCCTATAGAAATGATATATCAACACTCTGATCATCACGAACAAGGGATTTATCTGGAGAAAGTTCACATTCTTTCTCCCATCTAGGAATATTAGTGGAATATTTTTTTAAAGGATGAGGCATCAAACCAGGATTATATTCCCATTAAAAATGGGGATCACTAGGTGAGATCGTAACATTTCTTAGGATAGGTTCACATGCTTGTCAAAAAAGTATGGCAGCATATTCCAAAGGCCCAAGATCGGGCTCATATCCATGTTATAACCAGATCTCATCAAGTGGGAGGGGCACAAGTCTTAGGACATGCTCATATCCCTATCTAAAAGTCCATCTTCATAATCCAAAGGCCCAATATTGGATATATATATCCCCATTATGGATGGGGATAACCAAGTGATAATGAAATATGTCTTAGGATAGGTTCATATTCCTATCAGTGAATTTTCTTGGCATATTCTAGCAGATCACGAAAGCCATGCACATATTACCACTTCTGCCAATGAAAGATTTCACCAGCATCAATCTATAGAAATATAGAGGATCCTAATATATCTTCTTCCATTCTGAAGGTCCATCAGCAAATTCTAGTAGAGAATGCATATATGGAGTCGGATCATATTCTTATTTGAACCAGGTCTTACTAAGTGAGAGAAGCACATACCTCAGGGAAGGCTCATACTCCCACCAAGAAAGACCAGCAGGATATCCCAAAGGCTTAGGATTAGGCTCATATTCCCATACTGACTGAGTCTCACTAATTGAGAATGGAACATGACTCAAGACAGACTCATATTCCTTTAAGTAATGATATAGATCATTGAAATATTCTAGTAACTTCCCAGCAGTGGGATCATACTCCCGTAACAACAGACAGTTATAATGAAGTTTGGATAACCGTCATAAAGTAGGATCATATCCCTACACAATTATAAATGGAAGATTGGTATATTCCAACCACGGCATATAATGTGACCCATATTACAAACCTTCTCAATTCCAGTGTACTTGAGGTTGTTCGAGATAGATTCTCAACACCACAAGGGTCAGTTAACTCTTCAACAAAATAAGAAGATGATCATTATCTTGATGGTCCTCCTCATGGTAGTGTGGATATGGTCTATAGGAACTCTACTCCTGACATCCATTGTGGTAAAACTACCTATGATGATATATCCCATGAACAAGGAAATACTCCCCTTTCCTAGACACCTTCGTATAGAGAGGTGTTAAAAACTTTGAAACCTTCATATAGAGATATTCTCAAAACATCAGATTCGATGACATATAGTTCCCCATAAACTTCTAATAGCACTCTACTATGGTCATCAAGTTACCCTCATAGTCATATTTTATGGTTTGACTAGATTGAGGTTTGTATGTCTGACAAAGAGGATGCCAACATTGACATATAGAGAGAGTTAGACAGAAACAACCTCCCCATCATGCATTGTTCAATGGCTACTTCTGACTATGAGGTCCTAGATGATCTAGAAAAGGATTCCATGTCTTATCTAAACCAAAATATGTGGTCTACTCATTAGTGTATGAAGGATAGATGCCTCCATTATTTAGTATATGTTATTCACCTTTATACTATCAAGATAATTTATTGTCATATAGACCTAGCTACTATCTCCATGGCCCAGGAACCAAAACTGAAAAATCAAATTGAAAATATACAATACACTTGCCGCTATTGCATCAAAACTCTTCAACAACTAATATTTCAAGAAACATCATGAATATGTATTCATGGATGGGTAAAAAATGGAGCATTATACTTTTTCACGCCCCTGGAATATCAGAACTCCTCAGAAATGGAATCTTGTAAAGTCATAGCCACTTGTGAAATTAGGGGACCAGGTAACTCTAGGGCTAGTTTGTCACTAAAATAGAATCCCCCTACTTCAAAAATTCCCATACATCATGAATAGATGTGGAGGATAGACAATAGAACTTTAAACTGGTCCCCTAAAATAAAAAATAATGCATTTAGACATGAAAGATAAAGTTGTGATCAACCAAACAACTTCTTGTAAATATTCTTTCCCATCATGTGATATTATTGAACCCACTTGCTATGTGAGCACAACTATGCTAAATCAAACGGGCCACAATAATATCTATCATATCATCCATCCAGGAGTGTACCCAACTAACTGGGCTAAGGGAATTCCTACCAACACACCTCCACATCTCGAATCATAAACCCCTAAGAAGATTTAGGACAAACCAGTAGCAACTGAAAACAAATCCTATCCCACTAGACTAGGGGAATTTATATCTCAATCACCATCATTGGGTTCATCATCCCCTAAGAGGGTCCTAGGAACATCAATGATGATTCTAGATCAACCCCACCCTGGTAGTCTGGGGTCATTTATATCTTGATATCCATCTCAAGATTAATCAAATCCCAAACTAGAATCATTGGATTATCAACAATAGTACCAATCAATGCCAATTGTGTCCCCAAATAACCTCTATCCCACAAGGTTGGGGTATTTTTCATTATCATCACCACCATAGAGAGAATCAGTCTTCTCTAGGTTAGGAGTAAAAAATCAATTGTTGGCTTCCCACATATTCCTCTCACCACAAGAAAATCCTATACTAGTCGAGGACCATTTGGAAACCATGACCGAAAACTCCCTTAAATTCACTATTAATAGAACAAGATGGGAGGAATGTATGGAAAATGTGATCAGACCCCGTCGGGGTCAAAATCCAAAAGTCCAAATATGGAAAATGGTTTGAATAATGACCCTGAATAAGGCAGTGTAGAATCATCCAGTTTCATCGAAAGTAATGGTTCAACAACCATTTCCCAATATGCCTCTGTGAATTTTTTTCATTATCAACATAATAGGCATTGTGGATCAAGATGAAAATTTAGAGGGCCAAAACACGAAGAACACTACCAAATAAAAAAGGAAAGGTATAGTTACATCCCAATCACCGAACCAAATAATTGATGTTATTTATATGGAGGAACAGTTGTCGCAATACAAAATTGAGATATAAACTCTCAAGAAACTCAACAAGGAGTAACTTAGGGAAATATTCCCACTAGGTATCATCTTTAAGTAGAGATGAATATTCTCCCTCCCATATCTGATCTACTAGAAAGAGAGGTATATGTTCATAAAACTATCTATGGATCCAAGAATATAGTTTGGATAAATAATGAAGTAAAAAATGATCATGACATCCCTATATTGTGGCGACTACATCTCCCTCAATAGGGAAATAATTTATCATTAGGAAAAATTAAAAATCAATGGGATGTGAAGGTAGGTCACCTCTTAAACCACCACCAACTCCCTGTAGATGGGATATGGGTCAGACAGTAGTTACCCTGGAGCTTCTTAACATTATCAATTCCTTGGGAAATTTAATGGAATACATGTAAGGCCAACATGAACTTGTGCATCTTGAGAGGAATCCATATCTCGAGTGGGTATATAACACTCTACCTCCACCCAATTTCATAAATACTACCTTATCTTCCTTTAATAGCATATAAAACCCTAAGAAACATATCATACACTTCATATCCCTAGATTTATTGATGATGGGACCTTGAGATCAACAGGGGAAACAATACTAAGGTATTTCTTACATACTCTGACAAGGCATGCCTTTATTTGGTACATCAGTTTTCTAGAAGTAACTATTACCAGATGGGATGACCTTTATCATCAATTTCTTTATCAATTCATCTCTACTCTAAGAAAAATTATAATAATTAACCTAAAAAATACAATAATCATGAAAATGAGAGGGTGTATGACTTCATATCAAGGTGGAAAGGTTTAACCAATTCACTCAGAATCCATATGGTGTATGAGAAACTATTGGAACTCTTTTCTGAAAATCTCTAGGATGAGTTGTAGAAACCTTTGATCTCTATGAAGTATTCTTATGGGTTCTGTGAGTTTATAGAAATAAAAATATTCTTTGAAGACTCTTGTTTTAAAACCCAATCCAAGACAAAAATCATGCCCACGGCATATGGGAAACAGCTAGGCAAAGTAGAAGCTAAACTTGTCACTCTCAAGCCAACAGTGGTGCCTATCCAAGCACCTATTCCATTCCTGGAACACCCTTCACCTCATATAGAGAGGTGAAAACCACATAATCACCCCCATATAGAATAACATACAAATTAGGGCCTCCCAGGATTTGAAGAACAGATGAAGAAAGCATACTCCTTTTGAAATGAACAAGTCTTGGGTTATTTCTTAGCAGATAAGGACAATAACATACTCAAGCTACCACATCCCAGGAATCCTAATGAGTTCAACCTCACCAACCATCCCAATTGATACCCTTTCCATAGAATTATGGGTTATAATATCTTGGACTTATTTTCCTTCAAAGGTGTCCTTAAAGGCATGATCGATTCCGGATAGGTAGTGTTAGATAACTCCTCAAACCAGGTGGCCTACATAACCATAGCCCATCCAAAAGAAGATGGTGTCTGGATGAAATTATTATCTAGGCTTAAGCAAAAGTTTAACAACTAGATAACTCATAAGACTTATGATCAAGCACATACCACCCTGAGAGAACAGTTTCGCAATCCTACAATAGCTCTACCACCCAAGGAGGAAACACAAAATATGCCTCCCAAAGGTGGGTGTGACCACTAGAATTAAGAAGAAATATAATTGGAGGAGTAATATTCTACTCTAGTGAAATATTTGAATCTTTTAGATTTCTTCCCTACAATATCTGATGCATGGGAACCACCCCACCAAGCATAACCCTCATCATAAGAAGTGATCATCTTTGGTTCTATCAATATGATATATTTGGAATATCCCTTATATGGTGATGAATATTCAACATAATATGATTCATCTATATATAATTAGGGAATGGGAGGTTTCATACATGGGAATTGAGGATATAAGGGATAGAGAGGGCATGGTCAGACCCAATATTCTGGTCACATCCCCACAAAGGAAATATATATAGTTGATACCTATGAGAAAGTGCTCAAATGGGCTCAAAAGAGGCATGGAGGTGTCCCATAACCCTCTAGTAGTCATCCTCACTTAGTTTTATTTTATGAATCCATATTAAGGGTTTGATTATCTGATCAAACTAGGAAACCAGGAAGGATGAAATGACCTGTGCCACTGGAAGAAAATTCCCATTCGACCTCTGTACAAGCACCAAGTTCATCCACCTCAAATACCTTGGCTCCTGATCCTTATATCTTGGAGAAACCCCACATCAGGAAGTACCAAAATCTGGTAAAAAAGTACAATATTATGAAATAGATGAAAGTCACCCCAACCAAGATCTTGATCCTTGATGTGCTCTATCGTTCAAAAGAACTCAAGTAGGCACTTTTTGAATCCCTCTGGAGCCAATAAGAGTTTGAGATAGAATCCAATGAAGCTGAGGTTAATTGACTGGATACAATGTCATTAGAATTCCATGTTTTTATCTCGTTCACTAACCAAGATTAGGAGATGTTCATCCAACAAAAAATCAGGCCCCTATATGTTTCGAGCATAATAAATAATGTTGATGTCCAAAGGGACCTGATTGATAATGGTTTAGGGATCAACCCCATATCAGTTCGAACCCTAAGAAGTTTGGGATATAGTGAAGCAAATTTTTCTCCCAGAAGGTTGACCATTCAAGGGTATGACAATCATGGGAAAAGACCTATTGGGAAAATAAAACTCAAATTTCAGTTTGGGTATCTCACATCTGACGTTGGGTTTATGGTTATTCTATAAGACACTGCATACAATATTATAGCATTCCGACTTTTTATCACATAAACTTTCAATACATTTTACAAAACTGAGGATCTTTAAGGTTTAGTGTCTTGGAAACTAGGAACTTAAAACATGAAAACATAGAATATTCTTCTTAAACACTTGAAAGGATTATCCTCATGTTCATCCTAGGTTCATTACTGTATCTCATAACCTGGGGACATACATCAAAAGAAAGGGTGAGCAGAAGGCCCAGTAAGGGAAACAAGAGAAACATTTTACATGTGAACTTGAGATACTTCAATAAGGTCATGAAAAGAACTTTAAGGAATGAGAAAGAAATAATGAGATATATCATAATAAAAATAAAATTTTTCATAACTTGAAGATGTGGCTAAAAAATTTAATATTGACAATCATTTCTTTTCACCAAGGTCCATCCCCAAGGTGTCATTAAAAATTACCAAGGTTATTAACCAAGGTATCAGTCTAAAAGGTCATCTCTAGAGATTAAGTCTTTACCCAATGCATTGGAGCGCTATCTGGGCGCACCCTTGAAATGTATTTATTATCATGTGAGCCACATATATCATCACCAATAATTTCATAAACAACCCATATAGCATAAAATAAATGGGTTTCATTTCATAATCATAATGTTTTAAAAACTGCTTTAAAGACATGATCTTTATGTCACTTTAAACCCACGGAAAGGGAAAGAGGGTTTCATGTATGTAAATCCCAGAATATAAAATAGAACATTTTGGTATATATGTGAATACCCATATAGAAGAGAGAGCTTTGAGTATTCACTTAATAAAATAAAAGAACTTTAGAAAAGGAGAGATACATTTTGAGATGAAAATTCTGCAGCATAATGGCTATGTTACAGGGTTTTAGAAAACATTGAAAAGAGAGGGGACATGGGTCAAACATTAATAAATGACCTGTAAAATAGTAGAGGGGAAGAATATAATAGATTTAATAACATGGTAATGAAATTTTAAAATATACCATATGAAATGAAGAACATGAAAGGAAGACAAAAAATAAGATTTCTCTTATGAAAATTCGGCAGCCTAACGACGTCACATAAACTTCAACCAAAAATGAATTGATGAGATCAAATAGGGTCTCTCATAATATTAACATAAAATATAAGTATGATAGATATAGAGATCATACCCCAACATAATAAAAAGTAACTTTCAATACTTGACATGGAATTAGAACTTTGAAAAAGGAGAAAGGTGAAAGAACCACTTAAAAATTCGGCAGCCTAACGATGCCACTTAAAACTTCAAAATACTGAATTGAAGAGATAAAATGGGGTATCTCATAATATGATCATAAAATATCTGTATGATAGATATAGAGATCATACCACAACATAATAAAAAGGAACTTGAAAGACTTTACATGAAAATAGATCTTGAAAAATGAGAAGGGAGAAGAATCCGTTACAAAAATTTCGGCAGCCTAACAGCGCCACTTAAAACTTCATAAAACAAAATAATGAGAGTAAGAGGAGATATATCATTATATAAACATGAAAAGGGAATTAATAGGAATATAAAAGAACATCCTTTAACATAATAACATTGAGCATAAAAGAAATGACATACAAGAGATTACTTGAAAATAAAGAGAGAGGTCGGATCCCTTACCTTAAAACGTAACTCTTAAAACTCAAAGGTTGGGACCTTGAGGGCTTGGGGGAACCTTGGGAGGACTCCTTGGGAGGTAATTAGACCATAAATTCGTTGGGGGAGAGTGGGGAGTCGAATGGATGAGATGATTACTTGGTATTTATAGGGAAAGTGAGGGGACAAGACATTAATGGCCAAGGGACACCTCATTCGTGGTTTTGGAAAAACCATGGGCTTGCCCATGGTATTTGCCCATGGTATTGTCCACTTGGGACACCTCATACAATAATTCATCCCCTTTAGTCGAACATACCTTAAAATATCTCATGGAATCATCATGAAACAGTTATGATGTCATTAAACATACCGAAACCCTAAAACTGTATTTTTACTATTCACTGAAAATTCAACTTTCTCAGAAAAAACCCAAAATTTCACATTAACCAAATATCAATGATCTGATTTCAAAAATTAACTCCATTTTATAAAAATAGTTTTCTAAATATTTTTAATTTAATTTTTAAATAAATACAATATTCACCGAAAATTCATTTTTGTAGAAAAAACCCCAAAAATTACCTTAACATAATATTGATGCTCTGAGTTCAAAAATGAAATCCATTTTATAAAAATAATTTTCTAAATATTTTTAGTTTAATTTTTAATTAAAAAACACTATTCACCCGAAAAAACTAATACTTGAATAATAATTTCTGAAACCGTTATTTAACCATTTTATTGAATCACATTACTTAATCAAGGTGCCTAGATTATATTAATAATTTTTTTAAGTGAGATTACTAATCCATTTGGTCACATTACTAATCCTAAGCATAAAATCACTATTAATAATTTACTATTCATCAAAAATCAAGTTGATCTTATTAGACTCTAAATTTCGTACATAACATAATTGTAGAAGACCATTTTTTGAATATCATTACACATTTTTAATTATTTAAGGTTTACATAAACTTTTTTAAAATATCCTTTTTCTAAAATTCATCAAAAATATGCATACTATATTTATCCAGTCTTTTGAAAATTCATAAACTTCATCATAAGAAGAAATCCCAATTTTTATTTAAAAAAAAGGATTACACAAGGCAGTTATAGTCTCCTTACATAGCCCCTTATCACACCAACATAGGACTTAAGTGTAAGGTGTGCTAAGGTGAGAGAATCTGAGGGAGGCTCGACCAACATCGCACGAGTAGTAATTTCTATTAGTTTGAACTTCTCACGAAGGCTATTCCATTCTAGCTTCACACGATGAAGTTCGGCTTGGGTTTGGTCCAGAGCAAAGCCCAGTGGTGGTACCTCCTTCCCAAGTTCTGTTAGATGGGCTTCGATCGGTCCAAGACTACTGGGTGAGGCCATCAAATGTTCTTTCAATATTAATAAACCAAGATTACTTGTATTTAGAGACAATAATCAAAACGTTTAGTTTCCAGTGGTCATATTGACCAATGGTCATATAACAGTCAAAATCCAACGGTCTCATTTTAATTATACTCATGTTATCAAATGAAACAGTTTTGTTGAGTATCAAAAATAAAATAACACACAAAATTAGGAAACAAGATTTATTCAAAATTTTGGATCGTTACAATCTTCCCCCCTTAAGAAATTGCGTCCTCAAAATTTTTAAAATTGGGTTTTGAAATTTCATTGAAAGTCCCACATCGGAAAAAGAGTCAGTAACACTATTACTTTAAAAGAAAGAAAGGGAAGTACAAAGGTCACCCGAGTTAACCCATACTGGGATTCCATGGAGGAAAACATGGATATGGAAGAAAAAACAAAGGGTCAAGTTCTGGGGGAGAGTGATAGAAAACATTATTTGGATAAATTTGACCACGAGAAAATCCCAAACTTATGATGTGTGTAAACGGTCTTTGATTACCTAGTAGGAAATTTAAACCAACAACATTTTTGTTTTACGTTTCTTTTCATAATTTTGAGGAATTCATTTACTACATAGAACAAAAACATAAGGAAATATACCTACCTTCATGTAGAGTTTCATCCTTTAATAAGTTTCTACCAAAACTAATCTTTTCTCCAAATGAAGAGCATTCAAAACTACTTGGTCTCATCAAAACACAAGAATCATCTTCTAGAGAATCACATAATCCACAAAAGATTAACTATCTATTTCTTCTATCTTTAAACATTATCCCAAAAACTAAAAGGGTAAGGTAAAACAAATCTTCAAAAAGAAATAATCTCATAGGAATGGAAACTACTTTTAAATCTTCAAAGTTCCATGGTACTACCCAAAGTTCATCATAGACCATTCCATAAATAACGGTCCTTAAAATTCCTCAAAATAAACCAAACTAAGATTGAAACCCAAATACAAGAAGGATTTGATAACATAGTCTTCCAAAATAAAATTCATTGTTCATCTCCAAACAACATCAACCACTCCTAACATCTTATAACAAAAGTAGCTAACCTAAACATATTTTACCCAAGATAGGTTAATCATTACCATAAGTAACCTAAATTACTATAAGTCCACCTTAAATTCATAGATTCTTCAAAATATAAGTCAACCTTACTCCTCAATGAAAATACCATAGTAATATATTTAACTCGATCATATAGGGTCCCCAAAATAGTGAACATCTTCCAAAATAATAATCATCTTTTAATCCCCTAATCATCTCTGTCATATTAATATGTCAATCATCTCATTTCCTATCACATTGGTTGTTGGGACATGTTCTTCCATTTCCCAGCATTAACTAAGAAGAGAAAGTATAATTAGGGGCTTAAATACTTAGCCAATAATCATGAAAAGGAACTTAAAGAATATAAGGATAACTTGTAGAAGAAAATTATACCCTAACTTGTGATCCCCTAGGTTCCCATCTAGGTTATCCATGATCATATACTCTTATGTAAAACTTTATTTTATTTTATCTTTGTTCCTTTAAAAATGGTTCATACTAAGCTTATGAATTTACCAAAGAATATCCCCCGGGAGTGTCGTAACCAAGAGTGTAGCAAGGCCCGTTGTCATGTACCAATTCCCATTTGAGTCTAGCTCAAAGCGGTGTTTTCAGGTTTTAACCCTATGTACATCTGTGTCGGAGCCACCTCTACCAGCTTGTATCCAGACATGGATGTATTTTCTTGGCAACCCATTACTCAATACTCACCAAAATACCCGGAAGATTTCCTATATATAAACTTTTCTATAGGATTCTTACTAAAGTTTTCATATCCTAATTTCCAAAAATAACTAAACCATCCTTTGATTCCAACTATAGCATCCCGCCTTTTTATCACATAAACTTTCATTACATTTTACAAAACCGAGGATCTTTAAGGTTTAGTGTCTTGGAAACCAGGAACTTAAAACATGAAAGCATAAAACATTTTTCTTAAACACTTGAAAGGATTCTCTTCATGTTCATACTAGGTTCATTACTACATCTCATAACCTGGGGAAATACATCAAAAGAAAGGGTGAGCAGAAGGCCTGATAATGGAAACAAGAGAAACATTTTACATGTGAACTTGAGATACTTCAATAAGGTCATGACAAGAACTTTAAGGCATGAGAAATAAATCATGAGATATATCATAATAAAAATAACATTTTTCATAACATTAAGATGTGTCTACAAAATTTAATATTGACAATCATTTCATTTCACCAAGGTCCATCCCCAATGTGTCATTAAAAATTACCAAGGTTATTCACCAAGGTATCAGTCTAAAAGGTCATCTCTAGAGATTAAGTCTTTACCCAATGCATTGGAGCGCTATCTGGGCGCACCCTTGACATGTATTTATTATCATGTGAGACACATATATCATCACCAATCATTTCATAAAAAAACCATATAACATAAAATAAATGGGTTTCATTTCGTAATCATAACGTTTTAAAAACTGCTTTAAAGACATCATCTTTATGTCACTTTAAACCCACAGAAAGGGAAAGTGAGTTTCATGTATGTAAATCCCAGAATATAAAATATAAAATTTTGGTATATATGTGAATAACCATATAGAAGAGAGAGCTTTGAGTATTCACTTAATAAAATAAAATAACTTTAGAAAAAGATAGAGACATTTTGAGACGAAAATTCTGCAGCATAACGACTATATTACAGGGTTTTAGAAAACATTGAAAAGAGAGGGGACATGGATCAAACATTCATAAATGACCCATTAAACAGTAGAGGGTAAGAATACAAGATATTTAAGAACATGGTAATGAAATTTGAAAATATACCATATGAAATGAATAACATGAAAGGATGACAAAAAATAAGATTTCTCTTATGAAAATTCGGCAGCTTAACGGCGTCACATAAACTTCAACCAAAAATGAATTGATGAGATCAAATAGGATCTCTCATAATATTAACATAAAATATCAGTATTATAGATATATAGATCATACCCCAACATAATAAAAAGGAAATTGCAAAACTTGACATGGAATTAGAACTTTGGAAAAGGAGAAAGGTGAAAGAACCACTTAAAAATCTGGCAGCCTAACGGCGCCACTTAAAACTTCAAAATACTGAATTGAAGAGATAAAATGGGGTCTCTAATAATATGATCATAAAATATCAGTATGATAGATATAGATATCATACACCAACATAATAAAAAGTAACTTGAAAGACTTTACATGAAAATAGATCTTGAAAAATGAGAAGAGAGAAGAATACGTTACAAAAATTCCGGCAGCCTAACGACGCCACTTAAAACTTCATGAAACGAAATAATGAGAGTAAGTGGGGATATATCATTATATGAACATTAAAAGGGAAGTAAGAGGAATATAAAATAAAATCATTTAACATAAGAACATGGAGCATAAAAGAAATGACATACAAGAGATTACTTGAAAAGAAAGAGAGAGGTCAGATCCCTTACCTTAAAACATAACTCTTTAAACTCAAAGGTTGGGACCTTCAGGGCTTGGGGGAACCTTGGGAGGACTCCTTGGGAGGTAATGAGACCAGAACTTCGTTGGGGGAGAGTGGCGAGTCTAATGGATGAGAGGATTGCTTGGTATTTATAGGGAAAGTGAGGGGACAAAGCATTAATGGTCAAGGGACAGCTCATTGGTGGTTTTGGCAAAACCATGGGATTGCCCATGGTATTTGCCCATGGTATTGGCCACTTGGGACACCTCATACAATAATTCATCCTCTTTAGTCGACCATCCCTTAAAATATCTCATGACATCATCATGACATAGTTATGATGTCATGAAACATACCGAAACCCTAAAACTGTATTTTTACTATTCACTGAAAATTCAACTTTCTCAGAAAAAACCCAAAATTTCACATTAACCAAATATCAATGCTCTGATTTCAAAAATGAACTCCATTTTATAAAAAAAAATTCTAAATATTTTTAATTTAATTTTTAAATAAATACACTATTCACTGAAAATTCATTTTTTCAGAAAAACCCCAAAAATTACCTTAATATAATATCGATTCTCTGAGTTAAAAAATGAAATCCATTTTATAAAAATAATTTTCTAAATATTTTTAATTTAATTTTTAATTAAAAAACACTATTCAACTGAAAAAACTAATACTTGAATAATAATTTATGAAACCGTTATTTAACCATTTTATTGAATCACATTACTTAATCAAGGTGTCTAGATTATATTAATACTTTCTTTAAGTGATATTACTAATCCATTTGGTCACATTACTAATCCTAATCATAAAATCACTATTCATAATTTACTATTCATCAAAAATCAACTTGATCTTATTAGACTCTAAATTTCGTACTAGACATAATTGTAGAAGACCATTTTTTGAATATCATTACATGTTTTTAATTATTTAAGGTTTACATAAACTATTTTAAAATATCCTTTTTCTAAAATTCATCAAAAATATGCAAACTATATTTATCCGGTCATTTGAAAATTCATAAACTTCATCATAAGAAGAAATACCAATTTTTATTTAAAACAAAGGATTACACATGGCAGTTACAGTCTCCTTACATATCCCCTTATCACACTAGCATAGGACCTAAGTGTAAGGTGTGCTAAGGTGAGAGAATCCGAGGGAGGCTTGGCCAACATTGCACAAGTAGTAATTTCTATTAGTTTGAACTTCTCGCGAAGGCGATTCTGTTCTAGCTTCACACGATGAAGTTCATCTTGGGTTTGGTCCAGATCAAAGCCCAGTGGTGCTACCTCCTTCTCAAGTTCTGTTAGATGGGCTTCGATCGGTCCAAGACTACTGGGTGAGGCCATCGAATCTTCTTTCTATATTAATTAACCAAGATTACTTGTATTTGGAGACAATAATCAAAACGTTTAGTTTCCAGTGGCCATATTGACCAATGGTCATATAACAGTCAAAACCCAACGGTCTCATTTTAATTATACTCATGTTATCAAATGAAACAGTTTTGTTGAGTATCAAAAATAAAATGACACACAAAATTAGGAAACAAGATTTATTGAAAATTTTGGGTCGTTATAAACATCCTACATGGGAGGCCCTAGCTTCATAGCCACTTGGAAATACCCTTAACATTTTATCTACATTTTAAATACCTCATTGATGGAAAGTTTGGCATACTATATAGTGATATAACCCCCTTAGAGACTTACAGATCCACATATGATGAAGTATATTTCTATAAAAGGGGAGTCAAACAACCAGTAGTGGATAATGGTATATAGGTTGCATCCCCTAGCAGCTTTGGGACCTCCACTATAAATCCCATGAGTATACTCTATAGTGATAATATAATCCACATAAATCTAGTCGAGGTGATATAATTGACTCCATAGATCCAACCCCTTCTATCCCCAGTGATAGTGTAGAATAAAATCATATCCCGCTTCTTTTTACAATGACTCGGGTAGTGGGGGTGATAATGTCTCTTCTCATGGCCTCTATCACCCTGATAGTGATAAATAATCACACATATTGCTAAATTATTTTGGAAATATCTCCATAGACTTAGAGATTTAAGAAGATGAGGATGACCTCTAGAATTCACCTCCAGAAATCAAGGAAGGTGTCTCCACCACAATCAATGAGATCAGGTAGATAAATCTAGGAATAAAATAAGAACCTCGACCTACACTGATTGTTACCACTAGGCCCCTCTAGGAATAATATATGTACATAAATGTTTTAAAAGAAACATCAATGTGTGTTTTCTTGGAACTACATAGAAATTATATGACCAAAATTATGATGTGGCTGCACACCATCTTGGATTACCCGATGAGCATTGAGGATTCAAGAAGTCAGTCTGGAGGATGCACCCCTCTCATGCCACCAATGTACAGGTGGAAGTATAAAAAATTTTCAAATCCAAATTTATCTGTGAAGTGAAATACCCAAGATGACTTGCTGAAATCATCCCTACCAAGAAAAATAATGGGAATATTAGGGTCTTCATTAATTTCATAGAACTTAATCGACACTGCCCAAAGGAATATTTCCCATTATCGATCACAGAACTCTTTATTGATTCAACTAATAGCTTCCAAATCATTTACTTTATGGAAGGATGTTCCGAGTATAATAAAATAAAGATGCACCTAGAATATGAATAAGCAACTTCCTTTAGAGTGCCTTAGGGAAATTTTTCCTATTAGGCCATTCTCTTTGGCTTAAAGAATTCCAAAGCTACTTATGAAATCGCCATGAATCATATCTTTAATTAGTTATTGGGATGGATAGTTGAATGTTATATAGATGACTTGGCTGTCAAATCCTGATAGTGATGAAATCATTTAATCGAACTTCAAACAGTCTTTCACAAGCTATGACAGCACAGTCTGAAGATGAATCCATTAAAGTGAACCTTCAGGGTAACATTAGGGAAGTTCCTTAGGCTTTGTCATATACCACCATGATATTGAGGTTGACATAGATAATAGTAATTCTATCTTATAAATTTCACCCCCCCAAAAAAACTAAATGAACTAAGGGGGATCTAAGGGAACCTCTCCTTCATTTAGCAATTCATTTCTATCCTAGAAGGAAAAGATCTCCATTTCACTAGGTTGATGAAGAAGGGAATTGCCTATCAATGGGATGATGACTTCTAGGAAGCCTTAAAAAGTATAAAGTAGTATCTACTATACCCACTAGTTCTGATACCTCAAGTGGAAGAGAGGCCACTCATATTGTATGCATCCACCATGGAACACTCAATGGGTGGCCTCCTCATATAGAAAAATTATGTGGGGAGCAAGAACAGTCTCTATTACCTCTACCAAATGATACTAGGTTCTGAGACACAATACTCTGATGTCAAGAATAACTACATTTCACTCATCTTCGTAGTGAAAAAGTTGAGGCATTACTTTTATAACAATAAATCCCATTTTTTCTCTCATATTAATCCACTCAAGTACATACTTTGCTTTCCTGTATTGATTGTGTTCTTGACTTTATGGAAAATAATTCTATAGTAATACGACATTTAGTTTGTTTCATAGAAATCAGTGAAAGAGAAAGCCCTGGCTAATTTCCTCGTCACACATCCTACCCCATATAATACATCGGTGGAAACTGTGCTTTTAGATGAGGAGGTATTTTATTCATGTGACACTCACCAGACATGGGATATTTATTTTGATGGAACCTCTCAGAGTCCTATTACCAAAAGGATAGAAAACTTAAAGATCAATCAGGTTGTCTTAGTGATTGTGTTCGTCTCTCCAGAAAAAGAAGATTTTCCCTACTCTTTCTCTCTATCCAAAGGTTGTGCGAATAATGATGTAGAATACCAATCGCTCATCACTATCTTGGAACTATCCCTATAGCTGTAAATAGCCTACTAGAACATTAAATGGGATTTAGAGCTAGTGATAAAGTATATCAATGGTGAATATTCTATCAAAAAGGAAGAACAAACCCCTCTCACTAGCTATGTAAGGGGATAGATGGAAGATTTCCCTTTTCATCCCACATTTCATCAAGTTCCCCAATCATAGAATGATTGCACCAATGCATTGGCTAATGCAGCCACAGTACTGGCTGACCCTGATTAGGAGGAAGTAATCCTTTGTATCACACATATAAGAATGGTCTCATCAATTATCTTATATAATATGGAAGAAACAAATCAAGTCAAAACCACCCTAGAGTGTGACAACGTGGTGTCTACCCCTAGATGGATGGATCCTATAACCGGTTATCTTTAAAACAGAACTCTCCTGACAGATAGATCCATAAGAAAACATATTTGGATCATTGTAGCGAAATTTACCCTACAGAGTGATCCAAATGATTAGAAGGACCTCTAAAAGTATGGATTTGATGGAGTCCTCCACAGATGCATAGTATAAGGATATATTCTCACTATCATGGATGAAGACCATGCAAGGTCCTACAGTGCTCATCAAACTAGAACAAGGATCTCCCACCAAATTTGGAGGCTGAGTTACTTCTAGAAAACCATAATACAGGACTATGATTAATTCACCAAAAAAAATCATGCATTCTAAATCCATGAAAACTTCATCCATCCACTTCTAGAATTGGTACATACAGCTATATATTCATGGCCATTTTCCATTTGGGGAATGGATGTTGTGGGGCCATATCCCCCAGTTGCCGCTAACAGTTCAAGTACATCCTTATTGCTACCAACTTATTTTCCAAGTGGGAAGAGGAAATACCCCTCAAGGAATTCATTATGAAGAATATAATCAACTTCATAAAGTCCCATATCATCACTAGGTTCAAGGTCCCTCACACAATATTGATAGATAATGAAACCAAATTCTGTTCTATATAATTGAAGAAACTGTATGAGGAGTACAATATTGAGTCTAATCACTCATCCTGCTATCATGTAGTGGAAAATGGATAGATAAAGGCCTTTAATAAGACTTTATCAAATATACTCTAGAAGATGGTGAATAAGGATAATAATTCATGTCTACACAAACATATCCATGCTTTATGGGCCTATCATACCATCATGCATAATACTACACAAGAAACACCATACTCATTAGTGTATAGGACCAAGGTAGTGTTACCCATAGAATTTCATCCACCTTCACTCTAAAAATCCATTTACATAATGATCTTTTTTTTTATCAAAAGAACGCATAACATTAATGATGAAGATCAGAAGATGTACAAATGCATAGCCATGAAGGGAAATTGGTCAGCCATAGCTGGTTGTCATCGAAGGGGCCTGAGGCTGCCAACTGATGGGCCGCATTGTTTCATTCCCTTTTGTTAAAGGAGAAGGTACAATAGGGGAAGCCTTGGAAAAGTGAATTAATTATCCTAGTAATGCATCCAAATGACTAGAGTCTTCCTTCATTATAATTAATAGCATCGATAATGATGAGGCAGTCAGACTCAATGATGATATCATCCCATCCACATTCCACAAAAAACATCATGCCTGCAAGAATGGCAGACGCTTCAACAACTACAGGTTCCTAGATGGCATGATGTGATTCATATTTTGCAGCAATGATTTTCCCTAGATGATTTCTAGCCAGAAGACCGAGCACAACAAGCCTATCCTTGGGGAGAGACGTGTCCACCTTAATATTAATAATCCCTTTCATTGGGGGATTTCAATGAGGATGACAGGAGGGGGTAACACTTGGCATATCATGTCATTTGTAGTCCTTCCAGTTCTCGATCCACAAAATGGACCATTCAATCCAGAAATAGGGAGGTTTATGAATGTGGTTAAAAACTGTGTCATTGCGCCGGACCCAGATGATCCAAGCCAGAGTGCAAAGTGAACCTGCATTGTTTGATGAGAGAGAGGAGAACCAATGCCTCAGAAGATCGGGGAGGTTAGAGGCAATGTCCAATCAATCTTCGGAAGTCGGGCCCCATTTATTCCAAATTTCTTTAGCTCCCGGGTAGTGAATGATGGTGTGCAAAGGGGTTTTAGTAACATTCGGGCAGAAAGGGTAGGTCTCAGCACTGTTCATATGACAGAAAATGAGAAGACTCTTGGTAGGGAGGGTGCCCGTACACACCTGCCACCAAAACTGGAGAATTTTTGGGGGAACGTTGAGCTTAAAAAGTGATTTCCATGGTCCCTCTCCCCGATCGGACGAATGGTTGCCAAGAGCAATTCTATAGCCGGATATCACCGTGTAGTCACCTGACATGTCATTGGTCTAGAAGAGATGGTTAGGGCCTATATATGGGACCCAGGGAATGCTCAGGATAATTATTTGGTCTCTGTCGTTAAACCATTAATGGATATTTTCCATGCACCACCCCGGTCCCTGATCTGAAAGGAGGTAGATGACAGTAGCGTCCTCAAGGCCTGGTTGGGTGAGGGATGCAGCATGCATCCCATTCTTGTCGACCAGCCATGGATCGGTCCAGATGTTGACAGATAGGTCATTCCCAATCCTCCAGCCCAACCCTTTTTCCAGGAGAGTACGGGCCCCCAAAGGCTTCTCCATAGGAAGCTAGGACGGGGGCCAAGAGATGAACCACGAAAGTCTATGTGGGGAAAGTACTTCGCTCGGAGTACCCGCATGTAAAGAGATGATGGTAGGTTAATGAGGCACCATCCTTTTTTGGCCAATAGTGCATCATTGAAGAGGAGAAGGTTCTGGAAACCCATCCCTCCCCCCGATTTGGGTATGCAGAGTTTCTCCCAGGACATCCAATGGGGTCTATTCCTTGCATCATTTTCCCCCACCAGAATTTGGCAGTTCAAAACTGGATCAGATTGACGATGGTCACCAAGAGCTTAAACATGGACCTAAAATAGTTGGGGATAGACTGGATGACTGCTTTAATGAGTTTTTCTTTGCCTGACTTGGAGATTCTTTTTGGGGTCCATCCTTGAAGTTTTTTCTCAATCCTGTCAACCAAAGATGCAAAGATTTATTTTTTGGACCATCCAATCACCATGGGAAACCCGAGATACTGCTGGTGTTTATCGACCATACAGATGTTTGCTGATGCACAAAGATCATCTCTCTTAGAAGGGGGCACCCCTGCGATGAAAGAGATTTATGATTTTCCGTGGTTGATAGAATGTCCAGACGCCCTCTCATACTGCTGGATCACATGGATGATCACCTGACATTCATTAATTGTAGCTCTAGAGAAAAGGAGGTAGTCGTCGGCAAAGAAGAGATGCGACACTGGTGGGATGTCATGACAGACCCTTACCGCATGAATAGAGTTGGAGGATGCAACCCTGGGAATAAGGTTAGAAAAAACATCAGCCACCAAGATGAAGAGAAAAGGGGAGAGGGGATATCCATGTCATAGGCCTCAGGTTGGGGAGAATCCTTGGGTGATCTCCCCATTGACCTTGATTCTGAATGAGACTGTCAAGATGCATTGCATGACAATATCTGTCCATTTGGTGCAAAAACCCATTTTCAGCATCACAGCTCTAAGGAACTGCCATTCCACTTTATCATAATCTTTGTTCATATCCAGTTTCTAGCCCATGGTTCCTCTTTTCGTGGTGAAGCATGTTTTCATAGAGTGGAAAACTTCCTGGGCCACAATTGCATTATCAGTGATCAGTCTATTAGCCACGAAGGTGCTCTGGTTTTTGGAGATAATATCGGGAATCCAAGGGCGCAGCCGATTGAAAAGGATCTTGGAGAAGATCTTATAAGAGACATTGTAGAGACTGATAGGTCTAAAATCAGGGATCTCTAGATGTTTCTTGATTTTGGGAATGAGGATGAGGACAATTTCATTGATGGTGGACAAATTTTTATTCCCTACCCAGATATTTTTTATCATTTTGTAGATGTTGGGACCGATGATGTGCTAGTATTGTTTAAAAAATAGGGTGTGGAATCCATCCGGTCCTGGGGCCTTAGTGGGGTGGATGTGTTTCAAAGCTAGGAAAATCTCTTCATTCATCACATCTTTAGTCAGTTGCCGATTGATCTCTTCGGTGATCACAATTCTGATGCATTATTCCACCTCAATAGATGTGATGGGTGTTCCTGAAGAGAAGAGGTTCTGGCAGTATCAAGTCAAAGCATCATGGATCCCCATGGTGTTAGAAACATTACTTCCATCAGTATGTGAGATGCATGTGATAGAATTATTCTGGCACCTCACTGACACTTTCTGGTGAAAAAAACTTGTATTGGCATCCCCTTCTTTAATGTGGATGTCCCGTGCCCGCATGGCCCAGAATCTTTCCTTAATGCGTAGGGCCACATCCAAATCTCATTGAGTGGAACTAATATTGTAGAGATTGCTATTGGATGGGGGTTTCCTGAGTAGGTTGTGCAGTTTCTTTTTAAGGACATCACAATGCCTATCAGGGTGGCGGAATTTCTTATTGCTCAAAGATCTCAGATCGGATGCAACCTGTTGGAGATTGAGGCCAACATCATCGTGAGAACTCTTCCATATTGAATGAACCACCTCTTCACATTCTTGGTCTTTTGACCAGAAGCTCTTAAATATGAAGGGTCTATTGGAATGCCTTTGACTTTCACCTTGATTGCAGTCAATGAAAATTGGGTAGTGGTCTGAACAGTTGAGTGTCCTATGACAAGTGCGGAACATGTTGAAGAGATTTATCCAGTCAGTCAAGCCCAAAAATCTTTCAAGATGCTCAGTGATGTGGGTTTCATCCTTGTTACCTCTGAACCATGTGAAGGGATCAACCGTGTATCCCAGATCGACCAGTTCTTCCCCAGAGACCGCATCCTTAAATTTTGGCATCAGCACATGGGGTCGAGCCGTTCCACCCCATTTTTCCTCATTGAACATAATCTCATTGAAATCCCCCCCAAAAGAATAGGAATTAGAAGATAATGATGGAACTTTCAAAGAAGGTCCCATGATTTCTCCTTCTCCTTCTGGGATGGCCATCCATAGAATCCCACAAAAGTCCAAGGCAGGGTGTGGTCCGCCTGAATGGTTGCAACCACATGGTGCGAGGAGAAGGACAAAATCTTGACGTCGATGCTATCCTTCCATAGGAGACATAGTCCCCCGGAATGGCCTTGTCTGGAGACTGGGAGGTAGCCTTGGAAGCCGCATTTCTTAGCAATTCCATTGATGTCCTTTCTTTTCAGTATGGTTTTGGACAGGAAAACCATATCAGGGCGACTTTGGGCGCAATTGCGCTGGAGCATGCAAACCGTTCATGGGTTTCCAATCCCATGACAGTTCCAGTATAATACAATCATTGGTCTAGGTGGGGCTGGGTCTCACCCACCTCTGCCTTTGAGATCTCTGAACAGGGATTTTTATCCATCATTTTCCATATTTTTGGAGAATTCCCCATTGATTGGCCTGTTTCCATTCTTCATTTTGGTTACCCAGGTTTTGGGTCTTCCCGTATACCATTTCTATAATCATGTTGTACCCTTTTCGAGGTTCGACGGGAGCTTGGTCCAAGTGGTGGAGTTCCGTTCATCCCGTATTATCCCTGTGGTAGGATGTCTGACTTGGACCTCATTGGATCAGGGATGGGATCAGGTGGTTCAAAGTGCATCTTCTTTGGCTTTGGACTTTGTCCTAGCAGGTCTTCTGGTGTCTTCCCCAGCTCTGTAGATGTTGGGACAGTTCCCTTCAGGGAGTCAGAGTAGATTCCATTTTCCCTTTGTGTGGATGGGCCAACTTTAGGGATATTTGGTGGTCCAAGTTTAAAGACTTTTTCCTGTATAGCTTCTGCCCGTCTGGTATGGGACCATGTGAGACAGTCGAAGTCTTTCTATTTCTCTG
Source organism: Viscum album (assembly GCA_963277665.1). NCBI lineage: Eukaryota > Viridiplantae > Streptophyta > Magnoliopsida > Santalales > Viscaceae > Viscum > Viscum album. Next base: position 2,048,592,758 of record OY728122.1, read on the forward strand.
TCTTAAGGATAAAGGTGTATTTAGTTGGTTTGGCTCAAAGCCATGGGCCATACTGAAGGAAGAGGGTACCTGTGTCATTCCTTTGCTTTGAGATACACGCTCTTTCTAGATGGCTGAGACGACGACAAAAGAATCAGAAAATTGGGAGTTTCTCAAACTCTAATGAAATCCATGTTTTGGTATTATCGAATTTCAAAAACATGCCTCTCACCATCAGATCTAAAACATCCATTTCATCCTTAATTTGAACCTCATACCCCCATTGGATAGGGTTTGAGCAGTCCCAATCTAGGAAATGGCCAATGTTGTCCCCGATTTCTCTCATGATGTGTTCCGTTCGTGCGTGAAAAGGTATTCCTTTGATACATATCCAGAAGGGGGATCGGGTGATATTGAAGTGTTGTATATCATCCCCCCCTTTTTATTCTTCCATGAGGAGAAGTTGATTGTCGAAGGACCACGGTCTACTTCTCAGGATTTTATCTCTATCTCTCTCGTTGAAGAACTCAAACACAAAGCGATAGTTTCCCGATTCCCGAATAGCAACACCCGCTTCCAGTTTCCAGAGGTTCTGCAGGGTGTTTTTGAGGGCCCCCTGATTAACTGAGACATTCTCTATGAACTTACCGACCACAAGCAGAGACATGCGTTTTTCTAATAGTGTATCTTCGTTTTCTCGGGCCTCGATTGTTGCCTTCTCTCTGTCCGTTAGGGAAAACCTCCTCCATTGGTTCACCAAATCCGCCTTCATGGATCAGTGCACATGGGTGGGGAAAATCAGGCCTGGCCTAGTTCAAAAGACCCTCTGTCAAGGCCTAATCCAATCAAAGTCCCTTTTCTGGGACCCCCCACCATGACCAATCATGTGAAAGCAATTCGTTCGCGGAAAAGCTTCGCGATCTGCGGTCAGGACTATTGTGACCTCGCCCCCTCTCGGTTTGGGTTTGTCGTGATGCTCCCCCGTGTGCGCGAAGTGGCTCAACGCGATAGGCCCTTCGCAAAATTTCTTCACGGCTGGATCTTCGCGGAAGATTATTCGTGAGACAACCACAAGCGGCAGGTACTTCGTGAGCACTGGTTCGACACGACAGCTTCTTCACGAGACAACCACAAGTGGTGGTTTCTTCGTGAGCACTAGTTCATCGTGGCAGGTTATTCACGAGCAGTCAATGGATCTTCGCGGCGGCTTTTTCATGAGTCAACCTAACTCGGCGGCCTCTCCACAAAACCTAGTTCTATCACGCCGCCCTTGGTCAAGAGAACGACCGTCGTTCGTCGCTAAGTAGGTCTGGTTGTGTGTTTGGGATCCAGAAATTCCCTCGGTTTCCAGATCTAGCTGTAGCGAGGGGAGACGTCCTTGGGAAATTCCCCGCCTCAACGGGGGAGAATCGAGATCACTGTCACCGTTGAAACCCGGGGAAGGATTCCCAAACCATCCCAGATTGTAGGTTCCGGAGTTCGAATTTGAGCAGTGATAGGCCGTTGCAGGTGAAACAAGAAATGAGACAACCGGAGGAAGAAACCGGGGGCAAGGGCTCGGAACAGGAACGAGAAAACCAGAGGAAGACGGTGCCCACCTACAACTAAGGGAAAATTGGTCCACCACCCACCGCCGTGAGCAGGTCGGGAAGGAGTGAACTCAAAACCTAGGAAACCCTAGGAGGGATGCTAGAATCGGATCACACAAATCTTTAATAAGAAGGCTCTCCTCCATTCATTCCTCTAAGGGGAACTGGTGTTGGAATTCATGACCCCAATGATACTAGGAAAGAAGACTCCAAAGCTAGAACCCAAATGGTAAGGACCTTACATTATACATAAGGTATATCAAAACTAGGCTTACTCATTAGCTTCAATGGATGGGGAGTGTGTCACACCCCTCACCAATGAAAGTTTTCTCAAGAAATGATTTGTATACTAGTCATCATATGGGAATCAAAATTAGTGTAAGTCCCATTATTCATCCTAGTTTCATGATGGTAAACTCTAAAAATATCATCCTGGTTACATGACATTAAACTGTACAAACTCACCCGGATCACATGATGTTGAACTGAACAGACAAGTCCTAATAGTAAGAAGTTAAACTGAACAATGTCTCATGTCCTGACCCATTTGATGATAAATTGTACGGATATATCCTGGTAGAAAGATGTTAAATTACATTTCATATCTCTTCATGACCACATGATAACTATACAGAACCTTCCTCACCACAAGATATTAATCTACACAGATGATGTCCTCTCCACATGACTTTAAACTATATGGGTTTTTTAGAACTATGTGTGGATTGATTATTTCCATCATAGGATGCATAGTGATTCCCAAGCCCCTAGTTTTGGGTCTATCACAACATGTTTATCCTTTCATGTGAGGTAATAATCATCCTTACTATATGATGTTAAACTGCACATCAAACATCCTTACTTCATGACATAAAACCGCATAAACCCATGACATCTATCTTCAATAACATTGGGTGATCTAGGTCTTTGTTGCATGATGTTAAATTGCATGGAATATATACTTTCCATGCAACATTAAACTATATGGATTTCCAAGTACTACATATGGATTGATTCTCATTTCAATTAGATACATAGGGATGCCTCAATCTTATATCTTGTTGCATCCACCACATGATACAAAATTCCCCAATATTGTTCTTAAACACCTCTATATGGTGAGAGGAACCCCATCCAATGATTTTTTCTCACACCAAGCACAGCTCATGTGAGCTTAGGAGTTTAAAAAAGGGATTCCATGAAAAAAAGTAAAAAATCATAGAAGGTACATCAAGGTCCTGAATGCAAGACCTTAAAAGTCATATCATGAGTCCTTCTCGCATTAAATTAAATTGCATGGTTGATGTCCCTTATATTACTTAAAAACTAAACATTCATGTGGGACTTGTCTGAGATGACCACTATTGTTGGTGTTGGTATCCTACCACACCTTCATTTAAGAACTACATGTGGCTTGAGTCTTGATATTATAGGATATGTATTGATTCCTGGATCCTCAATCTTTGGTCTAGTCACAACAAATAAAAACAAAATGGGTCCCCCTCTCTGCTCATAAGATAGACTTGCGCAGGAAGTTCCTTCATATATAACTACATATGGGTTGATTCCTATTACCATAGGATACATATTCAAACCTAGATTTATACCCTTCGGTATAGCCACAATACCCCTTTTCATGTCTGTAATGCCACATCCTTTTTACATGACATTAAACTGTATTATCCCTTAAGAACTATGTGTGGCTTGATTCCTACCATCACAGGATATGTAATGACACATAGATCTCCAATACTAGGCCCAATTACAAAAATAGATAGTAATAATTCCCACTTATATGTGTGAGTCAAACCTACATGGAGATTTTTCCCATTTAATAACTATGTGTGGCTTGATTACTATAACCACGAGATATATAGTGACACCCAGAATCATGTTTATGGGCCCAACCACAACATTATCATTTCACGTTAAGGATCCCACATCCTTACCATATGAAGTTAACTTCCATATCCCTTAAGAACTATGTACGTCTTGACTCTTTCCATTATAGGAAAAGTAGTGACATATGTATCATCAATCCTAGGCCCAGCTACAACATCTAATAAGAAATTCACCCCAGAAACAAAGGGGGTGAGTCATACAAACTAATATTTCCTATGTATGAGCCATATCTACGTACATCTTGCTTGTGCATACAATATATCACGCACAATTTTCCACATCGATTCCCATGTCCTTACCACATGATAATAAACTCTATGAAAAATGTCATGTTCACATGACTTCAAAACTACACAGCAAAAAAAATTCCTTACCGCATGATGATAAACTTCACATAAAAGGTCATTACCGCATGACGTTAAATTACACTAATACAAATATATCCCCAATAAATGATGATAAATTTTTCAAAACATCACCCATTTTACATCCCTTATCAAATGACCATAGGATCCTTACCCCAATCATCCCTAGTATGGAGTGTTATCATTATATTTTAAATAACCTCAATCTATAAATCATACTTCATTCCTCAAGTGTCCCAAGTTTCCAAAAATCTTCCATGGATCTTGGAGAAGATACCCAACTTCAATAGACCCCTTTATTGATAATGAATTTATGAATACGGCTCTAAAATATGCACCTATGATCATCAACCAAATGTGTCTCTCTTCAAAAAGGGCTTTCTGATCATTGTGAGCCCTAACATCACCATGGAAGAACTCACCACCTCAGTGTGATCTAGACTACTCCAGGTATGATTTCCCCATATCATTACTGATAGCCCAAGAACCTCAATCCATGACTTACCATATTTCCATATCCCACTCCAAAGGATGATGGGGTACTCTTGACCCTAGATATCCTAATTAGTCAATTTTTTTTATCATTCCCCATATTAGGTCCATGTGAATCATGACCTTAAACTACCTGAACCTTGGTAAAAAATATACAACCTAAAACTCTAGCCTATATCAGTCCAAATCGCAAGACCTTAAACTTATAATGAAAGGGACCCAAAATTTGTCAGGTTGAAAACCCATAAAGGTTACCTTGAGAAAAGGTAAAGCCTTTTCTCTCTAAACTCTTCATATCCAAAGTTCAGGAAAAACATATAATGTGGAAAAATAAGGCATAAAGCTTATGGGGCCTACCCTATGACCCTAGTAAAATCCACGCTATGATCATTGGACCCCATAGTTCAGTAAAAATTTAGAATAATGATTTGTCGCATCTCCTCACCACAAGAATGTGTTATCTAGGTAGTAAAAAAACTTTTAGGATGTTCAAACCCTTATTGGATATTACACTTTCAACAAATCACACTTCATGATTTGGATACCTCAGATCATCGCAACCTTCCATGGCCCTTGGAAAATATACCTAGATTCAAGGAAAACTTTTGTTGACTATGCATGTATTCTTATGGATCCTATATATGCACATATAGTCATCAAACAAATGCGTTGCTCTGGAAAAAGGGATTTTTAATCCTTGTGAGCCCTAACATCACTGTGGCTGAACTCAACACCTCAGTGTAATATAAAAAACTCCAGGTATAATTGTCCCATATCATTATTCTGACCTGAAAACATTGGTCCATAATTTGAAACCTTCTTACCAAACTATCCAAGAATATTTGACTTCCTCAATGTTACACTTCCATGTTTCATACCCTTTCTCATGGTCAGAATGAAACACATCATTATCGAACCATTGATGGCCCACACCTCATGATTCAAAACCACAGGGCATAGGGCTTGAGCTTCACAATTAATATATGGATTTCCCTAGGGTGCCAAAACCCTTATTGGATATATTTCTTTTCATACTAAACCTTATCATCTAGACATTTGGGTATTCATAAATATTTCATGTCCATTGAAAATAATTGGAGATCATCTTTTCTTGGCCAAGCTACCAACGCATAAGGTCCCTAACCCACCAACTAGACACATATCCTCCTTACCAAAAAGAAACAACAATCCTTTTGAGTCCTAGAAACACCATAGAATAACCTAGAACCTCATAGTTTTATGGGTCATCCCCAGTATGTTTGTCACACCCCATATTCATGGACTCAAACTTTTGGGTTATGACTTACATCTCTCATATTCTAACTATCTATATGGACCTAGTCTCCCTAGTATTTATCCCTCAAGCAATATTACCCCCATAAACCTTCCTTGAACCTTTTAAAATAGTGGATACATATTGATTTGAAATTTTTTACTGATGCATAAGGGCTTTGACCCTCCAACCAGAGGCACCTCCTCATTGTAGTAAAGGATCTCTAATCCTCATGATCCTTAGAAGCACTATGGTAGAACCCAACATTTTAGTATGTTTTGGTTCATGCCTATCATGTATGCATCATATTCTATGATAATTGATCAATTCTGAGCTAAAAGACCCTAAACTATAGAAATAGAAAGTCTGAGGTAAAAGACTCTAAAGTAAAGTGATAGAAGGTATGAGCTAAAAGACCCTAAACTAAAGAAACACAAGGTTCAAGCTAAAATATTATAAAATATAGTGATGAAATGTCCAATCTAAAAGACTCTAAACTATAAAAAATAAGGTCCTATCTAAAAGAGCCTAAACTGCAGTAATAGAAGGTCTGGTCTAAATGACCCTAAACTACATCAATAGAAGGTCCAAACTAAAAGACCCTAAACTATATCAATTGAAGGTCTAAGATAAAAGACCCTAAACTATAGTAATAGAAGGTCTAAGATAAAATACCCTTAACTATATAAATAAATTTTCTGATCTAAAAGACCATAAACTATAGTGACATCAATTCCAAGCTGAAAGTACCTAAACTAAAGTGATAGACAGTCCGAGCTAAAAGACCCTAAACTACATCACAGTAGAATTTGAGCCTTCAATAATGAAAAATATTTTAAGGCACACCATATGGACTTGATAGAAATCGAGATTCTCTCACTGAGCCTATCGAATTCAAAAAATTATAGGGCCCTCTCCCTTATAGACATGTATTCTACCCAAATATCCTTCTGTAAATGAGGTGATCTCAAGATAGCCAGATCATATTTATTTGTAAGAAATGTCATGTTGGTGGGAATTCAGGTGTTATTATTGAAAATAATCTATTATAATTTAAATATTCAGATCCAAACATTTATGTTTAATTGATATTATGAAAAGGATGGGTATTTTTTATGATTTAAATAATATCATATCAACAAAAATTCATTCACAACATGAATGAAACAAAATAAAACTTTAAAACACATATTAAGTTCAAAAATCCATTCATTAATACTAGGTGATAGGAGTAATCTCCATAATTAGGAGTATCTCCAATAATCTCATTAAAAATAGGGTGCATACAAATGATCAAACTACAATAATATTTTTTTGGTTGAGCTATACAAGTTGGAAAGATTTTGGCAAGAAGCATCAATTGAATGTTGAAGTGATGCTCACCCCACCTCTTACACTTCTTCCCCAAGAAAGAGAGTCTTAACCAAAATAATCAGCTTGTTAACTCTCTTTTGAACATTTTCTAGTTAGGAAGATGACACTGAAAGGCCAAACTTCAAGTGATCTATGATTTCCTCACATCTCCATATTTTTGTAGTCTAAGAATCCATATGGTATTTTAGTGTAGATATCAATTGGAGACCTTGTTCCAATTACTCTAATGCCTCCTCCATCTACTCAGTAAGAGGAGGCTCACCTATGAAATCATACAAGTCCCTCTAATTAATGTCCAAATCCCATTGATTCAATACAATTTTCTTCATGATTTCATACAATAGTTGGCGATAAAAATCATCCACCTCCAAGTCATTAAACAGATGATGAAGGCATTCCCCTTGGTCATGAAATGTTTCCAAAGGCATCTTAGTAATTGAGGATTGAATCTGCTACCAGATTAGCCTATTCCATGTTTGAGATTCTATGACTGGTGGGATGGGTTCCCTGGAAGGAGTAATAGTTGGCTGATCTAGTATAGAAATAGAAGAGGATGCCTTATATTCCCTCATCTCAATAGAATAATTACTTGTTTCTTGTGTTAGAGGGATGATTTTCTCGATAAAATCAGTCTCACTGTCTAAATATTCATCAAAGGGATTAGGGATATTCCTTGAACTCTCACCCAAATATTTAATCAACTCCATTTTTTTCTACAGAAAAAGGATTTTGTGAGGCAAATGGTTTTTCCAGAAGGAAAACTAATCATCTTAGCACACCACCTATATAGGCTTCAACACAATCTTAGGAATAATCCTGGGTAAAAAGGTGGGAGCATTAGCTAGCGGAATAATGATCTGAGCATCAATACCTTCACACACCAACATCATCCAAAACTGATGGATGATCTCGGGGTTTCTCTCTCCTCATGCACTATCCAAGTGAAGAGTAGAGACCTGTTGAGTGTAGATGAACTAACAATAAAATTGTTAAGGTGTATATGGCCTATAGATAATCATCTTTTCTATCCCATAAATAAGAACTCTATCCTAAAGAGAGATTTTATATGACCTGTTTTCAAGGAATTCGCTAACATTGTCAATAATTGGACCAATTGGTGAATAGTAAAGAGTAAAGTCAAAGATATTGGATAATAAAAGTGAATCTGTAACCACATTGGAGATTAGTTACATAGCCCCAACCCTATATATGTTTCGTAACTTGGGTGAGATAAGGCCGCAGGGATCCTAGTTTAACTGTAGTATTCATAACAATGGAAATGATCCACTATCCATCCAAATAGAAATTTGAAAGGGACATTAATCCTATAGGGGACACTACCTTGTTGAATGTGGCCCAGGAGTTGGTTAAGTCATGTGAGTATTGGAAATATCAGGCTAAGGTACTTTCCTTATTCTATTCATGTTTCTATCACCAATATAATGATGAAGATACATAAATGTTAATCCCTGACTGGGAAAAGCCAGCCATTCAAAAACATGTCCATGAAGCCCGCCAGCCTAATACTCAAAGAGATCTCTAATTTCACATGATATACCCATGAGGTATGATCCCCATCTTCTATAATGTGCATCGCATGAATCAGTAAAGGAATTAAAAAATCACCTAAATGGTTTATGAATCACATAACATTTGAAGATCTAACAGGTCACATACACCCATAGGGAATCGTTCAATAGCATGACCCCCTCGAAGACTCACAATCATGTGACCTAGAGATGGTCACGCAAGCCATGAGATATCTAAAGGGTCACAAAATTAGGCCATTAGACCCCACAGAACCCTCAAGAAAATCTCATTCCCATATCCAAATTTTGAGAAATTACTGAATTATAGTTTGTAGTTGGTTCAATCAGAAGCATAAGAAAAATCAACCTTGTAAAATAGTTCTCATGAAAATGTCCTAATGTAGGGACTCATGATGGGGTATTGTGGAACGGTCTTGCGACAAGGATACACGACTAAAGTGGGGAGATAGATCTAGGGAAGTGAGAAACCAGTTAATGAGGTATCCCCCACTCCCCTATATATCGGGTATTCTATGGAATACCAAGAATCACTTGGAAGACTAAATGCCTACTAAGAAACTAGTTTTTAAAAGTTCTAAATTCTCATGCAGGAATTGACTTTCCTCAAAACGGATCCCTTGTCCCCGTGGATGTCACTCCTGAGGGGGGGGGGGGGTCATTTTTTGATGCCTTCCAAATGATCATTGAAAAAATCACAAAGGAAGAAATACCTAGATATGGGTATTATTTTCCACAAAAAATCAAAGGAAGAAGAAGGTGGAAAAGACCCACGGATCATGTGAGCCACGAAGGGGTATGCGATCACATGACCATTATAAGGTCATGCGAAGGAGCAATGTGTTGTTCATAGTATGTGGAAGATACTACCCAATCCCTTTGATAGGTCCTTTTGGTTTTGTGATGGAACCCTACAGAATCACTGGCTAAGCTGTGAAAACCAGATAAGCTCCCCTAATACATGGATTTTCATCCGGTGGATTACTGACAAACTATCCCAAAGTCATTCAAACATAGGGGTATAATATCTAAAAGATGGGAGCCTTTTGTAGTCATAAAGCTTGAGAGACCATCACTTATGAGGATAATGTATTTCCTCAACAACATTAGAATAAATTAGAAAACTCCCTAATCATTGTAGAATAAACAAAGGAAATAAATAGAGAGGAGGTAGAAGCTTATCACGGTCATAAAAATCATGTGATGCAACCCTAGTGATTTGTAAGACATCGTGAGACCCCGATGACATGCCTAATTCATCTTGTGAAATACCTTTATCTTGTTTTCATTACTGTAAGAGGTCCTAGGGTATGTCCAGGAAACCTTGTGATACCCCTTTGGATCTGTGAGGACAAACAGATGGAATTCTTCATGAAATTCTCATGTGTCTCCATAAAACCTTTTGTAGTCATGTGATGCATCACCAGGAGGTAACGTGATTGTCCTCAAAAACACCCAAACAACCTAAAAAACTATTCAAAAATTTTAAAATAAGAGAAGGAAATAAAAAGGGGTAGGAGTCGAGAGCCTCTTGTGGTCATAAAAATATTGCAATGTGCTAAGGATTTCTGCATCACGGTCTCACAAGACCCCCTTGCAAGCCAGCCTAACTTTATGAAGGCCCTTTGAAAATCCATCCTTCTCTAATGGAAAGTCCTAGGAAAGTCTCCTGGGATTATACAAAGGAATTTCAAGAGAAATCTTAATCTCACAATGGAACTTAGACATGTCGAACTAATAAAATGAAGGTCCCTTGGCATATCCACGTGATCAAAACATGCCCAATTAATTGGAAATAATCCAATAAAGGAGGTGATTATGGGATGTTCTTGTTTTCAATAAAAGACATACGATTCCCCCAGGGTGATTTATAGAAAGACCTCATGAAGTCACATGAAGTTGAAGCCCTTTATTGACTCCATCCTAGATCTAGGCGACACACACCATTCAAAGTGGCGAATAACTGGGGTGGTGAGGATTATAAGTCCCCCACCCCAGCCTTAAAGAAGTGGTTGGCCTTCTTTCATCTAGATACACCAGTACACCCGATCACTAGGGAGGATTTATCATAGTGACTAATTTCATAACTGAAAGAGAATCCTATTAGGTAAAGTCTAGGGAACAACAAGTGCGATCAAGAACCAGGTATAAATAACTTTTCATGATCACTCATAGATCACATGAAGGACTTATGGGAGGACAAGTGAATAAGGTCTCACATATCTTCTAGATCACACAATACTTAAAACAAGATAACACTGGAAAAACATAAGGAGTTCGTGATAAAAGGATGGAAATAAGACTAATGAATGAGATAACTAAGCAAACAATACACACTATGGTCCTTATGTGCTTCACATGATCCACCAAGGACATGCGACACCACCAGGGCATGTAGCTCGGATCTCATGACGTCACTTTAGAATACTATTTGGATCATGAAAAGTACTTTGTACATGTCAAATAAAGTCACGCAATACCCCCCAGGAAGACCACCCAAGTATCACGAAGCTCTACAGGTTTTCCATCCAAGCCTCATGAATGTTATCTAGACATATCACATAGATCACATGGTGACACTAGCTCATTTCAGGAGAGTCTCACAATAGTACCCAGGCATATCAACTGGATCTTTCAACACCCTTCAAGTGTCCCAACCAGATCTCACAGTTCCCTCCATACATGTCATCCAAGACATGTGATGCCATCTGATACATTTCATATTGACTCTCATGATTACCTCCGAGTGTGTCATCCAACTCTCATAAATACACCAGAGAAAGTTATCTGGATCATGTGACGTCCTCTAGACAATTCATTCGGGGTCATGTAATGTCTCCTGGGACAAACCACTTATTTTATGTGATGTACTCCAGACAATTCTACCTCAATCATGATAAAACCCACATACATGCCATCCCAGATATGCTGCCTACCTTGGATAAGTCAACTAGATCATGTGACTTACTTAAGACATGTCGGGTATACATCCTTTGAGATGTCAAGCAGACAACCAAGGCATGTATAGAAGGAAATCAAAACATGACAGGCTGGAAAGTAGTCCAGATCATAAGGGAATCCTAGGACTTGTGAACCTTGTCCATACCTAGTGTGTAAGCCTTGATTATAATGGAAACCTCAATGTGTATGCCCCAAAAAATGAACTATAATATCTCTGATTCCTTCCATAACCATGATATATTGGATTCATCCCTATGTCTTGATTACCATACCAACCATTCCAGGGGTTATCCCAATACATAAGTCTTGAATACATCAGTAATGAGACCGATTATTTATTATCCCTTATTTTCCACACTGATCATAGATCAAGTGGGATTAGGGAGTTTCAATAATCATATAATTTTACTCATAATCCTATACAAAAATAAGGGAAAACTCATCATGTAATCCTCGACCAACAATATAATATGATATAACCTGCTCATAAGTGAAATTTCAGTATGTAAGACCCTATAAAATTAACTATGAGAACTATGATTTCTTCCAAAATCAGGATATGTAGGATGCCTCCTCGAGGCTCAAGCTCTATATCAGGTACTCTAAGGTATGTCATAATATATAAGACCCACATCCATAAGCAATGAAACTGATCATTTTTCATCCCTTGCTTCTCACATTGATCATAGATCACATGGGCTTAGGGAGCTTCAATAATCATATCATTTTCATCATAAGCCTCTACAAAGGCAAGGGAAACGTTAGCGTGTAAGACCCAACCAATTGAACTATGAGGAATCTAATCCCTTCTATAATTAGGATATGTAGGATGCCTTCGTAAGGCCAAATCACAAAAAAATGGTAATCCACATTAGTGTAAGTCCCTCCATGTCTCTAACATCTCAACCATCAGGACCCATTCATTCCCATGGGCAGATCATCTTTCCTCATCCACCAATTGACTGAGAGCTAACTAAACTATGATGACTCTAATTCATACCATAACCAGGACATATAGGATGACTCCTTAAGGCCCGATCACCATATTAAACATCCTGAGGGTAGTCCTAGAACATAATCCCCCATATTCATATGTAATGTGGTTGATCACTTTCTATCCCTTATTTCTCACACTGATTATAGCTCATGTGGACTTAGGGAGTTTAAATAAATGCCTCATTGGCATCATGAATCTCTATAGACTAGGGAAATCCTAGTATGTAATCCCTGATAAGTGGCATGATATAAACACCCCTACAAATATGGGAATATGCCTTGGGGTCTGTCCCAAGGGTGTGATCGAACTAATATAATTATGATTCCTGCTATAACTATGATAAATAGAATGTATCCATGAGGCACAAGATTGAATATCTGATGCCTCAGTTCTCGTACATATATCCTCTACACATGAAATTAAACTACATGGGTTTAACAAACTATGTGGGTTTTGATTCCTGTAATAATCAGGATATGTAGGACACCTCATTATGGCTCAATCCACTCCTCATAATATTAATCACCTCCCTACATGGAAGTAAATTCCAAAGTACCTAGTTGTATGGATTAATCATATAAATCATCAATCCATCACTCAAAAATAGATGAAGAACCTCGGATACATACAGATGGATTCATTAATAATATCTACTTTCCTCTTTTCATTAATGATATCCCCTTTCCTCTTCTCATTAACGAGATTCCCTCTCTTTTTCATATAAATAGAATTAACCTATAATAATTCTTTTAGGGTAACCAATATTGTATTAGGAATAAGAATATATTCATGAAAATATCTTAAATCTATAAGATAGTCTCATAATAGGAAACAATTTCCCCCCAAAAGGGTGGGATGAGACTGACCTCTCATCCTCTCAACCAATATGAGCCCCTAAGTGTCATTGGGTTTGAAACTCCAACTAACCACTTGCCTTTAGAAAGAAGGAATGTACCCATTTATGGATGGGGGAACCATTGGGAGTTTTCATTAAGAATGAAAATGACCAAACGTTAATGATTGTGCAAGAAATAAAACTCTCCACAATCAAACATCATTCCAAGTTGAACCCACCTCAGTGAGGGTTTCCCTGGTCATCTATTTCTTATCAAAACAATAGCACATAGATCACCTAGCCACATGAAAATAAGTGCATCTATTCGACCTAAATAAGAGCTACAAGAAGTATAAATGAAATAATAATGAAGTTGTACCCCCAGTGCATAACCATAGGTTTCATAAAAATAGAATTCATTTATCAGTCACTAAGACTCAAACAATAAGATCTTTAGTAGTGATAGGAACATCTAATCCAACGACTAGATAACCCATCAGTCCTGAAGGTCCAAAAAATGAATTGGGCACCAGCTATGGAATAAAACAAAATATACCCTTGGTACCACAAAAAAAGAGTTCAAAGAATCCATGGTACAAAAAAATTGACATTGTGAGTGCATCATCATATCAGAAGCTTGAAGACACACTAGTTAGGGTTACACTCAACTAGATGGAAGTTTCACTCATCAAAATCATCCATTAACTCCATAATCACATCCAGCCTCAACAAGACAATGAAGGAGAGAACTAGGTAAAAAATTTGGTCCAATGCCCGATCCAAGATATTCCAAGGGTCTCCTCCTCAAAACACAATACTAAGAAGAAACTGCCTCAAACATCATATCCAAAGCCCAACCGAACATTGAAGTTCTCAGTTAGGATCCAGGTATCACTAAGAGGGGGAGGGGGTGAATAAGTGATATCTTTTTAATTTTATGTTTCCTTATTTTTGAAACAACCTTCACCTCCTGTTAAAGAGTTTCTTCCCTGTTGAACACACACAACCACAGGAACACAAGATTTACAAGGTTCACTACTCAACAAGAGTATCTACGTCCTTGGTATGGTACGGAAACAATATAGTACCATGAAATCCACAAGAAAACAATACTTTGATGTGGAGTACAATGAGTAGGATATACCCTTACACTCATGTAGAACTTGGAAAAAAATCCACACATGTGTGTGCAACCTCTTATCACAAATAGGGAATTATAGTATTTCAATGCTTCTTTACAATTGAACATGTATATTCTCTGAAGTACAAATTTTCACTTTTCTAACCAGAAGCCGGTAAGAAAAATATTACGCACAACTGAATACGTGCGAAGAACCCAAATATTTCTCACACCATTTTAGGTTTCTTGCATGCAACTTTAATTTCTTGCATGAAATATTTGACTTTTGTCACGAAACACCTCTTGCGTGCAACTTCAATATTGCGTGTGAATCTCTTCTTGTGTGCAAATTCTCCTTCTTGCGTGCAACTCTATTTATTTCACACACTCTACTTTTCTTAGTATTTTTCCAAAACTTAGAGATTGGAATTTCTCTAAGTGTTGAGAACACCAAATGTGAGGGGGTTACCTCTTATTTATAGACCTCATCGACCCCTGTGCACAAAAACCTCAATGTGTCGTGAAAGATCCTGAGGCATTACGCAAAACCCCATTTGTCGTCGCATTTGGTGAGTAAGTCTATTTCGCGCCAACATCACCTTTGGTGAACTTATTGAATCTTTTTTTCACTTCATGACTTTGCTATTCTTTGAAGTTTGGACCTCAAATCATTCCTTGCGTGCAAGATTACAAACTCCCTTCAATCTTGCGTGCAAAACCAATATTTCACGCAAGCCTCTCTTTTGACTTATTTTGATGTTTGTATCATGGAACTACACTTGTGCACAACATACCAAGCCATATTCAAACTTGCAAACAACATCCTTTTCCAAAGACACATTTCTCCATTTCTCAATTTTTAGGCTGAAAATTTTGGAAAACACTGGGAAACGACGCCACCTTAAAATTTGCTTCAGCAAGAACACCAATGATGCTTTATTATCATCTGGAATATTCAAAAAACAACTACTTTCATCATGAACCATATCTATCGTGATATATAGTCATTGATCGAACACCTTTAGCATTGTCATATTTTCAATGGGAGGTGCTACAACTTCCCTATCTTCCAGAAGCATCATTCTTTCAAATCAAATCTGAATATGACTAACATCATCTTTTCTCCCCCGTTACTTAATAAGGCTTGAATCACAAGTTCTCCTAACTTATTATATTTTTGAAATACAAAACAAAAAATCATCATCTTATTTGAAAGTCCTTTTTCAAAGTGAATTGATTTATCTTATTTGACAATAAAACACAACACTCGGTAACTGCAAACTCTTCTTACTTCCTTCTCCATCCAACTTGGTCCCAACAAACTCCCCCTTTGGATTTTGTTGTCAACCAAGATTCATAAATCACTGAACTTTTTTATCTTAAGCAATGGATTACTTATCAATAATTCTAAGCCTATGTGAGCTAACTGATTGTTGGAAACAATAATTATTGATAGCCAAAACCATGCTGTCTAAAAGCAGTGACTATGAAATTTAATGATCATATCTCCTCAAACTTTTTTTAGAACGTCTTCCAAGCTTCCACATAATCATTCATCACTTCTTAAATTTTCCTAGAATACAAAAACATTGTTTTCTACAACCACTCCAACAAACTTTTAGAATAGTTCACTCACATACATGCTGGACTCACAGCTTATCCACAACGCCCCCTTTATGCATGCTTTCTTAAGGATATATTTATGAAACAATTCTCCCCCTTAAAAACACTATCAAAAGGTTATATGAGAGTGGGGACCGATACACATACCTTAACCTTGATAAGAAGAAGGTTGGGAACCCATATTCAACCACAATTTAGCAAATGGTTCCTTTGGTAAAGGTTTTATGAATATGTCAGCAACTTGTTCCGATGTAGGAATGTACTCCAAACTCAATTAATTATTCTCCACGTGATCTTTGATGAAGTGTTACTTTATGTCAATGTGTTTTTAATGAGAATGTTTTACTGTATTCCTTGTAAGATTGATTGCACTCTGATTATCACAACCCAAGAGAAAGGGTAGATTTACTTCAACAAGTAGATCTTCCAATTGAGTCTTTATACACAATAGTTGAGTTGTAGCTTGAGTAGAAGCAACATAATCATCTTTAGTTGTGCTAAGATTTACTGAATTATATTTCTTGGTATGCCAACTAACAAAAATTTTGCCCATAAATAAAACTCCACCATATGTGGATCTTCAATCATCAACATTTTCTTCCCAATCAAAATCTAAATACCTGAATAGATCAATATTTCCTGAGCCATCATACCTGATTCCAAAATTTTTTGTGACTTTAATATATCTAAGAATTATTTTTCCAACAATAAAATGTGATTCTTTAGGAGCGCTCTGAAATATTTCACATAAAGTGACAACATAGAAGATGTCGGGTCTTGAGGAAGTCAAATATAACAGACTTTCAATCAGCTTTCGAAACTCTTTCTAATAAACTTCTTTGCCTTCTCCATATTTAGACAACTTGGTTCCCACTAAAATTGGTGTGGACACTGGTTTTGAATTTTCCATTCCAAACTTCTTCAGAAGTTCCTTTTCATACTTTTCTTGAGATAGAAAAACATGATTCTTCTTCAGTGAAATTTGTATCCTAAGAAAGTATTTCATTTCTCCCAGCATGGAATTCTCAAATAACTTCTTCATATCCTCAAAAAAATCTCCCTCATCATCTTTCATCATTCCCATCAAAGATAATTTCATCGATATAAAAAATTATGATTAGTGAAAACTCCTGACATTCCTTGATGTAATGATTGATGTCAACTCTACCTTTCTGGAAATTCATCTTCCTCAAGCAAGTATCCAATTTAGAATACCATGCCCTCAGATCCTGTTTTAGCCCATACAAATCCTTTTTCAACCTGCACAGATAACTTTTGTCCTTCCCAATAACAAATCCACAAGGTTGATCAATGTGAACTTCCTCTTCGAGATCACCATTCAAGAATGTATATTTTACATCCATTTGAATGATTTTTTAACCTCATTGTGTAGCAATAGCAACAAATATTATGATTTCTTCTAACCTTTTCACCGGAGCAAAGGCTTCATCAAAATCAATTCCTTCAATTTTTGAATACCCTTTGCAAACCAATCTTGCTTTGTTTCTTATCCATTCACCTTCTTCATTCATCTTATTTTAGAAAACCCACTTTGTACCAATAATGTTCTTGTTGTCCGGTTTGGGTACAAGGTCCCAGGTATCATTCTTCACTATCTGATCATTCTCTTCAATCATAGCTTGGACCCATTATGGATTCTCAAATGATTCATTTAGATCATTCGGTTTGACTTTTGAATAGATAGAAGTGTGTGTAATATCATTCATTGTTCTTCTTATTTGAACCCTCTGATGTTGATCTCCAATATTGTTATGAGCCTCCACTTGTTTCCACATCCTAGGATGAGTTTTTTGAAATTCATCCTCATCACTTGAGATTGCAGTGTATGATTTCTCTTCTTGAGTAAAATTAACACAGTCTGAAGAATTATCATAATTGTTAACAAAATATTCTCTATCCGGTTCAACTTCCACATCACCATATGACTTCTTTTATTTATCAACATTTTCAACAACTTTTACATATGAAGAATCAATAATTATTCTTGTTTATTTGTTGAGACATCTATATCCTCTTCATTATAGATCATATCCAAGAAAAATTCCATCATCTCCTCTTTGATCAAACTTTCCAAGGTTTCCACCTTTCTTCTTTATAATGCATGGACTCCCAAAAACTCTTAAGTGTTTCAGACTTGGAGTATTTCCATAGAACATTTTGTATGGAGTCATATCTAAGTTTGGCCTATAAAAACATCGGTTCTGAACATACACTAGTGTGCTCATGGCTTGCCTCCAATAATAATGAGAAAGACTATGTTCAAGTAACATAGTTCTCCCCATTTCCACCAGTCTTCGATTCTTTATTTCAACAACCCCATTTTTTTGAGGTGTGTATGGTGAACTGAACTCATGAAAAATTCCATGCTTCTCAAGATAACTTTAAAACTCTTCATTCTTATACTCACCACCATTATCAGTTCTCAACTTCTTCACTAAATAATCACATTGTTTCTCTGCTTTCCTCTAAAAACTCTTAAACATTGTTAGAGCATCTGACTTATGCCTCACGTACATAACACAAGTAATGCGAGTAAAGTTTTCAATGAAAGAAATGAAGTGCTTATATCCCTTTGTAGATTTCTTTATCATTGGTCCACATATATAAGAGTGTATGAGTTTCAAGATTCTTTTGGATAAAATTTCAACTCTCTTATGCATAGAGTTTGTAATCTTCACTTTCTCACAAATAGCGCAACACCAATCTCTTCTTATTGATAAATCAAGAATATCTCGGACATTATCTTTCTTTGATAACTTACACATATTCCTCTAACACATATGTCCCATCCTTTTATACCATAACTGATTTTCATCCACCAAACCCATGTAATAAGATTTTTTCACTTCACCAACTCGGAACAAATTCCCTCTTGTACATTGGTCTCTTGTAACAATATTTACACCATTTTCACTTTTCACAAAAAATACATCTTTTCTAAAGATAACATTGTTTCCCTCATCACAGAGTTGTCACACACTTAGCAGTTTATGCTTCAACCCATCAACATATAGTGTTTTCCTACATTTCATCTTTTCTTTTCCAATGATGGCTAATCCAACACCTTTGATCCTTAGAGATTCATCATTTCCAAATGTCATTGTTCCTTCTTTTAATTCTTTCACATTCTTCAGCAGCTTTAAGTCTTCTATCATATGATAGGAACACCCACTATCAAGAATCCATGGACATTATCATTTTTTAGCTTTCAAATAAGTTTCTACAACAAGTGATTTTTGTTCTTCCTTTTCTTCCACTTTATATTATGATTCCTCCTATTTCCTAGGTAAGTCAATATGTTTTGGCTAGAAAAATATGCACTCTTTCTCTTCGGACTTAGCAGACCTGTCACTTTTAGATTTAAAAAACTTCAGCTTATGAATATTATTAAGAAACTTTTGTTGCTCTCGTAACACATTAAGAAAGCCCTTAGAAAAATGTCCAAGTTGATCACATCTTTCACAAATAGTTTCTAGTGGTTGGAACCTATTATCAAATTTCACACCAACCTTCTCAGATATCTTTTGAAATTTATTGATAAACTTTATCTTTTTAATGGATTGACCCCCCCCCCCCTCAATCCTTATTTTTAAAAACTTTTGGAATAGTTATAATGTTGTTGGTGGAATAAACACATATATTTACCATGTGTCCAAATCCACCACAATACCAGCAATAGCCAGAGAATGAATATTTTACTCCGAAACTTCGATACTAACCAGATTTGTGAACATTCTTCTCAACAGTCTTCTTACCAGAAATTTTTTGTCTGTTGGCCTTCATATTTTCAATTGTAACTTTCTTCTTTAGCTCATATTTCTGTTCAGTCATTCTAGAACCAGAAGTGGTAGAAATCTTTCTAGACTCAAGTTTTTTAGATGCTTTTTATTTTTTAGTATTTATAACTTTGACCATATACGTATCCTTTCCAACATGTCTCTTATCAGTACCCATTCCATCTTTATTTTCAACCTTTAAAGGAAACTCTTATTGATCCTTATTAGGCTCATTCTAAGAAGAACATTCACCAACTTCTATAATATAATTTTTGAACCTTGTCTTCATTTTCTCATCTTTAGAAATTTTATGTTGGACAAGTTCCAACTCATCTTCTTATTCCTTCATCTTTACTTCTAGATGATCATTATGATTCTTTTCTCTCTCAAGAGAATTTTTCATATCATCAATTTCCTTTTCAAATTTTTCTTTCTTTTTAGGAAAACATTCTTGGTCATTTGATGAAGAGTTTTCATTTTTCAATTTCCTATTTTCTTTCTCTAGCCTTCTGATCTTTCTCAAACATTCCTTCAGATCTTCTTTTAGATATTGTTCAAGTTGAGTTTCTTCTTATTCAGTATTACTGCTCTCATAATCATCATTATTCACTGTTGCAAAAAATGTACTCTCTCTGGATTTCTCAGCAACAAGTTTTTCAGATTCAGTCTCGCTATCATCATCTTCTTAATTTTTTGAAAAAAAAAACTTCTTCTTTTTGATTTGAAGAACTTTGTATCCTTACCTATTCCAGAATTTTTATCTTTGACACCCTATATCTTATATGACCTTCTTGCTCTTATTCCATCTTCATCACTATCTTCATCTTTTCCTTTTTGAGGGAAATTATCCACAAAGTGTCCAACAACTTCACATTCAAAACATTTCAAAGTGAGTTTCCCTTTTTATTTTCCTATGCCACTTTTCACATTTTTAGAAAACAAGGACAATATTTTGACATACCTCATTTTCAGATTCGAATTCACCAGCTTCATCTTCAATAATAATTTTCTTCGACTTCGCCTTCTTTGTTTCCCTGAAAGACATTTCTCTATTAGCTTTTACTTTTATCTTCGTAGTCTTCTCACTTCTCATTTCATAAGTTATGAGAGTGATATGAAAATAATCCAGAGATAACGTTTCAGGATCTCTATCTTCCAGTGATGAAACTTTGGCATTAAATTTGTTATGAAGATTTCTCTAGATATTTTCAACAATTTTTGAATCATCCATCTTTTCACCAAGACATCTGATTGTACTGACAATGTCATTTATCTTGGTAAATAAGTACCCAATTGATTCATGCTCACCCATCTTTAAGTCTTCATACTTCAAATTCTAGATTTGAATTTTAGCCTTATTCACTTTTGTATTTCCTCTATATATGTTTTTCATTTTATCCTAGATTACTTTGGCTGTAGCAACACCTTTTAGTCTTAAAAATTAACTCTCAAAAAGAGATGAGAGTAATGTATTTTTAGCTCTTCCATCATTCTCAAGATTCATCTTATCAATAGGAGTAAGAGAAACCTTATCATAAATATTAGGAAATCCATCTGTTGTAGTTTCAATAACTTTGTATCCAAGAGACATAAGATAAGACATCATTATATCATTATAGATATGATAATTCTTCCCATAAAATATTGTAATCCCCTTACTGTTCACTCAATTCAGATTCTACATCAAAACCTCTCTTCAAAACATCAGCAAAGAACAAATCAAGGGAACCTTCCTCTGATACCAATTGAAATTCCCAGTCAGGATCCAAGTATCACTGAGAGGGGGAGGGGGTGAATTAGTGATATCTATTCTTTTTATGTTTCTTTCTTTTTGAAACAACCTTCACCTCCTATTAATGATTTTCTTCCCTACTAAACACACACAACCATAAGAACACAAGATTTACAAGGTTCACTACTCAACAAGAGTAGATACGTCCTTCATATGGTACGGAAACAATCCAGTACCATGAAATACACTAGAAAACAATCCTTTTATGTGGAATAAAATGAGTACGATATACCCTTACACTCATGTAGCACTTGGGAAACAATCCTCAAGTGTGTGTGCACCCTCTTTGCACAAATAGGGAATTATAGTATTTCAGTGCTTCTTTACAATGGAACGTGTATATTCTCTGAAGTACAAATCTTCACTTTCTTACCCATAAGCCAGTAAGAAAAATCTTATGCACAACTAAATGTGTGTGAAGAAACCAAATCATTCATGCAACCTTTTAGGTGTCTTGCACACAAATTTAATGCCTCGCGCACAATATTTGACTTTTGTCATGAAACACCTCTTGTCCACAACTTCAATCTTATGCGCAACTCTCTTCTTGCGTTCAAATTATCCTTCTTGCACACAACTCTATTTCTTTCATGCACTCCACTTTTCTTAATATTTTTCTGCACCTCAGAGCTCGGGATTTATCTAAGTGTCGAGCACACCAAATGTGATGGGGTCACCTCTTATTTATGTACCTCATTGACCACTACACACAAAAACCCCAATGTGTCATGCAAGATCCTGACGAGTCATGCAAAACCCAATTTGACACCGCATTGGATGTGTAAGTCTCTTTCTTTCCAACCTCATATTTTGCGCACTTCTTTAATCTATCTCGCACTTTATGTCTTCTCTATTTTTCGAAGTTTGGACCTCGAATCATGCCTTTCATGAAAGATTCCAAACTCTATTCAATCTCCCATGCAAAAACCAATATTTCGCACAAGCCTCTCCTTTTCCAGATTTTGATGTTCAGATCATGGAAATCAACTTGTGTGAAACATACCAATGTATTTTCAAACTTTTTTGCAACATCATTTTCCAAAAACACATTTCTCCATTTCTCGATTTTCAGGCTGAAAAATTTGGCAAACACTAGGAAATGACACCACCTTAAAATATGCTTCGGTAAGAACACCAATGCTACTTCATTATCATTTGGAATATTCAACAAACAACTACTTTAATCACTAACCATATCTATCATGATATATATTCATTGATATAACACCTTTATCATCATATTATTTTCAATGTGAAGTACTGGAACTTCCATATCTTCTAGAAGAATCATTCTTTCCAATCAAAACTGAATATGAATGACATCATATTTTCTCCCACATTCCTTAATAAGGATTATATCACAAATTCTCGTAAATATGATGTTTTTGAAATAAAAAACAGCAAATCATTTTTTGATTTGAAATTCCATTACAAAGTGAATTTAT
Organism: Viscum album; assembly: GCA_963277665.1. Taxonomy (NCBI): domain Eukaryota; kingdom Viridiplantae; phylum Streptophyta; class Magnoliopsida; order Santalales; family Viscaceae; genus Viscum; species Viscum album. The sequence continues at coordinate 2,048,615,849 of OY728122.1, forward strand.
TTATCTTCTTTGAAAACAAAATACAACACACTGTAACTAAAAACTCTTCTTACTTTCTTCTCTATCCAACTTGGTCCCAAAAAACATGGGATGATCCAACATTGAAACCACTATCCAAGCAGCTAAACTATCATTGTTTATCCACTCTCATCTAACAAAACATGGGCTCTCACAGTCCCTTGGATCTTAACATCTAACAAAGTAGCCATCATAATCTCTCCATGACCCACCTCAAGGTCAAATGAAACTCAAGGATCTCATGATCCATGGGGCCATAGAATAAAGTGAAATCCATCGTGGGACTCCCCTATTGCACCTAAGCACTCAATCCGTACATGTAGAAAAAACCTCAACCAACCTAAATTCCACAGAAAGAGCATGATACCCTATGAGGGTTCCCTCTAGCTCACCCAAAAGCATGGGGCATCCCCAGTGTTGAAACATCCTAAATAGTTCTCAGTGACATCCAATTGATCTTCAATCTATAATGTACCCAAAGGGGAATCCAATAGAACATTCCCACTAAAAGAGGAATTCACAATGGACCGCATGGACACCTCAAAATCTAGATACCCTCCACTTGGTTTCCTTAGCATAAGCCAAAAAAACATTCCATACAGAAATCCTCAAAAGATGAATACAGTAACCACTGATCAATTGATCATAAACTATCCTACAAGGGTATCTATTAGTGTTCTTTATACTTCTCTTAGAAGCCCAATGACACCAATCCATAACCACCAACCAAAGGCATTAACATAGCCTAAATGGTCTAGTAGCTCTGGTCTCCAAACACAAAAGATAAAAATCAACAACTCTAACCTCAAGAAACTAGTCTGAAGGCATAGGGAAACCAAATATCTCCTCAGAGATACTACTTGATCCCACCTTTTGGGATCTCTCTGAAAGAACCTTGAACAACACTAGTTAGTATCCACAATCCATGACCAACTAACAATCTCACACCCCCACACGAGCCATGAAACTCACAACCCAACCCCCAGGAGGAAACTAGAACCACCATAAGAAATCCTCCTACTAAATTAGCATAGTCTTAAACACCATCCATACAATATCTAACCATAAAAAGGATACCACCATTGAAATATATGTGGAAATATTCTTAGAATGGAATATATGTAAGATTAATTCTAACTCTAGGGAAAAAATTATAAAAATGGACCAAAGAATGGAAAGTATGTGGTGTGCACTTGGGGTACACTACATGTATACCCAAAATTCCTCCCTATACATGTTCCTCTAACCACTTAGTGTGTACTTTTACAAAGTAAATGGTGTGTGGATGTTGTACATATAATTTAATCTAATATGGGAACCTACCCATATAACTCATCCCCACTCGGCGTGTAAAATGACTAAGTACAAGGTGTGCACCACCAATACATCATGTGTACCCTAACATGGGGTTCCTACCCATGTACCTAGAAATGTTCCCAACTTGGGTGTGTATGATTACTTGATGTGCAACCCACATGAGGTCTGGCCATATACCTTACACGACAATTGCATCTGCATGGGTGTTTGGCTGAGCACTCGGCCACATGCCCAAGACCATTACATGATGTGTTCCTCTGGTACATGGCATGTAGTCCCAAAAACATTATATTCCACAAAAAAGAAGAACAAAATACATGAGTTCCCTAAACTACATGACATGTACACTGGTTTTCCCAAATATAGACCCTTCAAAACGTCCTAAACCACTTGATTTCTCCCTAAAAATCATATATCGACCCACTAGGGGTACCATACAACCCATACAAGTCCTAAAAGTTAATAAAATTTATTCTATGAAGATTTTTGGCATAATACATAAAATGGATCTATTATTCATGCATTTTAATTCGATTTTATTTTTTAAATTAAGAATCGAAATGAGATTTTATCTTCTCTTTTGAGTCCAAAATGGGGGGGGGGTCTATGTGTGGCATAACCTTACATTGGGCACTAGGGTCGCGACCAAGACCCCTTTCATTTTTCTTTTTCTTTCTTTTTATTTTTTCCCTTTCCTATTTTTTCCCTTGGATTGTCATGTATGCTTGCCTAATTATTTATAATATCTTGGCATAATCCCTTGATAGTATAATTATGATGTCTAGACTTATTCATTCCATAATTATGAAATCAGTTATTATTATCCATGAGATTATTTATGTTATTATTTCATAAATGGATATATTCCACTTTTATGAAATTAGTTATATGTAATATTATATAATTTTTTATTTCTTTCAGTTTATTCATGTTTTATTTATTTTATTATAGATTTTTTTGTACACTTTTCCTTATTGGGAATCAAATCTCACCCTTTATTATATTTTCCTTTCTCTAGGATACCAAGAAGGGATCTATGAAGGATTTTAGTGATATACTAGAAGAAATAATAAAGTTATCACTGAAATTCATGTTTTGAATGAAACATGAGTTTGAATTTAAGAAACATATTTTCCTAGAATAAAATGGACAATGAGTGGAAGTGTCCACTTTGTATTATAAGAGTTTGATATGTAATAGTTTTTCTTAATTCTCTAAAACTCACAACTGAAAATATCCTAGAAATGTAAGAAATTGATACCCTTGTTATAAATCAAGTAATTTTGGGTTTTTTAAGTTATGGGGAATTATAGATTAATTTATTTGGTATGTTCATTTGTTTCCGATGAGACAAAATTTTAATTTTTTTAAAGTTCAAAAAAATCAAAATGAAGTAAAGAATCAACTAAGAAAAGTATTAATATTACTTAATCAGATTGGGGTAGTGAATAATTGATATATGAATTCATTGATCATATGAGAGATTATGAAATGGTCTTATAACTCACTTATCCTAGAACACCATGTTTGAATGGTGTGTCTAAGAGGAGGAATCTAACCCTATAAGATATGGTTCAATTAATGATGATTTAGTCTGACCTTGTAATTTCATTCTTGGTTTATGATCTATAAGTGGTTTAATTCTTACATAACCATATTCTGTCTAAGTGATGAATAAATATACCATATGATATATAGATGGTAAGTATCACAATATGTATTTAATAAGAATTTGGGATTGTGAAGTGCTTATAATGCATTGGATTCTAATAAAATTGACCCTATGTCTAATAAATTCTTATATGTTAGTTATCTTAAGGATATTATAGGATATTATTTGTATAATCCAAATAAACACAAAGTTTTTGTATCCTTATATGGTGTTTTTCATAAAATTAAACACATGAATTATCGATTCAATGAAATGAAATTAGAAATTGGATAAGTTTGAGACTAAAAAATACGAAGTGTTATTGAGATGGTAGTTAAGCTAGTTCCACAATGAGTTGTGGAAGAAAAAATTACTTAGGTTACCCAAAAAAATAAACATCCTAGTAGGATTCCTCAAGATCCTGATAAATATAGCTTTCTAATATAAAATTATGATGAAGTAATGTTCATAAGTGATAAACCTACTACCTACTAAGAGGTTGTTAAGAAATCCAATTCTAAGAGATGTCTAGTGGACATTGAATCAAAAATATACTTCATATACACTAACCAACTTTTAACTTTGTTGATTCACCTAAAGGGGAGGGATCCATATGATGAAATTATTTTTTACATAATAAAAGTGACATTTATGGTATATTGTACACCAATAAAGAATGCCTAGTCGTGAAGTATTACAAAAAAGTTATGTCATTAACTATGAAGATACCTTTTTCTTTATTTGTAATGATATCTTATATTAAAATATTAATTTACATAAAATATAATTATGATTATGAGATATATAAAATGGATGTAAAAACTATATTTCTTAATAGGAATTTAGTTAAGAATGTTTATATGATATAAACTGGGGTTTTGAAGTTCTAAATGAGACTGTTAAGTTATTAAATTTACAAAAGTCTATTAATGGATTGAATTAATCCTCCCAAAGTTAGAATATCTTGTTTGATGATGAAATTTAATAGTTTAGTTTTATAAAAAACATGGATAATTCTTGTATATATAATAGGATTAGTGATATTTTGGAGGTATTTCTGATATTATATATGGATGACATGCACTTTCTTAGAAATGTTGTCTCAACTTTACACTTTATAAATATGTGATTTAAAATGTTCTTATTGATGAATTATATGGGTGAAAAATCCTATATAATGGGTAAAAATATATATATAGATAGATCTAAAAGGTTACTTGGGATGAGTTATAACATATACATTAGTAAATTGATAAAGTGGTTTTTCAAGTAGAACTCCAAGAAGGGTTATTTACCAATATTTCATGGAATGAATATTAGGAAAATTCAACATCCTTATAACAAGTTAGAAAGGATGGATAAGATTCATTATGCATCCACCATAGGATCTCTCATGTATTTCATGTTGTGTACTCGACCTGGTGTCTCTTATTTTTTTAGAATTAAAAGTGGATACTAATCCAATATTAGTTAGAGTAACTGGATTTCTATCAATAATATCCTTAATTACTTAAGAATAAGTAATGATATTTTCTTGATCTCTAGAGGATAGGATGATATTAGTGTAAAGGGTTAAACAAATTCTAGTTTCTAATCTGAAAAATATGATATGATATCTCAATTTGGTTTCATGTTTTACTTAAATAGTGGAACTATCAGTTGGAAGAGTTACAAATAAGAAAATATAGTAAAATAGATAATAGAGGTAGAGTACATCATTGCATCATATATTGTGAAAGAAGTTATTTAGATTAATAATTTAATAAATTTAGGTTAGTATCTATAATTGAGGAAGAAATCAATCTTTACTATGACAATAATGGAGTTATTGGTCAGGAAAAGGAACCTTGGTCTCACCAAAGGACCAAACACATCCTTCACAAGTACCATTTCATTCGATATGTCATTTCTAGGGTTGATGTGAATAATTTTTGGGTAGGTACATTGGATAATGTAGCAGATCCATTGAAAAAACCATTAGGACATCAAAATCATGAGGTTTATGTTGAATCTATTTGTATAAGATACATGAGAGATTGGATGTAATGGTTATAAAATGTATCATGATTAAAAAAAGGGAAAATACATTGATTATTCATTCATATGGGATGAAATTGATATTACATGAATAGTAGAATGATAATTTCCCCACAAAGTATGGTTTTGAGTGGTACCCAATCGATGATCATCATGGTGTGTAATGGGTTTTGATGATATGTTAATATTAACAGGAGTAAAATCTTCTACTTGATACAAATAGTTGTATATGTGATACAAAGAATAGACTCAAGAGATAATAAGTCATGACTTGTTATTTGGACTAACCCACCAAATTATATTATAGGGAATATCATATACTCATTGATATACATTGGGGTGTATACGTATTATGAATCCCAATTACTTGAGGTTTTTGAGATACTTAGCATGAGAACATTCATACTTTGATACCTTTATTATGCAAGACTTTAGGCTTAGATAATCAATGGGTGGTTGGGTATTTTGTTGGTCATGTCATCGATTGGAGCTCAAACAAGATGGTATTTCCACTCATATGATGAGTTAAATACATTTGGGCTCTTTATTTAATTATAATTAGGAGCTACATGTCCATTATTATTTGAGTAACATGTGATATGCTTAGCTACTTGGATGAGGGGAATGTGATGTTCTCATATGCTAGATGAATGATATATGATGTATTCATTGACCTAGTAAGTCTATTATAGATAATCTTTAATTAATGAGATAGAATATACTACATTTACATGTTCCATGTCTATTGGTCACTATATGTCTTGGATAAAGGGGTTATATAGGCATACATATGATTTATGTGATACATCTTATTGTAGATATGTTCATATGAAGATATAAGTTTTTTGATCAAGATCACCCCAAACCCCTTTATTGATTAAGCAGAATTGATATTTTTCTAGAGGATAATCTTTGAATATAATCTATTAAATAGGTATTTCATATTTTTTATCAATACTAAAAATTCCTATAGGTTCATATACTGAGTAATTATGATAAGGATTAAAATTTATACATAGTGTTTTCTCCAAAATGAAGAAATTTTGATAAACTATATCCAAAATATTTTGGATATATTCACATATAGTTGTGTATTTTTTAATAAAGTACTTATGTGATTTTAGTGTAAATGGGAGATTATTTGAAATTCACTAAAATGGGTATATTTTATTATATGATATACCATAAATCATTGCTAGTGAAATGGGCATACATATGCTTTTATCATAGCATATGATCAGTATTTATCATAGTGTATGATAGACTAGTGATAGATGATATCAAGTACATGGATTATGACACATCTCTTGTACATTTTACCTTTAGTTATGTATTAGTGGGTTGATACATTTATGGATACACATAATTGTTTGGAACATTTAAATGATTATGATATCCCAACAGACATGTGTTATGGGTAACGCGTGATGGATTTCATGCGATGGTAGCTGATACTCAATTCCCTTTATTAAATAAAGGGATCCTATATAAGTTATATGATACCCATATTAGAGATATGTTATACTACCAATTCTAATTCAATACTCTCTCTTCATGAATATTCATTATTTCATCTTCATAGAGAAGGTACTAGCACACCTTGGGCATTCGAGGGTCCTCTCATTCTAAATGAGGATATTAGTGGTTGATTTCATCCTTATGGAGGTAATAATTTGATAGATATTTCTTGGTGATATCAATAAATCATGATACTATGAGTTCAATACAGATGTATTTTTCACCAGTAAAGATATGCTTGTTTATTTTATATTTCTCATTCTACATATTGATTAATGATGATATATTGGGCACTATAAATGGGTTTATTCCACTTCCATAATCATAATATTATCCTTTATAACTAATTAAAATCATGTATAGTTCTTGTTTTATGATAGGTTATGAATGGGAGTCATGGTGAGTAGTTTTTTTTTTGATATTTGGATCAATGGGATATGACTCATGTTTTTTTGAGATAAGTTATAAATCAAGGTACCACTAGGGTGTATTGCTACCTGGTATGATATGTGAGTACCAAATGGGGAAATTGAAAAATGTTTTAATATAGATTATTCAAATGAACTCTTATCTTTGGATAAGAGAGTGATTTTTGTTTAACCCATGGGGTATGTATATTGGTATAACTTAAGATTATCCTAAGGAAGGTAAGTTTACAGTTCGATTAAGAAAGGTAATCCCTAGAGGACATGTGGGACATATTGACGGATAAAATTTAGGAAATATTTGAATTAGGGATATTGAGTTATATAGGTTACATGACTCTAGGGGTGAGGTCACGGTGATGGATTTTAATACATAGTGATTTCATTTAGTGCCTTTCTAGTATGTGGATAGGGTGGTGTTGGGCATGTTTAGTCCCTTGATCCCCATCTGGTTTTAGGACCCTGAGAGGTGTAAATGTGTTGTAGTGGGATATAGGACTTCTTAATGTCCCTAAATACTTGATGCTAGATCATGGGATGGTGATGGTATTTAGTGGGTGTTCATTCACGGATGGTGATTTGATATGAGACTATAGTAAAAATGTGTGAGACATATTGTTGTTTCCAAGTAATAGGAAAAGTGTGTTATCCATTAATGTTATTTCACATATTTTTAATAGTATGGGTGACTCAAGAAAATGTTATGGTGTTTTTAATCATGGGAATTTATGTATAAGGATGTGGTTGAAGTGTGAAATGATATCTCTACAGTGTGATAGTAAAAAGAATAAAGGGTCATGATTATCATGGGTAATGTAAGTGTATATCTTGAGTGAGTGATGATCCATGACCTCTTTATAAGTACAATATATAGTGGACCGACTGCTAGGTCTTGTGAAACACTGAGAGATTGAGTGGTTCAGTGTAATGAATAAAGGATTTCAAAGAGTTCGTTGACTATGGGGACTGGGTGACTAGATAGATTTGGATTTACTAGAAGGACTATATGGGATTCATAACATGTTATAATGTAAGAGTCACATGATGGTGAATAAGGTTATGGACCTTTAGATTAATCTTTTGATATCGGGTGTTACATCAATAAGTTATCAGTAGAGTTAGAATATTGTTGTAAGAGGCACCATAGTATCATCAAATCCTAGAGTGTACCATGATATGTAGCCCTATTTGAATAATATAAGTGATTCTCATGAGTATTATCATTCTGATGATGGTGGGTATCATGATGGATTTTACTCATGAGATAAAAATAACGGAAAATCTATAACGGGGATCCCATCAGTTGGTCATTGTGATTACAAACCTTATTACAAGTATAGAATTAAATGATGTTTGTTTGTGGTGAGCACGATAGAACCAACCTAGGGGTGGTTGTAGTTATTCATCAACACTTATATCAAGTGGTTGGGTTATTTTAGTGGATGTGAAATACCCTAAATATGGGTGTTGAATTTGATATAGATGTTGGGTTAGTGTGTTTGATAACTGTCTATCATGGTGTGTATGAAAATGATCTAATAGAATAATCAAGGGTTTTTTAGGAAATAGGTTGGTATGGTGATAGGTTCTATAAAACATTGGTACTCATGGGGAAGTACAATGATTGGTGTAATGGATCATGGATTCATGTGATAAGTGTGGTATTAGGGGCTTGAGTATAGTTTCTGATGAGGAAAGTCAAGAGACTCTCATATATGGTATTCAGTGAGAGGTGGTATGGTATAGAACAGTGATTTCAACTATGTGAGTATTTCATTGGTGAAATGGGAAATCATGAATACCATCGGGTTTCAGGAATCGTCATGGAGTTGGAATAGTTGATCAGTTCCATGATACGTTAGATGATGGGTTTTCAAGAAAGGTTGGTGTAGTGTGGTACCATATAGTGTTTTTTTACATGATCAAGTTTGATGGTAAATATTAGAATCAAATTTTGTCATTCAATAAACAACTAGTATTGTGGGGGATGGGGTTAGAGGATCTTGAGGTTTTGAAAACTGTATCTAGTTTGAATGTACAGTTTCAATGACTATGACTAGTAGGAGACATGGTATTGAACCACACATTGGGGGTTAAATGACCAGAATGGTTCATATGATATTTATGTTGAGACTTCTTGAGTATGATAAAAATTATAGTGGGGATGTTTTTATGTGTTTCTAAGGATCTATTAACACTTAATAAATGTAGAAAAAATAATTACAAACCTCAAATCCAAAATCCACCATACTAGAAACTAAAAACATATAGAAACTAAAATGAAGAAACTATGTACCATTCATTATAGATTATTTTCATATTAGTATTTATTCATATTGATAATGAATATATCTTAGAGGAACCCAAAAGGAATTTATCCTATATGGTGTATCCATGGGTTAGAATTAATCAACCATCGAATTGACAATATTCTTCTCTATTCCAAAATAATTTTAATGCTTATTGAGGTAAAAAGAAAAGGAGTGGGAGCTTCAAGGAAAATTATAGGAGGCACCAGTAGGATCAATCAATCACTATCTCATAGTGAATACCTCATTATAAAGGTCCTTAGGACACTATTATTCCACCCTGCATTAACTCACGTGTTACAAGTTATGAATGTAATCACAAACTGACTGTAACCTTCGACCATTGTTATTCTTCCCATGTGTTTCATTTTATGAAATGTTTTAATGACATCTAAAGTAATAAAGGTTTCTAACATTATCATTTAATATTACACTACCATGATAATGAAATGGCTATAATATATTTATATCATATCCAAATATATGTCAAAACCATAATATATATTTGGTTTATATATATATATATATCATACTATATAATATAACTATATTGAACCATATTATGTAGACTATAACGCATTATATGTGTATGGGATTTAGGGAATATCTCCTTCAACCTCCTATTTTCATTAAAGTCTCATTGAATTTTTTCCTTTTCACCTTATATCATATCATATATAATATTTTTTTAAATAATATACAAAAATCCTTTTGGATAACTTCCAAAACACTTTTGGAAAGATATCATTACCTTCACCTTGTAATATATCATATACAACAGATTGAAAATACCCATCCAAAACTCCTTTTTGGATAAAATAAAATAAAAATTAGAGAGTCTCTCTGAGTAAAACTCAATCTCCATTCAGTCAACCACAAAGTGTGACCCCATAGAACTTTATAACATTGAAAATAAAAATAAATTACCAAATTCATAAATGAAATTACAGAGAATCCACTAGAAAATTATCATTGATACTCAAGCTAAAAATGGATCTAACATGATCTCCATCAAACACATGTATCCATATACCTATTTCCACTGGTTTCATCATATACAAGAATGCAATTTAATATGATTCCTTTTTCCATTACATTGAGTGATCATGGTACATTGAGTGTGTCAATCCCATAAATACAACTCATTCATTCCCTATTATCCAAGTAGATTCTAACTAGGTCGATGAATACATCACATGCCATTCACCTTTATAGATGATCACATCACATTCCCCTCACCTGAATAGATAAACATATCATATGTTCTATCTAGGTATGACCAAAAACTTTATTAACTTACGTAAATTGAGGGCCTATATGTCATACATCTCTATCTAATTCCCACCATATCACTATATGAAAACATGATAAAACCCTCTAACTAAACTCTTTAATGTGTACCATCTATAAAGTAATCTTGTTTGAGTAATGGTGAGGCTTATGAATCAAATTCTTAATGCACAACTCCTTAAAAAAAGTATTCAAACTCATTATCTTAACAACATTGAATACTATGATTTTAATAAATTTTTTCTACTTATATCACATTCTAAGTTCATCATATTTATTATAATTTAGAACCAATTCCATCAAAAAAATTCCTTGAAATATTTTGGTAACTATTTTAATTATTTACATTAATTATTATTCGTACATCGTAAACTCCTTTAAAATAAAATAACTGATTTAATATTTTATTTTTTACACTTTTAAATCCTTTAACCCCAAATATATTCTAAATATACTCATAGAAACTATGTTATCTTCAGAATGTCTTACTAAGATATACAAATCCCTTTGTGTTAGGAAATAACTATTATTTACTTTTAATGGGAATATATAGAAAATAAACTATTATATATGTATCATATATTAAATTCTATGTGGTTGAAACACTTACATTAAAAGAAGATTTTATTATTTAAAATATACCACTGATGGTGGTGAAATATCAATTCAGTATATTTTGAAAAACATCCAGATAAACTCTTTTATCCTTGATAAAACATTTTTCTCCTTTTTCTCCTTTTCAAACATGTTATAGAACTTGAAGAAACATATGCTATGTTTATAGAACTTATTGCATCATATTTTTTATAATAACTCTTTTTAAACAAACTAATCATCTTATCATATAAGATAAATGAGATAATTATACACATCCTTTAATAATATCTATATAATCTTGATATATTCTTTCATATTCAATTACATGATCTAGAATCCATTTACTTAGTCATTTGAATACAAACTAAAAGCTCTATTAATTATTATCATGATTTGGAACTCCTATATACTCACAACATTTATAAAGTATAATTTTGGTGTAATATACCCTTTCAAACTATATAATTGATTTCTATAAAACTAATACCAAACATGGATGTTACATGGAGTTTCAAAAACCTCTTCAGGTATCCAATACAATTTAATCATATGGAAACATCAGTCCTCATTACTAGTAACTCTAGGTTTTAATGACCTTGACTACATATTAGAAAAAAAATAAAGATTCCAAATATAATTTCTTCATTTAGTTTGAACATTTACCCACTTTCACTATAGATATAATACTAGAATCAGGACATCTCTTTCCTAGTACTTACTTATCCAATACATATGATAAAAACTGAAATAGAATCCACTACCACATGTTAACTTTCAGTTATCCTACAAACCTTCCCAATCCACATATGTATATCCCAAGAGTTACTACTATGAAGTTCTATAATAAAATAGCTCAAAATATACTATTTGGTTGATATAATGAAGTGTTTTTCTCATATATTTCATATGAATATATTTGGGATAGATTTGATAGTGGGTGGTTTTCCATTTGGAAAATAAAATGTGCATTTGAGTTGTTATCAAGTACATAAAACTCCTAATGATTAGCCTATAAGGTGACATATTGACCTCTTTTCTATTCTCATGTTTAGATAATTTCATCCTAGTAACCAAAAAAGTTTTCATTGGAACTTAATCTTCCATTTAAAACCTTATTAACTAACTGGAAATTAAATTTTTATTAGAAAACACTTTTAAAGAAAAGTGAGAAACCGTATAAGTTCAACCAGGAGGATGGGCCTCATAAGAGATAAAAAAATTATTGAAACTAAATTTAATCCTATTAGATGATTCATCCCTAAGGATTTTACAAGATATAGAGTGCACCTATGTATCTATATCAATGATAATTATTTATTCAAAGTGATCCTCCAACTTATCCCAAGGTTGAGTATACTCCTATTTAGTTATCTTCCCTTCATTAAATCCCATTATTAGAATAAGGTCATGTTTATCAATCCAAGAATCCTGCTCACTATTGACCACCACTCGAAGAGTCCTACCCATCATCTTGTATACCTCTTCTTGAGTATAATTGATGTAAAGAAACTCCTCCACTATTTCTTCTTCTGAATGGACAAGCATTCCTAGAGAATTCCTGCTAATTATTTTATCAAAACCAGTTTTGTATACACCAACCTCACCAAAATAGACCATCACTTATTCAGGGTTCCCCTACATATTAACAGTAGAAGAAGGTACTCTTTCTAATTCTTTTGATTTTTTTACCTAACCAAGTATCCATTGGATTTGGAAGGTAAGATTAATCCTTGTGCCCTTTTCTCTTCCTTATTTTCAAGATGAAACCTCTCAAGTCTCGATCATATTTCTATCCCTTTTTCTTACTAGAATTGTATAGGATTTTACTATGCTTACCTCCCATATTTTCCTTTGAAAATATCTAGGGAGATACTCCTTATACTATGTCCCATCAGTTATTTGAACTTCAATTGTATTCTCTTGATCTGGAGTGAGGCCCTCTAAACCTGTAAAATAGTTACATGTTTGGATGGCCTCTTGGATCTGTCACCGGCCTGCGACCCAATGCCCCACCAGCTCAGTAAGGGTACCCTGCTCTGAGTCCTTCTTATCCACATTATATCTTTAATCCTCAGTTTACTTCAAAACTATCACCTTAGTATCCAACACTTTGGTTGGATCATTTTAGAGCTCTTCCTAAACCTGCAGTAGATTAGAATCAATAGACTGTTGTCCCGCCAACTCCACCGGAGTACCCTGCTTGTCCTAATCACCACTATCTCCTTCAATAACCTCCAATGGAATTACCTCCTAGATTGGGATAGCCTCTGATTGAGGTAACGTTGGTCTGGTTTTCATGGGTTCAATATCCTGAACCCCCAATTCCTTTCTAGGATCCAATGGTTCCTTCTTAGGCACTCCTAAATCCTTCTTCAATCGATTAAAAATATCCACAACCTTTGAGTCAGATGAGTGTATTTCCACCTTCTATAGTGAAATTCCAGTATCCACCATGCTAAAATCACCATGAGTTGAAGCCATATCCATATCCTTCTTTTATCTCATGTCCTCTTTCCTTTCACCATGTCTACACCCAACAACTAGATGTCCCAAATGCTTACATACCAAGCAAAAATCCACCCATGATTTGAAGACCAAGACTTGTTTACACCTATATTCTTCACCAATAACAAAACAAACCCACCAAACCAATGGTTTGGATACATCCAACTCCACAAAAATCCTTGGGTTAATTGGGTGGCTTATATATTGGGTTATAATTTCATCACAAAGGAAACGACTAACCATATTCCCCAGCATTTCAAGTATAGAAGGGTTTTGAAATGGTAGCAGTAATTCTATGAAACTAACCCATAAGGTAACAGATGGTGAATCATTTTTCATATAAAAATCATAGCTCCAATGGAAAAGAAAGAACTTGTAAGTGAAGCATTTTCATGAAGCACCATACATCACATGAATCAGGTCATCGTCTAAAGCGAACCGAACCATTAGGTGACAGTTGTCCATAATACTAACAATATCTCGGTCATGTAACCCCTAGGATTCAAAAATGAATCAGTCAAACTCATAAACTGAATATTGATGTTGTATAAATAGATCCACCACCATAAGATTTAAGAGTCTTGAAGCTTCTTTGAATTCCAAAAGTGATAACGGCAGTTGAGGCGCGCCATCAAGCAAATCTGGAACCTTCAGACTAAGCGAAATAGGTGGAAATTTCAGTTGATGCTCAGGGTTGGAGAAGGGAATGAAATAACACTACAAAGAATTTAGATAATCATTCTCCCCCATTCTTACATCATGTAGGGGTGAGGCTAAATCCATATCCATCCCTAGTTATGGCATCGTCTCCGAATGCTGAGAGGCGATAAACCCCCAATATTATATTCATTAAAAAGGTTTACATAAAATATCATAATAATAATTAATTTAAAACCTTATTAACACTTCCTTGGTATAATTGTTTTTGATAAACAAAAGTAACATCCTTTATTTGGACCACCTATTTGAAAATGAAAAATGGCAATACACCAATCAAGGACATTTTGAATTTTCAACTCATGAAATCTGAAAAGTCCTTGCATTATGAAATATATGAGTATATAAAAATGATTTTATATACATAAATAAAAACCATATTCCAAATATATATATCATTATTTATGTAAATATTGTGATTAACCCATACTCATTGAAAACTGAGCCTTTTATGTACTAATTTAGTTATGAGTATTAAGCATATGGTGCCTGTTTTAGGCCATAAAAGGCCTTGTTTAACTAGTACAATTTGTTCTAATATTTATCCAATATAAACCTATCTATCTTCACAATGTAAACCTCTTATTTAAAAATTATATTTAATAATTTTTACTTTACATACATTTGATACATTTTGAATATCCTTTTCACTATCATAGTCAAGAATAGTAATATAGTATTTAATCGGGCCATTAGTGTAAAAGCTTTGTCCACATCAATGGATTTAATTTTGGAATAATCATTACACACCATTAATTATTTATTCCTTGTTACTTTTATATACTCACTTATATTATTCTAGAACACCCATTTAATTCCAATTATATTCTTGTATTCTATCAATGAAACTACTTTCCAAGTTTCATTCTTTTCAATTTGGTCAATCTCACCATGTATATCCTTGTCCCAATTTTCATTTCTAAAAATATCCTCAAATATTTTAGGCTATTCTTAAGATATAAAGAATTTTATATAATCCTTCATCCACCTATTTTTAACTGGGGTTTTCTAGTCACCAACAACATTATTTTTACTGATTTATTCCCTACTAGTTTTATAGTTTGTAAATTTTATTTCTACAATATTTTCTTCAAGATATGATATTTAATTTGAGTCTTTTATATCCCCTTTATCACCCCCTAATCCACCCACATTATCATCACTTTATTCCTTAGTTTCTTTAATATTTTTTTAGAAAAATCTACTTTCTTATTTGCAAAATTATACTTGTTGTTAACAATAGTTATATATTGAATTTCTATATTTTTTGATCCTTTTGTTATATAATTTATATTCCTTTATCTTGGATGAATAAAAGTAAAATACCTTCATCCTCAAGATATTATAACTTTTGGTGTTTCTATTTATTGAGAATAAAACATTTACTTTCAAAGTCTTAAAAGTAATTTAGGGTTGGATTCTTTTTTACCACATATCATAGGGGTAATATATTTATTCAAACATAATAAGGCTCTATTTGAGATATACATTAATGTAATAATTTCTTCTTTTAGAAATGTATCTAGTATATTACTTTTAAATAGCATTGTATGATCTATATTATTGATGGTGTGGTTCCTTATTTAAACAACATAGTTTTTTTAGTTATTATGGATGAAACATGATGTCATATTGTATAATTCTCAAGGGGATATTACACCTAATTATTGGTAAAAACAATTCCATTTTAGGTCCAAAATATTTGAATTTTCAACCCAAACCTCTGTTATACTAATCTGCAGTAATAATTGATGCACCAAAACACATTATATTTGTGATAAATAACCATCAACCATGAAATTATACTATAATCATCAATTAACAAGAAAAAATTCATTTTTCCATACATGTATTTGGGTATTATCCATATTATCACAATAATAACACCTGATTTTTTGTGTTTTCTTTTCACCCTTTTATGCATGAATAATAGTCTTTTTTGGTTTTTTAGCTTAATATTATTCTGAGGTGTTTGTGTTTGAGTTTTTACTTCAACTTCTACTTCTCTTTTATTTCATTCAAGCACTGCCAATGATTTTCCTTTTTCTTTAAAATGTTTCATTTATGGGATAAAAACTAACTACTTATTAGACACCCTATTAACTTCCTTATCCTCTTTAGAATCCAAATCACTCAAACTCTCTAATTTCATATCAGGAGTAAAGAGTATTTCTTGATCAATGCACTTTCACCATAATATCATGAATTTACTTTCAAGTTCATATATTCTTTGAATTGTTATTTCACTATTTCGGTTAAGCCATTGATAATTTGAGTATGTTTATTATACATTAAAAGTAGCGTATGCTCAATGGAATTTGTGGTAGGGGTTTAAAAACCCTGTTGCTCGGCTGTAGGGGATATGATGTGTCCTATAAATGTTTCACCATAACCTCCCATCTTCAAGTCCCATAGGGGGAATGGGGGAGATTAAAGCATGGATTATATGTCTTTAAATACCCCCCCCCCCACACCACCATAAGTCCTTTTACATTCATGGTATTTGATCCCTAGTTAGTGAGCACTAGGAAAAAAATCCATGAGGGAAGTGCTTCTGATGTAGAAAATATTTTAGTGGAGGGACAATGGCATGAAACATGTATCGTATATTAGATCTAGGGGCAGATTTGAACATTAGGAAATGAACTAAAGGGGAGTTTTTTGGACATTAAAATAAGTTTATACCCTATAATGTTCATGAAAAGTGTCTGACAACCTTGATTCTCAAATATAGAGGCCTACAATGTGGCCTATAAAGTTGTAACACAACACTTGGTGTTACAGTATGGCCTATGAAGGATGCATCATAACCTCACATCCTTGAGTCCCATATGAGGCATAGGGGAGTTTCAGGAATAGATGGTAAGTCCTAAAAGAAATCACCTTGCCCTATCAAAAGGAATTTTCAGATCATGGGATGTGAGCCCTGGGAAATAAACCTTATGAAAAATAATTTTGTGAGGGAATTTCTCTCAATGAGGACAATATTGTGGTGGTGATGTGGAATAAACCATTAATCAGCCATATTCCACTTATATTTTCAAAAAAATATAATACTAACTCATAGAGTTCTAAAAATATCCCATTTTGACAATATAATCTCTTCCATCTCAACCTTTGGAAATAAAATCCAAAGGGTGGGCTTCATCCACAAATATCCTAAAATTTTCTCCCCCTCAATGTTTTAGTCCCATGGGAGGATATTCTAATTTTATTCAAGTTCACACTCCCCCTTTTTTATCACCATTTTTAATTGATTTCCTTTCTCTTATATAGTTATAAAATAATAAATTTTCCTTTCTGCACCAACTAATATCAACTGTAAAACTTTCTAATCAGAATGTACAATTCTAGAATCTTCCTAAAATATAAAATCCATGATAGCTTCATTATCTCAAAGAAATATAATGAGTGAATTTACCACTTATCATATGGGTCATCAACAAATCCTTTGATCCTATTGATATTGGGATCAATGTAGAAAACAAGAGTGTAAATTAACCTTCACAAATTCATTCATGTCACTCATTGATACAAATAAGACCATAGTAGATTTAAATTTCCACTTTCCCAATAAAAAGACCTATCATGTCATCACATATTCACAAAAACCATTAGTACATAAGAATTAAATCACAATTTGTGAAAGGAATACCACTTTAAGGATCAATTTATACCAGTTTTTTACATAAAGTTCATAATTCCATTTGACTTTAATGTTATATAAACTGTCAAAGGTTGTTTAATTTGATAATGAAGGAAAATAACCTTTTAATATTCATCATAAACTCCCCCTAAGATATAACATCAACTCTTAACACCAATTATTGAGATATTTTTCATCCTGGGGATAATAAATTTTGAGAAAAACACTCCTTAGAGAGAATAATTTAGTATTTAGTATAAAGAGACATCTGATACCAATTATTAGTATATAAAATGAATAAACATGAAATTTATTCATGTGGATGCTTCCATCACTAAACTTTCTTCTTATTTAGTGGTATGATTCCACTAATACTTACCATGTTTTCACTTATTAAAAACCAGATTCTTCTTGATACCAATTGAAATATACTACTATTATTAATATACCATTGATTATTTCATAAAGGATTTGGCACCTTTTTCTTCCATGATTCAGGCCCATTTCAATTCATTTTTTAACATGAAAATTATCCTTTGTAAGAAGCTTCCATATCGTATATTGATAACTTCTTTAAACCACTTTTTTGTACATCTATCTTAAAAACAGATCTACCATTATATCATACTCATGTGCTTTTTCATCACACTTACCCCATGGATTATATCTCCACCAATTTTCTTCACAACCTCAAATTGTTAGAAATATTTAAAGTATATGGAGATAGGTGTGATTCATGGTTACTCAAATTGAGGACTAGAGATGGATATGTAAGACCAACAATTTTCCTTCAACCTTTCCTTCTCCCTTTTTCAGATTTAGGGAAAGGAAATCTATAACCTCATCAAATACTTCTTTATTTTGATCATATCTTACCAAAATTATCTTTAACCCTTTGAAAATTGATCTTTTATGTGTGATTCCACTAAAAAAAATTTCTTCTTGGATGTGAAAATTTTTGTTCTTTCTTATCTTGGGAATTTAAATAGTTATGGAATGTATTCCACTTGTTGAAGTATCCTCTTGTATTATAACTTTAGTGGATCTTTCTTTCAGATTATTTATCCATTGAAGGACATTTCCCTCAACATTCACTTCTTTACTTATATTAGTTTTTGAAAATTCATTAGGAATTCCTCTTCCTTGATGGTCATGGGATCTATCTCAAATTTCCTTGGTGGATCATTCCATTCATTATTTCTCATAGCTGAATTAGTTCCTTGTTTTTTCTTCCAATCTTGTTTTCTATCCATGTATGAGAGTTCTTATGTCTAACCAGATTTTGGTTCTTGATTAAAACTTTTTTGATCTCCATATCTTTCCTCCAAAATATTGAACTTGTTTCATAGAATAATGATCCTTTTTCTAAGATAAGTTATTTTTTGGTATTTTATAGGAGTGGAGTGCCTCCTTATGGCATATTGTTTCTTCCATCCATCCTTCTAATTGTAATGCTTTGATATATGACAATGTTTAGAAAATATAATGCATAGTCTATAGTAATCATACACCAGTTGGTATTTTATTGTTTGATATGTAGGAATATAAGGTTTTTTTCCACATTTGGACATTTTGGATTTGAATATAATACTCATAATATTCCCCAAGTATTCCAAAATAGTAGAATTTCTAATATGCCTTCTTTTGTGGATTATTTCTTATAGTTTTTTCATGGAAATTATATTTTATTCTAGATTCCAATTTCAGATTTCTCATTTTGTATCCATATTTTAGATCAGTATTATTTCTTTTTATGCATATTAAGGCTACCTTTGAGGTTATCTTCATATTCAAATTTTAAGTGTTTATTATCTCCTCAAGATCTTTTATTTCATCATCCTTTTTCTTTAGCTTTATAACCATTTATTTTAAAATTAAAGTAGTATCTATTTGAGATTATCTTCTTTCTTAAAGTTGTGTTTTAAGTTGAATGATGCTAGCCTTCAAATATTTCACTATTATCATCTACTTCCAAATATCATGGGAAATATCTTCAAGCATGTCACTTTATTCCTTGGTTTTAGCTCTCATTTTCTTCATGTAAAACTTTTGGGCCAACAACACTCTTTTTAGCCTCCTATTTCCCAAGGATAAATCTTTTACACATGAAAGCTACACTTCATTCATGAATCTACTTTAATCCACATCAACTTTTGGGTCTTGAAACTCTTCTTAATGGTTGCATGAACACTCCCTAGATTAAAAACATGGTGTTTTAAGCACTCATTCACCAAAATCACATTTCCTTTTCAACTCCTTAAAAATTTTGAGTTTTATGATTCACATGTTTCCTCTAAACCAGGTTTAGAATTAGAAACCAAAAGATATAGTTACATAAACAATAGAGTTTATTCTCTTGGTATACTTATTCTTTCTCTTTACTTTTTAAACAATGAAATTTTCACCAATTTTCACATTATTTTTTCATTTAAAATGATTTTTCAAACTCATTTCATCACAGATTATTTACCATATAGTTCCTTAAAATTTATCTATATTTTTTGATAAATTGAAGTAATCAATCCTCTTGAACACATATCCTTTTAGAGAATCCTTTAATGAATTATTTTCACATGAATCAATCTAAAAATTCCTTTGATCAGTTTGAGAAATAATTCATATTGGTTTAATGGAACAATTATATCTAGAAATTATTCATAGGGAATTCCAATTTTTTCTTTCAAGTATACAATGAACTAATTTTTCCAACTATTGAAATGATTTACATATAATAAAGTAACTTTCACCATAGATTTCATTCCTTTAAAAAACTTTAGATCAATTCAGAGAAAAAACAAATCTAGTAGAAAATTAACCTCACTTTGATACTAATTAAAGGTCCCTCAATGTGCTTAAGTGATAGATACCCTAATAGGCCATGGAAATACCTTTCTTCACTTTCTAGGATAGACCTATAATTCTTATTATTTACTAAACTATAGTTATTTGTCATTATTCTTTAGAAATGTATTTAATGAGTTCAAAGCACTCTTCTTCTTCTTTATTTGATGTACAACAACAATTCCTCTTCCATTTCTTAGAAATTTGGATCTTTAAATATTCTCTATGTCCATATAACTATTCCAGAACTACTATATGTAGTTTTATAAGACTATATCCCTTAATATGATGGTTTATATTAATCCCCTTCCTCTTATCTTATTATGATTTCTCTAAGTGTTTTGTGCATTTAGTGTGACCATTTATATCCACTAAATTCAAGTTAAGTCCCTAATATAACTTCCATATTAAATTTAAAACTTTTCTAGAAAACTTCTTAAGTATAATGTGGACCCTTCTTCCACAAAGTAGTCATCCTCATTCATACCTTTAACATAGAATAATACATTCCACTACAGTGTACAATGTGATCTAAATAAAATATTATGGTGTGGGATTATTATCTTAAGGATTAACCTCATGTTGATCAGAGCCATTAATTTCACAAATTTAACTTACTCATAACTCACCCACAATCACTAAATAATCTCCTAAAAATCCTTCATTTCACCTAATTTCCTACAATTTAATCCATTTGGACTATAGCATAAACTATTATAGACTTTGAAATCATCAACTCATCTTCTATACCAAAAACAAAACATCTATGTTACAAGATATTTTTTGTGGTGTGGAAAAATTATCTTGAACATGACTATAGAGTATCCCTTTCTCCATGGAATAGGTACCAACAAAACATTAACATTTATAACTACCACTATGGAATGCATTGTAATGTGGTGTTGGCTTGTTTACCATTTTAACTACTTTACCTTTATACGGTGGGGATTATTCACCTTTACAAAGGTTACCTAAAACTAAAGATAACCTTTAAAAAAGGTTCGAGTTACCTTTAAAAAATCTGATCCATTGTGTGCCTCCAACTCTGAGGTATGTTCTTCTCTTATACCCTAGCACAAAAACATTTTTACGATTATTTGAAGCTAGTTTTTTCAAGGTTACCAATATGAAAGGTGTGGTCTACCTTGATGCGGCCATCCATACAGAACATACACTAAAAAAATATATAATTTAGCAATGTTTTTAAGTGATGTTTTTTAAAAACGTTACTACTTTTAAAATTTATAGATGATTTTTAGGAAACATCGCTAAATTACTGACGTTTCCTGATAACGTCACTAATTTAGTGATGTTTCGTGAAAATTTCACTAATTAAGTGATGTTTCTTGAAAACATATAAATTTAGAAACTTTTCAGGAAAAATATATAATTTAGCAAAATTTCCTGAAAATGACCTTCATTTATCCATTTTTTAGGAAACATTTCAAAAATATCAAAGCTTTTTTAGAAACATCGCTAAATTATTGTTGCTTTTTTGGAAATTTTGTTAAATTAGTGAATTATTTTAGGAAATTTCACCAAAATATATATATATTATCTATTTTTTTCCCCACATCGATCTATATATATATATATATATGTATGTATGTATATATTTATTTAAACACAGAAACATATTGTAACGACCCAAGTATTTATAGAATAATACATGTTTATATCTATTAATATTTATGAATAATATATTAACTTTACATTAAAGGGGGTTCATTTTCTGATAGCGTACTTGACACACAACAATAGGTTTCTCTGAAAAGTTATGTTACACACAACTTTGAGTTATACCAAAAAATTATATAATATTTTTTTTAAATGGTAGTTAACGCCTAGACATTGTAATGGTTGGAATGAAAATAACTAACCAAAATATGGTTATACATGTTTGTTAAATGTTTTTACATTTATCCAATATATTTTAGTGGCATAAAATGTGAACGAATCCAATTTTAAGCATAAAATACTCTAATATTTTTAGAAGGTCGGTTTACCACCTTTTGATGGAGAACCATTTTTAAATCTAGTTTTTGTCACTTTTATATGTTATATTTGAAAAAATAAAATTATTTTATAGAATATTGACATCAAAATTTACTTTGTTTAATTTTTGGTAATTTTTTGATGAAATTCATATTTTAATGAATAGTGAAAAATACTGCATTTTAATTCAAAACCGCTTTTTTGTATAATTTATTTATATAGTTATATTATATTTTCCATTGGTTTTAAAGAATAATTGGAATATATTTTTATCATTTAATCTAATTTTGTTCATTAGAACTAATTTCACTTTTAAATTGAATATAAACAAAGGTCAATCTTTTGATAGTTTTTACTTCTTAAAAACCCACTTTTTGGTTTTGACAATGAGAATTAATTTTAAATTAATTTCTGAAAATTATGTGTTTTGAATTTATAAAAATGGATTTCATATTTGGAATCTTTAGTCCAAATTTTTTAAATAGGAACCTTTTATTTTTGGACATTTTGAATAGTAACTTCAGTGATTATTTTTATTTACCATGGTTAAAGGGTAAATCGGGTAAATAAGGGTAAACAAATAATATTATAATACTATAAAACTACCCTAAAACATTTCTTAATCCTATTTTATTAGATATTTCCAACCATTGGCATCGTTGGGTCGATTTTAGTACCCCATGGAGCCACTTGGGTGTGATAATGACATGTTATAAGAATTAATTTCTAGTAAAGAGAAATATAACATAAACATGTATCTTTTACCAAAAAATTTTAATATAGGGTTATATAACTGATATATTTGACTATAATTAGTCATTAAAAATATAATAATATTTCATACATCATGGTATTTTATTTATAATTTTTAGACTTTAAATAAATAAATTTATTTATAACACAATGATGATGTAGTGATTACCTTATTAATGAAAGATTCAAATAAATGATATTATAAATATTAAAATAAATATAATTTGGTTATTTTGATTCCATCCAATAATTTTATGATGGATATTGACATATTATTCTTGAGTTAATTCCTTTTTTTTGAATTAACCAGGTTGTTATAAATTTTTAAAAAAGTGAATTGTGAATAGTGTCCAAAATTTACATAATTCATAACTTAAATCATAAAATAATTTATTAAATGATATTAAATTCCTAAAAATATATTATTTTTCCAAATGGTTAATACAAGTCCAAATATGTCATAAATGAATTTTTTTGGTCATTTGACATGATATGGTAATTAAATTAACCAACAATGTGTAAATAACATGATATCCATCCAATGTCCCGAAGGCCTTCATTTTTTTATTTATTTTTGATAATACACCTTTCAAGGGGTGAGGTGGAACCCTTAAAAGTCCCATAGGCATAATTATTACATGGCCTGTAGGCCTTATAGGAATTCATTTTTCCTATAGGCTTCAAACATTACATACAACCCAGACTAACTACTTAGAACTGCTCCTCCCCAACATCTTCATCGTGAAATCAACTCTCCACCTTCGCATGGCTGTTCGACTAGGCATTATCGTGCATGAACAAGCTTGTCCCGATGGAAGGTTCCATACCCTCTCATTCTTTCAATCCATTTAGCTCCTACTATGGATAACATGATATCACTGTAAGATTAAAAAGGGTAAAATAAGGGTTAAACCAAAAATATAGGGATAAAAAATATTAAAAAATTATGTAAAAATTATTGGATGATGGTTATTCAAACCAAAATCATCTTATATTATAATTAAATGAGTTTCGGGACATTTTTAATAGAAATTTAATTTATAGTAAATTAATATTTTAATACTTTTCTAAAGTGTCCCTCCTCCCTCTTATAAAAGGTCACCACCTCTACCCATTTACACGTACCTCTGAAGCCCCTTGGATCAACCAAATTTTTCTCAGATAATCTGAAAGAATCCCTCTCTTCCTTCTAAAATCCTTAACTTGGGCATAAAGAAATTCAAGAAAGCCTTTTGGCTCAAATCAATAGAAGTTACCCGATTTAGAGGTAACATCTTCACTCAAGTTCCTTTCTTTTATTTTCCTTCTTCACTCTGTGTGATATTATTATTCTATGATTAAATAACAAAACCAGAATAATAAATATACTAGGATGTTTTTATGATAATTATTTGAACTACACCACCACCCACCTCCATCTAATGGATACAAACATATTGTTTCTGTGTACAGAGAACTACCGCCTCACGAAACGATGATTGTTCAATTTTCTCCTACCACCTCTCATGGTGGAAAATATGATAAAACTGTAATTATATATGATATATATTATATTTATATTTCCTCTATGCTTCTTTAATTTTTATTTACAACATACCTTTAAGCTTTCCATAATGTGTAAATACGATAATTTCATTTGAGGTGGTGTGAACTACCATCCCCTCAAAGTGATATGACCCGTTCATTCCATACATGTAATGTATAAAGGAAAGAGTTAATGAACTTATGTAAGATATATAACATTTATATTATACTGGAATTATAATATATCTATGTACCATTTAGTTTTCATTCCTTTAATATGACAAAGAAATGAAAGTTGCGTTCATGCGTACGTACAACCTATCATCTCCATGAACGGTGCATTTCATTTATTATATTTAAATGGAATATTATAAATACATATATAATGGATATATATGATATTTAAATCATGAATAATATTCTTGAGATAATTTACTTATGACCACATGGATAATTTTCATCAAAACAAGTTCATTTTTGACTCAAGCACCAAATATTGACAGAACGACCAATATTAACTTAAATAATTATGTAATTTTTATATTGTATATATAATTCCCTTTGAAATATTATATCATGAATATCCTTATTCTCATGATATTATAAGTTTAGTTTAGTTTTATTTTTTAATTATTTTTATTCAAGTATTTTCTCAATCTTTAAGGGTCTCTTTAACTAAAACATCATTTTAAATGTTTTAAAGATTTATTCTTCTAAATATTTATCATTAATGCTCATGTTTTCAAAATGGTTTGAAGGATTTATTTATACAGACATTAATTTTTTAAAATGTTAATTCCTTTAAATGTTTCAAAGTGGTACGGGACACTTTGATTCAAAAATATTCTTTTTAAATGTTTTAATTGTGTCTTTTAAATTGGATTGATTATGTCAATGTATTGAACTGATATCTTTTGATTGTAATGTGGAAATGTTATCTTTACTTTATGCTTATTTTATGTGTTTTTATTATGTTATGGTTCTTGGGAATTGATAATGTATATGGTTTGTTCTGTGATAAACCAAGGGCAGGTGAGCCCGAGATATCTCTCCAATGCATTGGGTAACATGATGGAGGTAAACGTTAATGTTTCTCCAAAGAGATTTAGGGAATATACTATGATGGGTATTCCAAATGTAAACATTAAGGGTACTCCCTATATATATCTAAAATATACAATGTATGTATGATATAGATGCCACAAGTTACCTTTATGTTTTATGTTTTTAATGAAGTTTTGTAGGAATCTTCTGATTACATGATTTAAGCTAAGTAGTTTATGTTTTATTGGTGAAAAGTATGATTTTGTGAAAATGTTTTCTTGGGTTTTAAATATTCATGTACTAATGGTTTTATTCCTTATTTAATATTCCTTGCTGAGATATTTATGCTCATCCTAAGTTTTTGAAATGTTTTTCAGGGTATAATGAATGGTAAGAGAAAGGAAAAACTCAAGAAGGTTTTTATCAAGAAAATAATTCATGTTTTATTTAAGGAGTTTTATTAATGTGAAAAAATGGATAGTGTAGAAGTGTCCACCTTATAATTTTTTGAGAAGGAATGTTATAGTTATGACCTAATTCTCTAAAACTCTAAACCAGAAAAGATCCCCAATTTGAAAGAAAGTAAATTCTTGATCAAAACTCATGATTATGTAAGGTTTAAGGTTGGGGCCTTAAACATATATATAAACACACAAATATATATATAAATCCACCCACACAAACACACACACACACACAGATATATATATATATATATATTACAATAGTTCAGGAGAGGGTTTATAAAGAAATAAAGAAACTATTGCACTATTGTACCTACAAGTACTCGGAGAGACTCGATCCTGAGACCTTCTACGAGACCCCTCAAAAGCATAACCACTAGGATATGCCACTGGGGGAAAAAACACACATATATAATTATATATCTATATATACACATATTTATATATAAAAACACATATATATTTTAAATTTAGTCATGTTTTTAAGAAAACATGGCTATTTTTAGTGACATTTTACTATTGCTTTAATATGTGGCTAATTATATATATATACATATATAATTATAAATATGTATACATACACATATATATTTACACACACACACAAACACACACACACATATACATATATATAAATAAACTTATATATATATATATAAACATATATATATATATATACATATATATATACATATATGTATGTATGTATGATATAAACATATATATGTTAATATAAACATATGATATATATAAAAAATAAAAATATAATATATATATATATATATATCTAATATAAACATATATATAATATAAACATATGTATAATAAAATATAAACATAAAATATGAATATATATATATAATATAAAATATAAACATATATGAAAAATATAAACATATATATATAATATAATATAACTTATATGTATGCATAAAATATAAAATATAAACATATATATTAATATATGTATATTAATATATAAAATTATATGTATATATATAATATATATTGATTTTTTAAGTAATGACACATATATATAAGCATATATAAATGAAGACACATACATTTAGATATATATATATATATATATATTAATATATATAGACACAGAAAAATATATATAAACATATATATAAAAGTATATATATAGTCAGGGAATCATTCATAGTTGTCATCAGGCCTTCCCTTCTGCCCTTACTGTGGAGTTCTTTCTGGATTCCTATCTGTTTATATGGTGATGGTGGTTGCGACGTCATCATGTTGCTTGTTGCCGATCATCTTCAGTGGTCTCCAGACTGTACCCTAAGACTTAGTCGCTCCTTCCATCAGTATGTGTTGCATAATAGAAGATGTCGGGTGACCGACGATGGACTAGGATTTTGCGAGTACTAGGGTATGGTTTTCTCTTTGGTTCGATATGATTTAGTGCATTCAAAGGAATATTATGGGAGGTTTACACGGATGGATGGGGGTGGAGCTAATCTGGTTGACTGTATTCTATTCAGTTTTTAGGCATCGATATTGACGGTTGTGGATTTCATAAAGGGGGTTGTTTGTGTTGAATTACAGTTGATATCCTTCTCTAGTATTCTGGTTGTTGGTTTGAATTGGTGTAGGTGTTCTTCTGATGGAATATGCACTGTGTTTTTTATCTCTTCCCTGGTTCTGTTGAATCCAAGCTGATTTGTGGGACTAGTTGTCTGATTGAGTCATAAAAGTCTTCATGAGCATTGGATTTTATCTCATTACATTTGTATGGTGGTGTATCTTTTTGCAGGTACGGCTGTGTGGGTGGCCTCAAAAGAGGGATGGGTATGCCGATACCCATAATTCTGTCATTTTTCCTTCAAATTGAACAAATGGGTACCCTAATATTGACTATTCACAATTCTTTCTATCTAATTCTGTGTTACATCAGGTTGAACATGTAGTGATTTCCTCACAAGAATTCTCAGGTGGGAGGCTTGAAATAGATATAGGTGAGTTGGAAACTATCATATGGTCCTCCTTCCACATGTTTGTGTGGATGTGAGGAGTGCTCTTCCACGCTGTATTGGTCCAGCATGGTGAAACTTCTTAGCAGGGGGAGATGCTTCATCATTGATTGATTTCACTATTTATTTGTCTTTCAATGGGGGAATGAGATTCTTCATGTTTCTTATATTGAAATTTGATTCTCATTGGGCACTAAAGACCATCAAGACCTTTAGGTCATGATCTTTAAATTTATTTTGCCTCTGCTTGTACTGGGTTCCCTCTTTTTCCATTTTTCAAAAGTGTTTTTCTTTTTTATGTTCAATAAAGGGGGTTTGACCTTCAACCTTTTCTCAATACAATATAAAATATAAATATAAAAATATAATATAAAATATAAACAAATATGTAAAATATAAACATATATATATAATATAATATAAACTTATATAAATAAACATAAAATATAAACATATAAACATATATATATATATATATATTAATATATGTACATTTATATATATAATATATTAATTTTTTAAATACTAAAATCTATTTATATATATATAAATATAAAATAATACAATTTTATATTCATAATTAGAATAGGTGATTTTTTCAGGTCTTTGTGTATAACCCTATAGGTTGTCGGTTCAAATTCATGTGGAGGCAGATTTGTGAAACCTGGGGTGTTGAGTGTGGGAAGGTTGGCAGCGCTGGAGTGAGTCACCATAGAGGAGGGTGGGTGGGAGGGGTGTGCAGTGTGGGGCATTGATCATGGGAGGGTGGGTATCACTAGAGTGGGATTTTCAGTGGAGGAGGGTGGGAGGGAGGGGAGTTTGATGTGGAGTGTGAAAGGGTGGTGGGAAAATATATTATTATTTTTTTTGTAAAAAATAATAATAATTTTTTAAAAAAATTATAAATTTCAAAAAAAAATATTCCTACATTTTTTATAAATATCAGTAAATGATATTTTTTAAAAAAAATTGTAAATTTCAAAAAGACATCTAAATTTCAAAAAAAAAATACCAACATTTTTTAGAAATTTCAGTAAATGAGGTGTCGCTAAATAGATATGTTTATAAACATTTCCAAATTAGAAATTTTTATTTACCACCAAGCCCAAAGGCCATTAATTTTTATTTATTTCCCCCTTTTTTAAATTATGATGAGGGGTAACCTTACATGGATCGAAATACCAGAGTCACATAGGCAGAAACCATGACCCGAAGGCCCAAAATACCTAAAATAAACATAAAAGATCCACCCAAGAAAGTATAACAATAAACCATATTCCAACCATGAAAAATTGACTAGCAAGTAATTCCCTGTGCCGAGATGCACGAAGTCTAGTACTAATGGAATAATCTATACCCTATTAATCATACAATCTGGTAGCCCTGTAAATATGGGATCAGATTCGCTAAAACCCTCATTTGTAACTACCTTAGAGTAATTTGAGGCCCCAAACAAAAATAAAGCTATAAGCACACCACCAGCGCAAGACACCAAAGCACACCTCATATTCACCTGCAAACGAGCTCACTACTATGACATCATAGATGTTCCTCGTTGTCACCTAAAAATGATCCTGCCATAATGGATGGATCTTCCACTAACACCCATAAACACCGCCAAATAAGTCCAATTGTCCATGCATACATGATAGACCTGAATCCAAGGCTAGACCACCAACCCTGTGAGAAGCCCGCCTCCACCACAAAATTTCTCCTCCAAATAGGATCCACCGACCCTTCCACCCGGAGAATGATCCACCACTAAGCATACATCCACCTCCCAACAAAGAAACACCACAGAGCATCGCCACTAAAGGCCACCGAAGGGCTTACCCTCCATCATCACTAGAGAACCATTACTGAATCCATGCTGAGACAAAAAATCCTGGCCATAGGAAGTCGCCACCGAAGAGGATCCGAATTCCTTGGGAAAAATCTAAAGATAAGAACAGAGCTCTCGGCCAAAGCTGAGATCCTTTTGTAGGCACCGAGATCTCTTTTTTTCACTAATATTTCTAAAAAAAATATTAAATTAGGTGTCACTAAATAGAGGTGTTTATAAAAATCATGAATTTAATTATGTTTATAAATTTCACTAAATTAGTGGCACAACATTTACTAATGTTTTTCAGAAACATTGATAAATGAATTATCAACGTTTTAAAACATCTCTAATTAGAATTTTTTAGTGATCCCAAAGTATTATATAATGGATAATTCTATCAATAAAATACCGCAAAATATTATTCAGTTTTATGACTTAGTTTTTATCTTATCATCACTCCTTACTTCAAGGAATTATCAACAATTCCAGTTCAACCTTCCATATATATTTTTAAAAAATTACTCTAAACCATCTTCTAATTATATTTTCAACAAACCTAAAGGGGGGAATTATTGGAACACTATGAGTATGTATTGAATATTTAAAAAATATAATTATAATATGGTTTAAAGTAGACTATTAACAATATATATGGAATTTTGAATTGGAATTATTGATAATTCCTTAGAGGAAAGAGTGATGTTTGAACATAAACTACATCATTGAACCACAAGGTATGTTGTGGTATTTGATTAATAAAATTTTCCTCATCACAGGACCCAAGGTTTTGTCATATGGAAGGATTTTTCAAGGTATATATCACCTTACTAAGGGTAACCAGGGTAAACTCGGCGTCATATAAAGGTAAAAATGGTTTTAAGTTAGGGTGGAAGAGAAAACCATGCCATAAAATTTGGAGCCACATCATATAGTAAATTTTGTTAAACTAAATCAAACATTTTTTAAATTCCATCTTAAGTTTTAGGCATCCTTGATAATGGTTAATAACCTATGTTCTGTAAAGGTAAATAAATCAAAAAGGTCAACAAGCTAACACTTTATCGAAGTGAATTTCACAGTGGAATTTTTATATGTTATAGTTTTGAGGGTTCCTATTTCATGGATAAAGTTCTATATTGTAGTTATGTTGAAGAGAATAATTCTACACCAAAGAAAGTTCTTGTGAAGTGGAAGGTTTTTTTGTAGAGTGGATGATTTGATTATTTCCAAGTCTACAAGATATTATGTCGTAGTATAAATGTATTTCTTCATGGGAAATTTGGTAAAATAGAGTAATTTGAGGAGATTATGTTATGATCATGGATGAGTTTTAAGTAAATTAAATTCATGAGATTAGTAGATTTGTTCAAAAATATTGTTTTCTAAAAATTCTATTAGGGCATGATTTTTCATTGGATCTACATCCATGGACTAGTCGTGATCATGTGGACTTGCATCCCCACCTTCCAAAGGAAGATAGCTCTTACCACAGGGGTTGAGGATGCCATATCTTTGATCAAAATAGGATGATGGGATATTGTCACATCCTTCCATGGATTCCTCCTTAGTATTTATCTCATAGTATAAGTATCCCTTACAGATCTAAGATATGTTCATGAATTTCATTCTCAACACCCTCTTTAAGAGGACATTAGTTAATTATGTTTCTTATTTCTGTGATAGGGAATTTACCTTATGGTTGGAGCTTATGAACTATGTTGGGTATGTTGGGAATCTATATATATATTCCTAGTATGGGATGAGTTCATCTTATGATCATGTAATAAGGCATATCAGGCTCAAAAACCTATGTAATCCCTTAATATTCATGAGGCAACTTATTCTTGGTGTGTAAGGAATCCTAGCCTCATTACTAAGGGAATCTTGTGCTCATCACACAAGTATCTCATGTTTTTAATGTGAGGCATCTAGATCTGATCACACTAGAAAATTTATGCTCATCAAATAAGAATTCCTAGGCTCATCACCTAGGTAATCCTATGTTCATCACATGGGGTGAGAATTTTAGTATTTTCACTTAAATAGAGAACAAATAGATCTCACGCTTGTCACATAGGATTATTATGCTCATCACATAAGGTATCTCATGCTTGTCACATGAGGTGATATCTTAAGATTGTCGCCTAAGTAGAAGGAGGATATTGATGATGCTTGACATATAAGCTTATTAGGATCATCACCAAAGATACCCTAGGCCCATCACCTAAGGATAGGTTTATGATGTATCGGGTGGTGTTTACAGCTTTAAATTTTAGTGAGGGTGGTCCCACATACTCTCGTTATATATGGTTTGGTCACATATTTATAGTCCAGTGGGGACGGTCCTGCATACACTCTTCATGTATGGGTTGGCACATGTTTATATTCAAGTGTGGATAGTCCCACAAACACTCATCATGTATGGTTCAATCACAAATTTAAATGTTAGTAGGAATTATTGTTGTATACATATTTCACATACTTGGTTGGGTACATGTTAGAATTATATGGTAACACCAAAGTCCAATTGGAGTATGGATTGGAATGGTGATAGGTTTGGTGTACTCCAAAAATATGACCAGGTTTCCGAGTTTCCACCTCTATAGGGGGATATGGAATTAATATGGTGTTTGGATTATACCTTGTAGAAGAATCATGTGTACCTTATTTGGAGGTAGGGATCAAAAACCACATATTTTAAGGTGAAAAGGTCATGTGATGGGATCATACCATGTAGTTTAACATCATGGAGTGAGGATACTCATGTCATGAAGGGAACAATAATGAGTAATGGAGTAACACTTATTCTATGGAGATAACCAAAAAATTAGAGGAAATCGTCTCATAATCATAACATGGGTCATCTCGTGCTCATCACACTGGGCATCCTGGGATCATCACACAGGCTATCCTATGTTCATTGCATAGGGTAAGATAAAATTTAAAATCTTTAGTTGAGGATATTTTTGTTCAGTTTAACATCATGTGATGAGGATTTTTGTGTTCAATTTAACATCATGTGACTAGGACATGGGTCATAATGAAGTGGGAAGAGATGGTAGATTCTACGGGGCTTTCACATTGAGTTTTTTGGACTTGATTATTATGGGGAGAGAGAAGGATACAAGGATCTTGTGTGGACTCATTGAGGGGGTGGTGGGTAGTTACATTTAATGATTCCATGGTCAAAGCTTATATATCCACTGTTTATGTGCCTTTGGAGGGAAAATACATGGAAATTACCCATTTTAAGAAGCATACAGGAGACCCAGTGTTAGTGTGCCTATGATTAGTAGCTGAAGTAAATCATACCACCTAGATCATTCTTGGTGTAGAGGACTTGGGAATGAGGGTTTGTGATACCAGTTACACTTATGGATTTTTCATGAGTAAGCCTAGATCGAATGTATGTGGGGGCCATGATAACTTATCTTTTTAACAATTATGTTTGGTATAAGGATACATCGAATGGGGGTACCTGGAATCTAGTTTATAAAAATTTGGAGTTATGTGTATAGGTAGAGTTGTGTGAGTCATGGGCTCTAGTAAAAGTGAACTACATGTATGGAAATGGCATGGTTTTGAAAAATTTGGGGGTTAAATGAAATAGGGAGTTATGAAAAGTGTTTTTTATTGCATGAAATATTTTCTTCATCAATGAAAGTTGTGTTAAATCATATCAAACATAAGCCAATGTATTTAAGGTCCTATGTGTGGTATTTCATGTAAATTGCTTACTTGTGGGAATCCATGAGAGTCTCAAGTTGTGTTATTTTCATAGAAGAATGGGTTTTGAAAGCTGAGAGAACGAACCTTTTACTTCCATAGGTTCATCCCCCAAAATGGTGGATGTTTCTCTATTTATAGGCATTTCATCTCATGTAAGGAATTATATTTCAAAATTATTTTGGGATCATATAACACCAACTGGCCTATGAATGTTTGGGAGTAGTGTAGTGTTCGAACTCTACTTCACGTAACTTGAGTTGCATGAGATACTAGCCTTTTCTTATTGGAATCTAACTCAATAATATGTGACAATTTTTCATTTGAATTTATCATTTTCATGAAACTATGAGTCCCTCGAATTTTTAGGAGTTTCAAGAACTACATAAAAGTTTCATGAATTGCTCCATTCTGATTCAGAATAACACTAAAGGGCCATTTTTTCACCAGTGGTTGTTTGTTAGAAAACATTTTGATGACATGAAATCCTATTTTCAATTAAAATATCCCTCCTTATAATAGGATCTTATAAGGAAGTGGATTATTGAATTCTGAGGAAAACATCAATGTTTGGGTCTTTTCCTTTTATCTTGTGTAAATTGGCCCAAATTCATGAAAAACAAGTTATGTGGTTTATATAAACCATCATCATACTTTACCTATAAATAGGGGGAGGGGCACGGTACTATAACTCCCTAACCCATAATCCACTGAATTGGTTCCCTAGGTTGGTGCACCATTTGGTCTTAAGCACACCCCCATGTATGCCAGAGGCTGCTAACTAGTGGTGAGGGTCTATAGGTGGTGTAATAGGGAGACTATACCAATTGTTCAAAGTTAAACACAATTAAAATAAAGGAAACATCATATAAAATCACATCCAAACAAATAAACTATAGGTGTAAAATACTAATTCACATCCCATGTATTATCATATTGATTCTATATACAAATAAATAGGTAGGGAATACACATCAACCAAGTCAAGTACAACCATCCCAAAGAAAAAAAAAACAAAAGATAGAGTAAACATATAAGTCTTTATCTCTATCCCAGATCCTACCTCCCATAATCCATCCTATCTATACAATAAATAATTATAAACATGGTGGTTTCCCTTATATAGACATGCATCCATGAAGGTTGTTCAAGTACCAAACGATAGTCCAAACAAGGTGCGAGAACAACTCAGTAGGTTACCACCAATGGTATCTAATAAATTTCAAATATATAAGTGTAAATTATAAAGGTGTTTAATAAATAAATTAATTAATGATAATGATAATCTGTAGAAATTAATAGAACCTAGTCAAGCCTTGTTTCTTAAGGGGTTAATTGAGGTTGACACTACCTACTTCGGCCTTCTCCAGTCTATGAGCATGGTGGAAGTATAATGTCTCAACATAGTTTCAAGGTTAATAACTGATGAAACCATAATCAATTAAACCGAGGGAATCTATTTGGATCATCTAGGAATCCCATTCTAGAAATTCCCATGTAAATACATTTGTCTAGTCTAAACACAAAGAAATGTCCTTAACATTTAGAGGAATGTATCGATTGGAATCCAAGTCTCACACTTAAGGAATTGCACCCAATAAGATTGAGCTGAATATGGCTATCTCATCCCAAAACATCCCACAAGTGTTCCCCTCAAGAATCCAGGACATTAATTTATAGAATTTAATAAGTGTAGAAATTACTTGAATACAAGGGGGACCCACCCCATGGAATTCACAATAATGGATCTATGTAAAATACACTGACTCACTCAAGGAATTCCATAGATTTGGGCCTCACCAAATCCAATAAATTTTTTACTCGTGGCATTAACATGAGTCCCCTAATAGAATCTAAGGCTCATCCATGTAATTCCACACCAATAAAAGTCATAATGAATCCAAGGAACTTTCCAAGTCATTCCATGATCACCATTATTTAAAATAATATCAATAGGTTATTATTCCAAAATGTAAATATAACAAAAATAGACAATTCAAGACAAGATCCCCACTATGAATAATTTCACATATATAAACTTTTAACAATTTAATCCAATTTTCCCATATAATTCAATTCACAGGTTCATCAAGTATTTCCAAGGTCATGAAAATTACCAGGTCCCATGGGTCTTCCTAGGAAACCCACATTCTATAATAAATTTATTCCATTACAAAGGGAATCCCTAAACCACCCAATTTAATTCACACAATTCCAAGTTAAAAACCAAACTCACAACTAAAGTGAATTTGAATAAAGTCTTCCCTAATCCAATATAATTATCTAAGCCTAAGGGAGTTTCCAAGACATCAATAAGGTAGAAAAATATTAAGATAATTTTAGGTCATGAATCTGATAACCCAACACAACCAAACATGCCAAAACACAATATAAAAGTTATAATTTAAGGGTAAATCATCTAGAACACCCGCATCAAACTCATAGGGACCCACTCCTCTAGTATTGACCTTCGATTCAAGCTAAAATGATAGAAATTGAACAAGTTGACAAACACCCGGACAATAGGTCATATAGACACAACTGAAATGAGAACAATTGATAGAGAATGAAATGAAGAAAGGAAGTTATATGACTCTTATAATCACCTCTATCCTTCTAAAAAATCCAATAAAAATCCAAATTCCTAATAATTAGAGGATATTGATGAATTAGGAGAGGATAGAGGGGATCCTAGGATGATGCAACTGGACAAAAATTAGGCTAAGAACAGAGGGGGTAAAGATGAAAAATTACCTTTTTCCCCTTTAAAAAGGTATCCAAGACTAACTAGATGGATGGGAATACCAACAGACCTACACCTCTACTGGAAGGCCACCAGCTAACCATCGGCCTCTGGCTAGTAAGCTGGTGTCACTAAGGCCCCTTGGTTGTATCCCAGGTCACCTCCTAAACTTCTTTTACACCCCCAAGACCCCCAAAAAACCCCTAGATCACTTCCTAAAGAGTAAAAATATGGATTTTTAACAAAATTTTAATAATATTTCATTCCCCTAAAGGGTCGGGTTCTTACAATCTCCCCACCGTACAATAGCTTGTCCCCAAGATACACTCCTAAGCATCGTTGAGCCACAATTTATGAACAACACACATATCCCTCATCAGTTATGGTCATAAAAAACCTCATAAACTTGTTTCACTATTTAAAACCCCATAGTACCATGTGTCATGGTACCAAGTAAGCACTCAAAATCAACATGACACCACACTACTGGTGTCATACCTGAACTCTCTATTCACAATATTACACTTCATGGGTTGGTGTCACTGGTCCACACCAGACCACTTTGACCCAAAACTGCTTACAAAATAATAGCCTCACTTCCGAGACTATCTATCTCATAAGGCCTTTCCTTAGTGATGACATTGAAACAACACACTAAACCACCAAAGTTTTATATACTTTATTACATATAAGTTTACTTCTGAGAAACCATATTCATTACTATCACTTGACCTCCATCCCACAACTAATGGTCACCAACTTGAATCATTTGAATCCATCCAATTCTAATCAATTGAAACCATCACCTAGGTTTTATCTTAAAAATGAACCCTCATTTATAGGTTCTTCAACACATCATTCCCAGTTTTTACTAAAAACTTCTCTAAATGGGAACTACCCACACAAATTATCTAGGGCATATGCCTCACCATATGGAATACTTATCGCTAATCTATTAGAACGTTTTTATATGAAAACTAACATCATTCAACATAATTTTTCCCAATAATCACTCATGTTAATTTATTGAGTCATTAACACAAACCTTATTTTAGGTCCAAATAATAGTGTGATGTATAACACAACCTCTTTCCAAGCTATGTCAAAACACCATTGGACACTCGGTCTTGGAAGGTCTACAAAAAGGTTTAAAACCTTATGAACCATCACACAACTCATACATAACATCCCACTATGGTCCTTTCATAGACCCATTTCACTTTAAAAATGAGACGACACTTGCAATAATCACCTATTCTAGAACACAATGTCACCCTAAACCGGTTTACTTTCAAGCCCATGGTGCTCCCTTCTATAGAACTTAACCCACAATGTTTGCTTTCAAATCTGTAGTGTTTTCACCTACTAGAATCTCCCACCAAAACATAACACCAATAGTGAAGGAACTAGGGCCTGCAACAGAAATTGGTGGGCTGAGGATTTTAAAATTTTCACCGAGGGGATGATGGAACTTGTCATCGGCAGCGATCCAGGCCCTGGTATGGTCTGAGTATCTCGTGTAAATTAAAAGAGAACGTAAATTAAAAATGAGAACATTCCTATTTAGATATGAAGTCGTGATCGACTACAATTCATCTATGGTGATTGTTTATTGATGTATCCATATCAGTAACCCACTAGATCATCCACACACACTTCAAAAATCTATGGTATCACCAATCATCAAATTCTAGGTGCTAGTTTAGAGATTCAACGATGCCTTCGATGTCCTGATGATCACCACAATCCTCTGCCTTCATTACTTGAAGGTATTCTTGGGTCATCACTTGATAAGGATAGATTCTCTCTCTAGGAATTGGTATGAGAGAAGATTTCATTCATAATTGAATAAATATTCAGTTATAAGAGAGCCTCTCTCTCTATTTAGAGTGGAACTCCTAAACACCCAGTTGGGTTCCCTGACCCCTGTTTATTTAACATCCACTAAATAATAATTATGATGAACTAAACTGCACCATAAATATTATTAATAATTTATCACATACTTATAACATATATATATATATATATATATAATATTATATTATAAACCTGAGTCATTTAGTTTGACTTGTAATCCTGCTTAATATTAAATGATCATTGAATATTAAAATAATATCATTTGAATAATATTTTTCTCATATTTACTTAACTTTTAAATACTTTAAATAAATTAAATCCAAATTATTCATAACTTGAATAATAATGAATTTATTTTATTATCATTGATCTATACCTTGGACAACACTCGGACCCTATGGTGGGGCCCACCATGTTCAATATACCTATTTCAACAGAATAAGAATGATTCTTGAATACTATATTATGTGTGACCCTCTAGGCACATATCTTGATAGTGGTGAATAAAATCCATAGACCAATATCGGAGTCTAGAAACACATTAAGGCCCCTAAATAGATAAGGATATTCATAACAATGACTAACATCCTATAAACACTAACTGTGTACTATAATCTCTTGGTCATTAAATATCTCATAAAGCAGGATGCACATTTGTGTCATTGTCCTTTTCTTGTTTTATTATTTATTGATCTATCCAAATGGATTTACCTTTAGACTACTTTGGCCAAAGACTTATGAAGGTAGTACCATCTTCATAAATCAATCCTGAGATATACAACTTTCTTAACTTTGAAGTGACAAATCCTTTCTTGGCTATTCAACCAATGTCATACCACCAATGATGCACCCAACAAAAGCTACCTCACCATGATTTCAATATCATAGTTTTTTCCTTGCATAAATTTTTTCAATCAAATGGTATAAATTAGTAATGATCTGAATTCAAGAGACCAATACACATGTCCCTAGATAGGAACAACCAATAACAACCACAACATTTGTTGTTCCTATCGGTGGGTCTGTCCTCATGATCGCACTACTAAAGATCACCAAGTGAAAACTTTATGAGAAGAAGTCTCAATTCTTATGACCCCCAACACCTGATAGTCAAACTTCTACTATTTCCAGTGAGTAAGATATATATGGACCATAGGACCTTTATTTATTATTAATGTCATAGTATCTTGAGGTTCTCATTATAGCCTGGGATCTGTTATAACTTTTTTATAGGACAATTAATCTAGGACATTACCATTAAATAGTTGAAATAGAAAAGTCTACACTCTATAGGAAAAAATACATCATGTATATCTAACTGTATACACGAAATAGTAATCAAAAGTACTACATAATTGGCTCTAGGGAATCCACTATTTAAACAAATAGTTCTATGACACACTTTCTATGGTTCCAATTCCCTATACCCAACACTTAGACAAGGCGCTGAACAAAAGTTGGTACAACTACTCATTCCAGATCCTGGACCAAATAAAAAACTTCACCACCACCCATTTATAGGATCCAACACACCTGTTTTCCTTGGAATCCAGGTTTGAAACTCAATTACACCCATCATATTAAATATGATTTATATTAATTAGTTTCTAACCCACCATGTCTATTAAAAAATAAAAAACAGTTCAACCTTCGTTGGATGACTATTATGAATGCTTTGCTATACCCACTGATGCATTTCCAAAACACCCGATCATGATGTAATATATTCTAAAGTAACCCCATGGTCATCCAAAACATTCTTACTAATTTAAAACTCTATACTTTGGTAAAATTTCATAGTTAAAGAACCAATCAACTAAGCTTATCATTCTGCTATATCACATGCATTGATGCACCATCGATCAAAATCACCCTCAGACCATCTCTAGAATGTCTCAAGATAAAGTAAACATATGGACTTCTTCCAGTATCATATCTTATTTTTAACCTAGAGTCCTCCATGGAATCCAAATAAATAGGATCCGCCAGTTCAATTATCAGTCTCTCTACATGGACGACACCCAAACACAAGGTTTGAACCTTCAATGAATGATTGGAACTCCTGACCAAAGTAGTGTCCTTATAGTCACCCATGAAGAAAACCCCTCAATATCCATGGACCATATCTAATATATCATTGAACATGATTGTAAACCATGGAATCCCTGCTAAAATATGGCCACTAGTTATGATACATTAATCACTGATCATCTTTAACTTACAATAACGACATCTGTATCATCCACTAAAACCTCATTTAAAATAATATTTTCACCACCAAATAGTTTATGGTGCACTTCCCACCAAATAGATTGACTTATACCTCCCTTTAAAGTAATACCATAAATATTAAATATAAAATATATGCATGTTTGTCCCTTTGATCCATGCTCACCCACATCATCCACCCCTGATGCCTCCATTAAGACCAATTAGGATTGATAGTGCTAGTGCACCCTAATCTTCCATGGAGTCACTATCACCTAAAATGAGACATCTTAATTCACATAAAAAGCCCCATGAATTCATGACCAAACATATCTGTAATTTCCATGGTTACCTTAATCCGAGAGATAATTTTTGATCCAAACCACTAGGGTTCTATAACTATCCCCCAAGTATTCATGTACCCATTCTCACCAAAAACCTAGAAATTTTGCATAACTTGAACTCCTCCAAGACCCACATAATTCACCATTTATCCATATATATCCTGTTTTACCAATCCAAACACAACATACCCCATCCATATCCAATGCACACCACTTTTACTATGAGGAAAATAGTGGGTTCTAACTCATAATCTATATGGTCACATCACTTAAGTGGAACCACACCACTCAAATGGGTGCTTTCAACCTTGATTTTATTGGAACCTAATGGTTTCATGTTCTTTGGTAACAATTTACAACCCTTAACTCACAATCAATTGATATTTACATCATTTAGACTCACTCAAATGTAGGGTCAAGCATCTAACCAAACCATAACTCACCCCATTTAAACCTATCACCCATACATCATTCTATCCTAGAGAATCTAACTGCCCTCACTACTTAACATAACACATCTAAAATACACAATTCCAAGAATCACACTGATCCTCCCCTTGTAACTTATCTTGGACACCATGAGCACTAGAACATAGGGTGTCTTAAACTCAAAAAAGATGAGGTAACTCACAATCCTTTTTCAAAACATTATAGGGGTATCCTCACTCGTACATCTCCTCATGCCCAACCCAAAACACCTTATTAGAATTATATTACATGAGACAATAATTCTCAATGTATATTCATACCTAAACTGTATTCCCCCAAGAAATTACCTTCTCTTATCTCAAACCCAGAGCATTTCACCACACTTCACTAATATTTGACTTACCCATCTATGATCATCATTGACCACACTATCAAAAACACACCAAAAATATAACCATTTAGGCATCTGAATAGTCTTAATATCCAAAATCAACCATAAATTTAAGGATTATAGAATTCTAAATTATCTTCATCATAAAATCCAAGGTGATTAAAGTGATGAAATTTCACACTTGATGGAACCTCTCATGAATTGATGACACAATACAAATCATTTTCCCATGATTCACATATAAAACTATACACAAGGATGGGTTAACCCCTATCATGGTCACCATCATGGATCACTAAGAACAGAATCACTAATAACTATGGACATTTTCAAGGGTTACTAGGACCTTCCACCTAGATCAGACTCTAGAAAACACCAAGTCATAGCTCTCAAAAAACACCCTTATACACATCTCAAGATCACATGGAACCTAACATGCCAACACAAACCTTAATACTCAAAGATCTCACTCAAATACATAGAAACACACATAACATAAATTAATCAAAACATGAAATCACACAGAAACCTAAATTTCCTATAAAAAAGCCAACATTATTCTCACATGGTCACAACACTAATTCTTCCTTAATCCATGCCTACAATTCATGGCCATAAACTACTATTCTAAAAGGTTTTTCACCATTAATTCTCTTTATCTAGAATCACATCCCCAAGCTTTGGTAAATAATATTCCATTCATAAGTTATGAGGCAAAGAACCTAATATGATTCCTATTTGAATTTTATTTAAATAATACCATCATTTAATTTGGTCTAGGTATCACATATCATATAAATTTAGGATTTTATCATTTTAAAATTCCTTTACATTTTCAAATTATACCACCATAGTGCCATTATATGAAATTTCAATCACAGATTATTGAGGAAAACACCCTTTAAGTTGTGACTGGCACCCCATTTAATTGACACTAATTTAGATCCATTCTAAGAGGCCACAATTCAAAATATTTAGTCATTTAGAGATTAGTTATTTATAATTAAACCATAAAGATCTATAGGAACCGTTCATTATCCAAGTCCATTTATCATTATTCTTAAGGATTCAAATTTTAAATATTTTTATTATTCATCAATATTACATGTTTAATCCATTCATAAATTATCTCGATACAACATTCTAGGACAGGTTAGATAGGATTCCATTCACAAGTTATAAAGGAAAACACATTATAAGTTTCTTACTAGAACCTTATTTAACCAAAACCATCACATTAATAACTCATTTATATCTACTAAAAATTATAAGGGGGGTATCTAGGAGTTAGTTAAGTAGAATTCCACCATAAATTTATATGTGAAAACACCATATAAATATTTTTAGACATTTAATTAACCAAT
Source organism: Viscum album (assembly GCA_963277665.1). NCBI lineage: Eukaryota > Viridiplantae > Streptophyta > Magnoliopsida > Santalales > Viscaceae > Viscum > Viscum album. The sequence goes on from OY728122.1 coordinate 2,048,659,384, forward strand.
ATCAATCAATTATTTAAAACCATAGGTAGATATAAATTATTAACATATATAAACCAAAAACAATTATTAAATAACTAGAATATGTTAATCCCTAAAAGCTTTAAATCATAGGAAACATATGAATGGAATGAAAATCCTATATTTCAAGCATGATGCATGAATGAACACACCCTCTTTCCATACCAAATAAGAGAAAAAATACCATTAATTAATATCATCACACCCAAGTGTACCAATAAAAGTAGAAATTAATCAACTATAAAAGATAAAAGAAATAACAATAATTCCCTAACCTCTAAAATTGGATTTTCCCCATACATGGGTCTAAAAATTCCAAGCATGAGCTCATTATTAATCCCCAAAAACATCCTTGTTTTCTATATACCATTCCAAAATAGTAATACAAAAGAAATAATTTATAATACCACTTTGTAATTCCCAGACTTAGAATCCAATAAACTAGTTCCTAGGGCCAGTGTGCCACATGGCCTCAAGCATAAATCCTCATACACCATAGACTTCCTAATAGTGGTGAGGGTCTATAGGTGGTATATTGTGAAAACTATACCCTATAGTCCGAGTTTAAAATAGTATAAATAAAGGAAACATCATATAACATCACATCTATGAAAATAAAATGTAGGTGAAAAATACTAAGTTACATCCCATGTAATATAAAAATGATTCAACATGTAAAGAAATAGGTAGGTCATATACATCAGTCAATTAAAGTATAACTAGCTCAATCAAAAAACAATAAAAAGACCAAAAGAAAGATTAAACCTATAAGTCCCAAGCTTTGGTCTAGCTCCTAACTCCAAAACTCCATCCTATCCATATAATAAAGGATTTAAAATAATAATTTTTTCCTTTTCAAGACCTCATTAATGAAGGCTGTTTAGGTACCAAAAGATATCCTGAATAGGGTATGAGTACATATCATTATGCCACCACCAATGGTGTGTAACGGAATTCCAATATGTAAGTGTAAATTATAAAGGTGTGAAATAAATAAATAAATTATTGATAATAATATGATACATAAATAAATAGACTATAATAGAGCCTTAGGTCTCAAGGGGATAACCCAAGTTGACACTACCTTCTTTCAACATCAACACTCTCTGAACATGATGGAAGTATCATGTCTCAACTTTCTTCCAAGGTTTATCACCTAGTAAACCACAATAATGTAACCTGAGATAATCCACATGGATAATCTAGGAATTACCTTCTAGTAATTATAATAATATCCATTTATTTTATATGAACTCAAGGAACTATCCTTGACATTCAGATGCACGACTCGATTACAATCCAAGTTTGACACTCAAGGCATTCCGCCCAATAATATCGAGCTGAATCTAGGGATATAATCATGTAGAATGCAATAAGGGTACCCCTTAAGAATCCATGGCATTAATTCTCAGCATTTAATAAGTGAATAAATTACCGAAATACAAGGGGGGATTCCCTAAGGAATTTTTGGTAATGAATCTTAGTAGAATCCATTGAATCACTCAAGGAATTATATAACTTTGGACCTTATTGAATTTAAGGAATTATTCACTCTCAGTATTCAATTAAATCCCCTAATGGAATCCAAGTCTCATCCATGGTATTCCACACTAATAGAAGTCATAAGGAATATAAGGAACTTTTCAAGGAATTCCATACTCATCATTATTTATATGAATCTCAAAAAATCATTATTCAAAAATTTGAATATAAAACAACATGATAATTCAAGAAAGGATCACCACAATGAATTATTTCACATGTATAAAATTTTAACACTTTGATAAAGGTTTTACATATAATTCAATTCACAATTTCATTAAATATCTCTAAGGCTATGAAAACTACCGAGTTTGAGGCTTCATCCTAGGAAACTCGTATTCTATAATAAATTCATTACATCACCAAGGGTAGCACTAAACCACCCAATTACTGGGTCATTATATAGGACTTCATGGGATCTTTTCAAGGATGATCTCATTAGTGTAGTGTATGAATTTTTCTGAGGTGGTTATCTTCCACACATGGAAAGTGAAACAACACTGGTTCTTATTCCTAAAATCCATAATTCAACCTATATTAAGCACTATCATCATATTAGCCTATGTAATTTCCCTTGAAAAGTGATTTCTATTGTCATAAATTGGAGGATATCACTAAATCTCTCTAGATGGACTTCAGAGTAGTAGCATGGTTTCATCAAAGGAAGAATAATTCAGGTTGGCATCGGGGTGGATCAAGAGATCATTAGTGTCACGAACCAAACTGATGTGCTATCCAACAAGAAACTTGACCCAATCTGTGGCATGGACCGAGGGGTGTTCCCAATCCCCATAAGCTAGAAACTAATTTCTGGGTATCACAATATGTTTTGGGAACAATTTCACCCATTCACATAATCATAAATCACTAACCATGATAAATAAAACCAAACAGAATAATCATAACCAAATATAGTTCAAAAAAATTAAGATTAAACATTTATAATCTTAAATAAAACCAAAATAACCGAAATAGAGAGGGATACCAACCAAAAAAAACCTAAAAACCTCTATGAAACATGAAGTTCACCACCTCCAAGCCACCACCACTAACACCGCAAGGTAAGAACACTATATTCCCAAACCACCATCATGATACATCTTCCCTTTACCTGATTCAAATATAACAAGGTATACATACACCCAAAGGTGTATGTAGGGTGTGAGCCAAATCCCATTAGGATGCCACCCAAAAGAAAATATTCAATTACAAAACATTATAAGACAAATCAACATGAAAGTTTTGTAAAAAGGCTAAGAACATTTTTATAGAAAACATTTTAAAGGGAAAGCATGATTTGATATTGATATAACAAACCAAGTGCACCATATGCCAAAGATAAAAAAAATATCAAAAAAAAATCACTAAATCATGGGAAATCCCTATAGGTATAAGCTATAGGGGGTTACTAGGTACATTGTATCTTGATGAAATGTGGTATAGAAACCACACTAATCATCATCCTTATGCACGGGCCACTACAGATGAATCCATATAAAGATCTAGTGGTCCCCAATCATCATTAGTTTAGTTAGTGTTGTAATATAAATACTTCTAGGAAGAAATGAGCCTCAACCCTACCGATCCAACTAGTATACTAGTCCTAGTCTACCCACCTAGTCACCTAGGATTCCCTTTATTCTCAATTTCCATTTTCATGCCATATATGTATCACCACATTCACATGAACACATATGAAATGTGAACACACAAATAAAACCACCATTTATCATAAAAAAAACCTCCTTCAAATTCATATGCACACCAATTCCACTTTAAAACATGTTTTGCACCACTTGCATAATTTATTAAACCACTTGCATACTTTATAAAACACATTCAAGAAGTAAAAAAAAGGAACACACCTAAAAATAACCAATTTCCCTTATAAAAACAACTTTCAAACCATAATCATCTTAAAACATTTCAAAAACACATTTCACACCTCATACACAATGTATATAACACATCCAAGAAGCAAAGAAAGCATATCAAAATCACCAAATAATTCTTAAGCATAGAACCACCTACCTCAAGTGTAGAAACTTCTGGAAATCGGTGTTAAACCACAACCGCACCACCAAGGAACCCTATAAAGGCAATATTGAACCAAAAAATCAATATTGAACTTAAGAATCAAGATATAAACCTAAATATGTCACCCAATGTTCTAAAGAAATGAAACCCCATGAAAGAAGAAGATAAACCCTAGAAATATGAAGAAACTAAAAAATGGGGGTACTTACTTGGATTTTGTTGGAGATTTTATACAAAATACACCACAAAAATATAGGTCTAAGGGAGTAAGGAGGAGGGTAAGAGGCGACTAGGTTTGGAAATCCTAAGTGGGGAAGAAAATGGGGAATTTAGGGTTAAATATTGAGAGGAAACAACCATCATTTTAAAAAAATTAATTATTTAGACATGGTGCACATTTTACCCGCAAGGTTTTCCAAACCATGTAGAAATTGTGCACCCCTCACTATCCAGGAGAGAAAATTCACATGGATTTCCTTAATTGCCTACAAAAAATGCACCAACCATACAATTATCCTCTATAAAAAAATGAAACTTGGTTGTATGGTATCTTGGGAAAGGGTGCACAGATTTTCAAACCATGAACCAATCATACAATTCACCTCTATCCAAAAATGAAACTTGGTTGCACAGTTTCCTGGGAAAGGGAACACCGTTTTCCAAACCATGAACCAACTATGTGCCACCTAATTTGTACCTAAAATCTCCCATTTATCACTAAAAACTCATGGGAAAACTCAAGGATAGACATCGAATTAATAATAAACAGAATAATACCTCAAAATGAAAACACGGATGTGATAATTCTCCCCACCATGAAAACTTCTCACCCCCATAAAGTCAATCCAAAGCTTGATCAGAGAATAAAAATGGGTACTCTTCTTCAACCCAAGATTTAAACCCCTAGGTCTCATTCACATCATTATCGTACTACCAAAGGACTTGGACCAATGGAATATACTTCCCATGAAGCGCTTTCTCTTGGTAATCTACAATTTGTACTACTCGTTCAAAGACTGACAAGTCTAGAACCAACTATAACTCTTCCCAATTCAGCACATGAGACTGATCTGGATTATAATTTTTCAACTAGAAGATGTGTAATACATCCTGAATTGATTTCAACTAAGAACCCCAAGATAACATGTATTCCACCTCACTAAGATGCTCGGAAATCTCAAAAGTTCTGACATACCTTGATGTTATCTTCCCTTGATTACCCAAACAACAATGACCCAAGTGGGGTTCTAATTTCAAAAACATTCATTCAACCATGGAAAAATCCAAATATTGGCATCTCTGATCATCATAATAGTTATAAAGACTCTGATATATCAATAACTATTTCCTAATTAACTTGTCTTTCTTATATGTCTCTTGTATAAGGCTTGATCCCAGTAGTGAGGTCCCACCCACCTCATCCCAACACAAAGGATCCTGACTATGATGACCATAAAACACCTAAAAAGTATCCATTTGAATCAAGGATTGATAACTATTGTTATTCATAAACTCAACCAATCCCAAATGGATATCCCATGAACCTTCAAAATCCAAAACGCATGCCCGAAGAATTCCCTCCAAAATTTAATTTTTCCTCTATATCTGACCATCCATTTGAATGTGGTATCTGACCATCCATTTGAATATGGTATGTCGTAATTAGTTTTACCTATGACCCCATTTCCTTTTTATGCCTTCCAAAAACTAAAAAGTAAAATGGGGGTCCCTGTTATAAACAATAGCCAATGGCACACCTTGATGGCTCACAACCTCCTGAATATACAATTGGACCAACTCATCCACCTTGGCTGAATATCTTTTCAGAATGATATGTGCTGAATTTTTCAGACGATCAATCACAACCCAAATAGAGTTCCTCCCCTGGGGTGTGTGAGGTAAACCAAAAATAAAATTCATGGTGATCTCGTTACACTTCCAGGTAGGTATGGGTAGTAATTGGAGCAAACTGTAGGGCCTTTAGTGCTTTACTTTAAACAGTTGGAATGCATAACACCTTGGTACAAATTTATCCACAACCAGCCTCATAATTGGCCACCAAAATTTCCAAAAAACATCATAACACATCTTGGTAGAAATAGGATGAATAGCCCACTGAGACTGATGATTATTCTACATCACCACTTTCCTCAAAGACAACAACACCATAGAGAAACCCTTGAATCACAAAACTCCCTTGAGATACAATGACCAATCATAAGGCATCTCCCCACCATGAAGAAACTACAGAGAATGATATCATTTCTAATCATTAGGATACTCATGCCAAATCGATTCTAGAAGAGATGACATCAACTGAACATTATCCAAGAACACACATCCACTGTGATCCTTGGTCTCCAAGTGCATCTGACCAAAGATCCCAATTAACATCCACTCATCACTGCACTAGCATATTTCTTCTCAAAGCAACTTCCATAATTTTACATTTTATTAGGGTATAGACAATATCAAAATCAACACTCTTAAAGTACTCAACCCAAAGATGATGCCTTAGATTTAGATATTTTTGGGATAAATTTTAGGATAATCTATTATGATCAAAATAAACTACAAATTTCTCCCCCAAAAGATAATGGTTCAACATCTTCAGTGCATGCATAACTACTGCTAAATCCAAGTCATCGGTGGGGTATTTCTTCTCATGTAGTCAGAGTTGAAGGGAACCATACACCACCACATGATCATTTTTCATTAGTACAAACCCAATACCCATACCTGAGTAGTTGTAATAGACAACATAGACCATTTTAGATTTTAGAAATATGAAGATAGGGGATGAATTTAACCATCTCTTCATCTCCTCAAATTAGGAAAAATACTCTGGGATTCATTCAAACTTCACCCCTTTCTGGGTGAGCACCATCATGGGAAAAGAAAACTGTGATAAATCTCGAATGAATCACCTATAATACCCTTCCATGACCAAAAATATTTTTATATAAAAAACATTCTTCTACTGTTCCCATGAAATTACTACACTAATATTCTCAGGATCCACCAAAACTCCTCGTTCCAAGATCACATGGCCCATAAATTTAACTTCCCTATCCCATAAGGTTCACTTTTAAATCTTCTCATAGAGACGATAGTCCCAAAGTGTGCCTAGCACAATTATAAAATTACTCTCATACTCCTCCTTAGATCCAGAATAAACTGGGATGTCATCCAAAAGTATCATGACAAAAGATTCAATATACTTATGGAACACCTTGTGCATATGTTCCATGAAGAACATTAGATAATTATTTAATCAAAAAGTCATGAAAAATACTCAAAATGGTCATACCTACTTCGAAAGGATGTTTTTTTGGAACATATGCATCTCTAAATCTGACTTGGGGATAAACAAAACATAAGTTAATCTTTGAAAACCAAATTTCCCCCTTTAACTGATCAAAGAATTCATCAATGTGGGGTAAGGGATACTTGTTCTTAATTATCATGTAATTAAACTTCTGGTAATCTATGCACAATCGGAGAGATCCATTGGAATTCGATGCAAATAGAACCAGGGTGGCCCAAGGAGAGACACCTGGGAAAATGAATCCTTTGGATTCAAAATCATCCAACTATATCTTTAATTCCCTCGAATCAGTGGGTATATATATTATGAGGGAAGATATATTGATTGTGTTCCTAGTTACAAATCAATAGAGAACTCCACATCCCACTCTGGTGGAAGACTAGATAAATATTCTGGAAAAACTTTTAGGAACTCATACACCACATAAGGAAATCCAACCTCAGTAGAACCAACATCATCCTTCAGTGTGAGTGACGAAAACCGAAAAATTATATTTCCTAATTTTATAAGTGGAGGTCCAGCATAGCTGGACTAAGGATCCCATTCATCAATAAAAACCCAGTACTCACATCAAGTGCCACGAAACTCACTTTCCAGATATAAAAATCTATGTGTGATTGAAAGTGAACCATCCAATATACACCAAGGATCACTTCAAATAGTTACATCTTAAAAATAAGAAAGTACCATTCTAACTCGACTCCTAACATGGTGAGTGTACAATATAGACACCTGATACCCTACTCTCACATCCTACTAAGCGGCATCACCAAATCCATCACATACAGAATAAGATTAGTTTTCAATTTTAACAAATCTATAGGAAAGACATAGATAAAAGATACAGAATCACTAGTGTCAAACAAAATAAAAGGTAAGGATGATGTAATAAAAATAGTACCTCGAACTGTCGCAAGTCCTGAATCTAATCCTACTAAATCCTAGTCCACAGCATGGAGATTTTTTTTCAAACTAATCCTAAGAATGACCACTAGCCAGAAACTCTTACCTAAACTGATTCTGACTAGAAGAGTATCCATTCCTACCACCATGACCTCCAAATTGATATCCCTATATCCTAGATGGATCTGACCAGCCTGACATTACTATGGAAGATATAGACTATGCACTGCTCTGATAGGACTGTGTGTCCCTACAAAAATGATACAGGTGTCCCATATGTCCACACTAATGCAAGATCTAGTTAGATATGGACATGTAAAATTTACATTCCCTGACTTACCATGATGATGGAACACAACCAATCCAGTATCTAAAACTGCTGATGACGATATCTAGGAATGATGGACCAAGCTACCACCACTCTTCCTTTCCTTCTTGTCTCACTCCCTCTTCTTCCTAGATGAACTACCTCTTTCAACTACTGGTGCAGTCCCAAAGGAACCAAACTTTACCTTACGATCAATCTCCACAATGAAAGCATGGTCAACCAGCTTGGAATATGATTTCATCCCTAATAAAAAGAATTGAGAATAAATTTTTGGGAACATCCCCATCTCAAACCTCTGATCTCTCATCTACTCATTGGAAATAATCTTAGGTGTGTACCATACCATCTCTACTAAATGGTTGGAATAATCCATTACTATTTGGTCTCCCGGGCTAAGTTCCATGAACTCTTGGGATCTGGCATAGGCCAACACCTCAGTAAAATACTATTCATTGGAAAAAATCTTGAAATCTTTCTAACTCATCTACTCAAGCTTCCCAGCTTGAACCACTGAGTCCTGCCATCTCTAATTGGGACCTTCCAACAAGAACGAAGTGCATATAACCCTAACATCCTCAGGAGTGTCAAGAAAATAAAATATACTATCTATCTTTTCAAGACACTCATATGATTTCTGAGGTTCTACATTTCCTCAAAAAGAAGGAGGATTGTTCTTGAGAAACTCATGAGATTTTTCCTTCCCAAGACCCGGTTCAGCTTCTCTGACTGGATCAATACCAGAACCCTCTCCCTATCCCAAGACCTAGATATCCTAGACCATAGCTCCCAATAGTCTCTCATAAATTGTTTAGGTATAAATCTCATTGGACTCTTCCCACGGTTGCATAATAATTATTCATGGAGGCATCTTACAACAACAAGAAACAACCACAAAGGGAAACCCATCAACACAACCATTCTGAAAATTTTTAGCAACAACGGATTATTTTAAACACTTTCATAACTCAAAACATAACCAAATATATCTCAATAAAAATCCAAAAACAAACAAACCACTCCTCATCCACCCAGTGTCTATATACAGTCTGCAGCATGTACATATCTCTTGGAGGAGAATTCAAAAAAAAATACAACATCCCATGGTGAATCAAGTCCTATCACGATGTGTGTTTTCCAGGTACTCTACTTGTAACCAGAGACTCAAGTACCAATATTCATAGATCCAGTCTATCCAAACACATCCAAAATATCATGACCCAAAAGAGAATAACCTACTCTGATACCATTTTTCCACAAACCAATCCAGAGTTCCATCCAACCTGACACTCGACCTAGTCTGTGGCATATCCTAAGGGGTATTCCCAATCCCCACAGGCTGGAAACTAGTGTCTGGGTTTCATAATATGTTTTAGGAACAATTTCACCCATCACATAATCATAAATCACCAACCATAATAAATAAAATAAAAATGAATAATCATAACCAAACATGGTGCAACAATTTTTAGATTCAACATTTACAACCTTAACTAAAACCAAAATAACCAAGATGGGGAGGGATACCAACCAAACATAACCCAAAAACCTCAATGAATCATGAGGGTAACAACCCCAAATCCACCACCACCAACACCTATAAGGTAAGAACAATGGAAACTCAAACCATCATCATGATACATCTTGCCTTTACCTGAGTCAAACATAAAAATGTTTAAATACACACAAAGTTCTATATAGAGTTTGAGCCAAATCCCAGTAGGATTCTGCCCAAAAATAATAATCCATGTCAAAACATTATAAGACAAATCAACATGAAAGTTTTTTAAAAAGTCTAGGAACATTTTTATAGAAAATATTTTAATGGGAAAACATGATTTTCTTTTGAAGTAACCAACCAAGTGCACCATATATTGATGGTAAGGACAATATCAAAAAATATATAACTAAGTCATAGTAAATCCCTATTGGTACTATCTATAGTAGGACACTAGGTACATCATATCTTGGTGAAACATGGTATAGAAAACACACTGATCATTTTCTTCATGCATGAGGCACTAGAGAGGAATACATCCAAAGTTCCAGTGGTCCCCAATCATCATTAGTTTAGCTAGTGTTATAACATCAATCCTACTAGGAAGAACTGAGCCTCAGCCCTGAATATCCTATTATCATACTAGTCTTGGTCCACCCACTTAGTCAGATAAGATTCCATTTGTGCTCAATTTCTATTCACATTCCATATATGTATCACTGAATTCTCATGCACACAATAGAAATGTGAACACACCAATAAAACCACCATTTATCATAAGAAAAACATCGTTCAAATTCACACACACACTAATTCCACTTTAAAACATGTTTTTTCACCACTTTCACGATTTATTAATCCACTCACACAATTTATAAAACACCTTAAAGAAGAAAAACAAAGGAATTTAGTTGAAAATAAAAAATTTTCCTTAGATAAACCACTTTAAAAACATAGACATCTTAATACCTTTCAAAAACACATTTCGTACCTCATAAAAAATGCATAAAACAAAACCAAGAAGAAAATAAAGCATATCAAAACTACCAAATAATGTTTAAGAATGGAACCATCTACCTCAAGTGTAGAAACTTCTGGAAATCAGTGCTAAACCACAACTGCACTACCAAGGAACCCTGTAAAGGAAATATTGAACCAAAAAAATAAATATTGAACCATAAGAATCAAGATCTAACCCTAAATAGGTCACCCATGACATTGAATATACAAAACCCTAAGAAATAAGAAGAGAAACCCTGGAAAAGAGGAATAAATAAATAAATTAGGGACTTGGTTGGAGTTTCTTGGATATTTCCCACTAAATATACTTTAAAAATGTAGGTCCATGGGAGAAAAGAGTAATTTTGGAGGTGCATAGGTCTAGAAATCCTAAGTGGTGAAGTGAAGGAAGGATTTGGGGTTAAGTCTTGAGAAGAAACAACCATCATTTTGAAAAATTTAATGAAACGTACATGGCACAAGATTTACCATCATGGTTTTCCAAACCATGTAGAAACTATGTTCCCCTCACTGTCCAAGAGGGATAAGCCACAAAGTTTTCTCACATATCCTACAAATCATGCGCCAAATATGTGGTTCACCTCTTTCCAAAAATTACACTTGGCCACATGGTTTCCTTGGAAAGGGTTTATGGTTTTCCAAACCATGCATCAACCATGTGACATCTATTGTTATCCCAAAAACTCACATTTCTCACTAAAAAATCCCATGAAAACTCAAGGATAGACATAAGATCAATAATAAATAGAATAATACTTCAAAATGAAAATATTTATGTGATAATCAAAGACATCAATCACGAGGAATTTGGGTCCAATATGGTACCATAGATAGATATGGACAAAGAATTCGATCGAATATGGAATTCCATGGTCAAGGTTCTGGCTAGTAAGGGATTCTTAGTTTGGGCATCTAATATTGTTTACATATTATTTAGTTATACTTAGATTTTAATCTCTTTATTTTTTAAGATTTATGGATTCTTCAAACTTGTGCTGGGTCTTAGGTAAGGGGATCTACTTTTTTCTAGACTATTTGTCATCATGAAAGACTCTCTTAGCAGGATCATTAATAGGAGACTATAAGGCGGTATCATTATTCATTTTTGTTGTTGGATGTATTTTAAGGTGTCTCTCATCTAATGTATGTGGAAGATACCATCATTTTCTATAATGGTAAATCAAGATCCATTGGAGGTATAAATAAGAATCTCGATGATTACTGCAAGTGGAGCGTCCAGCTCATTAACATAACAAATAGTAGTATGTTCCTCTCCATAGGGTTTCCTAACAGGTGGTCCTACAATATAGGAAGGTGACTAGACATAAATAGGCAAATATTCCTAATGGAATATCTCCGATCCCCATTATCCCTTAATATGATTTTCATCCATCATTTTAACAAAGTGGTGGAGAAGATCATTGGACAGATTCTAAATTGGAAAGACCATTATCTTTAGTTCGGTGGTTTTATTACTCTGGTGAACTCAATGCTCTATTTGATTCCATTACACATCTAATATACTATCTTATATCCAAATGAGTACATTTATTTTTTTGGAAACATTTTATCATACTTAATTTTGGACACTAATCAGGATGGGAAGTACCATTGGGCCTCATGGTTCAGGATGGATTATTCGACACAGGAAGGAGGAATTAATGTTCAGGGAGTGAAGGAATCAGTTAGTGGCTTGCATACTAAGCTTTCATGTGAGGTCATTGAGGGTCGAAGATTATTCGGAAAACTTGTCACTTGAAAATATGGTAATTTTATCAAAAGTCCCCAAAAGAACTCTTCTCCTTCATAGCATGAAATCCATCCTCATTTTTTAGCCCTTAAATTATATTCTAGGTGGATCATCAGTATTTGTAATTTCAACTTATAGTTTCAAAACTAATATAATTCAATTATTGTATTTCCTAGGTTCCCAACTCTAGATATGACTCTTTGAAAGGAGAATGATTTCTTATATTTCAATCATTCCATCCTGAATGGGGATCAACATGGGTTATTAGATCTTATTGAACTAATAAATGGAACCGATAAATGGGTATTAGTTGGATCCTCATTTGGTGTTTTTATAGGGAAAGAATACCACCACCTGGTGTATCCTCACTCTAAGATGGATATGTGGGGATATATGTTGTGGTGCAAGTATATCTGGATTAAAATTAATTTTATGGTATGGCACATTCGTAATAATTCTCTTCCCACCAATAATCTTATCAAACAAATTGGTATCAACCTAGCTTCCAGGTGCACTTATTCTATAATTCCTCAAGAAGAGTCTCCAAAACACTTTTTTTATAGTTATTAGGCTCATGCAGTGTAGTGTAAATTTGGACAGTTCACCAGCTACTCACAGGTGTTGTCAGGTTTTGAGTTCTTCAAAAAATGAATTCAATGTGCAGACAGTAATGGTACTGAGCAGAAGGAGAGTGCAGAAATATTTGTTGTGGCTTGTTGTTGTTTATGGAAAGCTAGAAATAAAGTCAGATATGAAGGAATATCTTGATCTATACTATCCCTAAACTCAATAATATGTATTCTGCTCATTGATCTTTTTTTATCATAAAAAAATTGGTGTGATACCCCTTCATTAAGGTTTATCTCGAAATATGGTTTTTCTTTTCTATAATCTTCATTGTCATAGGGTCGTTATATTAGCTGGAAAACATATATGCATGAGTATAAATTGAATACAGATAGATATAGAAGAATGGGGAATATGTGATGTAGAATATTAGTGTGTGAAACTAGAGATTAAATAATGTTGGCCTTCACTACATCTCTTGGAAATAGTGACTCTCTTCAAGAGGAAGTGTCGGTGTTGCTCATGGGTCATGAGATTTTCAGACAAAATAATATCACCCTAGTCATAGCTAAAACCAACTCATGAATCCTCTTTAAATCTATACATGGAATTATTAATATTTCATGGACCATATCATATTTATTTCATAAGAGCATGAGGATAATTAAAAATCACATTGAGATCCTTTACACTCAATGATATAGAAATAAAGTATCATATTTTCTTGCATTTAAGGCCCCTCATGATATATAATACACTTGATTTTCTATATTAGGATCTTTCCCACTTGAAGGGATGGAAATTTTTCATGGGAACGCACTTGGTCTCCATTATTTTAGACCCCCATAGCTATCATTCTTGTTTTTCCTTAGCATTAAGACTTTTTATTAACAAATAATAATTGAATTGAAAAAAAGTGGCTTTGAATAATGTATTCCCCAAGAAAACATGTTTATTTAAGCCTAAGGGGGTTCCCAATACATCAATATGTTATAAAAACAATTTAATTTAATTTTAATTCAAGCATATAATAAGTCAACATTAATACACATGAAATAATGCAATAAGATGGTGAGAATTTAAAGGAAAATCACTTATACCACCCAACTCAACCTCAGAGGTACCCACTCACTTGGTATCATCATTCAATTCAATATAAAATGATAGAAATTGAATAAAAAAATTTCTAGAAAATAGTTCATATAGACACAACTGATGTGAGAACACTTGAGATATAGTTAAACAAATAAATGAAGGGATGTGACTCTTAGATTCACCTAAAGTCTTCCAATGTGTCTAATGGAAATCCAAATTCCCAAGAATCAGAGGAGATCGATAATGAAGAAGGAGACAAATAGAGGGCCTACTATGATGCTACAACTGGATAAATCTAGGAAAAAATCAAGCTAACAAAATAGGGGTAAAATTATGAAATGACATTTTCCCCCTTTAAAAAAATATTTCCATGCATTCACTCCTACTGGAAGGACACCAAATATCTAGTGACATTTCATCCCCTTGAATACATGCCCTGGTTACCTCTTGAACTTCTTGTACATCCCTGAGACACATAAAACCTCTATATAACTTCCTAAATGGTCCAAACATGGGTTTTTACCCACAAAACAATTATTCCTTCATCCCCCCGAAGGGTCAGGTTCTTATAATTATGGACTATGAGTTATCATGGATAAGTTCATACATATTTTTTCATAAAACTAAAAACTTTTTTGAGACCTTCCTTGACATTTTAAAAACTCTGATTTATGTGGAAAAAATTCAGAATAATTGTTTACATAAACCAAACTCCTCTCATCATCCAGATATTCTATAATATTTTTTGGGTATGCATTAACAAAACACAAAATCCTTCCACCTCCAAACAAGGAGGTAGAGATCATCTTGTGGGATCTATACCATATTAGTGGGATACCTGTGACCGGATTCATGTATGATGAATTCATCCACACACCCAACACCTAGGGGGTGTGGAGTAGACACTGGTAGGGGAGATAGTACTACTATACTATCTGAAATGTATGTTCCAACATCATCCAGATCTTCATATGGATGTTTGGTTCAAGATGTGGCTCATCCTCTTCCTGAATGAGCCCTAGAAGAAAATGTTAGGGTAACTGAAGTAATTCCCTAGAGTTCAATAGTACAGGAATACAAGGTTATACAAGACCATTCTCAAGCATGGCCAATATGGGGAGTGAGGCTATAGCATGAAGGGATAAATCTCATAAGTCTGGTTCATGGTTTTCTTGGTGGTATTTTTGAGTGTATGGTTGATGCTCGTTAGAGGTACAAACATTGGGGGTGTTGATGGTAATTTTGGTGATGGAGGTAGTGTTGGAAGATAAAAAATAAGATCAACTTGGCCATCCCCATGATCATGAGGATGTATGATTAGTTGCGGAATGTCATTAGGGGGAACATATCTAGGCACATAGGTTGTCGTTTCTGGTTCTTGCATGGATAAGTCATAGTGCATCTCAGAGGGAATGAGTTCCTGAACCTCATAACCACTCCAGAGACTATATTCTGGTCATCACTTCTCAACATCTTCATAGTGTGGCTGTTATTAATTGATTAAATGAGGGGTGGTGGCTCAGATCAACAACCTTGATAGTTTTAACTTCCACCCCTTCCCTACATCAGGCAGGGAAATAACGACCAATGGGTGGGTAACTCCAGAGTAGCAATTAATTTTTGAATCCTTTGTAGGTTGGGTGTTAGTTGTATGGATGGAAAAAATAGCTATTGTGATCCATACACCCTAGCTATTTTTACACTAGTTTATATGCATCTAATGCTTGATTCCACAGGTGTACATGGGGATCATCTCAGAGAGGCACCCAACCATTATATGAATAATTTGGGGATTACTCGACTAATAGGGCTTAGGGGAGGTGGTCCTACAACTATTGGCCAACAATACCATCATTTTCATCCATGATTACATAAAAAACTTGGTGGAGTCGTACCCTATAGTGTTACTAAAACTATGGGTGAAGTGGGTGGTTCGGTTGAAGGAAACCATGGGGAAGTAAGGAAGAAGGTGGTATTACATTAGATTAATTCTATATGAATGTGTAAGAGTATCCATGAGGTATAAGGTGGATCTTATGGGAGCTATGAGGGCCCCTTTTATCTATCTATATGAGGTTTTTGATGTTATCATTCCTGTAGGTAATGGGTTCATAAGGAATTAGCCATATGAGGAAGATAAAACCTACAAGTATACTTCTAGAAGTTTCAATGAATCTTCAAGAATGAATCTATTCTATCTCATAGATATTCTAGACAATTTAATCCTCCTTGATCTCTGGGAGGAATGGGAATATATGAAGCTAACTTTCGTAATAGAATAGTTTTGGTGGAAGATTATAAGGGATGGAGTATAGCATCAAACCCTTGGGCTCACCAAACTGAACACCAAGGTCAAATTGAATGAGAGGTTCAATTATCTATTTGAGAAGGAGATTATAGCACAAATTTTTGGTGTGGGTGACCCCTATACTAAAATTTTTCATGTTATCCTTAGTGTGAGACTTGGAAGGACAAAAGTCAGGGAGGATCCAATTCTAGATAAACCTATTCCAAAAGTGATTTCTCATGATGAAAATATTGGGTACACTATTAATGAGGAATCTTGGGGTAGTGTGGGAGAGTAGGGTCATTCCCAAGAGAGAAGTGAAACCACATCTGAAGGTAGATCAATCAAACTCATCTTTCATGAGGTGAATATTTTTCTTAAAGGTCCAATTTCACATACATGATTTGAGAATTAATAACTCACATTTCATTATCTATGAAGGAACAATTAGTAAAGGACAGGGAGGCCTCTATATATGATGTGTAGGACACCTATAAAGATGATGAGTGGGACACATCTAAATATTACTGAGAAAAACTGGTACGGGAGATGATGGAAAAAACTAGGGTGGAAACTACCGGCTCACCCACCCTCCTAGTTATTTATAGGGTATAAGCCTTGAAATCCTAGAGGTGAATCTAACATCCAGTGAGACATACCATCCAAAAATACTAGTATTTAGAAACCACTTGAATCCTAGAGGTAAATATCTATTTTTTTATCTACCTATTCCATTGAATACATGTTTATTATTTTATCCTAACTTGTTTATTTTATTTGGCACAACATCTATGAACTAAACCTATGAGGATCTCTTGGTATATTTTGGTGTGCCTGATGAAATAGAAAGTCTATCTGGGGTCGATATATCTTTTTAAATATCAATCTCAGATGAATCATCCTAGGAAGTGGCCACTAAAGATGATGTGTTTAAAGGGATAATTGAACTTTACATCATTAGAACATACACAACATGTAAGTTATTGTTCCTACAACTTTTGTTTATACTTGACACTATCGTGGGTATAATTAAATCCTAATTCTATTTGATAGTATGTAAAGATACATCCCCTATATATGAGTAAATAAGAATCATTCCATAGAGTCTTGAAGCTTCAACCCCTATCCTAGTGGTTGGATTAGAGGATCCAGCACTTGAAACATTTATTACTAGTGAAGGTAAACCCACTTCTTCCTTGGTGGTGGGGTCAATCTCTATGGTGTGAGGTACTTGATAGGAGTCAGTTATGACTCTAGAGGATCAACCTTCCACATTTAAGGAGGTTGACAAGGTGTACATAGTTACTTCACTTGTGGAGGTGAAATTGACTAAGATGGTAACATCTGATGAGGGGTCTTGTAGGTTGATTCCTCTAATTGACATGGAGAATAACACTTTATAGGTGATTTCAGTGGAGGATCCAACAATGGAAGGACTCATGGCCTTCCATGAGTATGATCCCTCCCCTGAGGAGATAGATGACCCAGAATCAGACATTTATAAAGAGAACTAGGAATTCCATCATAGGAAATAGGGATCATCAGAAAATTTATTACTCATACACCATGGGATGAATTGATGGGCCCGATGGTATCTATTCACCATCGTCTAGTGAACCTATGGATCGACAGGGTTGAATACAATGCACTTCATGTGCTAAATTGGGACTCCTTGGGTAACCAGGTAAAACTAGATTTGTGAGAGTTTAACGCTTTATGGTATAAGGATATTTATAAGGATTTCAATTCACTTTAGGTGATTGAACAATAGTTTTCTTGGATGGAAGATAAATCACACCAACATGAGTTTATCATCACTAAAAAGGATCAAACCATCATCCAACTAAGATAATGGTCGGTGGTGGTAGAAGATTAGGTGGAAAAAGTATCATATCTGGTGGCAGGATGAATATTCAAGAAAGTAAGGTTTCTTATCCATGTATATAAAGTTTGAACCCAGGCAAAAGAAGATGTTGGAGAGCTAACTAAGAAACAATGACTTCTCGAATCAACCTGATAAAGGTTGGCCGAGATGGAGTAATATATCTCTTAGATCAAACCATGGGGGGTTGTTATTATAATAAGTATGAGCATAGAATATCTACATTATCCTCCTTGTTTTTTGTTAATAAATAAATGTATCACATATTCAGATTCCCTATATTAAAATTTGTATCTTGGTCACATCAATAAAACAACTAAATAAATTTATAATCCCATGTGAGTAATGATTGGTGTGAGAAATAAAATATTAATAGAATATAATTTAATTATATGATAATTTTGAATAAGGGGAAATATTTCATGGTCATAATATTACATCACACACCATTGGGGGCACACAATGGTGTGGGAATCGGGTTGGTGTGATTCCATGAGTTTCAATTTCGTAACTATGTATGGGGTGAATGTAGGAACAACACCAAGGGTGTTAGAATTATACTTGAGAAAATGGAATATTGAGGGTTTAAAACAGTGACTCTAAGAGTTTTCAAAAATTGATAGAGGAGGAAGGTGGATTTAGGATGATCATCGATCACATTTGGGACATGGGTTCCACTATCGCACTGCTAAAAATGTCTCTTTCTGGGTGTATACCCTAGATGGGGGTGGTTTCATTTGGAATTGTTCTATCACTATATGGTATCCTATTCAGAGTTAATGAAGTTTATTACTCTATTTCTTGTTTCCTATGTGACAGGTTGGTCTATTTGGTTTTTTTTCTCACCACTGGGGAGCTAGTTCTTACGATAAAGGATGAATATTGATCTAAATCTAGTGGAAATGAAGTTCATCGATGGATGAGTGAGATGTTGAGGAAGATTTCAAGCACTCTTTGGGCTAGGAATTCATGTTCCAAGCACATCTATGGGATTCAATGAACAAATGAAAAGTATGTGATCCAGTGGGGAAAATGAAAATGATGGCCAAGTGAGAGGCATGAGTACAAGATGTGATCATACTATAGGGGTGATTGATCTATATGGATTCTTTATTTAAGGTAATATGGATTTAAACCATATAAAATAAAGGAAATAATGATTTAAGGATACATGTCTTGGAAAATGGGTTATTCCTTTCAATAATGTTCAAAAAGGACCAGTGGGTTGTGCCTTTTAAGGTCATGCAACTAGGTTGAATTGGTTGTTCCTTTTAAGGTTATGTAGTTAGGAATAGTGGGGGGAATGTGGTTTTGGGTAATACCGCTAGGATCATGTTTCCTATTTTAATATCATAATACTTAGACTATAGGGTTCTGAAGTTTAAATTCATATAGCTTTGACTAATAGGGTGTGAGGTGGTTAGTGCGGCATGAGAAAGTGATTGTAGACCCTTCATGAACATAGGGAGAAAGAGACTCGGTGCCTAAAAAATGGAATCAGAATAAAATGTGCATAGTTTATGATCATGATGCTTGGACTAGGGCTTGATACCAGTTTAAGTTCATAGAGCATGGACCAATGTGGGTGCTATTAATTATCTTTCTAGAGAACCTAATATGAATGAGTGGTCAGGGTCCCAGCAAGATCGATGCTAGAATAATTTATTCCATGGAAGTAGGTAAACACATTGAAAATGGGGATTATATTGTCCCTATAATATTTAGGGGAAAGAAAATTATAGTACAAATGAAATCCCTGGGGAAGGTATGCACATAGTTCAAGGTCATGATGTTTTGATCCAATAACTATAGTTTAATTTCATTATATGTGGATTGAATGCACCGATTTTAAGGTCATGATACTTAGACCCAAGGGTGTTGTGAGGGAGTTCATGATGCATGAAAGGTGATATAAACCACATGTTAAGGGATTTTGAAATAGACCCATAACCCCCAAAAAAATACTCATATCAGAATTCACATAGTTTAAGGTTGTGATGCATGTATTGTTGGGTGCTACTAGTTTAAGTCCACGGAGCGTAAACCAATGGGTTCTTCCAGTTTAAGGTCATGTAGCATGGACCAAAGGGTGATTCTAGTTTAAGGTTATTGATTATGGACCAATGGGGGTGAGATGATACATTTATCTTGAGAAAAGAAAACTCGATGTGAATGGATGACCAAAGGGACCCAGTAGGGTCTTTATTAGATTAGTTCATCCCAAAAAAGGAGTTTCACATGGTTTAAGGTCATAATGAATTGATAGTTGGTGGATCCTTGACTATAAATATGGTGTGTCTTAATCATATAGGGAAACAAACCACTAAAACTCCTAATTCCATTTGCTCTATGTTATATGTGGGAAACAAGGAGTAGAAGAACATTATCCTAGTCTCGTGAGAGTTCAAAAAATGGGTAGTAGGATTAGGGTTGGAATGAATCATTATAACTAGGAGTGTCCGGATAAAAGGGATTATGGTTGAGGAATACCTCACAGTACTAAATTTATTGAACAATGTGTGAAAATTCATGAGTGGGGTAATGTTGAAGGTGTTGGATTCCACTAGAAAAAAAAAGATAAGTGAAAGAAGAAAATCATAACTTCTAGGATTTGAATCAATAAAGGAATGACACAAAGGTTGAGGATGATTATTGACTATTTCATCGAAATGTAGGTGTACTACCTCACTTTCAAGGATGGGGTGAGAAAATATTTTGATCGACCGTTGATCATTTTTGATATACAAGAATCCTCATGTTATTTCCAAAAGTCCTTCGAGGCATGTGCCCAATATGGGAGGTGAAAATTTTGGAATTGTGCCATCAACATACAAGATCCTGTTTGGATGTAGAGGATGATGGGAATTCAAATCAAGGAAGTCCAAAAGTATGGGATAAAGTGAAGGAATTTTTTAATAGAGTCCAACACTATAAGTGTTACTCCATCATCTATTGAGCATATTAATGAGGTATGTCAGCATAGGTGAGGGTTAAACCTTTCCTCCTAAAAGGAGTGTTGTCTCATTATCAAGTAAGAGTAAGGAACCCAATAAAAGGTTATTAATCATCAAGAAAAATTGAGTATAACTACTACAAAATTGGCCTTTAACAACGATGTTATTTATCAAAGCTAAAATAAAATGTTGATAAATTGCATATTTATCAGTGCTAAAGAAAGCATTGAAAAATTAAACCTTTTATCAATGATTTTATTTTAGCACTGATAAAGGAAACCTTTATAAGTGCTTTATTCTTAGTGCTGATAAATGATATAATTTATTAGCGCTTTATTTTTAGCACTGATAAAGGGTGTCCTTTAACAACGCTTTATTTTTATCACTAATAAAGAGTACGCTTTATCAGTGCTTTATGGTTAGCGCTGATAAATATTTCTTTCATCAACGCATTTTTAGCACTGATAAAATGAAATAATTAAATTAATTAAAAATAAAGAATGTGTATATTAAAAAAATATTACATATTTTATTTTTTAAATAATTATTGATAAAAATTAATTGATTGATTATACACTATTAAATATTAAACATTGTATTAATTAGATAATTATGATAATTAAGTTTATTAGATTATATAAATTAATATATATAAATATATATTAATATATATAAATATGATTATATATTACAGAATATTTATGTTCTTTACATTAAATTGTCTTATATTTATTGAAAAATGGTATATAACTAAAAATTAATATGAATTAAAAATATTGACTAATTTCATAGTACTCAATATATAATTGAATGTTGTTTGATTTTTTAATTCAATATAGATCAAATGTGTGTTATATTGATTTCATAGATATGCATAATTAATGCATTTTTATATACAATATGCACACACAAAGAACTTATCTATTTTTTCAATATTGTTAAAGTGTATGTATATTCTAAATTTATTCAATTTCACTCATTTTGTACATATATGCATTCCATCAAAATAAGATATAAATTATTAATGTTAAAAATATATATTCAAAAAAATATTTATAAAAAATATATTTATAAATGTGAATTCACTATATTTATAAAATTATATATTTATAATTATAAATAAATAAATATTTTTTTTAAAGTATTTATATAATTATAAATAAATAATTATGTATATTTAAATAATTATTAAAATTTTAATAAATTTACTTAAATAATGTCTATACTTACGTTAATTATATTTATATTTATTTATTAAATATATATATTTATAATTACATAAATATATAATGATATAAATAATATTTCTATAATTATAAATAAATAATTATAAAATTATAAAAAATATTTTTTAAAAGGAATATATTTAATATATTTATATTTATATTTATTTATTAATTATTTATAAATATTTACAATTTTTTATTTATAATTATAATTATAAATCCTTTAACAACACTTCAGTAATAAGCACTAATAAAAGAATCTTTATCAGCACTTTTTCACGCTGATAAAGAGGGGGATTTATGAGGGCTTATTTTTAAGCACAGATAAAAGTATCCTGATATATTTTAAAAACTCTAACCATTTGCGAACTCATTATGATATAGAAGATTTCCGCGAAAGCCACCTACTGCCGATGATCCTCCTTAGTGAATTAAAGGTCAAATCACACCACTCGACTACCTCCAAACATCTCGTCTGATGTCCGAAGAGGGTCTCATATTTTCTTCAACCTAGTGAGGTAGTCCTTTTTATTTTCCTTGTGTATTTTTGGTTTCATTTTTGATTTCTACTTCTATGATTTGTTTATGACTCATTGTTTATGATCTATTGTTTATGATTTATTTGTGATCCATTATTTAGGGAATGATTTGTGTTCTTTTTTTATGATTTTTTTATCCATTGTTTAAGGAATGATTTGTGGTCCGTTGTTTGTACTGACTACCGATGTATGATCTATTGTTTATATATGACATTGAACCTTGTATTTATTCATTGTTGTTTTACTATTATGTTTTATATCTTCTTACAAAATGATTTTTTCATATATGTATATAAATGTGTAGAAAATTTCATGTATATTCTTGTTTATTGACTACTGATTTGAGGCACATTGGTGGTTCCCTAATGATTATATATATGATGACACCTTTCATGGACACCTTAGTGGACATGCAGCTTCAGATGATATTTTTCAGAAACCAAGTTAGTGAAGTGATGTATGTTCCTCTATTGGTTATATGTATCATATGATCTAGTTCCTCTTAGAATTCACGATGGTCCTTAGTTTTCTTATGGGTCATATTCAATGGGGCCATCCCCAGTTAATAACATGAGATTTTATCACATCAAGCCTTCACTTTTTGAATCCTTATGGTGCTTTTAGTTCACATTATTTTTGAATATCAGGTTTTTATCTATTTGATATTTCTTATAGACTATAAGTGATTGAGTTTTTATACTGTTGTGACATGTATGTGTGTCTATATAGCTATTTCATAATTTATTTCCATATTTTTCTATCTAACAGGTATACCTATATCAGGTAATGATGATTTTGGGTCTGCATGTCCATTGACCCCAAGGGTCATGTTAGAGTTTTTTTTGAACTCTGGTACTAATTGGTTCTATTTGGGGGGGAACACCTCCCATTTATGGTTTTTTACACCCAAAGATTAAACCATCCTTTAGTGACTTTGAGGTGTGTTAGAGGTCATAAGATGATCTAACCCAGTGTTGTTTGAGTAATTCAAGCTAGGGTCATTACACTATCCATCTTCCAGTTTACACCTATAAAATTTAGTAATAATATCATTTATTATCTTCCTTTATCTCCCTATATTTTTTTTCAAATTCCAAAAGTCCTTATTATTGTATTTGGAATATCTAGGCGCTCATATATTCTAGTTGAAATGATCAATATTTCCCTTATTAGAATTTTCTATAACACTCACTTTTGATAATGAATATATTATGTTTATTTATTTATATATTGTATAAAATTAATCTTTTACGAACCCAATAGGATGTATATGAACCAAAAATGTATGCACACTAATAATTTGAAAAAAGAATATGAATATAGAGTTAAATTGTTCATAAAGTTTGAAAGAGAGCATGCAGACAACCTTCTAAAAACCATTGTTCATATTTACATTGTTGTTATTCAAGAAAAATTAGCCTGGACGAGTTAAAAGAACATTTGATTTGTCACAGAATAGATCAAATCTATAAATGTTGGACTAAACATGGGTAAAAACTGAATGTGGGCATCAATTGGGATGATACTATGATTTATGAATCATTTGATATGAATAACTTTGTAAAATATGATGGAGATCATATGGAAGAAATGAAAATGGAAATTGAAGATGACATTCATGATTTTCCAAAGTTTTTTAAGGAGTTAAATAGCTATTACAAGAAACCATTATATACTGGTTTTACTAAATAAACAACATTTTCAGTTTTATTAAAGTTATATAATTTGAAAGCTAGCAATGGATGGAGTGACACCAGCTTTACAGAACTACTTGGTCTTCTAAAAGATATGCTACAATAAGAAAATGAACTATCATGTTGAAAATATGATGCTAAAATAATGTTATGTTAAATGGGAATGATCTCTAAAAAATACATGCTTGTCCAAATTATTGCATATTTTTTTATCAAGGACTATGAATCACTCATCAAATTCCCTAAGTGTGGAGCATATCGATACTAGAAAAATGAATCAAGTACTTCAAAATCTGTATGATACGTTCCTATCATTCCATGATTTAGAATACTATATGGATTTTAGGAAACCACAAGACAATTAACATGCTTTGCAAATAAAATAATTAAAGATGGAAACCTACGTCATCCAACAGATTCTCCTCAGTGGAAGAAAATTGATTATGAGTTTCCTAAATTTGTAGGTAAGATGAGAAACTTTCATATTGTGTTATCTACTAATGGAATAAATCCTTTTGGTGTATAGAGTAATAATCATAGTACATATCCTATCATGTTGGTAAATCATAACTTTCCACTATGGTTATTCATGAAGTGAAAATACATTAGGTCGTCTCTACTTATATCTGGACTAAAGCAACCCGGTAATGATATTGATGTCTATCTAGATCCATTGATCGAAGATATGAAATTTATGTGCAATACAAGTGTTACAATTTATGATTATCATGGAAGTGAATAATTAAATGGTTATATGTTCTATATAAAAGAACATGAAGACTTCAATATGATGCAAAAAAGTGGTGTCAAGCTTTTGGCTGAAGTGATGCACATATCTAGTTAGAAGGATAGAAATCCAATTTATGAAAATATGTCATATTTTGGAATTATTGAATTGATATATGAGTTGGATTATGTTTAATTTCAAGTGACACTTTTCCATTTCAAATGGTTTGACAATATCAATGGAGTGAAACTTGATAAAATGGGATTTATGATGGTTAATTTTAGTGTAGAAGGGGGAAAAGATGAGTTATTCATAACAACATCACAATTAGTGTAAGTATTTTATGTCTCTGGTCCAACAAACAAGAATTGGTTGATTATCCTGCTAGCAACTAAAACAAATGTTGAGTCAGATGAAAATTCAACTGAGGATGAACCTTTCATTGGGACATCACAATCAGTTCATGTCGGTCCCAGTGTAGACAATATCTTGTATGTTAGAGGGGACCATAAAGAGGGGATTTAGATTCTAAAAAGAGGAACCAAATCCTTGAAACCATTAAAAAAATAAAGAGAGCTCAATGAGAAGGTAAAAGTTTTTTTAATATATTATATCTTCCTCACAATATTATATGTTCTCTACTACATTAACATAATCAAAATTAAATGTTTGACTACACATGAAGACAATTTCTTCTGCACATTATGATGTTACCAATCCCTTGGAAGAATAAACTATAATGAAGGAAACCCTTTGGATAGATGCAAAGGTAATGTTACGATATACTTTCTCTATTTTACCAAAAAAAATATAATGGAATTTTGATTTAATTTTCATTATTCCTTGTAGAGTTCATTTATTTCAGAAGATTTATATCCATGTGTCATGCATTTGCATAAAGAGAAATGACATTGTCTCTGCTCAATTATAGAGGAAATATTGATGTTTTCACAGTAAAATAATTTTCCATAGAATTAATATAGTTTTTCATATGTATGTTTAATTTATTTCATTTAGTATTACTCATATAATAATTGTTTTCTTATACAAGTGAGTTCTTTTATTCGAGTTGGGGGTGCTCTGTCCAATTTTTATGCTCCTTCTCCCTTAAAATCTTCACCACTATAGTGGGGCATTTATCAATTTCTTTCAAGTTGCCTCCACTAACTTTGTAGGAAGAGTAACGATGCTGCCTCTTCTCAATTACAGAGGTAATATTTATGTTTTCATAGTAAAATCATTGTCCATATAATTAATTCATTTTTTCATATATATGTTTAATTTATTTTTTTTAGTATTACTCACATAATAATTGTTTTCATATACAGGTGGATTCTTTTGTTTGAGTTGGGGGGTGCTCTATCCAAATTTCATGATTCTTCTCCCTTAAAATCTTTTTACCCCTATAGTGGTGCATTTATCAATTTCTTTTATGTTACATCCACTACCTTTGTAAGAAGGGAAATGATGATGCCTCTCCTCAATTACAGAGTTAATCTTGATGTTTGAACACTAAAATCATTGTCCATACAATTAATTTATTTTTTCATATGTATGTTTAATTTATTAATTTTTAGTGTTACTCGCATAATAATTGTTTTCTTATATAGGTGGATTATTTTGTTCGATTTGGGGGTGCTATGTCCAACATTCATTCCTTTCTGCATGAAAACTTCAACAGACTTCTTCTCTCACAAAACCTTTCACTCATGTAGCATTGAAATTTATCACTTTATTTCAAGTTCCCTCCACAAATAAATCTCAAAGGTAATCTTGATATTTGAACATTAAAATCATTTTCCATAGAATTAATGTATTATTTCATATTTATGTTTAATTTATTTCTTTTTAGTATTACTCATAAATTTTTTTTCTAATACAAGTGGATTATTTTTTTGAGTTGAGGTGGTTTGTTCAAAACTACTCCTGAAATGTTGTCATTTTGACAAAGAAATTCAATGGAAATCATGGCAACATTTATAGTTAGGATTTTTTTGAATGAATGTAATAATTTTTATTTATGTAATTTTATAAAGTAATGTTTGAAATGTCTATAATATAGTGTTTTTTTAAATTTGTGTTGTAAATTTCCTTTCATTTAAATTATGTATTGGGACTTGTTTTTGTAGATATCTAATGTGTTTCTTGTGTGTTTCTTATACTGTAGTGTATTGTAACAGCATACTACAGTATGGACCTTTATCGGCATTAATAAATATGAACTTTATCGTCACTTTTAAAAGCACTGATAAAGGGTTCATTTAGAGGTGCTAAATTAAAGCACTGATAAATGAGTATTTTATCAGTTCTTTTAAAAGCACTGATAAATGAAACCTTTATCAGTGCTGATAAAAGTACTAGGATTTTAATTTTGTTCATGTTGTCAGCACTTTTCTAGCACAGATAAAGGCCATTTATAACACTATTATAGGTCAGATTTTTAGTAGTGTATGGTGAGATTCTAATGGTAATGGTGGTCATGATTAGGTCTAGGATAAGAGATCTGGGTGTCCTTAAATATTTATTAGGATGGTAATTAAGACACATATAGTTATCAGAACTGGAGTAGTAAGAGGCTAGTCACTAAAAGTAGGGGGTTCCCCTCTCAGGTATAGATGATGAGTTTTATAGTTTAAACATCAATTAATAATATGTTATCCCAATAGTTTGATATTGTGAATCTAAGACCAATAGTTGGTGTAGTTTAACATCATACATCCAGGAAATTGATCATGTAGTTTAATGTCATGCAGTGAGGATGAGAGGGAATAATGTTTAAAGTCATGATGCTTTTATTACAACTATGTAGTTTAATGACTCACAATAAGGACATAATAGGGTTTTTAGGGTTTAAGGTCATATATATTGGACCGAGGCCTAAGATATACCATGTAGCACAAAGGGTAGTGTAAAACCCAATGTAAATAGAGGTTTTAATGCTACATGGGGAATCTCTAAAGGGGATAAAGGGGTGAGAGATATACTTTAGCTTTCTCCTAAACTAGTGTATTTATTAAGAACAACTAGGATTTTTATATGGATTAATTATGAACCCTATAATATTTTTGTATCTTATATTTTTGCTCTAACTTTAACCTATATTTTTTAGGGGATACTTGGTGGGTGTAGGACCAACTTTTTCTTAGGTTTCCTTTTATGGGATTTCAGCCCGAAGAACCTTTATGCCTCTTTAATAGGGTATTTTAAGGTCATACTAATCGAAATATTGGGGCTAGGGTTTAATGTTTCACAACTTTGACCAAAGATAGTACTATAAATTTAAGGTCATGGAGCTTGGAAAAAGGGGGTGTGATTTTTAAGTTGTGAAACTAAGACCAAGTGAGGTAATTTATGAGGCACAAAAGGTAATATGAACCTAAAGTTAATGGAGTGCCAAAGAGGGATGGTTCCACATGAATTTCCACAAGATGAAAGGAACATATCTTAAAGTTGTATACTTGTAACAATAGTTTACTACTAGTTTATGGTCATGGTACAAGGACTACATGCATTCTAATAGAGTTTGTGAGGCACAAAGGATAACATGAAACTGATGTGAATTGAGATGAAAAGATTATTAGTGCCATAATAAGTTACCTTGAACAAAGTACATATATTTTATGGTTGTGATACTTAAACCATGGTTTAGGTGCTCTATACATCATCAGGTGATGGAAAACCCAACAAGAATGGAGATACTGAACAATAGGATGGATAGCCTCAAAATAGATAATAAATGGGGCTATTTAGTTTAATGTCATGTTTTTAGGACCATGTTAGTTCCCCTCTTGGAAAAGAAACATACCTAATCCATGTTGGAGAATAATCTTCCAAGACCCCTTAGCCAAGGTGAGTGATGCGCTCGGTGTGGGAAATATTGAGTAGAGGGAGACTGCCCATGTCACATGAGAGTGATTGATATGGGAAAATAGAAACTAACTCAAGATGTTACCCCTAATATTGGCTTGTTCCATAATTTTTTGAGAATATGAAAGGGGTGATACTGAGGGCATTGAACCTCCACCTAAATTAAAGAGGGTGGTTAGGAAGTAAATAAAGATATCTAAACATTAAATCACTAAAGGCGGTGAAAATTGACGAAGGGTGATTGTTGACAACATTTGGGGAACAAGTTCCACAACTATACTATCAAGGATAGATTTAAAAAAATTGTCTCAACTTCTAACCATTTCCAACCATCTAGAGCCTATAATTTATTACTGAGAAATACCATTAAAATTTCATTAAAACATTCTTGAGGAAATAACCTTTCCATTTTGAAATCAATAGTTAAAAAATACTACACCAATATAAAAAGAGAAAATTTTCTTTGAAAAGAACCATGTTAACTTGTAAAGTAATATTAAAAGAAAAAAATAGTCATAATAGTGGGAAAATCAATTCATTTTGTATAATTTAAAAAAATTACTTTCACACTTTTTTCATAAAAGTCACAAAGTACCTCATTTAGAAAAAAAGATTCCTTTCAAAATATTTTTAAAAAATTAAAAAATGGATAAAAATGAATTTAAAAAATCACAGTAGAATAGTAAAAAACTTGTTTAAAACATTTTTAGAAAACCTGGATATGGAAGAAAAAAAAATTTTGACTGAAGAGAAAAATTAAGTCAATTTTCATAAAAACATATTTTTGTTCTCTTGAGTACATAATATGAGGAATATGAAAAGACAAAATGTATTTAAAATAAATAACTATATGATAATAAAATTCATAAGTTTCATGGGAGATAGATCATAAGCTTTCACCATCGGAGGAATAATCATAATCAATCATAATAAACAATCATATTGTGACATAAAACCCTTACCTTGAGTTCTCCTTACATCAAAAGAACACTAAAATCTTTTATAATAAATTTAAATTTATTATATTTATATAAAATATTCATTTTTATACTTATAATATCACATATTATCCCTTTATATTATTTCAACACCCCCTTTATCAATCATTCCATATTAAAATCATTATTTCTCGTGTTAACTCTTTCGTTTATCATGAGTATTTTAGCTTAGTAGTTCTAGTCCTTGTATATTAATATTAGTTCCGTAATCTCAAAAATATTAATAATTATATAAATTTAATATATATTCATTATATACATATTTATATTCATCCATAAAATTTATAGATAGAAAAATCAATTACACCGTTCGTGGATATGGTGGTTTGTATGTATGCATGAATGCTATTTTTCTTTTTCGATGGATGGAGTAAAAGAATGTTTAATATTAATTAGACTTTATAGGATCATTATTATATAATATATTTTATATATATTCATAAAATTCATCCTCATTACCATTCAACTAAAATATAAATGAAAAATGAATCGCATCACTTTGTGGAGATGGTAATCAACACGTACGCACAAGTGACGTTATCATTTCCAAAAGGATTGGATAAAAAGAAGGTAGGAATGATATTGTGATTTAAAAAGTATAATTGTATCATAATAATCATATATAAATATTAAAACCCATCACAATACCCATCTATAAGGGTTGGTGATTAAAAATGAATTGTATCACTATGTGGAGACAGTAAGTTGTACGTACGTACAAGCAATACTTTCACTTCTTATTTGATGGGAGAGAGTTTGCATAATGGTGTTTTAATAATAATAATAATAACACTTTATTAAATTTATTATATCAAATTAATTATTTTATGAATAATATTACAGATTTAGAGGATCTATAAGAAAATTTTAAAACAAAATGATCGGTTATGGTGATTACCTCTTCTTTGAAATGAATCCTTTCAATCCCCTATAAAGGGCTCTATGGTTGGTATTTTGGGAAGAAAATAACCTATAGTATGTGTCTATGGAATTTTGGAAAATAAATTGGTATATTTTGGTCAAACTAAAAGGATTAAAGTGGTATAAAGAAGATAAAGGTGGGTGACCTTTTACAATTGATAGGTGGGGTGTTCTTGGAATTTTTTAAAATATTAAATTAATATAAATTAATTTTGATGTTAAAATGAATTAAAATTGATAATATTATAATATAATATTAGTATTAGTATAAATTAACTCATATGATAAATTTTGGATAAGTTTTTATCACATTTTTACCCTTATCTTTTAGTTTTAACCCCTCGTTAACCCTTTTGACAATTACCATAATATTAAAGTTTTATACCCTTTAAGGGTTAATAATATTACTATAAAATGAAAAATTACCCACTAATGGACCATGTTTTATTTTTATAACCATATCCCATTTATTTTTAATAATTTAACATTTTTATGAATTTTATATCATTTAATAAAATATTATTTATTATAAAATATCATTCATGTTATTTTAACACTATTCATTTAATTTAACTTTAAATACATCAAGAAAAAGGGATAATTCAAATATAATTCTTTAAAAACTCCCTAATATTTCATATAGACAAATAAAATTCATGTGACACATTAAATAATTCGAATTATAACACTTTGGATACTTTTTAAAATCATTTATTATAATTTTTTATTAAATAGAGAAATACCACATTAGTGTTGCATAAGAAATTAAGGTCATTATATAATTAATAAAATTTTAAAAATATATATCTAGAAAATAATTTCATTATTCTCAAATAGATACTTATATTCATTCATAACTTTCTTTTTTCCCTATGTGGACAAATAATAGATATTAAAAACAAATAGAGTGACATTTTGTAACTTTCTCTGATTTAAATATAATGTAGGTGATCTTCATGGAAAAGTGTCCATTAAAATAATAAATTTCAAGAATAAGGTAATAAGGGTCAAATTAAATTCATAAAATAAGATTTATGAATAAAAAACATGACCTTACCACTTAGTTTTAACCTAGATTAACCCAATTTACCCTTTACCAAGGTAATAAATTTTACCATAGTTAATATCCATATTGACCAAAAATAAAAGGGGTATATTTAAAAATTTTGAAAAATATGATTATAAATATATAATTAATTTTATCTAATTAAATAAATATAAATGGAAGAAATTAATTTTAAATTAAGTGAGAAAAATGTGGCAATTTGTTTTAGAAATATACATTTTTAAGCATAAAAATGGATTTATTCTTATCTTGTGCCTAAAAAAATATTTTTTGAATATTTTTAAAAAATATCAAGTAAATAATATATAAATTTATTAAAATCATTTACAAATAGGATTAATTTAATTTATTATGAAAAAAATATATTGCACACATAAAAAAGTTTTTTATAAAAATATTTATTTTTCTTTCAAATTAATTTTATTTTCATTTATAATAAATTAATAACCAATGAATTAATTTTATACATATATAACCATAAATTTTTTATAATTAATTTATTCATATTTATACCTTTTAATCCAACATCTATATGATAACTGTCATTTTAAATAATAATATTTTAATAGTATATTACGATTCATTTAAACTCAGTGTTGTGTGTAACAAAATCTATAAAAGAAATCGATTTATTCAAAGAAAAATATTTTATAAAAAATTATAGTGGTTTTACAAGGGTGATTAGAGGTTGGGTGATATGTTTTTATTATTGTAGGAGCATAATTATGTGGGATTTCGACATGGTTTCATCTCTTACCCCTAAGCTTATTATTGGTTGGGGAAGCTTGCTGAGTATTATCGGTAACTAGTGTCCTATTGGAACATATGGGGCCAACTATCAAAACATGTCTAATTAATGATATTATAAATAAACCAAATATTAATCATCCTTTCTTGGGTGAAGGAGAAGGGATTCATGCTGATGATTTCTAGAACTGGTGATACCCAATGCTCATCATTTTCTCACTATTATAGGATAAGTGATTAATTTTAGGTTCACCATTATATTTTATGATTCTTCCAACAAGGTATGCTTTTTCAAAGGATTTTTTCCATAGACTACTCATAATAATATGGACCCACATTCCCACTTTCAAAATTTGGGTATCCTTCACCTCCATGGATGATGATGTCATCTCCTTGGTCATAATGGGATGATCAGATGTCGACTCTTCCTTTCATGGATTCCTCCTTGGAGTTCATCACCTAGTGAAGGTACCCCTTATAGATCTAAGATATGTTCATAAATATTATTTCTAATACCATATTCAATTGGACACTAGTTAATTACATTATATGTTGGCATGAAAGGGTATCTACCTTGTGTTTGGAGCTAATGAACTGCATTGGGCATGTTGGGAATCTATAAATATCTTCTTCATATCTGATGAGGGAATCTTGTTCCC
Source organism: Viscum album (assembly GCA_963277665.1). NCBI lineage: Eukaryota > Viridiplantae > Streptophyta > Magnoliopsida > Santalales > Viscaceae > Viscum > Viscum album. Next base: position 2,048,693,034 of record OY728122.1, read on the forward strand.
ATGACATAAGGTTTCTTGGGCTAAAACCCCAAGGCATCCCATGATCATTACAAGGTAAATTACGCTCGATGTATAAGGAAACCTCATATCATCACCTAGGGAATCAAATTATTGTCGTGCAAGGTATATCATGTTCATCACATGAGGAATCTAGTGCTTTTAATACTATAAAACTTATGCTCGTCACATAAGGCTTCCTAGGATTATCACCTAGGACATCCTATGTTTGTCACATGGGGTAAGAATCTTAGGCCCTTTACCTAAGTAGAGAATAAATAGATCGTATTCTCATCACATGAGCTTCTTATTCTCATCACATAAGGCATATCACATTCATCACGTGAGGAAACATCTTATGCACTTCACCTAAGTAGAGGGGGAGATATCCTATGCTTGAAACATAGTCATCTTAGGCTCGTGGACTAAGATGCACTAGGATCATAACCTAATGTTGTGTTTTTTATGCATCATGTGGGGTTTATAGGTTTAAATTCAAGTGAGGGTGGCACCACATATGCTTGTCACATATGGGTCAACCATGTATTTAGGGTTCAGTGGGGATGGTCCCACATACACTCTCCATATATGGGTTGGTACATATTTAGATTTTAGTGTGGATAGTCCCACATACGCTCAATAAATATGGGTTGATCACATATTTAAAGTCCAGTGAGGATGATTCCTATATAATCTTGTCATGTATTAGTCCAGTCACTAGTTAGTGTCCTATAGAGATGAAAAATTCCAATGGGACTTTAAATTAGTATGAGGATAGGTTCAATGTACTCTAGAAAGATGATCAGGATTCTGAGTTTACACCTATTAAGGGGGAGAGGGAATTATAATGGTGTTTGAATTGAAACCCATGGAGGCACCTTATATACCCTATTTAGAGGTAGGTATCAAAACCTATATAGTTTAAGGTTCATAGTTTAAAGTCATTTGATAGGACCACACCATGCAGTTTAATGTCACGTAGTGAGGATAATCATGTTGAAAAGGGAACAACATTGGGTAATGGAGTGGGGATTGGTCTATAGAGCTACCTCAGAAATGTGGGAAATCATATCATGATCATCACATGAGGCATACCATGCTTATCACATGGGTAATCTTGGGCTCTTCACATATGGAATATTTGTCTTGTCACACAAGGCATCTTATTTCCATCACATAGAGTATGTTGCAATTTAAAATCTTGAGATTAGGAAATTTTCATGTAGTTTAATGTTGCGTGACCAGGACATGGATCATTGTAAAGTGGGATATGAAGGTATATTTTTAGGTATTACACATTAAGTTAATCACCATAATTATTATGGGAGTATAGAAGGATATAGGGATCTCGTTTTTACTCTTTGATGGGGATGATGGGTGGTTTTCATAGATGAAACCAAGGTTGGGGATTACATATCCATTGAGATGGATATATTCCCTAAATACTTATATATATATGATACAAATAGGTATTTTTCATTCATGGGATGAATCACTTTAGTTTTATGTTTCTAATAATATGATTCTATTTTGTACTCCCATGTAGGATGTTGTTAAAGGGTTATTTCATAAGATAAAACATACTAGAGAAGTTGAATCCATACAATAGATGCATGAGTTTTCAAATTATCATTTACACATTTGTTATAAAGGAATGATTAAATGGATCATACTAGGAATCATTCACATGGATTTAACTATCATTTTAATTTAATAGTAGTGGGGTGTGTTACCTCCATGATACTTGGAAAAAACTCCATGTTACTCGAATACATTCTTCAATTTCTCATTTGAGTTAGAGTATCTGGAAATCCATGGAGTAAGTATGGATATCATCCATATGATGGATGATTTAATAACAACCCATGGATAAAATATATAGTGGAAATGTATTTTGTAATCCCTTTGTGATCTTTATCAAACCCATGTGATAGTGTTTGAATATGTAGTAGATTGTATTTGATGTAAGGTATGTCATTTACAGTAGTGTTATTCATTTCTATTTATATATATGGTTTCATATTTACTATGTGTATGTCCTCAAAAAATGGTTTAATCTCTTTTTAGTCATCTAATAATCATTATTATACTCATTTGAAACACTTTAGTTATATCAGAGTGAACCAGTGATTTAGATTTATGAAATATTACTTGAAATGAATAAATCATGGAAAATAGGTAGATGTTTTCAAATTATGTAAATTTTATTTTAAAATTTAAAAACACCTTTTACCTTTATATAATTGGGTTACATAAATTTATCCAAGTAATTACCCTTATGTGGAGTGGTTTGTGTAAGGGTCATCTCACCTTACCCCTACACAGAGTGGTTTGCATAAGGGTCTCTATGCCTTGCCCATACATAGATCAGTCAACATAAAGGCCACCTTAACATGCATTTACACAAATTGTTCAATGTAAGGGTAGTATAAATATATAACATTATGTGTAAAGGTAACTGAGTATTTACCTATATGCGAAGAACTCGTGTAAAGATAGTATGTAAACTACCCTTACATGAAAGAGTTTACATATGGGTAATATCAGGTGTACCTTTACGTAACATGTGTTATGTAAAGGTCATGGATATCTACCCTTACAAAGATAGTTTATATAAGGGTGGTGGTATTTTACCTTGACACAGAACATGGGTTCTTCATAAGGGTAGATAGAAAAGTTTTGGAATTTTAATTTTAATTCTTAAATGATTTTAGTGGTTTACAAAGTGTTTATAAACCATATTTAAAGGTATTTTGGTAATATTTAATTTATAAGGAATTGATTAATTAATTATAAAATTTTTATAATTAAATAAATGTTTATGTAATATTTTTTCCAAAATATTAAATTTTAATATTTAAATTAACTTTTAAACAAATTTTACAGCATGAATTATTATCTAAGAATAAAAGTGTTAATTTATAAATCATAACAGATAATTTATAAAGGGTTTTAGATTATAAAATAAGACTAAAATATAAAAAATTTATATTTAAATTATGAATTGTTCATAATTAATTATTTTGAATTGTTCAAAATAAGAAGGGGGCCTCATTTGGATATTATTTAAGCCACGTTAAAAAAATTGATGGATGATATGATCAAGGTTTAAATATTGATAAATTGTATGATGTTTAGATTATGTAAAATTGTTACATAATACAAAATTGGATCATAAATAGTTTATAATTAATATAATATCATATACTTAAAATTTAAATTCTACATAATAAAGAATATTAAATAGTTCATATTGTAATGAATATAAAATGTTTAGATTCAAAATTATGGAATGTCCATATTGTTAAATCTAAAACTATATTTTATAGTTAGCTTTTTTATGAATTGTTCATGAATGGTTATATCATATTTGAATTTTTGAATATTTTTTCATTTAATTTTTTTCATGTTATTTTCATGTTTAGTAAATTGTTTAATAAATGTGAATATTGTGTATGGTTTAATTTAATTGTTAAACTACTTCTTGATAGATCCTTTATTTACATGATAAGTATGATTATGAATTTATTTTTTCATATACCTTGACCTTGGTTTGTAATTAAAGTTAATATATTTAATTTAAATTTTTAATATTTTCTTCTTATTAGGTGTTAGCATTATGATTAATTTGATTTTGTCTTGAGTAAATTATCCCCAGGTAGACGGACGTGGGGTCGTATAACCTACTTACCTAGAGGCATATGCCTTGTCAAGTAAAGTTAATGGTGTTGAATATCTATCACTCTGGGCTTGCTCATGTGAATATTTTCAGTATCTTCTAATTTTAAACCTTTACATTAAGTATTCATATACTTTATGAATATGATGCATTTGGATATATATGAATATACTTGACTTCTATTTTTGGGTGAGTAACATAAACTTGTGGGTTTTGTAAATAATTACACATCAATATGGTATGAACATATTGTCTTAGTGGAGGGAATATAATTCCAAAAAAAATCACTATAATAATACATATATAAAGGTAATAACAAGATATAAGATAGTGAAATTAAATCCCCCAAAAATGCTAAGTGTTAGATTCTTTCCAAAGCGTCACTTTTCAGGACCTCGATTATTCAACCAGGTATTCTCGAGCTCAGCATGAGTACCCATGGATTATTGTGTGTAAGTTAAGAAAGTTATAAGTGCATTAATATTATCTTAGTAGTATTGTAGAGATTAACATGAGTATCCCTTAATAATCCTTTTTTGGATTATTCTTGGTGTTTTATTTGGATTACATTTAGTTTAAAAACCCTAATGATTAGGATACTGAAGGAATATGTTTGGCTAGATCCATATGATGGATTGGAAAAAGATTTTTCCACTAAATTATTCAAGATTCATATATTATATGATTAATTATTGTTGTCTACTAGATATATTCATGAATTATTAAAATGATAACCAGTGTAAGTCATGAAGAAATATAGATCTTGGCCCACTAATGTATATGATATGTTTTTAAGCAGTGTCATAATTTTAGTGGGAGCCCATTTAATAAAACTCTATATTAAATGGATAATAATATATGATACTCATCAGATAAAATCTTTTTTGTAAATAATATCATCATTTTCATTAAACTAAACTTTGTGATTAATCCTTGATAAAGAGAAACTTAATGTAAGTAGCTCCTAAAACTGGTCACTTAAGAAAAGTTTTTAAGCAATATTGGTAATTTTAAAACAATTATTAAGGAGAATTTTATGTGTCAGATTAGTTCCTTCCTAAGTAAACAAGTGATTAAATTGTTCAAAAAGTGAATATAGATCCTTATATAAGTATAGAGTGAATCATTTATGGTTTTAAAGTCATTAGATGAAAAATAATCAAATGAATCTTAGTCTCTACTAAATATGATTATGTATGTCAATTATTTAAGTAATTTTAGTATCATATACTCAATATGATTGGGTATATCAAATTATATTCAATATGATTTAATATGTTTATAACTTGATGATATTAAGGGTTTCCTTAATACTTTATTTTTTATAGAAATCAATTCTATTATTCTGATAGATATATGATAACAAATTCATGTTTTAAAAAGTTTTGTAAATATACAGAAGGTCATAAGATGAAAATAATTGAATCTTGAAGTTGATGTCCAAGTGATAGAGAAAAGGTGTTGTTTTATTGGAGACTTGTATACTTCAAGCTCATATGGATATTTCATAAGATGTGTATTTTTCTCATTTTTCTCTTGATAAGATATTGTAAATAATAGTTGTTTGAATAAAATGAGAAGGATTTTGATACACATAGTAATGATTTATTTAATTTTATAAGATACTTTAAATAGACTTATAATGGATTGTTCTAGTCATGTAATTCATCATTTTTAATTTATGGAAATGTTATGGCATGATTAATGAGTTTAATAGAAGTTCACCCTATATTCTCAAAAGTGTTGAGAACAAGTTAAATAGGTAGTGACAGTGGATAAAAGTTCAAACTGAAAGAAGAAAAGTTGGTTTAAAAGTTTAATAATGTTTCTTCAAAAGTCCAGTGAGGTTCATAAAAATATAGTGTTTCTAGGATGGAAGAGTAATAATTCAATATGATGGGATTATCTAAGATATAATTGAATGATTTTGTGAAACTCCAGGGAATATCCATGTCTGGTATGGATATTATAGAAATTAATACTTTGATTTTGAATGGTATGTAATAAAAAATGTATATTTTACTTTTTTTTTAAATATATAGGAATTTAAAATTGAGGAAATAATTGAATGATCTTATAGTTTATGTCCATGAGATAAAGTAAATAGTTATTACATAAAGTATTTTAATATAAAGGATTTTATCAAGGTAAAATGAATCTAAGTAAAATATGTGTATCTTAATCTCATTTATCTTATGTGATAAGAAAATATTTTCAATAACAAATATTTTTTATAAAATATATGTGTTTATTAATTTTCTACACATGGTTTATGATTCATCTGGTTTTATAACATGTTCAGTGAGGAATATATGGATAAAAGTATTTATCCAGAATAAAAGTGTTTATCCAGATATTTATTAAAATATGAGGGATTTTTTTCCTACCACCCATAAATATTATATTTAAATAATGTTTTCTTCTCAAAGTAAAAATACTACAAACACATAGAATACCATATATGATATAGGAAAAAAAATTTATTTTTTAATTATTCTTAATAAAAGTAAATAAATTTTATTTCTTAACACAAGAGGGTTTGTGTATCTTAGCAAGTTATACTAAAAATAATGTAGTGTATAAAATGATAGTAAAATTATTTTTGGGATTACAGAAGTTTAATGTTTACAAATAAAGGATTATAAAAATCTTAAAGTGATTTCTACTTAATAGCTCAAAATTTTTAGGATATGTGATGGTAAATGAAAATGTAAATTGTTATATTTGGTTACTATTTAAAGTGAAAGATGATATTTCTTAAAGGATTATACTATTAAAAATAAAAAATGAATTACACTTGATAGCCTAAAAGATTTTAGGGAATGGTGGTAAATATAACTACAAAGAGTTGCATTAGTTTTTGTATTAAAGTAACTTCCAATTTATCCTAAAAGGGTTTAGGAGGGGTGATAAATAATAATGTAGGTAGTAAAATTATTTTAATGAAAATTTTGATGAAATATGGTTGCATGTATGATGATTAGGAACTTATAAAGAGTTCTAAAAAGAAAGTAAAAGTCAGCATCATAACATTTGAGGTTATAGAGTTAAGAGGTTTAAATATGTTCAATTAATTGAACAATTATGAATTTTTTTCCTAAGTATCATTATTATTAAAAATAGCTTAATTAAGAGTTATTTATCACTAAATATTTTATTTTTAGGTTTTTATCAGATGTCCATATAGATATGTTATAGGAATTACATATGATGAGATAACAAGTCCCATAAAGTGCAACAAAAATAAGTCTGATTTGACAGTTTATCATATATTATATGATAAACCGGTGCTTATATTGGGTTTTTTAAATATTCTTAAATATTTTAAGAATATTAAAATGATTCATATTTGAGGCGGTCACCACTTTATCATTTTTTCAAGTTTCCTGCATAAATATATATATATATAGATATAGATATACATTAACTATAATGATAATTTACCTCTCAAAGTATGAATTTGAGTTGTCCCTAACTTATGTTCTTCATGGGGAACTATAGGTCATAATTAAGTATTAAGGTTAGAATTAGTTGGATTCTATTAAAGATATACAGAATATGCTCGTATTGAAAAAAACTAAGAATAATTTTTTTTTGTACTATATGGCCTACTAATTATACCACAGAGTTTTATATAGATGTATTTGATATACTTGGGATACATAGATCATATTTGAGTCCCCATTACCTATGTATGGTGAGATACCTAGTATGAGAACCTTCACACTTTGATACCCTACTTACATAAGTCTATATATTGACTTAGATAATATAGGGGTGGTTGGGAATGTTATTAACCATGTCATCAGTTGGGGATTAACCAATATGGGGTTTTTCTTCTCATACAATGAGTATGAAATATAAGACCTTTATTGAGATAGATTTTTTAGAGTGGTTGTATGAACTTGAATATTATATTTCTATATATATAAGGTACATGTTATCTTATTATCCATAAGGAATAATGACATGTAATATATTCATCAATCAGATCAGTCTACACTTTGAGAATCGAGAATAGATGAGTTGTCTATATGGGATTTACATGTTCTATGTACCATGGTTACTTGATGTCTTGGGAAAATAGAATATATGAAGTTGTACATTTTCATATGATGTAGGATGGTGGTTATAGGTATAGATATACATGTGTTTGGTGGAGATCATGCCAATTTCCTTTATAGATTGAGTATCATTTATACTTTTCTATATCCTTCTCTTTTCATACACTTATGGATCCAGAGATTTTTATTTGTTATCAATGATATAAAGGGTCAGGTGGTAACACTTTATGATTGACTAAATAGGGATTGAGTTTGACTTAGAGATCTACTCTAAATTTTTTTATAGTTAATCCAAAATATTTTGTGTATAGACATTCATAAGGTATTGAATATGATGTGATATAATATTGAGATAATGATAGCTTTCCGAATGTTTTTTTTTTGAAAATATCCAAAAGTAGTTTTGGATATAATTTTACAAGTTATTGTATATGATACAATATATAATTAAATGGAAAAAAGTCTATAAGGATTTAGTGAAAGTTGTTGATTAATGGATATATGTCCTAAATCCTTTTATATATATGATATATATATTATGTTTTCATGCATGGTTTCTATCGCTTTGGTTCAGTGGTTTTTATGAGATTTTTTCATTTTTCATTCTCATATAAGCTATCGTTAATGGACTATTTCATAAGATGAAACATTCAAGCGAAGTTGCATCCATACAATAGATATATGAGATTACAATGAATAATTTACCCATATATTATAAATTCATGAGTAAATGAATTTTCCTAAGTGTTTTCATGTATTTAAATATCATTTCCATTTGATGTTAGTGGGGTGTGGCGGTTCCATGATACTTTCCCAAAACTCACTAGTACCCAAATATTCTCATCATATTTATCTTTTGTGTTAGAGGCTCTAGTAGACCATAATGGAAGCATGGATATTATCCATACGATGGATGATTCATGAACAACCTATGGATAAACTATAAATAGGGTATTAATTTTTTCTTCCCCTGATGATCTTTATCAAAACTATGTGATAGTGTTTGAAGATGTTTCATATGCTCTTCAGTGTAATGTACACCATTTATAGTAGTGTTATTCATTTCTGTTTATACATGGTTTCATAATTCTTACATGGAAATACTCATACAAGGGTTTTAATTACTTCTTCTTCATTTTATAATCATTATTAGACTTGTTCTAAACCTCTTTCACTACACAATCTCCTTTAGAGGGAAAAAGACATGGACACTTCCTGATTCAGATAGCATGTCGGAGGCCTGACTTGAGAGTGCCTATTATTAAGAGTAAAAGGAAATAATACCACCCATATTATGCATGGTATATAGTGATTGGTAATAAAGGTATATGATACCAATTATTCATATGTATTTTTCATGATTAAGCCTAAATTGAATGGATGTAGGGCCCATAAGTACTCAAAATTCACATAATTATGTTTAGCGGAATGAGGCATCGAATGGGTGTCCCAAAAGTCTGGTTCAAGTAACTTTAGAGTTTTTAAATAGATAGTGTTTTTAAAGATATGTGTTCTAGCACAAGTGGACTGGATGGATTGAAAAGGTAGGTTTTCATTCCATTTGCAAGGTTACACAAAATAGGGAGTTGCGTGAAGTGTTTTTTTCATACACAAACTATGTTATTTATCAGTTAAAGTTATGAAAAGGCATATAAAATATAAACCAATTTATTTAAGGGATTATGTGAGGTATTTTTTGAAAGTTTATCACCTATTTAAATCTATGAGAGTCTATATTTGTGTGATTTTCATTGAATAATGGGTTATATGAAGTGAGATCATGAGCCTTTTACTTCTAAATATCTATCCCTAAAAATGGGTTCTTTGCTCTATTTTATGAATTTTAGCTCATGGAAGGCACTATATCATGCAATATAAAATGGAAATTATAATTTTAGGAGTTGTGTGGCATTCAAATTCTGGTACACACAACTCGAGTTGTGTGATATTTTGGCCTTTTCTTATTGAAGGATGATTTGAGAATGTGTATAGATTCTGTGTTTGACATCACTTTTCTCACAGCACTATTATTTTCATAAATTGCTGGTATTTTCATAAATTACACAAAATTATCATGGATTTCTTCCCTTTTATTTAGAATTGGTTTAGAGGGCCATTTCCACCTATAGTTGTTCATTAGGAAGCTTTTCGATGCCACATACACCCATTTGTTACACCAACAAGGGAACTATTATGTAAAAGAAGAATTACACACCGCAATATTTGGTTGATCTCACTTTATATTCCATAGTGTAAGGTATTAATCCATGGTGAAGGTGTGAAGGAGGATAATTACACTGTAGAATTAGGGATCGTACTGTAGTTAAGCAGTTTTCCAAAAAAGTTTGAAATTTCACAGATAAGTTATTTTAGGACCTTAACACATATTTAATTGCTCTTAATGTTCAAACTAAAAATGTTTAACACCTAGATAAATATCAATAATAGAATAGGAGGGAGGATTAATATGAACCATCATATTAAGAGCTATATGTTTATAAAAATCCCTATAGAATTTTTGGAAAAGTTTTCAAAATATATAGTATATTGAAAAATATAAATTTCAGCGAAGAGGAATATAGATTTTTTTAATTAAATAAATAATAATAAAATATCTTGGTAATCATTTTATACCTTAAAAAACGATAGATTATTATATTCTATTGAAGAAGATGAATTATAGGTCTGTACTAGAAAGTGAAAGAAGATATTTCTATGACCCCTCATAGAAACAAGATACATCTCAAGGGGATGTTCATAAAAGGCCTATAAAGGATAAATAAGAGTTTAATGGAAACTATATCTACATTATAGGGTATTTTAAAAAATAGTTGATATTCTTATTGGTCAAGTGAGCCAACTTTTTATCCTTTATTGTATAACTAAGCAAAGAGGGAGGAATTGTGAGTGAAGTGATCAAGAGGTAGTATTAATACAACGTCAAACATTTTTTAAGGTAATTTATCCTAATAATGAGTGACCAAGACCCCAAGTATTGAGCTTTATAGATTTAGGGAATTAACAAATTTTCAATATAATGCTCCTTGGATTATCCTATAGTGGTGAACTAAGTAAAAATAATAATTTTTTCCTTGTTATTTCTTGTTTATATTTTGCACAACATAATATGACTAAGTTGGATAAGCATCCATAAATAATATTTTAAAAAGGGTTGGTTATGTTAAAAGGTAATCATATTGATGAACCAAAAAGATAAAAAGAGGCGGCCCTTATAATTAAGAGTTCAATATCATTAGGGAAGTGAAAGTTTAAAGGTTATGTGTTTAAATTGTAAATGAGTTCCATACCCTGATTCACCCCCACCCTCTCTTAGGGTATATATCAATTTATACTCTTAAGAGACCTAAACTATTTTTAAATTTTGATATGAAGTTCAAAAAAAATTCTTAAATTTATAGAATTTCCATATTTTAGTTTTTCAATTTCCTTTTTTAGTTATGACTTTTACTCTCCTTGTTAATAGATATAGATATGGGAATCAATTACTACACCACTTCAAAGGCATAAGGAAGCAAACATGGTGGGATCCTAGAGTGGGTTGCACCACTGGACAACCTTTATCTTTTCAATACAGCTTTAATGCGAAGACCATAGGTCAAATCCATGAGCACACGAGTGGTTAGGAATGTTAGTTTGATGTAGGATTCCCACTAGGATCAAGGAAATGACATGAACACAGGAAACTCTCTAGCCAAGAATTTGATCACCTCTATGATATCTTTCTTTTTATTTTAGATCTACATTTGTCAATTTCCTAATGTTTACCTCTAGATATACTTCAAGATCAAATATTCCCTTGATTCCAATGTATTCATTATAATTTTCCTCCTCCTTTTTCTTCTCTATAATAGCCACAATAACATCTTCACTGAGGTTTCTACTATCCTCGAACTCCTATACTTTTAATTACTCAGAGAAATTATCTTTTTTTAAGTAATTTATTCCTATTGAATAATTTTCATTGTGGTTTCCTCTTATTTATCATTCCTTTGAATTTTTTCTTCACCAATTTTTATTCCCCATCACCAGCTTGAAATTTCTTAGGGCACCTAGTAGAAAGATCTCCAACTTTGGAAAATCTAAAATAAGTAAGTGGTAACTTTCCCTTGAATCTCCATTTTCCTATTTTAATATTAGAGAAAAGAATATACATCATCTCATCAACCACTTTATCCTCATATTATTCTTTGACTGAAAGTTTCTTCATAGCCTTGAATGTTATTTCCTGATAATTTTATTTTCGCATAGATACATTATCATTTTTTTATTTTATATGCCACAATCTTTATATATAGGTTTTCCAATGTTTCCCCATTTGGATAATTATCTTTAAGCATTGATACTTTCTAATTAAACTAATATGGTATTTTTATCATGATTCTTTTGACAATTTTTATATCATTAATAATCTCCTCGAGACCACACATATCTTCCATAATATTATTTAGCTAACCAAAAAATGAATCAATTTTTTCATTCATGCTCATTCTCAAATATTCATAATTATTCCACAACACTTTTAGTTTCACTTATAGAACTTTTGAATCACCTTCATAGGTATTCAGAAGAATATCCCATATAGAATATGAGGTCTTTCAAGACATCACTTTTATATAGATGGGGTTAGATAAAACTCCCCATAAGGCATTAATTTCTTTATCATAAAAACATAACTCATTTTGATCTATGTTATAAATATCCCTACACTCCAATCTAGTTGTAATCCCATGTATTTCTTCCATGTAAACATCTATACTCAACTAAAAAAATTAAATTACCATTTGATTCTTCTATAGTTAAAATTTCTTCCTTTAAAAATGGGTATTCCTTTGTGGTTGAAAACATTTTCCATGGATTATTGAGATAGAAGGTTTCAAGAGAAGGAACCTCCTCTCTAATCTGCTCCCCTACCTCCCATGGCATAGTTCATGGCTTCAGTGTCACCTTCCCTCCTCGGCCCCCCTTGGCCGGGGAGGGAGGTTGAAGCTACTACTTCACTTTTGTTCCACTCTCACACCCCTTCTTTTTCCCCTTTTACAGATCTGTCTTCCCTTCCATGATTTCCCTCTATCAAAGTGATCCCTAAGGTTCAGTTATATGTGAATGGAGATCTTTCTATTTCGATTTATTCTCTGGAGTTCACAGAATCCTCGGTGCTACTGGACTTGATGATGGTTGCTCGTTTTGGGAAGAAGAGGCCCTCCGTTGATGCTTTTGATAGGTTTTTCTTTTCATATTGGCACTTGCAGGATTAGGAGGTAGTTGTTCTTCTGGATTCGAGGCATATTATGATTCATTTTTGAACGAGGAGGATCTAAGCTATGCTTGGGATATTTCTCCGTGAGTCATGTATGGTTTTTTCTTCTACCTCTTTCGGTGGTCCTTCGATTTTCACCTATTATGCGACTCTTTGGTTACAGCGATTTGGATTTCTATTCCTGGTCTCCCATTACCATTCTAGAATCTAGGTATTCTTCGGTTGATTGGTAATATGATGGGTTGGTACCTTTGTTCTGATGCCCGCACCCACTCAGTTTTCCATCCAATTTCTCTTAGAAATTCATTGAAGTTGATGTCTCGAAGAGTCTAGTGGATTCCATAAAGATTGAGGTTGAAGGAGAACTATGTTGTCACCAGATGGTATGTTGTGATTCATGGGTTCAGCAATTCATAGGTTGTAACCATTTGGGTCATGAAGTTAGCATATGTATTATAAGTTCTTCTCAATGTCCTAGGAGATATCCCTCTCAAGATCTTTGGGATATTGTTTTTGTTGTAGCGTGCAAGACCTTGGATTTGGGTCAACTAGATAATGAAGAGGCTAAATGTTATCTTGTCATATGAAAAGAAAGTGGATTGTTGATGGAAGAGTCGAGAGGCGCGACAGGCTTGGGTGAGCATGTAGAGGTGCACGGGGTTGTACCAGTGGTGTTGGAGGCTGCCGGGTAACAATCCCCTTCAGATATGGAGGCTCATCGGAAGCCAACTAAGGTGGATCAGCGTAAACCTAATGTGTCTAGAATATTTAGCATATTGAAAGCTGATTTGGGTGTTGGAGGATCTTTTGAGTAAATATGTTCTCTTGGAGGTGTCGGGGCCAGCATGGCTGCAAGATTGATTCAGGAGAAGGAGGCAGGATTTTAGGAGAGGTATCCACACTTGAATGTTGATATGGGTAGGCAGCTATATTTAAACATATCTAGTGGATCCATGGTGAGTGATGCGATGGGTGTGTATCCAGCCACTAGTGAAGACACCTCGTTGCAGTTTCAATACATGGGTCATGGTTTTGACCAACCAAGGGGTTCAGACATGGAAACACAGGAGATTCGATCACAACCTTCTTATGCCAAAAAGGTTAATGCTGGAGGCATACTTAAAAATTCTCAGAACCGGTTTGAAGTTTTGGGGGGGAAAGAATGCCAAATACTTGGGGAAGGAATCGAGATAGTGGATACACATGGAGAAGACCCTTCTATGGTATGGGGGGATACCCAAGAGTAGGAAGATGCAGTCCCAGACTCACCTATTGAACCCATGGAAGTGGTCTTGGAGTGCAATACTTTTGATCCTCATCAAGGAAGGGAAAGAATATAATTATTGATTCATAAGGCTTTATTAAGCATAACCAGAGGATGCGAGGGAGGAAGGACTACTCTAACTTACCGAGACCTCCTGTTATGAGGTCCTAAAGTAAGGGTAAACTCCCTCTGATGGGTACTAATAATGCTGGAAACATATACATGAGCAAGATGAAAGGCTCTGATGGGCATGGGGATGGTAAGCGAGTAGGTGGATCACAGGCCAACAACCGGGTGTCTGAAGAATTTTTGGCTGATTCAAGGGAATTTGTTCAGCATGGAGAAGAGGTGATGCCGAAAATGGAGAATGGTCTTCAGAATCCTTTGTAAGGGCCTCTTGTAGGTTGGAAATTCTTGGAGGATGTTGACTCAGATACTAATATGGATCTACTCATGCACTCGGGCGAGGAAATAAAGGAGGGAATCCTAGTGATTATGACGACAAGGGAAAACATTGATCAAATGATGAGTAGACTTCTCCGAGTGGAAGGTACCAAGGATCAAGGATAGTGTATTAATAAGCAAGACCGTATACTAGTTAGAGGATTCAACATGGGGAAAATTAGCAAAGAAGAGTACATGCAAGCCTGGGAGTACCTGGAAACTTGTTATGAAGCACTCCTTGTAGCTGATCCAGGAAGCTAGGTAAATTCCTTTCCCTAGAAACTATCTAGGGAATTTTACTACAATCGTCTCAATCTAGTGTTTAACAAGTCAATAGTATCTTTTGATGTTTGATCTATTTCACTGTGAGTGTTCTCACTTTCCCCTTAAAAGTTTTGGAAAATAAAAAAGTAAATTTGGATGATTAGAGAGAAGGTTTCACCTTTAACCTTTTCTTTAATACCACTTGTTGGTCCTGAACAAGGTTTATAACCTGAGAGTGGGGTTAAATCAGGGTGTGTAAATTTTAATTTTCCCCTTGTCGGAAATCTTGTACCACTTTTAATAGGGTATCTTCTCCCTTTTTCTCTATTTCACAATGTTGATAATAAACAGTGAAATCAAAAAATATATATTCAAATTATTTTACTTGGTTTACCCAAATGGAATAATTAGGTAGCATATATGGAAATATGCTTATACACCTGAAGCACTAAATGTCACTATTTTTCATTTATAAGTTTCATAGGGTCCGCATTGACCCTCCTGGTTTATAACCATGAATGATGTAATGAATATTACTCTCTTTACACTCAGGTAGTGAAATACTCCTTATAGTGTTTCCTTCTTCTTTCATGAATAGTATATGAAAACTACATAAAGAGTGATGTAAAAATATGCTTACTCTTTTTATATTTGAATAACCTCACTCTAAACTTCCAGAAAGGGACCTATTAGAACACCTCTTATTCTTCCTCTTCTTCTTAATGTGAAATATTGAATTTTTTTCTTCATTTCTGAGAAAATTTTCTTTGAAACTACACCACGCCGTTTCAATCATGAAATTGAAAAGCTCTTACTTTTCTTTCCATCCTTTTTATGAAAGACTCCACTTTCATCACATGAAAACCGAATCACCAACATCACTTTTATGATCAAAAGACTTCCCTATTTTGGTGTCGAGAGTTACTCATCCATTTCTCTACACATCATTTTTAATTTCAAATTCCATTTTTGAAAATAACTTCTGTCTTAACATGAGAAAAAAAATCCA
This sequence comes from Viscum album, assembly GCA_963277665.1. Taxonomy (NCBI): domain Eukaryota; kingdom Viridiplantae; phylum Streptophyta; class Magnoliopsida; order Santalales; family Viscaceae; genus Viscum; species Viscum album. The sequence goes on from OY728122.1 coordinate 2,048,709,033, forward strand.
AAATCCAAAATCATGATCTACCTTATTTTTTCAAAACCCATAAAATCTCAACAAATATTATAAAACAATCTCCTTCACAATATTTAACCAAATCCTATATTAAAATATGTGACACTTTACATTGTTACAACCTCCACATTACCACCTCCCTTATTTTATAGTGGGTTTCATGGTTAATATAGATCCATAAAAACACTCTTAATCAAGTGCAAAAATAATGTAATATTTTTCATACTTCCTTGAATCTCATCTTAAGTTTCTCCATTAACACCAACTAATTTTTTAATCATATAAATTAAAAATAAAATTCCCATGAAATTTTTATATATTATCCCTCACTAGAAAACTCACAAAGGGGTGAACAGTTCATACACAACTCCCAGTGACCTGTATATAGCCATTAATTTTTCTTATGAAACATAGATTATGTATTTTATATAGCAAGGACTTAGTCATTTTTCCCAAATGACTTGTAAAAAAATTTCTTCATGAATCATATTCTAAACTGGGATGACTCATATGAAATTGGTTGGGATCACTCATATACAGAAAGAATTAGACATTTTTCCAAAATTATACTCAATTTTTTTTTAAATAATACAAAAAACATTTAAACATATTATATCCTAAAAAATAAGAATTCCAAACACTAAAAAAATAAATTTAATATTTATTCCACTTCATTATATATAAAAATAGCCCAAAAGAACTCTAATGTAATTTTTTATAAAAATAATTAAGAACTTTTTTATGTTTCCATTCTTAGGAGATTTCTTACATTAATATTATCCTTCCAAATATTGATCTCAATGAAAATTTGGATAGTGATGATAACTTTTATTTATAATAGAAACATTTATCGCATGATTATCATGTTTTATAAACAATTAATAATGAATTTTATTAAATATTATCCCACTAAAATGATAACCCCTTCTAAAATCCATTATATCAATTAGTGGGATAAGATCCATATTTTACTAAAAAAATGAGTGGGTTGTAGAATTTATCTCACTACATAGTTATTTGGTTGGGAATTGATGCATGAATGTTGTGGGGTGTGGAAAAAATTATTTCCTAAGTTAAAATATAGAACTATTGGTAACCTAAGGTTGTATTACAAGAGGTGTGATCTAAAATCTATTGTCTATTGGGTTAGGAAAAATGGGTTGTTAATATTGTTTGACTTTGAAAACTAAGAAATTATATGAAACAAATGATTGAAAATGAGATGATGAAAAGGATTATTATGTGAGTTTGGGTTTTCAATTGAAATTTTATCCTAGTATTTAATCTATTATTCTTTTATTCTTATTAACTGATAAATGAGAGGTTCTAAAATCACTTCCCCTATTACTTTTCGTTGAATGGTGTTGGTTAGGATATTCCCTACTGATATTTTATCTTGTCTAATCATCCGTATTATGTGTGTAAGAGTAATAGTGAATATCACCTAATTGACTTAGGTAATACCTGATCGAGTTTTATTCTTCATAATTAATCAAGAGTTTCCACTACCCATTCTATAGGAGATGAAAATCACCAAACACTTCACCAATCAACCCAGGTCGATTCCATCATATATAGATTATAACTAAGTGGAGGGAGGTTATGGATCATCTACCAATGTAAAAAAAATAATTTGAACTAAAACCAAATACAATTGCATTTGATATTAAGAACTACTGCTGAGTATTGAAACTAGTTAACAAGAGAGAGAGAGAGAGAGACTTGTATTCAATTGCATCATGAAGACTCAAGCATTATAAAGGAAACATTCCCTTTATGATCCCTCCAAGTTGTACCCCTCCAATTAAAGGGTAATAGAAATGAAGATGGAATAAGTAGACATTGATAAAATAAGAAAAAAAATAAAAAATATGAAAATGGTAAAAAAAACAGTATCACTCGATCCATTCATGAATCGCCATTCATGCATCACTAGTACTCAAACTCATTAGCCTCCTCTCCTTATTTTTGAACTATGGTTTACAAATTATTTATTCATGGTTAAACCACCAAGATACTCATTCATTTTAAATATTTATCATTCCTTTTATTATATGGTTTCGCTTCTTCTATATCATCATTTGGTCTTCCTAAAAAACCATAACTTCCATTAAAATAGTTGTATGTTTCCTTAGATGTAATTTATTTACATATTATCCATGTGGTTGTCTCTAATTATTTTTATTCATGATGAAGTGGAATCTTAAAGTCTCTATTTTGAGCATAGGATAATCTCATGAAGTATATTTTTTGTTATCCTTTAGATGGATTTTCATAAAGTAAATTATCATAAGCAAGGACACAATGTCCTACACATATGACCTTTTACTTTGATAGATTTAAGCTAGATAAAATATCATATAACTTTTAAAAAATATCATAAAACTTCTTAAAATGTTATATGACTAGATGAATGCTTTGTGTGTATGTATTTTTCCTTTATCAATTTCCTAGCTCATTAGGTGATATCATAGGACATTGCAAGGTCTTGTGATCTGAAAGTTTAATGCAGAGGTAAATGTATTAATATACATGGGGGAAGTCATAACAAATGATGGATGAAGTCATATTCTCAATATATTTCAAAGTATTATGGTGTTTATGGAATTCATATGAAATGATGTAGGTAAATAATGATGAATATGAAGTCTTAAAATTGACTACAAACTCACATTGTCTCCCTAATAAATTCATATGATTGGGACCAAATTCATGTGATATACCTTTATTATTTCCATGCCTTAGGTTAAAGTCATAAAAACCCTCAAAGTTGTATAATCCCATTCAAAGTTATAAAAAATAGAAACTCTAATGAAATATTTAAGACTTATCCATTTTTTCTATTGAGAACTCCTAAATCCAAACTTTATAAAAACATCTCAAATATATCCAAAAAACACATCAATCCACTTCCAAACCCATCAAAAATACTTCTCAAGTAACCAAATATATTTCTCATATGAGGTTTAATTTCAATATAAACTCTTAAAATTGAATTAGGTTGAAGTCATATGATCATAAAATTCCTAGGAAGTGCCTCTTCCATATTTCAAGGCTTGGAATCCTCAAAGTCAAATACAATAACTAAAATCCTATAGTAATTATAGATTTATAATTTTCACAAAGGACCACTTTATATTTCTTTAAAATTAACTATGAAAACTTAAAATAATTATCAAATCATCCAAAATTAATTGAAGTATTTATTCTAACAATTCCATATATTAAATAGACAATTAAAAATTAAATTTTAATCCATTTAACAATTAAACTCTAGGTTGTCCAAAAAAATAATAAATGTAATATTTATACTAGAATTACTCAAAATGGTGGGTTTAAAATCATTGAAACACAACAAAATATTTATTGAAATATTGTCTTATAAACTCCCCCATGCTTAACCTGTGGAATCTTAGGGTGATCTTCAAAAATATTACCCAAGAAAAATGAAAACACTGGCCAATGAGAGTTACTTTTTGACACTATTGTACTCAAGTTATTGTGACTCCTTATTAATCTTAATTATATTTTATTTATTAATTAATTTCAATTAATTTCTACTTATTTTAATCTTCTCGTGATTAATTAAACCTACCATTCCATAAATATTTCACTCATCACTCAAGTATGAATTTTAAGAAAATTTTTTATCAATCTAAGTTAATGAAAGTTTCACCAAAGTCTGGATGAATTTATTCACCTCCAAAAAATGAGTTATATGTTTTTTTATATCATGAGGGATTTTCAGTGTTGTTTTTTGGTTCAAGGGTTGGTAGTTTCTATTTATAAAACTCTGAGGTAGATTAGGAGTTTGGATCTATTTTGAAAAAAGATGAATGTTTTCCTATTTTATTCAAGAATGGTATCCCCCCTCACTTAATATTATTCTATTAAATTTATAATCAATTAAATTTACTAGGATAGATCACACCTTTTTAATTTTCATTAGATAAAAATATTAATCTCTCTATTTCCTTCTACATATTATAGTTTTTTTATTGTTTGTCTCTTAAAGGTGGAGAGGGACTTTGTAATTTTCTTCTAGTGGGATTGAATTCTACCTAGAATCATATTAAGAAGTTTTTTAATTCCATATAATGTGTTCTATGTACTTTCTTTAAATATATTTATCACTTCCTTCCAAACAACTACTACTATATAGACTTTATAGACTTCATCATCTCTAAGAAAATTCCAGTTCCCACGTAACTCCAGCTATCCTCCTACTCCTCCCCAACTTATTGGATTGTACACCATTGAGATATTCATCATTAATTATGTATTTATTCCATATTTCCCCACTTTTAACATTTTTTCAAATTGACTTTGGATCTAGTTATATCATTGATATTCAGAAATTCTTGTGAAAATTTGAGTTTTCAAAGGGAAAGACAGAACTCTTTCACTTAAAAACAGTGGTAGACATCCATTCACAATATTGGATGATATCTAGTCCAACATCCCATAATTCATAGTATTATTTTTATCCCAAAAAAATAACATAAAAGTTACAACACACCTTTCTTCATCTCAAGAAAATTATATAAAACATCTTGTTCTAACTCACTTTCTTCCTTCCACCACACTTGAATTCAACATAGATCATACATAATCTTCTTGAGAAAGGTAGATAAGGATGTTTGGGTTGTAAATTTTCTTCCAAAAAAACTCTTCCATGGATAATAAGTTCTACAATGATCGAATTTCAAGGTATTATTGGGATTAGAGTTTATTGAAAATGGGTCCTAAAATCAAAATAATACCTCAATTATTTATAGAATAAATTCCTAGAATGATCTAAGGTTTTTAATATATTACTCATTCAGTTATAATTATTAAAGTATAAATTTTTTATATCAAGAAATAGTACATTGTAAAGAAGATTTAGGATTTGTATCAAAATCCTCTCTAGTAAGTGAAGGAAAATATAGGTTAGTATTTCATGGCATGAGATTCAAAAAATCAGTGGTCCTTTAATAAATTTACCTTGCTCAAAATTTTGAATAAAGTTTATTGAAGAATTTATATAGATTTATTAGATTATTTAAATCCATTTATCAAAATTTTAGTATATTAAAAAGTTCTAAGGGAATTCAAATTAAGATTGATAAGCTTCAAAAACACACAAAAACTTAAAAAAATATTTTTTAAGCCATAAAATAAAAAAGTTACCTCACTCAAACATAAATTATGTTGAATCCTCAATCCATTAAAATATATTCAACATGTAATTATATTATAATTATAATCACAAAATATTTAATTTTTTTAAAGGTACAACCTGATGTTATTCAATAATAAATAGGTTGGAGTAGTGTGACCTCCTCCACTAGTTATTGGGTAAATTTTCTATATAATTTCATAATTATGTTCCCATTTAAAATGAATGGATTTGTATGTCCTTACTAAATAATATACAAAACACTAAAATGAAATACATTAGTGACTAGGAATAAATCTCACCATATAGAAATAATTTTACCTCGAATAAACTTCAATCTTGAGTTATATAGTAACACTTTGGCCCCTTGATGAAAGTATTTTTGTTGAATCAATTTATCGTGACCCCCTTTTGTAATTTATTTATAAATTATAGAATTTATAAAATATTATCATATAATTTATTTCAAATCTTTTAGTTGTAGACTTATTTATTTTCTATATATTTCTAGGTCTAGATATATCTATCATATCTCCCAATATGATTTATGTTTCAACTCCACTGGTATATGAAATCTCTTACCATAAATTGGTATATAATGCCTTAGGCCAATGGGTATTTTTTAGGAATCTTGAAAATCCCATAATGTTTCTTCAAAACTTTAGATTTAGTTTTTTTAGTTTTTCTTTATATCCTGAATGGCCCAAAGGCCTTCATTTTTTATTATGGATAATCCCCCTTTTAAGGGTTGAAGGAGAACCCGTACATGACCCATAGGCCCAAGGCACAAGGCCCGATTGACCCGCAATACATGACATGAAGGCCCAGAGGCATACCATTCCCATAACATGACCCATAGGCCCAACCCACTAGAACTGCCCCTCCCTAGATTTTGTGTCATTAATCACCTAGCTCCCCACCTTGCATTGCTGATCGGCTAGCATTGCCCCGTACAAAGCTGTATATTGCCTGGTCCTGATGGCAGCTGCCATACCCTCTCATTCTTCCAATCCGGTTAGCTCTACTTCTGGTGGATGCTACTCTTGTGGCTCTGATCCTCTTCTAGGGCCTACTCTGTGTGAACTGGGCGACTCCATGGTCTCTATGGCCCAAAGTCCATGTGGCCCAAAGGCCTTTCATGACCTGAAGTCCCTTGAGACCCATAGGCCCAAACCGGTATCCCGAAGGCCGAAATCAGGGGAATAGTTCTGGCTACTACAGTACCGAACAGTAACTTCTATAGTAAGCTGAAAATTCCCCTCCACCCGATTTTGAACCAGGGTCTCTTGGATGCCAAGTAGGAGCCCTTACCACTCGGGTATGGGCTTGTTGGCAGTTTTTCTTTATAGTCTTCTCTAAATTACCCTTAATTTATTTGTTTTAAACTTCATCTTGCTCATTTTTCTATTGATGGTAGGGTGTGGATGTCTTGTGATGTACTCTATACTTTCTTGTAAAATAATATATTTTTCTATTGAAAAAAATTTATCCCTTGAAAATTTATGATATCTCTTGGAAATTCAAATATAAAAAATATATTCGTCTTAAAAAAAGCACATACAATATTATCATCATCAGTTTTGGTGGATTTAGTTTCCACTCATTTTAAAACATAATCAATTGAAATTAAGATATGAGAATTAACAAACAAAAATGGAAAGGTTCCCAAAAAAAATATGCGTACTTAAAAAAATCACAAAAAATAATTGGTTTTGGGGGAATTTTTTGTCACTTTGAAATATTTATAGAAAACTAACATTTTTCACATATTTTTCAAAATTCATCTGCATATTTAAACAAAGTGGGTCAAAAATTATATATTCAAAAACGTTATTTTCTATAATTTTAGGACCAATTTTCCTAAGATAGATCATAAAAAAATTAAAAAATAGATTATATTTCACTTTTATGTGAGCATATTCTTATAACCCGGTTATTGAAAATTTTTCAAAGGTATGGATCTTCTCAAATGTAAAATTTTGATTTAAATTTTATTATTTGAATTTGTTAATGATTTATGTGGGATGAGACTTGAGTGGTTAAAATATAATTATTCATTTCAACATATAATGGCACTCCACCTTCATCAAAATATAACTTCACTCCTAGAATGCGATCATTCAATGGATCTTTGTCTAGAAGTTTTGTTTCAGTGGTGTTGGGAAGTCTACATAAATGATCAACCACTTTTTTATCAACTCATATACACTATTTGATTTGAAATTTTAACTTTTATATAAGTAACATCCATATTACCATTTTAAGATTTACATTTTCCTTCTTTATCAAGTATCTCAGGATTATATGATTAGGAAATATAGTGACATTAGTTCTAAGAAAATGGAAGATGAATCTATCTAGTGAAAAATGATTATAAGAAACTCATCTTCAATGGTTGTATATTTGAGTTTGGTATCATCTAGACTAATTTTTTCATATTAAATGACTTGAGGTATGTATTAATTTCTTTGAGATAGGACCTCTCCCATACCTTAGTTTAAAGGATCATAAATTAGCTCAATGGGTTGGTCACAATTCAGTGTTTGAATCAATAGTGGGGTGATTAATCTACTTTTTAACTCATCAAAAGATTCCATGCATTCACTATTAAAATCAATCTCATCTTCCATCAAAATTAATTGAGATAGAGGGAAAGTAATCGTACTAAATTCCTTGATAATCCTTTTTTAAAATCATGAATGTTCTAGAAAAGATCTAACATGTTTCACACAAGTTGGGTAAGGTAATTAATTTATCCCTTTAATTTTATTTTTATCCACCTTAATGATTTTTTTTAAATGGTGAATAAGGACATAGCCACTTTCCACCATAAATTGAAACTTTTAAACATTCAAAGTAAGGTTCTTCTCAATACAAGATTTCAAACAAAATCTAGTTTTTTCAAGAAACAATCAAATGAATCTCCAAAAACAGTAAAATAATCTATAAATTTCTTCAATGAGTTCTCATTGTAATTATAAAATATAATTACCATGAATATCTCAAACACACATGGGTAATTTCATAAACTAAATAGAACCATTTTTTAATAAAATGTGTCAAAGGGATAGATAAAGGTAGTATTCTTCTAATCCTCTAGAGAAATATCTTCATCATTTAGTCAATTAATGGTATAGAAAAATGATCCTTCCCAATGACCTAATTTATCTTTCTATAGTCTATATAGACTCTATAACTATTCTAAACTCTCATAGGGATCAACTCATTTTTTTATTCCTCATAATAGTCAGTCTTGTTTTTATATGAACTATATGAATGGGGGTGTCCCATTGTGAGTTAGGAATGGGGTGAACGATTTATACCTATAAAATTTTCTCTATATACTTCTTTAGAACATACATAATGGTTTGATTTATCCTTATTTGGGGATACCTAATCGGTCTAGAATTTTCCTCATGCAGAATCCTTTACATGCATATTTTTAGACTAATTCCCAGAATATCACCTAAACTCCAGTCTATTGTTTGTACATTTTATCTCAAATTTTCAAGAAATTTATGCTCTTATGTTGTGGAATAATTATTATAAATTATCATTGATATTTTATATCCTTACATCAAATATTCATATTTCAAAACATTGGGTAGTTATTTTAATTTTAGATTTGGAGGCTGTTCAACAAAAAAAAAATATTTGGGTTTCTCGCCTCTAGGGATTGAATTTCCTACATAGAATATTAAACATTAGTTTCTTATTCATGGAATAAAAAATTAAATAAATAATCAACTTTGAAGTTACCTCCTCTAATCTGAACAAAAAAATCTCTAGAATTCTGGAAAGCTTCACTTTTCATAAGATTTCCAATCATTAAATGTTTTTATAAAGCTAAAAATTCATGTAACATACCTAGGTATTAAATGGGTTCAGACTATTCAAGTTGGGAAAGTGTAATAAGTGAATGAACCTATAAAGGATGCATCATAGAGACAAAAATATTGAAGTGGATTGTGTTATCACCAAACCCCATAGTGAGTATTCCTTCATGAACATTGATGGTGGTCTTGGTTGTCCACAAGAATGGTCTACAAAAATTATTGGTGAATGATCTGGTGCTATTTATTTATACATATTTAGTATATATAATTATTCTAGTAAAATCAGGTATTTGACTCTAACAAGCACATCCTCCAAGTATCCTGCTAGAAAAGAAGTGGATTTTTTAAAAAGTTTCACCTTTACTCATATTAACCTTAATTATCCCATCCATAAAAATATAAACATAGTGTGAGGAATAAAATTTATGGAAGAAACTAAGTCACATAAATTATCTTAAAATTTTATAGAACTAATAGTTTAGGGGATTTAAATTTTCCTTATATATTCATATTTTTTTGAAAATTGTGGCATGATCAAAGCTGATACACTTCTTCCTAAATTAACTCTTTCATTCTCTTGAAGCCTCCTATTATAGTTGAAAAGTTATTTGAGGAACTTTTTATACTTGGTGATTTAATCTAGAGATTTTAAAATGGGATATTTATGTCAACTTTCTAATAGGATTCCATAATTTCTATTTGAAGTTTTTCTTCTTAAATATTCCTAAACTGAATCTTTTTTTATGAAAAATGGAGTGGTTGGTGTTTTTTCTCTCTTTACTACTTCTATATGGGTGTTTATTATTTCTTCCTTCTTATCTTAGTTTTTTATTATTCTTTGGTATGTTGTTAATTGGGATATTTTTCTATAATCTTCCGAGAATGTTTAGTTTTTGGGTCTGCTTAGTTTTGTTCAGATTCGTCTACAGTGTGCTTTTCAAAGTTGGGTTGTTCTAGTTTAGGTCTCCCAATATTTATTCACCACTATGTTGATTTTTTCTAGGATTTAATATTTCCATGTTGTTAATCTCTTTATCTATTCTGTTAATTATCATTATTGCATAGCCCTTTAGATTAGGTACTGATTGGGGTGGTAATTTTCTTAGGTTTTTTGATAAAGTTGCCACCAAACAGTTGATCTAGTTTCTTAACTCTCCCCCTTCACTCTTAATATTCATAAATTCAAGGTCTAGTTATTGTAAAGTTGATGGTGAATGGGTTAAAGGTTGTTTATATGGTTCCTTTTTCTAAAATTATGGGGTTGTTGGTATGAAAGTTGGTTGTATAACTTTTTGTAAGGTTTTTTGAAATTTGGTGGGCTTTGGAACTAGTTTTTAAAATGGTAATGGGTTGTTGTGGGTACTAATTTTGGTAGAGGTATTTATTTATTTTTTGGGTTCTAAAATAAAAAATTTACTTGGGGAGGATCTCTCCATCCTGAGATTTTTTTTGGATACTTTCTCAGCTAGAAGGTCGTTGACCAACCTACAGTTCCCTATACCTAAAAACATTGGTCTGGAAAATTGTGAGGGGATGAACATAAACTGCACAACTTATCCAGTGAAAATTGTTTACTAATTTTATTCAAGTCCATATATCTCACCAGTATAGTTATATTTTTTAATCTACATTCTAGTAGAGTTGATGAACCATAATTTCTTACGTCATGGATACCTCTTATCTTTTAACCTCTTATTTCAAATTGTTATGAGTTTTGAGAAATATTCTCGATTATTCTCTTTACTTCTATTGGTATTTTTTATCATTGACACTTGTAAGAACCCAGATCTTCATTTCAGTTATATATCTTTATTTGGGGTTGTTTTTTAGGAAAAAGGAATAATTGGGAATTTTTTAAGTACACATCGTGTACTTAGAAGTACACATTATGTACCTTGTTTCCGCATGTAGCGATGTATTGGTCAATTAATGGAAGAGTACATAGTTGTATAGGTGACCTAGAAGACTTCGTAAAGGGGGGATAGTTAAGGCTAGTATACGTTGTGTACATTAAATGAACATTCTATGTATTTTTCTTTTTATTTGATATATTGGAGAGGGGTCATGTCTCACATCTAGAATACCCTTCTACTCCCCATGTTTTGTGCAGCAGAGTGATGAAAAGCCAAAGAAATTCTAGATCCTCTCAGTTCTATACTTGAGCTCTGATTGAGATGTCGTCGGGTGAGTTGGATTTCCATCGGGGAGTTCTCTCTTTTCCTAGAGTCTCTCTTTCTGATTCCTCCTCTCTCATGATTATTTCAAGGTTGATCATTTTTTACCCTTTTCATAGATCTATGTCATTGTAGGCCAATTCAAGGGTCGATTTTCAAGATTATTGATCATACAACATCAAGGTAGGCAGTTTTTACCTTTCTTCAATTGTCTTTGAATTATATATGCTTAAAGTGTCGAATACCCATGTTTTGGGTATTGCGTATTTTGGAATATGACCCTATTTAATACCTGTTATGGTTTGTTTGTTTGAAAAAGGATGGTTTTTTATGCATAAGGTTTTATTCCATGTTATGGGACACCCCATGGGTTTGTTCCCCTGTTTGACTATTTATGGACATTTGGCCTAGGTTTCCAATGAGGCATACCTAGTTCCCATGCCTTGAATTTTTTATGATGGAGTTGATTGATTATATGAATTTAATGTGTTATTCTTGATAATTTTAGCCATGTAGTAGTTATATATTACATGTGATGCCCTGTTATGATATGCAAGCTATTTTTCCAATGTACCGTGAGAGACTTGGACCAAGAAAAATATGGGGGTTTACATTTTTATTTACATAGGACCATGAGAGCCTTGGTGTAGACTTTGACCTAGGGGTATTGATCTTGAGAGCTACCCAGGAGGTCATTTATGATTATTTATGTTATGTGGACCTGAGGGGTATTGACCGTGAGAGATACCCAAAGGTTGTTTATAATTTATTTATGCCATGTTGACCCAGGGGTATTGACCTTGAGATATTCCCAAGTGTTCATTTTTATTTGATTAGTGATATATTAAACCAAAGGGGTTAGACCACGAGAGATTTCCCATAGGGTTGTTGTGAATAATTGAATTACTGTGACGAGTCTACCAAGAAAAATCACAAGCTTGGACTCAGTCTTACTTGATTGTTTAGATGGTCTTATGAGACGTTTGTTGTTACTGTTACATGGAGGGATATATAGCTTAGGATAGATCTTGGGATTCAGTATTAAATGGTTTGAATCATTAATAAATGAAAATGAATGTAATTGAAAACTGTAGGATTGTTTACTTTTGAGTACCTCTTAGTTTATTACTTCATTTCTATATATTCCCAAATATATATTCATTGACTATTAGGAATATATCCTTTGGTGGTTGCCTAATGGTATTCATCTCACACCATGTTTGGGTCTTTCTTTTGGACCCAAACAGATTATATGTTTGCAGGTATAGATAAGGGAAAGCACCCTTCTTCATCAGGTACATAATTTATGCTGGATCTGGAGAGCATGGGACCAATCTGAGTCTTGCGATGCTATTGGAGTTTACTATTTTTATGTACTTTGGTTTAGTATTTTATTTCTAACCTTGTGACTTGTTTGGATACTTTCTTAGACACATGTGACATGCATCATTTATATATGCTCCAATTGTTTTATTACTATCAGTCTTCTGTTTTTTACTTATGTTGTATGGTATTACTGATTTCTATACTATTTACTATTGTTTTCTACTATGTATACTTTCTCAATGATGGAATATTTTCCCCATTATCATACCTTGGCCCATGCTGATAGTCAGTAGCCTCTGGAATTTGGGGAAATGCATTTGCAGTCATGTGACCAACATGGTTCGGGGCACTTTAGGGTGGCACCTGGGTCCGAGACCAATGACACGGGTGGATGGAAATTAACTGGTACATGTCATGTCTAGGTTGAACACGCCATGTAGTATTCCATAGATAGAACCCATGTGAGTTTGGTCATGTAGACGGACATGTCCATGAGGGAGGACTTGAGTAAATGTTGTGTGTCGGGATGGCACACTGTGTACCTGTGATGTTTACACGCCTAGGCAGGAAGGGGTACATGCCAATATAAGAGTGTGAGTGTACATGTTTTGTATGAATGCTACATGTCGTGTAGTCATATTTTGTACCCTTTTAGGGTCTATTACTATTTTATCCCCCGATGTTAGTTTTGGACCCATGAGTAGTCTTTTCTAAGTAGTTTTCTGCATATATCATGATGGTGGAACCCATGGAGCATTATGAGGACTCCCAATAGGTGTTTTAGGGTTTCTTTTCTAAATGAATAGGTTCTTTCTCCAGTTACCATTTGCATTTGTCTCTCGGGAGTGAGACCAATGCGTAAATGATCAGTTGGGTGTTCAGACCAACCTAATTGAGACCTTTGATCTGAGATGAGTTGTGAGCTATCTGTAGTGATGTTTTTCTTTTGAGGATGTTTCCCATGTGAGATGTTCCTTTTGGACTATAAGGCTATGAGACCCATTTCTTCTAGGGAGTCCCTAGTAGGATCCATCATTTGTGTATCATTTTGAGGATCCTTTTTATGGGATGCCCTTGTTGTTTACCATTCTAAGATCTCTTGTGGGATTCCTCTTCTTACATGCTTTGGAAGGGGTTTTAATAGAATGAACTTATTATTTGTTCATTATTTTTTTGGTTAAACAACTGTTATTGGGTTTACTTTTTTAGGACCTAGGTTAGGATAAAAGGATCCTTGTAGTTTTCCTTGGTTGTTAAAAATGATCTTTTTGGATAAATTTTTATTCATGATGGAATGTTAGAGTTGTTAAATGTTTTAAAGGAAATTTGGTGAGACATTACTATTTTACTTTGAACTGTTGAGTTAAAGTAGTTTTTCAGGGGATTTTAAGCCTAGTGAATCTATTTTTCATAACCTAGTAGTGGAAGTTGACACTTATGCTTTAAAAAATGATAAACCAGGGTAGGTAGCACTTTTAGAGCTGGTTGTCTTGTTTTCCACTAAGATATTTTAACGTTGGTGTGTTCTAGGTGTTGTTGTCCCTAGTAGGACTTCTGGTTTTAAATGAAATCCTTTTTCGGAGGGGTATTCATTGAGCCTTGACTTTTGATGTGGAAACAGGCTTGAGGATCAATTAGTTCTCTGGGTTAGACATGCCTCGGGCATGATCAGTGATTAGGAATTCATGTAAACCTCCATTTTCTTTAGTAATGGATGACTTGGTATATCATCACTTGAGTTAATGGTTGTGTAAATGATGTTCTTTTGATCCAATTCTTGTGTGATCCATTTAGCACTTGGACGCATAGGGTGGAAAGCCTATGCATATTACCCAGGAACGTGTCACTAATCTTGTGAACTTGGGGTAGTGTATGTCAACATACATGATACCCGTCGAGTGTTAAATATTTAAATGATCCATTGAGTTTTTTGTTGATTCAATAAGGTTTCCTTATGACTTTTACATTCCTTTAGGTTTGGAAAATCACAAACACTCTATCTCAAGGAAAATTTCTCTCCATAAGTTTTATCTTAATAAGTAAAATTTTCCTTCCCCAAGGAAATGTATCCTTACCATGTTTTTCATTGTTCATATTTTAGTTTCCCTAATTCTAACTATTTGTATTCCTAAGTTCCAAATTTGGTTTCATATCTAAAACCCCATAATTCTATAAATACTTAGATATAGAGTATTCTGCATTCAAGATCTGAATTTAGGTTTCAAATTTTCTGAAATTTAGACTCAGAATTCTATGAAATTCAGACTCCGAATTCCTTAGAATTCATACTCTGAATTCCTTAGAATTCAAATTCTAAATTCTCTGAAATTCAGACTCTGAATTCTCTAAAATTCAGACTCTGAATTCCTCTGAATTCAGGTTCTAGATTCCTTAGAATTCAGGTTCTGAATTCCTTGATAAACAGACTCTAAATATCCATATAATATAGAATCTTAATGTTCTTAGACTCCGAACTTTATTTTCCTTAGACTCTAGAAAATTATATTTGGTTGAGCAACCATATTTTACTTACCCTTGTTATAGTAATGAAATGATGTCGTGCATTTTGTTTCTAATCAACCGTTGTTTGAGTGACATGTGTACAGGTCCCTCTGAAATTCAAGGTAAAATATGACCATTGGAGGAGGGATCCGACCATTGGAAATGAACCTATAAATAGGATCTCATTTGAACGAGCTCAAACACTGAGACACATTGATCAATCTAGAAATTACATGTTGCTGAAGTGATTTCTAGAGAGAGAGACTCTCATGCTTTGCGTGTACTGAACATCTTGTTTAGATTGCTTTGTGTGACTCTGATTGTTGTTATATACAATTGAGGGCTTCTGGGGATAGGAAGATTGAGGTGCCGAATACCTTAAAGTTCGAGGACTTCCTTGATAAGGAAGACATGGGTTCCAAATACCTTCAAGTTTGAGGGATTGCGAGGATAGCAAGACAGACTCCGATATTCTTATCGAGGGTTTACCCTGGTGTGGGTAAGAAAGACTTTTTTTAAAGTATAAATCAAGGGACCTTTATCCAAGGTTATTGGATACCCTACTCTTTGGGTTAAAATATTTTTTACTGGTTACTTGTATTTTTTCAAGCTTTTTTTCTGATGCATTTTGATTAATAAGGAAATTATAACTATATTATACTTTCTTGTATGTGTACTTTAATTAGTAAGATTCTATACGCTTTAAGGTAGAATCTTTTTCCTTGTAAAATTTTATTAAGTTTCATTTATAGAACCATATTTCTATAATCTAGCAAGTTTGTAGAATTAAGAGGTCCTGTGAATTTACCTTGTTTAACATTGTTAAACAATAGGAAGGTTTATACCATCTTTAAAAGTTCTAAAGGAATTTTTTAAAGTATACAATTTACCCCCCCCCCCCCTTGTATATTGAGCATCTACATCATATTTCGATCCAACAATTGGTATTAGAGTAGGTCTCTAAAATACTTATATTCACATATAAGTTTCTTTCTCAAGTTTCCTTTGTTCTATATTTTCCTTGCTTAGGATATTTTTATCCTTTTTTACAAACCTTTTATTACTAACAAGTTTTTGTGGAAAGATATTTTCTTTGTGATGGTAGAAATGAATGTTGGTTTGATTGACAATCTTAATCCTACTAGACCACCAATATTTTATGGGAATGATTATGAATATTGGAGAGATTGTATAAATACTTTTTTCATTAAAACTGGATTGGACAACTTTGTAATGCTTACTGGAGATTATAAGATTCCTGATAAGGAAGTCAAAACTTTTACTAATCAAGAAAAGTCAAAATATCAACTTAACTATAAGGTACGCAATACTTTGTTTTGTTCCATGACCAGGAATATATATAGCCATATTTCTTCTTGAGAAGCTACAAATTTTATTTGGAAGAAGCTTAAAGTAACTCATTTTGGAACTTCCAAAGTTATCTAAACTAGAAGATCTATTATTAGAGCTGAGTATCATGGTTTTTTCTTTCCTTACGAAGAACCAGTTTGTAAGGTACAACAGAGGTTTATGACTATTATTAATAGTTTACAATATATGGGTGAAAAAGGTTTAGATGATGAGTAACTTGTGTACAAGATTATAGATATCATGCCTAATGAGTGGTAATCCAAGAGGACAACTATTGATTAGAATAGGAAAGTCTCACAGATTACTCTTGATGAGCTTTTTTGAACTCTTCTTCAACATGAGACTAGAATGGAAAGAGATACTGATCTAAATAAGAAGAACAATGGAAATGGAAGTGTTTCTTTTACAACTAATTCAAATCATATGAAATCCAAGACTCTTGAGAGAGTTACAAGATCCAAGTATAAGAAGGTCATTGTTTTATCTAAATCAAGTGAAAGTGAACATTTTAAGAATGAACTAGCTAATATTTCTTGAAGGATGAGCAGGATAGTTGGGAAGAAAGAATTTCAGTATAGATATAAAAGGAAAGAAATAAAGGATAAGAAAGACTTTGAAGTCACTTGTTATGAATGCAAGAGAGTAGAGCATATAAGGCCATATTGTCCTATGCTAAAGAGAAAAGACAGAAAGGAAAAGCATTCTGAGAGGAATAGAAATAAGTATTACAAGGATAAATCTAAGAAAGTTTTGAAAGACAATGACACCTGGAGTACTAGTGGTGGTGACTCTCCTTGGGGATCGACCATTCTTCCCCTTCTCAAACCCTGACTACCTTCCTCCCTTTCCTCGAATTTTGGTAAGCCTGAAAGTTCCCGAATGCTACGCGGGCCTCCCGATCCTACTGATTTCAACCCTGGAATTTATAGAGGCATCCTCCCTATTGTACTTGAAATTGATAGTGAGATTCAAGTGACGCCGGCCATCGGTGGACTTCTTTGACCACTAGATTTTCGAATCATGGTTTTTATAGGAGCGAGTCACAGTTGGTCTTCTCGACTCCAGAAATATTATGATCTGATTCACCTCTGAGGATGATCTAATCGATGTGTGGTCGAGCACGCCTTGCTCCTATGTTTGTGCTCGCTTCTTTCTCTTCAAATGGTCATACGATTTTCACATGAAGCGAGACCTTCCAAGCTGGTGATTTGGGTAAGTTTCCCAGAACTCCCACTTCATTTTCAAAATCCCTCTATCCTTCGGTTTCTTGGAAATTTAGTTGGGTGTTTCCTATGTACTTATAGTCAGACCCATGCATTGAGCCACCTGATTTCCCTGATGGTTTGTATCGAAGTGGATGTATCAAAGGCACCTATTGAATCTATTTGGATTGTTGTGGGGGAAGAATTATGATACAAGAAGTCTCTCATATTTGAATCATGGAGTGAATATTTTTCTTCGTGTAAGATGTTGGGACATAACCTGGAGATCTGCAGGTGAAGGGAGAGGCAATAGGGAGTTGTTCTGGAGGTCCGGGAGGATTTTTTCTAGGGCCTTTCTCTTACTATTGTGACTGGTGTAGGGTCTGCTGGTTCCGGTCAAGGGAATATCGAGATGGAGGATATCAGGTGCAAGAGTGGAGACAGGATGCATAAACTTGCTATGGCCTCCCCTCCAGGGCCTAAGGTTGTGGAAGTATTCAAAATATTGCAGAGTGATCTGGTTGGCCCTTCTAGCAGTATGGCAGGGGGAACCCAGGCCAGTGGAGTGGATGAAGCAATTCTGGACTCTTGTAATGCACCTACTCAGGCTCCAGGGGGGGTTTGTTAGAGCTACTGATGCTTTTGGTCCATCTTCTGGGGAAGCGTCTCCATGAACGTATGCTATGGCGGTGCGCACTGGCAGTAGCAGGAATTCTAGTAGGGTGTCTCCAAGTGAGAGCAAGTCGAAGGCAGTCCATGAGTGGTAGCGATCTTCACATGGGGTACACAGGTCACTGGATACCAAGAAGGACACCAAATCAAGGGTAAATTTGTCCTACATAGACATTAGCAACCTATTTGGAATCTTGATCAATGAGGGAGAGGCTAGGGGAAATTCTAAGGGTCCATCTGAGGCGAATTCTGAGGGTGATGAGAAGTATTCCATGATAATGGCTTGGGAGGAGTGGGTAAAGATCTTCACAACCAAAGAGGGAAGAAAGGGAACAAAGATAACAGGGACCCAGGGTGTTTCATTATTTCTAGGAAACTGAATCCAAAGGGGTACAAAGACTAATCCTACCTTCCAAGAAGGATGGAGACTCGGTCGGCCAAAAAAGGGGGGACACGCAAGGAACTTGAGATTCTGCCAGTGGAGGGAGTGAAAGGCCAGAAAGCTTTGGTCTCCGAATATCAAAAGCAATAGAATGACCCCTCGAAGGAAGGAGATCAACAAGGGGAGCTGTTACTGCACACAGAGGAGGTGACATCGGTGGTAACTTCTGGTCCGCAGTGTGAGGCAGGAACTTGTATGGTTGGTGCAAGGGGAGTAGAGGTACATGAGAGGGAACTGGTTTCAACTGCTAAGGTAGGAGCGATAGGCATTCCTGGGGAGCCGAAAGGAGAGGCTGTGATCAGGGAAGATCCATGGGAGTTTCTATTGCAATATGAGGAAGAAATTGTAGAGAAGGAGGTACCCTTACATGCTTCTATTGTGGTTGTGGAAAGGATGAAAGAAAGATTTATTCAAGAAGATATTAATAAGGATCAAAGAGAGTGGATTGAAAAACAACACCTAATTCTAGTCAGAGGTTTCAACAATAAGAAAATAATTGAGGAGGAGTTCTTGTGAGCATAGAGCAAGCTAGCTTCTCATTTTGAGGACATTATCAGGGAAGATCCTGGAAAAAAGGTAACAACTCTTTCCTGGAAATTGTTTAAGAAGTTAAGTCAAATGGTTTCAAGATGGTCTTTAATAATTTTGTTATGTGTTATAGTGTATAATATATGGGTTGTACTGTATGGTTTTATACACATTCTCCACAAAAGTGTCTTTAATAAAAATATATTTGGATAGTGATGATAAAGTCAAGAAAAAGCTTGATAAGGAAAATTCTAGGATTTCTATTCTTACTAAAGAAATATCAGATCTTTCTGAAGATCTTGATAAGAAAACCCCTGATTTTGAAAGTATTTCAAAAAACCTTGAGGAAGTTAATTCTGAGAAGGATGAACTTTCTAAGGATCTAGAAAAAGTAATTTCTAAGAAAAATGTTTTCGAGACTAACTCTAATGCTAAAACTAACGTTTTTTAGGATAAAAACTTAGTTATTAGACTGAAGTCAAAAATATTTTCCTTGAGGAAGTTTTTGTCAAACTTTACCTTAGGTAAGGAAAATTTTGATAAGATGTATTCCCAAATTCGACCTCTAAGGAATAATACTGGTTTTGGTTATACTAGTTTGAAACTGATTTTTAGTAACAATTATTTTGTTCCTCAAAGTGATCCATTTTGCACTAAGTGTCAGTGTGGTGGGAATTGGGAAAAAATTTGCTTAAACAAAACTCAGTCTTTAGGTTTTCATAAATCTTATTTTTCAACGAAAATGTGGATTCCTAAAATTTTTATTTCTGAAGTTTCGAGATCCAAGAAAGTTTGGGTTCCAAATGTCTAACACGCTTGTTTTTAGGAAAGTAAAGATAGTACCAATAGCAATACATGGTACATGGATAGTGGATGTTCCCATCACATGATTGGTAACAAAAACTTCTTTGAAAAGATTATCAAGACGAAGGGAGGAAAAGTAACTTTCAGATATAATGCTCAGGGAGAAATTATTAGTATAAGTAAAATTTTTCTTCTTGGAAAAATTTTGATTTCAAATGTTTTATTTGTTAAGGGTATTAGGAACAACCTTATTATTATAATTCAATTATGTGATGAAGTTTATCTTGTGAATTTTAGGTATGATAAGTGTTTAGTACACAATTCCTAGGAAGAGTTTATCCTTTATGCCCATAAGAAAGAGAATTTTTACACACTAAACTTAGAAGACCTTAGGAGTATAGATCTACCTTGTCTTAGTGCAATGGAAGATCATACTTGGTTATGGAATAGAATGTTAGAACACTGTAATCTTAAAAACCTATGAAAACTTTCTAAGAAAAGACTAGTTAAGGATTTACTGGAGCTTAGATTTGATTCTTCAAAAGTTTTTTATCCTTGTCAATATAGAAAGCAACATAAATCAAGTTTTAAATCAATCGGTGAAGTCTCAACTACTGATGCATTATAGTTAGTGCATATGGATCCTTTTGGTACAACACAAACTAGAAGCATTAGAGGAAAATATTATGTATTTGTATTAGTTGATGATTACACTAGATTTACAAGGGTCTATTTTCTAGTAAAGAAATCTGAAGCTTTTTCTTATTTCAAAAGTTTTAGATCCCAAGTTAAAAATGAAAAAAACCTTCCATTGATAACTATTCATAGTGATCATAGAGGATAATTTCCAAATTATGATTTTGAAACTTTTTGTAGTAGAAAAGGCATTACTCATAACTTCTCATCACCAAGAAAACCTCAACAAAATGGTGTTGTTGAAAGAATAAATATAATTCTTCAAGATATAACAAGAACCATGTTGAGTGAATATTCGGTAGCCAAATTTTTTTGGTCTGAAGCTATAAGTACTTCTTTCTATACTATAAATCGTGTTTTGGTTATACCTTTTCTTAATAAAACTCCTTATGAGTTATGGAATGGTAAAAAACCTAGACTTTCCTAATTCAAGTTTTTTGGTTGTAAGGTATTCATTCTGAATACTAAAGATAATCTACACAAATTTGCACCAAAATATGATGAAGGAATTTTCTTAGGCTACTCCGTAACTTCTAAGGCTTATAGAGTTTTCAATAAAAATACTTATACTATTGAAGAAATAGTATATGTTAAATTTGATGAAACTAGTCCTTTTGTTTTTAAACAACCTCAACCTATATCCTTGGATGTGTTTTCAAAAACTGATTCTCAACCTTTGATAGAAGATCCTTCTAATAAGGAAAATTTTCAAGAAAATGTTTCTGAAGCATTTACCCTATAAGATTTCCTACCCTACATTGATGAACAGGTTTTACAAAACCCAAATTAGTTGTTTCTTAATAATCATCCCAGTGATAGTATCATTGGTGATGTAAATCAACCTATAATGTCTAGAAGTTCTTTAATAAATGAATTATAACATCTAGTATTCATTTCCCAATTAGAACCAAAAAGCACTGATGAATCTTCAGGTGATGATGATTGGATAAAAGCTATGCAAGATGAACTAAATGAATTTGAAAGGAATAAAGTCTGGACCTTGGTTGAAAGACCTAAGGAAACTACTATTATTAGAGTAAAATGGGTCTTTAGAAATAAGTGTGATGAAAATGGAATCATAGTAAGAAATAAAGCTAGATTTTTTTCTAACGGCTATAATCAGCAATAAGGAATAGACTATGAAGAAACTTTTGCTCCAGTAGCTAGACTTGAATCTATTTGTATTCTACTTGCCTTTGAAGCATTCTTTAATTTCAAACTTTTTCAAATGGATGTTAAATGTGTTTTCCTTAATGGTTA
Source organism: Viscum album (assembly GCA_963277665.1). Classification (NCBI taxonomy): domain Eukaryota; kingdom Viridiplantae; phylum Streptophyta; class Magnoliopsida; order Santalales; family Viscaceae; genus Viscum; species Viscum album. The sequence goes on from OY728122.1 coordinate 2,048,731,016, forward strand.
TGTTCAAGAGGAAGTTTTTGTTGAACAACCTCCTAGTTTTGAAGATACAAAACATCCTGAACATGTTTTTAAACTTACCAAAGCTTTATATTGACTTAAAGAATCCCCAAGATCCTGGTATGATAGACTTACAAGTTTTTTCTTCAAAACAATTATGTTATGGGAAATGATGATCTGACCCTTTTTATAAAGAAAGATAAGAAAAATGTTTTGATTGTTCAAATTTATGTTGATGAAATTATATTTGGTTCAACTCATCAATATTTAACAGATTTCTTTTTGGATCTAAGGAAATCTAAGTTTGAAATGAGTATGATGGGTGAGTCAACATTTTTCCTTGGTTTTAAAATTTCTCAAAAACCAAAAGGAATATATAAATTCCAACATAAGTATATTAAATATCTTCTTAAAAAGTATGTATATGAAAACACTAAGAGTATAAGTACTCCAACTGGTACCTCAAATTCACTTGATGTTGATGAAGATGGGAAACCAGTAGATCAAACATCTTTTATAGGTATGATAGGAAATATACTTTACTTGATAGCTAGTCATCCAGACTTAATGTTTTCGGTATGATTATGTGCAATATATCAATACAATACTAAGGAATCTCATTTAAAGGCAGTGAAAAGGATTTTTCGCTACTTAAAGGGAACCGTTGATCTAGGACTCTTTTATACTTATGGAAATGATTTTGTTTTAAAAAAAATCATATGCTGACTTTAGTGGATGTAAAATGGATAGGAAAAGTACATATTAAACTTTTCATTTATTAGGATATTCATTAGTTTCTTGGTAATGTAAAAAACAACACTCAGTAGCACTTTCCACTGCTGAAGTTGAATATGTAGTAGCTAAAGTTGTTGTGCTCAAGTGTTGTGGATACAACACATACTCATAGACTATGGTATGAGTTTTACCAAAACACAAATATTGTGTGATAATATTAGTTCCATTTCCTTATGTAAAAATCTTTCACATCACTCTCATGAAAAACACGTAGATATTAAGCATCAATTTCTTAGGGATCACAAACAAAAAGAAGATATAATTTTTCAATTTATCAAAACACAAGATCAACTTGCTGATATTTTCACAAAATCTTTACCATCTGATATATTTGAATACATAAAATAGATGTTAGGAATGATAACCATAAGGTAATATTCCATATTAAATTCTTGTTGAAACATATCTCCTTACAGTAAGAAACTCCTTTTCATAGGTGGAGTACATTTTCTTGTTAGTTAAAATTTTTAGTAGTTTAAGATTTTTTGTAGTCTAAAATTTTTTGTAATCTAAAATTTTTTCATAATCTAAAATTTTTGTTAGTCAACTTTTTTTCCCATAGTTAAAATTTTCGTAATGAATATTTTTGTAGTAAAATTTTTCATAATCAAAATTTTGGAATCTAAAGTTATTCAAAAAGAATTTTCCTTATTTTGAATAATCTTCCTAGAAATATGAAAGGTATGTTTCTTTTTCTAATTCTTCGTAATAATTTTTCCTTGTTCGTATTTATTTTTGTTTTTAAAATTTTTGGATTCATTTTTCCTTAAATCTAAATGTTTTTCTTAAAACCTCAAAAGATCGGAATCTATTAAAATCCTTCTTCGGCTATCATCTAAACCGTTAGATATTCTCAAGATTCTTTCAACCATTGGATCAATCAGGAAAGTTGAACTGTCGCCTCTATTGCCTATATAAAGGACCCCCCGATAATTATCCCACATCGATATCCAAGCATTTGCGTGCTGAAGCTCTGCCTCTATTTTTAAAGTCATTCGGGATTTTTAAAGTTTCCTTACTTCCAAATTTCTGTTGAAGCCTCTTCTCAGAAAGAGATGTCATCTGTTAAGAAAATATCTAAGTGGAAGATCTACCAAGAAAGGTTATTCGATCCTAAGTTTTATGCCAAGTATGATTCCATTGTTTCTAAGAATATCATGATAAATAGTTGGGAGAGTGTATGTATATCAAAACCAAGAGCACAAGATCCGGTGTATCCAGAAATACTGGTTGAATTCTATGACACAATTAGTTTTTTCAATGAAGGAGGAAGAGATAAATTTTCCTTCAAGAGCTATGGAAATACATACTGCCCTTCTTATAACATGGCAGCAAATCTGATAGGAATTCCTTATGAGGGAGAAGTAGAGTTTTCTTCACACAAGAAACATGATGAAATAGAATCTTTTGAAAAGAAAAAGGTTCTAGCTTGTCTTTTTCTTTCATAGGTAAAGACTCTAAAAATTATTCATCTCTCTACAAATATTCAAATTCTTCAGCTATGGGTTCAAGGTTTTCTCATTCCAAGAAAAGGAGATAAGGATACCTTGAAGAAAAGTGATATTTATATTATGGATTTCCTGGTGAACCTATGAAATATAAACCTAGTTAAGCATATCTTGGTTACGATTGAGAATATAAATAATGGAAATCTGAAGTCTCAAATTATCATCTATCTAGTCATTCTTTCAAAGATCATTGTTCTTTGTCTTTAATCTTTCAAGATTCCTTGCAGTTCTAAGCCGAAAAATTATAAGGTGATGCTTTTGAGTGATGATACTCTAAGGAGGATGAATATTGGATATAATAGTCAATTTGGAGAATTTCATGATTTTTTGGAAGCATAAGTTGAAGTTCTATAAAAAAAGCCAGAAGTGGCTGAAAACTCTAAAAAGGGTGGAAGGAAGAGGAAGGTGAAGGAACCATAAGAGAAAGGAAAAAACCTAGTGGCTAAGGAAACTTAGTCATCACCTCTAAAGCCAAAGAAGCAAAAAGAATATCCTGATTAAGTAGTGTCTAAGTGGATAGAAGATAAGAAGAACAGGAAGGTGATCCTAAGTTTGTCTTGGACCCTATTGAGGCAAAATAATTGAAGTAATAGGCTATTGAGAATCTTGAAAAGGAAGAAAAAGAAAATAAGCAAAGGGAGAAATTATTGAAAGCTGAAGTTGTTCAATCTCTTATCAAGGCTACTGAAAAAGCCTCTAAACAAATTCCTATACCGGAATCATTTTTTATAGAACCTTTACCAGAGACTCCGGGAAAGAAATTGGTGATTCTAGAATGACATCAAGAATAAGAAATAGTGCAAGAAGAAGAAGTGGAAGAAGAAGAGGAAGAAGAGAGTGGTGATACCAAAGATATAATAAAGCAAGTAGAAGACTTCATGAGAAAAAGAGTCCTTCTGAGAAGTTATCAATCCAAACTTCTGAAGCCAAGTCTTTAGAACTTGATACCCCAAGAAAAGATAATAAGGGTGAGGAAGAAGTGAATAAGTTTTCTGAAAATGAAAGTAGAAATCATGATTTCATTCACCTAGGGGATGTTGAGGCAGGAGCCGAGAAGGAAGAATTTGATGAAGATAAAATTGTTCAGCTGTCAGATAGTGAACATGAATCACCTAATCAAGAATAATTCATTCTGAAAGATGATAAGGAAAAGTAGTTGATAGTTGATACACCTAGAAAATCTGTGGTAAAGAAGAAAGAAGTGAGTGCTTTATCAAAAAGAAAGGCTACTGAGATTGAAAAAGAATCTTCACCAACCAAAGTCTCAGATTCAGAATCATCCTCTCTTGGACATGACTTTGTTGTTCAGTATTTAAAGAAGCTGGTTGGGACTATTACAATTTACCTAATATAGACTCGAGATGTTAGATGCTTCAGTATACGTTAAATCAAAAATCATATTCAGTATCCATGGTGATGGAAAAATGTGTCAGTCTCAAGTCCGACTTCAAGAACTTTCTCATTGGTTACGAGGCTCATAAAAGATCTTGCAAGAAGATGACAAGTTGTTAGAGTAAGACAATAAAAGATATGAGAATATTTTATGAATTTCAATATAGTTTTAAGGATGATTTTGACACCGAATATATGAAGATCAAGGATCTCACTAATAGTTTTGAAGAAAATTTATCTCTTGAACAGACTTCTTAGAAGCAAGAAGTTAAGGATTTGAATGGAAACCTTAACTATGTGGCCATGAATTGGAAGAGAGAAATGGGTCTCAGAATCGATATTGAAGAGAAGCTTGCTAAGAAAGAAGAAGTCTTGAAAGCCCTGGAAGAATCTCTTATGTCTTAGGAATAGAAAATTAAATCCTTAGAGAAGAAAACAGAAGATCAGGATCAGTTACTCAAGTGTTCCGAAGAGGATCACAAGGAGATGAAGAAGATGAAAACCATAGTGAAGAAGCTGATGCCGAAGGAGAAGGAAGGATAATGTTTTCCAAATCCAGTATTTTTTTGTATTTTTCTATTGTACAAATTCTTTCAATCCTAATGAAATTATTTTTGCACTTCATATTTTTTGGTTGTTCGGTACTAATCTTTCAGGTACCAAATTTATTTTCCATTCCATTGATTCCTTCTTGAAAATCAAAAAGGGTGAGAAAGGAATGTCAAAAATAATACTAAGTAAAGAATAAATTTCACTAAATAATGGGGAGTTCATCCAAGGGGGAGTTTTTATCATGAAGATTTTCATATGTAAGAAAATGTAAAATCTCATTCAGGAAATCAAGAATACGATCCTTAGGGTTTCCAAATCCTTAGTGGGAGTTAGTCATATTCACTATGATCCATAAGTAAACGGAGATAAGTTTTTTTTAAGATCATAGAAATTTCGAAGTCCTTATATTATTTTTAGTTAGGATTTTTGTGCTTTCCAAAAAATGGGGAGATTGTTGAGTCAATAGGGTTTCCTTATGACTTTTCCATTCCTCTATGTTTTGAAAATAACAAACACTCTATCTCAAGGAAAATTTCTCTCAATAAGTTTTATCTTAATAAGGAAATTTTTCCTTCCCTAAGGAAATTTATCCTTACCATGTTTTTCATTATTCATATTTTATTTTCTCTAAATATAACTCTTTTTATTCCTAAGTGTTAAATTTGGTTTCATATCTAAAACCTCGGAATTCAATAAATACTTAGATATAGATTATTCTTCTTTTAGGATCCAAATTCAGGTTCCAAATTCTCTAAAATTGAGACTTTGAATTCCTTAGAATTTGGACTTTGAATTCTCTGAAATTCAAACTCCGAATTCTCTGAAATTCAGATTCCGAATTCTCTGAAATTCAGACTCTGAATTCTCTAAAATTCAGACTCCGTATTCCTTATAATTCTGACTCCGAATTCCTTAGAATTTAGAATTCGAATTCCTTAGAGTTCAGACTCCGAATTCCTTAGAATTAAGACTCTGAATTCCTAAGAATTCAGACTCCGAATTACTTAGAATTTAGGTTCTAAATTCCTTATAATTAAGGTTCCAAATTCCTTAGAATTCAGACTATGAATTCCTCAGAATTCAAACTCTGAAGTCTACATAATTCGGATTTTGAATTCCATGATAAATAGAATATGAATATCCATATAATATAGAATCCAAATGTTCTTAGACTCCGAACTTTATTTTACTTAGAATCTGGAAAATTAGATTTGGTTGAGCAACCATATTTTACTTACCCTTTTTATAGTAATGAAACGATGTCATGCATTCTGTTTCTAACCCATCATTGTTTTAGTGACACGTTTACAGGTCCCTCCAAAATTCAAGTAAAAATATGACCATTGGAGGAGGGATCCGACCATTGGAAATGTGCCTATAAATAGGATCTCATTTGAACGAGATCAAACACTGATACATGTTGATTAATCTAGAGATTACATGCTGTTGAAGTGATTTATAGAGAGAGATACTCTCATGCTTTATGTGTATTGAATATCTTGTTCAGATTGCTCAGTGCAACTCCAATTGTTGCTGTGTACAATAGAGGGCTTCCGAGGATAGGAAGACAGAGGTGTTGACTACCTTAAAGTTCAAGGACTTGCTTGATAAGGAAGATAGGGGTGTCAACTACCTTGAAGTTCTAGGTTTTTAGGGGATAGCAAGACATACTCTGATATTCTTATCAATGGCTTACCCTCGTGTGGGTAATACAAACTTTCTTGAAAGTACAAATCAATGGACCTTTATCCAAGGTTGTTGGATACCCTACTCTTTGGGTTAAAAGATTTCATACTTGTTACATTAATTGTTTCAAGTTTGTTTTCTGCTGCTTTTCGATTAATAAGGAAAGTATAACTATCTTATATTTTCTTGTACTTGTACTTTGATTAGTAAGATTCTATATGCTTTAAGGTAGAATCTTTGTCCTTGTAAACTTTTCTTAAGTTTCATTTCTGGAACCATATTTCTGGAATCTAGCAAGTTTGTATAACTAAGAGGTCTTGTGAATTTACCTTGTTTAACATTGTTAAATAATAGGAAGGTTTATACCATATTTAAAAGTTCCAAAGGAATTTTTTAAAGTATACAATTCACCCCCCCCCCCCCCCTCTTGTATATTGAGCATCTACATCATATTTAGATCCTACATTTGGTTACATCATTGAGCTTTGAGATGTGGGGTATGTGTTGGAGTTGGTGGTCTAGAACCAAATAATTTGTACTTTATTCATTAAATAAAAGCCTTATCACATCTTGATTGTTCTTCTGCGTGATATGTCATGTGATAATGTCCTAAGGACAGTTGTTGCATTAAAGGTTCGTAGCGGATCCCTGCTATGATGAGAACCCGGAAGTGCCATAACACTGTTCTTGAATGTATATTCTATGGCCGGATGATATTATTTGAGGGACACAAATAATACAGGTCATTAGGGGTGAGGACTCATAAAACATTGAGGCACCTTCTCATGGTGTGTGCCCTTGGTAATATCCAGGAGGATATTATGAGAACGAGACCCGCCAGTAGGAAATCCACTTTTCATAATGTCATTGCATGTTCCTATCTACGGACGTGTGTATTGATCCTTAGACTTTAAGATTATTATTAATGGGTATTACAACTTGTGCACTTAGATGTATTGACGAAAACTGTGACGACACACTATTCGCAGCGAGCTAGGATACGTTGGGTGCGTCACGAGTAATACCGCATTAATAGATAATGCGAGAAAGGATTTGTCCCTTCCGTTCCATAACAGAAGTAGATATCTCAGGCCCTTTGATGGAATTGATATAGCCTAAATAAATCCATGTCCATGGTAAGGTATGAGCAAGTTCAATTCTGGGAAGTCAAAGAAAGAATAATCAAGCACATGGGTTGATGGCACTAGCATGCAACCCGCTTGATTGGAGATATCGTGACAAAGAGATTATATTACACGGTAAGCGTTCATAGGAGGTAACACGTCATTGTGGCGTTAACTTCTTTCTCTATGGGTGCCTTGGAGTGTTGCTAGATGCTAACCTTGGACTTTATGTAGGCTCAACCAAATGCCACTGAGAAAGAGGCCTAGAGGGTCACACACTAAGTGTGTCCATGTATCTCAGTTAAATATTAATTTAACAAGTTAAATAAATATTATTCCTGAATGTGGTTTAATAATTATTTAAGGATGTATGATCACATTTATTTTGACACTAGTTATTCGATAGAATATATTGTGGACGAAATAATATATTTATTAGCGAGTAATGCAGTTAAATTTATTTAATAAATAAATAGTCATTACTCAAGGTCTAATAAATGTGGTGGAGAAAAATGGAAAATAAAAGTACACACCGTGTATTAATTATTACATGCCGTGTAGTTTTTCCAGTTGGGATTTTGAGGATTTAATATTTTTTTATTAAATGATATTTATTATAATCAGCGTTGGCGCATGTCAAGGAATTAATAATTCGACATGGGGGGTTTTCAATAAGAGTTAATGAAATAAATAAAACGCGTAACGCGTTTATTTATTGTCATAACTCTATTAACCTCAAACATGATTATAAATATCCTCACAACCCCAAAATTTTGTAGAGCCATTGGTTGTGCACAACGGATTTGGAAATACTCTCAAGCCAAGAGACAATTCACTTTCCACCAAGAACGCCCTCAAGTTACGAGAGCAAGATCCTCCACCGGATCAAGGCAGTCAAAGGCCGTTATCGCAAGCAAAGGTTCTTCTGCGCTAGCACTCGGAGATCCCTTCAGCGACGTCCAGAGATACGTGACACATGTGTGGATCACTGCTAGAGGAATCCGACACTTGGATTCTACAACGCAACAACGGATCACCGAATTGTGACCGAACACATCAATGAAGAAAGAATTCCAACGAGGTAATTATTATGCATTAATTAAATTAATTATAATCAACATATGATGATCCTCCTCAAGGGTTCTGGGAATCTTCCTTTTTCTTTTAGTTCTTCGTTCTATTCCGAAGATTCGGCGTTTTATATCATGACGGATCTCGGATTGAACGTTTTTTAATGAAAAATTAAGTTGGGCAAACCCACCAATGCGCTTCCGCTGTGCCCGGAACCTTCAAGTGGTATCAGAGCGGGTTATATCGTTGGTTATAATTATTTAGTTTTTTCGTTGGTGATTTATGCATTTAATAATTTAGTTATTTCAATTCATGTTTAATCGTTCTAGAAATCTGAATCTCGAGATCTGTTCCTCCTCCCTCGTTTCTCATTCACCTCACAGAAACAGATTTTTCTTTTAATTTTGATTAAAATAAAATTGAGGAACTCATCCGGAGGAGCCAAACGTTTCTGGCTGTATAACACCAGAATACACGGCGTGTATTCGGAAGTACACACCGTGTAGTCTAGGTTCAATGCATTGACTGATCTGCCAAATCAGGTCGTGTATTGGATTCTTTCTAAGAATTTAAGACACCATGTGTTGACCAGAAACAGGTGTCACACGGTTTCTGGAATACATGTCGTGTGGTCCAATGAAAACGGTGTGTAGTCCCTTCGGGTTAGGGTTGGGTCGTGTACTCCGTACATGGCCTGCCCGGCTGGAAACCGTGTAACACGGAAACTACACGGTGTGTGTCCCACTGTACACGTCGTGTACTCCGAAAATTTCCGAAGTACATTAACACGCCTTATCCCTGGGCGTGTACTTCAGATGGACGGTGAATAAAAGTACACATCGTGTAGTCGGAACTACACGCCGTGTACTCACCCAAATTACGCAGATTTATTAAAATTTATTATTATATTATACAAACCCTTGAGACATGTACCATGGTACAGGCGTAAAGCTAAGGCACAACACATGATAGGTGTTTTATATATATGTGTTTAATTTAACATCTGCGTAATAAATGGGAATTCACCAGGTTGCCTCCAAGGTACAAGTTACGTACAAGGATAATTTTAAATGAATTTATTTGTTTAAAATTATGATGGATGAGAATCTCAAGGAAATTCAAAAAAGGGATTTAAGATAAAAGGATTGATTAATTAAATATAATTAATTGATTCGAGTGTGATTTATCTTAAAAAAAGAATGATTAAAGAATTGAATGCTAGTTTTATTTATGCATAAATATCGTTGCATGTATGGATGATCATGAGCTAGACCGAGACCTTTGTATGTGAATGATTTCTTTTAATTTATTTATTTAAATTAAATTTGTTGGCCTGCGAGCCATATCCTCATTAATATGTAGGGCATGTGTGCCCAAGGATTATTTTATGTGAAAACCCCTTTTACCCCTCACCTGCATGTGAGATAAATGCATATGTAATGGATGGAGCTCCCAAGCTAGTGGAGGCAGCTCAAGTCAGGAGTCAAGGTGAAACCAATCCAAGGAGATACAAAGGTGGACAGGTAGAAAGCTGTAAACACGAACCCGGAAGGTTCAAGGTGTTTCTCCCATAGGTCTTGGGTTAGTTTATCAACTGATAAACTAACCAATAGAAAGGCTCATGATCATACCATTTATTTTATTTCTGTCAGTTGCATGGTTTATTTATTGTGGGTGTGTTGTCACGATCACACAATTAATGAATTAAACGATCATGCAAGACGGAACTAAAATAAAACTGGCTTATACGTAAATATTATCTTAGACATGGTTAATCACTTAAGTATATCCCACTTAATATTAACAAGCATGTAATCAAAGATAATAAAATGGAAATTTACGTATAAGGATAAAATCCCTCAAAACAAATATTAAGTCGGCATAGCCTTCCATAATCTTGGTTAGAATCGAACCATAGTTCAAAGTGCTTGACCAACCCTAGTTGGGGTGCTTTCAATTATCAGGGAATTCTAATTCAGGGTTTTGGGTTGACTTGACTTGGTTCGCATCAAGGGTTGACTGCCACAGCAGGACTTGGTGTGACCAAGAGGCAAAGGTTGAGGAAATCCAAAAGGATTTCAGGATTGGGGAGTCCACTCAGTGGATCAAGGAGCTGCGAGTTAATGCAGTTGGCATTTAGAATGCCTACCAAAAACCCTTAAAGTTGCTTGACCAACCCTAGTTGGGGTAATGTGAAGGACAATATGGATCCTTTCCACTAGAATATTCACGTAATAGAATATTCCAAAGTCAATTGTGAGGGCTATTGGATTTCGATAAAATAGTGGGAGACTGATAATTATTAATTTATTTATTTGTCTCAAATTTTGTAATAAAGTACTAAATCTTTGCTCATCTTAATTTGTAGAAACGACAAGAAAATGACTTCAAACATATCATTGTGCACCATACTTGAAAAAGAAAACCTTCTCACCGGCACCAATTTCCAAGAGTGGCAGAGGCGTTTACGCGTCGTCCTTCGCCACGAAAGGAAATTATATGTGCTGGAAGAGCCTATTCCAGTTGCACATGGGAAAGAGGCTAGTGATGAGGAATTATCTCTCTACATGAAACACATGGATGATGCCACATATTTCCAGTGTTTCATGCTATCGTCCATGTCTAATGAGCTCTTGAAGCAACATGAAAACATGGACGCGTATAGCATGATGTCTCACCTTAAAGATCTCTACCAAGAGAAGGCGAGACAGGAGAGGTATGAGATCTCCAATGCTTTGTTTACCACGAATCTTGGAGAGTCTGTGCCAGCTGGACCTCATGTAGTCAAGCTTATTGGCTACATTAAACGCCTGGACATCTTAGGGATTAAATTCCTGGATGAGTTGCGTACAGATCTCATCCTATCATCACTACCCAAGACCTTCTCTAGCTTCATTGTCAACTATAACATGAGCGGCAATGAGAAGAGTCTATCGGAGCTTCTGACCTTGATTCTCCTGGTAGATAAGGACATGGGGCGTGACAAACCCGCGGTCCTTATGGTGAACAAGAAAAGGAAGGACAAGGAAAAGGGGCCAAAGACTTATAAAAGGTCTAAAGCCCCCAAGCACCGTCCCTCCAAGAAAGGGAAGATCCAGACGCAGGGCAAGGAATGGGAGGCAGTGTGTTTTGCATGTGGCAAGTAGGGCCACTAGAAGAGGAATTGCACCCAGAAGCGTGGGGATGCTAAAGGTGCGTTTGTTATCGAGTGCAATCTTTCTATTTCTACACATTGGGTATTAGATACATCTTGTGGGGCTCACATCTGTATTCAAATGCAGGAACCAAGTAGATTTAGAAATATCGCCAGAGGATAGGTGGATCTTATAGTTGCCAATGGCGCAAGGTTGGTTGTGTTGGCTATTGGCGACTACCACCTCTCATTGCCGACTGGGATGATTTTGATTTTACATAACTGTTATTATGTTCCTAGTGTTACCAAGAACATAATTTCTGTATCTTGTTTGGATATGGATGGATTTGTTTTCAAATTTGGAAATAAGGGTTGTCTCTTTTATAAGAACAATGTATGTTATGGTATGGCACATTTAAATAATGGTTTGTATGTATTGAATTAGAAAAACTAAGTGTTGGCAATCGATAATGAAACAAACTCACATGACTCATACATCAACCAGTTATGGCATCACCGCCTTGGTCATGTGAACGAGAATCATTTGACAAAACTCTGCCAAGATGGATATTTAGACTCTACTGAGCTAAAAACACTTGATAGATGTCATGCTTGTTTACAATGAAAAATGACCAAGCCGCCTTTTGGTGGATAAGGTGAAAGGGCCATAGAGCTTCTAGGATTGGAACACACAGATGTGTGTGGAACATTTCCAGTAGAAGCTAGAGGTGGATATTATTACTTTATTACTTTTACTGATGATTTGACTAGATATGGCTATGTCTACTTAATGAGGTATAAGTCAGAGTCCTTAGATAAATTTAAGGAATTCAAGAATGAATTAGAGAATCATCTTGGTAAGAAGATAAATAAGCTTCGATCAGATCGAGGTGGAGAATATCTGAACCAAGAGTTCATCGATCTTCTACGGGAGTCTGGGATTCTATATCAGCTCACTCCTCCTTATACACCACAGTAGAATGGTGTTAGTGAAAGGAGGAACCGCACCTTGTTGGACATGGTGAGGTTGATGATGAGTCATGCGGATCTTCCATTATCCTTTTGGGGATATGCATTACAAAATGCAGCATACACATTAAACCGAGTACCAACTAAGGCAGCAAATGGAATTCCATCCGAGTTATGGAATGGAAGGAAACCCACTTTGTCGCACACACGTGTATGGGGATGCGAGGCATTTGTTAAGGCCTTCTCAGGCAACAAACTAGCACCCCGGGGCACGAAGTGTATCTTTATAGGATATCCCAAGGAAACGAAAGGATATTACCTATATAACCCCCAAGACAAGAAAGTGATTGTCGCCAGACAAGCCGTCTTTCTTGAGAGGGAGCACATCCTCAAGAAGGATAGTGGGAGCAAGATTTACTTCGACGAAGTTGATGCTCAAGATACACAGGAGTTGGTACAGGAACAAGTTCCATAGGTCCCCGTGGAAGAGGTTCCAGAAACATAAGTACTGCGTAGGAGCTCAAGAGAGGTAAGGGAACCAGAGAGATTTGGTTTCCTAGTCACCGAGGATGGTGAATCATTATTATTGGACAATGATGAACCTATCTCCTACAAGGAAGCATTATAAAGCTTAGAAGCTGCAAGATGGATAGAAGCTATGAATTCTGAAATGGATTCTATGTATCAGAACCAAGTTTGGGTTCTGGTCGATGAGCCAGTTGATGTAAAGCCTGTTGGATGCAAATCGGTTTTCAAAAGAAAGCTGGACATGGAAGGTCAAGTTAGGACCTATAAAGAAAGGATAGTTGCTAAAGGATTTAGACAGCGTCAAGGAATTGACTATGATGAAACCTTCTTGCCAGTTGCCATGTTTAAATCCATAAGAATCATACTTGCCATAGCAGCTTACCATGACTACGAGATTTGGCAGATGGATGTCAAAACAGCATTCCTTAACGGGAACCTTCAGGAAGATGTCTATATGACACAACCAGAAGGGTTTGTGACACCAGGTGAATCCAAACGGGTTTTCAAGTTGCAAAAATCCATTTATGGATTAAAGCAAGAATCCAGGTCATGGAACATTCGATTTGATGAAGCCATAAAGGAATTTGGTTTCATTAAGAACGAATGTGAGCCATGTGTTTATAAGCGGTTTAATGGGAATGTGGTCGTCATCCTAGTGGTATATGTTTATGACATATTACTTATTGGAAACGATGTTCCAACCTTAAATTTAGTTAAGGACTGGTTGAACAAGTGTTTCTTCATGAAGGACTTAGGAGAAGAAACCTACATTCTAGGGATCAAGATCATTCGTGACAGATCCAAGAGGATACTTGGACTAAGTCATGGTACATACATTGACCAGATACTAAAGAGATTTAGTATGGAAAAATCCAAGAGGGGATTGGTTCCAGTGTCACATGGCTTACATCGTTCTAAGAAAATGTGTCCCCAGACACAACAGGATAAAGATAGGATGAGAAAGATCCCATACGCTTCTTCTATAGGATCCATCATGTATGCCATGTTATGTACCAGGCTTGATGTTGCCTATGAACTGAGCATGGTAGGCAGATATCAAGCAGATCCAGGAGAACAACATTAGACTACTGTTAAGACTATCCTTAAGTATCTGAGAAGAACTAAGGATATGTTCCTGGTGTATGGAGGAGACGAGGAGATTTTCATCAGAGGGTATGCTGATGCTGGTTTTCAAACAGATCAGAATGATCTGAAGTCGCAATCTGGATATGTTTTCTGTCTCAATGGAGGAGCTGTGAGCTGGAAGAGTTGAAAGCAGCTAGTTGTCGCCGATTCTACAGTGGAGTCCGAGTATATAGTGGCTTCTGATATATCCAAAGAAGCTGTTTGGATTTGGAACTTTGTCTAGGAGCTTGATGTGGTTCCTAACAGTAAAGATCCCATTACATTGTATTATGATAATACTGCAGCGGTGGATCTTGCAAAAGAACCAAGGTCACATCAACGGAAAAAGCACATACTCCGGAAGTATCACCTCTTGAGAGATTTCTATCAAAGGGGTGAAGTTGCAGTGAGCAGATTGTCCACAGAAGAGAACGTGGTGGACCCCATGACTAAAGGCCTATCTCAGCAGAAGCATGAATATCATGTGAGAGCTAGCGGGTTAAAGGTTGTTAGCAGTTGGCTCTAGTTCAAGTGGGAGTCTGTTGGAGTTGGTGGTCTAGAACCAACTACTTTGTACTTTATTTATTAAATAAAAGACTTATCACATCTTGATTGTTCTTCTGCGTGACATGTCATGTGATAATGTCCTAAGGACAGTTGTTGCATTAAAGGTTCGTAGCGGATCCCTGCTATGATGAGAACCTGGAAGTGCTATAACACTGTTCTTAAATGTATGTTCTATGGCCGGATGATATTATTTGAGGGACACAAATAATACAGGTCATTAGGGGTAAGGACTCATAAAACTTTGAGGCACCTTCTCATGGTGTGCGCCCTTGGTAATATCCAGGAGGATATTATGAGAACGAGACCCGCCAGTAGGAAATCCACTTTTCATAGTGTCATTGGATGTTCCTATCTACGGACGTGTGTATTGATCCTTAGACTTTAAGATTATTATTAATGGGTATTACAACTCACGCACTTAGATGTATTGACGAAAACTGTGACGACACAATGTTCGCAGTGAGGTAGGATACTTTGGGTGCGTCACGAGTAATACCGCATTAATAGGTAATGTGAGAAAGGATTTGTCCCTTCCGTTCCATAATGGAAGTAGATATCTCAGGCCCTTTGATGGAATTGATATAGCCTAAATAAATCCATGGCCATGGTAAGGTATGAGCAAGTTCAATTCTGGGAAGTCAAAGAAAGAATAATCAAGCACATGGGTTGATGGAACTAGCATGCAACCCGCTTGATTAAAGATATCGTGACAAAGAGATTATATTACACGGTAAGAGTTCGTAGGAGGTAACACGTCATTGCGGCGTTAACTTCTTTCTTTATGGGTGCCTTGGCGTGTTGCTAGATGCTAACCTTGGACTTTAGGCAGGCTCAACCTAATGCCACTAAGAAACAGGCCTAGAGGGTCACACACTAAGTGTGTCCATGTATCTCAGTTAAATATTAATTTAACAAGTTAAATAAATATTATTCCCGACTGTGGTTTAATAATTATTTAAGGATGTCTGATCGCATTTATTTTGACACTAGTTATTCGAGAGAATATATTGTGGATGGAATAATATATTTATTAGCGAGTAATGCAGTTAAATTTATTTAAGAAATAAATAGTCATTACTCAAGGTCTAATAAATGTGGTGGAGAAAAATGGAAAATAAAAGTACACGCCGTGTATTAATTATTACACGCCGTGTAGTTTTTCTAGTAGGGATTTTGAGGATTTAATATTGTTTTATTAAATGATATTTATTATAATCAGCGTGGGCGCATGTCAAGGAATTAATAATTCGACATGGGGGGGGTTTCAATAAGAGTTAATGAAATAAATAAAACGCGTAACGCGTTTATTTATTGTCATAACTCTATTAACCTCAAACAAGATTATAAATATCCTCACAACCCCAACATTTTGTAGAGCCATTGTTTGTGCACAACAGATTTGGAAATACTCTCAAGCCAATAGAGAATTCCCTTTCCACCAAGAACGCCCTCAAGTTACGAGAGCAAGATCCTCCACCGGATCAAGGCGGTCAAAGGCGGATATCGCAAGCGAAGGTTCTTCCACGGTAGCACTCGGAGATCCCTTCGGCGATGTCCAGAGATATGTGACACACATGTGGATCACCGCTAAAGGAATCCTACACTTGGATTCTACAACGCAACGACGGATCACCGAATCGTGACCGAACACATCAACGAAGAAAGAATTCTAACGAGGTAATTCTTATGCATTAATTAAATTAATTATAATCATCATATGATGATCCTCCTCAAGGGTTCCGGGACTCTTCCTTTTTATTTTTGTTCTTCATTCTATTCTGAAGATTCGGCGTTTTATATCGTGATGGATCTTGGATTGAATGTTGTTTAACGAAAAATTAAGTTGGGAAAACCCACCAACGTGCTTCCGCTGCACCCGGAACCTTCAGTATGTTATTGGCTTATCTCCGCTATAGAGTTACCTAAGTGTTATGGAACCTTTTTCGTCCCACTACTTGGGAATACTTTCTAGGACACTAGAGTTTTGACACACCTATTAGTTTATCTTTTCAACTTCGTTCCAAGTGATGTGACATGGTGATCATGGTTCATGGGATGACCCACATGTGTTTAAGTTTCTTCTAAACTAGATCGGTTGAGAGCAGCTAGTCCTTCTTGACGTATAAGACACACCTAGGAAGGGAGTGTCACATCGGTTCTATTTCAAATATTTTATTTCTAGGTAAAAGATCACAAAAAGGACTGTTCGGAAATTGTTGTTTTTACTTGAATGTCTTTAGGCTTGTAAGTATTGTTTCATGTTGGTTCTTTCTAGGCAGTACAACATTGTTGTGATCGGTTGAATGATGATGCATTGGAAAGTAAAGTAGATTTTCATTCAAGAGGTCGACCATTAGTGGTTCGACTATCCATTTTTGGTAATATTTTAATTCTCGTTATTGTTATCTTTCTCAAAAGGCGATCATGTCCCCTATCTTGACGTTTCCCTAGGTGCACTAAGAGAGCATCGGTTATACGCCATGATACAGTTGCAAGTCGTTGGACTAGTTTGTGATCTTTTTCTATGTTTTGTGGTAGATGAATGGTTTTTGTAGAGTCTTGGTTAATATTTAGTGATACGTGAGTTCTCATGTAGGAATGTCTTGGAAAATATCTTAATGTGTGCCACTTTCTAGACGTGACTTCTAAGAGGATTCTGTTATGGGTACAGTCAGTTTTCTTATGTGGACTTTTGGAATTCACACCAAAGTCTCACCTGTATAGGGAGTATGGACCACCTTGGTGAGTTCCTTAGACTTTAGGTTGATTAATCTGAGATTATCTCATACTTTTAGTAGGGATCAGGTGTAATGATTAAAGAGGTAATAATTCCAGTGGGTTGGATCTAGAATTACGTTTTTATTTGTGTTGTGGAATAACTCTTTTGTGGCCAAGGGATTGTGTGACATAGGATCATCACTGAGAGAAAGATGTAGGCTTCAGTGAATGGGTTCATTGTGAGGATGTGGTGCCTTGGGAAAATGCGTTATTTTTTCTGGAAATATGTTGGCCTTCTAAGCCAGTCGTTTATAAGGTAATTCATCTGGTGATGGTTTGACTCATTATTGTTCTTGTTCCATGATTATGGTTTGAGTGAGCTAGTTATAACACTCTGCTAGTTAAGGGTGGGTGGGCTGTGAAAATCCACAATTTCTTTCGAGGAAAGAGTGTGTTACCAGTTTTGCTGATGTCATTTTGGGATTGACCTTTCCATGCTGTGAGGCCATGGTTATGACATTAGTTGTGTTCGAGTTCTCCCAGTTAAATAAAAACATGTCGGTATTGTCGCTGGAATTCTTAGGAGCACACTTTGTGGAGTTTTCAAATGTTGGAGATATCGTGGTAATGATACCATGTGATTTGATCTCGATAGTCTCACGAATGTTGCACATTTCTTATCGTTCAAGGAAACCTTTAGTGTTGATGAGCTTGAAAGGTTGTACATCTGAGATATTGAACATTTTCATGGGGTTCTGCACTCTATCATTTCAGACAGGGATTCTTAGTTTACTTCTCATGTCTGGAAGGGACAATAGAGGGCTTTGTGTACACTGATACTTCTGATTATAGATTACCATCCCTATACATATGGCTAGTCTTAGCACATGATTTAGGTTTTGGAGGAAATGCTTCGAGCATGTG
Source organism: Viscum album (assembly GCA_963277665.1). Lineage (NCBI taxonomy): Eukaryota > Viridiplantae > Streptophyta > Magnoliopsida > Santalales > Viscaceae > Viscum > Viscum album. The sequence goes on from OY728122.1 coordinate 2,048,749,105, forward strand.
TCTTGTATTTTGGAGGCTCTTGGGAGAGACACATATCCCTAGCAGAGTTTTCCTACAATAACTATTTTCAGGAAATGATTCAAATGGAACCTTATGAGGCTTTTTACAGTAGGTCATGCTGATCACCCCTATGTTGGCTGGAGGCAGGAGAGGTAGCTATGTTGGGACCTCATCTTGTCTGGGAGACCACTCAGCAGGTGGAGTTGATTCAGAAGAGGATGGTTACTGCATAGTCTTTCCAGAAATCTTATGTTGATCGATGGAGATGAACTCTGGAGTTCAAGGTTGGAGATCAGGTTTTCTTGGATGTCATACCGAGGTTGGTACACAGGAGTATTAGGAGACAGGGGAAGCTTTTACCGAGATACGTCGGGCCATTTGAGGTTTTGGAGAGAGTCGGGCCGATTTCCTATCGGTTGCAGTTACCTCAGAGGTATTGGGTTATGTACTACGTCTTTCATGTTTCTCCGCTATGACGTTACTTTTCATACCTATCTCACATTTTTCAACCTGAGGAGGTTGAGTTGGAGTTGGATACATATTTTGAGGAGAACCTATACGGATTGTGGATTGCAACACTAAGGTTCTTTGTTGTCGTTCTGTTCATCTGGTATGGGCATTATGGAAGCATGGATGAGTACAAAATGAGACTTGGGAGGGGGATGTCGATGTGTGATCCCAGTGGACAGAGTTGTTTGATGTTTCTACTTCATCCCCCTTGGAAGAGAAATTTGGGGATGAATTGATTTAAGGGGGAAGTTTTTAAGAACTATGATCTTAATTTAAGGTATGGATATTTATTTTAGTTTTTTTTAGGAAAAATGAAGAATTGGGAATTTTCTAAGTACACATGGTGTACTTAGGAGTACACTTCATATACTTAGGAGTACATTCTGTGTACCTAGTTACCGCATGTATCCATGTACTGGCCGTGTAATGGTCGAGTACATGGCCATGTAGGTGACCTGGAAAACCACCTAAAGTAGGGGCCAGTTGAGGCTACACTACCACAAAACTAGGAAAGGTTAGCGCCACCCCTTTATCAGCGCTTTTTTTAGCACTGACAAAGGGACCCCCTTTATCAGCGCTTGTTTAGTAGCACTGATAAAGGGGGGCCTTTATCAGTTCTTTTTTTAAAAGTGATCTTAAAGGGTCGACTTCAAAAACAAAAATTTAAAAATATATTAATATATAAATATAGTTATATAGTTATATTGATAAAAATATAATATATAATTTTTAAATATATTTTAGATAAGTATAAATGTACATTTACACTTAATATACTTAATATATAAGATATTTAGTGAAAATGGATTCTTAAAAAATTAAAAAAATATTTTTAATTAATAATTTGATAATTATTATGGAGTAATAGTCATTTAATAACAATTTGAAGAATAAAAAAATTAAAAAAATTAAAAAAATATCCAAAATATGTTGAAAACGCAACTCAAACTTCAAACGGCCATAACTTTTGATCCGGGTGTCTGTTTGAGATCTACCACATATCAAATCGAAGCCTGCGACGATCACTACGTCGTTGTGACATGAGGAAACACTAGTCAAGCATTTTTCAAGGCCAAAAGAGGCCCAGAAGGCCTCTAAAACTGAGTTTTTAGTCGGGGTACCCAGATTTTTTTAACATTTTGTGGATTTTCAGCCTCGTTTAAAGGGGTATTATTGGATTTTTTTGTGGGGACTGAATTTATTCCAAGGTATTACAATCATATTGATATTATTTCTTTGAAATTTTATCATTATTTATAATGCACTGCTATCTATAATCAAATATATAACTATATATACATATTTTTTATATATTCACACCTAAAAATTAAATTTTTTAAATAAAAAATTAAACATATTTACATATAAAATATACTAGATTTATCTAAATAATAACTAATATCCATTTTATTTAAAATACTAATATATGAATATTTATATAACTACTATATATTAATATAACTATATATATATTAATATAACTATATATATATATTAATATAACTATATATATATTAATATAACTATATATATATATTAATATAACTATATATATATATTAATATAACTATATATATTAATAAAAATATATATTATTGTACGAATAAATATAACAAAATATATATATAAATAAATAGATATATCATGAATAAGAGAACAAATCAATATAGGGTAGTGGCAAAGGTTTTAGGTGCACATGGGGGAGGTCTCGAGATCAAATCTGGGTGGAGGAAATGGCGCGCGCGCAAGGGTGATTTAAAGGGCTAGCGCTGATAAAGGGTGTAGGCGGTGCGGGCGGACGCTGGATGTGTGGGAAAGCGCTGATAAAGGGGGGCTCAAGCACTGTAAAAATCCCCCCCACGAGATTGGTAGTATTTTTTTATTTTTTTTATTTTTATCAGCGCTAAAAAAAGCGCTGATAAAAGGGGTCTTTATCAGCACTTTTTGGAGCGTTGATAAAGGGGACCCCCCTTTATCTTCGCCAGCATTATCAGAACTTTTTCTAGCGCTGTTAATTTCCATTTTTAGTGCTGATAAAAACCATATTTGTAGTAGTGCTATTACACAGAATGTACATTAAATTAACACACCATGTACTTTTCTTTTTATTTGATATATCAGAGCAGGGTCGCATCTCACATCTAGAACACCCTTATTCTCTCCTTGTTTCATACAGGAGAGTGAACAATGGCTGAAGAACTTTAAGCTCCTCCCAGTTCTCCATCCTAAATCCAATTGATATGCTACTGGGTGCTTTGAATTCCCACTGATGAGTTCTCTCTTTTCCTAGAGTCTCTCTTCTTGATTCCTCCTCTCTCATGAGTATTTCAAGGTTTGTCATTTTTACCTTTTTCGTAGATCTACATCATTCTAAGCTGATTCAATGGCTGAAGTTCAAGAGTATTGATCATACAACATCAAGGTGGGTGGTTTTTTCCTTTTGTCAATTATATTTGGATTATATATGCTTAAAGTGTTGAATACCCATGTTTGGGGTATTACGTATTTTGGAATTTTACCCTGTTTAATACCTTCTATGGTTTGTTTTTTTAAGAAAGGGTGATTTCTTATGTATAAAGTTTTATACCATATTATGGGACACCCTATGGATGTTTGGCCTAGGTTTCTTATGAGGCATACATTTTTTTCCATTCCTTGAATTGTTTATGATGGAGTTGAATGATTATATAAATTTCATGTGTTATGATTGGGAATTTTAGCCATGTGGTAGTTATAGATTACATGTTCTCCCTTGTTATGATATGCATGCTATTTTTCCAATGGATCATGAGAGCCTTGGACCAGGAAAACTATAGGGGTTCCCATGTTTATTTACACAGGGCCATGAGATCCTTGGTGTAGAATTTAACCCTGGGGTATTGACCATTGGAGCTAACCATGAGGTTGATTATGATTATTTATGCTATGTGATCCTAGGGGGTATTGACCGTGAGAGCTAACCAGAGGCCGTTTATAATTTATTGATGCCATGTTGACCTAGGGGTATTGACCATGAGAGCTTCCCAGGTGGTCATTTGTATTTGATTAGTGGTATGTTAAACCACATGGGTTAGATCATGAGATCTTTCCCAGAGGGTTTTTTGAATAATTGAATGATTGTGGTGAGTCTACCAAGCCAAATCACAAGCTTTAACTCGGTCTTACTTGATTGTTTAGATGGTCTTATGAGATGTCTATTGTTACTATTACACGAAGGGATACAGAGCTTAGGCTAGATCCCAAGATTCATTATTCAATGGTTTGAATAATTAATGAATGAAAATGAATATAGTTGAAAACTGTAGGGTTGTTTACTTTTGAGTACCTCCTAGTTTATTGCTTCATTCCTGCTTATTGCCTATTATATATATTCACAAGATTTTAGGCACAGATCTTTTGGTGGTTTCCTATTGGGATTCATTTCACACCCTATTTCGATCATGATTTTGGACCCAAACAGATTATATGGCTGGAGTTATATATAAGGGAAAGTTCCCTTCTTCATCAGGTACTTGATTGACGTTGGTGGTGAAGAGCATGGGACCAAGCTGAGGCTTGTGATGTTCTTGGATTTTACTGTTTTTCTATACTTTGGTTTAGTATTTCATTTCCTAGATTGTGAATTGTTTGGATACTTTCTTAGACACATGTGGAATGAATCATATATATATTCTCCAGTTTTTTTATTACTATCAGTATTCCGCTATTTAATTCTATTGTATGGAATTACTGCTTCCACTACTGTTTTCTATTATTTTCCACTATGTTTACTTTTCCAATGAGGGAATAATTTCCCCATTATCAATCCTTGGCCCTCGCTTCTAGTTAGTAGCCTATAGAGTTTGATTAAATGTGCTTGAGGTCATGTGACCAACTGGGTTCGGGGCACTTTAGGGTGGCACCTGGGTTCGGGACGTTACAACCCTATAGATAAGGCATATAAAAAATTCCTATTATTTTCTAGTAGACCTTGGTAGTAGAAGACAAGGATGCGATTATCCTTTATCACTTGATATGGGAAACTTGTACAAATTTTCTTGAATCGCTCCAAATACTCATAGAGAGTCTCCCTAGAGGGTTGTTTTATGGAATTCAACTCCTTCTTGGTTTTTTTGATTCTGTTGGTTAGGAGGAATATCTAAATAAAGGTTTCATGAAAATAATCCCAATCGTGAATATCTCATGGTTACAGGTCATAAAACCATTCCATGACTTCTCCTTCAAGTGAAAATGGGAATTCTCTCCACTTGAAATTCTACTCAAATACTCCTTTGGGATTCAATGTAGAGAATAAAAGAGTGAATTCTTTGATATTCTTATTTGGATCTTCACTTATCAATCCATGAAATTTAGGAATCAATTGAATTGATATAGTTTTCAATTTGAAATCATTTTGAAGCACAAGCATGGTGGTCGTATTATTATAATGAATGAATTGTGGGTCACATAAATCTCTTAAATTCTAGTTAGGGTTTATTTTCATGATAACAAGCTTAAAGTGGACACTTGAAGTTTCAGTTAAGAATACAAGAGTTGTTTCTTGAAAATCAGATTTTAAGCTCAAATTCCTAAGTCTTGTTAGCAAAGTATTCAATTTATGGATCAAAATAGTTAAGTTAGTTAGTATAAGATCGATTTATGTAATTTTTATTTAGATTTAGCATTTCCTTCTTGTAAATAGCACCAATTTTTGACATGTACCTATTTTGGGGTTTTGAAAAAGAAATTATTTCCTAGTTTAAAATATATTATTAGTGGTAAACTAAAGTTGTATCTAGAGAGGAGTGCTTTAAAATATTTTATCACTTGGGTTATAGAAAAAGGGGTTGATTTAAGATTATTTCACTGTGATAAATAAGGAAATATATGAAATAAAAGATTGAAAACAATATTTTGAGAAGGGTGATTAGGTAAAGTTGGTTTTTTTAATTACAATGTTATCTTAGTCCTTAATTTATTCTTATTTTCTTCTTATTAATTTATAATTGAGAGGATCCACGATAACTTCCCCTCTTACCATTTATTGAATGGTGTTAGTGAGGATGTTCCTAATTAATATCTTAGTTTGGTCCACCCTTTTCCTCTATGTATAATAGTTTCAATGAATCACTTATAATTGTATTAGGAAATACCTTATTAGGTCTTGTTCTTCCTAAAAAATCAAGAGTGTCTAGTACCCCTTCCACATGTACTGACAATCGTTGAGCACTTCACCACTCATCCTTGGACCATTCTATCTTATATAGATAAGGACTAAGTATAGGGAGATGGTGGACCATATACCATAACAAACAATAAATATAATTAAAACCAAATACAACTGAATCTAATATTAAGATCTATTACCAAGTATCAAATCCAATTAAAAGAGAGAGGGAGGGAGGGAGGGAGGGAGTTTTATTCAATAAAGATGTTAAAACTCAATAATTAAAAAGGAAAACCTTCCCCTAAAAATCACTCCAAGATTTAACCCTATATGAAAATGAAAACATAGATAAATAGGGAATAAGAATGCATTACAAATCTAAGAAAATAGTAAAAATATATGAAACTAGCTAGTTGTAGCAGCACTCAAGACAATCTCCAGTTACACCTCACCAGATCTCAAAATATTTGTCCTCCTCTTATTATTTTAATTACTTGGTTTATATATTCTTTGGTTGTGGTAAAACCCTTGAGATACACATGTGTTTGAAACCTTTATATGTCCTTTTCTCTCATGGTTTCCCTTCTTCTCTATCATAATCTAGTATTCCTGAAAATTTATATCTTCTATTCAAATAGTTTCATATATCCTTGGATATGATTTAGTCGAGTATTACCCATGTATTTATCTCTAATTTATTTCATTCATACTTAAGTTTCATCCTAAATTCTCGATTTGGATCATGGGAGAATCCCTCAATGTTTTCTTTTGTTTATAATTTAGTTGATTTTTCATAAATTAAATTATTCTATGTGAGGCCAAAATGGACTACACGTATGTCTTTTTCCTTTGATAAATTCTAGATTTATAAAATATAATATGGATTCCTCAAAATACCCTCCATATTATTAAAATTTCATGTGGGCAGTTGGATGTTTTGTGAACATGATTTTATCATTTGACAATTTCCTTACTCATTTGGTGATATCATAGGACTTTGAAAAGTCTTACGATCAGTAAGTTTTATATAGAGTTTAAAGTATTATGATGAATAGGTAATTCATATGAAATATTGGTCAAATTAATATGCCTGAAATTTTTTGAAGTCTTACGGTGGTTCTGGAAGTCATATGAAATGTTGGAGCATAAGTCTAACAATTGGTAAATCTTATGATCAGCTGCAAAGCCATATGGTCCCTTCAATAAAGTCATATGATCAAGACTAAATTTATATGATCATGAATTTTCTATTTTCATGCCTCATCTCAAAGCCATATGAAACCCTCAAATTTATATTACCTCATTCAAAGACATGTGGAACAATATATATTATGAAATTTTTAAGACTTGTCCATTTTTTATACTAAGAACTCAAAAATATAGACTTTAACAAAACATATAAAAAACATACAAAAACACTTCAATCCAATTCCAAAAACATCAGAAACACTTCTCAATAAACTTTATATATATCTCATATAGGTTTTAATGGAAATATAAAGTCTTATGATGGAAATGGGATGAATTCATACAATCAGTAAGTCCCTAAGAAGAGTAATTTCCATATTTCAAGTCTTGGAATACTCAACGTTAAAATAGAAAGCAAGAATAATAATTTTTTTATTAAGAAATATGAACTAAAAAATCAAGTAAAAAAGCAAAGGTGAGAAAAGAAATGTCAATGAGTTAAGGAGGTCTGAAGTAATGAAGACTGAGAGCATCTCCTCTGAAAAAATTAATACCCTCAGTTGGAAAGGACCCAATACCTGAAAAAAATGATCTACTCATCATGAGACACCTTGGAGGTAAGAAAATCCACAACCATATTCCCTTACCACCATGTGTGAAGAACCACTATGTAATTAGTCACCAGACCCTTGCACTTATAAATGATATATGCAATAGACCATGGAATATGGCCCAAGCCGAGAATGGAATTGTAGATAGTGAGTGATTCCTTCTCAACAGATACAAGTTGGATATTCAAATGTCTACATAAATGAATTCCATAAATCATCGCATTGGCCTCCACTTGGAGGGAGTCTCCTCTTCCGAAATTGGATGAGAAGTCCAGAACCACAGAGCCACTGGAATCTCAAATGACCCCCCCCCCCACCTTCATCATACCCATAATACAAGATCCATAGATATTAAGCTTCAGTCCTAAATGATGAGGAATCCATTGGACTCAATGCCCTTGTATGATGATGGGAGTGATGTTGGATTTAAAGATGACTGAAATAATTGGATCTATCAAGGGAGCATGAGAACACCCCTTACATAGGTGAACTAGATCAATCACGGTTCTCAAAAACCTAAAAATAATATCAGTGATGGTACTTGATAGGCCCTTTTGTCAAGTTTCATTTCACATTTTCTATAAACACCAACAACCTAGTGAGAAAATTAGGGTGTGAGCCTTTTTCTTTGGTCTGAAGATCTCAACTCCCTAAAACCATAGAGAAAGAAAAGACAAACTTGTGATCTCTTGAGACCCTAAACCCGTGAAACCCCCCAGTAGCCGCCAGACCATGTTGGCCCACTCCCCTTCAAAAAAAAGTGATTGGAGGACTCGACCTGAGTCTCTCTACAACAGCGGCAGCTGGAAGCCATAATAACGTCGAGGTGCATAATATGATCATCAATTGGAAGAGTGTGGTTCCAAAATCTCTATACTAGAAAGTTGAACTTAAATGGGATCTCTTTTCACCATATAAGATCTCCCCAAAGATCCTATTTGTTAGACACCAAATGTATCCTGTGAAATTCTCTAATAGAGAAATCCCCCGAGGATGAGCTTGTGAATACACGCTGATTAGGTTCTGGGATAAGCTTTATATTTTCAAAGAAGGCCCATTGGTTCTCATCCAAGACCGCACGAATGAAGTTAGGGTACTAGAATTCCCACCTAAAAGTGATATTCAGGTTGGGGAATCCAGGGAAACGGAGTGTTCAACCAACCCAATTATGCTTCCATAAATTAATATCCCCCTTCCCCACAAAACAATGAACATGGGTTTGTAAGTTCATGAAATCCTTTCATGGTGCCCAAAACACTTCTCAAATTAATTCCACCTTCATAAAGAGGTCTTTCCAACCTTGAACATGATGCCCAATGATGCCTGCCTTCAGATTCAGAATCCCAAAAGAAATAAACCATAATGTTTTTTAGCCTCATGATAAACCCCTTTTGAACCTTGAGAGTAGATAGAACAAGCATCAGAATGGATGACAGGATGCTATGAACCAGAGTGATACGGCCACCAAAAGAGAAAAACCAGTTTTTCCAGTTCAAGATACACCCTGAGAGTCTATTAAAAATTTTGTCAAAGTGATGAACCTATAGCTTATTTGGAGATATAGAATCACCCAAATACTATAAGGTAAAAGATCCTCTTATCATACCAATACCTCTCTCCAGATCCCCAAAATGCCTATCCAGACATTTGGTGGGAGTAAAAAAGTTGCTCATGTCACAATTCACCAATTAAATGCTCCATTTAAAATACTCCTCTATAATAGCATTGATTCCTCAGACAGATATGTTTCTACCATTTATAAAAATGATAGTGTCATCGGCAAACATGAGATGAGAGATATTGCTAGAGTGGTACCTAGAATGATAAAGAATAATACTACCTAACACAATACATTTGTGAATATATCATATGAGAGATTCTTGAGAGAGAATAAATAGAGTGGGGGAGATAGGGTCTCTGTAACACCCCAAGCTTCCACGGTACGCTTCTCTTTGAATAATACAGTAGCATGTGTTGTACGCAACTTCGAGTTATAACACATACCACAACCAATCAAACTAGCCGTTATGAAAAGTAATACCCAATTTTTGAAATTTTATAAATTTTATCATTCAAAATGGACTTCATTTTTGGATTCGGAATATCTAAATTAGCTTAGGGTTATTTTTTGGTATTTTTCTGAAAACATTCAATTTTTGATGAATAGTGAAAAAACACCGAGTTATAGTTTAAAACCGAATTTTTATTTAAATAAATATTTATTTTATTTAAATTTAATTAAGGTCAAAATAGATACATAATACCTATATAAGTTCAATGTAATTCATTGGAGTTAGTTTAGAATAATTTTATATATATAAAAATTTTATGGAACTTTTCACCGTCTTTTACCCACCTCCTAGAAGAATTTGGAAATTCACATAAAACTTAATTTTACCACTTCTGTGAGTTTAATTTCAAAAATACAAGAGACATGGTTAATATCAAGGAGTAAAATGTGGTTCAATAAGATAAAAATATTTTTTTGTGAATAGTAACTTTTTACTTGTATTTACCACAGTTAAAAGTAAATAGGGTAATTAAGGGTAAAAATGATATTAATATTACCCTAACACATGTCCTAATTCTATTGGAAAAGTGTATATCAACCAAAAACAACCTTAGAAATAAAATATTATCATTTTGGTCCACTTGGATTAGATTAGGACATTTATTATTATTTAATTCAAAGAAGACCTAAAAGAGTTAAAATCAAAGTTTAATAACTAAAAAATTTTTAATATAGGGTTATACATAAGATAAATTCGATTATAAATATTCATTAGAAAGATAAAACTATTTCCTACATAATGGTATTTTATTTATAATTTTTAGACGTTAAATAATTTAATTTATTTATGAAACAATGTTGATGCAGTAATTACCTAATTAATGAAATATTAAAATAATTGATATTATAAATATCAAAATAAATTTAATTTGAGACTTTATATGAATTACACTAATTTTATAGGTTAATATGACATATTATTATTGTTTATATAAATTTTTTTCGAAGTAATAATGCTGTTATGAAATTATCAAAAACAAAATACCCAATAGTGTCAAAATTGACATAAAAGAGTTTTTAAAACAAATATTATATTATTAATTGATATTATATTCCTAAAAATCTAAGGTTCGGCCAAAGGACTTATATAATGATAGTTGTATCATTAAAGGACCACTTGGGGGTCTCTTGGAGGTATATAGTAAGTGTATTAACTATATCATATAAAAAAACAAAGAGACGTGGTAAATGTCAAACTATTTAACTAAGAGTTAAATATAAATTATAAGGTTAATATAGTGACCCAAAACTGTCTAAAATCTATTGTTTGAAAGTATTTATACCCATCCCCACCTTAAACTTTAAATAATATACTTTGGAGCCATTATAAACCAAATATAAATTTATTATAAAATAATATTTCTAGCTTTTCCAAAGGTGCCCCACACCCCTCTTATAAAAGGGCACTCCCCCTTCTCTCTAATTCATACCTTCAAAGCCTTTTGGCTCATCCAACCCCTACCAAAATATTCTCTCAACTTCCCTAAATTCAAAATATAGGCCTTAGTTTGATCAAAAAGCCAACCTAATTATCCCTTTTGATCGAATCAAAAGGAAGAACCCAAAGAAGAGTTAATGTTTTCACTACCCTCTTTCAAGTTCTTTTCTTCTTCAACTTCTTCTTTCTTTGTTATTTCCATTCTAAAATAATAAATATAGTATTTTTTATATAATGTGATGTTATTATAAATATGTTACAACCATATTCAATATTATATCCATCCTTTGAATGATATGTCACCATACGTGCGTACGTACGACCTACCGTCTCCATGTCGTGGTGTAATTGTTATTAAATACATTATTATTCAGATGGGTATAATAATGATGTTTAATCAATTTTAATAATAAATATAACAAGATAATTATTCTGTATATATGATATACCATCCAATTATATATTATTTTAATATCAAAAGAATGATATTGTCGCTCATACGTACGTACGGATTACCGTCTCCACGAACGCAATGAGATTCATTCCCCATCATATCCATTCAAGAATAAATTTCATTTTATGATTAAAAAAAATTAGAGACATGATATAATACTGTATATGAATAATATACCTCTCATACATAACAAATATGGCTCACATAACAAATAATATAAAGAAAAATGAATCTGTTAACACCTGAAACAATGATAATACTAAGATATTATTAACAAACCAATGTTAAAAGATCATATATGATATAATATTAATGTATATGATTCTTGTATAATTTAATAACAATTATTTGACTATTATATAGGAGGTTAAACTACCCTCAACCAAGTAAAAGTACAAGTTAAGGTTTTATTTCACAATCTTTTCATTATCTGAGGTTGTTTATACGTAATTATCTACTGGGACCTCTTTATCATCCACATCCATATTTCTTAAAAATGTATTTAAAATAATTCTTACTATTTTACAGACTATGGGTTAAAGTCATTTATACCCTTGTTTACTTTTTATAATAAGTTTATAATGGAATCTTTCTGTCGTTTTCCAAACAAGGTCCTTTTTAACCTTTTCGACGGAATTAAGGTAAGAATATATTTTTTTAACTTATACAGAGGGTGCGTTTATTTTCCACCGTTATAAAATCGTTGAAGCTTCCATTAAAATATTATAAGAATATTTTCAAAGTAAATGTTTTCTTTTATAATTATGTGACTTTTAAATGATTTAAAAAAAAGATATTTCTCTCAAATAGTTTTGATTTCATTTATGTCAACATCATTTGATGAATTTTAAGCATATTTGAAGTTTATTTATTATGATACAAAACTTCCATATTGTATTTAAGGTTTTTTGATATGTTTGACTGTGGATGAGTTATTTTTATACCATTCATGGTTTATGGAGAAAGTATTGACATTTTGTATGCTAGTTTTAATACGAATGTTTATGTTATGTTTAAACTTGTTCATATGAGGAATGCATTGGACATAATAAGTGATGGGTGGAGCCCGCTATAGCTCCTCAATGCATTGGTAAGTATCATGAGACAAACTAGTGTCTTGGCACAAGGCCTTGACAAAATCTTATTTGTAGTCTTGGCACAAGGCCTTGACTATGTGGTTATGATAGTCTGGAATTATGAATTCCATCATTATGAAAGTGGTTATTGATATTGCATGTGATTATTCGACTAGTAGAATATCCATGTGAATAAGTAAATAGAATTATTTCATTTTATTTCTTCCATATTATGTTGAAGTTCAATTTTAAAAGGCTTTTGTTTTAGTTATACATTGCCTTAAATGTTTATTTTTATTTATGAAAGTTTCTGCTATATTGTTATCCTTACTAGGCATTTGAGCTCACCCCTTTATATGTTTTATTTTTTCCAAGATGTGAAGAAGTATTTTATGAATGACCTATAGGGATAGTATGAGGGGATATGAGTGTGGACTATGGAGACTATGTTGTTGTAGTTTTCACTTTATGATGTAAATGTAAACTTTATGAATATATCTAGTGTTTCCAAGGATACTAAACTAATCGGTCTTTCGAGACTTGATCTTTTGTGATCATGAAAATGTTATGTAATAATGCACCGACTCTGGGTAACTGGGGTCGGGGCGTTATAGTTGGTATTAGAGGAATTTTAGTACAAACCTGAGAAACTAGATTTAGATAAACTCTTATTAGAGCACATTGACCTAAGATGCGTAGTTGGGGTTTGGCTTAGTGGTAAGCACCCCTTAAATCTACATGAAAAATGGGGGTTCAAAACCCATTGGGCACAGGTACTGTAGCAGTACTGTAGCGTACTGTAGTAGTGGCGGCACTGTAGAAACGGCGGGCACTGTAGCGGCGGAAGGTCACTGTAGCGGCGGCAGAGCACTGTAGAAGCAATGGGTACTGTGCAGTACTGTAGCAACGCGGGTACTGTAGCATTACTATTCACAGAATGGGCTTTGGGCCAACAAAAATGGGCCTAAGGGTCATGTAATGGGCTAAATGCCCACTGGGCCTTCGGGCTATGTAATGGGTCTCCCTCTACCTAGTTAAAGAGGTCTTTGCTTTGATTTAATAATAAAATGAGGCTTCGGTCCCAACCTTTTAAAAAAACATAGACCTAAGATGGACTTTTGAGGATTAGTATAGAAGAACTTCCTAGAATTTTGGTATTGTAGAGATTTTGTGAGTTTTCTGAGAAATACATCCCTATATGGATACGAGCAGGTAGAGGTGGCTCTAGAACAGATGTACCTAGGTGTAAAACCTGAAAACACCACTTTGAGCTAGACTCGAATGGGAACTGGTGCACGACAACGGGCCTTGTTGCACTATTGGTTACGACACTCCCGGGGGATATGCTTAGGATAATTCTCATTTTCTTTACAAACCATTATGAAGGGTTTATGAGTATATACTTCCTCAAAGAAAACATTTTTATGGTTATGGATTATATCCATAAACTGTTCAATTTATGTTAAGTGTTTTACAAGTTTGGATTTATGTATTTCGATTCATAACTAATCTAGTGTATGACATTGTTTAGAAATGGCGCCTAGTGGAAGAAATGGAAACCATATCAATGCACGCACTACATGTAGGGATTTCCCTCCTACTCAAGATAATTATAGTGGAGTTGGTGATGCAACTGGTGCTGATCAACTAATCACCATACCGGGTCAAATCACTCAGGTTATGAATAATAACCTTACCCGTATGGAGAACACTGATCCATAGCGTGGAGGATCAATGTTAGATCGCTTCATGAGGAAAAAACCACCAACATTCAATGGGAGTAAAAATACCTTAGTAGCTGAGCAATGGATAAATTCCTTAGAGAAAATATTTCATGCCTTGGGGAGTAGTGAAAGGGAAAAAGTTATCATGGCAGTTTACCGCCTCACTGGAGATGCTTATCAATGGTGGTCATTGATTCAAAACACAAAGGAAGATGATGAAGTGTCAAATATGGAATGGAGGGATTTAAAAGAGCTTTTCTTAGAAAAATACTTTCCTCATGACCATCGATTAGATATGGAAAGACAATTTCTAAGTATGAGACAAAAGGAGGATGAGAATGTCACAAAGTATGAGGCTAACTTTACAAGGTTATCAAGGTATGATGGATATTATATATGTAACCCAAGAAGTAATATTGATCGTTTATTTGATGGGTTAAAACCATTTCTTCGTCGAGCATTAGTGTCACAATCCTTCTCATCATATGAAGATATTGCCTCATGTGCTATCAAGACAGAAAAAGAATTCTCTAAGTCTTATGACTTTAAAGAAAAGAAAGAGAAGAAGAGATCTGATGATCACTCTGGAAATGGAAATAAAGGGAAGAAGGGAAAAGTTGATTATCCATCCTGCAGTAAATGTGGGAAGAAACACCCCAGTACTTTCTTGAAAGGAATGGGAGTCTGTTACAAGTGTGGTGAAAAAGGCCACCAAGCATGTGATTGCAAGGGGAAGAAAGAAGCTACTGATGTTCAATGATACAACTGTAGGGAGATGAGAAATTATGAAAATTAATGTCCTAAGAGTCAGGGGAACTTACCTCAGAAAAGGCCAAGGGATCAAGGCCAAGCTTATGTTATCACTACTGTTGAGGTAGAAGCTCTGAAAGACGTGGTGGCAGGTAATTTAATGGTTTCCTCAAGTTTAGAAAATGCATTATTTGATTCTGGATCATCACATTGTTTCATATATTCCTAGTTTTCTAAGAAAATTAGATATTTCCAATTTTATTTAACAAGGGAGTTGTCAGTTAAAACTTCTAAGGGAAATATCATTGCTACAAAGTTTTGTGGATCTATCCCCATTAGGTAATGTAAATGTTCTTTATCTGTTGATCTTATCATCATACCCATGATTGAATTTGATATAATCCTTGGTATGGATTGGATTTCAGACCATGATGCTAAGATTTATTGTAAGAAGAAGTAGGTTACTATTTTTGATGATGATGATAAGGAACACTTTATCTTTAGATCAGAATCGTCACAGCCTAATTCTTACCTAGATCCACCCTCAGTAGCTCAACTAAATTCAATTATTATGGAGGAAGAGAATGAAATAATTGTGGGTAAGGAAAGGAATTCTCAAATAGAATATGTACCTATTGTGAGAGAATATATTGATGTGTTTCTAGAAGATTTACCTGGACATCCTCCAGAATGAGAAATTGAGTTTTCCATTGATTTAATTCCTGGATCAAGGCCCATATTTAAGACCCCTTATAGAACGAACACTGTGGAATTAGTGGAACTAAAGAAACAACTAGAGGAATTTAGTAATAAGGGATTTATTCTCCCTAGTGTTTTTCCATGGGGAGCCCCTATCCTTTTTGTTAATAAGAAAGATGGATCTATGAGGTTATGTATCGACTACAAGGAGATCAATGCTATAACAATAAAGAACCAGTATCCCATACCTCGTATTGATGATTTATTTGACCAACTTCATGGAGCTCAATACTTTTCAAAGATTGACCTTCAATCTGGATACCATCAGTTGTGTGTGAAGAAGGAAGACATGCTGAAAATAGCATTTCGAACTAGGTATGGTCATTACGAGTTTACAGTAATGCCTTTTGGGCTGACTAATGCACCCTCTATTTTAATGGATCTAATGAACAGAGTTTTCAAGGAATATCTCAATGATTTTGTAGTGGTATTTATTGATGATATATTGGTATATTCCAAAACCTATGAAGACCATGAAAATCACTTGTGCATTATCCTGAAGACTCTTAGAAGACATGAATCATATGGGAAGTTTAGCAAGTGTGAATTCTGGCTGCAGGAGATCTCTTTTCTTGGCCATATTGTCTCCAAATATGGAATCTCTGTTGATCCTTCTAAGACCAAGTCAATCCAATAATGGCCAGCAATGACGAGTATAACCGAGGTACACAGTTTTATTGGTTTAGTAGGTTATTATCGGTGTTTCGTCCAGAATTTTTCCCGATTGGCTAACCCATTAACGAAGCTCTCATGTAAAGGGGTTAAATTTGTTTGGAAAAAAGAGTGTGAAGAATTTTTTGAAGAACTAAAGAAAATATTAATCAATTATCCTATATTGAATCTACCATCAGGGAATGATGGGTTTGTTATTTATAGTGATGCATAAAATAAAGGACTTGGTTGTGTACTTATGCAGAATGATAGGGTAATTGCCTATGCATCACGACAGCTGAAAATTCATGAGAAAAACTATCCTACTCATGATCTTGAGTTAGCTGATGTAATATTTTCTTTGAATATATAGAGAAATTATCTCTATGGTGAAAAATGTGAGATTTATACTGATCACAAGAGTTTGAAGTATATTTTCTCACAGAAAAAACTCAACATGAGGCAGAGGAGATGGCTTGAACTACTCAAGGATTATTATTGCATGATACACTACCACCCGGGGAAGGAAAATAAGGTGGAAGATGCTTTGAGTAGAAAAGATCATGGAGTTTTGAACAATATGAGAGTTGAAAAGGATACTATATACATGGATCTAGTAAATATGGATATGGGAATCCCCATAGAAGGTGAAACATCAATGCTTTTTCAAATGGTTTCCAAACCATCTTTACTAGAAAGGATAAAGAGTTCTCAGACCGATGATGAAGATTTTAAAATGAGGATTAAAGTTGTCAATGATTGGAGATTGAGTGACTTTGTGTATGAATATGGAATTTTGAAATTTGGGAAGAGACTTTGTGTTCCCAATATACCTGATCTAAAAAGGGAATTGTTGGACGATGCTCATAGTTCCAATTTCTCTATACACACTGGGAGCACCAAAATGTATAGAGATTTAAAGGAACATTTTTTGTGGGACAACATGAAGAGGGAGATTTCTGATTTTGTGTCAAGATTTATGGTTTTTCAACAATTGAAAGCTGAAAGGCAACATCATGGAGGAGTCATGAAACCTCTTCCCATACTAGAGTGGAAATGGGATAATATCACGATGGACTTTGTCATGGGACTACCAAAGACTCCTAGGAGGAACGATGCAATATGGGTCATTGTTGATCGTCTTACCAAGTCAGCACATTTTCTTTCTATAAGGGAAGATTTACCACTTGAATGTCTAGCAAGGCTATATATTAATGAAGTTGTGAGACTTCATGGAGTACCCCTATCGATTGTTTCTGATCGTGATCCCCGTTTTACTTCAAGATTCTAGAAGAGTCTTCAGAAGGCCTTGGATACTGAACTTCATTTGAGCACTGCCTACCACCCTCAGACATATGGAAAATCAGAACAGACTATTAAAATCTTAGAATACATGTTGAGATCTTTCTCACTTGACTTTCAGGGTTTGTGGGATCAATATTTACCTCTGGTGGAATTTTCCTATAACAATAGCTTCCATTCGAGTATTCAGATGGCACCATATGAAGCGTTATACGGAAAGAGATGTCGCACACCAACCTGTTGGGATGATGTTAGTGAAAGAAAACTCGTAGGCCCAGAACTAGTGGAGGAAAAGATGGAAAAGGTAAAGGTAATCCAAAACCACATCAAAGTATCTCAAAGTAGGAAAAAGAGCTATTCCGATAACCAAAGGAAGGATTTGGAATTTCAAGTAGGAGATCATGTTTTCTTGAAGGTATCTCCATGGAAGGGTGTTATACGTTTCGGTAAGAAGGGAAAATTGAGTCCCAGGTACATCGGACCATTTGAAATTCTAGAACGAATTGGGGCTGTAGCTTACCGTTTGGCAATGTCGCCAAGTCTCTCCAAAGTTCACGATGTGTTCCACGTATCACTGTTGAGAAAATACATGCCTGACCCAATGCATGTACTCACCTATGAGGAATTAGAACTAGAACCCGATCTATCTTTTTGTGAAGAGCCTGTCGAGATTCTTGATACGAGAGAACAAGTGCTGAGAAACTGGACGACTCGTCTGGTAAAAGTTCTATGGAGAAACCATAAAATGGAAGAGGCAACGTGGGAACCCGAGAAACTTATAATGAAGAATCACCTGAGTCTTTTCATGCGGTAGTATTCTAGAAATTTCGAGGACGAAATTATTTGAAGGTGGGGAGAATGTAACACCCCAATCTTCCACGCTACTCTTCTCTTTGAATAATACAATAGCGTGTGTTGTACGCAACTTTGAGTTCTAACACACACCACAACCAATCAAATTAACCATTATAAATAGTAATACCCACTTTTTGAAATTTTATAAATTTTATCTTTCAAAATGGACTTCATTTTTGGATTCGGAATATTGAAATTAGCTTAGGGTGAATTTTTGGTATTTTTCTAAAAACATTCATTTTTTGATGAATAATGAAAAAACACTGAGTTATAGTTTAAAACTGAATTTTTATTTAAATAAATATTTATTTTATTTAAATTTAATTAAGGTTAAAATAGATACATAATACTTATATAAGTTCAGTGTAATTCATTGGAGTTAGTTTAGAATAATTTTAGATATATAAAAATTTTATGGAACTTTTCACCGTCTTTCACCCACCTCCTAGAAGAATTTGGAAATTCACATAAAACTTAATTTTACCACTTCTGTGAGTAGAATTCCAAAAATCCGAGAGACACTATTAATATCAAGGAGTAAAATGTGGTTCAATAAGATAAAAATAATTTTTGGTGAATAATAACTTTTTACTTTTATTTACCACGGTTAAAAGTAAATAGTGTAATTAAGGGTAAAATGATATTAATATTATCCTAACACATGTCCTAATTCTATTGTACAAGTTTATCTCGACCAAAAACAACCATAGGAATAAAATATTATCATTTTGGTCCACTTGGATTAGATTAGGACATTTATTATTATTTAATTCAAAGAAGAGTTAAAAGAGTTAAAATCAAAGTTTAATAACTAAAACATTTTTAATATAGAGTTATACATAATATAAATTAGATTATAAATATTAATTATAAATCTAAAAATATTTCCTACATAATGGTATTTTATTTATAATTTTTAGACGTTAAATAATTTAATTTATTTATGACACAATGTTGATGCAGTAATTACCAAATTAATGAAATATTAAAATAATTGATATTATAAATATCAAAATAAATGTAATTTGAGACTTTTTATGAATTTCATTAATTTTATAGGTTAATATGACATATTAGGATTTGTTATATAAATTCCTTTCTAAGTAATAATGCTGTTATGAAATTATCAAAAACAAAATAACCAATAGTGTCAAAATTGACATAAAAGAGTTTTTAAAACAAATATTATATTATTAATTGATATTCTATTCCTAAAAATATAAGGATCGTCCCAAGGACTTATATAATGATAGGTGTATCATTAATGTACCACTTGGGGGTCTCCTGGAGGTATATAGTAAGTTTATTAACTATATAATATAAAAATACAAAGAGACATGGTAAATGTCAAACTATTTAACTAAGAGTTAAATATAAATGATAAGATTAATATAGTGACCCAAACCTGTCTAAAATATATTGGTTGAAAGGATTTAAACCCATACCCACCTTAATTTTTAAATAATCCACTTTGGAGCCATTAGAAACCGAATATGAATTTATTATAAAATAATATTTCTAGATTTTCCAAAGGTGCCCTTCACCCCTCTTATAAAAGGGCACTCCACCTTCTCTCTAATTCACACCTTCAAAGCCTTTTGGCTCGGCCAAACCCTGACCAAATATTCTCTCCACTTCCATAACTTAAACCTAGAGGCCTTAGTTTGATCATAAAACCAACCTAAGGATCCCTTTTGATCGAATAAAAAGGAAGAACCTGAAGAAGAGGTAATGTTTTCACCACCCTCTTTCAAGTTCCTTTCTTCTTCAACTTCTTATTTCTTTGTTATTTCCATTCTAAAATAATAACTACAGTATATTTTATATACTTTGATGTTATTATAAATATGGTACAACCATATTCAGTATTCTATCCATCCTTTGAATGACATGTCACCATACGTGCGTACATACGACCTACCATCTCCACGTCGTGGTGTAATTGTTATTCAATACATTATTATTCGGATGGGTATAATAATGATTTATAATTCATGTAAATAATAAATATAACATGATAATGATTCTGTATATATGATATACCATCCAATTTTATATTATTTTAATATCAAAAGAATGATATTGTCGCCCGTGCGTATGTACGGATTACCGTCTCCACCAACATGATGAGATTCATTCCCCATCGTATCCATTCAAGACTAAATTTCATTTGATGATTAAAAATAATTTTTAGAGACATGATATCATTATAGATATGAATAATATACCTCCCATCCATAACAAATATGGATCACATAACAAATAATATAAAGGAAAATGAATCCGTTAACACCTGAAACGATGATAATACTAAGATATTATTAACAAATCAATGTTAAAAGATATAAATGATATCATATTAATGTATATGATTCTTTTATAATTTAATAACAATTATTTCACCATTATAAATGAGTTTAATCTACCCTTAACCATGGAAAAGTACAAGGTAAGGGTTTATTTCACTATCTCTTCATTATCTGAGGTTGTTTATACGTAATTATCTATTGGGGCCTCTTTATCATCCAAATCAATTTTTCTTAAAAATTTATTCAAATAATTCTTAATATTTGGTAGACTATGGGTTAAATTCATTTATATCCTTGTTTACTTTTTATAAGAATTTTATAAAGGAATCTTTCTGTCATTTTCCAAACAAGGTCCTTTTTAACCTTTTCGACAGAATTAAAGTAAGAATGTCTTTTTTTAACTTATACAGCGGGTGCGGCTATTTTACACCGTTATAAAATCATTGAAGATTACCTTACAAGATTATAAGAATATTTTCAAAGTAAATGTTTTCTTTTATAATTATGTGACTTTTAAATGATTTCAAAAAAATAGATATTTCTCTCAAATAGTTTTGATTTCATCTATGTCAACATCCTTTGATGGATTTTAAGCTTATTTGAAGTATATTTATTATGATACAAAACTTCCATATTGTATTGAAGGTTTTGTGATATGTTTGACTGTGGATGAGTTATTTTTATGCCATTCATGTTTTATGGAGAAAGTATTAACATTTCGTATGCTAGTTTTAATACGAATGTTTATGTTATGTTTAAACCTGTTCATATGAGAAATGAATTAAACTTAATAAGTGATGGGTGGAGCCCACTATAGCTCCTTGATGCATCAGTAGGTCTCATGAGACAAACTAGTGTCTTGGAACAATGCCTTGACAAAATCTTATTTGTAGTCTTGGCACAAGGCCTTGACTATGTGGTTATGATAGTCTGGCATTATGCATTCCATCATTATGAAAGTGGTTATTGATATTACATGTGATTATTAGACTAGTAGAATATCCATGTGAATAAGTAAATGGAATTATTTCATTTTATTTCTACCATATTAAGCTGAAGTTCAAGATTAAAAGGCTTTTTTTTAGTTATACGTTGCCTTAAATGTTTATGCTTATTTATGAAAGTTTTCGCTATATTGTTATCCTTATCAGGCATCTGAGCTCACCCCTTTCTATGTTTTATTTTTCCCAGGATGTGAAGAAGTATTTTATGAATGACCTACAGGGATAGTATGAGGGGATATGAGTGTGGACTATGGAGACTATGTTATTGTATTTTTTCACTTTATGATGCAAATGTAAACTTTATTAATGTATCTAGTGTTTCCAAGGCTACTAAACTAATCTATCTTTCGAGACTTGATCTTTTGTGATCATGCCAATGTTATGTAATAATGCACTGAATCTGGGTAACTTGGGTCAGGGCGTTACAGTCTCATTTATTAAGTCCCCTTACTTACTTAAAAAACAATAACATTTACCCGTGAAGGAAGTGGAGATCCAAGAAGAACTAAAGAATCCGAAAAGAAAATCCATAGCCCATGGTGAGAATCCCATCTAAGAGAGAAATTTGAGAATAAAGTTCCATTCAAGCTTGTCGAATGCTTTTTTCATATCCAGCTTAATCATCATATTGGATCCAAATATTTTTTATTGATATCTATGATCATTTCTTGATCAATCCCAATATCTCATTGAATCTAACTCCCCTTAATAAACTCATGTTTCTCCTTAGCAATCCAGTTGGGAAGGTGATTAGATAGATTCTTATTAATAAAACTTTCCAACACCTTGTAAGGGAAGTTACACGTGAAAATCGGCCTGTATTGATTGAGGGTTTGAGGATCCATGACCTTTGGGAGAATAAAAAGCTTTTAATCACAAGAAATGAAAGTAAGAATACTCCTATAAAAAATCTTACACAACCTGTAGAAGATATTTTTAATCATGTCCCAAGAGGCCCTATAGAATGAGCTGGGGAAACCATCCAGCCCCAACACACTATCCAAGTTGAGCACCAAGACTGCATCCCTGACCTCCCTTCCATTAGGAATAACTTCTAGGGACTCATTTTCAAGGTCATATTTTACATGAGGAATGTATTCAAAAAGATTAGATTTCCCCCTTAGATAACCTCTATGCATACATAATCTTAGACCGACAAGAAAATATCTAAAATTAGAATCTTCCAAGCCTCCAATAGTTTATTTTTCATCTATGAAAGATCTTTATTCCAAGAGAAAGTTAGGTCTCTTAAGTAATTTATTTTCCTTAATGAAATCATGGAAAAAACCAGAGTTGTGATCCCCTTCTTAGAGTCATTTAATTCTTTAATTATCCTAAGATTGTCTTTCTTATTTGAGAAGAAGTTCGGCCAAAAAAATTCGTTGTTCTCCCAATCACTGAAGATGGAGTCATTCCATTCTTCCTATAGCATGTATTCAAGGAACTTAATTCCCACACTGATCACCTCAATGTCATGAGCACATGAAGACTGACTCTTAAACCATGCATGCAAATCTTTTCTAAGACGTTTAATCTTGTTGTGCAGAGCTGTCCATGAGAGACCACCAACAAGCTTGTTCCAAGACTCCCTAACCACACAATGATTCCTAGGTCCCCAGTCCACAAATTTGAAAATATAAAATAGATGGAGCAAGAATTCCTGGGAGACAGAACCAAACATAAGGGTGAATGATATAAGAAATTCTTTCAAGATGAGTGACCTTGATATTAGGAAGAGTCGAAATGGTTTGATTGTTTTCTAGATATATTTCATGACAGAACCATGTGAAATTGGAACCTATTTGATTATTGCACTAGGTGTAAAAATATCCTGTACAACCAACATCCATTAATCTACTGCTATCCATGAAAGTCACAAAATCTTTACTAGCCTTCCGAGGAAAGGCTCCCCCTACCTTATTATCTTCCAAATCTGTGACTACATTAAAATACCCACCAAAAATCTAGGGTGTATTCCAAGAATTGAATGATCCAAGATCATGCCAAAGATACTCCCAAGAATTATCCTCTCATTTTTCATAAACAAAATAAAAAATAAAACAATACACCCTAAAAGTGATTTTAATCATCAAAAACTGATCTGAAGGAGCTAGTAACACCACCAAGATATCATGTTTCCAAAATAGCTAGATTTGAATGTTTTGTGGGTCTACATGCATGTAGTTACGAACACAAATATGGTGTGAAAAATCCATGATTTTGGATGAGCATTGTTCAGGCTCCAAAACTACAACCAGTTAGGAAGAGTTGTTATGAATTTCATTAGCCAGAAAGTCTACCTTAACCCACGCTCCCTGGCCGTGGGCGTTCCATATGAGGAAAGAAATCATCGAGACAAGCGGCATCTGAATTTGTCCCTAGACACTTGGGAACATTCTTCCTGATATAAAATAATGGTACCTTTAATCTTGGACTATGATCTAGTTCGAACACCTTGAGATGGTGAGAGAAGGGTTGTCGATGATGAAACTGGTAATCTATGAAATAAATTTGACTCCGAAGGACTGAGAACATTCACTAGCTCCACACCACACAGAGCCTGAGCTTGAGAAATACACCCATCCACATATGGAGGATTCTTTCCACCCGAACTATCCAAATAAGAAGGTCGGGGTCCATCTAGGAGAGATATGATGTCACAAAAATCCAAGATAGCAACATGAAGAGGCTTTCCACTCGTACCACCCGTAGGAGGAGACTGGGGACCATCCAATTGAGAGATGGATTCAAAACCATCTGATATAGCAACCTGTAGAGAGAGATTAGAAAGGGTAATCTGAACATGTGATAAATCATTGTTGCATGGTGAGGGAGAGTGAGACAATGATCAAGGTCTTAACAAGTGTTTATTTTAAAAAGAATCCATTGCTTAGTATTTTTAAGGGGGATTTAATATCACCAAATTATATAATGTTATTCACATTACATGTATGTATTCTTCTATTGATTTAGTTTGGAATATTTTTCCTTCCACCAAACCAATATATTCAAACCATATTGATGTGTAAATTTGTTCACAATTAATAGCATGTGTTACTAACCCAAATCAAGATCCAACTATATTTATACATATCCAAATGAATCCCATTAATATTGTATATGAAAATATTTCATGTAAAGTCTTAGAAACATATGAAATCATTAATCCCTATAAGATTAATCCTAGAGTGATGAGTATCCAACCCCTACTTTTCTAGACAAGGCATAAAGTCTCTAGTATAGTGAGTAATCCAACCTAAATTACCTCTACCCAGGGATTCATTACTCAAGTGAGATCTCAATTCCATTATAATTATAATTCCTGATATGAATAAACTATAATTAACCTTTAAATTCAAGATCATAACCTGGTACAAGCTAGTGTCAAGGTAGAAGGAAATTAAATCAATTACCATACCTAACATGTAACTCCTTAGATGCATATATGATAACTTTGAAGTTTTTTAACACTAATATATATATATATATATATATATATATTAATAATATAAAAATTATAATTGTGAATAAATTAGGTAATAAATTAAATAAATGAAAAATTCATAAATTTAAATATGAGATATACTATCTCCGAACAATTTTAAATAATTCTAACTATAAACACTTTATAATTTAGTAATTAATTATGGGGATTCCATAATCAAATAAACATAAACATTTTATATTCATCTATAATATAAAACTCCTTTTTATTTCTCATTATATAACATTTAAATTAAATATATGATATTATATGAAATATAATTATTTTATACTCCAATTCTATTATGTAAGAAACTTATATAATCTAAATATCACATATTTAATGTAATTTAAACCTTGATCATCTCAATAATAAATTCTCATTTTGATATGGTTTCTATAATTTCTTAAATAAGGAATTTTAATTTGAATATTTCAAATTAATATTATAAGAAATTCATAATATTAAATATAAACTCTTTTATATTTTTCCCTTATTTTTTTAATTTATAAAAATTTTATAAATTACCCTTATGATTTCAATAAAAAAATTATATCTAAATTATAATCTATGCCACATAATTTCAAAATTTTAATTTAATATTAATATTTAATATTATGGAATAATTATTTAATAAATGTTTTACAAATATTAAATTAATTCATTATAAAAAAATTATAATTAATTAATTTATAAACACCTTTATAAATTAAATAAATATATCAAAATACATTTTTCATAATTTTTAAATATTTTATAAATCACACAATTTAATTCATAATTAAATTTAAAAAACATATTTTCCATTCTTAGTCATATTTAATGAATTTACTTAGTATTATCAAATGTCAACTATAATTGATAATCATGGCATGTGTGAGATAAAACAAACATGGTTAGTTTTCATAAGATTCATTCATAGTTTAGGGGCCTACGTGAGAATAATATTGTGCACCAATAAACCATTCCTTATAATATGGCCTCCATGTGAGATTAAACTTGGACATAGAACATCAATACAGTTTGTAGAGACCTATGTAAGGTGGATGGGAACATCTAGAAACTATGGCTTATGATAAGTCACTATGTAGCATTAATATGATGCTCTAAAAGCTTGTTTATGATTAAATATAAAGAATATACCTTCACATCATCATCATCATCATAATAATAATAATAATAATAATAATAATGCAATGAAATGGATTTCCTTGAAATAACCTATGTGATGTAGTATCTACATAAGATTAATATCATTCTAGAGGGATCTGTGTGTGGTTAAATACTTGCAGAAGGTGGCTATATAGGATTAATCTATAATGGCTAATGACTTGGATTGAAAATGTCTTATGACTTGACCTATTTCATATTAAACAAGCATTTTCCTAATAACCATAGGCTATAATTGTAATATTCAAGAAAGTCATATTTTATGAAAGGTCGGGATATCACCAGCATAATCCAATAATATGTTTTTATCTATTTTAAACATGATTTCATGAATCATGAATCATGGTAAAGCTCTGATTACACTATATAGTTTTTATGGATCAAACTATACTCATTCAAGATAATGAAAGTGATTAGAAACCTAAAAAATAAGAACTCCATTCTTTGAAAGACTGAAATATTATATAATCTAAAATGAAGAAATTGTATACCTTTCACTGTAGATTATTATATTAGTATTCATTTATATGGTTGATGAACATCACTTAGAGATAGCTCAAATACATCCCTCCTCTATATTTTCTCAATGGGATAACTTGGATCATTCATCAAATGGGAAGGATCGTCCACTTTTCTCATAACATGCCAGTGCCTCTCAAGGTAAAGAGAGGAGGAGGGAGATCTTCAAGGAGAATAATAGGAAGGACCATTATGATTAATTAATCACCATATAATGATGAATAAATCCTTATAAATCCCCTCAGGAAACTCTTGTTTCACCATGCATGAACTCATATATTACAATTTATGCATGTTGTTACAAACTGGTTGTAACCCTCAACCATTGTTATTATCCCATAAATTTCATTTTATGAAATGTTTTAATGATAGATAAAATAGGATAAGGTTCGAACATGATCATTTTTCATTCCACTACCATGATAAGGAAGTGTCTAGGAAATCTTTATATCATATCCAATTACATGTCAAAACCATAACATGCATTTGGTTTATATATATATATTCCATACCATATAAAATAATTATATTGTACCTTATAATATATTCCATAATACATCATTTGTGTATGTGATTTTTCTTATATTTCCTTAAGGTTGTAATGACCCACTCTGATCTGGGTCAGTGGAGTTGGGAATGAACTAGGTTCTAAAGAGATCAAAATCAGGACCAGTTTGAATTTTGGATTTGGATAATGAATTGGTACTTGAGAACACTTTTAAAACGTTTAAATGGATGTTTCTGAGGTGGTATCTTAAGTGATAGAGTCCCATTGTTCATTTAGAGAAAATAAAGGAGTGAAAATTACAGGTTAATGGCTGTAGAGGGCCATCGTGTGGAGAGTTGATTTCACAATGAAGATACTGGGGAGGAGCATTTACAAGTAGTTAGTCTAGGTTTTATTTAATATTTGAAGCCTACAGGAAATGAATTCCTCTAAGGCCTATGAGATATGTAATAATTATTCCTATAGGCCTTGAAAGGGTTCCACCTCACCCCTTGAAAGGTGGATTATCAAAATCAATAAAAAAAATGAAGGTCTTCGGGCCATTGGAGCAGAGTTCCACCAGGTACTCGGTCAGGGTGCATCAAGTACCCAATAGTGTCCAGGAATAGTTTTTAGAAAGTATGGGAATTTTGGTCTTTTAGGTTTTAAAATTCAAACCCCTTTATGGGGTTCTCTAATTTCATTCATCTGGAGTATAGGAAGTCTAATCTTGGTCGAAATGAGCTTGGGGATATTTTAGGTGTTAATTTCACTCCTTTGGATAAGTTTTTGACATTATTATAACATCTAGTGAGTTATTCATTAAATATGATTGATTAATTAAATATGAAAATTAATTATGATTTAATTATATTAATTAATTAAAATTATTTTTCAATTAATTATTATTTTTTAATTAGGGCCATGTATTTATGTAAGATGGTCGGTTTCTCTTAGTTGTTGATGATGGTTGGGTTTTTCTAAGGAAATAGATTCCTTGTTTGAGGTAGGTGGTCCATAAACATCTACATATGTCTTATGTTGGGTGATCAAACATAAATTAAAAAATATTATTTCTTGACCCAAATGAGTGGTATAAATTTCTATGGGTCACAATAGACCCTTTATTATTGATATTCAATTCCTCGGTCATCGATGGTTATAGGCTTGACCTAAAGTGTGAGATGTATGATATGTGAATCCTATAGGTGTACAATTTGGGTGTAATAAAACATAGTATACCTTGGGATAGGTTCCCTTAGTTTCCTTTAAGCAGGGGAGATTAATGGACTAAGAATTGTTTTCTCAAGGGTAGATCATATGGAACATTTATTTACCATGTATCCCCATGGATAGTTGTTAGTATATGTGTGGGAGTTATTCTCTCATTAGCATGTGGTATATGGGTGAGTATACCTTAAACTTAGACTTACGTATAGGTTGGGTGTGAGAGGATAGAACTAGTGAGACCTTTATAGGGAAAGGGGAGTTATACCATACCTTATATAAATTATTTTATTGGGTTGTTTAAGTTGTTGATTAAACCATAATGTGATTTTGGTTGGTGTTAAGGGATGTTATTCCCATTGTGTGATAGATTGTATAGTGGTGTTAGGAATTATTAAGGGAACCAATGGGGTGTTTTGGTTATATTATGGCATAGTGGATCATGATAATTACCCTCTTATTCCCTTCATTGAAACTTAAAGTATGATAATAAAAGGAAAACATGGAAGTGTATAAAAATGAAATGAAACTGGGTATATGTTATGTGTCTCAGAGGGCAACCTATTTAATGTATATTGGGATTATATGAGTTTCCAACCCATGTGACCCTCAGGACATGGGTGATTACTAAAGTTTTTTACTTCTTATGTGTTTAAATAATAAATTATTTATATTATGTGAATGATTATTATTGATATGATAAATGGTTATGGGTTTTGTTATAGATTGGGTGAGCATGTCAACCATGGGAAGTGGGATGAGATATGTGTAATGGACTGGTTGAGCATTCCAACCATAGAGATACATATTGTTATAGGATGGAATTTTTTATAGGTTAGACAAAATTCCAACCATGGGTAGATTTTGATATGGGTTGGGAGAGAATTACAAACATGGATGTGTGAGATATTGTGGAATGGATGTTGTGATATGGGTTAGGTGGTCATGTCAACCATGTATGTGCTTTAGGGGTGAGTTGGGTGTCATTATAACTATTATATGATGTGTTTATTGGATTGGGATTTTATGCCAACCGTGGATGATGATTAATTATGGGTTGATGTGTTATTTAGGTCAATTTTTCATTCCAACCATGGATGAATGAGACTTGGATAGGTATGTGGTATGGGCTGGGATTCATGACAACTAGAGGTGTATAGTGATACAAGTTATGGATATTGATATGGTAGGTTAGATGTGATTCCTGACGTGATATTTGTGGTATAATGGGTTGGATATGATACCTCTCATGATGGTTGTGGTATTGTAGGTTTGGAATGATTCCTCTCGAGATGGTTGTGAAGTTTCAAGTTGGAAGTGATGCTTTCCAAGATAGTTATGGTGTGGTGGGTTAGAAGTGATGCCTCCTAAGATGGTTGTGATGTGGCGGGTTAGACTTGGTGATTAGGTTTGGACATGATGCCTCTCTAGGATAATGGTTTCTTTTTCTTGGGATGTATTCTATGTGATAATACTTTGGATGTCATGCCCATTTGTTATTATTGTGATATGTTCAGAGACACCCTAACACCGGCCTACGTAGGTATGGTTACTTCTTAGTGGCCAGGTAGCACTCATTGGCATGGAGAGGTTTATGTTAATTTTTAAATTTTTTAATTTTTATCATATCACATTTTTCATGAACTGTATATATTAGTTATTTTAGAGACACCATTAATAGTGGCATATTGAGTTGTTCTCACACTCTTCTCAAGTGTCCCTTGAATTTTGGTAACCAATAAAACCTATTAATTATAGACATGGGTAGGAAAAAGGCCTAATTTTGGATAGTTGAGATAGATATATTAAATAGGGTTAGTATATGGGGAGGATTCGAGACTCAGGACTAGTGGTGGTTATATTTGATTTTTTTTCTTTAATATAGGTTTTATATGATCTATACATGGGAGATCTTTCTGGTGTCTTCCTATCTCATGTGACATGTAGATAGTTCATTTTGTTTCAGTATTTGGTATATTATTTACTTTTGGTTGGTTTTAGATATGATTTTTCATTTATTATTTTGGGTATTATAATGAGTATTTATGTGTTTATTCTATGGTGATTTATATCTATATGTGTCGGAGTTTATAGTCTACCCATGGCATGACCTTAGACCCTCTATGCTAATAAAAAACTTCTAACATGAAAGGTGTAAATTGTGAGGTCATGTAGTGCTCCACTCTAATTATTATTGAGTGATGTGGGTTAGTAAATTACAATTTACATGGAGTGGTTCCATATATCCATGGGTTCTTACCACTTTATAAACATTTAAGATAGTGGGAAGTGAGTTACATGGGGTGATGTAGTGTTTTATAAGGCCATTCCACCTTAACATGATGGTCATACCAAATCTTACATGGGGTCATGCACCCATAAGACTACTCTTAGTGTACTCTCATCTTATGTGTGATGATTAGTGAATAACTTATTGAAAATTCATGTGTGGTTATGATGATAATCTCTAATCTCAGGTAGTCACTATGATATATTCAACAGTGGTGATTGGGGTTTAAATCCTGAATGACTGGGAAAGCAGTGGAAACACATAGTGTGTATACCACAAGTATATGTCATGTTAGAAAAATTACAATTCATGAACTTTTTAGTTTCGAGGGTATTTTACATTTTTTCACCTAAGTTTCAAAATTTTATAATAAAATAGTTAATTATATGCATTTTTATATAGAACACAAGGGTAAAATTCTATTATCCATTAGAGGTCACCTATGAGGTGTTTTGGGTGGTTCGAGTATCTTATCTCTATAGGTTCAGTAACTAGTTTTGGGTAATATGGTCAAATAAAACACATGGTTCAATACTTCTATAGAAATGTGCTAATGATAGGTTGTGAGTCCCCTATACATTATATGGATCTTGGTACTCCCTTGTAGATCCATGGTGTGGGTCCTCCATTTCAATCATGGGGTTGGAACTCTATTGATCCATACAAGGAATGGGTCCCCCAATATAATAGATAGATTCAGTAGCCTCCCCACAAGATGGTTTTTGGGTCCTCTATCTATAAAATTTTGTAATCCTCTAGGAGATATGGTACATGACCTCTATCCATTGGATTCAGTTCTCCCTTGATCAATACTTTTCCCCTCGTTGAGGTGAGATTATTGATTAATCTAACATTATAATACATTTTATTCTATAATTAAGTGTTTTAAATCCCAAAATAGTGTCTTTTATTGGAAATTATGATATTTTTAGGTTTTTGTAGTATTTTAAGCTTAACTGGAAAATTGAAATAATTTTTCATTTTTAACTATTTTAAGTTTCTTCCTTATTTAGAAAATAAATTTTTCTAAACTTATTTAAATTTTGAAAATAGTTTTTTAGGATTCCATAAATCTTGTCCTTCATTTCATTCAGCTGGATCCAAAGATCAATCCAAATTCTTGAGGTCCAAAACTAGCTCACAATCCATGCCTTGAAATCTATTCATAGATATAGAGACTTTTAAATATGGGATTATATCAAAAAAGGACTAACCTAATTGAACTGAAATTCGACCAGGAGATATAGAAGGATATAGGAAAAATGTTAATTAACTATAAAATTGGGCCCCTTTTAATAGAATATACCTTCCCATGGAAGAAGGTGGTATTGGTCTTCATAGTGTAACTAACATGATGAATTGCCTTCATGTGAGGCTGACTTGGGAGGCAGTAAAAGGGGGAACTCTTTGGGAAAGGTTCATTAGGGATAAGTGTGGGAATATACTAGAGAATTCAAGTATCCACTTTTCATATCTTTGTAGAACTATTCAAATCCATATTCCTCATATTCTTAATCAGTCGATATGGATCATTGGATGTGGAGACATTAAATTCTAGCATGAAAATTGGTTGGGAGATATTCTAGGTTTTCCTGGTTTCTTGGATACTGACATTGCTTTCATAAATTCTAGTGAGCATCCAACCTTTATCCAAGAATTCCTTAACAAATAGCATATCAGTGTGTTCCATCTTATTAAACTCTCGGATGAACTGAACATGTGTGTGTTCAAGGCCACTTCCTCTATCTCATTTTATGTTAAGGCCTATAGGTCTATTCTCCTAAATCCCCATGCTCATGCTCTATGGGGACACCTCCTTTTGTGCAAAGATATTTCTCCAAAGTTTAATTTTCTCACTTAGAGGATTCATCACCATTCCATTTCTACAGATGAGGAGATCTATCAAAAAGGGATTAGTGTTGTCTCTAAATGTTCATGTTGCCTGCTCCCCATCATTGAATCTACCACACATTTATTTTTTGAGAGTGATTGGTCAAGCGTAGTCTAGGATACAGTGAGGGAATCCACTATTCTGTCGTCTCCTATTTGTCTGGGTGACTCATTCTTATAAAGGTGTTCCCAGGGCATGGGAAATAATCAAACGGAGAAGAAATCTAGGGTGATCCTATTCTCATATGGTTTTTTGGGTATATGGGAGGTGAGGAATGAATCACATTTCAAAGTTGCATCATGCACAAAGATAGGTTTGGTTTCTAGAACTAAGTGGTTGATTACTGATCTAGGTGTGATTCTAAAAAATGGGAGGAGGCTCCTTCATTGCAACAGGTGCTTTGTCATGGATACTCATCTCATACAGGTAACAACATGGTGTCTATGAGCCAATGAATCTATTGAATACCCTCTACTTAAGGGATGAAACTAAATTCATATGGGTCTTGTGCTATGGGTATAATGAGGGTAAAATGGGTTATTCATAATCTAAGGGAAAGTGTGGTTGTTGCTTATAGTGCAAGGTTTTCCAGAAAAGAGTCCCTTCAGGTGGAGGTCTGAGATATAATCAAAGGGATCCAGCTCTACATATCCTGTCACATTTCTCTCTCATAGATTGAAACAGATTCTAAAATTATCTATGATGCTCTAACAGATAACAAGTCCACTCTTTGGACTATTTCATATCATATCCAGTGATGCAGGTAACTCATTGACAGAAGCACTAGACTATTTCATACATGGTGTGAGGGAAACATGGTGGCAGACTTCCTCACTTACTGGTTCACTCACAACAATGATCTAGTTTCCTTCTATTTCTTTGGATCTTTTCCTCTATAGTTCACTAGCATTGTCCAAGGTGACGCACATGGACTTCATTTCTATAGGTCACCTTCATCCAGGCTTCTACTCCTTGCTTCCCTACTTTTGTGTTCCTTGCTTTGTTTCAGTTCTTCTTTTTCTTTTGGATATTCCTCCTTTTATTATTAATAAAATATGTTTATGTTTTTATTGTTTTTTCTTTTTTATAGACATGACTGATTCATCCTCCTTCAAGGTCATTAATGCATGGGAACTTGGTGAATTGGAATTCGAACAGTCAGCTAGAAAAAATAAATTTCTTGGAGTAAAACTACCATAACTCCTATATACTATGTCCAGTCAATATGAAATTTTTTGGGTGAATAGATAATATAAATAAAAAAAATTTAAGGAATACCATTTTCTAAGATTATTTCATTAAGTGGTATGAAAATGATCCAACATTAAGAGGAAAATTCTTCTTCCCTTATCATTATAAATTTATGTCTCTACTCCATTTCAAGGGGTTGGAAACTTGGTATAAACCATTGTTGTCCATTTTTATAAGATTTTTAGTATTTTAATTTCTTTAATACTAGCATAATTTTAATATATTAGTTCTTATTTATATCTACATTCTTCTATTTATTTTATTTTTATGTGTTATCACACCATATTCCCTTCCTAACTCTACTAAAATGGAGAACTAACTTTGAAATTTGTTCAAAGGATGTAATGGTGGTTTTATTTAGTTTAATGTGCTTAAATTCCATATATTTATTAAATTATTGGAATTTTTGTGATGGTTAAATTGATTATAGTGAGTTTTCTCCCCATTTTCTATATCATTCAAATTCTTCTTCTCAATTATTCTTTATCATTCCCTTCACTATTTGTATCATGTATACAGTGGATCATGGAATAGATATTGATGGTTGGTGAATAGGTATCTTAGCTGACATTTGTAAGAGGATTTCCATATATGCATAGGTCTCAATATGGAGTAATCACATTTCAAATGATAGGATTTAGTGTGACATTTCTTGATCACTACATTTAATTGAATATTGATATTCATTTTTAATAATGAAATCAAATCACTATTCACTCCCTTGAACAAATTATGAGGTTAGTTCTCTATTTTTAATGAAGATGAGAAGGGAATACAGTGGGATAACATGTAAAATAAAATAAATGGAAGAACGAAGATATGAATAAGAACTAATATATTAGTATGATACTATTATAGAAAGTGAAATACTATAAATCTACTTAAGATTTCCTAAAAATATTCCCCTAAAGTTTCCAAACCCTTTAAATGGAGAGGAGATACAAATTTATAATGAGAATTGTGGATTGATTTCCCTCCAAAAATTTACTCTAAATATTGGATCCTTTTTAGACCACTTAATGGTTAAACCATGGAAAGTTATATTCATTTAATTTTTTCGAATATATCTCCTCTACCTACCTACAAAATTTTAACTTTATTGGCCACTAGATGGATTTAAGTAATTTTTACACCAATAATTTTATTTTTTCTAGGTGATTGTTTGGATTCTAATTCACAAAGTTACCATGTATTAATAACCTTAAAGTATTAAGAATCATGCATTTCCATAGTTAATGAACTTATTCCCCAACTCCTCATCTATCTACTTGTCTAATTTAAGTGCAATTGGGTTATAAATTTTTGAGATATAGTCCCTTGTTTAAAATTATCTAGATCTATGTATAGATTTTGAGGCTTGAATTGTGAGTTGGTTTTGGGACTCAAGAAGTTGGATTGATACTTGGATCCAATTTAATGAAATAGAGCTTAATGTGGATGTATGCCTAAAAAATTAATTTCACAATTTTAATCACTTTAGAAAAATTTATATCTAAAATAAAGAAGAAACTTAAAATGGTTAAAATCCAAAATTAGGACATTTTTTCAATTAAGCTCAAAATACTAAAAAAACTAATAATGTTACAATAAACCATAAAATAACACTACGGTGGGAATTGAAAATTTTAATTATAGAATAAAATCTATAAAAAATTTTGATTCGTCACTCCCCCACACTTAACCACTACACTCTTAGGAAATTAACAAATATTCAAATCAAAATTCACACAACAATCAAAATTGAGAAAACATCCATGATCTTCTCCAAAAAAAATTACATTATCTCACCTATATGAAAAAAAAATCCTTTAATTTTTATCCCTCACATTTAAATTTTCTTAACCTTAAGAATCCATACATGGCCTAATCACAACCTACCTCACATTGAATTTTTGTGTCACTCTTCACTCAAGTGAAATTAAATATAGATTTATGCTCATACTTGGAAAATTCATGTATCACCATAGGCTCGTGAAAATTTTCATCTCCCCATAGAATGAGACATAAAAATATATTCAATCTTGCAGAATTTTCTAGGTAATTTATGTGGCTTGGGGTTGGTGGGAAAAATATTTTAAAAATTTAAGGGTGAAAAAGGAGTTTGAACTCTTAAATACAATGCCTAAATATTCAAGTGAAAACAGAAACAAATTACTCACTCAATTATGTTTAAAAATCTGAAAAAAAAACTATAACCTCTTTTTTGACATGGTACATGAGTCATGTAGTGATTATAATGAATGATTTTATCCAAATTATACCACTTATATTCATTTCTTTTCTTTTCTTTTTTCTTTTTTTTTATTTTTTTCATAGAGGATGAGCTAAAAATTGAATATAATGAATGAATGAAAATTAATTCCCTTGATTTTTTGAGTGTTAAATGATTAAAAAAAGTAATCATAATGAAAAATTCAAGCTTCTCTCATTTTTTCTATTTCAATTTTTTTCTTTTTTTCCTTTTTTGAAGGGGAACTGGATGATATAAATAAAGCATAATGAAATGATGAATCATGAACAATTATATCTCTATCTCCACTGTATAAAGTGATTACACACTCATCATACCACCTAAAAATTAAAAACAACACAAATAACACAAATGAAATTCCCTTCCCCCACACTCAAACTTTAAATATTCATGAAAAAATATTGAGAGTGTGGGTAGGTAGTGATAAATTGGTGTGTAACATGTCTTAAACCTATAAAAAAATTCATAGATTATAAGGCCTAAAAAGGGTAAATTTAAATGTGGGTATCAATTTAAGATGTGTCTAGATAATAAAACACCTCAATCTTGTCAAAAAAATTCCATTAACTCCAAATATTTGAAAGATAAAAATCAAAAGTTATGTTTCTCACACAAAATACATATTTCTCTCAAGAAAGTGTGGGTATTGGGAAGAATGTTTCAAAATGGTTTAGCATACTTTATAGAATTGGAAAAATATTTTAGTTATTGTTTCATGCATATGGATTTCAAAAATCATTCAAACTCATAAAAATTATTGAAAATATAATTCTAGGAAAAACTTTTCACATCAATAATCATTTAAAATCCATTCTTTAAAAAATCATATCAACTCTCTCAAAATAAATTGAAGTTTGAAAAATGATAAAAATATTAGTTGACTATAAATTTTCCTCAAAAATGAAAAATAAAATAAAATAACAAAAAAAATAAGAAGGTTAACACTCTCCCCGCACTTAGATTTCACTACCCCTCATTTCAGCTCAACAAAATAAAAATAAGGGAAGATAAACTAAAGAGAATAAAAGATACAAACTAAATTTATTTTCTAGTGTAAGACTTGAGTTAAACTTCTAGATAATTATATTTAGACCTATAATTTAATAAATAAATAAAAACATAAGAATATTAAATAAAAAGGAAGATAATGGTAACAGTGGATAGATCATGGTTTGGAGCCCCATGTGGGTGCTAGGTTTTTACTACCCCTAGTCAGGAAGTTATAGCTTATTAACCCTAATATGAAGGTGGATGTGGTTTCTTGCTTAGAATTCACTAGAACATATTTATTATAACATCCATCAATCAAATAAATGAGTGATTACCCCCAAATAAAATAAAAATAACCCCAACCCCTAGAAGTGATGAAAGAGAGAATTTGAGGTGCAAGGTGGGGAGAGGGACAAATATAGGGGTGCTACTTGTTTAGATAAGCTGGAGGAGTGGTGTACAATGGTGGTTAAGATAGTATAATATGATTTGGATTATCTTATGGTTCAGTTTTAGTAAAATATTCTATAATTATTTCTTATTTTTTGACATCATCTTCATATGTACCAATGCAATTCTCAGTTGGCTCCTCCATTCTCTCCTTAACACATTAAACTTATTCATCTTCTTTAACCAGATCTTGTAGTAGTGGTTATAAATATAAAAAATAACCATAAGGTAGATTATTTTTCAAATAAAAAATTATAATGTTTGAATAAAAATAATGCTCATAAATTAAATTTCCCTCAAAACTTTCAACTTCAAACTTTTTTTCCTTAATCAGGGTTGCTGGGAATTCATTTTTTGGAGAGGGAAGTGGATCTTCAAGTATTAATTTAACCATAATAGTTTCTTTTTGAAATATAGGTGGAAAATTAATTTAATTATGTTTATATTATCATTGTTATTTTTCCATCCATATAACTTTAACTTCTTCAAATGTGGTGGCCAGTGATACTACTAGCTTACTTGTTTCTACCAACATCTTGAAACTCTCTTGAAGCATCAAGGAATTATATTCCATTTGATTTTCATTTTATTTAATTTGAATCATAAATTTATATTAACTAATATAAAGGTTAGTTCCATTCCATCCATATACAAAATTAGTAAATTAATTTATCTCGAACTAAAGAAATAAAGATATGCAATGAAGGTTTTTTTTAGTTTTTGAAATTTTTTCTTTTTTATGAAAAAAACATGTGAAATATCTTAGAGTCCAAAAAAATAGTTCCAAATTGGTATATGAGGATTCATTCATGTTACCTCATTCAATAATTTCCCCTTTTAAAATGTAGTAAAGTAGTGACCACAGGGTTGTCTCGTGAGGAGGTTGCAGGCTATGTTATCAAACTATCACTTTAATAATTTGTTTTTGTTAAAATTAGTAAATTGGGGGATTTATAATAAAAGTTAAACAAATTAAAATTAAAATAAATTTTATTATGATTAGAAATTAAAGTTATAGATTATAAATCAGAATAAAGTTAGACTGAAAAATACTAGTTAAAGGTAGCAGTAGTGGACAAGCTTTGACCCTTAGACACTCCCTTTATCAATGTCTACAAATGTAATTGAATGTATACTTCAATAAATTAAATTATACACATATATTTCCTATAAACTATATTGATACCAAAAATATGGTTTTTTATCCTCTTATAAAAGTTATTTGATTTCCCAAATACCTCTGAGTAACCGAAACTAATTAAACCTATTATGCTCAATGGGGAGATCTCACCCAAATAAATTTAAACAAAAATACAATTATTTTACAATCATAAGAAAATAAATGATATATAGAAAAATGGAATAAAGTGTAAAAAAATAAATATACCTCCTTCAATCAAGAAAATAGTTTCTAGAATAATTTAAAAAGATCTTGCAGTTGAAATCACAAACTCAAAAGGGGAAATGCCTTCAGATATTTTATACCCACCACTAATTGGAGTTCATCCCTTCATGGATTGATTAATTTATGAAAAAGTCCTATTCTCCAGATAATCTTCTCTAGAACATCCCACTCACTCAGTCTAAACTTCCTTAAAATTAAGGTAAAGATGAAAATATATAGGAAAAGGGGGTGGTAGATTTGATTTCTAGATTCTGTACTTAGAAGGTTTTCTTGTTTTTGGACCTCTTCTAATATGAATCTCCCTAGGTTCCCTTATTGAAGGTGAGCTTATCTCTATATGGTTTCACCAAGTGTAACTTCTGGAGACTTAACTTCTATAAATCCAAACACTTAACTAGAAAATATTTCTCATACCAAAACCTAAAAATATCCCACATGAGATTTGGTTTCGCAGGTTAATATTAACAATCCCCCACTCAAATAAAATTATCAATTATTTCATTAAAGTCCTATTGACTAAATTATGAAAAAAAACCTTCAAGTACTCTTCCATTTACGGTGTCACTTGGTTCCCCTCCATTATTCTATTCATCTAACACCACCAAGACAAAGTCTCCCTAGAATTATATTCCCTGATCACATATTTTTTGGGCCACAAAAATTATTGAATACCTCCATGTAATTTCTATAAATAAAATAGGATAGATATCAACCTGAATTTATTAAACTCTATTAAAAAAGCATGCTTATTATCGATTCTATGGCCCTGATCCTTCTGAAATCTTGTGCTTTTGAAGAATATACCACTAAGATTCCACAATCTAAGAGTTTTTAGGTACAAATGAACCCCCAAAGATACCACTGGAAATAACCTTCATATGGAAGTATAACTTTGGGAATGGATGATACCTCTGAACTGGGAATCTACCACTAAAACAACTCCAACTTCTTTTGATAACTATTTCTCGGTGTAAAAAAGGAAAAATAGGGTCATTTTATACCACTATATTATATCCTGTTCTAAATCCTTCAAGTATATACCCCATTATAAAGGACCTTTTGATACTTTGATGATCTTCTAAAAAGAAACAAAAGTCTTCATCACCACTCATTTTAAAAAGAAACATGCCTGGTAATTGGGGTTTTCCCTATTTTGGCATTTATGTAGTCATTGATGACTTCCCAAAGGCTTAATGAATGATATAAAAATTTTACCAAACTTATAGATTTGAATTTTTTCCAAAAGATATTTCCCAAACAAAGTTATCATCTGCTTTGTGACACCTTCCAGTGTTCTAGGTTTAGTCACCTCAAACTGCAAGCTTCTTCACCATCATATATCTCAAAATTCCCACTACTCTAAAGAACTATCATCTAAATAAATTTGGTCATCAAAAATCTTTATTATCTTCTAGTAACTATAACACATGTTTCTTCATGGTGAAGGTTTTGAACATTCCTTATACTTTTTTCTTGAGTAAACAACACTCAAACTTTTGTGTTTTCTTATCGGTGAAGGTATAAATTATAAAGGATCTATGAGTAAAAATAGAACTAGAAAATATTATAATCCATTGGTTCCTATCCATTAGAAAAAAGAAAACTTACTATAGCCTCACCCAAGTAAATTAGATTCTCATTCCATAGAATCCATATTTCATAAATTTTTTCATTGAACATACAATGATCCTTCTAATAAACTTCATCTAGAAAAAAAGTTTTTTTCCATGATTTTCCATAACCATGAACCCCTAGACCACAAATCGTTACTCATTATTTTCATCTAATCATCAGAGCCATTTTATGATTGATCAAGACTATTTCATGCTCCTTTCTTTCAATCCTTATTTGTATGAAACCAAAATTTCTCCAGAACTCACAAGTGATTTCCAACTAAAGCTTTGGGAAGTAAGACACCTACTCTCTTTCTCATTTTTTTAAGTAATGATAACCCTGTATTCAAAATAAAATGACTCAAGTGTACTAGTGAAAAATCAATAATAAAAAAAACACCCCATCTTAATAATATAATTTGTGGAACCTTTATAATTTGAACATTCAAAAAAACCTTTGGTCCAGTTAGTTTCCTACCACACCCTTTCCTCTATAATTCCAAATGCAGAACTAATTCACCAACCAAATATTATTGACTTTCTCTTTAACCTCTTTAATAAAATCATAGTGATTAAACATCCACCTTTCAATTCATGCACCATATCACTTGGATACACCTTTTAGAACATTTCCTTGTTCTTTCCAATATTATTTTCTCATTCTTCAAAACATGTTGTTTTTTACTGATTCATCATTAGTAAAAATTCCAAACACTCTAAGAGAGTAAAAAACATAATACTCCAAAGTAAAAAATGTTACACTGTTGAATATTAATTAGGTACTTACCTATTATAGTTATATCATCCAAAAAAAATGATCTCCCACTAAATATTAAAATCATAAGGGGCTTGGATTATCCTCTAGAATTATTCTATAGGGATAAGGGTGCAATGATTCTACTAAACTAAGATCTGAAACACCTTTTTTATGTCTTGATCATCCTAATATCTTCAACTTAGATCTAATAACACTTTTTTGGTTTGACTTAACTTCCAAAAAACCTCTAGAACTTACACATATGGAAACCAAGAATCAAATCATACTGAATTAGAACAAACCCGTGAATATGATGCACTAGAACTTAAAAGAAAAATAAAACCTAATTCATCACAATAGATATCTCCTTGAACAAATGAAAAAAAAATCATAAATAATAAACAATCAAAAATAACTCAAGACATAAATAATGAATCACAACACATATAAATCATATGGTTCAAACATTAGTCCCACTCCATAGGGGAAACACTACATCTTCCATTAAGAGTGAAACTTAGTTATAATGGAATCTTATCTTTTAATAACCTTACCCATCCTGATTTACAAGGGACTCTTTATAAATGAATACTTTTGAACACCATACTTTAAGGACTATAGAAATGCCTCTAGTGACCTGTTCCAATCACAGATTCTCCATGGAGAAGTCCCCCCCCCCCCTCCATGATGATGGAAACTACCCTTTACTCTTCATTTTGATATATGTTCTATGCCACATAACTTTTATCTCTAGTACACCAAAACATGTGTCTTCAACTTATCCTTTATATACAAGATATTTATTTAATGATTAGTAACTTATGGTTTCACTGCCTTCTGATATCTATATAGAAAATTACACATAGAACTGATCTTCATGGGAATCCTTCCACTTGGTCAAAGGCAACTTCTACCTAAACTAGTCCTTCTAGTGAACAGTGATAACTCTTGGAAACTCTATGAGTTTTCTCTTACATATACTCCTAAAGAATTTTTTGTATTAATAAGAAAAACCTTATGAAATTCCTTTGTATACCCACACTTTCTCCTCTCCCAGATACAATTTTTATCGACATCCACTTCCTCTGAAACACTGGTTCTACATTTCAAACATAAACCTATCTTTTGAATCATTATATACTCTGAAACATGATTTTGTGACATCTATATATTATCCCTTCTATATTACTACACTTTAACACCACTATTGTTATTGATATGATTCTATTCAATTTCTTCAAATGACCTAAATTTGGGCCTCTATTTTCAAGAGACCAACCTGGGTAAACAAAAAATGTCACCCAACTTGGACTTCCATAAGGACCAAATCA
Source organism: Viscum album (assembly GCA_963277665.1). Lineage (NCBI taxonomy): Eukaryota > Viridiplantae > Streptophyta > Magnoliopsida > Santalales > Viscaceae > Viscum > Viscum album. The sequence continues at coordinate 2,048,792,069 of OY728122.1, forward strand.
TGTTACTAATCACCATAAGAAAACATAAAGAACCTAAGTATCATACAAGGAAATTTGGGAATTATTTCACCCAACAGCAGACATATGATGAGATATAAACAATCAGTGTATCACAGTATATATCTATAAATACATCATATTTAAAAACAATAAAACCATAAAGGTAATATCCAATAATTGGATAATAAGGTCAAAATTAGAAAACTTATAAACCATCAAAATGGAAACTTAATTAACCCATTGGTTCATATCTATGTGACCATATTTCACCACCATCACAAACTATCAGAAGCTAATGTAAACTAGGAGAGTTGACCTCTACATAATGCTCTTCCCTATACCTTTATCTTATAAAACCATGGATAAAAAACCCAAATGAAAAATTAGGGTGTGAGCACTAGATATAATTATTATAACACCAAGGAATCTATAAAATTTCTATCCACATGCATTTTTTTAGTCCTTTTATAAAATATTTTTCAAAAATAGTTCTCGAAGATATCATTTTCCCATTTAAAATCATCCTTTGGTTTTCTTTTAAAAAATGTTTCATAATCCAATAAGTAAAACAATATGAAATGATAAATATCCATGAGGAATAAGAAGATAAATAAAATAGGTTTCAAGTATCAATATCCATATCAAGTGGTATAATAATCATATCAAGTAAACATTCATGTAATGTATCTATAAAACACCAAAGGTATAATCATAACACAAGGGTGTACACAACTAATACAAACAAAAACTAGTCAGCATAAGTGTAATCTAATGTTCATTAACCTCAATACCACATAAAGTATACCCAATAGAAACCATGGTATCATGGGAACCTTCCCTAGTGATAGTTAACTCCACTAGGTCTTGTATATGTCTAGTTTTCCCTTATACCCCAATGTCTTCCTCATGTGCTAAAACATTATCATCATGTTCACGAAACCAAATCCATTTTTCATAAATATTTTATAAGGAAAATATATTCCATTTCATTCCTACATTTTTACAAAACATTTTCTATAGAGATCCCACATTTCTTTCATTCTTGAAAAATCATTTCCATTTCAAAATAACATTTGAGGAATTTTAACAAACACGTCATGTGCATAAATCTAGTTTTAAAACAAAACCCATTTTGAAAACACTTTATATTTACATAAAAGATAAAACACCTCTCATTGATTAAAAATAATTGATTTAAAAATTAAAAACCAAAGGTAATTTATGATAACACAAGTCTTACCGAGGTATACACCATAGGATAGAGACACCTACCTTGACAATAGAGTAAATGTAAACACCTTAAATTATAGTGATGGAAACAAATCTAGTCATTATGAGCCTATATCTTAAAGGGATCCACCTAAAATAATCAAGTATCACCAAGGAATTAAAATAAAAAACCTCTAGATCATCGCGGAGGTATTGGTTTAAGCTAATGAGGAATTAGAAGGCGATTAGATGTTAAAATGAGTGAAAGCACTAAGGTAATTTTCCATTTTAAGAAGATTAGATTGGGTCACATGGTTAGGTCACATAGCTAGACATATATTTTTCAAACTATGTGGTATCCACTATCCCTTGAAAACCAACTTTTATGGTTTCCTAGTAATAATCTCATAGTTTTAAAAATTGTGCTCAAGTCATGTGATAATTTTTTCACACAAATCGAAACATCTGCACTATTTTTCTATCTAGTCGCGCAGTAGAATAAACCATGACTAAATAGTGAAAATTTCTATAGTATACCACAGATCCGTATCACATGGTTACCACATGGTTACTCCTAAACATTCACTAAAACTGTGTACCTGGATTATTTTCAATGAAAATCTAAATTTTTAACCCCCAACTCTCAAAAGTCTCTAGAACCCAAAAACATTATAAATGAGCTTAAAATTGAACATAATTATGACGCATGGGGTATCAAAATTCTACCCACTATAAAATATTTTTCCCCAAAATTTATCAAGTCTACAAACCCAAAAATAGATAAGGTCGTCACTGTATTATCAAGGCCTCAAACTCTTGTGTCTCATGTATGTCCCTACCATGCTATTATCTCACTCGAAGCAATGGGATTGTACTGTCATGGAATACTTTATAATGTTCTTATACTATCTAAACAAGCCTTTCAATCACTGATTTTTCAAGTTCAATTTCAATATCCTTCCACTCAACCATGTGGGACAAATCTGGATGATACCTCTTCAGTTGGGAAACATGTAACACATCATGGATAAAAGTCAAACGAGTAGGTAAGTCTAAATGATAAGCCACCTTCTTGAGTCACTCCACAATATAAAATAGGAAAATATAACAAGGTTATAACTTACCCTACCTCACCATATTTATATTTCCCAACTATTTTGAAACTCTAAGGAAAACTCTATCACCTACCACAAACTCCAACATACGACTATGTCGATCAACATAAGATTTTTGGTTACTTTGAGTTGTCATAAATATTTTCTTAGAAAATTTTATGATATTAATCATATCCTAGATGATTTTTAGTATAAAAAAGGATCATTATACAACCTGTTCTCATTAAATAAGTGAATTATAAGACCTCCCATAAATCACCTTAAATGGAAATATCCTAAAAAATTGATAACAATTGTTATAGGAAAACACCATCAAGGAAAGATGTTTCTCCCAAGATCCACTGAATTAAATCATGCATGCCTAAAGCATGTATTAAATAATATAGATGGATTTATCAATCTATCCATCCATATAAGGATGATAAGTTATGTTCTAATTTAACTAATAACACATTATTTCCAGCAATCCACTCCAAAACTAAGATGTGAAGCAAGTGTCCCTATCTAAAACAATAGTTGATGGCATGATATGAAGTCTAATAATATCCAATATATATAGGTTCCTAAGATAATATACCTTAATTGACACCTTAATAGGTATAAAATGAACTAATATTATGATTTGATCAATAATCACCCATATCACATCCTTACCACTAGGAGTTTGAGGTATCCTGATCGTACCACGATTTATTGTTTTATTTCACCCTTATACCAATGTATTAAACTAGTTTTGTATTAAGAATTACAAGTATAATAACAAATTTCACTCCATTTTTGATTAAATTATTTTATTTTTAACACTTTTAAAAATGTAAATGTTACTTTTTTGATAATTATATTGTAGTTGGAGGTGATTTGGAGGACCTATGATGAAGTTCGAGAAAAATGGGTCAATATGCACATGATCTAAGCACACCAGTGGACTAAAACGCATGCTAATACTAAAACATGCATTAAAATGGGCTGAAACTTTGTGGTATGATCCTAAATTTAATGATATTCATTTCTTCTGAAGGCCCTAAATCCCAATTCGTTCATTAAGAGGCCCATACAAACTGATCTGTTCAATAAAGTGGATCTACATGGGGTCAAAACTTTGACTCTTTATTTTGGAAATATCTCTTATTATATTTTATATCTGGCCGCCAAATTTGACATGGAGGTATAAAATGTGTCAGAAAACAATGAATTAGTCTTTTACAAAGTTACTTAAGACTTTTTGACCAGAAAAAACCATGGATTAAGCAGATTAGTGAAATCAGGGTGCCCAAAACCACTTCCCACTTTTCCTATAAATTGGTACCTTGGGCACCCCATTTGGGAGTTTGAATCAGAGGAAAGGTGCAGACATTTTTTAGTCTCAAAGGATTAATCCCTCCAATATTTAATGTTCTGGAGTCTATTGGAAGTGCTACTTCAACATCTTCTTCTTCCTCCCCTCCCATGGGTTTCTAAACCCCTTGTGATCACCCGGGGAGGAACATGTTGTAAATCTCGAGATTAATGTTGTAATATTTGAATGGTCTTTTTAATTAAAGGTTTGTATGTTGTTTTTATTCATCCTATATTTTAATTTAATTAAGTTATATACTATAATTTTATACTCAAACTCAAATGATCATGTTTGGGGGTACCCTTTAATGTGATGTTTTACACATCGTTCATCCCTTTTTCTTCCATCATTCAATTGTGGTGTTTGTGTGGTTCATATTGATAAATTGAACTCACATAAGCATTGTAAAGTACATTTAAATTTATTTCATGGTATCACAAAGAAATAACATACAACCCTGTACACCACATCGATTTCTTCATGTGTTTCCTTGGTTAGTTTCGGTTATGAAGTCGAACAAAAATCACCCAATCATCGGCGGTGTCTGATGAATCATTGTGTGTTTTTGACTGAACCCTAGGAGGTATCCTAGTATAAACTCAGTAAAATTATGGTTCTAGGTGTTACAAACCAGGTATTAAAATATCATAACTCTATCTCATGAAGTGATGAAGGATGAGCATCATGAGAGTACCCCGAGTTGATCATGTTTAATTAATCTTGTTTACTTCTAATTTGTTTTATCGCTTTCATTTTCTATTATCATCATTAATAATCAAACCCAAGTATTATAAAAACAAATTTACTTTTTTAATTTCATAATTAGAACCACATTTTTGAATTAATGATCTAAGTATCTATCGAGAGATGACCTAGGGTTGCTTCTATATTGCAGAAATTCTAGTTAAAACTAAAAAACTAATTTGACGCGCTCAACAACAAGATTAAATTTTGGCACCATTTCCGAGGATATGAGATCATTTTTCTCTTTATTTAATTTTATTTATTTATTTTACTTCTTAATTATTATCCCTTTTAATACCCCACCCCCATTCAATTACTTTTCTTTTTTTCTATTTTTGGTTGGTTTTTTGTGTTCTTCCTCTCTCTCTCTCTCTTTTTCTTCTTCTCCATCTCTATATCTAATTTTGTAGTATAACATTCTATTTTATTTTATCCTTTAATTTCTTAAGTATTTTTATTTCATTCATCTTCCATAAAAAATATTAAAAAAACAACAATCAATCAATCAATCAAATTATACATCATTGTTGCATGACAAGATCTGGTAAAGAAACACTACTTGAATTTGACCCTGAAATTGAAAAATCACTCCATTTACAAATCAAGGAATATATAGAAGGTAAATAAAGTAATACTGAGGAACCCATTTTGGAATCTCAAGTTTCCATAAACCAATAAAAAATTTAACCCAATCAAACCCAAGAAAACATGGCTGCAAATAATCGAACTGTAAAAGAACTGACCACCCCAGATGTGGAGTACCAACCTACGTACATCCAATATCCCAGGGAAGAATCCAAATTTGAGCTAAGATCAGGCCTCATCCACCTTATTTCTAAATTCCATGGTGTTCCTAGTGAGGACCCTCATAAACACCTTAAGGATTTTCACATAGTGTGCTCCATCATGAAACCCCAAAATGTATCTGAGGACCTAATTAAGTTTAGGGCCTTCCCTTTATCCCTTGATGGTGTATAAAAATATTGGCTATAATATTTTCCTACCATGATTGGGGTCTAGATTGACCTTAAAAGTCCCTTTTTAGATAATTTATTTCCTACCTCCCGAACTACATTAATTAGGAAAAAAATATGTGGAATGAGGCAATCACAAAGAGAGACCCTTCATGAATACTAGGAAAGATTCAAAATACTTTTATAAAGCTTCCCCCACCACCATAATAGTGAACAACTATTAATCCAATACTTATATGAGGGACTTATCCCCATGGATCGTGGAATGATTGATGTTGTAGCTGGTGGTTCCCTAGTTGATAAAACTCCTTCCGCTGCCCGAGACTTAATAGACAACATGGCTCAAAATGCACAAAAATTTGGTACATGAGCTATTACACCTACCCAAGGAGTTCATGAGGTAATTCATTCATCTCTAGAAAAAAAAGTTAGATAACAAGCTTGATGAGATGCATACCCTTTTAAGGCCATTATCTCAAACACAAGG